>OY997272.1:447654930-450437430 GCA_963921465.1 Triticum timopheevii | reverse complement strand
TCGCAACGAAGAAGATGGTGAACTTGATCGAGGCGCAGAAGCCGCTGCTGACGGGGATGATGAGGCTGGCCGGGCTCCGCCCCATCGACGTCGAGCTGGAGCCGGGCACCACCATGCACGTCTGGGCTCCCAAGCACCACGCCGGCAAGAAAGGCACCACCATCAGCCCGCACGATGCCAGCGCCGCCGCAGTCGCTGCAGGGGAAGACACCGCCGCCGCCAAGAAGCCATCAGGCGGCCGTCGTGGGAGCAGGAGGAAGGGCCCCGAGGCCAAGCCCAACGTGGTCCTCATCCACGGCTTCGCCGCCGAGGGCAACGTGACGTTCCAGTTCAACTTCGGCGTGCTGGTGTCGCGCTACAACGTGTACATCCCGGACCTGCTCTTCTTCGGCAAGTCGTCCACGACGGACAGCGCCGACCGGTCCCCGGAGTTCCAGGCGCGGTGCGTGGCGGCGGCGCTGGCGCGGCTCGGCGTGGCGCGCTGCGACGTGGTCGGGTTCAGCTACGGGGGCATGGTGGCGTTCAAGCTGGCGGAGGCGCGGCCGGACCTGGTGCGCTCGCTGGCCGTGTCCGGGTCCGTGGTGGCCATGACGGACGCCGTGAACAGGGAGACCATGGAGCGGCTCGGCGCCGGGTCCTCCGCGGAGCTGCTCATGCCGGAGACGCTCCAGGGCCTCAAGGCGCTCTTCTCCGTCTCCATGTACCGGAAGATGTGGTTCCCGGACAAGATGTACAAGGACTACCTCAAGGTAATCAATCAAACACACATAGTATGTCTAAAACTCTAAATGCCAAGTAATTTGGAACTGTTTATTACTCCCTCCGTTCCGAATTACTTGTCGCACGTATGGATGTATCTAGATGTATTTTAATTCTAGATACATCCATTTCAGCGATGAGTTATTTGGAACGGAGGGAGTAGCTAAATGTGAATGATCTTTTTGGAATTGACATGGTAGTTTTGCTGGATTTGTTTGGGTAGTTTGGGTGTATAACTGATGAAGGTATGTATGTTTTGCTTTGGTGATGAGTAGGCGATGTTCACGAATAGGAAGGAGAGGCTGGAGCTGCTGCAGGGGTTGCTAGACAGCAACATGGATGCAAAGATACCGACTTTCCAGCAGGTAACTAAGCAGAGCAGTGCCTTTGTTTAAGTCAAACCAAGCAACACCTACTTAACAATACTCCTACCTATAATGTTCTGTTCACCAACCTGTCTTACACATGCCTGACTGAAACGAAAGCAGTTGCCTAGTGTCTAGTGAGCGCGACAGCCAAATTGCAAATGTGGCACCATCATCACAGCTTTATATGCATGGCATGGCAGTTTCTACTCATCTAGGAACCATGCAAACTTTTCTTTAAGCATGTCACTGTATCAATTAGTTGCCTCTGTAATTAGTGACTTTGCTCCCGTTAGGCAACCTACCATTGACCAAGTACATATATGTATGGGCAATGCTTGTGACTTACTAGCAGTCAGGGACTGAAGATAGGAACGACTGTTAGCTCCATTTCTTTAGGGACAGCGTCCGTGTTTTCTCTTGTTTGAAACCAACTGCGTCCGTGTTTGTTGGCATGCAAAATGGTCTGTCCCATTTTTGATAGAAGAACAAAATGGTCTCTGTTCCAAGAAGGGTTTCTTCGGTAATGCTCGGTTATGGGCTTTGAATATGTGCTGCTCGTGGGCTCTAAAGCTGGGATGGGCCGAGTGCTTGGGCCCTTAATCTAAGCTAGGCATTTCTCAAAAGGAAAAATCTAAGCTAGGCCACCACCTGCTGCTTGTGCAACCTAGCGCTGAATTTGGTTTTTTCGAGGAAGAAATGCTGCTGAATTTGGTTTATCCATAAAAAACATGGAATTGTTACTCAAAAAAAAACATGGAATTATTATTCTTTTCTGAAAACAAAACTGAATTGCTGGCGTGGTTGCAGAAGATAATGCTGATCTGGGGCGAGGAGGACAAGCTTTTCGACATAGAGCTGGCCAAGAAGATGAAAGAGTAAGCTTCTACTACATGCATTCCAGTTCAACCACATAGCTGAACAAGCCTGACGGCGCATTCTCATTTGCAGGCAGCTGGGCGAGAACTGCTACCTGCAGGGCATCCCCAAGGCCGGGCACCTGCTCCACCTGGAGCGCCCCTGCGCCTACAACCGCCAGCTCGGCAGGTTCCTCGCCTACGTCAACTCCCAGGAAAGCCAAACCACCAGTTGAACCGATCACTGCCGCCACTATCTCGTCCGTTCGTTCCAGAGGAGGATAATTATTTGCAAGCAAAGCAAAGCAAAGCAGGTAGCCTGTCAACGTTGGTTCGTCTGCAACACCGCACCGCATGCATGATTGCCTGCAGAGGTCAACCCAACCCATGGATGCGAAGCTAGCCATTACTACTACTACTACGTACCAGTAGCCACATTCCGGCGCCCTGAAGATTATTAAGTGATGAGTTGACGCCACGCTCGGTGTGCCGTGATGGCGTTTTATTTCCTCCTGTTCCTGGTCACTGTTTGCTTTGATGCTACCACATGACTTTCGTGGACGCGATTGCGGTGCTGCTTTTCTCGTTCTCGTTGTTGCCGACGAGGAAACGGTGCCAAGTCGTGCGTGATGATGCATGATGCTCCTGCTCGTTGGGTGGGCGGGCGGGCATGCACAGGCACGAAGCACACGCGCGCGCGCTCCTCGTTGGACCGGATCTGGCGTCCGTTTGGTTTCCACGATCGAGGAACCCTAGCCTCGAAACGCCTTCCGGAAAAGGGCGCGCGCAAGACAAACGAGCGGGGCCCCGCGCTTCGTGGAGTGGACTATCCGTATCACAGGCACAGGAAGGAGTAGCCTCACCAGTCAGATCGTCCCGGGCAGGCTGTCTCGATCGTGGGGCGGTGGGATTCTTAGTAGGTCGATCGTACGGCCCACCGGCGCATGCACCACCAACAGTGCTGTGCATGACCACGCTACGTCGGGCTGGAGGAGCATCCGATGTTGGGCCGTCCGGGACAGTTTTCCACCCTGCCTGCCCTACGCGCGCCTCCTCGCTCCGTCGCGTCGCCGGACGGCGGACCGCACCGCGTACGCGCACGCCCCCTGCCGGTGCGTGGTACCGGTCCTCGGGCAGGGACCCGACACGACACGGGCTAAGCACTCGGCTCGTAAATTCGCCAGCCCCACGGTACTCCCACATCTACATGCCCTTACTAATTACTACAAAAAAAAAACATGTACATGCCCTCCAACTCACAAGAAAAAGAAAAATGTGCTCTCCGGAGGAGGAGGAAGATGGAAAGCGCGCGTAGGATCTTCGGCTTAGGGCCGAGTCAAACAGCTCGACGCGAGCGCCACTGGACCACGCGCAGCTGGCTGGAGCTCCTGCTCCTCCTGCCGTCCATGTGTGACCTGATCGACGTGATTGCTGTGGCTAGCTGCCATGCCAGAGCGTCTGGCTGAGGCCGTAGCCGGCCCGGAAGGCGCCGGCGCGCGCCCGGGTCCGCGCTCTGGCGCAGGACGTGTGCTCGCCTTTTCGGCGCGATCGCCGCATCTCGATCCGCCGGGACCTCGACCACGGCGACCTGCGCGCCGGCTCGTGCAGCAGCGGTGGCCTGCCCTGGGACTGGGGCTAGGGACTAGCAGCCAGCTCATGCACGCGCCAAACCCCAGGAGAGGGAGAGCACGCGGTGATTGAAGTTCAACTGCGCGCCGAGATCGACCGACCGGCGACCGTCTCATCTCGCCTCATGCCGTACAGTTTACAGCTATTAAGCTCTCTGCAACGTATGCATGCGGCAGGAGTTCGTCAAAAAACGCAGGGAGAAACAAGATCTAGCTGAAGCTCTCTCGAGCTTGAGCTGTACTACTGCGTACCCTCCTGGTTATATATCCCTGAAGTTAATATGGAGTGAGTGTCCGCGCTTCATCAAAGTTCAAGCCTGGTACATATATACGGCGGCACGCGTACGAGCGCATCATATATTCCATTCCCATGGCGGTGTACGTGCTCGCTCTACTCCTACTTATACCACGGACATAACAGATGGATCTGCTGGTGCAGTGCTGCACTGCTCTCGATCGACATTTGACTTGTGTCGTCGAATCAATCAGTGAGCAGTGCTGCGAGCAGCGGCTAGGCTGGTCCATGCGTGAGCTCACACGCTCACGCTTCAAGTCTCGCACGGCACGGCGGAGGAGGGCTTGCGTCGTCCGTCCGATGCAAGGGACCGCAACGTATACGTACAAGTACGCCTAGCAGCTAGGCTGGGCACGTGACGCAACGTATATGTACAGGGACCGTGGTCCTTGCGTTTTTTTTTTTTCATGCAGTTTGTGCTGCTAACTTAAATGCGCAGCCCTACGCGTCCCTCGGATGCTAATGTAAAATGATCGGTCGCCGCTGGATGTTGGATGGAGCCTGGTTAGCCGTCTGATCTAGCCCACGTGCAGCATCAGCCTTTGCAACAAGTCTAGTGTCGCGCTCGCTTCTATGTAACAAGAGTCCTGTTTGTGAACACCGGCGAGAATCAACGGAATTCGGCCGTAGCCATGGCTATATCCTCCCAACCTCCCTCACAGCGAGCTACAGTAGTTTCGGCCGAAGCCATCATTCCAATCCCAGATCTCAATGACACACGCACACGCTAATATAAGGTTATCGTTACATCCCGTTAACGGGCCCAGTCTGGGCCTGCAAACCACTGGGGAAGGGTTCGAAGACGAGTGGGCCGGGCCACCGGCCCACGAGCTGCAGTGGCTGTTTCCTGATCCTTGTCTTGATCATCTTCAGTATCAGCTGCAGAGCTAGGACTGCTGACATTCCCCCCTCCTTGAGAAGCGGCTTGCCCCCAAGCCGGCGCTCGCGGGAACAGCTGTTGAAGCGAGTCCTTGTCCTCCTAGGTTGCCTTGTCCCGAGAGCTCCCACTCCATTCCACGAGAACTTGCGCAATGGAGCGTGTCCCACGACGACGCAGGCGGTGCTGCAAAATGCGAAATGGTACATGTAGATGAGTGTCATCAGAAGGGAGAGAGCTAGATGCCTGGTGACTGGCAGGGACAAATTTCTTCAGCTGGGACACATGGAAGACAGGGTGTATCTTGCTAGCGGCTGGCATCTGTAGCTTATAAGCAACTTCACCAATTTTCTCTAGCACTTCAAATGGCCCAAAGTAACGGAAAGCTAGCTTATGATTGGCACGATGAGCCACTATGGCTTGCACATATGGTTGCAACTTGAGGAACACTCGATCTTCAACAGCAAAGACACGTTCAGTTCTCTTCTTATCAGCCTGCGCTTTCATTCTTTGCTGGGTACGAAGCAAGTGCTGACGGACAGACTGCTGAACTACTGCTCTAGCTTCCAGCCATTGTTGAAGATCAACTGGGGCTACAATATCTGATGGTGATATGCCAAAGTAACGAGGACTGTGACCATATAGTACTTCAAACGAGACTTGTTCAGAGCCGAATGCCAATTCGTATTGTACCAGAATTCACACAGAGCAAGCCAACGAGCCCATTTCCTTGGATGTGCGCTGATGAAGCAACGGAGGAAGCATTCCACCTCCTGGTTAACACGCTCCGTTTGGCCGTCTGTTTCAGGATGGTAAGCTGAGCTCATATTAAGTGTAGCACCAGTTCTTCTTACCAACAATTGCCAGAACTGACAAGTGAAAACCGGGTCTTTGTCCGAAACAATTAGTGTGGGCATACCATGCAGTTTATAGATGTTATCCAAGAATAGCTCTGCAATTTTTTATGCATTGTAAGGGTGCTTCACTGGAACAAAATGGCCATACTTCATGAACTTATCAATCACCACCATGATGCAGTCGAACTGGTCAGAAGAAGGCAAACATGAGATGAAATCCATGGTGAGAGTATCCCAAGCTTGAGTAGGCACCGGTAGGGGAGAAAGCAACCCTGGATATGCTACTCTTTCCGTTTAGCCTGTTGACACACGAGACAGGACTGAACATGCTGTTTTACAAAGTTCTTCATACCCACCCATTTGAACAAGGCGTGAATCCTCTTATATGTCACCGAAAACCCTGAATGGCCACCAACAGGACTATCATGGAAAGCTTGGCAGATTTTGGAATGCAGAGTTGGATTATTGCCTATCCAAATTGCCCCTTTGTATGTGATGATCCCTTGCACTAGTTGGTAATGGTCCTTTGATGCAGGCTGGACAGCTAACTGTTGTAAAAGGTTTTGAGCAACAGGGTCTTGCGTATAACTGTTCAGGATTTCTGTTAACCACTCAGGTTGTGCACAAGAAATGGCCAATAGTTGATTATCATGATGTGGCCATCTGGAAAGTGCATCAGCTGCAGTATTCTCCAACCTTTTTTATACACAATCTTGTAATTGAGGCCCATCAGCTTTGTTAGTGCTTCTACTGCCAAGGTGTGTGAATTCTTTGTTCAGTCAGATTACAGAGGCTCTTTTGATCAGTCCTGATGACAAATTCTTGGCACTGCAAATATGGACTCCAGTGCTCTACTGCTAGTAATATAGCTAAATATTCCTTTTCATAGATGGAGAGACCTCTGTTTCTTGGGACCAATGCTGAAAGGATCGATCTAGTTGACTAGAGGGGGGGGGGTGAATAGGCAAGTAACAATTTTTAGCTTTTCTTTAACAAATTAAACTTTGCATCAAAGTAGATTGTCTAGATATGCAACTAGGTGAACAACCTATATGATGCAACAACAACAAGAAGCACACGAGCAAGCAAAGGAAACAACACAAGTAAGCTTTCAAAAGTAAAGGCGCGAGATAACCAAGAGTGGAGCCGGTGGAGACGAGGATGTGTTACCGAAGTTCCTTCCTTTTGAGGGGAAGTACGTCTCCGTTAGAGTGGTGTGGAGGCACAATGCTCCCCAAGAAGCCACTAGGGCCACCGTATTCTCCTCACGCCCTCACACAATGCGAGATGCCGTGATTCCACTATTGGTGCCCTTGAAGGCGGCAACCGAACCTTTACAAACAAGGTTGGGGCTCTCTCCACAACTTAATTGGAGGCTCCCAATGAAACCACGAAGCTTCACCACAATGGAATATGGCTTCGAGGTGACCTCAACCGTCTAGGGTGCTCAAACACCCAAGAGTAATAAAATCCACACTAGAAAGTTTGGGGGAAGCAAATATCCTTTGGTGGAAGTGTAGATCTAGGTCTCCTCCTTCAATCCCTAGCAAATCAACAAGTTTGAGTGGCTAGAGAGAGAGAGATCGGGCAAGAGAGCTTAAGAGCATTAATGGTGGAGTGAGAGAGGTAAGAGATAAGAGTGGTAGGTGGAAGAACCACCTTATATAGCAACCCTAATAAATCCAACCGTTACTGTGTTTTCAGCACTACAGCGGTACAACCGCTCCTTGTCCCGGTACAACTGGGGCTCACGATGTATCGGCAGAACCCTACCAGGCGGTACAACCGGGCCACCAGGCGGTAGTACCGGTTTTTAGAAAATAACCGGACCAACCGCCCAGCCACCGCACAACTACCGCATTGAAACAGAACAGAGTCACCCCTGAGGGCGGTAGTTGGGCGGTGCGGGGCCGGTGCAACCGCTTGGCCTTGAGCGCTTGAGCGGCTAAGGTAAGAGCGGAAGAACCGCTCGAACTTCCGGTGGTACCGGTTGACGAGGAACAACCGGACCAACAGGGCCACCACCGCCCGGGAACCGTATCAAAACAGAAGCTTGACCGGTACTTGGGCGGTGCATGGCCGGAACCACCGCCGCAGGTCTTTGCTGAGCCTGGTGGCGGTACCACCGCCCGGAGGCAGTGGTACCACCGCTCGATAAAGACAGGGAACCGCCAAGAACCGGTGGTATAACCGCTCGGACGAGCGGTACAACCGCTGGGAAAACACAGCAGAAGTCAAATCAAAAAGGGAGGCACTCTCTCTCACACCAGAGGAAGACAAGAGAGGGGTGATGGAGGTGTACGTGAACGGATTCCCCTACTCTTTCCAATGTGGATTCCCTCTTGATGTTCCCTACGACCAAAGAGATAAAAAGCGTAGAGGACTCCGTCTTCAATCTTTTCCTTCGAGAGAGAACAACTATCCGATGTAAGCCTAAGCATCGAGAACCTGAAACATTTAGCACAGGATTAGACCAACAAAGTGTTGTCATCATCATCCAAAACATAAGGTAGGGAAATGCCCTTTCAATCTCCCCCTTTTTGGTGGATGATAACTACAACACGATTTGTAAGATAGAAATCTATAGAATCTAGTCGGAGCTCCCCCTAGATGTGTGCCCCAACTTGAACTAGCTGTTAGAGAGCATGGGCACACGGTCGAGACTCCCCCTAGATTTTATAGACTCGCCACTATAAGCACAAAATATGAAGGTAGACAACATAATGGAAAGAGAGCAATAATACCAATAATAACCAACAAACTAAAAATAAGATAACAGGAGTGGCACAAGACTCACACAACGCAAGCCGAGAAACGAACAAAGTTCAACTGGAGACCACAGACAAAGTTCAACATGCACACGGAAAAAAAAGACAAAAACACACACGCAAACACCCATGCAACTTCCGAGTCCTATAACACTCTCTCCCCCTTTGGCATCAAGACACCAAAAAGGAAAAGAGCGAAGCTATCGCCACAGGCTCAGTCGTCCTCCTCTGACTCCTTGGTAGCATCTGGATCTTCATCATCGTCCCGATCTGAGTCCTCCATGATATCATCAGCAGCAGTAAAGGAGGTGGAGGGCTGAGGGGGGGGCTTCATCATCAGTCCAGGTGCTGTGGGAAGATATCCAACGCTCCTCCGGTGTGATGCTCTGCTCAGAGCCACTCTGAACCGACATGTTGAGGTGCCTCATCATTGCAATTTGACGACGCCGGGCAAGCTTCTCATTGACATGTGCCTCATACATCCTCTTCTGGATGTCAAACTGAAGGCAGAAAGTCTTCTTCACCTTGGCAGCGAGCTTGTCCACCCACGAGGGCTTGGCCCCTGGCTCCAACTCAAAATCCTCATCGTCTGAAGTGGCATAGACATCCTCAAGAGCATTAGCAGGGAAACGAGGCTCGGCGTGCTTCTTCTTCTTAAGGAGCTTCACTTCATGAACAGCGAGATTATCAGGAGAGGAGAGAGGCTCTCCAGGACGGCGAACCTCCCACACTGAGTTCAGAAAGCACATGACAAAAGGAGCATAAATGGGGACCTTCTTGTAGATGACCATGTTGTACATCTCGTGCCATAGCCAGTTGGACACATCAAACGTCTCCCCAGAGCCCACCTTGGTCTTTGAGGGAGTCATGGACTAGGGGGTGCCCGAATAGCCGGGCTATCATCATCGGCCGGACTACAAGACTATGAAGATACAAGATTGAAGACTTCGTCCCGTGTTCGGATGGGACTTTCCTTGGCGTGGAAGGCAAGCTTGGCAATACGGATATGTAGATCTCCTACCATTGTAACCGACTCTGTGTAACCCTAGCCCTCTCCGGTGTCTATATAAACCGGAGGGTTTTAGTCCGTAGGACGAACAACCATTACAACAATCATACCATAGACTAGCTTCTAGGGTTTAGCCTCCTTGATCTCGTGGTAGATCTACTCTTGTACTACCCATATCATCAATATTAATCAAGCAGGAGTAGGGTTTTACCTCCATCGAGAGGGCCCAAACCTGGGTAAAAACATCGTGTCCCTTGTCTCCTGTTACCATCTGCCTAGACGCACAGTTCGGGACCCCCTACCCGAGATCCGCCGGTTTTGACACCGACATTGGTGCTTTCATTGAGAGTTCCTCTGTGCCGTCGCGATCAGGAAGGATGCCTCTTCCCATCTTTAAAGACGGTATCATCGCCAAAGGAGCCCTGGCCGCTGGCCAAACTATCCGGCTAGGTGGTTTTCTCATGACCGCCTGTTCGGCCACCGCTTCGACGATGACCTCTCGGGTCATCAAAAGCAATCTTCACGTCAACTCGAAATTCACCGAGCGGCTGGATCCAATAGAGCTCTTTTCCGTAAACGAGCTCTTGGATTGCATCGCCGCCCTGGGAGTCGCTACAGACTACAATCAGATTGGGCTTAAAACCGATCTGAGAGAGATTAACTCTCCCCAGGTTACCCACCACATTGTTGTGGTAGAGGAACAATGCGGCGATTCTTCTTCTACATTGAAAACCAGTTATGTACGGACTCCCAAACCCTCCATGCCGGATTTCCGCGGAGGGACGGACGTTGATCAAGCACTGAACCTAAAGTCAGACATCGGACTAGACTCGTTGGACAACGTCCAGCAATCCAAGCTTTCAAATTTGGAAACTTTCCGGCCCTTGAGCCTCGAGATGGGTGGGGTTCCGGACTCAATTCCACCCACCCACCCAAACATATGCGATCTATCTTAAATCCGGCAAGAGCCCGCTAAAACAGTACATCATTACTGGGCCAGATTCCTCCTGGTTATGGACAGGATAAAGGACTGCCGTGAGGAAAACGGAATTTCAATTTTCTGCAATAATTGCACGGACAAGGGAATCTTGAACGCCGTAAGTCATCGTGAAATTACACGATTCGCCGACCTGGCGTCCATAGTACGCAAGTACTGTGTGATGGAGAGTTTCCGGAAAACCGAAACTAAGTTTTGGGACAATCCGGCTCTGAATACAACCCTAGTCTGAAACAAAAGGGTGCATCATACTCAGGCACCAGGTACAAAAACCAAAAAGCAAAAACCCCATAAAGGGCACGGAACCATACTGGAGGGGTGGCTCAGCGTACCCTGTAAAATTCACAGTACAGAAGGCGCCACTCCAACACATAGCCTTCGAGCATGTTGGATACTGCGGCAGGTGGCCACAAGTGGCGAAGAGCTTCTAACCCCAGAGAACCACTCTAACAGTACCAGTACAGTGTCAACAGTCTTCGAGACTTTCGCATCAAATAATATGCGGAACCGAACAATCCGCAGCCTCGCCGAAGTCTACCAAGTAGCAACAACAAATCCATGGAGCGACACGGCCATCACCTTCAACGCCAGTGACGAACCTAAATTCTGAACAGTCCGAGCACCAGCCGCATTGGTCCTCAGTCCAATAGTGGACGGCTTTCGTCTACTCATGGATGGCGGCAGCGGATTAAACCTCATCTACGAGGAAACTCTTCAAAAAATGGAAATAGACTGGAGCCGCATTGAGCAAAGTAGCACAACCTTTAGAGGAATAATCCCTAGCCGGGAAGCACGCTGCACAGGAAAAATCACACTTGATGTGGTGTTCGGCTCGCCGGACAATTACAGGTCCGAGGAGGTCACGTTCCAAGTGGCCCCGTTCAGCAGCGGATATCACGCTATATTAGGACGAGAGGCATTCACAATTTTTCAAGCCATACCCCATTACGGGTACATGAAGCTTAAGATGCCCGGGCCCGGCGGAATAATCACTCTCGTCAGTGATCCGGACACAGTACTCCGCGCCGAAAACAAGACGGCCGCATTAGCCCTGGAGGCACTATCTGAAGCCCTAGCGGCAGAGGAACTCACTGCGCTGCGCTCTACGGTGAATAGGGATGATGTGATACTCGATAAGAGATCCAAGTCCACCTCCTTTAAACCAGCGGACGCAATAGTCAAATTCCAGGTCCATCCAACGGACCCAACAAAGACGGCCTCCATCGGGGCACAGTTGAACCCTGATGTAGACGCCGCACTACGAGAATTCCTTCGGGAAAATTGGGACATCTTTGCCTGGCACCCTTCACATATGCCAGGAATCCCATGCAGATTGGCAGAACACAGCCTAAACATCCTAAAAGGATTCAAGCCAGTCAAACAGGCTCTTCGGCGATTTTCCGAACCCAAAAGACAGGCAATGGGAGAAGAGCTAGCCAAACTACCGGAAGCCGGATTTATCAGAGACATCAAACATCCGGACTGGCTAGCAAACCTGGTAATGGTACCAAAGAAGGACAAATCCTGGCGCCTATGTGTCGATTTTAAAGACCTCAACAAGGCCTGCCCAAAGGATCCTTTCCCCCTTCCCCGCATCGACCAAATAATCGATGCGACTGCAGGGCACGATTCATTGTGCTTCCTTGACGCATACTCCGGCTACCATCAAATCAAGATGGCAGAGGCGGACCAAGCCGCAACGGCATTCATTACTCGATACGGACAATTCTGCTTCAACACGATGCCCTTCGGACTCAAAAACGCTGGCGCAACATATCATCGCATGATTCAGACATGTCTGGCTACCCAGATCGGCAAAACTGTAGAGGCATACGTAGACGACGTAGTCGTCAAAACCAAACACGTTGAAACTCTAGTAGACAATTTGAGGCTCACATTCGACAACCTCCGAGCATATGACATTAAGCTGAATCCGGAAAAATGTGTTTTTGGTGTACCAGCTGGAAAGCTCCTGGGCTTTATTGTATCCGGTAGAGGAATTGAAGCAAACCCAGCCAAGATCCGAGCTGTGTCACAACTGGATATTCCAAAAGACCTCAAACAAATACAAAAATTGACTGGATGCGTGGCGGCTCTAAGCCGCTTCATCTCCCGTTTGGGAGAAAAGGCATTGCCCCTCTATCGCCTCCTCAGGCGCACCGAACACTTCGAGTGGACGGATGCTGCCACTGCCGGACTCGAAGAAATAAAAGCCATATTGGCAACAAATCTGGTCCTGGCTGCGCCTAAGCTGGGCGAACCAATGTTGTTATATATCGCGGCAACACATCAAGTTGTAAGCGCGGTGCTCATCGTCGAACGAGAAATAGAAGGGCATAAATTCCCTCTTCAAAAACTAGTGTACTACGTATCCACTGTCTTAACTCCCTGCAAGTCCCGGTACCCGCATTATCAAAAGATAGTGTACGCGGTGTTCATGGCATCCCGGAAGCTCCGACACTACTTTCAAGAGTGTTCGATAACAGTGGCCTTCGAAGTACCCCTCAACGACATTATAAACAACCACGACGCGACGGGCAGGATTGCAAAATGGGCCATTGATGTCACGCCCAATATGCGACCCTATCCAAAAGGAACTCGAAGGTCCCACCAAGGATAGACCCGCATATTGAAATGCTTTTGCAAGGTGGATATCATTACATCAACATTACATAATAGATGGGGATACATACAAAAGGCATACAATGCCACACGAATACAACATCATCTCATACATAAGATCAACATCTGACTACGGATGATACACAAACAGAAGCTCAAACAATATTCACCCTGCTAGCCCAGGCTGCCGACCTGGAACCTATCCCCTGATCGAAGAAGAAGTAGAAGAAGAACTCCAAAACAAGCAAACATCGCTCTCGCGTCAAGATCATCGCATAACCTGTACCTGCAACTGTTGTTGTAGTAATCTGTGAGCCACGAGGACTCAGCAATCCCATTACCATGGGTATCAAGACTAGCAAAGCTTAAAGGGAAAGGAAGGGGTAAAGTGGTGAGGTTGCAGCAGCGGCTAAGCAAGATGTGGTGGCTAACATACACAAATGAGAGCGAGAAGAGAAACAAAGGAACAGTCGTGAAGCTAGCAATGATCAAGAGGTGACCCTGAACACCTACTTACGTCAAACATAACCCAGAAACCGTGTTCACTTCCCGGACTCCGCCGAGAAGAGACCATCACGGCTACACACGCAGTTGATGTGTTTTAGTTCGGATCTGGTGTCAAGTTATCTACAACCGAACATTAACAAATTCCCATCTGCCACATAACCGCGGGCACGGCTCTCGAAAGTTTATACCCTGCAAGGGTGTCCCAACTTAGCCCATGACAAGCTCTCGCGATCAACAAAGGAATAGACCTTCTCCCAGGAAGACCCGATCAGTCTCGGAATCCCGGTTTACAAGACATTTCGACAATGGTAAAACAAGACCAGCAAAGCCACCCGATGTGCCGACAATCCCGATAGGAGCTGCACATATCTCGTTCTCAGGGCAACACCGGATAGGTCAGTCCACGAGTAAAACCAGACCTCGAGTTGCCCCGAGGGGGCCCTGCAGTCTGCCCGGTTCAGACCAGCACTTAGAGAAGCACTGGCCCGGGGGGGCTAAAATAAAGATGACCCTTGGGTTGGCCGACCCAAGGGAAGGGTATAGGTGGTGGTGAGGCAAATGGTAAAATCAAGGTTGGGCCTTGCTGGACAAGTTTTATTCAAAGCGAACTGTCAGGGGGGTCCCATAAATCACCCGACCGCGTTAGGAACGCAAAAATCCGGGAACATAACACCGGTATGACGGAAACTAGGGTGACAAGAGTGGAACAAAACACCAGGCATAAGGCCGAACCTTCCACCCTTTACCAAATATATAGATGCATTAATAATATAAGAGATATTGTGATATCCCAACCAAAATCCTGTCCACCATGGAGAAATCTTCAGCTTCACCTGCAACTAGCAACGCTATAAGAGGGGCTGAGCAAAAGCGGTAACATAGCCAAACAACGGTTTGCATAGGAAAGGTGTCAAAGGTTAGAGGTTCATGGCAATATGGGATGGCTTGATAAATAGGTAATAGGTAGCGCAGCATAGCGATAGAACGAAGCAACTAGCATAGCAATGATGGTAGTGAGATCCAGGATAGCGGTCATCTTGCCTGAAATCCCGCAAGGAAGAAGAACGAGTCCATGAAGAAGACGAACGGATGAAGCCGAACCAACCGTAGACGAACGAATCCTCACGATCGCAACGAAACAGAAACTAACAAGAAGAAACACACAACACAGGTAAACACACCACACATGAACAAGGCATGATGCACAACAATCATGATGCATGACCAAGCTACATGAAGCTACTCATGGCAAGAGATGATGCAAACAAGAACAACACATCAAAGCAAGTTTAAATGGGGCCGGAAACAACATATAACAATTCCGGTAAGTCCTCATATGCAAATTTCGAAATTGGTCCAGATCTGAATAAACCTTATGTTCAAGTTGTTAAACAGCAAGTTAAGATGCACCAAGATGATCTACACGAAATTCTAGTCAAGTTACATATAAAGTTCATTAGATTCGGAGCTACGGCCTAGAAGATATGAGCAAAACAAGTTAATCATGGCATTGATGCAAAATGCACCCAAACATCAAGCAAACACCTCAAAACAAGGATGCAACATGATAATATGAAGCTACATGCAAAATCAAGCAATTTTTATATTGAGCACACTCAAAATGGAGCAACGGTTAATTAGTTATGGAATAAATCATTTTAGCATGGCATTTAAGCAAATTAATGCAAACAGCAATTTAAACATTTTAAACATGGATGAAAGTTGGATATTGTGAAACTAGATAAAATTCTAAGCATTTTACATGTTTAAATCATTTTAATCCGATGCACCATCTGTGCGTTATTAATGCATGAACATGGAGGGGAGTTAGGTGGGTTTTGGGCCACTTTGGAAGGGGTGTTGGGCTGCGAAGAGAAAGAGGCTTCTGCGGTTACCCGGTTAACCGTTGGAGTATCAAACGACTTCCAAATGACACGAAACTTGACAGGCGGTTTACCGGTGCTATACCAAGGCCACTTGGCAAGGCTCGGGCCATTCCGAGAAAGTTTAACACCCGCACAAGAAAAGAGATAAGAAGGGGACGCCGGGTGACATAGGAGTGCCGGATTGCAAAACGGACAACAAGGAAAAAGCTCGGATGCATGAGACGAACACGTATGCAAAATGAAATGCACATGATGACATGATAAAATGCAACACGCAAGCTAATGACATGGCAACGACGGCGAATAACTGGCAGACACCTGGCGCATCGAATCCGGGGCGTTACAATTGAGCTCTTACCATTCGATATAACTTATAAACCTCGGCGAGCTATAAAGTCGCAAGTCTTGGCTGACTTCATCGCTGAATGGACCGAAGCCGAACTCCCTAAAGAGTACGGCGCATACTCCAATTGGATTATGCATTTCGACGGCTCCAAAATGTTGGCCGGCTTTGGGGCTGGCGTCGTACTGACGTCCCCAACCGGAGACACAGTCCAATACGTACTTCAGATAATGTACACGGACTCCAACAATGCAGCCGAATATGAGGCCCTCCTACATGGTCTCCGGATGGCAATCTCCATGGGTATTCAACGCCTAGAGGTGCATGGGGATTCAAACCTTTCAATATCCCAAGTAAATGGAGACTTTAACACCAAGGATCCGAAAATGGCAGCCTATCGTAACGCTGTCCTAAAAATGTCAGCTCGGTTCAAAGGACTCGAATTCCACCACGTAGCCCGGGATAATAACCAAGCAGCCGACGTGTTGGCACGCATCAGCGCGAAACGCGACGCTGTCCCTCCAAACATCTTCCTGGAACGGCTCTTAAGCCATCCGTACTATGGGAAGAGGAGTCCGGAAATAATAACCCGGAAACAACCGCGCCACCCAACACAGAGCAATCTGACATAATCGGCGGTTCAGCCGATGAAATAACACTTTCAGCCCACGAAATAATGGCGGTAATTGCCCCGTGGACAAAACTATTCCTAGCCTACTTAATTAGGCAGGAACTCCCCGAAGACCAAAATGAGGCCCGCTGCATAGGTCGGCGATCTGAAGCCTACAAGGTCCATGAGGGAGAACTTTATAAGAAAAGCACAACCGGAGTCCTTCAAAGGTGCATCTCCGAAGAGCAAGGGCGAAATCTTCTAGCTGAAATTCACGCCGGACTAGGCGGACACCACGCTGCAGCCCGGGCCCTTGTAGGTAAGGCCTTCCGTACAGGATTTTATTGGCCGACGGCCCGGGCAGATGCTCAGGACTTAGTCCAAAGATGCGTCGGTTGTCAGCTCTTTGCTAACCAGAGCCATATGCCACCCACCGCCCTCAAAACTATACCCATTACCTGGCCGTTCGCGGTCTAGGGGCTTGACATGGTTGGACCTCTTAAAGGGGGAACCCACAAGCAAAAGTACCTATTGTTCATGGTGGACAAATTCACCAAATGGATAGAGCCCAAGCCAGTTAAAACGGCAGAGTCCGGACCAGTGATAGACTTCATATCCGGGGTAGTACACCGTTATGGCGTCCCCCATAGCATCATTACCGATAACGGCACCAACTTCACGGCCGACGAGGTCAAACTCTGGTGCAAAAATATGGGCACTAAGCTCGACTACGCTTCAGTCTATCATCCTCAAACCAACGGTCAAGTTGAGCGAGCAAATGGTCTGATAATGAGCGGCATCAAACCCAGACTAGTGCGGTCCCTTACGGAATCTAACACGCACTGGGTAGAGGAGCTTGACTCCGTACTCTGGAGGCTGCGGACCACGCCAAACCGTACTACCGGATTCACACCATTCTTTATGGTATATGGCGCAGAGGCAGTTTTGCCCTACGACATAATTCATGACTCACCTCAAGTGCGCATGTACGAAGAAAGAGAGGCCGAGCTGGATCGGCAGGATAGCTTGGAAGCATTGGAAGAGGAACGCGATGTGGCAAAGGCTTGTTCTTCATTCTATCAGCAGCAGGCTCGAAGATATCAAAGCAGAGAAGTATGGGCTAAAACTTACAATGTTGGCGAACTAGTTCTACGCCTGCCGGACAAGAAAAAGGACAAACTCAAGCCCAAATGGGAAGGTCCCTTCATCATCGACCAAGTCCTGACCGGCGGAGCATACCGTCTGCGAAATGCATCGGACAACCGACTCGAGCCGAACCCATGGAACGCAGCCCGCCTCCGAAGATTCTACGCCTAGCGCCGGACTAAGAGTTTGTTTCCTTCCTCCGTCCACATTTTCACATTTCAGCTGTCTTTTGTTTCTCTCTTTTCTCCCACCTTTTTCATAAAAGCCCTTGAGGGCCTATTTGCGCATTGTTCGCACATACTTGATGTGCTAACCGCACTCATTATACCTGGGGGCTTCTTTAACAGAAGCTTACTTATACGGGCTTCACGCCCAGCACATGTGTTAAACTTCCACATGTACCTTTTATTCACCATTATATGCATCGATATGACTTAAGTTTTGGCCAAGCTGGGTTGCCTGGCTCCTGTGCTTACCCCTACGTTCCCGATTGTTCGGCTAGGAGGTAAAGGGAGCACCTCTGCGATTGTTACTGCCGGGTCAGCCGGATGTGTACCTCTAGACTGGGTGAAGCCGAAAGCTAGCGTTCTTAAGGGAATATTCAGTCGGTGACTTGAAAGATGATTTTTTACATATTTATTTATCTGCCCCCAGATGTTTTCCTGCTCTTTTCGCAGTCCGGACATGCACTTTAGGGCATGCCTCCCAGGGAAAGGAACCCTTAATGGAACTATTCTCCCTGGAAGATGTTTCTTACTAACCATGTAATATAACATAACTAGTTGGGCACTTGTCTGATAAAGCACTAATGACCCCTACGCCTGGTCTCCATGCATGCCCCGGTTTTTTCATAACCGAGAGGGTATTCGGACACACTCCGAACTCTAGGGTCCCGAGGTTGAAGCGAAAAGGTCGGCAAAGACAAACGATCTACAATCCGGCTAGCAGGCATTTTACATGTCATTTTAAATACATCATCAAATCGACTGATTGTACTCCTCCTCAATCCCGTCTAACAGGTTGTAAGTTGGGAATACTTAGCGGCCAACTCTACTTGGCCGTACACTAAGCTCACAGGGATCTCCTTCCAATCGGGCCCCACAGGTCCGACCTCGGCCATGTGGTTTGGATCCGCCTTCTTGTACCGTGTCTTCACCATGGCCCAGGCCTCCCTGGCACCTTGACGGCAAGCCGATATCTTCCATAAGCAGAAGCGCTGCCGCGTTCCCTGAACCTTCTCCGCAAGCTCTCCAAGGCCCTCGGGTAGGGAGAGGGATGGCCATAAGGCCTGGACGACGCCGCTCATCGCCTGCCGAACACGTTCGAGCAGTTGCACCAGCTCGGGAAGTTGGTCACCCGTTGAACCGGGCATTTCCTCCACAGGGCGACCTATGAGCACACCTACAGACATATTTCTATCAATTGACTTCCTCGCCGAACTCTTCTTTTCAAAGGAGTTCGCTCAAGCACTTACTATAGATGCCGCGACGAAGCCGCTGATTCTCCTTCACGGAGCCAGACAGCTCGGCCCGAACACCTTTCAGCTCTTCTCCAAGCTGGGCGTGGGCATCCTAGAGTTTGTTCCTCTCCTGCTGCACCTTCCTAAGCACCCTCTCGCTGGCCTTTAGCTAGCGTAGTAGCTGTTGCTTGTCCGGATCAAGTCCGGCAACATTTGCAATATCATTGTCAGATTTATACGCACGCCGCCCACTGCTTATCTTTTTTGAAATAATTTGTTACTGGAGGGGGTCTCTGTGCCTCCTTCTATGGCAGCTAGTGTTGGGGAACATAGTAATTTCAAAATTTTCCTACGCACACGCAAGATCATGGTGATGATATAGCAATGAGGGGAGAGTTTCGTCTACGTACCCTTGTAGACCGAAGCGGAACCATTGACACAGCGTAGTGGAAGTAGTCGTACGTCTTCCCGGTTCAACCGATCCAGGCACCGTTACTCCGGCACCTCTGAGTTCTTGACACGCGTACAGCTCGATGACGCACCCTCGTTCTCCAATCCAGTAGAGGCTCCGAGGGGGAGTTCCGTCAACACGACGGTGTGGTGACGATCTTGATGTTCTCCTGTCGCAGGGCTTCGCCTAAGCACCGCTAAAATATGACCGAGGTGTAATATCGTGGAGGGGGGCACCGCGCACGGCTAAGGAACGATCAATGATCAACTTGTGTGTCCTAGGGTGCCCCCCTACCCCCGTATATAAAGGAGGGAGGGAGGAGGTGGCCGGCCCAAGGAGGGGGCGCGCCATAGGAGGAGGAAACCTACTCCAAGTAGGTTTCCCCTCTTTTTCCTTATCTCATTTGGAGGGGGAAGGAAGGAGTACTAGTAGTAGGAAGGAGTACTAGTAGTAGGAAAGGAAGAGGGGGAAGGAGAAAGGAAAGGGGGGCCGGCCCCCCTCCCCAATTCTGATTGGGCTTGGGGGGGCGCGCCCCCCTCCCTTGCTCCTTCTCCCTTCCTCCTACATGGGCCCAATAAGGCCCATATACTTCCCGGGGGGGTTCCGGTAACCTCCCGGAGCTCCGGTATATTCCCAAACTCTTTCGGAACCTTTCCGGTGTCCAAATATATCCGTCCAATATATCAATCTTTATGTCTCGACCATTTCGAGACTCCTCGTCATGTCCGTGATCATATCCGGGACTCCGAACAAACTTCGGTACATCAAAATACATAAACTCATAATATAACTGTCATCGAAACCTTAAGCGTGCGGACCCTACGGTTCGAGAACAATGTAGACATGACCGAGACACGTCTCTGGTCAATAACCAATAGCGGGACCTGGATGCCCATATTGGTTCCTACATATTCTACGAAGATCTTTATCGTTCAAACCGCATAACAACATACGTTATTCCCTTTGTCATCGGTATGTTACTTGCCCGAGATTTGATCGTCGGTATCCAATACCTAGTTCAATCTCGTTACCGGCAAGTCTCTTTACTCGTTCCGTAATACGTCATCTCATAACTAACTCATTAGTTACATGCTTGCAAGGCTTAGGTGATGAGTATTACCGAGAGGGCCCAGAGATACCTCTCCGACAATCGGAGTGACAAAACCTAATCTCGAATTATGCTAACTCAACATGTACCTTCGGAAACACCTGTAGTACTCCTTTATAATCACCCAGTTACGTTGTGACGTTTGGTAGTACCCAAAGTGTTCTTCCTGTAAACGGGAGTTACACAATTCTCATAGTTACAGGAACATGTATAAGTCAGGAAGGAAGCAATAGCAGAATACTAAACGATCAAGTGCTAAGCTAACGGGATGGGTCATGTCAATCACATCATTATCCTAATGATGTGATCTCATTAATCAAATGACAACACATGTCTATGGTTAGGAAACATAACTATCTTTGATTAATGAGCTAGTCAAGTAGAGGCATACTAGTGACTATATGTTTGTCTATGTATTCACACATGTATCATGTTTCCGGTTAATACAATTCTAGCATGAATAATAAACATTTATCATGAAATAAGGAAATAAATAATAACTTTATTATTGCCTCTAGGGCATATTTCCTTTAGCTAGTGCGGCCTCAAGCTGGGCTTTGCACTCTTTTAGCTCCTTGGACAATTGGGCATTCTTCTCCGTAAGATCCTGCATATCAAATGATCCTTAAATCAGTTACTTTAACTACTTAAGTCTCGGGGGCTACTGGCATATACAGCTATTAAAATCTCTTACCCGTATGTCTTTTACATACTGCTCCATGGCTCTGGTTAAACCATCTTGAGCGGCACGGAGGTGCGTGTCTCCCGCGTTAAAGGCATTCAACGCCTCTGGGGAGAAACACGCATCACGCAAAACTGTCCGGTGACGCCTATGATTCATGGCGCTCTCCACCTCAGACCTGGTGGCAGACAACCTGTCGGCATCCTCCGCTGGAGGAGTATCCGGCTCGCGCCTTGCGCTCGCCTCCCCCTCCGGACCAGGTGTTGGAGCCTGGCGGGCGGAGGCTTGGTTGGCAACCTCTTCGGGCATAGTCCGGCGAGTGCTCTTTCTCCTGGAAAAGTCACGAGCGTTAATACACCTCCGGGGAATCCTTTTCCTGAATAACGGTTGCGAGCTATACCGTTGCGGTGATGTTTCGATTCACACCGCACTCCTCTTCCGCCTGCTGGGCCGGACTGACCCTTGTTGGTCAGCCGCCGTGGGTTCGGCTTCCTGCCTTGAAGGCACCTCCTGCGAGACACCATTGTATACGGTGGTCAAAAATATGCAAGGATGAAGTAATAATGTCCGTACTCCGGTCATAATTACCTGGGAAGCCGGAGTTACGCCAGGGTAGTCAGCCGTGATGGCGACTAGAGCATTGTCCATGCTGAGTTGGTGGAACACCCCGTCAATTAGCTCCACCTTTATGTCCGGATCCTATTCGGAGGCCGGATCAAGGGATATTCCCAGATCCTCGGGTTGTGGAGCCGGACTATGTATGCTCTCCACATTCCGGCGCAGTTCCTGCGTCGAAACCATAAAGTAAGGTACTTAACTTTGAAAGCACGGGTCGGATAAATAAATGTCCGCTTACCCAGCTCTGAGGGTTATTCATGGAGAACCCATTCAATGGGCTCGTCTGGAGGAAGTCCTCTTTCTCCCCCTTGTACAAGCCGGACAGGATCTTTACCAGATCTGCGGCCGATCCCGGCCCCTTACGGCCATGATGGGTGGCGTCGTTCTCCCCGTTGAAATCCCACATGGGGTGGCCCCTATATTGGAGCGGCTGCACCCCTCGCATGATGCATACGGCCATGAC
Organism: Triticum timopheevii; assembly: GCA_963921465.1. Classification (NCBI taxonomy): domain Eukaryota; kingdom Viridiplantae; phylum Streptophyta; class Magnoliopsida; order Poales; family Poaceae; genus Triticum; species Triticum timopheevii. The sequence goes on along the minus strand of OY997272.1, from coordinate 450,415,123 downwards.
TCCAATCATGGTTAATCCGGAATGGGCCATCAACCTAATCCGGCCCATCAAGTAATGGACGCTCCTGTCTTCCTCCTGTTGAGGGCTCCGTGGGTGCCAACTTAGGCGCTTCTTCAGAGGAGCCTTGCTAAACTCCGGGAGGCCGATCTGAACTGGGTCCGGCAGTGGAGCGTCTTCCACATAAAACCATTCCGAAGGACAGTCTTCTGACGCCTTCTTTGGGGTTTCGGATAGATATCCGGTCCCGGTGATGCGCCATATTTTGGCTCCGCCCACTTGATATATTGACCCCCCGTGAGAACGGGGTACGAGGCAAAACAGTCTCTTCCACAGCGCAAAATGGGGCTCGATGCCCAGGAACAGCTCGCAAAGAGCTACATAACCCGCGATGTGCAGAATGGAGGCGGGCGTGAGGTGATGAAGCTGGAGTCCGTAGAACTCCAGTAGCCCCCGGAGAAACGGGTGGATGGGAAATCCGAGCCCCCTTAGTAGATAAGGGACGAAGCACACCCGCTCCCCTTTGGAGGGACTAGGGGTGGCCTCCGCTTGCTTTCCGCCTTTGTAAGTGGCCAGCCCGGCTCGGACCGGGACCATAAAGGCCGGAGGAAGGTATCCCTCCGCTTGGAGCGTCACCAGCTCGTTGTGCGGAACAGAACATCTCCTCCAATCTCCTGGCGGAGGGTTGGGAGCACGAGAGGAGGAGCCGCGTCGACGGTCCATGATGGAATGGATTTTTGGTCAGAAGTGCTCCGATGAGTACTCGCGGAAGGAAGATGGTGTGATTTGGATCTGGATTCTTGCTTCTCTTATAGGCAGGTTATTTGCGCAGCTAGGGGGAAAAATATAAAAGATACCCTGGCCTTTTGCATTTGTGCGACGCGTGGAAGAGGGCCATTATTGGGCGTGGAAGCCAAGGAGCACAACATTTGTAAGGGTGCCGGACACTATTCGGCAGACACATGGAATTTGAAGGAGAACCCGCCTTGCAACACCGAAGACAATACATGCACTGGACTCGTCGTCATTGAAGCCTGGTTCGGGGGCTACTGAGGGAGTCCTGGACTAGGGGGTGTCCGGATAGCCGGACTATCATCATCGGCCGGACTCCAAGACTATGAAGATACAAGATTGAAGACTTCGTCCCATGTCCGTATGGGACTTTCCTTGGCATCGAAGGCAAGCTTGGCAATACAGATATGTAGATCTCCTACCATTGTAACCGACTCTGTGTAACCCTAGCCCTCTCCGATGTCTATATAAACCGGAGGGTTTTAGTCCGTAGGATGAACAACCATTACAACAATCATACCATAGGCTAGCTTCTAGGGTTTAGCCTCCTTGATCTCGTGGTAGATCTACTCTTGTACTACCCATATCATCAATATTAATCAAGCAGGAGTAGGGTTTTACCTCCATCGAGAGGGCCCGAACCTGGGTAAAAACATCGTGTCCCTTGTCTCCTGTTACCATCCGCCTAGACGCACAGTTCGGGACCCCCTACCCGAGATCCGCCGGTTTTGACACCGACAGTCTTCATTGCAACCATCAAGTCAACAAGATAGCCATGGATTTCATCTTGATTCCCCACCTTGGGCAGAAGGACATTGCAAAACACGCGATGCATGATATCATAGAACTTCACCAAATCCTTAGATTCTCCAATAATACCACAGCCCTGAATGTATAGAGGGGCAACCTTCTCCTTAGGCATGGAGTCAGGATGGTCATGGGGGAGAATGCCACCCCTTCCTTCCAAACCGGTATCGTCATACCCGATAGCATTGCAAAAGGTCCTCCAGGGAACTTGAAAGAGCTCATCACGGCACATGAAAGTGAGGGTGCGCGCATCATCTTCTCCAAAGTGAACGGTGGCATAGAACTGATGGATGAGTTGAACATCAAAGTCACAGTTGATAGACATGAGCTTGACAAGATCAAACTCCTCACAAAGAGCCAAAGCCTCACCAAAATACTCCAGGTTGTTCCTACAATGGTCAAGATCGATGGTCCACTGCTTGGCATATCTTTTCTTGTTGTGCTCAAAGAGTTCATGAACAATCCGCACTTGCATCTCATTCCGAAACTGAACAGTGGTCCAACGAGGAGCTACGGGAACCTCATAAGTATTCTTTGAGCGGAAGGCTTCCCAATCCTTGGCTTTCCAACGGTGCAGCGGCACTACCACACGTTGCTTTGCAGCGGCAGACTTTTCACGGCGAGTGGGCTTGGTGGGAATCACAACCTCCTCTTCATCAGCAGACACAGCCGGGCGCGAGGTCCTTCGAGCCCTCTCTTGGTCTTGCGAGGAGCAGAGCGAGAACTAGAGCCACCTGAGCACACACATGAAGAGAACACACGAAAACCAGCAAGAATGAGAGGAAAGCACACAACAAATGCAACAACAGAGAAGACAGAACAGTGTTGTGTGGTTCGTATATTCCAGTTGTACCGGGTCTCCCACCGGTAGAACCACTGACAGTGGCAATACCAGGGGGGATAGATCTAACCAAGATATATGAATCACATAAGTAATATTCTGATTTCTAGGTACTGCAAACAAGACAGTAGAAAAGCAATGATCTCTCCCAACCAAAGTTCGAACACTAATCTCGGAGGGTTAAGTAATGCCCTAGACAAAGAAAGAACCCTAGAACGAGGAACGAAGAACAAGGGCATTACCACCATCCATGGGAGGAGATCGGGAGGCCTCCACGGAGAGAATCGATGGAGAGCCCATGGATCTGAAGCGCGAGACGCACTCCGGGGCGGGGCAGTGGTGACCGGTGGCTAGGGCAAGGAAAAGACGAATGGGGACGAAGGGGAAAATAAGAAAACCCTTCACCCCGTCGGATATAAATAGGCCCATAGACGCACATCGGTAGAACCGCTCCGAGGACCGGTTGTACCGCAAGTCAGGTACTGACAGGTGGTTGTGGGCGGTACTTCCGTTTCCTGAAGGGCACCGGTAGTACCGCCCGGAAACAACCGGTAGTACCGGACGAGGGAAACCATAGGGAATATGAGCGGTAAAACCGCCCAAGCACCGATTGCAAACATACTGGGGTAGCACAACCAGGTACCAGCGGTAGAACCCCCGTGACCCCGGTTGTACCGCCCGGCCACCAATGCCCAAACCAAAGTTAAAAGGAACAAAACAAGAGAGACAACAACTTAGAGAAACCAACACCTAGAACAAGGAACAGAACGAAAAGAAAAACAACCACACGAAAGCAGAGCGAGCTCTGGCCTCTCTCAAAAGAGGGCGGTGGCCGAAGCCACCTATGTTTGAGTCAATTGGTATGGCACCACGAAGAATTATCCTTGGGCCCATGACCAAAACTCGTCTTTGAAGCACAAGTACCATCAAAAATGGCTAATGTGAAAGAGTTGATCATTTTATGCATAATGGGGGGAGGGAGAGTTCATTGAGAGAACAACACTCCCCCTATGTCCATGCCTACACCTAAACTAGACAACAAGTTGAGTGTGGTGGGAGTTGCAAGGGTTCAAGTAACATTGCTCGAATCAATGATATTTAGCTCATGCCTTAACTCGCGAAATCTTGCTTCATCCAAGGGCTTCGTGAAAATATCTGCAAGGTTATCATGAGTGTTGACATACTTGAGCTCGATCACCCCTCGCCTAATGTGATCCCGAATGAAGTGATACCGAATCTCAATATGCTTCGTCTTGAAATGTTGCACCGGGTTGAGAGACATCTTGATGGCACTTTCATTATCACACCAAAGAGGCACTTTGTCACAAATGACACCGTACTCCTTTAAAGTTTGCCTCATCCATAAGAGTTGTGCACAACTACTACCGGCCGCCACATATTCCGCTTCGGTGGACGAGAGAGACACACAACTTTGCTTCTTGGAAGACCAACTCACCAAAGAGCAACCAAGAAATTGGCACCCTCCGGAAATGGACTTCCTATCCACTTTGTCTCCCGCCCAATCGGAATCCGTAAATCCTTCAAGCTTGAAGTTTGCCCCTCTTGGGTACCATAAGCCAAAGTTTGGGGTATGAGCCAAATATCAAAAGATTCGCTTGACCGCCACATAGTGGCTTTCCTTTGGTGCGGCTTGAAACCGTGCACACATTCCCATACTCAACATGATATCCGGTCTAGATGCACAAAGGTAAAGCAAGGAGCCAATCATGGAGCTATATACCTTTTGATCCACCGCTTTACCATTGGGATCAATGTCAAGTTGGCACTTGGTAGGCATTGGAATAGAAGCCGGCTTGACATCACTTAGCTTGAATCATTTTAGCATGTCTTGAGTATATTTGGCTTGGTTGATGAAGGTACCTTCTCTTCTTTGTTTGATATCAAAACCAAGGAAAACTTCAACTCTCCCATCGAAGACATCTTGAACTTGGAGGTCATGAGAGCGGCAAATTCCTCATTGAAAGCTTTGTTAGGGGAACCAAAGATAATATCATCAACATATAGTTGGCATACAAACAACTCCCCTTTGACCTTCTTAGTAAAAAGAGTGGTATCGATTTGCCCCACCTCAAATCCACGATCTTGTAACAACTCGGTAAGGTGGTCATACCACACACGTGGGGCTTGTTTAAGGCCATAGAGTGCCTTATCAAGTTGATACACATGATCCGGAAAGTAGGGATCCTCAAACCCGGGGGGTTGCTTGACATAGACCAACTCATTAATAGGACCATTAAGAAAAGCACTTTTCACATCCATTTGTTGCAACTTAAAGTTGTGATGGGAAGCATAAGCAAGCAACAAACGTATGGATTCAAGACGAGCAATGGGAGCAAAGGTTTCACCGTAGTCGATACCCTCGACTTGGGAGTAGCCTTGTGCTACCAATCTTGCCTTGTTGCGAATGATGTTCCCATGAGCATCTTACTTGTTCTTGAAAATCCACTTGGTTCCAATGACGTTGTGGTTCCCCGATGGCCTTGGCACTAATCTCCACCTTGTTGTACTCGAAGTTGTTGAGTTTTTCATGCATGGCATTGAGCCAATCCGAGTCTTCAAGCGCCTCATAGACCTTTTGGGGTACAACACAAGAGACAAACGCGTGATGTTCACAATAGTTTGCTAATTGTCTATGAGTGCTTACCCACTTTCTTAGGCTTCCAACCAAATTTTCCATGAGATGGCCTTTGGTGGTGAGCTTGGAAGCAATCTTCACGGCACGACGCTCTAATTCCTCCTCGGATGTGGAGGGAGGAGGGTTCACTTAATTATCTTGAGCGCTATCTTGAGCTTGTTCTTTATCTGGAGCTTGCTCATGATCTTGAACTTGCTCGAGGGGAAGAACTTGACCTTGGGCATCATTTGGAGGTTCACCACCATCTTGTGATTGATCTTGCCCTTGGTCTTGTTCACGAGGTTGAGGGCCTTCACTTTGTTCTTCGGAAGCATGTGGGTCTTGGGAAGGTGATGGCTCCACTTGAGTGGAGCATTGTCCTTCTCCTTCGGCCCCAAGGGGTTCCTCAATGGGTAGAATATGACCAATACCCATTCTTCTTATGGCCTGGGGAGGAATTTCATCTCCTACATCACAAGTACCACTTTGCTCCACTTCGGAGCCGTTGTTTCGTCAAACACCAGGTTACATGTCTCCTCAATGAGTGTGGTGGACTTGTTGAGAACACGGTAAGCATGGGAGTTTGTAGCATAACCAACAAATATGCCCTCATATGCTCTAGCCTCAAATTTAGACAAACGAACACCTTTCTTGAGAATGAAACACTTACACCCGAACACCCGGAAGTACTTGAGATTGGGCTTGTTGCCGGTGAGTATCTCATAAGGAGTCTTGTTCAAGCCTTTGCGGAGATAGAGCCGATTGGATGCATGACATGCTGTGTTGATGGCTTCCGCCCAAAAGTTGTATGGAGACTTGAACTCCGCCATCATGCTCCTTGCCGCATCCATCAACATCCGGTTCTTCCTCTCCGCAACACCATTTTGTTGAGCAGTATATGGTGTAGCGTATTGATGCTTGATCCCCTCATCACTAAGAAACTCATCCAAGGTGTAGTTCTTGAACTCGGTGCCGTTGTCACTTCTTATTGTCAAGATCTTTGCATTATGTTGACGTTGAGCTTCATTTGCAAAGTCGATGACGGTTTGTTGAGTCTCACTCTTCCTCTTGAAGAAGTATACCCAGGTGTATCTTGAATAATCATCCACAATCACCAAGCAATACTTTCTTCCTCCAAGACTATCAAAAGATGGAGGCCCAAAGAGATCCATGTGAAGGAGCTCCAAGGGTCTCTTTGAGTAGATGATGGTCGTGGGAGGGTGAGCCTTCTCGTGGAGCTTTCCTTCAATACAAGCACTGCAAGCACGATCTTTGGCAAAACTAACATTTGTTAGTCCACGGACATGGTCCCCCTTGAGAAGACTTTGCAAAGATCTCATATTGACGTGGCCTAAACTGTGATGCCAAAGCCATCCCACGTCAACTTTAGCCATTAGGCATGTCGCGGTCTTAGTGGGTCGCTTCGAAAAGTTAATCACATAGAGACCGTTCTCGACATGCCCAACAAAGGCTACTTTAAGAGTCTTGTTCCACAAGAGGGCCACGGTATCAATGTCAAAGAAAGTAGCATAACCCATGAGTGCGAGTTGACGAACGGAAAGCAAATTGTATGCAAGGGACTCAACAAGCATGACTTTCTCAATCGTTAGATCATGAGAAATAACAACCTTGCCAAGACCCAATACCTTAGAATGTGAGGCATCACCCCACTCGACATTGGTGGGCATAGATGGAATCTTTTGCACGTCCACCACCAAGTCCTTGCTCCCGGTCATATGATTTGTTGCTCCACTATCGAGCAACCATGATCCCCCACCGGAAGCAAACACCTACAAGAGATCAATGCTTGGTTTTAGGTACCCATTTAGTAATGGATCCTTTGATGTTAGTAACAAGGGTCTTAGGAACCCAAATAGACCATTCAATGTACTCATAAGGAGAACCAACAAATTTAGCATAAACATGTCCATCACTAGCACGGCACAACACATATGACGGGTTAAAGTCGCCGGCTTTGTTGGAGGAGATGGTTTTGCTCTTTTTGACATCAACGCCCTTCAATTTTTCCTTCTTCTCCTTAGGAGCACCCTCTCCCTCTTTCACAAAAGTTTGCTTGAGAGGAGGAGGACGTTTGGTCTTGTCGTTCTTCTTCTTACTCTTGGCCTTGGGGGCAAACCCAATTCCCTCTTGGCCACAACTTCCTTTCGATTGCTCAAAAGGTCGTTGAGGTTCTGCTCACCTTGAATGCAAGTCACAAGGCCTTTCTCAAGTTGATCCTTTAACTTGGCATTCTCCTCCACAAGATGCACATGCTCACAACACGGGTTAGTAGCATATGCATTATCAAATTAATACCATATGAGGGAAGGTGGCCTTCTCCTTGGTTAGCTTAACTTGGAGTTGAGCATGAGACTCCTTGAGGTTAGCATGAGCACCCTTCAAGACCTTGTGGGCCTTGTAAAGTACCTCAAACTCCCCCTTGAGTCTAGCATGATCAACCCCAAGTTTAGCCTTCTCGGAAGTTAGCACACGAGACACAACAAGAGCATGATCAAGATCTTTCTTTAACTTAGCATGGTCATCGTTGTATGACTCCTCAAGAGTCAAACGATGCCCACGCTCTTCCGATATCTCACCGGCATAGTCACGACTATGACCTTCCATCTTAGATATGGTTTCTTCGTGAGCCTCGATCATGTCATTGGCTTCACCAAGTTGTTCCAAGAGAGCAACAAAGTGCTTCTTGGATTTGCCCTTGAGCTTACTCATAAATGACTCAAATTCATTCACTTCCTCATTAGACCCATCATGTTCATCAATGCAACCCTCCAAAGAGGGATTATTAATGATGGTGGTTTTGATGTTGGGGGTTACCTTGTTAGAGGCTTTAGCCATGAGGCACTTGGCGGTGATGTTCTCGTTGGGTGAATCAAAGAGAGACACCCGGGGTGTGGTAGCAATGGCAACGGAGGCCATGTCCATTGCTTCTCCATTTTCATCATCATCGTCATCCTCATGGTATTCTTCTTGAACCACCAACCCACGAGTAGGAGTCTTCTTGGTGAAGTTGTTCTTGTTGGGAAAGGACTTGGCTTTGTCTTTTCGGATGAACTTGCCACCATTGTCTTCCCGCTTCTCGTAAGGACAATCCGCAACGAAATGGCTCACATTGCCACAGTTGAAAGCAAGTTCTAACTCGTTGCTTGCCCTTGAAGCCACTTGAGTTTTTCTTGTTGAAGTTGGGTCTTATATTCTTCTTGCTCCAAAATTGTCTTGAAGCAAGAGCCATGTGCTCATGATAATCATATTTCGTGTCTTCGGGGTTGCTCTCCTCATCTTCCCCTTATTCCTCTTCTTCCACACTAACCTTGGCCTTCAAGGCAAGGTTGGGCTTCTTTGCCCTTTGAGAACGGAGCACCGCATTGTCGGCGGTCTTGTCCAAGATGCTCATTGCAACGAACTCATCCAACACTTCACTTGAGGTCATGGAGTGGAAATCCGGTCTTTGACGAATGACGGAGGACATGGCCTTGTTGTAGGGCACCATGGACTTGAGGAACTTGCGCTTGATCCAATTGTCATCCGTGTCCTTGCTCCCATGATCTCGGAGGGAGACCGCGAGTTTGGTCACTCTTCGAAAGAGCTCATGAGGTTCTTCATCTGCTTTCATTGCAAACTCATCGGCTTCATCTTGCACCACTTCATAGTTGGAGCGTTGAATGCTAGCACTTCCTCGATAGAGAGACCCAACGCATTGCCATGCATCTTTGGCCATGGCATGAGGTCGAAGATGAGGGAGATCTTCGGGAAGGATTGCATCTTGGATGATGAAGAGAGCACTCTCGTTGAATTGATTATCCACCACTTCTCTCGGAGTGAAGTTGCTTCGGTCATGTGGATAGAAACCTTCTTCAATGATTCTCCAAAGATTAGTATTCACATGATTTACATGACGCTTGAAGCGATACACCCAAGAATCAAAATCCTCATTTTTCACAATCTTAGGAGGAGGACCGGCATGATTTAAATGAGTAGATGGAATCGGTCCTCCATAAATTGGAGGTTCCACATGGGAAAAGATGTCAGTGCCATTTCTACCACTAGTAGAAGGACTCTTTTCACTGTTAGCTTCCCCCTTATCGGAGGTAGCATCCATCACCTTGTTAGTGGGGTCACCCACTTTCATCGGCGAGTTGGACAGTTTAAGTCCTTCAAGACATTTAGTAAACATGCTTTCAACCTTGGTCGTTGTCGGTGTCAAAACCGGCGGATCTCGGGTAGGGGGTCCCGAACTGTGTGTCTAGGCGGATGGTAACAGGAGACAAGGGACACGATGTTTTTACCCAGGTTCGGGCCCTCTCGATGGAGGTAAAACCCTACTCCTGCTTGATTGATATTGATGATATGGGTAGTACAAGAGTGGATCTACCACGAGATCAAGGAGGCTAAACCCTAGAAGCTAGCCTATGGTATGATTGTTGTAATTGTTGTTGTCCTACGGACTAAAACCCTCCGGTTTATATAGACACCGGAGAGGGCTAGGGTTACACAGAGTCGGTTACAATGGTAGGAGATCTACATATCCGTATTGCCAAGCTTGCCTTCCACGCCAAGGAAAGTCCCATCCGGACACGGGACGAAGTCTTCAATCTTGTATCTTCATAGTCTTGGAGTCCGGCCGATGATGATAGTTCGGCTATCCGGACACCCCCCAGTCCAGGACTCCCTCAGTAGCCCCTGAACCAGGCTTCAATGACGACGAGTCCGGCGCGCATATTGTCTTCGGCATTGCAAGGCGGGTTCCTCCTCCGAATAATTCATAGAAGATTGTGAACACCAGGATAGTGTCCGGCTCTGTAAAATAAATTCCACATACCACCGTAGAGAGAATAATATTTACACAAGTTCAATCTGCTGACGTATTTCGTGGCGTGACGTCACACCACTACCAAGCCTTTACTCGAATCGTTTTTATTATACCACCTCAGCGCGTTTAGCGAAGCGGTTTCCTTGGCACGTCTTGTCGAAGCAGAGATCGCGTTCCCCTTATTCCGGGATTCCCATCAATACGGACGTGGGTAACCTAACCGTGCCCGTTGCCACGCCTCCTCCATAGAAGGTGAGTTCCAAACGGTCACGGGGACGGCTCTTGGTATTCTTCCTCTTTATAATGAGACAAAGGCTCGTTTCTTTTCTTCAATTCTCAATCGAATCCGCCCCTCGCCCCGAGTTCCAACACTCAGAGCTCCAGATTCGAGCGCTTCGAACCTTCGACAATGTCCAGCTCCGACCTACAGGGCCGGTGGATGCCCTCCTCCGTCACGGAAGAGGACGTGCTAAAGCTGAGAGAAGCCAGGTACTTGACCTACGAGATTTCGCATAGGTTGCCTGCCAGAGGGCAAGTCATTCCTACTCCCGAGCCTGGCGAGAGCGTCGTGTTCGTGTCTCACCTCCGTCGGGGTTTAGGCTTCCCGATGGATCCCTTTGTGAGGGGGCTCATGTTTTACTATGGGTTGGAATTCCACGACCTGGCTCCGGAGTCCATCCTCCATATCTCATCATTTATTGTCGTCTACGAAGCCTTCTTCCGCACTACCCCTCACTTCGGTTTGTGGCTCAAAACCTTCAACGTGGAGCCGAAGATGATCGAAGGGCGCTAGGCAGAGTGTGGTGGGGCGGTTGTGAGCAAGAGGGCCGATGCTCCATGGCCCGAGGGCGCTTTTCAGGAGGAGCTCGGCCTGTGGCAACAGGAGTGGTTCTATATCACCGCTCCCAGGGGCAGCAGGCAGACGTCATGGGTCAGCAAAGGGCTTGACTGGGGGCCGTCCAAGGACGTACCCCTATTGCAGGGCCGGATTCAAGACCTCCAAGAGAGGGAGATCAATCTGGTCGTGGTGACGCAGGTTATGATGATTCGGCGTCTTCTGCCCTGCAAACGCCGTCCTCTCTGCCTGTGGGAATTCAATCCAGAGGGACCACGAGCTCTCCAACACTTCATGGGTACGACACCCTTGGAGATGTACAAACTGTTCTTCGGATCACAAGAGATGTGTCCTGACTTGACCGAGGACGCCGGCCTAAGATGCAATCGCCCGGATACTCAAGTAAGTAGCCCTGTGTCCGGGCATATCGTCCATTTATTTATTATGGATTTGCCTTTTGACCAGCTATCCCTTGGACAGGGGTGGATAGTGCAAGCAAAACTGATACGGTGTCCGGCCCCCCTCCCTGAGACCACACCGGATCCGGTGTTAGTCAAGATGCTGGAGGTTGCACCTTCAGAAGAGGGCGAAGGGGAAAACAGGGAAACTACCACCTCTACTAAGGAGGTGTTCAAGAAAGGGGGGATCGAGAATCCCTCCTTCCTGGGGGAGAAGAGGACCGCTTCCGAAGATCCGGAGGCTAAGGCCTCAAAGCGGGGGAAGAAATCTTCACCAGAGAGTCCTGCGCCAGGAGAAGCCCCGGCCGCACTATCTCCCCAAAGGAATCAGCCCTCTAGCGAGCCGTAAGTCGAAAAAGGGGAGTTTTGTAATAAGGGACATCCCTATTTTTGCTTCTGAGGATAACCGAAGTTTTTACCTTGTAGTTCGGATCTCCGCCCTTCTCAGCTGAGCTCATCTTCGGGGGACCTTCGTCCGGAGATGATGGAGAGCGAGACGCCTCCATCTGCCGCACCATCAGGCGGGGCGGACGACCCTGAGGTGTTGTCGTGGAGGGTCTCCCCGAGTCCGGCAGGGCTGGAGAGTTCGACACCAACTGGTGTACGGCCGGGGGAGCTGAAGGATCTGCTCGAGAGGGTGTCTATCTCAGAAGATCACCGTACATTAATGAGTACGGTGATTGAAAGAATTTCATCAGCTGAGAGCGGGTTGCATGATGCCGTCAGAAGTTTACTGGCGGGGTTTGAGGTACGTAAAAATGACATACCTTTTGACAGTTTTGCACATAGAGTGCGCCCTGTATAGATAGTAGCCCCTGAGACTCAGTACGTTGTCAGAAGTGATAGCGTGCTGAGGATCATGATCTCAGTTTTAATATGTCGCCATTCCTATTCAGGGGGTGGAGCGTTCGGTGGCCAGTCAGACTGATAGAGTTGCCGAACTGAAGCGACAACTGGATGTTGCGGATGCGGACATCGCGTTGGTCAATAGGCGACTTGACGAGTCACAAGATGAGTGGTTTCTCCGCGGTTACCTGGTAAGGGAGCTGACGCCCATTCCTTACAACATGTATGCTTGATGCAGATGGTGCCGCTGCTGTGGAAAACCTTCGGGCGGAGCTTGCTCGAGCCAAGGAGCAGGCCGGAAGGAGTAATGCGGCTGCCTCGAAGGCGGCCGGAGAGCTAAAAGCCGAAAAGGCTGCTCACTGCCGAAGCAGGGAGGAGATGGCCGAAATGGCCGTGAAGCTGAAGGATGTTACCGACCGCTATGAGGTTCTTGAAAAAGAACGCCGAGCGGAGCAAGAGGACCTGAAGAAGGCCACTACCGAAGCCAAGGATGCCCGTTCTGCAATGAGGGTTATAAAGGAGGAGCTGCGTCAGGCCGGAGACATTGCGGCTGGAAAGCCCTTTCTGCTGCGCAGGAAGTTCACGGATCAGAAGTATGCTCAGTTGGGCCAGCTGTGGGGTCCGGAGGATCCTTGTCTGGATTTGGCGGCGAGTGCGGCGGACGCGGTCGTGCACTTCCGAATCCAAAAGGATCACGAGATGGAAGAGATTTTTTGGTCTCAATTCCACAGTCCGGAGCGTTCACTTCTGTTGACCGATCGGTTGGCTGAGTGGGCTGAGCTGAATAGATTGTGCGGATTTGCCATGACGGTTGTGGTGGCTCATCTGTGGCCGGATAGGCCCAAGCCGAAGAGTTATTTTGGCTTATTGCAGCAATTCCTTGGGGCGGTGCTGCATATCAAGGCGATGAAGCGGTCGGCATGCATAGAGGGTGCACGGATGGCTCTCGCCCGTGTGAAGACATACTGGACGGAGATGGATGCCACCGATGTTGCAACCCGGGGTTCGGACGAGACCGGTTACCCGCCGAGCACTATTTTGGGGAAGTCCTGCAGGGCGCTCGTGTAATAGAGTCGCAGTGCTCGAAGAATGTTATGTTCAAATGATATGTATGGTTTGTGAAACCACATTTGTAATGTAACGGCTTTTTATACTTGTGCGTTCAAGTATTGAAATATTTCCTGTGTGGCCGTTAATGTATATGTGTATATAACCTGAAAGATGGCAGTCTTCGGCTTCAGCCCCCACGCACATGGTGCGGGGGTGTTTGCAAAAGGGGCGCATTTTCACACTTAATCCAACGTCTTGGTCCTGTGAAGGAGGTGGTAGCGTAGCAAACTAGGCAACCGGACTATAATGCTTTATCACTTTCACTTAGCCATAGGAGTTCGAAGGTGGGGCTACGATATAGCCCCTAGGGGCACCGCGCTCTCCGAATTCGGGGCGCGTATGTGCCTGACCGGGAAACGGTCCTTCATCAAAGCGGAGGAATTCTAGACATTCCGGTAGTCGATCGAGTGGTTGACCAGTCTCTCGCTATATCATGACAGACAGTTTTCGGCTTTCTCTACTGAGGTGCTCGCCAGGCCGAACCGGGGCACAATCGCTGTAGTTCTCCTGGTGCCGCGTTAGCCGATGATACGGAATGTAAGGCGGCAAAACACAGGAGCCGGGCAAACCCAACATTTGACCAAAGACATGATTCGGAGCTGATGCATATAAGGCCTAACTCGAGATGCCGAACACTCCCTGAGGTATTCGGTCTTTATGATAATGGGCAGAACAATGCCCTAAGCCCCTAGTGTCCAGGTACGGGCGAGAACTTCTAGCGCGGCCGATGCCAAAACGCCATCCTCCTCCTCGATTATGGTAAGAAGCCGGGGAATGTGTATCAACAAGAGACAGTAAGAAAGGTTTACACAGGGTCTTAATCTGAAAAGAATCCTTGCAACGGGTCCCTGCTGCACGTCTGCGCCTGTGTCTCCGTTGTGCTGTATCCTGGACGGGTGTAGCATGCTGTTCATCTGTAAAAGAGAAGAACTTAGTTTGGAGAGGTATCGTGCAAAAAATGTATTTAAAACAGAGTATGAAAAAATGAATAAGGTTGGGCTTTTATTGGCTCTCATTGTTTATGCGCACAGCCCCTTGTAAAGGGGTATGCGGCTAGGAAGCCCCTAGTTTATTTATGCCGGACTCGCCTAGCCGTGTCCGGGGTCTTGAACGACCTTTTAATGAGATGATGTCGCGTGGACTGGGCATTTTAAGTGTAAGAGATGCGTAATGCGGTATTGCGTTAAAGCGGGCGAAAGCTTCGCGTCCCAAGAGTGCCTGATGGCTACTTTTAAATGGGGCGATATGGAAGATTAGCTTTTCGCGATGGAAGTTGTCGGATGAACCGAACACAACTTCTAGTAGTAAGGAGCCCTTGAAATTGGCGTAAGGGCCTGGCGTCACTCCTTTGAAGGAAGTGCTGCTATTGCAAATTGTGGTAGGGTCTATCCCCATTCTGCGGATTGTGTCTGGATATAGCAGGTTTAAATCGCTGCCGCCATCCATTAGGACTTGTGTAAATTGTAGTCCGTCGATTATAGGATCCAATATCAAGGCAGTCCATCCTGCGTTTCGAATACTTCTGGAGTAATCCAGATGGTCGAAAGTAATTGGTTTTGACATCCAATCTTGGGATTCCGCTGGGGTGGACCGTGCGGCATGTGCTTTGGTAGATGCCGCCCTATTTTTCCTTGTTATCACTTGAAGTGAATTCACTGTTTTGACCTCTTGTGGGAAGTTCTTTTGTTTCCCGGCGCTCTGCTTGTGGGGTTCGTCATCGTCCTCGCTTGGTGTGTCGAGCCCCTTGCGTTCGGCGTTAAGTCGGCCGGATTGCTTGAAGACCCAACAATCTATGTGGGTGTGGTTTGCAAGCTTCCCGGGGGTACTGTGAATTTGGCATATCCTATCCAAGATTTTGTTTAGGTTGGATAGCTCGTCACTGTTGTCCTTAAGAGGAAGTGTTTTGTTGTTCGGCCGATAGCTTTTGAATCCGGCGTTGACCGCCGTGTTCTTTGGGCCATTTTCCTTATTCCGGCGCTGATCTTTTCTGCCTCGTGATTTCCCATTTCCATCTCTGACCTCGGATGTACTCGGGTCGCTGGTGCTGCATCTTGCCAGCCAGCTATCTTCTCCCGCGCAAAAGCGGGTCATGAGGCTCGTTAGTGCGGCCATTGTTCTTGTCTTTTCCTGGCCGAGGTGTCTGGCGAGCCATTCGTCTCGGACGTTATGTTTAAAAGCTGCTAAGGCTTCGGCGTCCGGACAGTCGACTATTTGGTTCTTTTTAGTGAGGAACCTGTTCCAAAATTTGCGTGCTGATTCTCTGGGCTGTTGAGTTATGTGACTTAAATCGTCTGCATCCGGAGGGCGGACATAAGTCCCTTGAAAATTTGCTCGAAACGCATCCTTGAGCTCTTCCCAACTTCCAATGGTATTTTCTGGGAGGCTTTTGAGCCAATGCCGAGCTGGCCCTTTGAGCTTGAGGGGTAGGTATTTTATGGCATGGAGATCATCTCCGGGGTCTGTTGTTCCGTCGTATGCCTCTATGTTTACGGGTTTGAATCCCGCTGGAAATTCATGATCCAGCACCTCATCGGTGAAACATAGTGGGTGTGCGGCGCCCCTATATTTAGGTGTGCCGTTATCTTCGAATGCTCGGCGTGTTGTGTTGCTTCCTGGAGCCTTTTTTGGCCCATAGATGGACCTGACCGGGCCATCCTTTCTGCGAGGATCCTTATGTGGATCGTGTGCCGGCTTGAGTGCGGCGCCGCCTGCCGCTCTTAGCCTGTCATCTGCTCGTCTATCCGGCCAGGCGGCCTCTTTGTTTTTTGACTGTGGGGGCTCTATGGCCTCTTCGTCAAATTCGGGCAACAGTTTGCGCTTCGGGTAACTTTTGCTTGGTGACTATTGTTGTATTTGTCTGCGGTCTTGAGTACTTTGCTCCATCTCATTCTGAGTACGTCTTTCGCTGTTTTGAGCTTCCGCTTCTGCTTCTTCAAATTTCTTGCAGTGGCGACGAGCCTTTTGTGAAGGTTCTTATACTCTGGTGATGTGTCCGGCGTGAGATCGTCTGGACTATTGTTTTCGCCGGGGATGGGTTGCTTGGTTGCATGCTCGTCGTCCGCTGGTTCGCCCTGCTCTACGACTGAGTCAGTATGGGTGTTGTTGTTATCGAGGCGGGATTTTGGGCGGCGCTTGCGTCGCTGTTTTGGTTGCTTTTTTGGGGGAGTTATCCTTCACCGCTTCCCGTTGTTCCTCGTTATCGCTTCTTTTTGGTGTATCCACCATGTATACATCATGAGTTGAGGTGGCTTTCCAGTGCCCCGTAGGCGCTGGTTCTTGGTCGTCTCCGACATCGTCGTCCATACCGTCGATGTCTTCGGAGTCGAAGTCTAGCATGTCGGTTAGATCGTCAACAGTGGCTACTAAGTGGGTGGCGGGTGGGCTTTGAATTTCTTCGTCGTCCGCATCCCAACCGTCCTGACCGCAGTTCGGCCAGGGCTTTCCTGATAATGAGAGATACTTTAGCGAGTTCAGGATGTCGCCAAAAGGTGAGTGCTGAAAGATGTCCGCAGCGGTGAACTCCATGATCGGCGCCCAATCGGATTCAATTGGAGAGGGCGCGGGAGGTTCGGAGTCCGGCGAGGAATCCGGCACCTCGGAGTCACGAGCTTTACAAGGGACAGGGTCAGTATTCGGCTCCATCACCGTAGAGGTTGCAGCCCCCGAGGTGGTGTCTAGCCACCCATCCTCGGTCTGCGCAGTCGGCTCCGAATTGAGGATCAGAGCAGACTCGTGTGCGGCCTCCAGGGCACTGTCCGGCAGCAGAGCTAAGTCGTGCCCATCGTGACAGTGCGGCGCGCTCGGCTGTGGCTCGAATCCATTGAAGATCAAGTCTCCGCGGATGTCAGCCGTGAAGTTCAGACTTCCAAATCTGACCTGATGGCCAGGGGCGTAGCTTTCGATCTGCTCCAGATGGCCAAGCGAATTGGCCCGCAGTTCAAATCCGCCGAATACAAAGATCTGTCCGGGGAGAAAAGTCTCACCCTGGACCGTGTGGTTGTTGATGATCGGAGGGGCCATCAAGCCTATCGGTGACGACACAGAGGAACTCTCAATGAAAGCACCAATGTCGGTGTCAAAATCGGCGGATCTCGGGTAGGGGGTCCCGAACTGTGCGTCTAGGCGGATGGTAACGGGAGACAAGGGACACGATGTTTTTACCCAGGTTCAGGCCCTCTCGATGGAGGTAAAACCCTACTCATGCTTGATTGATATTGATGATATGGGTAGTACAAGAGTGGATCTACCACGAGATCAAGGAGGCTAAACCCTAGAAGCTAGCCTATGTATGATTGTTGTAATTGTTGTTGTCCTACGGACTAAAACCCTCCGGTTTATATAGACACCGGAGAGGGCTAGGGTTACACAGAGTCGGTTACAATGGTAGGAGATCTACATATCCGTATTGCCAAGCTTGCCCTCCACGCCAAGGAAAGTCCCATCCGGACACGGGACGAAGTCTTCAATCTTGTATCTTCATAGTCTTGGAGTCCGGACGATGATGATAGTTTGGCTATCCGGACACCCCCCAGTCCAGGACTCCCTCAGTCGTCATGGAGTCTTTCAATGTGTCTAGAGCCACATTGAATTCCTCACGAGAGACCGAGGTTCCCCCATCGGCCGTAGAGGAGATAGGATTCACACCGGAGTGCTCCTCCGCACCGTCTGTGGTGTCAACCATACTCTTCGGACGGCAAAGTCCTTAATAAAGAGACGAGGCTCTGATACCAATTGAAAGGATCGATATAGTTGACTAGAGGGGGGGTGAATAGGCAACTAGCAATTTTTAGCTTTTCTTTACCAAATTAAACTTTGCATCAAAGTAGATTGTCTAGATATGCAACTAGGTGAACAACCTATATGATGCAACAACAACAAGCAGACGAGCAAGCAAATTAAACAACACAAGTAAGCTTGCAAAAGTAAAGGCGCGAGATAACCAAGAGTGGAGCCGGTGGAGACGAGGATGTGTTACCGAAGTTCCTTCCTTTGAGGGGAAGTACTGTTGGGAAACGTAGTAATTTCAAAAAAATCCTACGCACACGCAAGATCATGGTGATGTATAGCACCGAGAGGGGGACTGTATCTTCGTACCCTTGAAGATCACTAAGCGGAAGTGTTTATCAACGCGGATGATGTAGTCGTACGTCTTCACGATCCGACCGATCCAAGTACCGAACGCACGGCACCTCCGAGTTCTGCACACGTTCAACTCGATGACATCCTCGCCTTCTCGATCCAGCAAGATGGGCGAAGTAGTAGATGAGTTCCGGCAGCACGACGGCGTGGTGACGGTGTTGGTGAAGAACAATCTCCGCAGGGCTTCGCTAAGCACTACGGAAACTATGACAGAGGATAAAATAGAGGGGACGGGGTTGCCGGCACACGGCTTGGTGTTTCTTGATCTGTATTTGGTGCTAGCCCTGCCCCTCTATTTATATGTTGAGCCTTGGGGTCGAAACTTGGAGTAAAAGCCTCCACAAAGTCGGTTTCACCCAAAAGGCAAGAGCCCTTCTCGGACTCCAGGGCCAGACGCCAGGGTTCCCGGCGTCTGGACCCAGACCCTGGCGTCTGGCCCCTGGACTCCGCAAAACTTCCTTTTGCGCTTTCCAAAAACCTTGTGGGCTTTCCCCTTTGGCCCAAATAACGTGTTCTCGTACCCAAACATTTCGGGAAACATCCGAAACCCCTTCCGGTGAATTCCGGAACCCTTCCGGAGATCAAACACTATTATCCCATATATCAAACTTTATCTCCGGACCATTCCGGAGTTCCTCGTCATGTCCATGATCTCATCCGGGACTCCGAACAACATTCGGTTACCAACATGCATAACTCATATAATACTATATCGTCAACGAAACGTTAAGCGTGCAGACCCTACGGGTTCGAGAACTATGTGGACATGACCGAGACACGTTTCTGGTCAATAACCAATAGCGGGACCTGGATGCCCATATTGGCTCCCACATATTCTACGAAGATCTTTATCGGTCAAACCGCATAACAACATACGTTGTTCCCTTTGTCATCGGTATGTTACTTGCCCGAGATTCGATTGTCAGTATCCAATACCTAGTTCAATCTCGTTACCGGCAAGTCTCTTTGCTCGTTACGTAATGCATCATTCCGTAACTAACTCATTAGCTACATTGCTTGCAAGGCTTATAGTGATGTGCATTACCGAGAGGGCCCAGAGATACCTCTCCGACAATCAGAGTGACAAATCCTAATCTCGAAATGCACCAACCCAACATTTACCTTCGGCGACACCTGTAGAGCTCCTTTATAATCACCCAGTTACGTTGTGAGGTTTGGTAGCACACAAATTGTTCCTCCGGTAAACGGGAGTTGCATAATCTCATAGTCATAGGAACATGTATAAGTCATGAAGAAAGCAATAGCAACATACTAAACGATCAAGTGCTAAGCTAACGGAATGGGTCAAGTCAATCACATCATTCTCCTAATGATGTGATCTCGTTAATCAAATGACAACACATGTCTATGGCTAGGAAACATAACCATCTTTGATTAATGAGCTACTCAAGTAGAGGCATACTAGTGACACTATGTTTGTCTATGTATTCACACATGTATTATGTTTCCGGCTAATACAATTCTAGCATGAATAATAAACATTTATCATGAAATAAGGAAATAAATAATAACTTTATTATTTCCTCTAGGGCATATTTCCTTCAGTCTCCCACTTGCACTAGAGTCAATAATCTAGTTCACATCGCCATGTGATTTAATACCAATATTCATATATGTATATGATTAACACCCATAGTTCACATCTTCATGTGACCAACACCCAAAGGGTTTACTAGAGTCAATAATCTAGTTCACATCGCTATGTAATTAACACCCAAAGAGTACTAAGGTATGATCATGTTTTGCTCATGAGAGAAGTTTAGTCAATGGGTCTGTCACATTCAGAGCCGTATGTATTTTGCAAATATTCTATGTCTACAATGCTCTGCACGGAGCTACTCTAGCTAATTGCCCCCACTTTCAATATGTATCCAGATTGAGACTTAGAGTCATCTGGATTGGTGTACAAGCTTGCACCAATGTAACTCTTTACGACGGGCTCTTTTATCACCTCCATAATCGAGAAATATTTCCTTAGTCCTTACTAAGGATATTCTTGACCAATGTCCAGTGATCTACTCCTAGATCACTATTGTATTCCCTTACCAAATACAGAACAAGGTATACAATAGGTCTGGTACATAGCATAGCATACTTTATAGAACCTATGACTGAGGCATAGGGAATGACTTTCATTCTCTTTTCTATTTTCTGCTGTGGTCGGGATTTGAGTCTTACTCAATTTCATACCTTTGCAACACAGGCAAGAACTCTTTCTTTGACTGTTCCATTTTGAACTACTTCAAAATCTTGTCAAGGTATGTACTCATTGAAAATATTATCAAGTGTCTTGATCTACCTCAATAGATCTTGATGCTCAATATGTAAGTAGCTTTGTCGAGGTCTTTCTTTGAAAAAACTCATTTCAAACACTCCTTTATGCTTTGCAGAATAATTCTACATTATTTCCGATCAACAATATGTCATTCACATATACTTATCAGAAATGTTGTAGTGCTCCCACTCACTTTCTTGTAAATACAGGCTTCACCGCAAGTCTGTATAAAACTATATGCTTTGATCAACTTATCAAAGCGTATATTCCAACCCTGAGATGCTTGCACATTTTGTTAGCACCTTTAGGATTGACAAAACCTTCTGGTTGTATCATATACAACTCTTCTTTAATAAATCCATTAAGGAATGTAGTTTTGACATCCATTTGCCAAATTTCATAAAATGTGGCAATTGCTAACATGATTCGGACAGACTTTTAAGCATCGATACGAGTGAAAAAATCTCATTGTATTCAACACCTTGAACTTTGTCAAAAACCATTTTCGACAAGTCTAGCTTTGTAGATAGTAACATTACTATCAGCGTTCGTCTTCCTCTTGAAGATCCATTTATTTTCTATGGCTTGCTGATCATCGGGCAAGTCCACCAAAGTCCACACTTTGTTCTCATATACATGGATCCCATCTCAGATTTCATGGCCTCAAACCATTTTGCGGAATCTGGGCTCATCATCGCTTCCTCATAGTTTGTAGGTTCATCATGGTCTAGTAACATGATTTCCAGAATAGGATTACCATACCACTCTGGTGCGGACCATACTCTGGAAGACCTACAGGTTCTATAGTAACTTGATCAGAAGTTTCATGATCATCATCATTAGCTTCCTCACTAATTGGTGTAGGAATCACTGGAACTGATTTCAGTGATGAACTATTTTCCAAATCAGGATAAGGTACAGTTACCTCATCAAGTTCTATTTTCCTCCCACTCACTTCTTTCGAGAGAAACTCCTTCTCTAGAAAGGATCCATTCTTAGCAACGAATGTTTTGCCTTCGGATCTGTGATAGAAGGTGTACCCAACAGTTTCCTTTGGGTATTCTATGAAGACGCACTTCTCCGATTTGGGTTCAAGCTTATCAGGTTGAAAACCTTTTTCATATAAGCATCGCAACTCCAAATTTTAAGAAATGACAGCTTAGGTTTACTGCTAAACCATAGTTCATACAGTGTCGTCTCGACGGATTTAGATGGTGCCCTTTTAACGTGAATGCAGCTGTCTCTAATGCATAACCCCAAAACAATAGTGGTAAATCAGTAAGAGACATCATAGATCGCACCATATCCAATAAAGTGCGGTTACGACGTTCGGACACACCATAACGTAGTGGTGTTCCAGGTGGCGTGAGCTGTGAAACTATTCCACATTGTTTTAATTGAAGACCAAACTCGTAACTCAAATATTCGTCTCCGCGATCTGATCACAGAAATTTTATTTTCTTGTTACGATGATTTTTCCACTTCACTCTGAAATTCTTTGAACCTTTCAACTATTTCAGACTTATGTTTCATCAAGTAGATATACCTATATCTGCTCAAATCATCTTGTGAAGGTCAGAAAATAATGATACTTGCCACGAGCATCAACACTCATTGGATCGCATACATCGGTATGTATTATTTCCAATAAGTCAGTAGCTTGTTCCATTTTTCCGGAGAACGGAGTTTTAGTCATGTTGCCCAAAAGGTACAGTTCGCAAGCATCAAATGATTCATAACCAAGTGATTCAAAAATCCATTTTTGTGGAGTTTCTTCATGCGCTTTACACCGATATGACCCAAACGGCAGTGCCACAAATAAGTTGCACTATCATTATTAACTTTTCATCTTTTGGCATCAATATTATGAATATGTGTATTACTACGATCGAGATCCAACAAACTATGTTTATTGGGTGTATGACCATTGAAGGTCTTATTCATGTAAACAAAATTTATTCTCTAACTTTAAATGAATAACCGTATTGCAATAAACATGATCAAATCATATTCATGCTCAACGCAAACACCAAATAACATTTATTTAGGTTTAACAAAAATCCCGAAAGTATAGGGAGTGTGCGATGATGATCATATCAATATTGGAACTACTTCCAACACTCATTGTCACTTCACCCTCAACTAATCTCTGTTTATTCTATAACTCCTATTTCGAGTTACTAATATTAGCAACCGAACTAGTATCAAATACTCAGGGGCTACTATAAACACTAGTAAGGCATACATCAATAACCTGTATATCAAATATACCCTTGTTCACTTTGCCATCCTTCTTATCCACCAAATATTCAGGGCATTTCCGCTTCCAGTGACCATTTCTTTTGTAGTGTAAGCACTTAGTTTCAGGCTTTGGTCCAGATTTGGTCTTCTTCATGGGAGTGACAACTTGTTTGCCATTCTACTTGAAGTTTCCCTTTATTTCCCTTTGCCCTTTTCTTGAAACTACTGATCTTTGTCAATCATCAACATTTGATGCTCTTTCTTGATTTCTACCTTCGTCGATTTCAACATCACGAAGAGCTCGGGAATCGTTTACGTCATCCCTTGCATACTATAGTTCATCACAAAGTTCTAGTAACTTAGTGATGGTGACTAGAGAATTCTGTCAATCACTATCTTATCTGGAAGATTAACTCCCACTTGATTCAAGCGATTGAAGTACACAGACAATCTGAGCACATGCTCACTAGTTGAGCGATTCTCCTCCATCTTTTAGCTATAGAACTTGTTGGAGACTTTATATCTCTCAACTCGGGTATTTGCTTGAAATATCAACTTCAATTTCTGGAACATCACATATGGTCCATGACGTTCAAAACGTCTTTGAAGTCCCGATTCTAAGCCGTTAAGCATGGTGCACTAAACTATCAAGTAGTCATCATATTGAGCTAGCCAATCGTTCATAACGTCTGCATTTGCTCCTGCAATAGGTCTGTCACCTAGCGGTGCATTAAGAACATAATTCTTCTGTGCAGCAATGAGGATAAACCTCAGATCACGGATCCAATCCGCATCATTGCTACTAACATCTTTCAACACAGTTTTCTCTAGGAACATATCAAAATAAACATAGGAAAGCAACAACGCGAGCTATTGATCTACAACATAATTTGCTAAATACTACCAGGACTAAGTTCATGATAAATTTAAGTTCAATTAATCATATTACTTAAGAACTCCCACTTAGACAGACATCTCTCTAGTCATCTAAGTGATCACGTGATCCAAATCAACTAAACCATGTCCGATCATCACGTGAGATGAGTAGTTTCAATGGTGAACATCACTATGTTGATCATATCTACTATATGATTCACGTTCGACCTTTCGGTCTCCGTTTCCGAGGCCATATCTGTTATATGCTAGGCTCGTCAAGTTTAACCTGAGTATTCCGCGTGTGCAACCGTTTTGCACCCGTTGTATTCGAACGTAGAGCCTATCACACCCAATCATCACGTGGTGTCTCAGCACGAAGAACTTTCGCAACGGTGCATACTCAGGGAGAACACTTCTTGATAATTTTTAGTGAGAGATCATCTTAAAATGCTACCGTCAATTAAAGCAAGATAAGATGCATAAAGGATAAACATCACATGCAATCAATATAAGTGATATGATATGGCCATCATCATCTTGTGCTTGTGATCTCCATCTCCGAAGCACCGTCGTGATCACCATCGTCACCGGCGTGACACCTTGATCTCCATCGTAGCATCGTTGTCGTTATGCCATCTATTGCTTCTACGACTATAGCTACCACTTAGTGATAAAGTAAAGCAATTACAGGGTGTTCGCATTTCATACAATAAAGCAACAACCATATGGCTCCTGCCAATTGCCGATAACTTCGGTTACAAAACATGATCATCTCATACAATAGAATATAGCATCACGTCTTGACCATATCACATCACAACATGCCCTGCACAAACAAGTTAGACATCCTCTACTTTGTTGTTGCAAATTTTACGTGGCTGCTACGGGGTTAGCAAGAACCGTTCTTACCTACGCATCAAAAACCACAACAATAGTTCGTCAAGTTAGTGTTGTTTTAACCTTCGCAAGGACCGGGCGTAGCCACACTCGGTTCAACTAAAGTGAGAGAGACAGACACCCGCCAGTCACCTTTAAGCACGAGTGCTCGTAACGGTGAAACCAGTCTTGCGTAAGCGTACGCGTAATGTCGGTACGGGCCGCTTCATCTCACAATACCGCTGAACCAAAGTATGACATGCTGGTAAGCAGTATGACTTGTATCGCCCACAACTCACTTGTGTTCTACTCGTGCATATAACATCAACGCATAAAACCTAGGCTCTGATACCACTGTTGGGGAACGTAGTAATTTCAAAAAAATTCCTACGCACACGCAAGATCATGGTGATGTATAGCAACGAGAGGGGGAGTGTATCTTCATACCCTTGAAGATCGCTAAGCGGAAGCGTTTATCAACGCGGTTGATGTAGTTGTACGTCTTCACGATCCGACCGATCCAAGTACCGAACGCACGGCACCTCCGAGTTCTGCACACGTTCAGCTCGATGACGTCCTCGCCTTCTCAATCCAGCAAGACGGGCGAAGTAGTAGATGAGTTCCGGCAGCACGACGGCGTCGTGACGGTGTTGGTGAAGAACAATCTCTGCAGGGCTTCGCCTAAGCACTACAGAAACTATGATGGAGAATAAAATAGAGGGGACGGGGTTGCCGGCACACGGCTTGGTGTTTCTTGATTTGTATTTGGTGCTAGCCCTGCCCCTCTATTTATATGTTGAGCCTTGGGGTCGAAACTTGGAGTAAAAGCCTCCACAAAGTCGGTTTCACCCGAAAGGCAAGAGCCCTTCTCAGACTCTAGGGCCAGACGCCAGGGTTCCCGGCGTCTGGACCCAGACGCCAGGGACCCTGGCGTCTGGCCCCTGGACTCTGCAAAACTTCCTTTTGCGCTTTCCAAAAACCTTGTGGGCTTTCCCCATTGGCCCAAATAACGTGTTCTCGTACCCAAACATTTCGGAAAACATCCGGAACCCCTTCTGGTGAATTCCGGAACCCTTCCGGAGATCAAACACTATTATCCCATATATCAAACTTTATCTCCGGACCATTCCGGAGTTCCTCGTCATGTCCATGATCTCATCTGGGACTCCGAACAACATTCGGTTACCAACATGCATAACTCATATAATACTATATCGTCAACGAAATGTTAAGCGTGCGGACCCTACGGGTTCGAGAACTATGTAGACATGACCGAGACACGTTTCCGGTCAATAACCAATAGCAGGACCTGGATGCCCATATTGGCTCCCACATATTCTACGAAGATCTTTATCGGTCAAACCGCATAACAACATACGTTGTTCCCTTTGTCATCGGTATGTTACTTGCCCGAGATTCAATCGTCGGTATCCAATACCTAGTTCAATCTCGTTACCGGCAAGTCTCTTTACTCGTTACGTAATGCATCATTCCGTAACTAACTCATTAGCTACATTGCTTGCAAGGCTTATAGTGATGTGCATTACCGAGAGGGCCTAGAGATACCTCTCCGACAATCAGAGTGACAAATCCTAATCTCGAAATACGCCAACCCAAGATTTACCTTCGAAGACACCTGTAGAGCTCCTTTATAATCACCCAGTTATGTTGTGATGTTTGGTAGCACACAAGGTGTTCCTTCGGTAAACGGGAGTTGCATAATCTCATAGTCATAGGAACATGTATAAGTCATGAAGAAAGCAATAGCAACATACTAAACGATCAAGTGCTAAGCTAACGGAATGGGTCAAGTCAATCACATCATTCTCCTAATGATGTGATCTCGTTAATCAAATGACAACACATGTCTATGGCTAGAAAACATAACCATCTTTGATTAATGAGCTAGTCAAGTAGAGGCATACTAGTGACACTATGTTTGTCTATGTATTCACACATGTATTATGTTTCTGGTTAATACAATTCTAGCATGAATAATGAACATTTATCATGAAATAAGGAAATAAATAATAACTTTATTATTGCCTCTAGGGCATATTTCCTTCAGTCTCCCACTTGCACTAGAGTCAATAATCTAGTTCACATCGCCATGTGATTTAATACCAATATTCATATCTGTATATGATTAACACCCATAGTTCACATCTTCATGTGACCAACACCCAAAGGGTTTACTAGAGTCAATAATATAGTTCACATCGCTATGTAATTAACACCCAAAGAGTACTAAGGTATGATCATGTTTTGCTCGTGAGAGAAGTTTAGTCAATGGGTCTGTCACATTCAGAGCCGTATGTATTTTGCAAATATTCTATGTCTACAATGCTCTGCACGGAGCTACTCTAGCTAATTGCCCCCACTTTCAATATGTATCCAGATTGAGACTTAGAGTCATCTGGATTGGTGTAAAAGCTTGCACCAATGTAACTCTTTACGACGGGCTCTTTTATCACCTCCATAATCGAGAAATATTTCCTTAGTCCTTACTAAGGATATTCTTGACCAATGTCCGGTGATCTACTCCTAGATCACTATTGTATTCCCTTACCAAATACAGAACAAGGTATACAATAGGTCTGGTACATAGCATAGCATACTTTATAGAACCTATGACTGAGGCATAGGGAATGACTTTCATTCTCTTTATAGAACTTTATTATTGCCTCTAGGGCATATTTCCTTCAAGTACGTCTCCGTTAGAGCGGTGTAGAAGCACAATGCTCCCCAAGAAGCCACTAGGGCCACCGTATTCTCCTCACGCCCTCACACAATGCGAGATGTCGTGATTCCACTATTGGTGCCCTTGAAGACGGCAACCGAACCTTTACAAACAAGGTTGGGGCTCTCTCCACAACTTAATTGGAGGCTCCCAAAGAAACCACGAAGCTTCACCACAATGGAATATGGCTTCGAGGTGACCTCAACCGTCTAGGGTGCTCAAACACCCAAGAGTAATAAAATCCACACTAGAAAGTATGGGGGAAGCAAATATCCTTTGGTGGAAGTGTAGATCTAGGTCTCCTCCTTCAATCCCTAGCAAATCAACAAGTTTGAGTGGCTAGAGAGAGAGATCAGGCAAGAGAACTTGAGAGCATTAATGGTGGAGTGAGAGAGGTAAGAGATAAGAGTGGTAGGTGGAAGAACCACCTTATATAGCAACCCTAATAAATCCAACCATTACTGCGTTTTCAGCACTGCAGCGGTACAACCGCTCCTTGTCCCGGTACAACCGGGGCTCACGATGTATCAGCAGAACCCTACCAGGCGGTACAACCGGGCCACCAGGCGGTAGTACCGGTTTTTAGAAAATAACTGGACCAACCGCCCAGCCACCGCACAACTACCGCACTGAAACAGAACGGAGTTACCCCTGAGGGCGATAGTTGGGCGGTGCGGGGCCAGTGCAACCGCTTGGCCTTGAGCGCTTGAGCGGCTAAGGTAAGAGCGGAAGAACCGCTCGAACTTCCAATGGTACCGGTTGACGAGGAACAACCGGACCAACCGGGCCACCACCGCCCGGGAACCGCATCAAAACAGAAGCTTGACCGGTACTTGGGCGGTGCATGGCCGGAACCACCGCCGCAGGTCTTTGCTGAGCCTGGTGGCGGTACCACCGCCTGGAGGCAGCGGTACCACCGCTCGATAAAGACAGGGAAACGCCAAGAGCCAGCGGTACAACCGCTCGGACGAGCGGTACAACCGCTGGGAAAACACAGCAGAAGTCAAATCAAAAAGGGAGGCACTCTCTCTCACACCAGAGGAAGACAAGAGAGGGGTGATGGAGGTGTACGTGAATGGATTCCCCTACTCTTTCCAATGTGGATTCCCTCTTGATAGTATGGGTTCCCTACGACCAAAGAGATAAAAAGCGTAGAGGACTCCGTCTTCAATCTTTTCCTTCGAGAGAGAACAACTATCCGATGTAAGCCTAAGCATCGAGAACCTGAAACATTTAGCACAGGATTAGACCAACAAAGTTTTGTCATCATCATCCAAAACATAAGGTAGGGAATTTCCCTTTCAAATGCTATGCTCACAAAAGCTACAGGGTGACCTTCCTGCATAAGAACAGCACCTATCCCCACATCACATGCATCTGTTTCAACAAATTGTTTAGAGTAATCAGGAAGGGCCAAGACTGGAGCACTGATGAGTGCCTGTTTGAGTGTAGAGAATGCAGTCTCAGTGATTGAGGTCCACAGAAATGGCACCCCCTTCTTAAGAAGATCTGTCAAGGGCTTACTAATAATGCCATAGTTCCTGATGAACTTCTTGTAGTAACCAGTAGGGCCCAAAAACCCTCTAACCTCCTTCACATTAGTTGGTGTAGGCCACTCCTGGACAGTAGCAATCTTTGTGTTGTCAGTGGAGACACCCTTGTCACTGATAACATGGCCCAGAAAGGCAATCTCTTGTCGGGCAAATGCACATTTGCTCAATTTCACCTTCCATTGTTTCTATTGCAAGATACTCAACACTTGTTCCAGGTGCTTCAAGTGATCCAGAAATGTTTTGCTGAATACTAAGATATCATCAAAGTAGACCACTGCACATTCCCTGGATACTGGGGCTAAATCACTGTTCATGGATCCTTGGAAAGTATTTGGTCCCCCAGTTAAACCAAAGGCCAATACAAGGAACTCATAATGACCACAATGAGTTTGGAATGCTGTTTTAAACTCTTCCCCTGGCGCCAACCTGATTTGGTGGTAACCAGCCTTGATATCTAGTTTAGAAAACCAGCAAGCCCCTGCTAATTCTTCCAACAATTCTTCGATCACTGGAATTGGATATTTGCCCTTAACAGTTAGTGCATTTACATGTCTGAAATCTATGACTAGTCTCCATGTGCCTTCCTCCTTCTTTTTGACCATGAGAGCAGGTGAAGAAAAAGGACTCTTGCTGGGTCTAATCAATCCATTTTTCAGTAGCTCTGCAACTTGCTTTTCCATTTCAGTTTTAAGATATGGAGCAATTCTGTATGGCCTAATGGAAACTGGCTGAGCTCCTGGCACCAATGGAATGTGGTGATCAAACTCTCTCCTGGGTGGCAGACCAACAGGCTCAGCGAATACCTCCTGGTATTTGTCTAGTAATGCTTGAATTTCAGGTTGGTATGTAGTAACTTCTGCAGTTTCTGTGGCATATATTGCAATGACTGTGAAGACACATTCCTCTGGAAGTCTCCTTGTAGTGTGATAGTCTTGTTTTTGTATTGAAAGGATAACCACTTTTGCTCCCAGTCAACTTGCATAGGACTGTGGCAAGTGAGCCAGTCCATTCCCAATATCCCATCATAAGTTCCCAACTGCAACAACCTAAAATCAGTGTAAAACTCACTACCTTGGCAACTCCAAAGACACTGCTTGACCTGTTTATCACACTGAAGTTTGCCACCACCTGCAACTAAAGCAGACACTAGTTTGATTGCCTTAACATTGTTCAATTTGTTGAGCCACTTGTGGTTAGGAAAGAATGTGTGCTTCCAGAGTCAACTAAGAACTGCATAATAGTGCCCTGCATCTGCACACACAGCTTGAAAGACATGGTTGATGATCCCTGCTCACAAGCAGCCACTGAAATAAGCATAAGGTTATCTGAATCACTAACAGTGTTGTTAGGAGAATTTGTAGCTGGGCCTTGGTGCTGCTCAATCAATTCCTGCACTACATGTAATTGTACTGTTGACTTGCACTAGTGGTCCTTAGACCATTTCTCTCCACAAATGAAACATAGACTCTTGGCCTTCCTGTAATTTCGCAGGGAATCCACTTTTCATCAGTATTGCCATGCTTAGAGCTGTCATAACTCCTCTGTCCTCAGTGCTGCGCATTCTGGAGCTATTGGTGATTACAGGAGCGGTGACTCTCTTACTGTTGCCAGACAACTCCAGGCCTGTGTTTTCCCCCAATTCTTCATGCAGGAGAGCCAGTTCATAAGTTGTGTCCAGATCATGAGGTTTCCGCATTGCGATGGTCATCCGCACCCCAGGTTTGATGCCATCAATGAATCGAGTGGTGTAGTGTAGTGCATCAGGGTTATCCTCATAGGCTGTCAACTGATCATAGAGCTCGGCGAACTGCTCCACATAGTCTTCCAAGCTGCTTGTCTATGCAATTCTGAACATCTTCCTCAGCAAGTTCTCGTGTTGATTCCTTCCGAACCTATTCTGCAAAACTTGGCAAAATTCAGGCCAGTTCAGATGAGGGGTTCACCTCTGTATGGATTCTAGCCAGTGGGCAGCAGCACCCTCGAACTGTGATGTTGCAAACGAAACCCATCTGCTATTAGGAGTGCCCCATAACCTGAAGTAATCTTTGCACCGCGCCTGCCACAACCTGGGATTGGTTCCATCGAACTTGGGCAGCTTGACCCTTGGACCTGAATGGAATTGCTCGATCACTTCTCCAGCTCCGAACTCTCCGGGAGAATGAGTGTCGCGCGGGGATTGAAGATCACACAGTCCTCGCACTGGAGGTGGCACATACAGCGGCTGCCCCTTTCCTCTCTGGATCCGGTCCTGGGCTGAGGATTCTGATGGAAAAATCTCCCGAACTGAAGCTGTTTCACGGGCTCCTGACGAACTTTCTGGTCATGGATCCCCTTCCAACTTGTTGGGCCGATCCATCTCCTGGCGTATCTGCTCCAGATCTAGGTTGATCTTGGACCGAACACCGTCAATCTGCGAGGAAATCAGGCCATCCAGGGTCCGAGTCGTGTCCTGCAGTAATTTGAACATGGATTTGAGCAGGTCGTCGCCATGTACCTTGATTCGGTGATCGAGATCATCGGAGATCGAGGATTTAATGATCCCATGGATTTGTCTCCCCTCCGCCGAGAGCTGGTCCATGGCCTCCTTCCGGCGGCGGAGACGCAGGCGGGTGGCGTGCGGGTGGCAAGGAATCTCCAGGATCGGAACAGCTCTGATGCCAAATGTGAACACCGGCGAGAATCAACGGAATTCAGCCGTAGCCATGGCTATTCCTCCCAACCTCCCTCACAGCGAGCTACAGTAGTTTCGGCCGAAGCCACCATTCCAATCCCAGATCTCAATGACACACACACACGCTAATATAAGGTTATCGTTATATCCCGTTAACGGGCCCAGTCTGGGCCTGCAAGCCACTGGGAAGGGTTCGAAGACGAGTGGGCTGGGCCACCGGCCCACGAGCTGCAGTGGCTGTTTCCTGATCCTTGTCTTGATCATCTTCAGTATCAGCTGCAGAGCTAGGACTGCTGACACTGTTGCAATCTCTCCGAGCCATTTTCCCCTTTGAGTTGCAATATTATCCGAATCGTTTTCTTCCTTCTGAAATAAGGCCTTTGGTGCAATCGCAACAAAATCCCCAAAATCAGCTACCGCTCGCCGTTGGCGCCATCGCAACACCCGTTGTGTTGCAGTTATTGCAATCGAAACTTGGGCTGTGTTGTGACCGCAACAAAATCCCTTTTGCTCCGAGCACGTCGCCCCTCACCACAGTAGAGCACAAAGATGCCGGAGTAGCACCCCATCCATTGTTGCAGAAGCATGTCAGAGTAGCACGCCGCTCGCATGTTGTAGAAGATGGGCCCCTTTAGCAGCGATGGCGTCGTGGACGACTTGATGTGGATCTCAATGAGGGATGCACAGGGAGCTGCACCCGGGCTCACATGCTGCGTCGAGGGGAAATGTGTGTCATGACGGAGCTCACCGGCGAGGAAAAGGATGATGCGCCTGAAGGAGTGGATGTGGTGGTTGGCCTCGGGGGATTTGGAGAGGCCGCTGCGTGCGGTCAAGGTGAAGAATGGTTGAGCTATTCTTTGATGGGGATAAGGTGAGGATGGAACTACCATGGGCCCCACCAGGACAAGCGTCGAGCGAACAAAGCGGTCGGCGCCGTGCTGCGGCCCGTCAGATGATCCGAAATGTTTCCATAACTTGATACTCGTCTAATGGACCATGATTTACTTCAGCCAGAAGAAGCATGGAAGGAAACGAACCTTCATCCAGCGCCTACACTAGCTACTCCCTCTGTTCACTTTTGTAAGACCGTCTAAACATTTAAGACAACACCCAAAACAGTTCAATCTCAATTGTTTAAAACGTCTTATAAAAATAAACAGAGGCAGTACAACATAAGTATGAACAATATGAAGAGCATACAACCGTATATATTCCATGAAATGTGCATGTCTTACTGATTCCAGGGTCGTCTCAAATACTCTGAGTGCATCAGTGTTCCCATAGCCATGAGAAAGCAACGTACGTGCAGACAACCGACGACATGTCGAAATATCTTCTCATTTCCCCTTATATGGTTCCACGTTTATCTTCTTCCTCACACAGCTTCTGACCGACCCAATCCTAACCACCTGCCTACCTCCTCCCCCTCCCCTCGACCCCCCCCTACTGTTTTGCTGGCCGCTGCACTGGCCACCCCTCTAAGCCCCGCCCAGTTGAACAGCTCAAGCGAGACCCCCCCCCCCCCCTGCGGCAAGTATCTTACTCGCTTCTGCTAGCTATCGCCGGTTTCCACTCATACACGACTCGGCCTCGTGATGGAGTGCGCTCGTCGTTGGCGCTCCTCATGTTGTCCCCGTCTGTGGCCTCGTGCTACGTGCAATCGACCGACACAACAACAAAAATTCAGGCACCTGAGATTTAGCAAAACCGAAATCATATTTCTATTTGTTGGCCAGCACACATGCTAGATACATATTACGAGGTGTTGTTGGGAAAGACCTATATATCTATATATGCAAATAAGAAGCATACTTCGCAGATATTCAATTCGGTGCCCAGGCTCATCTGCACCCGGTGAACAAAATTCAAAAAAAAAAACTATAACCATTAAAAAATTGAATTTTTTCTAGGCAGAAGATGTTCCAATGCATGATGTTCGTGTCAAATTTTACTTGTTCGGACATCTGAGGAGCTCATGGCAAAAAAGACAAAATCGATCAAAACAGTATGTGAACAATAAACTTTCTTACAGACCTAAAATGTGTTTTTTCTTTGCCGAGAGCTACTGAAATGTCGAAACTCCATGAAATTTGGCATGGACTTCTCAAACATGAGCATCTAGCATGACAAAAAATCTGATTCTTTTTTACTATCCAAACATATTTACTGTTCACCTCACGTGCAGATGCACCAGAGAGCCAAAACGTCGCGTTCCATACTTCGCTATTTGTCTCTTAGCTTAGATAGGACTGCTTCTTGTTGTTGCCAATAAGAAGCATGTGATTGTTTTGTCAAACAAATCGGCGTGAGTGACAATGTAGTAACAAGCACTCCTCACAGTTGATCCTACCAATAATTAACCAATCAAGTTCATAGCATCTAGCTAACATATTATCAATAAAGATGGACATGGGAAACTATCACTTTCAGCAAGACAGCAAGCACCCTACGAGCATGCTAACTTGAATCACCTTTCTCCCCCTCCCCTTCCCTTTTGCGGCCATTGCTGCCCCGCCCTCCCCTCTTCCTGCCCCACCGCCGTGCAGGGCGCCACCCTGGTCATCCCTCTAAGCCCCGCCTCAATGAACAGCTTTGCCCCCCACCCCCACCCGTCGACCCCTCGTTAAGTTTCTTACTCACTCTCGCCAGCTATCGCCGGCTCCCGCTCATATACGGCTCGGCCCGGCCATAGTCGGCGCTCTCATGGGCGCTTCTCACGTCATCGACATCTTTGGTCTCGCGCTGCGCGGAATCGACTGACACAACAAGAAAAATCAGGCACATGGGATTTAACAAAACCGAAATCATTTTTCTATCTGTTGGACAGCACGCATGTTCCATGCATATAACCAGGTGTTGTTGGGAAAGATGGTCGGTCTATATGTGCAAATAAGAAGCATACTCCCCTATGTTTCTCTTAGCTTAGATAGGACTGCTTGTTGTTTTTGTTGCCAACACGAAGCATGCGTTTGATTATTCAAACAAATCGGCGTGAGTGAGAATGTAGCAGTAGTAACAAGCACTCCTGACAGTTGATAGTGGCAATAATTAAGCAATCAAGTTCATAGCATCTAGCTAACAT
Organism: Triticum timopheevii; assembly: GCA_963921465.1. Taxonomy (NCBI): domain Eukaryota; kingdom Viridiplantae; phylum Streptophyta; class Magnoliopsida; order Poales; family Poaceae; genus Triticum; species Triticum timopheevii. Next base: position 450,380,500 of record OY997272.1, on the reverse strand, counting down.
ACATCAATAAAGATGGGCAATGGGCAACTATCACTTTCAGCAGGACAGCAAGCACCCTACGAGCATGCTCCTAACTTGGATCGCCTTTTACTTACCGAGAACCTTTAGGTGCTGGGATTGCTTTCTTTTCCCAACAGTACTTAATCGCCTAGGATACCTAGCTGCGCTTCAAAGCCAAGCATGCATGGATGCATGCGGGCATTTCTTTCTTTCTGTGTTGGAAAGGGGAACTGCAACAACCGCCCATCTCACTGCAAACGCCTCTTCGCTAATGGGTTCTGGTTTAGGGCTAAGACGTGTGCCACATGGACATGAGCGAGTGCACGTCCAGGGCAAGCTTGTTGCCATGGACCATGGCTGCTGCATGCCTTTGTTCCCTGGCTAGAGCGCTAGCCCCCTCAATTATTTTCATCTCTGTCATGGACGTACGTACTGATGTGCAGAGAAAAGAAGCGAGCAAGGATGTTTGTTGGTGGTGACACTACGGGTGACAGTACCAGGCGAGATGCAAGGTGAGCATGGGTTAAATGCCACTCACATTGCCGGTTGGTCTCAGACTCAAAACATTGACAGGGGCCGCGAGCAGTGATGACAAAGCTAGGGTTGGTTTAGTTGACCGACCCATTGCATGCAAAATTCATGGTAATTTAGTGATACGTAGGATATATTGACAGCGGCCGAGAGCAGTGACGACGAAGCTAGGGTCTCATTGACAGCGGCCGCGATGCAATGAGAGCATGCACTAGTATGCATTGCCGAATCCAGCCTACAGACGGGCGTGATCCACGTCTTCTCTGCCGGCAAACTTACGTGAAAGAAAAGCAAACTAACGTACGTACTTCATCAGGAGAACTAATTAATTCAGTTCGTCCGGAAAAAGCAGAGCTCAAAATGTCGTCGTACAGAATCAGATTCTGACGTCTTTTCGTCTTTGAATCGGTACGCAAAGACACGTCGCTTTTGGATGAGGTATAAAAATTGGTCAAGTGCTTTTTCTGAAATAATCTTGGCCTTTTTAAAATTAGAAGGATATTAACCTGTATTAGTGGCTTACTGGTTACTGCGTCTATTAGCCACATGCACGCTGGCCAACGGGTCCACGCGGTGTTGACCAAGCCATGGCTGAGATTAAACAATGCACACAATTTGGATAGCTATAAGGACGCCACAATTTTGCTATGCATCCGTCAGCAGATAGGACCAGTCCGCGGACACGTATGTGAGAGCCGGACAACCAACGAGTTGCACGCATACATTTCGAATCAAGTTTCAACTAACCAGACAAAATTCATGTAAACCCGATGGATTTTCATATAAATCACACGAAATTCACCACATTTTGAACCTTTTTCATTAAAAAACATTCAGACCCTAAACGTAGTCCACTTCCTTTGTATTCTGTATCGGCGACCACATGCTCCATCTGCCGCCTCCATGAACGGCGGCGGGGTTCAAGACCCGTGAAGTGGAGAGGCGCTCGCGAAGAAGAGTAGAATATGGCAGACGGACTGGCCCACTTGAAACACAATGCCCTGCCGCCTCCCATGCCTAACTCATCCTCGGAGGAGTCCGCGACCTGTCCGTTACCGGCGCCGGTGGACGTAAGGTCGATGATGGACGTGAACGGTCCGTCACCGTCCATCTGCCACGTACGCCCTCGAAAGTTGGACCGCGGTGCTCTTGTCCTCGACCGCCTACGCTACCAGCGATTGGGCGGCCGCGCCCGCGTCCGACCGCGCCGGCACTACGTTGCGAGCGGCGCGTTGAGCACGCGCGACCTAGTAGAGCGCCTGCTACTCCAGAATGAAGTTCTGGTTCACCGCGGCCACGACCTCCTCGCTTGCGTGCTCACCGTAGATTTGACCCTCCGCTAGTCAGTGCTGCTCGAGGAGGAGCAGGTTGTACCTCTGCTCCTCAAGCGCCCACCGGAACGCCGAGATAGGAGCTAGCGCAGCTGCTCCTCATCCGCCATGGTGGCATCATAGTGCGTCTGGGCCTGCTCCATGGTCAAGCCAGCATGCACCGGCATCGGCTCCGGCGCGGCGTCGTCGTCGAAGAATATCTCCATTGTGGGGTCATCATTGAAGACCTCGGGGGAGCTGGTCAGCATGCCAGCCTCAATCAGCCTTGCATGATGGCTCTACCAGGCGGCCGCAAGGGCGGCGACCTATTGCTTCGTCTCCGTCGACAGATTCTCCCACAGAGCCTTCCCACTTGCGCTCATGGTGTATCTGGTATAGAGCGGATGTGTTTTGGTGTGGAGTTTAGCCAGCCGTGGTCACGATTAAATAGTGGATTTCGGTGAGGACAGGCGTCCGAGTGCGTCAATGCATGGAGCCAGAGCTGGTTCCTCGGCGGGTGAGCCTGCTTAATGGCTGCATACAGAGGGACGGGCATTGAACGAGCGTGGTAGATATCTATCCCGCCCCGTACAGTAAACGTCTCTTCGAGATTGAACAGACGCCGACACCGGGGATGCGGTGTGGGCTGCACTCTCGGATCGGCGTGCCGCTTTAGTGCCGGTGCCATTGAGAGATCGCGTCCGCTATGGGCCGACGTTAACGCGGGTAGCTGGCGTCGCGCGAGAACGCACACGGGTGAAGTAGGAGGGGTTTTGGTGGGCCAGGGTAGTTAGGAGTGGGCGTGGCAGCGGTCCGGGCGCCTACAAAGCCCTCCCCCCCACTTTGTCTCTGGTTTGTGGGAAAAGCGCGCCCGGACCGGCCAGCGTACCGATATAGGACCGTGTTAGACGTCTTCCGGAGTTCGGATCGCGTGGTCCGAACGTATGCGGGCGATTTAAGGGTCGGCGCTGAAGATGCCCTAAGAGCATCTACAACTGGCAACCTCAAATCCTCGTAAAATGTCTACTACGTGCCCGGTCAGTGATCGGACAGGAGAGAAAAAATGATTTAACTGGACCCCTCATATCATCCCTACACGTCCAGACTGTTCGCGAACCCCCACATTACGGTCAAATCTAGGGAAGATATAAGGGCTCGTAGACACACCCCATGTAGGACACGAACCACCCCGAGTCAGTTTTTCTTGTTCTTTTTTTTCTTCTCTCTTTTTATCTTCACCAATCACATGCAACTGCAACTGACCGGACATAAGGAAGAAAATAAGAAGTATGATTGCATGAATGGATAAATAGAGATTCCATATGGACATAACCGGTCACTAATCGGGCGCGTCTTCGGATGCTATGTCCGGCTCTAGATGCTCTAGAACATCTACAATGGGACATAGCTAATCCATCCCCTAAAATTCCATGGACACGCGTGTGCCAGTCCTTGGACAGTGACCGGTCACCCCTTATTTTGATGTCTCTAAACCGGGAACCTTATTAGCAAATCATAGAATCCATACAACCACATGCAACGTAAACTTAACTCTACGTAAAAATCTTGATCCCATACATAGCGTCCAGTTATCTCAGCATGCATGACATCAGACTACCAAAAATTGACATGCTCTACTACAACATATGTAATCGGACTATAAAATATTGGTAAGTTCCACAAATTAAAGCTATAGAGAAAGTTCATCCACGGTTGCCCTTGTCGTCTTTGTTGTAGCAGTAGTGGTCAACGATGTAAAATGGATCGAGCAGGATCTGCACACTGCCGAAGTTGTCCGACCGGTCACTGGCCTCCTCCTTCTCCTCTGTGTGGGGCCGTCAATCCATGGCACAGGCCGCCTGGTTTTGCTCCCGGGCGAGGGCGTGTGTCGCCCTTCCTTGCCGCTTCTCGAGGATGTGGCACGGACGACTTCCCCGTCCAAGATGGCGTGCGACTTCGCCTCCTCCTCCTCAGACTCGAGGGCTACCGTGGCCTTTTGTGCCATATCATGGACGACTTGTTACGCATGGCAGACTTGACCTCTGACTCAGAGCCTGTCGCCGCAGGGATAAGGCGCCACCAAAGGGGTTTGCGCCGCTACCCTGGAGTTGGGGCACCAAACGGTGGTCGCCTCGTCCGGCGAGGCCGCGGTCACGCGCCTCGAGCCACCAGCATTGTCATTTGCGCCGATGCAATGGATGCCGTCGGATCGAGTCAACCCATGGTCAGGCGCATTCTTCCCGAGTGCGGCAAAGAGGCAGGCAGACAACCATCGCCTCCTCCTGGATGAGGTCCCAATCAACGGACCAGGAAAGCTTGAAGTCGGATTCGCTGCCGGTCATGCCGGAGAAGGGCAGAGATCACCGGAACGGAGCTTGGGAGCAGACTGGAGTAGGGTGGAGTGGCTAGGCTTTCGTCGAGGATGTGGATAGGGACGAATATATATGTGATCAACGTGGGCTAGCATAAGCAGGGATCTAACATGGACCGGTATGAGCTGGATATGAAGGGTGTCGGTCATTCCTCACTTAAAGGACCGGTATGAGTGAAGCCGTAGATGAGTCTGGCCGTAGATGTCCTAACCAAAAATTAATTAAAGATCGCAACATGACCCGGCAAAATTAAAAACACACATTGCTGGGCTTGTTCAGCAAAAATGAAGAAGAAGAAATTTTTTGATCCTGGCCGTACGTGCGTGTGCTGTCTGATCTGATGTTGAGATGGTCCGTGAGAGCAGCAGGAACGGGTCCAGCCACGCGCCCATGCTGCCGGCCTGCCGCTGCTTGTTGTTGACCGAAACCGGCTCTGGATGATGGCACAACGGATCCGGACTCCTGCGGATGCATGACGCGCAGATTTCGCGTCGCCACGTGGCCGTGCAAGCGCCACGTCCTGGAGGAGAACCGCGCCCGCCCGCGCACTTTGTTCAGGCAAACAGCGTGCGGGGGATCAATCATCACGGAATTATGGCGCCATAATTGGCTTGTAAATTGCGGGGGCCATGGGGCCAATCCGCTCAACTTAGTCCACGATGATATGCACTGTTTTAGTTTTCAGTTTAGGGCTTCTCAACCAAAAAAAAAAAAAGGTTTCCAGTTTAGGAGCCGTTGAGAAAAGACATGGTAAATGCTCTGAAAATCCTTTTCGATAGTGAATTGTGCCCCTTTTTGACACTGATTAATTTGGTCTGTACGCATGCGGTCGATTCATACGTGATGCGGAGACCTTACCAAATGCTGATACTGATGCATGCCTGCATGTCATTGCATCCAAGCATAATTCGGCGGAGGCCGTGTAGAAAACCATCTATTTTGACCCGTTGCTCTCCATATGCAAGGGAAGGGAATGAACGTGCTCGCACTTGTACCTCTAGCTCGACCGCCCGGTCACCCTCCATGTAGAAACACGTTTTGCACTGACCATACGAGTTCATCCTTCATCTACGTATATATACGGCTCGACCGTCCGGAGTACGCATGGGAAAAAGTCATGGTATTTACCAAGCAAGAAAAATAAAAATCACGGCATTTTCTTCAGTTTTTGAAACGGAAGAAGTCGTATGCATCCATTATCTGTGACCCAAACGCCAACAATGCTATAGGTAAATGCGGAAATCAAAATTATAAGAGCATTTTTTTGGCTATAAGAACATCTATAGCCACGGTAGGCAAATCCGGCAGCCGTCCGCGGACGGGCCTCAAATTTTACCATTTACAACGACATAACCTATTTTTGAAATAACAAATACATGCAAACACATGCACGCCCATTTTTTTGGATGTTAGTCCATGTTGAACCGGTGCACTAAATTATTCGTACTTAAAATTTCTAGTGTAGATGACATTCGTGTTGAACCGGTGGGGTTTGGGGGCTTAGTCCCACCTCGCCATGCGAGGAGTGACACGGCCGGCTTAAAGTCTTGTCATGCAAAAGCGATAAGTATCGGTCATCATTGCACCCTTTTCTGAAGAATATGGAATGTCACTATGAATCTTCTTTGTTGTCCATATCCCTCATGAAGGGAGCATTGTTGTGCCCGACTCTTTCTGAATAATTTCATCAAGCTACATTGGTCCATAGTGCTCGTCCGACGAACCATCGGAATCCATGCTTTTGCCTATGAAAAAAATATCACTGAAAAAACTGGCCAGACAATGTGTCGTCCACATAAAGGGCAAGGTGCAATCAGGCGCATGGGTGGCAACGAAGCTAGGAGACGTCCGGCGTGGAGGAGGAAGAAGAGAGGAGAAGTGAAATCTGGTAGGTCAGAGGAGGGACTTGGTACCATTTTTGTTGGGGTCGGGCTGCCAGGTCCGTCGTGGCAGACACGCCTGGACTGCCCCATATCCGTCCTAGATTTATGCTGGATATGAGGGGTGGCGGTCTGTCCAGGTGTTTGAGGCCGATTTGAGGTGCCCAGTTGGGACTCTTTTTTCTTTGACCGATCACTGACTAGGCCACCCGTCCGATCGTTTGAGGGGGGTTTGAGGCAAGCGACCGTAGATACTCTAAGCCTCAAGACATTTCTTCCTACCTTGGTTAGTTGCATTCGAATTATTTAGAGATTGCTCACTGCGTCAATAGGTTAATTGCATTCAAACAAGATAAGCTGCACGGAAATTCGGGCGGTGGTTGTCTTTCGTCCGTTTTGTAATGAATATTTCGGCTATGTTCATCGCAACGATGCAGAGACCGGAGGTTTTAACCTGTTAGAATTGTGTCAAATATTATTGTACAAGTTAGGTTACAGTTGGACTTGGTTTTGGACTGTGTGTAGACAGGGTAGGAGTTGTGTCCTATTAGGACACTTGTATCCTAGGCCTCTCATATATATCAGGGGTAGACACACGATGTAACATATGCCAACATAATAGCACGGGCACGCGGGGGAGCCGGCGGCGTGTGCCGGCGCCCGGGCGGCCGGGGTGCGGTATTGTAGCGGTGTCATGGGGAGGAGCGCCCGTAGTCAAGCCCCGGGGATGTAGCCATATCGGTGAACCTCGTTAACAAATCTCGGTGTCGTGCCTCGTGTAGATCGACGGAGCGCCTCGGATTTATTATAACAAGTGGTATCATGAGCAACGTTCGATTTGAGGTCGTGGAAGATTGATCTAGAGGTGGATGCGTCATGGAGCTTCGGTGACGCCATGCGAAAGAATTAGTGGTTGAAGCCTAGGCTGGTCGACGGGAGAAAATTCCTTCGGCGGAAGTCGTGGAGCACGGAAGCTACCGACGAGATCGAAAGTAAGCAATCATAATCATGCAAGCGGCAGGCGGGACTTGCGGCGATCTATCGGTGGATCGACGGGCGAGCATACAACCGAGGCGCATGCGCACGTGGCAGCGCGAGGCGTTGGTGCAAGTCTAGATCGATCGGAATCAGCGGCGGCGGAGCGTCCAGGCAGCGGAGTCTTGGCGAGATCATCGATCAAGTCGATCGAGATCGGTTTGGTACGAGCTGTGCAGACGTGAGCGCAGGTGGGCTGAAGCCCAGGCGGGGCCAGCGTGGTCAAGACGTGGACTGGACCATATGGGTCAGCGCTGGCAGGCCAAGGTGGAGCTGGCCGAACGATGCAAGTTGAAACGTGGAGGCGAGATTTGTTTATAAAAAAGAGCTATGCAACGGAGACCGGTGCTATCAATCGGAAGAAGAGATAGGAAAAGCTAGAACTACAGCCTACAGGAACACATGTGGAGTGGGGAGTTTATTCCATTGATCTTCACGGATAAGTGTATAAAGGAAGGCTCATGTGGTCGACTTTTGGCTCTATTTCTTTGTACACAGGTTGTGTATGTGGATGGTAGCGTGATGGTCTATGGTGCATGTGGCGAGGTTGGCGACGTGCGTATAAGGCTCGGAGGAGTCTGGAGCATGCCGTGACAGGATCATGCAGACACAGAGCGTCAAGGCAATGCACAGTTGTGCGAGGCGGACACGATGCAGGATGAAGCATGGTTGCAGTCAGATAATTCGGCTGGGTCGGACTGGACAGTCTGATGGATCGACATGGATGTTGGTCAAAAGCAGAAGACGGTGGTGTTTTCAGCAACGATGACATAGGAGCGTGATGCTGATGGTGGCCGACTTCTGGGGCGTGGAAACACGTGGTGCAGGCCTGAGGGCTTGTGCGGCTTCGACACACTATGGCGCAGGGTTGATTCAAGACGGTGCACATGAGAGCTTGGAGTTGACAGGGCGCGGGAGGGTGGCACGTACAACCACCATGGAGTCATGTTGAAGGTGGAGTAGGAGTCTGATGTATGACTTCACTGAGCTGATGGAGGGGCTACGGCGTAAGTTAACGGAGAGTCGAAGCTTATTTCAGTTGGTAAAGCGAGAGACACGTGGATCGGACTGGGCGCCAGTGGTCTGATGGAGGCGTGATACTCGACATCGGTTGGTGATGATCGATGGTTCTCTGCAGTGGGGGTTGAGGCAGTGAGAGCTAGCTACCCGGGAGACTCGACCAGGACAGCAGAGGCTCGACGCGGTGATAGCGGAGAGGCGTGCGGTAAGCACGGGACACAACGACAGGCCAAGGCACTGGTGGTCAGACATGTGGTCAGGCAAATTGTGCAGGGGGTGCTGAAGCAGTGTTGACGAGTACCAGATTCGAGTTGGTGACTGGGTCTATCGGTGCCAGTTGATGGACAAGAGTTGACCATGGAGAATCTGAGAAAGTGACGGAAAGTCTGGAATTGTCAAAACAGAGAGAGTACATGACCGTATATTCTGTGGTGTTCAGTGCACATGGCAAAGTGCGGATGACAAGACAGAAGGAGGCGGAGTGCTATAGCTGTGGGACATGTCCGAGACTATCCGGAAAAAAGGGTGAGACAACTGTGAATTTGACTCAGGGTGACACAGGGCGACGGTGAAATTCCTTCAAGTTTCAGACAAGCAGTCAAGAAAGAGCGATGACGTTGAGTTCAGGTAACTCTTATATGTGGCGTCCAATATGTGAGTTGTTCACTTTCACGCAGACAGTGGTCGGTGTGTGATGGCGTTGAACGGATTCTTCGGAAGTTGGGAGCACGGACTAGAGTAACAAGGAACTTAATTTTGCTCGAGTGTTGACTGTGAAGAAGACGAGAAGGAACTACAGTTGCAGGTGGAGTCACATGGAGTCTGGGAGTAGCAGCGGTGCTCATGGCGTATCTCAAGTCCAATGTACATGGAGGTTCGACGCATGGATGAATCCAAGGTGGTGAAGAATATTTGCCAAGGTGGAGTTTGTTAGAATTGTGTCAAATATTATTGTACAAGTTAGGTTACAGTTGGACTTGGTTTTGGACTGTGTGTAGACAGGGTAGGAGTTGTGTCCTATTAGGACACTTGTATCCTAGGCCTCTCATATATATCAGGGGTAGACACACGATGTAACATATGCCAACATAATAGCACAGGCACGCGGGGGAGCCGGCGGCGTGTGCCGGCGCCCGGGCGGCCGGGGTGCGGTATTGTAGCGGTGTCATGGGGAGGAGTGCCCGTAGTCAAGCCCCGGGGATGTAGCCATATCGGTGAACCTCGTTAACAAATCTCGGTATCGTGCCTCGTGTAGATCGACGGAGCGCCTCGGATTTATTAAAAAAAGGGGGAGATTGTTGGGTTTAGTCCCACATCGGTTGTGGGGGGAGACATAACACGACTTATAAGGGCGGGGTGTCCCTTCCCAACAGGCTAGTCTTTTGGGGGGAGAGGGCCGAAGGCCTCTCATAAGTCGGTGTTGCTCTCCGGCTGGGCCCGGTTGACGCATGTGGGTCGGAAACGCTGGTGTAGCGGACCCGAAATTGCGTAACAATTGGTATCAGAGCCCAGGTGCCCGGAATAAATCTCGGTGAACTCACGGGTGGTCGGTCATGGTTGGTGGGCTGGAAACGCTGGTGTTAGCGGGCCCATGGGTGACCGATGTGTGAGGGGGAGATTGTTGGGTTTAGTCCCACATCGATTGTGGGGGGAAACATAACACGACTTATAAGGGCGGGGGTGTCCCCTCCCAACAGGCTAGTCTTTTGGGGGAAGAGGGTCCAAGGCCTGTCATAAGTCGGTGTTGCTCTTCGGTTGGGCCTGATTGACGCATGTGGGTCGGAAACGCTAGTGAGAGCGGACCCGAGATTGCGTAACATAACCTTCTTCTCGAAATAAAATAAAATAAAATCCAATTACCTCCCCCCGCTTATTAGCATGGTCAGCTTTGCATGCAACCTAAATACAGTTATTTGTGTGAATAAACATTGTTTTCAAATTTCCTTTGGCACTGTGCGAGAGAGACCTCCATTATGGAGTACTATTATCTAAAGTAGTCATTCAGCATAAGACGTCCAAGACAAAAACTAACGCGAGAAGATGGATAATGCACACACCTCAACAGTCGTCTACACTGCTGGTCTGGTGCCGAAACCAAACAGAGAAAATTAGTCATGGATGACGGTCCATTTCATCCGAAACAGCCGAGGAAGATTAGCCACCTGCGACGTAGCCGTAGCACTCCGTTTCAAATTACTCGTCGTGGTTTTAGTTCAAATTTAAACTAAAGTCACGATGAGTAATTTGGGATTGAGGGAGTAGTAGCAAATGGCGGGGGAGAGAGAAGAGAGCCTGGCAGCGTACAGTCGAGCGAGTATTTCTGGCAGCCAAGTTGGAATCCAGCTGTTGTGCACAACACAACCAACACGCATGCCGATGCGTGAGTGACACCAGCAGCTGGAGCTGGAGCACGTACTAGTACACTATTAGTACGTACGTTCGTGCATACGCGCCAGCACAGACAGACACTGCCTCCCCCCCCCACCGCTCTCGCTTTTCCCCGGCCCCGACCGAGCTGAGCTGCTCGCTCCTGCTGCTAAACAGCACGCCGGCCGTAGTGCACCACTCGCGCCCCCATCGTTCTCGCTCATGGCCTGGGCTCGCATCATTGCACCGCAGCGCATCGGCGAGCAAGAACACAGAGCAAGGGAAGAGAGAAGGGGGCGTCGTCGTCGTGGAACGGTAGTGGCAGACCATGGCACGCCCATTGGAGTGGCCTGGCCTGCTGGCTCTGTGCTTGCCAACTGTGCAATTCCCGAGGCCCTCAATCCCCTCTCCGGTGACCGTTTCGTCCTTATTTTAACATGTTCACTCCTATGAGTGTGCGTACAACCATAGTTTAATCCTTTCCCCTAAGTAAAAGCAGTAGCTTAGGGTTCAACGTAGCACGTCTAATGCTCCTTCCGTTACTTCAAAAAATTACTACTTCATGCTATTAGCTACTCCCTCCATTCCAAAATATAGTGCGCCCGCGCTTCCCGAGGTCTAACTTTGACCATAAATTTAACCAACGAGACCGACTGTGGCGAGAGAAAAAATTGTATAATTGAAAATTTCTTTCGAATACGAATTCACTGATATAACTTTTGCTCCCGCCGCAATCGGTCTTGGTAGTTAAATTTATGATCAAAGTTGAAGCACGAGGATAGAGGAAGCACTACATTGTGGAATGGAGGGAGTACTACCTCCGTATACTTGTCATTGAAATGGATGTATCTTCATTCTACATATATTCATTTTCATCCATTTTGATGACAAGTATTTTCGGACTAAGGAAATACATGTTTATGGAAAGATTATCCATCCTCCACAATAAAACAAATTTGTATCAGTAGAACCAGCATGAAGCATATTCTGTACTTTATTTATTTGGTATTTACATGTCGATAGTTTATTATTCACAATAATGTATACGTTGTTTTTTTTTCTTCTAATCGGGTTCGGTCTTATTTGATTGAATAAATGAGTTCATAGACTAAATAATCCAATTCTGAATTGTTGGTCTAAGACGTGCATTTAGTTTGAATTAATGAACTAATAGCGCATTTCACTCAAACATATGTATGCTTGACTTTTGCATGGCCTACTATGCACATTGTAACACGAAGGAAATAGTGCGGAGTAACTTTATGAATATACTAATACAGAAGAAGTATTGTGTCTCCGTTCCAGAGAAAGTTACAGAAAAAGTAAAAATATCAAATAGTAGACTTGATGACGCAATACTTGGCACGTGCAGAACGACCTAATAATCTTAGAGTATGACCAGCATCTTTGATGCCAATGCAGAAAATAAAATAAAATAAAATAAAATAAACCCTCCATCGTCTAGAAGATGGACTTGATATTTGGTCAAAAAAAAAGATGGACTTGATGATTCTTTGAATTTTACAGAAAAGTAGAAACACATAACTTTCCATGTACTCTTTTCGGTCTTTTTACTCCGCATACAAGATTTGGGACAAGTCAAACTTTGCAATGTTTGACCATATTTATATTAAAAAATATCAGCATCTACAAACAAATATATAGTATGAATCTACGTTCCATGATATATCTAATGATATTAATTTAGTATCGTGAATGTTGATACTCTTTTTTATAGGTTTAGTCAAATTAGACATATCTTGACTTCGTATAGAACTAATATGCAGACTAGAAGGACCTCAAAGGAGTACAAGACTGTTTATCTGCACAAATTTCAAAGTATATTCTGGAAGATTTTAAAAAATGTGCTATTTTCTTATATGCTGCACAATGCATTATAATATGTATGTTGGAAAAAACTATCTTTTTTCTTTGCTCGTAATACGTGTCTCATTTGTACCATAAAAATCATAGTACAAGTCACATAAACATCAACCCGACAAAACTGAAAAGACAGCAAATAATGTTAGTCTTTACACAAAGGAACACCAGCTAAGAAAAAAACAACTACAATCAAGATCGATGAATCCTCTGAGCTTGACACCCACGGCCGTCATTTTTTTATTTTTGAAAGATCCGGTTTGAGCCGGCTTCATTCATTTAGAAGGAAGCATATGGGAAAACAACGAGGATCAAGTGATCATGGCGAGCAGGAGCATAGCTCCGGACAGAGAAAATGAAAAAAGAAGGAATCAATGCGCCCAGCGCGAGAGCAGAAAATTTGCTATCTCATCAGGGCGTCCCCGGGCGGGGGGCACTAAACATGCAGCTCCGGTAGACCTCCATAGAAGAAGATCAATCTTTATGGCCTGGAGACATCTTCGGTCTTGGGCCTTTTTCCTCTGAACACATAAGCGTTCCGCTCCTTCCAGATGTGTCAGGCGATCAGTATCGTCATTGTCTTGATTCCTTGCCTCTGACCGACTGGTGTGCGCCTAAACATCTCAAGGCAGTGCTGCATTGAGCTATGAACGGGCAATCTGACCAGGCCCAGCGCCTCGCAGTCGTTCCATGATGCAGTAGACCCCCAGATCGTCCTATAGAAAGGGCAGTCCCAGATGAGATGCAGAGCAGATTCCAGGCTTCTCATACATAAACCGCAGAAGTATCCATTCAGCCATCCTCTCCTCTGCAGCGTGTCATTGCACCAGAGCTTGTTGTTGTGCAGCAGCCATGTAAACATCTTGACAGTTCCCGGCGCCCAGCCTTTCCAGACCACGTTCTTGTGGCTCGTGCTCGGCCTGTCCTTTGAAAGCATTTTGTATGCAGCCCGGGCGGAGTACATCGTCCCTCCTCCGGCAGTCCAGGTGATCTGATCAGCAGCTTGGCTGTCCAAGGAGATCTCAGGGTGCTGTAGTCTTTGCTAGAGCCGAAGGAAATCAGTAACAATAGTGGATGTGTCTCCGTGGCTGAGGTCCTTGATCCATTGATCATTGTCGAGCACGGCAGCCACTGATCGGTTTTTGCGCCGAGAGTGTTTGAACAGACGCGGGAACGCCGCACTCAACGGTCCACCCTCTAGCCAGTGACACGTCTAGAACCCCGCCCTTTGGCCATCGCCGATCTCTATCGTCGTTGCTTGGGCGAACAACTCCCGATCGGCCTTGTCACAGGGCAATGGAAAGGCCATCCGGGGCCTCGCCGGCTGCTGCCAGGACGACCATAGCCAGCGCAGCCGGAGGGCCGAGCCAAACCGAGTCAGATCAGGAATCCCTAGCCCGCCCTTCTCCACTGGAAAGCACACCTATTTCCAGGCCACCTTGGCCTTGCCGCCGGTCAGTGTTTCTTCTTGGGCCCATAGGAAATGACGGCGAGCCTTGTCGATCTCTTTTAGGATTTTCTTTGGCACCTTGAGTACGGTCATGGCAAAAGTAGGCAGTGCCGACAGTACCGCCCACACCAGAACGCGCCGACCAGCCAGCGACATCAGCTTGCCCTTCCAGCCCGCGAGGCGAGACTTTATACGATCAATAAGGAATTGGAAGTGCACCAATTGCAACCTGTTGAGGGAGAGCGGCAGCCCCAGGTAGGTCGAAGGGAAGCTGCCGATCGATCCCCCAAACCCATGCAAAACTTCAAACAGAAGCAGATCATCATAGTTTATCGGGATAACTGAGGATTTTGCATGATTCAACTTAAGCCCTGTGGCTTCTCCAAAAGAGTGCAGCAGCCCTAGCAAGTTGGTGATCTCCTCTTTAATTGGATTGGTGAAGATTATTGCGTCGTCCGCGTACAAGCCCACCCTCATGCTTGCCCCACACCCTGGCAGTGGCGCGATCGACTCATTTGCTGTGGCCGCATCCAGCAGATGGTACAGTGGGTCGATTGCCAAGATGAACAGCAGCGGCGAGAGCGGTTCGCCCTGCCTGAGCCCGCAGGCGTGGAAGAAGGCAGGCCCCGACGACCCGTTCAGCAGACATGCGGAGGACGCTGACGAGAGGAGCAGTGCCACCCAGTTTAACAAGCTCGATTCACTCATCACAAGTCATTGCATGACAAGATAAGCATAGAATCATCAAGAAGACATGTTTGTGAAACAAACCAAGTCAAGAACAAGTCCATAGCATGCAAGGAACAACTATAGCAAGCTTGGCCAAATTGAATAACACGTAAACAATCTGCCAGGAAACATTTTGAAGCAAAAGTAGAGCATGAAAATGACATGCTAGACTACTCCATAATTGCAACAAAGGTTATGAATGGATAGACAATAACCACATGTTCAAAACACCCTTACTGAAGTATCTCAAAATATGCATGGATCTCTCTGTAGCATCAAGTTTACATGGCATCAAAATAATAGCAGAACAGGGACTAAAATCAGCAATATCACGAAGCCTAGTTTGCATGCTTGTGCTAGTCACCACATTGATCATAAAAATACATGGCATACACCCCTGAAAAGATGGCATGGCATAGATCAAAACACATGTAGACATCAACCTCATAGGATGCACACATCAATCATGGCAAAAATGACAAATGAGCAAGTTATAACAGTTTCAGCAGATTAATATCAACATGCACTCTTCCAACAGCATTTCGGGCATCAAGATGAGCTCAAATGAAAATGATGCAATGGAATGAAATGAAGTACTCGTCGAGACGAACAATTTGACATATTACACGCACGAAACAGAGCTACATGCACAGAGATACAACAGGTCAAACATGGCATGATTATGCGAAAAATACGGGACAGTCAAATCGGGGGGGGGGGTCAACCTTAGGGCTGGATTTCGAGGCCGCCGGAGTTCGTCGTCGGAGAACGTCGGCGGAGGCGGGGACGGGGTGTTCCCGGGCGGATCTCGCCGGATCCGCCCCGGGGTGAGGCGCAACGGAGGCGAGGAGGCGGCGGGGCGCTCGGGGCCGCGCTCGCCGGCGGGAGGCGCCGGGGACAGCGGGCGGCGGCCGCCGCGGCCGGAGCAGGAGGCGGGCGGCGGCGCTGGAACGCGGGCGCGGAGGCGCGCGGGGGGGGGGGGGGGGGAGGGGGCGACCTGAGGCGGCGGGCGCTCGGGACCGGCGGCGGCTCGGGTGCCGGCGACGCGTCCCGGTCGGCGGCGGGGAGCCGGGCCGCGGGGCGGCCGGCGGCGGCGATGGCGGAGCGGGGCTGGAGGCGCGCGGGCCGGCGGCGGCGGCGCACGGGCCCGGGCGGGCCGCGCGTGGGCTCGGCGGGCCGCGGGCGCGGAGGACGGCGGCGAAGACACGCGGCGGCTCCCGATTCGCCGGGGGCGCGGCGGCGGACGCGTCCGGCTCCGTCCGGACGTGTCCGGCGGCGCGGAGAGGAGCGGTGCTAGGGTTTGGACCCGAAATTTCGGGGGAGGCCACATATTTATAGGTAGAGGGAGCTAGGAGAGTCCAAATGAGGAGCGGTTTTCGGCCACGCGATCGTGATCGAACGACCGAGAGCATGGAGGGGAGTTAGATGGGTTTTGGGCCACTTTGGAAGGGGTGTTGGGCTGCAACTCAAAGGGGCTTTACGGTTACCCGGTTAACCGTTGAAGTATCAAACGACCTCCAAATGGCACGAAACTTGACAGGCGGTCTACCGGTGCTATACCAAGGCCGCTTGGCAAACCTCGGGCCATTCCGAGAAAGTTTAATACCCACACACGAAAAGAGGTAAAAGAGGGCGCCGGGGAACATAGGAGTGCCGGATTGCAAAACGGTCAACGGGGAAAATGCTCGGATGCAAGAGACGAACATGCATGCAAGATGAAATGCACAAGATGACATGATAAAATACAACACGCAAGCAAATGACATGGCAAAGACGGCGAATAACTGGCAAACACCTGGCGCATCGAATCCTGGACGTTACATGTTAGCAAATGAAGCATGCAATTTCAAAAAAAATCCTATGCTCATGCAAGATGTATTTAGGAGATGCATATCAACGAGAGGGGAGAGTGTGTCCACGTATCCTCGTAGACTGAAAGCGGAAGCATTAACTTAACGCGGTTGATGTAGTCGAACGTCTTCTTGAATCAACCAATCAAGTACCGAACATACGACACCTCCGAGTTCTGCACACGTTCAGCTCGATGACGTCCCTCGAAGTCTTGATCCAGCAAAGTGTCAATGGAGTCGATGAGTTCCGTCGGCACGACGGCGTGATGACGGCGTTGGTGAAGTGATTCGCGCAGGGCTTCGCTTAAGCACTACAACGATATGACCGAAGGAGTAAACGGTGGAGGGGGGCACCGCACACGGCTAAAGAATTGGTGTGCCTTTGGGGTGCCCCCCGCCCCCATATATAAAGGAGGGTAGGAGGAGGACGGCCATCAAGGGGGCGCTCCAAGGGAGGAGTCTTACTAGGACTCCACTCTTTTTTTCCTTCTCATGGAGGTGGAAAGAGGGAAGGAGAGGGAGAGGGGGGAAGGAAAGGGGGGCCGCGCCCCCTTCCCCTTGTCCAGTTCGGACAGCCCATGGGGGGGGCAACCCTTGTGGTATCCCCTCTCTCTCTCCCCTATGGCCCATGTTGGCCCATTACTTCCCCGGGGGGTTCCGGTAACGTCCCGGTACTCTGAAAAACATCTGAAACTTCCCTAAACTATTCCAGTGTACGAATGTAACCTTCCAATATATCAATCTTTACCTCTCAACCATTTCAAGACTCCTCTTCATGTCCGTGATCTCATCCGGGACTCCGAACAACCTTCGGTCACCAAAACACATAACTCATATAATACCAATCCTCATCGAACGTTAAGCGTGTGGACCCTACGGGTTCGAGAACTATGTAGACATGACCGAGACACCTCTCTGGTCAATAACCAATAGCGGAACCTGGATGCTCATATTGGTTCCTACATATTCTACAAAGATCTTTATCGGTCGAACCGCAATGTCAATATAGTTATTCCCTTTGTCATCGGTATGTTACTTGCCCGAGATTCGATCGTCGGTATCTTCATACCTAGTTCAATCTCGTTACTGGCAAGTCTCTTTACTCGTTTCGTAGTGCATCATCACGCAACTAACTCATTAATCACATTGCTTGTAAGGCTTCATATTATGTGCATTACCGAGAGGGCCTAGAGATACCTCTCCGATACTCGGAGTGACAAATCCTATTCTCGGTCTATGCCAACCCAAAAAACACCTTCGGAGATACCTGTAGAGCATCTTTATAATCACCCAGTTACGTTGTGACATTTTATAGCACACAAGGCATTCCTCCGGTGCCTGGGAGTTGCATAATCTCATAGTTGGAGGAATATATATTTGACATGAAGAAAGGAGTAGCAATAAAACTAAATGATCATAATGCTAAGCTAACAGATGGGTCTTGTCCATCACATTATTCCACTAATGATGTGATCCCATTATCAAATGACAACTCATGTCCATGGCTAGGAAACTTAACCATCTTTCGATCAACGAGCTAGTCAAGTAGAGGCATAATAGGGACACGTAGTTTTGTCTATGTATTCACACCTGTATCAAGTTTCCGGCTAATACAATGCTAGCATGAATAATAAACATTTATCATAAATAAGGAAATATAAAATAACAACTTTATTATTGCCTCTAGGGCATATTTCCTTCCAAAGGCTGGGGCTAAATGAGCTCGTGTGCGATCTGGCGAGGCATCGAACCTGATCATTTCCGTTCGTTTGTACATCCCACACGGTGAACCCCAGAAAAACATTTCCATTCATATGTATATAACACACGGTTTTTTGTGTAGAAACGTTTGTGCAAGGTGGCCTAACGCAAACTGTTCTCTGCCGCAAGCCGTGTGTGATTGTTAGTTGATCAAACATGCCTACTTTCTAGAAACCGTGTGGGTTGTTTGAGTTCATCGCCCACGGTGTTGTCTGAGTAACCGTCTGCAATATAAAACCCCAATAAGCAGGGTAATTTTCCTATTATTGATAATCCATGTAGTAATCAAACTGATATTTCTTATAAAACACACCAGATGTTTCATATCTGTATAATAGCAACTAGGATTTCATAATCGAATTACATCAGATAGCTTCACCACTCAGTTACGCCATTACACAACAGCACCATGTTTCACATGCATCATCGAAAACCTTTGGGAAGTAGCATCATATACAGTAAATAGACAGATGAATCTCATCTGGGAAACTGCAGAAGCAGAAGGCAAATACTGAGCCTTCAGTGATGTTGAATGTCCTTGCAACTTTAGGCCAGTGGCTATGGATAATTTCCCACCCAACCTTCGTCCTCTTCAGGAAGACTTCAATATTGTACCGTGGGTGTTGAATGAATACCTTCCTCGCCTCTTGAACCATGCAGGTGGTTTGAGAGGTAATCATTGATGAACTGCTTTTGAAAAGTACTGAAAACAAAAATATGCATAAATCGCTGTTATAAATTTTGAAATGGCGCAAGGGGTAAAAACAAGGTCAAAGAGTTAGTACCATCCTATAGTTGACTGATGTCTTCTTCATTGTCCAAACAAAGATCTTGCTATTATTCGTCGCAAGTTTCTTCATCCTAACAATCTTTCTGAGTTTCTTGACTTGAGTGATATTCATGGACATCTCATTTCCCCATATGCAAAATGGGTCGAACAGTGGGTCTAAGCCTCTGACAGCAGGACCTACATGTGCAAGACCAGATTGTAAGAAACCTAAATATTAGAATGATTCCTGCAACTGCATAATAATGTGCTGTTAGAGAAAGGACCATGCATGAGCAAACCTCGATGGTAAACCGCAGTGTCTCCCATTGTTTCCCTGCTACACACATAAGGACGATCTTGATCAGGTTAACTGAGAGTTGCCATAGTATCAGTAGAATATGTATTGAGTACAACCAAATTCGATTTATTTCTCACATGCATAACAATACAAAATTGTACCCACAGCAAATGAAAATCAAATTGAAGAATTGAACCAAGCAGTTAAATGGACAGCAGACCAAATGAACCAAAACAGTTAACTGAGCATGACATTGCAGAATAGAAACATGTACTAGAAGATAAGACAGTTAACAAAACAAAGAATGCTTGAGAATAGTACTACGAAATGAAGCAATTGTTGGACTAAACTGTTAACTGAACATTACATTTCAGAGGACTAGACTGTGAATTGAACATTAGATTGCATATGAACATTACAGAGGACAAATCACTAGAAGGCATTGGTGGTGGCCTCAAGAAAACAACACGAACTGTATTTTAAAATAGACAACCGCGTGGCGGTGTTGACGGTGGCCTCGAAGACGAGCTGCTCCTCCAAGATCTGGCGGTCAACACACATGGCAGCCATAGGGACCTCGTGCGCGCGTGCGGCCGTGGTTTGCTTCTCCGCCGCCAGATGCTATTGAGCTCCATGTTATACTGCGTGCAAAATGGTTGTGGGCAGCGCTTAATTGGAGGACGGGAACAGTGATTTTGGTGGAAGGTGTCGCGTCGTTGGTCGGTGCATGTGGGACTGGGAAGGAGGAGGATGGTGTGGGGTGGAGTGTGGATTACTTGACCATATCAATGAGGCCGCGCAATAAGAAGAACGGTCGGCGGCGAGGAGGCCGCGTAGCAAGATGAAGGGTCTCCGGCGAGGAGGTGGCGTTGTAAGAAGAAGGGTTGCCGACAAGGAGGCGGCGCTGCAAGAATAAGGGTAGCCGGCGAGGAGGCGGCGCTATAAGAAAAGGGGTCGTCGGCGAGGAGGCTGAGCTGCCAGTAAGCAGCAGTGAAGGTTTAAACTTGGAAAGCAAGGAGGAACGGTGAA
The DNA here is from genome assembly GCA_963921465.1 of Triticum timopheevii. Taxonomy (NCBI): domain Eukaryota; kingdom Viridiplantae; phylum Streptophyta; class Magnoliopsida; order Poales; family Poaceae; genus Triticum; species Triticum timopheevii. The sequence goes on along the minus strand of OY997272.1, from coordinate 450,360,218 downwards.
AATGTGGCTTTTGGTGGGAGGGAGGGGGCGGGGAGATAGATATTTTTGCGGTGGCAGAAAAAATTTGCTCGGTGCCGCGAGAAACTGGCGCGCACGTGTGGTTCAAGCGCGGGTAGTGGACTGTAGATGACGAAGCTTCCTGTGTAAGCCAGACAAGACGGTGCACCAAGATATTTTATATCGCATCCCACACGATTCTTTCTAGTAAACTGTTTGTGGTCTACCTGATTTTTTTCATTATGTTTTGAAAGACAAAATTGTGTTACGGAGGGAAAGGATGGTGTTTGAATTGCTAGAACATTTATGTACAGTGAACATGCAACTACACGAGTGTCGTGTTTAAATTTGGAATTATTCCGGGTTCGTTTGGTATTTTTATGCATTAATTGAGTTTCTAGGCATTTAATGTGCATAACTCAAATTTGAACTACAAGCACATGCTCGAGTGCACCAAATTTTGTTGAAAAATCACATGTGTGTCTTTAGGTGAATTTATAGGTCCCATGCAAGAAATGAGAATGAAATTCAAACATCTGGGCGTCGTGGGGCCGGAAACATTGAGAAACTTGGTTTTTAAATTCCTGGAAATTCAAAACTCACCTGAAAATCATGAAACTTGGCATAGTGTCATTTCATGGCACCAACATGTTGTGGTAAAAAAATTGGCCGCATTTGGACAAGTTTTGGTATAAGCTTGTTGCAAACTGAAGCTTCTCTTAAGAAGACTCGTGGTTCTCGACGGGGGACGTGTCACCTTTGTGTGTGAAACGATATACGATGCCCCCCCTTGATTTTTTACAGAGGTAACATAGAAATATATGAGTGTCGTGTTAAAATTTGGACTTATTCTGGGTTCGTTTGGACTTTTTTATACATTAATTGAATTTCTGGTCATTTAATGTGCACAATTCAAATTTGAACTACAAGCACATGCTGAAGCGCACTAAAGTTAGTTGAAAAATCACATGTGTGTCCTTCGGTGATTTTCTAGGTCCCAGGCAAGAAATGGGAATGCAATTCAAACATCTCAGTGTCGTCGCTCGGCCAAAAAGATTGAGAAACTTGGTTTTCTAATTCATGTAAATCCAAAACACGCCTGAAAATCATGAAACTTGGCATGGTGTCATGACATGGCACCAACATGTTGTGGTGAATTTTTTGGCCGAATTGGGACAAGCTTTGGTATAAACTTCTTGCAAACTGTAGCTTCTCTCAAGAAGGCTCGTGGTTGCGAGAGGGAACGTGTCACCTCCGTGTGCGAAACGACATAGACTTCCTTCTCCCGCCTTAATTTTTTACACAGGAATATTAGACCAAATAGAAGTATTGTGCTAAATTTTGGAATTATTCCGGGTTCATTTGGCCTTTTTATACATTAATTGAAATTCTGGGCTTTTAATGTGCATAATTCAAATTTGAACTACAATCACATGCTCCAATGCACCAAACTTGGTTGAAAAATCACATGTGTGTCCTTAGATAAATTTGTAGGTCCCATGCAAGAAATGGGAATGGAATTCAAACATCTGGGCGATGAGCCTCGACTGGTAATATTTAGAAACTTGGTTTTTTAATTCCTGTAAATACAAAACACGCCTGAAAATTATGAAACTTGGCATGGTGTCATGACATGGCACCAACATGATGTGGTAATTTTTTTAGCCAAATTGGGAGAAGCTTTGGTACAGGCTTCTTGCAAACCGGAGCTTCTCTCAAGAAGGATCATGGTTCCGAGAAGGAACGTGTCACCTTCGTGTGCGAAACGACATACACTGCCTTCTCTCGCCTTGATTTTTTTACACAGGCAAATTAGACCAAATGGGAGTTTCGTGCTAAAATTTGGAATTATTCTGAGTTCGTTTACCTTTTTATACATTAATTGATTGTCCATGCATTTAATGCGCATAATTCAAATTTGAATTACAAGTGCATGCTCCAGTGTGCAAAAGTTAGTTGGAAAATCATTTATGTGTACTTGGGCGAACTTCTAGGTCCCATGGAAGAACTGTGATTGGAATTATAACATCTGGGCATCTTGGCTCGGCCGAAAACATCAAGAAACTTGGTTTCAAAATTCCCGTAAATCCAAAACTCGCCTGAAAATCATGAAACTTGGCATGGTGTCATGACATGGCACCAACATGTTGTGGTAATTTTTCTGTCCGATTTGCAAAGGCGTACACATTAACAATCAACAAAGTCATTTTGGAACAAGTGTTGTCACGTTACAAATCGGAAACACGAGTATTATTGAAATTGTGGGTGTTCTACTTACGAATTACGTGCCGCCATGTGTCCCCTTTTTTTTATTGGCTAGGAGGTGCCATGCGGGGTAGCTATTTGAGTATGGAAGGCGTGCGATCAGACCCTGCGCGTGTTCATCGGGAGGAGAGCCCTTTGACCTCTATCCGCCGCCCACCTCCCTCCCAACATCTCCATTAATGGCGCCCGAGCCCCTGTTTCACGGCGTGGCTATGTCTCACTCGACTGAGATTTAAGAGAATTTTTTTTTTGAAAAGAAAGTTTTGCAGAGATCTTGATGTAAGATCCGATGGACCTATATAACATTGACTGTGACTTATAGCAAGACTGTTGAATATAAGGACGATGATAGTGGATAATAGTTATCTTACATACCACATGCGGCAACGCCCAAAATACACAAGGGCAAAATAAGAAGGAAGACAATGATCTGCCTCGCTGATCTCTACTTTCTTGATGCGTTGCTGCAGGCCGCGGGAACTAGTCTCCGTGGTGAGCGGCGATAAGCTCTTTCGTGTCCTCAAGACACTGCTTGAGAGCATCCACATATTCCTCCACCATCCTTTGACGCTCGATGCGGAGCATGTCATTCTCATCCATAAGTTTCTTGACGGTGACGCTTGTATCACCATCTCATCGTCGAACTAGTGCACCTATACAATTTACCATTGTATTGGGTGTGTTGGGGACACAAGAGACTCTTTGTTATTTGGTTGCAATGTTGTTTGAGAGAGACCATCTTCATCCTACGCCTCCCATGGATTGATAAACCTTAGGTCATCCACTTGAGGGAAATTTGCTATTGTCCTACAAAACTCTACGCTTGGAGGCCCAACACGAGTCTACAAGAAGAAGGTTGCATAGTAGACATCACTGGTCGACGTGTTCCAAATAATGCTCCACCGCGGGATCCTCCCTTCTAAGGAGAGGGCCAAGCCCATGTGGGAGCATGAGCCCGAGGATCCGGCCACTGTGCGGCACCTCTTCGGCACCACTCCGAACAAGAGATGGGGTCAACTATTCTAGCCCCAGAAGGAGTGGCCGTCCGAGGGGAAGGACATCGGTCTTGACGCTGCAAATCCCCCCGAAGGAGGTGATTGGCATTTCTCTTTGAAGCGTATTCAGATATTCACATCTCGTGAGCTTCGATCTAACCTTATTGTGTGGGTTCCACAGGACTCGCTCGCCACGGCCAAGAAGATCAGCGGCCCAACTCCACTGCCGAAAGGACACCGATCAAAGCAGCTAGAGAAGATGTTGATCCTGGTGCCCTACAAGGCGCCCGTGAAAAGGGCAAGAAGCTCGAGGCACCGGAGGCCAGGGAGGGCCTCCACCGCAGGATCCGTTCGGGCAACCGGTCCGAAGATGCTGCGGCCTCATCCGTACAGGATGGGGACGATGAAGAGGAGGACAAAGAGGAGAGTGCCACTTCGCACTCTAAAAAGAGGCCGGCGCCCGAAGACGCTAAGGAGGACCAACCTTCCTCGACCCCAAAGAGACGACACCAGCCTAAGCTGGTCATTCGTGACAGCTCGGACGATAAGAAGTCCAAAGCATCCGAGGAGCCCCCGAAGAGGGAACCCAGGGTCAAGCCCCGTGGCAGTAGGTAGGGTGTTTGTATTTTCAGTTGTTATGCTTTCAGTAGTTTGCTTTAGTTGAAGGTTAACCCCTCTGAATTGCAGTCTCCCACACGAACGCCCCGCCGAGCAAACCTCGGAGGGGACGTCCCCGCACGCCGAGCTGGCGGACAGTGGGTCTATGGCGCACTCTGCGCCTCCTTTGGTCCCCGAAGAGGCTGAGGAGGTGCGGTCCCAAAGAACTCCTCCCCTCCGAACACGGAGGGGGAGGTAGACGACGTGATGGCTGAGGTCAACACCTTGGTCCCTGAAGACCAGGAGGGAGCATCCCTCCTGGTCGACGAGGGAAAAGAGTTTGGGCCATCCGGACCCCCTCTGTCAACCACTCCCGAGCCTTCGAGGCCCTCGACGGCATAGGTTCCTCCCAGCAGAAAGGGGGTCGGGGAGCCAGCGCCAGCGCCAAACACCTCCATACGAGCGATGGTGGGCTGGTCGTACACGCTGGAGTAGTTGGTAAGAAACTTCGCCAGCGTTGAAGGGCACCGCACCCTTATGGGTGCGGTTATGTAGAGTGTTCGGTCCGTCAAATCCAGAATGAACGACGTTGTCCAAGGCCTTCCAACAGGCTTTGATGTAAGTCAAGTAATGATCTTTCCTTATAATGCAGTTAAAATTGCTAGTTTAGGTAGGCCGCATACGTAGCAGCCCCCGAGACTCTGCCAGGACCTCGAGGTGACCTGCAGAGGATCAAATGTGCTAGGTTGATTAACAATGTCGACATTTCTAATGCTGACGCAGGCATCATCTGTGGTCGCGGCTGCTAATGTCACGGCATTAGAGGAGATGGATTGGAAGCTGAAGCTTTCCGATCAAGAGCTAGACCTTGTCAACAAACAGCTTGATGAGGCGCAAGGTAAGCTTCTGTAGGAAGATGTGTATTTGCCAGATAGTGACTGGCCGGACCATTTACTTATCCTTTATCTTGATGATCTTTGCAGCTGCTGCTGCCGAGGTCGAGGGCTTGAAGGAGGCCCTGAAGAAAGCTGAGGCCGAGGCACCGAGAAGAGGACAATCGCTGAGAGGGCGGTGTCTGAGCTTGAGCAGGCCAAGTGTGCTACTAAGCAGCATGAGTCTCGGGTGACTGAGGTCCAAGGGGAGCTCTGGGATACCGCTGAGAAGCTTGAGGCCCTTGAAGGGGCGGGAGGAGCAATCCTCCCATCTGCCCAAGGTGGAGAAAGAGCTCCAGGAGGCGAGGAGTGACGCCCGAGATGTGCCAGAGGATCTTCGGCAGGTCGCGCAGATTGCCCGTGGTAAGAAATATTTAATGCAAAGTGTGTTCAGAGGCAACAGATTCGCCCTGCCGACGAGGGTCTGGCGCTCCACATGCGTCTTTGCTGAACTCCCAAAGAATGCGGCGGCCGCGGCGAGGCACTATGCCACCCGCGAGGAGGATTCCACGCATTGGATCCTTTGGTCACAGTTTCCGGACTCCGAGTGTCTTCCCCTCTTCGGCGATCAAACGAACCGGCTGATGGAAATGCATCGGATGTCTGAGCTAGCCTTGAAGGACCTCTGTGTCGACCTCTGGCCGGCCGAGCCCCTTCCGGACACCTACTTCAGCCTTGTTGAGAGGTTGCGGGAGGCGCCGCTCTGGATTGACGCCGTGAAGCGGTCGGCGTGCCTTGAGGGGGCGAGGCTTGCGTTCGCGAAGAACATGGTTCATTGGCCAAGGATTAATCCAATGGAGATGGCCACTGGTCCTCCGCCCCAGGGGAAGGAGCATCATCGCCCCGAGCAGTACTTCGCGTATGTGATGGCCAGAGCGCGAGCGATAGCGGGCCATTGTTCAAAAAATGTAATGCTTGAGTAGATGTATCGAGTTTGTACCAAGTGGGATTTATGCTTTATTATGCACCCGGTGGACTTATTTGATATTGTAGTGATTAAATTTTGACTCATGTGTGGCCGTATGTTTAGTTCTGAAAGCTACTAGTCGTCGGCTTCAGCCCCCAAGTGAATATCACGAAGGGTGTTTTGTTTCCGCATTGTTACCCTTAGCCAACATCTTGGTGCCTGGAGGCGGTAGTGCGGGAATGAAACCAGGCAATTAGACTATTCGGCTTTACCGCTTTCACTTAGCCTTAGGAGCTTGACGGTGGGAACTAGGGACTAGCCCCCGGTGTGATGTACTTGGGGGTCGAAAGCCTGCCCTTTCCCATCACTTGGTTTGTGTTAAGACGAACCTTCGTGTGACACGGCGAAATTGCCAATGATTTTTAGAGTCCAACCACGTCATCGGATCGCTGACCTGTTCGCGCTTACTATCACGGTCAGTTTTCGACTTTTTCCTCCTGAGGTACTTGATCAGGCAAACTAGTAGTACAATCGCAGGGGTTCTCCCTTTGCTTTCTTAGCCGAACGAGTGGAACATAAGGGGAAAACACAGTAGCCAGGCAACCCAACTATTGACCCAAGACATAGTTCGAAACAGATGCATATAGTGCAATATCCGAGAAGCCGAGCACCTAATGGGAAGCGGTGCTGTACTTGAAGATATTGAGCTGATGTATAAATCGAACCTGTGACTGGTTAATGTATTTTCATGTCGGGCTATTCGAAGAGCGAGAGAATCGGAAAGGGATAGAAAAATTGCAAGATGCGGATATCCGAATACCATAAAGGGTATTTTTATTATTTCTCATGAGCTCAGGACGCCTAACCATACAATTCGAAATGCGAAGGCAGTACTTGTAAGAGAGAAAGAAAAGGAAAATTTACATAGTAAAGGTTGACGCGGGGCCTTGATGTGTGAGTTGAAGCCTTCACTGTGCCCTGCTGTACATCTGCGCCTTTGTTTCTGAGAGGTGGCGGTTGGGACCTTCGATGAGACCTTGTTGGGCGAGGACCTTGCCGATGAAGTTTTAAACTTGTTGGTATCCGGAATTGATCACCGGGTCATCCGAAGACAAGGTAACTCCGAAGTTTTGTTTAACGGAACATGTACTTCATGTTTAATGTATGCCCCACGACTGCCCATGGTATTTTGAGTGCGAAGTTCTCTTGACGAGGCACATGGAGCGTGAAGAATGTGGGCGTGTCATGGGGCGCGTATCCCTATTTGCGGCGAACGCATGTGGGCTCCCATGATGGGGAACGGGTTCGAACCCATTTATTGTTGTCATCGGCCCTTACAATGGGTCGGCGTCCGGGCCTATATGGGCCGGTGTGGTCTTCGGCCGCCAGGGCAGCAGTGTGCTCTTCGGTTCGAAGTGAGCATTCTATGTTGTCATTGATAGTTATGACGCCCGAAGGACTGGGCATTTTCAGCTTGAGGTATGCGTAGTGCGGAACGACATTGAATTTAGCAAACGTTGTTCGTTCGAGGAGAGCGTGATAGCTGCTGTGAAAAGGTGCAATGTCGAAGATCAAGTCATCGCTTTGGAAATTATCCGGAGATCCGAACACCACTTCGAGTGTCACGGTGCCCGTGCAACGGGCCTCCACTCCCGAATGACCCCCTTGAAGGTGGTGTTGCTGGGTTTAATCCTTGATGGGTCAATCCCCATTTTCTTCATTGTATCCTCGTATAGCAGATTGAGGCAGCTTCCTTCGTCCATCAGGACTCTAGTGAGGTGGAATCCATCGATGATAGAGTCCAGCACTAGGGCTGCGGACCCTCCGTGGCGTATACTAGTAGGGTGGTTTGTGCGATCAAACGTGATCGGGCAGGATGACCATGGATTGAATTTCGGTGCTACAAGCTTGACGGAGTATACATCCCGTAATGCTCACTTCCTCTCCTTTTTTGGTATATGGGTTGGTGATTATGTTTACCGTTTTGACTTCGGAGGGAAAGGGTTTTTGGCCTCCATTGTTTGGCCCGCGGGGCTCATCATCGTCCTTGCTGCATGGGCTCTTGCCCGAGTCTTCGGCGTTGAGCTTGCCGGCCTGCTTTATCACCCAACGGGTATAGTTGGAGTGGTTGGCAGGCTTTTCGAACGTGCCATGGATCTGGCAGGGCCTATCCAAAATTGTGTCTAGCCTGGACGGGTCGTCACTGTTGCCTTTAGGGGCCTTTTTGCGCTGTCCGGACTTCGGGTTTCAGAATCTGGCGTTTACTGTTGTATCCTTGCCTTCGCATCACTGTGGCGACGTTTGTTCTTGTCGCGTCGCAGCTTTCTGTTTCCGTCCCGGACTTCAGAAGTACCAGGGGTATCGGGATTGGTGGTTTTACGTGCAAGCCAGCTGTCCTCGCCTGCGCAAAAGCGAGTCATGAGGGAAGTAAGTGCTGCCATAGTTCATAGTTTATCCTGGCCAAGCTGCCTTTTGAGCCATTCATCCCAGACAGTGTGCTTGAAGGCGTCCAAGGCTTTGGCATCCGGACAATCGACAATCTGGTTTTTCTTGGTAAGGAATCGGTTCCAGAACTGTCGGGCAGATTCTCCGGGTTGTTGCGTAATGCGATTTAGGTCATCACCATCCGGAGGCCGGACATAGGTACCCTGAAAGTTTGCTCGAAAAGCATCCTTAAGCTCATCCCACCAACCTATAGAGTCTGCGCGGAGGCTGTTCAACCAGTGCCGAGCTGGCCCTTTGAGCTTTAGCGGTAGATATTTAATGGCGTGGAGGTCATCTCCTCGCGCCATGTGAATGTGGAGGAGGAAATCCTCTATCCATACGGTTGGATCCGTAGTTCCATCGTATGATTCAATGTTCACAGGCTTGAAGCCTTCTGGGAATTGATGTTCCATTACCCTCTCTGTGAAGCAGAAGGGTGTGCGGCGCCCCAAATTTGGGCTACGTCGCATCGGAGGTCTTCGTTCCTCCTGATCTGTTGTTGTTCCCAGACTCTATCGTTTCGGTTTAACCTATCGTAGTACACTTCCCGGTGTGCGGGTAGGTCCTCTCTGGGTCCATAGATGGACCTAGTATAGCCTCAACGAGTGTCTAGGTCATGGCGAAGGTCGTACTCGTAAGTGGGTCACACATGATCCCTGCCATGACGGAGAGGTGGAGCGGCTGGGTGTTCGGCCTCGTTGAGGGAGTCCTGGATTAGGGGGTATCCGGACAGCTGGACTGTATACATCGTCCGGACTATTGAAGCGTGAAGATACAAGACTCAAGACTTCGGCCCGTGTCCGGATGGGACTCTCCTTTGTGTGGAAGGCAAGCTTGGAAATCCGGATATTATGTTTCCTTCCTTGTAACCGACTCCATGTAAACCCTGGCCCTCTCCGGTGTCTATATAACCCGGAGAGGTTGGTCCTTAGAAGGCCGATCACAATTACAATCATACCATCATAGGCTAGCTCTTAGGGTTTAGCCTCTATGATGTCGTGGTAGATCTACTCTTGTACTACTCATATCTTCAATATTAATCAAGCAGGAAGTAGGGTTTTACCTCCATCGAGAGGGCCCGAACCTGGGTAAACATTGTGTCCCTCGCTTCCTGTTACCATCAGCCTAAGACGCACAGATCGGGACCCCCTACCCGAGATCCGCCGGTTTTGACACCGACATTGGTGCTTTCATTGAGAGTTCCTCTGTGTCGCCGCTGCAGGGCTTGATGGCGCCTTCAATCGTCAACAACACGGTCCAAGGGGAGACTTTTCTTTCCGGACAGATCTTCGTGTTCGGCGGCTTCGCACTGCGGGCCAATTCGCTTGGCCGTCTGGACCAGATCGATAGCTATGCCCCTGGCCACCAGGTCAGGTTCGGAAACTTGAACTACACGGCGGATATCCGCGGAGACTTGATCTTCGACGGATTTAGGCCTGCGCCAGGAGCACCGAACAGTCACGATGAGCACGGCTTAGACCTACTGTCGGACGAAACTCGGGATATCACCCCCGCAGTGGCCCCGGACCTAAATCCGGAGCAGGCTACATTGCCTGAGGACAGAGGGATGGGCCCCGCCCTGCAGGCCGCACACTCATCGGTGGTGGAGCCGAACACAGGTCCCGCCTCTGTGGAAACCTGTTACTCCGGACCCCCGGACTCATATCCGGTTGTTGGTTCCAGTCCGCGCACTCTCGAGCCAACCGAGCCAGGTTGGGCTCCGATAATGGAGTTTACCGCTGCAGATATCTTCCAGCACTTGCCCTTTGGCGACATGCTGAACTCGTTAAAGTCTCTCTCTTTGTCAGGAGACTCTCGGCCGAACTATGTCCGGCTCGAGTGGGGAGCAGACGACGAAGGAATTCGCTGCCCACCCACCACCCACTTCATTGCCATGGTTGATGATATAACCGACGTGCTTGACTTCGACTCCGAAGGCATCGACGGTATGGACGACGATGCAGGAGAAGATTCAGAATCTCTAGGGCGCTGGACTACTACCTCGTCACACGATATATATACATGGTGAATACGCCCAAGAAGGACGATGGCGGCAATCCGGAAGATAAAGCCCTCGGGTAAAAGCCAAAACGGCGATGCAGACGCCGCTCAAAGTCCAGCAACAGTAAAAATAGAGAAAAGAGCGCAAGAAGGATCGACATACCAGTAAACTCCGAAGGAAATAATGACCATGAGGACCCAGCGATGGAGCAGGACGAGCCTGGTCACGCCGAACCAAGTTCGGAGCAGATGCCCGATCGCAATGATCCAGAGGGACGAGTTCATCAAACCGCCCCAGGACAAGAACACAGTCCGGACGATGATGCATTCATCACTCCGGAAGAACGCGTGGAACGAGATAACCTCCATAGAAAGCTTATGGCCACAGCGAGAAGTCTAAAGAAGCAGAAGCAACGGCTCAAAGCCGCACAGGAAACGCTCAATCGTAGATGGAATAAAGTGCTAGACACTAAAGAAAGATATGGTGACGATCGCCATACAAAGAGCTATCCAAAACGCAAGCTACTGCCAGAATTCGACGACGAGGCCGTTCCACCAAAGACTAATACAACTAGGAGGCCCAATGTACCGCTCCACAACCGCAACGGAACAGCCACTGACGCCGCGCACGATCTACGTGAGCATCTGGACAAGCAAGCCGGTGCGGCTAGGTCCATCTACGGATCTAAAGGACACACCCCCACGAGGGACTATGGTCACCAGAACGATCATACAAGCCAAATACCAGTTCGGAATAAACACCGAACACAACAACAGCCGACCGCATGCCACAGCTCGTCCAGATACAGAGGGGCTGCTCACCCCCTGTGCTTCACCGAAGAAGTACTGGACCATGAATTCCCAGAAGGTTTCAAACCTGTGAACATAGAGGCATACGACAAAATTACAGATCCAGGGGTCTGGATCGAGGATTTTATCCTGCATATTCACATGGCTCGTGGGGACGACCTCCACGCCATCAAATACCTTCCCCTCAAGTTGAAGGGACTAGCTCGACACTGGCTGAAAAGCCTCCCCGAAAACTCAATTGGGAGTTGGGAGGAACTCGAGGACACTTTCAGGGCCAATTTTCAAGGGACTTATGTCTGGCCTCCGGATGCGGACGATCTAAGTCACATAATCCAACAGTCCGAAGAGTCCGCCCGCAAGCTTTGGAACAGATTCCTCACTAAGAATAATCAAATTGTCGATTGTCCGAACGCCGAAGCCTTAGCGGCATTCAAACACAGTGTCCGCGACGAGTGGCTCGCCAGACACCTCGGCCAAGAAAAGCCAAGGACAATGGTAGCCTTAACAAGCCTTATGACTGATACGTCTCCAACGTATCTATAATTTTTGATTGCTCCATGCTACTTTATCTACTGTTTTAGGCAATATTGGGCTTTATTATCCACTTTTATATTATTTTTGGGACTAACCTATTAACCGGAGGCCCAGCCCAGATTTGCTGTTTTATGCCTATTTCAGTGTTTCGAGGAAAAGGAATATCAGACGGAGTCAAAACGGAATGAAATCAAGTGGAGAAGTTATTTTTGGAAGGAAACCCACGTGATGGACTTGGACCCCACGTCAGAAGATACGGGAGATGCTCATGAGGGTGGGGGGCGCGCCCACCCCCCTAGGGCGCGCCCCTGCCTCGTGGGGCCCCCGTAGCTCCACCGATGTACTCCTTTCACCCATATATACCTATGTACCCTAAAACTTCTAGAACAGAAGATAGATCGGGAGTTCCGCCGCCGCAAGCCTCTGTAGCCACCAAAAACCTCTCGGTAGCCCGTTTCGGCGCCCTGCCGGAGGGGGATCCCATCACCGGTGGCCATCTTCATCATCCCGGCGCTATCCATGACGACGAGGGAGTAGTTCACCCTCGGGGCTGAGGGTATGTACCAGTAGCTATGTGTTTGATCTCTCTCTCTCTCGTGTTCTCTCTCGTGTTCCCTCTATGGCACGATCTTGATGTATCCCGAGCTTTGCTATTGTAGTTGCATTTTATGATGTTTCTCCCCCTCTACTCTCTTGTGATGAATTGAGTTTCCCCTTTGAAGTTATCTTATCGGATTGAGTCTTTATGAGAACACTTGATGTATGTCTTGCCGTGATTATCTATGGTGACAATGGGATATCATGTGCCACTTGATGTATGTTTTGGTGATCAACTTGCGGGTTTCGTGACATTGGGAACCTATGCATAGGGGTTGGCACACGTTCTTGACTCTCCGGTAGAAACTTTGGGGCACTCTTTGAAGTACTTTGTGTTGGTTGGATGAATCTGAGATTGTGTGATGCATATCGTATAATCATGCCCACGGGTACTTGAGGTGACAATGGAGTATCTAGGTGACATTAGGGTTTTGGTTGATTTGTGTTTTAAGGTGTTATTCTAGTACGAACTCTTTTATAGATCGATCCGAAAGAATAACTTTGAGGTGGTTTCGTACCCTACCATAATCTCTACGTTTGTTCTCCGCTATTAGTGGCTTTGGAGTGACTCTTTGTTGCATGTTGAGGGATTGTTATATGATCTATCTATGTTATTATTGTTGAGAGAACTTGCACTAGTGAAAGTATGAACCCTAGGCCTTGTTTCCTATCATTGCAATACCGTTTACGCTCACTTTTATCATTAGTTACCTTGCTGTTTTTATTATTTCAGATTACAAAAACCTATATCTACTATCTATTTTGCACTTGTATCACCATCTCTTCGCCGAGCTAGTGCACTTATACAATTTACCATTGTATTGGGTGTGTTGGGGACACAAGAGACTCTTTGTTATTTGGTTGCAGGGTTGCTTGAGAGAGACCATCTTCATCCTACGCCTCCTACGGATTGATAAACCTTAGGTCATCCACTAGAGGGAAATTTGCTACTGTCCTACAAACCTGTGCACTTGCAGGCCCAACAACGTCTACAAGAAGAAGGTTGTGTAGTAGACATCAATGACCCGCTTTTGCGCGGGTGAAGATAGCTGGCTAGCCCGTAAAGGCACCAGCGACCCCAGCACATCTGAAATAAGGGATGGCAACGGGAAGCAACGGCGTAATAAAAACAAACGCCAAAACAATGAAGAGAGCCCGGACAAGACAACGGTCAATGCCGGATTCAGGGGCTCTCGACCTGATCAAAAAAAGAAGCCATTTAAAGGCAGTAAAGAGGGACCGTCTGGTCTGAATAGAGTCCTAGACAGACTGTGCCAAATTCATGGCACCCCTGACAAACCTGCGAACCACACGCACAGAGAGTGCTGGGTCTTCAAGCAGGCCGGCAAATTAAATGCCGAACACAAGGGAAGGGAAACACCAAGTGAAGACGAGGGTGAACCTCGCCAGCCGAACACTGGGTGACAGAAAAAAATTCCTGCCAGAGGTTAAAACAGTAAACATGATCCACGCGACTCACACATCCACGAGAAGGCACGAACGCGCGCTCAGAGACGCGCACGATATAGAGCCCATCGTACCCACACCTAACTACTGGATGTCTCATCCGATCACCTTCGATCACACGAACGGCCAAACTAGTACTCGACGCGAAGGATCAAGGGCCTTGGTGCTTGACCCAATAATCGACGGATACCGTCTCACCTGTGTCCTCATGGACGGCGGCAGTACTCTCAATTTAATATACGAGGACACTATCCGCAGAATGGGGATAAACCCATCCAGAATTAGCCAAAGCAACACCGCCTTTGAAGGGGTGATACCAGGCATTGAAGCCTACGGCAGGGGCTCCGTCGTACTGGATGTAACATTTGGCTCCCCAGGCAATTCCAGAAGCGAAGAACCACTCTTCACCATCGCACCCTTCCAAAGCGGCTATCATGCATTGCTTGGAAGAACGGCCTTCACCCGCTTCAACGCATTACCGCACTATGGCTACCTTATACTCAAGATGCCCGGTCCACGTGGCGTCATCACCGTTAACGGAATCACATAGCGCTCTTCACGCGTAGAGGAACACGCGACGGCCCTAGCGGCCGGACTATAAGCGGCCTCCAATATCAAAAAACATGACTGGTCATTAAGACCACAAACAGGTTAGACAAGTCCGGTAGCCCGGATAAAATCGAACCAGGGCACCGTATATGTAATCCCATAGCAGACACCAGGGGCTATAAATATTTAATAAAGCCCCACACTTGGCTCAACCTTATTGGCCCGCCAACATCTTACACTTTTATTATCCATCGCATACTTACGTTGTACTCTCCTACGAGTTCCCTTTTTCACAGACAATGCTCGCGCGATACCCTTCCAGGATACGGCACAACGGAGACAAAGGCGCAGACGTGCAGCAGGGCCCCGCTCAACAGGTTTCTTTTTAGATTAAGCCCCTGTGTAAACCTTTTCTATTGCCTCTTGTTGTTTAACCATCCCATGGGTTCCATACCCACAGAGGATACTGTCGTTATTGGCATTTCGCCATGACAGATTAACGCACATACCTGGAAACACAGGGTTTATAATGAATGGGCATTCTTGAGCCCTTCTGTTATAAAGTCCGAATACCTTCGGGAGTGTTCGGCGTCACGAGTTTGGCCTTATATGCATCAGCTCTGAATCATGTCTTTGGTCAAATGTTGGGTTTGCCCGGCTCCTGGGTTTGTCGCCTTACGTTCCATTATTATCGGCTAAGGTGGCCAAAGGAGAACTACTGCGATTGTGCCCTGGTTATTCCGGATGAGCACCTCAGTAGAGAAAGCCGAAAACTAACTGTCATGATACAGCGAGAGACTGTTCAACCACTCAAAGACTCACCGGAATCTTTAGGATTCCCCCGCATTAACGAAGGGCCGTTTCTCAATCATGTGCATACGCGCCTGTATTCGGATACACGCGAAGGTACCAGGGGCTACATAGTAGTCCCACTGTTAGACTCCCATGGCTAAGCGAAAGTGTTACAGCTATATAGTCCGGTTGCCTAGTTCAACGTGCGATCACCTCCTTAATGGACCAAGACTTTGGATCAAGTGTGCTTAAGCATATTTTTCGCGAACACCCCCGCATTGTATGCGTGGGGGCTGAAACCAACGACTGCTAACTTTCGGATTATATATATATATATATATACATATATATATATACATATATATATATACATATATATATATATATATATATATATATATATATATATATATATAAACAGCCGCACAAGGGACACAATCATATTTTCAGGCAAACAGTATACATATAGCCTCATAATCAAAATAAACATTGTTTTTACAATGATTCGATTCATCACCCGAAAAAGACATTCTTCGAGCACTGCGCCTCTATTAGGCAGGCACCTTCTGTGACCTGTGCCAAGTAGTGCTCGGCCGGATATTGGCCTCCCGCTGGATCCTGGGTCGCTATAATGGTAGCCTCCATATCCGTCCAATAGGCTTTAACGCGGGCAAGAGCCATTCGTGCACCCTCTATGCACGCCGACCTCCTCATGGCGTCGATCCGAGGCACGACCCCAAGGAATTGTTGCACCAAAGCAAAGTAACTATCCGGCTTGGGCCCCTTTGGCCAAAGATGGTCTATTATAGACCGCATTGCAAGCCCGGACCTCCTGTGAAGCTACGCCACAACATCCATCTTCTCATTTAACGGTAGCGGGCGAGTGGGAGCATTGAATTGCGACCAAAAAAGCTTCTCCACTTCCTTATCACCTTGATCCGCGAAGAACTTGGCAGCATTAGCCATACTATTCGCCAAGTCCGCATATGCATCGGCGAACTCCAGCGTCCATCCAGGGGAGCATATTTCGGATCCAAAAACTTCGTCCGCGGTAAGGAGGAGCCCCCAGCCATGATTTTGTCGGCCTGTTGGAGCTCCTCCCGCATACCCGATCTCGGTCCGCATCTCCTTGGTGGCATTAAGTGCCTTGTCCAGCTCGGCCAAGCTAGCCTTACTCTCCTTTTCAAGGAGTACATACCGGTCGGCGGCATTTTTCAACCCCATAGTCATTTCGGCTATCTTTTCCTCGCTTCGGGGATGAGCAGCCTATTCGGCTCTTAATTCTTCGGCCGCCTTTAGGGCAGCCACATTGCTAGCCCGAGCTTGTTCCTTGGCCTGAGCAAGTTCCGCCCTCAGGGCCTCCACGGCAGCAACACCATCTGAAGTACAAACACATTGCATTAGTATTATGCCCCTCTCACATTTTCCTATACAACATAATAAGGGAAGCAGAGCACATACCCTGTGACTCATCCAGCCGCTTGTTCACCAGCGTGATATCGACATCGATAGATCCGATCTGCCTCCTTAGTTCGGCAACTTCAACAGACTGGTCGGCTGCCGGATCCTTAGATACCTGCGCACATGTACAGCGCAGTCATTACTATATGATCCCCCGTTTGCCGCCTATGGCGGGCAACCAGAGTCTCAGGGGCTACTATCCATATGGAGCACACCTAGCGCGTGCCGCACAGCCAAAAATAGTGCATTTTTACTACATACCTCAAAGCCTCTGAGCAGACTCGTAAATGCCTCATTCAAACCACTTGTAGCGGATGAAATCTTCTTAAGCACCGCACTCATTAATGAGCGGTGCTCCTCCAAGAGCGTAGCTCGCTCCAGAAGACCTGTCAGTACGTCCGGCCAGATATCAAACTGTGATAGACCCTTGTCATCGCCCCCCGTGGGAGCCGAACGCTCCCGGCTAAGGGCGGTTGACGTATTAGCTTCTGGCTCCGGCAGAACCGGACTCCTCCGTGACGACACCTTCGTGTCGCTCGCTTCATGAGGCGGAGAGGTGGGTGGGGTCTCGCTCTCCATCATCTCCGGAGGAAGATCCCCCGAAGACGAACTCTGTTGAGAAGAGCTGCTAGCCGGATTGCAAAAGACGAATCCTGGTTAGGGATCTCGGAGAAACACCATACCTTCGAATTAACGATTAACTTACAGCTCGGTGGAGGGCTGGCCCGTTGGTGGGCACGATGCGGTGAGGGTGCCCGTCGGGGCAGAGCCCCCTGGTGATACCTTTTTCCCTTGCTTGGGCATCTCCGTCTCCAAGTCTTAGGAGGCGGCCCTCTTCTTCCCGCGCGGGGAGGAGGCTTTAGCCTCCCCTTCCCGACTATCCTCCTCAGGGGAGGTAACAATTCCCCCGGTTTGGATGCGCAGCGTGGAAGTTCGGTTTCCCTGTTCTTCACCTTGTCCTTTCCTGAGTGCATTCTGCTGAGCACCCGATCAAGCATCTTGGCAATGGTTGGGCTAGGCGAGCCTTCCGGAAGTGGCGCCGGACACCTGATTCTCTCCGCCTTGCTGAGCCATTCCTAGCCACGAATGATTTTCAGAATAACAACTATGGCAAATATAAAACATAGTGTCCGGTATCAAGGTTACTTACTTGGGTATCTGGGCAATTGCAGCTTAGGCCCGCATCCTCGGTGGTGTCCGGACACTCTACTTGTGGTCCGAAGAATAATTTGCACATCCCTTCGAGCTTCAGGCTGAAGAAGTGCTTAATAGTCCGCGGACCCTCCGGATTGAACTCCCACATCCGGAGAGGTCGACGTTTGCACGGCAACATCCGTCGGATTAGCATCACTTGAATTATGCTGACAAGATTTATGTCCCTCTCGAGAAGCTCCCGGACGTGATTCTGCAGTACTGGTACATCGCCAGCGGGCCCCCAATTCCGTCCTACGTCGGTCCAAGATGCCAACTATGACGGAGGGCCCGAGCGGAACTCGGGGGCGGCTACCCACTTTGTGCCTCTGGGAGCTGTGGCATAAAACCACCTCCGCTGCCATACATCGGATACTTCTGGGAAAGAACCCTCTGGCCATGGGGCATCGGTGTTCCTGCTTATTATGGCACCTCCGCACTCCACATGTCGCCCCTCGATCATCTTTGGCTTCACATTAAAGGTCTTGAGCCATAAGCCAAAGTGTGGAGTGACGTGGAGAAAGGCCTCGCATATAATGATGAATGACGAGATATGGAGGATAGCGTCTGGATCTAGATCATGAAAATCCAACCCATAATAGAACATGAGCCCCCTCACAAAGGGATCGAGGGTGAGGCCCAAGCCGCGGAGGAAGTGAGAAACAAACACGACACTCTCATTGGGCTCTGGTGTAGGGATGACCTGCCCTGGAGCAGGAAGCCTGTGCTGGATGTCAGCGGTCAGGTATCCGACCTTCCTAAGCCTCGCAATGTCCTCCTCTTGAATCGAGGAGGCCACCCACCGGCCTTGAGGATTGGATCCGTACATATTGGAGGATCTGGGGTGTTTGGGCTTAGGTCTCGGGTGTTAGAACTCGAGGTGCGAGAAGACGCGAGGGAGGTGGAAAAGAGGCATAGGCCTCGGCCCCTATATAAAGGGGGTGAATATCAAGAGTCCTCAGCATGACCGCTTGAGGCTTATCTAAAAACACACGGAGTCATACCAACGGTCGTCGTGGGGTCACGCACGCCCTTATTGATGAAAGATCCCGAAATAAGAGGAACACGATCTCTGCTTTGGCAGGACGTGCCAATAAAACCACCTCGCAATGCGAGTCGAGGTGGGGCGAGAAATGCCGGTTCGTGTTGGACCAGGCCATGATGCAAGGGCACGACGTACGAAGATTGCCAGCAGATCAGATTTATGCTATGTTTCCTACAATGGTATGTGAAGATCATCTTGCAGATCCGGACACGGTTTGAGTGTTCGATAACTACCTTGGAGTATTCGAAGAAGGAACCCGCCTTGCAATGCCGAAGACAAGACTGCGCGCCGGACTCATCTTCATTGAAGCCTGGTTCAGGGGCTACTGAGGGAGTCCTGGATTAGGGGGTATCCGGACAGCCGGACTGTATACATCATCCGGACTATTGAAGCGTGAAGATACAAGACTCAAGACTTCGGCCCGTGTCCGGATGGGACTCTCCTTTGCGTGGAAGGCAAGCTTGGCGATCCGGATATTATGTTTCCTTCCTTGTAACCGACTCCATGTAAACACTGGCCCTCTCCGGTGTCTATATAAACCGGAGAGGTTGGTCCTTAGAAGGCCGATCACAATTACAATCATACCATCATAGGCTAGCTCTTAGGGTTTAGCCTCTACGATCTCGTGGTAGATCTACTCTTGTACTACTCATATCTTCAATATTAATCAAGCAGGAAGTAGGGTTTTACCTCCATCGAGAGGGCCCGAACCTGGGTAAGCATTGTGTCCCTCGCTTCCTGTTACCATCAGCCTAAGACGCACAGATCGGGACCCCCTACCCGAGATCCGCCGGTTATGACACCGACACTCGTCATGTTCCCTGTCCCGTCCTCTAAGGGGCGGTCTGACTGTTCGACGCGTGTGGATGTTGGACGTGTTGGCTCTAAGGCTTCATTGTCGAACCGAGGTAGCAATTTTCGCTTAGGATAGCTCTTGACTTGCTGTTCATGGTCATACCCCTCTTCGGCGGCTAAGCTATTGTCCACCGCTCGTTAAGGGTGTCCTGTTTGGCCTTGATTTTACGCTTTTGCCTCTTCAGGCTGCGGGCGGTGGCTAGAAGCCTCCGTCTGAATAGTTCCTGCTCCAACGGGTCTTTGGGGACGATGAAACCATCCTCCCTGAGACTGGCCTCTTCTTCAGAGAGTGCGAGGTAATTGCTGTATTCGAATTTGTCAGGGTTTTCTTTGTTGAATGGGTCCTCCTGCCCCGTGGGGTCATCTTGAATATGTTCGTTGGCTGCGACTCCCGTGGGGTCCTCTGTATTATTATCGGTGCCATTCTCCGCCGAGTCTATGTTGCTCGCATGGCTTCGGCCTGGCTCTGATCGGTGGCGTTGTTTTCGATGTTTGGGCGGCTTGTCTTTGAGCTTGCCACTGTCCTGATTGGGAGTGTCGTCGCCGTCTTTGGGAGTGTCCACCATGTAGATATTGTAGGTGGACGTGGCCGTCCAGCGGCCGGTGACGGGGGGGGGGGGGGGGGGCAACCTCAGCGTTAGCCACGGTTACGTCCTCCTCGTCCATGTATTCGGCATTCTCCGAATTGTAGTCTAACATATCGGTTAAATCATCGATAGTTGATACCAAATGGGTGGTGCGTGGGGTGTAAAATTCCCTGTCGAACGCCTCAAAGGGTTGGTGATTGAAGGTGAAGGGCCGATTCTCCTAGATAGTCATTTTCTGGATTCGGTCTAGCGCCTCATTCAACATATCGAGGGTTACCAGACTTGAGGGCTCTAGGCCAGACTTTAGGGTGACGAAGCGCAGGTCGGTCTGTGGCTCAACCGATCCTTGGTCCCGGACGGACCTATCTTCGGGATTCTAGACCGAATCTTCGGGGGGCGCCGGATTGTCGTCGGAAACTGAGGGTGTGTTTTAACCCTCCTGTGCACTTTCCACGCCAATGTTCTTGGCCGGGTCGTTTCAGGCCAGGGGCGACCCCTGGCCGCTTTTCGTCGACTCGGGGTGCGGGCTCGAGGCCAGCAGGGTGTTGTGGGGAGGAGCTCGGCCGAGATCGAATCTTGGCCTCTAACCTCTGGTTCCGCCTCAAGGGCTGGGGATAAATCCTTCGACGATGCGAGTTTGGTTGACGGTGGGGTAGAGTCCCCTCTCTCTAGGAGTCCTTCATGTCTCAAAGTCGTTTGATGGACTAGGGCCGATTCACAGATCGGATCGGAGGTGTACGTTGGAGCAGGCGCGGCGAGGCCTGCGGGGGCGGTGAATCCGGTGAAAACCAAATCCCCCCGCGTGTCAGTGACGTACTCCAGATTGCCAAATCGAATCCGGTGTTCGGGAGCGAAGTTGTCGACCTGGCCAAGACGGTCGATCGCATCAGCGTGTAGCACGGTGCTCCCAAAGGCGAAGAGTTGTCCAGGGGAGAAGAGATCCATGGAACTGATGTCCTCTCCAAGGACTAGTCGAGCCATCAATCCTTCTAGTGATCCAATAGCGGAACTCTCAATGAAAGCACCAATGTCGGTGTCAAAACCGACAGACCTCGGGGTAGGGGGTCCCGAGCTGTGGATCTAGGATCAATGGATAACAGAGGACGACAAACACAATGTTTACCCAGGTTCGGGCCCTCTCGAAGAGGTAAAACCCTACGTCATGCTTGACTATATTGATGATATATTGTGGTTTACATAGTAGATCTACCTCGAGATCAGCATGAGCTAAACCCTAAGGCTATGAAGTAATGGATGAAGCTCTAGCCCTAAAGACTAAAAACCCTCGGTTTATATGGACACCGGTAGGGTTTGGGTTACCGAAGATAGATTACAGTAAGGAAGAAAAGATCCGACGCCTTCTTCACTTGGAGGGCACACCACGGCTTCACAGATCTCCTGTCATTATACGGCTCCATCAGTTCGGCCCATGTACTATGGGCCGTCCCCCCGAGGACCCCTTAGTCCATGACTCCCTCAGACAGCCTGGCATATCACTGGGTAAACCCGTTGCTAGTTATTTCTGGTAGTCACTTTCATAGTTTCTTACAAATCTTTTTGCGGGTTAACTGGTGGCCGTATGACAAGAAAGGTTGGGGTTTCGAGCTGAACGAGATGTGCACTTGAGACAGGCTTATCTGGTGGGCTAATGTCCCATTGATATGTGTGTACGCTGTCGAGTGGCACCTACCACATCACGTGGCCTTGCAGTTTGATAAATTCCAACACACCCACCGAAGGATACCGACACTGGTGGTTTCGAACTTCAGTAGTGAGGGCATTAATCTCTATTATGTTTTTGTATCGTTTGTTGTTTTTATGTTTTTTATGGTTTATTGTTTCTTATGCCTTGCAGGAAGAGTAGGAAGAATTGTCAGGCGATATCGGACTAGGAAAAAGAACACATGGAGTAAGTGAAAGCGTGGGACGAAAGGAGGTATCGCAAAGATGGGGAAAAGAGGGTGGTTGACTGGGACGCGTAGGATCGACATCTGAGTTGGTATGATGATGAAGTAAAGTATCGTGTGCCCCCGAGGCCACAGTGGATGGCAGCGGATGTCGGATCACTACAGGCGAATGAACCCGATGAAGAAGCCCACAATGCCAACATCAGGGAGTCCTTCGGTGAACTTAGGGAGTATGCACACCTAATGAATAGAGTGGTAGGTCGTGTTCAATTGTTTGGTGCCGACATTTCAAGAAGAATCTAGTTTAGTCATTGTCACTAACTTATTCATGATACTGACATTTGCAGGTTTCGAGCTGAACAGAAGCATTTTCGATGTCTCGAATGCGCTACTTCGTGACCCTGAGACCGTGGAATCTGACACCACGCTCAGGGAAGTGTCGAAGGTAAGTTTGAGCCTAACCATATGCTCGAATAACCACAACCTTGGTCCATATCATGTTTTGTCACTTACTTTGAGCCCAACCATAATCTAGTATAGTATTGGTCACTACTAGATCCATAACCATAAACTTGATCCATATCATGTTTTTGTTTATTTGTTATTGCGAAAGTTCATGACCGTTGTCGCAAGCTAGTGAGCATGCTTGGGTGCGCTATCTCGGCTGATGTGCATGTTCCTGGACCGTCGACACGTACCGTCGCTTCATCGAGCCATGCCGACGGAGCTTCCTCTAGCCATGTCGTCTCGTCGTCTCGCCATGTTGAGGGAGACGAGGAAGATGAGGAAGAAGGTGGTGAGGAGCAAGTTGAGGGAGAAGAAGAAGATGGGCGGGGAGTGCGACGAGGATGATGGATCTCCACCCACTCAGCCAACCCAGGACGAAAGGGAGAAGCAACCAAAAAGGCAATGAAAGAGTCCATCCCTATTTCAGCGTCCTCCTTGTCGCGCAACAACAACGCAAAGAGACTTGCTCGAAGAGAAACAAGGAGCACATCGCCAAGTGGGGGAGGAAGACTTAGTGATAGAACTATTTGCTTTGTGTTAAGTTGTGAACAAGAACTTATTGGCCATGTTGAACTACTCGCTATCGTCGATTTGCTAAACTATTTGTTATGTTGGACATGTAAACCTATTTTCTATGTTTGATATGTTGAAATATCCTTTATTTCGATGTGTGATCTATATTATGATGTGCAAGATCCTATTTTTGATTTCCAAACTATAGTATACTCTGTGATGAATTTTTTTGAACTGAATAATCAAATTTTACAAAAATAGTAATGAGACGGGACCCTACCACCATAGTCCCTAGCGGTAGGGTTGCACACCCTACCGAAAAACAATATGAAGTTTTGGATACACCACGATGCCCACTGCCGCTGAGCTCAATGGCGGTAGGGTTGCACTGCCTACCGCATTTTTTCCCTTCCGAGCAACGGTATCGGTTTTTGGTTGGAGGGGTTCCACCCTACTGCCATACTTGTCGGCGGTATGGTTTACCTACGCACCGCTCGCCTCGTTGGCGGTAGGCCGTTAAGCCACATTAGCCCCATCCAATGACCGTCGTTGACTGCCGTTAAACCTACCGCCACGGACCCCGTCGGTAGGCTGTGTATCCTACCGATATCCACCCCGGTGGTAGGAAAAGGATCAGATCTTCTTTTTTTTTTTGAAACTTTTCCAGTTGGGTCAAGACACTGAATTTGGGCGGTACAGGAGGCTGGCTCGGTTAAGATGGGCGGGGAGTGGGGAGACATGGGCGTACTTGGGGGTCAATGGGGCAAGCAAATACGCCACGGCGCGTGCAGTTATTGCGGTGGTCGATCGGTAGGTCACTCGCTGCAGGGCGAGAATTGGAGCGGGGCGCCATTAAGGAAGCTAGCTAGGGCACGCCATGCATAGAGACAGAACACGGCAGCACTGGCGGATTTGATCATGGTTTGGGTTTGGGTTTTGGGTTTGGAGGAGGGAAAGGTGCGTAGCAATGGCAACGGCAATGGCAATGGCATCATCCATGGCGCTGCAGTCTTCCCGTGGGAGCGCGGTGGTGAAACATGGCCCTGTCGGTGGGCAGCGCAGCGCAGGGCACGGGCATGGGCTTCTTCCTCCCCTCCACACCTCTCTCTCTCTCTCTAAAATTCACCGGCTCACCGCTCCGTGGAGTGCACAGTGCAGTGGCGTAGTAGCACGAGACGAGAGTAGACTGGTTCAAGCAAGCGGCACCCCACTCCCAGCCCCAGCAGCAGCGGCCACTTTCGCTCTCCCGTCACCTCGCCTTTGCCCTGGCCCTCTTTCTCGGCCCTCGTTTCTTTCTTTTGAGAAGCTTGGGGATAGATAAGATGGGCTAGTGAGAGAGATAGTAGATACAGATAGATAGGATAGCTAGCTCTCTTCCCTCCCAAGGAGACATTCCCCGCTTTATGGATGCCATGTGGTTACTGCCGCCGTCCTTAATGACCATCGCTAACCAGCCATACCACCCTGCGGGTGTATCCCTCCTCCGTTAAGCTCACCTCTTTCCCCCTTGAGGCCAACACCCCCCTCCCTCCCAGCTCCACCACAAACCTAGCTACGACTATAAGGTTCCCACTTAGAACAAGTCGCAACACAGCACGCCCCAACAACCCCACCGCCCAAGAACACCCCACAGCAGGAAAGAGAAGAATCTCGGGCCCGTCCTAATCGCACCGGCGACGACGCGGGCGAGCGAGCTAGCTCCGGCGAGGCCGGGGACGTCCATGGAGTACAAGAGGTCATCGCATGTGGAGGAGGACGAGGAGCTGGAGGAGGAGGAGGAAGAGGAGGAGGACGATGAGGAGGAGGAGGAAGAGGAGGACGAGGAGGGGGCGATGAGGGACCGTCGGCACCAGCACCAGCATCCGCACCATCATCGCCATCACTACACCACGGCGCCGGCCACGGCCGCGCCCCCGCACCACCTGCACCTGCACGGCCAGGCTCCCCAGGTTCTTGGCTCGCCTGCCGCGGCTGCCTCCTCGCCCTCCTCCTTGATGGAGGCCGCCGCTTTCTCCAGGCCCCTCCTGCATCCCAACTCCTCCCTCGTCTCCTCGCCGCCGCCTCAGCCGCAGGCGCCGCCCGGCTTCCTCTTGCCTCACCACCAGCATCCCCACCGGAGAAGGGTCGACAGAGAGAGGGACAAGGAGAGGACGCTGGAGGCGCCTGGGGAGGCCCACCGCCAGCAGCAGCAACCGCAGCCGCAGCACCAGCAGCGCCATCAGGAGCCGCAACCGCAGCCGCAGCACCAGCAGCGCCATCAGGAGCCGGCGAGGAATGGCGTGCTTGGTGGTGGCACCATGCCTCCCCCGCCGCCTACGCTTGCCATCGTGACCGGCGGCGGCACAAGGGCGCCGGGCGAGCACGGTGGCGTCTCGGGGCCGGAGCCGCTGCCGTGGAGGTACAGGGAGTGCCTGCGCAACCACGCAGCGCGGATGGGCGCGCACGTGCTCGACGGCTGCGGCGAGTTCATGCCGTCCCCCGGCGACGGGCCCGCCGCGCTGGCCTGCGCCGCGTGCGGCTGCCACCGCAGCTTCCACCGCCGCGAGCCGGTGGTGGTGGTCCCCTCGCCCTCGCCGTCGCCCGCGTCCGCCGTGGTGTCCCCCTCCGCGACCCCAGCCGGCGCCAACTCCCGGCTCATGCCGCTCCTCCTCGCCCCGCCGCACATGCAGCAGAAGCGCCCGCACGTCCCGGCTTCCCCGATGTCCGCGCCCGCCGCGCTGGCCGAGTCGTCGAGCGAGGAGCTGCGCGCCCCGCCGCCGCCGCCCCCTCCGTCCCACTCGCAGGCGCAGGCGGCCGTGGGCGGGTCGGCCTCCGCGCCCCCGGCGCCGAGCAAGAAGCGGTTCCGGACCAAGTTCACGGCGGAGCAGAAGGAGCGCATGCTGGAGTTCGCGCACCGCGTGGGGTGGCGCGTGCAGAAGCCCGACGGCGGCGTGGTGGACGCCTTCTGCGCCCAGGTCGGCGTGCCCCGCCGCGTCCTCAAGGTGTGGATGCACAACAACAAGCACCTCGCCAAGACCTCGGCCACGTCCCCGCAGTCGCTGCCACCGCTCCACCACGACCCTAGTCCTCCTCCCCACCACCAGCACCAGCACCAGCACCAGCACCACCCAGCGCCGCCCCACCACCAGCAGCAGCACGGTGCATGAGCGAGCGGGCGAGCAGCAGCAGCACAACGCTAGAGGATGATGCATTAGCCATTAGCATTTTTATCATTTCTCCCGTGTAATTCCCGTAACCTCATCGTTGTCAGGTGTTAACCCGTGCGTCGGCAGTCACTTAATTAGGAGGGAGTAGACCAGTAATGTGGGAAGAGGTAGCCTGAACCCTGAGGCATGCATGCATTCCTTGATTCCTTCTGCCTCTTGCTCATTGCACTCATCTGTCATCTCATGGACAAATAACAATGGTTAGGTTAGCATGGCGAGAGACAACTGCTTCTTGCTTAGATCCTACTTCTACATTGAAGATTTTAGGGCCTCTTTCTCTCTCTGCTAGTGCTGTAGCGCATGCGTGCCCGTGCTTGCTTGTATGTATGCAGCTGCAGTGGCATTTCTTGATGCAATTGCAACGGCACTGCCATTGCCAAATGCCAATGCACCCACCCTTCTTGGCCTGGGCACTCGTTGCTTTTTGACTTTGCTTTTCGGGCTTGTTGGATTCCCTTTGGCAGAGGGGCATTTGTGTTGTGGTGTGTGCTGCATGCATTGGGGTGAGGGAGGGGCCCTTTGCCTGGAATGTACTTAGGCGTGGGGGTTTGTCATTTGGTGTGCAAAGTACAATTAAGGAGGGGGTCATTACAGGAGGGCTTCTAAGCTCCTGCCCTAGCTTTCTGCCTTGATTGGGTGGGGCCCGCCGTTAACCCCCTTTCCTAAGTTGTCTTGGCAGCCTTTCCGGGGGGCAATTTTGTTTGAGCTGCTGCTGCTGCTGCTGCTTCCATGGATGGCCTCCTGCCAAAGCTCTTGTGTTTTTTTTACTTTCTTTTTTCTCTCCCTCTCCTCTCCTCTCCTCTTCCTGATTTCCGGTGGTGGTGGTGGTGGTGGTGGTGGTGTCAAGTTGTTGGACTTTGGCCAGAAGGCAGCGGGCAGCAGGCGCATGTGAGAGTGGACTGTGTGTGTCAGAAGCTGATCAAAGGGAAGCGAGACCGGACCGGACCGGCCTGCGTTTTGAGTGTGTGTGTTGGGTGGATGGCAACAGCGCAAAGTGAATGATGATATGTACATTGTCGGCAAATTCAAGGCTTGCATCCGAAGCCCATCCGGCCCTGCAA
Source organism: Triticum timopheevii (assembly GCA_963921465.1). Classification (NCBI taxonomy): domain Eukaryota; kingdom Viridiplantae; phylum Streptophyta; class Magnoliopsida; order Poales; family Poaceae; genus Triticum; species Triticum timopheevii. The sequence goes on along the minus strand of OY997272.1, from coordinate 450,332,958 downwards.
ATCTGGTGCGATTTCGGCAATGACATTTCATCCCGTGGTTTGTTTTTTGCTTTGTTTCGTGGGTGCGGTCGCCAGCATGATGATGATACACGGGTTGTACATCTGCCTCCCCCATAGTCCTGATGAAAGGGGAGTTTCTTGCGTGTTTTCAAGCGTCCTTTGGACATTTCAGAAGAAGGAAAAAAGCGTATTTTGGAAGGGAAAATGATTGGTCACGAGCTGAATTCCTGCACGAACGCTTGGTGATGCGGTTCTGGAACCTACAGAAAATTAATATGGTGGTGGCATGGTATCGTAGGGGGAGGTTAAGCAGGTCGTGCCTTGCGCCGTGACAGTGACTGGTGGAACTTCAATACCACCCCGAGATCTACAGGCGCCCTGTACTTGGCCTTGATGGTGGGTTACAGATGAGATTTACGGAAGACTGGTTCTAGTGTGCTGTTGCTAGAGGAGAAGAAGAATGGGGGTAGGAGTACGTACCTAGAGGTGGGAAGGTGAGACCGGAAACGGAAACCACATCATTTATTATGTAAACATCATTGATGCTGACGCTGGGGGGCCATGCTCCGGTGGCACTCTTGTGTCTTCTGTACACCTCCCCGTAGCTTTCATTTCATTCTCAGCCCCATACAGTCGCTTCAGACACAATTACATGTTGATATGGCACACAGGTTTACCCGCTGTAAATCTTGAGCAGGAGAACTCTGGGTACTGAGTTGGCATTGAGTTTCTGAATTTCTGATGAAAGAAACTAGTGAACTCGAGACACCTTCAAAACAAGATAAACCCCAGAGAAGACAACGGAATCCAATCCACACACAAACAGCGTGGCAGTTCAACTGCACAATTCTAACGATTAGCACCGAAATATTATCCCCTCGTCTTTAATAGTGTGTGTAAAACAAGCGTACAGATTATTACCAAGGCCGACTGGACAGGTAAGAAACCTAGACGAGGCTATATCTCAGACCCTGTTAGAAAGCCTCAAGGACATATACTCTACCTAAAGTTCGCCACAGGCAAGCACACATCGAACAAAATTGACAGAACCAACCCGTGACACACAAGATTTTCTGTCTCTACTGTAATTCGAAACCATGGCTGCTATCAGAAGTAGGTGGGAGGAGATCATATCTCAGTGCCATGCCTCAATCAATCCGCGGAATAATGCCACCTCCAGGTCAATCTACAACACCGCTCAAGCTGCAGCCTCGGAAGCAAGCTTCATGCGCTGCTGATGCTCGGCGATCTTGTACTCAACCACCTCGCTGAACAGCTGCGGATTCAATATGCAGTCAGGACTCCCGTAGACAGCAGCCTGCACACTGGCCATCAGCTTCGCAATCTCTCTGCCGGAGAAGCCATCAATCTTGCGCGCAGCGTCCCTGAGGAGATCATCACTTATGTCCCGTACATGTATCTTCTTCGGCTGCTTCTTCAGCAGTATGCTCCAAGGAGAACTCTTGTCATCGCCCTTGAGCATGTAGTTGTTCAAGTATAACTTCAGCAGCTGAAACCGCTCCTCTTCCCCAGGTAGGGGAAACTCGATAACTTCATCAATTCGGTCAGTAATAGCAGCATCAAGATCACCCGGTCGGTTGGTTGCAAGGACAAGAACGATGTCCCTTGATTGGTCACCAGTTCGAAATAGTAGTGCATTGAGAGCACTCCGCTGAGCTTCACTCATATGGGTACTGTTACGCCTAGTGAATTAGAAGGAAAAACAAACAAATAGATTAACGAAATTGACGTGTATAAATTACCAACCCCCCCCCCCCCCCCCCCCCCCCAAATATAAAGTTTGGTTAGACCTAGTAGCTAAAAAACCTGATAAACAGAGTTTGGAATCACCTTTTGGTTACACCTCAATAAAACGTTTAGATTTGATGAATTTACTAATTGTTATTCGTATTATAGATAATTACAAGTAGTCAGAAAATGATTGAGTTGTAAACTTACTCGCACAAGAATGCATCAGCCTCATCAATGAAAAGAAGCATGCCTTTTTGGGACTTCTTAGCCCAGTCGAAGATTTCATGGATCTTCGTAACAGCCTCTGATCCTAATGGTGCAACATCTCCTCCTGTCATCATTGCATAATCAAGGCCCTGTGAAGGGTACAACAGTGTGAGCATAAATATCTTCAATGTGAAATGGAATTCCTACAAATCTCCCTACAAAACAGAAGTATCCCACTAGTAAAGTTATAACAGCCCCTAGCGTTAGAAAAGGGAACTTCATCGATTTCACTCTCTTTTGAACTTAAACATTCAATACGAAAATGAAAGCATGAGCAGTATGGTTGCTGCATACTATGTCCAGGTTTACAAGGCTCATTTGTTTTTTCTTGAGTCAAACTTGTTCAAATTTACCGAAAAAAGTATTAACAGCCACAAGTTCATATAAATACATATGGAAATATACTATCTAGTGATACTGATTTGGTACTGTGGACGTTGATGTTTTTCTTGTTCAAATTTAAAAAGATTTGACTTAAGACAAAGCAAATGAGCCTTGCAAGCCCAGACAAACATGTCTTCACAATAAATAAATAAAACTGACATATAGCTGAAGTTGAATGGCCAGGATTTCTTTGGTAACACATTTTAGTTAAATTTAAATTTACAATCAAGTTACACTCGGTCAGATTTTGAATATACTCAACAGTCCCACCAAAAAAGAGCATTGGCAACAAACAACCCCCTATTGATAGTGTGAGAAATTAAATGTATCAACTTACAGATTTGCGAGCCATTTCCCTGGCTACTAAAGTCTTGCCAGTCCCAGGATGTCCATAGAACAACATATTGCGGAATGGTGCGTCATGAGATTTCGTATTTGCAGTTGCTCGTGCAAGATGTTCAATCCTCCGTTTAAGTGAAGGGTGAAGAATAACATTCTCAAAGGCCGCACCTCCCGACAGAGATGCAGAGCTAGGTTTAAGAGCCTTAAGACCTGGCAATGGAAACTTTCGCATTGATGATTCACGAATCAGTGAAGGCTGACCCAAAATTCTATTGACGTAACCCCATGTAACCCTGGCTCCTTCCCTGAATGAAAATCAAATAGAACCATCATATGTCCATATCATTGTTTGTGACAACGAAAATGATATGATCGCCAGACAAACCTAGTAGTATAAACTCCAGCAGCTAGTGCAGTGACTCCTCCAATACCCATTACTAGCTTACTCCTATCAGTCAATAATGTTCTTAACCCACCTGCACTTCCACATGAGAAACTGGTATTAAAATTAGAGCAAAACTGGAGCTAATCATGATTTTTTTTATTTAAAAAATCAAAATCCCAATCCATATCTGAAATCTAAAGAACACATAAGAAAGGTCTCCGCTGAAAACAGACCATCCAGAAGTTTTAATGTGAAATTAGGAAGGAAGACATGGTATAATGTAGAAACAGGACACAAAGTGATGTGTAATCTTATTCATTCAAGTTGGAAGAAAATTTCAACACAAGGGCACTGATCAAATAATTGAAAATTGCAGGATTGACTGAAGTAGTTATGTGACTTTAAATAATTATAAATGACAATATTTGAGCAGAATAGCAAGAGTATATAAACCTTCTATATGTTGAAAGGTGGTGTTTATTGCAGCAAGCCACTTTTCTTTTTCGCCATTCATGAGTTCCACAAGCATTCTTCTTTCGTAATCTTCTGTCAGCTGTGCTTCATGAGCTTTAGCTTTAGCATTAGAAATAGCATTCTCTTTGTTTGTCTCGCGATCATTTTTAGCCCTTTCTTTCAGAGTCTGTAGCTCTTGCTCTAAAATCTTCTGTTCTGTGGCACGCCTAGCTTGTTCTCTTTTTAAGGCACCAAGCTCTTGCATCCTTACAAGCTCAGCGTCCCGTCGTCTTTCAGCTTCACGCTCTTCCTGTCAAAATAGGTGCTTGATTAAATCATGTGTTGATGTTCTCCTTATATAAACCCAATGCACCACAGGAAATAGCACCAACTTAACATAGATATAAACATTAACAAAGGTAGATAGAGGGTGGAAGATTCAATACCTGCTTTCTTTTCTTAGCTAACTCATCCTCATAGCGTAACCTTTGTGCCTCTACATGTGATTGCTGTTTCAAATTTTCTCTATATTCTTCACCCATTTTCCGCTTAGCCTCCTGTCAGATAAGGGTCAACACAAAAAATAGGAGTGTATTGGCAGCAGCCATGTACAACGGCTCAATGCATCATCATAGTTAGACGCGCAGATGAAATTTATCCCACATAACACATCTGTTCCAGTTTTAATTGCCATGAAGTTCCAAATTCGTGAGTCTTTGCTATTCACGAAGATCGAGGATGTGATTTGCTATGAATTATGACGTATACCACTTGAATGGTGAGATCCTAGATTTTTTTTCAGACGAGAATGTTAACAGCTCTGCTTTCTTAAGCAGGTCTTGTTGTTGTTGCAGGAAGCTTTCTAAGCAAACTAATGGTTAACGAATCGGATGCTCTTCATTTCAGAGAAGTCGCGAGCTCAAACACTACAGAAAGAGAATGCTCAAAAGGCGGATTAGGTAAAATAAATTCGAGTAGTCTAGCATTGGAATTGAGTGACATCGAGCAATTTTCGCATCAGAAGGGGAAAAGCCACGAATAACTCACGATTTCCTTGACTTTCCAGTAGATGTCGTGGCGGACCTTCTCCGCAGCCATCTCCGCGAGGCGCGTCTCCTCCTGGCTCTGCATCAGCCCAAACAGCTGCGGCCAAGCCCAACAACAGCAGGGGGCGTCAGAACGGGCAATAATCCGGGTAATAAGGGCAAGAGCGCGAGCAGCTTACCAGCTTGGCGTACCGGGAGCCATTGATCTGCCGCAGCGCGCGGGCCCCGCGCTCCAGCTCCTCGGGGTCGAACCCGCTGGAGCGGGAAGAGGCGGCGGCGGGGGCGGGGGCATCTGGAGGTGGAGGAGGAGGAGGGGCGGCGGGCTGGCGGCGGAAGGAGAAGATGCTGTCCGCGTACGCGACTTCGCCGAGCGACGCCAATACCGCGGCCCCGGCGGCTACGGAGGCCGCCGCTTTCGCCGGCCGGAGTAGGCGGCGCATGGTGGGCGGGGGGCGCGAGGGTTTTCTCGGGGTTTTTGGCTAAGCGGCGACTGGAGAGAAATAGGAGAGGAGGAGCTCCCGTCGATGGGGGAGTTTTCCGGTAACCTTCTTTCTTGCTTTCCAAGCGAGAGTGCTAGGTGGGCCTGTATTGGGCCTCGCCAGGTAGCATTCGGTTATAGTATTCGCTTTGGTTTGTGACGGCCCATATATCATCTGGAGGAAAGATTCAAGCAAAAAAAATAAAGGAAACACATTTTATTTTCTTTGAGAGGACTACGGGAGATTGGGATGGGGATATAATCAGAGATAATTTCATCTCGGTGGATGTTCAAAGGATTCTCAGAATACCACTAAGTGCAAACATGACTAACGATTTTGTTGCTCGGCATAACACAAAATCTTATGATTTTTCGGTTAGTCATCATACTACACCGAATGGAGGCATCAGTTTGTCGGGCGCCTCAAAGGTTCAGATGATGGTCCTTCCACTAGCAATAATGTCCGAGAAATCCTTTGGAAACTCAAGGTTCCAAGTAAAATCAAAATATTCGTTTTGAAGGCTCTGCATGGGATCATACCATGCTTTTCGGTGCTAGCAAATCGACATATTCCTGTTCTGGATAGTGTGCTATATGCCACAGGGGTGCGGAGGATATCCGTCATCTAATGTGTTCACATGCACAAGAGCTAGAGAAGTTTGGAGAGCTCTGGGGTTGAAGGAGGTGATTGATCAAGCACTTGAAACTGGTAGATCTGGCGGCATCGTGTTTGAGAACTTACTCAGGGACCAACGCCGACGGTCACCAACTATTCAACATCTCGGTGTACAGGAGTCTATCATTGTGGGTGCATGTATATTTGGTGGCAAAGAAGACAAGTTGTTAAGGGAACTGGGATCTCTAGCCCGCCAAGAACTGCATTGGCGATACATGCAATCGCAACTAACTTAGGTGGGGCGATTGTTGATGAGCAAACCAAGGTTGCTAAATGGACCAAGTCAGAGCTAAATGTGTATAAAATGAATGTTGATGCATGCTATATGGACGATGGAATGAGGAGCTACACCCGTTGTACTTTGTAACCATTGGGGAGGCGCTGTCAGGCGGCTCTTTCTTATTTGCTCATATGCTCGATGCTCCTTCGGCGGAGGGGTTAGCTCTGAAAAATGGAATGATACTTGTGACTAACTGGGATGCTCACGAGTTGTTTTGGAATCTGATTGCCCAGAGCTTATTAATGCTTGCAATGGGGTAGTTGAAATACTCGGTCCATATACTAAGTCCATATACATGGGGTGGAGGAGGAGGAGGAGCGGCGGGCTGGCGGCGGAAGGAGAAGATGCTATCCGCGTACGCGACTTCGCCGAGCGACGCCAATACCGCCGCCCCGGCGGCTACGAAGGCCGCCGCTTTCGCCGGCCGGAGTAGGCGGTGCATGGTGGGCGGGGGCGCGAGGGTTTTCTCAGGTTTTTTGGCTAAGCGGCGACTGGAGAGAAATAGGAGAGGAGGACGCCGTCGATGGGGGAGTTTTTCGGTAACCTTCTTTATTGCTTTCCAAGCGAGAGCGCTGGATGGGCCTGTATTGGGCCTCGCCATGTAGCATTCGGTTATATTCGCTTTGCTTTGTGACGGCCCATATATCATCTCGAGGAAAGATTCAAGCAAAAAAAATAAAGGAAACACATTTTTTTTCTTTGAGAGGACTACGGGAGATTGGGATGGGGATATAATCAGAGATAATTTCATCTCGGTGGATGTTCAAAGGATTCTGAGAATACCACTAAGTGCAAACATGACTAATGATTTTGTTGCTCGGCATAACACAAAATCTGATAATTTTTCGGTTAGTCATCACACTACACCGAATGGAGGCATCAGTTTGTCGGGCGCCTCAAAGGTTCAGATGATGGTCCTTCCACTAGCAATCATGTCCGGGAAATCCTTTGGAAACTCAAGGTTCCAAGTAAAATCAAAATTTTCGGTTTGAAGGCTCTGCATGGGATCGTACCATGCTTTTCGGTGCTAGCAAATCGACATATTCCTGTTCTGGATAGTGTGCTACTTGCCAGAGGGGTGCGGAGGATATCCGCCATCTAATGTGTTCGCATGCACAAGAGCTAGAGAAGATTGGAGAGCTCTGGGGCTGAAGGGCTGAAGGAGGTGATTGATCAAGCACTTGAAACCGATAGATCTGGCGGCATCGTGTTTGAAAACTTACTCAGGGACCAACGCCGACGGTCACCAACTATTCAACATCTCGGTGTACAGGAGTCTATCATTGTGGGTGCATGTATATTTGGTGGCAAAGCAGGCAAGTTGTTAAGGGACCTGGGATCTCTAGCCCGCCAAGAACTGCATTGGCGATACATGCAATCGCAACTAACTCGGCTGGGTGGATTGTTGATGATCAAACCAAGGTTGCTAAATGGACCTAATCAGAGCTAAATGTGTATAAAATGAATGTTGATGCATGCTATATGGACGATGGAATGAGGAGCTACAACCGTTGTACTTCGTAACCATTGGGGGAGGCGCTGTCAGGTGGCTCTTTCTTATTTGATCATGTGCTCGATGCTCCTTCGGCGGAGGGGTTAGCTCTGAAAAAACGGAATGATACTTGCGACGAACTGGGATGCTCACGAGTTGTTTTGGAATCTGATTGCCCAGAGCTTATTAATTCTTGCAATGGGGTGGTTGAAATACTCAGTCCATATACATCTATCCTTGTTGATTGCTTCCATATAACGTAGAGGATTGGACCAGTCTCTTTTTTTCACTGCCCAAGAGAGGTAAACATGGTGGCACACTCTTTAGCAATAAAGTCTTTAATTCCCAAGTGGTTATTTTTTAGGGTGATGAACCTCCTCGTTTTCTCTTAGCCAAACTGGTTAAAGATGTAACTATTGTCTGAGTTTCAATAAAGAGTGCCACAAGTTCAAGAAAAAGACACTAAGGGTGTGACCCTAAAAAAGACACTAAGGGCGTGCAAGTAAAAGAAAAACATTAAGGGTGTGTTTGGTTGTTTGTAGTCATTTTGACCTCCTTGCATTTGTGGTCCCATAGGGCCTGGTTGATGTAATACTTCCTCTATTTCTAAATATAAGTTTTTTTAGGGATTTCAATATGGACTAAGCATGGATGTATATAGACATATTTTAGAGTGCAGATTCATTCATTTTGCTTTATATGTAGTCCGTAGTGGAATCTTTAAAAAGACATATATTTAGGAATGGAGGGAGTACATGCTATAAACCATGTTTAGCATTTAGTTTGGATGCATCATGCATGTATTGCATTATGAAGTCATTTGATACATGATGTTTGGTTGACTGTGCTTGAGGGTTAACGATGTGAACATGCAAAAACATGGCGTTTGGTTGTTCTCGGCCTAAATTTATGGTCACCCCTTCTCAGTAGTTGTGATCTTATCACACACTGGATGACCCATTGCGTCCTTGACGCAAAGACCAATTGCAATGAAGAAGCTAAGCAACGTATGAACGACATGTTTTATGAATAATTTACAAAGAGGTAAAAGCGAAATGCAATCGAGAAGCTTGGTCAACTATTTGCAGGATATTTTTTCCGTGTCACTCCCTCCGTTCCTAAATATAAGACCTTTTAGAGATTCCACTATGAACTACATACGGAGCAAAATGAGTGAATCTACACTCTAAAATATATTTATATACATTCGTATGTAGTACATAGTGGAATCTCTAAAAGGTCTTACCGTCTTATATTTAGGAATAGAAGGAATGTATGCAAATGACTATTTCATACTGCGTATGCATTTGTCTTGCATTTAACTCTTAAGTTTTTTCCATTACACCGTTGGCGCAAAAAACAAATGATATTGATGGGCCTTATGAGAGAATACATATGAACTATACATGCAACATGCATTTTTACACGGGAGCAATGTAAACAAAAGTAGTGTCGTGAAAGCTAACATATCCCATCACATTGGCAAAAGAGCCAGCAACAGGAACCTGAGACTTAGCCCAGTTCTCACCCACGTCCATTCCTTTTTATAATTATCGTGTATGTAAAGCACATGTATTTAAACATAAACATCGTAAATCTTAGGTTGTTCATACATATACCAACTAAACTTTGGCGCAAAGACCAATTACAACCAAGAAATCAACTAAGACGCTAGATGAAACATTTGAAGAAATCTTGTTGTGTTATTATACACCCATCCTTTTTTTGCCAATGTTTATAACTATAGTTAGGTGAACAATTGAAGGGTATTTTTCTTATGTTTTTGTATTTGTGTTGTGTCAGTAACAACAAGCAATGATAAACATGTCTTCTCACATTAACTAATGTGTGAGCAAGAATAAATATTCCATATTAAGCGAATTAATGTCGGGTCATTCGCCTCACGTTCATGCTACCAATTGTGAGCCGCTCTAGGGAGAACCCGAGCCATTATTTTGGGGTTGATCTCCACGTATTAACTAGCCCCAATTTTTTTGAGGGGTTAACTAGCCTTTAATTAATTATCTAACTAGGGCATTAGTCTTTTAGTTGATGTAAATGGATGAAACTTCTTAGGGGGAGGAAGTGTACCTTAAATATCAATTGATGCATTTTGTTCTACAATTTTGGTTTATCCAAGCTTAATAGATTGCATGTTAGATGCTTGGCAAAATTCATCCACTACCTAACAAATTTCTTAGGAAACAAGAATTATTACTCCCTTCCCTTCCCTAGAATATTATTGAGTTAGTTATGCTGCCAGCTAGAGTTTGAATCTTCCTAATATGTGGTTGCAACTTTACAAGTAATCTAGGGAAGCGATTGAATAGACTACTTTTCCTGTTTCTTTTAGTCTTACTTCCTTGTACATATTTTTGCCCAATATAATAGTAAATTGCCATAGAACAATTGTTCTACGGTTTGTGCTTAAAATAAACTTTACAAGTAATCCACGTTGTTAAGGCATATCTCTCTCGATGTAGTTTTGGCGATTTATGACAACACGTTTGCGGACTAATCGTGTGCTTTGAGCATTTCAGAGATTCATCCTTTGGCACGAGACGATTCCTTCCCCTCGGAGTTTTAATCAAGACGGTGTAGCTCTTTCGTTTCTATTGTGGTGGACATGTTTCGTAGGAGTCACCGTACTATTAAGAGGGGATCCGCTGTTGGTAAGGCTAGGGTGGAATCAACACGTACACATCCATTTTTGCACCCACTGAGCCTTCCCGCTTCGATGGAGGATTTCTTCCCCTTCTATGGGTTTTGGCTTGGTCCCAGCGGTAGTACCATGGTGCCCAGCGGTACCGCTCAAGAGCCATAGGCGGCAGTACCGCTCTGCAGCGGTAGTACCGCCTGTGGTCCTCAGCCGTAGTACCGCTGCGGTATCGGGCTCCTACCGCATCGACTCGAGGGGGTCGCCCCTCGTGTCGGATTGTGCGGCACTAAGCATCGGCTGTGGAAGCGGTAGTACCGCCCTACCACCGCGGCAGTACCGCTCTGGGTCCATCCCCTGCCCATCTGCTTGCCCTCCCTGGCTGCACGGCAGTACCGCGAGGGGGAGCGGTAGTACCGCAGGGGCTAGCGGTAGTACCGCTGCCCCCTGCGGTAGTACCACCCTCTACGGGGCTGTTCTGGGGGGTAACAGTTGGATTGTTCCCCCCACTATAAAAGGGGGTCTTCTTCTCCAAAGTTGACTTACCTCTTCCCCCAAAGCTCCATTGTTGCTCCAAGCTCCATTTTCGCCCGATCTCTCTCCCTAGCCAATCAAACTTGTTGATTTGCTCGGGATTGGTTGAGAAGGCCCCGATCTACACTTCTACCAAGAGAAATTTGATTCCCCCCACTAATACCTAGTGGATCTTGTTACTCTTGGGTGTTTGAGCACCCTAGACGGTTGAGGTCACCGCGGAACCATAGTCCATTGTGGTGAAGCTTCGTGGTGTCGTTGGGAGCCTTCGATTAAGTTGTGGAGATTGTCCCAACCTTGTTTGTAAAGGTTCGGTTGCCGCCTTCAAGGGCACCAATAGTCGAATCACGACATCTCGCATTGTGTGAGGGCATGAGGAGAATACGGTGGCCCTAGTGGCTTCTTGGGGAGCATTGTGCCTCCACACCGCTCTAACGGAGACGTACTTCCCCTCAAAAGGAAGGAACTTCGGTAGCACATCCTCGTCTTCACCGGCTACACTCTTGGTTATCTCATGCCTTTACTTGTGCAAGCTTATTTGTGTTGTACCCTTGCTTGCTTGTGTACTTCTTGTTGTTGCATCATATAGGTTGCTCACCTAGTTGCATATCTAGACAACCTACTTTGATGCAAAGTTTAATTTGGTAAAGAAAAGCTAAAAATTGTTAGTTGCCTATTCACCCCCCCCCTCTAGTCAACTATATCGATCCTTTCAATTGGTATTAGAGCCTCGTCTCTTTATTAAGGACTTTGTCGTCCAAAGTGTATGGTTGACACCGTAGACGGTAGGGAGGAGCACTCCGGTGTGAATCCGAGCTCGTCTACGGGTGATGGGGGAACCGCGGTGTCTCGTGAGGAATTCAATGTGGCTTTGGACACATTGAAAACCTCCATGACAACCGAGGTTGAAAGCATGTTTAATAAATTCTTAGAAGGACTTAAACTATCTACCTCGCCGTTGAAAGTGGGTGATCCCACTTACAAGGTGACGGATGCTAACTCCGACAAGGGGGAAGCTACTAGTGAAAAGGGTCCTTCTACTAGTGGTAGAAATGGCACCGGCATCTTTGCCCATGTGGCACCTCCAATTTATGGAGGACCGATTCCTTCTACTCATTTAAATCATGTCGGCCCTCCTCCTAAGATTGTGAAAAATGAGGACTTTGATTCTTGGGTATATCGCTTCAAGCGTCATTTAAATCATGTGAATACTAATCTTTGGAGAATCATTGAAGAAGGTTTCCACCCACATGATCGAAGCAATTTCACCCCTAGAGAAGCCGTGGATAATCAATTTAATGAGAATGCTCTCTTCATCATTCAAGATGCAGTGTACCCGAAGATATCCCTCATCTTCGACCCTTCGCCATGGCCAAAGATGCATGGCATTGTGTTGTTTCCCTCTATAAGGGAAGCGCAAGCATTCAATGCTCCAACTATGAAGTGGTGCAAGATGAAGCCGATGAGTTTGCAATGAAAGAAGATGAAGAACCTCATGAGCTCTTTGAGAGAGTAACCAAACTTGCGGTCTCACTCCAAGATCATGGGAGCAAGGACACGGATGACAATTGGATCAAGCGCAAGTTCCTCAAAGCAATGATGCCTTACCACAAGGCCTTGTCCTCTGTCATCCGTCAAAGACCGGACTTTCACTCTTTGACCTCAAATGAAGTGTTGGATGAGTTTGTGGCAATGAGGATCTTGGACAAGACCGCCGACAACGCGGTGTTGCGCTCTCAAAGGGCAAAGAAGCCCAACCTTGACTTGAAGGCCAAGGTTATTGTGGAAGAAGAGGAAGAAGAGGAAGATGAGGAGAGCAACCCCGAAGATACAAAATATGATTATCATGAGCACATGGCTCTTGCTTCAAGGCAATCTTGGAGCAAGAAGAACACAAGGCCCAACTTCAACAAGAACAACTCAAGTGGGTTCAAGGGCAAGCAACGTGTGAGAACATGTTACAATTATGGCAATGTGAGCCATTTTGTTGTGGATTTCCCATACGAGAAGCGGGAAGACAATGGTGGCAAGATCATCCGAAAAGACAAAGCCAAGTCCTTCCCCAACAAGAACAACTTCACCAAAAAGACTCCTACTCGAGGGTTGGTGGTTCAAGAAGAATACCATGAGGATGATGATGATGATGAAGATAGTGAAGCCATGGCCATGGCCTCCGTTGCCATTGCCACAACTCCACGGGTGTCCCTCTTCGACTCACCCAATGAGAACATCACCACCAAGTGTCTCATGGCGAAAGCCACCAACAAGGTAACCCCCAACATCAAAACCACCATCATTACTAATCCCTCCTTGATGGATGGCATTGATGAAAGTGAGGGGTCTAATGAGGAAGTGAATGAATTTGAGTCTTTTATGAGTAAGCTCAAGGGCAAATCCAAGAAGCACTTTGTTACTCTCTTGGAACAACTTGGTGAAGCCAATGACCTGATCGAGGCTCATGAAGAAACCATCTCTAAGATGGAAGGTCATAGTCGTGCCTATGCCGATGAGATATCGGATCTCTCTAATGCTCTTGAGGAAGAGCGTGGGCATCGTTTGGCTCTTAAGGAGTCACACAACGATGACCATGCTAAGTTAAACAAAGATCTTGATCATGCTCTTGTTGTGTCTCGTGTGCTAACTTCCGAGAAGGCTAAGCTTGGCGTTGACCATGCTAGACTCAAGGAGGAGTTTGATTTACTCGACAAGGCCCACAAGGTCTTGAAGGGTACTCATGCTAGCCTCAAGGAGTCTCATGATCAACTCCAAGTTAAGCTAACCAAAGAAAAGGCCACCTTCCCTCATATGGTATTAATTGATAATGCAAATGCCACTAACCCGTGTTGTGAGCATGTGCATCTTGTGGAGGAGAATGCCAAGTTGAAGGAGCATATCGAGAAAGGCCTTGTGACGTGCATACAAGGTGAGAAGAACCTCAATGACCTTTTGAGCAATCAAAAGGAAGTTGTGGCCAAGGAGGGAGTTGGGTTCGCACCCAAGTCCAAGAACAAGAAGAAGAACGACAAGGCCAAACGGCCTCCTCCTCTCAAGCAAACTTTTGTGAAGGAGGGAGAGGGTGCTCCTAAGGAGAAGAAGAACAATGTGAAGGGTGGTAATGTCAAAAAGGGCAATGCCACCCCTTCCAACAAAGCCGGCGACTTTAATCCTTCTTATGTGTTGTGTCGTGCTAGTGATGGGCATGTTTATGCTAAATTTGTTGGTTCTCCTTATGAGTACATTGAATGGTCTATTTGGGTTCCTAAGACCCTTGTTACTAACATCAAAGGACCCATTACAAAATGGGTACCTAAAACCAAGCATTGATCTCTTGTAGGTGTTTGCTTCCGGTGGGGGATCATGGTTGCTCGATAGTGGAGCAACAAATCATATGACCGGAAGCAAGGACTTGGTGGTGGACGTGCACAAGATCCCTTCTATGCCCACCAACGTCGAGTGGGGTGATGCCTCATCTTCTTAGGTATTGGGTCTTGGCAAGGTTGTCATTTCTCATGATCTAACGATCGAGAAATTCATGCTTGTTGAGTCCCTTGCTTACAATCTACTTTCCGTTTGTCAACTTGCACTCATGGGCTTTGCCACTTTCTTTGATATTGATACCGTGGCCCTCTTGTGGAGCAAGACTATTAAAGTAGCCTTTGTTGGGCATGTCGAGAATGGTCTCTATGTGATTAACTTTTCGGAGCGACCCACTAAGACCGCGACATGCCTAATGGCTAAAGTTGATGTGGGATGGCTTTGGCATCACCGTTTAGCCCACGTCAATATGAGATATTTGCAAAGTCTTCTCAAGGGGGGCCATGTCCGTGGACTAACAAATGTTAGTTTTGCCAAAGATCGTGCTTGCAGTGCTTGTATCAAAGGAAAGCTTCTGAGAAGGCTCACCCTCCCACGACTATCATCTACTCGAAGAGACCCTTGGAGCTCCTTCACATGGATCTCTTTGGGCCTTCATCCTTTGATAGTCTTGGAGGTAGAAAGTATTGCTTGGTGATTGTGGATGATTATTCAAGATACACTTGGGTATACTTCTTCAAGAGGAAGAGTGAGACTCAACAAACCGTCATTGACTTTGCGAATGAAGCTCAACGTCAACATGATGCAAAGATCTTGACAATAAGAAGTGATAACGGCACCGAGTTCAAGAACTACACCTTGGATGAGTTTCTTAGTGATGAGGGGATCAAGCATCAATATGTTGCACCATATACCCCGCAACAAAATGGTGTCACAGAGAGGAAGAACCAGACGTTGATGGATGCGGCAAGGACCATGATGGCAGAGTTCAAGTCTCCATACAACTTTTGGGCCGAAGCCATCAACACAACTTGTCATGCATCCAATCGGCTCTATCTCCGCAAAGGCTTGAACAAGACTCCTTATGAAATACTTACCGGTAACAAGCCCAACCTCAAGTACTTCCGGGTGTTCGGGTGTAAGTGTTTCATTCTCAAGAAAGGTGTTCGTTTGTCTCAATTTGAGGCTAGAGCTTATGAGGGCATATTTGTTGGTTATGCTACAAACTCTCTTGCTTACCATGTCCTCAAAAAGTCCACCGGACTATTAAGGAGACGTGTAACGTAGAGTTTGACGAGAATAACGGCTCCCAAGTGGAGCAAAGTGGTACTTGTGATGTAGGTGATGAAATTCCTCCCCAAGCCATAAGAAGAATGGGTGTGGGTCATATCCTACCCATTGAGGAACCCCTTGTGGCCGAAGAAGAAGGACAATGCTCCACTCAAGTGGAGCCATCACCAACCCAAGACCCACATGCTTCCGAAGAACAAAGTGAAGGCCCTCAACCTCATGAACAAGATGAAGGGCAAGATCAACCTCAAGATGGTGATGAACCACTAAATGATGCCCAAGGTCAAGTTCTCCCCTTCGAGCAAGTTCAAGATCAAGAGCAAGCTCAAGACGGCGCTGAAGATGATCAAGTTACCCCTCCTCCTTCCACATCCGAGGAGGAATTAGAGCGTCGTGCCGCAAAGATTGCTTCCAAGATCACCACCAAAGGTCATCTCATGGAGAATGTGGTTGGAAGCCTAAGAAAGGGGGTAAGCACTCGTAGACAATTAGCAAACTATTGTGAACATCACGCGTTTGTCTCTTGTGTTGAACCTCAAAAGGTCTATGAGGCATTCGAAGATTTGGATTGGCTCAATGCCATGCATGAAGAACTCAACAAATTCGAGTACAACAAGGTGTGGAGATTGGTGCCAAGGCCAACGGGGAACCACAATGTCATTGGAACCAAGTGGATATTCAAGAACAAGCAAGATGCTCATGGTACCATGATTCGCAACAAGGCAAGATTGGTGGCACAAGGATACTCCCAAGTCGAGGGTATCGACTACGGTGAAACCTTTCCCCCCGTTGCTCGCCTTGAATCCATTCGTTTGTTGATTTCTTATGCTTCCCATCACAACTTTAAGTTACAACAAATGGATGTGAAGAGTGCTTTTCTTAATGGTCCTATTAATGAGTTGGTTTATGTCAAGCAACCCCCCGGGTTCGAGGATCCCTACTTCCCCGATCATGTGTATCAACTCGATAAGGCACTCTATGGCCTCAAGCAAGCCCCACGTGCGTGGTATGACCACCTTACCGAGTTGTTGCAAGATCGTGGATTTGAAGTCAGGCAAATTGATCCCTGTCTTTTTACTAAGAAGGTCAAAGGGGAGTTGTTTGTGTGCCAACTATATGTTGATGATATTATCTTTGGTTCCCCTAACAAAGCTTTCAATGAGGAATTTGCCGCTCTCATGACCTTTAAGTTCAAGATGTCTTCGATGGGAGAGTTGAAGTTCTTCCTCGGTTTCGATATCAAGAAAAGAAGAGAAGGTACCTTCATCAACCAAGCGAAATACACTCAAGACATGCTAAAAAGACTCAAGCTAACACAAGTCGGCTTCCACTCCAATGCCTACCAAGTGCCAACTTGACATTGATCCTAATGGTAAAGCGGTGGATCAAAAGGTATATCGCTCCATGATTGGCTCCTTGCTTTACCTTTGTGCATCTAGACCGGATATCATGTTGAGTGTGGGAATTTGTGCACGGTTTCAAGCCGCACCAAAGGAAAGCCACTTTGTGACGGTCAAGCAAATCTTCCCAAACTTTGGCTTATGGTACCCAAGAGGAGCAAACTTCAAGCTTGAAGGATATTCGGATTCTGATTGGGCGGGTGTAAGGGCATATTTATCCCCAAGTTGTTTTGGTGATTGATGACAATGCTTTTGCGGACTAATCATGTGCGTTAAGTTCTTTCAGAGATTCATCCATTGGCACGAGACGATTACCTCCCCTCGGTGTTTTATTCAAGACGGTGTAGCTCCTTCGCTTCGTTGTTGGTGGACTAGTTTCGTAGGAGTCACCGTACTATCAAGAGGGGATCCGCTTTGGGAAGACTCGGGTGGAATCAACACGTACACATCCTTAGCACACCCGTTGTCTTCCTTCTGCATCTTTGGAGCTGCCCTTTTCTTCCGTACCTGCTCCGTTCTGTCCCAGCGGTAGTACCGCGGTCAACAGCGGTAGTACCGCCGAAGCTCTCCAACGGTAGTACCGCTCCACGAAGCGGTAGTACCGCTCCGCAGAGCGGTAGTACCGCTTGCAGGCTTCGGCTGTAGTACCGCAGTTGTTCCGCGCTACTACCGCCTCGATTCGAGACCGGTGTTTCTCGTGTCGGGTTTTGCGGTACTAGGAGCGGTAGTAGTGGCGGTAGTACTGCTTCAAGCGGTAGTACCGCTCTGGGACCAGGGCCCTGTCTTCCTTGTCAGGGAGGTAATACCGCTGGGTAGGGAGAAGTAGTACCGCTCTCAGCGGTAGTACCGCCCTGCCCTAGCGGTAGTACCGCTTTGTGCGGGGATGTATAGTTTGGTAATGGTTGGATTGATTCCCCCACTATATATTGGGGTCTTCTTCTCCAAAGTTGACCTACCTCTTTCCCCCAAAGCTGCATTGTTGCTCCAAGCTCCATTTTCACCCGATCTCTCTCCCTAGCAAATCAAACTTGTTGATTTGCTCAGGATTGGTTGAGAAGGCCCCGATCTACACTTCCACCAAGAGAAATTTTATTCCCTCTCTTATCCCTAGCGGATCTTGTTACTCTTGGGTGTTTGAGCACCCTAGACGGTTGAGGTCACCTCGAAGCCATACTCCATTGTGGTGAAGCTTCGTGGTGTTGTTGGGAGCCTCCAATTGTTGTGGAAATAGCCCCAACCTTGTTTGTAAAGGTTCGGTCGCCGCCTTCAAGGGAACCAATAGTGGAATCACGACATCTCGCATTGTGTGAGGGCGTGAGGAGAATACGGTGGCCCTAGTGGCTTCTTGGGGAGCATTGTGCCTCCACACCGCTCTAACGGAGACGTACTTCCCTTTAAGAGGAAGGAACTTCGGTAACACATCCTCGTCTCCACCGGCTCCACTCTTGGTTACTTCGTGCCTTTACTCTTGCAAGCCTACTTGTGTTCTTTCCATTGCTTGCTTATGTGCTAGTTGTATTTGCATCATATAGGTTGCTCACCTAGTTGCATATCTAGACAACCTATTTTGTTGCAAAGAATTGGTAGAGAAAAGCTTAAAAATTGTTAGTTGCCTATTCACCCCCCCTCTAGTCAACCATATCGATCCTTTCAATTGGTATCAGAGCCTCGTCTCTTTTTAAGGACTCTACCGTCCGAAGAGTATGGTTGATGTCGTAGATGATGTGGGAGAGCACTCCGGTGCGGATCCGATATCATCTACGGGAGATGGGGGTAACTCGATCTCACGTGAGGAATTCAATGTGGCTTTGGAAACGTTGAAAACCTCCATGACGACCGAGGTCAAGGACATGTTTAAGGAATTCCTAGAAGGACTTAAACAATCTACCTCGCCGATGAAAGTGGGTGATCCCACCAACAAGGTGACAGATGCTACCTCCAACAAGGGGGAAGCTAACATTGAAAAGAGTCCTTCTATTAGTGGTAGAAATGGCACCGGCATCTTTGCCCATGTGGAACCCCCAATTTATGGAGGGCCGATCCCTTCCACGCATTTGAATCATGCCGGTCCTCCTCCTAAATATGAGAAACATGAAGATTTTGATTCTTGGGTTTATTGCTTCAAGCGTCATTTAAAACATGTGAACACTAACCTTTGGAGAATCATTGAAGAAGGTTTCTATCCTCATGACCCAAGCAACTTCACCCCTCGAGAAGCCGTGGACAATCAATTCAATGAGAGTGCACTCTTCATCATCCAAGATGCAATCCTTCCCGAAGATCTCCCCCATCTTCGACCTCATGCCATGGCTAAAGAAGCATGGAAATGTGTTGAGTCTCTCTATCGAGGAAGTGATAGCATTCAACGCTCCAACTATGAAGTGGTGCAAGATTAAGCCGATGAGTTTGCAATGAAAGAAGATGAAGAACCTCGTGAGCTATTTTGAAGAGTGACCAAACTCGCGGTCTCACTCCGAGATCATGGAAGACAATTGGATCAAGCGCAAGTTCCTCAAGGCCATGATGCCCTACAACAAGGCCATGTCCTCCGTCATTCGTCAAAGACCGGACTTCCACTCCATGACCTCAAGTGAAGTGTTGGATGAGTTCGTTGCAATGAGCATCTTGGACAAGACCGCCGACAATGCGATGCTGCGTTCTCAAAGGGCAAAGAAGCCCAACCTTGCTTTGAAGGCCAAGGTCATCATGGAAGAAGAGGAAGAAGTGGAAGATGAGGAGAGCAATCCCGAAGACACCAAGTATGATTATCATGAGCACATGGCCCTTGCTTCAAGACAATTTTGGAGCAAGAAGAATTCAAGACCCAACTTCAACAAGAACAACTCAAGTGGCGTCAAGGGCAAGCAACGAGTTAGAACTTGCTTCAACTGTGGCAACGTGAGCCATTTTGTTGTGGATTGTCCTTACGAGAAGCGGGAAGACAATGGTGGCAAATTCATTCGAAAAGACAAAGCCAAGTCCTTCCCCAACAAGAACAACTTTGCCAAGAAGACTCCAACTCGTGGGTTGGTGGTTCAAGAAGAATATCAAGAGGATGACGATGATGATGAAAGTGGAGAAACAATGGCCATGGCATCCGTTGCCGTTGCTACTACTTCTCCGGTGTCTCTCTTTCATTCACCCAACGAAAACATCACCGCCAAGTGCCTCATGGCTAAAGCTTCAAACAAGGTAACCCCCAACATCACAACCACCATCATTACTAATCCCTCCTTGGAGGATTGTATTGATGAACATGTTGAGTCTAATAAGGAAGTGAATGAACTTGAGTCTTTTATGAGTAAGCTCAAGGGTAAGTCCAATAAGCACTTTGTTGCTCTCTTGGAACAACTTGGTGAGGCCAATGACATGATCGAGGCTCACGAAGAAACCATCTCTAAGATGGAAGGTCATAGTCGTGACTATGCCGATGAGATATCGGATCTCTCTAATGCTCTCGAGGAAGAGCGTGTGCATCATTTGACTTTTGAGGAGTCACACAATGATGACCATGCTAAGTTAAAGAAAGATCTTGATCATGCTCTTGTCGTGTCTCGTGTGCTAACTTCCGAGAAGGCTAAACTTGGGGTTGATCATGCTAGACTCAAAGAGGAGTTTGAGATACTTGACAAGGCCCACAAGGTCTTGAAGGGTGCTCACGCTAACCTCAAGGAGTCTCATGCTCAACTCCAAGTCAAGCTAATCAAGGAAAAGGCCACCTTTCCTCATATGGTATTAATTGATAATGCATGTGCTACTAACCCGTGTTGTGAGCATGTGCATCTTGTGGAGGAGAATGCTAAGTTGAAGGATCAACTTGAGAAAGGCCTTGTGACTTGCATTCAAGGTGATAAAAACCTCAACGACCTTTTGAGCAATCAAAAGGAAGTTGTGGCCAAGGAAGGAATTGGGTTTGCACCCAAGGCCAAGAGCAAGAAGAAGAACAACAACAAGACCAAACGTCCTCCTCCTCTCAAGCAAACGTTTATGAAAGAGGGACAGGGTGCTCCCTAAGGAGAAGAAGGAAAAAGTGAAGGGAGTTGATGTCCAAAAGGGCAAGAGCGTTTCCTCAAACAAAGCCGGCGACTTTAACCCGTCATATGTGTTGTGCCGTGCTAGTGATGGACATGTTTATGCTAAATTTGTTGGTTCTCCTTATGAGTACATTGAGTGGTCTATTTGGGTTCCCAAGACCCTTGTTACTAACATCAAAGGACCCATTACTAAATGGGTACCTAAAACCAAGCATTGATCTCTTGTAGGTGTTTGCTTCCGGTGGGGGATCATGGTTGCTCCATAGTGGAGCAACAAATCATATGACCGGGAGCAAGGACTTGGTGGTGGACGTGCAAAAGATTCCATCTATGCCCACCAATGTAGAGTGGGGTGATGCATCACATTCTAAGGTATTGGGTCTCGGCAAGGTTGTCATTTCTCATGATCTAACGATCGAGAAAGTCATGCTTGTTGAGTCCCTTGCATACAATTTGCTTTCCGTTCGTCAACTGGCACTCATGGGTTTTGCTACGTTCTTTGATATTGATACCGTGGCCCTCTTGTGGAGCAAGACTCTTAAAGTAGCCTTTGTTGGGCATGTCGAGAACGGTCTCTATGTGATTAACTTTTCGGAGCGACCCACTAAGACCGCGACTTGCCTAATGGCTAAAGTTGATGTGGGATGGCTTTGGCATCACTGTTTGGCCCACGTGAATATGAGATCTTTGCAAAGTCTTCTCAAGGGGACCGTGTTCATGGACTAACGAATGTTAGTTTTGCCAAAGATCGTGCTTGCAGTGCCTGTATCGAAGGAAAGCTTCATGAAAAGGCTCACCCTCCATCAACCATCATCTACTCGAAGAGACCCTTGGAGCTCCTTCACATGGATCTCTTTGGGCTTCCATCTTTTGATAGTCTTGGAGGTAGAAAGTATTGCTTGGTGATTGTGGATGACTATTCAAGATACACTTGGGTATACTTCTTCAAGAGGAAGAGTGAGACTCAACAAACCGTCATCGACTTTGCAAATGAAGCTCAACGTCAACATAATGCAAAGATCTTGACAATAAGAAGTGACAACGGCACCGAGTTCAAGAACTACACCTTGGATGAGTTTCTCGGTGATGAGGGGATCAAGCATCAATATGCTGCACCCTATACCCCTTAACAAAATGGTGTAGCGGAGAGGAAGAACCAGACGTTGATGGATGCGGCAAGGACCATGATGGCGGAGTTCAAGTCTCCATACACCTTTTGGGCCGAAGCCATCAACACCGCATGTCATGCATCCAATCGGCTCTATCTCCGCAAAGGCTTGAACAAGACCCCATATGAGATACTCACCGGCAACAAGCCCAACCTCAAGTACTTCCGGGTGTTCGGTTGTAAGTGTTTCATTCTCAAGAAAGGTGTTCGTTTGTCTAAATTTGAGGCTAGAGCTCATGAGGGCATATTTGTTGGTTATGCTACAAACTCTCATGCTTACCGTGTTCTCAACAAGTCCACCGGACTCATTGAGGAGACGTGTAACGTGGAGTTTGATGAAAATAACGGCTCCCAAGTGGAGCAAATTGGTACTTGTGATGTAGGTGATGAAATTCCTCCCCAAGCCATAAGAAGAATGGGTATTGGTCAAATTCTACCCATTGAAGAACCCCTTGTGGCCAAAGGAGAAGGACAATGCTCTACTCAAGTGGAGCCATCACCTCACCAAGACCCACACGCTTCCGAAGAACAAAGTGAAGGCCCTCAACCTCGTGAACAAGACCAAGGGCAAGATCAACCTCAAGATGGTGGTGAACCTCTAAATGATGCCCAAGGTCAAGTTCTCCCCGTCGAGCAAGTTCAAGATCAAGAGCAAGCTCAAGATCAAGAACAAGCTCAAGACGGCGCTCAAGATGATCAAGTCAACCCTCCTCCTTCCACACCCGAGGAGAAATTAGAGCGTCGTGCCGCGAAGATTGCTTCCAAGCTCACCACCCAAGGCCATCTCATGGAAAATGTGGTTGGAAGCCTAAGAAAGGGGGTAAGCACTCGTAGACAATTAGCAAACTATTGTGAACATCACGCGTTTGTCTCTTGTGTTGAACCCCAAAAGGTCTATGAGGCGCTCGAAGACTCGGATTGGCTCAATGCCATGTATGAAGAACTCAACAACTTCGAGTACAATAAAGTATGGAGATTGGTGCCAAGGCCATCGGGGGACCACAACGTCATTGGAACCAAGTGGATCTTCAAGAACAAGCAAGATGCTCATGGGAACATCGTTCGCAACAAGGCAAGATTGGTAGCACAAGGCTACTCCCAAGTCGAGGGTATCGACTATAGTGAAACCTTTGCTCCCGTTGCTCGTCTTGAATCCATACGTTTGTTGATTGCCTATGCTTCCCATCACAACTTTAAGTTGCAACAAATGGATGTGAAAAGTTCTTTTCTTAAAGGTCCTATTAATGAGTTGGTCTATGTCAAGCAACCCCCCGGGTTCGAGGATCCCTACTTTCCAGATCATGTGTATCAACTCGATAAGGCATTCTATGGCCTTAAACAAGCCCCACGTGCGTGGTATGACCACCTTACCGAGTTGTTACAAGATCGTGGATTTGAGGTGGGACTAATCGACCCTACTCTTTTTACTAAGAAGGTCAAAGGGGAGTTGTTTGTATGCCAACTATATGTTGATGATACTATCTTTGGTTCTCCTAACAAAGCTTTCAATGAGGAATTTGCCGCTCTCATGACCTCCAAGTTCAAGATGTCTTCGATGGGAGAGTTGAAGTTCTTCCTTGGTTTTGACATCAAACAAAGAACAGAAGGAACCTTCATCAACCAAGCCAGATACACTCAAGACATGCTAGAAAGATTCAAGCTAAGTGATGTCAAGCCGGCTACTACACCAATGCCCACCAAGTGCCAACTTGACATTGATCCCAATGGTAAAGCGGTGGATCAAAAGGTATATCGCTGCATGATTGGATCCTTGCTTTACCTTTGTGCATCTAGACCGGATATCATGTTGAGTGTGGGGATGTGTGCATGGTTTCAAGCCGCACCGAAGGAAAGTCACTATGTGGCGGTCAAGCGAATCTTTCGATATTTGGCTCATACCGCAAACTTTGGCTTATGGTACCCAAGAGGGGCAAACTTCAAGCTTGAAGGATTTACGGATTCTGATTGGGCGGGAGACGAAGTGGATAGGAAGTCCACTTCCGGAGGGTGCCAGTGAAGGAAATATGCCCTAGAGGCAATAATAAAGTTATTATTTATTTCCTCATATCATGATAAATGTTTATTATTCATGGTAGAATTGTATTAACTGGAAACATGATACATGTGTGAATACATAGACAAACATATAGTCACTAGTATGCCTCTACTTGACTAGCTCATTAATCAAAGATGGTTATGTTTCCTAACCATAGACATGTGTTGTCATCTGATTAATGGGATCACATCATTAGGAGAATGATGTGATTGACATGACCCATCCTGTTAGCTTAGCACATGATCGTTTAGTATTCTGCTATTGCTTTCTTCATGACTTATACATGTTCCTGTAACTATGAGAATTATGCAACTCCCGTTTACCAGAGGAACACTTTGGGTACTACCAAACGTCACAACGTAACTGGGTGATTATAAAGGAGTACTACAGGTGTCTCCGAAGGTACATGTTGAGTTGGCGTATTTCGAGATTAGGTTTTGTCACTCTGATTGTCGGAGAGGTATCTCTGGGCCCTCTCGGTAATACTCATCACTTAAGCCTTGCAAGCATTATAACTAATGAGTTAGTTGTGAGATGACGTATTACAGAACGAGTAAAGAGACTTGCCGGTAACGAGATTGAACTAGGTATTGGATACCGACGATCGAATCTCGGGCAAGTAACATACCGATGACAAAGGGAACAACGTATGTTGTTATGCGGTTTGACCGATAAAGATCTTCGTAGAATATGTAGGAACCAATATGGGCATCCAGGTCCCGCTATTGGTTATTGACCGAGAATGGTTCTAGGTCATGTCTACATAGTTCTCGAACCCGTAGGGTCCGCACGCTTAACGTTTCGATGACAGTTTTATTATGAGTTTATAAGTTTTGATGTACCGAAGTTTGTTCGGAGTCCCGGATGTGATTACGGACATGACGAGGAGTCTCAGAACGGTCGAGACATAAAGATTGATATATTCGAAGCCTATGTTTGGACATCGGAATGGTTCCGGGTGAAATCGGCATTTTACCGGAGTACCAGGAGGTTACCGGAACCCCCCCGGGGGGTTAATGGGCCTACATGGGCCAATAGGGAGAAGAGGAAGGATCCAGGAGGGTGCCGCGCGCCCCTCCCCCTCCTAGCCCGAATAGGACAAGGGAAGGGGGGCAACGCCCCCCCTTTCCTTCCCCTCTTCCTCCTCTTTCCCCTTTCTCTCCTACTCCTACTTGGAAAGGGGGAGTCCTACTCCCGATGGGAGTAGGACTCCCCCCCTTGGCGCGCCCCCTAGGCCGGCGGCCTCCTCCCCCTTGTCTCCTTTATATACGGGGGTGGGGGGCACCCCATAGACACATAAGTTGATCTACGGATCGTTCCTTAGCCGTGTGCGGTGCCCCCTTCCACCATATTCCACCTCGGTCATATTGTCGCGGAGCTTAGGCAAAGCCCTGCGCCGGTAGAACATCATCATCGTCACCACGCCGTCGTGCTGACGGAACTCATCTCCGGAGCCTTTGCTGGATCAGAGGGCCGGAGATCGTCATCGAGCTGAACGTGTGCTGAACTCGGAGGCTCCGTACGTTCGGTGCTTGGATCGGTCGGATCGTGAAGACGTACGACTACATCAACCGCGTTGTGCTAACGCTTCCGCTTACGGTCTACGAGGGTACGTGGATGGACACTCTCCCCTCTCGTTGCTATATCATCACCATGATCTTGCGTGTGCGTAGGAATTTTTTTGAAATTACTACGTTCCCCAACAGTGGCATCCGAGCCTAGGTTTTATGCGTTGATGTTATATGCACGAGTAGAACACAAGTGAGTTGTGGGCGATACAAGTCATACTGCTTACCAGCATGTCATACTTTGGTTCCGCGGTATTGTGAGATGAAGCGGCCCGGACCGACATTACGCGTACGCTTACGCGAGACTGGTTTCACCGTTACGAGCACTCGTGCTTAAAGGTGGCTGGCGGGTGTCTCTCTCTCTCACTTTAGCTGAATCGAGTGTGGCTACGCCCGGTCCTTGCGAAGGTTAAAACAACACCAACTTGACGAACTATCGTTGTGGTTTTTGATGCGTATGTAAGAACGGTTCTTGCTAAGCCCGTAGCAGCCACGTAAAATTTGCAACAACAAAGTAGAGGACGTCTAACTTGTTTTTGCAGGGCATGTTGTGATGTGATATGGTCAAGACGTGATGCTATATTTTATTGTATGAGATGATCATGTTTTGTAACCGAAGTTATCGGCAACTGGCAGGAGCCATATGGTTGTCGCTTTATTGTATGAAATGCAAACGCCCTGTAATTGCTTTACTTTATCACTAAGCGGTAGCGATAGTCGTAGAAGCAATAGATGGCGTAACGACAACGATGCTACGATGGAGATCAAGGTGTCGCGCCGGTGACGATGGTGATCATGACGGTGCTTCGAAGATGGAGATCACAAGCACAAGATGATGATGGCCATATCATATCACTTATATTGATTGCATGTGATGTTTATCCTTTATGCATCTTATCTTGCTTTGATTAACGGTAGCATTTTAAGATGATCTCTCACTAATTATCAAGAAGTGTTCTCCCTGAGTATGCACCGTTGCGAAAGTTCTTCGTGCTGAGACACCACGTGATGATCGGGTGTGATAGGCTCTACGTTCAAATACAACGGGTGCAAAACAGTTGCACACGCGGAATACTCAGGTTATACTTGACGAGCCTAGCATATACAGATATGGCCTCGGAACATGGAGACCGAAAGGTCGAGCGTGAATCATATAGTAGATATGATCAACATAGCGATGTTCACCATTGAAACTACTCCATCTCACGTGATGATCGGACATGGTTTGGTTGATTTGGATCACGTGATCACTTAGATGACTAGAGAGATGTCTGTCTAAGTGGGAGTTCTTAAGTAATATGATTAATTGAACTTAAATTTATCATGAACTTAGTACCTGATAGTATCTTGCTTGTCTATGTTTGTTTGTAGATAGATGGCTCGTGTTGTTGTTCCGTTGAATTTTAGGGTGTGTTTGGTTTACAGCCAACGATGACCATACCAAAAAATTGACGTGCCCGTCAGATTTGGCTATTGTTTGGATCGAGACCAAAACTTTGGCTCGCCCTGCATGCCCGGGAGTCCTCCGTGTTATTTTTTCCAACCTGCGGGCGCGCGGAGGGCGAGCAAAACGCTCACCAAAAAATTGGCAGCCAGATTCTCTCCATACGTGGCTACTGTTTCCCGTTATTATTTGCGTAGGTAGTCGGATTAATCCTTAATTAATCGCTAGCGGAAGCACAACGACCCCCACGTACTTAGCAGCTGTTTGGATATTTTTAACGGTGGTTGTTTGGACTTTTTTTTCCCTTCTGAATTTGGGTTGTTTAGATCTACTAATCCATTGCAAGCGGTCAAGTAATTACTCCAGTTTATTAGTAGCAGAGCTGCCTACTACAGAAAACGGATTTTCTATTCTCAAGAAAGGGGGTTTTCGTAGGGAAAGAAAAGAATTATTTATGACAAACGTAACGTATATTGTACTTTTGCATGCCCTTTCCTTTAATTGTATTGTAGCTAATTACAAAAATTACATGACATTTTTTTTATTGACTCGAGAAAAATGAAGCACCAAGCAGTACTAAATTTCCAAAGTTTGCCACCTTGGTTGGCAGCAAACCAAATGGTAGCTCACGGATTTTGCCAAAAAAATTGGCATGTACGATGGTTGTAAACCAAACAAGAACAACTTACCAATTTTTTGGTCATACCCTAGCTTTGGTCATGCCAAATTTTTGGTGGGGCTGATTGGGGCACAAACCAAACACACCCTTAATGCGTTCCTTGAGAAAGCAAAGTTGAAAGATGATGGTAGCAATTACACGGACTGGGTCCGTAACCTGAGGATTATCCTCATTGCTGCACAGAAAAGTTACGTCCTGGAAGCACCGCTGGGTGCCAGGCCTGCTGCTGATGCAACTGACGACGTTAAGAACGTCTGGCAGAGCAAAGCTGATGACTACTCTATAGTTCAGTGTGCCATGCTTTACGGCTTAGAACCGGGCCTTCAACGATGTTTTGAACGTCATGGAGCATATGAGATGTTCCAGGAGTTGAAGTTAATATTTCAAGCAAATGCCCGGATTGAGAGATATGAAGTCTCCAATAAGTGCTATAGCTGCAAGATGGAGGAGAATAGTTCTGTCAGTGAACACATACTCAAAATGTCTGGGTATAATAATCACTTGATTCAACTGGGGGTTAATCTTCCTGATGATAGTGTCATTGACAGAATTCTCCAATCACTGCCACCAAGATACAAGAGCTTCATGATGAACTATAATATGCAAGGGATGAACAAGACTATTCCCGAGCTCTTCGCGATGCTGAAAGCCGCGGAGGTAGAAATCAAGAAGGAGCATCAAGTGTTGATGGTCAACAAGACCACTAGTTTCAAGAAGAAGGGCAAAGGGAAGAAGAAGGGGAACTTCAAAAAGAACGGCAAGCAAGTTGCTGCTCAAGAGAAGAAACCCAAGTCAGGAACTAAGCCTGAAACTGAGTGCTTCTACTGCAAGCAGACTGGACACTGGAAGCGGAACTGCCCCAAGTATTTGGCGGATAAGAAGGATGGCAAAGTGAACAAAGGTATATGTGATATACATGTTATTGATGTGTACCTTACTAATGCTCACAGTAGCACCTGGGTATTTGATACTGGTTCTGTTGCTAATATTTGCAACTCGAAATAGGGACTATGGATTAAGCAAAGATTAGCTAAGGACGAGGTGACGATGCGCGTGGGAAATGGTTCCAAAGTCGATGTGATCGCGGTCGGTACGCTACCTCTACATCTACCATCGGGATTAGTATTAGACCTAAATAATTGTTCTTTGGTTCCAGCGTTGAGCATGAACATTATATCTGGATCTTGTTTGATGCGAGACGGTTATTCATTTAAATTAGAGAATAATGGTTGTTCTATTTATATGAGTAATATCTTTTATGGTCATGCACCCTTGAAGAGTGGTCTATTTTTATTGAATCTCGATAGTAGTGATACACATATTCACAGTGTTGAAACCAAAAGATGCAGAGTTGATAATGATAGTGCAACTTATTTGTGGCACTGCCGTTTAGGTCATATCGGTGTAAAGTGCATGAAGAAACTCCATATTGATGGGCTTTTGGAATCACTTGATTATGAATCACTTGGTACTTGCGAACCGTGCCTCATGGGCAAGATGACTAAAACACCGTTCTCCGGTACTATGGAGAGAGCAACAGATTTGTTGGAAATCATACATACAGATGTATGCGGTCCAATGAATGTTGAGGCTCGTGGCGGATATTGTTATTTTCTCACCTTCACAGATGATCTAAGCAGATATGGGTATATCTACTTAATGAAACACAAGTCTGAAACATTTGAAAAGTTCAAAGAATTTCAGAGTGAAGTGGAAAATCATCATAACAAGAAGATAAAGTTTCTACGATCTGATCGTGGAGGAGAATATTTGAGTTACGAGTTTGGTCTACACTTGAAACAATGCGGGATAGTCTCGCAACTCACGCCACCTGGAACACCACAACGAAATGGTGTGTCCGAACGTCGTAATCGTACTTTACTTGATATGGTGCGATCTATGATGTCTCTTACTGATCTACCGCTATCGTTTTGGGGTTATGCTTTAGAGACGGCCGCATTCACGTCAAATAGGGCACCATCAAAATCCGTTGAGACGACGCCTTATGAACTATGGTTTGGCAAGAAACCAAAGTTGTCGTTTCTTAAAGTTTGGGGCTGCGATGCTTATGTGAAGAAACTTCAACCAGATAAGCTCGAACCCAAATCGGAGAAATGTGTCTTCATAGGATACCCAAAGGAGACTATTGGGTACACCTTCTATCACATATCTGAGGGCAAGATTTTCGTTGCTAAATTCGGATCCTTTCTAGAGAAGGAGTTTCTCTCGAAAGAAGTGAGTGGGAGGAAAGTAGAACTTGATGAGATAACTGTATCTACTCCCTTATTGGAAAGTAGTTCATCACAAGAACTGGTTCCTGTGACAACTACACCAATTAGTGAGGAAGCTAATGATGTTGATCATGAAACTTCAGATCAAGTTTCTACAGAACCTCGTAGGTCTACCAGAGTAAGATCCGCACCAGAGTGGTACGGTAATCCTATTCTGGAAGTCATGTTACTTGACCATGATGAACCTACGAACTATGAGGAAGCGATGATGAGCCCAGATTCTGCAAAATGGCTTGAGGCCATGAAATCTGAGATGGGATCCATGTATGAAAACAAAGTATGGACTTTGGTTGACTTGCCCGATGATCGGCAAGCCATTGAGAATAAATGGATTTTTAAGAAGAATACTGACGCTGATGGTAATGTAACTGTCTATAAAGCTCGACTTGTTGCAAAAGGTTTTCGACAAGTTCAAGGGGTTGACTACGATGAGACTTTCTCACCCGTAGCGATGCTTAAGTCTGTCCGAATCATGTTAGCCATTGCTACATTTCATGATTATGAAATCTGGCAAATGGATGTCAAGACTGCATTCTTGAATGGATTTCTAGAAGAAGAGTTGTATATGATGCAGCCGGAAGGTTTTGTTGATCCAAAAGGTGCTAACAAAGTGTGCAAGCTCCAGCGTTCCATTTATGGACTGGTGCAAGCATCTCGGAGTTGGAATAAACGCTTTGATAGTGTGATCAAAGCATATGGTTTTATACAGACTTTTGGAGAAGCCTGTATTTACAAGAAAGTGAGTGGGAGCTCTGTAGCATTTCTAGTTTTATATGTAGATGACATATTGTTAATTGGAAATGATATAGAATTTCTGGATAGCATAAAGGGATACTTGAATAAAAGTTTTTTAATGAAAGACCTTGGTGAAGCTGCTTATATATTGGGCATCAAGATCTATAGAGATAGATCAAGACGCTTAATAGGACTTTCACAAAGCACATACCTTGACAAAATTTTGAAAAAGTTCAAAATGGATCAGGCAAAGAAAGGGTTCTTGCCTGTGCTACAAGGTGTGAAGTTGAGTCAAACTCAATGCCCGACCACAGCAGAAGATAGAGAGAAAATGAAAAATGTTCCCTATGCTTCAGCCATAGGCTCTATCATGTATGCAATGCTGTGTACCAGACCTGACGTATGCTTAACAATAAGCTTGGCAGGAAGGTACCAAAGTAATCCAGGAGTGGATCACTGGACAGCGGTCAAGAACATCCTGAAATACCTGAAAAGGACTAAGGATATGTTTCTCGTATATGGAGGTGACAAAGAGCTAGTCGTAAGAGGTTACGTCGATGCAAGCTTTGACACTGATCCGGATGATTCTAAATCGCAAACCGGATACGTGTTTATATTAAACAGTGGAGCTGTAAGTTGGTGCAGTTCTAAACAAAGCGTCGTGGTGGGATCTACATGTGAAGCGGAGTACATAGCTGCTTCTGAAGCAGCAAATGAAGGAGTCTGGATGAAGGAGTTCATTTCCGATCTAGGTGTCATACCTAGTGCATCGGGACCAATGAAGATCTTCTGTGACAATACTGGTGCAATTGCCTTGGCAAAGGAATCCAGATTTCACAAGAGGACCAAGCACATCAAGAGACGCTTCAATTCCATTTAGGACCAAGTCCAAGTGGGAGACATAGAGATTTGCAAGATACATACGGATCTGAATGTTGCAGACCTGTTGACTAAGCCTCTCTCACGAGCAAAACATGATCAGCACCAAGACTCCATGGGTGTTAGAATCATTACTATGTAATCTAGATTATTGACTCTAGTGCAAGTGGGAGACTGAAGGAAATATGCCCTAGAGGCAATAATAAAGTTATTATTTATTTCCTCATATCATGATAAATGTTTATTATTCATGCTAGAATTGTATTAATCGGAAACATGATACATGTGTGAATACATAGACAAACATATAGTCACTAGTATGCCTCTACTTGACTAGCTCATTAATCAAAGATGGTTATGTTTCCTAATCATAGACATGTGTTGTCATCAATGGGGTCACATCATTAGGAGAATGATGTGATTGACATGACCCATCCCGTTAGCTTAGCACATGATCGTTTAGTATTCTGCTATTGCTTTCTTCATGACTTATACATGTTCCTGTAACTATGAGAATTATGCAACTCCCGTTTACCAGAGGAACACTTTGGGTACTACCAAACGTCACAACGTAACTGGGTGACTATAAAGGAGTACTACAGGTGTCTCCGAAGGTACATGTTGAGTTGGCGTATTTCGAGATTAGGTTTTGTCACTCCGATTGTCGGAGAGGTATCTCTGGGCCCTCTCGGTAATACTCATCACTTAAGCCTTGCAAGCATTATAACTAATGAGTTAGTTGTGAGATGACGTATTACAGAACGAGTAAAGAGACTTGCCGGTAACGAGATTGAACTAGGTATTGGATACCGACGATCGAATCTCGGGCAAGTAACATACCGATGACAAAGGGAACAACGTATGTTGTTATGCGGTTTGACCGATAAAGATCTTCGTAGAATATGTAGGAACCAATATGGGCATCCAGGTCCCGCTATTGGTTATTGACCGAGAATGGTTCTAGGTCATGTCTACATAGTTCTCGAACCCGTAGGGTCCGCACGCTTAACGTTTCGATGACAGTTTTATTATGAGTTTATAAGTTTTGATGTACCAAAGTTTGTTCGGAGTCCCGGATGTGATCACGGACATGACGAGGAGTCTCGGAATGGTCGAGACATAAAGATTGATATATTGGAAGCCTATGTTTGGACATCGGAATGGTTCCGGGTGAAATCGGCATTTTACCGGAGTACCGGGAGGTTACCGGAACCCCCCCGGGGGGTTAATGGGCCTACATGGGCCAAGAGGGAGAAGAGGAAGGAGCCAGGAGGGGGCCGCGCACCCCTCCCCCTCCTAGTCCGAATAGGACAAGGGAAGGGGGGCGGCGCCCCCCCTTTCCTTCCCCTCTTCCTCCTCTTTCCCCTTTCTCTCCTACTCCTACTTGGAAAGGGGGAGTCCTACTCCTGATGGGAGTAGGACTCCCCCCCTTGGCGCGCCCCCTAGGCCGGCGTCCTCCTCCCCCTTGGATTCTTTATATACGGGGGCGGGGGGGCACCCCATAGACACATAAGTTGATCTACGGATCGTTCCTTAGCCGTGTGCGGTGCCCCCTTCCACCATATTCCACCTCAGTCATATCGTCGCGGAGCTTAGGCGAAGCCCTGCGCCGGTAGAACATCATCATCGTCACCACGCCGTCGTGCTGACGGAACTCATCTCCGGAGCCTTTGCTGGATCGGAGGGCCGGAGATCGTCATCGAGCTGAACGTGTGCTGAACTCAGAGGCTCCGTACGTTCGGTGCTTGGATCGGTCGGATCGTGAAGACGTACGACTACATCAACCGCGTTGTGCTAACGCTTCCGCTTACGGTCTACGAGGGTACGTGGACGAACACTCTCCCCTCTCGTTGCTATATCATCACCATGATCTTGCGTGTGCATAGGAATTTTTTTGAAATTACTACGTTCCCCAACAGCCAGTTCCTTGGGTGCTCTTTGGTGAGTTGTTCTTCCAAGAAGCAAAGTTGTGTATCTCTCTCGTCCACCGAAGCGGAGTATGTGGCGGCCGGTAGTTGTTGTGCACAACTCTTATGGATGAGGCAAACTTTAAAGGAATATGGTGTCATTTGTGACAAAGTGCCTCTTTGGTGTGACAACGAAAGTGCCATCAAGATCTCTCTCAACCCGGTGCAACACTTCAAGACGAAGCATATTGATATTCGGTATCATTTCATCCGGGATCACATTAGGCGAGGGGAGATCGAGCTCAAGTATGTCAACACTCATGATAACCTTGCAGATTTTTTCACGAAGCCCTTGGATAAAGCAAGATTTGGCGAGTTAAGGCATGAGCTAAATATCATTGATTTGAGCAATGTGACTTGAACCCTTGCACCCCCACCACACTCATCTTGTTGTCTAGTTTAGGTGTAGGCATGGACATAGGGGGAGTGTTGTTCTCTCAATGAACTCTCCCTCCCCCCATTATGCATAAAACGATCAACTCTTTCACATTAGCCATTTTTGATGGTACTTGTGCTTCAAAGACGAGTTTTGGTCTTGGGCCCAAGGATAATTCTTCGCGGTGCCATACCAATTGACTCAAACATAGGTGGCTCCGGCCATCGCCCTCTCTTGAGAGAGGCCAGAGCTCGCTCTTCTTTTGTGTGGTTGTCTTGAAGGAGTGGGTTCTGGATCTTTGTTAGTGTGTGTGTTGCCTTGTTGGTCTTTTATTTTCTTGCCCTTGCTTTCCCGTTCTTTTTGTTGTGCTTGAGTTTTTGTCTAGAGGCATTTTTTGGTTGCTGGCGGTACTACCGCTGCTGGCGCGCGGTACTACCGCTCCAAGCGGTACTACCGCCCTCCAGTGCGGTACTACCGCTGTGAGGCGCGGGCAGGGGGTTATATCAGGGCAGGGGGAGTTTTCTTCTCCCCCATACCCATTCGCACGCCCCCTCGCTCTATTCCTCTCTCTCCAGCAACCGGCACCGCGGGAGGGCTCCGGCAGATCTCCCTCTCCGGGGCGTCCCTCTCCATTTCCTTCGGTGGAGACGATCCCCACCTTGTCCTCTTGCCGTGGATGCCGGTATTGCCCCCGTTCCCTCGTTCTTCTTGTCTAGATTTCCAATCTAGCATCTTAGGGGCAGTAGCAGTTGCATCTCTAGATTTTTGGCCAAATCTAGGCTTGAGTAGGATGGAGAATGCTTCTAGGCAATTTGGATTGATGTTTGGTTGGAGTATTTTTGAATTTGGTAGGACGGTAGTGCCGGATCTGACCATGGTAGTAGGAAACTGTTGTTTCCCCGTCTCTAGCGGTACTACCGCCCTCTCCAGGGCGGTACTATCGCTTGGAGCGGTACTACCGCTAGCAGGTCGCGGTACTACCGCCCCCTACCAGCTTCCATTATGCTCTTACCTCTCAGTGATCTTTTTGCTCGTGTTTTGTGGCTTATGCTCGTTCTTTCTGGTTGTTTGCGTGTTCTTGTGTATGGTTCTAGGTGATGAGCTTCCTGAGCATCCGGCTCGTCGTGTCAACCCCGGTCGTGCCACGTCCAAGCGCTACCGCACCACTGAGTCTGCCGGAGGTTCCTCTAGTGCTCCACCTCCACCTCCACCTCAACTCCAAAAGAAGACTGGTGTCAAGCCGAAGCACTCTGGCAAAACCGTGACAGAAATGCAACCCAAGGAATTCTGGGCAAGGCGTCGCCGCAACCCCTATGAGGCTGACCAAGATCCCACTTTGGTCAACCGTCCGTTCTGGAACAGGTTCCAGCTTGCCATCTTCTTTGATGTTCTCAAGGCCAAGAAGAATCTCTTTGTCAACGTGCACTCCATTGACACCAACCATATGGAGAAGGATCCTGAGTATTTTGGTGAAGCTCTTGAGATGTGCACTCAACTGAAAATTCTTGGGATCATGCTATTCAACAAAGACTATGATGCTGATATTGTGGCTCAATTCTATGCCACGGTTCATCCCGGGACTGATGAGGACAGGACACTGACTTGGATGACCAATGGCAAGCTGCTTTCAGTCAAGTGGAAAGCTTTCATGGAGTTGATTGAGGTACAAGATCTAGGACTTGAGTCTCCTATTGGCTTTCGCCCACACCGCAACACCAACGCCACTCACAAGCAAGCTCTATGGCCCTACTGCACTTTGAGGATCAACCCTGAGACTAAGAAGGAAACTTATGAGCTTCCTGCCTATCTGGATATCCTTCACCGTATCTTCAGACAGACTCTTTTCCCTCGTATCGGGAATCTGGATCAGGTTCACTCCTATCTCGTGGACATGCTTCTCTTCTGCCAGCGTCAGAAGGAACAGAACACCAGAAAGTCCCTGGATATCTCTCATGTTATGTGGTCTGAGTTGTTGTCTGCTATCTCCAAGCGCAAGTGCCTGATTTACGGTCCGTTCATCATGCTGCTTATTGAGGAGGCCTGGGCTCGTGTCTATCCCAAGGTGACGCTGGAGACTGGAGAGTTGGTTTCTCACGACATCAAGCGCCTGAGGAAGAAGGATAACTGGGGCACTCAGGCCCCTAAGACTGGAGTTCCTTCGTCTGCTACTGCCATGGAGACCGAGGAGGAGTCTGGGGCTGAGGATGATGATGATGACTACATGCCTTCTGAGGTAGAGCCCTCTTGGGCTAAGACGCTCAAGTCTAAGATGAAGAAGTTGTTCTGCATGGAGGCTCACGGTGAGTACATGACTCATGTGGCTGAGAAGAAGGCTCGAGGTCGCCACAAGGAGCTCATGCGTCAATTGGGTGCTACAGTTAACAGTGGATCTGAGGACCAGCTTACTGAGGAGGAGGAGTGGATTCAGCAGCACTGCCCGTGGACTGATTCTGATGCCGAGCACTTCCCGACCAACGACGGTGGCGCAGATGATCCCGCTGACATCTGATGTGTGTGTCCGTCTACTGCTATCACCTGGAGCCGTAGCATCACTCCCTCTTCTTTTTGGTGTCTCGATGCCAAAGGGGGAGAGAGTTTAGGGATTTGTGCTTTGTGTCTTCCGTCTTTCGTGTTTGTGTTTTCCTTGCTATTTGCTTTGGTTGGTTTGTGTCAGTGAGACCTATGTTGGTTTGTGTCAGTGAGACCTAAGTTCCCGTCATATGGTGTGAGACATATGCTACCTTATATTTCCAGTATCTTTATCTATGTCACCATATCTTACGAGTTGCATGCTTATCTTGTTAAGTTTATCTATGCTCCTCTCATATATCATGCTTAGGTATTTTGTCGGTCTCTAAAATGTAGGGGGAGCGTTGATCCTAGTATGTGTGCCGTGCAGTCCAAAGCACTTATCGAGATAGCACACATCTAGGGGGAGCCGATCTACATTTTAGGACGTGGGTTTTTGCACTTGTCCTTTATCTCTCTTGTTTGTGCAAATCCCGTATTGTCATCAATCCACCAAAAAGGGGGAGATTGTAAGGGCATATTTATCCCCAAGTTGTTTTGGTGATTGATGACAATGCTTTTGCGGACTAATCATGTGCGTTAAGTTCTTTCAGAGATTCATCCATTGGCACGAGACGATTACCTCCCCTCGGTGTTTTATTCAAGACGGTGTAGCTCCTTTGCTTCGTTGTTGGTGGACTAGTTTCGTAGGAGTCACCGTACTATCAAGAGGGGATCCGCTTTGGTAAGACTCGGGTGGAATCAACACGTACACATCCTTAGCACACCCGTCGTCTTCCTTCCGCATCTTTGGAGCTGCCCTTTTCTTCCGTACCTGCTCCGTTCTGTCCCAGTGGTAGTATCGCGGTCAACAGTGGTAGTACCGCCGAAGCTCTCCAACGGTAGTACCGCTCCACGAAGCGGTAGTACCGCTCCGCAGAGCGGTAGTACCGCTCGCGGGCTTCGGCCGTAGTACCGCAGTTGTTCCGTGCTACTACCGCCTCGATTCGAGACCGGTGTTTCTCGTGTCGGGTTTTGCGGTACTAGGAGCGGTAGTACCGCTTCAAGCGGTAGTACCGCTCTTACTCCCGCGGTAGTACCGCTCTGGGACCAGGGCCCTGTCTTCCTCGGCAGCGCGGTAGTATCGCTGGGTAGGGAGCGGTAGTACCGCTCTCAGCGGTAGTACCGCCCTGCCCTAGCGGTAGTACCGCTCTGTGCGGGGATGTACAGTGGGGTAACGGTTGGATTGATTCCCCCACTATATAAAGGGGTCTTCTTCTCCAAAGTTGACCTACATCTTTCCCCCAAAGCTCCATTGTTGCTCCAAGCTCCATTTTCGCCCGATCTCTCTCCCTAGCCAATCAAACTTGTTGATTTGCTCAGGATTGGTTGAGAAGGCCCCGATCTACACTTCCACCAAGAGAAATTTGATTCCCTCTCTTATCCCTAGCGGATCTTGTTACTCTTGGGTGTTTGAGCACCCTCGACGGTTGAGGTCACCTCGAAGCCATACTCCATTGTGGTGAAGCTTCGTGGTGTTGTTGGGAGCCTCCAATTGTCGTGGAGATAGCCCCAACCTTGTTTGTAAAGGTTCGGTCGCCGCCTTCAAGGACACCAATAGTGGAATCACGGCATCTCGCATTGTGTGAGGGCGTGAGGAGAATACGGTGGCCCTAGTGGCTTCTTGGGGAGCATTGTGCCTCCACACCGCTCTAACGGAGATGTACTTCCCTTTAAAAGGAAGGAACTTCGGTAAGACATCCTCGTCTCCACCGGCTCCACTCTTGGTTACTTCGTGCCTTTACTCTTGCAAGCCTACTTGTGTTCTTTCCATTGCTTGCTTATGTGCTAGTTGTATTTGCATCATATAGGTTGCTCACCTAGTTGCATATCTAGACAACCTATTTTGTTGCAAAGTTTAAATTGGTAAAGAAAAGCTTAAAAATTGTTAGTTGCCTATTCACCCCCCCTCTAGTCAACCATATCGATCCTTTCAGCGGGAGACAAAGTGGATAGGAAGTCCACTTCCGGAGGGTGCCAATTTCTTGGTTGCTCTTTGGTGGTTGGTCTTCCAAGAAGCAAAGCTATGTGTCTCTCTCGTCCACCGAAGCAGAGTATGTGGCGGCCGGTAGTTGTTGTGCACAACTCCTATGGTTGAGGCAAACTTTAAAGTATTACGGTATCATTTGTGACAAAGTGCCTCTTTGGTGTGACAATGAAAGTGCCATCAAGATTTCTCTCAACCCGGTGCAACACTTCAAGACGAAGCATATCGAGATTCGGTATCACTTCATCCGGGATCATATTAGGCGAGGGGAGATCAAGCTCAAGTATGTCAACACTCATGATAACCTTGCATATATTTTCACAAAGCCCTTGGATGAAGCAAGATTTCGCGAGTTAAGGCATGAGCTAAATATCATTGATTCGAGCAATGTGACTTGAACCCTTGCACACCCCATCACGCTCAACGTGTTGTCTAGTTTAGGTGTAGGCATGGACATAGGGGGAGTGTTGTTCTCTCAATGAACTCTCCCTCCCCCCATTATGCATAAATTGATCAACTCTTTCACATTAGCCATTTTTGATGGTATGTGTGCTTCAAAGACGAGTTTTGGTCATGGGCCCAAGGATAATTCTTCGCGGCGCCATACCTCCGGACTCAAACATAGGTGGCCTCGGCCACCGCCCTCTCTTGGAGAGGAGTGTGGTTCTCGTCCTCTCTATGTTGGTTTTTGCGTTTGTGTTTGCTCTCGTTTCCTGTCGCTTTCTTTTCTTGAGCTAAGCTTTTGAGCCAGTTTTCTTGTGGCTGAGCGGTACTACCGCTGGGTGCGCGGTACTACCGCTGATAATCATCAAGCGGTACTACCGCCCACTCCAAGCGGTACTACCGCTCCGGGGCGGGCATGGGGGGTTATGTTCGGGAAGGGGAAGTTGCTTTTCTTCCCCATACCCATTCGCTCCACTCGCTCATCTTCTTCGTTGCTCCAGCGATGCCTCGCCGCAGGAGGGCTTCGATCGGCCGCCGTCTTTGTGCCGCCTCTCTCCAGTTCCTCCGGTGGAGTCGATCCCCACCGCGTCCTCTTGCCATGGATGCCGGTATTGCCCCCGTTCCCGCTCTCTTTTTGCCTAGATCTTGCATCTAGTTGTTAGGGGCAATAGGCATTGTTTTTCTCGATTTTTGGCTAAGTCGAGGCTTGAGTAGGATGGAGATGGGTTCTAGGCCTGTTGGATTGAAGTTTGGTAGGTTTATTTTTGAATTTGGCATCACAGGTAGTGCCGGATCTGTCCACGGTAGTAGGGAACCACCGTTCCCCGTCTAGAGCGGTACTACCGCTCATCTGGCGCGGTACTACCGCTCAAGCGGTACTACCGCTGAAGCGGTACTACCGCTGAAGCGGTACTGCCGTGGTTGGGTCGTGGTACTACCGTTGGATGCCCAATTCCATCATTATCCTACCACTTCTTGATCCATGTTGCTTTGTTTGGAGGCTTATGCTCTTTCTTTCGTG
This sequence comes from Triticum timopheevii, assembly GCA_963921465.1. NCBI lineage: Eukaryota > Viridiplantae > Streptophyta > Magnoliopsida > Poales > Poaceae > Triticum > Triticum timopheevii. The sequence continues at coordinate 450,292,991 of OY997272.1, read as the reverse complement.
TTGCTTCTTTTGCTCGCGTGTTTGGTTCCAGGTGATGAACACCCTGAGCAGCAAGCCCGCCGTGTCAACCCCGGACGTTCAACATCAAAGCGCTACCGCACCTCTGAGATAGTGGGTGCTTCATCAAGTTCTCATCCTCCGCCTCAACTCAAGAAGAAGCCTGCCAACAAGCCGAAGCCGAGGGGCAAGACTGTGACCGAGATGACTGCCAAGGAATTCTGGGAAAGGCGTCGCCGCAACCCCTATGCGGAAGACCAAGAACCCACTTTGGTCAACCGTCCGTTCTGGAATCGTTTTTAGTTCGCCATCTACTTTGATGTGATCAAGGCCAAGAAGAATCTCTATGTTGATGTGCGCTCCATTGACACGGATGCTATGGAGAAGGATCCTGAGTACTTTGGCGAAGCCCTTCAGATGTGCTCTCAGCTGAACATCCTCAGAATCATGCAGTTCAACAAGGACTTTGATGCAGATTTGGTGGCTCAATTCTATGCCACTGTTCATCTCGGGACTGATGCAGAAAGGACTCTGACTTGGATGACAAATGGCAAGTTGCTTTCTGTCAAGTGGAAGGCCTTCATGGAGTTACTTGGGATGGAAGATCACGGGCTTGAGACTCTAGTTGGCTTCTGCCCTCACTGCAATACCACCTCCACTCACAAGCAAGCTCTCTGGCCCTACTATTCTGTGAAGATTCATCCCGTGACTGAGAAGGAAACCTATGAGTTGCCTGCCTTTCTAGACATCCTTCACCGTGTTTTCCGAGAGACTCTATTCCCTCGTATCGGGAATCTGGATATGGTCCACTCCTATCTTGTGGATATGCTACTCTTCTCCCAGCATGAGATGGAAACAAACACTGGCGAGTCCCTGGACATCTCTCATGTTATGTGGTCTGAACTTCTTTCTGCCGTTTCTGAGCGCAAGTGCCCGATTTATGGTCCATTTATCATGTTGCTCATTGAGAAGGCCTAGGCTCATGTCTATCCCAAGGTTATGCTGGAAACTGGAGAATTGGTCTCTCATGAGATCAAGCGTCTAAGGAAGAAGGACAATTGGGGCACCCCGGCTCCTAAATCTGGGGGTCCATCTACTGTTGCTGACATGGATACCGAGGGCAAAGCTGAGGCCGATGATGATGAGGACTATGAGCCCTCTGGCGTGGTGCCTTCTTGGCAAAGAAGCTTAAGCGTAAGATGAAGAAACTCTCCTGCATGGAGTCTCATGGCCAGTACATGTCTCAGGTCTTTGAGAAGAAGGCCCGCAGCCGTCACAAGGAGCTCATGCGTCAGTTGGGTGCAACTGTTAACAGCGGGTCTGAGGGCAGGATCACTGATGAGGAGGAGTGGGTTCAGCAGCACTGCCAGTGGACCGATTCAGACGCCAAGCAGTTTCCGACCGAAGACGGCGATGCAGACGATCCCGCTGGGATGTGATGTTCGAGATCCTCAGTTTGCTATCACCTGGAGCTGTAGCAACGCTCTTTGCCTTTTTGGTGTCTCGATGCCAAAGGGGGAGAGAGTATAGGGATTTGTGTTGTTGCTTTCTCTTGTCGTTTGCTTGATTTGGTTTTGTGCCTATGAGACCTAAGTTCCAGTCATATGGTGTCAGACATATGCTACCTTATCCATTATTATCTATGTCCTTCAAGTACTTTGGTATTTTGTGAGTTGCATGATTATCTGTTATATTCCCTGCTCTCACGTACCCATATGCTTAGGTTGTTGGACTATAAAAGATAGGGGGTGTGTTGATCCTAATGTGTGTGCTTTGCATTCCAAAGGCACTACTAATTAGGTGCACACATTCAGGGGGAGCCCGTCTATTTTTTGTAGTTCTAAGTATCTCTTTATTCTTGTTCTATCCTTGTGCAAATCCCTTGTTGTCATCAATCCACCAAAAAGGGGGAGATTGTTAAGGCATATCTCTCTCGATGTAGTTTTGGCGATTGATGACAACACGTTTGCGGACTAATCGTCTGCTTTGAGCATTTCAGAGATTCATCCTTTGGCACGAGACGATTCCTTCCCCTCGGAGTTTTAATCAAGACGGTGTAGCTCTTTCGTTTCAGTTGTGGTGGACATGTTTCGTAGGAGTCACCGTACTATCAAGAGGGGATCCGCTGTTGGTAAGGCTAGGGTGGAATCAACACGTACACATCTGTTTTTACACCCACTGAGCCTTCCCGCTTTGATGGAGGCTTTCTTCCCCTTCTATGGGTTTTGGCTTGGTCCCAGCGGTAGTACCGTGGTGCCCAGCGGTAGTACCGCTCAAGAGCCAGAGGCGGCAGTACCGCTCTGCAGCGGTAGTACCGTCTGTGGGTCCTCAGCCGTAGTACCGCTGCGATACCGGGCTCCTACCGCGTCGACTCGAGGGGGTCGCCCCTCGTGTCGGATTGTGCGGCACTAAGCAGCGGCTGTGGAAGCGGTAGTACCGCTCGAGAGCGGTAGTACCGCCCTACCACCGCGGCAGTACCGTTCTGGGTCCATCCCTGCCCATCTGCTTGCCCTTCCTGGCTGCACGGCAGTACATTGTGGTGCCCAGCGGTAGTACCGCTGCCCCCAGCGGTAGTACCGCCCTCTGCGGGGCTGTTCTGGGGGGTAACGGTTGGATTGTTTCCCCCACTATAAAAGGGGGTCTTCTTCTCCAAAGTTGACTTACCTCTTCCCCCAAAGCTCCATTGTTGCTCCAAGCTCCATTTTTGCCCGATCTCTCTCCCTAGCCAATCGAACTTGTTGATTTGCTCGGGATTGGTTGAGAAGGCCCCGATCTACACTTCTACCAAGAGAAATTTGATTCCCCCCACTAATCCCTAGCGGATCTTGTTACTCTTGGGTGTTTGAGCACCCTAGACGGTTGAGGTCACCGCGGAACCATAGTCCATTGTGGTGAAGCTTCGTGGTGTCGTTGGGAGCCTCCAATTAAGTTGTGGAGATTGCCCCAACCTTGTTTGTAAAGGTTCGGTCGCCGCCTTCAAGGGCACCAATAGTGGAATCACGGCATCTCGCACTGTGTGAGGGCGTGAGGAGAATACGGTGGCCCTAGTGGCTTCTTGGGGAGCATTGTGCCTCCACACCGCTCTAACGGAGACGTACTTCCCCTCAAAAGGAAGGAATTTCGGTAACACATCCTCGTCTTCACCGGCTCCACTCTTGGTTATCTCATGCCTTTACTTGTGCAAGTTATTTGTGTTGTATCCCTTGCTTGCTTGTGTACTTGTTGTTGTTGCATCATATAGGTTGCTCACCTAGTTGCATATCTAGACAACCTACTTTGATGCAAAGTTTAATTTGATAAAGAAAAGCTAAAAATTGTTAGTTGCCTATTCACCCCCTCCTAGTCAACTATATCGATCCTTTCACACGTTGATCAAAATTCTCAAAACTTGAACACTCTGCCCTCCAAACAGTGGGATGAATGGAGAACTAAAAAACACCTCTATTAGGTTTTGTCACTGCACATGTTTCTATTTTTCGCATCTGTGCTGAATGAACCGCAATACACTTTACCCTAGGGTACCACCTAATTGACCCGCAACAAAAAAGAATGCCACCGAATTCATGAAACTTACATATATTGCTGAAATTGCAAAGTTGAAAATACTAGTATGGAAGAACCACATCCGTATGATTATCCAGTTCTAACTATTGATTGTGTAAGAGAAGGAACAACATATTTCCATGATTTTACAAAGATCATCCATCATAATATCAAAGCATTAACAAAATCAATTTTGAAAAGGAATGGCGCGGTCTAACTCTCTAACATGTTTTAACAATTAAACTACCAAGCGTTCATGCAAAACTTCTCTGTTTCTGTTTCATGCAAAACTTCTGAATTATATGTAATCACTTGTCCTTTTATATCTTTCACATCTCACATATTGCGAGTCTAACTACTCTTCTTCTTTTTGCGGGTGAACTACTGTTCGTCACTATATGAACATTGATTCTATACATTGTTATGAATTTCCGCAACAACCCGCGGGGAATTATCTAGTTGGACAAAGAGACGGCCCCGTGATTGGCTAGAACTGACATCCATCCAGAGCTCAATGAGTCAAGAGCAAAAGAATGACTTCCATGGGGGAACTCACGTGGACAGGAAAGCACTGCTGGGAGCCCCCGGTAGATCTATGTCCCCGGCTGGTCTTTTTAAAAGACTGCCTGGGCCGCGAGCTGTCACATCTAGCACATTGAGTGGTGGAGCGACGCCTCCGCCATTGCAATGGAGGTCTTTGCAGATTTGTTTCAGCAACATAAGTATTGTTGCGGATTTCTTTACAACAAAAGTCTTGTTTTGTAGTTTTTTTTAAACAAAGATCATGTTACGAACAAAAAATTGCAACATAAATCATGCATGGGAGGAGAGACATCGGTAAAAGGAGACAAGGCTGGAGAGGAACTCTGGGCGGCCACGGGGGACAGGCGTCGGGAGGCGGTGGACGAAACGGTCCGATCCGTCTGGTGATTAGAAGAGTTTTTCTTTTTTGGTTCATAAAACTTGTTTTTATGGGATGAGCCGACCCTAAAACCCCCGTCACGTTGCCCCCCCGAATCTCCGGGTGGGTCTTCCTCGAACCGGACCCCATGGCCGGCGCGGCCTTCCTCGGGAGCCGCGAGGGCCACGACACCCCAAGCACCGTCCTGCTCGACCTCTTCGGCTCCGTCGGCCCCAGCCGCAGCGCCACCACCGCCACGTCCAAGACGAGCGCCGGCTTGCCCATCGCGGTGACCTTCTGCGCCCTCCGTCCGCCAGCCCTCTCGTACTTCTCCGTCGACTGCGCCGCGTGCCCGGAACCCAAGTCCCTACCCCTGGCGCCCCAGGTCATCGCCGCGGACGCCGACCTCGTCCTCCTCCGCGTCCCCGTCGACCGGTCGGCCAGGTTCAGCGTCAGGTTCTGCGACTACTTCGTCTACACGGCGCACCCCCGACGCCCAAGGCTGGACCTGCTCCCGCCGTCCGCTCCCCATCGCTTCGAATTTCAAGACCGGGAGATGGCCATACTGAGCTGCGGCGACGGCGGCGGCGGTTACGCCGTAGCCGCCCTCCAGACCCTCGGCAAGTTCACCTTCACGCTTCACCTGTACCGCTCCGGGCCCGACGGCGAGCAAGGGGCTTGGACGTCCAAGGTGGTGGAGGTGGAGGAGCCGCTGAGGGACAAGGTGTGCCCGACGACCCCTCCCTCGTCGCCGGGGCTCTTCCACCACAGTACAAACACCGTGATCACGCTCGGCGGCGCCAAAGGCACGGTCGGCTGGGTGGATCTCTGGCGAGGCATCGTCCTCTGCGACGTGCTGGAGGAGAGCCCCAAGCTCCGCGACATGCCGCTGCCATTGCCCTCCAAGGGCAACCGGAACGCGTACCGCGACGGCTGCCCCTACTACTCTCGCAGCGTCGTCGTCAACCAGAGCAAGGACACCATCAAGTACGTGGAGATGGAGATCTACCAAGCTATACCGCTCACGCCCGAGGACAAGGCGTATCATGAGTGGCTGAGCCAGCAAGAATGCCCGATGTACTTCTTGGTCCCTAGCCCCTGGAAGGCCACCACATGGAGCATGCCGGTGCCGGTCACCTCATGGGAGGGCTGGCAGCGTCGACGCTCCGCCCGCTCGGCGGAAATCGACATCCCTCCCGACGTCGCAACGCGTTACAAGAAGCTGCGCACGGACAAGGAGGGGGGAACCTTGTCCTCCCTGCGACGCCTGCGCATGTCTTACCGCACCGTGAGCGTCGCCGACGACGATGATGATGTCGTCTACATTTTGTCAAGGGAGGGCACCGATATGTCGACGGTGCTCACCGTCGACATGAGGATGAAGACTCTGCGAGGAGTCGCCAAGCTACCAGACCACCACTACGGTTTTACGCCCTGCTTCCTTGCTACCGGGATCTCCAAACATCTCAGGACTACTGGTAGTACAGGTGAAGAATCCCTTGAGCAGACTGAGGCGCAAGATGCAAATGTTTGTCATCAAGAAAGTGCACGAGTTTGCTTGATTGAAGGTGTTTACTGCTGACCTGTGTGCAAGCTGGGCTGGATGCAGAGGGTTAATCCTGAATATATTTATGTTCTGCCTATGTACCATGTGTCTTTAATTTGCTCAGATTATGAAGAGTATGTTTTTAGCTTGTCTTTGTTTTACAGATGAAATAAAACAAAATTGGCATGAGCCTGCACTCCATTTTCTGCAAGCCTTTAATCCCATGAACTAGCTGCACTGCCTAATCGCTCTCTGGTCTGGATAACACTCCGTTGATGCCTAACAGTGCCTTCTGGACACCTAGTTCCAGGGTCACCCAGCAGCATGTCCAAATCATGAATTCCTTCAAAAACACAATGAAACAGCTTGTCCAAAACACCATTTTGAACACAATTCAGATCCCAACATAATATAGAACATATACAAAATAGTTCAAACACAATCGTCAACACAACCATGCTGCCACGGCCATTGAAAATATGTACATATACGTCAAAGAAAACATGTCATTGCAATATTTTATAAGCGTGTATCGACTCCATCCTTTTTACCCTTATTAATAACTTGATCCACACCACATAAAGAATGATCCAGAGACGTTATCACCGAGAACCAGGGCAAGTTAATTCGCTCAGCCAACGAAAGTTAAAAACAAGTTATTAGTTTACAAGAAACAGAATGATGTCCACACAACTTTTTCATGTCTAATTAACTTGCTGCTACCTTATATGTTACAAAGCGCAAAACGAAGAAAAAAAGGCGAAGACACACGCCCAAGCAAGCAGATGAGCTGGGAGCCTAAAATACAGGAGATTCCTCGGCGCTGGTTTGGATTTGCAAGAGAACATGGCTAAAGCCTAAAGGCAACAACACATAAAGACGGAACTAGATGCAGACACAAAGTTAAAAGATGCCTGAAACATGCGAGGGTTAGTAGTCATCTTCGTCGTCCAAGTCTGGATCGTTCGATGGACGTATTCTCTTGCCATCTCTCCCTCCAGGACGCCCTCCCTTCTTTGGTTTCCCTCTGCCAAAAGAATATACGACATATCAGAAAAACAGGCAAACTGCTTTTGTTAATCACTGCACGGGCCAAAGTTTTTAGGCAGAGCTATCTGAAACTTACTGGCCATTAGCTGGAGTGCTTGCGCCCTTTGAACGACCTGCATATTCTCTTGCCTCTGCCAGGGTGGCGCATGTATTCAATTCAGTTTATTATCTGCTGCTGGTTTCAACAGAAAACAGAAACAAGTAAAGCTTACCATCTCGTGCAGCCAGCTGCTCTTCAACCTGGAAATTATATGGAAGAATAATGTTCAACATCAGCGAATTCATTAATTTGAATAGGGAAAGGAAGTAATAAGTAGGAAGGCTAGTGCTTTTCAGTGGTACTGGCACTATTGCTCATACCGCTGGAGAAGTAACTGATGAAAGAGAGAATAGTCTCTCATCAACCTGAAACTTCCTGGAACGCTTGAGGCTGAAACGTGTCAGACACAAGCCATCATGAGTATTCTATGTGAGATCTAGTGTCTGAATTCTTTGAAAAAATAAAACATAACTGCATGCTAAATACATATTGCTTCAGCAGAATGGTGACATCCAACCAGTCCCACATAGTCAACTGGTTGCCATCAGCCCGGAACAGATTATGTCAGTATAAGGTACTTGCACAACAAACAAAGAAACTGACTTTAAGTCTACAATATCAGAGAACACTGGCATAATTAGTTTTTCAGGGTTATTCATCCCCTGATGTATATCTAGCACTATTGATCATTGACCCAATTGTTAGCTAATTAATATGTATGGCCAGTGGCACAGATATACAAGCCAGGTCAGATACCGTAATCCAATCAATATAGCTCATGGTAATAATAAACAGAGACTCTAAGCAAAATCTGAGACCTCAATTCTCATAAATATAAATGGTAATCAAAGACAACGATATAGAAAAGGATGGACAAATGACGTTCTCCATACAGAGAAGAACCCCTAACAGTTCATCAGTTTATTCAAATCTAAATAATAGAAAGGTCTCTTACTTGGCAGTGTTTTTTGACGATGACAAGAATGATTCAAAACCCTTCAGCACGCTTCCGAATTGATTAGACTCTTGTAGGTAGGTGGTCTCCATATCATAAACCTGGTTGGATAATAGTAGATATTAATACAAGCTATAGGTTGCCAAAATGGTTTCTAAGACATGCGTGGACAGTAAGAAAATTTGACTTATACGCACATGACCAATGGATAACTGATGTTTTTCCTCGTCAGTTATAAGATAGATTGGCACCTAAAAGAAGTTACTAATGTACTCCCTCCGTCCCAAAATAAGTGGCTTAACTTTAGTACAACTTTGTACTAAAGTTAGTACAAAGTTGAGACACTTATTTTGGGACAGAGGGAGTAATAATAAAGAAAAAGAGGACACCATAAAATAGAGTAAGACTAGTATAGGATCTGCACTTGGCGTGAGATCGTGCGATCCAGCCATATCAACCGTTCGATTTTTAAGGCAAGGTACAGATTAAGCAAGAACGGAAGGGCTTAATAACTTGGTGCAAAGCCCCTGCTATCATCTCATAATGCTGCATGTGATCCACCCACCGTCAGCCATCCCCTATACATGTCCAAACTGCACTTGGTAGTTCGAAAGTACTGAAGACGAGGTTCCTGCAATGAACGCATACAGTAATTGCAGAGTGGGTTTTCTCCCACGAATGCATACATATTTCTAGGCCTGAGTTGTCCCAGCACACACGAACAGACGAACACATGCAATTTGTTGGATACAAAAATTCCACCATACAAAGTTAAATAACTAACAAACTGAAAAATAACAGCATTTACGATTATGAATAAGGTTCTGTACAAATATCATGAACAGCAAAGTCGAACCACCATTCGAATTTTAAAACCCGATCCAAACATCCAGATCATGAACAAACACTATAAAAATACATGAACAAAAAATACCAACAATTCATGATCTCCCATGAACTATGCTTTACCTTCAGTCTCGCACCCCAGATTAGAACAAGAAACTTCACCTAGATACGAATCTAGGACAGGGATCAAGGAAGATGCAACCACCGAAGAGTCACACTTGGGCAGCGGACATATTCGGCCGAAGGGGTTGCTTGCATAGGGGCGTTCACGGTCGTTTGGAAGAACAAGTGACAACGGTGCACGAGAAGCCGGCGGTGGACCTTGTCATGGCAGGATATGGCAGTGTCACGTCATGGGGCTGGCGGAACAGCCAACGGCGAGGCTCGGGAAGGCCAGATCTGGTGGTTCTGAGGCTCAGAGAGGTTCGGTGAGGTTGGCGGCGCGCTCCGGCAACCCTCGCTGATGCATGAGAGATGGGATTACATTTGGGCTGGAACGAGGGGCTTCATGTGAAGAGTTAGGCCTGCAATACTTGGTACCTCAAGGATTTTTGTGCAAATGTCTTGCATCTTTTTACTTGATTCGATCTGTGAGTTTCCCTGTCTAGTGAGACAACAGATATAGAGCACTAGTTCTTTTGGCAAAAGTAGCAAAAGTATACATTGGCGTTACTAGGAAATGTGCCGTCTAAGCAGGAAAATGATTCTGCTCGACCTGTCGAGCGGATGTGTGGCTGCTGATGTTGATTTCATCTGACCATCCAACGTTAACATGAACATGTTATGTACAGCAGAGGCGGCCACATGGAATATTTACAGAAAGTTACCAACTGGTGCCAGCGCACAAATCATAGCACACACTTTAGAGATGCCAAAAAAACAATATAGTAATTAAATTACCGGGATGCTACCGCTGGTTATTACTCCACTTGTAGCACTTGTCTAACTTGTATATTAACACTGGAGTGTATTGAAAGACTTGAAATAAAACCAATATGCATAGGTCACTTTTTCGATTATACACACTGTCCATTCTACTAGACCAATTATTCTGATGGTTCAATAATTTTATTTTGGATGAAATGACAAGATTTAGCATTATGAATATAAGGTCAGACCTTTTTTGCTACTCTAGAACCTTAAGAAAGCTTTATAAGAGAATATACTACTCCCTCCGTCCCATAATGTAAGATGCTTTTTGACACTACACTAGTGTCAAAAAACGTCCTACATTATGGGACAGAGGGAGTAGAATATAGCTCAAAATGTTCTTATGGCTATAGTATAAGTGGATGTATTATTACTATGATTTATTTCTTACGGACAGGGCAATAACTGCAACACTGAGGCTTGATTAAAATAATAAAAATCTTTAACCGGCTATTTTGAGCATCAGGCTGTTTCATATGACTGACATCATAGAAATCAGTTTTCACACGCGCAATTGGTTGATCAAAAGAAGTAAGTAAGCAATCATCTTTTGCAAAAGATAATGGAAGCAGCAAATTTGTTGTCAAACTCCCTGCATCCAAAATTTAATTCAATCACGGAACTTCAGTTTGACGCAATAGGATTTCCCCCAAATTGCGCTAACTATTCACTCCACGGAATAACACGTTGTGGTTTCAGACACAATAGGTTCAGACGTCTGTCTTTCAGACTTGTATTGTTCTGGTGCACTAAATAAGACAAATTCATGTTGCTTTCATGTATACTGGATTAGCAAATGTTTCATGGTCCTGAATTTGAAATCTTACGCGGCAGAAAGCCTCCCAAAGGAAGGAACGCAGGAGATGCAAATTCTAACAAACAGAGGAGGCCTCCCGAAAGAGGGACAGCAGGGGCTGGAGGAGACCTAACCTGCCGCTCGATGGAGCGGACCTCCTCCTGGAGCTTGGCGCGCTTGCCCATCAGGGCCGAGAGCATCGCCGTGGGGTTCGGCGCCGCCGCCGCCGCGGCCGCCGACGGCGCGGAGCCCGACGCGGCCTTGTGCGAACCCCCTCCTCCGCCCCCTGAGTCCATCGCGGTTCTAGGGCTCGAGCTTTGTGTTTTGGTTTTGGCCTTTTGGTGGGGGCGTCTTTGCAAGTTTGTATCGTTCGCCGACGATTTTGCCAATCCGGCTAACGCCCCCCTTCGTTTTTCAACGTAAACTTCGCAATTTCTGCAAATCCCCGGAGGGGGGAAAGAAAAAGAAAAGATAGCACAAAACTTTTTATTAGTGTCAAGAAAAAGAAAATATATATATAAGAACCTTTTATTTTAAATTTTCGGACAAATCATCAGTTACCAAAGAAGATAATCACATTTTAGAAGCAAGAAGATAAATGCAGAGGGAAGAGAACAAGTGTCAAGGATGACTATTCTAGTGAACCCGTGAATGATTAATAATTATAGCTTCAGGTAACGACAAAAATCATATATAGCCATATGATAGTTATGTTATGGGATTAAATGCCTATGATTTAAATCCGCCTCGATCAAGAGAATAAGCTAAATAATTTTGATCCTGAAATCGCTTTTAGCAACTAGCACTCTTGTTAAATAACAGGGTAGATACATTTACTTTTTATTCAAAATATATTCATTGATTCAATTGAAATAAATAAAATAAAACTCGTTGTACCCGACTCCGCATATTCATGCATTTATGCTCATAGCCTATATCAGCATCCACAGTCGTTTTATATTTGTGTATAGGAAAAAGTCGTTTTATATTTGTGTATAGGAAAAGACACATAGTCAATCATGCATAATTATTGCCACATCAGATCCTCCGTTCACAAGTTGGACTCTAGTGAAATGTAAACTTCATGACTAGGGATGCAAGCATGAACCGATGAAAACTCGCATACATGTATTGTTTTTTTAGAAAGAAGGCTCACGATGAACCCAACTTTGAATTTTGAAATCCATCAGAAATGACAACGGCTAACTAGCATCAACGACCGAAAGATACAACTAGAAGATATGCGGAAACTTGCTGGACCTGGGAACCTCAACTTCTCTGTCGCCAGTTGAACCCCACATCCATCGTGTCGCTGCCGCCTAACCTGATGCGGGTTTTGGGCCTTCACCAGAGAATGGAGTCACCAGTGGAAAGCAACACAATTGGGCATCGCCGCCACCGTGGTGGGACCATCCAACTAAGGGTTTCACCAGTCTTGAGCCTAAACCACCAACACCCCTCCTTCTTTGGATCCGGTGAGCGAGGGCTACTAGCAGCCATAACAGATGTGGGAGAGTGAGTTGAGGAGGAGATGATCACGACCTTCAGATTTGGTTTGAAGGAGAGGTTCCACATTGAGGCCGCCGCTTGTGCAACGGACCATCACCTTCCGAGAGGCCACAACTGCGATGTCACCGTGCCTTCCAGGGTCACCGATGTTGGTGTCAAAACCGGCGGATCTCGGGTAGGGGGTCCCAAATTGTGCGTCTAAGGCTAATGATAACAGGGGACAGGGGACACGATGTTTACCCAGGTTCGGGCCCTCTCTATGGAGGCAATACCCTACTTCCTGCTTGATTGATCTTGATGAATATGAGTATTACAAGAGTTGATCTACCAGGAGATCGTAATGGCTAAAACCCTAGAAGTCTAGCCTATGATTATGATTGCCTCTACGGACTAAACCCTCCGGTTTATATAGACACCGGAGGGGACTAGGTGAAGGAAATATGCCCTAGAGGCAATAATAAAGTTATTATTGATTTCCTTATTTCATGATAAATGATTATTATTCATGCTAGAATTGTATTAACCAGAAACTTAGTACATGTGTGAATACATAAACAAACAAAGTGTTACTAGTATGCCTTACTTGACTAGCTCGTTAATCAAAGATGGTTAAGTTTCCTAACCATAGACATGAGTTGTCATTTGATTAACGAGATCACATCATTAGGAGAATGATATGATTGACTTGACCCATTCCGTTAGCTTAGCACTTGACCGTTTATGTATGTTGCTATTGCTTTCTTCATGACTTATACATGTTCCTATGACTATGAGATTATGCAACTCCCGTTTATCGGAGGAACACTTTGTGTGCTACCAAACGTCACAACGTAACTGGGTGATTATAAAGGAGCTCTACAGGTGTCTCCGAAGGTACTTGTTGAGTTGACGTATTTCAAGATTAGGATTTGTCACTCCGATTGTCGGAGAGGTATCTCTGGGCCCTCTCGATAATACTCATCACTATAAGACTTGCAAGCATTGTGACTCATAAGTTAGTTGCGGGATGAAGTATTACGGAACGAGTAAAGAGACTTGCCAGTAACGATATTGAACTAGGTATGATGATACCGACGATCGAATCTCGGGCAAGTAACATACCGATGAAAAAGGGAACAACGTATGTTGTTATGCAATTCGACCGATAAAGATCTTCGTAGAATATGTAGGAGCCAATATGGGCATCCAGGTTCCGCTATTGGTTATTGACCAGAGAAGTGTCTCGGTCATGTCTACATAGTTCTCGAACCCGTAGGGTCCGCATGCTTAACGTTCGTTGACGATATAGCATTAGATGAGTTATGTATGTTGGTGACCGAATGTTGTTCGGAGTCCCGGATATGATCACAGACATGACGAGGAACTCGGGAATGGTCCGGAGATAAAGATTGATATATGGGATAATAGTGTTTGGTCTCCGGAAGGGTTCCGGAATTCACCGGAAGGGGTTTCGGATGTTTCCCGAAATGTTTGGGTACGAGAACACTTTATTTGGGCCAAAGGGGAAAGTCCATAAGGTTTTTGGAAAGCGCAAAAGGAAGTTTTGCAGAGTCCAGGGGCCAGACGCCAGGGTCCCTGGCGTCTGGGTCCAGACGCCGGGAACCCTGGCGCCTGGCCCTGGAGTCCGAGAAGGACTCTTGCCTTTCGCGTGAAAACCGACTTTGTGGAGGCTTTTACTCCAAGTTTCGACCCCAAGGCTCAACATATAAATAGAGGGGCAGGGCTAGCACCAAAGAGATATCAAGAAACACCAAGCCGTGTGCCGGCAACCCCGTCCCCTCTAGTTTATCCTCCGTCATAGTTTCCGTAGTGCTTAGGCGAAGCCCTGCGGAGATTGTTCTTCACCAACACCGTCACCACGACGTCGTGCTGCCGGAACTCATCTACTACTTCGCCCGTCTTGTTGGATCAAGAAGGCGAGGACGTCATCGAGCTGAACGTGTGCTGAATGCGGAGGTGCCGTACGTTCGGTACTTGATCGGGGCGGATCATGAAGGTGTACGACTACATCAAACGCGTTGATAAACGCTTCCGCTTAGCGATCTTCAAGGGTATGAAGATACACTACCCCTCTCATTGCTATGCATCACCATGATCTTGCTTGTGCATAGGATTTTTTTTGAAATTACTACGTTACCCAACAGTGGCATCCGAGCTAGGTTTATGCGTAGATATTATATGCACGAGTAGAACACAAGTGAGTTGTGGGCGATACAAGTCATACTGCTTACCAGCATGTCATACATTGGTTCGGCGGTATTGTTGGATGAAGCGGCCCGGACCGACATTACGCGTATGCTTACGCGAGACTAGTTCTACCGACGTGCTTTGCACACAGGTGGCTGGCGGGTGTCAGTTTCTCCAACTGTAGTTGAACTGAGTGTGGCTACGCCCTATCCTTGCGAAGGTTAAAACAGCACTAACTTGACGAAATATCATTGTGGTTTTGATGCTAGGTAAGAACGATTCTTGCTCAGCCCATAGCAGCCACGTAAAACTTGCAACAACAAAGTAGAGGATGTCTAACTTGTTTTTGCAGGGCATGTTGTGATGTGATATGGTCAAGACATGATGCTAAATTTTATTGTATGAGATGATCATGTTTTGTAACAGAGTTATCGGCAACTGGCAGGAGCCATATGGTTGTCGCTTTATTGTATGCAATGCAATCGCCCTGTATTTGCTTTACTTTATCACTAAGCGGTAGTGATAGTCGTATAAGCAATAGTTGGCGAGACGACAACGATGCTATGATGGAGATCAAGGTGTCACGCCGGTGACGATGGTAATCATGACGGTGCTTCGGAGATGGAGATCACAAGCACAAGATGATGATGGCCATATCATATCACTTATATTGATTGCATGTGATGTTTATCCTTTATGCATCTTATTTTTATTTGATTGACGGTAGCATTATAAGATGATCTCTCACTAAATTTCAAGGTATAAGCGTTCTCCCTGAGTATGCACCGTTGCGAAAGTTCTTCGTGCCGAGACACCACGTGATGATCGGGTGTGATAAGCTCTACGTTCAAATACAATGGGTGTAAGACAGTTTTACACACGCAAAATACTCAGGTTAAACTTGACGAGCCTAGCATATGCAGATATGGCCTTGGAACACTAAGACCGAACGGTCGAGCATGAATCATATAGTAGATATGATCAACATAGTGATGTTCACCATTGAAAACTACTCCATCTCACGTGATGATCGGACATGGTTTAGTTGATTTGGATCACGTGATCACTTAGATGATTAGAGGAATGTCTATCTAAGTGGGAGTTCTTAAGTAATGTGATTAATTGAACTTTAATTTATCATGAACTTAGTCCTGATAGTATTTTGCAGATAATGTTGTAGATCAATAGCTCGCGATGTTGCTCCCCGTTTATTATTATTTTTGATATGTTCCTAGAGAAAACTAAGTTAAAAGATGATAGTAGCAATGATGCGGACTGGGTCCGTGATCTAAGGTATCCTCATTGCTGCACAGAAGAACTATGTCCTTAATGCATCGCTAGGTGACAGACCTATTGCAGGAGCAGATGCAAACGTTATGAACGTTTGGCTAGCTCAATATGATGACTACTTGATAGTTTAGTGCACCATGCTTAACGGCTTAGAATCGGGACTTCAAAGACGTTTTGAACGTCATGGACCATATGAGATGTTCCAGGAGTTGAAGTTAATATTTCAAGCAAATACCTGAGCTGAGAGATATGAAGTCTCCAAAAAGTTCTATAGCTAAAAGATGGAGGAGAATTGCTCAACTAGTGAGCATGTGCTCAGGTTGTCTAGGTACTACAATCGCTTGAATCAAGTGGGAGTTAATCTTCCAGATAAGATAGTGATTAACAGAGTTCTCTAGTCATCATCACCGAGTTACTAGAACTTCATGATGAACTATAGTATGCAAGGGATGACGAAAACGATTCCCGAGCTCTTCGTGATGTTGAAATCGACGAAGGTAGAAATCAAGAAAGAGCATCAAGTGTTGATGATTGACAAGACCACTAGTTTCAAGAAAAGGGCAAAGGGAAAGAAAGGGAACTTCAAGTAGAATGACAAGCAAGTTGTCACTCTCGCGAAGAAGCCCAAAGCTGGACCAAAGCCTGAAACTAAGTGCTTCCATTGCAAAGGAAATGGTCACTGGAAGCGGAAATGCCCTGAATATTTGGTGGCTAAGAAGGATGGCAAAGTGAACAATGGTATATTTGATATAGAGGTTATTGATGTGTACCTTACTAGTGTTTATAGTAGCACCTGAGTATTTGATACTTGTTTGGTTGCTAAAAATTAGTAACTCGAAACAGGAGTTACAAAATAAACAGAGACTAGTTGAGGGTGAAGTGATGATGTGTGTTGGAAGTGGTTCCAAGATTGATATGATCATCATCGCACACTCCCTATACTTTCGGGATTAGTGTTAAACCTAAATAGATGTTATTTGGTGTTTGCGTTGAGCATGAATATGATTTGATCATGTTTATTGCAATACGGTTATTCATTTAAAGTCAGAGAATAATTGTTGTTCTGTTTACATGAATAAAACCTTCGATGGTCATACACCCAATGAAAATGGTTTGTTGGATCTCGATCGTAGTGATACACATATTCATAATATTAATGCCAAAAGATGCAAAGTTGATAATGATAGTGCAACTTATTTGTGGCACTGCCGTTTGGGTCATATCGGTGTAAAGCACATGAAGAAACTCCATAAAGATGGATTTTTGGAATCACTTGGTTATGAATCATTTGATGCTAGCGAACCATGCCTTTTGGGCAAGATGACTAAAACTCCGTTCTCCAGAACAATGGAACGAGCTACTGACTTGTTGGAAATAATACATACCGATGTATGCGGTCCAATGAGTGTTGATGCTCGTGGCGGGTATCGTTATTTTCTGACCTTCACAGATGATTTGAGCAGATATGAGTATATCTACTTAATGAAGCACAAGTCTAAAACATTTGAAAAGTTCAAAGAATTTCAATGTGAAGTGGAGATTCATCGTAACAAGAAAATAAATTTCTACAATCTGATCGTAGAGGAGAATATTTGAGTTACGAGTTTGGCCTTCATTTAAAAACAATGTGGAATAGTTTCACAGCTCACGCCACATGGAACACCACAGCGTAATGGTGTGTCCGAACGTCGTAACCGCACTTTATTGGATATGGTGCGATCTATGATGTATCTTAACGATTTACCACTATCATTTTGGGGTTATGCATTAGAGACAACTGCATTCACTTTAAATAGGGCACCATCAAAATCCGTTGAGACGACGCCTTATGAACTATGGTTTGGTAAGAAACCAAAGTTGTCGTTTCTTAAAAGTTTGGGGCTGCGATGCTTATGTGAAAAAGTTTCAACCTGATAAGCTCAAACCCAAATCGGAGAAGTGCGTCTTCACAGAATACCCAAAGGAAACTGTTGGGTACACCTTCTATCACAGATACGAAAGCAAGATATTTGTTGCTAAGATGGATCCTTTCTAGAGAAGGAGTTTCTCTTGAAATAAGTGAGTGGGAGGAAAGTAGAGCTTGATAAGGTAATTGTACCTTCTCCCAAATTGGAAAGTAGTTCATCACAGAAATCAGTTCCAGTGATTCCTACACCAATTAGTGAGGAAGCTAATGATGATGATCATGAAACTTCAGATTAAGTTACTACAAAACCTCGTAGGTCTTCCAAAGTACAGTCCGCACCAGCGTAGTGCGGTAATCCTGTTCTGGAAGTTATGTTACTGGACCATGATGAACCTACGAACTATGAGGAAGCGATGATGAGCCCAGATTCCGCGAAATGGCTTGAAGGCCATGAAATCTGAGATGGGATCCATGTATGAGAACAAAGTGTGGACTTTGGTGGACTTGCCCGATGATCGGCAAGCCATAGAAAATAAATGGATCTTCAAGAGGAAGACAAGTGCCAATAGTAGTGTTACTATCTATAAAGCCCGACTTGTCGCAAAAGGTTTTTTGACAAGTTCAAGGTGTTGAATACGATGAGATTTTCTCACTCGTATCGATGCTTAAGTCTGTCCGAATCATGTTAGCAATATCCACATTTTATGAAATCTGGCAAATGGATGTCAAAACTGCATTCCTTAAAGGATTTATTAAAGAAGAGTTGTATATGATGCAACCAGAAGGTTTTGTCAATCCTAAAGGTGCTAACAAAATGTGCAAGCTCCAGCGATCCATCTATGGACTGGTGCAAGCATCTCGGAGTTGGAATATACGCTTTGATGAGTTGATCAAAGCATATGGTTTTATACAGACTTTTGGAGAAGCCTGAATTTACAAGAAAGTGAGTGGGAGCTCTGTAGCATATCTAAAACTATATGTAGATGACATATTGTTGATTGGAAATGATATAGAAATTCTGGATAGCATAAAAGGATACTTGAATAAGAGTTTTTCAAAGAAAGACCTCGGTGAAGCTGCTTACACATTGAGCATCAAGATCTATAGAGATAGATCAAGACGCTTGATAAGATTTTTCAATGAGTACATACCTTGATAAGATTTTGAAGTAGTTCAAAATAGGAACAGTCAAAGAAGGAGTTCTTGCCTATGTTGCAAGGTGTGAAGTTGAGTAAGACTAAAAACCCGACCATGGCAAAAAATAGAAAAAGAATGAAAAGTCATTCCCTATGCCTTAGTCATAGGTTCTATAAAGTATGCTATGCTGTGTACTAAACCTATTGTATACCTTGCTCTGAGTTTGGCAAGGGAGTACAATTTTTGATCTAGAAGTAGATCACTGGACAACAGTCAAGAATATCCTTAGTAAGGACTAAGGAAATATTCTCGGTTATAGAGGTGATGAAGAGTTCATTGTAAAGAGTTACATCGATGCAAGCTTTTACACCGATCCAGATGACTCTAAGTCTCAATCTGGATACATATTGAAAGTGGGAGCAATTAGCTAGAGTAGCTCTGTGCAGAGCATTGTAGACATAGAATATTTTGCAAAATACATATGGCTCTGAATGTGACAGACCCGTTGACTAAACATCTCTCACGAGCAAAACATGATCACACCTTAGTACTCTTTGGGTATTAATCACATATCAATGTGAACTAGATTATTGACTCTAGTAAACCCTTTTGGTATTGGTCACATGACGATGTGAACTATGAGTGTTAATCACATGCAGATGTGAATATTAGAGTTAAATCACATGGTGATGTGAACTAGATTATTGACTCTAGTGCAAGTGGGAGACTGAAGGAAATATGCCCTAGAGGCAATAATAAAGTTATTATTTATTTCCTTATTTCATGGTAAATGTTTATTATTCATGCCAGAATTGTATTAAGCGGAAACTTAGTACATGTGTGAATACATAAACAAACAAAGTGTCACTAGTATGCCTCTACTTGACTAGCTCATTAATCAAAGATGGTTAAGTTTCCTAACCATAGACATGAGTTGTCATTTGATTAACGAGATCACATCATTAGGAGAATGATATGATTGACTTGATCCATTCCGTTAGCTTAGCACTTGATCGTTTAGATGTTGTTATTGCTTTCTTCATGACTTATACATGTTCCTATGATTATGATATTATGCAACTCCCGTTTACCGGAGGAACACTTTGTGTGCTACCAAACGTCACAACCAGTGGCGAATCTAGGACGAAATTGGAGGGTGGGCTCAAAGTTAACGGCGAGAAAAACGAAACATTTGTTTGAAGAAAACAACATCATCTCGTAATTCTTTTGACCAAATAAGCTGAGATTTTCTTAGATTACTACTGGAAACATATAGTATTTACTGGAATATATGAAAATAATTAAATTTTGAATCTGCTTAAATAAATTAATTAACATAACGTGAACTAGCAATTACAAATGTACAAAAAAATGCTAATTCAAATTAATCAGCGACCAGCCGTGAGCACTGCCGGCAGCCACGAAAATGTTTTCAGGAAGTACAGTGATAGACGGAGGGGAAGTAAGCCAAACATGGTAACCCACCCCCAAAGAAACTGCAGCTTTAACCAGATTGTGATCCTCCCTGAATACGAGATGCTTCACTAAGAACTCCTGCTGCAATAATGGTGCACTACCGAACACACGCTACTTCACTAAGAACTCCCTGATGATGACAACATTGGCACAAAGATTGTTCTCTTTGACATTCTTCACCATTTCTAGACAATCAGTGACAACCTAAATAGGAGATAAGTTGAGGTCAGGAGCAAGTGATAGTGCTTCGTTGCTTTGGTGTGGGCAGCCCTGCGTGTGGGCTGTTGCATGTTGTTAGGTGGAAGGAGCTGAGCTGAGAAGAAGAGTAGTAAAAAGAATAATCAGTTTTTTGGAGGGTAGGTGAGGGAGTCCTGGACTAGGGGGTGTCCGGACAGCCGGACTATCATCGTCAGCCGGACTCCAAGACTATGAAGATACAAGATTGAAGACTTCGTCCCGTGTCCGGATGGGACTTTCCTTGGCGTGGAAGGCAAGCTTGGCGATACAGATATGTAGATCTCCTACCGTTGTAACCGACTCTGTGTAACCCTAGCCCTCT
The DNA here is from genome assembly GCA_963921465.1 of Triticum timopheevii. Classification (NCBI taxonomy): domain Eukaryota; kingdom Viridiplantae; phylum Streptophyta; class Magnoliopsida; order Poales; family Poaceae; genus Triticum; species Triticum timopheevii. The sequence goes on along the minus strand of OY997272.1, from coordinate 450,272,323 downwards.
CCGGTGTCTATATAAACCGGAGGGTTTAGTCCGTAGGACAACACAACCATTACAACAATCATACCATAGGCTAGCTTCTAGGGTTTAGCCTCCTTGATCTCGTGGTAGATCCACTCTTGTACTACCCATATCATCAATATCAATCAAGCAGGAGTAGGGTTTTACCTCCATCGAGAGGGCCCGAACCTGGGTAAAAACATCGTGTCCCTTGTCTCCTGTTACCATCCGCCTAGACGCACAGTTCGGGACCCCCTACCCGAGATCCGCCGGTTTTGACACCGACATTGGTGCTTTCATTGAGATTTCCTCTGTGTTGTCACCGATAGGCTTGATGGCTTCTTCAATCAACAACGACGCAGTCCAGGGTGAGACTTTTCTCCCCGGACAGATCTTCGCATTCGGCAGCTTTGCACTGTGGGCCAATTCGCTTGGCCATCTAGAGCAGATCGAAAGCTACGCCCCTGGCCATCAGGTCAGATTTGGAAGCCTAAACTTCACGGTGGACATCCGCGGAGACTTGATCTTCGATGGATCCGAGCCGCAGCCGAGCGTGCCGCACTGTCACGATGGGCATGATCTAACTCTGCCGCCGGACAGTACCTTGGAGGCCGCACACGAATCCGCTCCGACCCATAGTTCGGAGCCGATCGTGCAGATCGAGGACGGGTGGCTGGACACCGCCTCGGGAGCTGCAACCGCTACGGCGATGGAGCCGAATACCGACCTTGTCCCCTATAAAGCCCGTGACTCCGAGGTGCCGGACTCCCTGCCGGACTCCGAGCCTCCTGCGCCCCTGCCAATCGAACCCGATTGGGCGCCGATCATGGAGTTCACTGCCGCGGACATCTTTCAGCACTCACCCTTTGGCGACATCCTAAATTCACTAAAGCATCTCTCGCTATCAGGAGAGCCCTGGCCGGACTGCGGCCAGGATGGTTGGGATGTGGACGATGAAGAAATTCAAAGCCCACCCACCACCCACTTTGTAGCCACTGTCGACGATCTAACCGACATGCTAGACTACGACTCCGAAGACATCGACGGTATGGACGACGATGCCGGAGACAATCAAGAACTAGCACCTACAGGGCACTGGAAGACCACCTCGTCATACGACATATACATGGTAGACACCCCAAAAGATGGGGACGACGAAGAAGCAGCGGAGGCAGATTCCTTAAAGAAATAGCCCAAGCGCCGACGTCGGTGGCGCCGCTCTAAATCCCGCCACAGCAAGAATGGAGATTCCGGCACAGGAGATAATAACACCCCAGAAAGTGCCGAAGACAACCCCCTCTAGCAAGATTCAGCGCAGGAGGACGCAGAAGCCAGCCCTCACGAGGGAGCGGCAGACGAAGAGGTCGAGGATAATAATTACATACCTCCCTCCGGAGACGAGGCAAGCCTCGACGACGACGAATTCGTCGTGCCTGAGGATCCCGTCGAACAAGAGCGTTTCAAACGCAGGCTAATGGCCACAGCAAATAGCCTAAAGAAAAAGCAGCAACAGCTTCAAGCTGATCAAGACCTGCTGGCCGACAGATGGACCGAGGTCCTCGCGGCCGAGAGTATGAACTCGAACGCCCCTCCAAAAGCTACCCAAAACGCAAGTTGCTCCCCCGACTAGAGGAGGAAGCATACAAACCTTCATCACCAGCGCACAGTATGGCAGACCGACCACCTCGTGGCCACGACAGAGAGGCATCTAGGCCCTCCACCAGGATCATACCCCGGCACCGCTCAAAAAGTACAAAGCCACGGGGGAACGCGCTGGACTTGCGAGATATATTGGAGGACAAGGCAAGACAATCCAGATCTATCTACGGATCACGCGGGCGCCCCACGACCCACGACGAATACCGTCGCGCCGGATACAGCAACTCCGGCCGGGCCGAACACAGCAGACAACGCTCTCTTGAGCTACGTCGTGATATCGCTCAATATAGAGGCGCCGCACACCCACTATGCTTCACAGACGAAGTAATGGATCATCAAATCCCTGAAGGGTTTAAACCCGTCAACATTGAATCCTACGATGGCACAACAGACCCCGCGGTTTGGATCGAGGATTATCTCCTTCATATCCATATGGCCCGCAGTGACGATCTCCACACCATCAAATATCTCCCGCTCAAGCTTAAAGGACCATCTCGGCATTGGCTTAACAGCCTGCCCGCAGAGTCAATTGGGTGTTGGGAGGACCTGGAAGCCGCATTCCTCGACAACTTCCAGGGAACATATGTGCGACCACCAGACGCCGATGACCTAAGCCACATAATTCAGCAGCCAGACGAATCGGCCAGACAATTCTGGACACGGTTCTTAACAAAGAAAAATCAAATCGTCGACTGTCCGGATGCAGAGGCCCTCGCAGCCTTCAAACATAACATCCGCGACGAGTGGCTGGCCCAGCACCTAGGACAGGAAAAGCTGAAATCTATGGCAGCCCTCACATCACTCATGACCCGCTTCTGTGCGGGAGAGGATAGCTGGCTAGCTCGCAGCAACAACCTTAGCAAAAATGCTGGCAGTCCAGATACTAAGGACCACAATGGCAGGTCGCGTCGAAACAAAAGCAAACGCCGCGTTAGCGGCGATAACAATGAAGATACGGGAGTCAACGCCGGATTCAGAGGCTCTAAACCCGGTCAGCGGAAGAAGCCATTCAAAAGAACCACTCCGGGTCCGTCCAATTTGGACCGAATACTCGACCGCTCTTGCCAGATACATGGCACCCCCGAAAAGCCAGCTAACCACACCAACAGAGATTGTTGGGTATTCAAACAGGCAGGCAAGTTAATTGCCGAAAACAATGACAAGGGGCTGCACAGCGATGACGAGGAAGAGACCCGGCCGCCGAACAGTAGAGGACAGAAGGGCTTCCCCCCACAAGTGTGGACGGTAAACATGATATACGCAACCCATATACCCAAGAGGGAGCGGAAGCGTGCACTTAGGGACGTATATGCGATGGAGCCAGTCACCCCGAAGTTCAATCCATGGTCCTCTTGCCCGATCACTTTCGATCGAAGAGACCACCCGACCAGTATCCGCCATGGCGGATTCGCCGCATTGGTTTTAGACCCAATCGTCGATGGATTTCACCTCACGAGAGTCCTGATGGACGGCGGCAGTAGCCTGAACCTGCTTTATCAGGATACAGTGCGCAAGATGGGCATAGACCCCTCAAGGATTAAACCTACAAAGACGACCTTCAAAGGCGTCATACCAGGTGTCGAGGCCAATTGTACGGGCTCAGTCACACTGGAAGTGGTCTCCGGATCCCCGGATAATTTCCGAAGCGAGGAGTTAATCTTGGACATAGTCCCGTTCCGCAGCGGCTATCACGCTCTGCTCGGACAAACCGCGTTCGCAAAGTTCAATGCGGTGCCGCATTATGCATACCTCAAGCTCAAGATGCCAGGCCCTCGTGGAGTCATCACGGTCAACGGAAATACGAAACGCTCCCTCCGAACGGAGGAACACACAGCGGCTCTCGCGGCAGAAGTACAGAGCAGCCTTTTAAGACAACTTTCGAGTCCGGCCGTTAAACAACCGGACACGGCCAAACGCGCCCGGAGCAACATCAATCAAGACCACCTGGCACGTTCCGAGCACGCGTAGCAATGCGGCCCCAACCCTAGCCCTCGCATGATTGCAAGACCAGCTCTCCGCGTACATCATTACGCTCTGGAGATACCATGGGCATAGGGGGAGGGGCATGACCACAACAGGCCCAGAGTGCGGCTCAACCACACCAGGGGCTCCCAAGTGTGTCGCTCTTTTTATTTTTATTTTCCTTCTTTTTATACATAGGACTCCGTTCACCAGAGGCCCTGTCCGGCGGCGAACCTGCCGAACTCACGATGCAACAGCCAGGGAGGGACAAAGGCTGCGACGAACACTCAGGTGGTCTCCATTACGAGCATTAAATTTGTTAAATACACCAGTCCGCAGCCCACCCCTGGAGGGGGACATGTTTAATTAGTCCAATCCCTTGCTTACCGCACTATTTGTATCATTCTGCACTCATGGCAGAATTCCTTGAATAAACAATGCAGCACTTTTTGCCTATAATTGCATTACTTTACATATATGTTCATTAATGACATCTCGCACCCGTATATTTTGGTACGGCCGAATACACCAGGGGCTTATGTTCCCCGCATTATGGTGTGATAAGTCCGAACACTTTCACAAGTGCGACACCCCGAACTTATAGCATTATATGAATCGGCTCCGAATCATGTCTTGGGTCAATAGTTGGGTTTGCCCGGCTCCCATGTTTTGGTACCTTACGTTCCGTTCTGTCGGCTAAGGTAGCACCGGGAGAACCACTGCGATTGCGCCCCGGTTGAGCTGGGCGAGCGCCTCAGTGGAGAAAGCTAAAACTGACTGTCATGATAAGGCGAGAGACTGGTCGCTGTTCGAGAGGTCTTTTCGAGTCCCTAAAGACTTATGCCGCTTCGAGCGAAGAACCGGATAGTGTCCGGCCAAGGCGTGGATAGCGCCCCGAACTCGGTCTTTCAAATACTAGGGGCTTCGCCGAAATTCAAAATTATAGAATTCTATGGCTAAGTGAGAGTGTTCAAGCATTATAAGTCCGGTTGCCTTGTTCGTTGTGTTGAGCGCCTCCCTAGATGGACCCAAAAATGGGAACAATAGCGCTCAAGTTTATCCCGAACACCCCAGCACTCGTGGCATGGGGGCTGAAGCCGACGACTTGCCATCTCTCATATTTAATAAACGGCCGCACAAAAGGTAATATTTTAAATCAATAAGCGTTGCTTAGCGCATATGAACAAAGTTTTCAGCGCACATGATAACACATTGCGAGTTTACTCAATAATTACATCTCTGGGGCACTCATCCGCAATCTTGCGGGCACCCTTCAGGACAGTCTTATAGTACATCTCGGGCGTACGATACTCCTTGCCCGCTGGCGGCGCATCAGTGATAAGCCTCTCCGCATCCAGCCTGCCCCAATGCACTTTTGCGCGGGCAAGGGCCCGACGGGCACCTTCAATACAGGCGGAGCGCTTGATGACCTCCACCCAGGGGCATGCATCCACCAGCCGCCGCACGAGGCCGAAGTAGCTCCCAGGCATGGCCTCTCCAGGCCACAGCCGGACTATGAGGCCCTTCATGGCCTGCTCGGCTACCTTGTGGAGCTCGACTAGCTGCTTCAGCTGGTCGCTAGGGGGCACCGGATGTCCGGCCTCAGCGTACTGAGACCAGAAGACCTTCTCCGTTGAGCTCCCCTCCTCGGCTCGGTAGAATGCGGCGGCATCGGACACGCTGCGAGGCAGATCTGCAAACGCCCCTGGAGAGCTCCGAATTCGGGTAAGTGTCAGGTAGTTTACATTAACATGCTTGCCTTGCATGAAATATGCCTTACCCGCCGCTATTTTCTTCACATCCTCAATCTCCTGGAGGGCCTTACGGGCCTCGGCCTTAGCGGCCTTGGCACTTTCAAGAGCCGAGGCAAGCTCGGAATCTCGAGTCTTCGAGTCGCGCTCCAAACTCTCATGCTTTTCCATGAGAGCCTGGAGCTCTTGCCGCACCTCCGCCACCCGCGCCTCCTGCTTCTCTCGCTCCGCTCGTTCCGCGGCCGCATTGCGTTCGGCCGCGGACATGGCCTCCTTCAGGGTTGCCACCTCGTTCATGGCCCCTGCAGTACCCACGTTATCCTTGTTATTTCCATTGCAACCAAAATCCTTTTTTGTAAGGTACAAATTTAAAAGTGGTGTTACTCACCTTCTTTATCCTCGAGCCGCTTCTTGGCAAGGCCGAGCTCTTGCTCGGACCGCTCAAGGTCCTGCTTCAAAGCACCGAACTTTGCAGTCAGTGCGGCAGAGGTCAGCAGCGCAGCCTGCAAACCCATATTGACATAATTTTTAGCACTCCTGCGTATATCTTTTTAAAGATCCTCAATCCGGTTTTTCTTTCCGAACACCGAACCGAGCATCAGGGGCTACTGTCTATGCGGTATTACATTACATATTTTTCTTACCTCAAATCCTGTTAGAAGGCTACTGCAGGCTTCGGTCAACCCGCTCTTGGCGAGCTGAACCTTCTGAATCACCACACTCATGATACTGCGGTGTTCTTCCTCGATGGAAGCGCCGTTAAGCGCCTCCAACAAGTTGTCCGGCACCTTCGGTTGGACGGAGGCTGCCGGCGTCACGGTCTTGCCCTTCTTACGAAGGGGCCGCCTGCCGGACTCCGGAACCACTGCGGGTTCCGGCACAGAGTCCGGCGCAAAGTCCGGGAGGCTGCCTTGCGGCACCTCCGGAGCCTCCTACTGATGGGTCCCCTCTTGGGATCCCACCTCAACGTCGTCAGCGTCGCAAGGGGTAGAGGCAGTCGGAATGGAATCTACGTCCGACGGAACCAATGACCCGCTTGATGAAGCGGGAAGATCATCATCGACCGGACTACAGGAAGTGTGCGGCATTAAAAGGACACTATGTGACACAAAAGAGAAATTATAAATCATTCAGGAATCTGGATACTTACAATCTTGCCGGAGGCCTGGCCCTTGAGGGCCACTCTTCGTCGCCAACGTTGTCGTTGGCGGAGCTGTCCGGGGGAATAGTCCTTCCCCTCTTGGACCCTTAGGCCTCCCCCGTTGGGGGAGCCTTCCTCTTCCTCTCTCCCTCCTCTGGGAGAGAGTCCTCTTTCTCCTCCTCGTCTTCGGGGAGGAGTCCGCCTCGGAGCCATCGGACGATGAGTCCGATATCACCTCGCGCCGGAAACTTCTTCGCGTTCTCGTGGCCTTCTTCTTGGCCTTCTTCTCCGGCACCACATTGAGTGTCGGGACTAGCAGCCCCGTAAAACGGGCGTCCGCTGGGTCTTCGGGAAGGGGAGCCAGACAGTCTACCTGTCCGGACGTCCTCTGCCAGTCCTGTCAAGGGCATTGGGAGTTTTAGATCCCACATAGAGTCAAACTATGAAAGAAAATAAATGTCCCATAGAGGATAACAAAGCTTACCTCACCGGCCGGGCGCTTGGTGCTGAATCCGCGGTCTTCCGTCGCGGACGCGGGGGCTTCTCTGCCCTTGGACAGCACCCTCCAGGCAGCTTCGTACGTCGTGTCGAAGAGCCCACTCAAGGCCTGGTGTTGTGCCGGATTGAACTCCCACAAATTGAAGGCCCGTTGTTGGCAGGGGAGAATCCGGCGGATGAGCATGACCTGGATCACGTTGACAAGCTTGAGCTTCTTGTTCACCAAGGTTTGGAGACAGGACTGGAGTCCGGTCAGCTCCTCCGAACTGCCCCATAGCAAGCCCTTCTTTTTCCAGGAGGTGAGCTGCATAGGGGCACCAGATCTGAACTCGGGGGCCGCTGCCCATTTAGGGTCCCGCGGCTCGGTGATATAGAACCACCCCGATTGCCACCCTTTGATGGTTTCCACAAAGGCGCCCTTGAGCCAGAGGACGTTGGGCATCTTGCCCACCATGGCGCCTCCGCACTCCGCTTGGACGCCCTTCACTACCTTCGGCTTGACGTTGAAGGTCTTGAGCCACAAGCCGAAGTGGGGCCGGATGCAGAGAAAGGCCTCGCACACGACGATAAACGCCGAGATGTTGAGGATGAAGTTTGGCGCCAGATCGTGGAAGTCCAGGCCGTAGTAGAACATGAGCCCCCGGACGAAGGGATGAAGTGGGAAGCCCAGTCCGCGGAGGAAGTGGGGAAGGAATACGACCCTCTCATGGGGCCTGGGGGTGGGGATGAGCTGCCCCTTGTCGGGCAGCCGGTGCGCGATGTCGTTGGAAAGGTATCCGGCGCCGCGCAGCTTTGCGATGTGCTCCTCCGTAACGGAGGAGGCCAACCACTTGCCTCCCGCTCCGGACATGACTGGAGGAGGTTGAGACGAGATGTGCGGACTTGGGCGCTGGAGCTCGAGTGCGCAGAGATGGATAAGCAAAGGAGGAAGAAGGCGTAGGTGAAAAGGTGGATCCTTATCCCCTTATATATAGGCGGACGAAGACTATGCGTCCCCACCGGCCTGGTAAAACTCGCTTATCTCCCAAGCGCCACCATCAATGGCGCGGTTGGGTTACCCATGTCCGTATCGATGGGAATCCCGGAATAAGGGGAACACGATCTCTGCTTCGACAAGACGTGCCAAGGAAACCGCTTCGCTAAACGCGCTGAGGTGGTATAATAAAAAAACGATTCAAGGAAAGGCTTGGTGGTGGTATGACGTCATGCCACTAAAAACGTCAGCAGATTGAACTTGTGTACATATTATTCTCTCTACGGTGGAATGTGGAAATTATTTTGCAGAGCCGGACACTATCCTGGTGTTCACAATCTTCTATGGATTATTCGGAGGAGGAACCCGCCTTGCAATGCCGAACAATATGCGCGCCGGACTCATCATCATTGAAGCCTGGTTCAGGGGCTACTGAGGGAGTCCTGGACTAGGGGGTGTCCGGACAGCCGGACTATCATCGTCAGCCGGACTCCAAGACTATGAAGATACAAGATTGAAGACTTCGTCCCGTGTCCGGATGGGACTTTCCTTGGCGTGGAAGGCAAGCTTGGTGATACGGATACGTAGATCTCCTACCGTTGTAACCGACTCTGTGTAACCCTAGCCCTCTCCGGTGTCTATATAAACCGGAGGGTTTAGTCCGTAGGACAACACAACCATTACAACAATCATACCATAGGCTAGCTTCTAGGGTTTAGCCTCCTTGATCTCATGGTAGATCCACTCTTGTACTACCCATATCATCAATATCAATCAAGCAGGAGTAGGGTTTTACCTCCATCGAGAGGGACCGAACCTGGGTAAAAACATCGTGTCCCTTGTCTCCTGTTACCATCCGCCTAGACGCACAGTTCGGGACCCCCTACCCGAGATCCGCCGGTTTTGACATCGACAGTAGGCTAGAGCCCTATGAAGCCCACCTACTGGACTCGTCGCTGGTCACAACGTAACTGGGTGATTATAAAGGAGCTCTACAGGTGTCTCTGAAGATACTTGTTGAGTTGACGTATTTTGAGATTAGGATTTGTCACTCCGATTGTCGGAGATGTATCTCTGGGCCCTCTCAGTAATACTCATCACTATAAGCCTTGCAAGCATTGTGACTAATAAGTTAGTTGCGGGATGAAGTATTACGAAACGAGTAAAGAGACTTGCCGGTAATGAGATTGAACTAGGTATGATGATACTGACGATCGAATCTCGGGCAAGTAACATACCGATGACCAAGGGAACAATGTATGTTGTTATGCGGTTTGACCGATAAAGATCTTCGTAGAATATCTAGGAGCCAATATGGGCATCCAAGTTCCGCTATTGGTTATTGACCAGAGAAGTGTCTCGGTCATGTCTACATAGTTCTCGAACCCGTAGGGTCCGCACGCTTAATGTTTGTTGACGATATAGTATTATATGAGTTATGTATGTTGGTGACCGAATGTTGTTCGGAGGCCCGGATATGATCACGGACATGACGAGGAACTCCGGAATGGTCCGGATATAAAGATTGATATATGGGATAATAGTGTTTGGTCTCCGGAAGGGTTCCGGAATTCACCGGAAGGGGTTTTGTATGTTTCCCGAAATGTTTGGGTACGAGAACACTTTATTTGGGCCAAAGGGGAATGCCCACAAGGTTTTCGGAAAGCGCAAAAGGAAGTTTTGCGGAGTCCAGGGGCCAGACGCCAGGGTCCCTGACATCTGGGTCCGGACGCCGGGAACCCTGGCGTCTGGCCCTGGAGTCCGAGAAGGACTCTTGCCTTTCGGGTGAAACCGACTTTTTGGAGGCTTTTACTCCAAGTTTCGACCCCAAGGCTCAACATATAAATAGAGGGGTAGGGCTAGCACCAAAGAGATATCAAGAAACACCAAGCCGTGTGTTGGCAACCCCGTCCCCTCTAGTTTATCCTCTGTCATAGTTTCCGTAGTGCTTAGGCGAAGCCCTGCGGAGATTATTCTTCACCAACACCGTCACCATGCCGTCGTGCTGCCGGAACTCATCTACTACTTCGCCCGTCTTGCTGGATCAAGAAGGCGAGGATGTCATCAAGCTGAACGTGTGCTGAATGCGGAGGTGCCGTACGTTCGGTACTTGATCGGGGCGGATCGTGAAGGTGTACGACTATATCAACCGCGTTGATAAACTCTTCCGCTTAGCGATCTTCAAGGGTATGAAGATACACTCCCCCTCTCGTTGCTATGCATCACCATGATCTTGCGTGTGTGTAGGAATTTTTTTGAAATTACTACGTTACCCAACACTAGGGTTATACAAAGTCGGTTACAGAGAAAGGAATCTACATATCCGAATCACCAAGCTTGCCATCCACGCAAAGGAGAGTCCCATCCGGACACGTGAAGAAGTCTTCTGTCTTGTATCTTCATAGCCCAACAGTCCGGCCCATGTTAATAGTCCGGCCGACCGAGGACCCCTTAATCGAGGACTCCCTCAGTAGCCCCTGAACCAGGCTTCAATGACGATGAGTCCGGCGCGCAGATTGTCTTCGGCATTGCAAGGCGGGTTCCTTCTCCGAATACTTCACAATAGTCTTCGGACATAGAAAACGTGTCCGGCTCTGCAAAACAAATACCACACACAACCGTAGAGAGTATAATATTTCACGAGTCCAATCCGCTGACAACTTTTCATAGCGTGACATCACGTCGCCGCCCGGTCATTATTCGAACTGTTTTTTAGCCTGCCGCTCCATATTCCAAGGTGCAGTTTTATTGGCACGTCTTGTCAAAGCAGAGATCGTGTCCCCTTATTGCGGTATTCTTATCAATACAGGCATGGGTAACCCAACCGTGCCATCTGCACGGCTCTTGGGGAATAGGCAAGTTTTAAGGCGAGTGGGAGGCGCATGATATTTACTGCCTTTATAAAGGGATAAGGATTCACCCTTTTTCACCCACGCCTTCTCTTTCTATGTGTCCATCCCATTCTCGAGCTCCAGCACCCAAGTTCTCATCCTCTCCGCCCTCAGAAAGCACTCCAGCCATGTCCGGATCCGGAGCGTAGGGCAAGTGGATGTCCTCCTCCGTCAAGGAGAAGGACATTACGAAGCTCCGAGAGGCCAGGTACTTGTCCAAGGAGATCGCCCATCGGCTTCCGGCCGAGGGACAGATCGTACCGACCCTCGAGCCCTATGAGAGGGTGGTGTTCGTCTCTCACTTCGTCCATGGGCTGGGATTCCCCCTCCACCCGTTCGTCCGCGGACTCATGTTCTACTAGGGGCTGGACTTCCATGATCTGGCGCCCAACTCCATCCTCAACATCTCGGCATTTATTGTCGTGTGCAAGGCCTTCCTCCACATCCCACCCCACTTCGGATTGTGGCTAAAGACCTTCAATGTAAAGCTGAAGGTGGGGAGCGGTCAGCAAGCAGAGTGCGGAGGCGCCATGGTGGGCAAGATGCCCAACATTACATGGCCCGAGGGCTCCTTCGTGGAGACTGTCAAAGGGTGGCAGTCAAAGTGGTTCTACATCACAGAGCCACGCGACACCACCTGGGCCGCGGCTCCTGCATTCTGGTCCGGAGTCCCGATGCGGCTCACCTCCTGGCAAGAGAAAGGCCTGACCTGGTCTTCTCCAGACGAGCTGACAGCGCTCTAGACGCGCATTCAGAACATGATAAACAAGAAAATCAAGCTCGTCAATGTGATCTAGGTGATGCTTGCTCGCTGGATCCTTTCGTGCCAACGCCGGACTTGCCGTCTATGGGAGTTCGATTCGGCCAGCACCAGACCCTACTAGAGCTCTTCGGCACTATGCATGAAGACATCTGGAAGGTGCTCTTCAAGGCCAATGAGGCGCCGCCGCCCACGACCGAGGATCGCGGGCATGATCTAACCCACCCTGCTAGTCCGGTAAGTTCTTTCATGTTTTCAAGGTGTACCCTTTACTTGCATACTCGAGGAAGGCGTCTAAGCCTCCCAATTGATTCTTTCAGACTTGGACAGAGAAGGCGGAGCAGATTAACTGTCCGGCTCCGCTGCCAGAGGACCCAGAAATCCCGCTTCTGACGAAGATGCTAGTTCTACCGCCCTATCAGGTGCCGGAGAAGAAGGCCAAGGGGACCGGAGGTGGTCTCCGTCGCAAGGGCAATTCAGACATGATGTCCGAAGAAGCCGAGGCTCACTCCTCCGCCGCTGAGGACGACGAGGAAGAGGAGGAGGAAGAAGAAAGCCATTCCCCTTGCAATGGTGAGAAAGAAGAGGACGGCCTCCACGCGTCTAGAGGCCGAGGCGTCCAAGAAGGGGAAAACCTCCCTTCCGGACAGCTCCGCAGCGGCCACCAACAACAGCTAGGAGTGAGAGCCCAGGGACAAGCCCCTGGCCAAATCATAAGTATCCGAACACATTCATATATCTGACCCTTTCTACTTCATTGTTTTGACGTGTTGAACCATGTATTTGCAGCCCGGCTCGGTCAAACCTCGAGCGGTCCTTATCTTCGGAGGATTCGCTGGACCCGGATGCGATGGAAAGCGGGACTCTTCCCGCGGCCTCCTCTCCCAAGGACATGGATGGCACCGAGGCGTCGTCCCGAAGGGTCCTAGGCCCGAGAGAGATTCATGAGGCTGTCAGGGAGGCGCCGAAGGGCGAAGCCTCGGCTGTCGGACACATGGGGGAGCAAACCCCCATGGATACTGACGATGGGGGCCGTATCCAGTTCAGCCCCCAGCCGAATACAGTTCTGGAGACCCATATGGCTCCGGAATCAGGCCAGACGCCTCTTTTGAAAGAAGGAGGTGTGCCTATTCCACCGGTGACATCTGTCCATCCAGAGGCACCGGATAATTTGTTGGAAGCACTGCAAGGCGCTTCCATTATTGAGGAACACCGTACCCTTATGGGTACGGTGATTGAGAGGATTCAGTCCGTGAAGAGCAGACTGACCGAAGCCTGCACAAGCCTTCTAACAGGCTTTGAGGTAAGCAACATAATTATAAAAAGAATCTCATAGTATAGACAGTAGCCCCTGATACTCTGTCTCGTGTTCGGAAAGAAAAGCCGAACAGAGGATTAAATAATTTTCGCAGGAGACTAACCTAACATGTCTATGTGAACAAACATGCATTGCTGCTGGCTGCAACTTCTCATACTGCTGAAGTCTCCGGACTGAAGCATAGTCTGGAGCGGACCGAGGAGGAGCTCGGCCGCATGAAAAAGCAGCTGGAAGATAGTCAAGGTATGAAATAACCTTGTATATATTCAGGAAGGATGAATGATTTGTGCTGACTAAAGTGCCATTTCATTTGTTAGGGGTGGCGACCGAGGTGGAGACCCTCAAGAAGGCGCTGGCCGAGGTCGAGGAGAAAGCGGCCAAGGAAAATGCCCCTCGTGAAAAGCACAAGGCCAGGGTCATTGAGGTCCAGCAGGAGCTCCAGGACACTGTCAAGAAGTGCGGGTCCTTGGAGCGCAACCTTAAGGATGAAGAGTCCGAACTCACCAAGGCCCGTCAAAACGCGCACGATGCCCGGGTTGAAGCCCAAGGCACCCTTCAGGAGATCCAGGAGGCCAGAAAAATCACGGCGGGTAAGGCCTTTATTATACAGAGCAAATATGTGAAGAAAAGGTTCCTATTACTGACCCGGATTTGGAGTTCTCCAGGGGCGTTTGCAGATCTGCCACGCAGCGTTTCAGACGCTGCGGATTTTTTCCGAGCCGAAGAGGGGAGCTCTACGGAGAAGCTATTCTAGTCGCAATACCTTGCGCCATAATATCCGGTGCCATTGAGCGATCAGCTAAAACAGCTGGTCGAACTGCACAAGGCGGCCGAACTAGCCATGAAATATTTAATAATCCGGCTATGGCCTGTCGAAGCCATCCCCAACAGCTACTTCAGGCTCGTGAAGCGGATCACTAACGCCTGCCCTCGGCTGGATGCCATCAAGCGGTTGGTCTGCATCGAAGGCGCGCGAATGGCCTTCGCCCGAGTCAAGATGCATTGGGCGAAGATGGACGCCGCAAAGCTCATGACCGAGGGACCGCCCACGGGCAAGGAGCACCGCACCCCTGAGTTGTATTTTGACAATGTTATGGAAGGGTCCCGCATTGTTGCAGAGCAATGTGCAAAGGATGTTATGTTTCCCTGAATACTTCCATGTTATCCTGTCCTGTATGATGAAACAAGATTGTTATGTAATATAATGCTTGTTAAAATTTTACCTCCTGTGTGGCCGTATTGTTAAATCTGAGAGTTGGCCAGTCGTCGGCTTCCGCCCCCACGTCGGGATAAATCTAAACACTCTTTACTCCAAAGTTTGGTCCTTAAAGGAGGTGTTTAGCGCAACAAACAAGGCAATCGGATTATGTGGCTTTATCACCCTCACTTAGCCATAGGAGTTTGATAATAGAAATTTAGGCGCAACCCCTAGTGTTTGGAAGTCCGAACTTGGGATGCTGTCAACACCCGATCGGATAAGAACCAATTCATCGCACAATGCGGAAAAAATCGCAAAAGATTTAAAAACATCTCGAACAGCTGACCGGCTCACGCTGCATCATGACAGTCAGTTTTTGTCTTTCTCTACTGAGGTGCTCATCCGGATGAACCATGACAGAATCGCAGTAGTTCTCCCTTTACTACCCTAGCCGATATAGCAGAACATAAGGTAGCAAGCACAGGAGCCGGGCAACCCAACTATTGACCAAAGACATGATTCGGAGCTGATGCATATAATGCTATAAGTTCGGGGTGCCGAGCTGTACTATAAAAAGTGTTCGGACTTTGTTGCCGTAGCATGGACCATAATGAAGCCCTCGGCGAATTAAGACGTACCATAGAGTACGGGTGCAATTGATAAAAATATCAAGGAAAAAGGAAAATAAAGTAATAGGCTAATGCCATAGAAATTGGGCCGCAAACTGTTTTCCATTGTTGTTTGATTAATACGTTAAAGCGTATTTGGTACAAGTAGTGCGATAAGAAAAAGGGCTAGTTAACATGCCGCGACCAAGGGAGAGCTGCGTGCGGGTCCTTAAGGCAGGCATAACGATTATTTAAAGAAACCACCTGGAAATTCCCCCATACGTCAATGCTTCTTGCCGTCTTGGTGTATCCGTCCCTCTATAGGTCCGTCGATCAGGTCACCAGGAACTACCTGGGAAAGAAAGAGACCTGAAAAGAAAAAGAAAAAGTAAAAGTATGCAGATCTAGGAGCGGTTGAGCCATACTATGGACCGCAATCTAGATGTGCCTCCGTCTATGCCCATGGTATTTTAAGTGCTTAGTTATGTACGCGTGGTACGAATGTCGCCGCTTGGCCGGGACTGGGACGGAGGCTAAATTGCTAGTCAAGCTCTTGACGGGCTGGATTGTGCTACGTCTTGAGCATGCGTTGGTTTTCCTTGAAGAGGAAAGGGTGATGCAGCAGAGTAGCGTAAGTATTTCCCTTAGTTTTTGAGAACCAAGGTATCAATCCAGTAGGAGGCTCCTCAAAAGTCCCACACACCTACACAAACAAACAAAGAACTCGCAACCAACGGAATAAAGGGGTTGTCAATCCCTTCATGACCACTTGCGAAAGTGAGATCTGATAGAGATATTATGATAAGATAAATATATTTTTGGTATTTTACAATATAGATGCAAAAAGTAAAGATGCAAATAAAAGTAGATTGAAAGCCGATATGATAAAAGATAGACCTGGGGGCCATAGGTTTCACTAGAGGCTTCTCTCAAGATAGCATAGGTATTACGGTGGGTGAACAAATTACTGTCGAGCAATTGATAGAAAAGCGAATAATTATGAGATTATCTAGGCATGATCATGTATATAGGCATCACGTCCGTAACAAGTAGACCGACTCCTGCCTGCATCTACTACTATTACTCCACACATCTGCATCTAGAGTATTAAGTTCATAAAGAACAAAGTAACACATTAAGCAAGATGACATGATGTAGAGGGATAAACTCAAGCAATATGATATAAACCCCATCTTTTTATCCTCGATGGCAACAATATAATACGTGCCTTGCTGCCCCTGCTGTCACTGGGAAAGGACACCGCAAGATTGAACCCAAAGCTAAGCACTTCTCCCATGCCAAGAAAGATCAATCTAGTAGGCCAAACCAAACTGATAATTCGAAGAGACTTGCAAAGATAACTCAATCATACATAAAATAATTCAGAGGAGATTCAAATATTTCTCATATATAAACTTGATCATAAACCCACAATTCATCGGATCTCGACAAACACACCGCAAAAAGAGTTTACATTGAATAGATCTCCACAAGAGAGGGGGAGAACATTGTATTGAGATCCAAAAAGAGAGAAGAAGCCATCTAGGTAATAACTATGGACCCGAAGGTCTGTGGTAAACTACTCACAACTCATTGGAGGGGCTATGGTGTTGATGTAGAAGCCCTCCATAGTCGATTCCCCCTCCGGCAGAGCGCCGGCGAAGGCTCCAAGATGGGATCTCGCGGATATAGAAGGTTACAGCGGTGGAAATTGTGTTTCGTTGGCTCCCTGGATGTTTTCGGGGTACGTAGGTATATATAGGAGGAAGGAGTACGTCGGTGGCCGCCTGTGGGGCCCAGGAGATAGGGGCGCGCCCAGAGGGGGTGGGCGCGTCCTCCTGTCTCCTGGCCGCCTCGCAAGCTTATTGACATGCACTCGAAGTTCTCCGGAGCACGTTCATTCCAAAAATCACGCTCCCGAAGGTTTCATTCCGTTTGGACTCCGTTTGATATTCCTTTTCTTCGAAATACTGAAATAGGCAAAAAAAAACAGCAATACGGGCTAGGCCTCCGGTTAGTAGGTTAGTCCCAAAAATGATATAAATGTGTAAAATAAAGACCATAAACATCAAAAAGGGGTAATATAATAGCATGGAACAATCAAAAATTATAGATACGTTGGAGACGTATCAAGCATCCCCAAGCTTAATTCCTGCTCCTGGAATGCTACCTAGCATAATTCGCAATGTAATTTTCTTTATTGTGGCATGAATGTTTAGATCCAAATGATTCAAGATAAAAGCTTATAAAACATAAAAATAATAATACTTCGAAGCATACTAACAAATAATCATGTCCTATCAAAATAGCATAGCCAAAGAAAGCTTATCCCTACAAAATCATATAGTTAGGCCATGCTTCATTTTCATTACACAAAATACTCCCATCATGCACAACCCCGGTTTCAGCCAAGCAATTGGTTCATACTTTTTAACGCGCTTCAGCTTTTGCAACTCTTACATAATACATGAGCGCAAGCCATGGACATAGCACTATGGTGATATAAGGTGGTGGTTGTGAGGACAAAAAGAGGGAGAAGATAGTCTCAGATCAACTAGGCATATCAACGGGCTATGGAGATGCCCATCAATAGATATCAATGTGAGTGAGTAGGGATTGCCATGCAACGGATGCACTAGAGCTATAAATATATGAAAGATCAACAAAAGAAACTAAGTGGGTGTGCATCCAACTTGCTTGCTCATGAAGACCTAGGGCATTTTGAGGAAGCCCATCATTGGAATATACAAGCCAAGTTCTATAATGAAAAATTCCCACTAGTATATGAAAGTGACAACATAGGAGACTCTCTATCATGAAGATCATGGTGCTACTTTGAAGCACAAGTGTGGAAAAAGAGATAGTAGCATTCTCCCTTCTCTCTTTTTCTCTCATTTTATTTTTTTCTTTTCTTCTTTTTTTCTTTCTCTTTTTTTTCTTTGGCCTCTTTTTTTCTTTTCTTTTTGGCCTTTCTCTTTTTTTCTTTCCTTTTTCTTTTCTTAAAGTCCGAAGTCTCATCCTGACTTGTGGGGGAATCATAGTCTTCATCATCCTTTCCTCATGGAGACAATGCTATAATAATGAAGATCATCACACTTTTATTGATTTACAACTCAAGAATTACAACTCAAAGCTAGAACAAGATATGACTATATATGAATGCCTCCGGCGGTGTACCGGGATATGCAGTGAATCAAGAGCGACATGTATGAAAATTATGAAGGTGGCCTTGCCACAAATACGATGTCAACTACATGATCATGCAAAAAGCAATATGACAATGATGGAACGTGTCATAATAAGCGGAACGGTGGAAAGTTGCATGGCAATATATCTCGGAATGGCTATGGAAATGCCATAATAGGTAGGTATGGTCGCTATTTTGAGGAAGGTAAATAATGGGTGCAATACCGGCGAAAGTTTCGCGGTATAATAGAGGCTAGCAAAGTGGAAGGATGAGTGTGCGTATATCCATGGACTCACATTAGTCATAAAGAACTCATATACTTATTGCAAAAGTCTACTTGCCCTCGAAGCAAAGTACTACTACGCATGCTCCTAGGGAAAGGGTTGGTAGGAGTTAACCATCGCGCGATCCTGACCTCCACTCATAAGGAAGACAATCAAAAGAGCACCTCATGCAACAAATTTGTCACACAACTTTTACCATACGTGCATGCTACGGGACTTGCCAACTTCAACACAAGTATTTCTCAATTTCATAATTACCCACTAGCATGACTCTAACATTACTACCTTTATATCTCAAAACAATTATCAAGCATCAAATTGATCATAGCATCCAATTCACTTCCTATGATAGTTTTTATTATACCCAACTTGGATGGTCATCATTCTAGGACCAAATTTGTAACCATAGGAAATACCAGGCTGTTCTAAAAGACTCTAAAAATAATATAAGTGAAGCATGAGAGACTAGCAATTTCTTCAAAATTAAGCCTCCACCGTGCTCTAAAAGATATAGGTGAAGCACTAGAGCAAAAACTATCAAGCTCTAAAGATATAAGTGAAGCACATAGAGTATTCTAGCAAATTCTAATCAAGTGGGCTTCTCCCAAAAGGTGTGTACAGCAAGGATGATTGTGGTAAACTAAAAAGCAAAGACTACTATAATACACGACGCTTCAAGCAAAACACATATCATGTGGCAAATAAAAATATAGCTCCAAGTAAAGTTACCAATGAACGAAGACGAAAGAGGGGATGCCTTCCCGGGGCATCCCCAAGCTTAGGATTTTGGTTGTCCTTGAATATCTTTGGGTGCCAAGGGCATCCCCAAGCTTAGGCTCTTGCCACCCTTATTCCATAGTCCATCAAATCTTTACCCAAAACTTGAAAACTTCACAACACAAAACTCAACAGGAAATCTTATAAGCTCCGTTAGTGAAAGAAAACAAAACCACCACATAAGGTACTGTAATGAACTCATTCTTTATTTATTTTGGTGTTAAACCTACTGTATTCCAACTTCTCTATGGTTTATAAACTATTTTACTAACCATAGATGCATCAAAATAAGCAAACTACACACGAAAAACAGAATCTGTCAAAAACAGAACAGTCTGTAGCAATCTGTAACTAACGCAAACTTCTGGAACTCTAAAAATCCTACCAAAATAGGAAGTCCTGTACAATTTGTCTATTGATCATCATCAAAAATAATCAACGCAAAAGAACGTTTCTGTGATTTAACAAAACTAATTTCGTGCGTGCAAAGTTTCTGTTTTTCAGCAGAATCAAATTAACTATCATCATAGGTTATCCTATAGGTTCTACTTGGCACAAACACTAATTAAAAGATAAAAACACATCTAAATAGAAGGTAGATGCAAAATTTATTACTAAACAGGAACAAAGACAAAAAACACAAATAAAATTGGGTTGCCTCCCAACTAGCGCTATCGTTTAACGCCCCTAGCTAGGCATATAAGCGAAGATAGATCTAAGTAGTGCCATCTTTGGCACTAAATTCATAAGTAGCCCGCATGATAGATTCATAAGGTAATTTGACTTTCTTTCTTGGAAAGTGCTCCATGCCTTTCCTTCATGGAAATTGGAATCTAATATTCCCTTCCTTCATATCAATAATCGCACCAATCGTTCTAAGGAAAGGTCTACCAAGAATAATAGGGCAAGAAAGATTGCAATCTATATCAAGAACGATAAAATCTACGGTCACAAATTTTCTATTTGCAACAATGAGGACATCATTGATCCTCCCATTGGCTTTTTAATGGTGGAATCCACAAGATGCAAATTTAAAGAGCAATCATCAAGATCATGGAAACCTAGAATATCACATAAAGTTTTCGAAATCGTGGAAACACTAGCACCCAAATCACACAAGGCAAAACACTCATGATCTTTAATTCTAATCTTTATAGTAGGTTCCCACTCATCATTAAGTTTTCTAGGTATAGAAACTTCCAAATTAAGTTTTTCATCATAAGATTGCATCAAGGCATCAACAATATGTTTGGTAAAAGCTTTATTTTGACTATAAGCATGTGGAGAATTAACAACGGATTGCAACAAGGAAATACAACCTTCTAAATAACAATTATCATAATCAAATTCCTTGAAATCCGAGATAGTGGGTTCAATACTATTTAAAGTCATGACCTCTCCAATCCCACTTTTACTAATTTTAGCATCAAGATCTAAAAACTCCTAATTCTTGGGACGCCTTCTAACTAAAGTTGACTCATCTCCAGTCCCATTGTTATCAAGATTCATATTGCAAAACAAAGATCTAATAGGAGACATCAATAACTTTAAGATCTTCATCATTATTTTCATCTAACTTTTCTGGTTTGGCAGCCATCTTATTGACTAAGGCAGCTTGCTTATCAGAAATCTTGGCTATAGCATTTTCAAGCCGGGTAATTTGAGAGTTCACACCATAAAATTCTTTATTCATATCATCAAGCTCCTTATTCATAAACCCCAAAAAACCTTTTTGTTCTTTAAGCTCGTTTCTGAAGAAATTATTATGCTCAAATTGCAAATTCATAAAGCTTCTAATATTTGATTCAATCTCTTCCAACCTTCTAAGAAGGTGGTCGGTACTCTTAGGCAAAGCCATAAGGAGAAACAGGCACACAAGCAAACAGAAAAAGGGCAAACGAAAAAAGAGAGAGAGATTGGGAAAGAGAGGGCAAATAAAACGGCAAGGGTGAAATGGGGGAGAGGAAAACGAGAGGCAAATGGCAAATAATGTAAATGCGAGGGAGATGAGTTTGTGATGGGTACTTGGTATGTATTGACTTGAGCGAAGACCTCCCCGGCAACGGCGCCAGAAATCCTTCTTGCTACGTCTTGAGCTTGCATTGGTTTTCCTTGAAGAGGAAAGGGTGATACAGCAGAGTAGCTTAAGTATTTCCCTCGGTTTTTGAGAACCAAGGTATCAATCCAGTAGGAGGCTCCTCAAAAGTCCCACGCACCTACACAAACAAACAAAGAACTCGCAACCAACGCAATAAAGGGGTTGTCAATCCCTTCACGGCCACTTGCGAAAGTGAAATCTGATAGAGATAATATGATAAGATAAATATATTTTTGGTATTTTATAATATAGATGCAAAAATTAAAGATGCAAATAAAAGTAGATTGAAAGCTTATATGATAAAAGATAGACCTGGGGGCCATAGGTTTCACTAGAGGCTTCTCTCAAGATAGCATAGGTATTACGGTGGGTGAACAAATTACTGTCGAGCAATTGATAGAAAAGCGAATAATTATGAGATTATCTAGGCATGATCATGTATATAGGCATCACGTCCGTAACAAGTAGACCGACTCCTGCCTGCATCTACTATTATTACTCCACACATCGACCGACTCCTGCCTGCATCTAGAGTATTAAGTTCATAAAGAATAGAGTAACGCATTAAGCAAGATGACATGATGTAGAGGGATAAACTCAAGCAATATGATATAAACCCCATCTTTTTATCCTCGATGGCAACAATACAATACGTGCCTTGCTGCCCCTGCTGTCACTGGGAAAGGACACCGCAAGATTGAACCCAAAGCTAAGCACTTCTCCCATGGCAAGAAAGATCAATCTAGTAGGCCAAACCAAACTGATAATTCAAAGAGACTTGCAAAGATAACTCAATCATACATAACAGAATTCAGAGGAGATTCAAATATTTCTCATAGATAAACTTGATCATAAACCCACAATTCATAGGATCTTGACAAACACACCGCAAAAAGAGTTTACATCGAATAGATCTCCACAAGAGAGGGGGAGAACATTGTATTGAGATCCAAAAAGAGAGAAGAAGCCATCTAGCTAATAACTATGGACCTGAAGGTCTGTGGTAAACTACTCACAACTCATCGGAGGGGCTATGGTGTTGATGTAGAAGCCCTCCATGGTCGATTCCCCCTCCAGCAGAGCGCCGGCGAAGGCTCCAAGATGGGATCTCGCGGATATAGAAGGTTACAACGGTGGAAATTGTGTTTCGTTGGCTCCCTAGATGTTTCCGGGGTACGTAGGTATATATAGGAGGAAGGAATACGTTGGTGGCCGCCTGTGGGGCCCAGGAGATAGGGCGCGCCCAGAGAGGGTGGGCGCGCCCTCCTGTCTCCTGGCCGCCTCGCAAGCTTCTTGACTTGCACTCCAAGTTCTCCGGATCACGTTCGTTCCAAAAATCACGCTCCTGAAGGTTTCATTCCGTTTGGACTCCGTTTGATATTCCTTTTCTTTGAAATACTGAAATAGGCAAAAAAACAGCAATACGGGTTGGGCCTCCGGTTAGTAGTTAGTCACAAAAATGATATAAATGTGTAAAATAAAGCCCATAAACATCAAAAGGGGTAATATAATAGCATGGAACAATAAAAAATTATAGATACGTTGGAGACGTATCAGACTGTCCTGCTGCAGGGTAGTTCGGACTCGTTTGGCAGTGTCCGGGAGCTTGGTCGCCGAATTAAGGTTCTGCCTAAAAAGGCTGCTTTGTACTTCTGCTGCAAGGGCAGCGGTGTGCTCCTCGATACAGAGGGAGCGTTCCATGTTTCCATTGACTGTTATGACACCACGTGGTTCGGGCATCTTGAGCTTGAGATAAGCATAGTGTGGTACCGCATTGAATCGAGCGAATGCGGTTTGTCCGAGTAGTGCGTGATAGCCGCTGCGGAAGGGGACGATATCAAAGATCAATTCTTCACTTTGGAAATTGTCCGGGGATCCGAAGACCATTTCTAGTGTGATTGATGCCGTACAGCAGGCCTCTACACCTGGTATGACACCTTTAAAGGTCGTTTTGGTGGGCTTGATCCTTGAGGGATCGATACCCATTTTGCGCACTGTATCTTGATAAAGCAGGTTTAGGCTGCTGCCACCGTCTATGAGGACTCGTGTCAGATGGAACCCATCAATAATTGGGTCAAGGACCAGTGCAGATGAATCGCCATGACGGATACTGGTCGGATGATCCCTGCGATCAAAGGTGATCGGGCAGGATGACCATGGGTTGAACTTTGGGGTGACTGACTCTATCGCGCAAACGTCCCTGAGCACGCGCTTGTGCTCCCTCTTGGGGATATGGGTAGCGTATATCATGTTCACCATTTTAACTTGGGGGGAAACTTCTCCTGTCCCCCTGTGTTCGGTGGCCGGGGCTCCTCGTCATCGTCCTCGCTTTGGGACCCCTTCTCCTTGTTCTTGGCATTTAACTTGCTGGCCTGTTTGAAGACCCAACACTCTCTGTTGGTATGATTGGCTGGTTTATCAGGGGTGCCGTGGATTTGACATGGACGATCTAGTATGCGGTCCAAACTGGACGGGCCCGGATTGTTTCTTTTGTATGGATTCTTCCGCTGACCGGACTTAGAGCCACTAAATCCGGTGTTGACCGCCGTGTCTTCGGTGTTGTCACCGTTGTGTCGACACTTGTGTCTGTTGCGTCGGGGCTTGCCGTTGCTGTTTCTGGCTTCAGAAGTGCCAGGTTCTCTTGTATTGTTATGGATACGGGCTATCCAGCTATCTTCGCCCACACAGAAGCGGGTCATGAGTGTTGTGAGGGCTGCCATGGACTTCGGCTTTTCTTGGCCGAGGTGTCGGGCAAGCCATTCGTCGCAGATGCTATGCTTAAAGGCCGCTAGGGCTTCGGCATCCGGACAGTCGACAATCTGGTTCTTTTTAGTTAAGAACCTAGTCCAGAATTTCCTGGCTGACTCTCCGGGCTGTTGAACTATGTGACATAAGTCATCGGCATCCGGAGGTCGGACATATGTACCTTGGAAGTTGTCGAGGAAGGCGTCCTCCAAGTCCTCCCAACTGCCAATGGAGTTTTCAGGCAGACTGTTCAACCAGTACCTAGCTGGTCCTTTGAGTTTTAGTGGGAGGTATTTGATGGCGTGAAGATCATCACCGCGGGCCATATGAATATGGAGAAGAAAATCCTCAATCCATACCGCGGGGTCTGTTGTCCCATCATATGATTTGATGTTCACGGGTTTAAACCCTTCCGGGAAATCGTGTTCCATTACTTCATCAGTGAAGCAGAGGGGGTGCACAGCGCCTCTGTATCGGGCCAGGTCATGACGTAGCTCAGATGGAGTTCTTCTTCGGTCATCGGCATGGTCGTGATTATGTTTGTCACGTCTGGCCGGGTGGCCATCATAGCGCGTAGGGGCACGCCCCCGCGATCCGTAGATCGATCTTGCCTGACCTGCTCTGTTTTCCAAGTCATGCCGCATGTCATGTGTGTATCCCCATGCTGTTGTGATGCGAGGCATCCCACGATCATCCCCATGGACGCATCTACATCTCCTACAACACCACTTGGACCTATGACTAGAGCACGTGCAAGAGCTCTCGAAACTGAGGTGACATCACTCCTCTCACAACTCCCTTTCTAATCACACGAGACATGGCTACTACCTCAAACGGAGACGCTTTGCATACTCAGGTACCAAGGAGTTTGCCATGGAGAAGCTAGGAAGCAAGGAGAACCGGAAGCGGAAGACATGCGTGAAGACGAAGAGGAAAACCAACAAGTCCCATGTTGGTCGGACGATCCGGACGAGGGCCCGGACGATCCGGACAGAGCCCGGATGATCCAGCTAATTCGCCCAAAGATACCCGAACCTGGACCCTGAAGCCGGACCATCCGGATGACGACCCGGATCATTCGGACACCAGCCGGACATCCGGACCCCCATCCAGACGTCCGGACCTATGCCACCACCGCCTGCGTCACCAGCTCATCCGGGCCGCCACCCGGATCATCCGAACAAAGCCCGGATCATCCGACTCCTCACCCGTATCATCGGGACCCCACCTGCATGCGCGTGTTGGGCTGAGGCCCATGTACCCCTTCGCCCTCCTAGCCTATATAAAGGACTCCTCCTCCTCTCTTCTAGACTTAGCATTGTGATAGCTCATATTTTGAGATAGAGCCTTGCTCATCCACCCGGATCTACTCCATCGCGAGGGACCGACACCTCTTCGGAGAAGATCCTTGTTGGATTCAAGACCTCCTTTCGAAGAAGACCCTCTTCAAGACCTCCTCACGGAGAAGAACCGGTTGCCCTATGTATCGTCCTTTGTTGGATTTGGATCTTGTACTCCTTTGTATTTTGATGATCTAGCACATGTGTGACTTTATTCTTGTTGGTTGAGTATTCTCTTGTGTTTCTTCCCTCGTTTCCCTCCTCGTGTTCTTCGTGTTCTTCGTAGGAATCTGCTCCAAACGTGAAAGATCGGCCTCTAGGGTTCTACCCTACATCATCTTGGTATCATGAGCCACGTTGATCACATTTTTGGATCCCCTACCCCGTGTTTTCTAGCTTGATTTTGTTGATTTCGTCCTAAATCCGAAAATCCCCACCAAAAATAGCCCCCAATTTTTTTTTTGTGATTTGTTGGTTTTGATGATGTTTTGTTGATTTTGATCCATGGATTCGTTGTGTAACTCATGGATCTTGCCTTTCCCCACCATCTCACCCTCGAAATCCAGCCAAAATCCACGAAATCTTCTAATCGAGTTCATCCTGAGCCATCCCGTGCACAATTGACCTACCCGGATCATCCGGACCCTGACCCGGATCATTCGGACTTGCCCGGATCATCCGGCTCCTGGCCCAGATCATTCGGACTTGCCCGGATCATCCGGCTTCGTCTGCCGAAACTGCATTTTCTGCAGTTTTTCTCCACCTCCACCTACGCTTCCACACACCCCACTTTGACCACCAACCCCCTTTTTTTGCCAACCCCACGACATACCCCTCCGTACCACCATTCGACTTTGGGTTCGAGAATTTGAGTTGTGGTTTCCCGTGTCCTATTGTGTTTCGGCTATATAGGTACGACACGACATCAACATCACCACCGCTCATCTTCATCGACTACTCATCATCGCTACGGACGGTAACCTCGATGACATCTTTGTCTACGCCTTGCCATTGCATTGATAACCACCACAGCCTTACTTTTCCGTTGCTTACCCATCGAGACTAGCCTTTGAGTATTGCCGGCAACGTGACTTGTGCACATTAGTGATCATACTCTCATAAGCATACATACCATATCATCGAGGTGCATATCTTGTTATCATCTCTTGTGTCACAAAGTTGTCATCGCATACACAATTTCTACCTTGGTTCGTGAAGTTTTGCATGAGAAAAGAGCTTAAAAGTGAAAGAGCCAAACAAGCTTTTAAGCAAAAGAGAAAGATAAGCAAAGAGCTTATAAGCAAGAACCATAGCATCATACTACATTTAGATTGTCATATCCAATCATCTTGGATCATATCACCGAAATACCATACGTATAGCATACTTGGGATAGAGGTCCTTGCATTTTTGCCTAGTAGGTTGTGCACAAGTTCCGTATCCGCCTATTGTGCAATCGTGCTAGCGTCTCTCTAGTATTGTGCAACAAGAGCATTTTCGTGGACTCCACATTTTGGCTCATTTTTGGTTTGCACAATCCCACTTATCTATTTGCGTGTGTGTTTCCGCGTACCACTACTTGCTTGGTCTACTTGTTGCATTTGCGAATTTGCGAATCTTTTTCAACATCTTTGAGTCTAACTAACAATTGCATCAAATTTTGTGCCACCATCCTAACCAAGCTCCACCATAAGCTTTTACTTGTGTAGGTGCGAGAACCGACAAGAATTGGTACCAATTGTGCTATTTCATTGTCCACATTTGAGTGATCATTGATCCATCTTCAATATTGGTCAAGGTACATTTGGTATAAGTTCTTCTCTTTCTCCCACTCACATATTTGCTTGAAATGATGGATAGGCCAAGTTCTTCTACCAACCCAATCTTCATCGAGCAAGACGACAACGTGACATCATACGTCACCAAGAGCCACCTCTTTGGTGCACAACGAGTGTTGCATCAAGAGCAACAAGCAATGACTGACCGCATCGACAATCTCACCACCGACTTGCGACTCTCCGAGCAACGTACAAGAGACTACTTCGACAACAAGCTCGACGCTCACAAGCAAGAGAACGATGCAAGAATGGACGAGATCCGCGCCTTGTTGGTGAACCACCCTCCGTCCACTTCTTCATACTCAAGACTGAGCCGCTCAAGTCGACACTCCGATGACACCTTCTCCGGCTCAAGTACACCGACATCGAACACTCTTCAACGAGCCGTGCGTCAAGACCATCATGCATCTCGCAATCCTCTACACGGCAATCATTCGCAAGAGCAAGTCGACGAGCAAGTACTTCATCATCAACCAAACCAAGTTCCTTTTGCAGAAGATCAAGATTGACAACGTCAACGTCACCAAGTGGAAGAGCGAGCGCGACAACATCAAGATGAACAAGACGCCGAGGATCAACGTCTTCAACAACAACAACGTGAAGCACAAGCTCTTGAGGCGCAACGTGCCCTTCAAGAAGCAAGTCGAGCCATTGCCAAACGCAACTGCGATAGGCGCAATCAAGAGGAAGCACTTCGAGAAGAAATCCAAGAGTGGAACTACCAACCAAGAGTGCAACATCAAGTTCCTCGCCCTCTTCCTCAAGCTCGACAACACTACAAAAAAATACACTTCCATGATGATACATGTTTGTCACAGTAGGTCGCATTTTTTGTCATGCGTGTACATCCATGACGATTTTATGACAGAATCAAGATAGTCATACATGTGTTGTCGTAGAAGTGTTCCATGACATTACCAAAATTATCATCATGGAAGTGTCCACTTCCAAGATGATAAATCGCGCGTCATAGAAGTGCTTTCGTCAAGGGTGACCGACACGTGGCATCTACCGTAACGGAACGCCATTAAGCTATCGGCTCGGGTTTTGGATTTGATAACCCGTTAACAGCCCCGACCAATGGGGATTTTCCACGTGTAAAATCATCATTGGCTGGAGGAAACACGTGTCGGCTCATTGTTGGGACAGATTTCATCCACTCATTGGACAGAAGGTGCCTATGATATGTCGACATGTGGCACGGCCCAACAGAGGCCCATTCTTGTGAAAAGGCTGGCCCGTTTGACTTGGTCAAAAGGTGGCGGGCCTGTTCGCATATAGCCCATTTACAGCCCGCTAACCCAAGGCCCTTTACGCCCTATCCGAATTAGGCCCAGTAGCGTCATCTGGGCCATTCAATATGATTCCAGCCCGTTTTCACTTCTGGCCCATGTATGGCCCATGACGTCTTTCGGCCCATATGAGGCCCTATGTAACTCTTGTCCTATTAACGGCCTGTGGTGAAACTGGCCCGTAATGAACAGTGTATCACTTTACACCCATTGACGGCCCGTGGTGAAACTGGCCTGTTATGAATAGTGTATCACTTTATACCCATTAACGACCCGTTATTCCGTTGGGCCGTTTCCAGCCCATGTTATATTTCGGCCTTCTCAGAGCCCATTTATTCTTGGGCTCATTTCCAGCATTCGTTTACTTACAGACCGTTACTGTCATTTTCTGCTTGTGGGCCAAATTCAGCCCGTGGTTACAGTCGGCCCGTTTGTGGTCCGTTAATACGTTGGGCCGTTTTCATAGTGTTATCAAATACGGCCTATTAATGATGGCCCGTTATGGTTGGCCCATGAACGGACGATTCCAACTCTAGCCCGTTTACAGCCATAATGCGGCCTGTTATTGGTCCATGTTTGGCCAATCGATCATACGGCCCGTATAAGGCCCATTGATGATACGGCCCGTAGAAGGCCCATTGTTTCTACGGCTCGTAGAAGGCCCATTGTTTCTATGGCCCATAGAAGGCCTACTATTACTACGACCCGTAGAAGGCCCACTGTTTCTACGGCCCGTAGGAGGCCTAGTGTCACTACAGTAAATGTTAGCCCATGGTTATTGTGGCCTAGTTTAAAAAAATAGGTTATTGCAGCCACTAGCAAACCGCGGAAAAAGAATTGCACTGACTACAAGCAAACAAATAAACAAGACAACAAGGAAATAAATAAGCAAGCAACTTATGCTAGGCTATCACGGATATTACACATATTACATCCACTGGGCATCAAAGTTCGCCACCAGTGCAAATATAGGGAACAAAGCAGCATATAAACGCCGCAGCAAAACAAGTCCAGAACTGAAACCACTTCAGAAGAGTTCAAGAAACAATATCCTGGGTACCCATAATGCTGGCAAGATGCTTAGCAAGCTTATTAACTTTCTCTTGTTTGGCGCTTAAATCCTCCAGCACTTGCTGTTGCACAAGAAAGTACGCATCTGAATTCTGCAGGGACTTCCTCAGTCCTTCGGCTTCTTGCCGCAGCACAGCTGACTAATGCCTTTTAGCTTGTAGCTGAGACTGAAGAAGCCGAAGTGATTCAGGCAGCGAGTTCAAAGAGCTTGTGCCAGCGGTACTGGCCAGTAACTTGAACACTACATCAACGCAGGACTGTGGGGTTTTCTCACTGTCTACAAGATTGTTTTTATCACCTTTCTTGGAGACCAACAGGGTTGTCTCACTATCTTGATCGTTATCTGCATTACTTTCTCTACCATTGCACAGTGGGGTGCTCTTCTCCAATATTCTGTTTGCATACTACAAGAGAAACAAGCAGACACATCACAGGTTTAGCTTGTAGTATACGAAACTCATTTTGGTAAACCGGTTCAGTAGTAAGGTGGACATGATAACAACATGAAACAAACAAATATCTATGTACTATGGTCACTGTATTGTCCATATCATTCTAGTTTATGTTCCCTAATCAAGATAGAGACACAGTTCAACTCATATATTTTTAAGACACAGCAGCATAGACAGAATATAAGTGTGAGAAACTACACATCATTGGCAGCACTTGTAATGTGCATCACATGAGAATATATCTGTTTATACAACTTAAACTGAAATCAACATAGAGCAAGAAATTAGAACAGCAATCCAGTTAAAGAAATAGGTTTAAAACATACATGTTGCGCCATTGGAGTTTCAATTGGATCCTTAAAATTCGAAAGTAGTTGGTATGAGTAAATACAGTGATGCAACAACAAAGGAGTATGGACCATAGCTACGGAATCTAACTTGAGAACAGTTGCTCTTCTGCTTTAAACATGGAGTTTGGGTTAGCTGTGGTGGTCTTCATGCTTTGGGCACTGCAGTAGCTTTACAAACTGCTTGTGTGGGGGTACTCTGTGGTGGACATGGTGCTTTGTCAACTATAAGTGGGTTACTATCCGCTGGGGTTGCGGTTAGATGGGTTGTAGCTGGTTCTCTGCCCAACAGTGTAAGTGTGCAATCTGGAAGAATCTCGATTATGTGTGGTGGGGCTAGTTTGTGGGCCAGTACAACCATGGTTCTATCTGCATCGACGGGTAGCACTATCTTTTGTGAAGAACGGGTTTTTGCTCCCTACTGCCATCACCCCCTCCAATTCAAATGGCTGATAAACAAGAAAAGAAATTGAACGTACAGACATTGTATGATAGACAGATGTGGTAATTCACATATATGTTGTCTAACCAAACAGGACAACATGACACAATTTCACATATATGATGCCTAACTAAACAGGATAGCATGACACAGTTTCAGATATATGATGGATAATTTAACAGGATATAATGTCATAATTCAACATATGATGAGTACCTAAACAGGATGACATGACAAAACTATATGATGTCTTTCTAAAATAGGTTGGGATGAAATAATTCACATACATGTTGTCTAAGTATATAGGATGGCATGATATAATTGACATAATTGATTCATATACTAAGCAGCTAGCACTCACATGTATGATCTCTAAACTAAGCAGATAGAATTCAATATTGTGCATATGATGTCTAAACTAAGCAATGCAAGACACCATATGCATCATATGAGAAATATAAACATTGCAACTTAGAGCATACACCTTAGGTGGGATATAGGACTGGTCATCTGTCTCTGAATCCTCCTCTGAGGAGCTCCCTGTAACCATCGAGATATATGCTTCAACAGGTTCCATTGCCTGCTCTGAAGACCTTATTTTCACTCCAGATTTTTCCATAACCGGCTCAAATGGCTGATACACATGAAGAGTAGTGCAATATACACAGATTGTCGACAAATGGAATACGTAATAAAAAAAGATGGCATGAGATAATTCACATATATGATGCTTGGCTCCATGGCGGTGCATAATTCACATATATGATAACTGGCTGAAAAACATGGCATTGCATAATTCACATATCTGATATAGAAAGCAAACAGGAGGCATTCACACAAAGCATGTCTAATCTAAGCAGATGGCATGGCAATACAAGACACCATATGCATGATATGAGCAATATAACCCAACCAAGTTAGAGCATGCACCTCGGGGGGGGGGGGGGGATACGACTGGTCATCTCTCTCTGAATCCTCCTCTGAGGAGCTATCTGTAACCAGCAACAAATCTGCATCGACAGGCAACACTGACTGCTCAGAAGACCTTGTTTTCACTCTTGATTTTCCCATGACCGACTCAAATGGCTGATGCACAGGAAGAGTAGATGAATGTATAAACATTGTTGACAAATGGAATACATTATGGAAAAAATATGGCACGATACAATTCACATATATGATGACTGGCTAAACGGGATGGCATTGCATGATTCACGTATATGATGCCTGGCTAAAGAAGACGACATTGCATAATTCCCATATACTCCCTCCGTTCCTTAATATTTGTCTTTTTAGAGATTTCAAATGGACTACCACATACGGATGTATGTAGACATATTTTAGAGTGTAGATTCACTCATTTTGTTCCGTATGTAGTCACTTGTTGAAATCTCTAAAAAGACAAATATTTAGGAATGGTGGGAGTATGATATAGAAACCAAACAGGTGGCATTCACACAAAGCAAATCTAAACTAAGCTGATGACATATAAGATGTATAATGTAAGCAATGCAAGGCACCATATACATGATATGAAAAACATCAGCATGCCAGGTTAGAGCAAACACCTCAGGTGGTAAACAGGCGTGGTCAGCTCCTTGTGAATCTCCATCTGAACAGTTATCTTCCTCTGGAATACAATCTGGAAATGCAGGAGAGGGGGGGGGGGCACTTCGCCCACCATGGAGCGACGTCTGCATGACATTATATTCGCACGCAACAGTCTTCTCTTTTTCTCTACATGTTCAGTACAATTGTGTACAATATCTGACATGCATAATAAAAAAAATAGTTAGATTTTGTAAGGCCTAAGGGGCGCATGCAAAAATCCAGACTGATGGTAGCAAACGAGTGGATGGATCCAAAACTAATGATAGCAGGTAGATTATAGCTTCAGTTTAAAAAGATAGACAATGGATCATCTATTGTTTGTTGCCCACCCAACATGAACCACATAGAAGACCCCAGATGAACTAGATAGTAGACAGATACTATTCGTTGCTGGCTCGATATGAGACCCATGGGCAATTCAGAACTCAGTATTGAACGATAAAGTAGCAGGTAATAATAACCGATGTATAACGTAAGCAAACACGAAAGACTGCGACCTCTCTTCCGGAACTGTGTAGTCCTCAGGTTCATCTGCTCAATCGATGATGGTAATGCAGTTGGCGTGGCTGCCGACAACGGGGAAGATGATCTGAGGCGGCGAAATAAAGTCTGCAGGGGGGATCTCTACTGCAGTGAACGCTTCTGTCGATGGTGCACCTCAGGTGGGGTGGATGACGTCATGGCAGGAGCAGGACATAACACACAGAGTTTTTACTGCAGTGAACGCTTCTGTCGATGGTGCACCTCAGGTGGGGTGGATGACGTCATGGCAGGAGCAGGACATAACACACAGAGTTTTCTTTGACGCCTATCTGAAAATGAAGTAAATCTGTAAGGGCTCCTTAGAATTAGAGGATTCTATAAACGCAGGGACAGGAAAAACACAGGAATAGGATAGGAATGCACGCGCAAAATAGATCATTTGGAAACATAGGATTTCAGTCAACCTGGGTGTTTGGCTCACATGAATTGGAAGAACAGAGGAATGGAGAAACAAAGTGATGCGACGAGTGTACAACCTCTTTGGCATAGCCTTGTGGACCTCAGCATCATTGGGTTGGACGTGGAGGATGGTGATGATGCTGGTGTGACTGTCGGAGGCGGGGAAGAAGATCCGAGGCCTCTGGAAATGGCGCCGAGGGTACTGCTCCGCTGTGATGGACGGTTCCGCCGTTGGAGCAGCTTCGCTAAGGTGTACGGCGACGAGGCTTAAGCATGACAAGACATACAACGTTAATCTGAAGTGGGACCCTAATATTATCTGCAATAGATGATGTAAAATACATCACCAAAAAGTGCTAGATGTAAAACGCATCAGCCGCGCCATGGCCGCTCCGACAGATGCCGTATGTACTGTTCACTCTGAACTTAACTGAAGAAAATGAACTTCACAGTCGAAACTGAATTTTACTGTCAAAACTGATTGAGCTAGTTACAGAGCATTGCAATAGATGTTTAGGGCATTCGAGCACTAGTAGCAGAGAAGCAGTGATCTAAATCAGCAGACGCTCAAGCAGGGAACGCACTAGCAGAGAGAAAGTCGTGCAGTAGCACCGCGAGCGAGTGCTAAAGTAGCAACTCCTGTAGCTATCGGAGGTCGTGCAACAGCAGCAGCAACACAAGCGAGAGCAAGAGCAGAGCAGCAGAACGAACGAAAGCAGGAGTAGTGCAGCAGCGCGACCGACAACAAGAAGAGAGCCGCAGCGCGAGCGAGAGCCAGAGCAGCTGCAGCTAGTGCTGTTGTGGAAGTCGCTGCCGAGGAAGCAACAACATGGGGGAGAGACGCCGTGGATGATGTGGCCGGCGACGACGCCGTCGATGGAGACGCCATGTCTGCTCGGTATCGAGCACTGGCAGCCCCGTGAGATCGAATAAAAGATAAAATGCAGCGGTGAGTGCAGAACCTCCTTGGTGGCACTAAGTTGGCCTCGGCTTCATCGGAGGAATTGGTGAGGGTGCTGCGGTTTCGGTGGGGCAGGTCAAGACGGCGCTGTGGGGATTGAGGTGGCACGATAGACGAGGCGAACGTCAGGTCAGCTCCTTGGAGGTGGAGGACGGGGCGGCTGATCCGGCGGGACAACGAGATCGACAACGGATCCTCATCCGGTGTGGTGGATGAGGGATGGCGAGCTGTTGCGGTGGACGACATAGTCGGGGAAGAGTCTCCGGCTGGGCGGCGGTCGGGAGGCCGACGGAGGAGCGTGGGGTTTCACGGGTTTTGGCGGCCTTGCTGTACGAATGGGGGGGCAAAGGGGGAGGGGGGAGCCAAGCTTAGGGACGTGCTTGTCCGAAATGTAGGGTAAGTTACCAGCGTACCCCCACCGGTTTTGACACCGCGACGTGGAGCTTCATTTCCGGCTAAGGGGTGAAGGGGGATTTCGCGTGTCTGGGCTGCGAGAGTGATTTTGGATGAGGAGGGAGTTCTCGCGTGCGTCCAAATTTCGGGATAACAAGGCGCGACGCGGGTTGAAGAAGCGGGAGTTTCAAAGCAGGTGAGACAAAAGATACTCGAGCTTGAAAATTTCGGGATAACAAGGTGCAGATTCCTTGTTCGGCAGAACAAACTTAATGTGTAAAAAACAATTCAAACAAGACACAAGAGAGTCATGTCCCCTTTTACTATATTGCTATAGATGCCATTGAAAATACTACAAGAAAAATGTAAAAAAAATCGGGAGAACAAGATTACCCTGCACAGTACCAAATCGATTTGCACTTCCCTCAACAACAACAAAAAACAAATCAATTCCCACCAAAGAAAGAGTAATATCCCTTTTTATATGATTATAGATGCCATGATCTCGAATTTCAATTTTTGAATCCATGTTATGTTGAATTCGAATATATCGTTAGGTGACCTTGCGGTTTATAATTGATGTAGTCGTACATTTTGATCTTCCATCATATATGAACATTTTACTCCATCATGTGAACATATATATTGTCGTCTACCATATGGACTAAATTTGAATCAATTTTCCTTATTGAATACGATTGTTGTCAAGTTATACAATAATTTAAATATTATATTGATAACAAAAAGACATGCATATAGCAGTAATCATATTTCACTATGAACTACATGTACCATACGCTCTCCAATTCAAATATTTGTATCCATTTTATGTTGAATTCAAATCATAGTACATTATTGGTCTAGGTAGCGAGATGTTCGGGATAATCTAAACCCTGTTTACATAGGTATAATTTTTGGCTGAATTGGGACAAGTTTTGGTATAAGCCTCTTGCAAAACCGGAGATTCTCTCAACAAGCCTCGTGGTTCCAAGAGGGAACGTGTCACCTTTGTGTGCGAAACGATATACGCTGCCTCCCCCCTAATTTTATTTACAGAGGCAACATAGAACTATATGAGTGCCCTGTTAAATTTTGGAATTATTTCGGGTTCATTTGGCCTTTTTATACATTAATTGAGTTTTTGGACTTTTAATGTGCATAATCTAAATATGAATTGCATGCACATGCTCCGCTGCTCCAAAGTGGGTTGAAAAATCACATGTGTGTCCTTGGTTGAATTTCTAGGTCCCATGGAAGAAATGAGAATGAAATTCAAACATCTGGGTGTCATGAATCGGCCGAGAACATCGAGAAACTTAGATTCTAAATTCATGTAAATCCAAAACTTGCCTGGAAACCATGAAACTTGGCATGGTGTCATGTCATGGCACTAAAATGTTGTGGTAAAAAATTGGGCCGATTTGGAAGCTCGTGGTTTTAAGAGGGAACGTGCCACCTTTGAGTGTGAAACGATATACGCTGCCCCCCCCTTGAGTTTCTTAACAAAGGCAACATAGAACTACATTAGTGCCCTGTTAAATTTTGGAATTATTCCGGGTTCGTTTGTCGTTTTTTATACATTAATTGAGTTTCTGGTCATTTAATGTGCATAAGTCAAATTTGAACTACAAGCACATGCTCTCGTGCACCAAAGTTGGTTGAAAAATCACATTTGTGTCCTCGGGTGAATTTCTAGGTCCCATGCAAGAAATGAGAATAAAATTAAAACATCTGGGCATCATGGCTCGGTTGAGAACATTGAGAAACCTGGTTTTAAAATTCTTGTAAATCCAAAACACGTTTGAAAATCATGAAGCTTGGCATGGATGTCATGTCATGGTACTACCATGTTGTGGTAAAAAATTTGGCCGAATAGGAACAGATTTTGGTATAAGCTTCTTGCAAACCGAAGCTTCTCTC
The DNA here is from genome assembly GCA_963921465.1 of Triticum timopheevii. Taxonomy (NCBI): domain Eukaryota; kingdom Viridiplantae; phylum Streptophyta; class Magnoliopsida; order Poales; family Poaceae; genus Triticum; species Triticum timopheevii. Next base: position 450,235,867 of record OY997272.1, on the reverse strand, counting down.
AAAAAGGCTCATGGTTCTGAGAGGGAACGTGCCACCTTTGAGTGCGAAATGATATACGTTGTCCCCCTTGAGTTTATTTACAAAGGCAACATAGAACTACATGAGTGCCCTGTTAAATTTTGGAATTATTCGGGCTTCGTTTGGCCTTATTTACACATTAATTGAGTTTTTGGTCATTTAATGTGCATACTTCAAATTTGAACTACAAGCACATGCTCCCGTGCACCAAAGTTGGTTGAAAAATGAAATTTGTGTCCTCGGGTGAATTTCTACTCCCTCCTTCCATCTATATAGGTCCTAATGCGTTTTTCGAGGCTAACTTTGACCAAACGTTAGAGCAATAATATATGACATGCAACTTACACAAAGCATACCTCCAAATTTGTATGTCAAAGGAGCTTCCAATAATATAATTTTCATAGTATACATCTCATGTGCTATTAATCTTGTCAATAGTCAAAGGCTGTCTTGAAAAACACATTAGGCCCTATATAGATGGAAGGAGGGAGTAGGTCCCATGCAAAAAATGAGAATAAAATTCAAACATCTCGGCATCATGGCTCGGTCGAGAACATTGAGAAACTTGGTTTTAAAATCATGAAACTTGGCATGGTGTCATGTCATGGTAGTACCATGCCGTGGTAAAAAAATTGGCCGAATAGGAACAAATTTTGGTATAAGCTTCTTGCAAATCGGAGCTTCTCTCAAGAAGGCTCGTGGTTCTAGGAGGGAACGTGTCGCCTTTGTGTGCATAATTCAAATTTGAAATACAAGCACATGTTCCGGTGCACCAAAGTTGGTTGAAAAATCACATGTGTGTCCTCGGGTAAATTTCTAGGTTCCATGCAAGAAATGGGAATGAAATTCAAAATTCTGGGCGTCGTGGCTGGGTTGGAAACATTGAGAAACTTAGTTTTTTAATTCCTGTAAATCCAAAACACGCATGAAAATAATGAAACTTGGCTTGGTGCCATGACATGGCACCAACATGTTGTGGTAAATTTGCAGTCCGATTTGTGAAGGCGCACACATTAACAATCAACAAAGTCATTTTGGAACAAGTGCTGTCACGTTACAATCGGAAACACAAGTATTATTGAAACCGTGGGCGTTCTACTTACTAGTACCATTTACGTGCCTCCACGCGTCCCCATTTTTTTATTAGCTAGGAGGCGACGTGCAGGGTAGCTATTTGAGTACGAGAGGCGTGCGATCAGACCCCTGTGCGTGCTTATCGGGAGGAGAGCCCTTTGACCTCCATCTGCCGTCCACCTCTCTCCCAAGGTCTCCATTAATGGCGCCCGAGCCTCTGTTTAATGGCGTGGCTATGTCTCAGTCGACTGAGATTTAAGAGAGAAAAAAGAAAATCTGAAAGCACGGATCTTGATGTAAGATCCGACGGACCTATATAGCATCTACTGCGACTTATAGCAAGACTGATGAATATATAAGGATGATTAATTTTTTTTGATCAAAGAAGGGCTTGCCCCTTCCGATTTTCATTACTGAAAACCACCACAATTCACAAGAAGTTTAGCACAACTCCAGCCTAACACGAAGGACTAAAAGCTACCAGATTGAAATCGCAACATCCCAAGAGGCCAACAAAGGCCAAACATCTGCACTAGAACCCAACATTTCACAACCGACGACACAATCCACATCCTAAACTGATTATTACATCAAGAGAAACCAGGAAACTGAAGGAAGCCCAGCAGCAACTAGAAGAACAGCAACGCCAGGGTCGCCACAACAAGAGTTTTCTTCATTCCAGCCTCGCAACATTGATCTTCCACAGAAAGATAAGGACGATTAATTGTCTTACATAATTAGAAAGATAATTAAAAAAAGCCACATGCGGCTACGCCTGAAATACACAAGGGCAAAAGAAGAAGGAAGACAAGGATCTGCCTCACTGATCTCTACTTTCTTGATGCGTTGCTGCAGGCCGCGGGAACTAGTCTCCGCGGCGAGCGGCGATGAGCTCTTTCGTGTCCTCAAGACACTGCAGAGCATGTCATTCTCGTCCATCAGTTTCTTGACGATGACGCCGGTCCTCTTCAACAAGGCACTGGTCTCCTCCTGCTGGTCTGCACTTCGGACGGTCTTCTCCCTCAGCAGGTCGCGCTCGGCCCGGAGCCTCTCATTGCCCTCCCTTAGTTGCCGGACGACGCTGGTAGCCTGTTCAAATGAGGCTTTCATGTCGTCCTGCAACCTCGCCCAGCCGGAGATCTGATCCATCTGGCTATGGACGATCACATGTATGCGCCTGTAACAGTCGTCGCCTGCCCGCGAGATATTTTTTGACCTTGAAGACTGCAGAGCTTGCACCCCACAGCATTTTATTGATTAAAAAAGAAAACAGAGCAATACAAGATTTCCTCAAGGAGAGGAAAAAGAAAAAAAACAAACTACAGAAACCTAAAGAAGACTATACAGAAGAACTAGGAGAGAAGGAAACTATACCTAATAATTACAGCATTTTATACAAAAATAAATCTCCCTCAAGAAGGCAGGAAATCAATCCACTTTAACAGAGCATCCCTGTATTTTCTTTTGATTCTATGAGAGAGTAGTGTAAGATCATGAATGAAACCATTTCTCCAAGCTCTGAAAGAAGGTTTGATGCCCCTGAAGGCCCTGTCATTCCTCACACTCCAAATATTCTACCAAGCAGTAAAGACCACCTCCACAAAGAAAGGTTTGTTAAAATCCTTTCTAGCATGCAAAGCAATATCCACCATGTCATCACTGTCCTTCCAACCAATTTGCAGATAGATCCACACACGAACACTAAAATTGCACTGAAAGAAAAGATGATTTCTGTCCTCAAGAGTGCCAGTAGGACACAGAACACACTCTGGGCCATCATTAATCCTCCAATGCCTCCTCTGGATCATGTCCTTAGTGTTTACTCTGTCCATGATAACAAGACAAGCAAACATTTCGATGGACATGGCGCAGCAACCCTTCTAGATCCATCCCAAAATTGGGTTTGCTACCACAGGTTGATAAGAAAAATCATAATACTTTTTTGAAGTATATTCAGACTTCTTACCATGTCTCCACCTCCAAGAATTAGGGTAGTCACTGTCCAAATGAATAGAGCCCATCAAGTCAGAAAGTTGTTGCAAATTCTGAAAGGCTTGCTCAGACAAAGGCAAAAAGAAGAGGTTGTGGATATTGCTGGCCTGAAACACTTCTCTGACTGAAATGTTTTTGTGGAGACAGAAAGAAAAGAGCCTGGGGAAGCGATCTTGAAGTGGAACACAACTGTTTCCAATTTGCTAGTAGTCAGACCAGAATAGCACAATGTCCCCTGTGTGAATCTCAACAGAAGTTACTGCCCTGAAATTTTCATTAGCTTGCAAACATCTCTCCACCAAAAAGACCCACATAGTATAGTGTCATGTGGAACCCTTTGGAAGTAGTAAGAATCCCAAATCAAACTAAACCATGGCACATCCATCTTGTTATAAAATTTATTCAGATGTTTAAGAAGAAGAGCTTCATTTTGCAAACCAAGGTTTAAGATACCAAGCCCCCCCTTGGATTTAGGCCTGCAGACAAGAGGCCAAGCAACCAAAGAGTGGACTCTCTCCTGACCATATTTCCTCCATAAACACTGTCTTTGAATCCTTTCCAGTTGCTTGAGAATACCCTGAGGAATTGACAAACTGCAAAGGAAAAAGATAGGTAATGAAGAAATGACAGAGTTGACCAGTTGTAATCTGCTCCCTTGAGGCAAAAACCAAGAGCTGGCTGTCAATCTTCTCTCCATGCAATCCACCAAAGGAAGAAGATCCACAATTTTAGGTCTAGTAGTCCCCATAGGCAATCCCAAGTATGTGAAAGGCAGAGTACCTAATTTGCAGCCAAAAACATCTGCCAGAGCAGTAGCATTATGAGCATTCACATTGATGGGATACATGGAGGATTTATGAAAGTTGATTTGGAGTCCAGTTGCCATGGAAAAAGAATGCAGCACTGATTTCAGAGCCTCCAATTGATCCCTGTCAGCTTTCAGAAAAAGCAGTGTATCATCAGCATATTGCACAATAGGAAAGTCAGGGTCATGGTTTGGCAAAGGCCTGCTGATTAAACCTTGTTGCAGAAGATCATTAATCAGAGTTTGCAGGAGATCAGCAGCAATAACAAAAAGCAAGGGAGAGATAGGGTCCCCTTTCTTAATACCACACTTGCATTTAAAATGATTTCCAGGCACTCCATTTAGCAGAACAAAAGAAGTTCTAGATGACAGCAACTGTTTAATCCATGTGATCCATCTATTATCAAAACCCTTTGCCACAAGAATCCTGATGATAGCCTCATGCTGAATTGAATCAAAAGCCTTTTCAAAATCTAATTTGAGCAAAAGGCTGGGTTGTTTAGATTGGTTGCACTGATGGATATACTCAAAAGTCCAAGCAAGACAATCCTGGATTGTTCTTGATTTTATGAAGCCATACCGATTTTTATGCACACACTTGGTGATCTCCTCCTGAAATCTGTTAGCAACTAGCTTTGTAAGAAATTTTAGCCCCACACTAGTGAGTGAAATAGGCCTAAAGTCTCCCACACTCTCTGGAGTCTGTTTATTTGGGATCAGACTGATGAAAGCATCATTGAGATTCTCCAATTGAACAGATCCAACATGAAATTCATGGACCAACCTAATAAAATCAGGAGAGATGATGTGCCAACATTTTTTCAAAAAGAGCCCATTGAAACCATCAGGCCCAGGTGCCTTATCAATGGGCATTTCTTTAATAACCTGCTCAATCTCCTTCAGATCAAAGGGCTTAGTGAGCACATCAAGGCCATGAACAAAAGGTATTAAAGATAATATTTGTTGGAAATATGCCCAAGAGGCAATAATAAATTGGTTATTATTATATTTCCTTGTTCACGATAATCGTTTATTATCCATGCTATAATTGTATTGATAGGAAACTCAGATACATGTGTGGATACATAGACAACACCATGTCCCTAGTAAGCCTCTAGTTGACTAGCTCGTTGATCAACAGATGGTTACGGTTTCCTGACCATGGACATTAGATGTCATTGATAACGGGATCACATCATTAGGAGAATGATGTGATGGACAGAACCCAATCCTAAGCCTAGCACAAAGATCGTGTAGTTCGTATGATAATGCTTTTCAATGTCAAGTATCTTTTCCTTAGACCATGAGATTGTGCAACTCCCGGATACCGTAGGAATGCTTTGGGTGTACCAAACGCCACAACGTAACTGGGTGGCTATAAAGGTGCACTACAGGTATCTCCGAAAGTGTCTGTTGGGTTGGCACGAATCGAGACTGGGATTTGTCACTCCGGTAAACGGAGAGGTATCTCTGGGCCCACTCGGTAGGACATCATCATAATGTGCACAATGTGACCAAGGGGTTGATCACGGGATGATGTGTTACGGAACGAGTAAAGAGACTTGCCGGTAACGAGATTGAACAAGGTATCGGTATACCGACGATCGAATCTCGGGCAAGTATAATACCGCTAGACAAAGGGAATTGTATACGGGATCGATTGAGTCCTTGACATCGTGGTTCATCCGATGAGATCATCGTGGAACATGTGGGAGCCAACATGGGTATCCAGATCCCGCTGTTGGTTATTGACCGGAGAACGTCTCGGTCATGTCTACATGTCTCCCAAACCCGTAGGGTCTACACACTTAAGGTTCGATGACGCTAGGGTTATAAAGGAAGTTTGTATGTGGTTATCGAATGTTGTTCGGAGTCCCGGATGAGATCCCGGATGTCACGAGGAGTTCCGGAATGGTCCGGAGGTAAAGATTTATATATGGGAAGTCCTATTTTGGCCATCGGAAAATGTTCAGGATTTTTCGGTATTGTACCGGGAAGGTTCTAGAAGGTTCCGGAGTGGGGCCCACCTGCATGGGGGGACCCACATGAACGTGGGTAGTGGGGGCAAGGCCCCACACCCCTGGTCAAGGCACACCAATATCCCCCCTTAGGAGGAATAAGATCATATCCCGAAGGGATAAGATCAAGATCCCTAAAAAGGGGGGATAACAATCGGTGGGGAAGGAAATGATGGGATTTCTTTCCTCCCACCTTTGCCAACGCCCCAATGGACTTGGAGGGCAATAAACCAGCCCCTCCACCCCTATATATAGTGGGGAGGCGCATGGGAGCTTCATGCTTCCCCTGGCGCAGCCCTCCCCCTCTCCCAAGTACTCCTCCTCTCCCGCGGTGCTTGGCGAAGCCCTGCAGGATTGCCACGCTCCTCCACCACCACCACGCCGTCGTGATACTGCTGGACGGAGTCTTCCCCAACCTCTCCCTCTCACCTTGCTGGATCAAGGCATGGGAGACGTCACCGGGCTGTACGTGTGTTGAACGCGGAGGTGCCGTCCGTTCGGCACTAGGATCTCCGGTGATTTGGATCACGACGAGTACGACTCCTTCAACCCCGTTCTCTTGAACGCTTCTGCTTAGTGATCTACAAGGGTATGTAGATGCACTCTCCTTCCCCTCGTTGCTGGTTTCTCCATAGATAGATCTTGGTGACACGTAGGAAAATTTTGAATTTCTGCTACGTTCCCCAACAGTGGCATCAGAGCTAGGTCTATTGCGCAGATTCTTTGCACGAGTAGAACACAAAGTAGTTGTGGGCGTTGATTTTGTTCAATATGCTTACCGTTACTAGTCCAATCTTGTTTCGACGGTATTGTGGGATGAAGAGGCCCGGACCGACCTTACACGTACTCTTACGTGAGACAGGTTCCACCGATTGACATGCACTTGGTGCATAAGGTGGCTAGCGGGTGCCAGTCTCTCCCACTTTAGTCGGAACGGATTCGATGAAAAGGGTCCTAATGAAGGGTAAATAGCAATTGGCATATCACGTTGTGGTTTTGCGTAGGTAAGAAACGTTCTTGCTAGAAACCCATAGCAGCCACGTAAAACATGCAACAACAATTAGAGGACGTCTAACTTGTTTTTGCAGGGTATGCTATGTGATGTGATATGGCCAAGAAGAATGTGATGAATGATATGTGATGTATGAGATTGATCATGTTCTTGTAATAGGAATCACGACTTGCATGTCGATGAGTATGACAACCGGCAGGAGCCATAGGAGTTGTCTTAATTTATTGTATGACCTGCGTGTCATTGAACAACGCCATGTAATTACTTTACTTTATTTCTAACCGGTAGCCATAGTAGTAGAAGTAATAAGTTGGCGAGACAACTTCATGGAGACACGATGATGGAGATCATGATGATGGAGATCATGGTGTCATGCTGGTGACGATGATGATCATGGAGCCCCGAAGATGGAGATCAAAAGGAGCAAAATGATATTGGCCATATCATGTCACTATTTGATTGCATGTGATGTTTATCATGTTTATGCATCTTTTTCACTTAGAACGACGGTAGTAAATAAGATGATCCCTTACAAAAATTTCAAGAAGTGTTCTCCCCTAACTGTGCACCATTGCTAAAGTTCGTCGCTTCTAAGCACCACGTGATGATCGGGTGTGATGGATTCTTACGTTCACATACAACGGGTGTAAGACAGATTTACACACGCGAAACACTTAGGGTTAACTTGACGAGCCTAGCATGTACAGACATGGCCTCGGAACACAGAGACCGAAAGGTCGAGCATGAGTCGTATGGAGGATACGATCAACATGAAGATGTTCACCGATGATGACTAGTCCATCTCACGTGATGATCGGACACGGCCTAGTTGACTCAGATCATGTAATCACTTAGATGACTAGAGGGATGTCTATCTGAGTGGGAGTTTATAAGATGAACTTAATTATCCTGAACATAATCAAAAGATCTTTGCAAATTATGTCGTAAGCTCGCGCTTTAGTTCCACTGTTTAGATATGTTCCTAGAGAAAATATAGTTGAAAGTTGACAGTAGCGATTATGCGGACAGTAGAAAGCATATGTCCTTAATGCACCGCTCAGTGTGCTGAACCCCAAACGTCATCTGTGAATGTTGCGAACATCGGACATACACGTTTTGATAACTACGTGATAGTTTAGTTAAACGGATTAGAGTTGAGGCACCAAAGACGTTTTTGAAACATCGCGGAACATATGAGATGTTTTCGAGGGCTGAAATTGGGATTTCAGGCTTGTGCCCACGTCAAGAGGTATGAGACCTCCGACGATTTTCTTAGCCTGCAAACTAAGGGAGAAAAGCTCAATCGTTGAGCTTGTGCTCAGATTGTCTGAGTGCAACAATCACTGGAATCGAGTGGGAGTTGATCTTCCAGATGAGATAGTGATGTTTCTCCAAAGTCATTGCCACCAAGCTGCTAGAGCTTCTTGATGAACTATAACATATCAGGGATAGATATGATGATCCTTGAGGTATTCGCGATGTTTGACACCGCGAAAGTAGAAATCAAGAAGGAGCATCAATTGTTGATGGTTGGTGAAACCACTAGTTTCAAGAAGGGCAAGGGCAAGAAGGGATACTTCATGAAACGGCAAATCAGCTGCTGCTCTAGTGAAGAAACCCAAGGTTGAACCGAAACCCGAGAATAAGTGCTTCTGTAATAAGGGGAACAACCACTGGAGCGGAATTACCCTAGATACTTGGTAGATGAGAAGGCTGGCAAGGTCGATAGAAGTATATTGGATATACATTATGTTAATGTGTACTTTACTAGTACTCCTAGTAGCACCAGGGTATTAGATACCGGTTCGGTTGCTAAGTGTTAGTAACTCGAAATAAAAGAGCTACAGAATAAACGGAGACTAGCTAAAGGTGAGCTGACGATATGTGTTGGAAGTATTTCCAAGGTTGATGTGATCAAGCATCGCACGCTCCCTCTACCATCGAGATTTGGTGTTTGCGTTGAGCATAGACATGATTGGATTATGTCTATCGCAATACGGTTATTCATTTAAGGAGAATAATGGTTACTCTGTTTATTTGAATAATACCTTCAATGGTCTTGCACCTGAAACGAATGGTTTATAGAATCTCGATCATAGTGATACACATTTTCATGCCAAAAGATATAAGATAGTAATGATAGTACCACTTACTTGTGGCATTGCCATGTAAGTCATATTGGTATAAAACGCATGAAGAAGCTCCATGTTGATGGATCTTTGGACTCACTCGTTTTTGAAAAGTTTGAGACATGCGAACCATGTCTATTGGTGTATATGCATGAAGAAACTCCATGCAGATGGATCGTTTGGACTCACTTGATTTTGAATCACTTGAGATATGCAAATCATACCACATGGGCAAGATGACTGAAAAACCTCGTTTTCAGTAAGATGGAACAAGATAGCAACTTGTTGGAAGTAACACATTTTGATGTGTGCAGTCCAATGAGTGCTGAGGCATGCAGTGAATATCGTTATGTTCTTACTTCACAGATGATTCGAGTAGATGTTGAGTATATTTACTTGATGAAACACAAGTCTGAATTATTAAATGGTTCAAGTAATTTCAGAGTGAAGTTGAAGATCATCGTGACAAGAGGATAAAATGTCTATGATATGATCATAGAGATGAGTATCTGAGTTACGAGCTTTGGCACGCAATTAAGACATTGTGGAAATTGTTTCACAATTAATACCGCCTGGAACACCATAGCTTGATGGTGTGTCCGAACATCATAGTTGCACCCTATTGGATATGGTGCGTACCATGATGTCTCTTATCGAATTACCACTATCGTTTATGGGTTAGGCATTAGAGACAACCACATTCACTTTAAATAGGGCACCACATAATTCCGTCGAGATGACACCGTATGAACTATGGTTTAGAGAAACCTAAGCTGTCATTTCTTAAAGGTTTGGGGCTGCGACGCTTATGTGAAAAAGTTTCAGGTTGATAAGCTCGAACCCAAAGCGGATAAAATGCATCTTCATAGGACACCCAAAACAGTTGGGTATACCTCCTAATTCAGATCCGAAAGCAATAGGGATTGTTTTCTTGAATCGGGTCCTTTCTCGAGGAAAAGTTTGTCTCAAAAAGTTGAGTGGGAGGATGGTGGAGACTTGATATGGTTATTGAACCATCATTACAACTAGTGTGTAGCAGGGCACAGGAAGTTGTTCCTGTGGCACCTACACCAATTGAAGTAGAAGCTTATGATAGTGATCATGAAACTTCGGATCAAGTCACTACCGTACCTCGTAGGGTGACAAGGATGCGTAATGCTTCAGAGTGGTGCAGTAATCCTGTCGTGAAGGTCATGTTGCTAGACAACAATGAACCTACGAGCTATGGAGAAGCGATGGTGGGCCCAAATTCCGACAAATGGTTAGAAGCCATGAAATCCGAGATAGGATCCATGTATCATAACAAAGCATGAACTTTGGTGGACTTACCCGATGATCGGCAAGCCATTGAGATAAATGGATCTTTAAGAAGAAGATGGACGTGGACGGTAATGTCACCGTCTATGAAGCTCGACTTGTGGCGAAGAGTTTTTCACAAGTTCAAGGAGTTGACTACGATGAGATTTTCTCATCCGTAGCGATGCTTAAGTCCGTCGGAATCATGTTAGCATTAGCTGCATTTATGAAATCTGGCAGATGGATGTCAAAACGAGTTTCCTTACCAGTTTTCGTAAAGAAAGGTTGTATGTGATACAATCAGAAAGGTTTTGTCGATCCTAAGGATGCTAAAAGGTATGCTAGCTCCAGCGATCCTTCCATGGACTGGAGTAAGCATCTCGGAGTTGGAATATGCACTTTGATAAGATGATCAAAGATTTTGTTTATACAAAGTTTATGAGAAACTTGTATTTCCAAAGAAGTGAGTATATGTTGTTGACATATTGTTGATCAGAAATGATGTAGAATTTCTGGAAAGCATATAGGGTTATTGGAAAGTGTTTTCCAATAGAAAACCTGGATTAAGCTGCTTGAACATTGAGCATCAAGATCTATAAGGATAGATCAAAACACTTAATGGTACTTTCAAATGAGCATATACCTTGACATGATCTTGAAGGTGTTCAAGATGGATCAGTCAAAGAAGGAGTTCTTGCCTGAGATGTAAGGTATGAAGTTAAGACTTAAAGCTCGACCACGGCAGAATAGAGAGAAAAAAAAGGACGAAGGTCGTCCCCTATGCTTCAAACGTAGGCTCTATAGTATGCTATGCTGTGTACCGCACCGGAAGTGTGCCTTGCCATGAGTCAGTCAAGGGGTACAAGAATGATCTAGGAATGGATCATTGGACAGCGGTCAAAAAAAATTGTCCTTGGAGTAAATAAGGACATGTTTCTCGATTATGGAGGTGATAAAGAGTTCGGCGTAAAGGGTTACGTCGATGCAAGCTTTAACACCTATCCGAGTGACTCTGAGTAGCAAACCGGATACGTATAGTGGAGCGACCATTTGGAATAGCTCCAAGTGGAGTCTGGAAGCAGCATTACAATATGACCTAGAGATTTGCGAAGTACATACGGATCTGAATGTTGCAGACCCATTGACTAAAACCTCTCTCACAAGCAAAACATGATCAAACCCCAGAACTCATTGAGTCTTAATCACATGATGATGTGAACTAGTTTAATGACACTAGTAAACTCTTTGGATGTTGGTCACATGGCGATGTGACCTGTGAGTGTTAATCACATTGCGATGTGAACTAGATTATTGACTCTAGTGCAAGTGGGAGACTGTTGGAAATATGCCCTAGAGGCAATAATAAATTGGTTATTATTATATTTCCTTGTTCATGATAATCGTTTATTATCCATGCTATAATTGTATTGATAGGAAACTCAGATACATGTGTGGATACATAGACAACAGCATGTCCCTAGTAAGCCTCTAGTTGACTAGCTCGTTGATCAACAGATGGTTATGGTTTCCTGACCATGGACATTAGATGTCGTTGATAACGGGATCACATCATTAGGAGAATGGTGTGATGGACAAGACCCAATCCTAAGCCTAGCACAAAGATCGTGTAGTTCGTATGCTAAAGCTTTCAATGTCAAGTATCTTTTCCTTAGACCATGAGATTGTGCAACTCCCGGATACCGCAGGAATGCTTTGGGTGTACCAAACGCCACAACGTAACTGGGTGGCTATAAAGGTGCACTACAGGTATCTCCGAAAGTGTCTGTTGGGTTGGCACGAATCGAGACTAGGATTTGTCACTCCGGTAAACGGAGAGGTATCTCTGGGCCCACTCGGTAGGACATCATCATAATGTGCACAATGTGACCAAGGGGTTGATCACGGGATGATGTGTTACGGAACGAGTAAAGAGACTTGCCGGTAACGAGATTGAAGAAGGTATCGGTATATCGACGATCGAATCTCGGGCAAGTATAATACCGCTAGACAAAGGGAATTGTATACGGGATCGATTGAGTCCTTGACATCGTGGTTCATCCGATGAGATCATCGTGGAACATGTGGGAGCCAACATGGGTATCCAGATCCCGCTGTTGGTTATTGACCGGAGAACGTCTGGTCATGTCTACATGTCTCCCGAACCCGTAGGGTCTACACACTTAAGGTTTGATGACGCTAGGGTTATAAAGGAAGTTTGTATGTGGTTACCGAATGTTGTTCGGAGTCCCGGATGAGATCTCGGACGTCACGAGGAGTTCTGGAATGGTCCGGAGGTAAAGATTTATATATGGGAAGTCCTATTTTGGCCACCGGAAAATGTTCGGGATTTTTCGGTATTGTACCGGGAAGGTTCTAGAAGGTCTGGAGTGGGGCCCACCTGCATGGGGGGACCCACATGAACGTGGGTAGTGGGGGAAAGGCCCCACACCCCTGGTCAAGGCGCACCAAGATCCCCCCTTAGAAGGAATAAGATCATATCCCGAAGGGATAAGATCAAGATCCCTAAAAAGGGGGGATAACAATCGGTGGGGAAGGAAATGATGGGATTTCTTTCCTCCCACCTTTGCCAACGCCCCAATGGACTTGGACGGCAAGAAACCAGCCCCTCCACCCCTATATATAGTGGGGAGGCGCATGGGAGCTTCATGCTTCCCCTGGCGCAGCCCTCCCCCTCTCCCAAGTACTCCTCCCCTCCCGCGGTGCTTGGCGAAGCCCTGCAGGATTGCCACGCTCCTCCACCACCACCACGCCGTTGTGCTGCTGCTGGACGGAGTCTTCCCCAACCTCTCCCTCTCACCTTGCTGGATCAAGGCATGGGAGACGTCACCGGGCTGTACGTGTGTTGAACGCGGAGGTGCCGTCTGTTCGGCACTAGGATCTCCGGTGATTTGGATCACGACGAGTACGACTCCTTCAACCCCGTTCTCTTGAACGCTTCCGCTTAGTGATCTACAAGCGTATGTAGATGCACTCTCCTTCCCCTCGTTGCTGGTTTCTCCATAGATAGATCTTGGTGACACGTAGGAAAATTTTGAATTTCTGCTACGTTCCCCAACAATATTCTCTCATCCAAGACAATGGGTCTAACAGTACCCATTCTATTTTTGAAGGAAGTTAAAAACTCCTTGGACATTACCTCATGGTCAGAAGTGATAGTGCCATCAGACAATAGAAGACTAGCAATTGAATTCTTTCTGTATCTCTCCGTTGCCATGGCCTGGAAGAACTTGGAGTTTTCCTCCCCCACTTTAATATACCTGATGGTACATCTCTTCTTCCAGTAAAGATATTGCAGGTGGAGGAGATGCTCATGACGCAATTTAGCAATCTTCCTATAGTTGCTCTCAGGTGTGGACAAAATCCTCATGCACTCCAGATTATTCAAGCAAAGAATTACCCAATTGCATTTCTCAATTAATCCTTTAATGTGTGATAAACCTTTCTGCCATTTCTTTAAAGCAAACCTCAAGGACTTTAGTTTATCCACAATGATTGCTGATATATGCAATTTCTGAGATGGACGAACCCAAACTTCCTGCACACAGTCCATGAAACCTGGCTGTTGAACCCAATAGTTCTCAAACCGAAATATATGTGCCTTGGGATTGAAGTACCGATAGAAATCAAGCATGGAACATGGTCTGACGTAGTTTTAGCAAGAGGAGTCACCTGCGTCATTGGATATAAGTTAATCCAACTAGTCGAGGTAAAAACCCAATCAAGTGTTCCAGCAGTGGTGTGTCCTGCATGTTAGACCACGTAAATTTTCTCCCTTTTAAAGGAAGCTCCAACAGTCCCAAATGACCAATAATTTCATTGAAAATAAACATATCGTTAATATTGCCTCCCGGGAGATTCCGATTATCTAGTGACCTAATAAAGTTAAAATCTCCCATCAACATCCACTTCTGTTCCGGGTCAATATCTAAATTATAAATCCACGAAACAAACTCATCTCGCAACTCGCCCTGATAGGGGCCATAAACGTTCACAAGAAACCATTCCTCGTTATTATGAACAGAGGTAAGGTGCATAACAATGGCAAAGGGCTCAACATCCAGAAGAGTGCCAAGAAACACGTCAGAACGCCACGCAGTTAATAACCCCCCCCCCCCCCGAAGCTCCTCTTGAGGGAGACTCAACAAACTGGTCAAAGCCACCAGGACAAATGCTTTTGATTGTTGTACGTGAGCAAGAAGTTAGCTTCGTCTCCTCAAGACAAACGACAACACACTGACTTTCAGACACTTTCTCTCTAACAGATCATTGGCGCGTATCAGAATTTAAACCATGCACATTCCAACATAAAACCTTCCAGTTACGCGTTGAAACACGATTCATTAACAGATAAAATAAAGTAGATCAAGTTCTGCATTGCACCTAGTGCTATGCCACCCAAAAGACAGTAATGTTCAGAGTCACTACTTCCCGCAACTTTAACAAGATCTAGTGCAACAAAAAAAATAAACAAGCAGAACTGGCACCCGCGAGAAATTTTCCCAGGCCGCCGGGACATCTCTGCTGCTTCCGCGGTGCGGCTGGACTAGTCTGCTGCATCGACGGCGCGGCGAGACCTCCGTGCTGCTTCAGCGGCGCGGCGGGACCTCTGTGCTACTACTTCCGTGCAGCGGGACATGTCGGCTGCTCTCGCAGCAAGGCGGGACATCTCTCGTGCTTCCGCTTCCATGCTCGCCTCTCCCTGGTGGCAATCTCTTGACCCAGAACTCACTCTGGCCATGGCAGACGCAAGGGAAGGATGCTGAATGACTTGTTTGTTTTTGTGGATGAGGAGTTGAGGAGGAATGTGCAGTCATCTTGGCATACTAGTATTTATAACCGAGTACTAATACGCTCCTAAGTGGGAAACCGTTTAGGTTGTGATTGGTGTGAACAGGTTTGCAATTCAATATAGCGTGGTACTAATACGCTCCTAAGTGGGAAACCGTTTAGGTTATGATCGGTGTGAACAGGTTTGCAATTCAATATAGCGTGGAGTAATTTGGAATGTGACGAGACGCAAGCTCAAAATTTATTGACGGTTCTAGTTTCGAAGTGCGGCACTATTCCCGGATGGAGTACTTATTTTTCTACTCCCTCCTTTCCGGTTTTATAGGGCTTATCTCAAAATTTTAGTTTTTCCATTTTATAAGGCTCAATTTGGTTGTTCCCCAACACATGTTCAGATTCCAAGGTGCATTAAATCATTGCATGCAAGTATTAAGAGAAAATTGACCAATGCATGTACTTTATGCATGCATGCATTGCAATTAATGCATTGATAAACATAATTTTTTGAGAAAAATAAGAGCATTAATTAGGTGCTTTTGCAAACTACAAAAAATATTCCACCACTCACCATCTTGGTTGGTGAGATTTTTGAATTAAGCCCTATAAACTGGAAAGGGGGGAGTACTGCTGTGTACGTGCAATAACTGGCACCGTCGTATACATATCTTACGGTTAATGGGGAGTTCGACAGGAATAGCCGCGTGGTGAGCTCTAGGCTAGTCTTTTTTTCAGACGCATTAAACCTATCTCTCGGGACTTCTCGCACGCACCATCGTGCCACCCACAAAAACTTGTACTCTGAGTTTAGTACTCCCTCCGTCCGGAAATACTTGTCATCAAAAGAATAAAATGGGATGTATCTAGACGTATTTTAGTTTGAGATACATATCTTTTTAATCATTTTGATGACAAGTATTTTCAAACGGAGGGAGTATGTTATACAGGAAGAGAAGAGGTGCATGCACGCACTCGTCCTCTCACACACGCGTCTGTTTTTTCTCGAAAAGGAGGATGATGACCCCCGGCCTCTGCATCTGGGAGTCACACACGCATCTGTAGCTACGAATTGTAGTGTTCTCAACCATCTGATTGGCTCTATCATGGATGTACCTATATACTAAAACATGTCTAGATACATCTATATTTTGACAAATGGAAGGCATGTATTGTGGAACGGAGGGAGTGCTTGTCATCAAAATGGATAAAAAGGGACGTATCTAGAACTAAAATACGTCTACATACATCTCCTTTTATCCATTTTGATGACAAGTAGTACTTCTTACCCAAAGGAACTTTATATCCAACAGACACAAAATATCCGTTCGACTGTTGGAAATTACTGACCTGATCTCAAAGAATTGCTACATCGCCACCAAAACCCACTGAGGGAGTCCCGGATTAGGGGGTGTCCGGATAGCCGAACTATCACCTTTGGCCGGACTCCTGGACTATGAAGATACAAGATTGAAGACTCCGTCCCGTTTCCGGATGGGACTTTCCTTGGCGTGGAAGGCAAGCTTGGCAATACGGATATGTAGATCTCCTACCATTGTAACCGACTCTGTGTAATCCTAGCCCTCTCCGGTGTCTATATAAACCGGAGGGTTTTCGTCCGTAGGACGAACAACAATCATACCATAGGCTAGCTTCTAGGGTTTAGCCTCATTGATCTCGTGGTAGATCTACTCTTGTACTACCCATATCATCAATATTAATCAAGCAGGAGCAGGGTTTTACCTCCACCGAGAGGGCCTGAACCTGGGTAAGAACATCGTGTCCCTTGTCTCCTGTTACCATCCGCCTAGACGCACAGTTCAGGACCCCCTACCCGACATCCACCGGTTTTGACACCGACACCCACCCTTTCTTAAGCTAAAGTAGACCAAGGTAATCCCTATATTAGCATATTACTAAGATAAACAGAAGGCATTGTAGAAACATTTAGGACGTGGGCTTGTCAATCTGAATGTGGAGGGACACAAGCTTAGCCCCGGCCAGCAGCTTGGGCAGAACTGTCAAGAAGGTCAGCTCTTGCACGTCGACGTCGCCGGGATCCTTGCTGCTTGTCACCTCCATTTCCACCTTGATGGCGTCGGTCGTGCCTTTGGGCTCCCCCGGCGGGCCGTTCGCCCACAGCTTGGCCACGTAGTGCGGCAGTGGCGACACCCCCGCTCTGATGCAGACGACCGACACGGCGATAGGCGCGCCGATGTCGAGAACGCCACCGACCAAGAAAAACACGCGGCGGTCCTCCTCCGCGAACAGCAAGAGCCATGGCTCCGATAGTGGCACTTGCAGCTGGAGCACTGCCGTACTGGATCCTGTGCATGGGCATGGGATGCGCGGTGCTGATGTGGTGGTAGAGCACCGGTGGCGGGCCTTCATAGCTGCAGACGGGCACGGGGCATTTGCAGGGCGCGAGTGGACACACGCTCTAGTGATCGGCGAGCTTGTGGTAAGTGACGTAGAGCCCACAACCTTCGTGCGGGCACTCCACCCTCATCGACAAAAGGATGGAGTCCACCGCCGTGTTCCGCACATCGAAGCCACCGCCGTGCTCGCAGTTCTGGCACTGCCGCTGGTTCCCGGGGTGCTCGACGCGGCAGTCCGCGCAGGCCAAGTGCCCTCCCTTGCACTGCAGAAATCAATCGAACAACACATCAATCAAGAAACCTGCACCTTGCTCGATCAGCCGAACGGACGAGGTGTGTTTGAACCTCATACACTAGAGGCGTCAAGGGGTGGAGGCACAAGGGGCACTAGAGCACGGTGAGGTCCATTGAGACCTTAGAGAGCTCCATCATCGGGTCCTGTTCGGTCTGCATGATCTCGCCCTCCTCGTGCACAACCATCTCTCGACTTGGGCCGGGGTATTACAAAGCTTTACCGTCACATATTTTATACTACTTCAAGGTGCATTAAATCAACACATGCAAGTATCAAAAGAAGAGTCACGACATGCATGCATGCGTTGTAATTAATGCATCGGTAAACGCAAATTATTGAAATATATCGAGTGCAATGCTTTGATGTGTCGCGTCAACTCGTACATCAACGAGAAGTTTGATTATCCTCTCCCTCGCGGACTTAACTGCACCTGCCTTTGGCTGTATGACAGGTTGGCCACACACCTGTCGAGCCCACCTGTCATACACGCAAAGGCAGGAGCGTCCCTCCCTCGCCCATGAGCGTGGTGGCTGGGAAGACTAGGAGAAGCTTTCGCTACACGCTCTCCCCCCGCACACGATGGACATGCAGCAGTTCAATCAGTGTCATATGGCCAGAAGCATACTGTAGTACTCCTCCAGTGCAGTAGTACTCCATCATTGTTTGACTTCCCGAAGAGGCGAAGAGCCAAGCGTAGCCCGGACGCTTGTGTGGCAGTTTCATGTGTAGAGTAGTCTAGGATAGCGTGTACTGTGCCTGTAAGCTTAAAATCGTTCGGGTCGGCTCCATGCTATGTGGCCGTCTCGAAGTTTTTTAAAAAAAATTAAAATAGTCTTCTGGCCCTACCTATCACCCTGGTGATTGTAGTTTGCACGCTCATCTGGTCAAGACAGGAATATATATTTTAATTTTTTTTCGAAAAGGGGGGACTCCCCGGCCTCTGCATCAGAACGATGCATACGGCCACATATATTTTAATTTGTGGTGGGTAAATGTTAGAGGTTGCAGCAAATATATTGTACACTGCGGGTCTCTCAGCCAAGTTTACAGGCACGCATGTGGGGGCCAGTGCTATGAGGTGTCGTGTCAACTCGTACAACGAGGAGAAGCTTGATGCAAACGAGGACATGCTTTTTCTTAGTAGTACTTCTACAACAAGCTATCCGTCCCACTCGCGGTGGACGGACATGCAGCAGTGGATTCAACACTGTAGAAGCAGTAGTAGTAACATCATTGTTCGTCTTCTCGAAGAGGCGAAGAGCCAAGCGTAAACCGAACATTGTAGTTGCGAACATTGGTGCATGCATATAGCCAGGCTCTTGCATGAGACAAAATTGCTATGTGAGCCCACTATTGTACTAGTACGTACAACTACTTGCTAGTATAGCCCTGTAAACCAGAAATGAGTATTTGCCCTTCTAGAGATTTCAACAAGTGACTAGACTACACCGAGACGGAGTACATATGGAGCAAAATGTGTGAATCCGCACCGTAAATAAATACGTACTAGTTCTATCGTTTTTCTCTCCGAGGTGCACAATATTGAGTATATTGACTAGTCTCTTTTTGACACACATTTACGTTTTTTGACACAGTACAGACGCAAGCGCTCATATACACGCGCATACACTCACCCCTATGAACGCACACATGCACGGCACTATCATCTTGAAATTTACGAAGTCACCATAGGCACCTCGTCGTCAACGGGTCCATAGGTGCTTGAATGCCAAGGAGGGAGAGGGTAGCGGTTCCCGAGACGTTGAACGGTCAATGATGCATCCTCAATTACATGCAGAGGGAGTTAATTGGAGAAGCAGAATAGAGCCAGCACGATGTGAATGCAACAGAGTTTGGACTCTCATATAATAAAGGCGCCCCACCACTCCAATCCATCTACTCCCAAGTCTCTGTGCAACACTGCTCACTCCAATCCAAGACCAAGTGACCAGAAGCCACAAGCACCTATGGAGGTGATGGACGCGAGCGGCAGTCGGCTGTGCCAAATCATCCAAGGCGCCGGCCTGCTGCCCCGCACCGCACAGCGTTTCCAGACGGTGCTGGCAACCGCAGGCATCGTGGCCCTCGCCGACGCCAGCTTCGCCTCTCGCATGGACGACATGATGGTCAGCTCCATCCGCAAGTTCACCGCCATCAAGAAGCACGCAGACAACCTTGCCGTACTGCTCCAGCCCGCACGCCCAGGCTCCTCATTGCCTGCCACCCTCATCGGCCTCCATGGTGACGAACTCTTTCAAGCCCTGGTGACCCTGCAGGTGCCGGAGGTCACGACGAAGAATGTGCACCTTGAGGCCGCGCTCGCCGCGCAGCACCTCGCCATGCAAGAAACTGTCGACCTGCACATCCACATCTACGAGGAAATCGTCTACATAGGCCACTACAAGGCAAGCGAGGACAGAAAGACGTTGGCCTTCTTCCAGCGGCTGGAATCTTTGGATGCCATTGTTCAGAAGCATGTCGACCTGGCCACGAAAGCCGCTGCTACTTAGGCACCATTCGGTGGGCCGGTGCCCTGAGTCGAGGAGGTGGACGTCGTCGATGGATGCATCTCTTCTTCTTGCCTCTTGTAACCAGCACTGCATCGCCTCGTGGCCTTAATGTTTTATTAGTATAGTACTCCCTTCGTTCCCAAATATAAGTCTTTCTAAAGATTCCAGCAAGTGACTACTACATACGGAGCAAAATGAGTGAATCTACACTCTAAACTATGTCTACATACATCTGTATGTTGTATTCCATTTGAAATAGTATCTAAAAAGGCTTATATTTATGAACGGAGGGAGTATATGGCATTTTTATTCCAGTCGTAACGTTTTCACTGTTGGGGCCGCAGTTGAGCAAACCCACCCCGCCCATCGGGCGTCGGCTGAGTTTAGAATTAGAAGAGAGAAACGAGGGAGGAGAGCTAGCTGTAGCACGGACGATGTTGTCAGATGGGACTCGTGTTTATAGAATAGGAGTACTGAGCACTCGTGCCTCTTTTTTTTGAGGGAAAAATTAGTCATATGTCTAGTACCACTAGTTGGGTGCGTGCGACCTATAGCTGTCATCACTTTAGGTCTCCTTTTCGAACCGCGGCTACGCTTCACAGTACATATTTTTTCACGCATTTATCCTCCTATATGTACTCCTAGGCTATTTCCACGTGCTCCCATTCGCCGACATGTGGGACACAGAGCATCTGGGTCGTAGTGCATGCACGACTGAGAGCATATGCCGGGGTACTTTACATTTCAGACCTCACGAATTACATGCAAACCCCCCGCAGAAGAATAAATGAATGAATGAATTACTACATGAAATCGGATTATTTTCATGGAAACCGGAGCACATTCATTAAATTTTGGACATAACACGTTTATAAAAAATGACCGGACCTAAACTAGTCTAAGGGCCTCTTTGATTTTTCCCGCAAAAAAGGGCCTCTTTGATTCGCAGGATACTGAAAACACAGGAATGGGGAAAGTATGATGGCGATGAACCGAGACGAGGAGAACTCTAACTCAGTTAGAGGTTAGTGTTAGATTCTACCCTGAACTAACTCTAAACCAAAGAGGTGGATGGATTGCAGGGTTAGATTGACAATAAATGCTCTATCTCAATCATTTGACTACTTTGGACCCTATTTTTAGTCAGACTAAAATAAGTCCCTTGGATCCAAGCACCCTCTTGGTGTGGCCGGCTCTTCTGTGGCCTCCTCCCGCTCACAATTGACATAAACGAACCATCTATACAAATCAAGCATGCAAAACATGATAATTTTACTTTGTCCATACAAATGAGATATCCCACTTAAACATACAAGTCATCAATCAAGCTTCGCAAAATAAAAAAAACACTTCATGAAACAAAGAATGAGATAACTCATCACAGAAGTCATTCACGATAGGGAGGGAGCCCGGAGCCCCTCACGCACTGAGGGAGGAGCTCGCCATCGTTGCTCTGGAGGAAGGCTCTGTAGAGACCAAGCCCTAGGAACCCCTCCGACGCTGGCCCTTGCGAGTTGAGGTCGACACCGGCATGGGTAGCAGGGCCGCTTGCAGCCGACTGGGAACTTAATCTTTGGCCCTCTAGAAATAATGCAAGCATGTAACTAAAATACCTAGAAAGGTGAACTGAATCTTTGGGCCTCTAGAAATAATGCAAGCCTGAAACTGAAATACCTAGAAAGGTGAACTGAATCTTTGGGCCTCTAGAAATAATGCAAGCCTGAAACTGAAATACCTAGAAAGGTGAACTGAATCTTTGGGCCTCTAGAAATAATGCAAGCCTGGAACTGAAATACCTAGAAAGGTGAACTGAATCTTTGGGCCTCTAGAAATAATGCAAGCCTGAAATTGAAATACCTAGAAAGGTGAACTGAATCTTTGGGCCTCTAGAAATAATGCAAGCCTGAAATTGAAATACCTAGAAAGGTGACCTGAATCTTTGGGCCTCTAGAAAGATTTATTACCTCCTCAAGCAGCATCAAACAATTCCATGCGTGCACCACAAATCTATACCAAGTTTGATCAGGATCTACTTTTCCAAATTAGAATTAGCACTAGAGCAAGCAAGATCAATGATATGGCCGTGAGACAGAGAAGGAACGAACAAACTCACCCCTCTTGCGACCTCCCTGGTAGATGCGCCGCCGCCGCGCACGACAGAGGGAGAAAAACGACTGGTGAAGGGGGAGCGGGGCGACCTTCGAAGGCCGGAGGGAGAGGGCGGCTAGAGTAGGGCGGCGGAGGCCGGAAGGAGAGGGCGGCCGGAGGAGAGAGAGGGCGAGCGGCGCTTGGGCGGGCAGCCCTATGGGGAACAGAGAGGAGTCGTGCGAGAGGGGGGAGCGATCTGGTGCGGGCAGGGGAGATTTTTTAGTTCTCTTTTAGTGGGCCCGAGGATAACTAACCCAATTAGAACCTCTCCACCGGGCTAGTTTTTTTAGCTGGGTTAGAGCAAACTAGCTCAAACTAACACCTCTTGTTTCGATAATTTGAGGCTATTTCAACCCAAACTAGCTCTAACTCAGGGATCAAAACCAAGAGGAGTGTTACTGTACATGCTACAGTGTGGACCATAGCACATTGTTTTTATGGCCATATCACCACATTGTTTTCTACTGCTGGTTCACTGGGCTACCGTGGTTCGCACTGCTGGTTCACTGGGCTGCCGTGGTTCGCACTCCTCCTACCTGAGTAGTGCTCCCTCCGTTCCTAAATATAAGTCTTCGTAGATATTTCACTGTGGACCACATATGGATGTATATAGATGCATTTTATGTGTAGATTCACTCATTTTTCTCCGTATGTGCTCCATAGTGAAATCTCTCCAAAGACTTATATTTAGGAACGGAGGGAGTAGTATAGTACTAGTATATACCACATCATTCTTTGCTCCTTCTTACTACTTCGACATGTGGGAGAGCCAGCATCCGGGTCGATGTGTCATGCACCAGATTAGAGCGTGGAATGGAAGGGGGGCATCACCCCAGTCGGAGCGCCAGTAATTCATGACTATAGTGAGTGGTCATATCACAAGTCTTTCCAGCAGTAACGCGCCGTCAAATTGCGCAGCCCCACTCGCTCACCCTCCTCGCCTCTCTGTCAAACCGCCTACCCGAAAACTGCTGCGCGTACTGCCCGGGAAAAGCCCCGCCCTCAACTTTTAACTACGCGAAAATAGTTCGAGCTTGTTCGTTCTATATAAATATAGTACTTCCTGTATGTTTATTCACCCGTGGGGTTGTTCAATGAATGGAGGGGCGAGGAGCACGAGTGAACAATACTATAGTACTACTAGTAGTAAGTAGGAGTCGTACAATAGTCACCTTAAATAGAGAGTTTCTTTTCTTTAATGCCACGTACACAAATTGAAATGCTTGTTGTGGAGAGAAAAAAGATAATCACTCCACTATATATGGACGCAGGGGCCTGAGCGCTTGCTTTACTAGGGTTGCTCTCTTCATTCTCTCATCCTCTCCAGATATAAACAAGACAGCGGTAGTGACATTTTCTCTCTGCTCACCACTGGTCACAGATACAGCCGGATCCCTTCGGCCGGTGTGTGTAGAGGACTAAAAGGTGCATCGTTCACGCGGTCATCGCCGCCGAGGGAGGAAACCCACAGCTGCCGAAGGGGCCCGATCCTCTACCCGTGCCGTTCTCTCCGACACAGCGCCGGCTCGGGAGGTCCTCCGACCCTTCTTCCTCCCTGCCGTATTGTCTGCAGATCCGACCTGCCACTGCCGACATCCCAACGAACCTCAGGTATAAGTTCTTCGAAAGCGGCCTTGCTCTACTGCCCCAGCTCCCCACGTGTCTGCATGTGCATCTTTTTATACTCCCATCAGCTCTTCCAAAGCCACCTAAATTTTTAGTATTATTAGAGGTAAAGCTACTTCATGCATTCGAATCTAGGGCTTTGTTAAAACAACGAAGAAAGGGGGAAAAGTTGTAGCATGAATCTAGGACTTGATTCAAAGAGGAAATAATATGGTGAAAGTAGTAGAGACCGGATACCCAACCGGTCTCTTGGTTGAAAAGGGAAATAATGGGAAAATGCAGTACAAACTGGATAAGGAACATATCTATTATTGGTTGAAAAAAGGATAGAAAGTGGCGGCTGGTGGACAAGTCAATAGAGTATGTCCAGGATTAGATTTGCTGCCATCACATAGTAAAAGGTCTCCAGGATTAGATTTGCTGCCCTCACATAGTAAAAGGTCTCAGGATTAGATTTGCTGCCCTCACATAGTAAAAGGTCTCAGGATTAGATTTACCGCCCTCACATAGTAAAAGGTCTCCAGGATTAGATTTGCTGCCCTCACATAGTAAAAGGTATCCAGGATTAGATTTGCTGCCCTCACATAGTAAAAGGTCTCCAGGATTAGATTTGCTACCCTCACATAGTACAAGTTCTCTAGGATTAGGTTTGCTGCCCTCACATAGCATGAACAAACTCGGCATCACCACTTTATGCCTCCTTGTAGGTACATTGTGCTGATGCGTCCACTGTCGCATGTCCTTATACCAACCTTTTGCTGTTGTTAATGTAAGGGCGCATGTAAAATGAAGCGATCACACTGTTACCTTAGGGACATGTCTAACCAGTGTTATTGTTAATCTAATGCCTCCAGTGATAAGATGCAATTAAACTGTGTTACAAATGGCACTCCTGTTGCTTTCCCCAGTATGATAAGTAAGTTGCTCCTTTACGCTGCTGAGTGTCCTGGTGTCCCCACGGTCCCATGCCCTTAAACCAACTCTTTAGCTGCTGTTGATTTACTGTGTCTGGTAAACAAGCAATGCCACCATTAAAGTAATCCCATATTTGAGGAATCTCATTGTTGATCGTAATGCTTCTGGTAACATGAAGCATTGCTGACGTTTTAAAATTTCTATTGTGCTTGCCATGAACATAATTAAGATGCTTCTTTTCATTTTGTATATGTTTCATATATTCTTATTAACCAGCAACTGTTTACTTTCTATCTTTTTGTGCAGATAGGGATATCCATTTCACCTTGTTGCTATTGTGACCTTTTGGTGAACTGCACAAACACTTTTTTTGGAATGAGTGTCTTGTGCAGTTCAACTAAAATGTCACGTGGGCAACATCTCTCAATTTTGGTGGAACTGCACAAAATGGTGATTGGAGTTTCCAAAATCTCCATCAAGTTCTGCTGGTAATCTCGTGCAACTTTTTATTAGCCTTTGCAAGATGGAGCCGCCACTATCACCACAATGGCACTTTATTTTAGTGGAACTGCACAAAAGGATAAGAAAATTATGGTTGCACCTTACATGAGCCGGACATCCAACCTTAATGTTCGTCAATTTTAGTGCAACTACTAAAGAAGAACATGCCAGCTCACAAGAGCAAGTACTTCTTGCTAGCTGAATGATGCAATCTTTGCTTCATTTCAGGTGAACTGCAGAAAAAGGCACATGAATTGAATCATGGAACTCCAGGCAGACCTCATCCAAGTAGAGCTGGAGGTTGATTTCAAGGAGGCCGCTATTAAAGTGAAATCATGCTCTCATGTCTCCTTGTGTGTGCTGTGCAAACATGTTGTGCAAACAGGAATACTCAACTACAGATGTTGTGACGGTCAAGAGCATTCGCCAAGTTCTTCGATTGTATGACATGGCTAGCCAAGATGGATTTAATCCCGATATTCACTTTATCAAAAGCCTCTAATGGGTTGGTTCTGAATCTTGCAAGCGGGGAATCAGTGAGATGTGTAGGCATCTTTGTTGTACTTATTATTTGAATCTTAATTGTTGGTTCTGAATCTTGCAAGCTGGGAATCAGTGAGATGTGTAGGCATCTTTGTTGTACTTATTATTTGGATCTTATTTGTTGATTCTGAATCTTGCAAGCTGGGAATCAATGAGATGTTTAGGCTTCTTTGTTGTACTTATTATTTGGATCTTATTTGTTGGTTCTGAATCTTGCAAGCTGGGAAACACGACATGATGATGCAGAGGACAACAACCATAACAAACAGTTCAAACTTGGTAGTATTATCTTTGTGAAAGTGCGACAAATGTGCTGATTGTGTGCGTCCTGAGAATAATAATTCTAATTGTTGTGCATGTTGATCTTGTGGCACTGATAGAACGAGCGAATGCATTGCTTGTTTTAAGTATAAATTTCTATTAAAGCTAATTAAATTTAAGTAAAGTGACCACTAACTCCTGTTATTACAGTACCAATACAGACCCGCTCATGAACCGACGTGTGGCCGGAGTAGGTTTCTTAATGGAGGCGTTTGAATGCGCCGAGGGTGCATCTTCTGCCGGGCGTGCAGCGGACGAGGGAGGGGTAGTAACTGTTATCGCCTGTACACACTCAGCTTACTGTTGAATCCAGTTCCCCAAGAGCTGAAAAACGAACTGCTGTCGCCGCCTACACACTCGTTCACTCGAAGAGACTCCAATGGCGATCCGAGGGGTGAGCCTGCTGGATATGGACTTCAGCAAGGAGTTCCCCTTTGAGTTCGCCATTTAGTCCGATGGATGCACCAAGTTGAATGTGATGTACACCAATGATACGGACTCGGTGAAGCTCTGCCTCGCCTCAGTCCTATGGTTGCACCAGGTTCTGGAGCATCCGCCCGTTTCATCGGCAGCGCCGGCTGCACCTTCTCTATGGTGGAGAGAAGGAAGAACGCGACGATTCGGCCATCTGGTGCAACAAGCTTGTCGACATCCAGAAACAATACAAGATCATCAGCAACGGGCAGGAGAAGGACTCCGTGGTTGACCTCGCTGAGACCATCATCGACCCCTGATACGCCAACATGAAAGAAGACGACCTGAACACGTGGAAGATACCTCTGAATCTAGCCTACATAAAATACGCAGCCAAGGACGCATACGCATGCTACGACATGTACAGGCAGATCTTGGACATGAGGGCATGTCTGCTTCCCGTAACCGACGAGTACACGGACAGCCGCAGCGTCATGATCAAGCGTGCCACGAAGGTCTAGATGTTGTACTTTATCTGTTTATAAGCACATTTATCATCTGAGTGTTTCATGCATTAGCCTATGTGTCGTAATTATCTGTTTTTTCCAAAATATTTCTTTTAAGAACCCATTAACCTGATTGCTTTTTTAGTGGCTATTTGCTTATGTATGTAAACTAGTTCACATGTCCGTAAAAAAAACTAGTTCACTCGGCTGCCGTGCTTTGAATCTCCTTCCTCCCAACATATTCCTCTCCTCAGGTGGACCCAGCAGGTCTCTGAATTTTCTCCCACTTTCTTTTTCGATCTAAACTGAGTTTCTCCCAGTACTTTCCCCTAGAACCAACTCAACTGTCCCACGTCTAGCCTAAAAAATAATAATACCCCACGTACTATTAACTCATCAAATTAAAATGATATTTTATTTCGTAAGTTGAAAGTTCTTACAAAATAATAATAATAATTGTTTATATATAACTTGGCAAGTTAACTCCTAGTGATTGCATACATAAGCTTGCAAAGATTTTACTGACGTGCAATCATGTGTTTATGTTTTTATAACATTTCTCCGTCTAGCCCAACATGATATTTTCACCCAGCCGAGCAAGTCCGCGGATTTCGAGAAAAATGTAAATGGGATTTAAACGGGCTGCATAGATGCTACATCATTGTTTCACCCAGCCCACCAAATGGACTAAAGAAACAAATGGACTGGCTGACATGTGGGCCAGTAGGTCGAAGCCTAAGAAGGCGTTGGATTTACATCCAACGGCCGGCATTCTACTTCAATCTATCGTCTTCTTCCCCCAGCGTTGCCGCAACCGCCTGCTCCAGCCTTCGGCGTCCAACGGTGTTGTTTTGCGCTTCTCAGCGAAACACTACCCCGCCGACGGCCAGGCCATCCCTCCACTCCGCCCCTCCTGTTATTCTCTGCCGAGTGTAGGCCCACCCCGCACCCGAACCAGTCAAGTTTCCCACTCCTCTCCGTCTGCGACTCCACTACCGCGTCTTCCCCATCTTCGGGTCGTTCAAGTCTGGGGCCTCGCCGTCGTCCACCGCCTCGGTGCGCTCGGCGCAGCGTGGTCAACATACGAGAGTCATCGGAAGAGGACTGTACGCGGAGAGCCTAACGACTGGGACCCACGAGGTCCATGGTCGCACACAAGGAAAGTTCCTCCTTATTACGCACTGTATGTGCACTGTACGTGGGAAGGGCTTCTGTATTTAGCGAAAAAACGTTCCCCCCGCTGACAGGTCGGACCCACCAGCTATATCTTCGCACGCAAGGAAGTGCCTCCTTATTACGCACCAAAAAATGAATACCCCCTGCTAGCTGGGACCCACCATAGTGGGTGGCTGACTTGTGGGCCTACTAAGTTGACGAGGATGGAGGGCTTTGTCAACTTAGTCAATATGAACGATTCTAGCTCCAGTGACCGTACGATGTCCATCCAATGGCCATAGTGCTTCTTCAACCTCTGGTCTTCTTGCTCCAGCCGCCCAAAGCAGCACCGGTCGTGCCGCATGCTCCTACCTCTCGTGGCCGGCTGTGATGCCGTGGAGGCCTCACCGTCTCCTACTACTCCCACCGCTGGCCCAGGGTATCCCTCTACTCACCCACACCCCTGTTATTCTGCGGCGACGGCAGCCTCACGCCGCAGCTGAACCAGTGAAACCTCGTACTCCTCTCCGCGTGGGCATCCATTGTCGCGTCTTCCCCGGCTCCGTGTTGTCCCCTTCCTAGGCCTCGCCGTCGTTCACCGCCTTGGTGCTCTCGGCGCGGCGTGGTCAATGTGGTCAATGACCGACTTCCATCGCAAGAGTACTGTACGTGGCGAGGCTGACAGCTAGGTCCACGGCCACAACCCAGTTTTTTTGTGATTTGCCAAGTAAGTCCCTTTGTCAGGCCTGTTGGGCTGCAAAACTTTCAAGACGAGGAGAGCTTCATTTGGCTGGCCGAGAAAATGGCCTATCAGCAATGAGAAATGGGTTGTACATTTTTAAAATACATCAAATCGTCAATTAGTTTCAAATATCTTTTTTCATTTCGAGATTTTAAATTACATTAATTTTTATGCATGGAGAATTTGTTGGATTTTATATTGATATACATTTATTTTTAAAATCAGTTTGAATGTGAGTCGAAATTTCGGGATTAAAAATAGTTCGGACCGCATCGAAATATGCAAGATTTTGTATAATTTTTTATCCGTTGCCACAATATGGGTTGTAATGCTAACAAAAAGAATATGGGCTCCAAAAAAACCTTAAGAATTAGCAAATGGGCTGTAAATTATTAGAAATAATGGAAGATGGGTTGTATGTTGTTTTCCATAGATTTGAGGCTTTCCTAAAAAAAAGGTTGACGCACAAGCAGTGACTGTTGGATGTCCATCGAATGGCCGTCGTACTTCTTCAATCTCTGCTCTTCCTGCTCCAGCCGCTCAAACAAGCGTCGGCGGGACTGCCTGCTCCCTCCTCCCCGCGGCCGGCTGTGCTGCCATGCAGGCCTCACCGCCCCACCGTACTCCCATCACTGGCCTAGCCGTCCCTCTACTCACCCACACCTGCTGTTATTCTCCGATGACGGCAGACGAACCAGTAAACCCTCGTACAGTCGTACTCCCCTCCGCGCGGGAAACAACTGCCGAGTCTTCCCTACCTCCGTGTCGTTCCCTTCCTAGGCCTCGCCGTCGTCCACCGCCCTGGTGCTCTCGACGTGGCCTGGTCAACATGGTCAATGACTGACATGCATCTAAAGTGGACTGTACATGGAGAGGCCGACAGCTGGGTCCACGGCCGCACGCAAGGAAATGCCTCCTTATTACGCGCAAAATAATGATTCCTCCACCTGACATCAGGGACCCACCGAAAGGGCCTCTGTATTTCGTGAAAAAAACGTTACCGCCGCTGACAGCTCGGACCCACCAGCTATATCTTCGCACGCAAGGAAGTGCCTCCTTATTACGCACAAAAAATGAATACTCCCCCTGTTAGCTGGGACCCAGTATAGTGGCAGGCTGACTTGTGGGCCTACTAAGTTGACGGGGACGGAGGGATTTGTCAACTTAGTCAATATGCACGATTCTAGCTCCAGTGACTGTACGATGTCCATACAACGGCCATAGTGCTTCTTCAACCTCTGGTCTTCTTGCTCCAGCCGCCCAAACCAGCGCCGGTCGTGCCTCGTGCTCCTGCCTCCTGTGGCCGGCTGCGATGCGGCGGAGGCCTCACCGCCCCCACTACTCCCACCGCGGGCCAGGCCATCCCTCTACTCACCCACAGCCCCTGTTATTCTGCGGCGATGGCAGCCTCACACCACAGCGAACCAGTGAACCCTCGTACTCCTCTACGCGTGGGCATCCACTGCCGCCTTCCCCGGCTCCGCTCGTCCCCTTCCTAGGCCTCGCCGTCGTCCACTGCCCTGGTGCTCTTGGTGCGGCGTGGTCAACGTGGTCAAGGAACGGCCTCCATCGGACATGGACTGTACGTGGAGAGGCTGACAGTTGGGTCCACGGCCGCAGCAAGGAACTTCCTCCTTATTATGCGCAAAATAATTATTCCTCCACCTGACAGCGGGGACCCACTAGACGGGCCACCGTATTTCGCAAAAAAATGTTTCCCCTTGACTGCTGGGACCCACCAGCTACATCTTCGCACGCAAGGAAGTGCGTCCGGGCAAAAAAAACCGATTCGCCCCCCTGACTGCTGGGACCCACCAGCTACATCTTCGCACGCAAGGAAGTGCCTGACAGTCGGGACCCACCTGGTCAAAGCGTACGTAGCGTTGTCATTCTAGTCACGAACGTATACGTACATACTGGTCGATGTAGAGGTGTGCACATGTCGTAGCATGTACACGTACGTACAGCGGCCAGGGTGCAAGAAAGAAAATACGGCCACGTATGTGTACATACGGGCGGGGTCTCGAATGCCTACTCGCGCATACGTACGGCAAGGGCTCGTGTACATGGCTGGGTCGGAATGGAGAAACAGCGTCGTCGTCGTGTTCATGGGTAGGCAACGGAATGCGTCGTGTTCATGGGGAGGCAACAGAATGCGTCGTGTTCATCGGAAGGCAACGGAACGCATAGGAGGCAACCGGCTGGGTCAGAACGGAATGCATGGTCGTGTCCATCGCGAGGGCTTGGATGGAACAGGCGATGGAAACGAGGTCTGGCATACCGCAGAACGGAGGAAACAGACCTCCTACGTTCGGAACGGGGCCCTATTGATCGGGAGGAGTGTGGCGTACCGCAAAACGGAGGAAACGACCTCCTACGGACGAAACAGGGGTCCTGTTGATCGGGAGAGGTGTGGCATATTGCAAAACGGACGAAATGGACCTCCTACGGTCGAAACGGGGGTCCTGTTGATCGGGAGGGGTGTGGCGTACCGCAAAATGGACGAAACGGACTTGTGTTGGAGCGCTACGGTCAAAACGGGGGTCCTGTTCATTGGGAGGGGTGTGGCGTACCGCAAAACGGGACTCCACGGGATACTGTTCATCTCCACCATCGACCTCCTCTAGCCTCCACGGGCTACCATCGACCTCCTCCAGCCTCCACGGGCTCCTGTTCATCCAGCCTCCACCACGCGCTACTCCACCGGCTACTGTTCAACCACCCCTCCACCATCTATTGTTCATCCAACCCTCCACACCACGGGGTCTTGTTCAACCACCCCTCCATGGGCACTCCTCCACCGTCTACTATTCATACAACCCTCCACACCACGGGGTCCTGTTCATCCAGAGGCAACGCCACCGCTCACTGTTCATCCAACCCCCCGGCAACGCTCACTATTCATCCAATCGATCGGCTTCAGTTAGCAGCAGTAGCAAAGGAATCGCTCAATCGGGTTCAGTTAATAGCCATCGACCGATCACTCGGGTTCAGTAACGCGTAGCCTGCAGTGCAATCGCTCGGGTTCAGTTAGAGCCCAACGCCTCGCTCGGGTTCAGTTAGAGCCAACGCCTCGCACACACGCGCGTACGTGTACGAGAGAAACGCGCATCGCTCGGCCCCCGACCTCCCACCGTAACCGGGAACTCCCCGAAATTTTCCTCGCCCTCGCTTCTACCACGGTTTTTTCTATCATGGACGGCCCAAAGAATGTCATGCAGCTATGTCTCCGGACCGCCCAGGACGAAACGCCCATTTTCTGTCATGATTTTTTGTCATAGAAGTAGGAGCCCACCACATCTATGATGATACCGGGTTTTGTCACAATTATCGTCATAGAAGTGTCATATGTATGACAGAATTTTTTTTCGTTCGGCCCAAAATGTCACGGATGTGTCTTTTTTTTGTAGTGCAAGCTCCTCCACAACCTCAAGTTCAACAAGAGCAAGTTGACTATGGACATCCTCCACGGCAAGAGCAACATGAGGTTGATAATCCTCCATGTCAAGGGCGTCATTGTCATCCTTGACCACAACACAATGAAGAGCAACGCTACGGCAAGCTAAAGTTCACCATGCCCAAGTTCAATGGAAGCAATGATCCCGAAGAGTACCTCTCATGGGCATTGAAGGTCGACAAATCTTTCGTTTGCACAACTATGAGGAAGAGAATAAGATTGCTATGGCATCACTTGAGTTCCAAGACTATGTGCTCATATGGTGGGAACAAATCCTTGAGCGCCGTGAAGCATGAGGTGAACCACCAATCACCACTTGGGCTCAAATGAAAGATGTCATGCAAGCACGTTTTGTGCGCACCTACTACAACCGCGATCTCTTCAAGAAGCTCCAACTACTCAAGCAAGGAACAAAGAGTGTTGAGAAATACTACAAGGAAATGGAGATAGCCATGATACGAGCCAATGCCACGGAAGATGATGAGCAAACTATGGCACGTTTCTTGAACGGCCTCAATCATCCCATCAAGAAGATTTCCGACTTCCAACCCTACTCCAACCTCATTGAGCTCGTGCATCAATCTACCAAAGCGGAACGTCAAGTGCAAGGTGACTTCAAGTACGCCAAGTACTCGTCCAAGACCTATGGCTTCTCCAACAACCGAGCTTCAACGACTCCAACAACTGCTACCTCAACCAAGCCATCTCCAAGCAACAACGACAAGTCAAGTTACAAGAAAACTTCGACAACCTCAAGTTGTCCCCCTACTACTACAAGCAACTCCAAGCCGCGCACTTCATCATCTACTCCAATCGATGAGACCGTCAATACAAGCTCCTTCAAGTGTTTCACTTGCGGCGGTCGAGGCCACAAGTCCTTCCAATGTCCAAACAAGCGCACCATGATCCTCAACAACGACGGAACCTATGACTCCATGAGTGAAGAGGAAATGGAAGCCCTTGAGCAAGTGTCCATGCACCAGCGTGCGAACGAAGATGAAGATGATCAAGTCTTTTGTGATGAGGATTCGAGCCCCGCTCTCACTGTCTCCAAAGTCTTGACTCTTCGACATCAACAAGACGAAGACCAAATATGCCACATCTTCCACACAGAGCCGGCATCAATGGAAGGTCCGTCAAGGTCATCATCGATGGAGGTAGTTGTCACAACTTGGCAAGTGAAGAACTATGCTCCAAGCTACAATTGGTCAAGATGAAGCACCCGCACCCATACAAGGTCCAATGGCTAAGCGATTCCGGCACTATAAAAGTTGAGCATACGATCAAGGTTTCCTTCAAAATTGGAGCATATGAGGACACTTTGGAGTGTGATGTCATCCCGATGTCCGTTTGCCACCTCCTTCTTGGTCGACCATGGCAATTTGACCGCGGCATCATCCACAACGGGCGTACCAATCACTATAGCTTCAAGATGAAAGGGAAGGAATATGTGCTACGACCTATGTCTCCTAGTCAAGTGATCACCGACAAGCAAGCCACCCATCATGGAGAAAAGAGTGAGAAAGTGATCCACCCAAAAGGGAGTGAGAGCCACAAGCCAAAACTGAGTGCCTCCACGATGAGCGACAAGAAAAACTTCGTCCTATTTGACACCAAAAGTGAGATGAGAGAAGTGTGTGAGAACCCATCGAGTGTTATGCACTTTGTCCTTGTGCACAAGGACAGGGAAGCAAAAACTAACACCTCTCATGATCTACCTTTAGTGTTATCTTCTCTTTTGCAGGAATTCCAAGATGTTTTCCCCGATAAGCTACCTTCGGGTCTACCTCCACTTCGAGGCATTCAGCACCGAATCGACCTCATCCCCGGAGCACCCCTACCAAACAAGACTCCCTACTGCGTCAACCCCAAAGAAACTAAGGAGATCCAACGGCAAGTACAACAACTAATCATCAACGGACATGTACGTGAAAGCTTAAGCCCTTGTGCCGTTCCGGTTATACTTGTGCCCAAGCAAGATGGTAGTTTTCGCATGTGCTCGGATTGTAGACCCATCAATGCTATTACTGTTCGTTATAGGCATCCCATTCCTCGCCTAGATGATATGCTTGATGAACTTAGCGGTGCCACCATTTTCTCAAAAATTGATCTTAAAAGTGGCTATTATCAAATCTGCATACAAGAAGGTGATGAATGGAAAACCGCTTTCAAAACCAAATTTGGCTTGTACGAGTGGTTGGTTATGCCTATGGGTTTATCGGAAGCTCCGGGTACTTTCATGCGTCTTATGCATTTTGTGCTTCGTCCTTACATTGGAGTGTTTGTTGTGGTTTACTTCGATGACATTCTTGTTTTTAGCAAATCCATGAAAGAGCATCTAAATCAAGTTAGGGCTATTTTGCAAACTCTTCGCAAGGAACGTCTTTATGCCAACATGAAAAAGTGCACATTTGGTGTTGACAAGCTTGTTTTCTTGGGTTTCGTTGTTTCTTGCAAGGGTGTCCATGTTGATGAATCTAAATTGAAGCAATTAAAACTTGGCCCCAACCCACCAATTTGCAACAAGTGCGTAGATTTCTTGGCCTTGCGGGTTTCTATCGTTGCTTTGTGAAAGACTTTAGCACCATCGCCGCACCTTTGCATGCTTTGAGTAAGAAAAATGCTCCTTTTGTTTGGGGACCCTTGAACCTTGCAATCTACCGCTTTTGATGAGCTCAAATCTTTGCTTACTCATGCTCTGATTCTTGCTTTACCCAACTTTGACAAAACTTTTGAGGTTCATTGCGATGCAAGTGGTACCGGAATTGGAGGAGTTTTGATGCAAGAAAAAGGAGCCATTGCATATTTTAGTGAAAAACTCTTCGGTGCTCAACTTAACTATCCCATCTATGACAAATAATTGTATGCTTTAGTACGTGTGCTACATGTTTGGGAACATTATCATAGACTGCGTGAGTTTGTCATACATACCGATCATGAAACGCTTAAGTACTTAAAAGGCCAAACTAAGTTGAACAAGCATCATTCCAAATGGAGTGAATTTATTGAATCTTCCCCTTATGCGATCAAGTACATTAAGGGTAAGAAAAATGTAGCGGCGGATGCCCTTTCACGCATATGCACGCTTGTCACTAAACTTGAGTTGAATGTTGTTGGCTTTGAACACATAAAAGACCTGTATGCGAATGATCCTACCTTTGCTACTCCTTGTGCCAAGTGTTTGACGCATACATCTTGGGAACGATATTACATCAAGGATGATTATCTTATGAGATCTAACAAACTTTGCATTCCCGATTCTTCTCTTCGTTTGCTCCTTTTGCAAGAGGCCCATGGAGGCGGACTCATGGGACACTTTGGATGCGACAAGACAATCGCCACGCTCTCCAAGAACTACTTTTGGCCCAAGATGTTCCGCAATGTCTCACGCTTCACCAACCATGCTCTACATGTCGCAAAGCTAAGTCTAAAGCTCAATCCCATGGTCTTTACATGCCTCTTCCTATTCCTTATCAACCTTGGGAAGACATTAGCATGGATTTTGTACTTGGCTTGCCTAGAACTCAAAATGGAAAGGATTCCGTGTTTGTTGTTGTGGACCGATTTTCTAAGATGGCACATTTCATTCCATGCAACAAGATAGATGATGCTTCACATGTTGCCAATCTCTTTTGTAGGGAAATATTGCGACTTCATGGAGTACCAAAGACAATCGTCTCGGACCGAGACATCAAGTTCTTGAGTTACTTTTCGAAGACACTATGCGCCAAGCTCGGAATCAAGCTCTTGTTCTCTTTGGCATACCATACTCAAACCGATGGCCAAATGGAGGTGACAAACCATACACTCTCCACTTTACTTCCCGTGTTGATCAAGAGGAACATCAAGGAGTGGGAGGAGTGCCTTCCCATCATCGAGTATGCCTACAACTAATTTTAGATCAGATAAAGGTTAGATTCACGCCGATTAACAAAATACATGTTGATGTAAAAATATAGTGATATACAACAGGTACTTACATCAGCATTGGAGCACAGAGAATTCCCGCAAGATATTTTCCTCGAATACGATCCCAATGGAGGAAGTCTTCTATCGTTTAACCTTATTTTCCAAAAGAGAGATGGGTAAGAAACATGTAGAAAATATGATCAGAATGCTATAAAATTTCATGATGCGAGGATACACACACGCTTCTTAGAATGGAGTTGACATTCTTTTGCTGGACTGGAGCGGACTAGTTCTTTGGCCACTGGAATTTGCTTATTATTAGTGGGAGTTGGGTTTCTCTGTGCTGGAGCAGTATCTATGAAAAATGGAGTTGGTTTATTATCTCCTAGTGTTTGGATCTTTTGCAAAGACCTGGTTTGTAACCCTTCAGATTCTAACATAGCCGTCTTCCCCTTGCATGCCTTATATAGAAGAATGGTGATTCCGTTATAAAACATGCTACAATAGAGATGGAATATGTACTGAAGAATAGAAAGGCATGACATATTGACATGTATTCCCTCCATCTGGAAATAAATGAATGGGTCTAGGTGTATTTTAGTTCTAGATACATCCAGTTTTATCCATTTCTGCGATATTTAATCTGGACGGAGGGAGTATGATGTAAGAGCTAGGGATACGACAGGACAACACAGTAAAAAAACACTGAAAAACCCACTGCAGAACCAAAGTATTCAAACCCACTGATATGAGATAGTACACTCATGCAGCTCAGGATGCAAAACTACCAGGCAGTTTTCCTTACAAAAATCAACATTGTGGCCTTTAATCATACATTTTGCTACAACTAAATTTAGATCAGATAAAGGTTGGATTCACGCCGATTAACAAAATACATGATGATGTAAAAATATAGTGATATACAACAGGTACTTACATCTACATTGGAGCACAGAGAATTCCTGCAAAAATCTTTCCTCATAAACGATACCATTGCAGAAATTCTTCTATCTGTTAAGCTTATTTTCTAAAAGAGAGATGGGTAAGAAACATGTAGAAAATATGATCAGCAAGCTATAAAATTTCATGATGCAAGGATACGCACACGCTTCTTAGAATTGAGTTGACATATTTTTGCTGGACTGGAGTGGACTAGTTCTTTGGCCACTAGAATCTGCTTATTATCAGTAGGAGTTGGGTTTCTCTGTGCTGGAGGAGTATCTATAAAAACTGGAGTTGGTTTATTATCTCCTGGCGTTTGGATCTTTTGCAATGGCCTTGTTTGTAACCCTTCAGATTCTAACATAGTCGTCTTCCGCTTGCATGCCTTGTATAGAAGAATGGTGCTTTAATTATAAAACATGCGACAACAGAGAGATGGAATAGGTACTGAAGAATAGAAAGGCATGACATATTGACATGTATTCCCTCCATCAGGAAAAAAATGGATGGGTCTAGGCATATTTCAGTTCTAGATACATCCTTTTTTATCTATTTCGGCAACATGTAATCCGGACAGAGGAAGTATGGTGTAAGAGCTAGGGATACGAGAGGACAACACAGCAAAAAAACACTAGTTGAATGTAAAACTATATGCTAGCGGAATACGTACAGAAATAACTAAGGCAACATACACGTGTATGATTGGGAAAATAAGATGGCATTGCAATAGAGCACTAGAATAGCACTTCAATGTAAAAAACATGGTATGGCAGACAGATGAAGTACATACTGATGAATAACAATGCATAAGATATTCAGAAGCATTATGTGCAAATTAAGCAGATGGCATTGCGATAGAGTAGAATGACAGTACTTGAATTTGAAAACATGTTATCATGAATGGAATAGGTACTGAAAAACAGGAAGGCATGACATATTTACATGCATGATCAGCATGCTAAGCACATGGCATTGCAACAGAGTAGATACACTCCAGGACATTATATGCATGTTGTACCCATATCACAGGCCAAGTTAGAGCAAGGACCTTGTGGGGTGAAGAGGATTCATCATCTTTCTGCAAGTCTTCTGAAGAACTGCCTTTACATGTTCCATCATATTGGGTATCATTGACATCAAGTTTATTGGCCTTTACATTGCTCCGCGAGGTTCTTGTGGATATATCAGTGTGTGCAATTATATCTGACATGCATGGAAGACAACTAGTAGTTAGATTTATGTAATGAGTGCCTGTAGGAGACGACATAAATAGTAGGACTGGGGTTAACTAGCAGCAACAGGTCTCATAAACTAAAGGGAGAACACAGATGAAAGCTACAGAGTATGTATTGTTTGTACTCGAGATTAACTAGATGCACACAAAAGTATTAAAGAACAACATAGGTAATACTAGAAGTGGTATAATACTATAATCACCAGCCTGTGGGATAGCATTGGCTGATGGATGATAACTATGGAACAGCGTTACCTAAAGAACAAGTATCTTAGCTGAACTATGGAACAGCGTGAACTCCTGAACAAGACCTGTAAGAGATCAGCATGAATATACAGTGAAATGTGATGATCTATTTTCCATGCTTAGATGAATATGTTGGGGAACGTAGTAATTTCAAAAAAATTCCTACGCACACGCAAGATCATGGTGATGCATAGCAACGAGAGGGGAGAGTGATGTCCACGTACCCTGGTAGACCATAAGCGGAAGCGTTATGACAACGCGGTTGATGTAGTCGTACGTCTTCACGATCCGACCGATCCAAGCACCGAACGTACGGCACCTCCGTGTTCTGCACATGTTCAGCTCGATGACGATCCCCGGACTCCGATCCAGCAGGGTGTCGGGGATGAGTTCCATCAGCACGACGGCGTGGTGACTATGATGATGTTCTACCGACGCAACGCTTCGTCTAAGCACCACAACGATATGACCGAGGTAGAATATGGTGGAGGGGGGCACCGCACACGGCTAAGGAACGATCACGAAGATCAACTTGTGTCTTAGGGGTGCCCCCCTCCCCCGTATATAAAGGGGGAGAGGAGGAGGGGGCCGGCCAAGGGGAGAGGCGCGCCCTAGGGGGGGCAATCCTACTCCAAGTAGGTTTGGCCCCCCTTTCCTATTAGGAGTAGGAGAGGGAAGGAAGAGAGGGGAGGGAAGAAGGAAAGGGGGGGCAGCCCCCCTCCCAATTCGGATTAGGCTTGGGGGGGCGCGCCCCCTCCTTTGCTCCTTCTCCCTCCTTTCCACTAAGGCCCAATAAGGCCCATATACTTACCGGGGGGTTCCGGTAACCTCCCGGATCTCCGGTATAGTCCCAATCTCATCCGGAACCTTTCCGGTATCCAAATATATCTGTCCAATATATCAATCTTTATGTCTCGACCATTTCGAGACTCCTCGTCATGTTCGTGATCACATCCGGGACTCCGAACAAACTTCGGTACATCAAAACTTATAAACTCAAAATAAAACTGTCATCGTAACGTTAAGCGTGCGGACCCTACGGGTTTGAGAACTATGTAGACATGACCTAGAACTGTTTCCGATCAATAACCAATAGTGGAACCTGGATGTTCATATTGGTTCCTACATATTCTACGAATATCTTTATCGGTCAAACCACATAACAACATACGTTTTTCCCTTTGTCATCGGTATGTTACTTGCCCGAGATTCGATCGTCGGTATCCAATACCTAGTTCAATCTCGTTACCGGCAAGTCTCTTTACTCGTTCCGTAATACATCATTTCGTAACTAACTCATTAGTTACAATGCTTGCAAGGCTTAAGTGATGTGTATTACCGAGAGGGCCCAGAGATACCTCTCCGACAATCGGAGTGACAAAACCTAATCTCGAATTATGCCAACTCAACATGTACCTTTGGAGACACCTGTAGAGCACCTTTATAGTCACCCAGTTATGTTATGACATTTGGTAGCACACAAAGTGTTCCTCCGGTAAACGGGAGTTGCATAATCTCATAGTTGTAGGAACATTGTATAAGTCATGAAGAAAGCAGTAGCAACATACTAAACGATCAAGTGCTAGGCTAACGGAATGGGTCAAGTCAATCACATCATTCTTCTAATGATGTGATCCCGTTAATCAAATGATAACACATGTCTATGGTTAGGAAACATAACCATCTTTGATTAATGAGCTAGTCAAGTAGAGGCATACTAGTGACATTAAGTTTGTCTATGTATTCACACATGTATCATGTTTCCAGTTAATACAATTCTAGCATGAATAATAAACATTTATCATGAAATAAGGAAATAAATAATAACTTTATTATTGCCTCTAGGGCATATTTCCTTCAGTCTTTCACTTGCACTAGAGTCAATAATCTAGTTCACATCACCATGTGATTAACACCCATAGTTCACATCACCACGTGATTAACACCCATAGTTCACATCGTCATGTGATCAACACCCAAAGGGTTTACTAGAGTCAATAATCTAGTTCACATCGCTATGTGATTAACACCCAAAGAGTACTAAGGTATGATCATGTTTTGCTTGTGAGAGAAGTTTAGTCAACGGGTCTGTCACATTCAGAGCCGTATGTATTTTGCAAATATTCTATGTCTACAATGCTCTGCACGGAGCTACTCTAGCTAATTGCTCCCACTTTCAATATGTATCCAGATTAAGACTTAGAGTCATCTGGATCAGTGCCAAAACTTGTATCAACGTAACCCTTTACGACGAACCTTTTGTCACCTCCATAATCGAGAAACATATCCTTATTCCACTAAGGATAATTTTGATCAATGTCCAGTGATCTACTCCTAGATCACTATTGTACTCCCTTGCCAAACCAGGGCAGAGTATACAATAGGTCTGGTCCATAGCATGGCATACTTTTATAGAACCTATGACTGAAGCATAGGGAATGACTTTCATTCTCTTTCTATTTTCTGTTGTGGTCAGGATTTGAGTCTTACTCAATTTCACACCTTGTAACACAGGCAAGAAACTCTTTCTTTGACTGTTCCATTTTGAACTACTTCAAAATCTTGTCAAGGTATGTACTCATTGAAAAAACTTTGCAAGTGTCTTGATCTATCTCTATAGATCTTGATGCTCAATATGTAAGCAGCTTCACCGAGGTCTTTCTTTGAAAAAACTCCTTTCAAACTCTCCTTTATGCTTTGCAGAATAATTCTACATTATTTCCGATCAACAATATGTCATTCACATATACTTATCAGAAATGCTGTAGGGCTCCCACTCACTTTCTTGTAAATACAGGCTTCACCGCACGTCTGTATAAAACTATATGCTTTGATCAACTCATCAAAGCGTATATTCCAACTCCGAGATGCTTGCACTAGTCCATAGATAGATCGCTGGAGCTTGCACATTTTGTTAACACCTTTAGGATTGACAAAACCTTCTGGTTGCATCATATACAACTCTTCTTAAATAAATCCATTAAGGAATGCAGTTTTGTCTATCCATTTGCCAGATTTCATAAAATGTGGCAATTTCTAACATGATTCAGACAGACTTAAGCATAGATACGAGTGAGAAACTCTCATCGTAGTCAACACTTTGACCTTGTCGAAAACCTTTTGCGACAATTCTAGCTTTGTAGATGGTAACACTACTATCAGCGTCCGTCTTCCTCTTGAAGATCCATTTATTCTTAATGACTCACCGATCATCGGGCAAGTCAATCAAAGTCTACACTTTGTTCTCATACATGGATCATATCTCAGATTTCATGGCCTCAAGCCATTTCGCGGAATCTGGGCTCATCATCACTTCCTCATAGTTCGTAGGTTCATCATGGTCTAGTAACACGACTTCCAGAATAGGATTACCGTACCACTCTGGTGCGGACTGTACTTTGGAAGATCTACGAGGTTTCTGTAGTAACTTGATCTGAAGTTTCATGATCATCATCATTAGCTTCCTCACTAATAGGTGTAGGAATCACTGGAACTGATTTCTGTGATGAACTACTTTCCAATTCGGGAGAAGGTACAAATTACCTTATCAAGCTCTTACTTTCCTCCCACTCAATTCTTTCGAGAGAAACTCCTTCTCTAGAAAGGATCCATTTTTAGCAATGAATATCTTGCCTTCGGATCTGTGATAGAAGGTGTACCCAACAATTTCCTTTGGGTATTCTATGAAGACGCACTTCTCTGATTTGGGTTTGAGCTTATCAGGATGAAACTTTTTCACATAAGCATCGCAGCCCCAAACTTTAAGAAACGACAACTTGGGTTTCTTGCTAAACCACAGTTCATATGGTGTCGTCTCAACGGATTTAGACGGTGCCCTTTTAACGTGAATGTAGCTGTCTCTAATGCATAACCCCAAAACAATAGTGGTAAATCAGTAAGAGACATCATAGATCGCACCATATCCAATAAAGTGCGGTTACGACGTTCAGACACACCATAACGTTGTGGTGTACCAGGTGGCGTGAGCTGTGAAATTATTCCACATTGTTTTAATTGAATACCAAAACTCGTAACTCAAATATTCGTCTCCGCGATCTGATCGCAGAAACTTTATTTTCTTGTTACGATGATTTTCCACTTCACTCTGAAATTCTTTGAACCTTTCGACTATTTCAGACTTATATTTCATCAAGTAGATATACCCATATCTGCTCAAATCATCTGTGAAGGTCAGAAAATAATGATACCCGCCACGAGCCTTAATACTTATTGATCTGCATACATCAATATGTATTATTTCCAATAAGTCAGTAGCTCGTTCCATTGTTCCGGAGAACGGAGTTTTTGTCATCTTGCCCATGAGGCATGGTTCGCAAGCATCAAGTGATTCATAATCAAGTGATTCCAA
The DNA here is from genome assembly GCA_963921465.1 of Triticum timopheevii. NCBI lineage: Eukaryota > Viridiplantae > Streptophyta > Magnoliopsida > Poales > Poaceae > Triticum > Triticum timopheevii. The sequence continues at coordinate 450,192,509 of OY997272.1, read as the reverse complement.
AATCCCATCAGCATGGAGTTTCTTCATGCGCTTTACACCAATATGACCTAAACAGCAGTGCCACAAATAAGTTGCACTATCATTATTAACTTTGCATCTTTTGACATCAATATTATGAATATGTGTATTACTACAATCGAGATCCAACAAACTATTTTCATTGGGTGTATGACCATTGAAGGTATTATTCATTTAAATAGAACAACAATTATTCTCTGACTTTAAATGAATAACCGTATTGCAATAAACATGATCAAATCATATTCATGCTCAACGCAAACGTCAAATAACATTTATTCAGGTTTCACACTAATCCCGAAAAGTATAGGGAGTGTGCGATGATGATCATATCAATCTTGGAACTACTTCCAACACTCATCGTCACTTCCCCTTCAACTAGTCTCTGTTTATTCTGTAACTCCTGTTTCGAGTTACTAATCTTAGCAACCGAACAAGTATCAAATACCCAGGGGCTACTATAAACACTAGTAAGGCACATATCAATAACCTGTATATCAAATATACCCTTGTTCAATTTTCCATCCTTCTTATCCACCAAATATTCAAGGCTTCTCCACTTACAGTGACCATTTCTTTTGCAGTGTAATCACTCAGTTTCAGGCTTTGGTCTAGCTTTGGGCTTCTTCGCGGGAGTGACAACTTGCTTGTCATTCTACTTGAATTTCCCTTTCTTTCCCTTTGCCCTTTTTCTTGAAACTAGTGGTCTTGTCAATCATCAACACTTGATGCTCTTTCTTGATTTCTACCTTCGTTGATTTCAACATCGCGAAGAGCTCGGGAATCATTTTTGTCATCCTTTGCATACTATAGTTCATCACGAAGTTCTACTAACTTGGTGATGGTGACTAGAGAACTCTGTCAATCACTATCTTATCTGGAAGATTAACTCCCACTTGATTCAAGCGATTGAAGTACCCAGACAATCTGAGCACATGCTCACTAGTTGAGCGATTCTCCTCCATCTTTTAGCTATAGAACTTGTTGGAGACTTCATATCTCTCAACTCGGGTATTTGTTGGAAATATTAACTTCAATTCCTGGAACATCTCATATGGTCCATGACGTTCAAAACGTATTTGAAGTCTCGATTCTATGCCGTTAAGCATGGTGCACTAAACTATCAAGTAGTTATCATTTTGAGCTAGCCAAGCGTTCATAACGTCTGCATCTGCTCCTGCAATAGGTTTGTCACCTAGCGGTGCATTAAGGACATGATTCTTCTGTGCAGCAATGAGGATAAACCTCAGATCACGGATCCAATCTGCATCATTGCTACTAACATCTTTCAACACAATTTTCTCTAGGAACATATCAACATAAACATATGAAAGCAACAACGCGAGCTATTGATCTACAACATAATTTGCAAAATACTACTAGGACTAAATTCATGATAAATTTAAGTTCAATTAATCATATTACTTAAGAACTCCCACTTAGACAGACATCTCTCGAGTCATCTAAGTGATCACGTGATCCAAATCAACTAAACCATATCCGATCATCACGTGAGATGGAGTAGTTTTCAATGGTGAACATCACTATGTTGATCATATCTACTATATGATTCACGCTCGACCTTTCGGTCTCCGTGTTCCGAGGCCATATCTTCATATGCTAGGCTCGTCAAGTTTAACCTGAGTATTCCGCGTGTGCAAAACTGGCTTGCACCCGTTGTAGATGGACGTTGAGCTTATCACACCCAATCATCACGTGGTGTCTGGGCACGACGAACTTTGGCAACGGTGCATACTCAGGGAGAACACATCTTGATAATTTAGTGAGAGATCATCTTAAAATGCTACCGTCAATCAAAGCAAAATAAGATGCATAAAGGATAAACATCACATGCAATCAATATAAGTGATATGATATGGCCATCATCATCTTGTGCTTGCTCCATCTCCGAAGCACCGTCGTGATCACCATCATCACCGGCGCGACACCTTGATCTCCATTGTAGCATCGTTGTCGTTTACGCCATCTATTGCTTCTACGACTATCGCTACCGCTTAGTGATAAAGTAAAGCAATTACAGGGCGTTTGCATTTCATACAATAAAGCGACAACCATATGGCTCCTGCCAGTTGCCGATAACTTCGATTACAAAACTTGATCATCTCATACAATAAAATATAGCATCACGTCTTGACCATATCACATCACAACATGCCCTGCAAAAACAAGTTAGACGTCCTCTACTTTGTTGTTGCAAATTTTACGTGGCTGCTACGAGCTAAGCAAGAACCGTTCTTACCTACGCATCAAAACCACAACGATAGTTCGTCAAGTTAGTGTTGTTTTAACCTTCGCAAGGACCGGGCGTAGCCACACTCAGTCCGGGCAGCTTCATCCAACAATACCGCCGAACCAAAGTATGGCATGCTGGTAAGCAGTATGACTTGTATCGCCCACAACTCACTTGTGTTCTACTCGTGCATATAACATCAACGCATAAAACCTAGGCTCTGATGCCACTGTTGGGGAACGTAGTAATTTCAAAAAATTTCCTACGCACACGCAAGATCATGGTGATGCATAGCAACGAGAGGGGAGAGTGATGTCCACGTTCCCTCGTAGACCGTAAGCGGAAGCGTTATGACAACGCGGTTGATGTAGTCGTACGTCTTCACGATCCGACCGATCCAAGCACCGAACGTACGGCACCTCCGTGTTCTGCACACGTTCAGCTCGATGACGATCCCCGGACTCCTATCCAGCAGGGTGTCGGGGATGAGTTCCGTCAGCACGATGGCATGGTGACTATGATGATGTTCTACCGACGCAGGGATTCGCCTAAGCACCGCAACGATATGACCGAGGTAGAATATGGTGGAGGGGGGCACCGCACACGGCTAAGGAACGATCACAAAGATCAACTTGTGTCTTAGGGGTGCCCCCCTCCCCCGTATATAAAGGGGGAGAGGAGGAGGGGGCCGGCCAAGGGGAGAGGCGCGCCCTAGGGGGGCAATCCTACTCCAAGTAGGTTTGGCCCCCCTTTCCTATTAGGAGTAGGAGAGGGAAGGAAGAGAGGGGAGGGAAGAAGGAAAGGGGGGCCGGCCCCCCTCCCAATTCGGATTTTGCTTGGGGGGGGGGGGGCCTTCCTTTGCTCCTTCTCCCTCCTTTCCACTAAGGCCCAATAAGGCCCATATACTTACCGGGGGGTTCCGGTAACCTCCCGGATCTCCGGTATAGTCTCAATCTCATCCGGAACCTTTCCGGTATCCAAATATATACGTCCAATATATCAATCTTTATGTCTCGACCATTTCGAGACTCCTCGTCATGTCCGTGATCACATCCGGGACTCCGAACAAACTTCGGTACATCAAAACTTATAAACTCATAATAAAACTGTCATCGTAACGTTAAGCGTGCGGACCCTACGAGTTCGAGAACTATGTAGACATGACCTAGAACTGTTTCCGATCAATAACCAATAGTGGAACCTGGATGTTCATATTGGTTTCTACATATTATATGAAGATCTTTATCGGTCAAACCGCATAACAACATACGTTGTTCCCTTTGTCATCGGTATGTTACTTGCCCGAGATTCGATCGTCGGTATCCAATACCTAGTTCAATCTCGTTACCGGCAAGTCTCTTTACTCGTTCCGTAATACATCATTTCGTAACTAACTCATTAGTTACAATGCTTGCAAGGCTTAAGTGATGTGTATTACCGAGAGGGCCCAGAGATACCTCTCCGAAAATCGGAGTGACAAAACCTAATCTCGAATTATGCCAACTCAACATGTACCTTTGGAGACACCTGTAGAGCACCTTTATAATCACCCAGTTACGTTGTGACGTTTGGTAGCACACAAAGTGTTCCTCCGGTAAACGGGAGTTGCATAATCTCATAGTTGTAGGAACATTGTATAAGTCATGAAGAAAGCAATAGCAACATACTAAACGATCAAGTGCTAGGCTAACGGAATGGGTCAAGTCAATCCCATCATTCTTCTAATGATGTGATCCCGTTAATCAAATGACAACACATGTCTATGGTTAGGAAACATAACCATCTTTGATTAATGAGCTAGTCAAGTAGAGGCATACTAGTGACATTAAGTTTGTCTATGTATTCACACATGTATCATGTTTCCGGTTAATACAGTTCTAGCATGAATAATAAACATTTATCATGAAATAGAAATAAATAATAACTTTATTATTGCCTCTAGGGCATATTTCCTTCAGAATAACAAAGCCATAAATGTTGCACACAAGTAAGATGAGGGTACAGCCTATCTGGCTGCCATCCATAGGAGTGACATCATGTGCTGACTTGTCGATGGCCCTGCAGTTGTTGTGGCTGACCATGTCGGGCACGCGCATTCGATGCAGGGAACTGTTGAGTGGGGACTATAGCTCCCTTCTGGTGTATGCTTCCCTTGTTGGAGCAGCTGCGCTGAGTCGGAAGACGGTGTGTCTGAAGATGCAGATAATGCATAATGTTAAGAACGACATATCTCTTTGATCTGAAGAAATACACTAAGAGATCAACAACAAGGTACGAGAGTGGTCACATGTCTTTTGACTGAAGACTAAATTGGGGTCACACGATTTTATTTTATTTTGGTACTGTCCGATCTACGCTGGATGGCTTGATGGCTGTCTTATGCCTCCCGGCTAACACTGTTCAGAATCTTCCCCGAAGAGCCAGCGACCAACGGCAGAGCAGCCTGCCTCCACCGTCCGTGGCCCCGGCCAAAACCCCGCTCCCCGCCCCACCGCACTGCCGTGGTTGCGCCGCCCCTGGGCCAATCCACAAAGACTCCCCGTCATCCAGATCCGGCGGCGGCAGTACCTTCAACCCACGCAACTCTAAAAGATAGCCATCTAAGCGCTGCTTCCGCGGCGAACTTGTGGCCCTGCACCCTTATGTTAGACACCAACCAACCGGCAGCCTAGGAGCTCCGCCGCCTCGAGGGGTGCTGCTTCCCATTGGGATCGATTGGCCCAGAATAAAAAATCAGACAACTGACGCCTAAATAGAGTGATTTGAGATGAGGGGGCGACCTATCTAGCGGCATGGTGAAGTAGGCAGGTCCAGCTGCCGAGTCGGTGAGGCCGGCGCGATTGCGGTGGCGACCGGCGGCAGGGAAAGAGCGATGTCGCGATGGTCGACGGCTACGCGGAAGCAACGCCAGGACTCTGGACGGATCCGAAGTTGGAGCCGCTCCGGCGCCGTGAACAACGTCGGGGGTGAATCGGCTCCGGTACGGTTCACGTGGCCATCGTCAAGGCGGCACTAGCAGCACGGAGTAAGAGGCACACGGCCCAGTGCACAACTGCAAATGGATAGCGTCTTCGGCATTAGGGAGGAGGGCGGCTGTGAAATTGGTGCGGTGGGGCCACCATGGAGGTGGGGCTGAGGTTTCGTGGCTCGGGAGAAGGGAGCTTCCCGGGGAGAAGGTGATTTAGCGCCCATGAGGTAAGAATGGGGGCGGGCGGGGGGGAATTGGGAGGGGAGTGGAACCGTGGAACCATGTCTTATGGACGCATTTGTCTGAAATGTGAGGGGGAGTTACAGTTCTACCCTTGCCTATCGGCTTCTCGGCTTGGGTCTGTGTACTGAGGGTCGGGGATAGTAGAGTAACTTTGCTTCTCCCCAAATAGTGGGCGGGAGCAATTTCGGGCAAGGAGGGCGTGTTTTGAACTATAGTGGGCGCGGGCGATTTCGGGCGAGGAGAGCGTGTTCTGAAATAGTGGGCGCGAGCTATTTCGGGCGAGGAGAGCGTGTTTTGCCGACCATGGTTTATGAATTATTCAGCACATGTCATTTCGGCCGAGGAGAAGGCGCGCTTGGATGAAGTTATGAACCTACCCTCGATGTACAACGGGCCAATTGATGTGTGTCCCACATAGGACGGTAATTTCGCGTCTCCCATTTATTTACTCGGGCGAATTCCACCGAGCAGAGAGGATGTTTAACGGTTCATTCAAATTTTGGGAGAACGAGCATTCACGTCTACCTTACCAAGTCGATTCGAATCAAATTTTGAAATATTAGCTTGCCACTTCTTTTTTAGATGGAGAGATGATGCTCGGGAGTAATGTGTTTTTACATGCTCGTTGCTAGCGATTTACTATATGACAAATAGTTGACCCACTCAAAAACGCGAATCAAACCCAAAATGAAATATCTCGATTCAATGAAATAGCTCGTTCAGTAGGTCAAAATAGTGAACTAAATCCAAAATTGAACACCTCAATCGAGTAGCATGTTGTACAGTATTATAGTACTCCATGAACATGTTGAAAGTCAAATTAATGAACTTGTTTGATATACGCATATATCCGTTCATGTGTGGATTGCAGACAACATGTTCTCCGATTTAAATATTTGAATGCAAGTTTATATCGAAACATGGTTTATATCAGTCTTTGATGCATAAAACGCGACCTCTCTCTCTCTCTCTCTCTCTCTCTCTCTCTCTCTCTCTCTCTCTCTCTCTCTCTCGCGCGCGCGCGCCAACAATCTTCAATTCTGTCGCACGCATCCGACACAAAAACCTTGTTGGTCCCTCTCCCTTTCTCTCCATCTCTCTCTCTCTCTCTCTCTCTCTCTCTCTCTCTGTGTGTGTGGGGGGGGGGGGTCTTTCTAGTTCGCATGCATATATACACCATCTATAGGTCTCTCTCGCACACTATGTATGATACTCTAGCTAGTCCAAGCTAGATATCTTGGGTGCACTCATTGTACGCACACAAAGCTAGATATCTTGGGTGCACTCATTGTACGCACACAAATTCCTTGGCTCTTTGCCCGTAACTCTCTCACGCACCATTATGTCGTCTCAGAGCTCTTCCCCCCCTCTCTCAAACTCTCCATCCACCTGGGTCACACATACACATGCATATCTCACTCGCACTCGATAGGCCCATCTAAAACTCTATCTCTCTCCCTCGTTCTCTCTCCATCTCACACGCACACACACACAATCTCATGCCCAGGATAGCCAAGTATGATGGTCTCTCACTCAATTGTAGGCACACGCAGTCCCCCCTATATGTATATGACTAGCTAATCTTAGTCTCCATCACAAACATGTGCATGGTCTATCTCGATTTCTCTCGGGGCATCTTTCTATCGCGCACGCACTCCCTCGATCTCCCACCCATATAGTCCCCTCACGATCTCGAGGGGATCTCTCTATCACAAATACACCCTCTCTCCCTCCCCATGCGTCCATGCCATCCATGTGTCCCTCTCGACCTTTTTTCCTTGTTGGCCAGACCTCTATTGCACATGTGCTACAGGGGTGTCTCTCTCCGTTGCAAACAATCACACACTAGTTATCTTCGTGTATCTCCTCGCCTCGCTTTTCCATCTCGGAGATGCATGCGTGATATGTTCGCATAAGAAACGAAAAACACACTCTCTCTAATTTATCGTTTGTTGTCACTTTCTCTTTCACACACATACTCTTTTTGCACACTTACTCATTCTCCTTCACACGCACTTGATCTGTCTCGACTGAGGCACTCTCCTCGGTCCATAGCATATAGATTTATTGAAAAGTCAAACATCACAAAGTTTGACCATGTATGTGGAGAAAAAGAATTACATCTAGTACGACAAACATATACCATTAGATTCACCATGAGATGTGGTTTTGTATGATGTATCTTTGGTATTGTAGATATAAATAACATTTGCGTAAACCTGATCAAAGTTTCCAAAGTTTGACTTCTAAAAATTTTACATGCACTGCATTATCGAGCGGATGGAATATCTCTTTCCCCCTCTCAGCTATCTGACGCACCACTCAGCCTTATTGGGGCTCCTCAATCTCTCTCAAACTTTATTGGTTAGTTTGGTTCGTGACCTGACCCTCATGCCTTGATGGCCGGTACTGCCTGGTGTGGACGTGAGATGTAAAATATTTCTGCCTGGCCAGGCTTGTGTGGTGTTGAAGCGTTTGGTTCATGCCTGGGCCAGGCAAAGTATCATCGTCCCATCAATCAATCCATGGATCAATTATTTAATGCTAATATCCATCCATGTTGCTGTTAGCCTCGTGGCCGCACGACCAGGCACGGCCAGGCGTTCGAAGTCGGTCGCCTGGGCCAGGCTACTTGCAGTGTCTGGAGTTCAGCCAGGCTAATTAAAGTGCAAGGGAACCCAGGCCAGGCAGGCTTTCTTTTTCACAGGGTAGCAACCAAAAAGCATGCATGAAATCCAGCCACAACCCCAGGCCAGGCAAAAGATGCTCAGGACGCAAGCCAAACTGGCCTTATATCTCCCTGGTTCACACATACACATGTCTCGCTCGTGCTATACATATAGACCCATCCAACACTCTCCACCCTTGTTCTCTCTCCATGTGACATGCACCCCCCTAAGTACCATAATCCCTCACTCCATCATAGGTGCAAGCACTCCCCCCCTAAGTATGATTATCTCTTACTAGCCATCAGGAACACACGTATTGTCTCCTTCCATCCATACGTCTATCTCGATATCTCTTGGGGCATCTTCTATCGCGCACACACCTTGTCACTCGATCTCCCACCCATGTAGTCCCATCACGATCTCCAGGGGATCTCTCTATGACAAACATACACTCTCTCCTCCCCATGTCTGCATTTTCTCCGTACGTCTCTCTCGACCTCTCTCCCTTGTTTGTCAGACCCCTCTTGGCCACGTGCTAGCGGTCTTGCTCTCTCGGTTCCAAACAACCACGCACTATCTCCTCACCTTGCCTCCGTTGTCCAAGATGCATGTGTGATATGTTTGCATAAGACACGCATGCTTTTTCTCTACTTTTATCGTGTGTTGTCCATGTCTCTTTCACACACGCACACACACTTTTTTCACTCTCTCTCTCTCTCTCTCTCTCTCTCTCTCTCTCGTTAGGGACTCTGTCACGTCCATAAGCATATGGATGTTTTGAAAAGTCAAACCTCAGAAAAGTTTGACCAGGTATATGTGGAGAAAAACATTTACATCTGGAACGATCATTAGATTCATCACAACATGTACTTACTTCATACTTTCATTTATCTTTGGTATTGTAGATATAAGTAATTTCTTTATAAACTTGGTCAAAGTTTCAAAAGTTTGACTTCAAAAAATGTTGGAACTACATTATCGAACGGAGGGAGTAGCTCTTTCTCTCTCTCTCTCTCTCTCTGCTATCTCTCACGGACCTCCCCTCTCACTTGAACTCTCTATACCGACGGATTATATGCTCACTGTGTCAGCGTATAGCTCCGTATATTGTTTAGTTGACCGGTCAACCAATCCACATGCTGCCTTGTCAGCTCGTGTTTTGTATCTTCCTGTGCTGGCCCATGTGGCAGTGGGTGAAAATAAGTAAACTAGAGGCCCATCTGACACGCGGTGAAGTAAACAAAGTTGAAACCACTCGAGGTAGCACCCCGCACGCTAGTAAATTGAGGGTGCATTGAGGACAAACTTCTTGCGCGCGAAGGATGCACTCGCGCACAATTCACCACTACGCGGCGGCATGCACAGAAGGACGCGCTCGCGCACACCCAGCACACAACACACACCAGCACATGTGTACACCAGCGTCGCCGCCGGTTGAGATGGATGGCGAGGCAGCCAACAAGCGGAGGAGGCTCGAGCCAAAACCGCATCCGGCGAGCCTGGACTTCATCAGCAGCCTCCCCGACGACATGCTGCTCGTCATCATCGGCCTCCTCCCCACCAAATCTGCTGTGCGAACCGCCCTGCTCTCCCGGCAATGGCGCCCCCTCTGGCGCTGCGTCCCCCTCAACCTCACCGTCGACAGCTGCCTCTGCGACGGGGATTGTAAACGCATGGCTGCAGTCTCCAAGATCCTTTCATCGCACCCTAGGCCAGCCAGACGCCTTGACATCCGCATCTTCAGTACCAACTGCAAGGTCCAACCCAAGTTCGACGAGTGGTTCTTATCCCCCGCCGTAGATCAGCTCGAGGAGCTCAGCTTTGAAGCTGGACGATGTCGCTCTCTGCCGCCGTCCGTGCTCTGCCTCACGCCAACGCTGCGCCGCGCCAGCTTCAGCTCCTGCTATCTTCCCCAGATTAATGTCACGCCCGCCCTTCTTCTCCCTCAACTCAAGCAGCTCGACCTCTTCGACGTTGTCATCTCGAAGAAGGCTACCGAGCACCTGCTCCGCAGCTGTACTGCGCTCGAGTACCTTCGTCTTGAGCAGATCCACGGGTTCATTAGCCTCCACATCGCCTCGACAAATCTTCGATGGATTTATGTGTCTTGCTGGCCCCGCAACAAGACATCAATTGGGAAGAGATCACTCCAGCTGTTCCATGTTATGGTCATTGAGAATGCGCCTTTCCTTGAGAGATTGCTTGTATCGGATCTAGAAGGTCCAACAAAAATCAGGGTCATTGACGCGCCGAAATTGACAGCGTTGGTGTACTCGTCTGCCAAATTCTCCGAACTCTTTATTGGGTCCGTAATCGTTCAGGTACGACACTCATCTTCTTCTCCGTCTTCTTGAAATTCACATTTTTAAATTTCTTCTTGATGTATTTACGACCGTCTTCCAGAAAATGATTCCCACAAGCTTGACCCAGTCCATGCGCACAATGAAGATCTTAGCACTAAAATCTATCGGCCCCAATCTGGATCAAGTTGTTGGATTCCTTACATGCTTTCCATGCACGGAGAAGCTACTCATAGAGGTGAAACTTCTTTCCTATAAGTAAACGGTAATCACAACGTAGCTCAATTTTTTCGTAATTTTCCCAAATTACGATGACAAGTGTAGTGTTCAAAACTGCATCTACGCACAGCACTGAAAGAAATGTTTTTAGTATTTTTTTCTCATGTGATCACCTGCATCATTTTTATGCTGTACTACTATAGTAGCCTAGGCTAGTCATAGTGGAAAGTAACTTAGACTACTCCAGTAACTCTATGGTTACCCTAAGAGCAAGTACTACCTCCGTCCTGGTTTACTCTTCCAATTTTGTAGTATCAAAATTTGACCATAGATTTAACTGACAAAATGATAATGCATGCCACTAAGAACTATATCGTTGGATTCGTATTTGAACATAATTTCAAATGGTGTAATTTTTAGTGACATGCATTGGCATTTTCTTAGGTAAATCTATGGTCAAAATTTTATACTAAATACGAGGTAGTATTCCCTCCGTCCCAAAATTCTTGTCTTACATTTGTTTAGATACGGATGTATCTAACACCAAAATGTAACTAGATACATCCGTATTTAGACAAATTTAAGACAAGAATTTTGGGACGGAGGGAGTACAAAAGTGGGCTATGTAGGCCAAAACATGTGCCAAATTCACTTGTGATGCATTTGGCATCGATGCCCCTCCATTGCTCACCTGGTGCCCCAATATGGATCACCTACTTTGCTCCGATGCCAAATTAACTCACGCAATGAAAAAACACTGCGTGGGAGAGAGACAGGACTGAGGCAATAAAAAAAACACTTGTTTGGGAGAGTGAGAGGCTGGTGTAGTTGGTTTGATTGATTTGTTTATACATGTGGGTCTATGTGCACAGCGGTGCCAACTCTCTCACATCGCGAGAGCGGTGCCAAAATCTTTTGATTTGACATCGATGTGTATTATGTGGCATACTTTTGCGAAATATGGCATCGGCCACATAGTGGAAGGCAACAAATGCCCAAGCTCTTCACGTGCTCCTAGTTAAATGAGAGGAAACAGAAGAGAGAGAGAGAGAGAGAGAGAGAGAGAGAGAGAGAGAGAGAGAGAGAGAGAGAGAGAGAGTGAAAAAATATCACTAGCCAGCCAACCCTATCGTATGAGAGAATGATATTGGTACCTCTTGATGACACAACAATCTTATGCAGCCAGCTGCTCTAATATGTTCTCTTCTTTTGCAGATAAAAAAAGACCCGAAAGTGAAAAATGTGCTGCGCTATAACAATCTCATCGAATGCCTTGATCTCCATCTTACAGAAATTGATTTGATCGACTACCGAGGCAGCACATCTGAGATTAAATTGGCCTGGTTCTTTGTTCTGGAGGCAAGTGTGCTCAAGGTAATGAGGTTTGGCGTTCTATAGCGCAACAATGAATGGCGTGTTGATCACCGCAAGCGTCTAAGCCTAAATGACAAAGTCTCCGCAGAAGCTGAATTTGTTTTTGAAACATCAAGTGGCCAGAGACTCGAAAACTTATTTGCCCATTAGTGACTTGTCAGGGCGGTGGATTTTAGTTTGTACGATAATGCTGCATCCACCTAAAGTAACGAAAGTTCTTACGTAAACTTCCTAGTAATTCCCTCTTCGTAGGTGCAGCATTACTCCTAACATTTGTAATATCAGTTTGAAACTTGTAATATTGCCGTATCCTATTCCTGCGTTTTCAAAATCTTGCAAATCAAACAGGTCCTGAGTTGGTGATGATGTTGTGCCTCCCATCCTTCACCAATAGCCGTCGAATCTAGATCTGACGCATACAAACCAAGCTTCTCCATTTTTGCAAAAAGATGCCCGCACTTGTTCCCTATTTACAAACAACTCCTTGTCTCTCACAATCAGCCTTATCTCCTCCCCACCACATCTATAAGGCCGTGGAAAAATCTGGCGCGATGGCAGCTGCCAGAGCCGTCCACCCCCAATCTTGGTGTTCCGTGCAATGCACGGGCATCTACGCACGGGAAATTATATCGAACAGGGCTAGTTGTAAGCAGGCTAGCTCTACAGCCATGATGATAGTGACTGCAGACGGTGAGGCTGACTATGGTATGCCGAACATGGCGCCTATACTCAGGTGTCATCTCCGGCGCAGGGTCTTGTCACTTCACTGTGAGGAGCAGCACGTAATAATTTGACCAACGGGTAGTACTGTGCTAGTACTCCTACTACTACATTGGTAGTACTACTACTAGTACCAGTAGCACCACCGTCTGGATTTAGGAGTACTACCACGTCCATCTGGATTTTAGTATTTGATTAGCAATATCTAGTAATGCATGTCACAAAGAATGTACTACTCCCTCTGTAAATAAATACATGGTGTTTTATTCCTATCGGCGAGAGAACTTAATGTTTTTTTGCTAACTAGAGTACTAATAGGATTACATGCAATGAACTAAACACTGCATGTCATGTTTGGTAGTCTCAAGTCATTGAAAGCATGCACGGCCCACATCTCTCATTGGTTGATATGTCACGAAATAAGAAACAAGGAGGGAGTTAATGCACCGTGCCTAAGTGTTTTGGGATTATTTGGTTTTCGTAAGGTGACTTAACAACATTTTTGTTTACATGCATTAACATTTTATTAGTTAAATCAAAGGTCAAAACTTGGCGCAAAATGCAAAGGGACCAATAAACCAGTAAACATCAAACTTCTCTCATTTGGCCCCAACTAGAGGTCCGGTGAGATGACTATACTGCACCGGCACGGAGGGGGACACAACTTCATTGACTTACGGCAACTGCCTTTGGGTGAATGACACGTGGGCCCAGGGGGTGGCTGGCCCACCTATCATACAGCCAAAGGCAGGTGCAGTAGAGGGCCGAGGAGTAGTACGAAATCCTACGCACTTACACATGCTAACCAAGGACAAGAGTGATCACTCGAATCGCAAGATCAGTTGACTAGAAGCTAAGCTAGACCCATGGAGGCGATGAGTGCGAGCATCAGCCGGCTGTGCCAGATGGTCCACGATGCCGGCCTATGGCCCGGCACCGAGGAACGTCTCCAGGTAGTATTGCTTGAGGCCGCCAGGGCGAGGGGCCGCTTGGACGACAACTTCGTCTCCTTGTTCGACGAGGTCCTCGTCGGTTTCCTCGACAAGTTCACCATCATCAAGAAGCTCGTGGACGACTTTGACGTAAGCCTCCAGCCGACGCGCCCAGGCTCTGCGATGCCTGCCACCCTCAACAGCCACTATGGTGACAACCTCTTCGACGCACTGGTGGCCCTGCGACTGCCCATCGTTGCGCCGGAGAATGTCCACCTCGAGGTCGCGCTCGCCACGCAGCGCCTGGCGCGGCAAGACACCATCGACATAATCACCCACGTCTGCGCGCAAATCGTCCACAAGAACTACTACATGCAAGAGGAGGATGATAGGACGCTGGCCTTCTTGGACCGCAGGGCAACCTTGGACGGCACTGTTCAGAAGCACGCTGAGCTCGCCGCCAATGCCGCTGCTCCTCACACGTCGGTTGGTGACCCAGCGCACTAGGGCGTGAGGATGTCGTTGATGGATCCGTATGTATTTTTATCTTTTCGTCAAATCCATGTAATAGTATATGATACTACAGTAATTATCGTACCTTTCGCATCAACTTCATAATTTTCGTACGTACTCCATGCATGAACGGCGCCAGAACCAAACTTCTCATTACTGTAGGAAAAATCGTTATTTTCTATCTATCGGTCGCGCCATGGAGCATAACCAAATTTTACAAGTTACGAGTTCAAAAGGAAAAGCCTGCCGTGTTCGCGTCGCACCCCCACACGGTTGGTCCGGCACGCCGCTCAAGCGGGAATGCGTGCAGTGTTGCATTTTCACTTACAAGTGGGACCGCAGTTGAGCAAACCGACTATCGGCAAACCCCCACCCTGCCCACCGCGCGATGGCTGAGAAAACAGGAGGGAGAAGAGATGGTTGTAGCATGGACTCCAAGAAATTGGTGTCGGATGGGACTCGTGTGGGTGGCGTGTGCCGTACTGCTAGATGTGAATGCTAGTTATGGCCCATGCCACCCCACTATATCGAGCCTATATCGAGGTACGTAGAACAAATTTCCTGCAGTCCGTGCTCAGCCCTCCTCTATCTCTCTTCTCAGCCAGCCAGCGGACACGCGGAGCCCATCGTCTGTTTGCTCACATGCGGTCCCACATGTCAGTGAAAACGCAAGCGGACCCACTGAACCTGCACATCTTTCACCAAGACGTGCTGGTGATGAAAAAAAATCCAATAAAGATCTTCGGTGGCCGCTTTTGGAGTTAGTCAAGAGTAGTAAGATTCTATTTACAGTTTAACCCAAGATGCACATCTCGTGGCTTCAACTACCACTCTATTTTCTTTCATGACACGACCTGGATGCTGGATGTCCCACATGTCGGCAAAAGGAGGAAGAACTCGACCAAATCTTCGGTTGTGCTCTCGGATTAGACTAGTTGTGCTAACTTAAAAAATTTATTGTGTACTCCCTCCGTTCCAAAATACTTGACTTCCATTTGTCCAAAAATGGATGTACCTATATACTAAAACATGTCTAGATACATATATATTTTGACAAATAGAAGGCATGTATTGTGCAACGGAGGGAGTAGAATGGATGCAAGTTTTTGTATTGGGAAGAAGAGTACATCCATATATTGATAGAGCGATGTTCTATCACTTTTAGCTAGCATAGAGGCTAGAGATGAGATTAGTGCACTTGTTGATACTCCTACTAGAATAGAGGCTAGACATGAGACTAGATGCGAGGAAGCAACGTCTACTTCTTTACACTCGAACAAGAAAGAAGCACGCAAGATCGAGCATCCGCAGATCAACAATGAATGCATCAAGAAGGCACTAATCCAACTTACATGAGTAGTAAAATGTATTCTTGTGGTTCTTCTTTTCTTTGGTCTAGCTTTTCTAGTCAAAATTATCATTGGAGTTCGTGCAAAACGGAGGTCCATTTGGGGTCGTGCGTTGGAGTTGGCCTTACAAGTGGGACCGCAGTTGAGGAAACCGACTATCGGTAAACCCCCACCTCGCCCGCCGCGCGATGGCTGAAGTTAGAGAAACGACGAGGTTGAAGAGATTGCTCTAGCACGGACTCCAAGAAATAATATGGTGTCAGATGGATGTCGTGGTGGTGGCGTGTGCCGTATTCCTGGACGTGAATGCTTGTTCTAGCCCATGCCACCCTACTACTCCTACTACTTACTCCTACTATATAGTACTAGTATCGAGGATTCGAGGTGCTGGTTACGTACAGCGAACACATTAACATATGGGTACAGTAAAAACACCCGCCCGACGCGCGAAGCATGTGAAGCTAGTACAAATAGTGTACTATTATTGTTGATTGGCCTCATCCGATAACCTGTTGCAGTGCACGTACAATTATGTATTCGGAAAATATTTTTTTGCCTTGTCGCACCACTCACTCAGAGAAGCGACCCGAAACCATTCATAAATTTAGTAAGTTTATCACAGGCATATCATTTTATTACATACAACAGGTCATCAACCCACATCGACAACAAGGATATATTACAAATACTAAAGTTTTCACCACACAACAAATAACAAGCAATGAATAAACTTCAACTCAACCATTCCTCGGCGTTGGAAACGCTTGCTTTGAACCACAAGTGATTCTTTGGGACGGGCCATCCATTGTCGATCTGGAGACCAACGCAGGACTGATCATCCAGGCTGAAGCGGCCTACTATATCAGTACCAGGGTAGGGAACCACCCAAATGTCCGAGGTATAGACACAGTTGCTTCTCATAAATGGTAGTAATGTTGTGTGAACAGTAGTTGGATCGCCTTTCACCATCATTGGATAGTTTTGTCCAAGGAAGAGCGAGTTTTCTCCAAGACTATCAATTCTGTACCAGGGAGAAGGTGTTGGCGCTAGCACACTAGTATCCATCCCGAATACCATGCAACGGGTGTTGGAATAGGTCCGGAGAGTGCGACCATGGGAGACTACACCTGCTTCCTTAGCAGCAACATCATCAGTGAGCTGTATACACACAAGAAGAGGTGATCCATCGGAATTAGTTGCCAGGCGCCAAAGAGTATATGGGCGCTACTCGTCCTCATGCTCGTGATCATCACCATTGTCATCTCCCCCTTGGTTATAAAAATTTTCAAGTATAGGTGGTGGAATGTTCACAGGACCTTAGAAACACAAGAAGAAGGTTAATTAGTAAAGGAAACTTGCTAACCCGCATGCATGTGGATGAAACAATTATAATTACGGTGGAAGACAAATGTACTAAAACTACGAGGATGCCATGCAAAAGCAGTGCCACGAGTGGTGGCAGCAAACACAAGGCCCTCGTATTGAATTGCATCGCAGTACTCATCCGTGTACAAAAACTGATTTTTGAGCAATATCCATCGAGTCAAACCACCAAGGATGGCAACAAGCTTGTCGAAGATAGCAACAACTTCATAGTTGTTGTAATTCCAAGAGCGGTTAGGAACTTGACAAATTGCTATCTTCCGTAGAAGATAGTCACCATGATCGTATTTGAACGTGCGTACAATACCGGTGTGCTCAACCTCTGGGCAGTCTGTTGAGATTTTTGGAAGTGGAACCCGGTCACGAGTGTACACATTCACAAGTTCCCACTCGCAGTTGGACCCAATGTAAACAACCCAATCTCCATTTGCGCCTGCCCAAGCCTTGCCCTCAAGCGATGGCATCTTAACATCATACGTATCAAGCGGCATCAACTTGCACAGGGCGAGGCCTCCGTCGTGCCGGCGCCAGTCATCAGGGTCACGGCGAAGAAGATAGGGGAGATCAAACCGCTCCTTGACTCTTGGGTTCCTTGTAATGATGTTATTAGTTGAGTCGAGAATGGGCTTGAACGAACCTACCATGCTAGCCGAGGTGATGACGTCGCACCGATCAATGAGTTCCTGCACCACGTCATCTTTCAGATCGGGGCAAGAATAACAGGGTCGTTTCCGGCCTATTCCCTCCATGGAGAAGACGATCGAACAATGGCAGAAGAAAGGGTGAAGCTAATGGAAAATGGAGGAGGGAGAGGAAGAGCGTGCGACAGCAGTTCCAAATCGAGAGGGAAAGGCGAAGAGTGGATGGACGGTTGCCAGTTTGCCACGGTTCACGAAGAGGCGCCCCGGCCTACACGTCTGTTCGGAAATACTCCTACTACTCGCCGTCGTCTCACTGATATGTTGGAACGGGACCACATGTCAACAAAACATGGTGTGTAATTTCTCATGCAAAATGCGATCTGGCCGCGTTGGCCCGAGGTGCCGCATTAGTTATCGACCTTTATTTTTTTAATGGCGTGCCGTTCAGTTTTGAGGCACGACTAACTGGTACTGTACGCAGAGAAAATATAAACTACTCTACCACTACTCTACCTCCAGTACTAGTAGTATAAAAAAGTTATATAGGCCGGAGCTTCAGCGCTTTCTTGCCAAGGGCTGCCCACTTGCTTCTCACACTACCATCCTCTCTCCAGATCTAAAAAGACGGCCCCTCTCTCTCCCTCCTCACCGGTGGTCACAGATCCGCCGGCGAAGAAAAGGACATGCAGCGTTGACGCACTCGTCATCGGCGAGCGAGGTCACGCACTGACGACAAGGCCGTCCTCTCAGACCTAGCGCCCGTGCGGGATGGCCTCCGTCCCCAAGCTCGCTGCCCTAGTGTGTGCGGAGGACGACGACCACGAGCGAAGCCACTTCCCGCTGACCCTCAGGTATGCTACCTCTTTTCAAACCATACCCTTGTGCTATTGCCCCATCTGCCACGTCGTTGCATGTGGATCTTTTTCCACTCCACCATCTTCCCAATTTGCTATCCTTTGCTCTGCTGGCCACGCAGACGAAAACCATAATTTGCACTATTAAAGGAAACCCTACTTCATGCAGACTAATCCATGTCTGGGTTGAATAAGGAAAGGAAGGGAGACTGTACTGTCCAAGAGAGTAGGCATCGAACCCGCATCTAGGTTGAAAAGGGGAAAATCAGTAGCTAAGGAACGAGTCTCGTGTCTCTTGGTTGAAGAAGGGTAGAAAGGCATGACAACGCAATAGAGAATGACCAGGTCAATCGGTTTGTTGTCCTCACATAGGAAAAAGGTGGCTAAAGAGAACAAAAATGGGATGTAATCCACATATGCTGCCTGGATATTTGTTGCTCTGGGCAACCATACCTCCCTCACCACTCTGTGTCCGTGGAGGTACATCGTACTGGTGCGCCCACTGTCCGAATGGGCCTCCCATGCTCTTATTGCCACTTTTTTGCTATTATTATAACGCCATCAGTCAAGTCAAGCAATGCTACTGCTAAAGTGATGCCACATTTAACTAATGCCGCTCTCAGTCTAATGCCACCGATAAATTTAAGAAACACCATTTAATGTCACTGGATTATTTCAGGGTTAGCTGTTGATTGTGGATGTATTAAAGATTTTTCAGCTAAGGCATTCTAATGCTGTTGCACAGCCAGTATACCAACGATGAAACTTGTTCCTACCTTCAGATTTTTGCACAGTTAATGCTTACAGATTACATCCCTCACTTTCATGAGATAAGTTAATTTTTTTGTACAGTGTCACCAAAATGCCAAGGCGCCGATGTCAATTTTATTTTGGTTAAACTGCACAGACAATTATGAAGACAAGAGGAAAGGTCAAGAGTGGGCACCTCCTCCTCCGGCTGTTCTCTTGATTCGTCCGATCAAGTTTTCATGTTTGATCGATTATCAAGATTGGGATAGCAGATTTTAAGGCCCCCCCGAGTTTGAAATGATATTTACCATGACGGTACATGGTTTGCAATTTTTTTATACTGTCATTAGTTAATAATGCTAGTTACCTTCGGACTTTTGTATTTGGTTTAATTCTCATGCACAGCTAGTATACCAATGCTGAAACTTGTTACCTTTATATTTTGTATTGTTAATTCTTATAGAAACCTTCCAGTGCTAGAGTTTATTGAAATCTGTTCAGTAAAACCATTGTACTGTACCCTGTAATAAACTAACTACTCTATTGTTGCACTAGCCACTGGATTAGTGTATATTTGTAGTATTTGAATGGTGTTGCATTAGCGTATGGACATAAATAAAGTGTGGCAAGCTTTCCCAGATATGTACTCAAGAAAACTACTACCTGTTTTTCTAAATACTAGACGTTTGGGTACTTTAAATTGAACCGCGAAAACGTCTTATATTAAGGAATAGAGGGTGTAGAGTTCACTCAAATTATCCCGGTAAAGCTAGTCACACCTTTGTTAAAATTAATGTTAATTATGTTATCGGAGGAGGTATGTATGTTTGTCTCTAATGCCTGTCGACTACATGCCTGACATCATGATGTAATGTTAAGTTATTTCCTTTTGTACAGTGTCACTGAATTGTCAAGGCGGTGATGGCATTTTATTTTAGTAGAACTGCACAAAATTTGCTTAAAAGAAGAGGAAAGGTCAGGAATGGCTCAGTTTTTCAGAAAAAACTATGTATGCCTTCCTGACATCAGCCGTTGTTGCTTTATTTATTCCTTCAAACAGGTGGTTAGAAACAGTCTTGCTACCTTTTCCCATTAAGAAATTGGAATGCTTATATTTGTGAGTCTATGCTTCAACTAGTGCCACTTTTATAGTAATCACACTTTCAATATCTATGCAAACAGGGATGCTCGATTTTAGTGGAACTGCACAAAAAGTCCAACTGGTTCAACATTAGGAGCATGTTTTTTCCAAACCTTTATATCCAATTGGTGGCACTATGAGTTGTTCATTACGAAGGTACATGGTTTGCTACTATCTTGCTACTCCTTTTGTATTGTCATTAGATAGTAATACTAGTGGTTTGCATGTGAATTTATTAGCAGGGTGGACCTACATTGGAGATGTCTGCCCGTTGCTATTTGGCAAACAAACAAAGTTTCCGCAATTTTGGTTGAACTGCACAAGAGAATAGTATAGTCACTGCATGCAGTGCCATTTGAAAATAGACACAAAGATTGGATAGTCACTTCATGGACTACAGAAAAGTAGTACTGTACTATTTACTGGCCAACACTAGGTGCTTCATTGCTTTGGTCTGATTATACAATGGGCATCATTTTGCCTAAGTTAAAGTTTGTATTCCGAAAATAGTCTCGCGGTGTGATCGAGAGAAGACCAAATCATATTGCAGTGGATGTTCCTCCATCATGTGTGTTTCATTCTCATGGTTCCAGCTGTTGGTGAAACCACTTACGTTTGCAAGAGGAATTGTAGACTTCACTAACAAATTTGTCTTTCAGTCTGTACTGAATGTTGGCCAAGAGAAGCATCCATGTTAGTAGGAAGAACAGATGTTTTTTCTAGATCTGTGCTTTTGGAGCTACATATTTGTATATGATCTGTGAATCATTGAGATGCATTAACATGTTGATCTTATGTATGGGAATCGTACTAGTTAGTTTTAGTTGCGACGCAAGATCCGAAGTGGCTGATCTTTGCTTTTGGAGCTACATATTTGTATATGATCTGTGAATCATTGAGAAGCATTAATAGTTACTTATTTCTGTTCGCTCAGTGTTTGCAAGTTACTGATCGATCACTAGCTAGCCTACAAATGCGCTGCTGACAGTTTTATTTGCGACGCAAGATGCGAAGTGGCAATTTTTTGAATAAAAATGCCTACCTCTAAAGAAACTAACAAGCTACACTATCGATCCTACACAGATAAAAATGTCTACCTCTGAAGAAACTTACAAGCTACACTATTGATCCTACACGGATAAATAGCGGATCACGCACGTACTACCTCCTTTCCGGTTTGCAGGGCTCAATTCAAGAAATGACCTACTCGATCCTACACGAATAAATAGCGGATCACGCACGTACTAGTACCTCCTTTCTGGTTCGCAGGGCTTAATTCAAACCTCTCACCAACCAAGGTACTCCCTCCGTCTGGGTTTATTAGTCCCGTGAGCAAAGCAGCAAGACCAAGGCATGCCAATAATTAATGGCATGCAAAAGTTTAAGCCTAATTAATTCCAGCGATTTAAGTGGCTGCATGCGTGCCCTCAGATGCGACTCGTTGCATGCTGCTTCGCGTACTGCCTACGAGCGATTCTGAGTGCCTGCATGCAGCCGGTCGTAATTAAGGCAGCTAACTGATGCGAAAAAAGATACGCTTTAATTGTTGCGGGCTTTTTAAATCCGTGGAATCATTATTGACAAGGAGGAGATGATTCGAGTGCACTCGTTTGACTGCCATGCCGGCGTGCGACCCAGACGGGACGGGACGGCATAGTCATAATTTCAGTTTCTCTAGTTTTCCACGGCAAGCTGGCACGCTAAGCCATTATGCGTTGAATTCCGATGACCATCGCGCTACCTTCCCCCTATAAGTACTATTTCCTGGCCTTCTCCGGTGCCACCATGACCCAACTCGCCATATCCTCATAAGCCCCCACCGGCCCGACGTTGCTCGCCACGTCCGCCATGCCCCCGCCCGTCCGCGGTAGGCGACGCCGGAGGTGGTCACCGCCGGAACTAGTGTTCGGTTTTTCACTGGAAGGCAGGCGGAGGGAGGAGGCATTCTATCTGTCTTTAGATGGCAATGCGGAGATCGAGGAGTTGTTGGAGCGCAACCGCATGGCGAAGGAGCATGAGTTGTTGGAGCACGACCGCCTGGCGAAGGAGCAGTGTATCACCGATTTGCGCCGCCAGCAGGACATGGAGCAGCAGCGCACCGACGCTCTGAGTCGCAAGCAGAGCGCCCGCAACTGGGCCGACTACATGGAGGCCGGCGCCCGGCAAATAGCCCTGGAGGTTGTCGGGCACGCACGCGTTCACGACGCCGATTTTTACTACCAGCTCGTCAAGTGGGTTTCCCGCTTGGAAGCCGAAGCTTTGGTGGACCACGCCGGCATGGAAAGGGCCAACGCGCGCGAGCAACGCGCCCTATCGCACCTCTTGCAAGTCCGAGGCAAGGCGCAGGACGCCGGTGCCGGCGTTTAGCATGTACCACAGATGGCGGCCGGCATCGTCTAGTTAGCTAAGAGTAAGTTAGTACTTGTACGCTACTAGAGTATTAGTGGGAGTAGATAGTTAACTTGGCTATGATGGTTGTCAACATGGAAGTTCAGTACTCTATATGTGGATCAGACCTGTTACTTTGCTCTGAATGTTGAACTTTCCGTTTGAACGTATGGAATGGGCTGTTATTTTTTAAATGGGTTGTATTTGTCCTCCACGGGTTTAGAGGCTGACTTGTGGGCCTAGCAAGTTGACGCGTACACAATCAGGAGATGATTGTACGTGGAGAGGATAACAGCAGGGACCCGCCAAGGTCATGGCAATACTCAAGCAAGTGCCTCCTTATTTCAAGCCAATAAAAAAATGGCTCCTCCTAGTGGATTTCTGACATCTGGGTCCCATGCCATTGTCAATGTAGTCAATAAACGAGAGAATTGCACAACGAGCGGCTGACACCAGGGACCCAACAGCTCACCCAGTTATTTTTGTTTTGGGTTAATTTGATAAATGCCACTCCAAATCTGGTGTATCCGAGAAATGCCACTGCAATTTCCAAACTTTGAAAAATGCCATTTCATGCCATTTCTAGTGGCATTTTTCGAAGTCTGGAGTGGCGTTTTTCAAAGTTTGCAAACTGCAGTGGGGTTTTTCAAAGTTTGCAAAAATTGCAGTGGCATTTTTCAAAGTTTGGAAATTGCAGTGGCATTTTTATGAATCACCATAATTGGGGTGGAATTTATCTAATTTGTTTTTGAGACGGAAGCAGGGTGTCAACTAGGCTGTGCGGGACACTCTGGCCTCTCTAGATAGCCTTCTCTTTTATGTTTACCACAGACCAGCCCAGTAGTTTTTTTCTTTCTGAAAATGGCTATCCCAGTTTTTTGTGATTTGTCAAGTAAGTCGCTTTATCAGGCCTGTTGGGCTGCAAATCTTTCAAAACGAGGAGAGCTTCATTTGGCTGGCCGAGAAAATGGCCTATCAGTAACAAGAAATGGTTGTACATTTTTAAAACACATCAAACCGGCAATTAGTTTCAAATATCTTTTTTTCATTTCGAGATTTTAAATTGCATTGATTTTTATGCGTGGACAATTTATTGGATTTTATATTGATATACATTTATTTTTAAAATCAGTCTGAATGTGACTCGAAATTTCGGGATTAAAAACAGTTCAGACCGCACCGACATATGCAAAATTTCGTTTAATTTTTTAACCGTGGCCACAATATGGGTTGTAATGCTAACAAAAATAATATGGGCTTCAAAAAAACTCGTAAGAATTAGCAAATGGGCTGTAAATTATTTGAAATAATGGCAGATGGGCTGTATGCTGTTTTCCGCAGATTTGAGGCTTTCCACAGATGGCCTGTATACTGTTTGGATGTCCATCCAACGGCCATCGTGCTTCTTCAATCTCTGCTCTTCCTACTCCAGCCGCTCAAACAAGCGCCGGCAGGACTGCCTGCTCCCTCCTCCCCACGGCCGGCTGTGCTGCCGCGCAGGCCTCACCGCCCCACCGTACTCCTATCGCTGGCCTAGCCATCCCTCTACTCACCCACAGTCCCACACCTGCTGTTATTCTCCGGCGACGGCAGACGAACCAGTAAACCCTCGTACAGTCGTACTCCCCTCCGCATGGGAAACAACTGACGAGTCTTCCCTACCTCCGTGTCGCTCCCTTCCTAGGCCTCGCCGTCGTCCACCGCCCTGGTGCTCTCGGCATGGCGTGGTCAACGACCGACATGCATCTGAAGTGGACTGTACGTGGAGAGGCTGACAGCTGGATCCACGGCCGCACGCAAGAAAATGCCTCCTTATTACATGCAAAATAATGATTCCTCCACCTGACATCTGGGACCCACTGAAAGGGCCTCTCTATTTCGCGAAAAAAACATTACCGCCGCTGACAGCTCGGACCACCAGCTATATCTTCGCACGCAAGGAAGTGCCTCCTTATTACACACAAAAAATGAATACTCCCCCTGCTAGCTGGGACCCAGTATAGTGGGCCTACTAAGTTGACGGGGACGAAGGGCTTTGTCAACTTAGTCAATATGCACGATTCTAGCTCGACTGACCATACGATGTCCATCTAACGGCCGTAGTGCTTCTTCAACCTCTGGTCTTCTTGCTCCAGCCGCCCAAAGCAGCGCCGGTCGTGCCGCCTGCTCCTGCCTCCCGTGGCCGGCTGTGCTGCCGCGGAGGCCTCATCGCCCCCATATTACTCCCACCGCTGGCCAGGCCATCCCTCCACTCCACTCACTCACACCCCCTATTATTCTGCGGCGACGGCAGCGCAGCCGAACCAGTGAACCCTCGTACTCCTCTCCGCGTGGGCATCCACTGCCGTGTCTTCCTCGGCTCCGTGTCGTCCCCTTCCTAGGCCTCGCCATCGTCCACCGCCGTGGTGCTCTCGGCGCGGCGTGGTCAATGTGGTCAACGACCAAATTCCATCGGAGAAATACTGTACGTGGAGAGGCTGATAGCTGGGTCCACGGCAGCCGCAAGGAAGTGCCTCCTTATTATGCGGAAAATAATTATTCCTCCACCTGGAAGTAGGGACCCACCGAACGGGCCACCAGTATTTCGCGAAAAAACGTTTGCCCCTGACTGCTGGGACCCACCCGACGGGCCACCGTATTTCGCGAAAAAATGTTCCCCCTGCTGTCAGCTCGGACCCACCAGAAGTGCCTCCTTATTACGCACAAAAAAATGAATACCCCCTCTGCTAGATGGGACCCACCTTGATGGGAGGCTGACTTGTGGGCCTACTAAGTTGACGGGGATGGAGCTTTGTCAACTTAGTCAATATAAACGATTCTAGCTCCAGTGACCGTACGATGTCCATCCAACGGCTGTAGTGCTGCTTCAACCTTTGGTCTTCTTGCTCCAGCCGCCCAAAGCAGCACCGGTCGTGCCGCATGCTCCTGCCTCCCGTGGCCAGATGTGCTGCCGAAGAGGCCTCACCGCCACCTACTATTCCCACCGTTGGCCAGGCCCTGCGGTGATGGCAGCCTCACACCGCAGCCGAACCAGTGAACCCTCGTACTCCTCTCCGCGCGGGCTTCCACTGCCGCATCTTCCCCGGCTCCCCGTCGTCCCCTTCCTAGGCCTCGCCGTCGTCCACCGCCCTGGTGCTCTCGGCGCGGCGTGGTCAATGTGGTCAAGGAACGACTTCCATCGGACGTGGACTGTACGTGGAGAGGCTGACAGCTAGGTCCACGGTCGCAGCAAGGAAGTGCCTCCTTATTACGCGGAAAATAATTATTCCTCCACCTGACAGCGGGGACCCACCGGACGGGCCACCGTATTTCGTGAAAAAATGTTTCCCCTGATTGCTGGGACCCACCAGCTACATCTTCGCACGCAAGGAAGTGCGTCCGGGCAAAAAAACGATTCGCCCCCCTGACTGCTGGGACCCACCAGCTACATCTTCGCAGGCAAGGAAGTGCCTGACAGTCGGGACCCACCTGGTCGAAGCGTACGTAGTGTTGTCATTCTGGTCGCGAACGTGTATGTACATATATACTGGTCGATGTAGAGGCGCGCACGTGTCGTAGTAGAGGCGCGTACGTGTCGTAGTAGAGGCGCGCACGTAGCATGTACACGTACGTACATCGGCCAGGGTGCAAGAAAGAAAATACGGCTACGTACGTACATACGGGCAGGGTCTCGAACGCCTACTCGCGCATACGTACGGCCAGGGCTCGTGTACATGGCTGGGTCGGAACGGAGAAACAACGTCGTCGTCGTGTTCATGGGGAGGCAACGGAATGCATTGTGTTCATGGGGAGGCAACAGGATGCGTCGTGTTCATGGGGAGGGGTGTGGCGTACCGCAAAACGGAGGAAACGGACCTCCTATGGTCAAAACGGGGGTCCTGCTGATTGGGAGGGGTGTGGTGTACCGCAAAACGGAGGAAACTGACCTCCTACGGTCGAAACAGGGGTCATGTTGATCGGGAGGGGTGTGGCGTACCGCAAAACGGACGAAACGAACCTCCTACGGTCGAAACGGGGGTCCTGTTGATCGGGAGGGGTGTGGCGTACCGCAAAACGGACGAAACAGATTTGTGTTAGAGCGCTACGGTCGAAACGGGGGTCCTGTTCATCGGGAGGGGTGTGGTGTAGCGCAAAACGGGACTCCACGGGATACTGTTCATCTCCACCGTAGACCTCCTCCAGCCTCCACGGGCTACCGTCGACCTCCTCCAGCCTCCACGGGCTCCTGTTCATCCAGCCTCCACCGCGCGCTACTCCACCGGCTACTGTTCAACCACCCCTCCACGGGCACCCCTCCACCGTCTACTGTTCATCCAGCCATCCACACCACGGGGTCCTGTTCAACCACCCCTCCACGGGCACCTCTCCACCGCCTACTGTTCATCCAGCCCTCCACCACACCACGGGGTCATGTTCATCCAGAGGCAACGCCACCGCTCACTGTTCATCCAAACTCCCCCGCAACGCTCACTGTTCATCCCAGAGGCAGCATCGATCGGCTTCAGTTAGCAGCAGCAGCGAAGGAATCGCTCGATCGGGTTCAGTTAACAGCCATCGATCGATCGCTCAGGTTCAGTAACGCGTAGCCTGCAGTGCAATCGCTCGGGTTCAGTTAGAGCCCAACGCCTCACTCGGGTTCAGTTAGAGCCAATGCCTCGCACACACGCCTGTACGAGAGAAACGCGCATCGCTCGGCCCCCGACCTCCCACTGTAACCGGGAACTCCCCAAAATTTTCCTCCCCCTCGCTTCTACGACGGTTTTTTCCGTCATGGACGGCCCAAAGAATGTCATGCGGCTGCGTCTCCGGCCCGCCCAGGATGAAAAGCCCATTTTCTGTCATGATTTTTTGCCATAGAAGTAGGAGCCCACCACATCTATGATGATACCAGGTTTTGTCACAATTATCGTCATAGAAGTGTCATATGTATGACAGAAAAAAATTCGTTCGGCCTAAAATGTCACGGATGTGTCTTTTTTTTAGTGCTACCGCCTTTTCCAACCTTGCATGCACCACCATCTTCATCAATTTGCCTCCGTCTCACTATGTCGGAGGCCACCGCCGTGCTGGGGCCAAGGACGGTGGCGGTGGGGCACTCCGCTAGTGAGGCTCAACCTCCTTCTATGGCAGACGCATCTTTTAGCGGTGGTGGCGCTCGGTGCAGCTTGTCCTTAAGCGGGGTTGTGGTGGCGGCTAGGGGCGTGGGCGTTCGTGCACCAGTCCTGATGCTCGGCGCGAAGATCGGCGACGGGTAGTTGAGGATGCGAGTGTGCTAGTGCGGGGGTGTCATCATCCTGGGTGCGGCACGAGCGCTTACTGGTATGATGGCCGATCATCGTCGGTGAACGTGGCTCAGCCAACTCCGGTGAGCTGGCGCTCTACCTCCACACCCAGTGGCTGCCATGGGGCAGCACGATGCTGCCAGCGCGCGACATGACTGATGTGCGCATGATCAAATGACCAGAGTCATGCGCGCTTCGATGATGTTAGTAGCTGGCGGTGGTTCCCCTGGTGGCAATGGTTGCGATGACTGTTGCATGTGGCTGGGAGGATCTTTTGCCTCCCAGATCCGGTGGTTGCTGCCTGCGGCTCGATCTGGCGAGGTTGTGGGATGCTGCCAGAAGGCTCTTTTGTGGGTTTTGGCGGCTCTCACTTCGTTCAGTTTGCCTAGGGCGGTGAGATGCAATCTATGGACGACGGCCTAAGTAGAAGGTATGGTTGTGCGGCAGGGACGGTGGAATTTCTACCCTTGCGCATGTAGTTGATGGGATCGCGAAAAAGTGATGCTATGCAGAGGTTCGGTGTGTGTTCATTGTGTTTGTATCCTCTTGATGCCTCATTTTGAGTAAAAAAATCCATCATTTGTCGAAAGATAATAATGATCATCCCTAAGATAACGTCTCTATTGTCCCCCATCAATCATGGACGCGATGAGTGTAAAGTGTAAACTGGGTGCACCAAGATCTACTGATTCATATTCAGATTTCCGCGGGACCCGTTCAACCATACCAACACCTCTATGGCTCTATCCACCCACAGTCGGCAGGCTACAGTCTCACTCTATCTAGCTACAAACCGTGGAGCCCGATCACCCGCCAAAAACTGTACCTGCGGATATGGCCGATCACACCATAGTTTCCTTCCTTTGCTGCTACGACTCCGGCGCCGATCATCGTCCGTCGAAGCGCGGGGCCACTTGGCAAAGCTCTCTACCTGATCAACAGTAGTGACATGGCCATTCACTTTGGAGAACTAGACTGGATAGTGAAGGATCACGCAGATCTCTGCAACTGCTTCCAGTGGACCACCCCGCACAGCCCAAGCTTTGGTCACCTGTCCAAGATGGCCAATGTTCATTATCGTATGACTGTTGGGTATCTGGACCTGAGTTTGGTGGTCGAGTTTGGTACCCTTTTGTTCTGCCCTACTACTTTATCATGATAGCACTCAGCAAAGGGAGGAGAAAACGTCAAAAATCCGCTTAAAGCACATAGACGAAAACTGTTTTTTTCATCAGGTGACATGCCAAATCAGACATGTAAATCCTTTTTGCGCCAAACTTGGCAGAGACATGCTGCAATACTTCAAGTATATGTCTACTTTTTTTTCAAGAATTTTCACAGTGTGGATCCCTTTTTATTTTAAGCCGGGAGTGCACGCTCCTGACCTCAGCTAGAAGTTTTTCATCAAACCACTACACAAGTCTAGTACCCATCTTCTTTTGGTAGCAATTCTACTACCTATGACAACACACACATAGGAGTACAACGCAAGAGCACATTAGCTCAAAAATATATAGTAAACGTAATCTCAGGGAGACTCGGTTATGTTTCGGATTTTGCTGGTAAGAGCGCCGCTGCAATAGGCTTCGGATCAGCTCCTCCAAGATCGCGTTCACTGAGGATTGAGGTACCTTCTCCTGGAACAAAGAAACCACAACATCACACCGTTGTCCCTTCGAATAAATTAAAGGAGGGGGAACAAAATGTACACTGTTCTGAAAGTGATTTATTCATCATAAAGGCAAACAGCTTAAAGGTAGTGGAGTTTGTAATGATTTCCCTTGCAAACTTTAGGAAAATATGCATGGTTGATACCACTGTGCAGGGAGTAGTAGGAACGAGGCCTTTCCCTCTTTGCAGAGGAATATGCAGAGAGCAACCTCCCAAGAGGAACACCATCGCTGGTGTCCTTGTCCTGCCTATTTCTCTCACAAGCATAATATTTGATTGCTGGATTTTCAAAGCACACTGAGTAGCAGCAGCAGCAGCACAAACATACCAATGCTAAAGAATTTTCATTCCCGTAAACAGATTGACCTGCTTCACCGCCCAGTTTAGAGATTAGTAACTAACTATGATTACGGGTGTTTATCCATATCTTTCCCACTGTACTCACAATTTAATTCGACACTAAACTGGATCAGATAGTGTCCTTGTGGCCATAGTTATCCACTAATATTTTGCCGGCAGATCATCATCATGGACAGGTGAGGTTGCCTGGAGTTTGAAATTTCAGCATACTTCTGTTTATTCTGCTGTATCTTCCATTTAGTTGAATTTGCACATTATTGACAGACAAAAGGGAGTTGACTTGTCTTGCCAAATGGAGTCTCAGTCAACAGAGTGCACAAAACATGAAGAAAGAGCACAAAGGTGTA
This sequence comes from Triticum timopheevii, assembly GCA_963921465.1. Classification (NCBI taxonomy): domain Eukaryota; kingdom Viridiplantae; phylum Streptophyta; class Magnoliopsida; order Poales; family Poaceae; genus Triticum; species Triticum timopheevii. The sequence goes on along the minus strand of OY997272.1, from coordinate 450,162,136 downwards.
TTACTATTTACTAGTTGGAACTTGGAGTACTCCTTATAGACAACAAACAAGGATCACATGCTTAATTTATCACAAGGTAGAAATGGAACAGGGCAGCAGACCAGCAGTTATCTAGCTAAGTTCAGAAAAAGGGCGATCTGCAGCGCTAGTCAAATTCCACACTTCGAGAAGAACGTAATTGTCAAACTAACCACATAAGTTATGCAAGGCATAAGTCAATTTCAGCAAAATCCAAGGAACAATGGATTTGACTTACATTTCAGATAGCACAAGATACAGATAATCAAGGCAGACCCAGATACTTAAACACAAGCCAGAAGAACAGAATAGGAGGAACGAACTATAGAGGGCATGCCACAAACTAGAGGGGAAAAGATAGTCAAGGTGTGGGACGTTAGGGATCATAAAATGACCAAAAACTATAAAATCAAGTGATAACATGCAGAAACACTGTTCTTGAACATACACCCATGAAAAGTAGTGCATAACAACAGATGGGCATATGAAGAGGATGCACAATGAGATTATGTGTGTATGAGAGTACGGGCTTCTTAATTACCTGTGGTCCTCATTGGCACTGCCCCAGGAGTTGCCGTTGCTACTGCTAGCGCTGGAGATGTTGTAGAGGGATCCGTGACGGCTTCCTGCGTACTCAATGTGATGCAGATCCTTCAGCAGCTCTTCATAGTGCCTCTTCACTTCCTCGACTGACTTCCCATCACCGACTGCTCGTGCCACCTTCTGCCAGCGGTCTGGCGTGTCCTCGTCATACGTCGCTAGCGCCGTCTCAAAGATCTTGTTCTGTTTTGCTGTCCAAGATGAACTCATTATCTCTCTGTTTTTCCTTTTCTCCTCCCCTTTTACTGTTTCCCCAGCAGGGAGAAATTTTCCAAGAAAGGTCAGGGGACTAGTAATGGGCACTACTTGTGGCTGCTCGTGTTTCTGTGGAACAAAGAGTGAGCGTAGATGTGCTATTTATATAGAGGGGGAAACCAACAATACCCAGTATCGAGTGGGTGTTGATTTGTGTTAGCAGTAGGCAATGAGTTGACAAGCCTATGTAGGAGGGAGCCACGAGAAATTTCACCGACCCACCACACTAATCTGGTGTGGTGTGTATTAAATTTGTAGGGAGGAATTACAATCACTCAGATTTGCTGGGAGACTAGACCTTTGTCATCTCATTTCATCCAACAATCATAATAGATATCGTTTATTCTTGCCTTTTTTCTATGTTGAAACTTGAAACCATGCTTTAAGGGTGCATTTGGTACTTACCACAACTTTTTTCTCAAACTCACATCAAAATGCGTGTCGTTCCGTATTGGAAGAAGCACACTGAGAAGATGCAAACACGTACCAGGCCAATTAAACCACAGTATACAAAGCAACCTAGGCTAACAAAACCAGACAAGCAAAGCAACAAGCCTACACACACAGCTCTACAAAGAAGCAAAAAGGTCACAAGCAGAGGGGTAAGTGCAGGCAAAGCTAGTGGTCAGGAGGCCTAGAGTGCATACTAACCATAACTAGTTGTACCTGAAAAAATATCACAAGGCCATTTGTGCCAGGATAGAAGCATGTAACATCCTTGTCGATGTTACAAACTTACGGAATGTTTTGCAAAAAGGTGCTGTCCACCAATTTGCAGTCAATTAATTGGCTGTACAAACTACATACAATTTGCAACATCACTTAAAACAATGATGTTTAGTAGCAGAGGATATTTGGAACAGAAGCCCTGAATAGTGAATATAGCAAGTACAAGGAAAAGCTAGTGACTAACAATTTGTGTCGACGACCTCCCCACTGTAACAAAGATATTCAAATATCTAATTGAAAACACACACCAATATATGCCTCTTTGTCTTTCTGTAACACAGGGAGAAGGAGCCATTCTTAGGTCAAAAGGATAGGAGCACCTAACTCTTCCATGATATTTCTACTCGATTAATCAGTGATGGTATGGACAGAGAAGAATGTCATGCAGATCGGATGTACTATTCAACTGTGGTCTGTGGTCTAATAATTTAACACAAAAAATTATCTGTTCCTAGTACCCACCCACTTTGAGCATATGATGGCAGAACTGGACATATTGTACAGTCGTCTCATTGCTAGAAACTGTATTAGAACAGCTGCTTTAATAGTAAAAGTTTCGTGCAATAAAAATAGATTGGCAAGATCTAGTGTATAATGAAGTGGAATAATTAGATTTGGGATTTTTGACTCCCTTGTATAGCTCTCTGTATAGCCCCCCCTTGTATATTCCCCTTCCCTTTGTATATTCTCCCCTCTTCTTCTAACTACCTCTTTGTGTTTTTTTCATGCGGCCTTCAATAAAAAATTACTGTCAGGGCCTCACCTACAGTTTTCGGTTCAAAAATAAAGATTTGGGATTCATGGGATAGCCTTTTGTTTTATAAGAGATCACATGTTCAGTTCTCATGGGAGATTGATTGGTGGATTGTTGGAGTTACTACAGGATCCAAACAGCCATTGGTACAGGAACTTTATTTTTTACCAGTCCTCTCGTATAATGGAACAGCAAATTCTTTCTGCTCCTTGAAAACTAAACCTATGCCACAGTTGAAAATTAAAGTGTTTGCGGATATTGCAGGTAACTAGTAAACCCATTAAGTATGTTAGTACCATGTCAATATTCTCCTGACAGAAATTGTGACTGGCTTTATACGAATTTCCCATCAAACATTGATTAACAACTTAGCTCCTAAATCTTAGTAGTTGTTTCCGGTAGAACAATCAAGACCATGCACCAGGGCTGCATGTATAATTAAGAAGAATAGAATGCTTCTGGATAATTTAAGCAGTGCCAGTCAATTTCCAGCTTATTTCATAACAAGTCGAAATATAAATGTTCATGCAGAAAAGAGAGCTATGCCTAAGTATATAATATATATGACTTTTAACTCAAGGGAAAAATTACATAAACCAGAGCATATCCCTAACCAAGTTCATAAGAACTAAAAAGCAAATGACAGTAATTGACAATATTTCTAGTGCAACAGCTTGCCAAATTTTATAATAAATCACATATCATCACTTCCAAAAAGCTATAAGCCATTCTTGTGCCTCTGAAGTTCTTAACAAATTTACGCACAAACATGATTATTCTGTGAAAGGTTACCAACATTTGGTTGCCGTTTTGTAGAAAGATGCGGTTAAGTTACCTTGCCGTCTTGAGCTTCATTACATTTAGAATAACATTCTCAGACCTGCATTGTTCCAAAACTTGTATCAGAAAAGTGAAGTTCAAAAGATGCTTCTGGCTTTTTTAAGCTTGCCCCAAGTTGCTTCATCTAATCTTTACTCGGCAGAAATCTTGGGCATACAAGTGTCAGAACATAGCCCGTCAACCAGCACTTACTACTGAACTTAAGCAAATAATATACAGAGATAGTAAGAATAAAATGATAACTACTAACTACTTATAATATTATCCATTGGAAGAAGCATTAATTTTTTCTTGCCTTCTTATGTTCTCTGTTGGCTATTTACATTTAGAAAGATGCCGCAAGCCTCCAAAGGCAGACATTGGAAGCTTTTGACAAGAGAGATTTATGAGGAAGGAAAAGGTCATCTGGTTCAAAAGTAGATTATCCCATGAAGGTACGGAACACCACTGCGCCTATGCATAAGTCACGTCAGCAAATGCTAAAGGTGTTTGTGTGTATGCAGATCTTTCATGTGATTTGGTTCGAGTTCTCATCATCCCAAGGTGTGGACAGGTGGATTCGAGATGATGGAAAAGGCCCCCACCAGGCTAGTAGCTAGGATTCACATCCAAGTGGGATACACCTCTTTACTATCTCTTCTCGACGAATTTAAATTTGGCATTAAACAAAATTTGAACCTTTCATTTCATTGAACCTTTATTATGTCACACCCTTACCTCGATACCCTCTTTTCAGTCTTCAAAGGAAGGTATTTGCTTCAATTATTTTCCCTTTCTATGAAAGGTGGAGAGAATCATGACATTCTTCGAATCTATATCTATATCTAAATGGAATTTATGTTGACCAACAGAATTACGACTCACTACACCTGTCAGCCTGCCATGACATGTCATGGACGGAGAAACAAACAGTCAAAGTTTATGCTCAAGCGCACCAAATTCCACAGTCGCATAAATGGAGGTGTTGCATCACAGGAATGACCACGGATCAAAATAGAGGTCCAAACTATACCCTTAGGAATGCTGATCTGCAAAAGGTAGGGTTTATGGAAATATCTTGTAATCTTGTCAGACTGAATAGCATGCCCTCTATTGATAAATATAGGATGTGTTTTTACCATGCAGAATTGATCTTTAACCAGCAGTTAGTCCAATAATACGTGGGTTGTGCCACACAGAATTTAGACCGTTAAATTTGCACTGAAAAATAACTTTCCTGTGATTATGATTTTGCAATTATGAGCAATGTATTGTATGAGAAATTTGTGGTCAAAGATCAAATTTTGAGAGTCCAACAGAGGGAGCATATGCCGATGTCCTAATCTCCGGACACTCACCAAAGAATGCAATAGGTGATTTCTCTAAAAACAAACATGGATCTTGTGATGGTGATATCATATAAGAATAAAACAATCATTAAATATAGCATCTGAGATGTTGGATTCTAAAACATGTGAACTTGTTGAAAAGTAGGGAATCTCACAGGAAAAGGTACCTGATAACGGATGTGTGGCGTAGGAGCTAAAGAATGGTTCCTTGATAAGATACGATAAAAAGACTGAGAAGAGGTCAGGAAGAGGAGATGAAGTAAAAAGATAAAAATAGAATAAGAATCCAGCAGATCCCAAAGCTATGATGTTCCATCTGCGTACAGAATATGTGGTCCGATCTTTTGTAGACAGCCAAATAGTACACTGGTTTGTAACAATGATAGAATTAACTGATTAAGCAATGGACAGGAATGATTCAAGAACATGAATTCATTTGTTTGGGAATCAATCTGGATAGTTGTCTTGCTGACTTAAGTGTTTAAAATTCCAAAGGTTCAGATTACCGATTGAACTTGGAATTCTAGAAAAAAAAATTGATTGAACTTAGAATTATACAAAAAATCATATTTTAACTCTATGCTAAGCCTAAGATCACAAATACTGAAACGAACATAAGAACACTTGTGAGATATGCCATTGTCATGAATACAATAAATAATTCGTAAGCATTGCTATGATCCAGTTGGATGTTAGGAAACCAATGAAACACGGGTTTTCATGTATCATTCAGACAAAAACTTGTCCTGTGATGAATACGGTAACATGATCCAGTTATGTGGTTTCCTGAGTTCTGAACCTAGAAAATGAGCACTGGATGAAGCTAATGTGTGCCGTTAAATGTAATAATGCTGAAACCTATTAGACGCTATGGTACATCTTGTAAAGAAAGCGGTGGTCGCTGCAAGTTTGCTTTGTACTTGGCTTTGCCATCCAGATTTGGGCGGGTTTTGAAATATATAAAGTAGAGAATGATCTACCTTCTACTCCGTATTTTGAAAACAAGAAAAAGCTTGTAAAGAAATACAAAGCCATTATTTCTGCAGGACACAATTGGCTCGGTCGCACAGTGACCTCATGCATAACATTTGCAGTCAAACAACAGGAAACCATCGCAGTGGCATCGTCACACTCCGAACCCGTTGCTACGGACGGCGCCTCACGATTCGCAAGAGTCGCATTTCTGGAGGACACATCCTAAAACTACGCCAAAAGATGGGTGGCCATACTTCGGCCCCCACAGGCGTAGAAACAAACACCTGGCCTGCGTGCGTGCGAATGCTGGGGGTATCCTCCCCTCGAGGTTACCTCGAACAGAAGAAGGAATCCGCGGGGGCTACGAGGACGCCTCGCGCCTCTCGGTCGAAGCCGCCGCGCGCCGCGTAGCTCGCCTGCTCACCCGCTCCGCATTGAACTTTGAGAGTGGGGCGCTCAGGCTGCAGGCTGCAGCGATGGCGGGGAGGATGCGGCGGGCAGAGGAACAGAGGGGCTGTTTGGTTAGGCCTAGGAGTACCACACTTTGCTATACAATATAATGTTGTCAAACTTGTCTAAGGTTAGTTTTTTAAAACGAGAGTCACAAGTTGTCAAGCCTAAGTGAATCTTGTCATACTTTTTATGTGTATGTGATGTGGGATCATAGTGTGGCTTGCCTAAGACGTGGCTTAAACCAAACACACACCTAAGTTGATCAAACTTGCCTAACCTTAGATATGGCAAGCTTTGGCAAACTTAGAGCCCGTTCGGAACTCATCTGGCTTCTCCAAATCCGCGCTTCTCCTGCTCCGCGAGAGGAGCCAGCCCGAACGCTGCAGCTCCAGGAAGCCAGCTCCGCGGAGACGAGCCCTCTCCAGTGTAAAATCGCGGAGCAGTAGAAGTGCAGCTCCCAGAAACAACGAAGTAGAAGTTTGACAAAATTACATCAGGATTGCCACTGCCAAGTGAATAACGGTTCGCTCAATTAGAAAGACTAGTCGTTCGATGCCTCGCCCCACGTTCTCCCAGCCAACCACGCCGTGGACTGCTGTCGTTTCCAAAGAAATAGGCCTTAAGCCCACCACATGCAGCCCATCTTCACTTCCACGGATCTGAGAAGAATTCTCCGCAGCCGAACACACCTAGCTCCGCGAGAGAAGCTGGAATCATGGATTTGGAGAAGCCAGAGGAGTTCCGAACGGGGCCTTAGTCTCAAACCAAACAGCTCCGGAGTTCCTAGAATTTTTTTTGAGGGAATCATGGAATCACATTGGTCGAGTGATGAGGAGGATGCATCCGGCCCAATCGGAGCGCCAAGGGGCCGAACAAGCACTTGCCTACAGCGCTCCGCGGTGGGCCGACCTACTAATATGGTGGTCTTCATATTTTTTTAGCTCTGGGTCTCTTACATCGGTGGCTCACAGCTCCTTTTGTCATTTTTTTCTTTTGTTGTAGGGCTTTTTTCCTTCCAAAAAAAAACTTATATTAAGCCGGCTGATCTCTCCCTCCTGTAAACCACTTCCTCCGCTCGACACATATCCCATGTGGGGCCTGCCGGCTGCACCTCCTCCCATCCTTATCCTATCCACGGGCTTTCTTCTCCCCACGATTCTTTTTCTAATTCCCTTTCCCTGTTCGTTAGAGGAGCTCCCAACGGCGATCCACCTTCTCCCCGCTACAACCGCCATCCTCCACTGCAATAGTCGATGCATGATCACAAATGCTTTGATGGAGCATCCATTGGAAGCACCATCAAGCGTTGCAGGTGCTGTGACGGGATCATTTGCGCATGGCCGTCAGAGCTACGATTGAGCATCGCGCGTGGCCTCTGATAACCCACAAGTATAGGGGGTCGCAACAGTTTTCGATGGTAGAGTATTCAATCCAAATTTATAGATTCGCCACAAGGGGAGCCAAAGAATATTCTCAAATATTGGCAGTTGAGTTGTCAATTCAACCACACTTGGATAACTTAGTATCTGCAGCAAAGTATTTAGTAGCAAAGTAGTATGATGGTAATGGTAACAGTGGCAAAAGTAACGATAGCAGTTTTGTAGTAATTGTAACAGTAGCAACGGAAAAGTAAATAAGCAAAGCACAATATATGAAAAGCTCGTAGGCATTGGATCAGTGATGGATAATTATGTCGAATGCAATTCATCATGTAATAGTTATAACATAGGGTGACACAGAACTAGCCCCAGTTCATCAATGTAATATAGGCATGTATTCCGAATATAGTCATACGTGCTTATGGAAAAGAACTTCCATGACATCTTTTGTCCTACCCTCTCGTGGCAGCGGGGTCCTAATGGAAACTAAGGGATATTAAGGCCTCCTTTTAATAGAGAACCGAACCAAAGCATTAGCACTTAGTGAATACATGAACTCCTCAAACTACGGTCATCACCGAGAAGTATCCCGATTATTGTCACTTCGGGGTTGTCGGATCATAACACATAATAGGTGACTATAGACTTGCAAGATAGGATCAAGAACTCACATATATTCATGAAAACATAATAGGTTCAGATCTGAATTCATGGCACTCGGGCCCTAGTGACAAGCATTAAGCATAGCAAAGTCATAGCAACATCAATCTCAGAACATAGTGGATACTTGATAACCCACAAGTGTAGGGGATCGCAACAGCTTTCGAGGGTAAAGTATTCAACCCAAATTTATTGATTCGACACAAGGGGAGTTAAAGAATATTATTGAGTATTAGCAGTTGAGTTGTCAATTCAACCACACCTGGATAACTTAGTATCTGCAGCAAAGTATTTAGTAGCAAAGTAGTATGATAATAAAGGTAACAGTGGCAAAAGTAAAGATAATAGTTTTGTACTGATTGTAACAATAGCGACGGAAAAGTAAATAAGCGAAGAACAATATGTGAAAAGCTCGTAGGCATTGGATCAGTGATGGATAATTATGTTGGATGCGATTCCTCATGTAATAGCTATAACCTAGGGTGGCACAGAACTAGCTCCAGTTCATCAATGTAATGTAGGCATGTATTCCGAATATACTCATACGTGCTTATGGAAAAGAACTTGCATGATATTTTTTGTCCTACCCTCTCGTGGCAGCGGGGTCCTAGCGAAAACTGAGGGATATTAAGGCCTCCTTTTAATAGAGAACCGGACCAAAGCATTAACACATAGTGAATACATGAACTTCTCAAACTACGGTCTTCACCGAGAAGTATCTTATTGTCACTTCAGGGTTGTCGGATCATAACACATAATAGATGACTATAGACTTGCAAGATAGGATCAAGAACACTGTAGGACCTTGAAGTATGTCTAGAGGGGGGTGATTAGACTACTTGACCAATTAAAAATTTAACCTTTTCCCAGTTTTAGAGTTTGGCAGATTTTAGCTATCTTAGGACAAGTCTAGCAATCAGCACACAATTCAAGCAAGCATGCAAAGAGTATATAGGCAGTGGAAATTAAAGCATGCAACTTGCAAGAAAGTAAAGGGAAGGGTTTGGAGGATTCAAACGCAATTGGAGACACGGATGTTTTTGGCGTGGTTCCGATAGGTGGTGCTATCGTACATCCACGTTGATGGAGACTTCAACCCACGAAGGGTAACGGTTGCGCGAGTCCACGGAGGGCTCCACCCACAAAGGTGTTGGAAATATGCCCTAGAGGCAATAATATAAGTATTATTATATCATTGTTCATGATAATTGTCTTTTATTCATGCTATAACTGTATCCGGAAATCGTAATACACGTGTGAATACATAGACCACAATATGTCCCTAGTGAGCCTCTAGTTGACTAGCTCGTTGTGATCAACAGATAGTCATGGTTTCCTGGCTATGGACATTGAATGTCGTTGATAACAGGATCACATCATTAGGAGAATGATGTGATGGACAAGACCCAAACCTAAGCATAGCACAAAGATCGTATAGTTCGTTTGCTAGAGCTTTTCCAATGTCAAGTATCTCTTCCTTTGACCATGAGATCGTGTAACTCCCGGATACCGTAGGAGTTCTTTGGGTGTATCAAACGTCACAACGTAACTGGGTGACTATAAAGGTGCACTACAGGTATCTCCGAAAGTGTCTGTTGGGTTGACATGGATCGAGACTGGGATTTGTCACTCCGTATGACGGAGAGGTATCTCTGGGCCCACTCGGTAATGCATCATCATAATGAGCTCAAAGTGACCAAGTGGTTGGTCACGGGTCATGCATTACAGTACGAGTAAAGTGACTTGCCGGTAACGAGACTGAACAAGGTATTGGGATACCGACGATCGAGTCTCGAGCAAGTAACATACCGATTGACAAAGGGAATTGTATACGGGGTTTGATCGAATCCTCGACATCGTGGTTCAACCGATGAAATCATCGAGGAGCATGTGGGAGCCAACATGGGTATCCAGATCCCGCTGTTGGTTATTGCCCGAGAGTCGTCTCGGTCATGTCTGCGTGTCTCCCGAACCCGTAGGGTCTACACACTTAAGGTTCGGTGACGCTAGGGTTGTATGAATATGAGTATGCAGCATACCAAATGTTGTTCGGAGTCCCGGATGAGATCCCGGACGTCACGAGGAGTTTCGGAATGGTCTGGAGGTAAAGAATAATATATAGGAAGTGGTATTTCGGCCATCGGGAAAGTTTCGGGGTCTCCCAGTAATGTACCGGGACCACCGGAAGGGTCCCGGGGGTCCACCGGGTGGGGCCACCCATCCCGGAGGTCCCCACGGGCTAAAGTGGGAGGGGAGCCAGCCCATAGTGGGCTGGTGCGCCCCCCTAGGCCCACCCCCTGCGCCTAGGGTTGAAACCCTAGGGTGGGGGGGGGCGCACCACATGCCTTGGGGGGCACTCCTCCCCCCCTTGGCCGCCGCCCCCTTGGGAGATTCAATCTCCCAGGGCCGGCGTCCCCCCTGGGGGCCTATATAAAGGAGGGCGGGGGGAGGGCAGCCGCACCCTTGTGCTTGGTGCCTCCCTCCCCTTGCTACACCTCGTCCTCCTCCCGTAGTCGCTTGGCGAAGCCCTGCTGGAGTTCTGCTGCATCCACCACCACGCCATCGTGCTGCTGGATCATCATCAACCTCTCCTTCCCCCTTGCTGGATCAAGAAGGAGGAGACGTCTCCCGTCCCGTACGTGTGTTGAACGCGGAGGTGATGTCCGTTCGGCACTTGGACATCGGTGATCTGAATCACGTCGAGTACGACTCCATCATCACCATCCCCTTGAAAGCTTCCGCACGCGATCTACAAGTGGTATGTAGATGCAAACTCACTCCCTTGACTTGTTTCTTAGATGAACTCATAGATGGATCTTGGTGAAACCGTAGGAAAATTTTTAATTTTCTGCAACGTTCCCCAACAGTGGCATCATGAGCTAGGTCTATGCGTAGTTCTCTAATGCACGAGTAGAACACAATTTTGTTATGGGCGTGGATCTTGTCAACTTGCTTGCCACTACTAGTCTTTTCTTGCTTCAGCGGTATTGTGGGATGAAGCGGCCCGGACCAACCTTACACGTATGCTTACGTGAGACCGGTTCCACCGACTGACATGCACTAGTTGCATAAGGTGGCTGGCGGGTGTCTGTCTCTCCCACTTTAGTTGAAGCGGATTCGATGAAAAGGGTCCTTATGAAGGGTAAATAGAAGTTGACAAAATCACGTTGTGGTTATTCGTAGGTAAGAAAACGTTCTTGCTAGAACCCAATTGCAGCCACGTAAAAGATGCAACAACAATTAGAGGACGTCTAACTTGTTTTTGCAGCGATTGTTCATGTGATGTGATATGGCCAGAAGTTGTGATGAATGATGATTGATATATTGTGATGTATGAGATCATGTTCTTGTAATAGGATTCACGACTTGCATGTCGATGAGTATGACAACCGGCAGGAGCCATAGGAGTTGTCTTTATTTTTTGTATGACCTGCGTGTCATTGAAGAACGCCATGTAAATTACTTTACTTCATTGCTAAGCGTGTTAGCCATAGAAGTAGAAGTAGTCGTGGGCGTGAAAACTTCATGAAGACACGATGATAGAGATCATGATGATGGAGATCATGGTGTCATGCCGGTGACAAGATGATCATGGAGCCCCGAAGATGGAGATCAATGGAGCTATATGATATTGGCCATATCATGTCACTACTATATAATTGCATGTGATGTTTATTATGTTTATGCATCTTGTTTACTTAGAACGACGGTAGTAAATAAGATGATCCCTTACAACAATTTCAAGAAGTGTTCTCCCCTAACTATGCACCGTTGCTACAGTTCGTCGTTTCGAAGCACCACGTGATGATCGGGTGTGATAGATCCTTACATTCACATACAACGGGTGTAAGACAGTTTTACACAGCAAAACACTTAGGGTTAACTTGACGAGCCTAGCATGTACAGACATGGCCTCGAAACACGGAGACCGAAAGGTCGAACACGAGTCGTATGGAAGATACGATCAACATGAAGATGTTCACCGACGATGACTAGTCCGTCTCACGTGATGATCGGACACGGCCTAGTCGACTCGGATCGTGTAACACTTAGATGACTAGAGGGATGTCTAATCTGAGTGGGAGTTCATTGTAATAATTTGATTAGATGAACTTAATTATCATGAACTTAGTCTAAAAACCTTTGCAAATATGTCTTGTAGATCAAATGGCCAACGCTCATGTCAACATGAACTTCAACGCGTTCCTAGAGAAAACCAAGCTGAAAGATGATGGCAGCAACTATATGGACTGGGTCCGGAACCTGAGGATCATCCTCATAGCTGCCAGGAAGCAATATGTCCTAGAAGGACCGCTATGTGACGCTCCCGTCCCAGAGAACCAAGACATTATGAATGCTTGGCAAACTCGTGCTGATGATTACTCCCTCGTTCAGTGCGGCATGCTTTACAGCTTAGAACCGGGGCTCCAAAAGCGTTTTGAGCATCACGGAGCATATGAGATGTTCGAAGAGCTGAAACTAGTTTTCCAAGCTCATGCCCGGGTCGAGAGATATGATGTCTCCGACAAGTTCTATAGTTGTAAGATGGAGGAAAACAGTTCTGTCAGTGAGCACATACTCAAGATGTCTAGGTTGCACAACCGTATGACCCAGCTGAACATTAACCTCCCAGATGAGGCGGTCATTGACAGAATCCTCCAGTCGCTCCCACCAAGCTACAAGAGCTTTGTGATGAACTACAACATGCAGGGGATGGTGAAGACCATTCCTGAAGTGTTCTCAATGCTGAAGTCAGCAGAGGCTGAAATCAAGAAAGAACATCAAGTGTTGATGGTCAATAAGACCACTAAGTTCAAGAAGGGCAAGGGCAAGAAGAACTTCAAGAAGGACAGCAAGGATGTTGCCGCGCCCGGTAATCCAGTTACCAGGAAGAAGTCAAAGAATGGACCCAAGCCTGAGACTGAGTGCTTTTATTGCAAAGGGAAGGGTCACTGGAAGTGGAACTGCCCCAAATACTTAGCGGATAAGAAGGCCGGCAACACCAAAGGTATATTTGATATACATGTAATTGATGTGTACCTTACCAGTACTCGTAGTAACTCCTGGGTATTTGATACCGGTGCCGTTGCTCATATTTGTAACTCACAGCAGGAGCTGCGGAATAAACGGAGACTGGCGAAGGACGAGGTGATGATGCGCGTCGGGAATGGTTCCAGAGTCGATGTGATCGCCGTCGGCACGCTACCTCTACATTTACCTACAGGATTAGTTTTGAACCTTAATAATTGTTATTTAGTGCCAAGTTTGAGCATGAACATTGTATCAGGATCTCGTTTAATACGAGATGGCTACTCATTTAAATCCGAGAATAATGGTTGTTCTATTTATATGAGAGATATGTTTTATGGTCATGCTCCGATGGTCAATGGTTTATTCTTAATGAATCTCGAGCGTAATATTACACATATTCATAGTGTGGATGCCAAAAGATGTAAAGTTGATAACGATAGTCCCACATACTTGTGGCACTGCCGCCTTGGTCACATTGGTGTCAAGCGCATGCTGATGGACTTTTAGAGTCTCTTGATTATGAATCGTTTGACACATGCGAACCATGCCTCATGGGCAAAATGACCAAGACTCCGTTCTCCAGAACAATGGAGCGAGCAACCAACTTGTTGGAAATCATACATACCGATGTGTGCGGTCCAATGAGCGTTGAGGCTCACGGAGGATATCGTTATGTTCTCACACTCACTGATGACTTAAGTCGATATGGGTATGTCTACTTAATGAAACACAAGTCTGAGACCTTAGAAAAGTTCAAGGAATTTCAGAATGAGGTAGAGAATCAACGTGACCGAAAGATAAAGTTCCTACGATCAGATCGTGGAGGAGAATACTTAAGTCACGAATTTGGCACACACTTAAGGAAATGTGGAATCGTTTCACAACTCACGCCGCCTGGAACACCTCAGCGTAACGGTGTGTCCGAACGTCGTAATCGCACTCTATTGGATATGGTGCGGTCTATGATGTCTCTTACCGATTTACCGCTATCATTTTGGGGATACGCTCTAGAGACAGCTACATTCACTTTAAATAGGGCACCGTCTAAATCCGTTGAGACGACACCGTATGAATTATGGTTTGGGAAGAAACCTAAGCTGTCGTTTCTAAAAGTTTGGGGATGCGATGCTTATGTCAAGAAACTTCAACCTGAAAAGCTCGAACCCAAGTCGGAAAAATGCGTCTTCATAGGATACCCTAAGGAAACTGTCGGGTATACCTTCTACTTAAGATCCGAGGGCAAGATCTTTGTTGCCAAGAACGGATGCTTTTTGGAAAAAGAGTTGCTCTCGAAAGAAGTAAGTGGGAGGAAAGTAGAACTCGATGAAGTACTACCTCTCGAACGGGAAAGTGGTGCAGCTCAGGAAAATGTTCATGTGATGCTACACCAACTGAAGAGGAAAATAATGATGATGATCATGGTACTTCGGATCAAGTTGCTACTGAACTTTGTAGGTCCACAAGGACACGTTCCGCACCAGAGTGGTACGGCAACCCTGTCCTGGAAATCATGTTGTTAGACAACAGTGAACCTTCGAACTATGAAGAAGCGATGGCGGGGCCAGATTCCAACAAATGGCTTGAAGCCATGAAATCCGAGATAGAATCCATGTATGAAAACAAAGTATGGACTTTGACAGACTTGCCCAATGATCGGCGAGCGATAGAAAACAAATGGATTTTTAAGAAGAAGACGGACGCGGATGGTAATGTTACCATCTATAAAGCTCGACTTGTCGCTAAGGGTTATCGACAAGTTCAAGGGATTGACTACGACGAGACATTCTCTCCCGTAGCTGAAGTCCGTCCGAATCATGTTAGCAATTGCCACATACTATGATTATGAGATATGGCAGATGGACATCAAAACAGCATTCCTTAACGGACATCTTAAGGAAGAGCTGTATATGATGCAGCCGGAAGGTTTTGTCGATCCTAAGAACGCTAACAAAGTATGCAAGCTCCAGCGATCCATTTATGGACTGGTGCAAGCATCTCGGAGTTGGAACATTCGCTTTGATGAGATGATCAAAGCGTTTGGGTTTATGCAGACTTATGGAGAAGCCTGCGTTTACAAGAAAGTGAGTGGGAGCTCTGTAGCATTTCTCATATTATATGTAGGATCTATTATGTATGCCATGCTGTGTACCAGGCCTGATGTAAACCTTGCCGTAAGTTTGGTAGCAAGATACAAAGTAATCCCGAAAAGGAACACTGGACAGCAGTCAAGAATATCCTGAAGTACCTGAAAAGGACAAAGGACATGTTTCTCGTTTATGGAGGAGACGAAGAGCTCGTCATAAAGGGTTACGTCGACGCTAGCTTCGACTCAGATCTGGATGAATCTAAGTCACAAACCGGATACGTGTATATGTTGAATGGTGGAGCAGTAAGCTGGTGCAGCTGCAAGCAGAGCGTCGTGGCGGGATCTACGTGTGAAGCGGAGTACATGGCAGCCTCGGAGGCAGCGCATGAAGCAATTTGGGTGAAGGAGTTCATCACTGACCTAGGAGTCATACCAATGCGTCGGGGCCGATCAAACTCTTCTGTGACAACACTGGAGCTATTGCCCTAGCCAAGGAGCCCAGGTTTCACAAGAAGACCAGGCACATCAAACGTCATTTCAACTCCATCCGTGAAAATGTTCAAGATAGAGACATAGATATTTGCAAAGTACATACGGATCTGAATATCGCAGATCCGTTGACTAAACCTCTCTCGCGAGCAAAACATGATCAACACCAGAACTCTATGGGTGTTCGATTCATCACAATGTAACTAGATTGGTGACTCTAGTGCAAGTGGGAGACTGTTGGAAATATGCCCTAGAGGCAATAATAAAAGTATTATTATATTTCATTGTTCATGATAATTGTCTTTTATTCATGCTATAACTGTATTATCCGGAAATCGTAATACACGTGTGAATACATAGACCACAATATGTCCCTAGTGAGCCTCTAGTTGACTAGCTCGTTGTGATCAACAGATAGTCATGGTTTCCTGGCTATGGACATTGGATGTCGTTGATAACGGGATCACATCATTAGGAGAATGATGTGATGGACAAGACCCAAACCTAAGCATAGCACAAAGATCGTATAGTTCGTTTGCTAGAGCTTTTCCAATGTCAAGTATCTCTTCCTTTGACCATGAGATCGTGTAACTCCCGGATACCGTAGGAGTTCTTTGGGTGTATCAAACGTCACAACGTAACTGGGTGACTATAAAGGTGCACTACAGGTATCTCCGAAAGTGTCTGTTGGGTTGACATGGATCGAGACTGGGATTTGTCACTCCGTATGACGGAGAGGTATCTCTGGGCCCACTCGGTAATGCATCATCATAATGAGCTCAAAGTGACCAAGTGGTTGGTCACGGGTCATGCATTACAGTACGAGTAAAGTGACTTGCCGGTAACGAGACTGAACAAGGTATTGGGATACCGACGATCGAGTCTCGAGCAAGTAACATACCGATTGACAAAGGGAATTGTATACGGGGTTTGATCGAATCCTCGACATCGTGGTTCAACCGATGAAATCATCGAGGAGCATGTGGGAGCCAACATGGGTATCCAGATCCCGCTGTTGGTTATTGCCCGAGAGTCGTCTCGGTCATGTCTGCGTGTCTCCCGAACCCGTAGGGTCTACACACTTAAGGTTCGGTGACGCTAGGGTTGTATGAATATGAGTATGCAGCATACCGAATGTTGTTCGGAGTCCCGGATGAGATCCCGGACGTCACGAGGAGTTTCGGAATGGTCCGGAGGTAAAGAATAATATATAGGAAGTGGTATTTCGGCCATCGGGAAAGTTTCGGGGTCTCCCGGTAATGTACCGGGACCACCGGAAGGGTCCCGGGGGTCCACTGGGTGGGGCCACCCATCCCGGAGGGCCCCACGGGCTAAAGTGGGAGGGGAGCCAGCCCATAGTGGGCTAGTGCGCCCCCCTAGGCCCACCCCCTGCGCCTAGGGTTGAAACCCTAGGGTGGGGGGCGCACCACATGCCTTGGGGGGCACTCCTCCCCCCCCTTGGCCGCCGCCCCCTTGGGAGATTCAATCTCCCAGGGCCGCCCCCCCTGGAGGCCTATATAAAGGAGGGCAGGGGGGAGGGCAGCTGCACCCTTGTGCTTGGCGCCTTCCTCCCCCTGCTACACCTCGACCTCCTCCCGTAGTCGCTTGGCGAAGCCCTGCTGGAGTTCTGCTGCATCCACCACCACGCCGTCGTGCTGCTGGATCATCATCAACCTCTCCTTCCCCCTTGCTGGATCAAGAAGGAGGAGACGTCTCCCGTCCCATACGTGTGTTGAACGCGGAGGTGCTGTCCGTTCAGCACTTGGACATCGGTGATCTGAATCACGTTGAGTACGACTCCATCATCACCATCCCCTTGAAAGCTTCCGCACGCGATCTACAAGTGGTATGTAGATGCAAACTCACTCCCTTGACTCGTTGCTTAGATGAACTCATAGATGGATCTTGGTGAAACCGTAGGAAAATTTTTAATTTTCTGCAACGTTCCCCAACAGAAGGGTCCATGAAGAAGCAACCTTGTCTATCCCACCATGGCCATCGCCCACAAAGGACTTGCCTCACTAGCAGTAGATCTTCACAAAGTAGGCGATCTCCTTGCCCTTACAAACTCCTTGGTTCAACTCCACAATCTTGTCGGAGGCTCCCAAGTGACACCTAGCCGATCTAGGAGACACCACTCTCCAAGAAGTAACAAATGGTGCGTTGATGATGAACTCCTTGCTCTTGTGCTTCAAATGATAGTCTCCCCAACACTCAACTCTCTCTCGTAGGATTTGGATCTGGTGGAAAGAATATTTGAGTGGAAAGCAACTTGGGGAAGGCTAGAGATCAAGATTCATATGGTAGGAATGGAATATCTTGGCCTCAACACATGAGTAGGTGGTTCTCTCTCAGAAATGGTAAGTTGGAAGTGTAGGTTTGTTCTGATGGCTCTCTCCACGAATGAAGAGGAGGTGGAGGGGTATATATAGCCTCCACACAAAATCTAACCGTTACACACAATTTACCAAACTCGGTGGGACCGATTCAACAGACTCGGTCGGACCGATTTAGTAAACCTAGTGACCGTTAGGATTTTCGGTGGGACTGACATGCAACTCGGTAGGACCGATTAGGTTAGGGTTAGGGCACAACGTAACCTCGGTAAGAACAATTACACAAACTCGGTGAGACTGATTTTGGTAATAAGCTTTCCAGAGAGTTGGTCAGGTAAACTCGGTGGGACCGATTTGCTCTTTTCGGTGAGACCGTGTCACACCCTGATTTTCATGGCACAACACTTAAAGTCATTAAATCATGCTAAAATGTGGTTTGACAAAAACTTTTGTGTGTTTTGGTCTTTGCTTGATTTGATTTTTGTCTGCTGTTTGAAAGTGCTCTAAAAATAAAATAAATCCTCCAACTCTTATACTCCTTCTCCTTGATCCAAAAACCTTTCCCAATGATCATGCCATGTGTATAGGACATGAAAATAATTTCTTGCAAAAATAATTTGGCCAAAAAGTATTTTCTAAAATTAGTTTTTCAAAAACCCCTGAATTGAGGTTTGCACTGCAAGTACTTAACTAAGGGAAGTAAAAATCTTTCCAAAAATATATTTGACTCCTATTAGATATAGGATACCCAGAAACCACAGAAATATAATTTTAAAAGTTATTTTCCTATTTTATTTAAAAGCTTTTTCTTAAGGCCAGAAATGGTCTTTAATATGGAAAAATTATTTTATTGTTTCAAAAATATTTGACAAAAATTAGGGAAACTCAGTGGACATATATTGTCCATATATATGAGTTTCAACACATGGTCATGTTTAAAATATTGGTCAAATACCTCAAAAACCCTTTCTGGATATTTCAAGATTTTGAAATATTTACAAAGGATATATTCTCCAAAAATTCCAAGAAAATTCTATCATGTCACATATGACATATTAGATGATCTTGCCAAGTCTCATGACTTGGAGAACAAGATAACATCATCAAATCCCCTCAAAACCATTTCTGTCCATTTTGAAGTTTGAGCAACTTTACATTGCCAAACATGTCCAAATGTTCTCAAACCTTGTGAACATGCTCCAATGGTCTAATTATTCATCTAGACCAAGTGGCACAAGTTGGAGAACAAGTTACTTTGATCAAAGTGCCCCAAAACCCTCTCTGACCAGAATCATATTTGAACAACTCTACATTGGCACCTTTCTCCTTTTGATCTCAACTTTTGTGGGCATGTTCAGAACCTCAAATGATGACACTACACCAAGTGGTGCATCAAGGAGAAGTGATTTGCTCAACTAAATCTACACAAGTTCATTTCTGCTAATTTCTAGGGTTTACCAAAGTTGCATTGTCAACTTTCTTCAAATGAGCTCCAAATTGGTGGAAGGCCCTAATTATATGTGTCATTTCACCCTATGGAGTCTCATGGCAGATGCAAATCATCTACTTGCCCAAACCACCATCAAACACCTTCTGGCAGAAAATTAAAATGCCTGTTTTGGCCACTTCCACTAATCTCCATGAGCTAAAATTTTTCCCACAGCCTCATCTGGTCCCCCTCTACCACCTGCATCTTTCCCTGCCCAAGGAGCCATGATCAAGGGGGTTAGAACCCCATTTTTCTTCTCTGGGCAGCAACATTCTCCCTCTCTCTCAGTCTCTCTCTCCCTCCTTGGCACTACAGAGCATCCAAGGCTCTCCCCAGGCTTTAGCCCATCACCCAGCACACTCCAGACGCAAGTGGACACGGCAGAGCGCGCAAAACGCGCTCATGCCGGCCAAAAGCCTGCTCTGGAGCGCGCTACAGTAGCGGCCGAGCCCTGCCGCCGCACTCCCGTCCACCTCGCCCCCCACCCCCCCCCCCCCCCACGCTTGCCGATGCGCCTCGGCGTCCGCAACACGCTACGTGGTCGGCCCCCTTCTCTCTCCCCCTCCCCGCGCCTCCGCGCTAGCGTACAGAGGCCGCCCGAGCGCGCCAATGGAGCTCCTCACACGCACGGCACCCTGGCCCTTTCCCGCTCCTTCTCTCCCCCCCCTCTAGCCCTAGACCAACCCCACGAACACCCCAGACACGCCCACGCGTGCCCCCGTGGCCTCCAGCAACGGCTAGGAGCTCGCCGACGCACGAGCCACGGTGCACCTCGCCCCCCCTCTATTTAAGGTCACCCCGAGCCCCATCTCCACTCCTTTGGCCCTCTCTCCCTCCCGTGCATTCCCTGAACCAACCCACTTCCCTCCTCATGCACTCCATCCCCCTCCTAGGCCGGAGCCGAGCCACCGGCCGCTGCTCAAATCTGCAGGCCTCGGCCCCTCTCTCTTCCCCCTGGATAGCTCCGCACCCTGTTGGCACCACCACAAGCCCTCCCCTCGCCGCCATTCGTCCCCAGGAGCATCGCATGCTCGAAGCCGAAGATGGCCGATGGCCTCCTCCGCGGTCGCCTGGCCCGCCGCCGCCACGGCTCTCCTCGGCAAGCGATCCGTACACCGATGGATGCGGCTCATCCTCCTGAGCACGCCGGTGGGCGGAGCACCGCCGGAGGTGGCCCGTGCCGCCCGGGAGAGCGCCGGCGCCCGCTCGGCCTCGCCTCCCCTGCCTCTGCTCTGTTCAAGCGGGAGGTAGGAGACGGCCTGAACACCGGGCCCCGCTCGTCAGCGACCTGGTGGGCGGGCCCCGATGTTTAAGTGGAAACGACTTCGGCCGAATCCGCCTCCCCTGCGCGAAGGCGTACCCCACCCGGAGCCGCCTTCGACGTGGCCTCCCAGCGGGCGCGTGCGAGTGGCTGGGCCAGGCCCAGTGGCGCCCCGCTGCTATGCCTCGCCCAGTGCGCGCCGCCGCCGCCCAGATCCGGCCCATTTAGGTAGATCCCTCTCCTTTTTCTTTTTCTGTAGAATTGCAAAATCCATAGATTATTTATTCTAAGTCCAAAATTGATGATTCTAATTTCTATAAGTTCATAAATTCCTGATCTATCACATGGTGCAATTTGCACATTTTTCCATAAAGATTTTCTTCACAGACAATTATCAAATCCCATATTTCCATTTCTATCATAAACTTTAGAAAATCACAGAAGGCTCAAAATTTATCCAAATGCCATGATTCAAATTCCTAGATGCTTCTAAGTTCATAACTTAGTTTATGAACATTTTGCTTAATACTTTCTGTACCACATAAATTATTGAGGCATTTCTTCATATTTGTTAACTTTGCAAATTCATAGGAAATTCCTTTGAACTCCAAATCCAGTGAAACCAACTCCTAGATGCTTCTAAAATCATCCTTTGTTAAATGGGTGCCTTTGCTCATTTTTCAAAAATATATTTCTGTACACTTCTTGCAAATCCATAAACCCCTTGATTCCACCATATCAAAATGTTCAGAGATATCCATTCATCGAATCCCAATGAAACCACTTTGGTCATCCCTCATATGACCAGAAGTATCCTAGAAAAGTCCAACTCATATTTTTAGAGCACTTTTATTTCCTGCCTTGTTGTGTTGCTTATTATGGTTGCTTTCAACGATAGTTGACGAAGTAGACGCAATGCTCGGAGTTGGACCAGAGATATTTGAAGACCTCAAAGACTTTGTTAAACAGGCAAGCAGCCCTTTGACCATGTCTATGAAACCCTTTTTATGCATGTCATATAGCTCTTTATTATTGTTGCATCGGAATCATGATGAGATGGTGAACCACGTGGGTTGGTTGCCTCTGTTACTTCCTCATTGATACTTGCATTGTGCATGGCCCTACCTCCTTATGAGGGTTATGCCGGTGGGAGTAGATAGGATGCTAAAGTAGTGCTACGCGGGAATATGCATGGTGAAGGAGGCAAAGTATTTTCAAAGGACTTTTCGAAAACCCCGTCGGGTGCCACTTATGCCCGAGGGAGATGATGAGATGGGTAACCACTTGATGACGAAGTGGTGTACCGAGGAAAGTGTGTGTTGTTTTCAAAACGGATTGGTCGAAGTTGCGACCGTTATTCCAACCTTACCTGCGCAACCACTCTACCCTTATATGGGAAAGGGCATTATTGAGTACCTAGACCGATACTAGCTTGGAGCCCGCATTACTAGTGATGGGGGAGAGTTGGTGCTCTCTCTCGGGACGGGGTCGTGCCAGGTAGGGCGACCAAGAACATTTTTATGGGGCACCGGACACACCGTTGGTACCCCGTGCCAGTGGTATGTGATAAATATGGGAGCAAGGCTCCACGAAAATGTTATGTGAAATGTTGGGCACGGGGGTCACTGCCAATCGAGTGGACTCCATGTTAGTGTCGTCTAGGGAAAGGTAGTGATCGGGTGCTTACCCCGGGTACTTGAGGTACCGCGGGTCGTGGCTGACACGGAAGTTCCCCGGATCTTGTGGGTACAGTGTGCAACCTCTGCAGAGTGTAAAACTATTCGAATAGCCGTGTCCACGGTCAAGGACAGTTGGGTAACCGCTCTTGGGCTACGTCCACTTGTTTACAAACCAAGTGTGTGTGTGTGTTGATAAAATGACATGGGTCAAGTCAAGGAACTTGACATGATTTAGATGGGTTGGTGCCCATTCTATTTATGTTAGATGGGTTGGTGCCCACTCTATTTATGTTGATATCTGTAACCTGTCCTCATGGTTACTTGAATTCTCTTGATGCATGCCTTACAAAGAAGTTGAACATGTCATTGCACTCAAGACTAGCTTTCTGCAAAAGTTTACCTATATCATGCTTTGTTGTATCTTGAACCAAAACATGGGTTGCTTGCGAGTACATTCAAAGTACTCATTGGCTTGCCACTGGTTATTTTATTGGCCAGGCTTGAAAGAACAGGATATGATGAAGAATACTTTGATGACGAA
Source organism: Triticum timopheevii (assembly GCA_963921465.1). Taxonomy (NCBI): domain Eukaryota; kingdom Viridiplantae; phylum Streptophyta; class Magnoliopsida; order Poales; family Poaceae; genus Triticum; species Triticum timopheevii. Next base: position 450,139,233 of record OY997272.1, on the reverse strand, counting down.
CATGCGAGCTAGGACGCTTCCCAGTCAGAATGCCTGTAGGGTTAAGGCAGATGGCATGGGTCCAAGTTATCAACGAAGATTTCCGCTGCGATGATATACTCAAGACTTGACCATAATGGTCCTACTTGTGTAAAACGGTATGTATGGATGTAAGACTCTTGTTATTCAGCTTCTGTGTTTTCAGTGAGCATTGATCTCTGGGATCACTATACACGTGCATTCGGTGATCACGACTTATGAGTCGGGGTCCCCACAGAGCGAAATGTTACAAAAGGGAAACAGAGAATTTACATTGCAATCTCGGTGGGACCGATCGCTCACTTCGGTTAGACCAAAACATTACAAAGGGAAACAGAGAGATTACAATCCCATCTCGGTGAGACCGAGATCCCTATCGGTAAGACCGATTTGCCTAGGGTTTTTGGAAGTGGCTATGACATTTGAACTCGGTGGCGCCGGATAGAAAGAATTGGTGTGACCGATTTTGGTTTTAGGTTTAGGTCATTTGTGGATGTGAGAAAGTAGCTGAGGGTTTTTGGAGCATATCACTAAGCACATGAAGCAAGAGGCTCATTAAGCAACACCTCATCCCTCCTTGATAGTATTGGCTTTTCCTATAGACTCAATGTGATCTTGGATCACTAAAATGTAAAATGAAGAGTCTTGAGCTTTTGAGCTTGAGCCAATCCTTTGTCATTAGTATTTTGAGGGATCCACTTTCATCATCCATGCCATGCCATTCATTGAGCTTTCCTGAAATAATAGTCTTGGAATAGCATTAGCTCAATGAGTCTATATGTTGTTATGAATTACCAAAACCACCTAGGGATAGTTGCACTTCCAATCTCCCCCTTTTTGGTAATTGATGACAACATATAGATCAAAGCTTCGACAAATGATAATATGATTAAAAACATCGTCGCTTCGAGCTCCCCCTAAATTTGTGAATAGTTTAAGATTTGCTTTGGACTGCAAATGCACAAGGAATTAGGCTCATGGGTTACTCTTCCATGTCACATACATCTTGGTGGAGCACTCAAAATGATAAAGATTGAATACATGCACTCATCACCAAGCAAAGTGAGTGATCACATGTGGATAGGTAAGATAATATCATCAAACATGCATAAGTGTAGCTTATGATCAAACACATGTTCATCAATGTCTCACAAAAGCAGCATAGTATCTCAAGCAATCAAAAGCAAACAAGTTTAACCACCAAAGCAAGAGAGAACAAAAGCAACTCTCTCTCTCTCTCTCTCTCTCTCGAAGCCTATGATCTATACATTTTTCTCCCCCTTTGGCAACAAGTTACCAAAAAGTTCATAGAAAATGCATAGTGCTAGATCGACTCTCAGGCTTGATCTTCAGGTGGTGGTGTCCGGATAACTCCAAGAACGAAGGTTTCAGTAGAAGTGGATGGAGCTAGAGGAGTTAGTGCTGGAGCTGGTTGCACTGGAGCTGTAGGAGCTGTAGCTGGTGCAGATGATGTGGCTCTAGTGTCTGTCACAGGCACTGTAGCTGACCTCTGAGCTCTAGGCACTCTAGCAAATACATTAGTGGTAGTTTTGCCTTGCTTCTCCTGCATGTCATCCTGTAGCTGCTCCACAACTGACTGAATCTCAGTTACTTTGACATCTAGATCATGGAATTTTAGTTCCATGATTCTTTCCAAGCTCTCCTGATTTCGAGTGAGGGTGGCCAATCCCTTCTCAATCCTCAGTGTTGATGCTATCAAGTAACCAAGCTGCTCCTGCTTGTTCTTCAAAAAGTACTCAGATGCCTCCTCTTGAGTTGGCATCTTCGCAGCCTTCTCTTTCCTTGCCTTCTCCTTCTTCTCTTGAGCTTGTACTGATGATGGTTCATTCTCATTCATGACAACCTGATTGTCCTCAAAATCTGGATAGAGAGGAAAATGTTCCTTATCTAATAGATATTTTCCTGTGCCCATCTTTGAGTTAATCAACTCCTGAATCTGAGGGGCATATCCACAACTCCTCTTCTGGTCTGCTGTAGTCCTCTTAGTGGTCTCTACCATAAGGCTCATGACCTTGAATTTCTGTGGCACATCAAACAAATGCAACATGTTGATTGCATGCCCTCTGATCATGTTGTGGTCACCAGACTTAGGCAATAGAGTGTGCCTTAGGATCCAGTTGATAGTTGGCAGCCCTGACAGAAGAAAGTGGACTGATCCAAACTTATGTGTCTCAATGGCTTTGTCTGGGATCTCCTTGTACATGTGTGCCATGGAATTGTGGTCCATCTTCTTCTTGGCATAGACATCCAAGTCATCTTCACTTTCCTTTGGGGCATTGATCAGTTTTGCCCACTCCTCAACAGTTGACTGGTACCTTGTACCTTCAGACATCCAAACTATCCTCCCATCTGGATAGAAGTGTGCTGTGGAGTAGAATTGCATAATTAGTTCATCATTCCAGTTGGTGAGCATTTGCCCAACAAAATCTGCAACTCCACAAGCAACAAAACTGTCTTGCACTCCAGGATAGTGTTCTTCATTGTCTTTCATGTAGGTCCAGTCGACCCACCTCATATCACACACTATGGGCTTCTTGTCCAACAAGATTGTCTCATAGAAGTCATGTTGTTCCTTTGTATGGAACCTGTAATCAACAGCAATTCTTCTCCTTGTGGCATATGGATCTGTCATCCTCCATAGCCTCAACCCTGAGTCTCTTCTGATGTTCATGTCCTCAGCCATAGGATGGGCATCATTGTGGTCTGGTATCTTGGGCTTGAGCTTCCTCAGAACTTGTCCTTCTTCATCTTCATCATCAGCAACATCAGGCACTGGGGCCTTGTTCTTCTCAACAGCTAGAATACTCATGGTATTCCTCTTTGGTGCAAGCTTGGCCTTGGGGGCAGCTTTTTGGGTGCTTCCTTGGGCTTTGATGTTGCAGCCCCTGATCTAGTAGCATCACCCATAAGATTTTGTGCCTTGGGTGCTGGTGCAGCAACCTCTTCTTCCTCTTCAGAGTCTCTCCTCATTGAGGGTTTTCCAAGAACCTGGGCAGTAGTGGTTCTGGCTCTCTTCTTCTTCTTATCCTGAGCAGCTTCATCTTTTGATTCAATTGTAAACTTCATAGTTTCTCCAGTGGGAACTTTCTTGGGTTTGGAAGTTGTGACTCTCTTTGCAGGTGCCTCTTTGGGTTCAGACTTCTCAGGCACTTGAGTAGATCCTCTGACCTTCAGCATAGGTGTCCTCTTGGCAGGAACTTTCCTATTGAGTCCAGGTTTAGTGTTCTGTGCTGAGGCATACTCCTTTTTGAGCACTACCTTCTTGGAGGTAGCCTCATCCTCTTCTGCTCTATAATCCTCATCCTTAGAATCTGAGGTTCTTTTCTTCCTTTGCCTGGTGGCAGCTTTAGGCAGATTGCTTGGAGTGCTTCTGCTGCCATCATCTGAAGAACTTGAGGGACTAGTGCCCTCACTCATGTGAATCTGCTCTTCTTCCATGTTCTGGCTGTCATTTTGGTCTGACATGCTACAAACACTGACTGCTGACCCTATGAAGAGTTATAGATGAGATAGAGTGGATGAGCATCACAAAATGCAGAGATTTTTGCAAAAGAATGATTCAATAATTCAGTTTTAATTTTCCACAGAAAGCATTTTGGATCAACCGATTTTCAAACTCGGTGATACCGAAGCAGTTTTGGAACCTAAACTGATAAACTCGGTTGGACCGAGTCACAGTTCGGTGGCACGGAGACTGCTAGGGTTTCACAAAGTCCTAAAATCGGTCTCACCGATTAGCAATTCTCGGTCAGACCGAGAGTTACTAGTGCAATGGCATTAGCCAGATCGGTGGGACCGAGTTTTTCAACTCGATGGGTCCGAGATGGTTTCGGCGGAAACCAAACCCTAAAATTTCGAATCTCATCTAATCTACGGATAGCATTGACTGGATAGGAGTGTTTCAATTGTGGCAAGAATCATTAAGAACGCAATGTGTAGGAATCGAACGAGGATAGCACAGTGATCGAGTCCATACCCTAGCTTGGCGATGAACTCGCTACAGCGGCAACGGCGAGGGTGAAATCCGTTGATGGCGGCGGAGACTAGCGACAGGAGACGGCTGGCGACGAGGAGACGATCCGGAGACCCTGATGGCAGAGCGAGCTATTGCGCGGGCCTAGAGGTTCGGAGAAATTTCCAAAAAATTTCCCATGACTATATATAGCCCGACCCTGTCGGTGTGACCGAGTGGAACAACTCGGTGGCACCGAGATGCATAACTGTGTATAGTTAAAGCAACTCGGTGTGACCGAAAAGTTCAAATCGGTTGCACCGAGATTGAAAACCTAGATCGACTTAGTGATCTCGGTAGGACCAAAATGGGGGAATCAGTCAGACCGAGAATCACAAAGAAGTTTTGGAAGTTTAAGTCTATGACGAATCAGGGACTCCGGGTGCTCCTCACACAGAGTGGTTCGAATCTGACTTGATCAAATTTTGTGATGTAGCATGAATAGAGTTTGAGACGAGAAAAGCATAGATAGCTAGAGAAGGTTCTTAGGCATTCTTTCCCATCCACTTGGCAAAAAGAAAAGGAGCCAATCAATCAAAGCAACAAGTGGATGTCCTTGAATGAGTAAAATATGCACCAACATGCTCACACAATAAGATGGCAAATAAAATATGTGGCAAAACATGCACAACCAATTCTAGCATCTATCAAACAATTGGCAATGACTAGGTCATCTATATATGAGTATATTGACTTAGGAGTCAAATGAAAACATTTGATCATAGGTCATACTCATCGTTTAAGCTCAAGTGGGGTTACCACTTTTACATAATGCATTGATGTGTTCACACCATTAGAGTTGCTTTGACTCAATTCTTAGAGTTAAGCTCCCCCTAGATGTGAGATCCCCTTTTAGAGGGATGAACTAACCTTGGGTTTTGTCGATGATGACTTCATGTAGGTGTTGAAGATGTGGATGCTCAATGTTGATGTAGATCATCTGGAGCAATCCTTTGGAGTGAGTTGCACTTTCAACTTACCTACATGGGTTAGTCCCACAAGGAACAAACAAGAATATCCATAGACATAGAGTGAAGCATACACAAGATGATGTCCATGAAATCATTAGGTTACCTTGTCCCTTGCCTTACCAACATGAGGGTTTGTGACTCCTTGAACTAGTGCAAGATGTGGAAGTTGATTGCACTTGTTCTTGCCATAATGATATGAGTGAAGAATGTTGGCGGAGTCACCCTCAAGAACTCTCTAGTTCTTCTTCTTCGGGATCCACATCATCTTGATGGGAATCCTTGGAGTTGTAGTTGTACTTGATGAAGTAGAACTTGACGTAGTCTTGGGAACCCACTTGACCGAGGCCTTAGGTGCTTCTTCAAATGCATCAATCTCTTCTTGAAGCTTGTCCTTGCCTTTGTTCTTGTGGTCTTGTGGTGGAAGATCATCTTGTGCTTGTGTTCCTTTGAAGGAAGTAGGATCGTACTTCTCTTGTTGAGGAACAAACTTTGTCTTGGGGTATTGATCTTCTTCCCACTCAACTCCATTGGCATTGAACTTTCGTTCAAAACCAACACCTTGATTCTTCCGGTGCCTTCCTTGCTTGCATACAATTTCCTCGAATTGCTTACTCCCGGCAAGGCTCTTCTAAACACCTTTCTCTATAATTCCCTTCAATAAGCTATTTTCTTGCTCAAGTGTAACTTGGCTAAGAGAATCATTAGTGTAATCAAGAGAACTACTAGAAGCAACAATATTGGATTTGACATTATTATTGTTACTACTAGAGGAAGGATCTTTCTTGTACTTGTTACTAGACTTGACTTGAGGCATGTAAGTAGATAAGAGTAAACGCTTGGAAATGTAAGAAGAGCTTTTCTTACGGAGATCATCATTGATTGCCTTTAAGAACTCATGCTCTTTCTCAAGATTGAACTTTTCAAAGCGTAACTTCTCATGAGCCCTTAAAAGTTCTCGATGATCTTCGAAGATAGTTTCATGAGCTAACTTAAGAGTGTTTAGTTATTTAGTTAGAAGCTCAATCTTCTCCTTATCATCGTCATTCATTTTATCTTGATTAGCATGATTAATTGACGTTTTCATCATAGTATTCATCATTAGAGTTGTCAACAAGTAAATCATCATCCACAAGCAAGTCATCTTCATCACTATCGAAATCAACATACTCAGGATGTGTTACCTTTGGACCTTTGGCCATGAAGCATCTTCCAATTCCTTCATTTGGTGAATCAAATATGTTGTAGGAGTTGGTTGACACAAGTGCTAGACCGGCAACACCTTCATCTTGAGTATATTCGGAGTCGGAGTGATAGCTTCTCTCAGAGTGATTGTCGGAGTCGGAGCTGGATACCCATTCACCAACATGAGCTTGATGTCTTCGTTTTGTGTAGCTCCTTGATGACTTGTCCTTCCTTTCCGAATCATTGCTTCTCTGTGAGGGTCTTCGTTCATAACGATCATCTCTACTCCTCCTCTCTCTTGGTGGTGATTCTTCTCTTTTGCTTCTTCTTTTTGGAGAATCTTCTCTTCTTTTGTAGGGTGTCGTACACTCATTGGAATAGTGTCTAGGTCTCCCACAATTGTAGCAATTGCGCTCTCGACTAGAATATCTTTTGTCATTGTAGGACCTTGACTTAGAGCTTCTTTCTTTGCTTCTACTCTTGTAGAATTTGTTGAAGTTCTTCACCATTAAGCTCAATTCTTCATTGAAGGTTTGTTTCTAACTTGATGGTGTGGGGGCTTCACTTGAGGCTTTGTAAGCACCACTTGACTTGTTGTGAAGTTCCTCCTTATCCTTGAGTGACATCTCATGAGCAACAATTCTTCCAATGACTTCCATTGGCTTGAGATCTTTGTAGTTTGGCATCATTTGGATCAATGTGCACATGGTATCATACTTTCCATCCAATGCTCTTAGGATTTTCTTGATGATGAATCTGTCGGTCATCTCTTCACTCCCTAAGCCGGCAATCTCATTTGTGATAAGAGCGAGCCTAGAGTACATTTCAGCGACACCTTCACCATCCTTCATTTTGAACTTGTCAAGCTGACTTTGGAGCACATCCAACTTGGATTCCTTGATGGAGTCGGTACCTTCATGCATATCAATCAATGTATCCCAAATTTCCTTTGCATTCTCAAGACGGCTGATTTTGTTGAATTCTTCGGGGCACAATTCGTTGAAGATGATATCACAATCTTGAGCTTTGTATTGTAGCATCATCAATTCTTCCGCATTAGCTTCACGGTTCGGTTCTCTCCCATCAAAGAATTCACCTTGCAAGCCAATACAAATAATTGCCCAAACGGCGGGGTTATGTCCGAGAATATGCATTTTCATCTTATGCTTCCAACTAGCAAAATTAGTACCATCAAAGTAAGGACCTCTACGGTGATAATTTCCCTCACTAGACACCATACTCTCCTAGGTTGTGAAACCAAGGCTATGACCACCAAAAGCTATGGAAATCAAAGCAAATGGAGACCAAAGCTTTGATACCACTTGTAGGACCTTGAAGTATGTCTAGAGGGGGGTGATTAGACTACTTGACCAATTAAAAACTTAACATTTTTCCAATTTTCGAGTTTGGCAGATTTTAGCTATCTTAGGACAAGTCAAGCAATCATCACACAATTCAAGCAAGCATGCAAAGAGTATATAGGCAGCGGAAATTAAAGCATGCAACTTGCAAGAAAGTAAAGGGAAGGGTTTGGAGGATTCAAACGCAATTGGAGACATGGATGTTTTTGGCGTGGTTCCGATAGGTGGTGCTATCGTACATCCACGTTGATGGAGACTTCAACCCATGAAGTGTAACGGTTGCGCGAGTCCACGGAGGGCTCCACCCACGAAGGGTCCACGAAGAAGCAACCTTGTCTATCCCACCATGGCCATCGCCCACGAAGGACTTGCCTCACTAGCGGTAGATCTTCACAAAGTAGGCGATCTCCTTGCCCTTACAAACTCCTTGGTTCAACTCCACAATCTTGTCGGAGGCTCCCAAGTGACACCTAGCCAATCTAGGAGACACCACTCTCCAAGAAGTAACAAATGGTGCGTTGATGATGAACTCCTTGCTCTTGTGCTTCAAATGATAGTCTCCCCAACACTCAACTCTCTCTCATAGGATTTGGATCTGGTGGAAAGAAGATTTGAGTGGAAAGAAACTTGGGGAAGGCTAGAGATCAAGATTCATATGGTAGGAATGGAATATCTTGGCCTCAACACATGAGTAGGTGGTTCTCTCTCAGAAATGGTAAGTTGGAAGTGTAGGTTTGTTCTGATGGCTCTCTCCACGAATGAAGAGGAGGTGGAGGGGTATATATAGCCTCCACACAAAATCTAACCGTTACACACAATTTACCAAACTCGGTGGGACCGATTCAACAGACTCGATCGGACCGATTTAGTAAACCTAGTGACCGTTAGGATTTTTGGTGGGACTGACATGAAACTCGGTAGGACCGATTCGGTTAGGGTTAGGGCATAAAGTAATCTCGGTAAGACCGATTACACAAACTCGGTGAGACCGATTTTGGTAATCAGCTTTCCAGAGAGTTGGTCAGGTAAACTCGGTGGGACCGATTTGCTCTTTTCGGTGAGACCGAAATGTTACAAAAGGGAAAAAGAGAATTTACATTGCAATCTTGGTGGGACCGATCGCTCACTTCGGTTAGACCGAAACGTTACAAAGGGAAACAGATAGATTACAATCCCATCTCGGTGAGACCGAGATCCCTATCGGTAAGACCGATTTGCCTAGGGTTTGTGGCAGTGGCTATGACATTTGAACTCGGTGGCGCCGGATAGAAAGAATCGGTGTGACCGATTTTGGTTTTAGGTTTAGGTCATTTGTGGATGTGAGAAAGTAGCTGAGGGTTTTTGGAGCATATCACTAAGCACATGAAGCAAGAGGCTCATTAAGCAACACCTCATCCCTCCTTGATAGTATTGGCTTTTCCTATAGACTCAATGTGATCTTGGATCACTAAAATGTAAAAATGTAAAATGAAGAGTCTTGAGCTTTTGAGATTGAGCCAATCCTTTGTCATTAGTATTTCGAGGGATCCACTTTCATCATCCATGCCATGCCATTCATTGAGCTTTCCTGAAATAATAGTCTTGGAATAGCATTAGCTCAGTGAGTCTATATGTTGTTATGAATTACCAAAACCACCTAGGGATAGTTGCACTTTCAAACACACATATATTCATGAAAACATAATAGGTTCAGATCTGAAATCATGGCACTCGGGCCCTAGTGACAAGCATTAAGCATAGCAAAGTCATAGCAACATCAATCTCAGAACATAGTGGATACTAGGGATCAAACCCTAACAAAACTAACTTGATTACATGGTAAATCTCATCCAACCCATCACCGTCCAGCAAGCCTACGATGGAATTACTCACGCACGGCGGTGAGCATCATGAAATTGGTGATGGAGGATGGTTGATGATGACGACGGCGACGAATCCCCCTCTCCGGAGCCCCGAACGGACTCCAGATCAGCCCTCCCGAGAGAGATTAGGGCTTGGCGGCGGCTCCGTATCGTAAAACATGATGAAACTTTCTCTTTGATTTTTTTTCTCCGCGAAACGGAATATATGGAGTTGGAGTTGAGGTCGGTGGAGCCTCAGGGGGCCCATGAGACAGGGGGCACGCCCAGGGGGTGGGCGCGCCCCCCACCCTCGTGGACAGGGTGTGGGCCCCCTGGTCTTGATTCTTTTGCCAGTATTTTTTATATTTTCCAAAACATGCCTCCCTGGATTTTCAGGAAATTCAGAGAACTTTTGTTTTCTACACATAAAACAACATCATGGCAGTTCCGCTGAAAACAGCGTCAGTCCGGGTTAGTTTCATTCAAATCATGCAAGTTAGAGTCCAAAACAAGGGCAAAAGTGTTTCGAAAAGTAGATACGTTGGAGACGTATCAACTCCCCCAAGCGTAAACCTTTGCTTGTCCTCAAGCAATTGAGTTGATAAACTGAAAGTGATAAAGAAAAACTTTTACAAGCTCTGTTTGCTCTTGTTGTTGTAAACATGCAAAGCCAGCATTCAGGTTTCATCAAATATTATGAACTAACCATACTCACAATAACACCTCGGTCTCACAATTACTCATATCAATGGCATAATCAGCTAGCGAGCCATAATAATAAAACTCGGATGATAACACTTTCTCAAAACAATCATAACATGATATAACAAAACAGTATCTCGCTAGCCCTTTCTGAGACCGCAAAACATAAATGCGGAGCACCTTTAAAGATCAAGGACTGACTAAACATTATAATTCATGGTAAAAGAGATCCAGCCAAGTCATACCCAATATAAACCAATAATATTGAATGCAAATGACAGTGTGCTCTCCAGCGGGTGCTTTTTAATAAGAAGGTGATGACTCAACATAAAAGTAAATAGATAGGCCCTTCGCAGAGGGAAGCAGGGTTTGTAGAGGTGCCAGAGCTCGATTTTAAAATAGAGATTGAATAACATTTTGAGCGGCATACTTTTGCTGTCAACGCAACAACTATGAGATGGCTGTATCTTCCATACTACATGCATTATAGGCAGTTCCCAAACATAATGGTAAATGTTTATACTCCCCCAACCACCAACAAGCATCAATCCATGGCTTGCTCAAAACAACGAGTGCCTCCAACTAACAATAGCCCTGGGGGAGTTTTGTTTAGTTATTTTAATTTGCTTTGATCTTTTTGGATCATGGGACTGGGCATCTCGGTTACCGGCCCTTTCTCGTGAATGAGGAGTGGAGTCCACTCCTCTTGAGAATAACCCACCTAGCATGGAAGATATAGGCAGCCCTAACTGAAACATGAGCTGCTCGAGCATACAAAACAGAATTTCATTTGAAGGTTTGGAGTTTGGCACATACAAATTTACTTGAAACGGCAGGTAAATACCGCATATAGGAAGGTATGATGGACTCATATGGAACAACTTTGGGGTTTAAGGAGTTTGGATGCACAAGCAGTATTCCCTCTTAGTACAGGTGAAGGCTAGCAAAAGACTGGGAAGCGACCAACTGAGAGAGCGACAACAGTCATAAACATGCATTAAAATTAATTCACACCGAGTACAAGCATGAGTAGGATATAATCTACCATGAACATAAATATCATGAAGGCTTTGTTGATTTGTTTCAACTACATGCGTGAACATGTGCCAAGTCGAGTCACTCAATTCATTCAAAGGAGGATACCATCCCATCATACCACATCATAATCATTCTAATAGCATGTTGGCACGCAAGGTAAACCATTATAACTCATAGCTAATCTAGCATGGCACAAGCAACAATAATCTCTAAATGTCATTGCAAATATGTTTACTTCATAATAAGCTGAATCAGGAACGATGAACTCATCATATTTACAAAAACAAGAGAGGTCGAGTTCATCCCAGCTTTTTTCATCTCAATCAGTCCATCATATATCGTCATTATTGCCTTTCACTTGCACGACCGAACGATGTGTATAATAATAATAGTGCATGTGCATTGGACTAAGCTGGAATCTGCAAGCATTCAACTCAAGAGAGAAGACAAAGTAATATAAGCTCTAAGTTAAATAAACAATCATGCATATGAGAGCCACTAAACATTTTCAATATGATCTTCTACTCTCGACCCCCAAAGGAAAGAAAAGAAAATAAAACTATTTACACGGGAAAGCTCCCAAAAAGTAAGAAGAAGAACGAGAAATCTTTTTTGGGCTTTCATTTTAATTTCTAGTACAAGCATGGAAATTAAACTAACTAATTTTTTTGGTTTTTCTTAAGGTTTATCAAACACACAAGAAGAAAACTAGAAAAAGAAAAAGAAAATTAAACTAACATGGATAATACAATGAAAGAGTATGAGCACTGACGACTAGAATAGTGTGTGAACATGAATGTAAAGTCGGTGGGAAATACGTACTCCCCAAGCTTAGGCTTTTGGCCTAAGTTGGTCTATTGCCAAGGGTAGCCCGGCTGATATCCGTAGTTGTAACTGGGGTCGTACTGAGATGCAGCAGCAAATGCCTCCTGAGCTTCGGCATGTTGGCGAGCCACCTCCACTCTCCCCTCGTGTTCATATGCTTCCTCCCTGGTAACAACATATCTTCCTTTTGCCTGGTAATCAAAAAGGAGAGGAGCAGGAAGAGTAACATGGACAGCGTTGCGTCTGTCATAGATTAGTCGATACTGGAGGAATTGTTCATTCCTCTTAAGAAAATGATGTTGGACCATAGCGTCATAATCTAAATAAGCAGGAGGTAACATCATATCCCCCTCTCGTGGGGCTATACCAAGATGATTAGCCACACGAGTCGCATAAATTCCTCCAAATAAATCTCCAACCCTACCATTATTATGCAACCTACGTGCAACTATTGCTCCCAAGTTGTAATCTTTATTACCTAACACGGCACTCTTGAGGACACTAAGATCAGGGACACACATATGACATGCTTCGTCTTTATCGTTAATGCATCTACCAATGAAAAGAGAAAAATAATGTATAGCAGGAAAATGAATGCTCCCTATGGTAGCTTGTGCAATGTCCCTAGATTCTCCCACAGTAATACTAGTAAGGAAATCTCTAAATTCATATTTGTGGGGATCATTAATATTGCCCCACTGTGGAAGTTTGCAAGCAGTTGTAAAATCCTCTAAGTCCATGGTATAAGATGTATCATAGATATCAAATAGGACACTCGGAGAATTACGTGTACATTTATATTTAAACCTTCACACAAATGAATTAGTCAATTGATAGTACTGAGGACACTTATCTTGTAGGAAGTCTTCCAGATCAGCATTACGCACATACGCGTCAAATTCCTCCTTAAAGCTTGCTTTGACCATAAAATCATCGGATGGCCACTCACAAGCTCATACTTCTGCATCTCTCGGTAGTTCCTCGTCTTGCTCACGTATAGCAATCATGGGTCCTTTCTTTACTGAGGAACCACCTTGGTACATTCTCTTAGACATAATTCCTTTTCTGAAAAATTTCTGAAATTTTAGTAACTTCAAAATAAAAGTGAATAAAACTAAACAAGATTGGTAGCAACTACTACTACAAGTGCCTAGAGCCTATATCATGCATTAGAATTACTTGGGACCTCATAAATTTAACATGCAAGCTCAAGAACATGGTCATCTATGCAGCAAAAAATTGCAATGAATAAAGCACTAGAACAAAAACTAATTGGACCAATGGAGGAGTCACATACCAAGCAACAATCTCCCAAAGCAGTTTTGTGAATGGAGCTTTGAGCAAGGAGATCGAAAATCGCGGCAAAATGAGCTAGAACTCGTGCTTGAGCTTGATGGGGATTTTTTTGGGAAGAAGATGGAGTGTGTGGGTGCTGGCATAAGTGGAGGGGGGCCACCAGGGGCCCAAGAGACAGGGGGCGCGCCCGGGGGGTGGGCGCGCCCTCCACTTTCGTGGCCTGGTGCTTGCCCCTCCTGCAGTGATTTTAGTGCCTAAAATCCTCAAATATTCCATAAAAAATCATACTAAATTTGCAGGGCATTTGGAGCACTTTTATTTTTGGGGTATTTTTTATTGCACGGATAATTCAGAAAACAGACGGATAATACTATTTTTGCTTTATTTATTCTAAATAACAGAAAGTAAAAAGAGGGTACAGAAGGTTGTGCCTTCTAGTTTCATCCATCTCATGATCATCAAAATGAATCCACTAACAAGGTTGATCAAGTCTTGTTAACAAACTCATTCCGAATAACACGGAGCCGGAGAAATTTTGAATAACACTAAGTTACCTCAACGGGGATATGAACATCCCCAATAATAAGAATATCATACTTTTTCTTGACAGTAGGGAGAGGAAATTCAAAACCTCCAACAATAATAGTCGGAACCTTTCCAATAGAATTGATGCTATGAACTTGAGATTGTTTCCTCGGAAAGTGTACCGTATGCTCATTACCATTAACATGAAAAGTGACATTACCTTTGTTGCAATCAATAACAGCCCCTGCAGTATTCAAAAAGGGTCTACCAAGGATAATCGACATACTATCGTCCTCGGGAATATCAAGAATAACGAAGTCCGTTAAGATAGTGACATTTGCAACCACAACAGGCACATCCTCACAAATACCGACAGGTATAACAGTTGATTTATCATCCATTTGCAAAGATATTTCAGTAGGTGTCAACTTATCCAATTCAAGTCTGCGATATAAAGAGAGAGGCATAACACTAACACCGGCTCCAAGATCACATAAAGCAGTTCTAACATAATTTCTTTTAATGGAGCATGGTATAGTTGGTACTCCCGGATCTCCAAGTTTCTTTGGTATTCCACCTTTAAAAGTGTAATTAGCAAGCATGGTGGAAATTTCAGCTTCCGGTATCTTTCTTTTGTTTGTAGTAATATCCTTCATATACTTAGCATAAGGGTTTACTTTAAGCATATCAGTTAAGCGCATACGTAAGAAGATAGGTCTAATCATTTCAGCAAAGCGCTCAAAACCCTCATCATCCTTTGTCTTGGATGGTTTCGGAGGAAAGGGCATGGGTTTCTGAACCCATGGTTCTCTTTCTCTACCGTGCTTCCTGGCAACAAAATCTCTCTTATCATAACGTTGATTCTTTGATTGTGGGTTATCAAGGTCAACAGCAGGTTCAATCTCTACATCATTATTTTTGCTAGGTTGAGCATCAACATGAACATTATCATTAACATTATCACTAGGTTCATGTTCATCACCTGATTGTGTTTCAGCATCAGAGATAGAAATATCATTGGGGTTCTCAGGTGTGTCTACAGTAGGTTCACTAGAAGCATGCAAAGTCCTATTGCTTTTCTTTTTCTTCTTTTTAGAAGAACTAGGTGCCTCTAAATTATTTCTCTGAGAATCTTGCTAGATCCTCTTAGGGTGGCCTTCAGGATACAAAGGTTCCTGAGTCATTCTACCAGTTCTAGTAGCCACTCTAACAACAAAGTCAGGTTTATTATTTAATTCATCAAGCAAATCATTTTGAGCTTTAAGTAGTTGCTCAGCTTGAGTAGCAACCATAGAAGCATATTTGCTAATGAGTTTAAGTTCACCTTTAACTCTAGCCATATAATCGCTCATGCGTCCTATCTCGAAAGCATTATTCTTTAATTCTCTACCAACATAAGCATTAAAACTTTCTTGTCTAGCTATAAAGTCATCAAATTCATCTAAGCATAGGCTATGAAATTTAGTAGAGGGGATTTCAACTTTATCATATCTATAGAGAGAATTTACCTTTACTACATGTGTCGGGTTATCAAGACAATGTGGTTCTTCAACATGCGGTATATTAAGACCATGTATTTCTTCGATAGGTGGTAAATTCTTAAGATCTTCAGCTTTAATACCTTTTTCTTTCATTGATTTCTTTGCCTCTTGCATATCTTCAGGACTGAGAAATAGAACACCTCTCTTCTTCAGAGTGGGTTTAGGAATAGGCTCAGGAGTTGGCTCAACTGGTTCAGGAATTGCCTCAGGAATTGGCTCAGGAAGAGTCCAATTATTTTCATTAGTCAACATATTATTCAATAGTAATTCAGCTTCGTCGACTGTTCTTTCCCTGAAAACAAAACCAGCACAACTATCCAAGTAGTCCTTGGAAGCATCAGTTAGTCCATTATAAAAGATATCAAGTATTTCATTTTTCTTAAGAGGATGATCAGGCAAAACATTAAGTAATCGGAGAAGCCTTCCCCAAGCTTGTGGGAGGCTCTCTTCTTTGATTTGCACACAATTATATATTTCCCGCAAGGCAGCTTGTTTCTTATGAGCAGGGAAATATTTAGCAGAGAAGTAATAAATCATATCCTGGGGACTACGCACACAACCAGGAGCAAGAGAATTAAACCAGGTCTTAGCATCACCCTTTAATGAGAACGGAAATATCTTAAGGATATAATAATAGCGAGACTTCTCATCGTTAGTAAACAGGGTGGCTATATCATTTAACTTGGTAAGATGTGCCACAACAGTTTCAGATTCAAGGCCATAAAAAGGATCAGATTCAACTAAAGTAATAATCTCGGGATCAACAGAGAATTCATAATCCTTATCAGTAACACAGATAGGTGAAGTAGCAAAAGCAGGGTCAGGTTTCATTCTAGCATTAAGAGACTGCTGCTTCCATTTAGCTAATAACTTTTTAAGATCATATCTATCTTTACAAGCAAAGATAGCTCTAGCAGCTTCCTCTTCCATAACATAACCCTCAGGAACAACAGGTAATTCATAATCAGGGGGAGAACTTTCATCATCACTATCATCAATAATAGCATCTTCAATAATTTCATTCTCTCTAGCCCTAGCAAGTTGTTCATCAAGAAATTCACCTAATGGCAAAGTAGTATCACGCACAGAAGTAGTTTCCTCATAAGTATCATGCATAGCAGAAGTGGCATCATCAATAACATGCGACATATCAGAATTCATAGCAGTAGCATGTTTAGGTGTCGCAAGCTTACTAATAACAGAAGGAGAATCTAGTGCAGAGCTAGATGGCAGTTCCTTACCTCCCCTCGTAGTTGAGGGCAAAATCTTGGTTCTTTCGTCTTTCAAGTTCCTCATAGTGATCAACAGATATAAATCCCAAGTGACTCAAATAATAGAGCTATGCTCCCCGGCAACGGCGCCAGAAATTAGTCTTGATAACCCACAAGTGTAAGGGATCGCAACAGCTTTCGAGGGTAAAGTATTCAACCCAAATTTATTGATTCGACACAAGGGGAGTCAAAGAATATTATTGAGTATTAGCAGTTGAGTTGTCAATTCAACCACACCTGGATAACTTAGTATCTACAGAAAAGTATTTAGTAGCAAAGTAGTATGATAATAAAGGTAACAGTGGCAAAAGTAAAGATAATAGTTTTGTAGTGATTGTAATAATAGCAACGGAAAAGTAAATAAGCGAAGAACAATACGTGAAAAGCTCGTAGGCATTGGATCAGTGATGGATAATTATGTCGGATGTGATTCCTCATGTAATAGCTATAACCTAGGGTGACATAGAACTAGCTCCAGTTCATCAATGTAATGTAGGCATGTATTTCGAATATAGTTATACGTGCTTATGGAAAAGAACTTGCATGGCATCTTTTGTCCTACCCTCCCGTGGCAGCGGGGTCCTAGCAGAAATTAAGGGATATTAAGGCCTCCTTTTAATAGAGAACTGGACCAAAGCATTAACATGCAAAGAATACATGAACTCCTCAAACTACGGTCATCACCGAGAAGTATCCCGATTATTGTCACTTCGGGGTTGTCGGATCATAACACATAATAGGTGACTATAGACTTGCAAGATAGGATCAAGAACACACATATATTCATGAAAACATAATAGGTTCAGATCTGAAATCATGGCACTCGGGCCCTAGTGACAAGCATTAAGCATAGCAAAGTCATAGCAACATCAATCTCAGAACATAGTGGATACTAGGGATCAAACCCTAACAAAACTAACTTCATTACATGGTAAATATCATCCAATCCATCACCGTCTAGCAAGCCTACGATGGAATTACTCACGCACGGCGGTGAGCATCATGAAATTGGTGATGGAGGATGGTTGATGATGACGACGGTGACGAATCCCCCTCTCCGGAGCCCCGAACGGACTCCAGATCAGCCCTCCCGAGAGAGATTAGGGCTTGGCGGTGGCTCCGTATTGTAAAACGTGATGAAACTTTCTCTCTAGGTTTTTTCTTCGCGAAATGGAATATATGGAGCTGGAGTTGACGTTGGTGGAGCCTCAGGGGGCCCACGAGACAGGGGGGCGCACCCAGGGGGTGGGCGCCCCCCCCCCCCTCGTGGACAGGGTGTGGGCCCCCTGGTCTTGATTCTTTCTCCAGTATTTTTATATTTTCCAAAACGTGCCTCCGTGGATTTTCCAAGACATTCCGAGAACTTTTGTTTTCTACACATAAAACAACATCATGGCAGTTCTGCTGAAAACAACGTCAGTCCGGGTTAGTTTCATTCAAATCATGCAAGTTAGAGTCCAAAACAAGGGCAAAAGTGTTTGGAAAAGTAGATACGTTGGAGACCTATCAATACTAGGGATCAAACCCTAACAAAACTAACTTGATTACATGGTAAATCTCATCCAACCCATCACCATCCAGCAAGCCTACGATGGAATTACTCACGCACGGCGGTGAGCATCATGAAATTGGTGATGGAGGATGGTTGATGATGACGACGGCGATGAATCCCCCTCTCCGGAGCCTCGAACGGACTCCAGATCAGCCCTCCCGAGAGAGATTAGGGCTTGGCGGCGGCTCCGTATCGTAAAATGCGATGAAACTTTCTCTTTGATTTTTTTTCTCCACGAAACGGAATATATAGAGTTGGAATTGAGGTCGGTGGAGCATCAGGGGGCCGACGAGACAGGGGGCGCGCCCAGGGGGAGGGGTGGGCCCCTGGCCTTGATTCTTTCGTCAGTATTTTTTATATTTTCCAAAAGTTATCTCCGTGGATTTTCAGGTCATTCCGAGAACTTTTGTTTTCTGCACAATAAACAACACCATGGCAGTTCTGCTGAAAACAGCGTCAGTCTAGGTTAGTTTCATTCAAATCATGCAAGTTAGAGTCTAAAACAAGGGCAAAAGTGTTTGGAAAAGTAGATACGTTGGAGACGTATCAACTCCCCCAAGCTTAAACCATTGCTTGTCCTCAAGCAATTCAGTTGATAAACTGAAAGTGATAAAGAAAAACTTTTACAAACTCTGTTTGCTCTTGTTGTTGTAAATATGTAAAGCTAGCATTCAAGTTTTCAGCAAAGATTATGAACTAACCGTATTCACAATAACACTTAGGTCTCATGTTTACTCATATCAATGGCATAATCAACTAGCGAGCAATAATAGTAAAACTCAGATGACAACACTTTCTCAAAACAATCATAATATGATATAACAAGATGGTATCTCACTAGCCCTTTCTCAGACCGCAAAACATAAATGCAGAGCACCTTTAAATATCAAGGACTGACTAAACATTGTAATTCATGGTAAAAGAGATCCAGTCAAGTCATATCCAATATAAGCTAATAGTAATGCATGCAAATGACAGTGTGCTCTCCAGCGGGTGCTTTTTAATAAGAGGATGATGACTCAACATAAAAGTAAATAGATAGGCCCTTCACAGAGGGAAGCAGGGATTTGTAGAGGTGCCAAAGCTCGATTTTGAAATAGAGATGAATAACATTTTGAGCGGTATACTTTCACTGTCAACGCAACAACTACGAGATCTCGATATCTTCCATGCTACATACATTATAGGCAGTTCCCAAACAAAATGGTAAAGTTTATACTCCCCCACCACCAACAAGCATCAATCCATGGCTTGCTCGAAACAACGAGTGCCTCCAACTAGCAACAACCCTGGGAGAGTTTTGTTTAATTATTTCAATTTGCTTTGATCTTTTTGATCATGGGACTAGGCATCCCGGCTACCAGCCATTTTCTCGTGAATGAGGAGCGGAGTCCACTCCCCTTGAGAATAACCCACCTAGCATGGAAGATACAGACAACCCTAGTTGAAACATGAGCTGCTCAAGCATACAAAACAGAATTTCATTTGAAGGTTTGGAGTTTGGCACATACAAATTTACTTGGAACGGCAGGTAGATACCGCATATAGGAAGGTATGGTGGACTCATATGGAATAACTTTGGGGTTTATGGAGTTTGGATGCACAAGCAGTATTCCCGCTTAGTACAGGTGAAGTCTAGCAAAAGACTGGGAAGCGACCAACTGAGAGAGCGACAACAGTCATGAACATGCATTAAAATTAATCAACACTGAGTGCAAGCATGAGTAGGATATAATCCACCATGAACATAAATATCGTGAAGGCTATGTTGATTTATTTCAACTACATGCGTGAACATGTGCCAAGTCAAGTCACTCGAATCATTCAAAGTAGGATACCACCCTATCATACCACATCACAACCATTTTAATAGCATGTTGGCACGCAAGGTTAACCATTATAAGCTCCTAGCTAATTAAGCATGACATAAGCAACTATAATCTCTAATTGTCATTGCAAACATGTTTATCCATAATAAGCTGAATCAAACACGGTAAACTCATCATATTTGCAAAAACAAGAGAGGTCGAGTTCATATCAGCTTCTCTTATTTCAATCAGCCCATCATATATCGTCATTATTGCCTTTCACTTGCACGACAGAATGGTGTGTATAATAATAATAGTGCACGTGCATTGGACTAAGCTGGAATCTGCAAGCATTCAATTCAAGGGAGAAGACAAAGTAACATGGGCTCTAGGTTAAATCAATAATCATGCATATGAGAGCCACTAAACATTTTCATTATGGTCTTCTCCTCTCGACCCCCAAAGGAAAGAAAAAAAATAAAACTATTTACACGGGAAAGCTCCCAACAAGCAAAAGAAGAACTAGACATCTTTTTGGGTTTTCATTTTAATTACTACTACAAGCATGGAAAGTAAACTAACTAATTTTTTTGGTTTTCTTAAGGTTTTTCAAACACACAAGAAGAAAGCTAGAAAAAAATAAACTAGCATGGACAATACAATGAAAGAGTATGAGCACCGACGACTAGAATAAGTGTGTGAACATGAATGTAAAGTCGGTGAGAAATACGTACTCCCCCAAGCTTAGGCTTTTGGCCTAAGTTGGTCTATGCCCAAGGATCGCGGCTACTCTCCCCGGTGTACTGAGGAGTGTCATCTAGATATCACTGGCTGGCGATCTCCTCCGGATCCCACTGATAATAGGATGGACGATAAGGGTCCAGTGGAGGTTCCGGCTTAGGCTCTGGAGCGGATGTCTGGCCTCGATGCGCGTACACAGCCTTCGGCAAGACAAGATAATGGCCTGCAGTTAAATCAAATAAAGAAGGCGCAGGCAGGGTAATAATCTCATTGTGTTTCTTATTAGATCTCAGGTTATACAGAAGCATCTTATCATCGTTGTCAACAATAAACTCATGCGCTACCATGCTCCTGTAATCTAAAAAGGTAGGGGGCAGCAGTGTCTCCTCTTTCTCATAATGCCTAATAGGTATCTCAAAATGTTTAGCAAGGCGTGCAACATAGATACCTTCAAAGATGGGGCCCTTTGTACGGTTTAGGCTAAACCGTTTAGCAATAACGGCACCCATACTAAAAGTGTTATCACCGAATAAGCCATGGAGCAGAATAATAATATCAGGAACACTGAAGTTTCCACTATTTCCACGACCAATTAAGCATCGACTAGCAAATATGGCAAAGTAGCGTAAAGCAGAAAAATGTATGCTAGTGATTCTTGCATCGGAACCCTTCCTCGATTCCCCTACAGTAATAGTGTCAATAAATCCTTCCACATCCTTACGATGTGGTTCATCTAAGCTGCCCTCAAAGGGTATTCTACAAGCCGCGCAAAAATTACGTAATGACATTTCCTTAGCCTCATCATATAAATGAAAAGCTACTGAAGGAGGTGAATTCTTAGGATAATAGTAAAAGTTTTGCACGAAAGTATTGGTAAGTAAGAGATACTGTTCGACCCGGTCATGGAGGAAGTCGGCGAGGCCCGCATTTTCAGCCAAAGTATAAAAGTCTTCATAGATCCTGGCTGCTCTCAAGAAATTATCACATGGCCACTCACAAGGCCTTACTCCCGCTACGCGAGGAAGATTATACTTGGCCTTTTCTTTCTCCTTAGCTTGAAATCCTTGGAGCTTTGGCTAGAAGAGCCCCTCAAGAACAACCTCTTCGTCTTTTTCTGAAAATGTCTAAAAATGTTAGTAACTCAGAATAAAAGTGGATCAAACTAAACAAGATTGATAGCAACTACTCCCACAAGTGCCTAGAGCCTATATCATGCATTATAATTACTTGGGACCTCATAAACTTGACATGCAAGCTCAAGAACAGGGTCACCTATGCAGCAAAAATTTGCAATGAATAAATCACTAGAACAAAAACTAATTGGACCAATGAAGGAGTAACATACCAAGCAACAATCTCCCAAAGCAGTTTTGTGAATGGAGCTTTAGCAAGGAGATCAAAAATCGTAGCAAAATGAGCTAGAACTCATGCTTGAGCTGGATGGGGATTTTTTGGGAGGAAGATGGAGTGTGTGGGTGCAGGAATAAGTGGAGGGGAGCCACCGTGGGTCCACGAGGTAGGGGGCACGCCCAGAGGGGAGTGGGCGTGCCCTGGACCCTCGTGGCCAGGTGCTTGTCCCCCCTGCTGTGTTCTCAGTGCCTAAAATCCTCAAATATTCCATAAAAAATCATACTAAATTTCCAGGGCATTTGGAGAACTTTTATTTTTGGGATATTTTTTTATTGCATGGATAATTCAGAAAACAGACAGATAATACTATTTTTGCTTATTTATTCTAAATAACATAAAGTAAAAAGAGGGTACAGAAGGTTGTGCCTTCTAGTTTCATCCATCTCATGATCATCAAAAGGAATCCACTAACAAGGTTGATCAAGTGTTGTTAACAAACTCATTCCAAAAAACATGGAACCGGAGAAATTTCGAATAACACTAGGTTGCCTCAACGGGGATATGAACATCCCCAACAATAAGAATATCATATCTTTTCTTGACAGTAGGGAGAGGAAATTCAAAATCTCCAATAATGATAGTTTGAATTTTTCCAATAGAATTGATGCTATGAACTTGAGGTTGTTTCCTCGGAAAGTGTATCGTATGTTCATTACCATTAACATGAAAAGTGACATTACCTTTATTGCAATCAATAATAGCCCCTGCAGTATTCAAAAAGGGTCTACCAAGGATAATCGACATACTATCATCCTCGGGAATATCAAGAATAACAAAGTCCGTTAAGATAGTGACATTTGCAACCATAACAGGCACATCCTCACAAATATCGATAGGTATAGCAGTTGATTTATCAGCCATTTGCAAAGATATTTTAGTAGGTGTCAACTTATTCAATTCAAGTCTACGATATAAAGAGAGAGGCATAACACTAACATCGGCTCCAAGATCACATAAAGCAGTTTTAACATAGTTTCTTTTAATGGAGCATGGTATAATTGGTACTCCTGGGTCTCCTAGTTTCTTAGGTATTCCACCTTTAAAAGTATAATTAGCAAGCATGGTGGAAATTTCAGCTTCCGGTATCTTTCTTTTATGTGTAATGATATCCTTCATATATTTAGCATAAGGGTTTATTTTAAGCATATTAGTTAAGCGCATATGTAAGAAGATAGGTCTAATCATTTCAGCAAAGTGCTCAAAATCCTCATCATCCTTTGTCTTGGATGGTTTAGGAGGAAAAGGCATGGGTTTCTGAACCCATGGTTCTCTTTCTTTACCGTGCTTCCTAGCAACAAAATCTCTTTTGTCATAACGTTGATTCTTTGATTGTGGGTTATCAAGATCAACAGCAGGTTCAATCTCTACATCATTATTTTTGCTAGGTTGAGCATCAACATGAACATTATCATTAACATTATCACTAGGTTCATGTTCATCACCTGATTGTGTTTCAGTATCAGAAATAGAAATATCATGTATTCTCAGGTGTGTCTACAACTGGTTCACTAGAAGCATGCAAAGTCCTATCGCTTTTCTTTTTCTTCTTTTTAGAAGAACTAGGTGCCTCTAAATTATTTCTCTGAGAATCTTGCTCGATCCTCTTAGGGTGGCCTTCAGGATACAAAGGTTCCTGAGTCA
The DNA here is from genome assembly GCA_963921465.1 of Triticum timopheevii. NCBI lineage: Eukaryota > Viridiplantae > Streptophyta > Magnoliopsida > Poales > Poaceae > Triticum > Triticum timopheevii. The sequence continues at coordinate 450,115,477 of OY997272.1, read as the reverse complement.
TTCTACCAGTTCTAGTAGCCACTCTAACAGCAAAGTCAGGTTTATTATTTAATTCATCAAGCAAATCATTTTGAGCTTTAAGTACTTGCTCAGCTTGAGTAGCAACCATAGAAGCATATTTGCTAATGAGTTTAAGTTCACCTTTAACTCTAGCCATATAATCGCTCACACGTCCTATCTCGAAAGCATTATTCTTTAATTCTCTACCAACATAAGCATTAAAACTTTCTTGTCTAGCTATAAAGTCATCAAATTCATCTAAGCATAGGCTATGAAATTTAGTAGAGGGGATTTCAACTTTATCATATCTATAGAGAGAATTTACCTTTACTACCTGTCGGGTTATCAAGACAATGTGGTTCTTCAACAGGCGGTATATTAAGGCCATGTATTTCTTCGATAGGTGGTAAATTCTTAACATCTTCAGCTTTAGTACCTTTTTCTTTCATTGATTTCTTTGCCTCTTGCATATCTTCAGGACTGAGAAATAGAACACCTCTCTTCTTCGGAGTGGGTTTAGGAATAGGCTCAGGAGTTGGCTCAATTGGTTCAGGAATTGCCTCAGGAATTGGCTCAGGAAGAGTCCAATTATTTTCATTAGTCAACATATTATTCAATAGTAATTCAGCTTCGTCGACTGTTCTTTCCCTGAAAACAAAACCAGCACAACTATCCAAGTAGTCCTTGGAAGAATCGGTTAGTCCATTATAAAAGATATCAAGTATTTCATTTTTCTTAAGAGGATGATCAGGCAAAACATTAAGTAATCGGAGAAGCCTTACCCAAGCTTGTGGGAGACTCTCTTCTTTGATTTGCACACAATTATATATTTCCCGCAAGGCAGCTTGTTTCTTATGAGCAGGGAAATATTTAGCAGAGAAGTAATAAATCATATCCTGGGGACTACGCACACAACCAGGAGCAAGAGAATTAAACCAACTCTTAGCATCACCCTTTGATGAGAACAGAAATATCTTAAGGATATAATAATAGCAAGACTTCTCATCATTAGTAAACAGGGTGGCTATATCATTTAACTTGGTAAGATGTGCCACAACAGTTTCAGATTCAAGGCCATAAAAAGGATCAGATTCAACTAAAGTAATAATCTCGGGATCAACAGAGAATTCATAATCCTTATCAGTAACACAGATAGGTGAAGTAGCAAAAGCAGGGTCAGGTTTCATTCTAGCATTAAGAGACTGTTGCTTCCATTTAGCTAATAACTTTTTAAGATCATATCTATCTTTACAAGCAAAGATAGCTCTAGCAGCTTCCTCTTCCATAACATAACCCTCAGGAACAACAGGTAATTCATAATCAGGGGGAGAACTTTCATCATCACTATCATCAATAATAGCATCTTCAATAATTTCATTATCTCTAGCCCTAGCAAGTTGTTCATCAAGAAATTCACCTAATGGCAAAGTAGTATCACGCACAGAAGTAGTTTCATCATAAGTATCATGCATAGCAGAAGAGGCATCATCAATAACATGCGACATATCAGAATTCATAGCAGTAGCACGTTTAGGTGTCGCAAGCTTACTTATAACAGAAGGAGAATCTAGTGCAGAGCTAGATGGCAGTTCCTTACCTCCCCTCGTAGTTGAGGGCAAAATCTTGGTTCTTTCGTCTTTCAAGTTCCTCATAGTGATCAACAGATATAAATCCCAAGTGACTCAAAGAATAGAGCTATGCTCCCCAGCAATGGCGCCAGAAATTAGTCTTGATAACCCACAAGTGTAAGGGATCGCAACAACTTTCAAGGGTAAAGTATTCAACCCAAATTTATTGATTCGACACAAGGGGAGTCGAAGAATATTATTGAGTATTAGCAGTTGAGTTGTCAATTCAACCACACCTGGATAACTTAGTATCTGCAGAAAAGTATTTAGTAGCAAAGTAGTATGATAATAAAGGTAACAGTGGCAAAAGTAAAGATAATAGTTTTGTAGTGATTGTAATAATAGCAACGGAAAAGTAAATAAGCGAAGAACAATATGTGAAAAGCTCGTAGGCATTGGATCAGTGATGGATAATTATGTTGGATGTGATTCCTCGTGTAATAGCTATAATCTAGGGTGACATAGAACTAGCTCCAGTTCATCAATGTAATGTAGGCATGTATTTCGAATATAGTTATACGTGCTTATGGAAAAGAACTTGCATGACATCTTTTGTCCTACCCTCCCGTGGCAGCGGGGTCCTAGCGGAAACTAAGGGATATTAAGGCCTCCTTTTAATAGAGAACTAGACCAAAGCATTAACATGCAGTGAATACATGAACTCCTCAAACTACGGTCATCACCGAGAAGTATCCCGATTATTGTCACTTCGGGGTTGTCGGATCATAACACATAATAGGTGACTATAGACTTGCAAGATAGGATCAAGAACACACATATATTCATGAAAACATAATAGGTTCAGATCTGAAATCATGGCACTCGGGCCCTAGTGACAAGCATTAAGCATAGCAAAGTCATAGCAACATCAATCTAAGAACATAGTGGATACTAGGGATCAAACCCTAACAAAACTAACTTGATTACATGGTAAATATCATCCAATCCATCACCGTCCAGCAAGCCTACGATGGAATTACTCACGCACGGCGGTGAGCATCATGAAATAGGTGATGGAGGATGGTTGATGATGACGACGGTGACGAATCCCCCTCTCCGGAGCCCCGAACGGACTCCAGATCAGCCCTCTCGAGAGAGATTAGGGCTTGGCGGCGGCTCCGTATCGTAAAACGTGATGAAACTTTCTCTCTGGGTTTTTTTTCCGCGAAATGGAATATATGGAGTTGGAGTTGAGGTTGGTGGAGCCTCAGGGGGCCCACGAGACAGGGGGCGCACCCAGGGGGTGGGCGCGCCCCCCACCCTCGTGGACAGGGTGTGGGCCCCCTGGTCTTGATTCTTTCGCCAGTATTTTTTATATTTTCCAAAACGTGCCTCCGTGGATTTTCAAGACATTCCGAGAACTTTTGTTTTCTACACATAAAACAACATCATGGCAGTTCTGCTGAAAACAGCGTCAGTCCGGGTTAGTTTCATTCAAATCATGCAAGTTAGAGTCCAAAACAAGGGCAAAAGTGTTTGGAAAAGTAGATACGTTGGAGACCTATCAATACTAGGGATCAAACCCTAACAAAACTAACTTGATTACATGGTAAATCTCATCCAACCCATCACCGTCCAGCAAGCCTACGATGGAATTACTCACGCACGGCGGTGAGCATCATGAAATTGGTGATGGAGGATGGTTGCTGATGACGACGGCTATGAACCCCCCTCTCCGGAGCCTCGAACGGACTCCAGATCATCCCTCTCGAGAGAGATTAGGGCTTGGCGGCGGCTCCGTATCGTAAAATGCGATGAAACTTTCTCTCTGATTTTTTTTCTCCACGAAACGGAATATATAGAGTTGGAATTGAGGTCGGTGGAGCATCAGGGGGCCGACGAGACAGGGGGGCGCTCCCAGGGGGAGGGGTGGGCCCCCTGGCCTTGATTCTTTCGTCAGTATTTTTTATATTTTCCAAAAGTTATCTCCGTGGATTTTCAGGTCATTCCGAGAACTTTTGTTTTCTGCACAATAAACAACACCATGGCAGTTCTGCTGAAAACAGCGTTAGTCCAGGTTAGTTTCATTCAAATCATGCAAGTTAGAGTCCAAAACAAGGGCAAAAGTGTTTGGAAAAGTAGATACGTTGGAGACGTATCAAGTCCCCCAAGCTTAAACCTTTGCTTGTCCTCAAGCAATTCAGTTGATAAACTAAAAGTGATAAAGAAAAACTTTTACAAACTCTGTTTCCTCTTGTTGTTGTAAATATGTAAAGCTAGCATTCAAGTTTTCAGCAAAGATTATGAACTAACCATATTCACAATAACACTTAGGTCTCATGTTTACTCATATCAATGGCATAATCAACTAGCGAGCAATAATAATAAAACTCAGATGACAACACTTTCTCAAAACAATCATAATATGATATAACAAGATGGTATCTCACTAGCCCTTTCTCAGACCGCAAAACATAAATGCAGAGCACCTTTAAAGAACAAGGACTAACTAAACATTGTAATTCATGGTAAAAGAGATCCAGTCAAGTCATATCCAATATAAACTAATAGTAATGCATGCAAATGACAGTGTGCTCTCCAGCAGGTGCTTTTTAATAAGAGGATGATGACTCAACATAAAAGTAAATAGATAGGCCCTTCACAGAGGGAAGCAGGGATTTGTAGAGGTGCCAAAGCTCGATTTTGAAATAGAGATGAATAACATTTTGAGCGGTATACTTTCACTGTCAACGCAACAACTATGAGATCTCGATATCTTCCATGCTACATACATTATAGGCAGTTCCCAAACAAAATGGTAAAGTTTATACTCCCCCACCACCAACAAGCATCAATCCATGGCTTGCTCGAAACAATGAGTGCCTCCAACTAGCAACAACCCTGGGAGAGTTTTGTTTAATTATTTCAATTTGCTTTGATCTTTTTGATCATGGGACTGGGCATCCCGGCTACCAGCCATTTTCTCGTGAATGAGGAGCGGAGTCCACTCCCCTTGAGAATAACCCACCTAGCATGGAAGATACAGACAGCCCTAGTTGAAACATGAGCTGCTCAAGCATACAAAACAGAATTTCATTTGAAGGTTTGGAGTTTGGCACATACAAATTTACTTGGAACGGCAGGTAGATACCGCATATAGGAAGGTATGGTGGACTCATATGGAATAACTTTGGGTTTTATGGAGTTTGGATGCACAAGCAGTATTCCCGCTTAGTACAGGTGAAGTCTAGCAAAAGACTGGGAAGCGACCAACTGAGAGAGCGACAACAGTCATGAACATGCATTAAAATTAATCAACACTGAGTGCAAGCATGAGTAGGATATAATCCACCATGAACATAAATATTGTGAAGGCTATGTTGATTTATTTCAACTACATGCGTGAACATGTGCCAAGTCAAGTCACTCAAATCATTCAAAGGAGGATACCACCCTATCATACCACATCACAACCATTTTAATAGCATGTTGGCACGCAAGGTTAACCATTATAAGCTCCTAGCTAATTAAGCATGACATAAGCAACTATAATCTCTAACTGTCATTGCAAACATGTTTATCCATAATAAGCTGAATCAAAAACGATGAACTCATCATATTTGCAAAAACAAGAGAGGTCGAGTTCATACCAGCTTCTCTTTCTCGATCAGCCCATCATATATCATCATTATTGCCTTTCACTTGCACGACAGAATGGTGTGTATAATAATAATAGTGCACGTGCATTAGACTAAGCTAGAATCTGCAAGCATTCAATTCAAGGGAGAAGACAAAGTAACATGGGCTCTAGGTTAAATCAATAATCATGCATATGAGAGCCACTAAACATTTTCATTATGGTCTTCTCCTCTCGACCCCCAAAGGAAAGAAAAGAAATAAAACTATTTACACGGGAAAGCTCCCAACAAGCAAAAGAAGAACGAGAAATCTTTTTGGGTTTTCATTTTAATTACTACTACAAGCATGGAAAGTAAACTAACTAATTTTTTTGGTTTTCTTACGGTTTTTCAAACACACAAGAAGAAAGCTAGAAAAAAAATAAACTAGCATGGATAATACAATGAAAGAGTATGAGCACTGACGACTAGAATAAGTGTGTGAACATGAATGTAAAGTCGGTGAGAAATACGTACTCCCCCAAGCTTAGGCTTTTGGCCTAAGTTGGTCTATGCCCAAGGATCACGGCTACTCTCCCCGGTGTACTGAGGAGTGTCATCTGGATATCACTGGCTGGCGATCTCCTCCGGATCCCACTGATAATAGGATGGACGATAAGGGTCCAGTGGAGGTTCCGGCTCAGGCTCTAGAGCGGATGTCTGGCCTCAATGCGCGTACACAGCCTTCGGCAAGACAAGATAATGGCCTGCAGTTAAATCAAATAAAGAAGGCACAGGCAGGGTAATAATCTCATTGTGTTTCTTATTAAATCTCAGGTTATACAGAAGCATCTTATCATCGTTGTCAACAATAAACTCAGGCGCTACCATGCTCCTGTAATCTAAAAAGGTAGGGGGAAGCAGTGTCTCCTCTTTCTCATAATGCCTAATAGGTATCTCAAAATGTTTAGCAAGGCGTGCAACATATATACCTTCAAAGATGGGGCCCTTTGTACGGTTTAGGCTTAACCGTTTAGCAATAACGGCACCCATACTAAAAGTTTTATCACCGAATAAGGCATGGAGTAGAATAATAATATCAGGAACACTGAAGTTTCCACTATTTCCACGACCAATTAGGCATCGACTAGCAAATATGGCAAAGTAGCGTAAAACAGAAAAATGCATGCTAGTGATTCTTGCATAGGAACCCTTCCTCGATTCCCCTACAGTAATATTGTCAATAAATCCTTCCACATCCTTACGATGTGGTTCATCTAAGCTGCCCTCAAAGGGTATTCTACAAGCCGCGCAAAAATTACGTAATGACATTTCCTTAGCCTCATCATATAAATGAAAAGCTACTGAAGGAGGTGAATTCTTAGGATAATAGTAAAAGTTTTGCACGAAAGTATTGGTAAGTAAGAGATACTGTTCGATCCGGTCATGGAGGAAGTCGGTGAGGCCCGCATTTTCAGCCAAAGTATAGAAGTCTTCATAGATCCCGGCTGCTCTCAAGAAATTATCACATGGCCACTCACAAGGCCTTACTTCCGCTACGCGAGGAAGATTATACTTGGCCTTTTCTTTCTCCTTACCTTGAAATCCTTGGAGCTTTGGCTAGAAGAGCCCCTCAAGAACAACCTCTTCGTCTTTTTCTGAAAATTTCTAAAAATGTTAGTAACTCAAAATAAAAGTGAATCAAACTAAACAAGTTTGATAACAACTACTCCCACAAGTGCCTAGAGCCTATATCATGCATTAGAATTACTTGGGACCTCATAAACTTGACATGCAAGCTCAAGAACAGGGTCACCTATGCAGCAAAAATTTGCAATGAATAAATCACTAGAACAAAAACTAATTGGACCAATGAAGGAGTCACATACCAAGCAACAATCTCCCAAAGCAGTTTTGTGAATGGAGCTTTGAGCAAGGAGATCAAAAATCGCAGCAAAATGAGCTAGAACTCGTGCTTGAGCTGGATGGGGATTTTTTGGGAGGAAGATGGAGTGTGTAGGTGCAGGAATAAGTGGAGGGGAGCCACCATGGGTCCACGAGGTAGGGGGCACGCCCAGAGGGGAGTGGGCGTGCCCTGGACCCTCGTGGCCAGGTGCTTGTCCCCCTGCTGTGTTCTCAGTGCCTAAAATCCTCAAATATTCCATAAAAAATCATACTAAATTTCCAGGGCATTTGGAGAACTTTTATTCTTGGGATATTTTTTTATTGCATGGATATTTCACAAAATAGACAGATAATACTATTTTTGCTTTATTTATTCTAAATAACATAAAGTAAAAAGAGGGTACAGAAGGTTGTGCCTTCTAGTTTCATCCATCTCATGATCATCAAAAGGAATCCACTAACAAGGTTGATCAAGTGTTGTTAACAAACTCATTCCGAAAAACATGGAACCGCAGAAATTTCGAATAACACTAGGTTGCCTCAATGGGGATATGAACATCCCCAATAATAAGAATATCATATTTTTTTCTTGACAATAGGGAGAGGAAATTCAAAATCTCCAATAATGATAGTTTGAATTTTTCCAATAGAATTGATGCTATGAACTTGAGGTTGTTTCCTCGGAAAGTGTACCGTATGTTCATTACCATTAAAATGAAAAGTGACATTGCCTTTATTGCAATCAATAACAGCCCCTGCAGTATTCAAAAAGGGTCTACCAAGGATAATCGACATACTATCATCCTCGGGAATATCAAGAATAACAAAGTCCGTTAAGATAGTGACATTTGCAACCATAACAGGCACATCCTCACAAATACCGATAGGTATAGCAGTTGATTTATCAGCCATTTGCAAAGATATTTCAGTAGGTGTCAACTAATTCAATTCAAGTGTACGATATAAAGAGAGAGGCACAACACTAACACCGGCTCCAAGATCACATAAAGCAGTTTTAACATAGTTTCTTTTAATGGAGCACGGTATAATTGGTACTCCTGGGTCTCCTAGTTTCTTAGGTGTTCCACCTTTAAAAGTATAATTAGCAAGCATGGTGGAAATTTCAGCTTCTGGTATCTTTCTTTTATGTGTAATGATATCCTTCATATATTTAGCATAAGGGTTTATTTTAAGCATATTAGTTAAGCGCATATGTAAGAAGATAGGTCTAATCATTTTAGCAAAGTGCTCAAAATCCTCATCATCCTTTGTCTTGGATGGTTTAGGAGGAAAAGGCATGGGTTTCTGAACCCATGGTTCTCTTTCTTTACCGTGCTTCCTAGCAACAAAATCTCTTTTGTCATAACGTTGATTCTTTGATTGTGGGTTATCAAGTTCAACAGCAGGTTCAATATCTACATCATTATTTTTGCTAGGTTGAGCATCAACATGAACATTATCATTAACATTATCACTAGGTTCATGTTCATCACCTGATTGTGTTTCAGCATCAGAAATAGAAATATCATTGGGATTCTCAGGTGTGTCTACAACAGGTTCACTAGAATCATGCAAAGTCCTATCGTTTTTCTTTTTCTTCTTTTTAGAAGGACTGGGTGCATCTAAATTATTTCTCTGTGAATCTTGCTCGATTCTCTTAGGTTGGCCTTCAGGATACAAAGGTTCCTGAGTCATTCTACCAGTTCTAGTAGCCACTCTGACAGCAAAATCATGTTTGTAATTTAATTCATCTAGCAAATCACTTTGAGCCTTAAGTACTTGCTCCGCTTGAGTGGTAACCGTAGAAGCATATTTGCTAATGAGTTTAAGTTCACCTTTAACTCTAGCCATATAATCACCCAAGCGTCCTATCATGAAAGCATTACTCTTTAATTCTTTACCAACATAAGCATTAAAACTTTCTTGCCCAGCCATAAATTCATCAAATTCATCTAAGCATTGGCTATGAAATTTAGTAGATGGGATATCAACTTTATCATATCTATAGAGAGAATTTACCTTTACTACCTGTGTTGGGTTATCAAGACAATGTGTTTCTTGAACAGGCGGTATATTAAGACCATGTATCTCTTCAATAGGAGGTAAATTCTTATTATCTTCAGCTTTAATACCTTTTTCTTTCATTGATTTCTTTGCCTCTTGCATATCTTCAGGACTGAGAAATAGAACTCCCCTCTTCTTCGGAGTTGGTTTAGGAATAGGCTCAGGAATTGGCTCAATTGGCTCAGGAATTGGCTCAGGAAGAGTCCAATTATTTTCATTAGTCAACATATTATTCAATAACAATTCAGCTTGGTCGACTGTTCTTTCCCTGAAAACACAACCAACACAACTATCCAAGTGGTCCTTGGGAGCATCGGTTAGTCCATTATAAAAGATATCAAGTATTTTATTTTTCTTAAGAGGATGATCAGGCAAAGCATTAAGTAATCGGAGAAGCCTCTCCCAAACTTGTGGGAGACTCTCTTCTTCGATTTGCACAAAATTATATATTTCCCGCAAGAGCTTGTTTCTTATGAGCAGGGAAATATTTAGCAGAGAAGTAATAAATCATATCCTGGGGACTATGCACACAACCAGGATCAAGAGAATTAAACCAAGTTTTAGCATCATCATTTAATGAGAATGGAAATATCTTAAGGATATAATAATAGCGAGACTTCTCATCATTAGTAAACAGGGTGGCTATATCATTCAACTTGGTAAGATGTGCCACAACGGTTTCAGATTCATTACCATAAAAAGGATCATATTCAACTAAAGTAATTATTTCAGGATCAACAGAGAATTCATAATCCTTATTAGTAACAAAGATAGGTGAAGTAGCAAAAGCAGGGTCATATTTCATTCTAGCATTTAGAGTTTTCTGTTTAAGTTTAGCTAGCAACTTCTGAAGATCAGATCTATCATTGCAAGAAAAAAGATCTCTAGGAGTTTCTTCATCCTTAGGGGGAGAACCTTCATCATCACTATCATCAATAATTTCATCTTCAATAATTTCATTCTATCTAACCCTAGCAAGTTGTTCATCAAGATATTCACCTAATGGCACAGTAGTATCAAGCATAGAAGTAGTTTCATCATAAGTATCATGCATAGCAGAAGTGGCATCATCAATAACATGAGACATATCAAAATTCATAGCAGTTGCAGGTTTAGGTGTCGCAAACTTACTCAAAACAGAAGGAGAATCTAGTGCAGAGCTAGATGGCGTTCCTTACCTCCCCTCGTAGTTGAGGGAAAAATCTTAGTTCTTTCGTCTTTCAAGTTCCTCATAGTGATCACCAGATATAACTCCCAAGTGACTCAAAGAATAGAGCTATGCTCCCCGGCAACGGCGCCAGAAAATAGTCTTGATAACCCACAAGTATAGGGGATCGCAACAGTTTTCGAGGATAGAGTATTCAACCCAAATTTATTGATTCGACATAAGGGGAGCCAAAGAATATTCTCAAGTATTAGCACTTGAGTTGTCAATTCAACCACACTTGGATAACTCAGTATCTGGAGCAAAGTATTTAGTAGCAAAGTAGTATGATAGTAATGGTAGTAGTGGCAAAAGTAACGATAGCAGTTTTGTAGTAATTGTAACAGTAGCAACGGAAAAGTAAATAAGCAAAGCACAATATGTGAAAAGCTCGTAGGCATTGGATCAGTGATGGATAATTATGTCGGATGCGATTCATCATGTAATAGTTATAACATAGGATGACACAGAACTAGCCCCAGTTCATCAATGTAATGTAGGCATGTATTCCGAATATAGTCATACGTGCTTATGGAAAAGAACTTGCATTGCATCTTTTGTCCTACCCTCCCGTGGCAGCGGGGTCCTAACGGAAACTAAGGGATATTAAGGCCTCCTTTTAATAGAGTACCGGACCAAAGCATTAACACATAGTGAATACATGAACTCCTCAAACTACGATCATCACCGAGAAGTATCCCGATTATTGTCACTTCGGGGTTGTCGGATCATAACACATAATAGGTGACTATAGACTTGCAAGATAGGATCAAGAACTCACATATATTCTTGAAAACATAATAGGTTCAGATCTGAAATCATGGCACTCGGGCCCTAGTGACAAGCATTAAGCATAGCAAAGTCATAGCAACATCAATCTCAGAACATAGTGGATACTAGAGATCAAACCCTAACAAAACTAACTTGATTACATGGTAAATCTCATCCAGCCCATCACCGTCCAGCAAGCCTACGATAGAATTACCCACGCACGGCGGTGAGCATCATGAAATTGGTGTTGGAAATATGCCCTAGAGGCAATAGTAAAATGGTTATTATTATATTTCCTTGTTCATGATAATTGTCTATTGTTCATGCTATAATTGTATTGATCGGAAACTGTAATACATGTGTGAATACATAGACCACACCATGTCCCTACTGAGCCTCTAGTTGACTAGCTCGTGGATCAACAGATGGTCATGGTTTCCTGACTATGGACATTGGATGTCATTGATAACGGGATCACATCATTAGGAGAATGATGTGATGAACAAGACCCAATCCTAAGCATAGCACAAGATCGTGTAGTTCATTTGCTGGAGCTTTTCTAATGTCAAGTATCATTTCCTTAGACCATGAGATTGTGTAACTCCCGAATATCGTAGGAGTGCTTTGGGTGTACCAAACGTCACAACGTAACTGTGTGGATATAAAGGTGCACTACAGGTATCTCCGAAAGTGTGTGTTGGGTTGGCACGAATCGAGACTGGGATTTGTCACTCCATATGACGGAGAGGTATCTCTGGGCCCACTCGGTAATGCATCATCATAATGAGCTCATTGTGACCAAGTGGTTGGTCACGAGATCATGCATTACAGAACGAGTAAAGTGACTTGCCGGTAACGAGATTGAATGAGGTATTGGGATACCGATGATCGAATCTCGGGCAAGTAACGTACCGATTGACAAAGGGAATTGTATACAGGATTGCTTGAATCCTCGACATCGTGGTTCATCCGATGAGATCATCGTGGAACATGTGGGAGCCAACATGGGTATCCAGATCCCGTTGTTGGTTATTGGCCAAAGAGCTATCTCGGTCATGTCTGCGTGATTCCCGAACCCGTAGGGTCTACACGCTTAAGGTTCGATGACGCTAGGGTTATTAGGAAGATTTGTATGTGATTACCGAATGTTTTTCGGAGTCCCGGATGAGATCCCGGATGTCACAAGGAGTTCCGGAATGGCCCGGAGGTGAAGATTTATATATGGGAAGTTGTCATACGGTCACCGGAAATATTCGGGGGCATATCGTATTGTACCGGGGCCACCGGAGGGGTTCAGGGGGTCCACCGGGAGGGGCCACCTATCCCGGAGGGCCTCATGGGCTGTAGAGGGAAGGGAACCAGCCCCTTGGAGGGCTGGGCGCCACCCCCTAGGGCCCATGCGCCTAGGGTTGGGGGGAAACCCTAAAGGGGGCGCCCCCTTGCTTGGGGGGCAAGCCCCCTCCCCTTGGCCGCCCCCCCCCCCCCCCTCTAGATCTCATCTAGAGGGGGCTGGCCCCCTTCCCCTTCTCCCTATAAATAGAGGGGCGAGGGGAGGGCTGCAACACCACATCCAAGGCGCAACCCCTCCCCTGCCCAACACCTCTCCTCCTCAGCAAGAGCTTGGCGAAGCCCTGCCGGAGAGCTGCCGCTCCATCACCACCACGCCGTCGTGCTGCTGCTGGAGCCCTCTTCCTCAACCTGTCCCTCCTCCTTGCTGGATTAAGGCGTGGGAGATGTCACTGGGCTGCACGTGTGTTTAACACGGAGGCACCGTTGTTCGGTGCTTAGATCGGATTCGGCCGCAATCTGAATCGCTACATGTACGACTCCTCCAACCGCGTTCTTGTAACGCTTTCGACTCGCGATCTTCAAGGGTATGAAGATGCACTCCCCTCTCTCTCGTTGCTAGTTACTCCATAGATTGATCTTGGTGATGCATAGAAATTTTTTAATTTCTGCAACGATCCCCAACAGTGGCATCATGAGCTAGGTCTATGCGTAGTTTCTATGCACGAGTAGAACACAAGTTTGTTGTGGGCGTCAATTTTGTCAATTTACTTGCCACTACTAGTCTTATCTTGTTTTGGCGGCATCATGGGATGAAGCGGCCTAGACCGACCTTACACGTACGCTTACATGAGACAGGTTCCACCGACTGACATGCACTAGTTGCATAAGGTGGCTAGCGGGTTTCTTTCTCTCCCACTTTAGTCGGATCAAATTTGATGAAAAGGGTAAATAGCAGCCACGTTGTGGTTTTGGCGTAGGTAAGAAACGTTCTTGCTAGAAACCTATAGCAGCCACGTAAAAACTTGCAACAACAATTAGAGGACGTCTAACTTGTTTTTGCAGCATGTCCCGTGTGATGTGATATGGCCATGAAGGATGTGATGAATGAAATATATGTGATGTATGAGATTGATCATGTTCTTGTAATAGGAATCACGACTTGCATGTCGATGAGTATGACAACCGGCAGGAGCCATAGGAGTTGTCTTTATTTTTTGTATGACCTGCGTGTCATTGAATAACGCCATGTAATTACTTTACTTTATTGCTAAACCGTTAGCCATAGTAGTAGAAGTAATAGTTGGCGAGACAACTTCATGGAGACACGATGATGGAGATCATGTGTCATGCCGGTGACGATGATGATCATGGCGCCCTGAAGATGGAGATCAAAAGGAGCAAAATGATATTGGCCATATCATTTCACTATTTGATTGCATGTGATGTTTATCATGTTTTTGCATCTTATTTGCTTAGAACGACGGTAGCATAAATAAGATGATCCCTCATAATAATTTCAAGAAAGTGTTCCCCCTAACTATGCGCCGTTGCGAAAGTTCGTTGTTTCGAAGCACCACGTGATGATCGAGTGTGATAGATTCTAATGTTCACATACAACGGGTGTAAGCCAGATTTACACATGCAAAAACACTTAGGTTGACTTGACGAGCCTAGCATGTACAGACATGGCATCGGAACACAAGAGACCGAAAGGTCGAACATGAGTCATATAGAAGATACGATCAACATGAAGATGTTCACCGATGATGACTAGTCCATCTCACGTGATGATCGGACACGGCCTAGTTGACTCAGATCGTGTATCACTTAGATGACTAGAGGGATGTCTATCTGAGTGGGAGTTCATTAAATAATTTGATTAGATGAACTTAATTATCATGAACTTAGTCTAAAAATCTTTACAATATGTCTTGTTGATCAAATGGCACACGTGAATGTTGTCCTCAACTTCAACGCGTTCCTAGAGAAAACCAAGCTGAAAGACGATGGTAGCAACTATACGGACTGGGTCCGGAACTTGAGGATCATCCTCATAGCTTCCAAGAAAGCATATGTCCTTGAAGCACCGCTGGGTGAAGCACCTGTCCCAGCGAACCAAGACGTTATGAACGCTTGGCAGTCGCGTGTTGATGATTACTCCCTGGTTCAGTGCGGCATGCTTTACAGCTTAGAACCAGGGCTCCAAAAGCGTTTCGAGCAGCACGGAGCATATGAGATGTTCCAAGAGCTGAAAATGGTTTTCCAAGCTCATGCTCGGGTCAAGAGATATGAAGTCTCCAACAAGTTCTACAGTTGTAAGATGGAGGAGAATAGTTCCGTCAGCGAGCACATACTCAAAATGTCTGGGTTGCACAACCGCTTGTCTCAGTTGGGAGTTAATCTCCCGGATGACGCGGTCGTTGATAGAATCCTTCAGTCGCTTCCACCGAGCTACAAGAGCTTTGTGATGAACTTCAATATGCAGGGGATGGAGAAAACCATTCCTGAAGTATATTTAATGTTGAAATCAGTGGAGGTGGAAATCAAAAAGGAACATCAAGCGTTGATGGTGAATAAAACCACTAAGTTCAAGAAAGGCAAGGGTAAAAAGCGTTGTGGAATGTAGTAATTTAAAAAAAATCCTACGTACACGCAAGATCATGGTGATGCATAGCAACGAGAGGGGAGAGTATTGTCCACGTACCCTCGTAGACCGTAAGCGGAAGCGTTATGACAACGCGGTTGATGTAGTCGTACGTCTTCACGATCCGACCGATCCAAGTATCGAACGTACGGCACCTCCGAGTTCAGCACACGTTCATCTCGATGACGATCCCCAGACTCCGATCCAGCAAAGTGTCGGGGATGAGTTCCGTCAGCATGACGGCGTGGTGACGATGATGATGTTCTACCGGCGCAGGGCTTCGCCTAAACTCCGCGACGATATGACCGAGGTGGAATATGGTGGAGGGGGGCACCGCACACGGCTAAGGAAAGATCCGTAGATCAACTTGTGTGTTCTAGGGTGCCCCCTGCCACCGTATATAAAGGAGCAAGGGGGGTGCGGCCGGCCCTAGGAGGAGGCCCCCCTTGCCTAGTTGGACTAGGACTTGGGGGGAAGGAGGAGAGGGGGAAAGGAAAGGGGGGGCGCCGCCCCCCCCCCCCCCCTCCTTGTCCTATTTGGACTTGGGGGGGAGGGCGCGCGGCTGCCCCTTGGCCCCTTCTCCTCTTCCTCCACTAGGCCCAATAAGGCCCATTAGGTCACCGGGGGGTTCCGGTAACCTCCCGGTACTCCGGTAAAATGTCAATTTCACCCGGAACACTTCCGATGTCCAAACATAGGCTTCCAATATATCAATCTTTATGTCTCGACCATTTAGAGACTCCTCGTCATGTCCGTGATCACATCTGGGACTCCGAACAAACTTCAGTACATCAAAACTTATAAACTCATAATAAAACTGTCATCGTAACGTTAAGCGTGCGGACCCTACGGGTTCGAGAACTATGTAGACATGACCTAGAACTATTCTCGGTCAATAACCAATAGCGGAACCTGGATGCCCATATTGGCTCCTACATATTCTACGAAGATCTTTATCGGTCAAACCGCATAACAACATACGTTGTTCCCTTTGTCATCGGTATGTTACTTGCCCGATATTCGATCGTCGGTATCCAATACCTAGTTCAATCTCGTTACCGGCAAGTCTCTTTACTCGTTATGTAATGCATCATTCCGTAACTAACTCATTAGCTACATTGCTTGCAAGGCTTATAGTGATGTGCATTACCGAGAGTGCCCAGAGATACCTCTCCGACAATCGGAGTGACAAAACCTAATCTCGAAAGACGCCAACCCAACATGTACCTTCGGAGACACCTGTAGTACTCCTTTATAATCATCCAGTTATGTTGTGACGTTTGGTAGCACCCAAAGTGTTCCTCCGGTAAACGGCAGTTGCATAATCTCATAGTTACAGGAACATGTATAAGTCATGAAGAAAGCAATAGCAATATACTAAACAATCATGTGCTAGGCTAACGGAATGGGTCATGTCAATCACATCATTCTCCTAATGATGTGATCCCATTAATCAAATGAAAACACATGTCTATGGTTAGGAAACATAACCATCTTTGATTAATGAGCTAGTCAAGTAGAGGCATACTAGTGACGTTATGTTTGTCTATGTATTCACACATGTATCATGTTTCCGGTTAATACAATTCTAGCATGAATAATAAACATTTATCATGATATGAGGAAATAAATAATAACTTTATTATTGCCTCTAGTGCATATTTCCTTCAGTCTCCTACTTGCACTAGAGTCAATAATCTAGATTACACAATAATGATTCTAACACCCATGGAGTCTTGGTGATGATCATGTTTTGCTCGTGAGAGAGGCTTAGTCAATGGGTCTGCAACATTCAGATCCGTATGTATCTTGCAAATCTCTATGTCTCCCACCTGGACTTGGTCCCGAATGGAATTGAAGCGTCTCTTGATGTGCTTGGTCCTCTTGTGAAATCTGGATTCCTTTGCCAAGGAAATTGCACCAGTATTGTCACAGAAGATCTTCATTGGTCCCGATGCACTAGGTATGACACCTAGATCGGAAATGAACTCCTTCATCCAGACTCCTTCATTTGCTGCTTCCGAAGCAGCTATGTACTCCGCTTCACATGTAGATCCCGCCACGACGCTTTGTTTAGAACTGCACCAACTTACAGCTCCACCATTTAATAAAAACACGTACCCGGTTTGTGATTTAGAATCGTCCGGATCAGTGTCAAAGCTTGCATCGACGTAACCATTTACGACTATCTCTTTGTCACCTCCATATACGAGAAACATATCCTTAGTCCTTTTCAGGTATTTCAGGATGTTATTGACCGATGTCCAGTGATCCACTCCTGGATTACTTTGGTACCTTCCTGCCAAGCTTATTGCTAAGCACACGTCAGGTCTGGTACACAGCATTGCATACATGATAGAGCCTATGGCTAAAGCATAGGGAACATCTTTCATTTTCTCTCTATCTTCTGCTGTGGTCGGGCATTGAGTCTGACTCAACTTCACACCTTGTAGCACGGGCAAGAACCCTTTCTTTGCCTGATCCATTTTGAACTTTTTCAAAACTTTTTCAAGGTATGTGCTTTGTGAAAGTCCAATTAAGCGTCTTGATCTATCTCTATAAATCTTGATGCCCAATATGTAAGCAGCTTCACCGAGGTCTTTCATTGAAAAACTTTTATTCAAGTATCCCTTTATGCTATCCAGAAATTCTATATCATTTCCAATTAATTATCTAGAAATTCTATATCATTTCCAATTAATAATATGTCATCTACATATAATATCAGAAATGCTACAGATCTCCCACTCACTTTCTTGTAAATACAGGCTTCTCCAAAAGTCTGTATAAAACCATATGCTTTGATCACACTATCAAAGCGTTTATTCCAACTCCGAGATGCTTGCACCAGTCAATAAATGGATCGCTGGAGCTTGCACACTTTGTTAGCACCTTTTGGATCAACAAAACCTCTGGTTGCATCATATACAACTCTTCTTCCAGAAATCCATTCAAGAATGCAGTTTTGACATCCATTTGCCAAATTTCATAATCATAAAATGCAGCAATTGCTAACATGATTCGGACAGACTTAAGCATCACTACGGGTGAGAAAGTCTCATCGTAGTCAACCCCTTGAACTTGTCGAAAACCTTTCGCAACAAGTCGAGCTTTATAGACAGTTACATTACCATCAGCGGCAGTCTTCTTCTTAAAGATCCATTTATTCTCAATGGCTTGCCGATCATCGGGCAAATCAACCAAAGTCCATACTTTGTTCTCATACATGGATCCCATCTCAGATTTCATGGCCTCTAGCCATTTTGCGGAATCTGGGCTCATCATCGCTTCCTCATAGTTCGTAGGTTTGTCATGGTCAAGTAACATGACTTCCAGAATAGGATTACCGTACCACTCTGGTGCGGATCTTACTCTGGTAGACCTACCAGGTTCAGTAGAAACTTGATCTGAAGTTTCATGATCAATATCATTAGCTTCTCACTAATTGGTGTAGTTGTCACAGGAACCGGTTCTTGTGATGAACTACTTTCCAATAAGGGAGCAGGTACAGTTACCTCATCAAGTTCTACTTTCCTCCCACTCACTTCTTTCGAGAGAAACTCCTTCTCTAGAAAGGATCCAAATTTTGCAACGAAAATCTTGCCTTCAGATCTGTGATAGAAGGTGTACCCAACAGTCTCTTTTGGGTATCCTATGAAGACAAATTTCTCCGATTTGGGTTCGAGCTTATCTGGTTGAAGTTTCTTCACATAAGCATCGCAGCCCCAAACTTTAAGAAACGACAACTTTGGTTTCTTGCCAAACCATAGTTCATGAGGCGTTGTCTTAACGGATTTTGACGGTGCCCTATTTAACGTGAATGCGGCCGTCTCTAAAGCATAACCCCATAACGATAGCGATAAATCAGTAAGAGACATCATAGATCGCACCATATCTAGTAAAGTACGATTACGACGTTCGGACACACCATTTCGTTGTGGTGTTCCGGGTGGCGTGAGTTGCGAAACTATTCCGCATTGTTTCAAATGTAGACCAAACTCGTAACTCAAATATTCTCCTCCACGATCAGATCGTAGAAATTTTATTTTCTTGTTACGATGATTTTCCACTTCACTCTGAAATTCTTTGAACTTTTCAAATGTTTCAGACTTGTGTTTCATTAAGTAGATATACCCATATCTGCTCAAATCATCTGTGAAGGTGAGAAAATAACGATACCCGCCGCGAGCCTCAATATTCATTGGACCACAAACATCAGTATGTATGATTTCCAACAAATCAGTTGCTCGCTCCATAGTTCCGCAGAACGGCGTTTTAGTCATCTTGCCCATGAGGCACGGTTCGCAAGTACCAAGTGATTCATAATCAAGTGATTCCAAAAGCCCATCAGTATGGAGTTTCTTCATGCGCTTTATACCGAGATGACCTAAACGGCAGTGCCACAAATAAGTTGCACTATCATTATCAACTCTGCATCTTTTGGTTTCAACACTATGAATATGTGTATCACTACTATCAAGATTCAATAAAAATAGACCACTCTTCAAGGGTGCATGACCATAAAAGATATTACTCATATAAATAGAACAACCATTATTCTCTGACTTAAATGAATAACTGTTGGGGAACGTAGTAATTTCAAAAAAAAAAATCCTACGTACACGCAAGATCATGGTGATGCATAGCAACGAGAGGGGAGAGTATTGTCCATGTACCCTCGTAGACAGTAAGCGGAAGTGTTATGACAACGCGGTTGATGTAGTCGTACATCTTCACGATCCGACCAATCCAAGTACCGAACGTACGGCACCTCTGAGTTCAGCACACGTTCATCTCGATGACGATCCCCGGACTTCGATCCAGCAAAGTGTCGGGGATGAGTTCCGTCAGCACGATGGCGTGGTGACGATGATGATGTTCTACCAGCGCAGGGCTTTGCCTAAACTCCGCGACGATATGACCGAGGTGGAATATAGTGGAGGGGGGCACCGCACATGGCTAAGGAACGATCCGTAGATCAACTTGTGTGTTCTAGGGTACCCCCTGCCCTCGTATATAAAGGAGCAAGGGGGGGTGCAGCCGGCCCTAGGAGGAGGCGCGCCAGAGGAGTCCTACTCCCACCGGGAGTAGGACTCCCCCCTTCCCTAGTTGGACTAGGACTTGGGGGGAAGGAGGAGAGGGGGGAAAGGAAAGGGGGGCGCCGCCCCCCCCCCCCCCTCCTTGTCCTATTTGGACTTGGGGGGGAGGGCCGCGTGGCTGCCCCTTGGCCCCTTCTCCTCTTCCTCCACTAGGCCCAATAAGGCCCATTAGGTCACCGGGGTGTTCCGGTAACCTCCCGGTACTCCGGTAAATGCCGATTTCACCCGGAACACTTCTGATGTCCAAACATAGGCTTCCAATATATCAATATTTATGTCTCAACCATTTCGAGACTCCTCGTCATGTCCGTGATCACATCCGGAACTCCGAACAAACTTCGGTACATCAAAACTTATAAAATCATAATAAAACTGTCATCGTAACGTTAAGCGTGCGGACCCTACGGGTTCGAGAACTATGTAGACATGACCTAGAACTATTCTCGGTCAATAACCAATAGCGGAACCTGGATGCCCATATTGGCTCCTACATATTCTACGAAGATATTTATCGGTCAAACCGCATAACAACATACGTTGTTCCCTTTATCATCGGTATGTTACTTGCCCGAGATTCGATCGTCAATATCCAATACCTAGTTCAATCTCGTTACCAGCAAGTCTCTTTACTCGTTACGTAATGCATCATTCCGTAACTAACTCATTAGCTACATTGCTTGCAAGGCTTATAGTGATGTGCATTACCGAGAGGGCCCAGAGATACCTCTCTGACAATCGGAGTGACAAAACCTAATCTCGAAATACGCCAACCCAACATGAACCTTCGGAGACACCTATAGTACTCCTTTATAATCCCCCAGTTACGTTGTGACGTTTGGTAGCACCCAAAGTGTTCCTCCGGTAAACGGGAGTTGCATAATATCATAGTTACAGGAACATGTATAAGTCATGAAGAAAGCAATAGCAATATACTAAACGATCATGTGCTAGGCTAACGGAATGGGTCATGTCAATCACATCATTCTCCTAATGATGTGATCCCATTAATCAAATGACAACACATGTGTATGGTTAGGAAACATAACCATCTTTGATTAATGAGCTAGTCAAGTAGAGGCATACTAGTGACGTTATGTTTGTCTATGTATTCACACATGTATCATGTTTCCGGTTAATACAATTCTAGCATGAATAATAAACATTTATCATGATATGAGGAAATAAATAATAACTTTATTATTGCCTCTAGGGCATATTTCCTTCAAAAAGGGCTTCAAGAAAGACGGCAAGGGAGTTGTCGCGCCTGGTAAGCAAGCTGCCGGGAAGAAGCCAAAGAATGGACCCAAGCCTGAGACTGAGTGTTTTTATTGCAAGGGAAGTGGTCACTGGAAGCGGAACTACCCCAAGTACTTAGTGGACAAGAAGGCCGGCAACACCAAAGGTATATGTGATATACATGTTATTGATGTGTACCTTACCAGTACTCGTAGTAGCTCCTGAGTATTTGATACCGGTGCGGTTGCTCATATTTGTAACTCAAAACAGGAGCTGCGGAATAAGCGGAGACTGGCGAAGGACGAGGTGATGATGCGCGTTGGGAATGGTTCCAAGGTCGATGTGATCGCCGTCGGCACGCTACCTCTACATTTACCTATGGGATTAGTTTTAAACCTTAATAATTGTTATTTAGTGCCAGCTTTGAGCATGAACATTGTATCTGGATCTCGTTTAATACAAGATGGATACTCATTTAAATCCGAGAATAATGGTTGTTCTATTTATATGAGAGATATGTTTTATGGTCATGCCCCGCTGGTCAATGGTTTATTCTTAATGAATCTCGAACGTGATGTTACACATATTCATAGTGTGAATACCAAAAGATGTAAGGTTGATAATGATAGTCCCACATACTTGTGGCACTGCCGCCTTGGTCACATTGGTGTCAAACGCATGAAGAAGCTCCATGCAGATGAACTTTTGGAGTCTCTTGATTATGAATAATTTGAGACGTGCGAACCATGCCTCATGGGCAAAATGACCAAGACTCCGTTCTCCGGAACAATGGAGCGAGCAACCAACTTATTGGAAATCATACATACTGATGTGTGCGGTCCAATGAGCGTTGAGGCTCGCGGTGGCTATCGTTATGTTCTCACCCTCACTGATGACTTAAGTAGATATGGGTATGTCTACTTAATGAAACACAAGTCTGAGACCTTTGAAAAGTTCAAGGAATTTCAGGGTGAGGTAGAAAATCAACGTGACAGAAAAATAAAGTTCTTACGATCAGATCGTGGAGGGGAATATTTGAGTCACGAATTTGGCACACACTTAAGGAAATGTGGAATCATTTCACAACTCACGCCGCCTGGAACACCTCAGCGTAATGGTGTGTCCGAACGTCGTAATTGCACTCTATTGGATATGGTGCAATCTATGATGTCTCTTACCGATCTACCGCTATCATTTTGGGGTTATGCTTTAGAGACTACCGCATTCACTTTAAATAGGGCTCCATCGAAATCCGTTGAGACGACACCGTATGAATTATGGTTTGGGAGTAGTCATCGGAACGTGCCTGCCAAGCGTTCATAACGTCTTGTTCTGCAGGGAGAACAGGTGCATCACCTAGCGGTGCTTGTAGGACATAATCTTTCTTGGCAGCTATGAGGATGATCCTCAGGTTCCGGACCCAGTCCGTATAGTTGCTGCCATCGTCTTTCAGCTTGGTTTTCTCTAGGAACGCGTTGAAGTTGAGGACTACGTTGGCCACTTGATCTACAAGACATATTGTAAAACACTTAGACTAAGTTCATGATAATTAAGTTCATCTAATCAAATTATAATGAACTCCCACTCAGATTTGACATCCCTTTGGTCATCTAAGTGTTACACGATCCGAGTTGACTAGGCCGTGTCCGATCATCACGTGAGACGGACTAGTCATCGTCGATGAACATTCTCATGTTGATCGTATCTTCCATACGACTCGTGTTCGACCTTTCGGTCTCCGTGTTCCGAGGCCATGTCTGTACATGCTAGGCTCGTCAAGTTAACCCTAAGTGTTTTCGCTGTGTAAAACTGTCTTACACCCGTTGTATGTGAACGTAAGAATCTATCACACCCGATCACCACGTGGTGCTTCGAAACGACGAACTGTAGCAACGGTGCACAGTTAGGGGAGAACACTTCTTGAAATTTTGTAAGGGATCATCTTATTTACTACCGTCGTCCTAAGTAAACAAGATGCATAAAACATAATAAACATCACATGCAATTATATAAAGTAGTGACATGATATGGCCAATATCATATAGCTCCTTTGATCTTCATCTTCGGGGCTCCATGATCATCTTGTCACCGGCATGAAACCATGATCTCCATCATCGTGTGTTCATGAAGTTGTCACGCCAACAACTACTTCTACTTCTATGACTAACGCGTTTAGTAATAAAGTAAAGTAGTTTACATGGTGTTCTTCAATGACACGCAGGTCATACAAAAAATAAAGACAACTCCTATGGCTCCTGCCGGTTGTCATACTCATCGACATGCAAGTCATGATTCCTATTACAATAGCATGAACATCTCATACATGACATATAGATCATTCATCATTCATCACAACTTTGGCCATATCATATCACAAAGCACTTGCTGCAAAAACAAGTTAGACGTCCTCTAATTGTTGTTTGCAAGTTTTACGTGGCTGAAGTAGGGTTCTAGCAAGAACGTTTTCTTACCTACGTGAAAGCCACAACGTGATTTGTCAACTTCTATTTACCCTTCATAAGGACCCTTTTCATCGAATCCGCTTCAACTAAAGTAGGAGAGACAGACACCCGCCAGCCACCTTATGCAACTTGTGCATGTCAGTCGGTGGAACCGGTCTCACGTAAGCATACGTGTAAGGTTGGTCCGGGCCGCTTCATCCCACAATACCACTGAAGCAAGATAAGACTAGTAGCGGCAAGAAAGTTGACAAATCTACGCCCACAACAAATTGTGTTCTACTCGTGCAAGAGAACTACGCATAGACCTAGCTCATGATGCCACTGTTGGGGAACGTTGCAGAAAACAAAAAATTTCCTACGGTTTCACCAAGATCCATCTATGAGTTCATCTAGCAACGAGTGATTAGATGCATCTACATACCTTGTAGATCGCGAGCGGAAGCGTTCAAAGAACGGGGATGATGTAGTCGAACACAACGTGATCCAAATCACCGGAGATCCTAGCACCGAACGGACGGCACCTCCGCGTTCAACACACGTACGGAACAGCCACGTCTCCTCCTTCTTGATCCAGCAAGGGAGGGAGGAGAGGTTGAGGGAGATGGCACCAGCAGCAGCACGACGGCGTGGTGTTGATGGAGCTGCAGTACTCCGGCAGAGCTTCGCTAAGCACTATGGAGGAGGAGGAGGTGTTGGAGAGGGAGAAGGAGGAAACCAAAGGCCAAGGTATGAAGTCCCTCCTCTCCCCACTATATATAGGAGGGCCAAGGGGGGGTGGCCGGCCCTAGGAGATCCAATCTCCTAGGGGGGCGGCGGCCAAGGGGGGTTTCCCTCCCCCCCAAGGCACCTAGGAGGTGCCTTCCCCTCCTAGGACTCTTCCCCCCTCAAACCCTAGGCGCATGGGCCTATGTGGGGCTGGTGCCCTTGGCCCATGTAGGCCAAGGCGCACCCCCTACAGCCCATGTGGCCCCCCGGGACAGGTGGACCCACCCGGTGGACCCCCGGGACCCTTCCGGTGGTCCCGGTACAATACCGATAACCCCGAAACTTGTCCCGATGCCCGAAACAGGACTTCCCATATATAAATCTTTACCTCCGGACCATTCCGGAACTCCTCGTGATGTCCGGGATCTCATCCGGGACTCCGAACAACATTCGGGTTACTGCATATACATATCCCTACAACCCTAGCGTAACCGAACCTTAAGTGTGTAGACCCTACGGGTTCGGGAGACATGTAGACATGACCGAGATCGCTCTCCGGTCAATAACCAACAGCGGGATCTGGATACCCATGTTGGCTCCCACATGCTCCACGATGATCTCATCGGATGAACCACGATGTCGAGGATTTAATCAACCCCGTATGCAATTCCCTTTGTCAATCGATATGTTACTTGCCCGAGATTCGATCGTCGGTATCCCAATACCTCGTTCAATCTCGTTACCGGCAAGTCACTTTACTCGTACCGTAATGCATGATCCCGTGACCAGACACTTGGTCACTTTGAGCTCATTATGATGATGCATTACCGAGTGGGCCCAGTGATATCTCTCCGTCATACGGAGTGACAAATCCCAGTCTCGATCCGTGTCAACCCAACAGACACTTTTGGAGATACCCGTAGTCTACCTTTATAGTCACCCAGTTACGTTGTGACGTTTGATACACCCAAAGCACTCCTACGGTATCCGGGAGTTACACGATCTCATGGTCAAAGGAAAAGATACTTGACATTAGAAAAGCTCTAGCAAACGAACTACACGATCTCACGCTATGCTTAAGATTGGGTCTTGTCCATCACATCATTATCCTAATGATGTGATCCCGTTATCAATGACATCCAATGTCCATAGCCAGGAAACCATGACTATCTATTGATCAACGAGCTAGTCAACTAGAGGCTTACTAGGGACATGTTTGTGTCTGTTATTCACACATGTATTACGATTTCCGGATAATACAATTATAGCATGAATAAAGACAATTATCATGAACAAAGAAATATAATAATAATGCTTTTATTATTGCCTCTAGGGCATATTTCCAACAGTCTCCCACTTGCACTAGAGTCAATAATCTAGTTACATTGTGATGAATCGAACACCCATGGAATTCTGGTGTTGATCATGTTTTTCTCTAGGGAGAGGTTTAGTCAACGGATCTGCTACATTCAGGTCTGTATGTACTTTACAAATCTCTATGTCTCCATCTTGAACATTTTCACGAATGGAGTTGAAGCGACGCTTGATGTGCCTTGTCTTCTTGTGAAACCTGGGATTCTTGGCAAGTGCAATAGCTCCAGTGTTGTCACAGAAGAGCTTGATCGGCCCCGACGCATTGGGTATAACTCCTAGGTCGGTGATGAACTCCTTCACCCATATTGCTTCATGTGCTGCCTCCGAGGCTGCCATGTACTCCGCTTCACATGTAGATCCCGCCACGACGCTCTGCTTGCAACTGCACCAGCTTACTGCCCCACCATTCAAAATATACACGTATCCGGTTTGTGACTTAGAGTCATTCAGATCTGTGTCGAAGCTAGCGTCGACGTAACCCTTTACGACGAGCTCTTCGTCACCTCCATAAATGAGAAACATTTTCTTAGTCCTTTTCAGGTACTTCAGGATATTCTTGACCGATGTCCAGTGTTCCTTGCCGGGATTACTTTGGTATCTTCCTACCAAACTTACGGCAAGGTTTACATCAGGTCTGGTACACAGCATGGCATACATAATAGAACCTATGGCTGAGGCATAGGGGATGACACTCATCTCTTCTACATCTTCTGCCGTGGTCGGACATTGAGCTGAGCTCAATTTCACACCTTGCAAAACAGGCAAGAACCCTTTCTTGGACTGATCCATTTTGAACTTCTTCAAAATCTTATCAAGATATGTGCTTTGTGAAAGACCTATGAGGCGTCTTGATCTATCCCTATAGATCTTGATGCCTAATATATAAGCAGCTTCTCCAAGGTCCTTCATTGAAAAACTCTTATTCAACTAGGCCTTAATGCTGTCCAAAAGTTCTATATCATTTCCCATCAAAAGTATGTCATCTACATATAGTATGAGAAATGCTATAGAGCTCCCACTCACTTTCTTGTAAACACAGGCTTCTCCATAAGTCTGTGAGAACCCAAACGCTTTGATCATCTCATCAAAACGAATGTTCCAACTCCGAGATGCTTGCACCAGCCCATAAATCGAGCGTTGGAGCTTGCACACCTTGTCAGCATTCTTAGGATCGACAAAACCTTCCAGCTGCATCATATACAATTCTTCCTTAAGGAAACCATTAAGGAATGCCGTTTTGACGTCCATTTGCCAAATTTCATAATCATAAAATGCGGCAATCGCTAACATGATTCGGACGGACATCAGCTTCGCTACCGGTGAGAAAGTCTCATCGTAGTCAACCCCTTGAACTTGTCGATAACCCTTAGCGACAAGCCGAGCTTTATAGATGGTCACATTACCATCCGCGTCTGTCTTCTTCTTAAAGATCCATTTATTTTCTATGGCTCGCCGTTCTATGAGCAAGTCAGTCAAAGTCCATACTTCGTTTTCATACATGGATCCTATCTCGGATTTCATGGCTTCTAGCCATTTGTCGGAATCCGGGCACGCCATCGCTTCTTCATAGTTCGAAGGTTCACTGTTGTCTAACAACATGATTTCCAAGACAGGGTTGCCGTACCACTCTGGTGCGGAACGTGTCCTTGTGGACCTTCGAATTTCAGTAGGAGCTTGATCAGAAGTATCTTGATCATCATCATTAACTTCCTCTCTAGTCGGTGCAGGCACCTCAGGAACATTTTCTTGAGTTGCGCCATTTTCCAGTTCAAGAGGTAATACTTCATCAAGCTCTACTTTCCTCCCACTTACTTCTTTCGAGAGAAACTCTTTCTCCAGAAAGGACCCATTCTTGGCAACAAAGATCTTGCCTTCGGATCTGAGGTAGAAGATATACCCAACAGTTTCTTTAGGGTATCCTATGAAGACGCATTTTTCCGATTTGGGTTCGAGCTTTTCAGGTTGAAGTTTCCTGACATAAGCATCGCATCCCCAAACTTTTAGAAACGACAGCTTAGGTTTCTTCCCAAACCACAATTCATACGGTGTCGTCTCAACGGATTTCGATGGTGCCCTATTTAAAGTGAATGCGGCAGTCTCTAAAGCATAGCCCCAAAAAGATAGTGGTAAATCGGCAAGAGACATCATAGATCGCACCATATCTAATAGAGTGCGATTACGACGTTCGGACACACCATTACGCTGAGGTGTTCCAGGCGGCGTGAGTTGTGAAACTATTCCACATTTTCTTAAGTGTGTACCAAACTCGTGTCTCAAGTATTCTCCTCCACGATCTGATCGTAGAAACTTGATTTTCCTGTCACGTTGATTCTCAACTTCACTCTGAAATTCCTTGAACTTTTCAAAGGTCTCAGACTTGTGTTTCATTAAGTAGACATACCCATATCTACTCAAGTCATCAGTGAGGGTGAGAACATAATGATAGCCACCGCGAGCCTCAACACTCATTGGACCGCACACATCAGTATGTATGATTTCCAATAAGTTGGTTGCTCGCTCCATTGTTCCTGAGAATGGAGTCTTGGTCATTTTACCCATGAGGCATGGTTCGCACGTGTCAAATGATTCGTAATCAAGAGACTCTAAAATTCCATCAGCATGGAGCTTCTTCATGCGTTTGACACCTATGTGACCAAGGCGGCAGTGCCACAAGTATGTGGGACTATCACTATCAATCTTACATCTTTTGGTACTTACGCTATGAATATGTGTAGCATTACGCTCGAGATTCATAAAGAATAAACCATTCACCATCGGAGCATGACCATAAAACATATCTCTCATATAAATAGAACAACCATTATTCTCGGATTTAAATGAGTAGCCATCTCGAATTAAACGAGATCCTGATGCAATGTTCATGCTCAAACTTGGCACAAAATAACAATTATTGAGGTTCAAAACTAATCCCGTAGGTAAATGTAGAGGTAGCATGCCGACGGCGATCACATCGACCTTGGAACCATTCCTGACGCGCATCGTCACCTCGTCCTTCGCCAGTCTCCGTTTATTCAGCAGCTCCTGCTATGTGTTACAAATATGAGCAACGGCACCGGTATCAAATACCCAGGAGTCACTACGATTACTGGTAAGGTACACATCAATTACATGTATATCAAATATACCTTTGGTTTTGCCGGCCTTCTTGTCCGCTAAGTATTTGGGGCAGTTCCGCTTCTAGTGACCACTTTCCTTGCAATAAAAGCACTCAGTCTCGGGCTTGGGTCCATTCTTTGGCTTCTTCCCGGCAGCTTGCTTGCTGGGCGCGGCAACTACCTTGCTGTCCTTCTTGAAGTTCTTTTTACCCTTGCCCTTCTTGAACTTAGTGGTTTTATTGACCATCAACACTTGATGTTCCTTCTTGACTTCTACCTCTGCTGATTTCAGCATAGCAAATACTTCAGGAATGGTCTTTTCCATCCCCTGCATATTGAAGTTCATCACAAAGCTCTTGTAGCTTGGTGGAAGCGACTGGAGGATTCTGTCAATGACCGCATCATCCGGGAGATTAACTCCCAGCTGAGTCAAGCGGTTATGTAACCCAGACATAGTGAGTATGTGCTCACTGACAGAACTATTTTCCTCCATCTTACAGCTGAAGAATTTGTCGGAGACTTCATATCTCTCGACCTGGGCATGAGCTTGAAAAACCATTTTCAGCTCTTCGAACATCTCATATGCTCCATGTCTCTCAAAACGCTTTTGGAGCCCCGGCTCTAGGCTGTAAAGCATGCCGCACTGAACGAGGGAGTAGTCATCGGAACGTGCCTGCCAAGCGTTCATAACGTCTTGTTCTGCAGGGAGAACAGGTGCATCACCTAGCGGTGCTTGTAGGACATAATCTTTCTTGGCAGCTATGAGGATGATCCTCAGGTTCCGGACCCAGTCCGTATAGTTGCTGCCATCGTCTTTCAGCTTGGTTTTCTCCAGGAACGCGTTGAAGTTGAGGACTACGTTGGCCATTTGATCTACAAGACATATTGTAAAACATTTAGACTAAGTTCATGATAATTAAGTTCATCTAATCAAATTATAATGAACTCCCACTTAGATTTGACATCCCTTTGGTCATCTAAGTGTTACACGATCCGAGTTGACTAGGCCGTGTCCGATCATCACGTGAGACGGACTAGTCATCGTTGGTGAACATTCTCATGTTGATCGTATCTTCCATACGACTCGTGTTCGACCTTTCGGTCTCCGTGTTCCGAGGCCATGTCTGTACATGCTAGGCTCGTCAAGTTAACCCTAAGTGTTTTCGCTGTGTAAAACTGTCTTACACCCGTTGTATGTGAACGTAAGAATCTATCACACCCGATCATCACGTGGTGCTTCGAAACGACGAACTGTAGCAACGGTGCACAGTTAGGGGAGAACACTTCTTGAAATTTTGTAAGGGATCATCTTATTTACTACCGTCGTCCTAAGTAAACAAGATGCATAAAACATAATAAACATCACATGCAATTATATAAAGTAGTGACATGATATGGCCAATATCATATAGCTCCTTTGATCTTCATCTTCGGGGCTCCATGATCATCTTGTCACCGGCATGACACCATGATCTCCATCATCATGATCTCCATCATCGTGTCTTCATGAAGTTGTCACGCCAACGACTACTTCTACTTCTATGACTAACGCGTTTAGTAATAAAGTAAAGTAGTTTACATGGCGTTCTTCAATGACACGCAGGTCATACAAAAAATAAAGACAACTCCTATGGCTCCTGCCGGTTGTCATACTCATCGACATGCAAGTCATGATTCCTATTACAATAGCATGAACATCTCATACATGACATATAGATCATTCATCATTCATCACAACTTTGGCCATATCATATCACAAAGCACTTGCTGCAAAAACATGTTAGACGTCCTCTAATTGTTGTTTGCAAGTTTTACGTGGCTGAAGTAGGGTTCTAGCAAGAACGTTTTCTTACCTACGTGAAAGCCACAACGTGATTTGTCAACTTCTATTTACCCTTCATAAGGACCCTTTTCATCGAATCCGCTTCAACTAAAGTAGGAGAGACAGACACCCGCCAGCCACCTTATGCAACTTGTGCATGTCAGTCGGTGGAACCGGTCTCACGTAAGCGTACGTGTAAGGTTGGTCCGGGCCGCTTCATCCCACAATACCACAGAAGCATGATAAGACTAGTAGCGGCAAGAAAGTTGACAAATCTACGCCCACAACAAATTGTGTTCTACTCGTGCAAGAGAACTACGCATAGACCTAGCTCATGATGCCATTGTTGGGGAATGTTCCAGAAAACAAAAATTTTCCTACGGTTTCACCAAGATCCATCTATGAGTTCATCTAGCAACGAGTGATTATATGCATCTACATACCTTGTAGATCGCGAGCGGAAGCGTTCAAAGAACGGGGATGATGTAGTCGAACACGACGTGATCCAAATCACCGGAGATCCTAGCACCGAACGGACGGCACCTCCGCGTTCAACACACGTACGGAACAGCCACGTCTCCTCCTTCTTGATCCAGCAAGGGAGGGACGAGAGGTTGAGGGAGATGGCACCAGCAGCAGCACGACGGCGTGGTGTTGATGGAGCTGCAGTACTCCGGCAGAGCTTCTCTAAGCACTATGGAGGAGGAGGAGGTGTTGGAGAGGGAGAAGGAGGAAACCAAAGGCCAAGGTATGAAGTCCCTCCTCTCCCCACTATATAGAGGAGGGCCAAGGGGGGGTGGCCGGCCCTAGGAGATCCAATCTCCTAGGGGGGCGGCGGCCAAGGGGGGTTTCCCTCCCCCCCCAAGGCACCTAGGAGGTGCCTTCCCCTCCTAGGACTCTTCCCCCCTCAAACCCTAGGCGCATGGGCCTATGTGGGGCTGGTGCCTTTGGCCCATGTAGGCCAAGGCGCACCCCCTACAGCCCATGTGGCCCCCCGGGACAGGTGGACCCACCCGGTGGACCCCCGGGACCCTTCCGGTGGTCCCGGTACAATACCGATAACCCCGAAACTTGTCCCGATGCCCGAAACAGGACTTCCCATATATAAATCTTTACCTCCGGACCATTCCGGAACTCCTCATGACGTCCGGGATCTCATCCGGGACTCCGAACAACATTCGGGTTACTGCATATACATATCCCTACAACCCTAGCGTAACCGAACCTTAAGTGTGTAGACCCTACGGGTTCGGGAGACATGTAGACATGACCGAGATCGCTCTCCGGTCAATAACCAACAGCGGGATCTGGATACCCATGTTGGCTCCCACATGCTCCATGATGATCTCATCGAATGAACCACGATGTCGAGGATTTAATCAACCCCGTATGCAATTCCCTTTGTCAATCGATATGTTACTTGCCCGAGATTCGATCGTCGGTATCCCAATACCTCGTTCAATCTCGTTACCGGCAAGTCACTTTACTCGTACCATAATGCATGATCACGTGACCAGACACTTGGTCACTTTGAGCTCATTATGATGATGCATTACCGAGTGGGCCCAGTGATATCTCTCCGTCATATGGAGTGACAAATCCTAGTCTCGATCCGTGTCAACCCAACAGACACTTTCGGAGATACCCGTAGTCTACCTTTATAGTCACCCAGTTACGTTGTGACGTTTGATACACCCAAAGCACTCCTACGGTATCCGGGAGTTACACGATCTCATGGTCAAAGGAAAAGATACTTGACATTAGAAAAGCTCTAGCAAACGAACTACACGATCTCACGCTATGCTTAAGATTGGGTCTTGTCCATCACATCATTATCCTAATGATGTGATCCCGTTATCAATGACATCCAATGTCCATAGCCAGGAAACCATGACTATCTATTGATCAACGAGCTAGTCAACTAGAGGCTTACTAGGGACATGTTGGTGTCTGTTATTCACACATGTATTACGATTTCCGGATAATACAATTATAGCATGAATAAAGACAATTATCATGAACAAAGAAATATAATAATAATGCTTTTATTATTGCCTCTAGGGCATATTTCCAACAGTCTCCCACTTGCACTAGAGTCAGTAATCTAGTTACACTGTGATGAATCGAACACCCATGGAATTCTGGTGTTGATCATGTTTTGCTCTAGGGAGAGGTTTAGTCAACGGATCTGCTACATTCAGGTCCGTATATACTTTACAAATCTCTATGTCTCCATCTTGAACATTTTCACGAATGGAGTTGAAGCGACGCTTGATGTGCCTTGTCTTCTTGTGAAACCTGGGCTTCTTGGCAAGTGCAATAGCTCCAGTGTTGTCACAGAAGAGCTTGATCGGCCCCGACGCATTGGGTATAACTCCTAGGTCGGTGATGAACTCCTTCACCCATATTGCTTCATGTGCTGCCTCCGAGGCTGCCATGTACTCCGCTTCACATGTAGATCCCGCCACGACGCTCTGCTTGCAACTGCACCAGCTTACTACCCCACCATTCAAAATATACACGTATCCGGTTTGTGACTTAGAGTCATCCAGATCTGTGTCGAAGCTAGCGTCGACGTAACCCTTTACGACGAGCTCTTCGTCACCTCCATAAATGAGAAACATTTCCTTAGTCCTTTTCAGGTACTTCAGGATATTCTTGACCGATGTCCAGTGTTCCTTGCCGGGATTACTTTGGTATCTTCCTACCAAACTTACGACAAGGTTTACATCAGGTCTGGTACACAGCATGGCATACATAATAGAACCTATGGCTGAGGCATAGGGGATGACACTCATCTCTTCTACATCTTCTGCCGTGGTCGGACATTGAGCTGAGCTCAATTTCACACCTTGCAAAACAGGCAAGAACCCTTTCTTGGACTGATCCATTTTGAACTTCTTCAAAATCTTATCAAGATATGTGCTTTGTGAAAGACCTATGAGGCGTCTCGATCTATCCCTATAGATCTTGATGCCTAATATATAAGCAGCTTCTCCAAGGTCCTTCATTGAAAAACTCTTATTCAAGTAGGCCTTAATGCTGTCCAAAAGTTCTATATCATTTCCCATCAAAAGTATGTCATCTACATATAGTATGAGAAATGCTATAGAGCTCCCACTCACTTTCTTGTAAACACAGGCTTCTCCATAAGTCTATGAGAACCCAAACGCTTTGATCATCTCATCAAAACGAATGTTCCAACTCCGAGATGCTTGCACCAGCCCATAAATCGAGCGTTGGAGCTTGCACACCTTGTCAGCATTCTTAGGATCGACAAAACCTTCCGGCTGCATCATATACAATTCTTCCTTAAGGAAACCATTAAGGAATGCCGTTTTGACGTCCATTTGCCAAATTTCATAATCATAAAATGCGGCAATCGCTAACATGATTCGGGCGGACATCAGCTTCGCTACCGGTGAGAAAGTCTCATCGTAGTCAACCCCTTGAACTTGTCGATAACCCTTAGCGACAAGCCGAGCTTTATAGATGGTCACATTACCATCCGCGTCTGTCTTCTTCTTAAAGATCCATTTATTTTCTATGGCTCGACGTTCTACGAGCAAGTCAGTCAAAGTCCATACTTCGTTTTCATACATGGATCCTATCTCGGATTTCATGGCTTCTAGCCATTTGTCGGTATCCGGGCACGCCATCGCTTCTTCATAGTTCGAAGGTTCACTGTTGTCTAACAACATGATTTCCAAGACAGGGTTGCCGTACCACTCTGGTGCGGAACGTGTCCTTGTGGACCTTCGAATTTCAGTAGGAGCTTGATCAGAAGTATCTTGATCATCATCATTAACTTCCTCTCTAGTCGGTGCAGGCACCTCAGGAACATTTTCTTGAGTTGCGCCATTTTCCGGTTCAAGAGGTAATACTTCATCAAGCTCTACTTTCCTCCCACTTACTTCTTTCGAGAGAAACTCTTTCTCTAGAAAGAACCCATTCTTGGCAACAAAGATCTTGCCTTCGGATCTGAGGTAGAAGATATACCCAACAGTTTCTTTAGGGTATCCTATGAAGACGCATTTTTCCGATTTGGGTTCGAGCTTTTCAGGTTGAAGTTTCCTGACATAAGCATCGCATCCCCAAACTTTTAGAAACGACAGCTTAGGTTTCTTCCCAAACCACAATTCATACGGTGTCGTCTCAACGGATTTCGACGGTGCCCTATTTAAAGTGAATGCGGCAGTCTCTAAAGCATAGCCCCAAAAAGATAGTGGTAAATCGGAAAGAGACATCATAGATCGCACCATATCTAATAGAGTGCGATTACGACGTTCGGACACACCATTACGCTGAGGTGTTCCAGGCGGCGTGAGTTGTGAAACTATTCCACATTTTCTTAAGTGTGTACCAAACTCGTGTCTCAAGTATTCTCCTCCACGATCTGATCGTAGAAACTTGATTTTCCTGTCACATTGATTCTCAACTTCACTCTGAAATTCCTTGAACTTTTCAAAGGTCTCAGACTTGTGTTTCATTAAGTAGACATACCCATATCTACTCAAGTCATCAGTGAGGGTGAGAACATAACGATAGCCACCGCGAGCCTCAACACTCATTGGACCGCACACATCAGTATGTATGATTTCCAATAAGTTGGTTGCTCGCTCCATTGTTCCTGAGAATGGAGTCTTGGTCATTTTACCCATGAGGCATGGTTCGCACGTGTCAAATGATTCGTAATCAAGAGACTCTAAAAGTCCATCAGCATGGAGCTTCTTCATGCGTTTGACACCTATGTGACCAAGGCGGCAGTGCCACAAGTATGTGGGACTATTACTATCAATCTTACATCTTTTGGTACTTACACTATGAATATGTGTAGCATTACGCTCGAGATTCATAAAGAATAAACCATTCACCATCGGAGCATGACCATAAAACATATCTCTCATATAAATAGAACAACCATTATTCTCGGATTTAAATGAGTAGCCATCTCGAATTAAACGAGATCCTGATACAATGTTCATGCTCAAACTTGGCACAAAATAACAATTATTGAGGTTCAAAACTAATCCCGTAGGTAAATGTAGAGGTAGCGTGCCGACGGCGATCACATCGACCTTGGAACCATTCCCGACGCGCATCGTCACCTCGTCCTTCGCCAGTCTCCGTTTATTCCGCAGCTCCTGCTGTGTGTTACAAATATGAGCAACGGCACCGGTATCAAATACCCAGGAGTCACTACGATTACTGGTAAGGTACACATCAATTACATGTATATCAAATATACCTTTGGTTTTGCCGGCCTTCTTGTCCGCTAAGTATTTGGGGCAGTTCCACTTCTAGTGACCACTTTCCTTGCAATAAAAGCACTCAGTCTCGGGCTTGGGTCCATTCTTTGGCTTCTTCCCGGCAGCTTGCTTGCTGGGCGCGGCAACTACCTTGCTGTCCTTCTTGAAGTTCTTTTTACCCTTGCCCTTCTTGAACTTAGTGGTTTTATTGACCATCAACACTTGATGTTCCTTCTTGACTTCTACCTCTGCTGATTTCAGCATAGCAAATACTTCAGGAATGGTCTTTTCCATCCCCTGCATATTGAAGTTCATCACAAAGCTCTTGTAGCTTGGTGGAAGCGACTGGAGGATTCTGTCAATGACCGCATCATCCGGGAGATTAACTCCCAGCTGAGTCAAGCGGTTATGTAACCCAGACATAGTGAGTATGTGCTCACTGACAGAACTATTTTCCTCCATCTTACAGCTAAAGAATTTGTTGGAGACTTCATATCTCTCGACCTGGGCATGAGCTTGAAAAACCATTTTCAGCTCTTCGAACATCTCATATGCTCCATGTCTCTCAAAACGCTTTTGGAGCCCTGGCTCTAGGCTGTAAAGCATGCCGCATTGAACGAGGGAGTAGTCATCGGAACGTGCCTGCCAAGCGTTCATAACGTCTTGTTCTGCAGGGAGAACAGGTGCATCACCTAGCGGTGCTTGTAGGACATAATCTTTCTTGGCAGCTATGAGGATGATCCTCAGGTTCCGGACCCAGTCCGTATAGTTGCTGCCATCGTCTTTCAGCTTGGTTTTCTCTAGGAACGCGTTGAAGTTGAGGACTACGTTGGCCATTTGATCTACAAGACATATTGTAAAACATTTAGACTAAGTTCATGATAATTAAGTTCATCTAATCAAATTATAATGAACTCCCACTCAGATTTGACATCCCTTTGGTCATCTAAGTGTTACACGATCCAAGTTGACTAGGCCGTGTCCGATCATCACGTGAGACGGACTAGTCATCGTCGGTGAACATTCTCATGTTGATCGTATCTTCCATACGACTCGTGTTCGACCTTTCGGTCTCCGTGTTCCGAGGCCATGTCTGTACATGCTAGGCTCGTCAAGTTAACCCTAAGTGTTTTCACTGTGTAAAACTGTCTTACACCCGTTGTATGTGAACGTAAGAATCTATCACACCCGATCATCACGTGGTGCTTCGAAACGACGAACTGTAGCAACGGTGCACAGTTAGGGGAGAACACTTCTTGAAATTTTGTAAGGGATCATCTTATTTACTACCGTCGTCCTAAGTAAACAAGATGCATAAAACATAATAAACATCACATGCAATTATATAAAGTAGTGACATGATATGGCCAATATCATATAGCTCCTTTGATCTTCATCTTCGGGGCTCCATGATCATCTTGTCACCGGCATGACACCATGATCTCCATCATCATGATCTCCATCATCGTGTCTTCATGAAGTTGTCACGCCAACGACTACTTCTACTTCTATGACTAACGCGTTTAGTAATAAAGTAAAGTAGTTTACATGGCGTTCTTCAATGACACGCAGGTCATACAAAAAATAAAGACAACTCCTATGGCTCCTGCCGGTTGTCATACTCATCGACATGCAAGTCATGATTCCTATTACAATAGCATGAACATCTCATACATGACATATAGATCATTCATCATTCATCACAACTTTGGCCATATCATATCACAAAGCACTTGCTGCAAAAACAAGTTAGACGTCCTCTAATTGTTGTTTGCAAGTTTTACGTGGCTGAAGTAGGGTTCTAGCAAGAACGTTTTCTTACCTACGTGAAAGCCACAACGTGATTTGTCAACTTCTATTTACCCTTCATAAGGACCCTTTTCATCGAATCCGCTTCAACTAAAGTAGGAGAGACAGACACCCGCCAGCCACCTTATGCAACTTGTGCATGTCAGTCGGTGGAACCGGTCTCACGTAAGCATACGTGTAAGGTTGGTCCGGGCCGCTTCATCCCACAATACCACTGAAGCAAGATAAGACTAGTAGCGGCAAGAAAGTTGACAAATCTACGCCCACAACAAATTGTGTTCTACTCGTGCAAGAGAACTACGCATAGACCTAGCTCATGATGCCACTGTTGGGGAACGTTGCAGAAAACAAAAAATTTCCTACGGTTTCACCAAGATCCATCTATGAGTTCATCTAGCAACGAGTGATTAGATGCATCTACATACCTTGTAGATCGCGAGCGGAAGCGTTCAAAGAACGGGGATGATGTAGTCGAACACAACGTGATCCAAATCACCGGAGATCCTAGCACCGAACGGACGGCACCTCCGCGTTCAACACACGTACGGAACAGCCACGTCTCCTCCTTCTTGATCCAGCAAGGGAGGGAGGAGAGGTTGAGGGAGATGGCACCAGCAGCAGCACGACGGCGTGGTGTTGATGGAGCTGCAGTACTCCGGCAGAGCTTCGCTAAGCACTATGGAGGAGGAGGAGGTGTTGGAGAGGGAGAAGGAGGAAACCAAAGGCCAAGGTATGAAGTCCCTCCTCTCCCCACTATATATAGGAGGGCCAAGGGGGGGTGGCCGGCCCTAGGAGATCCAATCTCCTAGGGGGGCGGCGGCCAAGGGGGGTTTCCCTCCCCCCCAAGGCACCTAGGAGGTGCCTTCCCCTCCTAGGACTCTTCCCCCCTCAAACCCTAGGCGCATGGGCCTATGTGGGGCTGGTGCCCTTGGCCCATGTAGGCCAAGGCGCACCCCCTACAGCCCATGTGGCCCCCCGGGACAGGTGGACCCACCCGGTGGACCCCCGGGACCCTTCCGGTGGTCCCGGTACAATACCGATAACCCCGAAACTTGTCCCGATGCCCGAAACAGGACTTCCCATATATAAATCTTTACCTCCGGACCATTCCGGAACTCCTCGTGATGTCCGGGATCTCATCCGGGACTCCGAACAACATTCGGGTTACTGCATATACATATCCCTACAACCCTAGCGTAACCGAACCTTAAGTGTGTAGACCCTACGGGTTCGGGAGACATGTAGACATGACCGAGATCGCTCTCCGGTCAATAACCAACAGCGGGATCTGGATACCCATGTTGGCTCCCACATGCTCCACGATGATCTCATCGGATGAACCACGATGTCGAGGATTTAATCAACCCCGTATGCAATTCCCTTTGTCAATCGATATGTTACTTGCCCGAGATTCGATCGTCGGTATCCCAATACCTCGTTCAATCTCGTTACCGGCAAGTCACTTTACTCGTACCGTAATGCATGATCCCGTGACCAGACACTTGGTCACTTTGAGCTCATTATGATGATGCATTACCGAGTGGGCCCAGTGATATCTCTCCGTCATACGGAGTGACAAATCCCAGTCTCGATCCGTGTCAACCCATCAAACACTTTCGGAGATACCTGTAATGCACCTTTATAGTCACCCAGTTACGTTGTGACGTTTGATACACCCAAAGCACTCCTACGGTATCCGGGAGTTACACGATCTCATGGTCAAAGGAAAAGATAGTTGACATTAGAAAAGCTCTAGCAAACGAACTACACGATCTCACGCTATGCTTAAGATTGGGTCTTGTCCATCACATCATTATCCTAATGATGTGATCCCGTTATCAATGAAATCCAATGTCCATAGCCAGGAAACCATGACTATCTATTGATCAACGAGCTAGTCAACTAGAGGCTTACTAGGGACATGTTGGTGTCTGTTATTCACACATGTATTACGATTTCCGGATAATACAATTATAGCATGAATAAAGACAATTATCATGAACAAAGAAATATAATAATAATGCTTTTATTATTGCCTCTAGGGCATATTTCCAACACCACCCCCCTAGGGCCCATGCGCCTAGGGTTGGGGGAAACCCTAAAGGGGGCGCCCCCCTTGCTTGGGGGGCAAGCCCCCTTCCCTTGGCCGCCGCACCCCCCCCCCTCTAGATCTCATCTAGAGGGGGCCGGCCCCCTTCCCCTTCTCCCTATAAATAGAGGGGCGAGGGGAGGGCTGCAACACCACATCCAAGGCGTAGCCCCTCCCCTCCCCAACACCTCTCCTCCTCCGCAAGAGCTTGGCGAAGCCCTGCCGGAGAACTGCCGCTCCATCACCACCACGCCGTCGTGCTGCTGCTGGAGCCCTCTTCCTCAACCTCTCCCTCCTCCTTGCTGGATCAAGGCGCGGGAGACGTCACCGGGCTGCACGTGTGTTGAACGCGGAGGCACCGTTGTTCGGTGCTTAGATTGGATTCGGCCGCGATCTGAATCGCTACGTGTACGACTCCTCCAACCGCGTTCTTGCAACGCTTCCGACTCGCGATCTTCAAGGGTATGAAGATGCACTCCCATCTCTCTTGTTGCTAGTTACTCCATAGATTGATCTTGCTGATGCATAGAAATTTTTTAATTTATGCAACGATCCCCAACAATTGGTGATGGAGGATGGTTGATGATGACGACGGCGACGAATCCCCTCTCTGGAGCCCCGAACGGACTCCAGATCAGCCCTCCCGAGAGATATTAGGGCTTGGTGGCAGCTCCGTATCGTAAAACGCGATGAAACTTTCTCTCTGATTTTTTTTCTCCGCGAAACGGAATATATAGAGTTGGAGTTGAGGTCGATGGAGCATCAGGGGGTCCACGAGACAGGGAGCGCGCCCAGGGGGAGGGGCGCACCTCCCACCCTCGTGGACAGGGTGTGGGCCCCCTGGCCTTGATTCTTTCGCCAGTACTTTTTATATTTTCCAAAAGTTATCTCCGTGGATTTTCAGGTCATTCCGAGAACTTTTGTTTTCTGCACAATAAACAACATCATGGCAGTTTTGCTGAAAACAGCGTCAGTCCGGGTTAGTTTCATTCAAATCATGCAAGTTAGAGTCCAAAACAAGGGCAAAAGTGTTTGAAAAAGTAGATACGTTGGAGACGTATCAGCCTCTCGGAGCTGCAATGGAGCGTCGGCGGCGATTTGGCGCTAACCACGGCGAGCGGCCGACTGGGCACTGCAACTCCGGTGATGTCGCCTTGAAACTGCTGGGAGCATCGCCGATGTTGGAATGGGGCAATGTTGGGCCGCCAGAAGCATAGTTGGTGCTGCAGTGGAGCATCACCAGACGTTGGAGCATGATACAGCTCTCCTCGGAGCAACCTGTAAACGCATGGAGCACGTATGGTGCGTTGCAGCATACCCTATGGCCGGAGGCGCCGCAGAGAGACAGGTTGGGGACGGAATCGATGGTGTGATTGAGCGCATCTCATGCCCTGGAGGCAACTTAACATTCCGTAAAATCATCGAGATGATGCGTAGCACTAGTCTTTTTTCCTTCCTTTCTTTTTCAATGGTATTCTTTTGGTCTTTCATTTGTGTACTGTTGATGGTCTTTTCAAGATTATTTTTTAATTTTTGTTGTTTCTTCAATACTTATCTACTTTTCCACATAGATTGTACATTTTTTGTATACACAAGGATTTATAAACCTTTAACATTTTTAAATACATTATTCACATTTTTAAATACAAGTTTTGATGTTTAATTTTTTCCATACATATTATACATTTTCTCTATAAATCTGAAATATTTGTGTAAACATTTAAAAAATACCAATAGATGATTAAGATTTTTTTCAAATACATGTTTTTGCACATTTTTCAAATACATGTTAAACATATTTCAAATACACGTTAAAATATTTTTATGAATGATAAGAAAGATAAAACTATGCTGACATTTCTTTACATTTGTATAAATATAAATTTAAAATGTTACAAACACATTTTTTGAAACATGTAAACATTTTTTAAAATTTACATCCTCCATTCTTAATTATAAGATGTTCTAACATTATGCATTACAATCCGTATGTAGTCCATATTGAAATATTTGAAAGTCTTATAATTCCGAATGGAGGTAATAACCTACATTTCTCAATTGTACACATAAATATTTTAAATAGATGAACACTTTTATCATCGTCTAAACATTTTTAAAAATGTCACATATTTTTTTGAAACACAACATTTCCTAAATTTAGCATACATTTTTTGGTTGTATGAACCATTATTTTTTAGCCACACATACATTTTTTTTCAGATGTGTGATTTTTTTGAAATGTTCAAAAACATTTCTTTTGAATGATTTCAATCTTTAAAAAAATTATGCTAAAAATTTGTGTACACTGCATTAACCTTTTACAAATTCATAGTTTTTTAAATTTTAAATAAATTTAAATTATGGAATGTATGTATTTAGATATATTTTTAAAAAACATCATAAAAACAAAAAGAAACGAATGACAAAGCAAAGAAAAATGAACTATTGTGCCAACCCAACTGCCCGCTCGCTTTGGGCTATGCTATATGTTTCAAATCACGTCAG
Source organism: Triticum timopheevii (assembly GCA_963921465.1). Classification (NCBI taxonomy): domain Eukaryota; kingdom Viridiplantae; phylum Streptophyta; class Magnoliopsida; order Poales; family Poaceae; genus Triticum; species Triticum timopheevii. Next base: position 450,072,948 of record OY997272.1, on the reverse strand, counting down.
GCGATGTATTATGGACGCTCCCCAAGGCATCTCCTATATGATTCTTAAGGCGCCCGTTATAGTATAATTTGCAAATGGGAGCACCCCCCCCCCCTCTCGGCCAGCCCGTCTACAGCACACCCAAAATGTGTTTAATTACTTATTTTAATACTAGTTTTTTCCTTTTCCTTTTTTTGAATATGCATGAACTTTTGTTAAGAAAACAATGGTTTGTTTTTCGAAAATTGATGAACTTTTTTCTGAACTTGTGAACTATTTTCTGAAAATTCATGAATTGGTTTTACAAAATTGATGAACTTTTTCCAAATTTGATGTCAAAATTGATTATCTTTTTTCAAATCCAGTGATGTTCCAACTTAGATGATTTTTTTTCAAATTTCATGAAATTTATTCAAATGTGTGAACATTTTTTTCAAGTCGACGATTTTTTTCGTAATCAGGAAACATTCAGGTGAGCGCCACGGAGGAGATCGGGCGCTAAGGGCGGTATATAGGACGTCCCGCTCCGCAATCGGAGAGCAAAAGACTCGCTTCCGCCCGCAAAAGGCCGCATTTCCACACATTTCTACGAGGCCGAATGGACCGCGGTAGCTATATGTCTCGCGTAAGAGCGGGAACTTTTTTATACATGTTTATCATTTTTAAATACATGTTTTAGTCCTATCATTGCGTGGATCTTTATATTTTGTGTCATCTAGTACTGTTCACTGTCCAAGAATTCATCCGAGTAATTAGTTAACAGACAGTTAATCGCTACTCTTTGGATGGCCGAATCGAATGGCATCTATTCATTGCGTTAACTTTTCAGGCCGATTAACTTGCTTATGAGACCGATTAATAGGTTCTCGAGGCTATTAATCGTTGCTGACGCATTGACTTAGGGGCAAACGAAGCCCATTTTTTTGGTGTGTAACCCCTCCATCCCTCTCTCACTCCTAAATAGTTAGGATTTATTCCGCAAAAAATAAAATAAAATAGTTAGGGTTTGACCAAATCGTAACATATTTGGTGTATTGCATAGTTGAGAGCATGAGAGTATGATATAATACCTAAAAAAATAGATATATGTTGGCAGGTTCTTATTAATCTATCGATTAATGGTCGGCCGATTAATTCAGTTAATAGGCCAATTCACCAACGAAACTGCTATGTGGACGACGAATAGCCTAGACGAAACTTGCACGAAGGCCAATCCAGCCGTCGCTGCACCTTTGGTGATATGAATGGACGAGTTGATCTAGGCTGCCGTGCACAAATCGTCCACCCAGCGTCTTGTACATAGCAGTGCTGATTCACCAATTAATCGCTACTCACAAGCCAATCGAGCATCTACCAGTTACCGATTTCCTCAGCAATGCTATTGTTTATCGTTTTGTTCTTGGAGCCTTTTGAAGTTTTGCGAGTTGATGGGCCAGGACTACGTCCACTATAGAACAATAATAAATGTAGCATTGCCTAGAAAATACGAAGTACTCTCCATTAAATCTCCCTCTTGTCCCTAAATAGACGACGCATAAATTAAATTAAAATTCAACTGTTTCTAAGTTTGACCAAATGAGAAACGTCTGTGCGGGTCGACGTACAGCTGGGTAACAAGCGTAGCACCTGTAGTACTAGTAGGTATGAATATGAACACTGACAATGCTAAAATGGCAGTACGCGTGGTGGGTCGTCGATCAGTCCGTCACCGTGGAGCCTTACCCTAGCTACTACTACCCGTCGGTGTTTCTCGTGCTGAAAGGTTCAGAGTCGACGTCGACGCGATTACGTGAAATCGATTAGGTTTCCCCGCGTATCTATGCTCGGTTTCGCAGCGTTGGTTGGGACCTTTGGGACTGTGGTGGGGGTAGCGGTTTGCGACTTCTCACAACGTACTTTTGCGCGCCAACTGCACATATTCTAATGGAGATGATGGTTGACCATGCACGCTTCTTCTGTGAAGCGGTTGAACAGTCTGCTCGATCGAACTGACATAATGCTTACACACGTCTTTGCACTTTTTGCTAGTCAAAGCGTTTGCCGTTTGGTGCAGTCTGAAAGGATCCTTGCAGGTGCACCATACGGGAGTAGTACTCGTCAAACACCATGCACGGAGTAATACTTTTTGCTTGGTGTTGCACGGGAAGGAACCTGGGCTGGACCGTGGATTCAAACCTCCTCGTCTTATCTAAAGAAAATGAAATACATCACCCACTGAGCTTTACCACGTTAAAAGATGGGGTACAAGAGTCAAGCGGAGCCCGTGTAACTAACTAATCGCGTTTGTTGCGAGCAGGGACGACGGTCATTAATAAGTGTCGCTTGCACCAAGTCTGAAACTGCTCGCTGTACGCATATGCTTGGATTTGGGATCCTGGACGGAGACGGAGACCACTCGTAGTCGGTCGATGGGAGTACTGATCTGATCACCATCACAGAACCATTTAAAGGTAAGGTCACGGAATTACCACGCGCATTGTGACTTACATCATCACTTCACCGCTTGACCCAGCCAGCTTTGGTCGCGGAATAATCCCACTCTCGCCCGCCGTACGTGCCTTTCCCCGGTCAAGACCAGGCCAGTCGCCGCTCCGGGCGCCACCGCGCAAATTCGTATGGAGCCGCGGCGTTTGGCTTTTCCGATACGGACGCGGCCGCCGCATCCGTTTTCTCCGGTCTGGACGATCTGAATATCCTGGCACTGACAGCACTAAAATATCGCGACTTTTTTCTGACCCGGCCGGCCGGAGCGACAGATTAATTGAGAGATCTCATCATTAATTAAAGCAACGACGACGTACTAGTAGTACGTCGATCGCCGACGAGGTCAGAGGTTTTGAGCTTTGAACGCGCCACGTACGACTCTCTCTCGATCTCTCGTGCCGCCCGGCGTATTTCTGAGATGTCCCGGCCGCGATTGATTCATTGGTCGACCGTCCGTCGCTATGGGCCAAACGCATGGAGACAACAGCGCGTCGCTCGCACGCACGCATACGTTTCTGGTCGGAGGAAAGCAAGACATGGACCGGCGGCGGAGCGTTGGCCGGATCGTACATGCGGAAACGGAGTATATACGGCGCGCTGATCTAGTCGTGGACGGACGGACGGTCGCGGCGGTGCACGCCGGCCGGCCGCATGGGGACTGAATTTGAAGCCGTGGCACCATGCTGCACGCCGGTGGTTGGCACGCACGCACGCACGCCGGTTTTGTTGGCATGCACGCCGGTAGCTTGCATGGTACGTAGGAGGCGTAGGCACGGCACGTGCGCGGCCTCAACTGTTATTCTTTTTCCCATGCACCGGCGCACGTCGTGCTCATGGGACGGATCATGTATGATGTAAGGTTCTGCACTCATGTGTTTGTTCAGTGCTCCAAGATACGCGATGCCCACAGAATGTTCCGGACGGGTCGATAAGGGTAGGCTCCGCACATGCACAAACATGATCAGACATCAGACCGGTGATGAGAGCGCACACGTACCCGATCGAGGTCAACCGTCGTGGGCGCGCCCACCATCCGACTCTCAGCCGATACATACGTTCACCTCCCGGCAACCGTCGCTCCTACGCAAAGGAGCGCCCGTAACGTGTCGTCTGTTCCGATGCACATGCGGGCCGTGTCATGATCGTAACGTCGACGTGCGCGCTGCAGAACATGTGTGCATGCCATCATAGCCTCATCAAAAAAGCCCAGGGTGGCCTCCATGGCTACGATACGATATGACCGACGACGAGGATTCTTTCTTTACGTGGCCAACTGCGCGGCCACGCCTAAAGGCGTCGCCGGCCGGCCGGCCAGGACCCAGAAACGCACTCCCAAAAGGTGTCAAAATGATATCATATCATATCAAAGCGGTATGGCTAAGATCGGTTTTACCGGCTTGCCTTCCGGTCACTCGACCCTATCGCGCACGGGAGACACGAGAGAGAGAGGGAGGGAAGGGAAGACGACGCGAAATGTGGCGATCGAGCAGGGTGAGATTCGCGATCCACCACCGGCCGGCATGTCGTCGGGGCGGGGCAGGTGGACCCGCCGTGTTGGCCAGCTCCGGTCGAATCGGGAGACGCGGCAGGCAACCGCTGGCTAATCGAGACGTGCGGCCGGCGATCGGTCGAGCATCGCCCGTCGTCGCCTTTGCATAAAGCAGCGCTCGCACTCGCTCCATCGACATGCTGCGGGCAGCATCCGCATCCATCAATCCGTCCTGTGTTTGCCGGGCCGGTCGTTCTGTTTCTTTCATCAAATGAACGAAACAAAAACTAGGGACGTGTTTGGTAGCCTGCGTAAGAGCATGAAATCCGGTCCCTCATTTGCGGGCGTGTTCGTGAACAGCGCCGGACGGCCCCTCATTTGGGCAGCCGCACATCTACACAATTTAAATGCGGATTCTCAAATCCATCTAATTCATACACGTTGATCTTACAATACAAATTATTCTAATTCAAAGTTCAAAACAAATACGACAAAGCAAAAAAAAAAGTTTAACAATTCGGACATGCCAAAATGAAGGACAAATTTCTCAAAAGTTGAGAATGTTGTACCTCTTGCCTTTGCCGTCTTTGGCTTTCTTTTTCTTCTTACTCGAATTGGGATACGATGTTGTCCCACCTTCAAATAAAGGGCAAGTTGGATCCCACTGCATTTGGGTCGAATCTTCATTATCATTGATCATGTTCAACATAACAATCTCTTAAATGACCATGGTTTTCAAGCACTGATTATGTCCGGTATGAACTAGCGGTCTATGTAAAACATTGAACATGGCATATGTAAAGTTGATCAGACAGGAGCAACAAGAACATACCGAATCTTGTTGCGTCATTTCGTCGAACAGGTCGTGGTCAGCCCGGGCGCCGCCGGTGCCCGTGCTTGTCCGCGCCCGAACGCACTGCAGAGAGTGACAGACGTCCACCGGTGGCATATGCGTGGGCGGATATAGCGAAAACGACCAGGACTATGCAAAATCCAGCATTTTTCTACAGGACGGCCGATTTTGCGAGATCTATCCATGGAAAAAATACACCCTCATCGGCTAAATAGGCGGTTATTAGGGCATCTCCAAGTCGGACCCGCAAATCGCCCACATCCGTCCGAACCGCGCAAGCCATCTAACGCGGGCCTGTATCGGTCTGCAGGGCGGTCCGGACGCGTTTTCTCCCGTAAATTGGAGACAAAGTGGGGGAAGGTTTGTGGGAGTACGAACACTCGAAACATAGGACTCTCACACCTGCAGCCCACCCAATACCCCCTCTCGGTCCCATTTCCTTCCACTCCGCCCATTCTCCACCTTGTTTTGCATCCGCGCCCTCCACCTCCGTCGTCGCCGTTGTACATCTCCGGCCGTCACAGAGGCATTGCCGGACGTCCGCAACCTGCACCGACGCGCCGCTCGCCTTTACGACGGAGTTGTCCACCCTGAAGTCGTTTGTACCTAGGTACACTCCGCCCATTGTCGACGACCTCTATGGCGGACACCATGCCCGGCAGGTGTTTGGTCAAATGCCATTGAGCTTATTTTAAAATGTTATGTCATTTTTTAGAGTACGAAGGATGGCAAACTACTCGACCATGAAGGATGAGTTGTTGTGCGATGCGTGGCTGGCCGTATCCGCGGATTTCGTAGGCAGGAGCAGAGGGCCGGCCTTCTGGGAGCAAGTGCATGAAAAGTTTCACACGCGAAAGCATATTGCGCCCTACGACATGTACATCATTCAACCACGCAACGTGAGGTCGTTGTCGTATTACTATCACGCTATATAGATCAGCGTGACCAAGTTTTGCGATGTGATTCGTCAGCTCGAGGCAACGTGGCCATTGCACGCGGCAGAGGGCCAGATCGTAAGTTTTGCTTACTCTTTCTCAACTTGTTGATTGATTCATTCACTCAATGTTGTCTACACATTATATGTAGCCTGCACGCGCTGTCGTGGTGTACCATAGGACAAAGGGGCGGTCATTTACGTGCACACACTGTTGGATGAAGCTGAAGAGGCAGTATGTGTGAGACAACATGATCCGTTCATGAAAAACCTGTTGGACATTCGTTTAATCTCGCAGAATCTTGAGACATTATTGTATTAGACTTAATTTGCATGCTATGTTTTGATGATTTGTGCTATTTTTTATTCGAATTTTGATGAATATCGGCCAGTTTGTTGTAATGCGGGTCAAAAGATATGCGGATACGGTTGAATGGCGGTCTTTCACATTCGTATTCGTGGACAGATGCGGGGGAAATTTACGGGTGCTGCTGGAGATGCCCTTACTCCGGATGACCCTTTTACAATATCTCTTTTTTTGCATGGTAATACGTGTCTCATTTATAAAATAAAAAATCCGATTACAAGGCACGTAAGCACCAACATTACAAGACTGAAAAAATAGGATAATCGCACCACCGAAGCGGCCACCAAAAGAAAAGAAAACAAATCACCTCTTCACCCGAGCTCGACGCGGCTCCATCGCTGATCAGCAGCTTTACGGACCCTGAAAGTAGTTTGCTAGAAGCAAAACCATTGCCGTTGAAAGAATCAGATCGGGGCAACATTTCTCCGGACACGCCATCGAACTCTATATCTGACACTCCCGCACAACAACGATGTTGAAGGAGGAAACCAGAACTGTCAGCCACCAACCACAAACCCAACACGAGATGCACCATTTTCCAGCTGTCACTTGCGCAGACAACCGTCTTCGCGTACTCCTATATGACAAAACCTCCCTGCTCCATCATGACGTCGGAGACAACGCCACAACAATGGAGACAGAGCAGAAGGAGAGACACACCTGATGGAGTTGCCGCCGCCGCCTCGCCGACATCATCCATGAACCCTAACGCAGCCGATCTGAAGGATCTGCAATCGCACGATGCCATCATCTCCGAGACGCCGCCATGAACATCACTCCTGGTGTGGGAGTGAAGCTGAGGTAGATTTATTCATCCGGGAGCCGCTTCCACCATCCCAACAACGCACCACGACCTACAAATCCAAAACCTAACTACAGAACGGAGGAACGGGGCCCCCTCTCCCTCCTGCCGCCGGAGCAGCCGGAGGAAGAGGGGGCCAACGCCCTGGCCGGCTGAGATCGGAGGAAGAAAATTGCCTCCCTAGTCGCCTGGCGTGGCGGCGGCTAGGGTAGGGAAGTCGCCCCCCTTTTAGAATATCTGCTGGTGCTGGAGATGCTCTAAGCCTATTAAGCAAAGACTCTGTACGTATATGAATACTCCTGATTAACTCACCTGAGCAGGTCGCGGGAGATAAGGTTATCGTTTCGGCAGCATTAAACAGAAACCGAATCTTTGCCCAAGGTCCTTCATTTGTTTTCTTGCTCGCCATTCTGTTTCTTTTATGATCAAGGGACAGAAAACTATGGTACACTAGTATACAAGACTAGGAGAGGAGCATCATTTTTGTTGCATGAGAGCAACCGCCGGCTGCTCGCGCTGCATGACGCGTACCTCCGTCAGTGGTTTGCTAACTGATCAGTGATCACCCTTACCGAATCAATCATGCACGCAGCATTCACAAGCGTGGCTTTATATGATGATGCGTGATGCATATCATTGGTAATGCATCATGACTCATGCATCAAGGATGATTATTCAAGTCAAGACGACAGTAGACTGCTCTCTCCACTTATGATTCTTTTGTTCGTTCAGGTAATATTTGTCTATTTAAAACTGTCGAAACGAGGTGTCATGTCAAGTTTCCACACACACACACACACACACACACACACACACACACACACACACACACAAAAAAAATAAGAGGCGGTGTCTTTGTTAAGCTGGGCATTTCTAGAAGCCACATCCCGTTCAGGGAGGGGTCTTTAGTTAAGCCGAACGAATGCGCTTATCCCTCCAAATATGGCCGAAGAGGATGACTTTCTTGCGTCGCGTGCTTCCGCTGGAAGCAAGTGATCAAGCACCTTAAGCAAAGGCTCGCTTCCGGTACGTGGTACTGGTAGTATGAATACTCCCAAACTTTCCGGTGGGATAAGTTGATCGTTTCGGCAGCATTCAACAGAAGCCGAATCTTCCCCCAACCACTAACTAATGACCAATCAGTTTTCTTCGAGTTTCAACGCCTAGCCTAACAAAAGCCCCTGAAAATCATCAGCAGGCGGCGGCGTGCAGCTCGCATGGCCCTGCCTGCCACGCCGAGCCGCGTGTGGTCCGCGGGGCCGCGTCCGCCCGTTGGGTTCGGCGCTGGGGCTGGTGCGCCGTGCGCGCGCGCGGGGTTGCCATGGCACGTACGTGTCCACGCCCGCGGTCTCGTGGGACCCCAAATCTTTGTGCGCGTCTCTACTCTCTACCCTACCGAGCCGATGGAGATGGGGGCGGGCCCCGCAAACCGCTATGGCGGAGACGGCGACCGGGAATGGAAAAGCAGAGGCAGCGCGCGGGTCAGTGTGGAAAAAATTGACACGAGCCCGAGAACGAGACCGAGTGAGAAGAAGAATATTATACTCGCTGGTGCGCGCGCGCGCGCTATGGGTGCGTGCAGGTGGTGGTGGTGGTGGTGGTGTGCCTGTCTCTCCCATCATTTCCACGATTCCTTTCCCCCCCTCTCTCTGTCTCGCTGCCCCCTCCTCCCCTCCTCCCCCACCCCACCCCGCGCCGCCTTTATCCGCCTCCCTCCCTCTATACACTAGAGCCAGCAGGAGACTGGTCGACCCAGGGAGGGAGAGAGAGAGAGAGCAGACACCTCCGTACTCCATAGCCCCCACACTTCCTCGAACCCTCCCCCTTGCGGCCTCCATCCATCCATGGTCCGGTGAGCCAGCAGCAGAGCAGAGGGTTGCCGTTCTTGCGCTGCGGAGGTTGGTTTGATTCGATCCCTCCCCCTGCCCCCGCTCCACGAGCCTCTGTTGCTTGCTGTTGCGGCCTCGCGAGGCAGGGCGCCTGGTTGATTCGTTCCGTCCGCCTTTGTGGTCGCAGGAGGCAGCAGGGTTCCTTCCTGTCGAGGGGCAACAGCAACAACGAGGAGGAGGTTCTTTGCCTTCTCTGCGCGCAGCTTGGTTCGTTCCTCCCTACTCCCGCGCCAGCAGGTTGGTTTCCTCTCCTCGCCTCCCTTCCAACCCGATTCCATTCCATCTGGTCATGCCCCTATGCTGCTCATGCTTGATTGATTGAAGCCCCCTGTGTTCATCTCTCGTGTTAATCATCCGGAGGGATTTGGTGCCATTTCCATGAACAACAATCACTTTCTGATCGAGTTAGTAATCGTCGGCTGGACCTGTCCTGTTCTTCCATCCCCGGGAACACAACGCTCATCTTTTTTTATCAGTTTCTTTTTGTTTGCACCGTTCAGGTCCACTCCTTTGTACCCAAAGGCAGGGGCTATTTTTTTATGCTCCTTTGTGCCCTTCCAGTGCTTTCCACCTTGTACTAATGACCGGGGATGTTGTGCTTCATTCATGCCTCGTGCAAGTTGGGTTGGTACTGCAATAGCAGACCAACTGATCAATGGGTTCTTACAAAAACACGATGCTCCTTTTCCCTGTGCTTATGCTTTTTGCATCAAGCTTAGCAGTTGCAAGAAGTATATTTGCTTAGCTGATACGTACGACTGCTAGTTTGTCATGTACGCACCCATTGGCACCCTTTGAAATTCAGAATATATCTCACTTCTTTATTCTTGCTCTTATCCGTGATTTGATTTCTTCAACCATTTGTATAAGGTGGAGGGATGAAATGGTCTACTGGCCTATAATCAACTCGGTTCATTCTTATTTTATTATACATGGTTGTTGAAAGAACAAAAAGACCGGCTGCGGACCAATCTGTTGACTTTCAATAATGGTGGTGGTTCAAGCCGTATTTTGACCAATCATTGACTTTTTTTTTTTGGATAGGCTGGGACACTGGGAGTTGGGTTAGGTCCATATCCTATCTGTTACTGATGACATGTCTTGGTTTCCTGACCATTAATCATTGTTCGTAGACGCGATCTAGTTATGCAGTTGGTCCTGCAAGTGTAAGGGGAGTTTGCTTTGATAGTTTTGACCATAGCACACGCACCCGACATAGTTATGAAAATGGATAGCTACTATAAAGTTGTTGTCATAAACACTTACTGAATTATCTAATTCTGATAAGGACAAACTATTCAGAAAAAAAATGCATGGTGAAAAATGTTCCCTTGATGCAACAATCCACCACCATACCATATAAATTTGACATCTGCGTTGACTGGACTATTGTTTCGTTTGACAGCTTTGGTAAAATTGCATACATCACAAGCACATATTGAATTTTATTTTATCTTAACAACTTATCATTCTTCAGTGTCATGATATGGTTGAATTTCCATGACTTAATTCACAGCATTTCCCTGACATTATTATCTTCTGTGTTGGACAGTTCAAGGCCCTTAAGATTAAGATTGGCAGTCATTCTTCGTCGATGGCGAACACGGGTTTATCACGGCGTAACTCTTGTCCAAAGGTAGAATACTGAATTACCTCTCCATTTTTGCAACCATTCTACTTTTATCCAGGCATGGGGCATTTGGTTATATGCCTTTATTATGCAAGATGAAACCCTCTCGCATATCGCGGGCAAATCATGCTGTTTTTTATGTCTTAGAAGTCATGTGAGGGTGACATTCGTTGTTCTTTCAGTTTCATCTTCGTGTACCTAAATCTCTGTTTATGCATTTATATGAATTGTTTTGCTTTTGTTAGGTTCACAGCTCATTGTGCAGTGAGCTGACTATGATGCTAGATAAAATCTCCTCTATCCTTCCATCAATTGAGGCAGCTCGACCAGGATGTAGAGCAGGAATACAGGAATTGTGCAACTTATACCATATAGTTGAGAAAGGAAGACTCATAACTCAGCACTGCATCGAATGTAGTAAACTCTACTTGGTATGTTATTCCTGTGTTGATGGGAAACTCAAGATTCTAACATCCTAAATTTATTATTGATTCTTGGACCCTTTCGTTGTGATTATTTGGTGCTTTTGGAAGGATTATTTGATGATTTTGGATATTTATGTTTCAGGCAATTACTGGAGAGGCGATTTTATCACGGTGTGAAAGGGTCAGAGACTCACTTAAACGGAGTCTCTTCCTGATTCAGAATATGGTCCCAACAGTATTAGCTAATCAGGTTAGTTGATTTATTATGATGTTTTACTCTTTTATTTTGTCACCAACTCAACTTATGCTAGGATAAATATACCATAGTGCCTCTTAGTTCTGCCTATCATGCAATTTCAGGCGTTCTTATGGCAGCATCTTCACTATTATTTTTGCTTTGATTGATTGGTTGTGGGAAATGTATAGGATTAGTGGGTATCCGTAGTCCCTGTTGGTATTGCTTATCACATTTTCAGGCACTCTTATGACAGCATCTTCACTATATTTTTGCTTTGATTGATTGTGTATACTTTGCTTGTAACACAGATTGCTGATGTCCACAATGATCTTCGAGATATAAAATTTTCTGTTGATCCACTGGAACAAGAGGCTGGCAAATCAATTTTAGAGATGCTTCGGCAGTCTGATGCAACTGAAGAACTTCTACTTCAGACATTCATGCAGGCAGCTTCAAAGTTAAACCTGACATCTCCTAAAGCTATCTTAATTGAAAGAAGAGCGATCAAGAAACTGCTCGATAAGATTACTGGTACTGATCAGAAAAAGGAGCAGGTTCTTAAGTTTCTCCTACATCTTGTTACAAAGTATGGAAAGAACGTGAAACCAGACACTGGTGAGCGGAATGAAAATTTACAATCTGAAAGTAAGTCTTTGAGTCCAAGCTTAAGTCTTGCAAGCGATGCCAGTACTCCTGAAAAGTGCGACAAGCCAACATACTTCCAGGGATATGAGTATCAAAGTAGTATGTCTGGAGAAACCACACCACCTACAGAGTTCTGTTGCCCAATATCAACAAAGCTAATGCATGATCCTGTGATAGTAACATCTGGACAGACTTACGAAAGAGAATATATTGAGAAATGGTTCTGTGAGGGATACAACACTTGTCCCAAGACACAAAAAAAGCTAGAAAACTTTGCGATGATTCCAAATACTTGCATGAGGGATCTCATTTGCAATTGGTGCAGAGAGCATGGTTTCACAATCTCAGATTTTCTTCCAAGCAAAGATTCCTACAGTTACTTGCCAGAGCAATTGCATGGTCACTCAATGTCAAGTTTGCACAATGTTTCAGTGCCTCTGATTGCTGGGAATGGCAGGAATTTTGTGATTGACCACAGCAGTTCATCTGTCGCGTTTTCTGATGCCAGTTATGTCTCAGATTCCTCCCATGTGAAAGATATGGAGGAGCCGAAGGATAGTTTTTCTCAGTTCTCTTGGAGTGCAGACTATCAGAAGCATCTGTCATTCCACAACTTCAACCAGGGCATGTTCCTGAGGTTCTTCTGCGAGCTGTCCAAGCTCCCATTAGAAATACAAGGAAGCTCCATTAAAGATCTGAAGAACATTCTTCACGATGACGATGATGTTTCCTGGGCTATGGCGTCCCATGGATTTGTAGAAGCATTCCTTGAATTCTTGAGAAATGATAGCAGCAGCTACAGTACGAAAGCTCAACAAGCTGGATTACATTTTTTTCTTAATTTCCTTTCCAACAGCAGGTAAGAGAATCAATCTTCTCTGACTAATCCACATCACCCTTTCATTAATTTAGATTGGGGTTCATGCTATACTACATTTATCTATCCATTCTACTAGTTTTGTGCGTATCTCAGGCCTGGTGATAGCATTCTCAAAGACACTATTGTTTGAGTTGCAGGGCTAACATTCCATCCATGGATGAAGAAGCATTCCGTCTGATCACGTCCTTCCTCAATTCGGAGCTAAAAACTGAAGCTTTGTTGGTACTCCATGAACTGATTCGACACCTGAGTCATGAGCAATCCCGTCAGATGGCCTCTGTTGTCACTCCTCCAGTTTTGGCAATATTGGCGTCTGAAGACATCGAGGGCCTTGAGCTTCCCTTGAAGATTATCTGTGATCTTTCATCCGATGCTGATGTGAAGTCAGAGCTGATTTCACTGGGAATAATCTCAAAGCTGGTTCCCATTTTCACTGAAGGAAGCTTCGTCGAGTGCTGTTTGGAGATTTTGCGGAACTTGTGCGATATGGAAGAAGCTATGGTGCTTATTACCAGAACAGACCGATGTCTTGGTTCCATTGCAGAATATCTGGACACAGGAAGCCCTAAAGAACGAGAGCTTGCAGTGATAATCCTTCTGGCAATATGTTCCCGTAGCGTGGAGGATTGCTCCCAGGTGATGAAGGAGGGCGTAATCCCCGCCCTCGTGGACCTGTCGGTGAACGGGATCGATGAAGCGAAGAGCTACTCGTTCAAGCTACTGAATCTTCTGAGGGACATGAGGCAAAGCGAGCTCAACAACTCGTGTTTCCAAGAAGTGGCGGCCGCCGCCGCCGTGATAGAGGATCCTCCCACCGAGAGCCCGATTCACAGGCGGCCAGCGTCGAAGTCATCTGGGTTTTTCCAGAGGAAGCTCAACATTTTCTCGAAGCCTCGGTCCCTGACGCTGTTTTGAGGACCGAGGTTGTAGGCCTTGTACATGTTAGCAGTATACAGCACTAACCGTTCTTTTTTTGGTTCTTGGCATGGATAGATAGTAGCAGTTGTATTGCCCAAATGAAATGCTTGGTGAGATGTTCTTTATCATCCTCGAGTCTTTCAGTATATATATATTGGTTAGCAGATTTGTCAGTCTTGCTGATTGTAGATGTGTGTATGAGAAGTAAAGAAAGACAGCTGGTATAGTTTCATCCATGTCTTGTGTGGTAAAAAGTTTGCCTCTCTGTGTGTAGTGTGTACCCTACTGTTCCACAGTAGCTGGAAGCCCCAAATGAACGAAGATTTTACTCATCTTATCTCAACAAACCAGGGCAAGTGGCTCATCCTATTATTGCCAGAAAAGAGTTCCCTCTCATGCCTTGGGATAGGATTAGTAATTCTAAGTGGAAGTTTATCGGTGATGTTCAATGACACACACGCACAAGTTGCCCGACTCGGGTGGCTCCTCAAACCCTAGCCGCCAGGGTCACGACCACCTACCTCCCTTCCCTCCGCCGCCGCCGGAGAAAGCCGTTGGGCTAATCCCGGTGGCCAACAGCAGTGGCGGGGGTTCTCCTCCCTAGCTCGCGTAGGAGGGGGTCGGGCAGGACCTCCTCGTGCGAGACGGTGCGGCCAGGATATGATCCATCGCAGCGCGACGGCGTGCTCCGGGCGGCGGCTTCGAGGTCCGGGTTGGCCAGATCGGGTCGGGTGCATGCGTGCGTCTCCTGGTCTGGATCCTAGGGCGGCGGCCCTGGAAGGTGGCGGCGGGGGAAGCTCAGGCGATCGCCGCGTGGTGATGTCCCTGGCCAGGGCGGAACTCCGCCGACGATTTGGTGGCTTTGGCTTCGGATTAGATCGGATCAGTGACGATGACGAGCACGCGCGGGATCCTTCCCGGTGGTTCTCGCGGTTTGGCGAGGTGGGTGGCAGCCCTCCTCCTGAACTCCAGTTGTGGCACATGCAGGTAGTGGCTGCTGTGCCAAGGCTCCACGGTGGCAGTGCTGCTACGGGTGGTCGCCGGATCTGGGAGGCCAGATCTGGGGTTTTGAAGGTGCTCTGACCGATGCACAAGATGTCGGATGGATGCTCGTGGGACAAGATCCATGTGAAAACCTTGTCTATGGCCGGTGGCCGGAGCCGGTGACGGTGACACCCTTGGCGGTTTCCTTCTTGGAGGCATCCTCGAGGTGAAGTTCCCGCCTCCTTCCGCTACCTCTGGGGGACACCCTTGATCAGTCGATTAGATGTCGTTCCCCCATGGGGGCGTCATTCTTGGAGGTGTGCATTGGTTTGAGGGACCAGTGGACGGTTTCAACAGTGGAGCAGCTTCGTCTTGCACGGAACTTCAGTGGAGATGTCAAGTTATGCCTGGCCGGCAGGTGCTACGTTGTGTCATGCCTGTTCGGCAGGTGCTACGCACTACAGATTTTCCATTGACTTCAAGCTGTATCGGCTGGTGGTACTTGACGGCATGGTGCTGCGGTGTACCGGCGGAGACCGCGACATGGTCAATAGTTTGCGCGCAGGGAGATGGCGTCGTTAGGCGCCGTGGTGGCGTTGACGGATGGCCGGACTTGCAAGGATGATGCAGATATCTTCCCTGAAGATGGGTCAGCGGTTCGATGATGATGACGGCTTCTAAAACGTGTGCATGTGGTGCACGCTTTAGATTTGATGCACCAGTGTAGGTTCCGATACGTTATGTGGCTGGATCGACGATGACACCGATTTTAGATATGGTGAGTGAGAGCACTCCATATTATCAAGTTTATAGATGTGAGTGCTGGTTTCGGGTGGCTTGAGACCTTTGTTGAATAATTAATAAAGATGTTTGTATGCATTGAATGACGCAGAGATAGAGGTTTTTAACCTCCTTTTCCCAAAAAGAGAAAAAATTGCCGTCAGCTGGAGCCGTGGTGTCGCACTCGATCAAGAAATTTGGCCGGCATCACCATCACGCAGAAATGCAAATATGCAATCATGCAATCTCCTTTGCGATTGCGCAGTCGCCTTTGTTTGTGCCAATTGCTGGGCGTCCAGGTGCTCTGGACCCGTCCGCGGGCCGGGCGGTGCTCGAAGGCTCGCAGATATGCTCCCTTTTGATGTCACCATACACGATCGGTCGTTCACCAAGCAAAGGAGAAAGAAAAAGAAAGACGGACGAAGCTCGCAATCATGCCGTCTTCAGTCGCCATGATTGGCTCGGGCTAGCTTAGCAGAGCACGGGTCGGGTGTGATCCATCATTCCGGAGATCGTTTGCTGTCGGGCTCGGACCCCGGTGCAGGGAACCTGGCCTGGTACGTGCATGCATGTATGGACTGCTATGGAGCATGGTACTGGTGGCTCTCAACTTTGGGTCTCGTCCCGTCTGGGTCCTTTCCTGAGCGTTCGCTTTTCGCTGAATGAGCGCCGTTAGTGCCCATGGCGCGCCCGATCACTCCGCACTCGACGCCCATCCAGTTGATGGGGCGACTGATGCCGATCATGGATGGATGTGTCTTGTTCGTCCTGTGACGATGCCCAGGTGCAACGCACGGTGTTCTCTCCGTGTTGCCATACCGCCATCTTTGTTTGTTTTTTGTTCCTTTCCTTAGGTGCAATGCAACACCATTCTGGTGATCGAGAGTATATCCTATGGAAACCAAGTTTCAAAGAAAACTTCGTGGAAACCACGTTTAAAAGTTTCGGAAAAACCTGAGACAAATACATGATGTTTAGAGGCTGATGTTCTATTGCCATGAAAATTTTCAAGTTCAAACACATTACCATTTACGAGCTATGAAAAGAACAAATTCAACAATGAATAGTGACGTGTAATGTTCGGCACTATTCAATGCTGATTTTGTTTTTTTTCGTACATCGTAAATACTAATGTGTTTGAACTTGGGAATTTCACATGGTAATAGAACATCACACTCCTAACATCTCAGTTTTTTTTGAGATTTTTTCGAAACTTTAAAACATAGTTTCCATATGGTTTTCATCGGTTTTCACTGAAACTTGGTTTCCGTGTGATATTTTCTCCTGGTGATCACCCCCCTAGTCCTGGCACCAGGAGAGTAATGAGTTAACACAGTTAGGGCATCTTCAACGCCCATCCATCATCAAAACGCCTCTAAACGTTTTCAAGACGCATGGTTCGGACACTCCATGCCATCCAGTGTCGTGCATCAACATCTGTGGACAGGTTTGCACGTTTAAATTTTCGCAAACTGGAAGCAAAACGAGGGAAGGTTTGCGAACGTTTGGACAGCCACCACATAGGTATCTGACACCCCGGGCCCTGTGAAAACCCCACCCGTAGCCGGCTCCTCTCACTCAGTCCCTCCCCTTGCTCTCTATCTGCGTAGCCTAAGACCGACGGCACCGTTGTACAACCCAGTCTGCCGCCGAGGCCTTGCTGAACTTCCGCCACTCCATCCGGGCGTCAGCCCCGACTTGCCTATGCCTCCTTTCCACTCCTGCTCTAGCCGCCGCCTAGGTACCGTCCATCCCTACGCATTGTCCTCCATGGCGGACACCACAAACCCAACAAATGGTCAACCAAATGCCATAGCCAAATTTATTGATGTTTTTGTTGTTTACTTTGAAGCAAACACAATGGATTCGAACGCGGAGTACTTTTATGACGAGTTCATGGATTCGTCCTCGTCGGACGAGGAAGAATATGAGAAATGAAACGACGATGATGCAAGCGAACGTTAAAGATGCAAAACGTGTGGAGGAGCATGTTCTCAATTTCAAGGGATCGATCAAGGGACATCGAGTGTTGAATTGACATAGGGCACAGGGGAGTATGATGCTGATGAACGAATACTTTGTCCCTCATGCACTATTCGAGTCCTTTCTCCATCCTTGATTCCGGATGAGCTGAACTGTGGTGGATCACCTCTACAATGGTGTATGTGCCTATGATGACTACTTCATCTTGGAAAAGGATCCCGTTGGAAATATTGGGTTCTCCGGTAACCAGAAGTGCACAGTTGCATTGAGTACGCTTGTCTATGACATTGCCTATGGAAGAATTGGCCATATGCTCTACAAGTGTAATATCAGGGCCAATTAAAGAAGCCCACCATAATTCCTTAAGCAGTTACATCACTGGACCTCTAGATTTGACACCCTTTTTTGAAAGGCGCGGTCTCACAATGACATCAATGTGCTCCAACAGTCTCCATTGTTTGCAAGGTTGTGTGTGGGAGAAGTTCATCCATGCAACTATAACATCAATGGCCATGACTACATGGGCTATTATCTTTGTGATGGTATCTACCCTTCGTGGGTGACCTTCGTCAAGACCATGTCTGAACCAAGGGGTGAGAAAAGATCTCACGGAGCCCCAAAACAAGGAGTTAGAAAGGATGCCGAGGGGGCATTTGGAGTGCTCGAAGCTCGTTTTGCAGTGTTCGAGAATCTACAAAAAAATGGGATCCATGGAAGTTGCGGGAGGTGATGATAACTTGTGTGACCATGCACAATATGATTGTGGAGGTTGAGAATGACAGAGTCCGGCGTGGTATGGAATTTGAGTGCATGAGTGATTCTATCCAACTTCCAGAGCACAATCTAGCGACGTTTGAGGATTTTATCCAAATGGATCAGCATATTCGCCATCAAGCAACTCATGAGCAGTTTCTAAATGGTCTAGTTGAGAATTTGTGGGTGCTTCGAGGGGGGTAATTAAAAATGAGAATAAGTCGAATTCAAATTTGAACTATTTTATTGAAGAACTTCATGTTTGGATTGTAATATTTATCTTTAGTTGTTTGCCGGACATGATTACGAATGAAGGATGATATATATCTTTAATTATTTAAGTGATCCAGATGTAGGGAAAAACAGGGACGGGTATTTAGTGGATAGGGGTGCATGGTCGCAATGGCGTGTCCGTGGACGTTTGGGGTGTCCGTTTTGATGGACAATGTTGGAGATGCCCTTAGGATGCGTTTGGTAGCCTACATTTAACCCCAACTAGGCCCTGTTGATATTTTGCTCAAGGAACAACCTATTGATGTTGTGCGGCTGCATGGGATGCCCCTGTTGTCTAAAACACCCATGTTGGTTTGTGCATGGTATGTGTTAATGATTGTGTTAATCTGCTATATTCATCCGTTGTGTGCTTGTAGTTTGATGTTCATGTGTGAAAGATCATGGATGTCACCTAGAGGGCGGGGGGGAGGGGGAGGTGAATAGACGCTTTAAAATAATTACAATTTAGGCTTGGACAAATGCGAAATAAAACTAGCGTTTAATTTGTCAAGCACAAAACCTAAAACAACTAGGCTCATCTATGTGCACCAACAGCTTATGCTAAGCAAGATAAAAAACTAAGTGATAGCAAGATATATATCATGACACACTATGACTATCACAAAGTAAAGGGCTCGGGTAAGAGATAACCGAGGCACACAGAGACGATGATGTATCCCGAAGTTCACTGCTAATGTCTGTTTGGAGCGGTGTGGAGGCACAATGCTCCCTAAAAAGCCACTAGGGCCACCGTAATCTCCTCACGCCCCCGTACAATGCAAGATGCCATGATTCCACTAAGGGACCCTTGAGGGCGGTTACCGAACCCGTACAATTGACAACCATTGTGGGTGGTCACCGGTACTTATACAAATTGTTCGGAGCAATCTCCACAAGTTACATGGAGACCCCGACGCTTGCCCGGAGGTTTACACCGCAATGATTGAGCTCCGCGACACCACCAACCGTCTAGGGCGCCCAAGCACCCAAGAGGAACAAGCTCTAGGTACCAAGCACACAAGAGTAATAGCTACTCAACTTTCACTTCCACGTATCACCGTGGAGAACTCAAACCTATGCACCAAATGCAATGGCAAGGACACACAGAGTGCCCAAGCCCTTCTCTCTCAAATCCCACCAAAGCAACTAATGCTAGGGAAGAATATGAGAGGAAGAACGAAGAAGAGAATGCAAAGAACTCCAAGATCTAGATCCAAGGGGTTCCTTCGCATAGAGGAGAAAGTGATAGGTGAAAATGTAGATATATACCTCCTCTCTCTTTTCCCTCAAGAATTAGGAAGAATCATTGGAGGGATTGAGATATAGCAAGCTCGAAGAAGGCCAACAATGGGGGAAAAATACGAGCTCAAATGATAAGAGCCATTGGGGAAGAAGACCCCCTTTTATAGGTGGGGACAAATCCAACCGTTATGTATTAGCCCGCACTAAAGCGGTACTAGCGCTCCTAGGAGTGGTACTACCTCTTAAGGCGACAGTTCTGGCTGCAGTATAAAAATCAAGAGAAGAGCTCGAGTGGTATTGCCGCATGAGGAGGTACTACCGTCCACTTTGAGCGGTACCACCGCTAGAAGTCGCAGTTACAGAGGAAACACGGTAGCGGTAGTGCCATGTGTTGGGGAACGTTGCAGAAATAAAAATTTTTCCTACGGTTTCACCAAGATCCATCTATGAGTTCATCTAAGCAACGAGTGATAGGAGTGCATCTACATACCCTTGTAGATCGCGAGCGGAAGCGTTCAAGAGAACGGGGATGATGGAGTCGTACTCGCCGTGATCCAAATCACCGATGACCAAGTGCTGAACGGACAACACCTCCGCGTTCAACACACGTACAGAGCGGATGACGTCTCCTCCTTCTTGATCCAGCAAGGGGGAAGGAGAGGTTGAGGAAGACTACTCCAGCAGCAGCACGACGGCGTGGTGGTGGTGGAGAAGCAGTACTCCGGCAGGGCTTCGCCAAGCAACCGCAGGAGGAGGAAGAGGTGTAGCAGGGGGAGGGAGGCGCCAAGACTCAAGGGTGCGGCTGCCCTCCCTCACCCTCCTTTATATAGGCCCCCAGGGGGGTAGCCGGCCCTAGAGATGGGATCTCTAGGGGGGGCGGCGGCCAAGGGGGGTGGAGTGCCTCGCAAGGCAAGTGGAGGCGCCCCCTCCCCTAGGGTTCCCAACCCTAGGCGCAGAGGGGGGCCCAGGGGGGGCGCACCAGCCCACCAGGGGCTGGTACCCTCCCAACTTCAGCCCACGGGGCCCTACGGGATGGGTGGCCCCACCCGGTGGACCCCCGGGACCCTTCCGGTGGTCCCGGTACAATACCGGGTGACCCCGAAACTTTCCCGATGGCCGAAACAGCACTTCCTATATATAAATCTTCACCTCCGGACTATTCTGGAACTCCTCGTGACGTCCGGGATCTCATCTGGGACTCCAAACAACATTCGGTAATCACATACAAGTCTTCCTAATAACCCTAGCGTCACCGAACCTTAAGTGTGTAGACCCTACGGGTTCGGGAATCATGCAGACATGACCGAGACAGCTCTCCGGCCAATAACCAACAGCGGGATCTGGATACCCATGTTGGCTCCCACATGTTCCACGATGATTTCATCGGATGAACCACGATGTCGAGGATTCGATCAACCCCGTATACAATTCCCTTTGTCAATCGGTACGTTACTTGCCTGAGACTCGATCGTCGGTATCCCAATACCTTGTTCTGTCTCGTTACCAGCAAGTCACTTTACTCGTACCGTAATGCATGATCCCGTGACCAAACACTTGGTCACTTTGAGCTCATTATGATGATGCATTACCGAGTGGGCCCACAGATACCTCTCCGTCATAGGGAGTAACAAATCCCAGTCTCGATCCGTGTCAACCCAACAGACACTTTCGGAGATACCTGTAGTGCACCTTTATAGTCACCCAGTTACGTTGTGATGTTTGGTACACCCAAAGCACTCCTACGGTATCCGGGAGTTACACGATCTCATGGTCTAAGGAAAGGATACTTGACATTGGAAAAGCTCTAGCAAACGAACTACACGATCTTGTGCTATGCTTAGGATTGGGTCTTGTCCATCACATCATTCTCCTAATGATGTGATCCCGTTATCAACGACATCCAATGTCCATAGCCAGGAAACCATGACTATCTGTTGATCAACGAGCTAGTCAACTAGAGGCTTACTAGGGACATATTATGGTCTATGTATTCACACATGTATTACGATTTCCGGATAATATAGTTATAGCATGAATAAAGAAAATTATCATGAATAAGGAAATATAATAATAAACTTTTATTATTGCCTCTAGGGCATATTTCCAACAGTCTCCCACTTGCACTAGAGTCAATAATCTAGTTACATTGTGATGAATCGAACACCCATAGAGTTCTGGTGTTGATCATGTTTTTCTCGCGAGAGAGGTTTAGTCAACGGATCTGCGACATTCAGATCCGTATGTACTTTGCAAATATCTATGTCTCCATCTTGAACATTTTCACGGATGGAGTTGAAACGACGCTTGATGTGCCTGGTCTTCTTGTGAAACCTGGGCTCCTTGGCAAGGGCAATAGCTCCAGTGTTGTCACAGAAGAGTTTGATCGGCCCCGACGCATTGGGTATGACTCCTAGGTCGGTGATGAACTCCTTCACCCAAATTGCTTCATCGCTGCCTCCGAGGCTGCCATGTACTCCGCTTCACATGTAGATCCCGCCACGACGCTCCGCTTGCAGCTGCACCAGCTTACTGCTCCACCATTCAACATATACACGTATCCGGTTTGTGACTTAGAGTCATCGAGATCTGTGTCGAAGCTAGCATCGACATAACCCTTTACGACGAGCTCTTCGTCACCTCCATAAACGAGAAACATGTCCTTTGTCCTTTTCAGGTACTTCAGGATATTCTTGATCGCTGTCCAGTGTTCCTTGCCGGGATTACTTTGGTACCTTCCTACCAAACTTACGGCAAGGTTTACATCAGGTCTGGTACACAACATGGCATACATAATAGATCCTATGGCTGAAGCATAGGGGATGACACTCATCTCTTCTTTATCTTTTGTCGTGGTCGGGCATTGAGCCGAGCTCAATCTCACACCTTGCAATACAGGCAAGAACCCTTTCTTGGACTGATCCATTTGGAACTTCTTCAAAATCTTATCAAGGTATGTGCTTTGTGAAAGACCTATGAGGCGTCTCGATCTATCCCTATAGATCTTGATGCCTAATATGTAAGCAGCTTCTCCAAGGTCCTTCATTGAAAAACACTTATTCAAGTAGGCCTTAATGCTGTCCAAAAGTTCTATATCATTTCCCATCAAGAGTATGTCATCTACATATAATATGAGAAATGCTACAGAGCTCCCAATCACTTTCTTGTAAACGCAGGCTTCTCCATAAGTCTGCATAAACCCAAACGCTTTGATCATCTCATCAAAGCGAATGTTCCAACTCCGAGATGCTTGCACCAGCCCATAAATGGATCGCTGGAGCTTGCATACTTTGTTAGCATCTTTAGGATCGATAAAACCTTCCGGCTGCATCATATACAGTTCTTCCTTAAGATGTCCATTAAGGAATGCCGTTTTGACGTCCATCTGCCATATCTCATAATCATAGTATGCGGCAATTGCTAACATGATTCGGACGGACTTCAGCTTCGCTACGGGAGAGAATGTCTCATCGTAGTCAACCCCTTGAACTTCTTGATAACCCTTAGCGACAAGTCGAGCTTTATAGATGGTAACATTTCCATCCGCGTCCGTCTTCTTCTTAAAGATCCATTTGTTTTCTATCGCTCGCCGATCATCGGGCAAGTCTGTCAAAGTCCATACTTTGTTTTCATACATGGATTCTATCTCGGATCGCATGGCTTCAAGCCATTTGTTGGAATCTGGGCCCGCCATTGCTTCTCCATAGTTCGAAGGTTCACCGTTGTCTAACAACATGATTTCCAGGACAGGGTTGCCGTACCACTCTGGTGCGGAACGTGTCCTTGTGGACCTACGAAGTTCAGTAGCAACTTGATCCGAAGTACCTTGATCATCATCATTATTTTCCTCTCCAGTCGATGTAGGCATCACAGGAACATTTTCCTGAGCTGCACTACTTTCCTGTTCAAGAGGTAGTACTTCATCGAGTTCTACTTTCCTCCCAATTACTTCTTTCGAGAGAAACTCTTTTTCCAGAAAGGATCCGTTCTTGGCAACAAAGATCTTGCCCTCGGATCTTAAGTAGAAGGTATACCCAATGGTTTCCTTAGGGTATCCTATGAAGACGCATTTTTCCGACTTGGGTTCGAGCTTTTCAGGTTGAAGTTTCTTGACATAAGCATCGCATCCCCAAACTTTTATAAACGACAGCTTCGGTTTCTTCCCAAACCATAATTCATACGGTGTCGTCTCAACGGATTTAGACGGTGCCCTATTTAAAGTGAATGTAGCCGTCTCTAGAGCGTATCCCCAAAATGATAGCGGTAAATCGGTAAGAGACATCATAGACCGCACCATATCCAATAGAGTGTGATTACGACGTTCGGACACACCGTTACGCCGAGGTGTTCCAGGCGGCGTGAGTTGTGAAACGATTCCACATTTCCTTAAGTGTGTACCAAATTCGTGACTTAAATATTCTCCTCCACGATCTGATCGTAGGAACTTTATCTTTCAGTCACGTTGATTCTCTACCTCATTTTGAAATTCCTTGAACTTTTCAAAGGTCTCAGACTTGTGTTTCATTAAGTAGACATACCCATATCTACTCAAGTCATCAGTGAGAGTGAGAACATAACGATATCCTCCACGAGCCTCAACGCTCATTGGACCGCACACATCGGTATGTATGATTTCCAATAAGTTGGTTGCTCGCTCCATTGTTCTGGAGAGCGGAGTCTTGGTCATTTTGCCCATGAGGCATGGTTCGCATGTGTCAAACGATTCATAATCAAGAGACTCTAAAAGTCCGTCAGCATGGAGCTTCTTCATGCGCTTGACACCAATGTGACCAAGGCGGCAGTGCCACAAGTATGTGGGACTATCGTTATCAACTTTACATCTTTTGGTATTCACACTATGAATATGTGTAATATTACGCTCGAGATTCATTAAGAATAAACCATTGACCATCGGGGCATGACCATAAAACATATCTCTCATATAAATAGAACAACCATTATTCTCGGATTTAAATGAGTAGCCATCTCATATCAAACGAGATCCATATACAATGTTCATGCTCAAACTTGGCACTAAATAACAATTATTAAGGTTTAAAACTAATCCCGTAGGTAAATGTGGAGGTAGCGTGCCGACGGCGATCACATCGACCTTGGAACCATTCCCGACGCGCATCGTCACCTCGTCCTTCGCCAGTCTCTGCTTATTCCGCAGCTCCTGCTGTGAGTTACAAATATGAACAACGGCACCGGTATCAAATACCCAGGAGTTACTACGAGTACTGGTAAGGTACACATCAATTACATGTATATCAAATATACCTTTAGTGTTGCCGGCCTTCTTGTCCGCTAAGTATTTGGGGCAGTTCCGCTTCCAGTGACCCTTCCCTTTGCAATAAAAGCACTCAGTCTCAGGCTTGGGTCCATTGTTTGACTTCTTCCTGGCAACTGGTTTACCAGGCGCGGCAACATCCTTGCCGTCCTTCTTCCCTTGCCCTTCTTGAACTTGGTGGTTTTATTGACCATCAACACTTGATGTTCTTTCTTGATTTCTACCTCTGCCGACTTCAGCATTGAAAATACTTCAGGAATAGTTTTCACCATCCCCTGCATATTGTAGTTCATCACAAAGCTCTTATAGCTCGGTGGGAGCGACTGAAGCATTCTGTCAATGACCGCCTCGTCTGGGAGGTTAATGTCCAGCTGGGACAGGCGGTTGTGCAACCCAGACATTTTGAGTATGTGCTCACTGACAGAACTATTTTCCTCCATCTTACAACTGTAGAACTTGTCGGAGACTTCATATCTCTCGACCCGGGCATGAGCTTGGAAAACCATTTTCAGCTCCTCGAACATCTCATATGCTCCGTGTTGCTCAAAACGCTTTTGGAGCCCGGTTCTAAGCTGTAAAGCATCCCGCACTGAACGAGGGAGTAATCATCAGCACGTGACTGCCAAGCGTTCATAACGTCTTGGTTCTCTAGGATGGGTGCTTCACCTAGCGGTCCATCTAGGACATATGCTTTCTTGGCAGCTATGAGGATGATCCTCAGGTTCCGGACCCAGTCCGTATAGTTGCTGCCATCATCTTTCAGCTTGGTTTTCTCTAGGAACGCGTTGAAGTTCATGTTGACATGAGCGTTGGCCATTTGATCTACAAGACATATTTGCAAAGGTTTTAGACTAAGTTCATGAAAATTAAGTTCATCTAATCAAATTATTTTAATGAACTCCCACTCAGATTAGACATCCCTCTAGTCATCTAAGTGTTACACGATCCGAGTCGACTAGGCCGTGTTCGATCATCACGTGAGACGGACTAGTCATCATCGGTGAACATCTCCATGTTGATCATATCTTCCATACGACTCATGTTCGACCTTTTGGTCTCTGTGTTCCTAGGCCATGTCTGTACATGCTAGGCTCGTCAAGTTAACCCTAAGTGTTTTTGCATGTGTAAAACTGTCTTACACCCGTTGTATGTGAACGTAAGAATCTATCACACCCGATCATCACGTGGTGCTTCAAAACGACGAACTTTAGCAACGGTGCACAGTTAGGGGAGGACACTTCTTGAAATTGTTGTAAGGGATCATCTTATTTACTACCATCGTTCTAAGTAAACAAGATGCATAAACATAATAAACATCACATGCAATTATATAGTAGTGACATGATATGGCCAATATCATATAGCTCCTTTGATCTCCATCTTTGGGGCTCCATGATCATCTTCGTCACCGGCATGACAGCATGATCTCCATCATCGTGTCTTCATGAAGTTGTCACGCCAACGACTACTTCTACTTCTATGGCTAACGCGTTTAGCAATAAAGTAAAGTAATTTACATGGCGTTCTTCAATGACACGCAGGTCATACAAAAAATAAAGACAACTCCTATGGCTCCTGCCGGTTGTCATACTCATCGACATGCAAGTCATGATTCCTATTACAAGAACATGATCTCATACATCACAATATATCA
Organism: Triticum timopheevii; assembly: GCA_963921465.1. Classification (NCBI taxonomy): domain Eukaryota; kingdom Viridiplantae; phylum Streptophyta; class Magnoliopsida; order Poales; family Poaceae; genus Triticum; species Triticum timopheevii. The sequence continues at coordinate 450,046,456 of OY997272.1, read as the reverse complement.
TTCATCATTCATCACAACTTTTGGCCATATCACATCACAAGACACTTGCTGCAAAAACACGTTAGACGTCCTCTAATTGTTGTTGCAAGTTTTTACGTGGCTTCTATAGGTGATCTAGCAAGAATGTTTTCTTACCTACGTTAAAGCCATAGCGTGATTTGTCAACTTCTATTTACCCTTCATAAGGACCCTTTTCGTTGAATCCGCTCCAACTAAAGTGGGAGAGACAGACACCCGCTAGCCACCTTATGCAACTAATGCATGTCAGTCGGTGGAACCTGTCTCACGTAAGCGTACGTGTAAGGTCGGTCCGGGCCGCTTCATCCCACAATACCGCTGAAGCAAAATAAGACTAGTAGCGGCAAGAGAGTTGACAACATCTACGCCCACAACAAAATTGTGTTCTACTCGTGCAATAGAGAACTACGCATAGACCTAGGTCATGATGCCACGGTTGGGGAACGTTGCAGAAAATTAAAATTTTTTCCTACGGTTTCACCAAGATCCATCTATGAGTTCATCTAAGCAACGAATGATAGGAGTGCATCTACATACCCTTGTAGATCGCGAGCGGAAGCGTTCAAGAGAACGGGGATGATGGAATCGTACTCGCCGTGATCCAAATGACCGATGACCAAGTGCTGAACGGACAACACCTCCGCGTTCAACACACGTACGGAGAGGATGACTCCTCCTCCTTCTTGATCCAGCAAGGGGTAAGGAGAGGTTGAGGAAGAAGACTCCAGCAGCAGCACGACGGCGTGGTGGTGGTGGAGAAGCAGTACTCCGGCAGGGCTTCGCCAAGCAACCGCGGGAGGAGGAAGAGGTGTAGCAGGGGGGAGGGAGGCGCCAAGACTCAAGGGTGCGGCTGCCCTCCCTCCCCCTCCTTTATATAGGCCCCTAGGGGGGTAGCCGGCCCTAGAGATGGGATCTCTAGGGGGGCGGCGGACAAGGGGGGTGGAGTGCCCCGCAAGGCAAGTGGAGGCGCCCCCTCCCCTAGGGTTCCCAACCCTAGGCGCAGAGGGGGGCCCAGGGGGGGCGCACCAGCCCACCAGGGGCTGGTCCCCTCCCCACTTCAGCCCACGGGGCCCTACGGGATGGGTGGCCCCACCCGGTGGACCCCCGGGACCCTTCCGGTGGTCCCGGTACAATACCGGGTGACCCCGAAACTTTCCCGATGGCCGAAACAGCACTTCCTATATATAAATCTTCACCTCCGGACTATTCTGGAACTCCTCGTGACATCCGGGATCTCATCCGGGACTCCGAACAACATTCGGTAATCACATACAAGTCTTCCTAATAACCCTAGCGTCACCGAACCTTGAGTGTGTAGACCCTACGGGTTCGGGAATCATGCAGACATGACCGAGACAGCTCTCCGGCCAATAACCAACAGCGGGATCTGGATACCCATGTTGGCTCCCACATGTTCCACGATGATTTCATCGGATGAACCACGATGTCGAGGATTCGATCAACCCCGTATACAATTCCCTTTGTCAATCGGTACGTTACTTGCGTGAGACTCGATCGTCGGTATCCCAATACCTCGTTCAGTCTCGTTACCAGCAAGTCACTTTACTCGTACCGTAATGCATGATCCCGTGACCAAACACTTGGTCACTTTGAGCTCATTATGATGATGCATTACCGAGTGGGCCCAGAGATACCCCTCCGTCATACGGAGTAACAAATCCCAGTCTCGATCCGTGTCAACCCAACAGACATTTTCGGAGATACCTGTAGTGCACCTTTATAGTCACCCAGTTACGTTGTGACGTTTGGTACACCCAAAGCACTCCTACGGTATCCGGGAGTTACACGATCTCATGGTCTAAGGAAAGGATACTTGACATTGGAAAAGCTCTAGCAAACAAACTACACGATCTTGTGCTATGCTTAGGATTGGGTCTTGTCCATCACATCATTTTCCTAATGATGTGATCCCGTTATCAACGACATCCAATGTCCATAGCCAGGAAACCATGACTATCTGTTGATCAACGAGCTAGTCAACTAGAGGCTTACTAGGGACATATTATGGTCTATGTATTCACACGTGTATTACGATTTCCGGATAATATAGTTATAGCATGAATAAAGACAATTATCATGAATAAGGAAATATAATAATAACCTTTTATTATTGCCTCTAGGGCATATTTCCAACACCATGGGAGTAGGCAGTAGAAGTACCGTGGCAAGCAGTACTACCACTTGGGAAGGATTAGTACAACCGTATGAATAGTACTAGCGCACCCTACTGCCGCCCTACAGTCGCCTAAGTGAAAAAAGTCCGTGCAGAACCAACAGTAGTGCCTGAGGCACTAGAAGGCAGAAGCATCGCTTAAAGCGGTACTACCGCTTGGTGAAAGGGCTAGTTATCGACTAGAGGGGGGGGGGGGGTGAATAGGCGATTTTTATGAAACTCTTCAAAACATGGGAGTTTTGAAGACAAACAATAGAAACAACACTATCCGAATGCAGCGGAAGGTAGACTACACTAGACTAGCCATAGTCAAGTATTCAATGAAGTGAAAGCATGAAGACTATTAGAAGCTAGGTAGTAAAGATCAGGATGGAAGATAGTATGAAGCCAATCAGAACAGGTAGTCACACAGTGAAGTCAAACAGATAATGCAAGCAAGCAATGACTTGACAAAGACAAACTGTAAGTAGAGAGAAGTGAGAGATAGAACCAGTAGCTTCAGGAGGACAAGGATTTGTTAGACCAGTTCCAGTTGCTGTGACAACTGTACATCTGGTTAGGGAGGCTGAGATTCAACTCAGAAGACCGTGTCTTCACCTTATTCCCCTTGAGCTAAGGACACCTAGTCCCCGCCCAATCACTCTGGTAAGTCTTCAAGGTAGACTTCTGAACCTTCACAGACTTCGTTCACCAACAATCCACAATGACTCTTGGATGCTCAGAACGCGACGCCTAACCGGCTGGAGGATTCACAGTCCTCAAGTGTAACAAGTCTTCAGATCACGCGGACAGAAAGACTTCAGTGATGCCAAACTCTCTTTGGGCTCTGGGTGGTTTGGGCTTTGTCATCGCAAGGATTCTCTCTCGAAAGCTTTGGCGGTGGGTTGCTCTCAAACGACAAAAGCCGTGTACTGACTCTGAGCAGCCACCAATTTATGGTGTAGGGGGTGGACTAGCCACTGGGCAACCCGACATGATTTGTCCGAAATGACCCTTGGTCACTAAGGAAGTGACATGTGTCACAACGGTCAGATTTCAAACACATGCGACAGCTTGACTTGGGCTACAAGTAAAGCTGACTTATCCGACTCTGGATAAGATTTGCACTCATTGTCTTTGCTCGAAGACATAGGATTTGGTTGAGCATCACTTCAGTCATTCTGACTTTGTTCACTTGGACCCCACTTAACAGTGCGCTGTTTCCTATGACTCAACAAAGAAGAAAAGGAAATAACGAAACAACTAAGTCTTTGCGCTCCATAGTCTTCACTCAATGTCTTCTCGTGTCATAGTCTTCAACATGAATAGCTTCACAGACCACCATTGTCTTCAATGTCTTCACACATTTTTAGGGGTCATCTCCGATAGGTAAACCGAATCAATGAGGGACTACTACCTGTGTTATCCTGCAATTCTCACAAACACATTAGTCCCTCAACCAGGTTTGTCGTCAATACTCCAAAACCAACTAGGGGTGGCACTAGATGCACTTACAATCTCCCCCTTTTTGGTGATTGATGACAAACTGGTTGAAGTTTTCAACGGGGATAAAAGTATGTGAAATCTTCATAGGTGGCAAACAGGCTCCCCCTGAAGATGTGCATATAAATGTTTTGCGTTGGAATGCAAATGCATATGGCAGGTTGTACTTGTGGAGATCCTCTTTACCATATGAAGACAATACATCATGCATGAACAGATATACAGGAATAATGACATGCATAATGAAAAATGGACGTCTGTGAAATGACTTCATGCGGAATTTATCATTGCACATGCGGAACTTATCGTCGCATCACAGAATAGCAGAAAAAGTAGCAGACGACCATCAAGTTTAAGTGTTACAACTCAAAGAACCAAATGTATCAAAAGCGAGAGTTGTAAGCACAAGGCAAAAAGTATATCAACCACCCATATGGACCCGCTTGAAGACTATCAACATATGCTTCTCCCCCTTTTGTCAGTAAGGACCAAAAAGGTTTGAAGACATATTCTCTACTCGTTCCCATGAGGAGTAGATGAAGGAGCATGGTCACTGTTGAGGTTTGGTGGTGCAGAAGAACTTGGTGCAGTGTCAATACGCGCTGAGGTTGGAGGTGGTGAGGTAGCATCATTTGCGTCATCCAGGACTCTGGCATTTATAGTTGCTGCAGAGGAGGAGTACTCTGAATCTTCAAGAGACGGGGTTCGACGCAATACAGCATTCCTGGGAGGAGTGGAGTCGAATTTGAATCTCTCGGTGAAGCCATCGTCTTGAAGATCAACTTCAGCACTTAGCAATGTCAGACTCTTCCAGGACCTCCGACAGGTTTCGTGAGTGACAAAGGCATTCTTGGTGGCAAGATTGCGAATGCGATTGACATCCACCAAGAGGCTTTGCATTTGACGCTTCATCCAGTAGTGATGCTTGTCATGTTTCTGATGCAAGGCTACGAGAAGCTCGCGGTCATTGAGCACACGAGATCGCTTCCGAGGCCTTGGAGCAATAGTGCTTTTTGTGGCTTCAGTGCGTGCACGACGAGTATTGCCGGCCAGCGGATAAACACGAGAAGCAACTTGAACACCTTCAACATGCTGGGAAAAGCTCCGACAATCTGCATTGTGAAGATATAGTGCTTCCTTGGTAGGCTCTAGGTAAATGGCTTCAATGGACATATCAACCTCTGGTAGAAATATAAGATGGTTGCGTGCAGAGGGCTGATAGTCAATGGTAGAGTGAAGCTTGATCTGACGCATAATCCAAGGAGCATAGAATTTCACACCAAAGATGTCAGAGCCCGATGCAGCAAATTGGCGAATAAAGAAATCCTGGGCATTGAAGCTTTTGCCATTGAGAATATAGAAGACCAATGTCTTCATTCCACCGTCAAGCTTTGCTGAGGAGGAATGCCATTTGATGGGCCATAGAGTTCACCTAATGATGTGATAGATGGTGCGGGGCAGATACTCTAGGTCTTCAACAAAGAATTCCTTGGGATATTCGGCATCCTGGGGCAATGGCTTCATCATACTTAGCATTTGGCTCATGTTGGGCTCTAGCTTCTGAAAGATGCTCTCCAATGTATCGCAGTGAAGCTGACAACCAGGTTCATACAGTTCGCCTGGAGTGGATAGGCCGGTAAGCTCAATGAGATCAAAGGCTTTGGCTTCATGATGGACATTGCCTGTCATCCACTCAAGGACCCATGTCGTTGGATCCCTGTTGTAGCCGCGAATGTGAAGAGTTGCATAAAATTGTAGCAGAAGCTCTTCATTCCAATGCTCCTTATTGGTAACAAACTGGAGCAGGCCTACATCTCGGAAACAGTCAGGTGCTTCTTCTAAGCAGGGCATGCCAGCAATGGCTTCAGAATCCAGACGCATATGAGGAAATATGCGCTCTTGATTGTATAGAACGCAGGAGTAGTAGCTGCACTGCTGATAACTCCAGAACCGATCGGATGATATCCTTGGCTTGGAATATGGGTTTTTGGCGTTATCGAAGAAGGTGTTGTGGGCAATGAAGCCATTGACATTGAACGATCCTGGTGCTGATGCAATACTTGGAAACCTTGGCAGCCTTGGTTTTGGCTTCTGAACCTGAGGCCTGTGCTCCACATGATAGTCAAACTGAGGTCCGGGAGCAGGCGGAGGAACCAGAATTGGCCATCTGACAGGGACAAGCTCTCCTTGGTAGAATGCTTGCTCAATAGTGTGGGGCCTTGGAGGTGGGACAGGAGCAGTGGCATTAACAGAGGCGTTAGGATGCACATTTGTTGCAGGTGCATCAGTGGCTTCATGCACAGTGTTTATTGCAGGCGCCACATTGTCTTCAGCCATGACAACGTCATTGGCTTCAGTAGTGTTGTTGGTGGCCGCCTCAGGATTCTCAACCTCCACTTGAGTAGCTGGAGGGTCGGGCACAGACATGTTCTCCTCGAGAACAACTTCGTGGTTGGTAGGGGGAGTAGCAACACGCTCTTCTTCTTATCTTTCTTCGGCTGATGCAGCCGGATTGTCTTCAGCAACATTGGCTTCGGACGAGGGAACCGTCACAGAGGGATTTTCTTCAGGGAACACTTGACGTGCCACTGAGCTGGATTGGTTTGAATCTTCCTCTGTGATGGTAGTCATGGAGACTGATGGCCTTAGACCTTTGCGAAGCCGTTGAAACACGGGCGACGCCTTTGGCGAGGGTGTGGTCTCCATGTAATTATCATCATTCACCAATGGACTAGTGACTTGTGCTGGTGGAGGATGGGGTGTACTCGGTGAATCTTGACTAGGAGTTGCTGGTTGGGGGTGATCAGCCCATGAGGCATCTTGAGAGATCGGCGTCAAAGGACGACCAATGCTGATGAGCTTGCTGTTTGTGAGAACAGGCGATTATACCGTTGGGCGCTCAATCTGAGGAAGGACTTCATCATCTTCTACATTGTCTTGGGGACCAATGTCTTCAGCCGTGATGGGGTCAATAGCTGGATCTTCTTCAGCTTCAGGAGCCTCTGTGGAAGCAGACTCATGAACTATCAACTGACGCTCTTGATTTTCAGGGTCAGGATGAGCAAAAGCAATGGGTTCGACAACAAGGGGCTCTATGGGAGCAGCCCGATCTCTCTTCTTGATTTTTCTCTTCTTCGGGGTGTTGCATCATCAGCGGTGCTCTTGATTTTTCGCTTTCTGGCTCCGGCTTTAGCTGCCTTGGTTTTCTTCTATTCTGAAGCCACTGTGGGGACCTTAGGCTTCGAGCCTGTCATGCTGGCTGGGAAGACAATGTGAGGTTCTTCTCGCCTTGGAGGTTCAGTTGGGGTCCCAGTAGACTTCTTCTTCTTTTTGGCAGCCATCTTGGGGTCAATGCCAGGACGCCCAAGAGCCTTGCGCTTCTCAGCTTCATTGTAAGCTTGAACACACCTGGCAGCAAGATTCTTCATGCACTCTCTTGAACCTTTGGCTTCTTCGCGTTTCTTATGAAACGCCTCCTTGAGGTCATTCAGCATCAGCTTGAATTTTTGAACATCAGCCACACTAAGCTTGGCCACATGCTTCTTGAACCGCTCTTTCTCAAAGTCAATCTTGTTCTTCAATTCAACAATTCGTTGAGCCAGAGCCAGGTCAGGAGCAATTGCACATTGGAAGGCGACGCTGATGCCAATGGGGAGTTGAAGATCATCAAAACTGAGATCTTGATTGTCAAACCACTCATCAATGAAATTGTCCAAAATGTTCACATCGAAGAGGGGCAGATTATTGAAGATCTCCGCCTCTTGCTTGCTCTTTATCATCTGCTCAAGAGCATCGTTACCAAACTCCTCATCTGAAGACAGATCAATGGCTTCAGATTCGTTCCTCGGAATGGCAGCTGGTGTCAGTGCTTGACTGGATCTCTGAACATTTTTCTTCTGTGGCTTCTCGCGCTTCTTGGAGATGCGAGAGAGATCTTCAGAGGTGTTACTGGGAGCAGGAGGGGCAGTTGCCAATGGCTTCACTCTAGAAGCTTTTGGAGCAGCAGTTGGTTTTGAAGCCTTAGCTTTCTTTTGCTTCTGTGGCTTAGGAGGAGGAGCTGGAGTATCATCAGTGTCAGCATCATCATCAGAATGATCCACTTTTGCACCTTGGACAGCAATGTGTGTGATGAGGCCTGCTAGGTTGTAGAAGGGGCCGATCCTGTTCTCATTGGCTTCACGGGTGCCATCTTCCCGGGGTGAAGAAGGACCAGGGTTGAAGTCAAGTCCTAGTGCCTTCTTGTTCTTCGCAGCAGAGTCATTGGCGAGTTGGTAGTTGCGCTTGAACAGATGGTCTTCATGGCACCACAGCAGAGAAGAAGGGTCAGTGTTCTCTGGCTGTGGTCCGCGAACCATGCACGCATAGAATTCTTGTTGAATGGCTTCAGAATGGGACTGGGGTTGAAGATTTTTTGTATACAATATCTCCCCGGGGTCCCTTGAGGGCATTCTTCTCTGCATACTCTTCTATGATGAAACGGTACTTGAACCATTCCTCTGCCCAATATCTTTGAATCCACTGGATTCAATTCTTGCGTCCTATATAGGTTTCCTCAGGCTCTGTTTTGTACAGCTCGTGCAGATCTGGAAGCAAATCCTTGGAAGTGTTCCCACGATGTTGTCTGCCACCCTTTCTTGCTGACTTCTCAGTGGCCGTGAAGCTTAACTTGAAAGGCTTCAGTACTTGCAAAGGCTTCCGATGGCTGGTCAGAAAAGAACTGGCTTCAGGAGAATTGATGTGACTCTGTAAGAATTCTGCAAACGAATGCAGACTATGAGAACCAAGGGATTCTCCCACGGACATGTACCTGTGACAACATTAGAGGTGCGAGGGAAGGGGAAGAGGTCATATACATTCTTAGAAGATTTTGAAGATAAATCAGTTTGAAGACATTGACCTCATAACACGAAGACATTCACTTATTTGATGTAAGTTGGTTCCAGGTTTGTACGAATCCAAGAATAAGTACAAGTGAGGAAACTAACTTGTAAAGAAGCATAAGTGAATAGACTAGGCAGAGTATGAGATGCAGAATGAGATAGATTCAACTTTGGAGATCTGGAAACCACTTTTGGTAAAGAAGGATGAATCTATCAGATCAAAAAGACGGTAAAAAGTGAATTTTAATTACCACACGAAGAACTGATAGACGGAGCAAAGTTGGAGGCCTAGCAGTTCGATCTTCTGTGCCCTAACTTGGTGACGGAGGACACCTACGTTAACGGTGGAGAGGACGAGGTCCGCGGCCGACGTGAGGACGGCGTCGGAGAAGTTGCGGCAGCTAAACGCTTCATCACCGGCGTTGTCGAGAGCTAGCGGAGGTGCTAGGGTTTGCGAGAGGTGGCGAGGTGGAAGAAGAATTTTTGACCGAGATGTGATGGGTATTTATAATGAATGAGACAGCACGACGCAATTACGCAGGTGCACCTGGCGGTTCACATTAGAAGGGCACGTGGCAAGCATGCAACACCTTGGAAGTTGTTCCATGTTCCCACGCACGCCTGGATTGTCAGGGTGGTCGTTCCGAATTCTCCAGTTTTCAGGCAAAAAGGATATAGCATTAAAAACAGATATAAATGTTTGTCAGATTAACTTCAGCTGACAAGGTCTCAGTGAAGACAATCAACAATTTTCAATATAATGCATATGATTTGGACAGATAGAGTTGAGGTAGAAGCATAGATAGGTTAGGGTCCGATCACATCCACTTAGTTCAAGAGATTCAACACGAAGTCATAGCAATGAGTGAATGTTGTAGAGGACAGAACACAAATATGTATATAACTAGTATTAGGCCAAATCAACCAAATGAAGATAAACTTGAATATAAGCCAGGGATGAAGATAAATCAAATATGAAGATTTTGCAAACATGACGCCAAGAGAAATACTTCAAACAAAAGTTTGGTGGTGGAGTTACCCACCGTATAGGAAATATAAGACCCAGACACGGCGCACAATTATCGTGGCGCTCCGAAGTCAAATTCCGCATTAATAGTCCTTGAGAGTTTGCTTCATCCAGAGAAGCTGAGCACAACAACATCCATCAGCAATGTATTCAGATTTAGCAGTGGAGAGAGACACACAGTTCTGCTTCTTTGAAGACCAACAGACAAGAGATCGTCCCATAAAGTGACATGTGCCTGATGTGGACTTGCGATCAACCTTGTCACCAGCATAAACAGCATCCGAGAAACTCTGAGCCCTTTGGATACCATAATCCTAATGTTGGGGTGTAAGCCAAATATCGAAGAATTCGCTTCACTGCTAAGTGATGCGATTCCTTTGGTGCCGCTTGGAATCCGGCACACATGCAAACACTAAGCATTATATCTGGCCTAGATGCACATAAATAAAGCAAAGAACCAATCATGGAGCGGTATACCTTTTGATCAAACTCTTTATCATTGTCGTCGGGACCACAGATGACTTTTGGTTGGCATTGGCGTCGTGTATCCTTTGCAGTCTTGCATTCCAAACTTCTTCAGGCAATCTTTGAGGTATTTTTCTTGAGATATGAAGATGCCGTTACGTTGTTGACGGTTTTGGAGACCCAGAAAGAACTTCAGCTCACCCATCATGGGCATCTGATATTGCTCTTGCATCATGTGACCAAACTCATCACTGTATTTCTTGTTGGTGCAGCCGAAGATAATGTCATCCACATAGATTTGGCACAGAAATAGTTCACCATCATATGTCTTCGTGAAGAGAGTAGGATCTTGTGAACCAGGTTTGAAGCCTTTGCTCTTCAGGAAGTCTTTGAGCGTATCATACCAAGCACGAGGGGCTTGTTTGAGGCCATACAGTGCCTTGTTGAGCTTGTATACCATATCAGGATGTTTTGGATCTTCAAAGCCAGGAGGTTGTGCGACATATACTTCTTCTTCTATCTTTCCATTAAGAAAAGCACTCTTCACATCCATTTGATACAGAAGGATGTTGTGATGATTTGCATAGGCTAGCAGTATGCGAATGGCTTCAAGCCTTGCCACCGGAGCAAATGTTTCATCGAAGTCAATTCCTTCCACTTGAGTGTAATCTTGTGCAACGAGACGAGCCTTGTTTCTGACCACTTGACCATGCTCATATTGCTTGTTGTGATATATCCATTTGGTGCCAATGATATTGTGCTTCCGATGATCAGGACGCTTGACCAATTCCCACACATTATTCAGCTCGAACTATTGAAGCTCTTCTTGCATAGCTTGAATCCATTCAGGTTCCATGAAGGCTTCATCGACTTTCTTGGGTTCAGAGTTGAGACAAATGCAAAATGCCCACAGAAATTGGTTAGCTGTGTTGCTCTTTGAGTTGCCTTTGAACGTGTGAGTGGACCAGGTGCATTCAAGCTGTCAATTATCTTCTCAATCTGAACTTCATTTGCAACACGAGGATGAACGGGACGAAGATTTTGCTCTTGCTGATCAATGTCACTATTTGGGGGATTGTCTTTAGGCTGAGCATTGTCTTTAGGTTGATTAGGTGCAGAAATGACAAGCTCCTCTTCAGTTTGATTCTCAGAAGGTATGATATCTCCAATTCCCATCTACTTGATAGATTCACTTGGAGGTACTTCATCTAGCACATTTGCCAGGTGCTCTCTTTGCGAGCCGTTAGTCTCATCGAACCGCACATCTACAGTTTCAACCACTTTACAGTGAAAGAGGTTGAAGACTCTGTAGGAGTGCGAATCCTTTCCATAACCAAGCATAAAACCTTCATGTGCTTTCGGTGCAAATTTTGACGTGTGATGTGGATCCTTGATCCAGCACCTAGCACCAAATAGTTTGAAGTAGCTTACATTTTGCTTCTTACCAGTTAGAAGTTCATAGGATGTTTTCTTCAGAAGCTTGTGAAGATAAACACGGTTGATGATGTGGCAAGCAGTGTCAATGACTTCAGGCCAGGACTTTCATGGAGTCTTGTACTCATCAAGCATCGTTCGGGCCATCTCAATGAGAGTTCTGTTCTTGCGCTCTGCGATGCCATTCTGCTGAGGTGTATAAGGAGCAGAGAACTCATGAGTGATACCCAGTGTATCCAGATAGAGGTCGAGGCCGGTGTTCTTGAACTCAGTGCCGTTGTCGCTTTTGATATGCTTGATCTTGACACCGTAGTTCGTCATGGCACGATTGGCAAAGCATCTGAAGACATCCTGCACTTCAGTCTTGTAGAGGATTATATGCACCCAAGTATATCTAGAGTAATCATCAACAATGACAAAGCCATAGAGGCAAGCAGTAGCAGTGAGAGTAGAGTAGTGAGTAGGGCCGAATAAGTCCATGTGGAGCAGCTCGAAGGGTTGAGATGTAGTCATGATTGTCTTCGAGGGATGCTTGGCCCTGGTCATATTTCCAGCTTCGCAGGCACCACACATATGGTCCTTCTTGAACTTGACGCCTTCGATGCCCACGACATGCTTCTTCTTCGTGAGGGTGTGCAAGTTCTTCATGCCAGCATGTCCTAGCCTTCGATGCCAAATCCAACATTCTGAAGACTTTGCTAGAAGACATATGGCCATCTGTGGTCCTGCTGAGAAATCTACCATATATAGATCATCTTTCCGATACCCTTCAAAGACTAGAGACTTGTCAGATTCCATTAGTACAAGGCATCGATATTTTCCAAATAGCACAATCATGTTTAAGTCACAAAGCATTGAGACAGACATTAAGTTGAAACCAAGGGATTCAACAAGCATCACTTTATCCATGTGCTGATCCCTTGATATTGCAACTCTGCCTAGAGCCAATACCTTGCTTTTACCAGTTTCAGCAAATGTGATGTGACTCTTGTCTGATGGACGTAGCGTTGAATCCATCAGAAGACTTCGATCGCCAGTCATGTGATTAGTGCATCCACTATCCATAATCCATTCTGAAGTACGAGGTGTCATAGCCTACAGTGCAGTTTGGGGGATAGGCTTCACCAAGTGAGTTGTGAAGCATAAACATTTGACGAACAAGTGGAACATAAAAATTCAGATCTTGGTTAGGATAGATAGGATGAGTGTCAAGGAATCCTGGAACGAAGTACATAGTAAGACCATTTGGGCATTTTATCTTGCACCCCACAAGATGTTGAAGGTCCCCAGCATTAGTTTTTGACGCCTTTGATTTCCGGCTGGAGACCTTTCCCCGCAAAAGAGAGTTAAGTTTTCTTAACCACCCACATTTTCAGGGGTGGCTTAGAAGCAATGAGTCTAATGCAGCATCTGAGAATTTCGGCTTTGGAGCCCTAGTAAATAGCCTTGCAGGGGGTGAATAATACTCATAGGAATAAGCAGAGAAGTTCTTTGTTCTATGAACATAGCGGTTTGAGGAAACACACTCATATTCATGGGTCTGAGTATGATTTCCCTGCAAAATATTGACGTTAGGGTGACTCAGATGAGTCCTCGGTCTGTATGAAGCCTTAGGACCATATGAAGCCTTTGGTATGGGGTTTTTCTTCTTCGCAGGTGTTATCATGATGACATTCACTGGAAGATTCTCAATACAACTTTTGGGAACCCATATCTTCTTCATAGGTGGCCCATTCCTGCAGTTAGTACCAATATACCTGGCAAACACTTCACCATTCTGATTCTTAAACAGTTTATAGTCTGCATTAAAGGATTCATCAATGATAATGGGATTAGCACAAGTGAAACTAGACAAGGTGGATGGATCTACTAAAGGTTCCTTTGTAGCAACCCATGTGGTTTTGGGGTACTGCTCAGGCTTCCAGTACGACCCATCAACATTCATTTTCCTCTCGAACCCAACACCCTCTTTTCTAGGGTTTCGGTTCAGGATATGCTTTTTGAGGACATCACAGAATGTCTGATGTCCTTTGAGACTTTTGTACATGCCTGTCTCAAGTAGTGTGTTCAACCTGGCATTCTCATCAGCAATAGTAGTGGTATCCTCAGCAGAGGGGTTAGTTACCACTTAAGAGTTGAAGATATTGCAACAGCAGTAGCAGTAGAACATTCAGCAACAGAGGTAGCGTTATCACGCTCAATGCATTTTAGACATGGTGGTTCAAATCCTTCCTGAGCAGGACTGATCTGTTGAGCGTGAAGTGACTCATTCTCCTTTTGAAGATCTTCATGATCCGATCTCAATTTCTCAAGTTCCTGCTTCCTTTGAAGATAATCATAGGAAAGCTTTTCATGAGAAGTTGAGAGCGATTCATGTCGACCTTCAAGTTCCTGGTACTTAACATGAAGATTTTTAATGTATTCAATTAAGGACTAAGACTTGGTCATTTCCGCGTTCAATAGGTCATCGCTTTTGTCTAAAAGTTTTTGAGTATGTTCCATAGCTTTCTGTTGTTCAGTTGCAATTTTAGCAAGTGTTTTGTAACTAGGTTTGGATTCACAATCAGAGTCATCTTCACTTGATGTTTGAAAGTAAGCATCGCGTGATTTTACCTTGGCACCACGTGCCATGAAGCAGTAGGTGGGAGGCGAGTCGTCCTTGTCATTATCATCAGCGTTGGTGACAGAGCCATTGTCTTTGGTGTTGAAGATGGACCTGGCGGCGTAGGCTGTAGCTAGAGCCAGACTCGCAACACCAGAGTCAGACTCCTCCTCAGACTCCACCTCCGCCTCCTCACAAGTTGACTCCTCCTCTGAATCCATTTCCTTGCCAACAAAAGCACGGGCCTTGCCAGATGAGCTCTTCTTGTGTGATGAAGACTTGGAAGAAGACTTGGAGGATTTCTTCTTCTTCTTGTTATCAGAATCATATTCTTTGCTCTTCTTCTTCTTCTTCTTCTTCTTCTTCTTCTTCTCATTGTTCCACTGTGGACACTCAGAGATGTAGTGACCAGGTTTCTTGCACTTGTGACAGGTTCTCTTCTTGTGGTCATAGGCAGAAGCTTCATCATTCCTTGAGCTGGATCGTGAAGACTTTCTGAAGACTTTCTTCTTGGTGAATTTCTGGAACTTCTTCACAAGCATAGCAAGCTCCTTTTCAATGTCTTCAGGATCCCCAGAACTGCAGTCAAATTCTTCTTCAGATGAGGAAGCAACAGCCTTTGCCTTCAAAGCACGAGTTCGGCCATAGTTGGGACCATAGATATCTCGTTTCTCAGATAGCTGGTACTCATGTGTGTTGGGCTTCTCAAGTATGTCAGACAGATCGAGAGACTTGTAATCAGGGCGTTCTTGTATCATCAGGGCTAAGGTGTCAAATGAGCTGTCAAGAGATCTCAGTAGTGTCTTCACTATCTCATGCTTCGTAATCTCAGTGGCGCCGAGTGCTTGGAGCTCATTTGTGATATCAGTGAGGCGATCAAACGTGAGCTGGACATTCTCGTTGTCGTGTCTCTTGAAGCGGTTGAAGAGGTTGCGGAGAGTACTGATCCGTTGATCTCGCTGAGTTGAGACGCCTTCATTGACCTTACAGAGCCAGTCCCAGACTAGCTTCGATGTTTCCAGAGCACTCACACGGCCATATTGTCCTTTGGTCAGATGACCACAAATGATGTTCTTGGCGGTAGAATCCAGTTGTATGAACTTCTTGACATCAGCAGGGGTGACACCTTCACCAGTCTTGAGAACGCCGTTCTTGACAACATACCATAGATCAGCATCAATGGCTTCAAGATGCATGCGCATCCTATTCTTCCAGTAGGGATATTCAGTGCCATCAAAGATGAGGCACGCAGCAAAGACTTTGATTATCCCTGCAGTCGACATAGCTGAAACTCCAGGTGGTTAAACCAAATCACACAGAACAAGGGAGTACTTTGCTCTGATACCAATTGAAAGGGCTAGTTATCGACTAGAGGGGGCGGTGAATAGGCGATTTTATGAAAGTCTTCAAAACATGGGAGTTTCAAAGACAAACAGTAGAAACAACACTATCCAAATGCAGCGGAAGGTAGACTACACTAGACTAGCCATAGTCAAGTATTCAATGAAGTGAAAGCACGAAGACGATTAGCAGCTAGGTAGTAAAGATCAGGATGGAAGATAGTATGAAGCCAATCAGAACAGGTAGTCACACAGTGAAGTCAAACAGATAATGCAAGCAAGCAATGACTTCATGAAGACAAACTGTAAGTAGAGAGAAGTGAGAGATAGAATGAGTAGCTTCAGGGGGACAAGGATTTGTTCGACCAGTTCTAGTTGTTGTGACAACTGTACGTCTGGTTAGGGAGGCTGAGATTCAACTCAGAAGACCGTGTCTTCACCTTATTCCCCTTGAGCTAAGGACACCTAGTCCCCGCCCAATCACTCTGGTAAGTCTTCAAGGTAGACTTCCGAACCTTCACAGACTTCGTTCACCAACAATCCACAATGACTCTTGGATGCTCGGAACGCGACGCCTAACCGTCTGGAGGATTCATAGTCCTCAAGTGTAACAAGTCTTCAGATCACTCGGACAGAAAGACTTCAGTGATGCCAAACTCTCTTTGGGCTCTGGGTGGCTTGGGCTTTGTCCTCGCAAGGATTCTATCTCGAAAGCTTCGGCGGTGGGTTGCTCTCAAACGACAAAAGTCGTGTACTAACTCTGAGCAGCCACCAATTTATGGTGTAGGGGGTGGACTATTTATAGCCACTGGGCAACCCGACCTGATTTGTCCGAAATGACCCTTGGTCACTAAGGAACTGACATGTGTCACAATGGTCAGATTTCAAATACACGCGACAGCTTGACTTGGGCTACAAGTAAAGCTGACTTATCCAACTCTGGATAAGATTTGCGCTCATTGTCTTCGCTCGAAGACATAGGATTTGGTTTAGCATCACTTCAGTCATTCTGACTTTGTTCACTTCGACCCCACTTAACAGTGCGGTGGTTCCTATGACTCAACAAAGAAGAAAAGGAAACAACAAAACAACTAAGTCTTCGCGCTCCATAGTCTTCACTCAATGTCTTCTCGTGTCATAGTCTTCAACATGAATAGCTTCATAGACCACCATTGTCTTCAATGTCTTCACACATTTTTAGGGGTCATTTCCGGTAGGTAAACCGAATCAATGAGGGACTACTACCTGTGTTATCCTGCAATTCTCACAAACACATTAGTCCCTCAACCAGGTTTGTCGTCAATACTCCTAAACCAACTAGGGGTGGCACTAGATGCACTTAAACTTGGGTGCTTCAAGCAAGCCCCAAGCAAAACAAATGTATGTAATATGACCAAAACTGACATAACTTCTGCAAATGAACTCTGATTTCGACGAGCTCAAGCTTGATAGAAAGCTAATGACTAGAGCTGTATTTGATCACCCCAAAAGCAGACACGCATGCGTCCAAACACTAGGCACAAAATTGCTTAGTGATCCGATGCAGGAGATAAAGCGAGTTGCACAACAAGATTTTTTGCCCGTTTCACTCAGCCAATCTGAGTCGGGCCACATATGCAAATAGCCCAAAAAGGTGCAGGCTACCAAACACATCCTTAGTGTTAAAATTAGAATAGTGGACCTGATAGCCGGAAAAAAAGAATTAGTGGCCTTGGTCCAATTAAATTACCATTTTTGCATACTCAAGCGACTAAAAATCTTTTTGTGTCACTCAATTCCTCCCGTGACACCAAAACCGGTGATGGGTCGTGGCCTCCCGACATGGTGAGTCAGAGATAGAGACAATGGGATTGTCCTTGGCGTCGCCAACGAAGGCGAGACATAGGGTTGACGCGGCGGGTCGGCGGAGTAGAAGGTGGCTAACGTTGGCCACCTTATTTTTTTTTTGAAATTTGGAGAAAAAGAAGGGGTCGAAGACACGTGGAATTTAGTCCCCCATTGCCAATGTACAAAACTTTTAGACCAACTTATAAGGAGATATCTCTTATGTCCACTTCCACTTAGATGAACACTCTTACAATTTACCCTGTTTTAAGTCACACGTTAAATTGTGCAAACATAGGTTCCATTTCATGTAGATTTTCTTTGTTATGTTAGGTGTATCTGTCGGCGTTCTGGAAACGGGGGTCCCCAGACTTGCCTGCCTGCGGCCTGCGGCGTGGCTCCGCCAGTGGCCCAGTGCGGCACGTCTTCATCAAGCAACACTCAAGACCCTCGCGAGGGGCCACGCCTCGCGGGGCGGACGACACAAGTCCTCCTCAGGAGTGGCCTCGCCAGGCAGGCTCGCGAGGAGGCGGAGAGATCAAGGCAAGAGGTACCTCGCGAGGTTCCCATGACGACCAAGGCCAGGCGGGCGCCAGCCCGTGCAGTGTCCTCGTTTCCTCTTTGGTCCTAAGAGGGCAAGCGTAGGCGCGGAGTACCGAGGCATCAGGAAAAGGTTTCCATATCGGTGCAACAAGACCAGGACTAGCAGGACGGCAGGACGGAGGTCATCGTGGAGCACAAGACGGCGTCATCACCAACGCCTTTGGCAGGCGAAGACCACCTTTAGTCAGGATAGCTTGTACTAGCTGTCCCCTTTCAAAATGGCCGTTGTTGGATCCCTTCCCGCTCAATATTTGGGAAGAGGACTAGGGCCTCTATAAATAGGGCTAGCCACCACAGTAGAAGGCATCTCATCTCATCCAGATCCGAACCCAGTTCATCTACACACCACCAAGCACAAGAACACCTCTCCTCGCGAGGTTGTTCTTCCCTTGTATTGTTCATCATCAGCCCAAGAGGCAATCCACCACCACACACATGAGTAGGGTATTACACCACGACGGTGGCCCAAACCTGTATAAATCTTGTGTCTCTTGTGTTGTTCATAGGGCTAGCTTAGAGATCGCGGCAAGGCTGAGGGCATGTTTCGGTAGGGAGAAATCTTCGTGCGCACCCCAGTGTTCGAACCTTAAGGGTTTTGCCAGAACCTAATATCCGAAATTTGGCGCGCCAGGTAGGGGTGCGCCGGAGCTTCTTCTTCCGTCGACCCGCTCTCCACCGACACCGCGCTTTGCCCTCATGGCGGACATCGCGCTTCCGGCTCCGGCGACCAGCTCCAGCGCTGGGGCCAGGAGGCTTCGAGCCTTGGCCCCCACCTTGCGACAGGTGCAGTGGCCGCACAAGTTCAAGCCAGAGATGCTGCCGCGCTACGACGACGCGACGGACCCGCTGGTTTTCCTGCTGGCATACGAGGAGGCCGTCCTCAAGGCCGGGGGGGACAACAAGGTCATGGCTAACCGGCTTCCCATGGCCCTCACTGGCGTCCCCCGTGCTTGGCTGCTCAACCTGCCAGCGTCTTCTGTGGCCTCCTAGGAGTAACTGCGTGACCTCTTCCTCGCCCCACTACGCAGTGCTGGCGCCCCGGTCGTCGCAGCTCTCCTGGGCGGCTCGTAGGCGCCACCCTCAGACCGCCACACCAAGCCGTTCTTTCGCCAGATCGGCGCCGCCCTCGCGCGACAGGGAGCTCCCCTGGGTTGGGTGGCCACCAAGGCCGACCTGACCTTCAACTCGGAAGACCACCCCGTCAACACCGCCTGCTCGGGTGCGCTCCGATGCTCTGCACGCCCACCATCTGCTAGGTGGCCATCACTAAGACCCTCATCGACGGCGGCGCCGGCCTCAACGTGTTCTCGGTGGAGGCCTTCAGCCTCCTCCATGTACCGCTGGAACGGCTCCAACCCAGCAAGCCCTTCTTGGGCGTCGGAGGTGGTTCCTCTAGTTCCCTGGGGCAGATCCGCCTTCCCGTGACCTTCGGCACCCACGACAACTACCGCACGGAGTTGGTCGACTTCGACATCGCCCACATCAGCCTCATGTACAACGCCATCCTTGGATACCCAGCCTTGGCTCAGTTCATGGCAGCAACCCATCCGGCCTACAACCTCATGAAGATGCCCGGGAGCAGCGGCGTCCTCACCATAGCTGGAGACACCAAGGAGGCTCTGCTGGCGCTCAAGCTGGCCCTCAAGGCTGCCGCGGCGGCACAGCCCGCCGGCGCGGATGCCTCCAAGGCCAAGGAAGCCACACCGACCAAGAAGAAGCAGTTGTTCACCTAGGATAAGGCGGAGACCAAGCAGGTGCCAGTTGAGGAAGACGGGTCCTCGGGAGCCACCTTCACCATAGGTGTCAACCTCGACCCCAACCAAGAGGAGGCGTTGGTGAGGTTCTTGCGCTCAAACAAGGAGGTGTTCGCGTGGGAACCCAAGCAGCTAGCAGGGGTCCCAAGGGAGGTGATCGAGCATCACCTGAATGTGTGCCGCAATGTACGCCCCGTGAAGCAGTAAGCGAGGCGGCAGTCCACGGAGAAGCAGGCCTTCATCGTCCAAGAAACCCGCAAGCTAGAGGCAGCAGGTGTTATTCGCGAGGTGCGCTACCCCGAATGGCTGGCAAACCCTGTTGTCGTGCCAAAAAAGGGAGGAAAGGAGCGCATGTGCGTCGACTTCACCAACCTTAACAAGGCTTTCCCTCAAGATCCGTTCCCGCTTCCCCGCATCGACCAGATCGCTACTCCACCGCCGAGTGCGACCTGCTGTGTTTCCTGGATGTGTTTTCGGGATATCACCAAATCAAGATGGCGATGGAAGATGTGGAGAAGACAGCTTTCCCGACCCCATGTGGAGTGTACTACTACACCTGCATGCCGTTCGGGTTGTGCAACACGGGCGCGACCTTCCAGCGGCTGATGCACATTGCTTTGGGCCGGCAGCTCAGGAAAACGCCGAGGCTTACGTCGACGACATTGTGGTGAAGTCTCGGGAGGCAAGAACCTTGATCCAGGTGGACCTGCGACTCAACCCGGAGAAGTGCGTGTTCGGCGTCCCTTCCGGCAAGCTGTTGGGCTTCCTCGTGTCCCACAGGGGGATCGAGGCCAACCCGAAGAAGGTCAAGGCAATCGAAGACATGAGTCCGCCGCAAACCCTCAAAGAAATGCAGAAGCTCGCCGGTCACGTAACTACGTTAGGACGCTTCATCTCCAAGCTGGGGGAGCGTGCCCTGCCATTCTTCAAGCTGATGAAGAAGAAGGGCCCGTTTGAATGGACACAGGAGGCCGACCAAGCGTTTCAAGACCTCAAGAAATATCTGACCAGCCCTCCCGTGATGGTGGCGCCGCGCCCTCTCGAGTCCTTGGTGCTCTACCTTGCCGCCACTCCCTACTCCGCCAGTGCAGCCCTGGTGGCGGTTCGGGAGGAATGCCAGGCTAAGGCCGCGTCACGCCCAGTCGCGACCTCAGTCGTGGCGACACAAGACCAGGAAGGCCTCGCGAGGACCACGACAGTGGCAGCAGGGAACCAAGCTCAGCAGGAAGACGCCCCCAGGGCTGAAGAGTCCGCACCAAGCAACGAGGCGCTGGGGGCTCCATCATCTCAGGAAGCGCCTCAACCCCCGAAAGACATAGGCCATGTCAGCGCACCCACCCTTGTCGAGCATCCGGTGTACTTAGTTAGCACGGTGCTGCGGGGCGCAAGGGCACGGTACCCCATGCCTCAGAAGCTCTTGCTCGCGCTCTTGGTGGCCTCGCGCAAGCTGCGGCACTACTTTCAAGGTCACCCCATCGAGGTCATCTCGGCCTACCCATTGGAAATGGTACTCAAGAGCCCCAACTCCGCTGGGAGAGTCGCCGAATGGAACATCGAGCTGCATGCGTTTCAGTCGGAGTTCAGCACAACCAGGGTCGTCAAGGGAGCCGCACTTGCTGATTTCATGGCAGAATGGACGGAAGCACCAGGGCTCAAGGCAGGCGAGGATCGGTCTCTCTCCCCAGAAAGTGAGGCACCAGATCGCTGGGTCATGTACTTCGATGGTGCATTCTCGCGGCAGGGCGCGGTGGCTGGTGCAGTGCTTATATCCCCCACTCAAGACAAGCTCTACTACGCTGTATAGCTCTATTTCCAGCAGGGCGAGAAGGTCTCCAACAACATAGCAGAATATGAGGGCCTCATAGCAGGCCTGAAAGCCACAACAGCACTGGGAGTGAAGCGCCTCGTCATCAAGGGCGATTCACAACTCCTCGTCAACTTCTCCAACAAGGTGTATGAGCCGAAGGACGAGCACATGGAAGCATATCTTGCGGAAGTACGCAAGATGGAAAAGCAGTTTTGGGGGCTGGAGCTGCAGCATGTGCCCCGCGGCACCAACCAAGAAGCCGACAACATCACCAAGAGGGCGTCCAGGCGGCTGCCTCAGGAGCCTGGCGTTTTCGAGGAACGACTCTTCAAGCCGTCGGCGGCACCATCACTTTGAAGCACGACACAGCCTCGGGAAGAGCTCCCTCAGCCACCTGCCACAGGAGCCCCGGCCTGTGGCCCGACCTCAGGAGCCCGCCTGCTCTTGGCGCTGGAGCCTCAGGGGGGATGCTGGACTGCGGAATTTAAGGACTACCTGATGCAAGGGACGCTGCCACAGAAAGAGGAGGACGCAGAGCGCATGGCCAGGCAGGCCACGGCCTACTGCATCCAAGACGGCGAGTTATACCGGAGGTGGCCAAATGACGTTTCCCTACGCTGCATCTCCAAGGAACAGGGGAAGGAGCTGCTGGCCGACATACACGATGGAGATTGCGGACACCACTCATCGTCACGGACCCTCATCGGCAAGGCATTTCGCAGTGGGTTCTACTGGCCTACGGCACTCAACGACGCGACAAAGCTGGTGAAGTCCTGCGAAGCCTGCCAATTCCACGCCAAGAAGATCCATCAGCCAGCGCAGGGCCTGCAAACCATCCCACTCTCGTGGCCGTTCGCGGTCTGGGGGCTGGATTTCCTGGGCCCATTTCCTCGAGCGCCTGCGGGTTACCGCTACCTCTACATCGCCATCGACAAGTTCACCAAGTGGGCGGAGGTGGAAGCCATCCGCACCATCCCAGCTGGGTCAACGATCAAGTTCATCAAGGGCCTCGTGAGCTGGTTTGGGGTCCCTAACCGCATCATCACCGACAACGGTTCGCAGTTCACCAGCAATCCCTTCAAAACATATTGTGCTAACCTTGGAATGCAGATCTGCTACGCTTCGGTGGCGCACCCCCGGAGCAATGGCCAGGCCGAATGCGCCAACACGGAGGTCCTGAGAGGCCTCAAGACAAGAACCTCCAAGAAGAAGCTGGAGGCTTGCGACAGGGGCTGGCACGACGAGCTCCAATCCGTGTTGTGTTCCATCTGCACCACCGCCACCAAACCAACGGGCGAGACCCCATTCTTCCTAGTCTACGGAGCATAAGCGGTTCTCCCTCACGAGGTCAGGCGTCTCTCCGTGTGGGTCCTGGTGTTTGATGAGACGCAGCAGGACGCCATGCGGGGGATGGACCTCGTGCTGGGGGAAGAAAGCCGCCATGAAGCCACACTACGGGCGGCAAGGTACCAGCAGGCGCTGCGGCGGTATCACTGTCGCAGCATCCGCCCCAGGACGCTCGAGGTAGGCGACCTCGTACTCAGGCGGGTGCTCTCCAGGGAAGGGCTGCATAAGCTTTCACCCATGTAGGAGGGCCCGTTCAAGGTCGTCCACGTCTCCAGGCCTGGCGCCGCGCGCCTGGAGACTCAGGATGGGGTGCCCATCCCGAACGCCTGGAACATCCAGCACCTCCGGAAGTTCTACCCCTGAAGAAAGGCCTAGCGCCTATGAAGAAGTCCTGGTGCCTGTGAAGCTCGCCGCCCGAAGAAAGGCCTAGTGCCTGTGAAGAAGGCCCAGTGCCTGTGAAGCTCGCCGCCCGTGACACTCTCACGTAATAATGAGTGGGGCTGTACACGCCCCGGAGTCTCAGGAGTGCCGCCCTTGGCCTCGGGGACTCCCTCCCATGCCTAATGACAGCCCTTAGCTCCGCGCTGGTGAGAAGACATCGAAGACTAGACTAGGTGCCGGACGCGGCTTTTCATTTGCTTTCTGCAGTTGGCTCGCTCTTCTTTGTTTGGATCTTGATTAAAGTCGCTTCTGGTGTTCTCTGTCGGTTCTATTCAATCGCTTCCTACCTCTGTTCTATGTTTTCAGCTCTTTGTCTGACTCGCTCTCTCTCTCACAAGCCTCGCGAGGGGGCTGCGCGGGTGCCCTCGTGAGCCCTTTTCTGATTTTCGCGAGGCTCTCTCGTTCAAGTTTGCAGCCGGAGCACCCCTCCCATTCCATGCCCCTCGGGCATCATGACACAAAGCGCCGGGCCATGGCCGGCAGCCCTCGCGACCAAGGTTCGGAAATGATTCTCCCAACGGATTTTTTGCAGCTCTTAAGGCGCCCGGCGAGGCCTGAAGCAGGCACCTCGCGAGGTGGAAACTACTCCAAACATACCAAGCTAAGTTGTTCCTACGCGCAGACGCATAACAACGACACCATAACACAGCACAGGAACAATGAATGCAGCACGATAACTAGGGAATCATAGTTTGTTGCATGCCCCCCACGGGGCCCCATACTTCTCTTTCTTGATGCAAGAAAAGAAGGAAAACAAAACAGAAGTGGCACGCGCCTTGCAACAGCTCGCGAGGAGGGATCCACGATACCCTCCTGAACTCAGTCAGACTCCACCTTGCGCTTCACTAGAGCGCGGCGACGGGACGACCCACTGCCGCCCTCGAGGCGGGCATGGCGGCATGGTGGTTGATCGTAGCCACCGCTGGAGGAGTTGTCGCCGGAGGAGGAGCCGCTGAAGCTTGATGAGCCACGGTCACCACCGTGAGCGGGTTCGCCTTCGCCCTCGTCACGACCATCGCCAGGACCGAGCACCTCGTCGCCATCATTGTCTTCAGGGCAGCACCCAACACGGCGGCCATCCTCTCCAAACACCCTCATGTAGAGGGTCGCGTCACCGTCATACTTGAAGTGGAGGGTGCACCGCCTGCCCAGACCGCGCGCACGGGCAAATGTCTGGCAGCCCCGAGCCAGGGCTGCATTGCCGGCGACGGAGATCTCCACCGCGACCCAGGAGGCCCTGCTACAGCAGCCGTACGCCTGCAGCCAGAGCCCGCCAGGGCTAGCGGCCGGCAGCTCGCCGACGAAGGAACGAGGGAGCTGAAGCCAGTTGCCGGCCGGGTTATCCGACCACACGATGAACTCTGGCAGCACCTCCGCCGAGTGGAAGCGCGGCCAGGGAGGCCCGCAACCACAACATGCCTCCCCCCACCGACTGGGCCGCCTCGACATGCGCGACCACCACCACGTGAAGGGCCACCGCCGCGACCGCGGGAAGCCACGGCAGGAGTCGCGGAGTGCTTGCGAGGGCGACTGCGTCCGCACTTGGGCGGAGGGAAGCCAGGCCCTTCCTGACGAGCCTTCCCCTTCTCCGCGGCCGAAAACCTCTTCGCGGGCGCCATGAGGGACACTGCAAGCAACGGAGCAAGGAAGAAGAAGCAGGCGGAGCAAGAAGAGATGGGCGACGAGGCCTATCACCCCTCCTCATTTATAGCCCAAGGGAGGCCAACCATCGACCTCCACGATCGCAGGTAATGATGACCCTTTTTGCATGCAACAGGGACTTGTCAAATCGGCCAGTTGCCGAGGCAGCGTGGGGAAGCGGAGACGCCCATGTCCAATCAGTCGCCACGCGTCGACCAAGGCTGCAGGCTGTTGGGGTCCGCGGCGCTCCGCATTTGCCCTTTGGCTTCGCTTCTAAGCCAAGTCCGAGCGTGCCTTGGGCCCGGGGGCTACTGTCGGCGTTCTGGGAACGGGGGGTCCCCAGACTTTCATGCCTACAGCGTGGCTCCGCCAGTGGCCCAGTGCGGCCCGCCTTCATCAACCACCACTCAAGACCCTCGCGAGGGGTCAAACCTCGCGGGGCGGACGACACAAGGCCTCCTCAGGAGTGGCCTCGCCATGCAGGCTCGTGAGGAGGCGGAGAGATCAAGGAAAGAGGTACCTCGCGAGGTTCCCATGACGCAAGCCATGACAACCAAGGCCAGGCGGGCGCCAGCCCGCGCAGTATCCTCGTTTCCTCTTTGGTGCTAAGAGGGCAAGCGCAGGCGCGGAGTACCGAGGCATCAGGCAAAGGTTTCCATATCGGTGCAACAAGACCATGACTAGCAGGACGGCAGGACGAAGGTCATCGTGGAGCCCAAGACAGCGTCATCACCAGCGCCTTTGGCAGGCGAAGACCACCTTTATTCAGGATAGCTTGTACTAGCTGTCCCCTTTCAAAATGGCCGTTGTTGGATCCCTTCCCGCTCAATATTTGGAAGGAGGACCAGGGCCTCTATAAATAGGGCTAGCCACCACAGTAGAAGGCATCTTATCTCATCCAGATCCGAACCAAGTTCATCTAGACACCACCAAGCACAAGAACACCTCTCCTCGCAAGGCTGTTCTTCTCTTATACTGTTCATCATCAGCCCAAGAGGCAATCCACCACCACACACATGAGTAGGGTATTACACCATGACGGTGACCCGAACCTGTATAAATCTTGTATATCTTGTGTTGTTCATCGGGCTAGCTTAGAGATCGCGGCGAGGCTGAGGGCGTGTTTCGGTAGGGAGAAATCTTCGTGCGCACCCCAGTGTTCGAACCTTAAGGGTTTTACCGGAACCCGATATGCGACAGTATCTCTGTCTTCTATATCCTCGCCTGAATTAAATTACAGTAATGGTAGCCTATTTATTTGTAACAGTAAGAACTTAGAGCATGCCAGGCGCCTCAAACCAGCCCTAAACGTTTGGGTGGACGGACCGGTAAAAAAAAACGACCCAGCTAGACGCCTCAAACCGGGCCCAAACGCCCAGGCTGTCCAGCACCCCTCATATCCAGCACAAATATAGGGCGGATACGGGGAGGACGGGGGGGGGGGGGGGGGGGGAGGGGCGCCTGCCATGTCGGTGTGGCCTAGCTTGGCTCACCCTCCCCCCACAAATACCGCCATCCGATGAACCCTAGACTGAAGTCAATATGCCCACTCCTCTCTCTCTCTCTCACGCGCCGGGCAAGCATGAACACACAGTGTTAGCCCTCCGCTGCTCTCTCACGGCGGCCAAGACGGATGCGCGGCGCCTTCGACGCAAGAATGCCAAGGCACTCCAGCTTTCCATCGAGTTGTTGGAGCGCGAGGTCTAAGAAGGTGGCGTCACAAGGCGAAGGCGGTCCGTCATGCGAAGGAGCAGGACCGCCTGCTCCGGAGGCTGACGGGCCAAATGTGCTTCAACGACTCGGACGTGATGGCGGCTCCAGCTCCAGCTCCAGCTCCGACGCCGACACACCACCGCACGCCGACGCCTACACCGAGGGGCATAGCCGCACCGCCGGTGACCGCAAGGGGAAGGAGCCGGCGAGGAAATGGTGATTTCCTCCGCCCTTCTCCTCTTTATCTATGTTTTATTTATGTTTTTAGTCGTTTGTATTATGAATTTGCACTGTTCGCTGATGAACTTCGAACCTTTTGTCCGGCCATGATCTGGCTGTATCGGATGAATTTAGGCCGTTGGTGCTATTATGCATGTTTGTATTGTTTATCTATACGTGGCGTTGCATAGGTTTCATGGATTCTAGGGGTCGGACGTGATTATGGGAGCAGAGAAATGAGGTGTGTCCGGTCATTGTGCACGAACGGGATTTGATGTTTGTGGCTGTGGATGCTCTTAGGGCATGTACAATGGTGGCATATGGATACATATGCCCCGTGACAAAAAATAATTTGAGGCATTTACATTTATTTTTTCTTCCCAATGCAAGCTACCATTAGTGGGCCTCATTAAAAAATAAAAAATAAAGACTCTAGTACACATGCATCTCTACTTTTCACTCCACTTTTTCAGCTTTTGTCACCGGACCACATTTTTTCTCTTCAAGCACCCGCCTCCTGAAGAGGATCCCACTTCCATATTTAAACCTACTTTACGTCATATCCGATCCTACATGACGTGCGAGGCATCACCTTGAATCTATGCATTGTACATGCCCTTACAAGACAGAGCTCAGCTGCATCTATGCCTGTTCTTGGACAAGGCGACGTATGTCTGCATCTGTTTAAAAAGAAAGACGTATGTCTGCCGGGTCTCGTGTCACTCGCCTGTGCCGCTTGACTGCCTGCTCATGCTCGTCCGATTCCATGCATGCATACCTCCGGTTGGTGCGCACTGTCGAACCTCCAGCTGCCGTGTCCAGTGCGGTGCAGTACAACGATATGAACCAGCCTTGTTCTCGAATCTGCAGCTGGCAGCTGTATACTTGCATATACAGTAGGCGGATTAGTGGTGGTTTCATCCATGTTCAGCACTGTGACGGTCCGTAGTTAGCCTCACATTGCGCACTGGTTTTCTTTTCTCTGCCTGTTCAAGCCCCCGGTGATGCAAAGCAGGTGTAGCTAAGCCGGAACTAAGCTTGAGCCTCCTCTATTCAGAACTAGCTAGCACAGCAAAAGATGCAGAGTTGAGAAAAATAAGGTTGACAGTTGAGAGTGGCGCACACCCGCACAGTCGTGCCTTTGGATCCTGCTCTGCCCGGGCCATGTGTCGCCCGGTCAAGATTCTGCAAATAATTCGTTCCTCACCTGCTCTCTCTCTCTGCTCCCCGATAGCTGGAGCGCAGAACGCTGACAGAGAGACAGACGGATACTCGATCCTGTAAATCAATTCAACAACGGGTTGGTTTGGCTGCTGCTGCCTCTCTTTTCGTCCACTCCTCCAGTGGCAGCGGCAGTGGCAGTGGAGGCCGATCACGCGCGCGCACGCTGGCCAAGTTCATCGCACCGGGGGGAGCCGGAGCCAGCCCGAGAAAGGGGCATCCCTTTCCTTGCCGTGTGCGCCGCGAACACGCTTCGCTTTCGTGTTGGCGTCTGTGCGCCTTGCGGCCTTTGCCTTCCCAGGCTGCAACTGCATGCGACTGCGAGTGAGTGGCCATCGGGGGCGGATTAACAGGGAGCTAATGGACGCGTGAGTCAGTGTGTGTGGGAGCAAGTGGCGACACGTTCTGTCTTTGACGGCCACTTAGTTCGGTTAAGTGAAATGCAGGCTTCCATCGGGTTCTGATGGATGTGGTGTGGGTGCAGGATAAGGTTTTTAGTGATTCGCCTGTTGTGCAACCGGTTACTGGCTGTGCCGACACCGACACCCCCATGCAGAAAGATTTTTTTTTCCACTTCTTTTTCTTTTGCAATGAGATGAAAATGTTGATGGAAGCTCGGCGCCTCCTACGGAAGGATGACTTGCAATGCATGCGATATCAAATGACCACGGATTGTGCTTGAAATTAGACTGGTAGAGTTACCTGCTTGTAAAAGCGCGCGGTAGTCAAGCCTCAAGAAATACATGCATGGGGTGGATGGTTAGCTCGTAATCTGTGTGCGGTTCGGTACTTGGGTACGTAGGAATATGCATCCTGGTACTATTCATCATGGGGGA
Source organism: Triticum timopheevii (assembly GCA_963921465.1). Lineage (NCBI taxonomy): Eukaryota > Viridiplantae > Streptophyta > Magnoliopsida > Poales > Poaceae > Triticum > Triticum timopheevii. Next base: position 450,017,608 of record OY997272.1, on the reverse strand, counting down.
CGTACTAATCATCAACAACTTGCTGGTGACCACCGGGGTGTTGCATTCACTAGTACTACTTCAACACCATATTAAAAGAGCATCTCAACATCATTAATCTTCAGACTTGAAGCACACTAGGCTCCAATAATGGGTTCAGATGACATTTTTGTTCCACAAGCTGATCATTTTGGACGTAGTACCCATCACCGTCTTAACTTTTTTGTTTCTCCTGAAATCCCAGTAATGTTTACAGAAATTCCGAACGGGCCCCATGCATGGGAGGGAGCTATTTGAACCGAAATGATATGGAATCGGATGCCTTGAGACCTGCCGCACGCATTGCTGTTAAGTTTATTTGCCTTTCGAGAGGCTTGACTTCCTGTTCCCGTGGCCTGTGACATTGTACCTTGCCCTTATCTTCACAGGTCACAGCTGTGTAGAGGTAGAGGGAGGCCTAAAGACGGAAGGCATCCGACACAAGCGAATGGAAGAGCGAACCACCCGAAAGGGATACCTACCAGATATCTGTTCTTCTCCCGGGGGACCTATCCATCGTTCTGGGGCCCTGGCTAGCTCTTGGCAGCCAACAAACTTGATAAAGACCAGATGCCGCTTGCATTGCTTGCCCTATGATTGATTTACTCCATGCATGTTTCTCATACTCCACCTTAGCCCCTTGAGCAAACTCAAACGATTGGTCATTAACCGTGTGGACGATTGGGTGCCTTCTTCACTATTTTAACGGTTGGAGTTGGTGAGGTGTGGTTCGTCTACAACTCCTGTGTCTCTTTTCCATGCCTTTCCGGAAGAGAATCATCATAGTCCTTGTCTCAAGAATCCATCCAAAATGGTGGTCATAATCCATTATTCTCATATATGGCATAAATTTGTTCTTCGTGATTGTCGCCATTCATGTCGTGTTCCGATCTCTTTCGACCACCAAGAGCTAGTGGACTAGCATTAAGGGCATCACAGATTACCCTAGGAAAGTTATCAATATCACCTCCATTGTCATGTTGGTATGTTGGGAAAAATGGAATGAGTAAAATGCATGGGGTTTTGGAGACAAATCTTCAATCAATACTGGTGCAAAGCAGTTGGGTAACATCAAGCTGCGAAAGTAATCGACTTCTAGCCATTGTCAGCCTTTAGTTCGTATATACAAGTCCTTCTGAATTGATGGAAAGTCAAAGCTTTTACCCGCAAAAAATCTCTTATAACTATATTAAGGGCTTGTTTGGTTCCCAACCGAAGGTTGCCACGCCTAACCTTAGTCATGCCACAACATCTTAGACGTGTGTTTGGTTCATTACCACACTTGTGGCTTGCCACACTTTTCTAACTATATGGTCCACATGTCACAGGCATAATTGTTCGCCAAATCTTGCCACACTTGTGGTGGCCATTTTGTTAGCCACACTTTTAAGAGAACTAATTCTCAGTTGTTGTATAACAATAGGGAGTGTCCATTTTTTGGTGTATAAGTGCACTGCCCATCTTTTTTCATCAGTTTAGACTTTTGAGTGAACTCACTGTTGCATACAATTCCACATTATATAAGGACGAAGAAGTCTCTAGCTCAAGCACAAGACCCAACAGCTGCAATTGAAAATATAAAGAAATCGCCGTGAAGCGATAAGGTATAAGTGCATTGCTCACCTTTCTCACTTTGGATTTTTGGGTGAACTAGCTAATGCATCCAATTCTATATTGTTAAGTCGATTAAGCAATCTTGTTTCTAAGTCAACAATCACAATTATTGATTATTTTATCCAACAAAAACTGGTAGTTGCACATTCTAACATTTTTAAACTTGAATTTTTGAATGTCAAGTAGATAGTTGGACATTTCTACATCTAAAGTTGACAATGTATCTTGTGTGCAACTCTATATCACATAATCTGTAATTATGGTCAACATAGAGAAGTAGTTAATCTATAACAACATAAAATAAAACTGATCTACGAGAGGAAAACAGTGTCAAAAGAAAACAGTAAACAAGCAATTCCAACAATTTGAGAACAAATTGTCGGAGTTGATTCTGGTAGATCCCTTCATAAGATTTTTCGGTCAGGCGAGTAGACCGGGAGATAAAGAGACCGGGTCAAGTACGCATAGAGGATTAGATTGGGTACACATGAGACGAACGATTTATCCCAGGTTCATGCAATATGCCCAACATCATGCATATTTGATCTTTATTGATATTACAGTTATCTCGTATGAGAGGTCGGGTCTCTAGGATCCCGTGGATTATGAGGTGTCGACTTCAGAGAGCCCTACCCCTCCTTATATATGTGGACTGGGGGTAGGGTTATAAGAATCTAAGTTAGATTACATGGCTTGAAGCACAAGTAAGGTATACGTATTGCATTACAAGTAAGGAGACATCTTTAAGCACGAGGCCTACACACCGGATAGCAGGCTAGGGCAGGAAGCGGCATGGGCCCATGGCCGACCTACTCGGACCGACTTTCGGTGGCTCACGGTACCCCCTGGTGCATGACATCGTCATAAATCATATGAGACTTCTTTAGAATTAGCTTTTTGTATGCCCACGAGGCCAAACTATACACTCTAGAAATCACTATCATGGTATCTTTTGACTATACACTGTAGTGTTGGGGAACGTAGTAATTTCAAAAAAAATCCTACGCACACGCAAGATCATGGTGATGCATAGCAAGAACGTAGTAATTTCAAAAAAAATCCTACGCACACGCAAGATCATGGTGATGCATAGCTACGAGAGGGAAGAGTGTTGTCCACGTACCCTCATAGACTGAAAGCGGAAGCGTTAGCACAATGCGGTTGATGTAGTCGTACGTCTTCACGATCCGACCGATCCAAGTACCGAACGCACAGCACCTTCGAGTTCAGCACACGTTCAGCTCGATGACATCCCGCGAACTCCGATCCAGCAGAGCTTCACACGAGAGTTCCTCAACACGACGACGTGATGACGGTGATAATGTTGCTACCGACGCAGGGCTTCACCTAAGCACCGCTACAATATGATCAAGGTGGAATATGGTGGAGGGGGGCACCGCACACGGCTGGGAGAGATCAACAGATCAACTTGTGTGTCTTGGGGTGCCCCCCCCCCCCCCCCGTATATAAAGGAGTGGAGGAGGGGAGGGGCTGGTCCTCTCTATGGCACACCCTGGCGGGAGTAGGGCTCCCCCCCCTTCCATGTAGTAGGAGTAGGAGTCAAGGAAAGGGAAGAGAGAAGAGAAGGAAGGAGGGGGCGCCGCCCCTCCCCCTAGTCCAATTCGGACTAGGCCTTGGGGGGGGGGGGCGCAGCCTGCCTCTCTCTCTCTCTCTCACCCTTAAAGCCCAATATGACCCATATACTCCCTGGCGAATTCCCGTAACTCTTCGGTACTCCGATAAATATCTGAATCACTCGGAACCTTTCCGATGTCTGAATATAGTCGTCCAATATATCGATCTTTACGTCTCGACCATTTTGAGACTCCTCGTCATGTCCCTGATCTCATCTGGGACTCTGAACTACCTTCGGTACATCAAAACACATAACTCATAATATAAATCGTCACCGAACTTTAAGCATGCGGACCCTACGGGTTCGAGAACTATGTAGACATGACCGAGACACGTCTCCGGTCAATAACCAATAGCGGAACCTGGATGCTCATATTGGTTCCCACATATTCTACAAAGATCTTTATCGGTCAAACCGCATAACAACATACGTTGTTCCCTTTGTCATCGGTATGTTACTTGCCCTAGATTCGATCATCGGTATCTGAATACCTAGTTCAATCTCGTTACCGGCAAGTCTCTTTACTCGTTATGTAATGCATCATCCTGCAACTAACTCATTATTCACATTGCTTGCAAGGCTTATAGTGATGTGCATTATCGAGAGGGCCAGAGATACCTCTCCGACAATCGGAGTGACAAATCCTAATCTCGAAATACGCCAACTCAACAAGTACCTTCGGAGACACCTGTAGAGCACCTTTATAATCACCCAGTTATGTTGTGACGTTTGGTAGCAAACAAAGTGTTCCTCCGGTAAACGGGAGTTGCATAATCTCATAGTCATAGGAACATGTATAAGTCATGAAGAAAGCAATAGCAACATACTAAGCGATCAAGTGCTAAGCTAACGGAATGGGTCAAGTCAATCACATCATTCTCCTAATGATGTGATCCCGTTAATCAAACGACAACTCATGTCTATGGCTAGGAACTTAACCATCTTTGGTTCAACGAGCTAGTCAAGTAGAGGCATACTAGTGACACTCTGTTTGTCTATGTATTCACACATGTATCAAGTTTCCGGTTAATACAATTCTAGCATGAATAATAAACATTTATCATGAAATAAGGAAATAAATAATAACTTTATTATTGTCTCTAGGGCATATTTCCTTCAGTCTCCCACTTGCACTAGAGTCAATAATCTAGTTCACATCATCATGTGATTTAACACCAATAGTTCACATATGTATATGATTAACACCCATAGTTCACATTGTCATGTGACCAACACCCAAAAAGTTTACTAGAGTCAATAATCTAGTTCACATCGCTATGTGATTAACACCCAAAGAGTACTAAGGTGTGATCATGTTTTGCTTGTGAGAGAAGTTTAGTCGACGGGTCTGTGACATTCAGAGCCGTATGTATTTTGCAAATATTATATGTCTACAATGCTTTGCATAGAGCTACTCTAACCAATTGCTCCCACTTTCAATATGTATCCAGATTGAGACTTAGAGTCATCTGGATCAGTGCCAAAACTTGTATCGACGTAACCCTTTACGACGAACCTTTTGTCACCTCCATAATCGAGAAACATATCCTTATTCCACTAAGAATAATTTTGACCAATGTCCAGTGATCTACTCCTAGATCACTATTGTACTCCCTTGCCAAACTCAGGGCAGGGTATACAATAGGTCTGGTCCATAGCATGGCATACTTTATAGAACCTATGACCGAGGCATAGGGAATGACTTTCATTCTCTTTCTATTTTCTGCCATGGTCGGGATTTGAGTCTTACTCAATTTCACACCTTTGCAACACAGGCAAGAACTCTTTCTTTGACTATTACATTTTGAACTACTTCAAAATCTTGTCAAGGTATGTACTCATTGAAAATCTTATCAAGCGTTTTGATCTATCTCAATAGATCTTGATGCTTAATATGTAAGCAGCTTTCCTGAGGTCTTTCTTTGAAGAACTCCTTTCAAATACTCGTTTATGCTTTCTAGAAAATTCTACATCATTTCTGATCAACAATATGTCACTCACATATATTTATCAGAAAGGTTGTAGTGCTCCCACTCACTTTCTTGTAAATACAGGCTTCACCTCAAGTCCGTACAAAACTATATGCTTTGATCAACTTATCAAAACACATATTCCAACTCCGAGATGCTTGCACCAGTCCATAGATGGATCACTAGAGCTTGCACTTTTTGTTAGCACCTTTAGGATTGACAAAACCTTCTGGTTGCATCATATCCAACTCTTCTTTAAGAAATCCATTAAGGAATGTAGTTTTGACATCCATTTGCCAAATTTCATAAAATGCGGCAATTGCTAACATGATTCGGATAGACTTTTAAGGATCGATACGAGTGAGAAAATCTCATTGTATTCAACACCTTGAACTTGTCGAAAACCTTTTTCGACAATTCGAGCTTTGTAGATAGTAACACAACTATCATCGTCCGTCTTCCTCTTGAAGATCCATTTATTTTCTATGGCTTGCCAATCATCGGGCAAGTCAACCAAAGTCCACACTTTGTTCTCATACATGGATCCCATCTCAGATTTCATAGCCTTAAGCCATTTCGCGGAATCTGGGCTCATCATCGCTTCCTCATAGTTCATAGGTTCGTCATGGTCAAGTAACATGACCTCCAGAACAGGATTACCGTACCACTCTGGTGCGGATCTTACTTTGGTTGACCTACGAGGTTTGGTAGTAACTTGATCCGAAGTTTCATGATCATCATCATTAATTTCCTCACTAATCGGTGTGGGCATCACTGGAACTGATTTCTGTGATGTACTACTTTCCAATTCAGGAGAAGGTACAATTACCTTATCAAGTTCTACTTTCCTCCCACTCACTTCTTTCGAGAGAAACTCCTTCTCTAGAAAGGATCCATTCTTAGCAACGAATATCTTGCCTTCGGATCTGTGATAGAAGGTGTACCCAATAGTTACTTTTGGGTATCCTATGAAGACGTGTTGGAGAACGTTGCAGAAAATAAAAAAATTCCTACGGTTTCACCAAGATCCATCTATTAGTTCATCTAGCAACGAGTGATAGGAGTGCATCTACATACCCTTGTAGATCGCGAGCGGAAGCGTTCAAGAGAATGGGCTTGAGGGAGTCGTACTCGTCGTGATCCAAATCACCGATGACCAAGTGCCGAACGGACATCACCTCCGCGTTCAACACACGTACGGAGCGGATGACGTCTCCTCCTTCTTGATCTAGCAAGGGGGAAGGAGAGGTTGATGAAGATCCAGCAGCACGACGGCGTGGTGGTGGATGCAGCAGAGTTCCGGCAGAGCTTCACCGAGCTTCTGCGAGAGGGAGAGGTGTAGCAGGGGAGAGGGAGGCGCCAAGACTTCAGGGTGCGGCTGCCCTCCCTGCCCCCCTCCTTTATATAGGCCCCCAGGGGGGGCCAGCCCTAGAGATGGGATCTCTAGGGGGGCGGCGGCCAGGGGGGGTGGAGTGCCCCCCAAGGCAAGTGGAGGCGCCCCCTCCCCTAGGGTTCCCAACCCTAGGCGCAGAGGGGGCCCCAGGGGGGCTGCACTAGCCCACCAGGGGCTGGTCCCCTCCCCACTTCAGCCCACGGGGCCCTCAGGGATAGGTGGCCCCACCCGGTGGACCCCCGGGACCCTTCCGGTGGTCCCGGTACAATACCGGTGACCCCCGAAACTCTCCCGATGGCCGAAACTGCACTTCCTATATATTATTCTTTACCTCCAGACCATTCCGAAACTCCTCATGACGTCCGGGATCTCATCCGGGACTCCGAACAACTTTCGATTTGCTTCATACTCATATTCATACAACCCTAGCGTCACCGAACCTTAAGTGTGTAGACCCTACGGGTTCGGGAGACACGCAGACATGACCGAGATGGCTCTCCGGTCAATAACCAACAGCGGGATCTGGATACCCATGTTGGCTCCCACATGCTCCTCGATGATCTCATCGGATGAACCACGATGTCGAGGATTCAATCAACCCCGTATACAATTCCCTTTGTCAATCGGTACGTTACTTGCCCGAGACTCAATCGTCGGTATCCAAATACCTCGTTCAGTCTCGTTACCGGCAAGTCACTTTACTCGTACCGTAATGCATGATCCCGTGACCAGACACTTGGTCACTTTGAGCTCATTATGATGATGCATTACCGGGTGGGCCCAGAGATACCTCTCCGTCATACGGAGTGACAAATCCCAGTCTTGATCCGTGTCAACCCAACAAACACTTTCTGAGATACCTGTAGTGCACCTTTATAGTCACCCAGTTATGTTGTGACGTTTGGTACACCCAAAGCACTCCTACGGTATCCGGGAGTTACACGATCTCACGGTCTAAGGAAAAGATACTTGACATTGGAAAAGGTCTAGCAAAACGGACTACACGATCTTGTGCTATGCTTAGGATTGGGTCTTGTCCATCACATCATTCTCCTAATGATGTGATCCCATTATCAACGACATCTAATGTCCATAGTCAGGAAACCATGACTATCTGTTGATCAATGAGCTAGTCAACTAGAAGCTTACTAGGGACATATTATGGTCTATGTATTCACACGTGTATTACGATTTCCGGATAATACAATTATAGCATGAATAAAGACAATTATCATGAATAAGGAAATATAATAATAATCCTTTTATTATTGCCTCTAGGGCATATTTCCAACAGTATCCCACTTGCACTAGAGTCAATAATCTAGTTACATTGTGATGAATCAAACACCCATAGAGTTCTGGTGTTGATCATGTTTTGCTCGCGAAAGAGGTTTAGTCAACGGATCTGCGACATTCAGATCCGTATGTACTTTGCAAATATCTATGTCTCCATCTTAAACATTTTCACGGGTGGAGTTGAAACGACGCTTGATGTGCCTGGTCTTCTTGTGAAACCTTGGCTCCTTGGCAAGGGCAATAGCTCCAGTGTTGTCACAGAAGAGTTTGATCGGCCCCGACGCATTGGGTATGACTCCTAGGTCGGTGATGAACTCCTTCACCCAAATTGCTTCATGCGCTGCCTCCGAGGCTGCCATGTACCCCGCTTCACATGTAGATCCCGCCACGACGCTCTACTTGCAGCTGCACCAGCTTACTGCTCCACCATTCAACATATACACGGATCCGGTTTGTGACTTAGAGTCATCCAGATCTGTGTCGAAGCTAGCGTCGACGTAACCCTTTACGTCGAGCTCTTCGTCACCTCCATAAACGAGAAACATGTCCTTTGTCCTTTTCAGGTACTTCAGGATATTCTTGGCCGCTGTCCAGTGTTCCTTGCCGGGATTACTTTGGTACCTTCCTACCAAACTTACGGCAAGGTTTACATCAGGTCTGGTACACAGCATGGCATACATAATAGATCCTATGGCTGAAGCATAGGGGATCACACTCATCTCTTCTTTATCTTTTGCCGTGGTCGGGCATTGAGCCGAGCTCAATCTCACACCTTGCAATACAAGCAAGAACCCTTTCTTGGACTGATCCATTTTGAACTTCTTCAAAATCTTATCAAGGTATGTACTTTGTGAAAGACCTATAAGGTGTCTCGATCTATCCCTATAGATCTTGATGCCTAATATGTAAGCAGCTTCTCCAAGGTCCATCATTGAAAAACACTTGTTCAAGTAGGCCTTAATGCTGTCCAAAAGTTCTATATCATTTCCCATCAAGAGTATGTCATCTACATATAATATGAGAAATGCTAAAAGAGCTCCCACTCACTTTCTTGTAAACGCAGGCTTCTCCATAAGTCTGCATAAACCCAAACGCTTTGATCATCTCATCAAAGTGAATGTTCAAACTCAGAGATGCTTGCACCAGCCCATAAATGGATCGCTGGAGCTTGCATACTTTGTTAGCATTCTTAGGATCGACAAAACCTTCCGGCTGCATCATATACAGTTCTTCCTTAAGATGTCCGTTAAGGAATGCCGTTTTGACGTCCATCTGCCATATCTCATAATCATAGTATGCGGCAATTGCTAACATGATTCGGACGGACTTCAGCTTCGCTACGGGAGAGAATGTCTCATTGTAGTCAACCCCTTGAACTTGTCGATAACCCTTAGCGACAAGTCGAGCTTTATAGATGGTAACATTACCATCCGCGTCCGTCTTCTTCTTAAAGATCCATTTGTTTTCTATCACTCGATGATCATCGGGCAAGTCTGTCAAAGTCCATACTTTGTTTTCATACATGGATTCTATCTCGGATTGCATGGCTTCAAGCCATTTGTTGGAATCTGGGCCCGCCATCGCTTCTTCATAGTTCGAAGGTTCACCATTGTCTAGCAACATTATTTCCAGGACAGGGTTGCTATACCACTCAGGTGTGGAACGTGTCCTTGTGGACCTACGAACTTCAGTAGCAACTTGATCCGAAGTACCTTTATCATCATCATTAATTTCCTCTCCAGTCGGTGTAGGCACCACAGGAACATTTTCCTGAGCTGCACTACTTTCCTGTTCAAGAGGTAGTACTTCATCGAGTTCTACTTTCCTCCCACTTACTTCTTTCGAGAGAAACTCTTTTTCCAGAAAGGATCCGTTCTTGGCAACAAAGATCTTGCCCTCAGATCTTAAGTAGAAGGTATACCCAATGGTTTCCTTGGGGTATCCTATGAAGACGCATTTTTCCGACTTGGGTTCGAGCTTTTCAGGCTGAAGTTTCTTGACATAAGCATCGCATCCCCAAACTTTTAGAAACGAAAGCTTAGGTTTCTTCCCAAACCATAATTCATACGGTGTCGTCTCAACGGATTTAGACGGAGCCCTATTTAAAGTGAATGTAGCTGTCCCTAGAGCGTATCCCCAAAATGATAGCGGTAAATCGGTAAGAGACATCATAGATCGCACCATATCCAATAGAGTACGATTACGACGTTCGGACACACCGTTACGCTGAGGTGTTCCAGGCGGCGTGAGTTGTGAAACGATTCCACACTTCCTTAAGTGCGTACCAAATTCATGACTTAAATATTCTCCTCCACGATCTGATCGTAGGAACTTTATCTTTTGGTCACATTGATTCTCTACCTCATTCTGAAATTCCTTGAACTTTTCAAAGGTCTCAGACTTGTGTTTCATTAAGTAGACATACCCATATCTACTCAAGTCATCAGTGAGAGTGAGAACATAACGATATCCTCCGCGAGCCTCAATGCTCATTGGACCGCACACATCAGTATGTATGATTTCCAACAAGTTGGTTGCTCGCTCCATTGTTCCGGAGAACGGAGTCTTGGTCATCTTGCCCATGAGGCATGGCTCGCATGTGTCAAACGATTCATAATCTAGAGACTCCAAAAGTCCATCAGCATGGAGCTTCTTCATGCGCTTGACACCAATGTGACCAAGGCGGCAGTGCTACAAGTATGTGGGACTATCGTTATCAACTTTACATCTTTTGGTATTCACACTTTGAATATGTGTAACATTACGCTCGAGATTCATTAAGAATAAATCATTGACCATCAGGGCATGACCATAAAACATATCTCTCATATAAATAGAACAACCATTATTCTCGGATTTAAATGAGTAGCCATCTCGTATCAAATGAGATCCAGATACAATGTTCATGCTCAAACTTGGCACTAAAAAACAATTATTGAGGTTTAAAACTAACCCCGTAGGTAAATGTAGAGGTAGCGTGCCGACGGTGATCACATCGACCTTGGAACCATTACCGACGCGCATCGTCACCTCGTCCTTCGCCAGTCTCCGCTTATTCCGCAGCTCCTGCTGTGAGTTACAAATATGAGCAACGACACCGGTATCAAATACCCAGGAGTTACTACGAGTACTGGTAAGGTACACATCAATTACATGTATATCACATATACCTTTAGTGTTGCCGGCCTTCTTGTCTGCTAAGTATTTGGGGCAGTTCCGCTTCCAGTGACCCTTCCCTTTGCAATAAAAGCACTCAGTCTCAGGCTTGGGTCCATTCTTTGACTTCTTCCCGGCAACTGGCTTACCGGGCGCGGCAACATACTTGTCGTCCTTCTTGAAGTTCTTCTTACCCTTGCCCTTCTTGAACTTGGTGGTTTTATTGACCATCAACACTTGATGTTCTTTCTTGATTTCTACCTCTGCTGACTTCAGCATTGAAAATACTTTAGGAATAGTTTTCACCATCCCCTACATATTGTAGTTCATCACAAAGCTCTTGTAGCTCGGTGGGAGCGACTGAAGGATTCTGCCAATGACCGCCTCGTCCGGGAGGTTAATGTCTAGCTAGGACAGGCGGTTGTGCAACCCAGACATGTTGAGTATGTGCTCACTGACAGAACTATTTTCCTCCATCTTACAACTGTAGAACATGTCGGAGACTTCATATCTCTCGACCCGGGCATGAGCTTGGAAAACCATTTTCAGCTCCTCGAACATCTCATATGCTCCGTGTTGCTCAAAACGCTTTTGGAGCCCCGGTTCTAAGCTGTAAAGCATGCCGCACTAAACGAGGGAGTAATCATCAGCACATGACTGCCAAGCGTTCGTAACGTCTTGGTTCTCTGGGATGGGTGCTTCACCTAGCGGTCCTTCTAGGACATATGCTTTCTTGGCAGCTATGAGGATGATCCTCAGGTTCCGGACCCAGTCTGTATAGTTGCTGCCATCATCTTTCAGCTTGGTTTTCTCTAGGAACGCGTTGAAGTTCATGTTGACATGAGCGTTGGCCACTTGATCTACAAGACATATTTGCAAAGGTTTTAGACTAAGTTCATGATAATTAAGTTCATCTAATCAAATTATCTAATGAACTCCCACTCAGATTAGACATCCCTCTAGTCATCTAAGTGTTACATGATCCGAGTCGACTAGGCCGTGTCCGATCATCACGTGAGACGGACTAGTCATCATCGGTGAACATCTCCATGTTGATCGTATCTTCCATACGACTCATGTTCGACCTTTCGGTCTCTGTGTTCCGAGGCCATGTCTATACATGCTAGGCTCGTCAAGTTAACCCTAAGTGTTTTTGCATGTGTAAAACTGTCTTACACCCGTTGTATGTGAACGTAAGAATCTATCACACCCGATCATCACGTGGTGCTTCGAAACGACGAACTTTAGCAACGGCGCACAGTTAGGGGGGAACACTTTCTTGAAATTGTTATAAGGGATCATCTTATTTACTACCGTCGTTCTAAGTAAACAAGATGCATAAACATAATAAACATCACATGCAATTATATAGTAGTGACATGATATGGCCAATATCATATAGCTCCTTTGATCTCTATCTTCGGGGCTCCATGATCATCTTCGTCACCGGCATGACACCATGATCTCCATCATCGTGTCTCCATGAAGTTGCTCGCCAACTATTACTTCTACTACTATGGCTAACGGTTTAGCAATAAAGTAAAGTAATTACATGGTGTTAAATGATTGACACGTAGGTCACAAATAATTAAGACAACTCCTATGGCTCCTGCCGGTTGTCATACTCATCGACATGCAAGTCGTGATTCCTATTAGGAGAACATGATCTCATACATCACAATATATCATTCATCATTCATCACAACTTTTGGCCATATCACATCACAAAGCAATTGCTGCAAAAACAAGTTAGACGTCCTCTAATTGTTGTTGCATCTTTTACGTGGCTGCAATAGGGTTCTAGCAAGAACGTTTTCTTACCTACGAAAAAGCCACAACGTGATTTGTCAACTTCTATTTACCCTTCATAAGGACCCTTTTCATCGAATCCGCTCCAACTAAAGTGGGAGAGATAGACACCCGCTAGCCACCTTATGCAACTAGTGCATGTCAGTCGGTGGAACCTGTCTCATGTAAGCGTACGTGTAAGGTCGGTCCGGGCCGCTTCATCCCACAATACCGCTGAAGCAAAATAAGACTAGTAGCGGCAAGAAAGTTGAAAACATCTACGCCCATAACAAATTTGTGTTCTACTCATGCAATAGAGAACTACGCATAGACCTAGCTCATGATGCCACTGTTGGGGAACGTTGCAGAAAATAAAAATTTTCCTACGGTTTCACCAAGATCCATCTATGAGTTCATCTAGCAACGAGTGATAGGAGTGCATCTACATACCCTTGTAGATCACGAGCGGAAGCGTTCAAGAGAACGGGGTTGAGGGAGTCGTACTCGTCGTGATCCAAATCATCGATGACCAAGTGCCGAACGGATAGCACCTCCGCGTTCAACACACGTACGGAGCGGATGACTTCTCCTCCTTCTTGATCCAGCAAGGGGGAAGGAGAGGTTGATGAAGATCCAGCAGCACGATGGCGTGGTGGTGGATGCAGCAGAGTTCCGGCAGAGCTTCGCTGAGCTTCTGCGAGAGGGAGAGGTGTATGTCTCCCGAACACGCAGACATGACCGAGACGACTCTCCGGTCAATAACCAATAGCAAGATCTGGATACCCATGTTGGCTCCCACATGGTCCTCGATGATCTCATCGGATGAACCACGATGTCGAGGATTCAATCAACCCCGTATACAATTCCCTTTGTCAATCGGTACGTTACTTGCCCGAGACTCGATCGTCGGTATCCCAATACCTCGTTCAGTCTCGTTACCGGCAAGTCACTTTACTCGTACCGTAATGCATGATCCCGTGACCAGACACTTGGTCACTTTGAGCTCATTATGATGATGCATTACCGAGTGGGCCCAGAGATACCTCTCCGTCATACGGAGTGAAAAATCCCAGTCTCGATCCGTGTCAACCCAACAAACACTTTCGGAGATACATGTAGTGCACCTTTATAGTCACCCAGTTACGTTGTGACGTTTGGTACACCCAAAGCACTCCTACGGTATCCGGGAGTTACACGATCTCATGGTCTAAGGAAAAGATACTTGACATTGGAAAAGCTCTAGCAAAACGAACTACACAATCTTGTGCTATGCTTAGGATTGGGTCTTGTCCATCACATCATTCTCCTAATGATGTGATCCCGTTATCAACGACATCTAATATCCATAGTCAGGAAACCATGACTATCTGTTGTCAACGAGCTAGTCAACTAGAGGCTTACTAGGGACATATTATGGTCTATGTGTTCACACGTGTATTACGATTTCCGGATAATACAATTATAGCATGAATAAAGACAATTATCATGAATAAGGAAATATAATAATAATCCTTTTATTATTGCCTCTAGGGCATATTTCCAACGAGATGCACTTCTCCGATTTAGATTTGAGCTTTCAGGATGAAACTTTTTCACATAAGCATCGCAACCCCAAACTTTAAGAAACGACAGCTTAGGTTTCTTGCTAAACCACAGTTCATACGGTGTCGTCTCAATGGATTTAGATGGTGCCCTTTTTTCAACGTGAATGCAGTTGTCTCTAATGCATAACCCCAAAACGATAGTGGTAAATCGGTAAGAGACATCATAGATCGCACTATATCTAGTAAAGTACGATTACGACGTTCGGACACACCATTACGCTATGGTGTTCCTGGTGGCGTGAGTTGTGAAACTATTCCGCATTGTTTCAAATGAAGGCCAAACTCATAACTCAAATATTCTCCTCCACGATCAGATCGTAGAAACATTATTTTCTTGTTATGATGATTTTCCACTTCACTCTGAAATTCTTTGAACTTTTCAAATGTTTCAGACTTATGTTTCATTAAATATATATACCCATATATGCTCAAATCATATGTGAAGGTGAGAAAATAATGATACCCGCCGCGAGCTTCAACATTCATCGGACCACATATATCAGTATGTATGATCTCGAATAAATCTATTGCTCGCTCCATTGTTCCGTAGAATGGCGTTTTAGTCATCTTGCCCATGAGGCATGGTTCGCAAGTACCAAGTGATTCATAATCAAGTGATTCAAAAGTCCTTCAGTATGGAGTTTCATCATGCGCTTTACAGCAATATGACCTAAACGGCAGTGCCACAAATAAGTTGCACTATCATTATCAACTCTGCATCTTTTGGCTTCAATATTATGAATATGTGTATCACTACTATCAAGTTTCAATAAACTATTTACATTGGGTGTATGACCATAGAAGGTTTTATTCATGTAAACAGAACAACAATTATTCTCTAACTTAAATGAATAACCATATTGCAATAAACATGATCAAATCATATTCATGCTCAACGCAAACACCAAATAACACTTATTTAGGCTCAACACTAATCCCTAAAGTATAGGGAGTGTGCGATGATGATCATATCAATCTTGGAACCACTTCCAACACACATCGTCACTTCACCCTTAACTAGTCTATGTTCATTCTGCAACTCCCGTTTCGAGTTATTACTCTTAGCAACTGAACTAGTATCAAATACCAAGGGGTTACTATGAACACTAGTAAAGTACACATCAATAACATGTATATCAAATATACTTTTGTTCACTTCGCCATCCTTCTTATCCGCCAAGTATCTAGGGCAGTTCCACTTCTAGTGACCATTTCCTTTGCAGTAGAAGCACTCAGTTTCAGGCTTTGGTCCAACTTTGGGCTTCTTCATGGGAGTGACAACTTGCTTGTCATTCTGCTTGAAGTTCCCCTTTTCCCTTTGCCCTTTTCTTGAAACTAGTGGTCTTGTCGATCATCAACACTTTGATGCTCTTTCTTGATTTCTACCTTTGTCGATTTCAACATCACGAAGAGCTTGGGAATCGTTTCTGTTATCCCTTGCATATTATAGTTCATCATGAAGTTCTAGTAACTTGGTGATAGTGACTAGAGAATTCTGTCAATCACTATCTTATCTGGAAGATTAACTCCCACTTGATTCAAGTGATTGTAGTACTCAGACATTCTGAGCACATGCTCACTAGCTGAGCTATTCTCCTCCACCTTGTAGGCAAAGTATTGTCAGAGGTCTTATACCTCTCGACACGGGCATGAGTATGAAATACCAATTTCCACTCTTGGAACATCTTATATGCTCCATGGCGTTCAAAACATTTTTGAAGTCCCGGTTCTAAGCCGTAAAGCATGGTGCACTAAACTATCAAGTAGTCATCATACCGAGCTTTGCCAAACGTTCATAACGTCTGCCTATGCTCCTGCAATAGGTCCGTCACCTAGCGGTGCATCAAGGACATAATTCTTCTGTGCAACAATGAGGATAATCCTCAGATCACGGATCCACTCCGCATCATTGCTACTAACATCTTTCAACATAGTTTTTCTCTACGAACATATCAAAATAAACATAGGGAAGCAACAACGCGAGCTATTGACCTACAACATAATTTGCAAAATACCATCAGGACTAAGTTCATGATAAATGAAAGTTCAATTAATCATATTACTTAAGAACTCCCACTTAGATAGACATCCCTCTAATCATCTAAGTGATCACGCGATCCAAATCAACTAAACCATGTCCGGTCATCACGTGAGATGGAGTGGTTTTCAATGGTGAACATCACTATGTTGATCATATCTACTATATGATTCACGCTCGACCTTTTGGTCTCACTGTTCCGAGGACATATCAGCATATGCTAGGCTCATCAAGTTTAATCCGAGTATTCTGCGTGTGCAAAACTGGCTTGCACCCGTTGTAGATGAACATAGAGCTTATCACACCCGATCATCACGTGGTGTCTCGACACGACGAACTTTGGCAACGGTGCATACTCAGGGAGAACACTTTTACCTTGAAATTTAGTGAGAGATCATCTTATAATGCTATCGTCAATCAAAGCAAAATAAGATGTATAAAAGATAAACATCATATGCAACCAAAATATGTGACATGATATGGCCATGATCATCTTGCGCCCTTGATCTCCATCTCCAAAGTACCGTCATGATCTCTATTGTCACCGGCATGACACCATGATCTCCATCATCTTTATCTATATCAATGTGTCGTCACATGGTCGTCTTGCCAACTATTGCTCTTGCAACTATTGCTATCACATAGTAATAAAGTAAAGCAATTATTTGGTGTTTGCATCTTATGCAATAAAGAGACAAACATAAGGCTGCAGCCAATTGCCGATAACTTCAACAAAACATGATTATCTCATACAACAACTTATATCTCATCACGTCTTGACCATATCACATCACAACATGCCCTGCAAAAACAAGTTAGATGTCCTCTACTTTGTTGTTGCAAGTTTTACGTGGCTGCTATGGGCTGAGCAAG
Source organism: Triticum timopheevii (assembly GCA_963921465.1). Lineage (NCBI taxonomy): Eukaryota > Viridiplantae > Streptophyta > Magnoliopsida > Poales > Poaceae > Triticum > Triticum timopheevii. The sequence continues at coordinate 450,000,222 of OY997272.1, read as the reverse complement.
AACCGTTCTTACCTACTGATACGTCCATTTTGCATCATGCTTTTATATCAATATTTATTGCATTATGGGCTGTTATTACACATTATATCTCAATACTTATGGCTATTCTCTCTTATTTTACAAGGTTTACCATGAAGAGGGGGAATGCCGGCAGTTGGAATTCTGGCTGGAAAAGGAGCAAACGTTGGAAACCTACTCTGCACAACTCCAAAAGTCCTGAAACTCCACGAAACATCTTTTTGGGTATAATAAGAATTTATGAGCGAAAGAAATAGGCCAGGGGGCCCACACCCTGTCCAGGAGACAGGGGGCGCGGCCCCCCCTAGGGCACGACCCCCTATCTCCTAGGCCCCCTGGTGGGCCTCCGGCGTCCATCTTCTGCTATATCATCACTTTTACCCTGGAAAAAATTGTGGGCAAGCTTACGGGACGAAACTCCGCCGCCACGAGGCGGAACCTTGGTGGAATCAATCTAGGGCTCTGGCGGAGCTGTTCTGCCGGGGACACTTGTGGGTCATCAAGACTCTTTTCTAGCGCCATTGCCGGGGAGTGTAGCACTTTTGGTGAGTGGAACTTGGTAAGGAAACATTTATATAGTGTGCTGAAATTTTCTGTTAGTTGTCACTATGGAAACTAATCCTTTGAGGGGCTTGTTTGGGGTATCTTCACCCCAACCAGAAGAGCAAAGAGTTGCTCCTCAACCTACTGAACTTTATGAAAATATTCACTTTGAGATTCCTTCAGGTATGATAGAAAAACTGCTAGCTAATCCATTTGCAAGAGACGGAACATTGCATCCCAATTTACACCTTAACTTTGTGGATGAAGTTTGTGGATTATTTAAGCTTGCAGGTATTCCCGATGATGTTGTCAAAAGGAAGGTCTTCCCTTTATCTTTGAAGGGAGATGCATTGACATGGTATAGGCTATGTGATGATACGAGATCTTGGAGCTATAAGCGATTGAAGTTGGAATTTCACCAGAAGTTCTATCCTATGCATCTTCTTCATCGTGATCGTAATTACATATATAATTTCTGGCCTCGCGAAGGAGAAACCATCGCTCAAGCTTGGGGGAGGCTTAATTCAATGTTATATTCATGCCCCAATCATGAGCTCTCTCGGGAAATGATTATTCAGAATTTTTATGCTCGACTTTCTCTTGATAATCGCAACCTGCTCGATACTTCGTGTGCTGGTTCTTATATGCTGAAGAATATTGATTTCAAATGGGACTTATTGGAAAGAATTAAATGCAACTCTGAAGATTGGGGTTCCGATGATGGTAAGGAGTCAGGTATGACACCTAAGTTCGATTGTGTTAAATCTTTTATGGATACCGATCCTTTTCGTGGATTTAGCGCTAAGTATGGACTTGACTCTGAGATAGTAGCTACTTTTTGTGAAACTTTTTCTACTCACGTTGATCTCCCTAAAGAGAAGTGGTTTAAATATAATCCTCCTGTTGAAGTTAAAGTAGTTGCACCTATTACGGTCGAAGAAAAGACTATTATCTATAGTGATCCTATTGTTCCTACTGCTTATGTTGAAAAGCCTCCTTTTCCTGTTAGGATAAAAGATCATGCTAAAGCTTCGACTGTTGTTCGTAAGAGCAATACTAGGACTTATACACCGCCTGAGCAAATTAATGTTGAACCTGATATTTCTACGATTAAAGATCTCTTAGATGAGGACTTAGATGGGCATGTTATTTCTTTCTTGGGTGAAACTGCTAATATTGCTAGACCCGATACTAAGACACGTAGACCTGTCGTAGGCACGCCTGTTATCTCTGTCAAAATAGGAGATCATTGTTATCACGGCTTATGTGATATGGGAGCTAGTGCTAGTGCGATACCTTATGATCTTTATAAAGAAATTATGCACAACATTGCACCTGTTGAATTAGAAGACATTGATGTTACTATTAAGCTTGCTAATAGGGATACCATTAAACCTATTGGGATTGTTAGAGATATTGAAGTTTTGTGTGGGAAGGTTAAATACCCTGCTGATTTTCTTGTTCTTGCTTCCCCATAAGATGATTTTTGTCCCATTATTTTTGGTAGACCCTTCTTGAATACTGCTAGTGCTAAGATTAATTGTGAAAGGAATGTCATCACTGTTGGCATAGATGGTATGTCTCATGAGTTTAATTTTGCCAAGTTTAGTAGACAACCTCGTGAAAGGGAACCATCTAGTAAGGATGAAATTATCGGTCTTGCTTCCATTGCTGTTCCTCCAACTGATCCGTTAGAACAATATTTGCTAGACCATGAAAATGATATGTTTATGAAGGAAAGGGAAGAAATAGATGAGGTGTTCCTTAAACGGGAACCTATGCTGAAACATAACCTTCCGTTGAAATTCTTGGGGATCCTCCTCCACCCAAGGGTGATCCCGTGTTTGAACTCAAACCCTTACCTGATAATCTTAAGTATGCTTATCTTGATGAAAAAGAAATATATCATGTTATTATTAGTGCTAACCTTTCAGAGAAAGAAGAAGAAAGATTATTGAAAACTCTGAAGAAGCACCGAGTTGCTATTGGATATACTCTGGATGATCTTAAGGGCATTAGTCCCACATTATGTCAACACAAAATTTCAGTGGAGAAAGATGCCAAACCAGTTAGAGATCCTCAAAGACGATTAAATCCCAAGATGAAGGAAGTGGTAAGAAAGGAGATACTAAAGCTCCTTGAGGTAGGTATTATTTATCCCGTTGTTGATAGTGGATGGGTAAGCCCTGTCCATTGTGTCCCTAAAAAGGGAGGTATTACCGTTGTTCCTAATGATAAAGATGAATTGATCCTGCAAAGAATTATTACAGGTTATAGGATGGTAATTGATTTCCGTAAGTTAAATAAAGCTACTAAGAAAGATCATTACCCTTTACCTTTTATTGATCAAATGCTAGAAAGGCTATCCAAACACACACATATTTGCTTTTTAGATGGTTATTCTGGCTTCTCTCAAATACCTGTGTCAGCGAAGGATCAATCTAAAACTACTTTTACTTGCCCTTTTGGTACTTTTGCTTATAGACGTATGCCTTTTAGTTTATGTAATGCACCTCCTAGCTTTCAAAGATGCATGATGGCTATATTTTCTGATTTTTGTGAAAAGATTTGTGAGGTATTCATGGATGACTTCTCCATCGATGGATCCTCTTTTGATGATTGTTTGAGCAACCTTGATCGAGTTTTGCAGAGATGCGAAGACACTAGTATCGTCCTAAATTGGGAAAAATGTCACTTTATGGTTAATGAAGGCATTGTCTTGGGGCACAAGATCTCCGAGAGAGGTATTGAAGTTGATAAAGCCAAATTTGATGCTATTGAAAAGATGTCATGTCCCAAGGACATAAAAGGTATAAGAAGTTTTCTTGGTCACGCCGTTTTTTATAGGAGGTTCATTAAGGACTTTTCTAAAATCTCTAGGCCTCTGACTAATTTATTGCAAAAAGATATTCCTTTTGTCTTTGATGATGATTGTGTAGAAGCATTTGAAACACTCAAGAAAGCTTTGATCACTGCACCTATTGTTCAGCCACCTGATTGGAATTTACCTTTTGAAATTATGTGCGATGCTAGTGATTATGCTGTAGGCGCTGTTTTAGGGCAAAGAGTTGATAAGAAATTGAATGTTATCCAGTATGCTAGTAAGACTCTTGATACTGCCCAAAGAAACTATGCTACTACTGAAAAAGAGTTCTTAGCAGTTGTGTTTGCATGTGATAAGTTTAGACCTTATATTGTTTATTCCAAAGTTACTATTCACACTGATCATGCTGCTATTAAATATCTTATGGAAAAGAAAGATGCTAAGCCTAGATTCATTAGATGGGTTCTCTTGCTCCAAGAATTTGACTTGCATCTTATTGATAGAAAGGGAGCTGAGAATCCCGTTGCAGACAACTTGTCTAGGTTAGAGAATGTGCTTGATGACCCACTGCCTATTAATGATAGCTTTCCTGATGAACAATTAGCGGTTGTCAATGCTTCTCGCGCTGCTCCTTGGTATGCTGACTATGCTAATTACATTGTTGCTAAATATATACCGCCTAGTTTCACATACCAGCAAAAGAAAAAGTTCTTTTATGATTTAAGACATTACTTCTGGGATGATCCACACCTTTATAAAGGAGTAGATGGTGTTATTAGACATTGTGTGCCTGAGCATGAACATGAACAGATCCTAGGTAAGTGTCACAATCTTATGGAGGACACCACCGCTGGAGACAGAACTGCACACAAGGTACTACAATCTGGTTTTTATTGGCCTACTCTCTTCAAAGATGCTCGTAAGTTTGTCTTATCTTGTGATGAATGCCAAAGAATAGGTAACATTAGTAGACGTCAAGAAATGCCTATGAATTATTCTCTTGTTATTGAACCGTTTGATGTTTGGGGCTTTGATTATATGGGACCTTTTCCTGCCTCCAATGGTTATACACATATTTTAGTTGATGTTGATTACGTTACTAAGTGGGTAGAAGCTATTCCAACTAGTAGTGCTGATCATAACACTTCTATTAAAATGCTTAAAGAAGTTATTTTTCCGAGGTTGGAAGTCCCTAGATATCTTATGACTGATGGTGGTTCACACTTTATTCATGGTGCTTTCCGTAAGATGCTCGCTAAGTATGATGTCAATCATAGAATAACATCTCCTTATCATCCACAGACAGTGGTCAAGTAGAGTTGAGCAATAGAGAGCTCAAATTAATTTTGCAGAAGACTGTGAATAGATCTAGAAAGAATTGGTCCAAAAAACTTGATGATGCATTATGGGCCTATAGAACTGCATACAAAAATCCTATGGGTGTGTCTCCTTATAAGATGGTTTATGGAAAAGCATGTCATTTACCTCTTGAACTTGAACATAAGGCATATTGGGCTATTAAAGAGCTCAATTATGACTTCAAACTTGCCGGTGAGAAGAGGTTATTTGATATTAGCTCACTTGATGAATGGAGAACCCAAGCGTATGAGAATGCCAAGCTTTTCAAAGAAAAAGTCAAACACTGGCATGATAAAAGAAAACAAAAGCGTGAGTTTAACGTAGGAGATTATGTGTTATTATTCAACTCTCGTTTAAGGTTTTTTGCAGGAAAACTTATCTCAAAATGGGAAGGTCCCTACGTTATCAAGGAGGTCTATCGTTCTGGTGCTATAAAAATCAACAACTTCGAAGGCACAAACCCGAGGGTGGTAAACGGTCAAAGAATTAAACATTATATTTCAGGTAATCCTATCCATGTTGAAACTAATATTATTGAAACCGTAACCCCCGAGGAATACATAAGGGACATTTCCAGAACGTTCCAGACTCTGAAAAGGCATAGGTACGTGGTACGGTAAGTAAACCGACTCCAAAACAACTCTAAAGGAATTTTTTATCAGTTTTGGATTATTTAAGAAGTTTAGGAAGAAAGAAGTAGTCTGAAAGGGACACAAGGCTCCCACGAGAGAGGAGGCCGCCCCCCCTCCCCCCCTGTAGGGCGCGCCCCTTGTCTCGTGGGCACCTCATGTGCCTCCCAGACTCCGTTTTCTGGTATGTTACGTATTCTGGTCGGTAAAAAATCATTATATATACTCCCGAAGGTTTTGACCACCGTATCACGCAAATATCCTCTGTTTTCGTTTCAAGTTGTTTCCGTTGCAGATTTAGAGCACCATGACTTCACCCTCCTCTAACAATGAAGACAAGGATGCTTGGCTTTTGAAGATAGAGCTAAAAAGAGAAGAACTAGTAGAGATCAACAAAGAGGAAGGGATCAAGGAAGCCATGGAGGTTCAAGCTCCGGCGGTGAAAGAAGAAGATATCCCTCAACCTTTACCTAAGCTCTTTACTCCAACAGAGATTGAAGCTTTTAAGATGATTGAGTTAGCTCGCATACAGAACAAGTATCTCACACAGGAAAATATTCTGTTGAAGGATCATATTGCTGGGCTTAAGGGCATTATCCGCAAGTTGGAGGAACTTTCACGCTCAATGTGCGATTATCCACCATCATCATCACCTCCTCAATCACCTCCGAGGAAATAATCTCATGAGTATGGGCACTCCCCTTGGCAACTTCCAAGCTTGGGGGAGGTGCCCCGGTATCGTATCACCATCACACTCCTATCTTTACCGCTTTATTTAGTTCGATCCTTTTAGTAGTATCTTGATCTAGTAGTTTGAAGTTTTGATATCAAGTAGTTTTGGGTTTTGCATTGTGATCACTTTATGTAATCGAGTCCGTCTTCTATCTATAATAAAGATTAGTGCTGAGTCAAGGGCTTTGCTATGATCTTGAGAAAGTAGAAAGAATAAAAGAGTTCATATTGATCTTATGGATAGTGATAAGTTCACACATAGAGAGTATGAGGCATAAAAATTGTTGAGAGTTGATGAACGTAGCCTTGGTTATCGTTGCAATTAATAGGAAGTGATAAGGAAAGAGGGGTTCACATATAAATATATTATCTTGGACATCTTTTATGATTGTGAAGCACTCATTAAGTATGACATGCTAAAAGAGTTGACGTTGGACAATGAGGACAACGTAATGGTTTATGTTTTCCGACATCTCAGTTAAAGTATATTGTCATTGACCTTCCAAACATGTTGAGCTTGCCTTCCCCCCTCATGCTAGCCAAATTCCTTGCACCAAGTAGAGATACTACTTGTGCTTCCAATTATCCTTAAACCCAGTTTTGCCATGAGAGTCCACCATACCTACCTATGGATTGAGTAAGATCCTTCAAGTAAGTTGTCATCGGTGCAAGCAATAAAAATTGCTCTCTAAATATGCATAACTTATTAGTGCAGAGAAAATAAGCTTTGTACGAACTTGTTGTGGAAGTAATAAAAGCGACGGACTACATAATAAAGGTCCACATACAAGGGGCAATATACAGTGACGTTCTTTTGCATTAAGATTTTGTGTATCCAACCCTAAAAGCGCATGACAACCTCTACTTCCCTCTGCGAAGGGCCTATCTTTTACTTTATGTATTTACTTTATGCTTAAGTCAAGGTGATCCTCACCTTTCCCTTTTTATTTTTATCCTTTGGCAAGCTCCTCGTGTTTGAAAGATCATGATATATATATCCAATTGGATGTAAGTTGGCATAGGCTATTATTGTTGACATCACCGAAAGGTGAATACGTTGGGAGGCAACACAATAAGCCCCTATCTTTCTTAGTGTCCGGCTGAAACTCTATAATCGCAAGTATTGCATGAGTGTTACCAATTATAGGAGACTACGAGATAGTTGAGTATGTGAGCTTGCTGAAAAGCTCTATTATTGACTCTTTCTGCTGTTACGATAAATTGCAATTGCTTCAATGACTGAGATTGTTAGTTCCCAATGAAGTTATTGAACCATACTTGACATTGTGAATTGCTTATTACTTGAGCATGAGAAATCATATGAAAAAAATCTATATATGTTGTTGTTATTAGAATGATCATGATGCCCTCATGTCCGCATTTTATTTTTATCGACACCTCTATCTCTAAACATGTGGACATATTTTTATATTTCGGCTTCCGCTTGAGGACAAGCGAGGTCTAAGCTTGGGGGAGTTGATACGTCCATTTTGCATCATGCTTTTATATCAATATTTATTGCATTATGGGCTGTTATTACACATTATATCTCAATACTTATGGCTATTCTCTCTTATTTTACAAGGTTTACCATGAAGAGGGGGAATGCCGGCAGCTGGAATTCTGGCCGGAAAAGGAGCAAACGTTGGAAACCTATTCTGCACAACTCCAAAAGTCCTGAAACTCCACGAAACAACTTTTTGGATTTAATAAGAATTTATGAGCGAAAGAAATAGGCCAGGGGGCCCACACCATGTCCAGGAGACAGGGGGCGCGGCCCCCTATAGGGCGCGACCCCCTATCTCCTGGGCCCCCTGGTGGGCCTCCGGCGTCCATCTTCTGCTATATCATCACTTTTACCCTGGAAAAAATCGTGGGCAAGCTTACGGGACGAAACTCCGCGCCACGAGGCGGAACCTTGGCGGAATCAATCTAGGGCTCTGGCGGAGCTGTTCTGCCGGGAACACTTCCCTCCGGGAGGGGGAAATCATCACCAATGTCATCACCAACGATCCTCTCATTGGGAGGGGGTCAATCTCCATCAACATCTTCACCAGCACCATCTCGTCTCAAAACCCTAGTTCATCTCTTGTATCCAATCTTGTATCAAAACCACAAATTGGTACATGTGGGTTGCTAGTAGTATTGATTACTCCTTGTAGTTGATGCTAATTGGTTTACTTGGTGGAAGATCATATGTTCAGATCCTTTATGCATATTATTACTCCTCTGATTATGATCCTGAATATGCTTTGTGAGTAGTTACGTTTGTTCTTGAGGACATGGGTGAAGTCTTGCTATTATTAGTCATGTGAATTTGGTATTCGTTCAATATTTTGATGAGATGTATGTTGTCTTTTCCTCTAGTGGTGTTATGTGAATGTCGACTACATGACACTTCACCATTATTTGGGCCTAGAGGAAGGCATGGGGAAGTAATAAGTAGATGATGGGTTGCTAGAGTGACAGAAGCTTAAACCCTAGTTTATGCGTTGCTTCGTTAGGGGTTGATATGGACCCATATGTTTAATGTTGTGGTTAGGTTTACCTTAATACTCCTTTTCGAAGTTGTGGATACTTGCAATAGGGGTTAATCATAATTGGATGCTTGTCCAAGTTAGGGCAGTACCCAAGTACCGGTCCACCCACATATCAAATTATCAAAGTACCGAACGCGAATCTTATGAACGTGATGAAAACTAGCTTGACGATAATCCCAATGTGTCCTTGGGAGCTCCTTTATCATTATTAGAATTTGTCCAGGCTTATTCTTTGCTACCTAAAGGATTGGGCCACCTTGCTGCACTTTATTACTTTATTTACTTGTTGCTCGTTACTATTTATCTTATCACAAAACTATCTATCACCTACTATTTCAGTGCTTGTAGAGAAAACCTTACCGAAAACCGCTTGTCATTTCCTTCTTCTCCTTGTTGGGTTCGACACACTTACTTATCGAAAGGACTACGATAGATCCCCTACACTTGTCGGTCATCACCTACGCATCAAAACCACAACGATATTTCGTCAAATTAGTGCTGTTTTAACCTTCGCAAGGACCGGGCGTAGCCACACTCGGTTCAACTAAAGTTGGAGAAACTAACACCTGCCAGCCACCTGTGTGCAAAGCACGTCGGTAGAACCAGTCTCGCATAAGCATACGGGTAATGTCGGTCCGGGCCGCTTCATCCAACAATACCGCTGAACCAAAGTATGACATGCTGGTAAGTAGTATGACTTGTGTCGCCCATAACTCACTTGTGTTCTACTCGTGCATATGACATCTACGCATAAACCTGGCTCGGATGCCACTGTTGGGGAACATAGTAATTTCAAAATAATTCCTACGCACACGCAAGATCATGGTGATGCATAGCAACGAGAGCGGAGAGTGGTGTCCACGTACCCTCGTAGACCGAAAGCGGAAACATTAGCACAACGCGATGGATGTAGTCGTACGTCTTCACGATCCGACCGATCCAAGTACCGAACGCACAGCTCCTCCGAGTTCAGCACACGTTTAGCTCAATGACGTCCCGTGAACTTCGATCCAGTAGAGCTTCACGGGAGAGTTTCATCAGCACGACCGCGTGATGACGGTGATGACATTGCTACCGACGCAGGGCTTCGCCTAAGCACCGCTATGATATGATCGAGGTGGAATATGGTGGAGGGGGGCACCGCACACGGCTGGGAGAGATCAACAGATCAACTTGTGTATCTTGGGGTGCCCCCCATCCCCGTATATAAAGGAGTGGAGGAGGGGAGGGGCCGATCCTCCCTATGGTGCGCCCTGGGGAGTCCTACTCCCACCGGGAGTAGGATTCCCCCCCTTCCATGTAGTAGGAGTAGGAGTCAAGGAAAGGGAAGAGAGAAGAGAAGGAAGGAGGGGGCGCCGCCCCTCCCCCTAGTCCAATTCGGACTAGGCCTTGGGGGGTGCGCGACCTGCCTCTCTCTCTCTCTCCCTTAAAGCCCAATATGGCCCATATACTCCCCGGTGAATTCCCGTAATTCTCCGGTACTCCGATAAATACCCGAATCACTCGGAACCTTTCCGATGTCCGAATATAGTCGACCAATATATCAATCTTTACATCTCGACCATTTTGAGACTCCTCGTCATGTCCCCGATCTCATCCGGGACTCTGAACTACCTTCGGTACATCAAAACACATAACTAATAATATAAATAGTCACCGAACTTTAAGCGTGCGGACCCTACGGGTTCAAGAACTATGTAGACATGACCAAGACACGTCTCCGGTCAATAACCAATAGCAGAACCTGGATGCTCATATTGGTTCCCACATATTCTACGAAGATCTTTATCGGTCAAACCGCATAACAACATACGTTGTTCCCTTTGTCATCGGTATGTTACTTGCCCGAGATTCGATCGTCGGTATCTCAATACCTAGTTCAATCTCGTTACCAGCAAGTCTCTTTACTCATTATATAATGCATCATCCCGCAACTAACTCATTAGTCACATTGCTTGCAAGGCTTATAGTGATGTGCATTACCGAGAGGGCCCAGAGATACCTCTCCGACAATCGGAGTGACAAATCCTAATCTGGAAATACGCCAACTCAACAAGTACCTTCGGAGACACCTGTAGAGCACCTTTGTAATCACCCAGCTATGTTGTGACGTTTGGTAGCACACAAAGTGTTCCTCTGATAAACGGGAGTTGCATAATCTCATAGTCATAGGAACATGTATAAGTCATGAAGAAAGCAATAGTAACATACTAAATGATCAAGTGCTAAACTAACGGAATGGGTCAAGTCAATCACATCATTCTCCTAATGATGTCATCCCGTTAATCAAATGACAACTCATGTTTATGGCTAGGAAACTTAACCATCTTTGATTCAACAAGGTAGTCAAGTAGAGGCATACTAGTGACACTCTGTTTGTGTATGTATTCACACATGTATCAAGTTTCCGGTTAATACAAATTTAGCATGAATAATAAACATTTATCATGAAATAAGGAAATAAATAATAACTTTATTATTGCCTCTAGGGCATATTTCCTTCATGTAGATCTCCCTGAGAAAATATTTACTAATCCTAAAGTGACGCAAACACATATCAATATATGAAATATAATCCGTAAGGGGCATAATCATTATCTTTTCAGTTTTTCTAAGTCCAAGAGGGTCCAGTTAACAAATGGATATAAAAGATGAACATCTGATAATAAAATAAATAATGTAACCATCCTTGAAAAATGCTATTCATATAAGATACACGATTGTGTCAAGCTCTATCGTATCATCACCGGCAAGAGTTATGAAGGCTTCCACACCTTTAGTGATCAACTCATCAACGGAGGCATGATAACTCTACACAGTAGTTTATCTCTTCTTCAGCCGAGGAAGTCGTGGGAGGCTCTTATTGTTTTTTCTAAGGCATAAAGATGCTTAATTTAGTGTACTACGACTACGACACAAAACTAAACAGAAAACATGATGCAATTTTGGACTCATCAGCTAGCTCCACGTCAAATCCATTCCCAAGCCTACGACATTGCTACTTTTTGAGCTTGCGTTGGTTTTTCCCTTGAAGAGAAAAGGATGATGCAGCAAAATAGAGATAAGAATTTCCCGCAGTTGAGAACTAAGGTATCAATCCAGTAGGAGGAACACACAAGTCACCAATGGTTGCACCTACACAAACGAACAAATACTTGCACCCTACGCGATAAAGGGGTTGTCAATCCCTTCACGGTTACTTGCAAAGATGAGATCTGATAGTGATAGATATAAAAGATAGGTAAAAGTACAAAATAAGATAAAGGTAAAATAAATTGCAGTAAGATATTTTTGTGTTTTTGATTTTACAGATCTGAAAATAATATGATGAAAGATAAACCCGGGGGCCGTAGTTTTCACTAGAGGCTTCTCTCTTGAAAGAAAGCATACGGTGGGTAAGCAAATTACTTTGAGCAATTGATAGAAAAGCGAATAATTATGATGATATCTAAGGCAATGATCATGAATATAGGCATCATGTCCGTGTCAAGTAGACCGACTTCTACTACCATTACTCCACACATCAACCGTTATAAATCATGCATCTAGTGTATTAAGTTAACAAGAATGGAGTAACGCCTTAAGCAAGATGACATGATATTGAGAGATAGATCCAATCAATATGAACAAACCCCGTCTTTTTATCCATAATGGAAACAATACAAATACGTTTCATGTCCCTTTCTGTCACTGGGAATAAGCACCGCAGGATTGAACCCATTACAAAGCACCTCTCCATTGCAAGAAAAATCAATCTAGTTGTCCAAACCAAATCAATAGATCGGAGAGAAATACAAAGCTATCTAAATCATGCATAAAAGAGTTCAGAGAAGACTCAAATAATATTCATAGATAATCTGATCATAAACCCACAATTCATCGGATCTCAACAAATGCACCGCAAAAGAAGATTGCATCGAATAGATCTCCAAGAACATTGAGGAGAACACTGTACTGTAGATCAAAGAGAGAGAAGAAACTATCTAGCTACTAGCTATGGACCCTTAGGTCTGTGGTAAACTACTCACACATCATCGGAAGGGCAACAAGGTTGATGTAGAAGCCCTCCACGGTTGAATCCCCCTCCGGCAGAGTACCAGAAAAGGCCCCCGGATGGGATCTCGCGAGAACAGAAACTTGGAGCGGCGAAAAAGTATTTTTTGTGTGCCCTCTGGCCTACGGCGAATATTTGGGTATTTATAGAAGAAGAATTAGGGTTAGAGGAGCTACAGGGGGCCCACAAGCTAGCCCCCCCCCCTCCCCCGTTCCATTTGGACTTCGTTCGGTATTGATTTTCTGTAAAGACAAAAACAAGGAAAAAACAGCAACTGGCACTTGGCACTAGGTTAATAGGTTAGTCCCTAAAAATGATATAAAATAGCATAATAATGCATATAAAACATCCAAGATGGATAATATAATAGCATGAAACAATTAAAAATTATAGATACGTTGGAGACGTATCAAACATCTTCTTGATTTGGTTTGCGTGCATTTGTACCATACACGGTGTACAAATTTGCGTCATTTGTACCACACATGTTGCTATTCCTAGTATGCATGTGTTGCGATAACATGAAAGACACGTGTTTGTAAAAAAGAATGAAAAAAAGATAGATATTTGCGAACAAATAAGAAACAGTTAACAAGCAATGGCAAGAATTCCACAACAAATCATCTCGACATCTCAAGAATCAGCTAGCTATTTACACATATGATACATAATTTTATACTCTAGAAACCACTATTGAGATATTTGTTAGACCACATAAATAAATATCTACTCTACAAGATATTTGAGAATCCCGAACCGAATGCTAACGCATCTCAGTATATAAACTATAATTCCTCTAAAGCATAAACTAATCCACTTAGTCACATGATTATCCCCTTTTCACTTTTTCTCACATTTGGGAGAGTGTGGTTAGTGGAAGGTTGTTAAAGTGCATTGTCTCAGTATAAAAATAATAATGTACCTATCTCTACAAAATGCAATTCAAATTCAGTGGAAACATGCTTACACTGATAGGCGCTGAAGTGTGTAACAAATAACAACTTACCTTGATTTTGTTAATCTTGCTTTCATATAGAAAGATATGTTAATCTTGATTTGTGTTGTGCTAAAAAAAGATATACTACTTGGGATCATGCGCGGATAAAAAGAAATAAATGTGATTAATTTTGCTAAGTGTAAAAGGCAAATAGACTGGCTACAATTCCATACACACAAAATAAGTTATAAATAAGTAAAATATGTCATTAATTTTGCTAAGTGTAATAGAAATGTATGCTAGGGTTGATCGTATGTTGACAGAATGAGTTATAATGAAATAAAAAATGTGGTAAATTTTGCTGAGTGTAATAAAAGATTGTATTGGTTACAATTATACGTAGATTGAAGGAGTTATAAAGAATAAAAAAAATGTGTTTACTTTTGCTAAGTGAAATAAAAATGCATTAATCTCCCTAAAAAGAGCATTTAATGGAGCATAAATGTGGATAAAATTGTGTTGATTTAGTCGAAGTTCGTGTCAGTATGATGGCATAGCTAAAGTACGGAGCAACTGAGCCAAGTCGAGGATAGTGACTTAATATGCATGCTTATTGTTTGAATATGTGTCAAAAAATCATGGATATTAAGATAATAATTCCTTAGTAATAACAAAATGTATCCATATTAATTGGCTATGTGAGTTTGTATATTTCACAAGAACGAAGGGTTGGCAATGCCTTCTTATGTCATGAAGGATTTGGTAGCAAGGTACATATGGGCCTAAGAAAAAAATTATCTACCACGGCAGAGGCAGTGCGCTTCCAACATCTCCTCTGGTACACATATTCCACATTAGCGGGACGTCGAACGCGCCCGCCGTTCCACCCGACGGATTGTTGTATCCGTCAACCGCTTCTTCTTTGGTATGTTATACATACAAATGCATACCATCTGCCTCATGTAACGTATTACCATGCAAAAAATGGATACATTCATAAATTGCATCTCACCTTCAGGAGATGTGTTGATGAAATTACGATGAATAGGTGGGTCCAACTGATTGAGATAGTTGGGAGGGTATCGCTGACATCTGATAGGGGCCAACCCAGCTGGATACTAGAAGCTTCTGGAATTTACTATCAGATTACGGGTTCCACAAACCCTTGAGAGGTTCGAACTCTAGGGTGCGTGCGGAGATCTCAACCTACCCAGCATGCCTACTCACGATCCTACTAAGCCTAGCGCGACGAGCTCGAAGAGACAAAGAGACACGCAGTTTATCCTGGTTCGGGCCACCTTGCGGTGTAGTACCCTACTCTAGCGTTTTGGTGGATTGCCTCGGAGGGGTGAGGATGAACTAGTACAGTGGATGAACTGGCCTCAGGAGGTGAGGTGTTCTTGAGCTCGAGAGAGCTGGTGAGGTGGTCGGGTGAGAATGGATCCCCCCTCTATGGTGGTGGCTAAGTCCTATTTATAGAGGCCTTGGTCCTCTTCCCAAATGTTGGCGGGAAGTGATCCCACAACGGCCGGATTTGAAAGGGGACAAGTAGTACAGCTTATCCTGACAAAAGTAGTCTTCGCCTGCGAAAAGCCTCTGGTCGTGACATTGCGGTGGGCTCGGTGATGACCTCCGTCCTGCCGTCTTGGCGGTCATGGTCTTGTTGCACCAGAATGGAAAACTTTGGTTGATTCCTCGGAACTCCGCGCCTGTGGCTTGCCTCCCTTTCACCAAAGAGGAAACCTGCGCTATGCGCCCGCTAGCGCCCGCGTGGCCTTGGTCTACATGGCTCACGTCAGCTGAGCCTCATGAGGTAAACCTTGCATAGAACTCTCCACCCCTCGGGAGCTAGCCTGAAGAGGCCGATCCCCTCAGGGGTCTTGGCGCCATCCGCCTCGCGAGGCTTGGCCCCTCACGAGGGTCTTGACTTGATGATGCTAAAGTTGCGTCGTACCAGGCTGTCGATGGAGCCACGCGGTGGGCCGCAGGCAGGCAGGGCTGGATACCCCCATATCCAGAATGCTGACAGTAGCCCCCGGGCCCAAGGCGCGCTCGGACATGGCTACCAGGCGAAGCCAAAAGGCAAGTGCGGAGCGCTGCGGGCCCTAACCGCCTGCAGCCTTGATGACGCATGGCGATTGATGGGACGTGGGCGACTCCACTTCCCCACGCTGCCACAACAACTATTCGACTTGATGGAACGATGCGGCATGCAGAAGATCATGATGGCGTGAGGTCGTGGAGGCTGGCGGTTGGCCTCGCTTGACTATAAATGTGAGGGAGGGGCAGAACCCCTCGCCCACCTCTCCTTATTCTTGCTTCCGCCTGCCTCTTCTCTTCTTCATCCTGCTCCCATGGCGCCGATCAGAAGGTACTCTGCGGCTGAAAAGGGGAAGGCTCCTAGGGAGGGGCCCAATCCTCTCCCGCGGAAGAAGCGGCTCCGCCTTCCTCATGACGCCGGCGCGGGGCGAGAGGTGACCAGGCCTTGGCAATCGAGGTCTTTGCCTGGCTTCCCCCTCCCCATACACACCAGAGCTCGGGATGAAGGTGTGCACCGTCGAGCGGCGCCCGACGATGATGCCAGGGCCGCCATGGCCCTGCCGACTGCAGCACGGACTCACACCAAGGGCAGCTCGCGTGAGTTTGTGGTGTGGCCGGCAATGCCTCCTGACACCTGGATCCGGCTCCATAGGTTCTTTGCCAGCGAGCTGCCTCCGAGGGGGGGCGATTGAGCTGTGGCTGCAGCATGTCGGGTGCTGCAGCTTGGCCACCAAAGCTGAAGTCGAGGTGGTGCCCCCTGGAGACGTCTTCATGATGCGCGGATGGGGTGAGGTCGCCCGGGTTTGCCTCGCGGAGGGCGCCCCTGGCGATTCACTTTGAGTATGACCGCGCGTCCACCTTGTTATTCAAGGTCTTCAATGAGGAGGGCGTACGGCTGGAATGCTGCCCCGGAGGAAACAGCCCGCAGAACGCTGCAGCGGGCGCCCGGCCTGCTGATGTCCCCCTTGGCGCTTCGTCCAGCAGCAGCGATGACTCCTGGGAATCCAGTGACTCTCCTGAGCCCAGTGATTCTCCGGAGTCGAGTGACAACAACTACGTGCCGCTAAGCTCCCGCCGAAGTCGGAGTGCGGCAGCGACTGCCGCCCGACGTCGCCAGTGATGCTATAGGGCTTAGTAGCTGCCTTCCTTCTTTTGCTTTCCCTGCGCGGAATGAAGACCAGCCCCCGTGGGGTTTGTAAGGATCGGAATGTACTCAATATCAACATTGTTTCTTTTGATTTTTTGATGGATTCGCGTATCCCGGTTCGGCAAGGTTCCTCCCTTTTCTTTTCCCTAGACGGCGCGGTGCTATACGCCGACAAGACCCAGTCCCCAGGCAGGCTTCAGTCGTCATTAGTATGCCAGGTCGTGATGATGTGGTCAAGGCTAGGAGGTGAGCGGCCCGAGGTTCGGTAAGAGCTCATGAGACGTGGTGCTCACGAGGTCCCCCTTGGCACGCAAGCAGCTGCCCAGAGAATCGAAAAGGGGAGCGGAACTGCCAAAATGGAACTGCGAGGCAGGGTGTGCAGGGAGCGAAGCCGGTGCCGCAACGAATCGTGACTTATATTTTGGTGTCTTGGTCCGTCAAGAAGATGGTGCTTGCTCCTGCTCCGGTGGCGGTACCATTGGGCTCGGACTACAACGGCCACCTTCCTGCCTCACTCGCCCAGGTGCTCTATGTCCTCGGGACCCGGCCCTCGAGCGAGCTCAGCCGCCGCTGGTATGCCAGGTCGCGATGTCGTGGTCAAGGCCAGGGGGTGAGGGCTGGAGTGCTAGTAGGAACTCCCGAGACGCGATGCTCGGGAGGCCCCTTTAACGTGCAAGTGACTCGCGAGGCCATATGGCGGTCGTCCAAGCCGACCCATGAACCATCGCCAGATGAACCTGCAGGTTAGGTGACAGAAAAGATCGAGGGCCCCATCGGAGCAGGCCTGCAGCCCAGGGCCCAGGGCATAGGACGGAGGCACAGAGGACCTGGCAAGGTGGTGTGCGCGAAGCTGGTCGCGAATCCGAGCTCAATCCTCGGGTTTATCAGCGTTGCACGAACGGACCGAAGCACAAGCGCTGTGCCGACATGAGTTGTCATGCAGCGGTGCGGGCGAGGTACAAGCTGGAGAACACATGGGGGGCACGAGGCGGCTAAGACTCGTGGTCGTAGAGTGACGATCATAGGTAAACTCATAGAAATGGTTAGATAGTCCTGGTGAATGTGAAACGATACATGCCGCAGGGACAGACCCACACGGCCTGGGGATGATGTAGCCAGAGGGGCGCCCCAAACTGAATGAACTAGAGAGATGTCACCTGGTACCGTTGCTGAAGAGGTGTTGAGGTAGCCAAAAAATGCGTGCTGCTGGAGTCGCTTCTCATGAGTCGCTCTGGTGCCGAGCCTCAGGAGGCTCCTGGAGGTGTTCCTCCATCTCCGCCAAGATCGTCTGATGCCTGGCCTCGCGAGCTGCTAGGGCGTCTCTCATGCAGCACTGGAACACCACAGCCGCGCCAAGCAGGCCGAAGGGCATGCGGACGTAGCTGTGGGGTGGTCCCTCGCACCGACCAACACGAGACGACCAGATGAGCTACCGAGACGCGGCCCTGTTGAGCCCTGGTATGTCGATGCAGACGCGGATCTCCTTACCCTCACTGGGACAGTGAGCCGCACTTTGTGGCAGGCGATGATAGCCTTGCAGAACCCTTGCCTCATGAATGTCCTCGATTGCCTTGCTGATGAACTCCTGAACGCCTGGCGCCTCCCGCCTGATGCCTTCTCCTGGGAAGCATGCTTTGAAGAGTGCCTCCACATGGTGCCCGAGCGCCTCTCTCGTGACCCTAGCTAGGTCTGAGGCCCTCCCGAGGAGAGCCCCCGAGCCTAGCCTGAGGGGGGCGCCGGGCGCGCCTTCCTATGCAATGGGTGAAGGTGTCGCGTCCTGGGGCGCGAGGCTCAGCGCGGCGTCCTCGGACGATGCTCCTTCACGAGACCCCTGTCCCAGCTGCAGCTTCTTTGTCTTGGGGGCGACCTCAGGAGGAAGGGCGCTGCCCTCGTCTTCAGGGTTCTCGACCGCTGCAGCCTAGAAGGCACGCTCGAGGGAGCACACTGCATCCCTCTCTTGGCACGCGACCGTGATGACGCCGCCGCTTCCTAGCATCTTAAGGATGTTGTAGCCGTGGTGTGTAGCTCCCATGAACTTGGCTAGTGTTGGGTACCCTAGGATGGCGTTGTAGGGCAGACGGATGTCGGCGACGTCAAAGTCAATGAGCTCGGTGCGGTAGTTGTTGCGCTCGCCGAAGGTGACATGGAGGCGGACCTGCCCTATCAAATGTGTAGAACCGTCGGTCACTCCTGAAAATGGCTTGGTTGGGTGAAGCTGGTAGTACGACACTTGGGGCCTGTCGAACGTCTGAACAGACATGACATTGAGCCCTGCTCCGCCATCAATGAGAGACTTGGTGGCGACCACGTTGCTGATGACGGGGTGTAGAGCATGGGAAGCGTGCCAGCAGTGGCCGCACATTTGAGCTGGTCTGAGGAGCTGAAGGTGATGGCGCACTTGGACCACCTGAGAAAGCGAGTTGCTTCGGGCTTGGGGAGCGCTGCATTCACCTCGCGCGCGAACTGCTTGAAGACGCGGTGGGACGCTGGGGCCTGCGAGCCGCCCAAGATGCAAGCGATGGCTCGAGGCTCCTGGAAGCCCCCAACCCCCTCATCCTAGTGGTGATCTTCATTCCTTCTTGGCGGTGGAGGCATATGGGGCAGAGTTGCGTTACCCTGAGGGCGCTCCTCACGAGGATACTCCCTCCAGGCATCCTCGCGAGGCTGGCCTTGCCAGCGGTCCTCACGAGGCTGGTCACGCCACTCCTGACGGTGGTCGCGTCTGTCCCAGCGTCCTCCGCCTCGGCCACCTCCACGGCCGTAACCTCGATCGTTGCGCTCGAGGCGTCGACCGAGGCGCCCGTTGCGGTGGGCCCTGAGCTCTTGACAGTCGTTGGTGTTGTGATTGTGCACGTTGTGGAAGATGCAAAGCAGCCGGTTGCTCTTGGATGACTCGGGGTGGTCGCAGCCGCGCTTCATCTCTGGCTTGGATGCAAGCACGGCTGGCCCCTTGTGCTTCACATCATTGGCCTTGTCCTTCTTGTCTTCTACATTAGCATCGGGGAGCTCAAGGAGGGAGAGGTGCCCCTCCTCAGCCCTTGCGCACTTGTTCGCCATGTTGAACATCTCCAGAGCTGTGCAGAGATCCTCATGGATAGCGAGCTCCTCCTTCATCTTGACATCGCGGATGCCATCAGTGAACGCTGAAATGATGGCCTCGTCCGACACCTTGGGAATCTTGAGGCAAACGTTGTTGAAGCGCTGGATATACTTCTGCAGGGTCCCTCCAGGTTGCTGCTTGATGCGACGTAGGCCACCCGCGGCGGTGGAAGGTCGAGAGTGTTGGGGATCGTTGCAAAAAATAAACAATTCTATGCATCACCAAGATCAATCTATGGAGTCATCTAGCAACGAGGGAGAGGAGTGCATCTACATACCCTTGTAGATCGCGAGCGGAAGCGTTCAAGAGAACGGGGTTAATGGAGTCGTACTCGTCGTGATCCAAATCACGATGATCCTAGCGCCGAACGTACGGCACCTCCGCGTTCAACACACGTACGGAGCGGAGACGTCTCCTCCTTCTTGATCCAGCAAGGAGGAAGGAGAGGTTGAGTAAGAGAGCTCTAACAGTAGCACGACAGCATGGTGGTGGTGGAGCGGCAGTACTCCGGCAGGGCTTCGCCAAGCTCTTAACGGAGGAGGACAGGTGTTGGGGAGGGGAGGGGCTGCGCCTTGGATGTGGTATGCAGCCCTCCCCTCGCCCCTCTATTTATAGGGGAAGGGGGAAGGGGGCCGGCCCCCTCTAGATAAGATCTAGAGGGGGGGGGGGGCGGCCAAGGGGAGGGGGCTTGCCCCCAAGCAAAGGGGGCGCCCCCTCTAGGGTTCCCCCCCAAACCCTAGGCGCATGGGCCCAAGGGGGGGTTGCGCCCAGCCCTCCAGGGGCTGGTTCCCTGCCCACTACGGCCCATGAGGCCCTCCGAGAGAGGTGGCCCCTCCTTATGGACCCCCGGAACCCCTCCGGTGGCCCCGGTACAATACCGATATGCCCCCGAACTTTTCCGGTGACCGTATGACAACTTCCCACATATAAATCTTCACCTCCGGACCATTCCGGAACTCCTCGTGACATCTGGGATCTCATCCGGGACCCCGAACAACATTCGGTAATCAATTACAAGTCTTCCTAATAACCCTAGCGTTACCGAATCCTTAAGTGTGTAGACCCTACGGGTTCGGGAATCACGCAGACATGACCGAGACAGCTCTTCGGCCAATAACCAACAGCGGGATCTGGATACCCATGTTGGCTCCCACATGTTCCACGATGATCTCATCAAGTGAACCACGATGTCGAGGATTCAAGTAATCCCGTATACAATTCCCTTTGTCAATCGGTACGTTACATGCCTGAGATTCGATCGTCGATATCCCAATATCTCGTTCAATCTCGTTATCGGCAAGTCACTTTACTCGTACCGTAATGCATGATCCCGTGACCAACCACTTGGTCACATTGAGCTTATTATGTTGATGCATTACCGAGTGGGCCCAGAGATACCTCTCCGTCATACGGAGTGACAAATCCCAGTCTTGATCCGTGCCAACCCAACAGACACTTTCGGAGATACCTGTAGTATACCTTTATAGCCACCCAGTTACGTTGTGACGTTTGGTACACCCAAAGCACTTCTATGATATCCGGGAGTTACATGATCTCATGGTCTAAGGAAATGATACTTGACATTAGAAAAGCTCTAGCAAACGAACTACACGATCTTGTGCTATGCTTAGGATTGGGTCTTGTCCATCACATCATTCTCCCAATGATGTGATCCCGTTATCAATGACATCCAATATCCATGGTCAGGAAACTGTAACCATCCATTGATCAACAAGCTAGTCAACTAGAGGCTCACTAGGGACACGTTGTGGTCTATGCATTCACACATGTATTACGATTTTCAGATAACACGATTATAGCATGAATAATAACAATTATCATGAACAAGGAAATATAATAATAACCATTTTATTATTGCCTCTAGGGCATATTTCCAACAGTCTCCCACTGCACGAGAGTCAATAATCTAGTTACATTGTGATGAATCGAACACCCATAGAGTTCTGGTGTTGATCATGTTTTGCTCGCGGAAGAGGTTTAGTCAACGGATCTGCGACATTCAGATCCGTATGTACTTTGCAAATATCTATGTCTCCATCTTGAACATTTTCACGAATGGAGTTGAAGCGACGCTTGATGTGCCTGGTCTTCTTGTGAAACCTGGGCTCCTTGGCAAGGGCAATGGCTCCACTGTTGTCATAGAAGAGAGTCATCGGCCCCGACGCATTGGGAATAACTCCTAGGTCGGTAATGAACTCCTTCAACCAGATTGCTTCATGTGCTGCCTCCGAGGCTGCCATGTATTCCGCTTCACATGTAGATCCCGCCACAACGCTTTGGTTGCAACTGCACCAGCTTACTGCCCCACCATTCAAAATATACACGTATCCGGTTTGTGACTTAGAGTCATCCAGATCTGTGTCGAAGCTAGCGTCGACGTAACCCTTTACGACGAGCTCTTCGTCACCTCCATAAACGAGAAACATATCCTTAGTTCTTTTCAGGTACTTTAGGATATTCTTGACCACTGTCCAGTGTTCCATGCCGGAATTACTTTGGTACCTTCCTACAAAACTTACGGCAAGGTTTACATTGGGTCTGGTACACAGCATGACATACATAATAGACCCTATGGCCGAGGCATAGGGGATCACACTCATCTTTTCTCTATCTTCTGCCGTGGTCGGGCATTGAGCCGAGCTCAGTTTCACACCTTGCAACACAGGCAAGAACCCCTTCTTGGACTGATCCATATTGAACTCTTCAATATCTTATGAAGGTATGTGCTTTGTGAAAGACCTATGAGGCATCTTGATCTATCTCTATAGATCTTGATGCCTAATATGTAAGCAGCTTCTCCAAGGTCCTTCATTGAAAAACACTTATTCAAGTAGGCCTTAATGTTGTCCAATAGTTCTATATCATTTCCCATCAAAAGTATGTCATCTACATATAATATGAGAAATGCTACACAGCTCCCACTCGGTTTCTTGTAAACGTGGGCTTCTCCATAAGTCTGCATAAACCCAAACGCTTTGATCATTTCATCAAAGCGAATGTTCCAAATCCAAGATGCTTGCACCAGCCCATAGATGGAGCGCTGGAGCTTGCATACCTTGTTAGCATTCTTAGGATCGACAAAACCTTCCGGCTGCATCATATACAATTCTTCCTTAAGGAATGCCGTTTTGACGTCCATTTGCCATATCTCATGATCGTAGAATGCGGCAATTGCTAACATGATTCGGACGGACTTCAACTTTGCTACGGGTGAGAAGGTCTCATCGTAGTCAACCCCTTGAACTTGTCGATAACCCTTAGCGACAAGTCGAGCTTTATAGATGGTAACATTACCATCCGCGTCCGTCTTCTTCTTAAAGATCCATTTATTTTCTATCGCTCGCCGATCATCGGGCAAGTCTGTCAAAGTCCATACTTTGTTTTCATACATGGATCCTATCTCGGATTGCATGGCTTCAAGCCATTTGTTGGAATCTGGGCCCGCCATCGCTTCTTCATAGTTCAAAGGTTCACCGTTGTCTAACAACATGATTTCCAGGACAGGGTTGCCATACCATTCTGATGTGGAACGTGTCCTTATGGACCTACGAAGTTCAGTAGCAACTTGATCCGAAGTACCTTGATCATCATCATTGACTTCCTCTCTAGTCGGTGCAGGCACCACAGGAACATCTTCCTGAGCTGCGCTACTTTCCTGTTCAAGAGGCAGTACTTCATCGAGTTCTACTTTCCTCCCATTTATTTCTTTTGAGAGAAACTCTTTCTCCAGAAAGGACCCGTTCTTGGCAACAAAGATCTTGCCTTCGGATCTAAGGTAGAAGGTATACCCAATGGTTTCCTTAGGGTATCCTATGAAGACGCATTTTTCTGACTTGGGTTTGAGCTTTTCAGGTTGAAGTTTCTTGACATAAGCATCGCATCCCCAAACTTTTAGAAATGACAGCTTAGGTTTCTTCCCAAACCATAATTCATACGGTGTCGTCTCAACGGATTTAGACGGTGCCCTATTTAAAGTGAATGTAGTTGTCTCTAGAGCGTATCCCCAAAATGATAGCGGTAAATCGGTGAGTGACATCATAGATCGCACCATATCCAACAGAGTGCGATTACGACGTTTGGACACACCGTTACGCTGAGATGTTCCAGGTGGCGTGAGTATTGAAAAGATTCCACATTTCCTTAAGTGCGTACCAAATTCGTGACTTAAATATTCTCCCCCACGATCTGATCGTAAGAACTTTATTTTTTGGTCACGTTGAGTCTCTACCTCATTCTGAAATTCCTTGAACTTTTCAAAGGTCTCAGACTTGTGTTTCATCAAGTAGACATACCCATATCTACTTAAGTCATCAGTGAGAGTGAGAACATAACGATAGCCTCCGCGAGCCTCAACGCTCATTGGACCGCACACATCAGTATGTATGATTTCCAATAAGTTGGTTGCTCGCTCCATTGTTCCGGAGAACGGAGTCTTGGTCATTTTGCCCATGAGGCATGGTTCGCATGTGTCAAATGATTCGTAATCAAGAGACTCTAAAAGTCCATCAGCATGGAGCTTCCTCATGCGTTTGACACCAATGTGACCAAGGCGGCAGTGCCACAAGTATGTGGGACTATCGTTATCAACTTTACATCTTTTGGTATTCACACTATGAATATGTGTAACATCACATTCGAGATTCATTAAGAATAAATCATTGACCAGCGGGGCATGACCATAAAACATATCTCTCATATAAATGGAACAACCATTATTCTCGGATTTAAATGAGTAGCCATCTCATATTAAACGAGATCCAAATACAATGTTCATGCTCAAAGCTGGCACTAAATAACAATTATTGAGGTTTAAAACTAACCCCGTAGGTAAACGTAGAGGTAGCGTGCCGACGGCGATCACATCGACCTTGGAACCATTCCCGACGCGCATCGTCACCTCGTCCTTCGCCAGTCTCCGCTTATTCAGCAGCTCCTATTTTGAGTTGCAAATATGAGCAACCGCACCGGTATCAAATACCCAGGAGCTACTACGAGTACTGGTAAGGTACACATCAATTACATGTATATCACATATACATTTGGTGTTGCCGGCCTTCTAGTCCGCTAAGTACTTGGGGCAGTTCCGCTTCCAGTGCCCGCTTCCCTTGCAATAAAAGCACTCAGTCTCAGGTTTGGGTCCATGATTCGGCTTCTTCCCGGCAACTGGCTTACCAGACGCGGCAATTCCCTTGCCGTACTTCTTGAAGTTCTTCTTACCCTTGCCTTTCTTGAAACTAGTGGTTTTATTGACCATCAACACTTGATGTTCCTTTTTGATCTCCACCTCCGCTGATTTCAGCATTGAAAATACCTCAGGAATGGTTTTCACCATCCCCTGCATATTGTAGTTCATCACAAAGCTTTTGTAGCTAGGTGGGAGCGACTGGAGGATTCTGTCAATGACCGCGTCATCCGGGAGATTAACTTCCAGCTGAGACAAGCGGTTGTGCAACCCAGACATTTTGAGTATGTGCTCGCTGACAGAACCATTCTCCTCCATCTTACAACTGTAGAACTTGTCGGAGACTTCATATCTCTCGACCCGGGCATGAGCTTGGAAAACCATTTTCAGCTCTTGGAACATCTCATATGCTCCGTGCTGCTCAAAACGCTTTTGGAGCCCCGGTTCTAAGCTGTAAAGCATGCCACACTAAACCAGGGAGTAATCATCACTACGCGACTGCCAGGCGTTCATAACGTCTTGAGTTACTGGGAAACAGGTGCTTCACCTAGTGGTGCATCTAGGACATATGCTCTTTTGGCAGCTATGAGGATGATCCTCAAGTTCCGGACCCAGTCCGTATAGTTGCTGCCATCGTCTTTCGGCTTGGTTTTCTCTAGGAACGCGTTGAAGTTGAGGGCAACATTAGCGTGGGCCCTTTGATCTACAAGACATATTGCAAAAGTTTTAGACTAAGTTCATGATAATTAAGTTCATCCAATCAAATTATTTAGTGAACTCCCACTCAGATAGACATCCCTCTAGTCATCTAAGTGATACATGATCCGAGTCAACTAGGCCGTGTCCGATCATCACTTGAGATGGACTAGTCATCATCGGTGAACATCTTCATGTTGATCGTATCTTCTATACGACTCATGTTTGACCTTTCGGTCTCTTGTGTTCCGAGGCCATGTCTGTACATGATAGGCTCGTCAAGTCAACCTAAGTGTTTTGCATGTGTAAATCTGGCTTACACCCGTTGTATGTGAACGTTAGAATCTATCACACCTGATCATCACGTGGTGCTTCGAGACAACGAACTTTCGCAACAGCGCACAGTTAGGGGGAACACTTTCTTGAAATTATTATGAGGGATCATCTTATTTATGCTACCGTCGTTCTAAGAAAATAAGATGTAAAACATGATAAACATCACATGCAATCAAATAGTGACATGATATGGCCAATATCATTTTGCTCCTTTTGATCTCCATCTTCGGGGCGCCATGATCATCACCTTCACCGGCATGACACCATGATCTCCATCATCATGATCTCCATCATCATGTCTTCATGAAGTTGTCACGCCAACGAATTAATTCTACTACTATGGCTAACGGTTTAGCAATAAAGTAAAGTAAATACATGGCGTTATTCAATGACACGCATGTCATACAAAAATAAAGACAACTCCTATGGCTCCTGCCGGTTGTCATAGTCATCGACATGCAAGTCGTGATTCCTATTACAAGAACAAGATCAATCTCATACATCACATATATTTCATTCATCACATCCTTTTGGCCATATCACATCACAAGGCATATGCTGCAAAAACAAGTCAGACGTCCTCTAATTGTTGTTGCATGTTTTTACGTGGCTTCAATAGGGTTCTAGCAAGAACGTTTCTTACCTACGCCAAAACCACAACATGATATGCCAATTTCTATTTACCCTTCATAAGGACCCTTTTCATCGAATCCGATCCGACTAAAGTGGGAGAGACAGACACCCGCTAGCCACCTTATGCAACTAGTGCATGTCAGTCGGTGGAACCTGTCTCACGTAAGCGTACGTGTAAGGCCGGTCCGGGCCGCTTCATCCCACTATGCCGCCGAAACAAGATAAGACTAGTAGTGGCAAGAAAATTGCCAAAATCAACGCCCACAACAATCTTGTGTTCTACTCGTGCATAGAAACTACGCATAGACCTAGCTCATGATGCCAATGTTGGGGATCGTTGCAGAAAATAAAAAATTTCTATGCATCACCAAGATCAATCTATGGAGTCATCTAGCAACGAGGGAGAGGAGTGCATCTACATACCCTTGTAGATCGCGAGCGGAAGCGTTCAAGAGAACGGGGTTGATGGAGTCGTACTCGTCGTGATCCAAATCACCGATGATCCTAGCGCCGAACGGACGGCACCTCCGCGTTCAACACACGTACGGAGCGGAGACATCTCCTCCTTCTTGATCCAGCAAGGAGGAAGGAGAGGTTGAGAAAGAGAGCTCCAACAGTAGCACGACGGCATGGTGGTGGTGGAGCAGCAGTACTCCGGCAGGGCTTCGCCAAGCTCTTAACGGAGGAGGAGAGGTGTTGGGGAGGGGAGGGGCTGCGCCTTGGATGTGGTCTGCAGCCCTCCCCTCGCCCCTCTATTTATAGGGGAAGGGGGAAGGGGGCCGGCCCCCTCTAGATGAGATCTAGAGGGGGGCGGCCAAGGGAAGGGGGCTTGCCCCCCAAGCAAAGGGGGCGCCCCCTCTAGGGTTCCCCCCAAACCCTAGGCGCATGGGCCCAAGGGAGGATTGCGCCCAGCCCTCCAGGGGCTAGTTCCCTGCCCACTACGGTCCATGAGGCCCTCCGAGTGAGGTGGCCCCTCCCGGTGGCCCCGGTACAATACCGATATGCCCCCGAACTTTTCCGGTGACCGTATGACAACTTTCCACATATAAATCTTCACCTACGAACCATTTCGGAACTCCTCGTGACGTCCGGGATCTCACCCGGGACCCCGAACAACATTTGGTAATCAATTACAAGTCTTCCAAATAACCCTAGCATCACCGAACCTTAAGTGTGTAGACCCTACGGGTTCGGGAATCACGCAGACATGACCGAGACAGCTCTCTGGCCAATAATCAACAGCGGGATCTGGATACCCATGTTGGCTCCCACATGTTCCACGATGATCTCATCGAATGAACCATGATGTCGAGGATTCAAGTAATCCCGTATACAATTCCCTTTGTCAATCGGTACGTTACTTGCCCGAGATTCGATCGTCGGTATCCCAATATCTCGTTCAATCTTGTTACCGGCAAGTCACTTTACTCGTACCGTAATGCATGATCCCGTGACCAACCACTTGGTCACGTTGAGCTCATTATGATGATGCATTACCGTGTGGGCCCAGAGATACCTCTCCGTCATAGGGAGTGACAAATCCCAGTCTCGATCCGTGCCAACCCAACAGACACTTTCGGAGATACCTGTAGTATACCTTTATAGCCACCCAGTTATGTTGTGACGTTTTGTACACCCAAAGCACTTCTACGATATCCGGGAGTTACACGATCTCATGGTCTAAGGAAATGATACTTGACATTAGAAAAGCTCTAGCAAACGAACTACACGATCTTGTGCTATGCTTAGGATTGGGTCTTGTCCATCACATCATTCTCCCAATGATGTGATCCCGTTATCAATGACATCCAATGTCCATGGTCAGGAAACCGTAACCATCCATTGATCAACGAGCTAGTCAACTAGAGGCTCACTAGGGACATGTTGTGGTCTATGCATTCACACATGTATTACGATTTCCGGATAACACAATTATAGCATGAACAATAGACAATTAACATGAACAAGGAAATATAATAATAACCATTTTATTATTGCCTCTAGGGCATATTTCCAACAGCGAGTGCCTTGGAAGTTGGCGATGAAGCGGCCGCACATCTCCTCCCAGGAAAAGACCTACCCCTCGGGTAGGTTCAGGAGCCAAGAATGCGCGCCATCCTTGAGGGCCGTCAATAACCAGTTTGCCATGATCTTCTTGTCGCCGCTGGCCGCCTTGATGCTCAGCTCGTAGAGCTGCAGGAACTCGGCGGGGCCGGCGGTACCGTCATAGCATGGAGGTAGGTCAGGCTTGAACTTGCTTGGCCAGACGACGTTGTGGAGCTCCGGGGTGTGTTGGGGAACGTAGTAATTTCAAAAAAATTCCTACACACACGCAAGATCATGGTGATGCATAGCAACGAGAGGGGAGAGTGTTGTCCACGTACCCTCGTAGACCATAAGCGGAAGCGTTATGACAACGCGGTTGATGTAGTCGTACGTCTTCACGATCCGACCGATCCAAGCACCGAACGTACGGCACCTCCGAGTTTAGCACACGTTCAGCTCAATGACGATCCCCGAACTCCGATCCAGCAGGGTTTCGGGGATGAGTTCTGTCAGCACGACGGCATGGTGACGATGATGATGTTCTACCGACGCAGGGCTTCGCCTAAGCACCACAACGATATGACCGAGGTGGAATATGGTGGAGGGGGGCACCGCACACGGCTAAGGAACGATCACGAAGATCAACTTGTGTTTCTAGAGGTGCCCCCTGCCCCGTATATAAAGGAGCCAAGGGGGAGGGGGCCGCCGGCCAAGGAGGGCGCGCCAAGGGGGAGTCCTACTCCCACGGGAGTAGGACTCCCTTCTTTCCTAGTTGGAGAAGGAGAAGGGGGAAGGAGGAGGAAGAGGGGAAGGAAAGGGGGGCGCCGCCCCCCTCTCCTTGTCCTATTCGGACTAGGGAGGGGAGGGGGCGCAGCCCACCTCTTGCCTCCTCTCCTCTTCTTCCTTAGGGCCCATGAAGGCCCATAACCCCCGGGAGGGTTCCGGTAACCCCCCGGTGCTTCGGTAAAATCCCGATTTCACCCGAAACCATTCCGATATCTAAATATAGGCTTCCAATGTATCAATATTTATGTCTCGACCATTTCGAGACTCCTCGTCATGTCCGTGATCACATTCGGGACTCCGAACAACCTTCGGTACATCAAAACTTATAAACTCGTAATAGAACTGTCATCGTTACGTTAAGCGTGCGGACACTACGGGTTCGAGAACTATGTAGACATGACCTAGAACTATTCTTGGTCAATAACCAATAGCGGAACCTGGATGCCCATATTGGCTCCTACATATTCTACGAAGATCTTTATCGGTCAAACCGCATAACAACATACTTTGTTCCCTTTGTCATCGGTATGTTAATTGCCTGAGATTCGATCGTCGGTATCCAATACCTAGTTCAATCTCATTACAGGCAAGTCTCTTTACTCATTACGTAATGCATCATTCCGTAACTAACTCAGTAGTTACATTGCTTGCACGGCTTATAGTGATCTGCATTACCGAGAGGGCCCAGAGATACCTCCCCGACAATCGGAGTGACAAAACCTAATCTCGAAATACGCCAACTCAACATGTACCTTTGGAGACACCTGTAGAGCTCCTTTATAATAACCAAGTTATGTTGTGACATTTGGTAGCACACAAAGTGTTCCTCCGGTATACGGGAGTTGCATAATCTCATAGTTACAGGAACATGTATAAGTCATGAAGAAAGCAATAGCAACATACTAAACGATCAAGTGCTAGGCTAACGGAATGGGTCATGTCAATCAGATCATTCTCCTAATGATGTGATCCCGTTAATCAAATGACAACACATGTCTATGGTTAGGAAACATAACCATCTTTGATTAATGAGCTAGTCAAGTAGAGGCATACTAGTGACGTTATGTTTGTCTATGTATTCACACATGTATCATGTTTCCGGTTAATACAATTCTAGCATGAATAATAAACATTTGTCATGATATGAGGAAATAAATAGTAACTTTATTATTGCCTCTAGGGCATATTTCCTTCAGTCTCCCACTTGCACTAGAGTTAATAATCTAGATTACACAGTAATGATTCTAACACCCATGGAGTCTTGGTGCTGATCATGTTTTGCTTGTGGAAGAGGCTTAGTCAACGGGTCTGCAACATTCAGATCCGTATGTATCTTGCAAATCTCTATGTCTCCCACCTGGACTTGGTCCCAGATGGAATTGAAGCGTCTCTTGATGTGCTTGGTCCTCTTGTGAAATCTGGATTCCTTTGCCAAGGCAATTGCACCAGTATTGTCACAGAAGATCTTCATTGGTCCCGATGCACTAGGTATGACACCTAGATCGGAAATGAACTCCTTCATCTAGACTCCTTCATTTGCTGCTTCCGTAGCAGCTATGTACTACGCTTCACATGTAGATCCCGCCACGATGCTTTGTTTAGAACTGCACCAACTTACAGCTCCATCGTTTAATAAAAACACGTACCCGGTTTGCGATTTAGAATCGTCCGGATCAATGTCAAAGCTTGCATCGACGTAACCATTTACGACTAGCTCTTTGTCACCTCCATATACGAGAAACATATCCTTACTCCTTTTCAGGTATTTCAGGATGTTCTTGACCGTTGTCCAGTGATCCACTCCTAGATTACTTTGGTACCTTCCTGCCAAGCTTATTGCTAAGCATACGTCCGGTCTGGTACACAGCATTGCATACATGATTGAGCCTATGGCTGAAGCATAGGGAACATCTTTCATTCTCTCTCTATCTTCTGCTGTGGTCAGGCATTGAGTCTGACTCAATTTCACACCTTGTAATACAGGCAAGAACCCTTTCTTTGCCTGATCCATTTTGAACTTTTTCAAAACTTTATCAAGGTATGTGCTTTGTGAAAGTCCTATTAAGCGTCTTGATCTATCTCTATAAATCTTGATGCCCAATATGTAAACAGCTTCACCGAGGTCTTTCATAGAAAAACTTTTATTCAAGTATCCCTTTATGCTATCCAGAAATTCTATATCATTTCCAATTAATAATATGTCATCTACATATAATATCAAAAATGCTACAGAGCTCCCACTCACTTTCTTGTAAATACAGGCTTCTCCAAAAGTCTGTATAAAACCATATGCTTTGATCACACTATCAAAGCGTTTATTCCAACTCCGAGATGCTTGCACCAGTCCATAAATGGATCGCTGGAGCTTGCACACTTTGTTAGCACCTTTTGGATCGACAAAACCTTCTGGTTGCATCATATACAACTCTTCTTCCAGAAATCCATTCAAGAATGCAGTTTTGACATCCATTTGCCAAATTTCATAATCATAAAATGCAGCAATTGCTAACAGGATTCGGACAGACTTAAGCATCACTACGGGTGAGAAAGTCTCATCATAGTCAACCCCTTGAACTTGTCGAAAACCTTTCGCAACAAGTCGAGCTTTATAGACAGTTACATTACCATCAGCGTCAGTCTTCTTCTTAAAGATCCATTTATTCTCAATGGCTTGCCGATCATCGGGCAAGTCAACCAAAGTCCATACTTTGTTCTCATACATGGATCCCATCTCAGATTTCATGGCTTCTAGCCATTTTGCGGAATCTGGGCTCATCATCGCTTCCTCATAGTTCGTAGGTTCGCCATGGTCAAGTAACATGACTTCTAGAATAGGATTACCGTACCACTCTGGTGCGGATCTTACTCTGGTAGACCTACGAGGTTCAGTAGAAACTTGATCTGAAGTTTCATGATCAATATCATTAGCTTCCTCGCTAATTGGTGTAGTTGTCATAGGAACCGGTTCTTGTGATGGACTACTTTCCAATAAGGGAGCAGGTACAGTTACCTCATCAAGTTCTACTTTCCTCCCACTCACTTCTTTCGAGAGAAACTCCTTCTCTAGAAAGGATCCGAATTTAGCAACGAAAATCTTGCCCTCAGATCTGTGATAGAAGGTGTACCCAATAGTCTCTTTTGGGTATCCTATGAAGACACATTTCTCCGATTTGGGTTCGAGCTTATCTAGTTGAAGTTTCTTCACATAAGCATCGCAACCCCAAACTTTAAGAAACGACAACTTTGGTTTCTTGCCAAACCACAGTTCATAAGGCGTCGTCTCAACGGATTTTGATGGTGCCCTATTTAACGTGAATGCGGCCGTCTCTAAAGCATAACCCCAAAACAATAGCGGTTAATCAGTAAGAGACATCATAGATCGCACCATATCTAGTAAAGTACGATTACGACGTTGAGACACACCATTTTGTTGTGGTGTTCCGGGTGGCATGAGTTGCGAAACTATTCCGCATTGTTTCAAATGTAAACCAAACTCGTAACTCAAATATTCTCCTCCACGATCAGATCGTAGAAATTTTATTTTCTTGTTACGATGATTTTCCACTTCACTCTGAAATTCTTTGAATCAGACTTGTGTTTCATTAAGTAGATATACCCATATCTGCTCAAATCATCTGTGAAGGTGAGAAAATAACGATACCCGTCGCGAGCCTCAATATTCATTGGACCACAAACATCTATGTATGATTTCCAACAAATCAGTTGCTCGCTCCATAGTTCCGGAGAACGGCGTTTTAGTCATCTTGCCCATGAGGCACGGTTCGCAAGTACCAAGTGATTCATAATCAAGTGATTCCAAAAGTCCATCAGTATGGAGTTTCTTCATGCGCTTTACACTGATATGACCTAAACAGCAGTGCCACAAATAAGTTGCACTATCATTATCAACTCTGCATCTTTTGGCTTCAAGACTATGAATATGTGTATCACTACTATCGAGATTCAATAAAAACAGACCACTCTTCAAGGGTGCATGACCATAAAAGATATTACTCATATAAATAGAACAACCATTATTCTCTGATTTAAATGAATAAGCGTCTCGCATCAAACAAGATCCAGATATAATGTTCATGCTCAACGCTGGCACCAAATAACAATTATTTAGGTCTAAAACTAATCCCGATGGTAGATGTAGAGGTAGCGTGCCGACCGCGATCACATCGACTTTGGAACCATTTCCCACGTGCATCGTCACCTCGTCCTTAGCCAATATTCGCTTAATCCATAGTCCCTGTTTCGAGTTGCAAATATTATCAACAGAACCAGTATCAAATACCCAGGTACTACTGCGAGTATTAGTAAGGTACACATCAATAACATGTATATCACATATACCTTTGTTCACTTTGCTATCCTTCTTATCCGCCAAATACTTGGGGCAGTTCCACTTCCAGTGTCCAGTCTGCTTGCAGTAGAAGCACTCAGTCTCAGGCTTAGGTCCAGACTTGGGTTTCTTCTCTTGAGCAGCAACTTGTTTGCTGTTCTTCTTGAAGTTCCCCTTCTTCTTCCCTTTGCCCTTTTTCTTGAAACTGGTGGTCTTGTTGACCATCAACACTTGATGCTCCTTCTTGATTTCTACCTCCGCGGCTTTTAGCATTGCGAAGAGCTCGGGAATAGTCTTGTCCATCCCTTGCATATTATAGTTCATCATGAAGCTCTTGTAGCTTGGTGGCAGTGATTGAAGAATTCTGTCAATGACACTATCATCAGGAAGATTAACTCCCAGTTGAATCAAGTGATTATTATACCCAGACATTTTGAGTATGTGTTCACTGACAGAACTATTCTCCTCCATCTTGCAGCTATATAACTTATTGGAGACTTCATATCTCTCAAACCAGGCATTTGCTTGAAATATTAACTTCAACTCCTGGAACATCTATGACGTTCAAAACGTCGTTGAAGACCCGGTTCTAAGCCGTAAAGCATGGCACACTGAACTATCGAGTAGTCATCAGCTTTGCTCTGCCAGACTTTCTTAAGGTCGTCAGTTGCATCAGCAGCAGGCCTGGCACCCAGCGGTGCTTCCAGGACGTAATTCTTCTGTGCAGCAATGAGGATAATCCTCAGGTTATGGACCCAGTCCGTGTAATTGCTACCATCATCTTTCAACTTTGCTTTCTCAAGGAACGCATTAAAATTCAACAGAACAACAGCACGAGCCATCTATCTACAACAAACATAGACAAGCAAAATACTATCAGGTACTAAGTTCATGATAAATTTAAGTTCAATTAATCATATTACTTAAGAACTCCCACTTAGACAGACATCTCTCTAGTCATCTAAGTGATCACGTGATCCAAATCAACTAAACCATGTCCGATCATCACGTGAGATGGAGTAGTTTCAATGGTGAACATCACTATGTTGATCATATCTACTATATGATTCACGTTCGACCTTTCGGCCTCCGTGTTCCGAGGCCATATCTGTATATGCTAGGCTCGTCAAGTTTAACCTGAGTATTCCGCGTGTGCAACTGTTTTGCACCCGTTGTATTTGAACGTAGAGCCTATCACACCCGATCATCACGTGGTGTCTCCGCACGAAGAACTTTTGCAATGGTGCATACTCAGGGAGAACACTTCTTGATAATTTTTAGTGAGAGATCATCTTAAAATGCTACCGTCAATCAAAGCAAGATAAGATGCATAAAGGATAAACATCACATGCAATCAATATAAGTGATATGATATGGCCATCATCATCTTGTGCTTGTGATCTCCATATCCGAAGCACCGTCGTGATCACCATCATCATCGGCGCGACACCTTGATCTCCATCGTAGCATCGTTGTCGTTACACCATGTATTGCTAGTACGACTATCGCTACCACTTAGTGATAAAGTAAAGCAATTACAGGGCGTTTGCATTTCATACAATAAAGCGACAACCATATGGCTCCTGCCAGTTGCCGATAACTTCGGTTACAAAACATGATCATCTCATACAATAAAATATAGCATCACGTCTTGACCATATCACATCACAACATGCCCTGCAAAAACAAGTTAGACGTCCTCTACTTTGTTGTTGCAAATTTTACGTGGCTGCTACGGGCTGAGCAAGAACCGTTCTTACCTACACATCAAAACCACAATGATAGTTCATCAAGTTAGTGTTGTTTTAACCTTCGCAAGGACCGGGCATAGCCACACTCGGTTCAACTAAAGTTGGAGAAACAGACACCCGCTAGTCACCTGTGTGCAAAGCACGGCGGTAAAACTAGTCTCGCGTAAGTGTACGCGTAATGTCGGTCTGGGCCACTTCATCCAACAATACCGCTGAACCAAAGTATGACATGCTGGTAAGCAGTATGACTTGTATTGCCAACAACTCACTTGTGTTCTACTCGTGCATATAACATCAACGCATAAAACCTAGGCTCGGATGCCACTGTTGGGGAACGTAGTAATTTCAAAAAAATTCCTACGCACACGCAAGATCATGGTGATGCATAGCAACAAGAGGGGAGAGTGTTGTCCACGTACCCTCGTAGACCGTAAGCGGAAGCGTTATGACAACGCGGTTGATGTAGTCGTACGTCTTCATGATCCGACCGATCCAAGCACTGAACGTACGGCACCTCCGAGTTCAGCACTCGTTCAGCTCGATGACGATCCCCGGACTCCGATCCAGCAGGGTTTCAGGGATGAGTTCCGTCAGCACGACGGCGTGGTGACGATGATGATGTTCTACCGACGCAGGACTTCGCCTAAGCACCGCAATGATATGACCGAGGTGGAATATGGTGGAGCGGGGCACCGCACACGGCTAAGGAATGATCACGAAGATCAACTTGTGTGTCTAGAGGTGCCCCCCTGCCCCCGTATATAAAGGAGCCAAGGGGGAGGGGGCGGCCGGCCAAGGAGGGCGCGCCAAGGGGGAGTCCTACTCCCACCGGGAGTAGGACTCCCTTCTTTCCTAGTTGGAGAAGGAGAAGGGGGAAGGAGGAGGAAGAGGGGAAGGAAAGGGGGGGCGCCGCCCCCCTCTCCTTGTCCTATTCGGACTAGGGAGGGGAGGGGGCGCAGCCCACCTCTTGCCTCCTCTCCTCTTCTTCCTTAGGGCCCATGAAGGCCCATAACCCCCGGGAGGGTTCCGGTAACCCCCCGGTGCTCCGGTAAAATCCCGATTTCACCCGGGACCATTCCGATATCCAAATATAGGCTTCCAATATATCAATATTTATGTCTCAACCATTTCGAGACTCCTCATCATGTCCGTGATCACATTCGGGACTCCGAACAACCTTCGGTACATCAAAACTTATAAATTCATAATAAAATTGTCATCGTAACGTTAAGCGTGCGGACACTACGGGTTCGAGAACTATGTAGACATGACCTAGAACTATTCTTGGTCAATAACCAATAGCGGAACCTGGATGCTCATATTGGCTCCTACATATTCTACGAAGATCTTTATCGATCAAACCGCATAACAACATACTTTGTTCCCTTTGTCATCGGTATGTTACTTGCCCGAGATTCAATCGTCGGTATCCAATACCTAGTTCAATCTCGTTACAGGCAAGTCTCTTTACTCGTTACGTAATGCATCATTCCGTAACTAACTCATTAGTTACATTGCTTGCAAGGCTTATAGTGATGTGCATTACCGAGAGGGCCCTGATACGTCTCCGTCGTATCTATAATTTTTTATTGTTCCATGCCAATATTATTCACTTTCATATACTTTTTGGCAACTTTTTATACTATTTTTGGGACTAACATATTGATCCAGTGCCCAGTGCTAGTTCCTGTCTGTTGCATGTTTTTTGTTTCGCAGAAACCCAATATCAAACGGAGTCCAAACGGGATAAAAACGGACGGAGATTTTTTTTGGAATATTTATGATTTTCTGGAAGTAAAATCAACGTGAAACGGTATCCGAGGTGGGCACGAGGTGGGGGGCGCGCCCTACCCCCCCAGGCACGCCCCTGACCCTCGTGGTCCACCCGTAAGGCAGTTGATTCTTTCCTTCTGGCGCAAGAAAGCTAATTTTACAAGGAAGATCTGAGCAAAAGATTCACCCCAATCGGAGTTACGGATCTCCGGATATAAAGGAAACGGTGAAGGGGTAGAATCTGCCAATGCAGAGAACGCAGAAACAGAGAGATAGATCCAATCTCGGAGGGGCTCTCGCCCCTCCCAAGCCATGGGAGCCAAGGACCAGAGGGGAAACCCTCCTCCCATCTAGGGAGGAGGTCAGGGAAGAAGAAGAAGGGGGGCTCTCTCCCCCTTGCTTCCGGTGGCGCCGGAACGCCGCCGGGGGCCATCATCATCACCGCGATCTTCACCAACACCTCCGCCATCTTCACCAACATCTCCACCAACCCTTCCCCCCTCTATGCAGTGGTGTAACCTCTCTCTTACCTGTTGTAATCTCTACTTAAACATGGTGCTCAACACTATATATTATTTCCCAATGATGTATGGCTATCCTATGATGTTTTAGTAGATCTGTTTTGTCCTAATGGCTATTTGATGATCGTGATTGGTTTGAGTTGCATGTTTTATTATTGGTGCTGTCCTATGGTGCTCTCCGTGTCGCGCAAGCGTGAGGGATCCCCGCTGTAGGGTTTGCAATATGTTTATGATTTGCTTATGGTGGGTGGCGTGAGTGACAGAAGCACAGACCCGAGTAAGTAGGTTGTTTGCGTATGGGATAAAGGGGACTTGATACTTTAATGCTATGGTTGGGTTTTACCTTAGTGAATCTTTAGTAGTTGCGGATGCTTGCTAGAGTTCCAATCATAAGTGCATATGATCCAAGTAGAGAAAGTATGTTAGCTTATGCCTCTTCCTCAAATAAAATTGCAATAGTGATTACCGGTCTAGTTATCGATTGCCTAGGGACAAATAACTTTCTTGTTGACAAAAGCTCTTTACTTTTACTAATTTAGTTGTGTCTTTATCTAAACAGCCCCTATTTTATATTTACGTGTTCTTTACTTTCTTGCAAGCTTACCCGAAAACACCTACAAAGTACTTCTAGTTTCATACTTGTTCTAGGTAAAGCGAACGTCAAGCGTGCGTAGAGTCGTATCAGTGGCCGATAGGACTTGAGGGAGTATTTGTTCTACCTTTAGCTCCTCGTTGGGTTCGACACTCTTACTTATCGAAAGAGGCTACAACTATCCCGTATACTTGCGGGTCATCAGGCCCAGAGATACCTCCCCAACAATTGGAGTGACAAAACCTAATCTCGAAATACGCCAACTCAACATGT
Organism: Triticum timopheevii; assembly: GCA_963921465.1. Taxonomy (NCBI): domain Eukaryota; kingdom Viridiplantae; phylum Streptophyta; class Magnoliopsida; order Poales; family Poaceae; genus Triticum; species Triticum timopheevii. The sequence continues at coordinate 449,961,341 of OY997272.1, read as the reverse complement.
ACCTTCGGAGACACCTGTAGAGCTCCTTTATAATCACCTAGTTATGTTGTGACGTTTGGTAGCACACAAAGTGTTCCTCCGGTATACGGGAGTTGCATAATCTCATAGTTACAGGAACATGTATAAGTCATGAAGAAAGCAATAGCAACATACTAAATGATCAAGTGCTAGGCTAATGGAATGGGTCATGTCAATCACATCATTCTCCTAATGATGTGATCACGTTAATCAAATGACAACACATGTCTATGGTTAGGAAACATAACCATCTTTGATTAATGAGCTAGTCAAGTAGAGGCATACTAGTGACGTTATGTTTGTCTATGTATTCATGTATCATGTTTCCGGCTAATACAATTCTAGCATGAATAATAAACATTTATCATGATATGAGGAAATAAATAATAACTTTATTATTGCCTCTAGGGCATATTTCCTTCAGGGTGAACGCGTGAAATCCTGCCGTGGCCATTGGAGGTCGCCAAGGGGGTGGAAACTGGTCGTAGTGCACGCGCACCGCCACCTCCTGCGGTGGTATGCGGGCCTGGTGCGGGGGTGCTGGAAGTACGCGCGCTTATCCTTGAGGTCGCTGTACCACCTGGCAGCTCACGTCCTCCCGAGCTGGCGCAGGGCGCGGCGGGTCGCGCCATGACGCCACATGCCCTGGCCCGATGATGACGCCCTGGGCCAGAGGTGGTGGAGGAGCCCCGTGAGCCACATCGCCCGCTGCAGGTGGCTGCTGAGGCAGTGAGCGAGCCGGAGCAGCGGAGCCCCCGGCAACGCTGACGAGCTCAACGATCCGCTCGAGCCACTCCTCGTAGAGGTCACCGACCGGGCGGTAGCGAAGGAGCTCTTGCGCCATGAGCAGAGAAGCCTACGCGTCCGCCTGGCCGTCACGCACGTGGGAGGACAAAGCCGCTGGGGTCAGTGATGGAGTAGCGGTGCGCCCGTCGCGGCGCACCGACGGGTGCAGCAATGAAGCTTGCTGCTCGTGGCTGGCAGGTCCCGTGGCGGCGTTGCCACCGGAGACGGAGCATGACGAGCACAGCCATCGCCCATCGGAGCCGTCTGAGCCACGCGAGCGGCGACCGCGGCCCGACGCTCGGCGCGAGCTCAGCGTGCGTTGGCCATGGAGGTGTCGGAGTGGCGGTGGATCGATCGATGGAAGAGAAGATCCGACGCACCCCTACCTGGCGCGCCAAATGTCGGATTACGGGTTCCGCAAACCCTTGAGAGGTTTGAACTCTGGGGTGCGTGCAGAGATCTCAACCTACCCAGCCTGCCTACTCGCGATCCTCCTAAGCCTAGTGCGACGAGCTCGGAGAGACAAAGAGACACGACAGTTTATCCTGGTTCGGGCCACCTTGCGGTGTAATACCCTACTCCAGCGTTTTGGTGGATTTCCTCGGAGGGCTGAGGATGAACTAGTATAGTAGATGAACTGGCCTCAGGAGGTGAGGTGTTCTTGAGCTCGAGAGAGCTGGTGAGGTGGTCGGATGAGAATGGATCCCCTCTCTATGGTGGTGGATAAGTCCTATTTATAGAGGCCTTGGTCCTCCTCCCAAATGTTGGCAGGAAAGGATCCCACAACGGCCGGATTTGAAAGGGGACAACTAGTACAGCTTATCCTGACAAAAATAGTCTTCGCCTGCGAAAAGCCTCTGGTCATGACGCTGCGGTGGGCTCGGTGATGAACTCCGTCCTGCCGTCCTGGCGGTCTTGGTCTTGTTGCACCAGAATGGAAACATTTGGTTGATTCCTCGGGACTCCGCACATGCGGCTTGCCTCCCTTGCACCAAAGAGTAAACCTACGCTCTGCGCCCGCTGGCGCCCGCCTGGCCTTGGTCATCATGGCTCACGTCAGCTGAGCCTTGTGAGGTAAACCTTGCATATAACTCTCCGCCCCTCGGGAGCCAGCCAGAAGAGGCCGATCCCCTCGGGGGTCTTGGTGTCGTCCGCCTCGCGAGGCTTGGCCCCTCGCGTGGGTCTTGAGTTGTTGATGCTGAAGTTGGGTCGTACCAGGTCGTCGATGGAGCCACGCGGTGGGCCGCAGGTAGGCAGGGCTGGATACCTCCATATCCAGAACGCCGACATTTACTCTGTTATGTCTTTCATAGGATGGTTAACTTTTGGGGGTGTCTTTTCTGGCTATTTGGAAAATCAAAGTTCTCCCAAGGGTACATGTCTTTTCTGGCTTATTTTGCAAAATAAAAGTCTAACTAGGGATAATTTAGAAGACATGTTGATGATATCTATTGTGTTTTTTTGTTGTGAAACTAGCCAACATCTATTTTGCGTTGTAGCTAACGAAATCTGGGAAGTAGTGGCTGAATGTTTCTGCGTTCATGTTCCTATTTCATTTGAATCTTTGATCCCTTTGTGGAAAAAGAACAAGAATAAAGAAGATGTTAATTTAGTTACATCTGCTACCTTGTGGGGCTTATGGTTGTTGCTTTGATATGACTTTGCTTTCCAGGGCCGAAAATGGCGAGGCGTGTGATGTATCCTAGATTTGGTGGGTTCTCTGGTCCAATAGTGGAAGATACTCTTCTCGGACGTGCAGGGTGCTCTGCTTCTCTGGTGTGTAAGACTGCTCGACCATCGACGAGGGGAATTGCTTAGGATTGCGTGGAGGTAGCTCGCGATCGGCACTGGAGTTGCTCTCGATTTTGTGGGCTCTATGGTCATATGTAATTTGAGCTTCTCATTTTGCTATGCATGCTTGTGTGGGTAGATGTCGGAATTATAAGCTGGATTCTGCTGGAGCTAGCTTTTGGTTGCGCCGAGTACTTTGAAATCTTGGACGTGTGGACTCTGCCTTGGCTTAATAAAGTTGGGGTAGGGGAAAATAGATACTAGATACTACCACCTAGTGGTAGTTACCACCACCCTAGCTGCCCTCCGATCTCTTCAGATCCGTCCGTTGATTAACGGGTTTGGTTTCACAAGTTTCCAGACTTTCTCTATCTGAGAAAATGACCAGCCCGTACCCCCACCCAACCCACCCGATTTGTGTGGGGAGATAATTACCATATAACTACCTCCAGTAAAACGAGCAAGCTATGTATCAAAATATATCCACCGGCCGCTGGCGTCAGGCATCCTTCCTTCTCTAATTTTGTAAACGCAGATTAATCTTTGATCTATCCTTCTCTTGTTTGCTAGATTTAGCATATGTATATGCATACTAGAATCGATCTAATGCTGGTGCATGTAGGATTTGGATTGCTAATTTAGAAGAGAAGCATTCATGGATGCATGCAATTGACCAACGACCGTGCATCAGGACGCATCAACTAACTGTACAAACATAATGTACATGGCATTCTCCATACTACATGCGTACATATATATATACTCCCTTCCAAAAAAATATGTGTCCACTAACGAATCTGTAACACATAGTCCGGTCTGATTTTTCTAAAAAAAAGTACTCCTATCTAAACAAAAATACATACAAAGTCAGCAACTCCATAAATATCTCGTTTATATAATATGCACAACAGTCCACCATAGATACTACATACACCATTCTAAAATAAGAAGTATATTTCTTCATACTACAAGATACATATACTACTCCACCCTCTATAAAAAAGCATATATACTCCATGTTCTAAGAAATACATACTCCATACTCTTGGTGGTTCCCAATACTAAGTTCAAAATTAATATACTACATACTTTTTTTTCTTGACAGTTCATACAGTATACTACATACTAAAAAAAATCTACTTCAAAAAGATATACTACATACTCTCTGTGAAAAACAATTATATGTACACATGCACATACTCCATGTGAAAATTTATAAATATACTCCATAATATAGCAGTATAGTAGTATGTAGTACGTACCATACTTCTGAAACGAACTATAAATTACATACGAAATACTACTTTTTTGGCACACATATATATTTTGTACATTCATGTAAAAGAGTATTAATACTCCGGCTTGGTGTTAATAATCCGTACTCAAATAATCAAATGCTTATACTTCACACTCCAATTTTACTTATTAGTGCATACTCCATACTACGAAAGTTACATGTTAAAACTCCATACTACATGTATACATGGGGAGTGAGTATACTCTATGCGGTTCTAAAAAAGACAATATATTCCGTACTATAATAGAAGAATCAAAAAAGAGTTATACGTTCCCATACTACCTTTTTCCAACAAAAACTACTTGTTAAAAAAAGAGAGATAAATACGTACTCTGGATAAGAAAATTACCATCTACGGTGCTTATCAAGAATAATCAGCACCACCTAAAGAAAAAGAATAATCAGCTTCACGTTCACAGGCTTATCCGATGAAAACATTGTTGTACGCACCCAAGATTGAGGAGATCGTTGCAACAGCCTGCCACCCGCTTGCCGGATTATTTAATAATAAAAACTGAATTAGTTTCTGCCTACTAAATTGCATTGGCACCCGTTAAGAGTATCCATTACCCGGTTGATTTGATGCCACGTTTGAGGGACGGGGAAGAGGGACACGTGGAGGCCAAAGAAGGTGATGGTAACTACCACTGCGTGTAGATAAAATTTGTCATTCATATATATATATATATATAGGACAAATTTTTGCTACTACCGGGTGTAGTTACACCCATTTTTATTTTGTACGTCTTAGGTAGTATTTTACCGTACCGCAGTATATGTATGCGTAGTATGTAGTATGTAAGAATATTTAGGTGGTATACATACTATTTTTTAGGTAGTATGTAGTATATTTTTAACATACTTCTTTTTACGTACAAATATGTACGTATTTTCACAAATATGATAAAAACATGGGTTCACATGCAATTTTTTCACATAACTCGCTTTGGAGTATCTTAGATATAGTATATGAACATACTAAAAATGATAAAGTAGTATATATACTACCACATAGTAGTATATGAGAAATGGGTGTAGCTACACCCGGTAGTAGGATGCATTTTCCCTATATATATATATATATATATATATATATATATATATATATATACTGCTACAGTTAGATGGATGGTTATCACATCAGTGTCTGCGGACGGATGCATTGTCTGGTTTGGGGTGCCCTTATCTACTCCGCTGCCGGATCTCTCATTTTGTTTTTCTTTTGGACATTCCTCGATTATGCCGCACCTGTTTTTATTTTCTTGTTTGGAACCTCGTTTAACAATAATGCTAAACGAACAAAGAGTTACACGCAATTGCACGCTAACTAGGATTCTTTTTTTCTATCTAACCTCCCCCTGATTTTCATGGGGGTGGGCCCCTCCTTCCCCTTAATTTTCAATTGAAAATAATCGGTTTGTAAATCCCGTGTAACTCTATGTATCTCTAGCTTTACTCCTTGTTTAAAGATGCGGGGTCTTGTGCTTCACGTATAAGAGCATCTCCAGTCGTTTGCCCCTCCCCCCCCCCCCCCCCGGGCGACCCGGCGAAGGGCTTTTGGCACTTGCGCCAGCGGCTTTTTCGGCCTGGGGGGCGATTGAGTTCCCAACCACGCCCCCAGGTTTCGGCCCCTAAACGCATCGAAATTCAAAGTTCACTTTCCCGCTACCAAAAACGACACGGTTCGGCGATCATCACGCTACAGGTCGGCGATCATCATGCCACAAGGTTGGTGATCATCATGCCACAGGGTCGGCGATCGAACATAGCCAAAGTCCTGCGATCAAAAGGGTAGGAACAATAGACATGGAGCTCATCAAACGGTAGGCTCCTCTACCACAAGGATGGCCGAGGTCAGAGTCGGCATCGGCGTGGGCAAAAATTCAGTGCTCGAGCTTGGCGTCAGCGTGGGCATAGCTTTAGTGCTTGGGCTCAGCGTCGGCATGGGCACAACTTCAGTGCCCAGGCTCAGCGTCGGTGTCGGCCTAGTAGTGTGCGTAGGGGCGATGGTCGCCGCCAATCCTGACATCTGGTTCAAGATGAGGCCGCGCTCCGCCAGGTACCACACCTTCACCTGCTCGTCCATCGTCCACGTGTCTGCCCCCATCAAGAACGCTAGGTCGGTGTTCCTCTTCTTGGTGGCGACGTTGGTCCTGAGAAGGTCGAGCTTGACACCCTGCTTCATCATCAACACCGACCACCTCGCATCCGATTTCTCCTCCCCCTTGACGGCATTGCTCTTGGCATTGGCGATGCACTGCTCGATCGACGATTGTAGTCGTTCAGCAGCGGGTGCCGTGTCCCTCGTCACCTTGGCTCTTTTGTTGCCATCGGGGCGCCCTTCTGTTGCTGCCGTGGCAGGCGTGTCCGGGTTGTAGGCGTCCTTCGCCTTGGCAAGAGCGAGTCGGCACTCCGTCCATTTCTCGCACGACTCGATGCTAGTGAACACATGAAGGAACTTGAACTCTTGGTCGCTGTTGTCCTGGCAAAACATGTTGAACATCCGAACCGTATGCACAACCAAAGGCAAAAGAGTCGGTAAAGTACCCGACGAAGAACTGGGCCGACGACTGATGGCCATACTTGACCCTCGACATTGGCGCCACTTTCCGGGCGAGCCGCGACCTCCTCTTGAATCCCATGCCACTTCTTGCAGGCCACCTGGATGGTCGCCCAATGGTTCGCCATGGCCTTCTCGCCGTGGTCCATGTGGATGTTGGCAAAGTCAGGGTCGACCAACTTGCGCTCGTCGAACGCCATCTTGATCCTTCTACAGGCAATGGATTCCACCCTCCGGAGCCCCGAATGGACTCCAGATCAGCCCTCCTGATGAAGAATAGGAGGTGGCGGCGGCTCCATATCGTAAAACGCGATGAACTCCCCGATTTTTTCCTCCGTGAATAGGTACTTATAGAGTTGGAGTTAGGGTCGGATGCGGTCCAGGGGCCCCACAAGCCAGGAGGGCGTGCCCCTGGGCTTGTGGCCCATGGGTGGCCCCCTCTGGTATCTTTTTAAGCAACTATTTTTTATTTATTCCACGAAAATTCTTCGTAAATTTTCAGGTCAATCCGAGAACTTTGATTTCTGCACAAATATAACACCATGGCAATTTTGCTGAAAACAACGTTAGTCTGGGTTAATTCCATTCAAATCTTGCAAATTAGAGTTTAAAACAAAGGCAAAAGAGTTTGATAAATTAGATACGATGGAGACTTATCAGTGGCCAACCTGAAGTTGTTGGGGATCTCAGCCGCCCGTATGTAACGGCTGAAGCACTCGAGACCTGATGGTACGGAACCACTCAGTACATCGTGATCTTGGCCTTCTCGCAGGGGCCGGCCTCTGTCGACCAGGTTCTGAGCGAGAACGGATCTTGCGTTGAACATCGGGTCTCGAGTGTCTCTCGATGGACGAGAAGGACTCGGCCTGCGGTCGCCACCATGTGTCTATCTTCGCCATAGGGCTGTCGCCCGTACGCGACATCCCGTGGTGGAGGCATCAGGGCACGATCGTAGTCATCGTTTCGCCTGGGCGATGCGACTCGATCGTGCCTCCTATCTTCGTGACGATCTCTGGAGAAAGAAGTGGCTCGGTGCGTGCCTGATCTGAGTGAGCTATGAGCCGACGGGATGGCCTCCGCACGCACGGATGCGCTATGGATCCGGTCTTGGGATTGGGACACCGCCTCATTCTGCGACAGCTGTCTTGAGGAGCACTTGGATCTTACAAATCCCTTCTCCGGCTGAAGAGCCAGAGGGTTGAATGGAATCCGCTATCCGAGTGGCGGTTGCTAAATTTTGAAGTGGAGTACTGAGGACTTGATACTTACAAGGTTGGTCACTCGAGTAGAGCCGGCGTTCTTGCTGACTGGAACTGGGCCGACGGCGCTCGTGTTCGTCCCGAGGCGGTCGTGCTCGGCCAGAGTGGTCAGGCAAGTCGACTCCATGGCTAACACATCGGGTGTCGTCCTTGTTATGGGGGTGTTGAGGAGTTGGTCGTTCCTGCTACGGAGCTCGTCTCGCTGCTCCTGGGTGAGAGCTTGGGGGCATGTAAGGCTCATGGCCCGCGTCCCCGCCGTCGGTGTTGCCGCGTGACCTCCTACGCGATCACCCTGAGTGTCTGTGAACCTAGGGACCGCATGACGTTCGAAGTTGTCTGCCATGAGGATTTCGGCAGTGGATTCGATGCTTACGCTCTTGGACTCCTCGGAGGAATCGCCAAATGATACACTAGAGGTCGAGGGCGGGTTCGTCGAACTCGAGTGACGCCACATGTTCAGTTGCAGCCTGGGTGGCCAAAACATGTTTGATCCAGCACCGCAGTTGTGAGCGTCCGGAATGGTTGCGGCGACGTGTGATGGTGGGGCAAGTAACCACTCGGTACGGAGCCGAGGGCTGCCGGAGAAGGACTCCGTAGGTCGATGCGCGGAAGTGCGTCGCGCCACGGATGGGCAACGCCTTCACGTCCAGCGGGGCTTCGCGGAGCCACACTGAGTCGTCGGCGATGAAGGAGAGAGCCCCGAAACGGATTTCATCGCCGATTGACATGATGATGAAGAAAAACACCTACACCGTGGAACTTTGCTAGGCGCCTAGCCCCACGGTGGGCACCAACTGTCCGGGTTATGATCCTGATAATGAGTATTGGGGGTACGAATAAGGGACAGAGACTAGCCACGGCTCAGGTGTAACACTCGGTGTTTAACGAGTTCATGCCCCTCTCGGCTAAAGTAAAAGCCCTACGTCTCGTGCCCTGAGGCTTGCTTCGATTTTATGGGTATGATTACAGAGATTGAACGTGCCTGGCTATGGAGAGGGGTGCGGCTTATATAGAGTGTGTTGCAGCCCCATGTCTCCCACGCCGCCGAGGCATTAACTGTCACTGAGTGAGTCAGTTAGTAGTGTGTTGAGCCTCTACAACAACAGTTACAGGTAACGGTAGTTATAACTCTATTTAGTGGATAACTTAGGATTTGCCGACCGTTGCGGCTCCCACGACGTCCTCCTGTCCTCTACGTTCGAGTGGTGGTCCATCAGCCTAGTGATGTGTGGTCGTCCTAGTGCCACAAAGTCGTCCCAGTGAACCGCCTGATGTATGCATCTGAGTGTTGGCACGGTCCAGGGACCTACCTATGATGGTGATGGGCCCTATGTGGGTCCCAAATGATGAGTCCTTGACCCTACCTGTAATAGGTGACCACATCAGGCACTGGACGGCCTGTTGAGGCGGAAGGTTCGCCATCCCCGCGCGAGACGCCTCCTCCTGCTCCGCCGCCGCGTCCCTGGCCTTCTTCATAATGAGTCTGTTTCGCTGGTCAGCGGTGACCGCCTCCCAGGGATCAAGTCGGCCTTCCCCTGGGCGTTCGACAAGCCTGGGGGCCTTGTCATCGGTGCCCTCGGCTTCCTCTGCTTTGGCTGGACGGAATCGATGGCTAGGCGAGGGGGTGCATACTTCTTCGGCGGCATGGCAGACGGATGTGGGGAGACAATGGTGGGAGTGGCGGGGAGAAGGGGGCGACACTGGGGAAATGGAGGGAAATGGGGTAGAAAAGGCGGGAAATCGGCCGGTGTCGCCGACAGCGCAGGCCCACGCGCCGTTTCGCTTCAGCCGGCGCCCCCCGGTGCGCTGGGTTCGGCTTAGGTTCGCCGGTTGTAATTTCGGCCCAAACCGACGGTAAACAAAGATCTATGGGTGCGGCTGAGCCGTTTTTTCGTCGCCGGCGCTAAAGCGGGATGAAGGCGTGTTTGGTGCAGTATTCGCCGGCAACTCCACAGCTCCACTAAAACATAATGCCGGTTGATCTCTGGCTTATGGCCATTTACCCGCATCCGAGTCAGACAGAACTAAAGCAAAGATTGACATGCTGCCAAGTTGGGGCTGCATCACGACAAAAGGTTAATTTCAGTGTCCACAATAAGCAAGGCAAGGTGATCCGCACCAGCAAACAGGGGACGATGATGAGGATCAGAGAAGCAAGCAGGCACTTGCGTGCCGTGCAGTAATCCGGCCTGTTTCCATCAGATCGAATGCGTCTAGAGCGAAAGCATGGTGGTGGTGCTGCTGCTGGATCTGCGATGGCAATTCCACATCGTTGGTCACTTTTGAGCGATTGGTGATAGGCCAGCTAACAAGAAGAAGAGCTGGTGACACAGACGCGCAACAATTGAAACAATGGTGGAGCCAGTGCAATGCACCTCCCTAATGCTCCACCAGCTAGTTCTTCCATGTCCTGTTTGTTAATTAAACTCTAGAAAATACATACATTTTGTTCCATTTGTCTTTCTTTAATCTCCCCTTCTGTGGCGTGTTCATGCAAGGCATGATCCCCTGGCGATCAAGATTAAAGCCCCTGCGAACGAAGTTGATGCGGTGGAAGGAACGCCGGGCGTTGCCACAGGGGACAATGGAGCGGGCCGGAGGTGCGCATGTGGGGTGTCTGCTCACCGGTGGTTTTCAGGGGCCCTGTTGGGCGCACCGGCAGAGATCCCCTCTGCCGCGCCTCCCGCCGGCAGCGACAAATACAAGACAAGCCACACACAACCCACCTCCCCCCACCACCCCACGCCCACCCTGCAGTGCATGCATCGCATGGGCCTGACCAAAGCCCATCCTCCATGCATCCACCTGCAATTGATATGAGCCTCATCATCAGAGGTTCAGAGTCGCGCACCTGCACCTGCACCTGCAGTCTGCCCGATCGATCTCCTTGAATTTCCGGTCGACCTGACTCTGACCGTGTCTGCCCACAAGAGGAGGCGGAGGACACGGGGAGGCCGGCCTTTTCCCGAACGGAACAGGAACCCCGCCCGTTCTCGAGGAGTACGTTGCATGCATGCATCGTCTGGCCCTGGCTGCTCCGGAGCAGTGGCGGACTGCAGGCAGGGCCGACAAGGGTGGAGGAGAGGTTTGGCTGGGCTGGGTTGGTGCTATGCCTATGAGGATGATGGATTGATGGGCATGCGATGCGATGCGATGCATGTACGTATGGGGCTAGAGCACGCACGTAGCCAGCCGTGGCTACTGCGTGGCGCTCGCTCCATCGGCCTGTGTGGTGTGGGCGCTGGACGCGTCCATGACTGCGACCACGCCGGAGCAATGCAAACAACCAACGGTGACTTGCTAGCTCCACTGACCAGTGACCACGAGCTGGATAGGTACTCCCTCCGTCCGGAAATAGGTAGGTCCTATCATCTGATTCAGTGATTCTTCCCGCCTTTAGCTGAAGCCGTTCGACAAAACGGTGACTGCTAAGCTACCCTGCTAATTAGGGAACTTCAGAACCTCCAGGTTAGCAATTCCAGATGGGCTAGTTTCCTTAAACTTTGCATAAATTTATAGCACTTGGCAGCTGTTTGCTACTCAAGGTCAACAGCCATCTCGCGCGTACAGTGGCGGAGCTTCAGCATAATTCAAGAGGGGGCCATGACTTAAAGGGGGAAAATTAACAAGGAAGGAGGGGCTAACTGGCAGGACTGAAGATGAAGCAATATTGCTTTTGCTTCAGAACTTTCGCTGGAAATGATGGGTCATAAATAAATAACTAGGTTCATTTCACATTCGAATTTAGAAAAGGTGCAAAGCCCCGATCTCTGCATCGGCTGATGCGCACATCAACCTTTATTAGAGCAACGTAAAACCCATCAGATTGTTATACAGATGACAAAAACGAGACTAGCACGCCTGGCCAATAATAGGATTACATAACAAACACGATAATAGGATTACATAGCAAACATGAACACCTTAAACGATTTTGCATAAATATCACAACATTCCAAAGGTACTGCAAATACTGTGACCGCATAAACAACAGACGAAATGGAAGAAGAAAAAAAGGGAACAGCCTCACGAAAATTGACAAAAACCGCTACACAATCGCAGGTCTTATCCGTCATCATCGTCAGTACTGGTATCAGAAGAGGACTGATGGTGGCAGAGGAATTAAGCCGACGTGCTGACGTGCACGTATACTGATCATCGTATTAGCGACAACGCAAAGCACAATTTCCGACAGTAATGGCCAAAGGGTTGTTATCATTAATCCGGCGATCTCGCCGTCTTTAATGCAGTGTACACGTGGCGGATGTGCGGTGGTGGGGGCCAGTGTGCGAGTGAGTGCACGCAGAGAGGAGAGGATAGAGCTGTCCATGCGGTTATTGCAGCAGCTGTCACCTCGCCAGTCGTCCTTTTGTAGCCTCGGTCAAAACTCGGAAAGCAACCCTCTCGTTTCACTGCATGCACAAAGGGGTCCTTCATTGCTTAGCTATTCATTTTCACTGGGTAGATCATTTGCCCGGCCTGTTTCTGTTAATTTCACCGTTCAGTTACATATTTTTTTTGGCTCCTTTTGTGATCATATGTTTTATGCCAATTATCCCTCCGTTCCTAAATATTTATCTTTTTAGAGATTTCAAATGAACTATCACATACAGATGTATATATACATACTTTAGAGTGTAGATTCACTCATTTTGTTCCGTGTGTAGTCACTTGTTGATATCTCTAGAAAGACAAATATTTAGGAAAAGAGGGAGTAGGAATGTAGGGTATAAGTTCAACGCATCAAAGCACAGTTCAACAACCACGGTAAATTGTGAAAGTGAAGGATTCTTAGGCACATTTTATGAGTAACCATGTTAATAGTTGAGAGTTGTACAGTCATTTCCTAATAGACTTACCTCCCAACTTATATTGGAAACCTCAGAAATAATACTATGATCTACCACTCATTCAAGATCTCGTTCGAGAGACTCGGATTTTCCCTGTTTATCGAGAAGATTAAGATATTTTCATGTGAAGCTGCGCGGCCTCTGGGTCGGTGTGAATGCTGGAGTGGCGGCTTGGGAGAGCGGATTTGTGTTGCTGGTTGTCGAGTTTGGTTACTTGGGTGCCAGAGTCGTCAACTCATCGGGTAGGTGGCCTAGGGGCGATGTGGAAGTTGGAGCCGCGGCGGCTCCGAAGAGCATATGTTTTGCAGGGTGTCGATTCTGGTCACACGGGTTGCAGAGTCGTTGGCTCGTCTGGTATGCAACCTCAGGGCTGGTGTGTGTGTTGTCGAGGTTTGTAAGCTAGAACGGCAACCCGGGTCGTATTGTAGGGTGGCGACTATGGTCGCTTGGGTGACAGGGTCGTCGAGGTGCAACATTGCCCCGAGAGCTGAACCAAAGCCGGCCGTTTCGAGACCATAGAGCTTTGTCTGTTTTCCTTGTTAATTGTCAAATTTCTTCTTCTTCATGAAAAGGCAGGGCTACAACTGGTTGCTCGGAAAAAAAAATTGAATGCCCATTTCTGATCAATGGGTGTTGTTCACACATCATAACTGGTCTCCCTAGCCTCACTGGTCGACAGCGCATCAGCCTTACAAATTAAGGCAGATGTGGGAACGAGCCGCTTACCAATTTGCAGACAAATGGAGGGGCCTGAGCGGGACTTGCTAGCCACTGCACTGCATGCATCTGCCAGCCGAAACACAGGGCCCCGGCCCTCCTTTACCCAGCCCCTGCCCTACCTCACATGATCGCACCTAAAGGGCCCAATCCAATCCAATCTCGCAGCAAAAGTACGATTACTTCCTACACAGCCACCTATCATTCCCTCTATATATATGGATTAGGAAAAATTCCAGGGAGCGCAAAAGAGGGCCGGGGAGGAGACAGGGACACGCAAGCTTCAGGCACAAGCCCTACGCCGCCTCGCCTCGTTGCTTGTCTTCGAAGATCCATAGTTTGTTGCACTACACCAGAAGAATCAACCAAAGCTTCGGCACGAATTAATCGCCGTCCCTTGTTGTTGCTGTTGTGTTGCGCCTCGGTCGATCTTGGCGCGGTGGTGACTCATGGCGCACTGCGGCGGCGGTCAGGCGGCGTCCGTGGAGAGCCATTTCCAGGGCCTGCTCGACGACGACGACAAGTACCGCGCATTGTGCGGCGCGTTCGGGTACCTGCAGCAGCAGGAGTGGCCGGACCTCAGCGGCGCTTGCTACGCGGCGTTCGGCGCGCCACCACCGCCGGGTGCGGCGGCGGCGGCGCAGGAGGCCGGCAACTCCTTCTCCTGCAGCGGTAGCGCCAGCAGCGGCGGCGGCTCCACGAAGAGAAAACCTGACGCGTATGTGGACGCAAAGGTGAGTGAGTCAGACGATGTTTTCGTGCATGCGCTGCGAGCCTCTGTCTCTGCGTGAGCCTCGGGCTGCGCTCTGCTTATTGGTGTGCTGGTGTTTGACTGACAAAAAAGCTTTGCCAGGACGACTGCAAGAGGCCGAGAGGGAAGCAGCAGCTGTGCGATCCTGACGAGGCAGCGAAAGGGAGGCCGGAGAAGCCCAAGGCGTGCGCCAGGAAGAAGCCGGAGGCGGCGGCCGCCGGCCAGAAGACCGACTACATCCACGTCCGAGCCCGGCGCGGGCAGGCCACGGACAGCCACAGCCTCGCCGAACGGGTATACACTGATACTCCTAGCTAGAAAGAACAATTAATCTTGTGCATGTATATATGTGCACAATTTGATCCTGATGCGCGTGATGCAGGTGAGGCGGGAGCGGATCAGCGAGCGGATGAGGTACCTGCAGGAGCTGGTGCCCGGCTGCGACAAGGTCACCGGCAAGGCCGGCATGCTCGACGAGATCATCAACTACGTCCAGTCCCTGCAGAAGCAGGTCGAGGTACGCACGCAATGCATCAACCAAACCAAACCAAACCAGCCTGAATCTACTGTATTTCTCTCGGTGTCCGTTCATCGGACGGAGATCACGTTGCATGCTTCTTACCGTTGGACATGGCCGCACGCACGCAGTTCCTGTCCATGAAGATCGCCGCCTCCAACCCGGTGGTGAACTTCAACATCGTCGACGACCTCTTCGGCGGCAGGCGGATGAACCAGGCGTGCGACCCCGCGGCGGCCCTGCCCGCCATGACGCTGCCGATGCACCATGCGCAGCTGGACCCGTCCTGCCTTCAGATGAGCAGCACTACCATGCAGCAGATGCAGCAGCCGGCTGCTGGGTTCGGGCTGGACATGCTCGTCAGCAGCCCGTACCCGGCGGCGCAGAGCGCGTCCCGGTCGGCGGCTGCCACGCCGGTCTCGGTGTCAGCCGCCGCGTCCGTCGAGTCATCCCTCGATGTATGTGCCCGGAGATCGACCGTCCTTGCATGATGTACTGTTCTGGTAGATGGTATTCTGAACTTCTTTTTGCTGTATTTTGCTGCAGGTGAATGGAGCTGCTGCTTGGGACATTGCGTCTCAGCATTTGTTCAGTGGGTTTGACGCACAGTTTCAGTCAGTTCAAAGTGAGTAGCTGCTTCTCTGAAGCAAAGCTTGCAGGGATTACCTTGTACTGATATTCTTGTGTGAAAGAACATAGATACAGAGTTAGCCAAGGAAAAATAAGATGTTGTCACAGTTAAGATGAGGCTAGTGGTCACACGTACCTGCTATACTGACAGAAGGTTAAAGAATCTCATTACAGAACTCCGACAAAAAAAAAGGCGTCAAACAGTATTTATCTTATTTCATTTGTACTCGACTAAAAATGAGTACAGATTTGGAAGATGCATGTGTATAGTCAGTTGAGCACAGGAAGCATATGTCATGAACACTTCTCATTTTAACAGATGTCATGAACACTTTGAAACTTGAGTAAGCGGTTATGCTGAGCATTTTCCTGAATCCGACTTCTACTTTTAGTATGTAATAATGCAGTGTCAGGAGTCAGGACTGAAGTGTCCATTTTGTGCTATTTCTAACTTGAGAAGAACATTTTCCTGAATCCGGCTGCTACTTTCCCGTGCAGGTGACTGTTTGCTAGACAACCTCAAAATGGAATTGTAAGCAGGATTAATTCTCATTCCTGGAGTTATAAGTGCAACCATACGTGTGGCTGAAGATTCTTTACTTTATTCATAGCAATGGAAACAGAAGCACATTTGTGTGTGAAGTTATATTCTTGTATTGCTAGTGTACCAAATCATAAGCGATCCGCAAATTCTTCACTACCGAGCTACACAAAGGGTTCAGATTACAGCAAAAGCATTTATAATATGTTCTCGCTACAATGCTCAGAATAAATATTCTCACTACAAACAAATCCAGAACAACAACATGCACACGTCTTATCAGATAAATTACATTGAACTCAAGGTGCGACACCAAACCAGTGCACCTCTGTCTCCTACTTGTCGTCCCCTCTTTAAAGCACAGACTGTTCGCCAGCTTCTGCAAAGACATAATTCAACCTTACTTATGCTCGAAGTAAAACATAATTCGTATGCACATCATCACTGAAAATAAGTTCTGATGAAGATATAAGTGCACCCAGATTCCCCACCCCACCCCCTCGAGCAAGGTATATTGTTTCAGAATTTTCATGGGTGCTACTCAAATTTCAATGTCTCTTAAACCATCAAATATGTTTGCCACTAAAAGGCAGTATAAGATAACTTTGCTCTCATTGTGACCCAGTCAGCAGAACTACACTAAAAACATTGTTTATCAAGTGGATATTTTTCCATCAGAAACTAATACTGAATTAATGAATTGCTTTGAAGAAAAAGAATCATCAACGCTTACAGTGTTAGTGTGAAAAGGAAAAGGAAATGAGCCTTTTTGCCCGAGCGCAGATTTGCGTTGACAAAGAGCAGAAATTGCTCTCTGTGAACATAAGGTGGACTTGTAGAGAAACAGCAAAATCATTTGCTCGAATATCTTGCGACAAAAATTTCCTCACAACTAGAAACTGCTAGAAATTATCCACTTGCATCCACCAATGCATACCAATATGGGCATACACAGACGCACATGCTAGATTTGGCACTAGCACTTCTATCTGACAGTCTTTATTTCGTGCAAGCTGTGGACTATCGTGAAGAACTCGAACTAACCTTTGCCTGGGACAATGATAACTGGTGCTGCTTTACAGTTGTGGAAGCAATACTCACTGACACTTCCCTGCAACACACTACAATAAAAGGGCAAAGTTAAAGGTGGACTTGATAATATATCTTCAGCTCATGGGCCGCAATAAAATATGACGATACATCAAATTGTAGAAATAAGAAAACAACTTTGAACATTTTTTAGCGCCCTTTGTGGTTTCAGAACAAATACTCGAGCTATCACATATATTCTCTCAAAGAGCACTGAAGTTGATGTACTTTTCATGCACTAACTGAAGCATACCTAAGCCACAATCAGGCCTGATTCTTGAAACATTGAATTAGATCACGGGTAGCAGTTTTCATTTCACAATAAACTAGTAGACTTGCTTTTAGATGGTGAATCCGTGAGAAAATTTATATGCTCACAATCAAGTATGACGTGCACTTGAACTGTGTAACTATGCCAAGATTAAAACAAAGATATGTTGATATATAAACTGAACAAGAACAACAAAAGGGCTTTGGCATTGGCAATGCACCTTTGATGGACTCTCATATGCAAACCTTATCCTGATGGGATAATACTCAAAAGTCTAGAATTATGCCTCCGAATTACCAGATATTATAATGTTGGCCAAGGTAACGAACTACAGAGCTAACTCATCAGCTCCTCGGGTTATCAAGGTTCGCCACAGTCGGATCTGAACTGTGGTTTAGCAGACAGATACCTCTGAATAAGGCTTCGACCACGTGTGCCAATAATGACGGCTGCTGGCTTCAGTCGCTCTGCTTCTCGGCAAATAACCTTTCCAGCATCCCCTTCCACAATCCGTGCCTTGGTGTGGACCTTGTAAGTATCCCGATCAAAGGCACATGTATCAATTCCTTAGGGACACTATGAAACACGAAACAGGACACAGGGTTTCACAAATATGAACACCACGAGAAATAGTCTGCAGGCTTTCACTAAAAAGGTGCTCATAGCATTGCATTTTAAGCTTGCATCCCAAAACACGAGTCACGCAAATGAATCCGTTGCACAAAGTGCGCATTTGCACAATGAAATTATACACAGACACAGGGGTAACAGAGCATACCAGTGACTCCTTGAATGCCTCCACGGCCAACTCATCCATTAGTTCCTGACTTTTGTTGTATACCAGATCATTATGCACACCTGCACAAATTGAATCACAATCAGCCCCCATTTTCAGTTGACCACAAAATTTCCCCATTTTCAGTTAACCACAAAATTTGAAGGGGGCACGGTGTATAGATTGAGTAGAAATTGATCACAAAACATGAACTGGTACCCTTTTTAGACAAACAGGGAGGCTCTCCCCGGCTCCATTATCATAATGAGACCATAGTTCATACATCGGCTCACTAAGGAGCAGTTTAGAAGTAAAGCGAATCAGACAAAGTACAGCCAAACCAAAAAGTAGCTTCTAACAGGAACTGAAGAAACATGAACCAGTATCCTGCGTGTTCGGAATTCCAGATGCTTGGATGATCTCACAGTAATTCAGAATATAACCGAATGCCCCTAGATTATTTAAGACTGAAACCAACCGTATTACTATCCCGGCCTTCCCATCATTCTAGCAACATGAATCCATGATAAGCAGGATACCAGCCAACAACTTTCCTGATTGCAGTTCCTCTAGGTGGGGTCGTGAGGGCATGATATATGGGCCAATTGGCCCTTCTTTCTTTCCTGGGAATATTCAAGCTGATGAGGTCGTGGGGTACAAAATGTTAATCAAAGATGGTGCCTCATCACTACTATAAAGAGACGATTATCATTCCAACCAAAACTAAATGTTGGCACGCAGCCAGTTTTGATTAGCTTCATTTTAACGTGCCACAGTTGGGTGGCTAGACTGCCCTAAAAATTAGTATACTGTACTGTGTTTTGTTCTATCATTACTGCTTAGTACCAAGCCAAAATTAGAGTACATAGCATGGTAGAGCCGGGGCGCTGAACACACGCGAAACACAAGCCGCCAAATGGAAGTAGGAACAAAATACAGTATGTACCGATCGACAGCGACCTGACTGCGCGCAATAATCTAACAATTCGGGTTATCAAATTTACCAACCCTAGATCGCCTCGAATGTAAATAAGAAAATAGTTACCAACCCTAGATCGCCTCGAATGTAAATAAGAAAATAGTTACCAACCCTAGATCGCCTCGAATGTAAATAAGAAAATGGACCAACCCTAGAGTAGCGCGCGATTCGGAGATGAGACGGTGGAGGGACTCAACTGGAGACGGCGTGGACGAGGTGGAGGGTGTCGGCGATGCGCGCGAGGTGGGCGAGCGCCCAGCGGAAGGCGTGCCTGGAGTTGGGGCCGAAGTCGACGGCGACGAGCAGGTCCCTGCCGCGGCGGCGCTCCCCGGTCTCGCGCTCGAGCTCCGGCGCGGCGTGGGGCACGACCGGGATGAGGCGCGGCAGCACCACCTCCCTCCAGCTGTACTCCTCCACGTCCTCCTCCACCGTCTCCATCGCCTCTGCTCGGTTCGGTGGTCGGTACCACCACCGCCGACGACGAAACCAAACGCCGCCCGCCCGCCCGCTCGCCTCCACCTACCCCTGTTTCAGATTGCTTTTGCTACGTCCTGCTAGCAGCTGGGTAGTGACAGCAAAACGTTCGCCGTGGTAGCACTCGTATATATTTATGTTGGCCGGTGATGATGGCGTTAGCTCTGCCTGCTACCGCCGGTGTTCCGTGCTGGCGGCTTGGCGCGGTTGCCTCGCCGACTAGACCTCCTCGTCAGAATCTGAACTGAATACTTCAAGCAAAGAGATACTTATGCTTGAGGAAGGGGAGGAGTAGTTTATTTCGTGCATCTTCGCCATGTGTGTTTTTGAATGAAATTCGCCATGTGTTTATCGTCATGGATTCCATGTAAATTCAGAGGTCAAGGAGTAAATCTGGATTTCATCATGGATTCGTTCCATTTACCATGGTCGCTGGCTAGTCCTCCTCCTCCTCCTCCTCCAAGTAGGGCGGTGCTACGGCCAGATACGTGTCCGGTCAAAGGGCCACGTGAAGTGGGGAAGAGAGAGGAAGAAATAGGCGGCCAGGGCCCATCCGTACGCGGCGGATTTCAATCTCAATGGGGGACACAGCTTCGGTGCCTTAAAGTCACATGCCTTTGGGTCACTGACATGTGGGCCAGCCACCTGTTGGACCCACATGTCATAGACACAAAGGTAGGTGCCTTAAGGCACCGAAGCATTGTCCCTCAATGGGTGGGCGCGCAGTCACCACGCTCACACCTTTTTCTCTTTCTTTTTCAACAAGACGCTCGCACCTTCTAGAAGGCGAAGAAGATTCGGCGGGGATCACCACGCCACGCAACGCGAGCGGGGATGAAGGCGGTATATGACATGGACAATGACGGAGTTGGAAATGCTTCGTGCCCAAGCTTGGTGCTTCTCCGCGGGCGAGGGAACCCAAGATTACCCAAGAAGCAATCTGGTTCGAGGTTTATCTGCTGGCATATATAGTGGTTAATTGAACTCTTGGATGCTTCTACTGTTATTATCGGTTCATCACTCTTGTATGCGCCTTCTGCCCCTCAGGCAGCGGAGATCATCAAGATATGCAGATATGCAAGGTCCAGGGAAGCAGATATCCAAGATAAACTACTCTAGTCGGAATATCTAGGAACTTCCCCTAAAAAAAGGGAATATCTGGGAACTATAATCAAACTACGCATGGGACACATGGCACAGAAAAAAATGATTGGAGGCTGAGATCATGGGCAGCACTTCCTCTGATCGAAAATGTATTTAGTATGAAAGTTTACATCCTTTTAAATCTGTAATCAGTTTACACTTGTAGCATTTGATTGTTGTATTTCAAACAAAAAAAATTGCCCATGAAGAACGTGTCGATTTTCAGGTCTTCATACATTTCCCAGTACAACGCTTTGCGGTAAGAACTCAAACTGATTCGACACAAACCCTCCCAGGTTCGAAACAGATCCTATAAAGCGTGGCAAGAAAATGCTGACAGCCATCAATTGCAGTAGTAGCTAGCAGGAGGAAAAACACTCAAGAATTTCAGTGGAGAGCAGGCGAGATGAACAGTGTCCATAAAGGCAGTGATATGTCACTGCTAAACATTCCAACAACAACAACAATAATACATACCAGTCGCTTACAACAGTTGGCCCAAATCATCCTGGGGGGTCTGCCAAGATACGGGGATATCATTGCCCCCATCTTCATCCGGCAAAGCTACCATCAATCTACCACCTACCATCTCCCCAGGGGCATTCGTCCCGAGAGTCGAAGCAACAGATATCAGAATTTACAGCATCCAAGGGGGCAGGCAACACGTCTCCGCTGGCCCGGTTAACGCCTATTCGCAGGCCGGTTTCGTGTCGAAGCTAGTCAGGCAGATCGCAAAGGCCTGGAACGCCGACAGCGGGTACCTATAATCCATTGTGAATATGTCTTTCCCGATCTTCCCGAACTGGAGGATCACCTTCTCCTGCTCTGCCGCGGGCACGCCGAGGGAAGGGTCGACCGAGGCGACGAGCTGGAAGTTCTTGACCGATGCTACGGTGACACGCCCTCGGAAGTTGAGGCACCAGCACTGCAGCTGCTCGTGCCAGCGAGGAGCTTTATTCTTCAGAAGCAGAGGCGCTTCGCTAGTAGAGATCGGTCCAGATAAATCAGCGCTGAGGCTTGTTGACGAGAATTCCATGCTTGGTTCCTTTCCTTTGCTAGTTGATATGGTGGACACTTGTTCGTCGAGTGAGTTGACCATGCCAGTAGGTGTCGGGGCCTTGCCGCCTTCCTGAATGCACACGGCTGGTATTGAGTGCATGGTGCACTGCATTCTCCTTGGTCCTCGATTGCGCAGGACAGTGAGCTCATATGAGACGGTAGCAACATTGTAATTACCTAGTGGCAGTCTTGGTGATACTTGCTTCGAGTGCCTTTTGCTTGGCTTGTTGTTAGGCAACACCGCAGCATCACAAGGAGGTTGGCTATCGAATATTGTGAACTTTGTGCCGAGGAAGTTTGGTCTGATTCAGGAGAATATAGTGTGATTAAAATGGCAAAGTAAAGTAATCATATTACGTAGCCAACAAAAAAAATAAGCTTACTTCAGTTTGCCAACATAGGTGCTGCTTGAATGAGAAAAATCATCAGAGATGAGCGATATCACAAAAGAAGTTCTGGCTGCACGTCTGATCTTGCGGGCCGCAAGCAAAAGCTTGTCATTTTCCCCATGCAGAGCTGCATTGCATACACAACACTAGTCAGTGACATTGTTGGGCATATTTGAACTTTGGTAGATTTGTGTGTCTGTCTAAATCTCTGTAAATGAACTAATCTTAAATAGGACGTGGTACAGGTTATCTTTCTGGATGCACCCTGCTCCACTGCCTACCAAGCTTGATGTGAACTGACCCTAAAAAAGGTTTGCTGTGGACTGCACATGATATCTAGCTTATTCTGGTAAAAATTAATGCACCGCATCAACAGTTGAGTTCAGCTTCTGCTCCTGCTGCACTTACTAAGAATGAGTAGCCCAGGACCTAAAAAAGGTTTGCTGTGGACTGCACACGATGCCTAGCTTATTCTGGTAAAAGTTATTGCACCGCATCAACGGTTGAGTTCAGCTTCTGCTCCTGCTACACTTGCTAAGAATGAGTAACCCAGGTCCAATTTGATGCAGCAAGGAAGGAGTTTTACTATGGTATACCCTCACTTGAAACTGATTACAGTGTTCGAAATTTGGAGTTCAGGACTAGCAATCAATAAAGGTCTTGCAGTAGTGGGGAAGCCCATAGATTGATTGTTGTTTATTTTTCTGATGATTCTTCTTAAAGGAATGTAGTACAAACTCAAACAGAGAGGCATGATACACAAACAGCCCATGGGTGCACAGAAATATGAATGCTCTCATGTAGAGGGAACATTTTATGATACAAACTGAACTATTTATCTTCGAACCCATTAGGCGTTAGCGGATACAGACTCCACTAAATAGAATAAATCGTGCATCGACTTGCCTTGCGTAGATCAGCCATACTAACTCACAAGGAAAAGTATGACTGAAGCAATACATTATACTCCCTCTGTAAGCTAATATAAGAGCGTTTAGATTACTATTTTAGTATTCTAAACACTCTTATATTAGTTTACGGAGGGAGTACATCTTGATGCAATGGTAACAGAACAAAGAAGGAATTCCAAACCATGTGTTCAAGCAACCAGGCAAGATTGACTTACATGGGCTGAGCCCCAAGTAGAGGAGATATGTGGACGTCGCCCTGTCCCTCCTCACAAAGCACTGCACCGGACAATCACGAGGCCCCGGCTGCGACAAATCACCGAGTCAAGCATCCAAACTCACACCATGATGAAGAAACAGATCATGGGGAGACGGGAGATACCTGCTTTAGGGAGATGGGGAAGGTGATCCTGCTGCACTCCTCGAGGGTCTTCACCACATCCTTGGTGACCTCGCGCCACGACCGGCAGACGGCGGCGCAGGCAACGACATGGCGCCGCGCCGGCCAGGCCACCTCGCTGGCCTCCACCCTCTGTATCACGTCGATCAGCAGCTCCGGCGGCAGGTTCGCCCACTGCCCCTGCTGCTGCGGCTCCTGGCCCGGCCGCTGCGGCTGCGGCTGTGGCTCTGGCCACAGGCTGGGCCAAGAATGCCGCGACCCCCCGCGGCCGTGGCCGGCGCGCCCGTCGGAGACGCCGCCACGCCTGGACATGCTCCCGATGCCGTCCCTCATCTCCTTGAGCTCCCGCACGATGCTCTTCAAAGACATTGCAACTTATTACGGGCAGTTGCTGTCGCTCTCGCGGAAAGAGGCCCCCTTACTGCTCCATGGCAAGATCCGCCATTGCGGGCGAATCTACTCCAAAAATGGCAGGAGACAGCTCATAAAGTAGTCGCCGCCACTCCCGCGTCTACCCCAGCTAAACAAATGGGCATTTTTCTGAGAAAGATCTGGAGCACGCGGCTCCGGAGAAACCCAAAGAAACTGGAATTTTCTGGCGAACTGGTGAAGACGGCGAGGGCGAGGATCCGGCGTTTCCTCGCCCGGCGGTCCGGATCTGGGGAGGAGGCAATGCAGCAACGAGGCACCGGAGAAACCGAGGATTCACGCTCGGGTGGCCTCGAGATCCGAAGCTTCCCCGCTTTCGCGGCTCAGAAAATCAAAAGAATCGGCTCAAGAACGGATCGGGGACCCTCCGTTTCCCTCATTTCCGCCTCCGTTGGATCCCCAGCTCCTCCTCCTTCCTTCCTTCCCCCCAAGAGCTCCCCTCGCTCGCCTTCCTCTTCTAAGCTCTGGATTTCTCCGCAGAGCTTCTCCCTCTCCCTCCCTCTCTCCCTCTTCTCTCTCTATCTCTCCGCTGCAGCTCCTGTGAGTCCCGTGTGCTTGGGCGTGGGTTTGTATTAGGGAGAGGATAATAAAAGGGGCCGCGGGGAAATAAAAAAATGAAGGGAGACGGGGTTTTTTAAGGAGGGTGGGGACAGCCTTTGTGGGGTGCTCTTTTTTCCTCTCTTTGAGTTTTCACCTTTCAAGGTGTGCAGGTACTGGCACTCTACTCGCGGCTCCCCAAAACTCACAGCTGCCCAACGGGAATCCTATGCATCAACATGGAGTGTGCGCCGCTGTGGGACTCACGCTCTGGTCTTGAGGTTGAGGTTGGGCTGCTGCTCCGGTGAGGTGAGGTGGTTGCAGGGCGAAGGCAAGTTACATGGTGAAAAGCCTCTGAAAGGCACTTTGTGTTGGGAAGACTTTCCCTCTGGCATACAATGAACGGTTGATGGAATGAAAAGGTGTCATGGGGTTTAGGGGATCAGAGTATCAAATTGTGAAAATGATTTACTCCAATGTCGCTCTATGTAGGTGAACAGAGTGCCAAGGTTTTTTTCAGCGGTTCATAGCTTCAACCCGCGAAAATATCAAAGTATCATCACTCTCACATCTATGTATGTACTCCCTCCATGTTTGAAAGAAGAGCGTGAAATCCTCAGCAAGACCAAGGGGCAGTGTAAAGAGTTCAAACCTGCCGTTTTTTACTCCTAATATGAAATTAAAATCTCCTAAACTCCAGCGACGTGGGCAATTTGCCTCCATTGAAACTACTCTTCTCTGTCACATGTCGCCATGCAATTAAATAGCAAAGATCCGCCTGTTTTCTGATTGGTGAGCGAGCGTAACGGAAAGATTGCAGTGTTTTCGCTCAATTCTTACTCTCTGATTTTTTTTATTTTTTTGCATGCAGTTATTGTGCTCCGATTTTGTAGTGTCGTGAACAAATTATGGAGGGTAGTTTGGGCACATCACGACATCTTTTGCTCATGGTGGAGTTCTTTCGTGGAAAGGGAGAAGAAATATACACGTCTTTATTTCGTACATGCTCGGGGAGGGTTGTAGTATGACACTAGTGTTGATTTGTACCGATCAAAGAGCAAAAGGAGATGCTACACATTTGTGTGTGACCACGCTGGGGTTGTAGAGTATGTTTGGTTTTATGCACAAGGTTACTCTACCAAATTTTTGGCTAGCCGCAATTTAAATTGAGATTTTTGCTTGCACATGAGTTGCACAACATTGACTAAAAAATAAACTAGAATTGCTAAAGGAGCATATGCGGAAAACTTGCCAAGCATTCGAACAACAAATATTTCTTTTTTGGTTGTTGTAAAAAAAAGTGGTGAGTACACTTCGGCCATAATCCAAAACATACCCTTAATTCGCTATGCACTGTGGTAATTTTGGTTAAGGTTTTTGCTTGCACATTAGTTAAACAACATTGGCTAAAAAAAGCGAAAAGTCGACCTGTGCCACTCCCAAAGTTGCAATATTCGATTTTTGTCACCCAAACTTGCATATTTTGCTCTGTTCCACTAACGCTTGTGAAAAAATTAGGTTCATTACACTCCTCGTCATCTTCGCCAGTTGTCGTTAGTTTCTTGTCAACTTTCGTTGTTTCCTCACATTTAAGACTAACCGCTTCACCATGTAAACTGCGGCAAGGATGAGACTACACTGATCCTTCCGGCCGATGTGGACCCCGCAGTTGACATCATATTTCAATTTTGCCACTCATTCCTGCCAGTGCAGGGGCCCATCGTTGAGGTCATAACTTCTTTTTTGCAACTGCGATGCGAGCCACCTATGGGCCTATCTGCAACGCTCGATGGTGGTGATACTCCCTAAGTGCAGGGAGTGTTGCAGCATTTTTCAAAGTGAAGGTGATAAGCATGGAGTGTCAACCCCAAAAGGACAACAAACCGTGTGATGTAGAGTGGAACCTTAGATGGCCAATCTTTTTACACTTGGAAGGGGAGAACAAGCAAGAACAAAAAAAGGAAATCAGTCAAACATGTCCATGTCACACATCCATTAGAATAGCACATATGAGATCCACAAGTATACAGTATACAAGAACAAGTCAAGGGAAAGGCACTAGGTAGAGCTCTTCTAAAATCTCAAGGATATGAGGTCCTGGAGGCACATAGATCTACCCTAGAGTAGAGGTCTTGCATCCATGGGTGGATCTTCCCTTGAAGGGGTCTTGAATCCACCAAGGGGTCTTCTCCAATGGAGTGGCGGATGAGCAAAGCTCTCTAGATCTCAATTCAATATGCTTTGCTAACCCTAATACGAAGGTAGGAGACGACTATATATAGTCTGGGGGTAAGAAAGGCAGTGCCGCACGTCCAGTGGTCACCGGATGTTCGGTGGCTCCTGACGGACTGGATGTTCGGTAGTGATCGGAAGTACGATTGCTCGGGTGTGTCCATACATCCAATGATCTTCGGACTTTTGGGAAAATTCGTCATTTGGGTACTGGACACTTGTGGCCGGATTTGACCGGATGTTCGGTTGCTTGTGGGACGCGGGATGTTCGTTCGTAGTACACTTTGCATCTGGGGTGGTTTACTTGGGAGGCCGCAGCCCTTCGTGCCATACCGGATGTCCTGTGATGGACCGGATGTTCGGTGTCTGTACCTTCCATGCAATCTTTCCTCTTGGTCTTCTTGCTCTGGTTTGGTACCGCCTTGCCCATTGCTCCTAACTTCTCCATGGTCATCCTCTTGGTACCTAATCATGCATAGCACATTCGTTTGACATAGTAGCCATGTCTCACAAGTATGGAAGCGAGAATCACTGAGGAGCGAGTTCACCTCATGTTCAATGGCGCATGCACGAGCTCTTATCATTGGACCACGTGGCTCTTGGGAGTTTGTGTAGTGTTCATGGGGATGATCGTAGGGTGCTCCGCACCATCTCCCCCTCCCCCCTCTAGGAAATATCCGCTCTCGAATCGTGATCTTCATCACCACGTGCTCTTGTCATTGGACCACGTGGCTCCTCCTTGTTGTAAGCTCGCGGCGGCGAGGGCGATGCTGGACCACGACCCGGAGTGACCACTCAATCATGAGCTCCATCTGTAGCTCTTACTAATCGTCTATGACCGCAGCCCCCGCGAGGAGGCGCGGCGGCTGCGACGTCGGCTGCTCTTCCTCGTCGTTAAAGGAGATGATGATATCCTTCTTCTCAGAGTAGCCGATCATCATGGAGGTGGAGGGCCCCGCGGAGTGACGACGACGGTGCCAAGATTCGGATCCGGAAGGGGATTTGGAGACGCAGCCTGCCGGCATGGAGAATCATGACTACGACATGGTGCGGTGTTATGTGGGCGGCGTCGGAGTGACGAGGATTAGAGAGGATGTGAGAAAAGAGGAATGGTGCGGTGTGGACGGCGTCGGAGCCATGCTTAAATAGGAGCGGTTAGGCGAACAAAGTTAGCATTTAAGCGACACCGCCTGCTATCTGGTCATGTCGCATTGACCGGCATCAACGCTGTGGAGTCACGTCCGCTCTGGAGCGGCACTGACCGGCATGAATGTGTGACAATTGTTTTTCCGTGGAGAGGTCTTCGGATGTGTGAAGGGTGTTGGATGCGTATGTGGTTGCGGTCCGGACGCCCTCAAAGCCCCTTATTTGCGTCCGGTTTTAGGGATTTCGGACAACCAGATGTGCCTGCGACCTGATGGGGCACCGCGTAGGATGGAAATTGCGGTCGGACACGTCGGTTCGTGCTTTTTGTGTGCGTTTTGAGTGTCCGTGTTGGAGATGTCCTTAGCACGACGACCTCCCAACTGTCTGCTACACACAATTTGTCTGGTTGCGATCGGGAGTGGGGCATTACGGCGGCGGGCCTTCGGCTCGCTCAATGCTTGTAATCGTAGCTCCATGGTTCATGGACCTGGTAGGAATTTTGATTATCTTTAGTGTTCCCTATACCGCCATGCCTGTTTAGCCAAAAGAGCTTGATTAAAAAGCCTGAGATCACGGAACCCCATCCCACCCTTACCTTTAGGTCTTGTTAGTTTGTCCCACACCAACCAATGAGTTTTTCTTCTTTCTTCTTCGTCCCCCCACCAAAAGTTCCTTATAATCTGAGATAACTCCTCACAAAGGGAAACTGGAAATTTGAATATCCCCATAGCGTACACAGGTAGAGCCTGAATTATTGTTTTGATTAAATCTTCCTTGACTCCACAAGAAGCCTATTTTTCAATCTAGTCAGAAAACCTTTTCAGAAACTTATCTTTAGTATACTGAAACATACCGGCCTTCATTCTACCCTCTGGTACTGGTAATCCAAAATATTTATCCTCGAACCCTTCCACAGTAATTTTTAAGATAACCATGATAGTCACTTGTTTCTCCAAGCTGCATTTTCCCCAAACATTATGGAACATTTATCAGGGCTTAACATCTGTCCAGTTCCCTTCTCATACACCGTCAAGATATTTTTAATTGCTAGAGCTTGATCAAAAGAACCCTTGAAAAATAAGAGACTATCACCTGCAAATAGCAAGTGTGAAATACCAGGCACTCGTCTAGTCAGTTTGAATTCCTGGAGAACTCCCCTGGCACATGCGTCATTGAGCAACAAAGAAAGCGCCTCTGCCACAAATAAGAACAAATAGGGAGATAAAGGATCTCCCTGCCTGAGCCCCTGAGAAGGTGAGAACGATTGCAGCAATTGACCATTAAAGCGCACCGCAAATTTCACTGAAGTAACACATGTCATAACCCATTTAATCCATTGCGGCGCAAAACCCAACGCCCCCATCATACTTTGCAAAAATTGCCAATCCACACGGTCATAGGCTTTGGCTAGGTCCAACTTATAAGCACAATATTCCCCTCTTAAATCCTTAAGCGTACTTAACGAATGCATACATTCAAAGGCTATAAGAGCATTATCAGAAATTAACCTTCCTAGAATAAACGCACTTTGGGTAGGGGAAATCATACCATCGAGGAGCGGTCGCAACCTGTTAACAAGACACTTGGAAATAATCTTGTAGATAACATTGCACAAACTGATCAGCCTGAAATCTTTAATTGTTTGGGGATTCTTGATCTTCCGGATGAGAACAATAGTAGTATTATTTATACCATCAGGCATAATTCCAGAATTAAAAAATTTATGCACAGCCTTGACAATATCATCTTTGATTAGCCCCCAATTCCGCTGAAAAAACCTTGCAGGGAAGCCATCTGGCCCTGGCGATTTTAACGGTCCCATTTAAAAAAGGGCATCACTTATTTCTTTTTCAGTAAAAGGTTTGCATAAATCATCATTCATGTCATCAGTCACACGGGGCTTGACTAATGAAATAATGTGGGATGGATCGACCGAAGCATCACAAGAATAAAGTTGTTTAAGAAACGAGTTTGTGATACCTTTCATTTCCTCCAAATTTTCCGTGAGACAACCATCATCCTTCCTCAGAGCCGAAATAGAGTTTTTTTTTGCTCTCCAGGAAGCTTTTCGCTGAAAATATTTTGTATTACGATCTTCCCCTTTAATCTTGTCCAGACAAGATCTCTGCTTCCACAATATTTCTTCCTTGATAAGAAGTTCATCCATCTCCCCTAGAATATTCTTTCTTTCCAACGCAGCAGAATGATCAGTTCTATTTAACAAAATGCCTAGTCTCTTACGAGCCCATTCAAGTTTCTTCGGTAGATACCCAATATGCACCCTAATCCAACCATGAAGAGATTTCATTAATTTTTCTAAATTATTGGCCACATCTTTCATATCCTTAATATTTGATCCTCTATTCCAACAATCATTAATCTGTTCATCCAAAACACGACCTTCCCTCTCCCAGTAAGATTCATATTTCAACTCTCTAGCAAACCTCCCCTCCCAAGCATTACCCATCAACTCAATTAAAATGGGACAATGATCAGATCTGGAGCTAATAATATGGGAGACCTTACATTGAGGGAAAATAGAAGACCAAAGAGGACATGCCACTGCATGGTCAAGACGTACCTTAACATTCTTGTTGCCCTCCTGCATATTATTATATGTCCACGGAGCACCTTGAAAACCCAAATCAAATAAATTGCACTCCGACAGGACTTCATGAAAATCAGCCATGAGTCTAGGAGATCTCTTATGTCGAGAGGATTGTTCATTTTGCCACATAGCTTCGTTAAAATCCCCCACCACAAACCACGGTCCAACACCAAGAGGTTTAATCCGCCTCAAAAGATCCCACATAACATACCTCTGGCTCGCCTTAGGCTCTCTATAAATAAATGTGCACCTCCACTTTGTACCATCACCCTTGTTGACGTACATGTCCACAAAATGTTCACCATACTTGTTCAGTTCACAAGAATATGCTCCATCCCAAAATATGACTAGACCTCCACCTTTACCATGGCCAGAAACAGTAAACACATTATTCATACCCAACCGGTACCGAAAAGCTCAACATACTCTTTATTTTTTCCTAGTTTTAGAAAGAAAAATAACATTGGGACGGTGCGTCTTAGTTAGACACACAATCTCCTGAACCGTACGAGGTTGTCCCAACCCTCGACAATTCCAACTGAGCATTTTCATGGCTCCTGACGGGCGTCATCAAACGCGCCCGTCAGTTGACCGGCAGCCCCAGGGCTGGTTGCTTCCTTTGGAGAGCGACCTTCCTCTTTTTCCTCTCCTACAGATTCTCTCCTCTCCTGAAGATCTTCCTCTCCCCCATCTATCTCTTTAGTTACATGAACCATAGCCCCATCTCCACGTACTACAGCCTCAACCCTCTCATCACACACTCTTTTACAAGTATAGAGATTTCATTTTCACTCTTGTACTCTAAACTCTCAGAGCTATTGCTATTCATAGTAAAAACTAAGCCTTGGTCTTCAGAATGACGCCTCTTACTTCTACTCTCTAGGATGGCAACATAGGCAACCTTTCGATTAGATAACTCGCTGCCACTATTTGGGGAAGTGGGAACCCCAAACTGGACATGCTTGGCACACACACGATGAACAGCAGCACGCTCCACTTGCTCCTCTCTGTACAATCTTTTCCAGCGGCCCCATTTTGATTCAGCTTCATTTTCAGCAACGTCCAGCCGGGAAGCACTCCCAGCGAAACAAGCAGGGACGCCTGTAGAGCCACCACCAGCCGGCAACACCTTTGCCGCAACCGGAGGTAGAGCACCTCCGCCCAGCAGCACAACTGGCCGAGCTTCCGGCTGCGTCCCAGCAGAAGCGAGCTTGCCAGCTGCTGTACTGGGATCAGTCAGCGTGATTGATTTTGAATTGAGCGGAAGTTTCTCTCTAAAAAATTCAGAAAAGAGGAAATTTGTGGATGAGAAAAGGCCGCATGCTGTATTCCAGATTCCAGACATGAGTGCTTGGGCAAGTTACGTCCTCAGCTTCAGGAATATATCCTGGACAAAGAAACAACCAAAGTAGTTCCACGCCATAAAAAAAAACCTTGGACCCACGCTGGAGGGTCTTGCTGGCCATCGGAGCTTCATCAGCTATAAAAATCTTGGAGAAAAGTTGATCAGTGAATTCATCCTGTCCATAAATATCTTTTTCTCACATGACTCCTCCCAGACCATAAAGTATTTCTTTTCGAAAGCAACCACGACGTATTCTACAGTATATAGCAGTACGTAGCCATCGCTTCATAGATTGAGCAAGGTACGCACATACATTCCCATGTCGCACTAGACTAAACTATATCCATAACACGTCCTCAATAACACTGACCCTGCGCGTAATGGCAGACACGCTCACGAGGACGACAGCCTTGTTGGTTCCCGTTGGCGGATCACATTGGCATCGTCGCACCTGCAACCACGCCATCCAGGCCGTCATCAGCAACATGGCTCGGGCCGGGCCGAGCCGGCGTGGAGGCCACACCTGCCGCACCATCTTCCTCCATGCATGGCACGCCTCCGCCTCCGCCTCCGCCGGACGCCAGGGGCCGGCTCCGTTCCCCCATGTTCGGGTGTGGAAATGTTCTCCGGAAAACAATGATGCGGTGGTGGACGGGTGGTGGTGATCATCAGCCGGAGCGGCAACGGCGGCCCGCGTGGATGAAAGTTCGTCTAGGAGACAGTTTTCTTTCCGGCGGAATCCGCCGCGGTCCATGACATCGAGTGTGGTTTGGGGGTTTGCACATGATGAGGCGCTCGCTCAATCATGGCCTCTGCATGCATGGATGGCCGCCTTCTTTTTTCCTGCCCTTTTTGACCGAGCAAGCGGCGTAGTACGTGATGGATGGAGGTTGGGGGTTCGGGACCATGTGGAAAGTATCGGGTGCTCCAATGTCAATAAAACAGTTTAAATGCTTCGAAAAAATTCAGAAAAAATGTGAATGTTCACAAGAGTGTCACTACAACCTCTAAAAAATTTCAGGTCCAAACTCCAAATGCACATTGAGAAGCAAAAAAGACAAATCCCAGATGTTATAAATCTTGCTTTTGTCTTTTTTTTTTGCACCATTCATGCTAGATTTCATATTTTTGTACAATGCGTGTTTCGAGTTTGGACCTAAATTTTCAGGGGTCATAGTCCATTCCTCTAAAAAAAATTCAGGTCCAAACTCGAAATGCACATTGAGACTTCAAAAAATTTCAAGTCCGAACTCAAAATGCACACTGAGAAGCAAAAAAGACAAATTCATATGTGAATAGTATCAACCTTGTTTTTTTACACTATTCATGCTAGATTTGACATTTTTGTTTCTCAACGCGTGTTTCGAGTTTGGACCTGAAATTTTAGGGGTCGTAGTCATATTTCTTGTGGACATTCAATTTGTTTCCGTTTTTTTAATATTAAAAAAAGCTTTTTTTGACATGGGAGCACCAGGAGTACCTAAGGGAGCACCCAATACTTTCCAGCGGAGAGGGACCCTGAAAACGGGCGAGAGTTTGCTTCTCTTTTCCTTAGAGCATCTACAACCGGACTTTGCAAAACCGACCCCTCAAACGTCAGCGGACGCGTCCGCGGACACTGACCGGACACTTTCTAAATCCGTGCCTCCACACCCGCATATCTCATAACCGGCATCCTGTATCCATACAAATTCATAAAACATACCCCCTCTGTCTCATAATGTAAGACGCTTTTTGACACCACACTAGTGTGAAACAACGTCTTACATTATGGGACGGAGGGAGTAGTACGTACTCCCTTCGTTCCTAAATAATTGTCTTTCTAGAGATTTCAACAAGTGACTACATACGGAGCAAAATGAGTGAATCTACACTCTAAAACATGTCTACATACATCCGTATGTTGTAGTCCATTTGAGATGGCTAGAAAGACAATTATTTGGGAACGGAGGGAGTAGATGCTTAGAGTGGATGCTCTTATGTTCAGAAAAAAGAAAAGTTGGGTTGTAACTTTCGGGACTTAAAATTCGTTTGAACGTGCCCAACGGGTTATAGTGGAATCTTTACGCAAGAAAAAAAAAACGATACGTGGATGCTGCCCGAGCCAAACCTTCCGCACGCACGCAGCACTAATCAAGACCGGTACGGTGCCACAGTATAGTGACTTGGCTGAAGTGTGTGCAAGCGACGTTTTGTGGTCACACCGCACGGCTGGCGAATCGTCGCCGGGAAATCGTGCCTGTGACATGAATGAAGAATTATGCTGAATGATACCATAAGGTGACGTGCTACGATTAATCATCAGGATCAGGAGTTAATCCGTTCCGCAGCGGGCAAAGGTTAGGAGCAGGACCATCGGTCCCTTAATCCCATCACCGTCTGATATGCTTGATTTCGTGCGTGACGGTGACCGCAAAATTCCGCTTCAGGAAGAAGCGGGAGTGATGAGTGTGGACAACCATGTTCCTCCTTTTTCCTTGAAAACTGACGCTGACAACCAAGTTGACATTACTTTTGCGCCTCTTAATTTGATCGATAAGTTTGTGCTGTTAATACTAGTACATACGAAATCAGTGTGGTCCTTCAGCGCTCCGAACGAAAGGAAAGAGCAACTCTAGCAAATCCCGTAAAACCTCACCCGGCCGTTTTTCTCCGTGAATTTACGGGACGGTAAACAAAAAACGGCCCCACCAGGTTTGGTGTAAACGCCCCGGCCCGTAAAAAAAATTACGGGAGATCCGTAAGACGTCCCCGAATCCGCTATATATGCCGGTGTCGGGTCGTTTTAGGGTATTCGTCCGCCTTTTCCCTTATCCTCTTCCGCCGCTTTTCTTCTACTCCGGCGACAAATCGAGCGAGCTTCGGCAGCGTTTTCCGACGAGTAGATCAGCCGGAAGCGAGAGAAGATGTCGTGCGCGTGTGGCGGTCGGGGTGGCCGAGGGGGCTCGACGGCCGCGGCGGGCTAGGCGGCGAGCTGCATCGCAAGCGCCACAACGAAGCAGAGGCCGGGAGCTCCTCCCTCTGCCCGTCGGTGGAAGAGTGGCGCAAGGGCGCGCACGCGAGGCGCCCGTGGCACTGGAGCATGGGCATATACCCAGTTCGATCAGTAGGACCACCTCTTCTCCCCCACACTGAAGCGTCTCCGGGCGGTGGAGGTCGCGTGGTTCGAGGCGAAGGAGGCGGCCGCCCCCGGAGACGAAGTCGCAGCGGCGTGGGTCACGACGTTGTGGGAGGAGTACCAACTCGCCTTCATGCTCTCCAACTCCCTGATGGAGCACCACCTTAGCGTCGGCAAGTCCGATGATGACGAGTCCGGTGACGAGTGGACCTAGTTTAATTTCCGTTTTATGCTAGTGTGAAAGTTGTTTAATTATGAACTACGTTGTTTTATGCTAGTGTGAAAGTTGTTTAATTATGAACTACGTTGTTGTTCAAGTCCGAACTATGTTTTAAGTATGAAGTCCGGTGATGTTTTAAGTGGCGTGAACCGTGAATTTTAATATGTGGTACATGTTTGAAGGATCTACTTTGTTTCAGCGTCCGCCGTCCTGCGAAAGTCGTTTTTGAGATAACATAAACGTTCTGGAATGGGCGCTTACTGGATATGCTAGAGTAGCTCTAAGCCGTAAGCCTACTTATCTCTATAAAAGCCCTCACTCACTGTCACAACAGCTGGGGCTGGATGAGCTCTCTCTTTTTTTTCCCTTCTCTTTTCTTGCAAGTAAAGGCTCGATGAACTCTGTACGTACCCAAATTGTCAAAAAAAAAAACAAATCTGTACGTACCCAGAGGTCAGTAGGTGGACAATTTCCACGCCCATTCCTATTCGGTGCTCAAGGCGCCACTTATAGACAATTTGGTGTATGGCGAACACCCTTGCTGGTACTAACAGGACAGCCCATGTAATACAACAGTAGTATATATATACATATTTTTCCAGTTTTGGGAAGCTTATAGCAGCTTCTGGGTTCCTTTTTTTCTGCTGGGTTGTTTGTTTGGGCGGTTTTTCTTAGGGACTTTTTCAATTTTTTTTCCTTTCTTTCTGTTTAATTTTTTTATGTGAACTTCTTTAAATTTGTGAAATTTTTTTCAAATCCATGAACTTTCTAAAATTTATGAACTTTTTTCAAGTTCGCCAGCATTTCTTTGAAATACGGAACTAATTTTCATATGCATGATCTTTTTTGCATTATATATAATTGTTGCATTTAAATTTTATATTTTGGTCTCACATTTATTGGAATGGTCGTGGTACTGGTCTGGTCTGAAAATTTCAATTTCAATTTCATGTTTTCAGTCTCATATTACGCCTTTTAATTTCATATTTCAATGATTCAATCTCACATCAATTTTAATTTCATATTTCAACCAGTTTCAGTACTGCCCAACTCAGAGCCATGCATGCATGATGCGCCTTTACTCCGCCCCAAAACATGTGATGGGACCCAATGATATGCCTTAAATTTGCAGATGAGTCCAAAATGCATGGATCTTGATGCGAATGAAAGGTAGGTCCTTTATCTTCACATACCGCTGTTGGTAAAAAAGACTTTGACGTTGATGCACGACTTTATGGACCAACTGCATAAGAGCAACTCTGGCAGACCCCGCATCCCGCCCCGGCCCGCAAAATAATCGCCAAAGTGCGGGTCGGGCGGAAAAACCTGCCCGATCAGACCCCGCATCCCGCCCCGGCCCGCAAAATAACCGCCAAAGTGCGGGTTGGGCGGGAAAACCTGCCCGATCAGACCCCGCATCCCGCCCCAGCCCGCAACTATTTTTGCGGGGCACGACAAAACTTCTCCCCCAACCTCTAGTTTCACGGGCTGGGAGGCCGACCCAAGCTCGGCCCCTCCGCAGCGAGATTTGGCGGGAGGGACATTTCAGCGCGCCCTTTCCCGCTCCCCCACCCTCCGCACCATTGTCCGCCGCCGCACGCTCTGGTGCATCCTCCGCGGCCGTCCCTTGCCGCCATGGACGACTCCCAGCTGCCCCCCGTCACCGTCGAGGTCGTGCATGCCCCTTTCCCTCGGGCGGATCTCGTCGCCGGCCATGTTGGCCCCGCCATCGCTCAAGCTAGCGTCGCGCCTGCCCGCAAGTGGCAGGGCAACGTGAAAGGGCAACTATCCCTAGGTGGTTTTGGTAATTCCTAACAACATATAGCTCATTGAGCTAACATCATTCCAAGATGAATATTTCAGGAAAAGCTCAATGAATGACATGGCATGGATGAGACAAGTGGATCCCTCAAAATGCTAAGGATAAAAGGATTTGCTCAAGCTCAAAAGCTCAATACTCTACATTTTATATTTTAGTGATCCAAGATCACATTGAGTCTATAGGAAAAGCCAATACTATCAAGGAGGGATGAGGTGTTGCTTAATGAGTTTCTTGCTCCACAGTGCTTAGTGATATGCTCCAAAACCCTCAACTACATTCTCACATCCACATATGACCTAAACCAAAAGTCAAACTCGTCCCTACCGATTCTTTCTACCCGGCGCCACCGAGTTCAGATGTCATAGCCACTGCCACAAACCCTAGGCAAATAGGTCTCACCGATAGGGATCTCGGTCTCACCGAGATGGGATTGTAATCTCTCTGTTTCCCTTCGTAACGTTTCGGTACCACCGAGATGAGCGATCGGTCCCGCCGAGATTGCAATGTAAACTCCCTGTTTCCTTTTCGTAACAATTCGGTCCCACCGAAATGAGCGAATCGGTCCCACTGAGTTTACCTGACCAACTCTCTGGTTAGCTTATTACCAAAATCGGTCTCACCGAGTTTGTGTAGTCGGTCTCACTGAGATTACGTTATGCCCTAACCCTAACCATATCGGTCCTACCGAGTTGCATGTCGGTCCCACCGAAAATCCTAACGGTCACTAGATTTGCTGAATCGGTCCGACCGAGTTTATCAATTCGGTCCCACCGAGTTTGGCAAGTTGTGTGTAACGGTTAGATTTTGTGTGGAGGCTATATATACCCCTCCACCTCCTCTTCATTCGTAGAGAGAGCCATCAGAACAAACCTACACTTCCAACTTGCTGTTTCTGAGAGAGAACCACCTACTCATGTGTTGAGGCCAAGATATTCCATTCCTACCATATGAATCTTGATCTCTAGCCTTCCCCAAGTTGCTTTCCACTCAAA
The DNA here is from genome assembly GCA_963921465.1 of Triticum timopheevii. Lineage (NCBI taxonomy): Eukaryota > Viridiplantae > Streptophyta > Magnoliopsida > Poales > Poaceae > Triticum > Triticum timopheevii. The sequence goes on along the minus strand of OY997272.1, from coordinate 449,923,688 downwards.
TCTTCTTTCCACCAAATCCAAATCCTGTGTGAGAGAGTTGAGTGTTGGGGAGACTATCATTTGAAGCACAAGAGCAAGGAGTTCATCATCAACACACCATTTGTTACTTCTTGGAGAGTGGTATCTCCTAGATTGGCTAGGTGTCACTTGGGAGCCTCCGACAAGATTGTGGAGTTGAACCAAGGAGTTTGTAAGGGCAAGGAGATCGCCTACTTCGTGAAGATCTACCGCTAGTGAGGCAAGTCCTTCGTGGGCGGCGGCCATGATGGGATAGACAAGGTTGCTTCTTCGTGGACCCTTCGTGGGTGGAGCCCTCCATGGACTCGCGCAACCGTTACCCTTCGTGGGTTGAAGTCTCCATCAACGTGATGTACGATAGCACCACCTATCGGAACCACGAGAAAAACATCTGTGTCTTCAATTGCGTTTGAATCCTCGAAACCCTTCCCTTTATATTCTTGCAAGTTACATGCTTTACTTTCCGCTGCTCATATACTCTTTGCATGCTTGCTTGAATTGTGTTAATATTGCTTGACTTGTGCTAAGATAGCTAAAATCTGTCAAAGACTAAAATTGGGAAAAGGATAAGTTTTTATTTGGTCAAGTAGTCTAATCACCCCCCTCTAGACATACTTTCAATCCTACAAGTGGTATCAGAGCTTTGGTCTCCATTTGCTTTGATTTCCATAACTTTTGGTGGTCATAGCCTTGGTTTCACAACCTAGGAGAGTATGGCATCTAGCGAGAGAAATTATCACCGTAGAGGTCCTTACTTTGATGGTACTAATTTTGCTAGTTGGAAGCATAAGATGAAAATGCCTATTCTTGGACATAACCCCGCCGTTTGGGCTATTGTGTGTATTAGCTTGCAAGGTGAATTCTTTGATGGGAGAGAACCGAACCGTGAAGCTACAGCGGAAGAGTTGAAGATGCTGCAATACAACACTCAAGCTTGTGATATCCTCTTCAACGGATTGTGCCTCGAAGAAATCAGTCGTCTTGAGAATGCAAAGGAAATTTGGGACACTTTGATTGATATGCATGAAGGTACCGACTCCATCAAGGAATCCAAGTTGGATGTGCTCCAAATTCAACTTGACAAGTTCAAAATGAAGGATGGTGAAGGTGTCGCTGAAATGTACTCTAGGCTTGCTCTTATCACAAATGAGATTGCGGGCTTAGGAAGTGAAGAGATGACCGACAAATTCATTATCAAGATGATCCTAAGAGCTTTGGACGGAAAATATGATACCGTGTGCACATTGATCCAAATGATGCCCAATTACAAAGATCTCAAGCCAACGGAAGTCATTGGAAGAATTGTTGCTCATGAGATGTCACTCAAGGATAAGGAGGAACTTCACAACAAATCAAGTGGTGCTTACAAAGCCTCATGTGAAGCCCCTACATCATCAACTAAGAAACAAACCTTCAATGAAGAATTGAGCTTAATGGTGAAGAACTTCAACAAATTCTACAAGAGTAGAAACAAAGAGAGAAGCTTCAAATCAAGGTCCTACAATGACAAAAGATCTTCTAGTCGAGAGTGCAATTGCTACAATTGTGGGAGACCCGGACACTATTCCAATGAGTGTATGGAACCCCACAAAAGAAGAGAAGAATCACCCAAGAGGAGAAGTAGAAGAGAAGAATCACCACCAAGAGAGAGAAGGAGTAGAGATGATCGTTATGAACAAAGAACATCCCGGAGAAGCAAGGATTCGGAAAGGAAGGACAAGTCATCAAGGAGCTACACAAAACGAAGACATCAAGCTCATGTTGGTGAATGGGTATCCGACTCCGACTCCAACAATCACTCCGAGAGAAGCTATCACTCCGACTCCGAATATACTCAAGATGAAGGTGTTGCCGGTCTAGCACTTGTGTCAACCAACTCCTACGACATATTTGATTCACCAAATGAAGGACTTGGAAGATGCTTCATGGCTAAAGGCCCAAAGGTATCACATCCCGAGTATGTTGATTTCAATAGTGATGAAGATGACTTGTTAGGTGATGATGATTTACTTGTTGACAACTCTAGTGATGAATACTATGATGAAATGTCAATTAATCATGCTAATTAAGATAAAACGAATGACAATGATAAGGATAAGATTGAGCTTCTAACTAAAGAACTAAACACTCTTAAGTTAGCTCATGAAACTATCTTAGAAGATCATCGAGAACTTTTAAGGACTCATGAGAAGTTACGCTTTGAAAAGCTCAACCTTGAGCAAGAGTATGAGTTCTTAAAGGAAATCAATGATGATCTCTGTAAGAAAAGTTCTTCTTACATTGCCAAGCGTTTACTCTTATCTACTTACATGCCTCAAGTCAAGTCCATTAACAAGATCAAGAAGGATTCTTCCTCTAGTAGTAACAATAATCATGCTAAATCCAATGTTGTTGCTTCTAGTAGTTCTCTTGATTCCACTAATGATTCTCTTAGCCAAGTTACACTTGAGCAAGAAAATAGCTTATTGAAGGGAATTATAGAGAAAGGTGTTTACAAGAGCCTTGCCGGGAGTAAGCAATTTGAGGAAATTTTACGCAAGCAAGGAAGGCACCGGAAGAACCAAGGTGTTGGTTTTGAACGAAATTTCAATGCCAATGGAGTTGAGTGGGAAGAAGATCAATACCCCAAGACGAAGTTTGTTCCTCAACAAGAGAAGTATGATCCTACTTCCTTCAAAGGGACACAAGCTCAAGATGATCTTCCACCACAAGACCACAAGCAAAAAGGCAAGAACAATCTTCAAGAGGAGATTGATGCATTTGAAGAAGCTCCAAAGGCCTTGGTGAAGTGGGTTCCCAAGACTACGTCAAGTTCTACCTCATCGAGTACAACTACAACTCCAAGGATTCCCATCAAGATGATGTGGATCCCGAAGAAGAAGAACTAGAGAGTTCTTGAGGGTGACTCCGCCAACATATTTCACTCATATCATTTTGGCAACAACAAGTGCAATCAACTTCCACATCTTGCACTAGTTCAAGGAGTCACAAACCCTCTTGTTGGTAAGACAAGGGACAAGGTAACCTAATGCTTTCATAGACACCATGTTGTGTGTGCATCACTCTATGTCTATGGATATCCTTGTTTGTTCCTTGTGGGACTAACCCGTGTAGGTATTGAAAGTGCAACTCACTCCAAAGGATTGCTCCAAATGATCTTCATCAACATTGAGCATCCACATCTTCAACACCTACATGAAGTCATCATCGACAAAACCCAAGGTTAGTTCATCCCTCTAAGGGGGGATCTCACATCTAGGGGGAGCTTAACTCTAAGAATTGAGTCAAAGCAACTCTAATGGTGTAAACACATCATTGCATTATGTAAAAGTGGTAACCCCACTTGAGCTTAAACGATGAGTATGACCTATGATCAAATGTTCTCATTTGACTCCTAAGTCAATATACTCATATATAGATGACCTAGTCATCGCCAATTGTTTGATAGATGCTAGAATTGGTTGTGCATGCTTTGCCACATATTTCATTTGCCATTTTATTGTGTGAGCATGTTGGTTGCATATTTTACTCATTCGAGGACATCCACTTGTTGCTTTGATTGATTGGTTTCTTTTTCTTTTGCCAAGTGGATGGACAAGAATGCCTAAGAACCTTCTCTATCTATCTATGCTTTTCTTGTCTCAAAATGCTACATCACAAAATTTGATCAAGTCAGATTCGAACCACTCTGTGTGAGGAGCACTCGGAGTCCCCGATTCATCATAGACTTAAACTTCCAAAACTTCTTTGTGCGTCTCGGTCGGACCGAGTCTTCCATTTCGGTCATACCGAGATCACCAAGTCGATCTAGGTTTTCAATCTCGGTGCAACCGATTTGAACTTTTCGGTCACACCTAGTTGCTGTAACTGTCAACAGTTATGCATCTCGGTGCCACCGAGTTGTTCCACTCGGTCACACTGACAGGGTCGGGCTATATATACTCACGGGCAAAAATTTGGAAACTTTCTCCGAACCCCTTCGCCCGCGCATAGCTCGCTCTGCCTCCAGGGTCTCCGGATCGTCCTCCTCGTCGCCAGCCGCCTTCAGTCGCTGGTCTCCGCCGCCGTCAACGGAATTCATCCCCGCTGTTGCCGCTATAGCGAGTTCACCGCCAAGCTAGGGTATGGACTCAATCACAGTGCTATCCCGTCCGATTCCTAGCACATTGTGTTCATCATGATTCTTGCCACGATTGAAACGATTCTATCCAGTCAAAACACTCCATAGTTTAGAGGTGAATTGAAAATTTAGGGTTAGGTTTCCGCCGAAACCATCTCGGACCCACCGAGTTGTAGAACTCGGTTCCACCGATTCGGCTAAGGCCATTGCACAAGAGATTCTCGGTCTGACCGAGAATTGCAAATCAGTGTGACCGAGTTCAGGACTTTGTGAAACCCTAGCAGTCTCGGTGCCACCGAACTGTGACTCGGTCTGACCGAGTTCACTAGTTTAGGTTCCAAAAGCTGCTTCGGTATCACCGAGTTTACAAATCGGTTGATCTGAAATGCTTTCTGTGGAAAACTAAAACTAAGTTTTTGACTCATTCTTTTGCAAAAACCTCTGTATTTTGTGATGCTCATCCACTCTTATCTCATCTATATCTATTCACAGGGTCAGCAGTCAGTGTTTGCAACATGTCTGATCAAAGTGACAGCCAGAACAGGGAAGAGGAGCAAATTCAGATAAGTGAGGGCACTAGTCCCTCTAGCACCTCTGATGATGGAAGTAGGAGCACTCCAAGCAACTTGCCCAAAGCTGCCACCAGGGCTAGAAAGAAGAAAACCTCAGAATCTGAGGATGAAGACTATGTGGAAGTTGAGGATGAGGCCACTTCCAAGAAGAAAGTGCTAAAAAGGAGTATGGTACAGCTGCTACCATTAAGCCTGGTATGAAGACCAAAGTACCTGCAAAGAGAACTCCCATGTCTAAAGCCAGAGCCTCTACTCAAGTACCTTTGGAATCTCAACCCAAAGAGGCTGCTACAGAAGGGAAGAAGAGGAAGGAAAGGGTCAAGAAGACCATGGCCAGAGTTGTTGGAAAGCCTTCCATGATGGAAGAGGAAGAGGAAGAAGAGGTTGCTGCACCAGCATCCAAGGCTCAGAAGCTTATGGGTGATGCTATAAGGTCAGGGGCTGCATCATCAAAGCCCAAAGAAGCACCCAAAGCTGCCTCCAAGCCCAAGATTGCACCAAAGAGAAGTACTAGAAACATACCTGCTGCTGAGAAGAACAAGGCCCAGTGCCTGAGACTGTTGCTGAAGAGGAAGATGATGAAGAGCATGTCTTGAGAAAGTTGAAGCCAAAGATTCCAGACCACAATGATGCTCATCCTGTGGCAGAGAACATGAAGTTGAGAAAGGATGCAGGCCTCAGACAGTGGAGGTTGTCTGATCCTTATGCTATCAGGAGAAGGACTGCTGTTGACTACAGGTTCCATACTAAGGAACAACAGGATTTCTATGAGACAGTATTGTTGGACAAGAAGCCTATAGTTTGTGACATGAGGTGGGTGGACTGGACCTACATGAAGAAAAATGAGGAACACTATCCTGGTGTGTATGACAGTTTTAGTGCTTGTGGAGTTGCAGTCTTTGTTGGGCATAAGCTCACAAAGTGGAATGATGAGCTCATAATGCAATTCTACTCCACAACACACTTCTGTCCAGATGGCAGGATAGTATGGATGTCTGAAGGTACAAGGTACCAATCAACAATTGAAGAATGGGCAAATCTGATCAATGCACCTAAGGAGAAAGAAGATGACTTGGATGTCTATGCCAAGAAGAAGATGGATCACAACACTATGGCACATATGTACAAGGAGATCCCAGATGCTGCAGTTGAGACACATAAGTTTGGATATGTACATTATCTTCTGTCAGGACTGCCAACCATAAACTGGATCCTCATGCATACTCTATTGCCCAAGTCAGGTGACCACAACATGATCAGAGGCCATGCAATAAACTTGCTACACTTATTTGATGTGCCACAGAAGTTCAAGGTCATGAGCCTCATAGTTGAGACTATCAAGAGGACAACAGCTGACCAGAAGAGAAGTTGTGGGTATGCCCCACAGATCCAGGAGCTGATTAACTCCAAGATGGGCATAGGGACATACTTGTTGGACAAGGATCACACGCCTATCTATCCAGACTTTAAGGACAACCAAGTGGTTATGGATGAAGATGAACCATCTTCTATACATGCTCAAGCAAAGAAGGAGAAGGCAAGGACAGAGAAGGCTACCAAGATGCCAACAATGGAAGAGGCATCTCAGTACTTTCTGAAGAGCAAACAAGATCAGCTAGGCTACTTGATTGCATCCACTCAGAGGATTGAGAAGGGGCTGGCCACCTTGACTCAAAACCAGGAGAACCTGGAAAGGATCATGGAGCAAAAGTTCTATAACTTGGATGTGAAGGTAACTGAGATCCAGTCTGTTGTTGAGCAGCTTCAGGATGATATGCAGGAGAGGCAGGGCAAGACAACCACTAATGCATTTGCCAGAGTGCCTAGAGCTCAAAGATCAGTTGCAGTGCCAGTGACAGACACTAGAGCCACTTCATCTGCACTAGCTACAGCTCCTACAACTCCAGTGCAACCAGCTCCAGCACCTACACCTCCAGCTCCATCCACATCTACTGAAGTCTTCGTCCAAGGAGCCATCTCTACACCACCACCTGAAGATCAAGCCTGAGAGTCGATCTAGTGCTATGCATTTTCTATGAACTTTTTGGTAACTTGTTGCCAAAGGGGGAGAAAATGTATAGATCATAGGCTTCGAGAGAGAGTGTTGCTTTTCTGTTCTCTCTTGCTTTGGTGGTTGAACTTTATTTGCTTGTTTGAGATACTTTATGTCTGTGTGATACCTGGATGATCATGTGTTTGATCATATGCTACATTTATGCTTGTTGGATGACATTATCTCATTTATCTCTATATGATCATTCACTTTTCTTGGTGATGAGTGCATGTATTCAATTATTATCATTTTGAGCGCTCCACCAAGATGTATGTGACATGGAAGAGTAACCCATGAGCCTAACTCTTTGTGCATTTGCAGTCCAAAACAAATCTTAAACTATGCACAAATTTAGGGGGAGCTCTTGCTTATCACACACTTCTCAAAGAAAGTTTTTAACTCTTATTATCATTTGTCGAAGCTTTGATCTATATGTTGTCATCAATTACCAAAAAGGGGGGAGATTGAAAGTGCAACTATCCCTAGGTGGTTTTGGTAATTCCTAACAACATATAGCTCATTGAGCTAACATCATTCCAAGATGAATATTTCAGGAAAAGCTCAACGAATGGCATGGCATGGATGAGAAAAGTGGATCCCTCAAAATTCTAAGGATAAAAGGATTGGGTCAAGCTCAAAAGCTCAAGACTCTACAATTATATTTTAGTGATCCAAGATCACATTGAGTCTATAGGAAAAGCCAATACTATCAAGGAGGGATGAGGTGTTGCTTAATGAGTTTCTTGCTCCACAGTGCTTAGTGATATGCTCCAAAACCCTCAACTACTTTCTCACATCCACATATGACCTAAACCAAAAGTCAAACTCGGCCATGACGATTCTTTCTACCCGGCGCCACCGAGTTCAGATGTCATAGCCACTGCCACAAACCCTAGGCAAATCGGTCTCACCGATAGGGATCTCGGTCTCACCGAGATGGGATTGTAATCTCTCTATTTCCCTACGTAACATTTCGGTACCACTGAGATGAGCGATCGGTCCCACCAAGATTGCAATGTAAACTCCCTGTTTCCTTTTCGTAACATTTCGGTCCCACCGAAATGAGCGAATCGGTCCCACCGAGTTTACCTGACCAACTCTCTGGTTAGCTTATTACCAAAATCGGTCTCACCGAGTTTGTGTAGTCGGTCTCACCGAGATTACGTTACGCCCTAACCCTAACCATATCGGTCCTACCGAGTTGCATGTCGGTCCCACCGAAAATCCTAACGGTCACTAGATTTGCTGAATCGGTCCGACCGAGTTTATCAATTCGGTCCCACCGAGTTTGGCAAGTTGTGTGTAACAGTTAGATTTTGTGTGGAGGCTATATATACCCCTCCACCTCCTCTTCATTCGTGGAGAGAGCATCAGAACAAACCTACACTTCCAACTTGCTGTTTTTGAGAGAGAACCACCTACTCATGTGTTGAGGCCAAGATATTCCATTCCTACCATATGAATCTTGATCACTAGCCTTCCCCAAGTTGATTTCCACTCAAATCTTCTTTCCACCAAATCCAAATCCTGTGTGAGAGAGTTGAGTGTTGGGGAGACTATCATTTGAAGCACAAGAGCAAGGAGTTCATCATCAACACACCATTTGTTACTTCTTGGAGAGTGGTGGCTCCTAGATTGGCTAGGTGTCACTTGGGAGCCTCCGACAAGATTGTGGAGTTGAACCAAGGAGTTTGTAAGGGCAAGGAGATTGCCTACTTCGTGAAGATCTACCGCTAGTGAGGCAAGTCCTTCGTGGGCGACGGCCATGGTGGGATAGACAAGGTTGCTTCTTCGTGGACCCTTCGTGGGTGGAGCCCTCCGTGGACTCGCGCAACCGTTACCCTTCATGGGTTGAAGTCTCCATCAACGTGGATGTACGATAGCACCACCTATCGGAACCACGAGAAAAACATCCATGTCTTCAATTGCATTTGAATCCTCGAAACCCTTCCCTTTATATTCTTGCAAGTTGCATGCTTTACTTTCCGCTGCTCATATACTCTTTGCATGCCTGCTTGAATTGTGTTAAGATTGCTTGACTTGTGCTAAGATAGCTAAAATCTGCCAAAGACTAAAATTGGGAAAAGGATAAGTTTTTATTTGGTCAAGTAGTCTAATCACCACCCTCTAGACATACTTTCGATCCTACACAACATGGTCGTGCAGTGCAAGAATCCAGCAGCCTCCGCCGCCAAGGCTCACGCTCCCGGCGCCAATACTGCTGCGCGATCTCGGCCGGCGGCGGAGAAGGTGACCAAGGCCGCGACCGGCAAGAGGAAGAGGAATCCGGCTACAAACAAGCCGCCTCCTTCATCCTCAAACTCCATCTCGGAAAGAGGTGCCACGGTGATGCCGTCCAACGGTGCTGCTCCCCCCGCAAGCGAGGTGTTCGACGAAATGGCCGGAAGGTATGCGTCTTCGGTCATGGTGCTTTCCTTTCATTTTCGCCATTTTTTGCGATAGATCGTGACTTGTTATCGTTCAATATAGCGGTGGTTCAAACAATGCAACTGCCGAGTTCATGAACTTGTTGGACACCAATGCCGTTCACATTGATCAAGCCCCATTCGCCGCATTCGACTACAATGAGACGGAGGGCAGCGTGGATGATCATGGTTGTGAGGACGAATTGGCAGAGATCGAAGGGGAAGCGTTTGAGCAATCGCAATCAAAATCTGGGAAAAGCCAAAGGTCGAAGAACTACACGATCTTGGAAGATCAAGCTTTGGTCCAAGCATGGAGTGCGGTGTCTCTTGATGCATGCACGGGTACTTCTCAAGCCGCCAAGAGATATTGGCAAAGCATCAAAGATCAGTACTTCCGCATTATGCCAAAGTATCCCAATAGGACTCCACACACATTTCGGTTGCTTCAAGGGCGTTGTGAGAACATCAAGCCTATGTGCAGCCGTTGGGCAGCTTGCTTGGAGCAAGTACGCAATGCACCTCCAAGTGGTACCGTGGAATCCGACTATGTGAGTTTGTTTTGCCTTTGTTCAAGTTGTGCATAATCATATTTGCATCATGAGAATTTATTACATCACTTTGTTCACATTGTGTAGGACAAGATCGCCCAACATAGACACAAAGACATGGAAGCTTCGGAAGGCAAATTCTTCAAACTAGATCATTGTTGGGAGTTGCTCCAAAAGTGCGAGAAGTGGAAGTTGATCGACAAAGAATCCCCACCGAAGAGAGGCTCGCTTACAAACATGGATGAAGATGTGGATGATGATGGCCCAAGAAATTTGAACAAGCCTGATGGCGATAAGAAGACTAAGGAGAAGATGAAGAGAGAGCAAGAAGCATCGAGCTTGAGGGAGAAGATTGATGCCATGGTGCAATCAAACGAGTTGATGTTGTTGAAGTCATTAGAGATCAAGAAAGAGTTGGCCGAGAAGAAGGCAAAAGAGAAGCAAGAAAAGTGGCAATTGCTCAAGGAAGAGGGGCTCCGCAAAGCTGCCATTAAGGAGAGAAGAGCACGCGCCGCTGAAAACAAATCTATGTCCTTGTTGCTCGCCGAAGAGAACAAGATCATGTCAATGAACCGCGATGACATAGACGACCTCACCAAAACATGGCATGATATGGCAAGGAGAGAAATCTTGAAGAGGAGAATGGTCGCGACGGCTGGTTCATGTTACAGTTTCGAAGATGTTTTCTCTGCTCCATATGCTGGCACTGTTGATGATTTCAGTGCGGGAGTTGGGACAAGCGCCGGAGGTGGATTCGGTGGTGCCGATGAACTTCAAGATGGACTCGATGGCGCGGAGTGAAGATCGACCAAGATGATGCCGGACATGGCCGTAACTTTTGCAAGGCCCTCTTTTGCGTTTGTCGTACTGAACTGGGCTTTTATTTGCGTGTAAAACTGTGTTATGTTTGTTTGAATTTGAACTTATTTATGGGAACTTATGTCAAATGCGAGAATTGAGTGTTTTCTGTTTCCGGGTCGACACGGCGGTGTCCGAACAGACCCCACAAAAGCCGACCCGTAAAAAAATATATTCCATGAATATCCTTTTATACGGGTCCGTTTGGGGGGTCTGCATCTGCGGCTGTCCGAGCCATCCCGCAAAAGTGGTTTCCCCCGAACTGCAAACGCGTTTTGCGGGCCAGCCGGATGCGGGATCTGCTAGAGTTGCTCTAAGGCATGAACAAATCATAAGGTTCTGAAACTGATAGTCAATACGATTGTCAGTGACAAAAAAGTTTTATGTTCCTCTTTACCTGGGACAGGGGTTCCGCAGCTGCCACGAAGTCGATTCCGTTATGGGAGGAAGTGTTGATCACCTTTTCTCAAGGTGTCTTGTCCTTCGTACGGCCCTTGGGAGCCTTTCTTTTCTTGTTCTTCCAATTCTCCACAGCAGCTTCATCACCGTTTAACACCCTAGCATCATAGTATACAATGAAATCAAACTTGTGACCAAACAATATACATGCAACACGAAGAAGAAAGATGATAACTCTGATCATACCTTATAGGCTTGTCCAAGGCATCCACATCACTGTTAACGGTATTCCCATAAACAAAGCGATTCTCTAGATGGCCAAGAAAGCCTAGCGTACACTTTTGAATATAATAACAAACTTGAAACTTCGCAAATGTTCTGTAGTCCTTTTTAGCGGGTGTTCTATAGTCTTTTGAATACAAATACATGTGTGCCTTTTTTGCTTCATGTGAAGTACCCTTCAAAAGATTATTTTTGTAATCAGTGAAAAGCAACAAGTTAATGCCAAATCATGTTTACCACAATTTATGTAAGCTACACTGCTTCATGGTGAACCTACCAACATAGCATCGTCTGTGGCATCAGATTTAGGCCCATTGTTGGCCATCATATGTAAGGCACATAGCCTGATATTATTGCTAAGCTTGACATTACTGTGTTAGTTGCCGATAGCTTGGACTTAACTTTGCTTCAACAACAATGCACTGAAAACAACAGATAGTACACATCAAACAACATAAATCAAAAATTAAGAAGACAACGCCACACCATTTTTAGAGGCAGGCATGTAACAATAAGCCAGCAGCAACGACATCAGGTTCTCCCTTTGCTTTTCCTTCATTCTTGATCTTTTTTGCTTCTTTCTTTATCTTGGGGCTCAGGTTTTCCTCCTAAACATCGCCACTCCCAGTATACTTATTCTCCATCTTGGGACACTTGACGACGCAAAGGCGTTAGTAGTTAGCAAAGCAATCAATCAGGCGTCACTGTTTGGTTTTGTGAAGGCAAGAGGAATTAATCTACCCATCTAGTTGCAGCATGCAGGCCACAACGAAGAGCAGGATTATTGTTGAAAAACTTCCTGAGGTAGTCCATATAATCTCTGAAATGAACTATACCAGGACCCTCAAGGCACCAGCCTGGCCGGAGGCCATGCTTTCTCGATAAGATCTTAACATAGAATACATAACTTGTCAGATCTTTTTATTCAAAAAATACTTGTCAGATTCAATAAAAAATTGCAAGAAAATAGTACTCCCTATGATCCAAAAAAGTGTTGCGGCTTTGAACTAAGGTTGAACTAGCCTTAGTTGAAAGCTGCGACACTTTTTCCGTGGGAGTAGCATATACATATAAGAAGTCACATAACAGAAGATCATGAGATAGCACATGAGAGTGTAGAACTGCACGCATCAGCCAATGTAGAACTGCACGCACCAGCCAGTTCACCCAAAAGCTCAAGCTGATGGGGAAAGGTAGTGCATTTATACTTCAACACTCCCCCTCGCGTAGTGGGCTGCAATTTTTTTATGTTTAAATTGCGCCAGCCGGGTCTTGACTTCAAGACCTCTTGGCTCCGATACCATGTAGAACCGCTCGCACCAGCCAGTTCACCCAAAGCTCAAGCTAATGGGGAAGGTGGGCTATGCATTTATACTTCAACACTCCCACTCGCGCAGTGGGTTGCATTTATTTTGTGTTCAAATTGCGCCAGCCGGGTCTCGACCTCAAGACCTCTTGGCTCCGATATCATGTAGAACTGCACGCACCAGCCAGTTCACCCAAAACTCAAGCTAATGGGGAAGGTGGGCTATGCACTTATACGTCAACAGAAGAGAAATGAATGCAACTTCGACATGTCAACATTCAGCAAACACAGGCAAAGGATTGTATATCTGCCCGTCCAGTTCACCAGCCCAAAATTTTAAGGCTGGTCCAATCTCTCTGGAAGGGAAAATGAACCATGCAACAAATTAACATGACAGATCCCAAACCCCGATCGTAACCCGAAAGAGGACTTGAACGTAGAAATTTGCTTGCACCTTCGAACTCGATGATCTCCAATGGCAACACTTTCTTGATACCACCTGTTATGCCCCGCATCTTCCTAGTCCTATCAATCCACCACATCCAAGAATCATAGTCGTGTTGCCTGATGAAGAGCTTAGGGCAGCTCTCGTCATCCGACGACTCTGACTCTTGGGAACCCTCACGTTTTGCCATCTTCTTTGGGGTTTTCGTGAGTGATGGGACGGCGGAGTGGGGGCTAGATTCAACACGACGGACAATGCGGCGGACGAGGAGATGTAGTTGACGATCAGGAGGCGTGATGGGCCAGCCTTCATTCACATTCAGTCAATGTAGTAGTGCCGTATTTACTAGGCCTCTAAGGAATGATAGTTGTTTCCAAATTTTAGGCGCCAAGGGTTTTGATGGATAATAATGTCGTAAACTGGTTTTCAGGCACTGTAATTTTTTTCCCGAAATCACTGTAAAGTTGTACTAAAGCAACATCAATTAATTTGAATCGGATGGAGTAGTACCTTTCCAAGCCGAGCCACAAGGGTTGCTCAGTGTGAACTGGAGTATCAATTACTCGTTCTTTTAGAGAGAGAATGGAGTATCGATTAGCTGGGCTACCACACTCGATGTGGCGATCAGGTTGCACGTACACTGATCAGAGGGCCGCGTCCATCACGGTGTGAAGACGCAAGCCTTGCCGTGGGCCTCACGGCCGACCCGACGGCCCCGGTCGAAGAAGTTAAGCGCGTCGCGTCGATCAATCCCTCCCTTTCGAACTTTTGGCCCGGGCGCTGCCACGGCTGCCCGGTTGCCGGCCACCCACACACCAACGCCGGCGCAAACCTACAAGTAAAACTCTCTCCGCCCGTCACCACGAATCACCCAGCTTCTTTTTCAGCCGAACCGAGGTTGCTTCTTCTCCACGACCCTTCCTTCGGCCACGTACGGCGGCTTCTACCCCGATGTCCGTCGCCTCGGCATCTGCCGCCGCCCTCCGGTCCTCGTCCGGCCGCCGCTGCGGCGTCGGAACCGGCCTCAACGGTTGGCACTTACTTCTCTCTACTTTCCTCTAACATGCGTGGGTGATTCGGTTGGGCTCTTCGTGATCACTCTGTGCTTCTTCGGTTGGCTGTTGACAGGAGGCAACAAGTTTCTGATGATGCAGAGGAGGGACCTCGTCACCAAGGGGGTCGCGCTCTCCGTCTGCTCCTCGCTGCTCACCTCCTCCTCCAACGGCGCCGCTGCACAAGGTCAGCCTTAGCTTAAATCTTTCTTCGGAGTCGAGACACCGATAGACCCTGCCGATGAATTCATGTTCGTTCCTTCTCGTTATGCTGGTTTGCTTGCAGCATTGGAGAGGCTGCCGTTCAAGGCGGACGGATACAGCTTCTGGACGTGGAGGGGACGCAAGATACACTACGTGGAGCAAGGGTCCGGGCAGCCCATCGTGCTCATCCACGGCTTCGGCGCGTCGGCGTTCCACTGGAGGTCAGCCGTCGGCCCAGCTCGACCACCTTATCCCCTCTCCGTGGCCTGTGTGGCGGGAAACCGTCATTGGGAACGCGAGGTGACAAGTGCCTGTTGGTTGAACTGATTGGTTGGTGTCGTCTGAACGATTCTGAACTCGATCGTCAGGTACAACATCCCGGAGCTGGCCAAGAAGTACAAGGTGTACGCCGTGGACCTGCTGGGCTTCGGCTGGAGCGAGAAGGCGCTGGTGCAGTACGACGCCACCATCTGGATGGAGCAGGTCTCCGACTTCCTCAGGGAGGTCGTCCAGTCGCCGTCCGTCGTCGTCGGCAACAGGTACCTAGAGTCCTCGACAGCACTCTTCAGAGTTGAGTTCAGGAACACACAATGTCTTTCACAGCATCATGCATACTGACACGTATGTCGCGTGGCCTAATGGTCAGCTTGGGTGGCTTCACAACGCTGTTCGCGGCGACGGAGGTGCCGGAGCTGGTCCGGGGCGTCGTGCTGCTCAACTCCGCCGGCCAGTTCGGGGACCCCAACGCGCCGCCCAAGGCTGAAGAGGCGGCGGCGGCGGAGGAGGAGGTGAGCGCGGTGACGAGGCTCATCGTGAAGCCGCTCAAGGAGGCCTTCCAGCGGGTCGTGCTCGGGTTCCTCTTCTGGCAGGCCAAGCAGCCGGCCAGGATCGAGAAAGTCCTCAAAAGCGTACGCAACTCAGCCGAAAGCCACCGGCAGATATCTGATTCTGATCGACGGATAGAGTTCTCATCGATCTCTTCTTCGTTTGCTGCGAATGCATGCAGGTGTACAAAGATCCTAGCAACGTGGACGAGTACCTGATCAGCTCGATCACGGCGCCGACGGCGGACCCGAACGCCGGCGAGGTGTACTACAGGCTCATGTCGCGGTTCATGGCGAACCAGAGCCAGTACACGCTGGACAAGCTGCTGGGGAAGCTGACGTGCCCGCTGCTGCTGCTGTGGGGGGACCTGGACCCGTGGGTCGGCCCGTCCAAGGCGGCAAGGATCCACGAGTTCTACGCCAACTCCACCGTCGTCAACCTGCAGGCCGGGCACTGCCCGCACGACGAGGCGCCGGAGCAGTTCAACGCGGCGCTGCTCCAGTGGCTCGCGTCGCTGGAGGAGGAGGCCGGCGACAAGCCGGCCGAGCCCAGCCTCCAGGTCGTGTGATTCTTTTACCTGTACCCCAATCCGTCAGAGGGCGTTCAAGTGAAGAAGATTGTGTGCTTACGGGACCTGCCGAGGATCGTGAAGATGTATACTTAGCACTAGCTTACAAGTGGCGTTTAGCTTGTAGCAATACTTTCTACGTAGATAGGAACAGAGTAAATTGAGAAGTATAAGAGCATCTCTAGCCGATCTCCTAAAAGGGAATAGAAGTACAAAATTTATTTTACTCCTCTAACCGACACCTATCTCAACTCCTATACTTATAGTGGAGTAAAAAATTTACTCCGCCTCCTAAAAACACTCGGCCTCCACTGCGCGGAGTAAACTTTGCGGCCTCTCTACCACCTCCCCACCCCCACTGCTTCGTCGCCGGCGCACCTCCCGGCGATCGGCAACCACCCCCACCGCTACCTCGCCGCCCTTTTGCCCGGTATGAGCCCTTCGCCGGCCGTTGCCGGAATCGAGATGAAACGCCGCCGCCATCGCCTCAACCAATTCGTCGGATTTCCCTTGGATCCTTTTCCTTGTTGGCGGCCACCCCATCTGACCGTGCTTACGCACCCTTGCAGGTTATTCCCACGCGTCGTTGCCCGCTAGTTTGGCCTAAACATCGCCGGCCGGCCGGTGCACCACCACCGCCTTACAAGTGTTCGACGCATAGCCTAGGTGAGTTTTTTTATTTCTTTTTCTTTCATTTTGTTTCGTAGAACTGAATTAAGCCAAGCCGATTGAATTGAAGATGAAGAGGCTGAGAGAGATAATCTTCGAGGACTCATCATCATCCGAAGAGGAAGAAGACGAGGATGACTTTGAAACTGTTCTTGGCATGATTTTCAATGATGACATTGGGCGGCCGAGGAGAGGATCACAGTTTGGTCGCATACAACTCAACCGTGATAGAACGGAGGGCCATGTCAAGATCATGAGATATTATTTTGATCCTAATCCAACCTATCCGAGAAGTATTTTCACAGGCGCTTTCGTATGCACACAAGTCTTGTTCTCACCATTGCAAAAGCCGTTGAGAAATATGACGATTGGTTCAAGCTTAGAAGGAATGCATGCGGAGAGATAAGTGCAAGTCTTATGATGAAGTGCATTGCGGTTGTTCGAGTTTTGGCATATGGGTGTTCGGCCGATACAATTGATGACTATGTACGTATTGGAGAAGATAAAACCTTGGAGGCCGTTCGAAGGTTCACAAAAGTAGTGATCGTTGTTTTTTGACCGGAGTACTTGAGGGCACGCAATGAGGAAGACACCGAGAGGCTTATGGCACAGAGTAAAGTAAGAGGATGGCCAGGGATGCTTGGATCAGTTGATGGTATGCACTAGACCTGAAGAATTGTCCTACAGGGTGGAAAGGTCAGTACAAAGGCAATTGCAACAATCAAACTATCATTCTTGAGGTTGTTGCATCGGAGGATCTATGGATATGACATTCATTCTTTGTATTGATTGGCTCTCACAATGACTTGAATGTGCTGTCGAGATCAGCCCATTTGCTAGGATTATTGCAAGAGATGCTCCTCCTTGCAACTATACAGTCAATGGTCGAGGCTACGCGATGGGTTACTACCTTGCGGATGGCATCTATCCCCCATGGGCCATTTTTTTAAACAATTTGCATCCAAAAGCAACAAAATATCTCACTTTGACACACGCCAAGAAGCGGCTAGGAAGGATGTGGAGAGAGCCTTCGGTGTCCTTCAGAAGCGCTTTGCTATAGTTTGTGGCCCTGTCGAGTACTGGAGCTCTAAGGTTCAATGGAAAATCATGACTTGTTACATCATTTTGCATGACATGATCATTGAATATGAGAGAGAGATGTGTGAGAACTTTCGGTAGATCACCAACAGGGCTCCTGTTCGGCCAGAGCACGATCCAAACAGGATCCAGACATTCCTTGAAGAGCGTCGTAGGATCGAGATCCGACAAGTTCTTACCTAGCTCCAAGATGATCTTGTTGAGCATCACTGCATCTTCATAGCACTTCCTAGTTGTGCTTCTACCATGTTATTTGCTTCATTTGAACCATTCGGTGTGTTTGAATTTGAATAATTCACTTTGTAAACTTTGAGTTTGATTTGTAAACTATATTCCTGATTTGCCTGAACCTTCATTATTATGTTTGATTTTTATTTATGTGCTAATGTGTAGTTGCAATGTAAACTACCATTGAAATAAATTGGAAAAAACGAAATTTTACTCCATTATATTTAGGGTATCGGCTAGGTCCTCCCAAAAGCTAGTGGAGTAAAAATTACTCCTCTAAGCTTTACTCGGCGGTTTACTCCTCTATATTTAGGGAATTGGCTAGAGATGTTCTAAGTACACCATTTGTTAAATTTGAAAGTTAATTTGGGGCAAACTTGTAGAAGAGCGCCAAGTGTGGCACGTCCGTAGGGATACATAATTTTTCCCATCCTTAGTTCAGACTTATGAAAGTTTACTTCATTTAGTCTAACTAAAGCGGGCATGAGAATACCTAAGGGTTCGCAGAAACAAGGGAAGAAATGCAAAAGAATCAATAGGGAGGAGAGGGGCGGTCCGAGTGTTGCCACAAAAGTTACAGGAAGTATATGGTGAGGGGTGAGATGGAAGTTGATGAGCAAACTTTCATGAAGAAGGGCATCGCCGAAGAAATAGTTGGAACAACCCCACGAAAACCAACGAGGCGGGGCTGTCGGATGACGTCTACTGCACAACCTTCTTCTTGTAGACATTGTTGGGCCTCTAAGTGCAGAGGTTTATCAAATTTCCCTCAAGTGGATGACCTAAGGTTTATCAATCCGTGGGAGGCGTAGGATGAAGATGGTCTCTCTCAAACAACCCTGCAACCAAATAACAAAGAGTCCCTTGTGTCCCCAACACACCCAATACAATGGTAAATTGTATAGGTGCACTAGTTCGACGAAGAGATGGTGATACAAGTGCAATATGAATGGTAGATATGGGTATTTGTAATATGAAAATATAAAAACAGCAAGGTAACTAATGATAAAAGTGAGCACAAACGGTATTGCAATGCTTCGAAACAAGGCCTAAGGTTCATACTTTCACTAGTGCAAGTTCTCTTAACAATAATAACATAATTGGATCATATAACTATCCCTCAACATGCAACAAAGAGTCACTCCAAAGTCACTAATAGCAGAGAACAAACGAAGAGATTATTGTAGGGTACAAAACCACCTCAAAGTTATCCTTTCGGATCGATCTATTCAAGAGTCCGTAGTAAAATAACACGAAGCTATTCTTTCCATTCGATCTATCCTAGAGTTTGTACTAGAATAACACCTTAAGACACAAATCAACCAAAACCCTAATGTCACCTAGATACTCCAATGTCACCTCAAGTATCCGTGGGTATGATTATACGATATGCATCACACAATCTCAGATTCATCTATTCAACCAACACGAAGAACTTCAAAGAGTGCCCCAAAGTTTCTATCGGAGATTCAAGACGAAAATGTGTGCCAACCCCTATGCATAAGTTCACAAGGTCACCGAACCCGCAAGTTGATCACCAAAACATACATCAAGTAGATCACGTGAATATCCCATTGTCACCACAGATAAGCACATGCAAGACATACATCAAGTGTTCTCAAATCCTTAAAGACTCAATCCGATAAGATAACTCCAAAGGAAAAACTCAATCCATTACAAGAGAGTAGAGGGGGAGAAACATCATAAGATCCAACTATAATAGCAAAGCTCGCGATACATCAAGATCGTGCGAAATCAAGAACGAGAGAGAGAGAGAGAGAGAGAGAGAGAGAGAGAGAGATCAAACACATAGCTACCGGTACATACCCTCGGCCCCGAGGGTGAACTACTCCCTCCTCGTCATGGAAAGCGCCGGGATGATTAAGATGGCCACCGGTGAGGGATCCCCCTCCGGCAGGGTGCCGGAACAGGGTCCCAATTGGTTTTTGGTGGCTACAGAGGCTTGCGGCGGCGGAACTCCCGATCTAGGTTATGTTCTGGAAGTTTGGGTATATATAAGAGGTGTTGGCATCGGGAACAAGTCAGGGGGGTCTTCAATGCGGCCACGAGGTAGGGGGAGCGCCCAGGGGGTAGGGCGTGCCCCCACCCTCGTGGTGGCCTCGGGACTCTTCTGGTCCATCTCCGGTACTCCGTGGGCTTCTTCTGATCCAAAAACAATCTCCGTGAAATTTCAAGTCAATTGGACTCCATTTGGTTTTCCTTTTCTGCGATACTCAAAAACAAGGAAAAAACAGAAACTGGCACTGAGCTTTAGGTTAATAGGTTAGTCCCAAAAATCATATAAAATAGCATATTAAAGCCCATTAAACATCCAAAACAGATAATATAATAGCATGGAACAATAAAAAAATTATAGATACATTAGAGACATATCAAGCATCCCCAAGCTTAATTCCTGCTCGTCCTCGAGTAGGTAAATGATAAAAACAGAATTTTTGATGTGGAATGCTAC
This sequence comes from Triticum timopheevii, assembly GCA_963921465.1. Lineage (NCBI taxonomy): Eukaryota > Viridiplantae > Streptophyta > Magnoliopsida > Poales > Poaceae > Triticum > Triticum timopheevii. Next base: position 449,903,544 of record OY997272.1, on the reverse strand, counting down.
CTAACATAATTATCAATTTAATCTTCTTTATTGTGGCAAGAATATTCAGATCCAAAAGATTCAAGACAAAAGTTTAATATTGACATAAAAATAATAATACTTCATGCATACTAACCAAGCAATTATGTCTTCTCAAAATAACATGGCCAAAGAAAGTTCATCCCTACAAAATCATATAGTTTGGTCATGCTCCATTTTCGTCACACAAAACATCATGCACAACCCCGATGACAAGCCAAGCAATTGTTTCATACTTTAGTATTCTCAAACTTTTTCAACTTTCACGCAATACATGAGCGTGAGCCATGGACATAGCACTATGGGTGGAATAGAATATGATAATGGGGGTTGTGTGGAGAAGACAAAAAAGGAGAAGGTCTCACAGTGACGCGGCTAATCAACGGGCTATGGAGATGCCCATCAATTGATGTCAATGCAAGGAGTAGGGATTGCCATGCAACGGATGCACTAGAGCTATAAATGTATGAAAGCTCAACAAAAGAAACTAAGTGGGTGTGCATCCAACTTGCTTGCTCACGAAGACCTAGGGAATTTGAGGAAGCCCATTGTTGGAATATACAAGCCAAGTTCTATAATGAAAAATTCCCACTAGTACATGAAAGTGACAAAATAAGAGACTCTCTATCATGAAGATCATGGTGCTACTTTGAAGCACAAGTGTGGAAAAAGGATAGTAGCATTGTCCCTTCTCTCTTTTTCTCTTTTTTGTTTTTTTTGGGCCATCTTTTTTATTTGGTCTTTTTTTATTATTTCCTCACACGGGACAATGCTCAAATATTGATGATCATCACACTTCTATTTATTTACAACTCAAGGATTACAACTCGATACTAGAACAAAGATATGACTCTATATGAATGCCTCCGGTGGTGTACCGGGATAGGCAATGAATCAAGAGTGACATGTATAAAAATTTATGCATGGTGGCTTTGCCACAAATACAATGTCGACTACATGATCATGCAAGGCAATATGACAATGATGAAGCGTGTCATAATAAATGGAACGGTGGAAAGTTGCATGGCAATATATCTTGGAATGGCTATTGAAATGCCATAATAGGTAGGTATGGTGGCCGTTTTGAGGAAGATATAAGGAGGCTTATGTGTGATAGAGCGTATCATATCACGGGGTTTGGATGCACCGATGAAGTTTGCACCAACTCTCAAGGTGATAAAGAGCAATGCACGGTACCAAAGAGGCTAGCAATGATGGAAGGGTGAGAGTGCGTATAATCCATGGACTCAACATTAGTCATAAAGAACTCACATACTTATTGCAAAAATCTACAAAGTCATCAAAACCAGGCACTACGCGCATGCTCCTAGGGGGATAGATTGGTAGGAGAAGACCACCGCTCGTCCCTGACAGCCACTCATAAGGAAGGCAATCAAAGAACACCTCATGCTTCAAATTTGTCACACAACGGTTAACATACGTGCATGTTGTTGGGGAACGTAGTAATTTCAAAAAAAATTCCTACGCACGCAAGATCATGGTGATGCATAGCAATGAGAGGGGAGAGTGTTGTCCACGTACCCTCGTAGACCGTAAGCGGAAGCGTTATGACAACGCGGTTGATGTAGTCGTACGTCTTCACGATCCGACCGATCCAAGTACCGAACGTACGGCACCTCCGAGTTCAGCACACGTTCAGCTCGATGACGATCCCCGGACTCTGATCCAGCAAGGTGTCGGGGATGAGTTCCGTCAGCACGACGGCGTGGTGACGATGATGATGTTCTAACGACGCAGGGCTTCGCCTAAGCACCGCAACGGTATGACCGAGGTGAAATATGGTGGAGGGGGGCACCGCACACGGCTAAGGAACGATCACGAAGATCAACTTGTGTGTCTATGGGGTGCCCCTGCCCCCGTATATAAAGGAGTGGAGGAGGGGGAGGGCCGGCCCTCTCTATGGCGCGCCCTAGGGGAGTCCTACTCCCACCGGGAGTAGGATTCCCCCTTTCCTAGTAGAACTAGGAGCCCTTCCATGTAGTAGGAGTAGGAGAGAAGGAAAGGGAAGAGAGAAGGGAAGGAAGGAGGGGGCGCAGCCCCTCCCCCTAGTCCAATTCGGACTAGGCCTTGGGGGGCGCGCGGCCTGCCCTAGGCAGCCCCTCTCTCTTTTCTGTATGGCCCAATAAGGCCCAATACTTCTCCCGGCGAATTCCCGTAACTCTCCGGTACTCCAAAAAATACCTGAATCACTCGGAACCTTTCCGAATCCGAATATAGTCGTCCAATATATCGATCTTTACGTCTCAACCATTTCGAGACTCCTCGTCAAGGTTGGAAAAAGCGTTATTAAGCGTACGCCTCGGCGCGCCTCAGCGCTCAGCGGCAGCCCATCGCGTAGCCTTGGGCCTAATCGGTGCTCTAGGCGGGCCCATCGCTTAAGCGGATCCAGGCGTGCGCCTAGGCGTGATAGAGCGGAGAAAAGCGGCGAGGAGGCGGCGCAAGGCAGAGCAAGGCGGACCGGAGATGGAGCGGGAGAGGTTGCAAGCATGGATGGGAAGGAGCGAGAAGATCGCTAGAAAATGGAGAAGATTGCGGGAAGTTTGCTGGCTGAAGGAAAGGAGAGATTAGGGTAGGCTTTGCATATATATACACACAAAAGGGGTGGCGGCGGCTCGATCTATTCCGTCGTCGCTTCGTCCTCCGGCTGCCGAGACGAAGAGATTCACCTCATCCTCTCACCACGCAGCCATGGCTTCTTCATCCCCGCCATCCCGCGCAGCCATCTGAGGTCCCGCCTTCTTCCGTACTGTAGGTGAGCTGCCAAATCGATTTCGTCAATCCCCTCTCTTCTTGTGTACTATGTGCCTGTGTGCAGCCTCTGTCGTCCCCTGGATTGCTAGTTGTTTGCTAATTGCTGCTCTATCCTTCTCATGGAATTACTTGATCTGTAGTTTCTGTATTGATATTGATTTATCTAGATTACTAATTGGATGTAGTTTGATCCATCCCCCAGTGGCGAATCTAGGATCGCAACTCAGGGGCTGCCACTCAGTTTTATTTCATTTTGCAAAGATCTCACAATTTAAATGTCATAGAAGCACCACAAATTCACGTAGGAGTACCATAGTCTAGTCAAACAAATAAATGATAGTTATTTTGTTCGTTCTGCAACTGATTTGTACATACCTTGATGCTGTTATGGATGAATTTGCTCACGCATATACAAGATTTAACAAACAAGAAGTAATTAGTATTTGGGCATAAACGATATTGTGGGAGAAAGAACTTTGCTCAGGCTCAAGGTCAAAGCTGCGCCTGGCTTGGCTCAATGCCCCTGGTCTTGCCTAGTCTATCGCAGCATGCCGACATGCTCATGCTCGTTGGCAGCCGGCTTGGCAGTGTGCAGTGCTCCCTCTGCCTGACCTGCGCCTATTGTTGTTGGCCGCCGCAACAGATGGCCTGACCACCCTACACACTGAACATATGAATTTTTCTGTACTGAACACTTCTAATGGAATAAGACATGACTGAAAATAATTATAACTCCCTGATGCAGTTGTTCTCGACAGCTCATACTACGAGGAGGTTAAAGACGGCTGGTCATATCTAGCACCTGAAGAAGCAATGGAAGTATCGGCTAGACTGAAGGTAATCAGGCTGGGCACTATTGATGTTAATGACGTTCGTTCTATGATTGTCTCAGTTAATTAAGTAATATACATGGCATGATGCCAAGATGGGATACTGGACGGTACTAGTAGTAGAGTAGAAGAAGGATCATATTCTGTTGCATGATGCCAAAATAGGACGGTCACAGTAGCTGCTACTATTACACTAGTCTAAAAATAGGGTCATATGCGTGAGTGTGGCTGCTATTAATCTTGAATGTACATATATGAGGTTATTTCACATCATACTTCAAATTACTATATCAGAGGGGTTGTTCAGTTGGCATAAAAAGGGAATTGCTTTTGGATCGGTATGAAGCATTGCAAGACAAAATAATTTCCGAATGCCACACATTTATTAGCTTGTAAGTTGCAATGTAAAAAATATGTTCTTTTTGGTTTCCTCCGTGTGGTATTTTTTGTATTATCTATTTAGTGTTTACTTCACGGCAGAAAGTTTCTTGGAATTTGTCGATATACAGCTTCTTGCCTACTTTATATCACTCTGCATATATTATGATATTATAATTTAATAATTTATATTGCTTCAATTCTAGGATCTGGACATACGCATACACGTACAAACAAACTTTATTGCGTTCTTGCTTTGATTATTCTCTGCATTTATGCCTACTTGTGGTCTAGACTTTGGTAGATCTGGTCCATTTTTTTAGAATCAGCTATGCGAATTACTGAGCTATTACTTGTTGTGTATTTGATTATTTGTAGGATGTCCGACACAAATGCAACATCGGCATCGCAGGAAGAGAATGTCCTTAAGAGAAAGTCAGATGATGTGGGATGGGAGTACGGGAGTCTAGCTGATGCTTCCAACAAGGATAAAGTGAAGTGTATGTTCTGTAACCATGTGAGCACGGGAGGTGTTTATCGTCACAAGCAGCATGTGGCTCATATTGGTAATGCTGTGGTCAAATGCAAGAAAAGCTCTCAGGAAGCTAAAGACAGGTGCAAGAAATCTCTTGAGGATGCATCTAATAAGAGGAGGGAAAAGACTGCCCGTGAGCAAGAGCTTAGACAAAGTGTGAACATTTCTCGTGTTGGAGATGAAGAAGCTGCTCATATCGGAAGCACGGAGCCACACAAATTAGGTCCTATTGACAAGTGGGCACGGCCTATTGATCCTAAATTGACTCAAGCTGAAGCCTTGCATCAACAGAAGATAAACAAGGAATTTTGGAAAAAGAGAACACATGAAGTGCAACAGTATGTGGCTAGATGGGTGTACAATCATGGTAATTAAATATTTATTTTTACCCACACTGCCATTTATAGTTTACTTCTTTGTAATGTTTGACCGTTGGTTGCCTTCTCACTTACTAATTTTGTTTGTATTGCATTTGTAGCTATACCATTCAATGCTTGTGACAACGATGATTTCAAGTTAATGTGTGAAGCCATTGGGAGGTTTGGCCCTGGATTTGAGCCGCCATCTAAACATGACCTTCGAGAGACTTTGCTGAGTGAGGAACATGCAAGAGTGAAGAGTTTGCTGCAAGAACGTGATGCTGAAAAGATGAAGAATGGCTGCTCCATTATGACTGATGCTTGGTCAGATAGGAAGAGGAGAAGCATAATGAACTTGTGCACAAACAGTGCTGATGGTTCTAGTTTTATAAGGTCGAGTGAGATGTCGGCTGTATCGCACACAAGTGAAGTCATCTTCCAATTAGTGAATGAAGCAATTGAAGAAGTAGGTCCTGAAAATGTGGTCCAAGTAGTGACTGATAATGCTTCTAATAACATGGGGGCAAAGAAGATGTTGTTGGAGAAGCGGCCGAACATGTTTTGGAGCTCTTGTGCGACGCATACCATTAACTTGATGTTGCAAGGAATTGGCGATCTGCCAAGGTTTAGTAAGGTACTTGAAAAAGCAAAAGCATTCACTATCTTTGTCTATGGGCACACACGGACCTTGGACTGCATGAGACACTTCTCTTCAGGGAAAGAGATCATAAGGCCAGGGGTCACTAGGTTTGCTTCTGCTTATCTAACTTTGGAAAGCCTTCTAGAAAAAAAGGATCAACTAAGGAAGATGGTGGTTGATGGTAGATGGGACAAACTAAGAGAAGTTAAATCAAAAAAGGGAAAGGTAGCAACAGCTACGATGATGAGCATGGCTTTTTGGAAAGATTTGAAGCTTTGCCTGAATGTCTTTGAGCCTTTGGTAAAAGTCCTTCGTTTGGTTGATGGGGATGTCAAGCCATCTATGGGTTTTGTCTATGGAGAAATAGTGAAGGCAAAGAAAGAGATCAAGGAAGTCTATGGCAATGTGGAGTCACGTTACAAAGATGTGATTAATATTGTTGAGAAAAAGATGAAAGATCGACTTGACTCTCCGTTGCACTTGGCTGCATACTTACTGAATCCATATTATAGCTATGCTGATACTAATATTTTTGATGATGGGACAATAACCGAGGGGTTCATTAGCTGTGTGGAGACCTTTTATTATGGTGATGATGACAAGCAAGATCAAGCTGTCAATTTTGAATTAAAGAGATTCCAGAATAGAGAAGGATCATTTGCAAAGAAGCTTGCAAGGAGTTGTCAGAATTTTGATTATAATGCAGGTATGCAGTGTAATTTTGTAAAGTCTAATTTATTCAGTATATATTCAGAATTTATGCAATACATTGTTCACTTGATTCTCTGCTTTCATTCATAGCATCTTGGTGGAGGCTCTATGGAACTGAAGCACCAGCTCTACAAAGGATGGCCGTGAGAATCCTCTCATTGACCTCAAGTTCTTCGGTCTGTGAAAGGAATTGGAGTACCTTCGAAAATGTTAGTCTCCTACTCTCTAATCTCACATCTAGCTAGAGTAGTCCGTCACATGTCAAAACATTCCCTGTTCTTAATCCTTATGCTTTTTCATGTTGCAGATTCATACAAAGAAAAGAAACAGGCTAACTACAGAACGTCTAAACTCTCTTGTGTTCATACAATTCAACTCGAGAATGATGGCCAAGAAACAAATGATCAAGGAGAAGAAGATCATTGATGTCCTCTTATCCGCTGAAACTACCGAAGCTCAAGGTTTTCTTTTTGAGGGCGGAGATGATTATGCAGAAATCGTCTATAGGGATGATGATGAGGAGGAGATGGATAGTACAGGGATGCCAGGGAGTGGCATTGGAGAAGCGATGGGAGTCAATGAATTGCTCGAGCCACGTAGAAGTGCGAGATTAAGACAACTTTATGAAGAAGAAGAATTCGATTCTGAAGAAGAGGAGTTTGATGATGATGAGGAGATGCATTCAGATGAGGAGAATGACTATTGATAATTGAGGAGGCCCAAATGCAGGGTGTCTTTTCTGAAGTACTTTTTTTATCACATGTCTTTATGTCATTGAGTCAAACTGTTCGTGTGTGCGTCCGTGTGGAATTTCCCTTTTTGATTGTGAGAGAAGTTTTCCCAATAGGATTCTAGGAATTAAAGAACTTCATTTTGATGTGTGAACTGTTGAGCTCATAATCTATAATGCTATGCCAATTGGGTCTTGTGTGATATTTGCCTGTAATATATTTGAATATTTGATATTTCTATGGGCGTATTACTTCCCATTGAATAGACTATTTAGCTCTCCACGTTGCCTGATGTATGTTATCTTTATCACCACATTGTCTTTCTAACGTACTATGCTACAAAGTCTACCCAAATAATTCTCCTCCTAACCTACTACTATATAAAACGCCTTGGCCCGCCTAGGCAGGCTAGGCGCTAGGCAGTGAGTCACCGCCCGCCTACCGCCTAGCGCTTTTTCCAACCTTGCTCCTCGTCATGTCCCCGATATCATCCGGGACTCCGAACTCTTTAGGTACATCAAAACTCATAAACTCATAATAAAACTGTCATCGAAACCTTAAGCGTGCGGATCCTACGGGTTCGAGAACTATGTAGACATGACCTAGAACTGTTTCCGGTCAATAACCAATAGCGGAACCTGGATGCTCATATTGACTCCTACATATTCTACGAAGATCTTTATCGGTCAAACCGCATAACAACATACGTTGTTCCCTTTGTCATCGGTATGTTACTTGCCCGAGATTCGATCGTCGGTATCCAATACCTAGTTCAATCTCATTACCGGCAAGTCTCTTTACTCGTTATGTAATGCATCATTCCGTAACTAACTCATTAGCTACATTGCTTGCAAGGCTTATAGTGATGTGCATTACCGAGAGGGCCCAGAGATACCTCTCCGACAATCGGAGTGACAAATCCTAATCTCAAAATATGCCAACCCAACATGTACCTTTGGAGACACCTGTAGAGCTCCTTTATAATCATCCAGTTACGTTGTGACGTTTGGTAGCACACAAAGTGTTCCTCCGGTAAATGGGAGTTGCATAATCTCATAGTCATAGGAACATGTATAAGTCATGAAGAAAGCAATAACAACATACTAAACGATCAAGTGCTAAGGCTAATGGAATGGGTCAAGTCAATCACATCATTCTCCTAATGATGTGATCCCGTTAATCAAATGACAACTCTTTTGTCCATGGCTAGGAAAGTTAACCATCTTTGATTCACGAGCTAGTCAAGTAGAGGCATACTAGTGACACTATGTTTGTCTATGTATTCACACATGTATTATGTTTCCGGTTAATACAATTCTAGCATGAATAATAAACATTTATCATTAAATAAGAAAATAAATAATAACTTTATTATTGCCTCTAGGGCATATTTCCTTCAGTCTCCCACTTGCACTAGAGTCAATAATCTAGTTCACATCGCCATGTGATTTAACACCAATATTCACATCTGTATGTGATTAATACCCATAGTTCACATTGTCATGTGATCAACACCCAAAGGGTTTACTAGAGTCAATAATCTAGTTCACATCACTATGTGATTAACACCGAAAGAGTACTAAGGTATGATCATGTTTTGCTTGTGAGAGAAGTTTAGTCAACGGGTCTGTCACATTCAGAGCCATATGTATTTTGCAAATATTCTATGTCTACAATGCTTTGCACGGAGCTACTCTAGCTAATTGCTCCCACTTTCAATATGTATCCAGATTAAGACTTAAAGTCATCTGGACCAGTGCCAAAACTTGCATCGACGTAACCCTTTACGACGAACCTTTTGTCACCTCCATAATCAAGAAATATATCCTTATTCCACTAAGGATAATTTTGACCAATGTCCAGTGATCTACTCCTAGATCACTATTGTACTCCCTTGCCAAACCAGGGCAGAGTATACAATAGGCCTGGTCCATAGCATGACATACTTTTATAGAACCTATGACTGAGGCATAGGGAATGAATTTTCATTCTCTTTCTATTTTCTGCCGTGGTCGGGATTTGAGTCTTACTCAATTTCACACCTTGCAACACAGGCAAGAATTCCTTCTTTGACTATTCCATTTTGAACTACTTCAAAATCTTATCAAGGTATGTACTCATTTTGCACTTATCTAGATCTTGATGCTCAATGTGTAAGCAACTTCACCGAGGTCTTTCTTTGAAAAACTCCTTTCAAACACTTCTTTATGCTTTCCAAAAAATTCTACATCATTTCCAATTAATAATATGTCATTCACATATACTTATCAGAAAGGCTGTAGTGCTCCCACTCACTTTCTTGTAAATACAGGCCTTTCCAAAAGTCTATATAAAACCATATGCTTTGATCAACTCATCAAAGCGTATATTCCAACTCCGAAATGCTTGCACCAGTCCATTGATGGATCGCTGGAGCTTGCACATTTTGTTAGCACCTTTAGGATTAACAAAACCTTCTGGTTGCATCATATACAACTCTTCTTTAAAAAATCCATTAAGGAATGCAGTTTTGACATCTATTTGCCAGATTTCATAAAATGTGGCAATTGCTAACATGATTCAGACAGACTTAAGCATCGATACGAGTGAGAAAATCTGATCGTATTCAACACTTTGAACTTGTCGAAAAACCTTTCCCAACAAGTCGAGCTTAGTAGATAGTAACACTACTATTAGTGTCCGTCTTCCTCTTGAAGATCCATTTATTTAACATGGCTTGCTGATCATCAAGCAAGTCAATCAAAGTCCAACTTTGTTCTCATACATGGATCATATCTCAGATTTTTTATGGCCTCGAGCCATTTCGCGGAATCTGGGCTCATCATCGCTTCCTCATAGTTCGTAGGTTCATCATGGTCTAGTAACATGACTTCCAGAACATGATTACCGCACCACTCTGGTGCGGATCTTACTCTGGAAGACCTACGAGGTTTGGTAGCAACTTGATCTGAAGTTTCATGATCATCATCATTAACTTCCTCACTAATTGGTGTAGGAATCACTGGAACTGATTTCTGTGATGAACTACTTTCTAATACGGGAAAAGGTACAATTACCTCATCAAGTTCTACTTTCCTCCCACTCACTTCTTTCCAGAGAAACTCCTTCTCTAGAAAGGATCCATCTTAGCAATGAATATCTTGCCTCCGGATCTGTGATAGAAGGTGTACCCAACAGTTTCCTTTGGGTATTCTATGAAGACGCACTTCTCCGATTTGGGTTCGAGCTTATCAGGTGAAATTTTTTCACATAAGCATCGCAACCCCAAAATTTAAGAAACGACAACTTTGGTTTACTGCTAAACCATAGTTCATACGGTGTCGTCTCAACGGATTTAGATGGTGCCCTATTAAACGTGAATGCAGCTGTCTCTAATGCATAACCCCAAAACAATACTGGTAAATTAGTAAGAGACATCATAGATCGCACCATATCCAATAAAGTATGATTACGACGTTCGGACACACCATTACATTGTGGTGTTCCAGGTGACGTGAGTTGCGAAACTATTTCACATTGTTCTAAATGAAGACCAAACTCGTAACTCAAATATTCGTCTCCATGATCAGATCGTAGAAACTTTATTTTTCTTGTTACGATGATTTTCCACTTCACTCTGAAATTCTTTAAACTTTTCAAATGTTTCAGACTTATGTTTCATCAAGCAGATATACCCATATCTGCTCAAATCATCTGTGAAGGTCAGAAAATAACGATACACGCTGCGAGCCTTAAGACTTATCGGATCGCATACATCGGTATGTATTATTTCCAATAAGTCAGTAGCTCGTTCCATTGTTCCAGAGAACGGAGTTTTAGTCATCTTGCCCAAAAGGCACGGTTCGCAAACATCAAATGATTCATAACCAAGTGATTCCAAAAATCCATCTTTATGGAGTTTCTTTATGCGCTTTACACCGATATGACCCAAACGGCAATGCCACAAATAAGTTGCACTATCATTATTAACTTTGCATCTTTTGGCATCAATATTATGAATATGTGTATCACTACGATCGAAATCCAACAAACTATTTTTATTGGGTGTATGACCATTGAAGGTTTATTCATGTAAACAGAACAACAATTATTCTCTGACTTTAAATGAATAACCGTATTGCAATAAACATGATCAAATCATATTTATGCTCAACGCAAATGCCAAATAACATTTATTTAGGTTTAACACTAATCCCCAAAGTATAGGGAGTGTGTGATGATGATCATATCAATCTTGGAACTACTTCCAACACTCATCGTCACTTCCCCTCAACTAGTCTCTGTTTATTATGTAACGCCTGTTTCGAGTTACTAATCTTAGCAACTGAACAAGTATCAAATACTCAGGGGCTACTATAAGCACTAGTAAGGCACACATCAATAACTTGTATATCAAATATACCCTTGTTCACTTTGCCATCCTTCTTATCCACCAAATATTCAGGGCATTTTCGTTTCCAGTGACCATTTCCTTTGCAGCACTCAGTTTCAGGCTTTGGTTCAGCTTTGGGCTTCTTCGTGGGAGTGACAACTTGTTTGCCATTCTACTTTAAGTTTCCCTTTCTTTCCCTTTGCCCTTTTCTTGAAACTAGTGGTCTTGTCAATCATCAACACTTGATGCTCTTTCTTGATTTCTACCTTCGTCGATTTCAACATCACGAAGAGCTCGAGAATCGTTTTCGTCATCCCTTGCATACTATAGTTCATCACGAAGTTCTAGTAACTTAGTGATGGTGACTAGAGAATTCTGTCAATCACTATCTTATCTGGAAGATTAACTCCCACTTGATTCAAGCGATTGAAGTACCCTGACAATCTGAGCACATGCTCACTAGTTGAGGGATTCTCCTCCATCTTTTAGCTATAGAACTTGTTGGAGACTTCATATCTCTCAACTCGGGTATTTGCTGGAAATATTAACTTCAACTCCTAGAACATCTCATATGGTCCATGACGTTCAAAACGTCTTTGAAGTCCCGATTCTAAGCCGTTAAGCATGGTACACTAAACTATCAAGTAGCCATCATATTGAGCTAGCCAAACGTTCATAACGTCTGCATCTGCTCCTGCAATAGGTCTGTCACCTAGCGGTGCATTAAGGACATAATTCTTCTATTCAGCAATGAGGATAAACCTCCGATCACGGATCCAATCCGCATCATTGCTACTAACATTTTTCAACACAGTTTTCTCTAGGAACATATCAAAATAAACACATGAAAGCAACAACGCGAGCTATTGATCTACAACATAATTTGCAAAATACTACCAGGACTAAGTTCATGATAAATTTAAGTTCAACTAATCATATTACTTAAGAACTCCCACTTAGACAGACATCTCTCTAGTCATCTAAGTGATCACGTGTGTAAGGGCATAGTTATCCCCAAGATGTTTTGGTGATTGATGACAATGCTTTTGCGGACTAATCATGTGCATTAAGTTCTTTCAGAGATTCATCCATTGGCACGAGACGATTACCTCCCCTCGGTGTTCTTTCAGAGATTCATCCATAGTTGTTCCGCGCTACTACCGCCTCGATTCGAGACCGGTGTTTCTCGTGTCGGGTTTTGCGGTACTAGGAGCGGTAGTAGTGGCGGTAGTACCGCTCCAAGCGGTAGTACCGCTCTTACTCCCGCGGTAGTACCGCTCTGGGGCCAGGGCCCTGTCTTCCTCGTCAGCGCGGTAGTACCGCTGGGTAGGGAGTGGTAGTACCGCTCTCAACGGTAGTACCGCCCTGCCCCAACGGTAGTACCGCTCTGTGCGGGGATGTACAGTGGGGTAACGGTTGGATTGTTTCCCCCACTATATAAAGGGGTCTTCTTCCCCAAAGTTGACCCACCTCTTTCCCCCAAAGCTCCATTGTTGCTCCAAGCTCCATTTTCGCCCGATCTCTCTCCCTAGCCAATCAAACTTGTTGATTTGCTCGGGATTGGTAGAGAAGGCCCTGATCTACACTTCCACAAGAGAAATTTGATTCCCTCTCTTATCCCTAGCGGATCTTGTTACTCTTGGGTGTTTGAGCACCCTAGACGGTTGAGGTCACCTCGAAGCCATACTCCATTGTGGTGAAGCTTCGTGGTGTTGCTGGGAGCCTCCAATTGTTGTGGAGATAGCCCCAACCTTGTTTGTAAAGGTTCGGTCGCCGCCTTCAAGGGCACCAATAGTGGAATCACGGCATCTTGCATTGTGTGAGGGCGTGAGGAGAATACGTTGGCCCTAGTGGCTTCTTGGGGAGCATTGTGCCTCCACACCGCTCTAACGGAGACGTACTTCCCCTTAAAAGGAAGGAACTTCGGTAACACATCCTCGTCTCCACCGGCTCCACTCTTGGTTACTTTGTGCCTTTACTCTTGCAAGCCTACTTGTGTTGTTTCCATTGCTTGCTTATGTGCTAGTTGTATTTGCATCATATAGGTTGCTCACCTAGTTGCATATCTAGACAACCTTTTTTGTTGCAAAGTTTAAATTGGTAAAGAAAAGCTTAAAAATTGTTAGTTGCCTATTCACCCCCCCCCTCTAGTCAACCATATCGATCCTTTCAATTGGTATCAGAGCCAGGTTTCTTTTTAAGGACTTTACCGTCTGAAGAGTATGGTTGATGTCGTAGATGATGTGGGAGAGCACTCCGGTGCGGATCTGATATCATCTACGGGAGATGGGGGTAACTCGATCTCACGTGAGGAATTCAATGTGGCTTTGGAAACATTGAAAACCTCCATGACGACCGAGGTCAAGGACATGTTTAAGGAATTCCTAGAAGGACTTAAACAATCTACCTCGCCGATGAAAGTGGGTGATCCCACAAACAAGGTGACGGATGCTACCTCCGACAAGGGGGAAGCTAACATTGAAAAGAGTCCTCCTATTAGTGGTAGAAATGGCACCGGCATCTTTGCCCATGTGGAACCCCCAATTTATGGAGGGCCGATCCCTTCCACACATTTGAATCATGCCGGTCCTCCTCCTAAATATGAGAAACATGAAGATTTTGATTCTTGGGTTTATTGCTTCAAGCGTCATTTAAAACATGTGAACACTAACCTTTGGAGAATCATTGAAGAAGGTTTCTATCCTCATGACCCAAGCAACTTCACCCCTCGAGAAGCCGTGGACAATCAATTCAATGAGAGTGCTCTCTTCATCATCCAAGATGCAATCCTTCCCGAAGATCTCCCTCATCTTCGACCTCATGCCATGGCTAAAGAAGCATGGAAATGTGTTGAGTCTCTCTATTGAGGAAGTGCTAGCATTCAACGCTCCAACTATGAAGTGGTGCAAGATGAAGCCGATGAGTTTGCAATGAAAGAAGATGAAGAACCTCGTGAGCTCTTTCGAAGAGTGACCAAACTCGCGGTTTCACTCCGAGATCATGGAAGCAAGGACACAGATGACAATTGGATCAAGCGCAAGTTCCTCAAGGCCATGATGCCCTACAATAAGGCCATGTCCTCCGTCATCCGTCAAAGACCGGACTTCCACTCCATGACCCCAAGTGAAGTGTTGGATGAGTTCGTTGCAATGAGCATCTTGGACAAGACCGCCGACAATGCGGTGCTCCGTTCTCAAAGGTCAAAGAAGACCAACCTTGCTTTGAAGGCCAAGGTCATCATGGAAGAAGAGGAAGAAGTGGAAGATGAGGAGAGCAATCCCGAAGACACCAAGTATGATTATCATGAGCACATGGCCCTTGCTTCAAGACAATTTTGGAGCAAGAAGAATTCAAGACCCAACTTCAACAAGAACAACTCAAGTGGCGTCAAGGGAAAGCAACGAGTTAGAACTTGCTTCAACTATGGCAATGTGAGCCATTTCATTGCGGATTGTCCTTACGAGAAGCGGGAAGACAATGGTGGCAAATTCATTCGAAAAGACAAAGCCAAGTCCTTCCCAAACAAGAACAACTTCACCAAGAAGACTCCAACTCGTGGGTTGGTGGTTCAAGAAGAATACCAAGAGGATGACGATGATGATGAAAGTGGAGAAACAATGGCTATGGCATCCGTTGCCATTGCTACTACTCCCCCGGTGTCTCTCTTTGATTCACCCAATGAAAACATCACCGCCAAGTGCCTCATGGCTAAAGCTTCAAACAAGGTAACCCCCAACATCACAACCACCATCATTACTAATCCCTCCTTGGAGGATTGCATTGATGAACATGTTGAGTCTAATGAGGAAGTGAATGAACTTGAGTCTTTTATGAGTAAGCTCAAGGGTAAGTCCAAGAAGAACTTTTTTGCTCTCTTGGAACAACTTGGCGAGGCCAATGACATGATCGAGGCTCACGAAGAAACCATCTCTAAGATGGAAGGTCATAGTCGTGACTATGCCGATGAGATATAGGATCTCTCTAATGCTCTCGAGGAAGAGCGTGTACATCGTTTGACTTTTGAGGAGTCACATAATGATGACCATGCTAAGTTAAAGAAAGATCTTGATCATGCTCTTGTCGTGTCTCGTGTGCTAACTTCTGAGAAGGCTAAACTTGGGGTTGATCATGCTAGACTCAAAGAGGAGTTTGAGATACTTGACAAGGCCCACAAGGTCTTGAAGGGTGCTCACGCTAACCTCAAGGAGTCTCATGCTCAACTCCAAGTTAAGCTAATCAAGGAAAAGGCCACCTTTCCTCATATGGTATTAATTGATAATGCATGCGCTACTAACCCGTGTTGTGAGCATGTGCATCTTGTGGAGGAGAATGCCAAGTTGAAGGATCAACTTGAGAAAGGCCTTGTGACATGCATTCAAGGTGAGAAAAACCTCAACGACCTTTTTAGCAATCAAAAGGAAGTTGTAGCCAAGGAAGGAATTAGGTTTGCACCCAAGTCCAAGAGCAAGAAGAAGAAGAACAACAAGACCAAACGTCCTCCTCCTCTCAAGCAAACGTTTGTGAAAGAGGGAGAGGGTGCTCCTAAGTAGAAGAAGGAAAAAGTGAAGGGAGTTGATGTCCAAAAGAGCAAGAGCGTTTCCTCAAACAAAGTCGGCGACTTTAACCCGTCATATGTGTTGTGCCATGCTAGTGATGGGCATGTTTATGCTAAATTTGTTGGTTCTCCTTATGAGTACATTGAGTGGTCTATTTGGGTTCCCAAGACCCTTGTTACTAACATCAAAGGACCCATTACTAAATGGGTACCTAAAACCAAGCATTGATCTCTTGTAGGTGTTTGCTTCCGGTGGGGGATCATGGTTGCTCGATAGTGGAGCAACAAATCATATGACCGGGAGCAAGGACTTGGTGGTGGACATGCAAGAGATTCCATCTATGCCCACCAATGTTGAGTGGGGTGATGCATCACATTCTAAGGTATTGGGTCTCGGCAAGGTTGTCATTTCTCATGATCTAACGATCGAGAAAGTCATGCTTGTTGAGTCCCTTGCATACAATTTGCTTTCCGTTCGTCAACTTGCACTCATGGGTTTTGCTACGTTCTTTGATATTGATACCGTGGCCCTCTTGTGGAGCAAGACTCTTAAAGTAGCCTTTGTTGGGCATGTCGAGAACGATCTCTATGTGATTAACTTTTCGGAGCGACCCAATAAGACCGCGACTTGCCTAATGGCTAAAGTTGACGTGGGATGGCTTTGGCATCGCCGTTTGGCCCACGTCAATATGAGATCTTTGCAAAGTCTTCTCAAGGGGGACCATGTTCGTGGACTAACAAATGTTAGTTTTGCCAAAGATCGTGCTTGCAGTGCTTGTATCGAAGGAAAGCTTCATGAAAAGGCTCACCCTCCATCAACCATCATCTACTCGAAGAGACCCTTGGAGCTCCTTCACATGGATCTCTTTGGGCCTCCATCTTTTGATAGTCTTGGAGGTAGAAAGTATTGCTTGGTGATTGTGGATGACTATTCAAGATACACTTGGGTATACTTCTTCAAGAGGAAGAGTGAGACTTAACAAACCGTCATCGACTTTGCAAATGAAGCTCAACGTCAACATAATGCAAAGATCTTGACAATAAGAAGTGACAACGGCACCGAGTTCAAGAACTACACCTTGGATGAGTTTCTCAGTGATGAGGGTATCAAGCATCAATATGCTGCACCCTATACCCCTCAACAAAATGGTGTAGCGGAGAGGAAGAACCGGACGTTGATGGATGCGGCAAGGACCATGATGGCGGAGTTCAAGTCTCCATACAACTTTTGGGCCGAAGCCATCAACACCGCATGTCATGCATCCAATCGGCTCTATCTCCACAAAGGCTTGAACAAGACCCCTTATGAGATTCTCACCAGCAACAAGCCCAACCTCAAGTACTTCCGGGTGTTCGGTTGTAAGTGTTTCATTCTCGAGAAAGGTGTTCGTTTGTCTAAATTTGAGGCTAGAGCTCATGAGGGCATATTTGTTGGTTATGCTACAAACTCTCATGCTTACCGTGTTCTCAACAAGTCCACCAGACTCATTAAGGAGACGTGTAACGTGGAGTTTGATGAAAATAACGGCTCCCAAGTGGAGCAAAGTGGTACTTGTGATGTAGGTGATGAAATTCCTCCCCAAGCCATAAGAAGAATGGGTATTGGTCAAATTCTACCCATTGAGGAACCCCTTGTGGCCGAAGGAGAAGGACAATGCTATACTCAAGTGGAGCCATCACCTCACCAAGACCCACACGCTTCCGAAGAATAAAGTGAAGGCCCTCAACCTCGTGAACAAGACCAAGGGCAAGATCAACCTCAAGATGGTGGTGAACCTCTAAATGATGCCCAAGGTCAAGTTCTCCCCCTCGAGCAAGTTCAAGATCAAGAGCAAGCTCAAGATCAAGAACAAGCTCAAGGCGGCGCTCAAGATGATCAAGTCAACCCTCCTCCTTCCACACCCGACGAGAAATTAGAACGTCGTGCCATGAAGATTGCTTCCAAGCTCACCACCCAAGGCCATCTCATGGAAAATGTGGTTGGAAGCCTAAGAAAGGGGGTAAGCACTCATAGACAATTAGCAAACTATTGTGAACATCACGCGTTTGTCTCTTGTGTTGAACCCCAAAAGGTCTATGAGGCGCTCGAAGACTCGGATTGGCTCAATGCCATGCATGAAGAACTCAACAACTTCGAGTACAACAAAGTATGGAGATTGGTGCCAAGGCCATCGGGGGACCACAACGTCATTGGAACCAAGTGGATCTTCAAGAACAAGTAAGATGCTCATGGGAACATCGTTCGCAACAAGGCAAGATTGGTAGCACAAGGCTACTCCCAAGTCGAGGGTATTGACTACGGTGAAACCTTTGCTCCCGTTTGTTGATTGCCTATGCTTCCCATCACAACTTTAAGTTGCAACAAATGGATGTGAAAAGTGCTTTTCTTAATGGTCCTATTAATGAGTTGGTCTATGTCAAGCAACCCCCCGGGTTCGAGGATCCCTACTTTCCGGATCATGTGTATCAACTCGATAAGGCACTCTATGGCCTTAAACAAGCCCCACGTGCGTGGTATGACCACCTTACCGAGTTGTTACAAGATCATGGATTTGAGGTGGGGTTAATCGACCCCACTCTTTTTATTAAGAAGGTCAAAGGGGAGTTGTTTGTATGCCAACTATATGTTGATGATATTATCTTTGGTTCTCCTAACAAAGCTTTCAATGAGGAATTTGCCGCTCTCATGACCTCCAAGTTCAAGATGTCTTCGATGGGAGAGTTGAAGTTCTTCCTTGGTTTTGACGCCAAACAAAGAAGGGAAGGAACCTTCATCAACGAAGCCAAATACACTCAAGACATGCTAAAAAGATTCAAGCTAAGTGGTGTCAAGCCGACTACTAGACCAATGCCCACCAAGTGCCAACTTGACATTGATCCCAATGGTAAAGCGGTGGATCAAAAGGTATATCGCTCAATGATTGGCTCCTTGCTTTACCTTTGTGCATCTAGACCGGATATCATGTTGAGTGTGGGGATGTGTGCATGGTTTCAAGCCGCACCGAAGGAAAGTCACTATGTGGCGGTCAAGCGAATCTTTCGATATTTGGCTCATACCCCAAACTTTGGCTTATGGTACCCAAGAGGGGCAATCTTCAAGCTTGAAGGATTTACGGATTCTGATTGGGCGGGAGACAAAGTGGATAGGAAGTCTAGTTCCGGAGGGTGCCAATTTCTTGGGTGCTCTTTGGTGAGTTGGTCTTCCAAGAAGCAAAGTTGTGTGTCTCTCTCGTCCACCTAAGCGGAGTATGTGGCGGCCGGTAGTTGTTGTGCACAACTCTTATGGATGAGGCAAACTTTAAAGGAATCTGGTGTCATTTGTGACAAAGTGCCTCTTTGGTGTGACAACGAAAGTGCCATCAAGATTTCTCTCAACCCGATGCAACACTTCAAGACGAAGCATATTGAGATTCGGTATCATTTCATCCGGGATCACATTAGGCGAGGGGAGATCGAGCTCAAGTATGTCAACACTCATGATAACCTTACAGATATCTTCACGAAGCCCTTGGATGAAGCAAGATTTCGCGAGTTAAGGCATGAGCTAAATATCATTGATTTGAGCAATGTGACTTGAACCCTTGCACCCCCCACCACACTCATCTTGTTGTCTAGTTTATGTGTAGGCATGGACATAGGGGGAGTGTTGTTCTCTCAATGAACTCTCCCTCCCCCCCATTATGCATAAAACGATCATCTCTTTCACATTAGCCATTTTTTATGGTACTTGTGCTTCAAAGACAAGTTTTGGTCATGGGCCCAAGGATAATTCTTTGCGGTGCCATACCAATTGACTCAAACATAGGTGGCTCCGGCCACCGCCCTCTCCTGAGAGAGGCCAGAGCTCGCTCTTCTTTCGTGTGGTTGTCTTGAAGGAGTGGGTTCTGGATCTTTGTGTGTGTGTTGCCTTGTTGGTCTTTTTTTTGACCTTGCTTTCCGTTCTTTTTTTTTGCTTGAGTTTTTGTCTAGAGGCATTTTTTTGGTTGCTGGCGGTACTACCGCTGCTGGCGAGCGGTACTACCGCTCTAAGCGGTACTACCGCCCTCCAGCGCGGTACTACCGCTGTGAGGCGCGGGCAGGGGTTTATATCGGGGCAGGGGGAGTTTTCTTCTCCCCCATACCCATTCGCACGCCCCCTCGCTCTGTTCCTCTCTCCCCAGCAACCGGCGCCACGGGAGGGCTCTGGCGGATCTCCCTCTCCGGGGCGTCCCTCTCCATTTCCTTCGGTGGAGACGATCCCCACCTTGTCCTCTTGCCATGGATGCCGGTATTGCCCCCGTTCCCTCATTCTTCTTGTCTAGATTTCCAATCTAGCATCTTAGGGGCAGTAGCAGTTGCATCTCTAGATTTTTGGCCAAATCTAGGCTTGAGTAGGATGGAGAATGCTTCTAGGCAGTTTGGATTGATGTTCAGTTGGAGTATTTTTGAATTTGGTAGGACGGTAGTGCCGGATCTGACCACGGTAGTAGGAAACTGCTGTTTCCCCATCTCGAGCGGTACTACCGCTCTCTGTGGAGCGGTACTACCGCTTGGAGCGGTACTACTGCTAGCAGGTCGTGGTACTACCGCCCCCTACCAGCTTCCATTATGCTCTTACCTCTCAGTGATCTTTTTGCTTGTGTTTTTTGGCTTATGCTCGTTCTTTCTGGTTGTTTGCGTGTTCTTGTGTGTGGTTCCAGGTGATGAGCTTCCTGAGCATCCGGCTCGTCGTGTCAACCCCGGTCGTGCCACGTCCAAGCACTACCGCACCACTGAGTCTGCCGGAGGTTCCTCTAGTGCTCCACCTCCACCTCCACCTCAACTCCAAAAGAAGACTGGTGTCAAGCCGAAGCACTCTGGCAAAACCGTGACAGAAATGCAACCCAAAGAGTTCTGGGCAAGGCATCGCCGCAACCCCTATGAGGCTGACCAAGATCCCACTTTGATCAACCGTCCGTTCTGGAACAGGTTCTAGTTTGCCATCTTCTTTGATGTTCTCAAGGCCAAGAAGAATCTCTTTGTCAACGTGCACTCCATCGACACCGACCATATGGAGAAGGATCCTGAGTATTTTGGTGAAGCTCTTGAGATGTGCACTCAACTGAACATTCTTGGGATCATGCTATTCAACAAAGATTTTGATGTTGATATTGTGGCTCAATTCTATGCTACGATTCATCTTGGGACTGATGAGGACATGACACTGACTTGGATGACCAATGGCAAGCTGCTTTCAGTCAAGTGGAAAGCTTTCATGGAGTTGATTGGGGTACAAGATCTAGGACTTGGGTCTCCTATTGGCTTTCGCCCACACCGCAACACCAACGCCACTCACAAGCAAGCTCTATGGCCCTACTGCACTTTGAGGATCAACCCTGAGACTAAGAAGGAAACTTATGAGCTGCCTGCCTATCTGGATATCCTTCACCGTATCTTTAGAGAGACTCTT
This sequence comes from Triticum timopheevii, assembly GCA_963921465.1. NCBI lineage: Eukaryota > Viridiplantae > Streptophyta > Magnoliopsida > Poales > Poaceae > Triticum > Triticum timopheevii. The sequence continues at coordinate 449,882,215 of OY997272.1, read as the reverse complement.
TTCCCTCGTATCGGGAATCTGGATCAGGTTCACTCCTATCTCGTGGACATGCTTCTCTTTTGCCAGCGTCAGAAGGAACAGAACACCGAAGAGTCCCTGGATATCTCTCATGTTATGTGGTCTGAGCTGTTGTCTGCTATCTCCGAGCGCAAGTGCCCGATTTACGGTCCGTTCATCATGCTGCTTATTGAGAAGGCCTGGGCTCGTGTCTATCCCAAGGTGATGCTGGAAACTGGAGAGTTGGTTTCTCATGACATCAAGCGTCTAAGGAAGAAGGATAACTAGGGCACTCAGGCCCCTAAGACTGGAGTTCCTTCGTCTGCTACTGCCATGGAGACCGAGAAGGAGTCTGGGGCTGAGGATGATGATGATGACTACATGCCTTCTGCGGCAGAGCCCTCTTGGGCAAAAAAACTCAAGTCTAAGATGAAGAAGTTGTTCTGCATGGAGGCTCACGGTCAGTACATGACCCATGTGGCTGAGAAGAAGGCTCGAGGTCGCCACAAGGAGCTCACGCGTCAGTTGGGTGCTTCAGTTAACACTGGATCTGAGGACCAGCTTACTGAGGAGGAGGAGTGGATTCAGCAGCACTGCCCGTGGACTGTTTCTGATGCTGAGCACTTCCTAACCGACGACGATGGCGCAGATGATCCCGCTGACATCTGATGTGTGTGTCCGTCTACTGCTCTCCTTTTTGGTGTCTCAATGCCAAAGGGGGAGAGAATTTAGGGATTTGTGCTTTGTGTCTTCCGTCTTCTTTGTTTGTGTTTTCCTCGCTATTTGCTTTGGTTGGTTTGTGTCAGTGAGACCTATGTTGGTTTGTGTCAGTGAGACCTAAGTTCCCGTCATATGGTGTGAGACATATGCTACCTTATATTTCCAGTATCATTATCTATGTCACCATATCTTACGAGTTGCATGCTTATCTTGTTAAGTTTATCTATGCTCCTCTCATATATCATGCTTAGGTGTTTTGTCGGTCTCTAAAATGTAGGGGGAGCATTGATCCTAGTATGTATGACGTGCAGTCCAAAGCACTTATCGAGATAGCACACATATAGCCCATCTACATTTTAGGACGTGGGTTTTTGCACTTGTCCTTTATCTCTCTTGTTTGTGCAAATCCCGTATTGTCATCAATCCACCAAAAAGGGGGAGATTGTAAGGGCATAGTTATCCCCAAGATGTTTTGGTGATTGATGACAATGCTTTTGCGGACTAATCATGTGCGTTAAGTTCTTTCAGAGATTCATCCATTGGCACGAGACGATTACCTCCCTTCGGTGTTTTATTCAAGACGGTGTAGCTCCTTCGCTTCGTTGTTGGTGGACTAGTTTCCTAGGAGTCACCGTACTATCAAGAGGGGATCCGTTTTGGTAAGACTTGGGTGGAATCAACACGTACACATCCTTATCACACCCGCCGTCTTCCTTCCGCATCTTTGGAGCTGCCCCTTTTCTTTCGTTCCTGCTCCGCTCTGTCCCAGCGGTAGTACCGCGGTCAACAGCGGTAGTACCGCCGAAGCTCTCCAGCGGTAGTACCGCTTGCGGGCTTCGGCCGTAGTACCGTAGTTGTTCCGCGCTACTACCGCCTCAATTCGAGACCGGTGTTTCTCGTGTCGGGTTTTGCGGTACTAGGAGTGGTAGTAGTGGCGGTAGTACCGCTCCAAGCGGTAGTACCGCTCTTACTCCCGCAGTAGTACCGCTCTAGGGCCAGGGCCCTGTCTTCCTCGTCAGCGCGGTAGTACCGCTGGGTAGGGAGCGGTAGTACCGCTCTCAGCGGTAGTACCGCCCTGCCCCAGCAGTAGTACCGCTCTGTGCGGGGATGTACAGTGGGGTAACGGTTGGATTGTTTCCCCCACTATATAAAGGGGTCTTCTTCCCCAAAGTTGACCCACCTCTTTCCCCCAAAGCTCCATTGTTTCTCCAAGCTCCATTTTCACCCGATCTCTCTCCCTAGCCAATCAAACTTGTTGATTTGCTCGGGATTGGTAGAGAAGGCCCCGATCTACACTTCCACCAAGAGAAATTTGATTCCCTCTCTTATCCCTAGCGGATCTTGTTACTCTTGGGTGTTTGAGCACCCTAGACGGTTGAGGTCACCTCGAAGCCATACTCCATTGTGGTGAAGCTTCGTGGTGTTGTTGGGAGCCTCCAATTGTTGTGGAGATAGCCCCAACCTTGTTTGTAAAGGTTCGGTCGCCACCTTCAAGGGCACCAATAGTGGAATCACGACATCTCGCATTGTGTGAGGGCGTGAGGAGAATACGGTGGCCTAGTGGCTTCTTGGGGAGCATTGTGCCTCCACACCGCTCTAACGGAGACGTACTTCCCCTTAAAAGGAAGGAACTTCGGTAACACATCCTCGTCTCCACCGGCTCCACTCTTGGTTACTTCGTGCCTTTACTCTTGCAAGCCTACTTGTGTTGTTTCCATTGCTTGCTTATGTGCTAGTTGTATTTGCATCATATAGGTTGCTCACCTAGTTGCATATCTAGACAACCTTTTTTGTTGCAAAGTTTAAATTGGTAAAGAAAAGCTTAAAAATTGTTAGTTGCCTATTCACCCCCCTCTAGTCAACCATATCGATCCTTTCAACGTGATCCAAATCAACTAAACCATGTCCGATCATCACGTGAGATGGAGTATTTTTCAATGGTGAACATCACTATGTTGATCATATCTACTATATGATTCACGCTCGACCTTTCGGTCTCCGTGTTCCGAGGCCATATCTGTATATGCTAGGCTCGTCAAGTTTAACCTGAGTATTCCGCGTGTGCAACTGTTTTGCACCCGTTGTATTTGAACGTAGAGCCTATCACACCCGATCATCACGTGGTGTCTCAGCACGAAGAACTTTCGCAACGGTGCATACTCAGGGAGAACACTTCTTGATAATTTAGTGAGAGATCATCTTAAAATGCTACCGTCAAACAAAGCAAGATAAGATGCATAAAGGATAAACATCACATGCAATCAATATAAGTGATATGATATGGCCATCATCATCTTGTGCTTGTGATCTCCATCTCCGAAGCACCGTCGTGATCACCATCGTCACCGGCGCGACACCTTGATCTCCATCATAGCATCGTTGTTGTTACGCCATCTATTGCTTCTACGACTATCGCTACCGCTTAGTGATAAAGTAAAGGAATTGCAGGGCGTTTGCATTTCATACAATAAAGCGACAACCATATGGCTCCTGCCAGTTGCCGATAACTTCGGTTACAAAACATGATCATCTCATACAATAAAATATAGCATCACGTCTTGACCATATCACATCACAACATTCCCTGCAAAAACAAGTTAGACGTCCTCTACTTTGTTGTTGCAAATTTTACGTGTCTGCTACGGGCTGAGCAAGAACCGTTCTTACCTATGCATCAAAACCACAACGATAGTTCATCAAGTTAGTGATGTTTTAACCTTCGCAAGGACCGGGCGTAGCCACACTCGTTTCAACTAAAGTGAGAGAGACAGACACCCGTCAGTCACCTTTAAGCAACGAGTGTTCGTAACGGTGAAACCAGTCTCGCATAAGCGTACGCGTAATGTCGGTCCGGGCCGCTTCATCTCACAATACCGCTGAACCAAAGTATGACATGCTGGTAAGCAGTATGACTTGTATCGCCCACAACTCACTTGTGTTCTACTCGTGCATATAACATCAACGCATAAAACCTAGGCTCGGATGCCACTGTTGGGGAACGTAGTAATTTCAAAAAAATTCCTACGCACACGCAAGATCATGGTGATGCATAGCAACGAGAGGGGAGAGTGTTATCCACGTACCCTCGTAGACCGTAAGCGGAAGCGTTATGACAACACGGTTGATGTAATCGTACGTCTTCACGATCCGACCGATCCAAGTACCGAACGTACGACACCTCCGAGTTCAGCACACGTTCAGCTCGATGACGATCCCCGGACTCCGATCCAGCAGGGTGTCGGGGATGAGTTCCGTCAGCACGACGGCGTGGTGACAATGATGATGTTCTACTGATGCAGGGCTTTGCCTAAGCACCGCAATGATATGACCAAGGTGGAATATGGTGGAGGGGGGCACCGCACACGGCTAAGGAATGATCACGAAGATCAACTTGTGTGTCTATGGTGTGCCCCTGCCCCCGTATATAAAGGAGTGGAGGAGGGGGAGGGCCGGCCCTCTCTATGGCGCGCCCTAGGGGAGTCCTACTCCCACCGGGAGTAGGATTCCCCCTTTCCTAGTAGAACTAGGAGCCCTTCCATGTAGTAGGAGTAGGAGAGAAGGAAAGGGAAGAGAGAAGGGAAGGAAGGAGGGGGCGCAGCCCCTCCCCCTAGTCCAATTTGGACTAGGCCTTGGGGGGGCGCGCGGCCTGCCCTAGGCAGCCCTTCTCTCTTTCTCGTATGGCCTAATAAGGCCCAATACTTCTCCCGACGAATTCCCGTAACTCTCCGGTACTCCAAAAAATACCCGAATCACTCAAAACCTTTTCGAAGTCCGAATATAGTCGTCCAATATATCGATCTTTACGTCTCAACCATTTCGAGACTCCTCGTCATGTCCCCGATATCATCCGGGACTCCGAACTCCTTCGGTACATCAAAACTCATAAACTCATAATAAAACTGTCATCGAAACCTTAAGCATGCGGACCCTACGGGTTCGAGAACTATATAGACATGACCTAGAACTGTTTCCGGTCAATAACCAATAGCGGAACCTGGATGCTCATATTGGCTCCTACATATTCTACGAAGATCTTTATCGGTCAAACCGCATAACAACATACGTTGTTCCCTTCATCATCAGTATGTTACTTGCCCGAGATTCGATCGTCGGTATTCAATACCTAGTTCAATCTCATTACCTGCAAGTCTCTTTACTCGTTACGTAATGCATCATTCCGTAACTAACTCATTAGCTACATTGCTTGCAAGGCTTATAGTGATGTGCATTACCGAGAGGGCCCAGAGATACCTCTCCGATAATCGGAGTGACAAATCCTAATCTCGAAATACGCCAACCCAACATGTACCTTTGGAGACACCTGTAGAGCTCCTTTATAATCACCCAGTTACGTTGTGACGTTTGGTAGCACACAAATTGTTCCTCCGGTAAACGGGACTTGCATAATCTCATAGTCATAGGAACATGTATAAGTCATGAAGAAAGCAATAGCAACATACTAAACGATCAAGTGCTAAGGCTAACGGAATGGGTCAAGTCAATCACATCATTCTCCTAATGATGTGATCCCATTAATCAAATGACAACTCTTTTGTCTATGGCTAGGAAAGTTAACCATCTTTGATTCATGAGCTAGTCAAGTAGAGGCATACTAGTGACACTATGTTTGTCTATGTATTCACACATGTATTATGTTTCCGGTTAATACAATTCTAGCATGAATAATAAACATTTATCATGAAATAAGGAAATAAATAATAACTTTATTATTGCCTCTAGGGCATATTTCCTTCACATGTTACGGGACTTGCAAACCTTAACACAAAAATTTCTCAATTTCACAATTACTCAACTAGCACGACTCTAATATCACCATCTTTATATCTCAAAACAATTATCAAGTATCAAACTTCTTATAGTATTCAATGCACTCTATATGAAAGTTTTTGTTATACCCATCTTGGATGCCCATCATATTAGGACTAAATTTATAACCAAAGCAAATCGCCATGTTGTTCTAAAAGAATCTCAAAATAATATAAGTGAAGCATGATATTTTTTCATCTATTTCTACAAAATAAAACCACCGTCGTGCTCTAAAAGATATAAGTGAAGCACTAGAGCAAACGACAAACTACTCCAAAAGATATAAGTGAAGATCAATGAGTAGTCGAATAATTATGTAACTATGTGAAAACTCTCTAATATTTAAGAATTCCAGATGTTGGTATTTTATTCAAATAGCAAGTAAAACAAAATAAAATAAAATGACGCTCCAAGTAAAACACATATCATGTGGTGAATAAAAATATAGCTCCAAGTAAAGTTACCGATGAACGAAGACGAAAGAGGGGATGCCATCCGGGGCATCCCCAAGCTTAGGCTCTTGGTTGTCCTTGAATATTACCTTGGGGTGCCTTGGGCATCCCCAAGCTTAGGCTCTTGCCACTCCTTATTCCATAGTCCATCGAATCGTTACCCAAAACTTGAAAACTTCACAACACAAAACTCAGCAGAAACCTCGTAAGCTCCGTTAGTATAAGAAAATAAATCACCACTTAGGTACTTTTGTGAACTCATTCTAAATTCATATTGGTGTAATATCTACTGTATTCCAACTTCTCTATGGTTCATACCCTCCGATACTACTCAGAGAGGGTGTTTGTTTCCAGGGACTTATTGGTTTATGGACTTCAAAAAATCCCTATAAGTCCCATCTAAACCAAACAGGAGGGACTTATAGAGACTTAAAGTGGTGATTTGGGACTTATCAAAAAAGACTCTCACGGAGGAACTTATAGGGACTTTTCCATCGATTACCCCTGCCCTGCACCTACCCTATCGCTTCCCTGCATCCCCGCTTCGCTCCTTCCCCGCACCCTGCTCCAATCGCCGCCACCGCCGACAGTGCCCTGAACCGCCGCCGCCATGGCCGACGATGAGGAGGACCGGATCCCCTTCTTCTCTCAGTTCCCCTCGCATCATCAGGCATCCTAGGGCTCATCCGCCAGCGGAAATCTCGGGAGGGGAATGGGATTCTTGGATCTCAACAGCAACGTCGATGTGTTATGAACAAGTGTTATTTCGGTTGTCACTATTCTGTAATTTGATTTTATGAACAAGGGTTATGAACAAGTGTTTTATTACTAGGGGTAACATGGTCTTTTAGCATGTTATTTAATAATCTCTAGGTCATGATAAGTCTCTATAAACAAATAGGTAGGGATTCGGGACTTATAAGTTGAGACTTAAAAAAGTCTTAGGACTTATGAAACAAACAGGGCCATAGATTCATCAAAATAAGCAAACAACACATAGAAAACAGAATCTGTCAAAAACAGAACAGTCTATAGTAATCTGTATCATTCGGATACTTGTATAACTCCAAAAATTCTGAAATACATTGGTGGACCTGAGGAATTTGTCTATTAATCATCTGCAAAAAGAATCAACCTAACAACACTCTCCAGTAAAAAAATGGCAGCTAATCTCGTGAGCGCAAAAGTTTCTGTTTTTTACAGCAAGATCGCAAAGACTTCACCCAAGTCTTCCCAAAGGTTCTACTTGGCACAAACACTAATTAAAACATAAAACCACATCTAACTAGAGGCTAGATAGATTATTTATTACTAAACAGGAGCAAAAAGCAAAGAGCAAAAATAAAATTGGGTTGCCTCCCAACAAGCGCTAACGTTTAACGCCCCTAGCTAGGCACGATAATTTCAATGATGCTCACATAAGAGATAAGAATTGAAACATAACGAGAGCATCACGAAGAATATGACTAGCACATTTAAGTCTAACCCACTTACTATGCATAGGTATTTTGTGAGCAAATAACTTATGGGAACAATAATCAACTAGCATAGGAAGGCAAAACAAACATAACTTCAAGATTTTAAGCACATAGAGAGGAAACTTGATGCAATTCCTACAAGAATATATTCCTCCCTCATAATAATTTTCAGTAGCATCATGAATGAATTCAACAATATAACCATCACATAAAGCATTCTTTTCATGATCTACAAGCATAGAAAATTTACTACTCTCCACATAAGCAAAATTCTTCTCATTCGGAATAGTGGGAGGATCATAAGAAACTTGAATACTACAAATTGTTTCCACATTAAAAGAGTAATGTTTAGAAAAAGGGTAATCATAATCATGACAAGTTTTAATATAATCATCACTACTTTTTATAGCATAAGTGTCATCACAATAATCATCATAAATAGGAGGCATGCTATTATCATAATAAATTTGCTCATCAAAACTTGGGAGGCTAAAAATATCATCTTCATTAAACATAGCATCTCCAAGCTTGGGACAAACATTAATTGCAGCAAATAAATTCTCAAACACGTCATTCTCATCAAACATAGCATCCCCAAGCTTGAGCCTTTTCATATCATAAGCATAATCACTCTCATCGTTAATATTATGGATAGCACCAATAGTATAGCATTTATCATCATCACAATGAGTAATAGGAGCAACATCATTTGGGAGGGATACCTTTTTACCTTTGCTTCTCCGTCTTTTCTTTTTCTTCTTCGCATCATGTGTGGGTTTGATCCTCTTTTTGGAGCTCCTTATTAATGAGATTGGTTGAATAGAAGGCTCCTCCTCGTTACCTGATTCATCATAAGAAAGAATATGAGGATACTGGGAAATCTCTTCCCTTTCATTAGTATTCTCTTCATCTTCTATTTGTTTTATTGTCTTTATGTAATTGGCAATATAAGGATTTTCAATGCAATTCATCGCACAATACATATAAATTTCCTCTAGATCAAAATCAAGAACTTTATCAAGGACAAATTCTGGAAGATCCTTAGTTATACGTTTCATTTCTTCATAACCCAAAAGCAAACTAAGTTCATTATGATGTGCAAGGGAAATCAAGTCATCACAATTTTTGGGCACGATTCGATCATGAAACAATTTGCATTGGAGATTTAAATGACCATGTTCATTGCAAAGTTCACAAGTACGGCTAAGAAAATTTAAATTTTCAGAACAAACATCTAGCCTCTCTTGCAACCATTTAGTTTCTACATACTTATGCCTCTTGCAAAATCTATCTTCCCTATTTGGTGTGTACTTGCAAACTCTATGTACTCCACAAAAGTTGACATACTTATAAGAGACATTTTCATCATGACTAGTTCAATCATCATTAGTACTATGGATATTCAAAGAGTTCATAATAACAACATTGCAATCATGCTCATCATTCAAATATTTAGTGCAAAACATTCTAATGCATCCTTCCTCTAACAATTGAGCAAAAATTATCGGAATCCTTATTTTCACGGAAAACATTAAAAAGATGAAACATATGAGGCTCCCTCAATTCCATTTTTTGTAGTTTTCTTTTATAGACTAAACTAGTGATAAAATAAGAAACTAAAAGGTTCGATTACAAAATCTAAAGATATACCTTCAAGCACTAACCTCCCCGGCAATGGCGCCATAAAGGAGCTTGATGTCTACTACATAACCTTCTTATTGTAGACGTTGTTGGGCCTCCAAGTGCAGAGGTTTGTAGGACAGTAGCAAATTTCCCTCAAGTGGATGACCTAAGTGAAGGAAATATGCCCTAGAGGCAATAATAAAGTTGTTATTTATATTTCCTTATATCATGATAAATTTTTATTATTCATGCTAGAATTGTATTAACCGAAAACTTAGTACATGTGTGAATACATAGACAAACAGAGTGTCACTAGTATGCCTCTACTTGACTAGCTCATTGAATCAAAGATGGTTATGTTTTCTAGCCATAGACATGAGTTGTCATTTGATTAAAGGGATCACATCATTACATAATGACATGATTAACTTGACCCATTCAGTTAGCTCAGCACTTGATTGTTTAGTATTGCTATTGCTTTCTTCATGACTTACACATGTTCCTATGACTATGAGATTATGCAACTCCCGAATACCGGAGGAACACTTTGTGTGCTACCAAACGTCACAACATAACTGGGTGATTATAAAGGTGCTCTACAGGTGTCTCTGATGGTACTTGTTGAGTTGGCATAGATCGAGATTAGGATTTGTCACTCCAATTGTTGGAGAGGTATCTCTGGGCCCTCTCGGTAATGCACATCACTATAAGCCTTGCAAGCAATGTGACTAACGAGTTAGTTGCGGTATGATGCATTACGGAACGAGTAAAGAGACTTGCTGGTAATGATATTGAACTAGGTATTAAGATACCGACGATCGAATCTCGGGCAAGTAACATACCAATGACAAAGGGAACAACGTATGTTGTTATGCGGTTTGACCGATAAAGATCTTCATAGAATATGTGGGAACCAATATGAGCATCCAGGTTCCGCTATTGGTTATTGACCAGTGATGAGTCTCGGTCATGTCTACATAGTTCTCGAACCCGTAGGGTCCGCACGCTTAACGTTCTATGACAATTGGTATTATGAGTTTATGTGTTTTGATGTATCGAAGGTAGTTCGGAGTCCCGGATATGATCACGGACATGACGAGGAGTCTCGAAATGGTCGAGACATAAAGATCGATATATTGGATGACTATATTTGGACATCGGAATGGTTCCGGGTGAGTTCGGGCATATACCGGAGCACCAGGAGGTTACCGAATCCCCCCGGGAGGTATATGGGCCATAGTGGGAGAGAGGAGAAGGGAGCAAAGGAGGGGGCGCCCCCCCAAGCCCAATCCGAATTGGGAGGGGGGTCGGCCCCCCTTTCCTTCCTCCTTCCTCCCCCTTCCTTCCACTCCTAGTCCAACTAGGGAAGGGGGGAATCCTACTCCCCGTGGGAGTAGGACTCCCCATGGGGCACGCCATAGGAGGTCCGGCCCTCCCCCTCCACTCCTTTATATACGGGGGAGGGGGGCACCCCATAGACACACAAGTTGATCATTGATCTTTTAGCCATGTGCGGTGCCCCCCTCCACCATAATCCACCTCGGTCATATCATCGTAGTACTTAGGCGAAGCCCTTCGCCGGTATCTTCATCATCACCATCATCATGCCGTCGTACTGACGACGCTCCTCCTCGAAGCTCTACTGGATCGTGAGTTCATGGGATGTCACCGAGCCGAACGTGTGCAGATCGCGGAGGTGCCGTACGTTTGGTAATAGGATCGGTCGATCGTGAAGACGTACGACTACATCAACCGCGTTGTCATAATGCTTCCGCTTACAGTCTACGAGGGTACATGGACAACACTCTCCCCTCTCGTTGCTATGCATCACCATGATCTTGCGTGTGCATAGAAATATTTTTGAAATTAGTACGTTTCCCAACACTAAGGTTTATCAATCAATGGGAGGCGTAGGATGAAGATGGTCTCTCTCAAACAACCCTGCAATCAATTAACAAAGAGTCTCTTGTGTCCCCAACACACCCAATACAATGGTAAATTGTATAGGTGCACTAGTTCGGTGAAGAGATGGTGATACAAGTGCAATATGGATGGTAGATATGGGTATTTGTAATATGAAAATATAAAAACAGCAAGGTAACTAATGATAAAAGTGAGCACAAACGGTATTGCAATGCTTCAAAACAAGGCCTAAGGTTCATACTTTCACTAGTGCAAGTTCTCTTAACAATAATAACATAATTGGATCATATAACTATCCCTCAACATGCAACAAAGAGTCACTCCAAAGTCACTAATAGCAGAGAACAAACAAAGAGATTATTGTAGGGTACGAAACCACCTCAAAGTTATCCTTTCTGATCGATCTATTCAAGAGTCCGTAGTAAAATAACACGAAGCTATTCTTTCCGTTCGATCTATCCTAGAGTTCATACTAGAATAACACCTTAAGACACAAATCAACCAAAACCCTAATGTCACCTAGATACTCCAATGTCACCTCAAGTATCCATGGGTATGATTATACGATATGCATCACAAAATCTCAGATTCATCTATTCAACCAACACAAAGAACTTCAAAGAGTGCCCCAAAGTTTCTACCGGAGTCTCAAGACGAAAACGTGTGCCAACCCCTATGCATAAGTTCACAAGGTCACTGAACCCGCAAGTTGATCACCAAAACATACATCAAGTAGATCACGTGAATATCCCATTGTCACCACAGATAAGCACATGCAATACATACATCAAGTGCTCTCAAATCCTTAAAGACTCAATCCGATAAGATAACTCCGAAGGGAAAACTCAATCCATTACAAGAGAGTAGAGGGGGAGAAACATCATAAGATCCAACTATAATAGCAAAACTCGTGATACATCAAGATCGTGCCAAATCAAGAACACGAGAGAGAGAGAGAGAGAGAGAGAGAGAGAGAGAGAGAGATCAAACACATAGCTACTGGTACACACCCTCAGCCCCGAGGGTGAACTACTCCCTCCTCGTCATGAAGAGCGTCGGCATGATGAAGATGGCCACCGGTGAGGGATTCCCCCTCCTGCAAGGTGCCGGAATAGGGTCCCGATTGGTTTTTGGTGGCTACAGAGGCTTGCGGCGGTGGAACTTTCGATCTAGGTTATGTTCTGGAAGTTTGGGTATATATAAGAGGTGTTGGCGTCGGGAACAAGTCAGGGGGGTCTCCGAGGCGGCCACGAGGTAGGGGGCGCGCCCCCACCCTCGTGGTGGCCTCGGGACTCTTCTGGTCCATCTCCGGTACTCCGTGGGCTTCTTCTGGTCCAAAAACAATCTTCGAGAAATTTTAGGTCAATTGGACTCCGTTTGGTTTTCCTTTTCTGCGATATCAAAAACAAGGAAAAACTGAAACTGGCACTGGGCTCTAGGTTAATAGGTTAGTCCCAAAAATCATATAAAATAGCATAAAATAGCATATTAAAGCCCATTAAACATCCAAAACAGATAATATAATGGCATGGAACAATCAAAAATTATAGATACGTTGGAGACGTATCATCGGATCAGACCTACGGAAAGCAATGAAGATTATAGCTTGGAATTACTAGGGTTTAGAGAACGGCCCGACAGTTCATAGCCTCCTAGATCTTGGGAGGCAGTTTGCGCAATAAGTATCCAGGCCAAAAGGTTGTGTCTCAAGCCTATTGAAAACCTGGTGACTCGCACTTTTGGGCTGGTCTAATGGCGGCAAAGAAACATCTTTTCCGCTTTGTATTATTTGCGATAAAAGATGGGCTAGAGATTGGTTGCTGGGAGGACAACTGGCTAGACAATGCCAGCTCTGAGAACAATATATAGCTTTGTACCACATTGTTTGCAATAAGAATGATACTCTTGGACAAGTGTTGAGTTCTTTCCCACCATTTTTTTTCTTCGGGCGGGATTTGATTGGTCCTTGTCTTATCTCATGGCAAAATATTTTACCCCAAATGGATTCAATTACTCTATGGTTCCTTCACAGTCGACTCTATGTATTGTGCCCTCACGCACTCATAGGTTCCTGTGGATAATAACAAGAAAATTTGGAAGTCAAAGATGCCACTGAAGTTAAAATCTTCACATGGTATCTTCGAAGGGAGTTGTGCTGACCAAAGACAATCTCGCCTGTTGCAATTGGCAAGGAAGCAAGAAGTGTAGTTTTTGTAGTCATGTTAAGAATATCAAGCACCTCTTTTCTCAATGCAAGTTTGCATGTTCTACATGGCTAGTCATCCAAATACCGTCCAATCTATATCCTCTCACAAGTGTTGCCAATATTTGTAGTCATTGGTTGGATGATATTCCAAATAGGTTCGGAATCCTAATAAGGGTGCGAGTGTATGCCTTATTATGGTTGTTGTGGCTATGGAGAAATGATTTGGTTCTCAATGGCAAAAACTCTATTCCTTTGCAAGCAATTTACCGATAACGCATTGGCTTAGTACATGGTCTATGCTACACTAAACTGAGTACTAACCATTGTTTAAGTTGGTGTGTATGCAGCTAGAGCAGGTGGTTAGGGAGGTTTTTACCCAACATGGCTAGCAGCATAATTTCCGGATCAGTCCACCACCACCTTCGACATAGGCATATTGTTGTTCTTTTACGAATTTACTAGTGCCAATATGCTGCTTTTTTCTTGTCAGACTGTTTGCGTTTGGCTGTGTGCATCCTAACTATGTAGAGACCGGGTGTTACTTATTATGCTTTGTATTGACTTGATGCTATATTTTGGGTTAATAAAAGTTCCCTTTATCGAAAAAGAGCATGGGAGGCAAGAGGCCCTTAATGGTCTATTTATATCAGAATCTAAGGTTTTTGAGAAGGAGTTGCAGAGATTCAGGTGATTGTTAGGGCTTGCTAACATGAGTGTGTGGGATTTGGTGGGGCGGAGTAGGGGATGGTGATGTTTTAGCGGCAGGGAATTGACATCTCACTGTGATCGTATGGGTGGGGCATGTTGATGTGGACATTATAGGGGAGGATGGTGTTGTTTAGACGAGGAGCGGGTAAGCCCGGGCATAAAAGCCGAAGATCAAACTCGCAAAGACCGAGGCCGAAAATCGGACCGAACTATAAAAGACAGAATCAAAATGGGTCGTCTGACAGAATGAAATACCGTGAGATCCCTCGGTTGGGTTCATCATGAGATCAGAAGTACCGGAACGGAGTCTACACACACAATTTACCCGGGTTCGGGCCTCCAAAGAGTAATACCCTTCATCCTAGCCATCCTTAGTTCAGACTTATGCAAATTTACTTCATTTAGTCTAACTAAAGCGGGCTTGAGAATACCCGAGGGTTCGCAGAAACAAGGGAAGAAATACAAAAGAATCAATAGAGAGGAGAGGGGCGGTCAGAGTGTTGTCACAAAAATTACAAAAAGTGAAAGGAGAGGGGTGGGATGGAAGTTGATGAGCAAACTGTCATGAAGAAGGACATGGCCGAAGAAATAATTGGAACAACCCCACGAAAACCGACGAGGCGAGGCTGCTGGATTAGCCCTATGGAAAGCAATGAAGATTATAGATTGGAATTATCGAGGGTTAGAGAACGGCGCGTGCAGTTCATAGCCTCCTAGAGCTTGGGAGGCAATTTGCGCAATAAGTATCCAGGCCAAAAGGTTGTGTCCCAAGCCTATTGAAAACCTGGTGACTCTGTTGGAAATATGCCCTAGAGGCAATAATAAATGGTTATTATTATATTTCTTTGTTCATGATAATTGTCCATTATTCATGCTATAACTGTATTATCCGGAAATCGTAATACACGTGTGAATACATAGACCACAACATGTCCCTAGTAAGCCTCTAGTTGACTAGCTCGTTGATCAACAGATAGTCATGGTTTCCTGACTATGGGCATTGGATGTCGTTGATAATGGGATCACATCATTAGGAGAATGATGTGATGGACAAGACCCAATCATAAGCATAGATCGAAGATCATGTAGTTCATTTAGCTAGAGCTTTTCTGTCAAGTATCATTTCCTTAGACCATGAGATTGTGCAACTCCCGGATACCGTAGGAGTGCTTTGGGTGTGCCAAACGTCACAACGTAACTGGGTGACTATAAAGGTGCACTACGGGTATCTCCGAAAGTGTCTGTTGGGTTGGCACGAATCGAGACTGGGATTTGTCACTCCGTATGACGGAGAGGTATCTCTGGGCCCACTCGGTAATGCATCATCATAACGAGCTCAATGTGACCAAGTGTCTAGTCACGGGATCATGCATTACGGTACGACTAAAGTGACTTGCCGGTAACGAGACTGAACGAGGTATTGGGATACCGCCGATCGAGTCTCGGGCAAGTAACGTACCGATTGACAAAGGGAATTGTATACGGGATTGATTGAATCCTCGACATCGTGGTTCATCCGATGAGATCATCGAGGAACATGTGGGAACCAACATGGGTATCCAGATCTCGCTGTTGGTTATTGACCGAAGAGGCGTCTTGGTCATGACTACATGTCTCCCGAACCCGTAGGGTCTACAAACTTAAGGTTCGGTGACGCTAGGGTTGTAGAGATATGAATATGCAGTAACCCGAAAGTTGTTCGGAGTCCCGGATGAGATCCTAGACGTCATGAGGAGTTCTGGAATGGTCCGTAGGTGAAGAATTATATATAGGAAGTGCTGTTTCGGCCATCGAGAAAGTTTCGGGGGCCACCGGTATTGTACCGGGACCACCGGAAGGGTCCCGAGGTCCACCGGGTGGGGCCACCTATCCCGGAGGGCCCCGTGGGCTGAAGTGGGGAGGGGACCAGCCCCTGGTGGGCTGGTGCGCACCCCCCCTTGGCCCCCCCTGCGCCTAGGGTTGGGAACCCTAGGGGAGGAGGCGCCTCCACTTGCCTTGGGGGGCAAGGCTCCCCCCTTGGCCGCCGCCCCCCTAGGAGATCCCATCTCCTAGGGCCGGCGCCCCCCCTGGGGACCCTATATAAAGAGGGAAGGAGGGAGGGCAGCCGCACCCTTGCACTTGGCGCCTCCCTTCCCCCTTGCTACACCTCTCCCTCCCACAGACGCGTGGCGAAGCCCTGCCGGATCCCTGCTGCATCCACCACCACGCCGTCGTGCTGCTGGATCTTCATCAACCTCTCCTTCCCCCTTGCTGGATCAAGAAGGAGGAGACGTCACGCTGACTGTACATGTGTTGAACGCGAAGGTGCCATCTGTTCGGCGCTAGGATCTCCGGTGATTTGGATCACGACAAGTACGACTCGCTCAACCCCGTTCTCTTGAACGCTTCCGCTCGCGATCTACAAGGGTATGTAGATGCACTCCTCTCTCTTGTTGCTGGATGAACTCCTAGATTGATGTTGGTGAACGTAGGAAATTTTTTATTTTATGCGACGTTCCCCAACAGTGGCATCATGAGCCAGGTCTATGTATAGTTCTCTTTGCACGAGTAGAACACAATTTGTTATGGGCGTAGATGTTGACAACTTTCTTGCCACTACTAGTCTTATTTTGCTTCAGCGGTATTGTGGGATGAAGCGGCCCGGACCGGCTGAGGGAGTCCTGAACTAGGGGGTGTCCGGATAGCTGAACTATCATCATCGGCCGGACTCCGAGACTGTGAAGATACAAGATTGAAGACGTCATCCCGTGTCCGGATGGGACTTTCCTTGGTGTGGAAGGCAAGCTTGGCGATACGGATATGTAGATCTCCTACCATTGTAACCGACTCTGTGTAACCCTAGCCCTCTCCGGTGTCTATATAAACCGGAGGGTTTTAGTCCGTAGGACACAATAACAACAACAATCATACCATAGGCTAGCTTCTAGGGTTTAGCCTCCTTGATCTCGTGGTAGATCCACTCTTGTACTACCCATATCATCAATATCAATCAAGCAGGAGTAGGGTTTTACCTCCATCGAGAGGGCCCGAACCTGGATAAAACATTGTGTCCTTTGTCTCCTGTTACCATCCGCCTAGACGCACAGTTCGGGACCCCCTACCCGAGATCCGCCGGTTTTGACACCGACATTGGTGCTTTCATCCAAACAAGATGAATTGGACGAGCAACCCATTCTCGGCGAAAACAACAGTCCAGACGATCTCACGCCGGACACACCACCGGAGCATAAGAACCTTCACAAAAGGCTCCTCGCCACTGCAAGAAGCTTGAAGAAGCTGAAGCGGAAGCTCAAAACAGCGGAAGACGTAATCAGAATGAGATGGAGCAAAGTACTCAAGACCGCAGATAAATACGGCAATAGTCACCAAGCAAAGAGCTACCCGAAGCGCAAGCTGTTGCCCGAATTCGACGAGGAGGCCGTAGAGCCCCCACAGTCAAAAAGCAAAGAGGCCGCCTGGCCGGATAGACGACCAGATGACAGGCTAAGAACGGCAAGCGGCGCTGCACACAAGCCGGCACACGGTCCACATAAGGATCCTCGCAAAAAGGATGGCCCGATCAGGTCCATTTATGGGCCAAAAAAGAGGGCTCCAGGAAGCAACACAACACGCCGAATGTTCGAAGATAACGGCTCACCTAAATACAGGGGCGTCGCACACCCACTATGTTTCACCGATGAGGTACTGGATCACGAATTTCCAACGGGATTCAAGCCCGTAAACATAGAGGCATACGACGGAACAACAGACCCCGGAGTCTGGATTGAGAATTACATCGTACACATACATATGGCTAGAGGAGACGATCTCCATGCCATAAAATACCTACCCCTCAAGCTCAAAGGGCCAGCTCGGCATTGGCTCAAAAGTCTCCCAGAAAATACCATTGGAAGTTGGGAGGAGCTCGAGGACGCGTTTCGAGCAAATTTTCAAGGGACTTATGTCCGCCCTCCGGATGCAGACGACTTAAGTCACATAACTCAACAGCCCGGAGAGTCAGCGCGCAAATTCTGGAACAGGTTCCTCACCAAAAAGAACCAAATAGTCGACTATCCGGACGCCGAAGCCTTGGCAGCCTTCAAACATAACGTCCGAGACGAGTGGCTCACCAGACACCTCAGCCAGGAAAAGCCAAGAACAATGGCTGCGCTAACGAGCCTCATGACCCGCTTTTGCGCGGGGGAAGATAGCTGGCTAGCAAGATGCAGCACCAGCAACCCAAGTACATCCGAGGTCAGGGATGGAAATGGGAAATCACGACGCAGAAAAGATTAGCGCCGGAATAAGGAAAATGGCCCCAATAGCACGGCAGTCAACGCCGGGTTCAAAAGCTCTCGGCCGAATAACAAAACACTGCCTCTTAAGGACAACAGTGACGAGCTATCCAACCTAAACAAAATCTTGGATAGGATATGTCAAATCCACAGTACCCCCGGGAAATCTGCAAACCATACCCACAGAGATTGTTGGGTCTTCAAGAAGTCCGGCCGACTTAACGCCGAACACAAGGGGCTCGACACACCAAGCGAAGACGATGACGAACCCCACAAGCAGAGCGCCGGAAAACAGAAGACTTTCCCACAAGAAGTCAAAACAGTGAACTCACTTCAAGTGATAGCAAGGAAAAATAGTGCGACACCTACTAAAATACGCACCATACGGTCCACCCAAGCGGAGTCCCGAAACTAGATGTCAAAACCAATTACTTTCGACCATCAGGATTACTCCAGAAGTACTCAAAACGCAGGAAGGACTGCTCTGATATTGAAGCCCATAATCGACAGACTACAATTTACACAAGTCCTAATGGATGGCGGCAGCGATTTAAACCTGCTATATCCGGACACAATCCGCAGAATGGGGATAGACCCTACCAAAATTCGCCATAGCAGCACTTCCTTTAAAGGAGTGACCCCAGGCCCTTATGCCAACTGCACAGGCTCATTACTATTAGAAGTTGCGTCCGGTTCATCCGACAACTTCCGTTGCGAAAAGCTAATCTTCCATATCGCCCCATTTAAAAGTAGCCATCAAGCACTATTGGGACGCGAAGCTTTCGTCCACTTTAACGCAATACCGCATTACGCGTCTCTTACACTTAAAATGCCCGGTCCACGCGGCATCATCTCATTGACAGGTAACCTCGAGTGTTTCTCGATCACGGAAGAACGTGAGAATGCCTTGATAGCCACACATTAATCCGGCCTTGCTAATCAAAGCCCCTACAAAACAGGTCGTTCAGACCCTGGACACGGTTAGACGAGTCCGGCATAAATAAACTAGGGGCTTAGTAGCCGCATACCCCTTTACAAGGGGCTGCGAGCACGAATAATGAGAGCCAATAAAGCTCAACTTTATTCATTTTTAAATCATACTCTGTTTTAAATACATTTTTTGCACGATATCTTTCCAAACTAAGTTCTTCTCTTTTACAGATGAACGGCGTGCTACACCCGTCCAGGATACAACACAACAGAGACACATGCGCAGACGTGCAGCAGGGACCCGTTGCAAGGATTCTTTTCAGATTAAGACCCCGCGTAAACCTTTCTTACTGTCTCTCGTTGATACACATCCCCTGGTTTCCTACCATAACCAATGAGGAGGCTGGCGTTTTGGCATCGGCCGCATCATAAGTTTTCGCCCGTACCTGGACACTAGGGGCCTAGGGCATTGTTCTGCCTGTTACCATAAAGTCCGAATACCTTAGGGAGTGTTCGGCGTCTCGAGTTAGGCCTTATATGCATCAGCTCCAAATCATGTCTTTGGTCAAATGTTGGGTTTGTCCGGCTCCTGTGTTTTGCTGCCTTACGTTCCGTATCATCGGCTAACGCGACACCAGGAGAACTACTGCGATTGTGCCCCGGTTCGGCCTGGCGAGCACCTCAGTAGAGAAAGCCGAAAACTGACTGTCATGATATAGCGAGAGACTGGTCAACCACTCGATCGACTACCGGAATGTCTAGAATTCCTCCGCTTTGACGAAGGACCGTTTCCCGGCCAGGCACATACGCGCCCCGAATTCGGAGAGCGCAGTGCCCCTAGGGGCTATATCGTAGCCCCACCTTCGAACTCCTATGGCTAAGTGAAAGTGATAAAGCATTATAGTCCGGTTGCCTAGTTTGCTACGCTACCACCTCCTTCACAGGACCAAGACGTTGGATTAAGTGTGAAAATGCGCCCTTTTGCAAACACCCCCGCACCATGTGTGTGGGGGCTGAAGCCGAAGACTGCCATCTTTCAAGTTATATACACATATACATTAACGGCCGCACAGGAGATACTTCAATACTTGAACGCACAAGTATAAAAAGCACTTATATTATAAATATGGTTTCACAAATCATACATGTCATTTGAACATAATGTTTTTTGAGCACTGCGACTCTATTAAACGAGCACCCTGCAAAACTTCATCAAAATAATGCTCGGCGGGTAACCGGCTTTTGTCCAAACCCCGGGATGCAACATCAGTGGCATCCATCTCTGCCCAGTATGTCTTAACACGGGCGAGAGCCATCCGTGCACCCTCTATGCATGCCGAACGCTTCATCGCCTTGATATGTGGCACCGCCCCAAGGAATTGCTGCAGTAAGCCATAATAGCTCTTCGGCTTGGGCCTTTCCGGCCACAGATGAGCCACCACATCCGTCATGGCAAATCCGGAGAATCTATTTAGCTCAGCCCACTCAGCCAACCGATCGGTTAAGGGAAGGGAACGCTCCAGACTATGGAATTGAGACCAAAAAAGCTCTTCCATCTCGTGATCCTTTTGGCTCCGGAAGTGCGCGACTGCGTCCGCCGCACTCGCCGCCAAATCCAGATAAGGATCCTCTGCACCCCACAGCTGGCCCAACTGAGCATACTTCTGATCCGTGAACTTTCTGCGCAGCAGAAAGGGCTTTCCAGCCGCAATATCTCCGGCCTGACGCAGCTCCTCCTTTACAGCCCTCATTGCAGAACGGGCATCCTTGGCTTCGGCGGTGGCCTTCTTCAGGTCCTCTTGCCACGCTCGGCGTTCTCTTTCAAGAACCTCATAGCGGTCGGTAACATCCTTCAGCTTCATGGCCATTCTGGCCATCTCCTCCCTGCTTCGGCAGTGAGCAGCCTTTTCGGCTTTTAGCTCTTCGGCCGCCTTCGAGGCAGCCGCATTACTCCTTCTGGCCTGCTCCTTGGCTCGAGCAAGCTCTGCCCGAAGGCCCTCCATAGCAGCGGTGCCATCTGCATCAAGCATAAATGTTGTAAGGCGTGGGCATCATCTCCCTTACCAGGTGACCGCGGAGAAACCACTCACCTTGTGACTCGTCAAGTCGCTTATTGACCAGCGTGATGTCCGCATCCGCAACGTCCAGCTGCCGCTTCAGTTCGTCAACTCTATCAGTCCGGCTTGCCACCGAACGCTCCACCCCCTGAATAGGAATGGCGACATATTAAAACTGAGATTATGATCCTCGGCACGCTGTCACTTCTGACAACGTACCGAGTCTCAGGGGCTACTATCTATACAAGGCGCACTCTATGCGCAAAACTGTCGAAAGGTATGTCATTTTTACGTACCTCAAAACCCGCCAGTAAACTTCTGACGGCATCGTGCAACCCGCTCTCAGTGGATGAAATTCTTTCAATCACCGTACTCATTAATGTACGGTGATCTTCTGAGATAGACGCCCTCTCGAGCAGATCCTTTAGCTCCCCCGGCCGTACACCAGTTGGTGCCGAACTCTCCAGCCCTGCCGGACTCGGGGAGACCCTCCGCGACGACACCTCAGGTTCGTCTACCCCGCCTGACGGTGCGGCAGATGGAGGCGTCTCGCTCTCCATCATCTCCGGACGAAGGTCCCCCGAAGATGAGCTCAGCTGAGAAGGGCGGAAATCCGAACTGCAAGGTAAAAAACTTTGGTTATCCTCAGAAATAAAAATAGGGATGTTCCTTATTACAAAACTCCCCTTTTTCTACTCACGGCTCGCTGGAGGGCTGATTCCCTTGGGGAGAGGGTGCGGCCGGGGCTTCTCCTGGCGCAGGACCCCCTGGCGAAGATTTCTTCCCTCGCTTTGAGGCCTTGACCTCCGGACCTTCGGAAGCGGTTCTCTTCTCCCCATGGAAGGAGGGATTCTCGATCCCCCCTTTCTTAAGATCCTCCTCAGTAGAGGCGGTAATTTTCCTGTTTTCCCCTTCGCCCTCATCTAAAGGCGCAACCTCCAGCATCTTGGCTAACACCAGATCCGGCGTGGTCTCCGGGAGGGGGGCCGGACACCGTATCAGTTTTACTTGCGCTATCCACTCCTGTCCAAGGGATAGCTGGTTAAAAGGCAAATCCATGATAAACAAATGGATGATATGTCCAGACACAGGGTTACTTACTTGAGTATCGGGGCGATTGCAGCTTAGGCCGGCGTCCTCGGTCAAGTCCGGACACATCTCTTGTGATCCAAAGAATAGTTTGTACATCTCCACGGGTGTCGTACCCATGAAGTGTTGGAGAGCTCGTGGTCCCTCCGAATTGAATTCCCACAGGCGAAGGGGGCGACGTTTGCAGGGCAGGAGACGCCGAATCAGCATAACCTGCGTCACTATGACCAGATTGATCTCCCTCTCTTGGAGGTCTCGAATCCGGCCCTGCAATAGGGGTACGTCCTTGGACGGCCCCCAGTCAAGCCCTTTGTTGACCCATGACGTCAGGCGTTGTGGAGGGCTCGAGCGAAAGACGGGCGGCGGCCTCTGCCTGCTGCCCCTTGGAGCGGTGATATAGAACCACTCCTGCTGCCACAAACCGAGCTCCTCCTAAAAAGAGCCCTCAGGCCATGGAGCATCGGCCCTCTTGCCTATAACCGCCCCGCCGCACTCTGCCTGACGCCCCTCAATCATATTCGGCTCCACGATGAAGGTTTTGAGCCACAAACCGAAGTGAGGGGTAGTGCGGAGAAAGGCTTCGCAGACGACAATAAACGATGAGATATGGAGGATGGACTCCGGAGCCAAGTCGTGGAATTCCAACCCATAGTAAAACATGAGCCCCCTCACGAAGGGATCCATCGGGAAGCCTAAACCCCGACGGGGGTGAGACACGAACACGACACTCTCGCCAGGCTCGGGAGTAGGGATGACTTTCCCTTGGGCGGGCAACCTATGCGAAATCTCGTAGGTTAAGTACCTGGCTTCTCTCAGCTTCAGCACGTCCTCTTCCGTAACGGAGGAGGGCATCCACCGGCCCTGTAGGTCGGAGTCAGACATTGTCGAAGGTCTGAAGCGCCCAAATCTGGAGCCTTGGGTGTTGGAACTCGAGGCGAGGGGCGGATTCGATGGAGGATTGAAGAAAAGGAACAGGCCTTGGTCTCATTATAAAGAGGGAGAATACCAAGAGCCGTCCCCGTGACCATTTGGAACTCGCCTTTGGTGGAGGGGGCGTGGCAACGGGCGCGGTTGGGTTACCCACGTCCGTATTGATGGGAATCTCGGAATAAGGGGAACACGATCTCTGCTTCGACAAGACGTGCCAAGGAAACCGCTTCGCTAAACGCACTGAGGTGGTATAATAAAAACGAATCAAGTAAAGGCTTGGTTGTGGTGTGACGTCACGCCATAGAATACGTCAGCAGATTGAACTTGTGTCAATATTATTCTCTCTATGGTGGTATGTGGAATTTATTTTACAGAGCCGGACACTATCCAGGTGTTCACTACTTCTATGAATTATTCGGAGGAGGAACCCGCCCTGCAATGCCGAAGACAATATGCGCGCCGGACTCATCGTCATTGAAGCCTAGTTCAGGGGCTACTGAGGGAGTCCTGGACTAGGGGGTGTCCGGATAGCCGAACTATCATCATCGGCGGGACTCCAAGACTGTGAAGATACAAGATTGAAGACGTCGTCCCGTGTCCGGATGGGACTTTCCTTGGCGTGGAAGGCAAGCTTGGCGATACGGATATGTAGATCTCCTACCATTGTAACCGACTCTGTGTAACCCTAGCCCTCTCCGGTGTCTATATAAACCGGAGGGTTTTAGTCCGTAGGGCACAATAACAACAACAATCATACCATAAGCTAGCTTCTAGGGTTTAGCCTCCTTGATCTCGTGGTAGATCCACTCTTGTACTACCCATATCATCAATATCAATCAAGCAGGAGTAGGGTTTTACCTCCATCGAGAGGGCTCGAACCTGGGTAAAAACATCGTGTCCCTTGTCTCCTGTTACCATCTGCCTAGACGCACAGTTCGGGACCCCCTACCCGAGATCCGCCGGTTTTGACACCGACACCGACCTTACACGTACGCTTACGTGAGACAGGTTCCACCGACTGACATGCACTAGTTGCATAAGGTGGCTAGCGGGTGTCTGTCTCTCCCACTTTAGTTGGAGCGGATTGAATGAAAAGGGTCCTTATGAAGGGTAAATAGAATTTGGCAAATCACGTTGTGGCTTTAACGTAGGTAAGAAAGCGTTCTTTCTAGATCACCTATAGAAGCCACGTAAAAACTTGCAACAACAATTAGAGGACATCTAACTTGTTTTTGCAGCAAGTGTTTTTGTGATGTGATATGGCCAAAGGATGTGATGAATGATATATGTGATGTATGAGATGATCATGTTCTTGTAATAGGAATCACGACTTGCATGTCGATGAGTATGACAACCGGCAGGAGCCATAGGAGTTGTCTTTATTTTTTGTATGACCTGTGTGTCATTGAAGAACGCCATGTAAACTACTTTACTTTATTGCTAAACGCGTTAGCCATATAAGTAGAAGTAGTCGTTGGCGTGACAACTTCATGAAGACACGATGATGGAGATCATGATGATGGAGATCATGGTGTCATGCCGGGGACGAAGATGATCTTGGCGCCCCGAAGATGGAGATCAAAGGAGCAATATGATATTGGCCATATCATGTCACTATTTGATTGCATGTGATGTTTATCATGTTTTTTCATCTTGTTTACTTAGAACGACGGTAGTAAATAAGATGATCCCTCATAATAATTTCAAGAAAAGTGTTCCCCCTAACTGTGCACCGTTGCGAAGGTTCATTGTTTCGAAGCACCACGTGATGATCGGGTGTGATAGATCCTAACGTTCGAATACAACGGGTGTAAGCCAGATTTACACACGCAATACACTTAGGTTGACTTGACGAGCCTAGCATGTACAGACAAGGCCTCGGAACACGGATGACCAAAAGGTCGAACATGAGTCGTATAGAAGATACGATCAACATGAAGATGTTCACCGATGATGACTAGTCCGTCCTCACGTGATGATCGGACACGGGCTAGTTGACTCGGATCATGGATCACTTAGATGAGTAGAGGGATGTCTATCTGAGTGGGAGTTCATTACTTGATTAGATGAACTTAATTATCATGAACTTAGTCTAAAATCTTTGCAATATGTCTTGTAGATCAAATGGCCCATGCTTATGTTGCCCTCAACTTCAACGCGTTCCTAGAGAAAACCAAGCTGAAAGATGATGGCAGCAACTATACGGATTGGGTCCGGAACTTGAGGATCATCCTCATAGCTGCCAAGAAAGCATATGCCCTAGATGCACCGCTAGGTGAAGCACCCGTTTTCCCAGCAACTCAAGACGTTATGAACGCCTGGCGGTCGCGTAGTGCTGATTACTCCCTGGTTCAGTAAGGCATGCTTTACAGCTTAGAACCGGGGCTCCAAAAGCGTTTTGAGCAACACGGAGCATATGAGATGTTCCAAGAGCTGAGAATGGTTTTCCAAGCTCACGCCCGGGTCGAGAGATATGAAGTCTCCGACAAGTTCTACAGTTGTAAGATGGAGGAGAATGGTTCTGTCAGCGAGCACATACTCAAAATGTCTAGGTTGCACAACCGCTTATCTCAACTGGGAGTTCATCTCCCGGATGACGTGGTGGTCGACAGAATCCTCCAGTCGCTCCCACCAAGCTACAAGAGCTTTGTGATGAACTTCAATATGCAGGGGATGGAAAAGACCATTCCTGAGGTATATTCAATGCTAAAATCAGCGGAGGTGGAGATCAAAAAGGAACATCAAGTGTTGATGGTGAATAAAACCACTAAGTTCAAGAAAGGCAAGGGTAAGAAGAACTTCAAGAAGGATGGCAAGGGAGTTGCCGCGCCCGGTAAGCCAGTTGCCGGGAAGAAGTCAAGTAATGGACCCAAGCCTGAAACTGAGTGCTTTTATTGCAAGGGAAGCGGACACTGGAAGCGGAACTGCCCCAAGTACTTAGCGGACAAGAAGGCCGGCAAAACCAAAGGTATATGTGATATACATGTAATTGA
This sequence comes from Triticum timopheevii, assembly GCA_963921465.1. Lineage (NCBI taxonomy): Eukaryota > Viridiplantae > Streptophyta > Magnoliopsida > Poales > Poaceae > Triticum > Triticum timopheevii. The sequence continues at coordinate 449,856,008 of OY997272.1, read as the reverse complement.
TGTGTACCTTACCGGTGCTCGTAGTAGCTCCTGGGTATTTGATACCGGTGCGGTTGCTCATATTTGTAACTCAAAGCAGGAGCTGCGGAATAAGCGGAGGCTGGCGAAGGACGAGGTGACGATGCGCGTCGGGAATGGTTCCAAGGTCGATGTGATCGCCGTCGGCACACTACCTCTACATTTACCTACGGGATTAGTTTTGAACCTCAATAATTGTTATTTAGTACCAGCTTTGAGCATGAATATTGTATCAGGATCTCGTTTAATTCGAGATGACTACTCATTTAAATCCGAGAATAATGGTTGTTCTATTTATATGAGTGATATGTTTTACGGTCATGCTCCGCTGGTGAATGGTTTATTCTTAATGAATCTCGAGCGTAATGTTACACATATTCATAGTGTGAATACTAAAAGATGTAAAGTTGATAACGATAGTCCCACATACTTGTGGCACTGCCGCCTTGGTCACATTGGTGTCAAGCGCATGAAGAAGCTCCATGCTGATGGACTTTTAGAGTCTCTAGATTATGAATCGTTTGACACATGCGAGCCATGCCTCATGGTCAAGATGACCAAGACTCCGTTCTCCGGAACAATGGAGCGAGCAACCAACTTATTGGAAATCATACATACTGATGTGTGCGGTACAATGAGCGTTGAGGCTCGTAGAGGATATCGTTATGTTCTCACTCTCACTGATGACTTGAGTAGATATGGGTATGTCTACTTGATGAAGCACAAGTCTGAGACCTTTGAAAAGTTCAAGGAATTTCAGAATGAGGTGGAGAATCAACATGACAGAAAGATAAAGTTCTTACGATCAGATCGTGGGGGTGAATATTTAAGTCACGAATTTGGTACGCACTTAAGGAAATGTGGAATCATTTCACAACTCACGTCACCTGGAACACCTCAGCGAAATGGTGTGTCCGAACGTCGTAATCGCACTCTATTGGATATGGTGCGATCTATGATGTCACTTACCGATTTACCGCTATCATTTTGGGGATACGCTCTAGAGACAGCTACATTCACTTTAAATAGGGCACCGTCTAAATCCGTTGAGACGACACCATATGAATTATGGTTTGGGAAGAAACCTAAGCTGTCGTTTCTAAAAGTTTGGGGATGCGATGCTTATGTCAAGAAACTTCAACCTGAGAAGCTCGAACCCAAGTCGGAAAAATGCGTCTTCATAGGATACCCTAAGGAAACCATTGGGTATACTTTCTACTTAAGATCCGAGGGCAAGATCTTTATTGCCAAGAACGGGTCCTTTCTGGAGAAAGAGTTTCTCTTGAAAGAATTAAGTGGGAGGAAAGTGGAACTTGATGAAGTACTGCCTCTTGAACCGGTGAATAGCGCAGCTCAGGAAGATGTTCATGTGGTGCCTGCAACGACAAGAGAGGAGGTTAATGATGATGATCAAGATACTTCGGATCAAGCTCTTACTGAACTTCGAAGGTCCACAAGGACATGTTCTGCACCAGAGTGGTACGGCAACCCTGTCTTAGAAATCATGTTGTTAGACAACGGTGAACCTTCGAACTATGAAGAAGCGATGGCGGGCCCAGATTCCAACAAATGGCTTGAAGTCATGCAATCCGAGATAGGATCCATGTATGAAAACAAAGTGTGGACTTTGACAGACTTGCCCGATGATTGGCGAGCAATAGAAAACAAATGGATCTTTAAGAAGAAGACGGACGCTGATGGTAATGTTACCATATATAAAGCTCGACTTGTCGCTAAGGGTTATCGACAAGTTCAAGGGATTGACTACGATGAGACGTTCTCTCTCGTAGCGAAGCTGAAGTCCGTCCGAATCATGTTAGCAATTGCCGCATACTATGATTATGAGATTTGGCAAATGGACGTCAAAACATCATTCCTTAATGGTCACCTTAAGGAAGAACTGTATATGATGTAGCCGGAAGGTTTTGTCGACCCTAAGAATGCTAACAAGGTATGCAAGCTCCAGCGCTCCATCTATGGGCTGGTGCAAGCATCTCGGAGTTGGAACATTCGCTTTAATGAGATGATTAAAGCGTTTGGGTTTACGCAGACTTATGGAGAAGCTTGCGTTTACAAGAAAGTGAGTGGGAGCTCTGTAGCATTTCTCATATTATATGTGGATGACATACTTTTGATGAGAAATGATATAGAACTTTTGGACAGCATAAAGGCCTACTTGAATAAGTGTTTTTCAATGAAGGACCTTGGAGAAGCTGCTTACATATTAGGCATCAAAATCTATAGAGATAGATCGAGACGCCTCATAGGTCTTTCACAAAGCACATACCTTGATAAGATATTGAAGAAGTTCAATATGGATCAGTCCAAGAAGGGGTTCTTGCCTGTGTTGCAAGGTGTGAAATTGAGCTCGGCTCAATGCCCGACCACGGCAGAAGATAAAGAAGAGATGAGTGTCATCTCCTATGCATCAGCCATAGGGTCTATCATGTATGCCATGACCTGTACCAGACCTGATATAAACCTTGCCGTAAGTTTGGTAGGAAGGTACCAAAGTAATCCCGGCAAGGAACACTGGACAACGGTCAAGAACATCCTTAAGTACCTGAAAAGGACTAAGGACATGTTTCTCGTATATGGAGGTGACGAAGAGCTCGTCGTAAAGGGTTACGTTGATGATAGTTTCGACACAGATCTGGATGACTCTAAGTCACAAACCGGATACGTGTATATTTTGAATGGTGGGGCAGTAAGCTGGTGCAGTTGCAAGCAGAGCGTCGTGGCGGGATCTACATGTGAAGCGGAGTACATGGCAGCCTCAGAGGCAGCACATGAAGCAATCTGGGTGAAGGAGTTCATCACCAACCTAGGAGTCATACCCAATGCGTCGTGGCCGATTACACTCTTCTGTGACAACACTGGAGCTATTGCACTTGCCAAGGAGCCCAGGTTTCACAAGAAGACGAGGCACATCAAGCGTCGCTTCAACTCCTTCCGTGAAATGTTCAAGATGGAGACATAGATATTTATAAAGTACATACGGACCTGAATGTAGCAGATCCATTGACTAAACCTCTCCCTAGAGCAAAACATGATCAACACCAGGACGCAATGGGTGTTCGATACATCACAATGTAACTAGATTATTGACTCTAGTGCAAGTGGGAGATTGTTGGAAATATGCCCTAGAGGCAATAATAAATGGTTATTATTATATTTCTTTGTTCATGATAATTGTCCATTATTCATGCTATAACTGTATTATCCGGAAATCGTAATACACGTGTGAATACATAGACCACAACATGTCCCTAGTAAGCCTCTAGTTGACTAACTCGTCGATCAACAGATAGTCATGGTTTCCTGACTATGGGCATTGGATGTCGTTGATAACGGGATCACATCATTAGGAGAATGATGTGATGGACAAGACCCAATCATAAGCATAGCTCGAAGATCGTGTAGTTCGTTTAGCTAGAGCTTTTCCAAGTGTCAAGTATCATTTCCTTAGACCATGAGATTGTGCAACTCCCGGATACCGTAGGAGTGCTTTGGGTGTGCCAAACGTCATAACGTAACTGGGTGACTATAAAGGTGCACTATGGGTATCTCCGAAAGTGTCTGTTGGGTTGGCACGAATCGAGACTGGGATTTGTCACTCCGTATGACGGAGAGGTATCTCTGGGCCCACTCGGTAATGCATCATCATAATGAGCTCAATGTGACCAAGTGTCTGGTCACGGGATCATGCATTACGGTACGAGTAAAGTGACTTGCCAGTAACGAGACTAAACGAGGTATTGTGATACCGACGATCGAGTCTCGGGCAAGTAATATACCGATTGACAAAGGGAATTGTATACGGGATTGATTGAATCCTCGACATCGTTGTTCATCCGATGAGATCATCGAGGAACATGTGGGAACCAACATGGGTATCCAGATTCCGCTGTTGGTTATTGACCGGAGAGGCGTCTCGGTCATGACTACATGTCTCCCGAACCCGTAGGGTCTACACACTTAAGGTTCGGTGACGTTAGGGTTGTAGAGATATGAATATGCAGTAACCCGAAAGTTGTTCGGAGTCCCGGATGAGATCCTGGACGTCACGAGGAGTTCCGGAATGGTCCGGAGGTGAAGAATTATATATAGGAAGTGCTGTTTCGGCCATCGGGAAAGTTTCGGGGGTCACCGGTATTGTACCGGGACTACCAGAAGGGTCCCGTGGGTCCACCGGGTGGGGCCACCTATCCCGGAGGGCCCCGTGGGCTGAAGTGGGGAGGGGACCAGCCCCTGGTGGGCTGGTGCGCCTCCCCTTGCCCCCTCTGCGCCTAGGGTTGGGAACCCTAGGGGAGGAGGCGCCACCACTTGCCTTGGGGGGCAAGGCTCCCCCTTGGCCGCCGCCCCCCCTAGGAGATCCCATCTCCTAGGGCCGGCGCCCCCCCGGGGACCCTATATAAAGAGGGGGGAGGGAGGGCAGCCGCACCCTTGCACTTGGCGCCTCCCTTCCCCCTTGCTACACCTCTCCCTCCCGCAGACGCTTGGCGAAGCCCTGCCGGATCCCTGCTGCACCCACCACCACGCCGTCGTGCTGCTGAATCTTCATCAACCTCTCCTTCCCCCTTGCTGGATCAAGAAGGAGGAGACGTCACGCTGACCGTACATGTGTTGAACGCGGAGGTGCCGCCCGTTTGGCGCTAGGATTTACGGTGATTTGGATCACGACAAGTACGACTCCCTCAACCCCGTTCTCTTGAACGCTTCCGCTCGCGATCTACAAGGGTATGTAGATGCACTCCTCTCTCTTTCGTTGCTGGATGAACTCCTAGATTGATCTCGGTGAACGTAGGAATTTTTTTTATTTTATGCAACGTTCCCCAACAGACTCGCACTTTTAGGATGGTCTAATGGCGGCAAAGAAACATCTTTTCCGCTTTGTATCATTTGCATAAAAGATGGGCCAAAACTTGGTTTCTGGGAGGACAACTGGCTAGGCAATGCCAGCCTCCAAGAACAATATCCAGCTTTGTACCGCATTATTCGCAATAAGAATGATACTCTTGCACAAGTGCTTAGTTCTTTCCTGCCAAAAATTTTCTTTGGGCAGGATTTGATTGGTCCTTGTCTTATGTCATGGTAAAATCTGTTACCCCGAATGGATTCGATTAACCTGACATAAGAACGGGACGTGTTTTGCTGGAGCCTCACCAAAAAGTGTCCGTCATAGTCGACTCTATGTATTGTGCCCTCACGCACTCAGAGGTCCCAGCGGATAATAACAAGAAAATTTGGAAGTCAAAAATACCACTAAAGTTAAAATCTTCATGTGGTATCTTCGAAGGGGGGTTGTGCTAACAAAAAAAAAACCTCGCCCGTTGCAATTGACAAGGAAGCAAGAAGTGTAGCTTTTATACTCTTGTTAAGACAATCAAACATCTATTTTCTCAATGCAACTTTGTGCGTTCTACATGGTCAGTCATCCAAATACCGTCCAATCTATATCCTCCCACAAGTGTTGCTAAATTTTTTAGTCATTTGTTGGACGATATTCCAAATAGGTTCAGAATGCAATAAGGATGGGAGTGTATGCCTCATTATGATTGTTGTGGCTTGGAGAAATGATTTGATTTTCAATGGCAAAAAACTCTGTTCCTTTGCATGCAATTTTTCGCTATATGCACTGTCTTGGTACGTGGTCTATGCTACATCAACCAGAGTACCTGTTGTTTAAGTTGGTGTGTATGCGGCTGGAGCGGAAGGCCATAGAGGTTTTTACCCAACATGGGTAGCAACATAATATCCGGATCGGTCCACCACCACCTTAGATATAGACATAGCGGTGGGTAAATAAATTTCTCTTTATTCCAAATAGTTTAGAAAACCTGACCAGGATCAGTCAAATTCCAACTTAGCCGTTTCAAGCTGCCTGATTAAGGGCTAGTTATTTTACTGCCTTCTAGAATAAGCTAAAATAAACTATCCTCTACCTTAACTAGTAGTCTTTTAAAAAGAAAAAAAATTGATTGAACTTTTAGAATAAACTGAGTAGGGTAAGCTTATTCTACCAGCCGAAAAAGGCCACCAAATGAACTGGCACTAAACAAGCACGCCAATCAACGGCGCCTGTTGATTCCAGGGCACATTTTCCTTGTTTCTTCCCCATCCTTCGGCTCGGCTCGTCGATCGGCGGCGATGTCCGAGGAGGCGACGAGGAGCAGGGTCCTGGTGGTCGGCGCCACCGGCCGCCTCGGGGGAAGCCTCGTGCGCGCGAGCCTCGGCGCCGGCCACCCCACCTTCGCGCTCATTCGCCCGCACCACTTCGCCCTCCCCGACTCCGCCCCCCTCAAGCCGCTCGCCGCGGCCGGCGCCACCATCCTCAAGGTAAACGCCCGTGATTCCGAGTGCTTACTGCCGCTTCCTGTGCCGAAATCTCCATTCCGCCTGACCGACGTGCCAATTCCGTCCGTGTGGCTCAGGGGTCGCTGGACGATTACCCGAGCTTGCTGGAAGCCGTGCGGCAGGTGGACGTGGTCATCTGCGCGGTGCCCACGAAGCATGCGCTCGAGCAGAAGCCTCTGATTCGGGCTATAAAGGAAGCTGGGTGCGTGAAGGTGAGGTCTCCAGTTCAACTGCATCAGGCGTATGCATATCTGATTAGTGGGATTTAATTAAAGAGCAGTTGGCACGTTGTTGTTTCGCACGCAGTCATTAATGCAAAAATAATTTGGAAACCTAGCGCTGTTAATTAAAGAGTAGTATCAATTTGAAATCAAGCCATCAGTGCAGTTAATTACGCGTGCAATCAATTATGTCTGTTTAAATAGGTACTCCCTTCGTTTCCTAATATAAGTCTTTTTAGAGATTCCACTACGAACTACATACGGAGCAAAATAGTGAATCTCCAAAAAGGCTTATATTTAGAAACAGAGGGAGTAGTATTGTTTTACACCACAATTTGGAAACCAAGACATTAATGCAATTTATTAATTATTGGTCAGACAGTTATAGGCCTGCAGATAATTAGTAGTATTAGGGAGTTTTTCTAACCGTATTTTCCCTAATAGTAGAGATTATTTCCAAAACAGCCCATAATCTACCGCTTCACATGCACCTAGAATAATTAGCCACCGACATTGTCACAACCCAGTCAACGCCACCGCGGCTGAGGACAATCGATCACACGCCACCACTCTTCAAATATTATTTCATCCTGTAGCAACGCACAGGTATTTAGCTAGTCTAATTAGTGGGGTAGTGTTTTTCTTATCTGAGTTGACAGTCGCGTGGCAAATGTTCTATTTAGAATCAAATTGTTGGGAGTTGGTAGTACCTGCATTTGCAGAAATGACATAGTACATGTGAAATGGAGGGGAATGAAATAGGACAATGTGCTCATTGGGCTAAACTTTATTACTTGGAAAAATCTGGAATAAAAGCTCTACACCACACAAAGTGACGCAACCAAAAAGGCGACAGATATCTCCGTCCTAAACAAATGCAATTTTCAATATCTCCGTTCTTTAGCAATCTAAGATTTTACATCGCAATTTTATTATTAAGAAGGAATTGCGGAGAAGATGCAAACCATTGCTTCTGATGTTTCAGTGAATTCATGCAGAGATTTATTCCGGCGGAATTTGGAGTTGATCACACAAAGGTGCAGATTTGTGACATGGACCATGGCTTCTATGAGAAGAAAGCTGAAATCCGCCGTTTAATAGAGAGCGAGGATATTCCTCACACGTACATCTACTGCAACTTCCTGATGCGCTATTTGCTTCCTTCGCTAGTGCAGCCGGGTCTAGATGCCCCTCCAAGAGATGAGGTTACGATATTTGGTGGAGGAGATACTAAAGGTCTGGTGAAAATATTACTTCTCTCTAATTGCTGTCTGATACCTGGAATGTAAAATGTTTCTTCCATGTTCTGTTTTTTTCCCTCAAGGAAGATTTTGTCTCTGCAGGTATCTTCGTTGAAGAGGGTGATGTGGCTAAATTTACGGTGTGTACCATAGAGGACCCCAGAACATTAAACATGACATTGTATCTGAGACCTCCGGGAAATATCTACTCACTGAATGAATTGGTTAGCCTCTGGGAGACAAAAATCAACAAATGCCTAAAAAAGATACATATAACTGAAGAGCAACTCCTTAAAAACATTCAGAGTAAGCTAACAGTACTCTTGGTGAAAGGTTTCCATGATATATTAGTAGAATTATTTCTGTTGCTTTTGTATGTGCTCTGCTGCCAGGGTTATTCCTTTCAAATACCAGGTTTAATCAAATCCAATTTTGAGAAAGGTTCTGATGCTCTTTTCTGGTACAGTTGTCTGTAAATGGAAGGATGTGGTTTCGTTCTTTCAGTTAGAAAAACATAAGCTGTGGCCCTTGCAATCCAATACATCCTCTGTTTCTAAATATAAGACATTTTAGCAGTAACAGAGGTAGTAGAAGTTTAGACGCTAATATTTTTTTTAACCTTTCGCCTTACTCTACAAGTTCCAGCACTGACCTCTTGTTTTTCTGAACCTTGGCATGAATAATTGGGAATACAGACTCACCATGAATTATAATTCTGCTCCTATGTTTATAAGTAGTTTGTGAATAAAACGTGAATGTTTTTCTATATTTATTTTTGTCATGTGTCTTATTCTCTCTCTTTTTTTATTTGCAGATGCACCGTTTCCTCTGAAAATGGATTTGATATTTATATATTCAGCTTTTGTTAAGGGTGATCACACGTATTTTGAAATTGACTCAAGAAGTGAAGGAACTCAACTGTATCCTGATGTAAAGTATACCACAGTTAGCGAGTACTTGGATACACTAGTTTAGAATGTTGGTGATCTGTATGTTGCTCATAAGTACCAACCTTTTGTTTCAATTGACATTTTGAATGATGATGAGAGTGATGAATGTGTTCCAAGTTCTTGTGCTCACATTTTAATGTGTTCCGGTCCCTTTTCTGTTCTCTGAAAGAAGTGGGGAGTGATGAATGCGCATCGAGTTCTGTGTGCTCAATAAATATATGAAGCCGTCAGATGTTCTTATTGTTTTCCTGTCCGGTCTGTTAATTAACTGGCTCTTAGCTTTTTCTATCCTGTTTATTCCAGCTAATCTTGTGAAGCACCACCATTAGTTTTTGGCATGTGGCCATGTTTGTTCTAGAATCCTACGGATTATTTATAAGTATTCGCATTATGTATTTAGTAAAATAGTTAGTTCAGCAGCACAATGTGAGCAAAGAATCATGAGAATAGTCTATAGTGGTTGGGTCCTACATATTCTGGATCCAGTTAGGTATATGTTTGGTGTTCATAGGAATACATGATTGTTTCTCGTATAAGCAGCCTAGGGAATGGGGCAGAGTGTCTGTTTCCTCTCTTGTGCTTTGGTTTCTTCTCTCCTTGGTGGAGTGGAAGAAAAGGACAAGAATTTCCAACACAGCAAGAAAAAGCTGTGTTTCTTGTCTTTCTCCTCTGATCTGTCTCTATAACTCCTGCTGGTGTCCTCCCTTTGGGCCTTAAACTGTGTATATGTTGAAAGAAAGTCATATCGCCCTTGGTCCTTCAGGTAACAACTTCCCTGATTCATCTTCGATTCATTTGAGTCAATTTGCACTATACATTTTGTTTATTTGAAATTGCAACTTCTTAAGAACGAGATAGCATGAGGTTAGTGCAAAAGGTATCAACCAGATATTTCATTCGAGATACCTCAGTTCTGATACTTCAATCAGATGGCATGAACAGATGGACTTAAGATGTGCTAATCCAATCCATTAGTGATCTTACGTATGCATATACATCACCTTATATGGCATGAATTTTTGGTGATAATATAGTTGCATCTGAATCCTGACAGTGGTAAAGCTGCTGCCTTGTGACCATGAGGTCACGGGTTCAAGTCCTGGAAACAGCCTCTTACAGAAATGTAGGGAAAGGCTGCATACTATAGACCCAAAGTGGTCGGACCCTTCCCCGACCCTGCGCAAGCGGGAGCTACATGCACCGGGCTGCCCTGAATCCTGACAGTGCCAACCTAAACCTTCTTGCGTTAGCCTACTTTCAACTGCTGGCAGTACACTTCGTTGCAACCCTGGTCATATTTAAATCCCACCAACTGTGTTCCAAGGAGTTGATGTGTCTGGAAAGGCTTCTCCAGGGCAGTACTTTCCATATGTCAGCTGTGACCTGAACTTGTTGATCTAGTTTTAGTTTGGCTTTGTTGCACCGGATGCTTGAATTGTTCTCTTATCACAAGATAGTGAACTGGCTAGGAAAAGTATTTTCCATATCTAGGAGCCAGGGTTTTCAACTTGTTCCCATAAAGGCCATGATGACTTACCCTTTTTTAAAATAGTTTTCTATCCAGATATTCACTAGAATATATAATTTCTTTGATGTGTCGTATGAAAAAAGTGAACTATTGCAATTTAGTACTGCCATATATCAAGAATTCCATGATAGAGCAACGGGAGAGTAAAACCTGCGGACACTAAACTAATACTACTAAAGTTGACTAGTCTCTTGAGTCTGAATTAACATAACAGTGGGTCCATGTTACTATGTTAGCGGAGTTTACATTTTGCGCCACACAGTAAGTTCTTATTTTACTTATCATTCTAATGTTTTTATCTTCTACTCCCTCCGTAAAGAAATATAAGAGCGTTTAGATCACTAAAATAGCATTGTGAACTAAAATAGCGTTTAGATCACTAATTTGAAATACAAGTTATGCTGGATTGCTGTCAAGCCAAATTATTTAGCAGAGTGCCTTATCACCATTGTAGTTGCATATTTGCATTGTGAACTAATTGCTGCTATGGTATTATCATGCAGTAGAAGACAGGCCAAAAGTTACTTTGGATTTGTTTGAAGTTCAAGCTAGGCCATCATTAATCTTGGTCGTTAGCAATTTAAGAAAGGGTCTAGTAATTTTTTGTTGATCTCACAGTAATGCAATTTTTCTGAACCGCAGGAACTTAGATAGTGTGATCAAGTATGCTAGCTGCAGATAGCAATGCAGGGCACAATAGGCAATCGACACGCCCCAAAAGTGGCTATGAACCTTCAGATACAGAAACTGAGTGGCATGATAGCCCTTGGAATGATGCAATATTGAAATCACAGCGGACTCGGTTGCCTAAAGATCCTGCTAGGGACCCCCAAGTTGGTGCTAGAAGGCAAAACACATCTCCGAACCGTGTAAGAGATTATCCTGACGAGAAAACTTCAAGCTTGAGGAATAACCGTACTCCGCCCAGGGTCACCGAACAGAGGCGCCATACTTCCCCATATGCTGGTGGAAACAATGAATCACGCAAGAAGAGCAGCCGAACACCTCCCAGATTTCGGTCTTCTATGGAAAAATTTAGTCGATCGTCGATCAAGGAGAGGATATCCCGTAGCCGGTCAATCTCTACACCGAAACTACGACCTCATGAGAAGGAGCATCCTTCTAGAGTTCCTGCATTCCGTGGCACTCCTGTCTCAACACAGGTAGAAAGAGACTCAATTGATGTTATGAAAGGTGGTTCACATGCAGAAAATTGTTCCCCAGAGATCAATGAGTTAGTTGCAAATAGCAAGGGGCCTAGTTCCAAACATAATGAGTACACATGTACAAGCACAGAGTCTGCAGGTGACATCTTCTTCTCCCGTGACTGTAGGGCCCCGCTTGCGAAAACATTAGTAAAGAATAACAGTATTGACAAATCCTTCACCTCTGATTCAAACGTCGATGATGCTGATGTTACTCAAGCAAATAGCAATAATTTGGGCCGGACATCACAGTTTGTTTCAGTCAGGACTGGTTTTTCACGAACTACAAACACCGGCTATGCTAATGGTCGGCACTCCCAAGTTAGCAGTGGCACCACTTTGAGTAGGCGGTTAAACAGTGACCGGTTTAGTGGGGACAGTGGAAAGTTCAGTGATTTCACTGGGAAACTAGTTGGAGGCGTCATGAAATTCACCTCTAGCAGGCAGAAGACCCAAAATGATGCTTGGTTTCCATGTGTGATTGGAAAGTCATGTCGTAAACCAGAACCGACGAACCACAAAACAAATGATGATTCTGAATCAACTTTTATTCGGAAGGCACTTGTTGTGGAGAAGATTAGACTTTTCTGGGCTGATAAATATCGTCCACGGACTTTGAGTGGATTTACTTGTCACAGGGAGCAAGTTCAACAGCTTAAACAATTGGTAACAACTTAAAGCTCTTTCCTAACTACACAAGTTTTATTAAGCATAATTTCTAATTCTCAATGTAACTTTGTCATTAAACAAGAACTCTCTTGGTTAATTTCTCAACCGGAGTACTTATGTTATGGTTCAAAAAAAATTGAGCCAAAAGACTCCAGTTAATCTTAATTCATTCTACTGGCCAGTTATACTAAATCCAAAAATAGCTAATCTGTATAAATTTGCTTGGCAATTGCATGGCTACGCTAAAATCTATAGATAATTGTTCCAGTAGCTCAATGTTACCTATCTAGACTTCTAAATGTGAGTTCACGTTCTTGACAGATCTCCCCTGAGTTTTGCCCTCATATCATTCTCAAAGGGCCTCCAGGATCAGGAAAGAGATCATTATGCAGAGCAGTACTCACTGAGATCTTTGGTGATTCCTCTCTGAATGTACAACTTTAAACACTGCAATAAGCCATATTAATATACTACACATTATAGACCGCATTAACTATTTGTTGTTCCTTTTCCAGGTATCTCACTATTTGAAGAGTTGCAATGCCCAGGTTAGTTCTGTCATGGACAAGTAGATGTTATATAGTTGTTTTATGCACTTTAGGGTATTTGGACATCCCTTAACCTGAGCTCATTTTGATGCTGATGCAACATTCCTGCTAATTGCAAAAATTGTATGCTGTAGTTTGCATAAAATCATGGCCTTCTTGTTTGAAGACAATGTAAAAGTTTAATTGTATCATTGAAGGTAGACGAAATTGCTTTACTTAGGTTCATGCAGTCTTGCTTGCTAGCTCATCATTTTAGCTAAAGGATAGGGAAACAATTCACAGGGACCACTGCAAGTATTGAGCCAAAATAATATTACTTCTCAAATGAGCTTTGTAAATTGTTAACTTTATATGTAGTTTGCAAGTCCATAGAGATCTAGTTTGTGGTTCATGTCTTGTGTTGTTCAGCATTTTAAAAGAAATTAGGTAATTTCTGTAATGTTGATGTTTGCAGTCCCTTTGTAACTCATCTCCATACCAGGTTAACATATTTGTTTTCTCTGAGACAATTGAAATTTGAACCATCATTTCATCCCAACAACTTTTGGAGTGGAATAAAAACATAAATTCTTCATTGCTCAACAGTCAACATTTAAATGCGTGCATACTGCTTACCATGTGGCACTACCATCTAATTATTCTACACATTGATGTATCCTTGGTTGGCAAGAAAAGGTTTTCCATAATATTACCTCCGTTCCAAAACAAATGTCGTGGTTTCATGACACTTATTTTGTAACGGAGGGAGTATATTAAAAGAACACCACATAAGGTAATTATGTTATAGGAATTTTAAGTGAGGACGGGTTCCCCTGATTTTGGCAGGGACCTGCATCTGCCCCCATTTTTGTCCCATTGTCATCAAGTGATCACCATGTCGAACTCAATATGAGGTCTCAATCCAAGAATGCCAGATATGCTTTGACAGCTCTGGCAAATGAAATGTCAAGTAAGCATAAAATCACTGAGATATCTGCAACAAAGAACTTCAAAGGTATCATCCTGTGCAGTGTTGTTTGTTTAATTCTCATTTCTTTTGAAAACTTCCTAACACACTTATTTATCGATTCCAGTTCTTGTTCTCTATGATGTTGACAAAGTTAGTGAGAATAATCAGCGTTTGATAAAATGGATAATCGATTCCTCCTCTGATTCATGCAAGATAATAATGACTTGCCAAGATGGGCCCCATCTTCTTGATTCTATTACAAACCGTTGTAAGCTTATTAGCATTGGTGTGCCAAATACACGTGAGGTGAGTTTTCTCGGGTTTTTTGTTGTACTTCCATTCGAGGATTGGATGTGTATGCAGATTGCAGAACAAGTATCTAATGCATACATGTGAATTTACATAATTCCAGTGATTACAATACACATTAGCTTCTTACCAACTAGCTAAGTCTCCAATTTAGAAACGCAGAAATAAGATTGAACACTAACGCTGCAGTTTGTTCCGAGGACCATTAAGATTGATGACTGCCGGGTCTCATATGTCATAACAAGATGGGTCTCTGCTGGGGTGGATGACTTTTTCTCTATTTAGAGGTTATTGCCAGTCTGCTAGAGATGGTCTAAAGTGCCTCCAATAGCCACTCTTGTAAGACCGGGTACCCACAGAAAACCCATGGTAAAACTACCATCCTTACTGTTGGTGCTTCAAACGTTCCATGAAAACCCACGGAAAGCATAATGTGGTGTCAAAAAATTACAGCCCAGTCTCAGAACCTCAACACAGTTAAAGAAAATAATGATTGCATTACAATCCAACCAAGATAATGAGCAGTTAAACAATGACATATTTCGATAGATATTAGTAGAACCCCAATAAATTATTTCTGATAAAACAACAAGAATACTTGTTCTTTTTTTTTTGTGTGTGTGAACAACTCTGTCTCAAGAAAAGAGTACTGCGAGTCTCAACACCCAGTCTTGTACAAATCTGCCTACTGTATACGCCGGTCTCATCTCTGGGCTGTTATTCTGTGATACCATTTTACTACAACAAGATTTTGTACTGGATCAGTCCAGCAAAGCATTACAACTCAATGACAATAGGGGAATTTGTCAGATCAATAATCTTGGGGCAAATGCTGGCCACTTTGCTGCAATCTCTAGCAAACCGGGCGACTGGTGTAACCAAGTCTACCACATCAATTTCATGGAAGAAAAGATTACCATCATCTGAACCTGCCTTCAACACTGGAGACGCTTCCCCTGTCACACAGTTTACTGATCTTCCAGCAACATCATCGCTGCACGAGCTCGAGGAACATCGAGGTGGTGTTCTAGACACGTGCAATTCCGATGTCTCGTGAATTCCACTCCATTCCATATAACCAAAGTCATCAGTGGGATATTCAACATCAGAGTCAGCAATTCTGGTTTCCTCTTCCACTGGTTGGGCCGCAGAGGATTCTGAATTTCTTGATCCAAAGACCTCACTCCGCTCCATCGGAGCAAAAAACTCATCAGTGTCTGATTCACCGAAGTCATCAATGGTATATTCAACATCACAGTCAGGAATTCTGGTTTCTTCTTCCACTGGTTGGGCTGCAGAGGATTCTGAAATTCTTGATCCACAGACCTCACTCCGTTCCATTGGAGCAAAAAACACATCAGTGTCTGATTCACCGCCTACAGTTGCAGTTTCCAAATCCAGTGTCTGCAAACCATGATCAGAAGCGTCGCTGCCAACAGCCGCATCTGGTTCTTCTTCATCCTCTCTAGGCTCCATAATATCCTCCTCAGACGAAAGGCCCTCGACGTAGCACGGGAGATCCTCCATCGGGCTAACGACAGTCTTCATGTGGCAGGGGAGGGCCGGGCAGCCCGCGGTGAACTTGGTATTCTTGGTGGAGAAGAAGTTCACCGTGAGATTCAAGCTGGCAACAGACACAGACACAGACACAGGCATCAGAACAGCCGTTCACTTCAGTATACTGTTACTAGTCAACTCTGGCCGGCCCCAAGAAAAGAAGAATCCATGGATGGAGCAGCTAGAGATAGGAGAAAGAGAGGGGCCTTACTTCTCCCATGAAGGGAGGTTGAGCATGGTGTAGGCGAGCTTGACCTTGTTGCCGATGCCGCCGAGCGACTTGAATTCGGCGGCGGCCTTGCGAACGGCCAGCGACTCGGTTGGGTGCTGCCACGCCCACTCGAACTGCAGGCCAAGAAACGGGGGCGGCCACGTTTAGCAAAAAAAGCCGAGGAGCCACCGTAACCCACCATCCAACGAAGCGAATCTTTGAAGGGGAAGAAGGGTTGGTTAATTACCTGGAGGGCGGCGACGTTGGTGGGGAAGCCGTAGATGCAGAGCATCATCTCCCAGGGGCGGCCGCGCTTGGTCCGCCAGGCGCCGCATCGGAGCTCGCCATTGTGCTGCCGGATCCGCCGCCGCGGGTTCACCGTGAACCTGCCACAAACCGTCAATCAATCAGGTGCAAGAAGCAAAGATGAGATTTTGATTGATGCGAGACGAGGTGGGGGGTGGGGGGCACCCGATGTACGTGCGGCTCTTGCTGCGCGGGCAGAGCGACCGGAGGAGGTAGCAGCAGAAGAAGCCGGCGGCGGCTTTCTCAGGTCCGTCTTTGGCTTCCTCGTGTCCGTCGCCCGCCACGGCTGCCGCCTTCGCCGCAGGACGCGGCCTCCTCTTGCCCTTGGCCGCCGTTCCCCTTCTTGCCCTGCCCATCTCTCTCTCTCTCTCTCTCTCAGCAGCCTGATGCGGATTTGGGCGAATTGGATGGGGGATTGCTCCGAGATGAAGGCCGCCTTTCCGATCCCGTATGATGGATTTACAAGCCAACGGCTATTTTTCAACCGATGGATTTACACCCTTTTTTCTAAGGAGAGAAACCTCACTTGACCCAGTCGTCAGACGCGTAGCGCTTGGCTGTCTCTTTGTGGGCTGGACCCCTTCCTGGGCTTCGTCCTGGGCCTCCGTCATGGGCTTGGAGCCTCGATTCCTCAATTCCTCAGGGTTGAATGGCCATATCTAAAGGCAATCATGCTTAAACTTGGATTCTCGGACAGATGGGTAAACATTGTTATGAACATGGTATCAACAGTAAATTTTTCAGTGCTTTTCAATGGGAAGAGGCTTGAAGGGTTCAAGCCAACCCGTGGCATAAGACAAGGGGATCCGATGTCACCTTACTTGTTCTTGTTAGCAGCAGAGGGCCTGTCATGCCTGTTAAAATCTAGAAGACAGTCATCCAACATGGAGGGGTTACAGGTGTCATCAACGGCACCTAAGATTAACCACCTCTTATTCGCTGATGACAGCCTGCTGTTTTTCAAGGCAAATAGTGAGGGAGCGGAGGAGGTAAACCAAGTCTTGGACACTTATTGTAGAGCATCTGGTCAGAGAGTCAATCATGCAAAATCAACTATCTATTTCAGCAAAGGTGTGCCAGATAGTGCTCGGAATAACATAAAGGTTGCCCTAAACGTACCAAATGAAACTTTGAATGAAAAATATCTCGGGATGCCATCTGATATTGGGAACAGCAAGAATGGAGCATTCAAATACCTCAAAGATCGCCTATGGAGTAAAGTGCAAGGTTGGATTGAGAGCTCTATGTCGGCGGCCGGGAAGGAAGTACTGATTAAATCAGTAGCCCAAGCTGTTCCGGTGTATTCCATGTCATGTTTTAAGCTGCCAAGGGGGCTGTGTGAGCATCTAAACAAACTGATCCGGAAGTTTTGGTGGGGTTGCAAGGATGGCAAAAGGAAACCTCATTGGGTCTCTTGGAACGAGATGACTAAACCCAAAGGAATGGGGGGCCTGGGCTTTAAGGACTTTGAGCTTTTTAACATGGCAATGCTCGCCAAGCAGGCGTGGCGCCTCTCACAACAACCTGCCAGCTTATGTGCACGTTTGCTTGAGAGCATATACTATCCAGGAGAATAGTTTTTGAACTCTGAGTTGGGATCCCACCCAAGCCAGGTATGGAGAGCTATAACAGAAGGCAAGGACGTGCTGAAACAAGGCCTAATCCGGCGTATAGGCAATGGTCAATCCACCAGAATTTGGGCGGACAATTGGATCCCGAGAGAGGAGATGATGAGGCCGTATGGCCAACTACAACAAAGCCCGTTGGTATATGTGGCTGAGCTAATTGATCAAACGTCAGCATCGTGGGACAAACAGCTAGTGCATGCAACGTTCCTGCCAATGGATGCAAAATGCATACTCGGTATCCCATTGTGCACGAAAAACATCGAAGATTTCTGGAGCTGGAGCCATGAGAGGTCTGGGCTATTCACAGTGAGGAGTGCATACCGCATGCTGGTAAGCACGAAGGCAAGAAGGGAAGCATGGCTGGAAACCACAGCGGGACCATCGAGTACGGCGCCGGAGGAGGGGGCATGGAAAGCACTTTGGAAGGTGCAAGTGCCCGCGAAAATCCGAGTGTTCCTATGGAGACTGTCAAAACATTCCATCCCTACGAATGATGTTCGCGAGCATCGACACATGACGGATTCTAGCGCATGCGGTATGTGTGGTCAGCCCGACTCGTGGAGGCATTCGCTGTTGCAGTGTACTATGTCACGGTGCATATGGGCTCTAGCAGATGAGGATCTCTCTTAGAGGCTGGTTGGTGTCACGGAACCAAGCGCCAAGCAATGGCTGTTCACCCTCATGGAGCTGTTAACACATGACCAGTTTGTTACATGCGCGGTCACGCTATGGGCCATTTGGTCATCGCGACGCAAAGCCATTCATGAGGGAATATTTCAGAGTCCACAAAGTACACACGCATTTATCGGCAGGTACATACAAGATCTCGAACTGGTTCGAGAACCAGGGAAAAGCACCGCTACTCGAGGACCAGGCCCAGGTCAACAAACGCTGCGACCAAAAGCTCCACCGCCGGAAGTTGCGAAAGTACATGTCGATGCTGCATGTCGCAGGGGCACAGGTGGTGTTGCAGCGGCAGTGTGCCGTGATGCCAACGGTGTATTTCTGGGAAGCTCAGCCCTCGGAATAGCTGGCGTCGATGACCCGGCGATCCTCGAGACAATAGCGTGCAGAGAAGCAATAGCTCTAGCCCAAGATCTCAATCTCCGGAAGGTGCTAGTGGCATCAGATGCAAAGGCAGTCGTGAATGCTATCAATAATTCGGATCAGGGTTTGAATGGTGCAATCATAGCAGAGATAAACAGTTTATCTTCTTTACTTAGCTTTACTTTTACTTATGAGTCTCGTGCCGTCAATGTAGAGGCACATAGTTTAGCCAAGCATGCTTTTTCATTGGGACCGGGGCGCCACATGTGGCTAGGCCAATCCCATGATCAGCGTTGTATCCCACACCATGTGGAATTCTCTGAATAAAGCTTGGTTTTAGTCGCTCAAAAAAAAAAGTTGAGACAACGCCATCTCCGAGAAGATGGGCAGACGGCCGCCAGAAACCCTAGCGCGGAGGGCTCGCGACGGGCGTGCTGTGCCAGTGTGCCCTGCCTGTGTGGGGTTTGGTGGAAGCAACACGTGAAAACAAATCGACACTTCTGTCAATGGGGACCTACCTGGCAGGTGGCAGCTACACAGCGGGCGGAGAGGCTTTGAGAGTGTCCGGTATCCACCGGGATTGAGGTTCCGTTTTATCTTGATGAAATGAAACACGGATGACTCACAAATATGCTTGCAGTATTTGCCTTTCATTTTCGGATGCATTGCATTAGCTGACTTGCAAATAAATAAATAAAACAGGTTGTGGAGGTTCTCAATCACATATCAAAAAGAGAGAGTTTCGATCTCCCCGCAAGTCTGGCTTACACCATTGCGACTCGATCCGCGCACAACATGAGGGAGGCGATATTGGCTCTGGAGGCATGCAGAGCAAACAAGTATGCTTTGTAGTATCCATTGTCCCTTCTCAAGTCTTTTTATTTCCTTCAGTTTTGCATTATGACGATGATCCTAGCATGTGCTCTTCACTTCCATTTTTCCCTTTGATCTACCAGTTACCCCTTTGTTGATGGACAAGCTATACCGCTAGGATGGGATGGTGTTCTTGAGGAACTCGCAGCAGAAATTTTGGAAGATCCTTCTCCCAAAAGGTTTGCTCTTTGCTGGAGTAAAACAAAATTTAGACATGAATGTTTTCATTGTCCTTCCTCACTTCTCATTGGTTGTGAATATGTTATCATTATGCTTTAAGTACCACCAATATTTCACTTTATGAATTGCCGCAGCTTTGATCAGTCACCAGCTCACCATTGGTTTATTTATTTTACTAACTCTGGAAAATGTTATTGAGCTCTGCGATTACATTTGCAGCCTTATTTGCTAACGCGTCAAAGTATTACACAGATTGTTTTTGGTACGAGGCAAGCTCCAAAAACTTTTGGTTGAATCCATACCTCCTAAACTTGTTCTCCAGGTACGAGTTATTCAGATTTAACCTTAAGGGTGCTACTACTAAATAACTCCACAGACATAACCCCGTGATTAAACTTCATCCTTGATTATTATCTTTCCCTGCAGAAACTTGTAGAGCTGTTCCTGAAGGGAATCCATGCTAACATAAAGAGGGATGTTTATTACTGGCACGCCTACTACGTAAGTTTCCTCGGGATATTTATGTTTTAAATGCACTTCCCCTGTGAGCTATGATAACCATGCACGACGATACTGAATTTCAGGATAAGAGGTTGCCGGCTGGAGCCAGTGCACTGCTGAAACTGGAAGGTAATTTGGCACTCATGTTATCTTGTAAACTAAAACAGCCTGAAACCCTGGAAGTTAATCGTTGGCTTTGCTTGTGCAGAATTTATCGCCAAGTTCATGAGCATCCACCGGAAGAGCTTGGCAGCCGATTCATGAAGACTCCACTAGACCAGCCGAGAAAATTTGGCATGCCTGCACGCAGTTCAGCTGAACCCTGCAGCCAGTATGTATTTGGTTCACCGGTCATGGAGCCTGCCGGCGTTCATAGTTGTACTAGTATTTTGGAGTGGGGAAACGAGATGAAACGAAACGGGGACTGAAACCAGTCCGTTGTGCAGTAAGCCTATGCTATGTACAGTACATGTGTTTTTTGTGCATTTGGTCAGTGTCTGTACTCGACGAGTCTATTATGCATTTTCACATCGGCGGATTTGGAATGTGAAGGAATAGAACTTCACAGGTGCTTGAAGTTTGAGTATATGTGGAGTCGTTTGCTGGAGCATCTTCAAGGGAAATGGTTAAATTTGACGTCCCATATGTCCGCGGACATGGCAATAGTCAAATTTGGCACTCTGTATGTTTGTAGACAGCAGGTGTCGAGCCTCATTTGTATTCGTCTAATCGTGTCCATTGACGGTGTAGTTGTACTCCGGAGCCTCCCATCACACTGTTCTTTAAACAAGGAAGATCGTTGAAGCACATTGCTCTTTTGAGACCATGCTATGTTAAAGAAAGAGTGTCAAATTCACAAGTCTTTGATGTAATTGCTTCAATAGTGTTGGTGGGCTCTTTGATGTGACCTTGGTATTTGCCCTAACAAACCTATCGGAAAGTTCTTCTATTGTCAATGCATGCAGTCAGCACAACCAAGTATAATGTGAAAGCCTCTTGCTACTGTGATTGCCAAAAGTTTGTATGTGTCTTTGACATTGGTTCTGTCCAGTACTCCGGTCCAAACACCTTCCTCATGGTAAAGATCCTAGTATAATGTGAAAGCCTCTTGCTACTCTAATTGCCAAAAGTTTGTATGTGTCTTTGACATTTGGTTCTGTCCAGTACTCCAGTCCAAACACCTTCCTCATGGTAACGACAAATCTTATCATTGTGTCAATTCATGCGCTCTCGTGCATCCAAACATACATTTCTATATAAGGAAAGAATGACAGTGCTCTGGTGCAATCCTTCATCGGTGTGAACTGTCATAATCCTTCAAAACCTCCATTATGCGCAAGAACATACGCTTGCGCACCTGGTAGCGACGTCGAAAGAAGCCCTCATGATATATCGGGGGCTTTTAAGTAGTAGTTGTAGGGATCACATGGTCCTTTGTCCTATTCCTAGTAACAATTATCTTGCCAGACGTTGAACCTAGGATCGTGCTCCTCTTGGACCTCTTCCTTCTCCATTGCTTCGAGGGTGTTCATCTTCATCATCACCTTGTAGTATGTCGTCATTGGATGATGATGATGACACTACGAGGTGATGACAAACAATCGAAGAACTCATTGTAATAAACTCATTATTTAGGGCAACAAACTCACAATGACTCCATCGCGTGTCCCCACAAATGTGCAAAAAAAGGTCAAAGGAGTATTTCGTCGAGCATGTGGTGAATGAGGTGTATGGCGGTGGCAGTTGAGAGGACTAGGATGTACTGGGGTGGCATCCAAGGTGGCGACCATGTCTGGGATTGCGACAACTTTAGAAGACGGTGCTCCAGGTGGGGATCGAACAGAGGACGTCGGCAGTGCTCCAGGTGGGTGCAGGACGAGGAGGGTGTGGCATGGACGATGACATAATAGAAGAGAGGAGAAAGAGAGCAGGCCGGAGGGCAAGGAGGTGGACAAGAGCCGGATTGTTGGACCCTAAAGGACATGTTCGGATAACCCCATTTTCGCCGCACATATGGATTGGGTTTAGAGCGGTGCGGATAGTCCGCTCGGACTGCGGGGAGATTCAAAGATTTTTTTTCTTTGAGATGCTCAAACATGGTTGATATGCCTTTTTCCTTCTACTTTCTGTTTAGATAAAGCGGATTATTAGTTTTCTGGCCCGGCGGAAATCCAGAGTTCCGATATTCTTTTAGAACACAAGTTAAACAGGTTATTGCAGTAGGCAAAGTTGGGGTCAGTGCTTCCACCCCTGCTGGAGTAATTAGTAGGAGTGACAGACTGGTTGGTCGGTAGGATGCTAACAGAACCAAATTAGCTATGAAGAGGGTGGCAGAGAAAAACACTACCCAAGGTATTGATACCATGCCTGTCCCTATCATGCTTAACTTAGATAAAACCATTCTTCGTGATATAACTAATAAATTAGGTGTTGCTTATTATAATAATGATGAACATGAGAAACTAACATGTGTGATAAATCTCTCGAAACTTCTAGGCTTTATTTGATAGATGTCACTAAAATTGATAAAAGCATTATTAAACCTGAATGTAATAATGAAGAAAGTGTACTTTTTGTGTGATAGTGACAGTGGGATGATAGTGCCACTCGTTTATATGCTACCTTGGAAAAGGCTAAGCTAACTAAATCATATGGGAAAATGTACAAGTTGTGCTCCCCTGTTTTTAGGGTTCAGGGGGCTAAAAAAAGGATTGGCCCCAAAAAAGAATGGTTAATTATACCAGGTCTTTTGTGGAATTGCAGGGTTTGGGATCCCCTAAAAAAACAAAGTTCTTGAAAGATTTTTATTTCTGAACAAGGTGTCCAATTCATTTGTCCCATTGCGATAATGATAAAGTATTTTAATATACAATGGCAAAGGAGAATCTAAGACCCTAAAAATTTTCATCGACAACACCTGGCTCCTACTACTAGTAAATCATGAGGAAATTTACAGGGTGTTGCTTAAGATATTTTTTATGTAGTTGGTAGAGAGTATGGTGATCATTACTTATGTTAGTATGCATATCAGGGACAAAAAAACAAAATGAGATGCTACTACCAACAGTTTATGGTCCAGCACAACTTGCAGGGAAGGGCCATTTCCTAGCTGAATTTGCACAATTGTGTAATAAAACCAAAGGATCGTTCTTGCTAGGTGGCGATTTTAATATTGTCAAGATATGTAGTGAGAACAACCCCTATTTTTATCTAGATGGAGATATACTTTCAATTCCATTATTTAGATTAATGGTTTGAAAGAATAAGCTTTGCATAACAGGTTGTATACCTAGCCTAATAAATTGGAGGAGCCCGGCTTTGAGAACTAGATAGAATTTTAGTTTCCTCAAATTGGGATTCTTCTTTTCCTCTTGCAACTATAGTGGGACTAAACAAAGACCTCGTTGGTCATGTTCCATTACATCTTTCAACTAGGACCCCTCCTGCTCATAACAACTTATTTAGATATGAGAATTGATGGGTAGAGGGAAAAAGTTTCCATGAAGTGGTTATGAAAAGTTGGTATGTTGGCACCTTTTGCAAACATGACCACTTTAGATTTTCTCGGATACCATCATTAATAATCTTAAGATTATTTGATAATTTTCATGTTAGAAAGCTTGATCTAGAAAGACTAAACCATGGGATTATTACTTTAATCCCTAAAGTACATGATGCTGATAGAATTCAAATATTCAAACCCGTATGATTGCTCAGTGCCATTTATAAAATACTGACTAAAGTTCTAGCCAATGGGTTAGGTTTGATCATCAATTCTGTTGTCAATGATACACATCCTGCATTCACAAGAGGCAAGTATTAAATGGAAGCGGGTGTTGGTGCTTCATGAAATTGTTCATGAATTACACCACACCAAGCAGTATGGGATGCTGTTGAAATTTGGTTTTGAAAAATTTTGTGACATGGTGAACTGTCTTTTTCTATGATAAATGATGCAGAAGAAGGGTTTTGGAGATATTTGGGTGATGAAAACTATGAGGGGTAGTAGGGCGGCCATAAAGGTTAATGACCAAGTTGGACCATATTTCCCCACTCACAAAGGAGTCAAACAGGGTGACCCTCTTGCCCCTCTATTATTTGACATAGTAGTTCATGGACTTGCTATGATGATCAAGCAAGCTCAACAATAAGGGTTGTTAGCTGGACTTGCCCCACATCTAGTTGATGGTGGATTATCCCTACTACAATATGCAAAGGACACCATCTTGTTGATGAAGAATGACCTTCTTGAGGCTAGAAAACCGAAATACATTCTAAGTATTTTAGCAAATCTCCGAGCTCAAGATAAACTTTCACAAGAGTGAAATTTACTTTCTTGGGAAATGCAATCAATTGCCAATGAACAAAGTTACAAATATACCTTCACCTACAATGTTGACACTTTTCCATTAAAATATTTAGGGCTCCCAGTCAGTGACAAAAAGGTTGAGTAAATTCTCAGTGGGACTTTGTTGAAGATAAGATTGCAAAAAAGATGACAGGCTGAATATGGAATATACTGTCTAATGGATATAGAGCGGCCTTCACAAATGCATGCTTGAGCAACATCCCTCTATACATGCCCTCTTTCCTAGAAGCTCCTAAAGGTTCTCTGAAAAGATGAACACGAGTAGAGCTAGAATGGTATGGCAAGAGAGCAAAGACAAAATGAAATATCACTTAGTCAATTGGCCTCCTATCAAAGATTGTGGAGGCTTGTGAGTGTTGGATCTTCAAGCTATTGGCCAGAATATGATAGTTAAGTGGTTATGGAAATTGGAAAATTATGAGGGGATGTGGCAATCTTTGCTTAGCAGGAAATATTTGACGGATAAAACCCTGTCAAGCCTGACTGATAGGATTGGTGGCTCCCATTTTTGGCAAGGCTTGATGAAGGTTAATCCACTTTTTCCAGAAGAATGCTAAGAGACTGGTCTGACAACTTTATTTTGGGAGGGCATCTGGGTTGGCAAAAAATCTCGTGCAAATAAATTCCCAAGACTGTACTCAATTTACTTTACCAAGAAAGTTATTCTTCACTTTGTGAAAGATAGAGTATGTGATTGTTTGGAATTCAAAAGAACTCTTTGGGGAGAAACTTCTCTGCAGGCGGGAGAGATGAAGGAGCTTGTGGATAAAATCAGGCTTACAAATGATAAGGACGGAGTCAAATGGAAGATTGGAGCCAATAAAACATTTAGTGTGAAAGGGTTGTACCTCCAAATCAAAGTTGTTGGGCTGCTTGGATATAGAAAGATTTGGAAAATCAAAATGCTTTTGAAAATAAAAAAATATTATGGCTAATTATTAGGAACAATAAACTTACCAAGCATAACCTGCTGAAAAGGGGTTGGAATGGCATTGAGTAGTGCTACTTGTATGATCAACGTGAAACCGTGAAGCACTTGCTATTCGACTGCAACCTTAGCAAGTTCGTATGGAGAGTTATTCGTTCTGCCTTTGACCTAGCTAGGCCACCTGATGGTGTTCATGATCTTATTGATGACTGGCTAGATTAGTTCCCTCCTAGCCAATGCAAATTGGCTATCATGGGAGTGACTGGTTTGTGCTAGACAATTTGGACGACTAGAAATGTTGCTTGTTTCGAAAAGAAAATGCCTCATGATCCTGCAACAGTCATCTTCAGTTTATGTCATCATCTCATCAAATGGAAAATCTTACAGACAAGCTAAGGGGCAGGAGTCGTTGAGCTTGGAGTGGAGAAGATAAGAAATGGTGGTGCAAGAGATCTACAGGAGAACACACAGGTGGGCTCCTACCATCCCCAGAATTATGAGCGGACGATGTTATTATGATAACCATGCTGCTTCCATTCCTCTCTGTTACCATTTAATGGTTCCCCCTCCCTTGTCTGGCTTGTATGAAACCTTTCTAGCGTAACTATAGTTGCGAGTTTGATATTGTAATGTTATGTTTAATAGTTTGTATGTTGTTGATATATGCTCATGATCCTTGCGTGGTCACCTGCAACCATAGGTGGCCAATGGACCGGCCCGGGCATGACACAGACTGGCACAGGATGCATAGGCCTATTTATAAGCATGTTGCGTTGGCACATGGACCTAGCCCCCGGGGACGGGCACGATACATTAACTAAATGGTGTGGCACGACACAGCTCGTGTGTCGGGCGACCCCAATGCTTTTAGGCCTTTTGGGTTGTTTCGGCGCTATTTATGGCCTTTTGAACCAATAAGTTAAATCAGATATTTTCTTAAAAAATGGGTCGTGTTGTGTCGGCACGCAAGTCTGCCCTTGACGGAGCCTCACGACACACGACGTGCCACAGGCCAAGCACGACTCATTTAGTCGTGTGTCGGGCCGATTACATGTTGTGTTGGCCCGAGAAAAATCCCCATTTGGCTAGCTCTGCCTGCAACATGTGAGTCGCATGAGGTAGTAACCCTCCAGCCTGGTGCTGGTGGTGATATAGTTTACTTTCTTAATTTGGTTTTGTTTGTTTTGTAAAGCAAAAATGGCGGTTTCGTTAATAGAAATCGATGAGAAGGCTCGTTGTCAAAAGGAAAAACTTGGTCTTCCCATCCGGAAGTGCCTTTCTGCTCCCGAGCTCAAATGAGCTCGGAACAGTGAAATAAAAAAAATCATTTTTTAAAAAAATCCATTTTTTTGGAGAAACATTGACAAAAGTTCTAAGTGCTTGTAAAAATTCGTCATGGAATCACATTCCCAAGGCGTGGCAAAAAAAATACAAATTCAGTGCTCCAAAATGCTTTTAAAAGTAGCATTCTCAGAGTACCAGTTTTTTTTTACCATCCCTTCTAGGAATGTGATTTCATGACAAATTTTTGCAAGCACTTAAAACTTTTGTCAATATTTCTTCCAAAAAATTGATATTTTTTTTATTTTACTGTTCACCCGAGCTCATTTGAGCTCGGGTGCAAAAACTCTGCGTCCTTGCACATCGACCTATCTGCCTCGTGCTTCCTCACATCATCTTTCTTTCGTATTATTTGTACTAATGACCCTTGAGAAAGCTTAATATGTCCACCGACCTCTTGAAAAAATTAATTTTATATATGATCATCCAGTATATACGCTAAATTGTTTGACTACACTCATACACATAGTTGTTGGGGAACGTAGTAATTTCAAAAAATTTCCTACGCACACGCAAGATCATGGCGATGATATAGCAACGAGAGGGGAGAGTGTTCGTCCACGTACCCTCGTAGACCGTAAGCGGAAGCGTTAGCACAACGCGGTTGATGTAGTCGTACGTCTTCACGATCCGACCGATCCAAGCACCGAACGTACGGAGCCTCCGAGTTCAGCACACGTTCAGCTCGATGACGATCTCCGGCCCTCCGATCCAGCAAAGGCTCCGGAGATGAGTTCCATCAGCACGACGGCGTGGTGACGATGATGATGTTCTACCGGCGCAGGGCTTCGCCTAAACTCCGCGACGATATGACCGAGGTGGAATATGGTGGAAGGGGGCACCGCACACGGCTAAGAAACGATCCGTAGATCAACTTGTGTGTCTATGGGGTGCCCCCCGCCCCCGTATATAAAGGAGTCAGGGGGGAGGAGGCCGCCGGCCTAAGGGGGCGCGCCAAGGGGGGGAGTCCTACTCCCACCGGGAGTAGGACTCCCCTTTTCCAAGTTGGAGTAGGAGAGAAGGGGGAAAGAGGAGGAGGAGGGGAAGGAAAGGGGGGGGTGTCGCCCCCCTTCCCTTGTCCTATTCGGACTAGGAGCGGGAGGGGCGCGCGGCCTCCTCCTTGCTCCTTCCTCTTCTCCCTCTTGGCCCATGTAGGCCCATTAACCCCCCGGGGGGTTCCGGTAACCTCCTGGTACTCCGGTAAAATGCCGATTTCACCCGGAACCATTCCGATGTCCAAACATAGGCTTCCAATATATCAATCTTTATGTCTCGACCATTCCGAGACTCCTCGTCATGACCGTGATCACATCCGGGACTCCGAACAAACTTCGGTACATCAAAACTTATAAACTCATAATAAAACTGTCATCGAAACGTTAAGCGTGCGGACCCTACGGGTTCGAGAACTATGTAGACATGACCTAAAACCATTCTCGGTCAATAACCAATAGCGGGACCTGGATGCCCATATTGGTTCCTACATATTCTACGAAGATCTTTATCGGTCAAACCGCATAACAACATACGTTGTTCCCTTTGTCATCGGTATGTTACTTGCCCGAGATTTGATCGTCGGTATCCAATACCTAGTTCAATCTCGTTACCGGCAAGTCTCTTTACTCGTTCTGTAATACGTCATCTCATAACTAACTCATTAGTTATAATGCTTGCAAGGCTTAAGTGATGAGTATTACCGAGAGGGCCCAGAGATACCTCTCCGACAATCGGAGTGACAAAACCTAATCTCGAAATACGCCAACTCAACATGTACCTTTGGAGACACCTGTAGTACTCCTTTATAATCACCCAGTTACGTTGTGACGTTTGGTAGTACCCAAAGTGTTCCTCCGGTAAACGGGAGTTGCATAATTCTCATAGTTACAGGAACATGTATAAGTCATGAAGAAAGCAATAGCAGAATACTAAACGATCAAGTGCTAAGCTAACGGGATGGGTCATGTCAATCACATCATTCTCCTAATGATGTGATCCTATTAATCAAATAACAACACATGTCTATGGTTAGGAAACATAACCATCTTTGATTAATGAGCTAGTCAAGTAGAGGCATACTAGAGACTATATGTTTGTCTATGTATTCACACATGTATCATGTTTCCGGTTAATACAATTCTAGCATGGATAATAAACATTTATCATGATATGAGGAAATAAATAATAACTTTATTATTGCCTCTAGGGCATATTTACTTCAGTCTCCCACTTGCACTAGAGTCAATAATCTAGATTACATAGTAATGATTCTGACACCCATGGAGTCTTGGTGTTGATCATGTTTTGCTCGTGAGAGAGGCTTAGTCAACGGGTCTGCAATATTCAGATCCGTACGTATCTTGCAAATTTCTATGTCTCCCACTTGGACTTGGTCCCGAATGGAATTGAAGCGTCTCTTGATGTGCTTGGTCCTCTTGTGAAATCTGGATTCCTTTGCCAAGGCAATTGCACCAGTATTGTCACAGAAGATCTTTATTGGTCCCAATGCACTAGGTATGACACCTAGACCAGAAATGAACTCCTTCATCCAGACTCCTTCATTCGCTGCTTCAGAAGCAGCTATGTACTCCGCTTCATATGTAGATCCCGCCACGACGCTTTGTTTAGAACTGCACCAACTTACAGCTCCACCGTTTAATATAAACACGTATCCGGTTTGCGATTTAGAATCGTCCGGATCAGTGTCAAAGCTTGCATCGACGTAACCTCTTACGACTAGCTCTTTGTCACCTCCATATACGAGAAACATATCCTTAGTCCTTTTCAGGTATTTCAGGATGTTTTTGACCGCTGTCCAGTGATCCACTCCTGGATTACTTTGGTACCTTCCTGCTAAGCTTATTGCTAAGCATACGTCAGGCCTGGTACACAGCATTGCATACATGATAGAGCCTATGGCTGAAGCATAGGGGACATCTTTCATTTTCTCTCTATCTTCTGCTGTGGTCGGGCATTGAGTTTGACTCAACTTCACACCTTGTAGCACAGGCAAGAATCCTTTCTTTGCCTGATCCATTTTGAACTTTTTCAAAATCTTGTCAAGGTATGTGCTTTGTGAAAGTCCTATTAAGCGTCTTGATCTATCTCTATAGATCTTGATGCCCAATATATAAGCAGCTTCACCAAGGTCTTTCATTGAAAAACTTTTATTCAAGTATCCCTTTATGCTATCCAGAAATTCTATATCATTTCCAATTAATAATATGTCATCTACATATAAAACTAGAAATGCTACAGAGCTCCCACTCACTTTCTTGTAAATACAGGCTTCTCCAAAAGTCTGTATAAAACCATATGCTTTGATCACACTATCAAAGCGTTTATTCCAACTCCGAGATGCTTGCACCAGTCCATAAATGGAACGCTGGAGCTTGCACACTTTGTTAGCACTTTTTGGATCAACAAAACCTTCCGGCTGCATCATATACAACTCTTCTTCTAGAAATCCATTCAAGAATGCAGTCTTGACATCCATTTGCCAAATTTCATAATCATGAAATGCAGCAATAGCTAACATGATTCGGACAGACTTAAGCATCGCTACGGGTGAGAAAGTCTCATCGTAGTCAACCTCTTGAACTTGTCGAAAACCTTTCGCAACAAGTCGAGCTTTATAGACAGTTACATTACCATCAGCGTCAGTCTTCTTCTTAAAGATCCATTTATTCTCAATAGCTTGCCGATCATCGGGCAAGTCAACCAAAGTCTATACTTTGTTTTCATACATGGATCCCATCTCAGATTTCATGGCCTCTAGCCATTTTGCGGAATCTGGGCTCATCATCGCTTCCTCATAGTTCGTAGGTTCATCATGATCAAGTAACATGACTTCCAGAATAGGATTGCCGTACCACTCTGGTGCGGATCTTACTCTGGTAGACCTACGAGGTTCAGCAGAAACTTGATCTGAAGTTTCATGATCAATATCATTAGCTTCCTCACTAATTGGTGTAGTTGTCACAGGAACCGGTTCTTGTGATGAACTACCTTCCAATAAGGGAGTAGATACAGTTATCTCATCAAGTTCTACTTTCCTCCCACTCACTTCTTTCGAGAGAAACTCCTTCTCTAAAAAGGATCCGAATTTAGCAACGAAAATCTTGCCCTCAGATCTGTGATAGAAGGTGTACCCAATAGTCTCCTTTGGGTATCCTATGAAGACACATTTGTCCGATTTGGGTTCGAGCTTATCTGGTTGAAGTTTCTTCACATAAGCATCGCAGCCCCAAACTTTAAGAAACGACAACTTTGGTTTCTTGCCAAACCAAAGTTCATAAGGCGTCGTCTCAGCGGAATTTGATGGTGCCCTATTTAACGTGAATGCGGCCGTCTCTAAAGCATAACCCCAAAACGATAGCGGTAGATCGGTAAGAGACATCATAGATCGTACCATATCAAGTAAAGTACGATTACGACGTTCAGACACACCATTGCGTTGTGGTGTTCCAGGTGGCGTGAGTTGCGAGACTATCCCGCATTGTTTCAAGTGTAGACCAAACTCGTAACTCAAATATTCTCCTCCACGATCAGATCATAGAAACTTTATTTTCTTATTACGATGATTTTCTACTTCACTCTGAAATTCTTTGAACTTTTCAAATGTTTCAGACTTGTGTTTCATTAAGTAGATATACCCATATCTGCTCAAATCATTTGTGAAGGTGAGAAAATAACGATATCCACCACGAGCCTCAACATTCATTGGACCACATACATCTGTATGTATGATTTCCAATAAATCTGTTGCTCTCTCCATAGTACCGGAGAACGGTGTTTTAATCATCTTGCCCATAAGGCACGGTTCGCAAGTACCAAGTGATTCATAATCAAGTGATTCCAAAAGCCCATCAGTATGGAGTTTCTTCATGCGTTTTACACCGATATGACCTAAACGGCAGTGCCACAAATAAGTTGCACTATCATTATCAACTCTGCATCTTTTGGTTTCAACACTATGAATATGTGTATTACTACTATCGAGATTCAATAAAAATAGACCATTCTTCAAGGGTGCATGACCATAAAAGATATTACTCATATAAATAGAACAACCATTATTCTCTGATTTAAATGAATAACCGTCTTGCATCAAACAAGATCCTGATATAATGTTCATGCTCAACGCAGGCACCAAATAACAATTATTTAGGTCTAAAACTAATCCCGATGGTAGATGTAGAGGTAGCGTGCCGACCGCGATCACATCGACTTTGGAACCATTTCCCACGTGCATCGTCACCTCGTCCTTAGCTAATCTTCGCTTAATCCGTAGTCCCTGTTTCGAGTTGCAAATATTAGCAACAGAACCAGTATCAAATACCCAGGTGCTACTGCGAGCATTAGTAAGGTACACATCAATAACATGTATATCACATATACCTTTGTTCACTTTGCCATCCTTCTTATCCGTCAAATACTTGGGGCAGTTCCGCTTCCAGTGTCCAGTCTGCTTGCAGTAGAAGCACTCAGTTTCAGGCTTAGGTCCAGATTTGGGTTTCTTCTCTTGAGCAGCAACTTGCTTGCCGTTCTTTTTGAAGTTCCCCTTCTTCTTCCCTTTACCCTTCTTCTTGAAACTAGTGGTCTTGTTGACCATCAACACTTGATGCTCCTTCTTGATTTCTACCTCCGCGGCTTTCAACATCGCGAAGAGCTCGGGAATAGTCTTGTTCATCCCTTGCATATTATAGTTCATCACGAAGCTCTTGTAGCTTGGTGGCAGTGATTGGAGAATTCTGTCAATGATGCTATCATCCGGAAGATTAACTCCCAGTTGAATCAAGTGATTATTATACCCAGACATTTTGAGTATATGCTCACTGACAGAACTATTCTCCTCCATCTTGCAGCTGTAGAACTTATTGGAGACTTCATATCTCTCAATCCGGGCATTTGCTTGAAATATTAACTTCAACTCCTGGAACATCTCATATGCTCCATGACGTTCAAAACATCATTGAAGACCCGGTTCTAAGCCGTAAAGCATGGCACATTGAACTATCGAGTAGTCATCAGCTTTGCTCTGCCAGACGTTCTTAACGTCGTCAGTTGCATCAGCAGCAGCCCTGGCACCCAGTGGTGCTTCCAGGACGTAACTTTTTTGTGCAGTAATGAGGATAATCCTCAGGTTACGGACCCAGTCCGTGTAATTGCTACCATCATCTTTCAACTTTGCTTTCTCAAGGAACGCATTAAAATTCAACGGAACAACAGCACGAGCCATCTATCTACAAACAAACATAGACAAGCAAAATACTATCAGGTACTAAGTTCATGATAAATTTAAGTTCAATTAATCATATTACTTAAGAACTCCCACTTAGACAGACATCTCTTTAGTCATCTAAGTGATCACGTGATCCAAATCAATTAAACCATGTCCGATCATCACGTGAGATGGAGTAGTTTCAATGGTGAACATCTCTATGTTGATCATATCTACTATATGATTCACGCTCGACCTTTCGGTCTCCGTGTTCCGAGGCCATATCTGTATATGCTAGGCTCGTCAAGTATAACCTGAGTATTCCGCGTGTGCAACTGTTTTGCACCCGTTGTATTTGAACGTAGAGCCTATCACACCCGATCATCACGTGGTGCCTCAGTACAAAGAACTTTCGCAACGGTGCATACTCAGGGAGAACACTTCTTGATAATTAGTGAGAGATCATCTTAAAATGCTACCGTCAACCAAAGCAAGATAAGATGCATAAAGGATAAACATCACATGCAATCAATATAAGTGATATGATATGGCCATCATCATCTTGTGCTTGTGATCTCCATCTTCGAAGCACCGTCATGATCACCATCGTCACCGGCGCGACACCTTGATCTCCATCATAGCATCATTGTCGTTACGCCATCTATTGCTTCTGCGACTATCGCTACCGCTTAGTGATAAAGTAAAGCAATTACAGGGCGTTTGCATTTCATACAATAAAGCGACAACCATATGGCTCCTGCCAGTTGCCGATAACTTCGGTTACAAAACATGATCATCTCATACAATAAAATATAGCATCACGTCTTGACCATATCACATCACAACATGCCCTGCAAAAACAAGTTAGACGTCCTCTACTTTGTTGTTGCAAATTTTACGTGGCTGCTACGGGCTTAGCAAGAACCATTCTTACCTACGCATCAAAAACCACAACGATAGTTCGTCAAGTTGGTGCTGTTTTAACCTTCGCAAGGACCGGGCGTAGCCACACTCGATTCAGCTAAAGTGAGAGAGACAGACACCCGCCAGCCACCTTTAAGCACGAGTGCTCGTAACGGTGAAACCAGTCTCGCGTAAGCGTACGCGTAATGTCGGTCCGGGCCGCTTCATCTCACAATACCGCTGAACCAAAGTATGACATGTTGGTAAGCAGTATGACTTGTATCGCCCACAACTCACTTGTGTTCTACTCGTGCATATAACATCAACGCATAAAACCTAGGCTCTGATGCCACTGTTGGGGAACGTAGTAATTTCAAAAAATTTCCTACGCACACGCAAGATCATGGCGATGATATAGCAACGAGAGGGGAGAGTGTTCGTCCACGTACCCTCGTAGACCGTAAGCGGAAGCGTTAGCACAACGCGGTTGACATAGTCGTACGTCTTCATGATCCGACCGATCCAAGCACCGAACGTACGGAGCCTCCGAGTTCAGCACACGTTCAGCTCGATGACGATCTCCGGCCCTCCGATCCAGCAAAGGCTCCGGAGATGAGTTCCGTCAGCACGACGGCGTGGTGACGATGATGATGTTCTACCGGCGCAGGGCTTCGCCTAAACTCCGCGACGATATGACCGAGGTGGAATATGGTGGAAGGGGGCACCGCACACGGCTAAGAAACGATCCGTAGATCAACTTGTGTGTCTATGGGGTGCCCCCCGCCCCCGTATATAAAGGAGACAGGGGGGAGGAGGCCGCCGGCCTAAGGGGGCGCGCCAAGGGGGGAGTCCTACTCCCACCGGGAGTAGGACTCCCCTTTTCCAAGTTGGAGTAGGAGAGAAGGGGGAAAGAGGAGGAGGAGGGGAAGGAAAGGGGGGGCGCCGCCCTCCTTCCCTTGTCCTATTCGGACTAGGAGGGGGAGGGGCGCGCGGCCTCCTCCTTGCTCCTTCCTCTTCTCCCTCTTGGCCCATGTAGGCCCATTAACCCCCCGGGGGGTTCCGGTAACCTCCCGGTACTCCGGTAAAATGCCGATTTCACCCGGAACCATTTCGATGTCCAAACATAGGCTTCCAGTATATCAATCTTTATGTCTCGACCATTCCGAGACTCCTCGTCATGACCGTGATCACATCCGGGACTCCGAACAAACTTCGGTACATCAAAACTTATAAACTCATAATAAAACTGTCATCGAAACGTTAAGTGTGCGGACCCTACGGGTTCGAGAACTATGTAGACATGACCTAAAACCATTCTCGGTCAATAACCAATAGCGGGACCTGGATGCCCATATTGGTTCCTACATATTCTACGAAGATCTTTATCAGTCAAACCGCATAACAACATACGTTGTTCCCTTTGTCATCGGTATGTTACTTGCCCGAGATTTGATCGTTGGTATCCAATACCTAGTTCAATCTCGTTACCGACAAGTCTCTTTACTCGTTCTGTAATACGTCATCTCATAACTAACTCATTAGTTATAATGCCTGCAAGGCTTAAGTGATGAGTATTACCGAGAGGGCCCAGAGATACCTCTCCGACAATCGGAGTGACAAAACCTAATCTCGAAATACGCCAACTCAACATGTACCTTTGGAGACACCTGTAGTACTCCTTTATAATCACCCAGTTACGTTGTGACGTTTGGTAATACCCAAAGTGTTCCTCCGGTAAATGAGAGTTGCATAATTCTCATAGTTACAGGAACATGTATAAGTCATGAAGAAAGCAATAACAGAATACTAAATGATCAAGTGCTAAGCTAACGGGATGGGTCATGTCAATCACATCATTCTCCTAATGATGTGATCCTATTAATCAAATAACAACACATGTCTATGGTTAGGAAACATAACCATCTTTGATTAATGAGCTAGTCAAGTAGAGGCATACTAGTGACTATATGTTTGTCTATGTATTCACACATGTATCATGTTTCCGGTTAATACAGTTCTAGCATGAATAATAAACATTTATCATGATATGAGGAAATAAATAATAACTTTATTATTGCCTCTAGGGCATATTTCCTTCAATAGCGTAGCCAAATCGTTTGAGTGTAATAAGTGTATGAATTGCTCCAGACGACTTGACTATGCTCACGCACTCGGACAATAAATTATTTGTAGTCGCATCAAACCCTTCGACTACACTCATGCAGTTGATATACCCAAACACTCCGGTTACACCATAGGTATTATTTTAATAAAGCGGTTTGTTGTATTATAATAAGGAGATTCATAAATAAGTTTTTTGAGAGGTAGGTAGATTGATAAAAAAAATCAGAAGGGTCATTTAGTACAAATAAACACATTTTAACACAGTACAATCGAATTTGGCCACATACACAAGCATACAATCATCGCATACAGTCACCCCTATGAACACACGCACATCCTATCCTTATGAG
Source organism: Triticum timopheevii (assembly GCA_963921465.1). Lineage (NCBI taxonomy): Eukaryota > Viridiplantae > Streptophyta > Magnoliopsida > Poales > Poaceae > Triticum > Triticum timopheevii. The sequence continues at coordinate 449,819,475 of OY997272.1, read as the reverse complement.
CACTTCGAGAGACGAAGTCAGCATAGGCGACTTGTAGTTGACGGAAACGTCTTCTCCCGCTGAACGAATATCGCTGAAAAATCTGAAATAAATCAAAAAAAAATGCGAGCATCAATGTTAAATTTAGGATTTGAAACCACTGTTCTCTAACGTTCGTAACATCTTTCTTTCTACCGGATCCTCTTTTGTTTCTGTATTTGTCAGAGGCCGCAAAGCTGTGCATCGCACAGAGTCTGCTCCTTTTTTTTTGCGAATGACAGAGTCTGCTCCTTTGACGGTCATACGGTACCTTTTTTCTTTCTTTTTTCGCAAAAGGTGGTACCATACCCGTTCGGAGTAGGCACGTAGCACATCACTCGAACTAGGAAGCACCCCGTCCATCCTTTCACCCTGATGGACATGTGCACCAGGGATGCCGCAATGTTCTCTCTACTCTACCAAATGAAAGCCACTTTCATTAGCCATCAAAACAAACTTCTCCAAAAAGATACGGTAGCTAAACATCGAGCCAATTTACGAAAATGTCGACTTAAAGGTAATGTACCGTAGAACTTACTTTAGCTAATTATATACTCCTACTTTGCAGATTTTATTGGCAACCAAACAGCTGAAATCGAAACTGGTCTCGGGACAAACGGAGGAAGAAAAACCCGGTCCATGCGCGACAGAAGCCGCGGCACCCGTACGGAGGCGACGCTCCCTGCCAAAGGTCGACCGTGGACGAGGTCCACGAACCCCGGGGTCTCGATTCCCAGTATATGCTCTCGTCTCGTGGGTGGTGCGAGGGAATCCGGTGCGGCTCGGCCCCCCAACCGCGGCTTCCATCCCACTCCTGCTTCCACTAAAGCGTTATCCCCCGCGTGGCCGCCTCCCAGCCGTCCGCCCGTCGATCCGACGGCCACGGAAGCCCAAGCGATCGGCCCCGGACGCACGGCGCTTTCCCCCCGTATATCTTTCGCGTCGCCAGAAAGGAAGGCCACGCCTCAAAGTGAATATCGCGGCATCGGGTCCTGCGCTGCGCGCTTGCTGCTGCTCCCTCGCCCTCGCCTCCGGTGCCGTCGCGCGAGATCAACCCCGCCGGTGAGGGATCCCTCCCCCTCCCCCTCCCCCTCCCCTCCCTTCCCCGCCTTCGGTTCCGTTTCGGGCGGCCGGACCGGTTGCTGCGCCGCCCGTTCGACGGGGCGGCGGCGCTGGTTTGTTGAGGCGTGGCGCTGTGCCACTGTACTGTACGAGTGAGCGCATTTCCTGGTTCCTGTCGCCTGCAGTCCGTTCTTCTGCTTATTTTTTCTCCGGTTACGGTCTCCCTAGTTCGGTGGTTTAGGTGGGATCCTTCTGCTCTGATTCGTCCGAGGGATGGTGGTGCGTTTCGCGATCGGTCGATTGTGGCATGGTTCGTGGCCTCTTTCTCGTCTGCTTCTTCCCTTTTTGCTCCGCAGGGTAAAATTTCCCCCTCCGTTCACCCGCTCCTCCATCTCTCCCTCTGTACGTTCCTGTGCATTTCGGTGGTCTTGAACGGCCTTTCCACCGCGATTCAAGTGCTCAAATCTCCCCTGAGTTTCGAATAGGACGAGGACGACGACGAGAACTCGGCGGCGCTTTTTTTTTCTCGATTTTTTGTCTGTTCTCTGGATTTAGTCCGATCTGTTTCGCGGCTGCAGAGGCGCGGATATTTTCCTCCTTCCGTGGTGTTTCTTCTCTTCCTTTTTGAGCAACTTCTCTTTCCTCCAGTTTGCCAAACTTGTAGCAGCATGCGTCGCTGCTCTCCGAATCTGTTCGTTGCGGTTGCGGCGGCTGTTTCCACTCTTAGATAATGTTTTTTTTTACCCGCATTTGTGCTTTGTCTCGCCTATGCTCCTGGATGATTCTGTTACTATTTCTAGAGAGCACGAGTTGGACCATGCGGTAGTTGTTCTTCAAGGGGAGGCTCTTAATCTTGTCTGATGTTCAGTTAGTAGTACTACTATTTAGGACGTGATGTCATCTTCCGATTTATTTTATTTTGCTTCCGAAGATCATGCTAGCTTTGACTAGCACACTGCAGTCCTGTCCAGTCCTCGCATAGATTATTAGCCTAGGTCCTGTCTATCTGTTAAATTAGTGTTACTTGTTAATATTGTTTACTGATACTCCCTCCGTTTCTAAATATTTGTCTTCGTAGAGATTTCAAACTACATATGGAGCAAAATGAGTGAATCTACACTTTAAAATATGTCTACATACATCCGTACGTGGTAGTCCACTTGAAATCTCTAAAAAGACAAATATTTAGGAACGGAGGGAGAGAGTAGTATATTACTGCTATTCTTTGGAAGTTACTTGTTAGAAGGGCTGCGCACTTTACATTTAGCCTTTTGCGTGTGGACGTGTGGCGTTGTCGACTGGGGACTTTTTCTGGCTTTTCAAATGCCAATGAAGTTGCTTAGATCTGTCTTTCTTTGCGGCCATTTTCAGTCTGCTAGTATATTATGTGGTCAATTATCAGGCAATGTAGAGCCCAGTTCAGGGAACATGGAAACTGTGTATCCTTGAATGCAACTGCGCTGTGTTTAGGGGTAGTTGCCAACATAAAGGGTTATTGGGATGGACAAAGTTGAATTGCTTGTGATATATGTGTCAGTATTGATGTGGAAAGAGCTATGTGGTCAGGATTAGGCAACTCATGCAAAAACATGAGAATACAGGGTCAGGTTTTTCCGTTTTCCGTTTTTGCATAGTCCATACATAGCTTTCACCACCCAACATTCAGTAGAGCATTATTTAGGTTAATATGTTGAGTTATTTAGGACGTGATGCCATCTTCAGATTTTATTTTATTTTGTTTCGATTCCTAAGATCATGCTAACTTTGACTAATGTACTACAGTCCTGTGCTGGCATAGATTATTAGCCTATTCTAACTGCAGCTCGTGCCTATCTGTTAAATTAATGTTAGTTGTTACTAGTATTGTTTACTGATGTCTTGCTAGTGTTCTTTTCTAAGTTATTTATGAGAAGGGGTGTGCACCTTACATTTGCCTTTTGCGTGTGGCCTTGGAGTTACCCCGCCTAACTGTGGTCCTCTGGCCTTTCAGTTTGTTCAATGCCAACTAAGTTACTTAGATCTGTCTTTCTTTGTGACAATTATCTGTTTGCATGTGAATGATTTTCACTGACAGGAGAACACTGATGTGAGTATTCAATTGGTTCTCCGGGTTATGGATGTTGTAGTAGTCATTTGGATTGGATAAGTGCATAATTTGTCTGCTATTATGTGGCATGGTCAGTTATCTGGCAATAGAGACCAGAGTATTAGTATACATATTCAGGAAACAAGGAAGTTGTGTATTCTTGAATACAACTGCATTGTGTTTAGGGGAAGTTACTAACACGAGGTTTCTTGGGATGGGCAAAGTTGAATCTACTTGTATTGTCGACAGTTTCTGTGCTTATGTAGGTTTCAGTATTGCTGTCGAAAGATTAGGCAACTCATGCAAAAACATGAGAATACAGGGTTAGGTTTTCCGTTTTGCATAGTCCATACATTGGAGATTTCTTCTTGATGGTCAAGCACCAGGTTGAAATTTATTTGCCCATTACATAGCTTTCACTACCCAACATGTAGTAGAGCATTATTCAGATTAATATGCGGAGGATGACATTGTTAGCTTCGAAAATGTTTATAATTTAGTTTGTTGCATGAAATTTTGAAGTTCTGTAATGTTTTCTCACCCTATGTTTGGAGCCTCTCTTAACTTGTCTTTCAAGTATTTACATTTGCTTGTTAGTGTCCTTGATATAGAGAATCTAGTTACTTACCGATGATATTTTCTAATTATATAGCCATGGCTGGAGAAGCTGATGGGAAGACCTACCAGGTATCAAGGATGCCCCCTGCTGCTCTCAACGAGCGCATCCTTTCTTCCATGTCTCAAAAGCACGTTGCTGCTCACCCATGGCATGACCTGGAGATAGGTATTGTGCACCCTCAGTTGAACAATGTTAAAATAGTTTTGCTAAAATTTTGTACTGTGCTGCAAGTGTTTTTGCTTAATATCTTACTAGTTGCTATATTTTCTTTGAAAGTGCAGGTCCAGGAGCCCCTGCAGTTTTCAACTGTGTAAGTTTATCTTTTAAATAGTTTAGCTTTAGTCGATGTTCTGATCAACTTGATCGATATCTGGGGCCTCTTTGATTCATAGGATTGTAAAAACACTTGAATAGGGAAAACATAGGATTGGAATGGCATGTCCATTGGATCCCTATAGGATTTGAGTTTGTTTGATTTTGTCACGGGAAAAACAAAGGATTTCTTTCAAGAGGTTGGAGTGGATGTTAGAATTCCTGTGAAATGCAGTACAAATAAATCCTTAGGAAAAAATCCTACAAGATTCAATCCTACGAATCAAACGACCAACGTAGGAAAATTTCCTAAGGATTCTAATCCTTCAAAGACCCTATGAAAATCCTTTGAATCAAAGAGACCCCAAATTGGAGCTTTACCTTCATGCTTGCATTTAGTTTCAAATTTCGCCATAGGGACTGAAATTGATCTACCTGGTTTTGAAGTCTTGAAATCCTCCTTTTGAAACTTCCATACTTGTATTAATTGCATAAAAAAAATGGGGTCAGGTTTATCGAGACTTTTTGGGCCATTCTAGAGTTTGCAGTTCCTGGCTTCCTGCTACCAGTTTGGCTTTCACATGATATATACTAGCTCAGGCGTGTCTCAAGTTATTGTACTAAGCCATTGCTATATGCATTAATCTTACTTTGTGTAGACCAGCTAAGACAAGATGTTCTATTATGGATTTCCTTTTTATTTTCCTGTCTTTATCTGCTGTTTTATTAAGTTATGTGCAGTTACACAGACTTGTTTCTTTTTCGTTTCATTTCCAGGTGGTTGAGATTCCTAGAGGCAGCAAGGTTAAGTATGAGTTGGACAAAGCAACTGGTCTTATCAAGGTCAGCTTGCCGTACATCGTTTTGCCTTTGTGTGCATCATGTTACTTAACTCCCTGTTGAATCCTAAAGGGTGTCATTAGAATCCAGCTGTTATGCTCAGAATGTAAAAGGGAGATTAAAGACACTATCTATTAACACTGCATGTACAAATTGAGGAGTTCTGTTAATACTGACAAAAGGACATGCCTTAATAATGTGCCACTAACTGTAGGTTAGTCAGTAATGTGCCATACATGAATGTGGAGCACTTGCATAGTTGCATCTCACAACTACTTTTATTCTACATTGATAAAAAGAAAACTTGAACGTTTTGTTTATTCCAGGTTGATCGTGTTCTGTACTCCTCAGTTGTGTACCCACACAACTATGGCTTCATTCCACGCACACTCTGTGAGGATAATGACCCGATGGACGTCCTTGTCCTGATGCAGGTATCGAATGGATGCGGTGCTTAATTATTTGTACATTATATAAGCTCTGTCCTAACGTCACTGCTTGTTCTCCTGGACAGGAACAAGTTGTTCCTGGTTGCTTCCTGCGTGCCCGTGCTATTGGGCTTATGCCTATGATTGACCAGGTTAGATTTCACCATCACTTGTTTACATTGAAGATGCTTTATTTCATGTCAGCATGGACAAGAAATTATTTGCTTGTATATTCCACTGCACAGTTTTAAGATTGCTTGATGCATGAGCTCAGAAAGGCGGCAAAAACAAAGGGTGAAGAATTAGAGTACCACTTAAAAAGTGGGTTCTATCTGACTGCTGAGTTCTTACATTAGTTAATCATTTGATGTCACTAGGGTGAGAAAGATGACAAGATCATAGCTGTGTGTGCTGATGATCCTGAGTACCGTCACTTCAGAGACATCAGTGAACTTCCCCCGCATCGCCTACAGGAGATCCGTCGCTTCTTTGAAGACTGTACATTCCTCAACTATGATCAATTTCACTTTCCGTTCCAAAATTGTATGTGCCAGATCATATGAACTGAACTAACTGGATTCTGACCATTGAACTTGCGTTGTGTTTGACAGACAAGAAGAATGAAAACAAGGAGGTTGCAGTGAATGATTTCCTCCCAGCAGAAGATGCCATCAACGCAATCAAGTACTCAATGTGAGTTTTGCTGCTTCATACTTGTACTAACTTTGTTTACTCTACTAGCATATGGACTCTATACTGCCTTACTGTTCTTTTCTTTTCTTTTCTTTTTTTGCGGGTGGCTTACTGTTAACTGAACTGGTTCTTTCTTGCGCTGAACCGCTTAAAATGCTATACGGCAGGGACCTCTACGGTTCGTACATCATGGAGGGCTTAAGGAAGTGATCTCCAGCTGGTGGACTGCAGATGCTACGCGATCCGCCCTACGGCTTATCGATAGTACGGCAGACATTTCTGTTAACATGATGATCGAAAACCATCAGTCTGTCGGGGATATATATATATACCTTCTGTCCATGCTGAGCCAAGCATGGGTACATTTTCCTTCCGTATATGCCATGTCAGGTCCAAGTATTTGACCTCTTGCTGGAACCTTTTTTGTCAAACCGTCTCTTAACAGAGCGGCTGCTTAATAGGAAATCAGCGTTACGTGAAGGCGCGTATGCGTGCCTCCAGTCCGTTTAACCGTGTGATATCTTGATGTTGTGTGGTATCCGCTGGTTTCGCTTTCCCTTGGGGTTTTTTTTTCCCATTAGTTTTCTGTGAACGTCCTCAGCTGTTGTCACCATCATGGAATCCTGTGTAGTCTTTGTCACAGGAGTTCGGAGCTGTTGGAACTTTTTCAAGGAACGTCCTCACCTGGTGTCACATCTTCAGTTTTCTCTCTCTATTCATCTCAGCCACATCCCTTTGCATCACGCCATCGCACTGCTAGTTTCTTTTACGTTTTGCGTCTCTGGATGATCCGAATATCCAATTCTGCGTTCGGCCTCATCTGCACCTCATGAACAGTAAATTCAAAAATAATAAAATTCTGAATTTTTTTGTGGAGAAAGATGACTTAGTGCGTGAGGTGCATGTCAAACTTTACAGCATTTGGAAATCGGGTCCAGACAATGCACAAACAGTAAACTTTTCACAGACCTCAAAATTGTCTTTTCTTATTAAGAGCTACTCGGACATCCAAATGCTCTAAAATTTGGCATGGACACCATGCACCGCGTCATCTTTCTCTACAAAAAGTTAGAATTTTTTTGAATTATTTTACTATTTTTAAACATTTTTGTAGTCACTCCCGGAGATGAGCCCGGGAGCCAAAACACCTCACTCCTGGACGGTCTTGTTTTTTATGTTGAGGTGTTGATTAGTCTACAATTCCTGCCCAATTGTTATTACGATCTGTAATACAGTGAAAGACCACGGTGTTAAAAATACCTTTCTTGCACCGGGTGACATGTTGAATGGCCAACTTGCACCACAGATAGGAAAGGCAGGCGAATGAACGAGGCTTTTCTGCTCGGCAAGCCACATTGCTGGAGTTATGCAGTAGATTACAACTCTGATTCAACCGGCACGGTGATTGGAGATAATGATTCTAAGAGGACACCGTTGCTTGAAACATGGAGATCCGAACAGGAGTAAACGAGTTGACAAACATGGAATTGCATGTATCATATTTATTCAAGATTACCAGACCTGACACAGTACCGCATGCTCGCCACAATCCAAAGTAATCTAGACATGTTCCAAAATCTCTACCCTCACGAAACCCTCCTCCGAGGGTTACAGTATAATCAAGCTCCGAGCACATGAAGCATGATTGCGTTTTGCGCGTGCATTCTGTTCTCTGCCTGGGGGAATACGATCGAGTTGGGAGCCTCGATGGCACCGTCTGTTACCTCCACCCCTCTCTCCGCAGGCAAACAATGCATAAGGAAGGCTTTTGGACCAGCCATCTCCATCAGGGCTTCATCCACCTGCAGGGACCAAGAATCACAAAAGTGTCAACTGAGGGCCAACCCATGCACCGAGACTACTGACTGCGAATGATTGAATTACAAGGACATGTTATCGGGCAACTTCTAGTAAAGTTCATCAAACTCTAAACATTCAAACATAAAAGAAACAAGTTCGTTAGTTCCTAGTAGACCAACAATATGGACATTTCCAAGGAGATGTAGCTACAACCTAGCAAGCAAAACATGAATGAGAAATAAACAGGTATCAACAATCCAATAGAAATGAGATGTCCACAGATCAAAATTGGTGTAAATGACAGTATAAAACAAGAGGTAGACTGACCATGAATCCTTGGAATACTTTTTTCCTATATTCAGCTTCCTCCTTTTGGCCCATGCTGGCCCAAACATCTGTATACACAACATCTGCTCCCTTAACTGCTTCCTTGGGATCATTTGTTATTTCAATCTTACTTCCAGCACTCCTAGCGATCTCCACAGTTTTGGCATCTGGCTCAAAGCCCTTAGGACAAGCGCATACAAAGTGGAAGGGAATCACAGCAGCCAATAGAAGCCATGAATGTACAATATTGTTGCCATCTCCAACATAGACAACCTACATAAACATTTAGGGAAAGAGAGAGATAATTGGTCCCTGTAGAAGAAACCACCATATGCTGTTATTTTAAAGGTATAATCTACCTTGGTGTTTTCAATACGGCCAACATGTTCAAGCATAGTGAGCGCATCAGCCATTATCTGGCACGGATGGTTGTAGTCTGTAAGGCCATTTATGACAGGTACAGGTGCATATTTTGCCAAGTCCAAAATATCCTGTCAAAAATCATACGAGATGTTAGAAAGACGATGTGATCATTAAGGTCAATTGCATGCAAGCAGAATATAAATAGCTTAAGATAAAGTATCTCAATAACAAGCAAGCCAACAAAACAGGATTGTGTGCAAGTGAGTTCAGTGCCCAACCCCAAACATCAATTAGATGTTAAATTTATTATGAAAAAGAAAGAAAAAAAAATGAAGAAGCACATCAGGAAAAACTGCCACAACAATGTTGTTTGATCATCAAATCCACCCATCCAAATATTTCCAGGTTGGCAGTTAGACAACTAGAATGAAACAAACTTACATTTTCAGTTATAGCTACACTATCATGGTTGATGCTTCGTATTAAAAGGTTTCAGCCTGTGAAATGTCCTTTTCTTCTATCGCCCACTCATGGCTTCGGAGTAGATATCTAACTTTGCTTAAGCACCACAGAAACAACAACTTATAGTTATGTCTAGATTGCAATCGTTACGCGTTGTGGAACAGAAAGATTTAATATGCAGGAACTTGATTTAGAATCTGGTAAACCAGGTATAGAAATTTCATAAATCATAGTCATGGAACTAATGATCATACCTGGTGAGCAAAAACCCTGGCCATAATGATGTCATTATATCCAGAAAGTACACGAGCAACATCACGGGTCTCCTCGCGCTTGCCCATCTGGATATCGTCGGGACCTAAATAAACAGCATGCCCACCAAGCAAGAAGAATCCTGTTTCAAATGAAACACGGGTCCTCATTGACGGCTTGGCGAAGATCATTGCCATCGACTTTCCTTTGAACGGTTGGAAGCTCCTGTCTCCCGACTTTATCATTGCCTTAACCTCAATTGCTCGGTTAAGGATCTTCATGATTGTATCTTTGTCAAAATCATTGATATGAAGAAAATCCTTAGGAAGCTGTTTGGCTGCAAGGAAATTTAGTGTTGTTAATAAAGTTAGCAAAAATTTGGTACATCTTCAACATTGCTCTGATGTACAAACTTTTGAAATGCACACCTAAGTTTCCGTCACTCACATGCTTCCAGGAAGGGGAAAAAAAACAGGATCAAAGCTAATGAGCAAACAAGTGAATTTCAGAGCTAACATCTTTACCATAAGAAGAACTCTTGCTCATTGGTGATGACAGGTGAGGAACAAAGTAGGTGAGCACAATATAAAAGTGATGATGGGGACAATGAAAACACAGCCTGTGTTTTGCAGTGTCGAACCAGGAAAGTCTGTACATTTCTTGTTTGATCACCATACGATTAGTGTGATCTCTCGGCGTGGATCCCCATTACAAATAATTTCTCATCCAGTGTTACATAAAATGGATCAACATAAATTTGATATAGCTGATGGTCAATCATAGTGGGTCTTATATTTGGCACCACCCTTCATTCTATACCAAAAGCTATTTGAGACTTTAAGCTTTGTACGCTGCTAGCAACTACTACCTCTGCCAACAAATATGAGATGTTTTGGATATTTCAATATGGACTACATACAGACTGAAATGAGTGAACAAACATACTAAAACGTGTCTATATACATCCGATTCAGAAAAAAGTTAGAACATCTTATATTTGAACGGAGGGAGTACTAACTAGTCCCTGAGGAATCGACATTGGCAGAGGATTGGAAACTAGCCTCACTGGGAGCCCTGGAAGCTACTCAAGTTTCACGGCAGGTACCACCATGTCACAACTCATTATTTCCTGTTTGTCAAATCAATTTCGAACAAATACAGTAATCCCACTACTAGTAGAACCCTAGTTACTGGGTCCCCTAATCAACAAAAATTATACAATGCAGAAACCCTAACCATCTTTCCCAGTGGAGGGGACCGCGGCAGGGCTGGACACTGCGGCGGCCGCGACCCCGCGGCGGGCTGCGGAGGCGGAGGATGCGGCGATTGGTCGAGCTGAGGGCGGATGGAGGGGGAGCGACTGTGGGCGCCGGGTGGAGGTAGGGGTGGAGAGGACGAGGTGACCGCCAGAAATCGCCGCTGCAGCCATCGCAAGGAGATGCTTCAGTGACTGTTGGCGAAGCAGGGTGGAAGAAGGGGATACCGGAGGCTGGCTGCCACTGGAATCCGGCGGGGACGGACGGCGCGGCGGCTAGGGCGGCAGCCTGAGTGCGGCGGCTCGTGGCTGCGAGAAAGGTCGGGATGGACGGGCCAGCTGGAACCGGCGAGGGGCGTATGTAGAGAATTTTGTTACACTTTGCCCTTTCGCATTTTTTCTAGAGGAATTATTATTTTGTTCTGAAAGTTGGTCCATTTTGTCCTCGTATATTTTTCTCAGTCTCAATGCGCCTATTTTCTTTTCCTTGCTTTGAACCTGTCCATCCGCCCCTGCCCCCTTGTGGTACTCACCATGCCCGGCTGAAATGTCCGCGTTAAAAAAAAATTCCTTCATCTCTGAGGTAATTGATTTGGATATGGAGTACATTTATGAGAACTTTGTTAAGTCGTTTGATGAGGATAACTACACAGATGAGACGATAATGATGCTGATGATCCTTGCATATGCTGATGTGAAAAATGTCTTCTATCATCTCTACCATGGGATCTGTTCCTTTAATGACTACTTCATCTTAAGGAAGGATGCCTCGGGAAAGATTGAGTTCTCTGGTTACCAGAAGTGCACGACTGCACTATGGATGCTTGCATATGGCACTGCCGCTGATTCGTGAGACGAATATCTATGGATGTCTGATAGCACATGCGGAGATGTCATGGTTAGATTTGCTATTGTCGTGATCTCGATGTTTGGACCTCAGTACCCGAGAGAACCAACTGTGGCAGACACCAAGAGGATCTTGGCAATGTCTGAAGTAAGAGATTGGTCGAGTTTGCTTGGATCTCTTGTCTGCATGCGTTGGAGATGGAACAACCGCCCAAAAGCTTTACAAGGGCAATATCGGGGTAATGTTACTAAGCCCACCATCATTCCGAAGCAGTTGCATCACACGATCTTTGTACTTCGCACGCTTTCTTTGGCATGTTTAGGTCTTCATAGTGTCATTAATGTGCTGCAACAATCATCATTATTTGTTTGTCAGGCTGACTGAAGGGAAAACTCCTCCTTGCCACTATACTGTTAATGAGCAGGAATACAACATAGGCTACTATTTGGTTGATGATATCTATCCTCCATGGGCTATCTTTGTCAAGACCATCTCTGACCCAATTGGCCAGAAAAGGTCTCACTTTGCCCCCAATAAAAGGAGCAGCTAAAAAGGATGTTGAGGGGGTATTTGGAATTCTGCAGGCATGTTTTGCTATTATTCATGGACCTGTTAAACAATGAGATCTGGAGACATTGTGGGAGCTGATGACATGTTATGTGGTCATGCACGACATGATCATCAAAGATGTGGGTGAAGATGTTGCCGTAGGTCTTGAATTTGAGAACATGGATGATCCTATCAAAACTTCCGGACCAGAATTCGGCCATATTTAATGAGTTTGTTCAAATGCATCAATAAATTTATCATCGAGCAACTCATGAGCAACTGAACAAAGATCTGATAGCATCCGTGGACGGCTAAATGGGGCAACATTATTGGAGTGTAATATTTAAATTAGAACTACTGCCACATTTGAACATTTTTTTTAGCTAAATCGAAACTATATGTCTGGCTATTTTGAGCATGCAGTCGTATGCAGACTTTTAAAATAAATAGGTGTTGTGTTGGGAAACGTTGCATGGAAAATAATTTTTTTTCTATGCACACGCAAGATCTATCCATGGAGATGCATATCAACGAGAGGGGAAAGTGTGTCTACATACCCTCATAGACCGTAAGAGGAAGCGTTTAACAACGCGGTTGATGTAGTCGAACTTCTCCGCGCTCCAACCGATCAAGTACTGAACGTACGGCACCTCTGCGTTCTGGAGGCATTCAGCTCGGTGACGTCCTCCGCCTTCTTGATCCAGCAAGACGACGAGGTACTAGATGAGTTCCTGCAGCACGACGGCGTGGTGACGGTGATGGTGAAGTGATCTCTGCATGGCTTCGCCTAAGCACTACAAAAATATGACCGGAGGTGTAAACGGTGGAGGGGGCACCGCACACGACTAGGCAATTGTATGTTGTGTGCTAGGCGCCCCCTCCCATATATATAGGTGGGAGGGAGGGAGGAACAGCCAAAGGAGGCGCTCAAGTAGGAGGAATCCTACTTGGGGTCCCTCCCAAGCCGCGCTCCCCCTTCCTTATTTGGAGTGCGGGGAAAGGCAGGGGAGTGTGCCCCCCTTCCTTTCTTCCATGAGAGGGAAAGGCAGGAGGGGCTAGCCCTCCCCCGTTTCCTTCCCTAGAGCTGGACAAACAAGGGAGGAGGCACACCAGCCCCCTTGTGGGCTGGTTTGTCCCCTCCTTTGTCCCATAAGGCCATAACTTGCCGGGGGGGGGGGGTGCCCGAAACCCCTTCCGGTGACCCGATTCCTTCTCGGTAAGTCCCGAAACACTTCTGGTGTCCGAATACCATCGTCCTATATATATCAATATTTACCTCTCGGCCATTTTGAGACTCCTCGTCATGTCTGTGATCTCATCCGGGACTTCGAACAACATTCAGTCACTAAAACATATAACTCATGTAACACTATATCGTCAACGAACGTTAAGCATGCGGACCCTACGGGTTCGAGAACTATGTTGTAGACATGACTGAGACACCTCTCCGGTCTGTAACGAATAGCGGAACCTGGATGCCCATATTGGCTCATACATATTCTACGAAGATCTTTATCGGTCGAACCGTTATGACAACATACGTAAATCCCTTTGTCCATCGGTATGTTACTTGCCCGAGATTCGATTGTCGGTATCTACATACCTAGTTCAATCTTGTTACCGGCAAGTCTATTTACTCATTCTGTAATACATCACCTTGTGACTAACTCCTTAGTCATTTGCTTGAAGGCTTATGATGTGTATTACCGAGAGGGCCCAGAGATACTTCTTCGATACTCGGAGTGACAAATCCTAATCTCATCTATGTCAACTCAACAAACACCTTCGGAGATACCTGTAGAGCATCTTTATGATCACCCAGTTTTCTTGTGACGTTTGATAGCACACAAGGTATTCCTCCGGTATCCGGGAGTTGCATAATCTCATAGTCGAATGAATATGTATTTGACATGAAGAAAGCAATAGCAATAAACTAATGATCATTATGCTAAGCTAACGAATGGGTCTTCTCCATCACATCATTCTCCTAATGATGTGATCCCGTTATCAAATGACAACACATGTCTATGGTTAGGAAAACTTAACCATATTTGATCAACGAGCTAGTCTAGTAGAGGCTTACTAGGGACACGATATTTATTTATGTATTCACACATGTATTTAAGTTTCCGATCAATACAATTCTAGCATGAATAATAAACCTTTATCATGAATAAGAAAATATAATATAAAAGAACAACTTTATTATTGCCTCTAGGGCATATTTCCTTCAGTCTCCCACTTGCACTAGAGTCAATAATCTAGTTCACATCACCATGTGATTTAACACCCATAGTTCACATCGCCATGTGACCAACACCCAAAGAGTTTACTAGAGTCAATAATCCAATTCACATCGCCATGTAATTAACATCCAAAGAGTATTAAGGAGTGATCATGTTTTGCTTGTGAGAGACGTTTAGTCAACGAGTCTGTCACATTCTGATCTGTATGTATTTTGCAAATTTCTATGTCTATAAAGCTCTGTATGGAGCTACTCTAGCTAATTGCTCCCACTTTCAATATGTATCCAGATTGAGACATAGAGTCATCCGAATCGGCGTCAAAGCTTGTATCGATGTAACCCTTTACGACGAACTCTTTATTACCTCCATAATCAAGAAATATCTCCTTAGTCCTCTTAGTTAACTAAGGATAATTTTGACTGCTGTCCAGTGATCTACTCCTGGATCACTATTGTACCCCCTTGCCAAACTCATGGCAAGGTACACAATAGGTTCGGTACACAGCATGGCATTCTTTATAGAACCTACGGCTGAGGCATAGGGATTGACTTTCATTCTCTCTCTATCTTCTGCCGTGGTCGGGTTTTGAGTCTTACTCAACTTCACACCTTGCAACACAGGCAAGAACCCTTTCTTTGACTGATCCATTTTGAACTTCTTCAAAATCTTGTCAAGGTATGTGCTTTGTGAAAGTCCTATTAAGAGTCTTGATCTATCCCTATAGATCTTGATACCCAATATATAAGTAGCTTCACCGAGGTCTTTCATTGAAAAATTCTTATTCAAGTATCCCTTTTATGCTATTCAGAAACTCTATATCATTTCCAATCAACAATATGCCATCCACATATAATATCAAAAATGCTACAGAGGCTCCACCATAAGTCCTATTAAACTTTCTTGTAAATACAGGCTCCACCATAAGTCTGTATAAAACCATATGCTTTGATCACCTCATCAAAGCGTATATTCCAACTCCGAGATGCTTGCACCAGTCCATAGATGGATCGCTGGAGCTTGCACACTTTGTTAGCACCTTTAGGATCGACAAAAACTTTTGGTTGCATCATATACAACTCTTCTTTAATATCCATTAAGGAATGTAGTTTTTGACATCCATTTGCCATATTTCATAATTACAAAATGCAACAATTGCTAACATGATTTGGACGGACTTAAGCATCGCTACGGGTGAGAAAGTCTCATTGTAGTCAACCCCTTGAACTTGTCGAAAACACTTTTGTGACAAGTCGAGCTTTGTAGATAGTGATATTACCATCAGCGTCCGGCTTCTTCTTGAAAATCCATTTATTCTCAATGGCTTGCCGATCATTGGGCAAATCCATCAAAGTCCACACTTTGTTCTCATACATGGATCCTATCTCAGATTTCATGACCTCAAGTGATTTATCGGAATATGGGCTCATCATAGCTTCTTCATGCTTCGTAGGTTAGCCATGGTCTAATAACATGACTTCCAGGGCAGGATTACCATATGATACGTCCATTTTGCATCATGTTTTTATATCAATATTTATTGCATTATGGGCTGCTATTAAACATTATATCTCAATACTTATGGCTATTCTCTCTTATTTTACAAGGTTTACCATGAAGAGGGGGAGTGCCGGCAGCTGGAATTCTGGCTGGAAAAGGAGCAAATAT
Organism: Triticum timopheevii; assembly: GCA_963921465.1. NCBI lineage: Eukaryota > Viridiplantae > Streptophyta > Magnoliopsida > Poales > Poaceae > Triticum > Triticum timopheevii. Next base: position 449,803,651 of record OY997272.1, on the reverse strand, counting down.
TGGAAACCTATTCTGCATAGCTCCAAAAGTCCTGAAACTCCACAAAACATCTTTTTGGAATTAATAAGAATTTTTGAGCGAAAGAAAATACACCAGGGGGCCCACACCCTGTCCAGGAGAGTGGAGCCCCCCCCCCATACAGGGCGCGCCCCCTATCTCTTGGGCCCCCTGGTGGGACTCCGGTGTCCATCTTCTGCTATATCAGAGCTTTTACCCTGGAAAAAACCGTGGGCAAGCTTACGGGACGAAAGTTCGCCGCCACGAGGCGGAACCTTGGCGGAATCAATCTAGGGCTCCGGCGGAGCTGTTCTGTCGGGGACACTTCCCTCTGGGAGGGGGAAATCATCACCAACGATCCTCTCCTCGAGAGGGGGGTCAATCTCCATCAACATCTTCACCAGCACCATCTCCTCTCAAAATCCTAGTTCATCTCTTGTATCCAATCTTGTATCAAAACCACAAATTGGTACCTGTGGGTTGCTAGTAGTGTTGATTACTCCTTGTAGTTGATGCTAATTGGTTTACTTGGTGGAAGATCATATGTTCAGATCCTTTATGCATATTATTACTCCTCTGATTATGATAATGAATATGCTTTGTGAGTAGTTACGTTTGTTCCTAAGGACATGGGTGAAGTCTTGCTATTAGTAGTCATGTGAATTTGGTATTCGTTCGATATTTTGATGAGATGTATGTTGTCTTTTCCTCTAGTGGTGTTATGTGAACGTCGACTACATGACACTTCACCATTATTTATGCCTAGAGGAAGGCATGGGGAAGTAATAAGTAGATGATGGGTTGCTAGAGTGACAGAAGCTTAAACCCTAGTTTATGCGTTGCTTCGTTAGGGGCTGATATGGATCCATATGTTTAATGTTGTGGTTAGGTTTACCTTAATACTTCTTTTGTAGTTGCGGACGCTTGCAATAGGGGTTAATCATAAGTGGGATGCTTGTCCAAGTAAGGGCAGTACCCAAGTACCGGTCCACCCACATATCAAATTATCAAAGTACCAAACGCGAATCATATGAACGTGATGAAAAGTAGCTTGACGATAATTCCCATGTGTCCTCGGGAGCTCCTTTCTCATTATTAGAAATTGTCCAGGCTTATCCTTTGCTACATAAAGGATTGGGCCATCTTGCTACACTTTGTTTACTTTATTTATTTGTTACTCGCTACTATTTATCTTATCACAAAACTATCTATCACCTACAATTTCAGTGCTTGCGGAGAAAACCTTACGAAAACCGCTTATCATTTCCTTCTGCTCCTCGTTGGGTTCGACACTCTTACTTATCGAAAGGACTACGATTGATCCCCTACACTTGTGGGTCATTAAGACTCTTTTCTGGCGCCATTGCCGGGGAGTGTAGCGCTTTTGGTGAGTGGAACTTGGTAAGGAAAAATTTATATAGTGTGCTGAAATTTTTTTTACTTGTCACTATGGAAACTAATCCTTTGAGGGGCTTGTTCGTGGTATCTTCACCCCGACCAGAAGAGCAAAGGGTTGCTCCTCAACCTACTGAACTTTATGAAAATATTTACTTTGAGATTCCTTCGGGTATGATAGAGAAACTGCTAACTAATCCATTTGCAGGAGACGGAACATTGCATCCCGATTTACACCTTATCTTTGTGGATTATTTAAGCTTGCAGGTATTCCCGATGATGTTGTCAAAAGGAAGGTCTTCCCTTTATCTTCGAAGGGAGATGCATTGACATGGTATAGGCTATGTGATGATATGAGATCTTGGAATTATAAGCGATTGAAGTTGGAATTTCACCAGAAGTTCTATCCTATGCATCTTGTTCGTCGTGATTGTAATTACATATATAATTTCTGGCCTCGCGAAGGAGAAAGCATCGCTCAAGCTTGGGGGAGGCTTAAGTCAATGTTATATTCATGCCCCAATCATGAGCTCTATCGGCAAATGATTATTCAGAACTTTTATGCTCGACTTTCTCTTGATAATCGCAACCTGCTCGATACTTCCTGTGTTGGTTCTTATATGTTGAAGACTATTGATTTCAAATGGGACTTATTGGAAAGAATTAAATGCAACTCTGAAGATTGGGGTTCCGACGATGGTAAGGAGTCAGGTATGACACCCAAGTTCGATTGTGTTAAATCTTTTATGGATAACGATGCTTTTCGTGGATTTAGCGTTAAGTATGGACTTGACTCTGAGATAGTAGCTTCCTTCTGTGAATCTTTTGCTACTCACGTTGATCTCCCTAAAGAGAAGTGGTTTAAATATAATCCTCCTGTTGAAGTGAAAGTATTTGCACCTATTACAGTCGAAGAAAAGACTATTACCTATAGTGATCCTATTGTTCCTACTACTTATGTTGAAAAACCTCCTTTTCCTGTTAGGATAAAGGATCATGCTAAAGCTTTGACTGTTGTTCGTAAGAGTAATACTAGGACTTATACACCTCCTGAGCAAATTAATGTTGAATCTAGTATTGCTATGGTTAAAGATATCTTGGATGATGATTTAGATGGGCATGTTATTTATTTATGTGGTGAGATTGCTAATATTGCTAGGCCAAATACTAAGACACGTAGACCTGTCGTAGGCATGCCCGTTATTTCTGTTAAAATAGGAGATCATTGTTATCATGGCTTATGTGATATGGGTGCTAGTGCTAGTGCAATACCTTATACCTTATATCAAGAAATTATGCATGATATTGCACCCATTGAATTAGAAGACATTGATGTTACCATTAAGCTTGCTAATAGAGATACCATTAAACCCTTTGGGATTGTTAGAGATGTTGAAGTTTTGTGTGGGAAGGTTAAATACCCTGCTGATTTTCTTGTTCTTGGTGAAGGCCATACTGTAGTCATAAGATTGCGTGTCGTGTCGTTATTCTGTATCGTGTACAGATTCTCATACAAGATGATTTTTGTCCCATTATTTTTGGTAGACCCTTCTTGAATACTGCTAGTGCTAAAATTAATTGTGAAAAGAATATTGTCACTGTTGGCATAGATGGTATGTCTCATGAGTTTAATTTCGCTAAGTTTAGTAGACAACCTCGTGATAGGGAACCACTTAGTAAGGATGAGATTATTGGTCTTGCTTCCATTGTTGTTCCTCCAACTGATCCGTTAGAACAATATTTGCTAGACCATGAAAACGATATGTTTATGAAGGAAAGAGAGGAAATAGATGAAGTGTTCCTTAAACAGGAACCTATGCTGAAACATAACCTTCCCGTTGAAATTCTTGGGGATACCCCTCCACCCAAGGGTGATCCTGTGTTTGACCTCAAACCATTACCTGATAATCTTAAGTATGCTTATCTTGATGAAAAATAAATATATCCTGTTATTATTAGTGCTAACCTTTCAGAGAAAGAAGAAGAAAGATTATTGAAAACTCTGAAGAAGCACCGAGCAGTTATTGGATATACTCTGGATGATCTTAAGGGCATTAGTCCCACATTATGCCAACACAAAATTACAGTGGAGAAAGATGCTAAACCAGTTAGAGATCCTCAAAGACGATTAAATCCCAAGATGAAGGAAGTGGTAAGAAAGGAGATACTAAAGCTCCTTGAGGCAGGTATTATTTATCCCGTTGTTGATAGTGAATGGGTAAGCCCTGTCCATTGTGTTCCTAAAAAGGGAGGTATTACCGTTGTTCCTAATGATAAAGATGAATTGATCCCGCAAAGAATTATTACATGTTATAGGATGGTAATTGATTTCCGTAAGTTAAATAAAGATACTAAGAAAGATCATTACCCTTTACCTTTTATTGATCAAATGCTAGAAAGACTATCCAAACACACACATTTCTGCTTTCTAGATGGTTATTTTGGTTTCTCTCGGATACCTGTGTCAGCGAAGGATCAATCTAAAACTACTTTTACTTGCCCTTTTGGTACTTTTGCTTATAGACGTATGCCTTTTGGTTTATGTAATGCACCTGCTACCTTTCAAAGATGCATGATGGCTATATTCTCTGATTTTTGTAAAAAGATTTGTGATGTATTCATGGATGATTTCTCAGTTTATGGATCCTCTTTTGATGATTGTTTGAGCAACCTTGATCGAGTTTTGCAGAGATGCGAAGACACTGGTCTCGTCCTGAATTGGGAAAAGTGTCACTTTATGGTTAATGAAGGCATTGTCTTGGGGCACAAAATCTCCGAGAGAGGTATTGAAATTGATAAAGCCAAAGTTGATGCTATTGAAAAGATGCCATGTCCCAAGGACATAAAAGGTATAAGAAGTTTCCTTGGTCACGCCGGTTTTTATAGGAGGTTCATTAAGGAATTTTCTAAAATCTCTAGGCCTCTGACTAATTTATTGCAAAAAGATATTCCTTTTGTCTTTGATGATGATTGTGTAGAAGCATTTGAAATACTTAAGAAAGCTTTGATCACTGCACCTATTGTTCAGCCACCTGATTGGAATTTACCTTTTGAAATTATGTGCGATGCTAGTGATTATGCTGTAGGTGCTGTTATAGGGCAAAGAGTCAATGAAATTGAATGTTATCCAGTATGCTAGTAAGACTCTTGATACTTCCCAGAGAAATTATGCTACTACTGAAAAAGAGTTATTAGCAGTTGTGTTTGCATGTGATAAGTTTAGACCTTATATCGTTGATTCTAAAGTTACTATTCACACTGATCATGCTGCTATTAAATATCTTATGGAAAAGAAAGGTGCTAAGCCTAGACTCATTAGATGGGTTCTCTTGCTCCAAGATTTTGACTTGCATATTATTGATAGAAAAGGAGCTGAGAACCCCGTTGCAGATAACTTGTCTAGGTTAGAGAATGTTCTTGATGACCCACTGCCTATTAATGATAGCTTTCCTGATGAACAATTAGCGGTCATTAATGCTTCTCGTACTGCTCCTTGGTATGCTGATTATGATAATTACATTGTTGCTAAATTTATACCGCCTAGTTTCACATACCAGCAAAAGAAAAAGTTCTTTTATGATTTAAGACATTACTTCTGGGATGATCCACACCTTTATAAAGAAGGAGTAGATGGTGTTATTAGACGTTGTGTGCCTGAGCATGAACAGGAATAGATCCTACGCAAGTGTCACTCTAAATCCTATGGAGGACACCACGCTGGAGATAGAACTGCACACAAGGTACTACAATCTGGTTTTTATTGGCCTACTCTCTTCAAAGATGCTCGTAAGTTTGTCTTATCTTGTGATGAATGTAAAAGAATAGGTAACATTAGTAGACGTGAAGAAATGCCTATGAATTATTCTCTTGTTATTGAATAGTTTGATGTTTGGGGCTTTGATTATATGGGACCTTTTCCTGCCTCTAATGGTTATACACATATTTTAGTTGCTGTTGATTACGTTACTAAGTGGGTAGAAGCTATTCCAACTAGTAGTGCTGATCATAACACTTCTATTAAAATGCTTAAAGAAGTTATTTTTCCGAGGTTTGGAGTCCCTAGATATCTTATGACTGATGGTGGTTCACATTTTATTCATGGAGCTTTCCGTAAGATGCTTGCTAAGTATGATGTCAATCATAGAATCGCATCTCCTTATCATCCGCAGTCTAGTGGTCAAGTAGAGTTGAGCAATAGAGAGCTCAAATTAATTTTGCAAAAGACTGTGAATAGATCTAGAAAGAATTGGTCCAAAACACTTGATGATGCATTATGGGCCTATAGAACTGCATACAAAAATCCTATGGGTATGTCTCCATATAAGATGGTCTATGGAAAAGCGTGTCATTTACCTCTTGAACTTGAACATAATGCATATTGGGCTATTAAAGAACTCAATCATGACTTCAAACTTGCCGGTGAGAAGAGGTTATTTGATATTAGCTCACTTGATGAATGGAGAACCCAAGCGTATGAGAATGCCAAGCTATTCAAAGAAAAAGTCAAACGCTTGCATGACAAAAGGATACAAAAGCGTGAGTTTAACGTAGGAGATTATGTGTTATTATTCAACTCTCGTTTAAGATTTTTTGCAGGAAAACTCCTCTCAAAATGGGAAGGTCCTTACGTTATAGAGGAGGTCTATCGTTCTGGTGCCATAAAAATCAACAACTTCGAAGGCACAAGTCCAAGGGTGGTAAACGGTCAAAGAATTAAACATTATATTTCAGGTAATCCTGTCAATATTGAAACTAATATCATTGAAACCGTAACCCCTGAGGAATACATAAGGGACACTTTCCAGAACGTTCCAGACTCCGAAAAGGAATAGGCATGTGGTACGGTAAGTAAACCGACTCCAAAACGACTCCAATGGCATTTTTTTATCATTTTTGGAATATTTAAGAATTTTAGGAAGAAAGAAGTAGTCCAAAAGGTACACGAGGCTCCCATGAGAGTGGTGGGCGCCCCCCTCTACTGGGCGCACCCCCCTGTCTCGTGGGCACCTCGTGTGCCTCCCGGACTCCGTTTTCTTGCACATTACATATTTTGGTCGGTAAAAATTCATTATATATACTCCCGAAGGTTTTGACCACCGTATCACGCAAATATTCTCTGTTTTCGTTTCGAGATGTTTTTGTTTCAGATCTAGAGCATCATGACATCTCCAAGTGCTCCCAAGGACAAGTTTTTCGAGAGGGTTATCAACCCCTATCTCGCGGAGGTGCTGCAACACCCTCAAACCATTGAGATGCGTGAGGGGGTGCTGCACATCCGTGATGTGGAGGGACCAAGGCGTACCGGGAGCGTGGAGACAAAGCTCGAAGCCGTGGAGCAGCAAGTTTTCAAGTGTCAAGAGATGGTGAAGCATGGACTCAACGCCAACCAGATGATGATCACGGAGTTCACCAACAACCACAAGCTGGATGCCAAAGTCATTGGGGAGACCATCTTCAAGCTTCAAGAGAAAATCGAGCACCTTCAAGCCCAGATCTATGACCTGCAAAAACCAGAACTGTGAGTATGAATATAGATTCAAGAGGATGAGTTTGGCTGCAGATTTAAGGATCCCGGAGACTCGATCATCCTTCTATGATGGAGAGCCTATGCCTTGGAAGACGGGCGACAAGCTTACATCATCAACAACTCCTACTTCACCACCTCTGAGGACATAATCACATGGGTATGGGCACTCCCCTTGGCAACTGCCAAGCTTGGGGGAGGTGCCCCGGTATCATATCACCATCACACTCCTATCTTTACCGCTTTATTTAGTTCGATCCTTTTAGTAGTATCTTGATTTAGTAGATTGAAGTTTTGATATCAAGTAGTTTGAGTTTTGCTTTGTGATCTCTTTTTGTAATCGAGTCCGTGAGCTATCTATAATAAAGATTAGTGTTGAGTCAAGGGCTTTGCTATGTTGCTATGATCTTGAGAAAGTAGAAAGAATAAAAGAGTTTGTATTGATCTTATGGATAGTGATAACTTCACACATAGAAAGTATGAGGCATAAAAATTGTTGAGAGTTGATGAACGTAGTTTTGGTCATCGTTGCAATTAATAGGAAGTGATATGGAAAGAGGGGTTCACATACAAATATATTATCTTGGACACCTTTTTTATAATTGGGAGCACTCATTAAGTATGACATGCTAAAAGAGTTGACATTGGACAAGGAAGACAACGTAATAGTTTATGTTTTCCGACATCTCAGTTAAAGTATATTGTCATTGACCTTCCAAACATGTTGAGCTTGCCTTTCCCCCTCATGCTAGCCAAATTCCTTGCACCAAGTAGAGATACTACTTGTGCTTCCAATTATCCTTAAACCCAGTTTTGCCATGAGAGTCCACCATACCTACCTATGGATTGAGTAAGATCCTTCAAGTAAGTTGTCATGTTGCAAGCAATAAAAATTGCTATATAAATATGTATGACTTATTAGTGCAGAGAAAATAAGCTTTGTAAGATCTTGTTGTGGAAGTAATAAAAGCGACGGACTGCATAATAAAGGTCCACATACAAGGGGCAATATAAAGTGACGTTCTTTTGCATTAAGATTTTGTGCATCAACCCTAAACGCACATGACAACCTCTGCTTCCCTCTGCAAAGGGCCTATCTTTTACTTTATGTTTTTACTTTATGTTCGAGTCAAGGTGATCCTCACCTTTCCCTTTTTCATTTTATCCTTTGGCAAGCTCCTCGTGTTTGAAAGATCATGATATATATATATATATATATATATATATATATATATATATATCCAATTGGATGTAAGTTAGCATGGGTTATTATTGTTGACATCACCTAAAGGTGAATACGTGGGGAGGCAACACAATAAGCCCCTATCTTTCTCAGTGTCCGGCTGAAATTCCATAACCACAAGTACTGCGTGAGTGTTAGCAATTGTAGAAGACTACAAGATAGTTGAGTATGTGAGCTTGCTAAAAAGCTCTATTGTTGACTCTTTCTGATGTTACGATAAATTGCAATTGCTTCAATGACTAAGATTATAGTTTATTAGTTCCCAATGAAGTTTTTGAACCATACTTGACATTGTGAATTGATTGTTACTTGAGCATAAGAAATCATATGATAAAATCTATATGTGTTGTTGTTATAAGAATGATCATGATGCCCTCATGTCCGTATTTTATTTTTATCGACACCTCTATCTCTAAACATGTGGACATATTTTTCGATTTCGGCTTCCGCTTGAGGACAAGCAAGGTCTAAGCTTGGGGAGTTGATACGTCCATTTTGCATCATGCTTTTATATCAATATTTATTGCATTATGGGCTGTTATTACACATTATATCTCAATACTTATGGCTATTCTCTCTTATTTTACAAGGTTTACCATGAAGAGGGGAATGCCGGCAGCTGGAATTCTGGCTGGAAAAGGAGCAAACATTGGAAACCTATTATGCACAGCTCCAAAAGTCCTGAAACTCCACGAAACATCTTTTTGGAATTAATAAGAATTTTTGAGCAAAAGAAATACACCAGGGGGCCCACACCCTGTCCAGGAGAGTGGAGGGCCCCCTCCTACAGGGCGCGCCCCCCTATCTCCTGGGCCCCCTGGTGGGCCTCCGGTGTCCATCTTCTGCTATATCAGAGCTTTTACCCTGGAAAAAATCGTGGGCAAGCTTACGGGACGAAACTCCACCGCCACGAGGCGGAACCTTGGCAGAATCAATCTAGGGCTCCGGCGAAGCTGTTCTGCCGGGGACACTTCCCTCCGGGAGGGGGAAATTATCACCAACATCATCACCAACGATCCTCTCCTCGAGAGGGGGTCAATCTCCATCAACATCTTCACCAGCACCATCTCCTCTCAAAACCCTAGTTCATCTCTTGTATCCAATCTTGTATCAAAACCACAAATTGGTACCTGTGGGTTGCTAGTAGTGTTGATTACTCCTTGTAGTTGATGCTAATTGGTTTACTTGGTGGAAGATCATATGTTCAGATCCTTTATGCATATTATTACTCCTCTGATTATGATAATGAATATGCTTTGTGAGTAGTTACGTTTGTTCCTAAGGACATGGGTGAAGTCTTGCTATTAGTAGTCATGTGAATTTGGTATTCGTTCGATATTTTGATGAGATGTATGTTGTCTTTTCCTCTAGTGGTGTTATGTGAACGTCGACTACATGACACTTCACCATTATTTATGCCTAGAGGAAGGCATGGGGAAGTAATAAGTAGATGATGGGTTGCTAGAGTGACAGAAGCTTAAACCCTAGTTTATGCGTTGCTTCGTTAGGGGCTGATATGGATCCATATGTTTAATGCTGTGGTTAGGTTTACCTTAATACTTCTTTTGTAGTTGCGGACGCTTGCAATAGGGGTTAATCATAAGTGGGATGCTTGTCCAAGTAAGGGCAGTACCCAAGTACCGGTCCACCCACATATCAAATTATCAAAGTACCAAACGCGAATCATATGAACGTGATGAAAAGTAGCTTGACGATAATTCCCATGTGTCCTCGGGAGCTCCTTTCTCATTACTAGAGATTGTCCAGGCTTATCCTTTGCTACATAAAGGATTGGGCCATCTTGCTACACTTTGTTTACTTTATTTATTTGTTACTCGTTACTATTTATCTTATCACAAAACTATCTATCACCTACAATTTCAGTGCTTGCAGAGAAAACCTTACCGAAAAACGCTTATCATTTCCTTCTGCTCCTCGTTGGGTTTGACACTCTTACTTATCGAAAGGACTACGATTGATCCCCTACACTTGTGGATCATCACCGTACCACTCTGATGCGGAACATGCTCTGTTCGACCTATGAAATCTAGTAGTAACTTGATCCTAAGTTTCCTGGTCAACTTCATTTGCTTCCTCTCTAGTTGGTGTAGGCATCACAGGAACGGATTTCTCTGATGTGCTACTTTCCAATTCGTGATAAGGTACAATTACCTCATCAAGTTCTACTTTCCTCCAACTCACTTTTTCGAGAGAAACTCCTTCTCTAGAAAGGACCCATTCTTAGCAACAAAGATTTTGCCTTCGGATCTGTGGTAGAAGGTGTACCAAATTGTTTCCTTAGTGTCCTTAGGGTATCCTATGAAGACACACTTGTCCGATCTAGGTTCGAGCTTATCAGGCTGAAGCCTTTTGACATAAGCGTCGCATCCCCAAACTTTAAGAAATGACAACTTAGGTTTCTTGCCAAACCATAGTTCATACGGTGTCGTCTCAACGGATTTAGATGGTGCCCTATTTAACGTGGATGCGGTTGTCTCTAATGCATAACCCCAAAATGATAGTGGTAAATCAATAAGAGACATCATAGATCGCACCATATCTAATAAAGTACGGTTACGACGTTCGGACACACCATTACGCTGTGGTATTCCAGGTGGCGTAAGTTGTGAAAAAATTCCACATTGTTTTAAAGGAAGGATGATGTAGGATAGAACCCTAGAGGCTGATCTTTCACATTTGGAGAGGATCCCTGCGAGGAACACAAAGAACACGAGGAGGGGAACGAGAGGAAAACACGAGATAAACACTCAACCAACAAGAATAAAGTCACACATGCGCTAGATCATCGAAACACAAGGAGAGATACAAGATCCAAGTCCAACAAAGGACGATACATAGGGTAACCGGTTCTTCTCCATGAGGAGGTCTTGATGATGGTCTTCTCCGGATGGAGGTCTTAAATCTAGGTGGATCTTCTCCAAAGAGGTGTCGGTCCCTCACGAGGAGTAGATCCGGATGGATGAGCGAGGCTCTATCTCACAAATGAGCTAAATTAACGCTAACCCTAAAACGTAGGTGGAGAGGGAGTATATATTAGTCTAAGGGGCGAAGGGGTACGTGGGCCTCGGCCCGGATGCGCTGCACGTAGGCAGGCGGGATCAGATGTTCGGGCCTTCCTGAGACGCCGGATGTCCGGGCCTTCCTGAGACGCCGGATGTCCGGGCTAGGGGGTCGGATGTCCGGGCTGGTGGAGTCGTCCTCGGTGCTCTCTAGATAGGCGGCGCCGGATGTCAGGGGCTTCGGGAGGATCCAGATGTCCGGGGTGATGTCCGGATGTCCGGGCCATTGGGGCAGCCTTCTGTGCTCCCTGGATGGCTTGTTCGGATGTCCGGGCTGGCGGCCGGATTTCTGGGGCGAAGGGCCGGATGTCCGGGCTGGACGCTGGATGTCCGGGCCCTGTAGCTTCTGTTGCAGATCCCTGGTTGCGGGGTAGATCTCCAGGGGCCAGATGTCTGGGGCCATGCTACGGCTTGAGCTTGCATTGGTTTTCCTTGAAGAGGAAAGGGTGATGCAGCAATAGTAGCGTAAGTATTTCCCTCACTTTTTGAGAACCAAGGTATCAATCCAGTAGGAGGCTCCTCAAAAGTCCCATGCACCTACACAAACAAACAAGAACTCGCAACCAACGCAATAAAGGGGTTGTCAATCCCTTCACGACCACTTGCGAAAGTGAGATCTGATAGAGATAATATGATAAGATAAATATATTTTTGGTATTTTATAGTATAGATTGGAAAAGTAAAGATGCAAATAAAAGTAGATTGAAAGCTTATATGATAAAAGATAGACCCGGGGGACATAGGTTTCACTAGTGGCTTCTCTCAAGATAGCATAAGTATTATGGTGGGTGAACAAATTACTGTCGAGCAATTGATAGAAAAGCGAATAATTATGAGATTATCTAGGCATGATCATGCATATAGGCATCACGTCCGTAACAAGTAGACCGACTCCTGCCTGCATCTACTACTATTACTCCACACATCAACCGCTATCCAGCATGCATCTAGAGTATTAAGTTCATAAAGAACAGAGTAACGCATTAAGAAAGATGACATGATGTAGAGGGATAAACTCATGCAATATGATACAAACCCCATCTTTTTATCCTCGATGGCAACAATACAATACGTGCCTTGCTGCCCGTGCTGTCATTGGGAAAGGACACCGCAAGATTGAACCCAAAGCTAAGCACTTCTCCCATTGCAAGAAAGATCAATCTAGTAGGCCAACCCAAACTGATAATTCGAAGAGACTTGCAAAGATAACTTAATCACACATAAAAGAATTCAGAGGAGATTCAAATATTTCTCATAGATAAACTTGATCATAAACCCACAATTCATTGGATCTCGACAAACACACCGCAAAAAGAGTTACACCAAATAGATCTCCAAGAAGATCGAGGAGAACAAGGTATTGAGATCCAAAGAGAGAGAAGAAGCCATCTAGCTAATAACTATGGACCCAAAGGTCTGTGGTAAACTACTCACAACTCATCGGAGAGGCCTTGGAGATGATGTAGAGGCCCTCCGTGATCGATTCCCCCTCCGGTGGAGCGCCGGCGAAGGCTCCAAGATGGGATCTCACGGATACAGAAGGTTGCGGCGGTGGAATTAGGTTTTCGTGGTCTGTTCTGATGTTCTCGGGGTACGTGGGTATATATCAGTAGACGCCCGAGGGGCCCACGAGATAGGGGGGCACGCCCAGTAGGGGGGGCACGCCCTCCACCCTCGTGGCCTCCTCAATTGCTTCTTGACTTGCACTCCAAGTCCTCCAGGTCACGTTCGTTCCAAAAATAACGCTCCTGAAGGTTTCATCCTATTTGGACTCCATTTGATATTCCTTTTCTTCGAAACACTGAAATAGGCAAAAAAAATTAGCAATACGGGCTGGGCCTCCGGTTAGTAGGTTAGTCCCAAAAATGATATAAAAGTGTAAAATAAAGCCCATAAACATCCAAAACAGGTAATATAATAGCATGGAACAATCAAAAATTATAGATACGTTGGAGAAGTATCAGGCCATGGCTGGATGTCCGGGGCCTGGAAGTTGTCCTTGCCTTCTTCCATTGGTTCTCTTCTTCCGTGGACTTGGAGGCTTGACCATCTTCGTGTGCATCCTCGGGAGGGTCCTCTTGGTACCTAATCATGCACAACATTTCGGACTTAGGTAGTATCCATGTCTCGAGAGGATCATATGAGATATCACTAAGGAGAGAAGTCACCTCGGTCTCGAGAGCTCTAGCTCATGCTCTTGTCATGGGTCCCCTTGGTGCTTGGTAAGACGATGGTAGGTCCATGGGGATGACTGTAGGATGCTCTGCATCATCTCCCCTCCCTTGGGAAATATCCAACCTCGGATCGAAATCCTCATCACCATGGTACAGGGAGATATCGGTGACATTGAAGATGTCGCTCACGTTGTACTTGTCGCGTGGGAGATCAATCTTGTAAGCGTTGTTGTTGTTGTAGCGTGCTAGCACCTTGAAGGGTCCATCGGCTCGAGGCAGAAGTTTGGACTTGCGTTCGTTGGGGAAGCGATCCTTGCGAAGGTGTAGCCACACGAGATCTCCAATGTTGAATATCATGGGATGCTTGTTGACATTGAGCTTGGTCGCGAGTCGTCGTACTTGGCGCTTGCTACATCTTGAGCTTGCGTTGGTTTTCCTCGAAGAGGAGAGGGTGATGCAGCAATAGTAGCGTAAGTATTTCCCTCAGTTTTTGAGAACCAAGGTATCAATCCAGTAGGAGGCTCCTCAAAAGTCCCGCGCACCTACACAAACAAACTGAGAACTCGCAACCAACGCGATAAAGGGGTTGTCAATCCATTCACGGCCACTTGCGAAAGTGAGATCTAATAAAGATAGTATGATAAGATAAATATATTTTTAGTATTTTATAATATAGATGCAAAAAGTAAAGATGCAAATAAAGGTAGATTGAAAGCAAATATGATAAGAGATAGACCCGGGGGCCATAGTTTCACTAGAGGCTTCTCTCAAGATAGCATAAGTATTACGGTGGGTGAACAAATTACTGTCGAGCAATTGATAGAAAAGCGCATAGTTATGAGATTATCTAGGCATGATCATGTATATAGGCATCACGTCCATAACAAGTAGACCGACTCCTGCCTGCATCTACTACTATTACTCCACACATCGACCGACTCCTGCCTGCATCTAGAGTATTAAGTTCATAAGAACAGAGTAATGCATTAAGCAAGATGACATGATGTAGAGGGATAAACTCAAGCAATATGATATAAACCCCATCTTGTTATCCTCGATGGCAACAATACAATACGTGCCTTGCAACCCTTTCTGTCACTGGGTAAGGACACCGCAAGATTGAGCCCAAAGCTAAGCACTTCTCCCATGGCAAGAAAGATCAATCTAGTAGGCCAAACCAAACTGATAATTCGAAGAGACTTGCAAAGATAACTCAATCATACATAAAAGAACTCAGAGAAGATTCAAATATTATTCATAGATAAACTTGATCATAAACCCACAATTCATCGGATCTCGACAAACACACCGCAAAAAGAGTTTACATCGAATAGATCTCCACAAGAGAGGGGGAGAACATTGTATTGAGATCCAAAAAGAGAGAAGAAGCCATCTAGCTAATAACTATGGACCCGTAGGTCCGTGGTAAACTACTCACAACTCATCGAAGGGGCAAGGATGTTGATGTAGAGGCCCTCCATGGTCGATTCCCCCTCCGGCAGAGTGCCGACGAAGGCTCCAAGATGGGATCTCGCGGATACAGAAGGTTACGGTGGTGGAAATTATGTTTCGTGGTGCCCCTGGATGTTTTCGGGGTACGTAGGTATATATAGGAGGAAGAAGTACATCGGTGGCCGCCCGAGGGGCCCACGAGACAGGGGGCGTGCCCTACAGGGGGGGGGGGGGGGGGCGGCCTCCTATCTCGTGGGGGCCTCGGCTGCTTCTTGACTTGCACTCCAAGTCCCCTGGATCACGTTCGTTCCAAAAATCACGCTCCTGAAGGTTTCATTCCGTTTGGACTCCGTTTGATATTCCTTTTCTTCGAAATACTGAAATAGGAAAAAAACAGCAATATGGGCTGGGCCTCCGGTTAGTAGGTTAGTCCCAAAAATGATATAAATGTGTAAAATAAAGCCCATAAACATCCAAAAGGGGTAATATAATAGCATGGAACAATCAAAAATTATAGATACGTTGGAAACATATCAAGCATCCCCAAGCTTAATTCCTGCTCGTCCTCGAGTAGGTAAATGATAAAAAAGAAATTTTTGATGTGGAATGCTACCTAGCATAATTCTCAATGTAATTTTCTCTATTGTGGCATGAATGTTTAGATCCAAATGATTCAAAATAAAAGCTTATAAAACATAAAAATAATAATGCTTCAAAGCATACTAACAAATAATCATGTCCTATCAAAATAACATAGCCAAAGAAAGCTTATCCCTACAAAATCATATAGTTAGGCCATGCTTCATTTTCATTACACAAAATACTCCCGTCATGCACAACCCCGATGACGAGCCGAGCAATTGTTTTATACTTTTTAACGTGCTTCAGCTTTTTCAACTCTTACGCAATACATGAGCGTAAGCCATGGACATAGCACTATGGTGGTATATGGTGGTGGTTGTGAGGACAAAAAGGGAGAAGATAGTCTCACATCAACTAGGCGTATTAACGGGCTATATAGATATGCCCATTAATAGATATCAACGTGAGTGAGTAGGGATTGCCATGCAACGGATGCACTAGAGCTATAAATATATGAAAGCTCAACAAAAGAAACTAAGTGGGTGTGCATCCAACTTGCTTGCTCACGAAGACCTAGGGCATTTTGAGGAAGCCCATCATTGGAATATACAAGCCAGGTTCTATAATGAAAAATTCCCACTTAGTACATGAAAGTGACAACATAGGAGACTCTCTATCATGAAGATCATGGTGCTACTTGAAGCACAAGTGTGGAAAAATAGATAGTAGCATTGTCCCTTCTCTCTTTTTCTCTCATTTTATTTTCTCTCTCTTTTTTTCTTTTTTTCTTTTTTTTTTCTTTGGCCTTCCTTTTTTTGGCCTTTCTATTTTTTTTCTCATTTTTTTCTTTTTGTAAAGTCCGAAGTCTCATCCCGACTTGTGGGGGAATCATAGCCTTCATCATCCTTTCCTCACTAGGACAATGCTCTAATAATGAAGATCATCACACTTTTATGGATTTACAACTCAAGAATTACAACTCAAAGCTAGAACAAGATATGACTCTATATGAATGCCTCCGGTGGTGTACCGGGATATGCAATGAATCAAGAGCGACATGTATGAAAATTATGAAGGTGGCCTTGCCACAAATATGATGTCAACCACATGATCATGCAAAGAGCAATATGACAATGATGGAACGTGTCATAATAAACGGAATGGTGGAAAGTTGCATGGCAATATATCTCGGAATGGCTATGGAAATGCCATAATAGGTAGGTATGGTGGCTGTTTTGAGGAAGGTAAATAAGGGGTTTATGATACCGGCAAAAGTTGCGCGGTAATAATAAAGGCTAGCAAAGATGAGTTTGCATATATCCATGGACTCACATTAGTCAAAAAGAACTCATACTTATTGCAAAAGTCTACTTAGCCCTCGAAGCAAAGTACTACTGCATGCCCCAAGAGGGATAGATTGGTAGGAAAAGACCATCGCTCGTCCCCGACTGCCACTCATAAGGAAGACACTCAAAAGAGCACCTCATGCAACAAATTTGTCACACAACTTTTACCATACGTGCATGCTACGGGACTTGCCAACTTCAACAAAAGTATTTCTCAATTTCATAATTACCCACTAGCATGATCCTAACATTACTACCTTTATATCTCAAAACAATTATCAAGCATCAAGTTGATCATAGCATCCAATTCTTTTTCTATGATAGTTTTTATTATACCCAACTTGGATGCTCATCATTCTAGGACCAACTTTGTTGAAAGAACATGCGGTGCCCCCATGTTCGGTTTTGGTAATTGATGACAATCTCTATGGACTAATGGTTGTCTTGAGTTATATTTTAAGGATTTGTCCATAGGCTTTTCTTGAAGTCCATGTGTTGGTTTCAAGGAGTTTATGAGTTGACCAAGGTGCTAGTAAGGAATTATCCAAAGATTGGTCATGTGAGTGTTGAGCTTATTGCAAGCATGTCTTGAAGAAGAAGATTGTGTGATCATTCATGTTTACCTTCAAGACATCATCCAAATGAAGAGAGTTGGAAAGATTCAAGGTTGATCAAGACTAAGTCAAGAGTGAATCAAGTTGATCAACTCACAAAGCGTAGAAGATGTACCGAGAGGGATCAAGTGATCCCATGGTATGGTAAGCATTGTCCATTGCACTTTGTATACTAACCCATGGTCTATGTGAGAGTTCTATGTGGGGTTAGGTACGTGTCCATGGGCTTGCGTCAAGAGGAAGATATCATACAACCCATGGAAAGGATGGCATCAAGTGGTGATCGTCATCAAGATTGCCATGTGCAAGTTCAAATGGAGCATCACGAAGAGATCAAGTGCTTGAATCTTTCCATCCATTGTGGTGTCAATGGACTTGTGAAGATGTGCCGAAGAGTGGCTCACCCATAGTGGACTATGGGGGAGCAATCATCTAGTCTTCATCGAGCCAACGTAATCAAGAAAGGTGGTCCAACTTGAGGGAGTCAAGATCGTCATCATGTAGCTCAAGTGGACCATGTGCAAGGCAAAGGTTTTCCCTTGATATGTTTTCTATTTTACCGGTCTCATGGTGGTAGTTGGGAGACCGGGTTATAGGATCGTTTGCCGTACTATCAAGGGGGGCTCTCAAGTTGGTAGCTTGATCGTATCATTAGTAGAGAGCTCAAACCATTGCATCCTTGCATCATGTTTCTTGGTTCTTGTTTGGTTCTCTTTGTGAGTCTTAGAGCTTATGGTCATATTGATGACAAGCTTGAGTTCATCGAAAACGGAGTTCGCATGCGTCTACTATGATGTTTTCGGTGTTGGAGGTTTTACCGGTCTTATCCGAGGAAGGGTTCTCACCATTTTCCTATGGGCCTTTTCTAATTTTCTTATTATTGATATTTCTTTCAAGATTGTGTTAGCCCTTGTCGCTAGCTTTTCAACAAAGTTGGTTTCATCAAATTCGGAGTCCGTTTGCAAAAGTTGTGGCAGTTTGTGTTCTGAAAAGGCTGCAACGGTACTACCGCGAATTGGAGCGGATGTAATTTTTTTACTACCACTCTAGAGCGGTACTACCGCGGCTCCTACAGCGGTAGTACCACTCCGGACCAAAAACTCGTCCCAAGTCCTGCGGTGGTAGGCCCGGATGTAATTTTTTAGTACCGCTCGCAAGCAGTAGTACCGCTACCCTTAGCAGTAGTACCGCTACCCCTAGCGGTAGTACTGTGAGGTCAAGCGGTACTACCGCTCCGACGGTTCTTCTGGCCTTTTTGCCTCCTCGCTGTTGTGTTTCAAAGGGGTACTACCGCCCTAGCGGTAGTACCGCTCCTTGGAGCGGTAGTACCGCTCTGTGCGGGCTGTGAGCATAACGGTTGGATTTTCCCCCACCTATAAAAGGGGGTCTTCTTCCCCATTGAACCTAATCCTTTGAGCTCGTGTTCTTCCCCCATTGTTGACCTTCTTCGAGCTTGCTATCTCTCAATCCCTCCAATGATTCTTGCTAGTTCTTGAGGGAAAATAGGGAGGAGATCTAGATCCACATTTCCACCAATCTCTTTCTCCTCTTAGTGAGGGGAACCCCTTGGATCTAGATCTTGGAGTTCTTCGTGTTCTTCTTTCGTTCTTCCTCTCATTTTCCTCCCTAGCATTAGTTGCTTTGGTGGGATTTGGGAGAGAAGGACTTGGGCACTCCCTGTGCCCTTGCCATTGCATTTGGTGCATCGGTTTGAGTTCTCCACGTGATACGTGGAAGTTACAAGTTGAGAAGCTTATTACTATTGGGTGCTTGGTGCCCTTGAGCTTGTTACTCTTGGGTGCCTGGGCGCCCTAGACGGTTGGTGGTGTTCGGAGCTCAACCATTGTGGTGTAAAGCTCCGGGCAAGCATCGGGGTTTCTAATTAGGTTGTGGAGATCGCCTCGAGCAATTTGACGGGTACCGATGACCGCCCCCAAGGGTTGCCAAAGTGTACGGGTTCGGTGACCGCCCCCAAGGGTTGCCATTTGTATGGGTTCGGTGACCGCCCTCAAGGGTCCCTTAGTGAAATCACGGCATCTTGCATTGTGCGAGGGCGTGAGGAGATTACGGTGGCCCTAGTGGCTTCTTGGGGAGCATTGTGCCTCCACACCACTCCAAACGGAGATTAGCATCCGCAAGGGTGTGAACTTTGGGATACATCGTCGTCTCCGCGTGCCTCGGTTATCTCTTACCCGAGCCCTTTACTTATGCACTTTACTTTGTGATAGCCATATTGTTCTTTGTCATATATCTTGCTATCACATAGTTGTTTATCTTGCTTAGCATAACTTGTTGGTGCACATAGGTGAGCCTAGTTGTTTTAGGTTTTGTGCTTGATAAATTAACCGTTAGGTTTATTCCGCATTTGTTCAAGCCTAAACCGTGATTATTTTAAAGCGCCTATTCATCCCCTCCAGGCGACATCCACGATCTTTCAATTGGTATCAGAGCCTCATCTCTCTTTGTTAGGCTTTACCGCCTAGGGAGTAAAGATGTCGACCAGGGGATTAGGATTCTTTGACACTCTTAGTTTTGATGGCACAAATTTTGATGTTTGGGTAATTCGCATGCTTAATCTCTTTAGGGTCATGGACCCAAATTTAGAGCAAATTGTAGATATGGGTTTTTCTCCTCCAAAGGATCCCCAAAGATTATCTTTAGAGGATGAGAAAAACTCTTATCTCATTGCTCAAGCTTCTAATGTGCTTTTCTATGCTTTAAGCAATGTAGTTATATTTCAACTCATGCTGTTCCGGGATGCTCATGAGTTGTGGACGAAGCTTCAAGATAAATATGGTGTGTCCAAGATTTGTGGGGATGATTGTTCTCCCTCCACCTCCGGTCGTATAGTCTTCTCAACTTCTTCTACTTCACCTACATGTGGTTTGCCACAAGGTAATGATATGGTGAGTAGTGTTGGTCATTGCAATGATGATAGTATGCTTATTGTGGATGATCCTTCATCACTATATTATTGCAATGCTCCTTCTTTGGGCTTTAACACTTAGAGCACTCCAAATGTTTCACATGCTTGTGTTGATAGTCCTTGCATATCATGTATAAATTGCTTGACTAAATCTCATGATGGTATGCTTGCTATGTCTTGTTGCCATGATAAAAATGCATCTATTTCCTCGAATTGTTGTGCTAACAATGTAGAGGAAACCGAACACTCCATAGAACAAGATGTGGTGTTTAATGGTGCCTCAAGGGATCCTACATCATCATCTATTGCTTTTTGCCTTATGGCTAAGGCGTCAAAGGTATCTCCTACTTTGTACCCCAATATGTCTCTTGATGATGATGTTGATGCTAATGATGATGAGGATAATGATGAAGAGAATGATAATGTTGCCTCCTTAAAAACTAAGGGGGAAATGATTTTTAAAGCTCTTCATAAAAATAAAATTGCTCGTTCCAACTTCATGGAAATAATGTCCATTGCCATTGATGGCAAGAAATACATTGAGGAGTTGGAATCTCATCTAGAGGAGCATGAAGCCACCATTGAGAAAATGGAAGCTCATGGGCGTGATTACGCAAATGAGATCGCGGAGCTATCTCAAGCTCTTGAACATGAACAAACCACCTCCGAATCTCTTGAGGAGACTTTTGCTCTAGAATTATCTAGAGTGAGGGAATCTCATGATAGAGCTCTTGAGGTGGCCAATTGAGGGAGTCCTGGACTAGGGGGTGTCCGGACAGTCGGACTATCATTATCCGCCGGACTCCAAGACTACGAAGATACAAGATTGAAGACTCCGGCTCGTGTCTGGATGGTACTTTCCTTGGCGTGGAAGGCAAGCTTGGCAATACGGATATGTAGATCTCCTACCATTGTAACCGACTCTGTGTAACCCTAGCCCTCTCCGGTGTCTATATAAACCGGAGGGCTTTAGTCCGTAGGACAACATACATTACAACAATCATACCATAGGCTAGCTTCTAGGGTTTAGCCTCCTTGATCTCGTGGTAGATCTACTCTTGTACTACCCATATCATCAATATGAATCATCCGCCATCGAGAGGGCTCGAACCTGGGTAAAAACATCGTGTCCCTCGTCTCCTGTTACCATCCGCCTAGACGCACAGTTCGGGAACCCCTACCCGAGATCCGCCGGTTTTGACACCGACATTGGTGCTTTCAGTGAGAGTTCCTCTGTGTCGTCACCGATAGGCTTGATGGCACCTTCAACCTGCAACGCTGTCCAGGGTGAGACTTTTCTCCCCGGACAGATCTTCGTATTCGACGGCTTCGCCCTGCGGGCCAATTCACTTGGCCATCTGGAGCAGATCGAAAGCTACGCCCCTGGCCGTCAGGTCAGATTTGGAAGCTTAAACTTCACGGCCGATGTCCGCGGAGACTTGATCCTCGACGGACTCGAGCCACAGCCAAGCGCGCCGCACTGTGACGATGGGCATGATCTAGCTCTGCCGCCGAACAGTGCCTTGGTGGCCGCACACGGATCCGCTTCGGCCATTAGCCCGGAGCCGATCGCCCAGATCGAGGGTCGGTGGATAGACGCCGCCCTGGGGGCTCCAACGTCCACGGCGATGGAGCCGAACACTAATCTTGTCCCCTGCGAAACTCGTGATTCTGAGGCGCCGGACTCCTCGCCAGACTCCGAACCTCCCGCGTCCCTATCAATCGATCCGGATTGGGCGCCGGTTATGGAATTCACCGCCGCGGACATCTTCCAATGCTCGCCTTTCGGCGATATCTTGAATTCACTAAAGCATCTCTCGTTATCAGGAGAGTCCTGGCCGGATTATGGCCAGGATGGTTGGGATACGGACGACAAAGAAATTCAGAGCCCACCCACCACCCACTTTGTAGCCACTGTCGACGATCTAACCGACATGCTAGACTACGACTCCGAAGACATCGACGCTACGGACGACGATGCCGGAGACGAACAGGAACCAGCGCCCACGGGGCACTGGAAGGCCACCTCGTCATATGACGTATACATGGTGGATACCCCAAAAGATGGGGACGGCGAAGAAACAGCGGAGGCAGATCCCTTAAAGAAACAGCCCAAGCGCTGGCGTCAGCGGCGCCGCTCTAAATCTCGCCACAACAAGAATGGAGATTCCGGCACAGGAGATAATAATACTCCAGAGAGTGCCGAAGACAATCCCCTCCAGCAAGACTCAGCGCAGGAGGATGCAGAAGCAAGCCCTCATGAGGGGGCGGCAGACGAAGAGGTTGAGGATCATAATTATATGCCTCCCTCCGAAGATGAAGCAAGCCTCAACGATGACGAATTTGTCGTACCCGAGGATCCCGTCGAACAAGAGTGCTTCAAGCGCAGGCTTATCGCCACAGCAAACAGCCTAAAGAAAAAGCAGCAGCAGCTTCAAGCTGATCAGGACCTGCTGGCCGATCGATGGACCAAGGTCCTCGCGGCCGAAGAGTATAAACTCGAACGTCCCTCCAAAAGTTACCCAAAACGCAAGTTGCTCCCCCGATTAGAGGAGGAAGCATACGTACCTCCATCACCGGCGCACGATATGGCTGACCGACCACCCCGTGGTCGTGACAGAGAGGCATCCAGGCCCCCAGCCAAGACCATACCCCGGCATCGCTCCAAAAGTACGAAGCCAAGAGGGAACGCGCCGGACTTGCGAGACATATTGGAGGACAAAGCAAGGCAATCCAGATCCATCTATGGATCACGTGGGCGCCCTACGACCCGCGACGAATACCGTCGTGCCGGATACAATAACCCCGGCCGGGCTGAACACAGCAGACAGCGCTCTCTCGAGCTGTGTCGCGATATCGCTCAATACAGGGGCACCGCACACCCGTTATGCTTCACTGACGAAGTAATGGATCATCAGATCCCCGAAGGGTTTAAACCCGTAAACATAGAAGCCTACGATGGAACAACAGACCCTGGAGTCTGGATAGAAGATTATATACTACATATACATATGGCCAGAGGAGATGATCTCCATGCCATAAAATACCTACCCCTCAAGCTCAAAGGGCCAGCCCGTCATTGGCTTAAAAGCCTCCCAGAAAATACTATTGGAAGTTGGGAAGAGCTCGAGGACGCGTTTAGAGCAAATTTTCAAGGGACTTATGTCCGCCCTCCGGATGCAGATGACCTAATTCATATAACTCAACAGCCCGAAGAGTCAGCGCGGAAATTCTGGAACAGGTTCCTTACAAAAAAGAACCAAATAGTCGACTGTCCGGACGCCGAAGCCTTAGCAGCTTTCAAGCACAATGTCCGAGACGAATGGCTCGCCAGGCACCTCGGTCAAGAGAAACCGAGGACAATGTCCGCACTAACAAGCCTCATGACCCGCTTCTGCGCGGGCGAGGATAGCTGGTTAGCACGATGGAGCACCAGTGACCCAAGTACATCAGAGATAAGAGATGGAAACGGAAAATCACGGCGCAGAAAAGAGCAGCGCCGGAATAAAGAGAAAAGCCCAAAGAGCGCGGTAGTCAACGCCGGATTCAAAAGCTCGCGGCCCAATAACAAAACACAGCCTCTTAAGGATGACAGTGACGAATTGTCCAACTTAAACAAAATTTTGGGTCGGATATGTCAAATCCACAGTACCCCCGGAAGGCCTGCAAATCACACCCACAGGGATTGTTGGGTTTTCAAACAGTCCGGCCGACTAAATGCCGAACACAAGGGGCTCGACGCGTCAAGCAAAGAAGATAAACCCCACCAGCAGAGCATCGGAAAACAAAAGACTTTCCCACAAGGGGTCAAAGCAGTAAACTCACTTCATGTGATAATACGGAAAAATAGTGCGGCACTTTCTAAAAAGAGCTTCGCACGGTCCAACCCAGCAGACCATAGAGATTGGATATCAAAACCAATCACTTTCGACCACCTGGACTATTCCAGAAGCGTTCGAAATGCGGGACGGACTCCCCTGATATCGAATCCCATAATAGACGGATTGCAATTTACTAACGTCCTAATGGACGGAGGCAGTGACTTAAACCTGCTATATTCAAACACAATCCGTAGGATGGGGATAGACCCTACCAAAATTCGACACAGCCGCACTTCCTTCAAAGGAGTGACGCCAGGCCATTACGCCAAGTGCACAGGCTCCATATTACTAGAAGTCGTGTTCGGATCGCCGAACAATTCTCGACGTGAAAAATTAATTTTTCATATCGTCCCATTTGAAAGTGAATATCAAGCACTCTTGGGACGAAAGGCTTTTGTCCGCTTCAACGCCATACCGCATTACGCATCTCTTACACTCAAGATGCCCGGACCGCGTGGCGTAATTTTAGTGCGAGGGTCACTTAAAGACCCCGGACTTGGATAGACGAATCCGGCGTCAGTGGGCTAGGGGCTCCCTAGCCGCATACCCCTTCACAGGGGGCTGCGCGCACAAACCACCGCGGGTTCATACAAACCCCGCTTTAATTATTTATATTTCTAATATTTTTCGCACTAATTGTTTTTAAAACTAAACGTTCCTCTCTTTTTACAGATGAACAACGTGCATACCTGTCCAGGATAACGGGGCAACGGAGACACAGGCGCAGACGTGTAGTAGGGACCCGTTGTGAGGATTCTTTTCAGATTAAGACCCTGCGTAGACCTTTTTTACTGTCTCTTGTTGTTATTCTCCCTTGGTTTCTTCCTATAGCCAAAGCGGAGCCTGACGCCTTGGCATCGGCCGCGTCAGAAGACCATGCCCGTACCTGGACACTAGGGGCTTAGGGCATCGTTCTGTCCATTATTATAAAGACCGAACACCTTAGGGAGTGTTCGGCGTCTCAAGTTAGGCATTATATGCATCAGCTCCGAATCATGTCTTTGGTCAAATGTTGGGTTTTCCCTGCTCCTGTGTTTTGCTGCCTTACGTTCCGTATCATCGGCTAACGCGGCACCAGGAGAACTACTGCGATTGTGCCCCAGTTCGGCTGGGCGAGCACCTCAGTAGAGAAAGCCGAAAACTGACTGTCATGATACAGCGAGAGACTGGTCAGCCACTCGATCGACTATCGGAATGTTTAGAATTCCCCGCTTTGACGAAGGGCCGTTTCCCGGTCAGGCACACGCGCTCCGACTTCGGAGAAGGGCGATGCCACCAGGGGCTATATCATAGCCCCACCCTCGAGCTCCACGCGCTAAGTGAAAGTGATAAAGCATTATAGTCCGGATTGTCTCGTTCGCTACGCTACCACCTCCTTATAACAGGACCGAGACGTCAGATTAAGTGTGAAAACGCGCTATTTTTGCGAACACCCCAGCACCTTGTGCGTGGGGGCTGAAGCCGAAGACTGCCATCTTTCAAGTTATACACAAGTATACGTAAACGGCTGCACAGGAGAAGTTTTACTACTTGGACGCACAAGTATAAAAAGCAGTTATAACATAATCATTGATTTACAAGCTAATGCGTTCATTTGAATGTTACATTCTTCGAGCACTGCGACTCTATTATACGAGCGCCACGCATAACTTCCCCGAAATAGTGCTCAGCAGGGAGCCGGTTTTCATCCGAACCCTGGGCAGCAACAGCGGTGGCGTCCATCTCTGGACAATGCGCCTTCACACGGGCAAGAGCCATCCGCGCGCCCTCTATGCAGGCCGACCGCTTCATCTCCTTTATATGCGGCACCGCTCCAAGGAATTGCTGTAGTAAGCCAAAGTAGCTCGTCGCCTTGGACCTCTCTGGCCAGACATGGGCCACGATGTAAGTCATGGCAAGTCCAGACAATCTATTTAGCTCGGCCTATTCGGCCAACCGGTCTGTCAATGGAAGTGGGCGATCCGGAGTGTGGAATTGAGACCAATATAGCTCTTCCGTCTCGTGATCCTTCTGGCTCCGGAAGTGCTTAACGGCATCGGCCGCACTTGCGGCTAAGTCCATATACGGATCCTCTGGACTCCACAGCCGCTCAAATCGAGCATACTTCCCATCCATAAACCGGCGACGCAGCAGAAAAGGCTTGCCAGCCACGATCTCTCCGGCCTGGCACAGTTCCTCCTTCATAGCCCGCATTGCAGAGCGGGCATCCTTGGCTTCGGCGGTGGCCTTCTTCAGGTCTTCCCGCTCCGATAAGCGCTCCTTTTCAAGAGCCTCATGGCGGTCGGCAGCATCCTTTACTTTTATGGCCAATTCGGCCACCTCGGCCCTGCTTAGGCAGTGCGCAGCCTTTTCGGCTTTCAACTCCTCGGCCGCCCTCGAGGCAGCCGCTTCACTCCTTAGGGCTTGCTCCTTAGCTCGAGCAACTTCGGCCCAAAGGCCCTCCACAGCAGCAGCACCGTCTGTACAAACAGCATATAATTTATCAGAGGAGGGCTTCGACCCCCTTAATAAAGCGACTGCGGAGAACTCTTTTACCTTGCGACTCGTCAAGTCGCCTGTTGACAAGTGCGATGTCCGCATCTGCCAAGTCAACTTGCCGATTTAACTCGGCAAACTCACTAGTCCGGCTAGCCCCCGGACTATCCGCCACCTGCATAGGAACGACGGAATTCATTCCTTTAGATTTCGATCCTCGGTACGCTGTCGTTTCCGACAACCTACCGAGTCTCAGGGGCTACTATCTATACAGGGCGCATTTTTTATATGCAAAACTGTTAAAAGACAAAGGGGTGCGTCATTCTCGCATACTTCAAATCCCGCCAGCAAACTCATGGCGGCATTACGCAATTCGCTCTTAGCGGACGAAATCCTTCCAATCACCATACGCATTAACGCGCGGTGATCTTCTGAAATGGACGCCCTCTCAAGAACTCATCTGAGAAGGCCGCAGATCCGAACTGCAATATAAATATTTCGGTTATCTACAGAAGCACAAATGAAGGTATTTCCTCACTAATTAACTCCCTCTTTCATACTCACGGCTCGCTGGAGGGCCGATCCTTTGATGATGATTGTGCGTCCGGATTCTTTCCGGGCGCCGGACCCCCCGGGGAAGATCTCTTCCCACGCTTAGGGGCTTTGGCCTCCGGATCTTTGGAGGCGGTCCTCTTCTCCCCTTGAAGGGAGGGGTTCTTGCTTCCTCCCTCTTCAGTCGCCCCTTTGGGCGAAATATTAGCTCCTCTATTTTCCCCGTCGCCCCCTTCTGCGGGCGCAACCTCCAACATTCTGACCAGCACGGGCTCCTGTGCGGTCTCTGGGAGGGGGGTCGGACACCTTATCAGCCTTGATCGCGCCACCCATTCCTGTAAAGAACAAAGGGTCAGGAGGCGAACTCTAGAAAGGCACATAAACAGAATGTCCGGACTCTGAGCTACTTACCTGAGTATTCGGGCGATCGCGGCTTAGACCTGCATCCTCGGCTAAATCCGGACACGCCACCTGCGATCCGAAGAACAACTTGTACATCTCCACGGGTGTCGCACCCATGAAGTTTTGAAGAATCCGAGGTCCCTCCGGGTTGAAATCCCATAGACGGAGAGGACGGCATTTGCAGGGCAGAAGATGCCTGACTAGCATAACCTGCATCACCTTGATCAGGTCGATCTCCCTCGCTTGGAGATCTCGAATCCGGCCCTGCAGCGAAGGCACGTCTTCGGACGGCCCCCAATTGAGCCCTTGGTTGACCCACGACATCAGTTGGCATGGAGGTCCCGGGCGGAATAAGGGCGGCGGCTTTTGCCTGCTGCCCCTTGGAGCGGTGATATAGAACCACTCCTGCTGCCACAGTCCGAGTTCCTCTTGGAAGGAACCCTCGGGCCATGGGGCATCGACCTTTTTGCTTATGGTCGCCCCGCCGCACTCCGCTTGACGCCCCCCGATCATCTTCGGCTCCACCTTGAAGGTCTTCAGCCATAGGCCGAAGTGGGGAATGACGCGGAGGAAAGCTTCGCAGACGATAATGAATGCGGAGATATGGAGGATGGACTCCGGAGCCAAGTCGTGAAAGTCCAGCCCATAGTAGAACAGGAGCCCCCTCACGAAGGGATCCGTCGGGAAGCCTAAACCCCGACGGAGGTGGGATACGAAAACGACGTATTCACCGGGCTCGGGGGCTGGCACAGCCTGCCCTTGGGCAGGCAACCTGTGCGAAACCTCGTAGGCCAGGTACTTGGCCTCACGCAACTTCAATATGTCCTCCTCCGTCATCCACCGGCCCTGGAGGTCGGAGCCGGACATGATTGAGGATCCGAAGCGCTCGAATCTGAGGCTCTGGGTGTTGGAACTGGGAGCGGGGAAGAGATTCGATGCGAGATTGAAGAACAATAGCGAGCCTTGGTCCTCTTATAAAGGGGAAGAAATACCGAGGGCCGTCTCCGTGACCGTTTGCGGTTCCCCTTCGATAGAGGAGGCGTGGCGACGGGAGCGGTTGGGTTACCCATGCACGTATTGATGAGAATCCCGGAATAAGGGGAACACGATCTCTGCTTCGACAAGACGTGCCAAGGAAACCGCTTCGCTAAGAGTGCTGAGGTGGTATAGTAATTCAAACAAAGGCCTGGTGGCGGTGTGATGTCACGCCGCATAATACGTCAGCAGATTGAACTAAGTGTACATTTTATTCTCTCTATGGTGGAATGTGGAATTTATTTTGCAGAGCTGGACACTATCCTGGTGTTCATGATCTTCTCTGGATTATTCAAGGGAGGAACCCGCCTTGCAATGCCGAACATTGTGCACGCCGGACTTATCGTCATTGAAGACTGGTTCAGGGGCTACTGAGGGAGTCCTGGACTAGGGGGTGTCCGGACAGCCGGACTATCATTATCCGCCGGACTCCAAGACTACGAAGATACAAGATTGAAGACTCCGGCTCGTGTCCGGATGGTACTTTCCTTGGCGTGGAAGGCAAGCTTGGCAATACGGATATGTAGATCTCCTACCACTGTAACCGACTCTGTGTAACCCTAGCCCTCTCCGGTGTCTATATAAACCGGAGGGCTTTAGTCCGTAGGACAACATACATTACAACAATCATACCATAGGCTAGCTTCTAGGGTTTAGCCTCCTTGATCTCGTGGTAGATCTACTCTTGTACTACCCATATCATCAATATTAATCAAGCAGGACGTAGGGTTTTACCTCCATCGAGAGGGCCCGAACCTGGGTAAAAACATCGTGTCCCTTGTCTCCTGTTACCATCCGCCTAGACGCACAGTTCGGGACCCCCTACCCGAGATCCGCCGGTTTTGACACCGACATGATTTCAAAACTAAATATGCTAAGCTTGAAGTTTCTCATGCTAGACTCCTTGAGGATTTTGAGCACCTCGAAAATGGCTCAAGGGTCATCAAGGGTGAGCTCATCAAACTCACCGAGTCTCATGCCCAACTTGAAGCTTCTTATTTAAAAGAGCTTGCCAAGTTGTCCTCTCCTATTGTTGTAAATGATGATGCTTGTGCTACTAACTCTATTACTTGTGAAGCATCCATTTTGAAGGAGAATGTTGAGCTACGGGCTCAACTTGAGGTGCTATCTAGCAATTATGGGAAATTGGAAGAAAGTCATGAAAAGCTCTCAAGCTCTCATGATGATCTTCTAGTATCCCATAGTGTGCTAAAGATAGCTCATGAGGCCATGATTGCTAAGGTAACATCTAGTGAGCCTCATGTGGATACTAGCACTACTTCTAGTCAAAATAGTATATTGCCATATGCTAGTCCTTGTAATTCATCTACTCACAATGTTGGTACATCTTGTGATGAATTGCTTTCCTTGCCTTGTTGCTCTAATGATGAAGCTTATACTTCCTCTAGTACTTGTGTTGAGACTAACCATGTAGAGGAAATCAAAGAGCTCAAGGCCCAAGTCACTTCTTTGAAGAAAGACTTGGAAAAGAGTCATCAAGGGAAATCCACACTCAACAATATCTTGAGTGCGCAAAAATCCCCCAATGACAAAGGTGGACTTGGATTCAACTCCAATAATAAGAAGAAGTCCAAGATGAACAAAAGGAAGGGCCAAGAACAAGTCAAGAATTCGGCCAAGATTGTTTGCTTCAAGTGCAAAGTAGAAGGGCATCATGTTAGATCTTGCCCATTGAAGAAGAAGCCCATTAGTGACAAGCAACAAGGGAAGCGGCCACAAGTTCACTTTCATGCTCAACCTCAAGTTGAAGTAAGGCATCTTCCCAAGAAAACTCGAGCTAATGCTTCTCAAGTTGAGAAATCAAAGTGAGAAGAAAGTGAAGAGTAGACGTTGCTACTTATGTCGCGAGAAAGGCCATGTCGCTTCTTCATGCACTAGTGGTAACTTATCCAACCCAATTACTATTGATGATATCTATTCTCTTGGGAAGGATAAGGTTGGCAATGTGTTTGCCAAGTTTGTTGGTACTCAAAGTGGTGTCAAGAAAAGAACCATTTGGGTTGCCAAGCCTATTGTGACTAACCTCTTAGGACCCAACTTGGTTGGGGACCAACAAGCTCAAACTTGATCAATAGGTGTTGTTGGAGGGCTTTGGAGACTTGGCTACATTATGAAGAATTAAGGGGACTTCATCATTCTTTTTGTCACAAGCCAAGTCAATTGGATTATCAAGTTTCTATCTTATATCCAATGTGCCTCCTTGCGGTAACTTGTACGTAAATTGTTTACTTTGAAAGTTACTTGCCCCCTTGCATGTTTTGGTTTTGTTCCTTGCATGTGTTTGTATATGTTGCGCTTCCAACTTGCTTATGTATGTTGGTGTGCACTTCATGTACGTGTGAGTTGTGTGTTGAGCCTTTATGCATCTTGTTTGTATCTTAGTTGGCTCTTGTGAGAGATTAATGGAATATCCCATTATGGGGGAGTGATGTGCTTTGTGCACCTCACACTCCTATAAGTGTGTGTACATGAGGAATACCATCTAGTATTGATATTACAAGATTATCTAGTCACTATGTGGTATGTCTTCTCATGAGAAATTCAAATTCTAAATTGTCCATTAATTATCTCTTGTTGGATCCTCTTATTGCCTCTTGTTAAGTTTTCTTCATTGGTATCACATTATGGGGGAGTAATATGCTATGTATATTACTAGCCTAGAAAATGTGTACATTTGAGATATTGTCACCTAGTGTTGATATTGTAGATTATCTTGTTTCTAGGTGGCATTTTAGCTCTACAAGTTGCAATTTGCTTGTGTCTGGTGTGAAGATGATGTTGGATATCCTTGCTATCTACCAACGGGAATTATTTCCAAATACTTCTTGTCTTATGACAATTGGTACTCACTTATGTGTGGTAGAAACTATTGATCATCTTTACATTGGCCTTTGCTTTTATTGGCCTTATCTCGTGCCTAGGATTGTGTCAACTCCCATTGTTTTCCATACCATTTGTGGATCTTGTTATTTTCTTGATCTTGTTTAGTGTTTTCTAGATATAGTGAAAGTGGTGATCCCACCTTGTGCATTTTGTTTTCAAATGCAAATTCTCTATAATGCACTAGTCTTGGGGGAGCTATCCTATTTTCTATAAAACACTCATATTGTGATCCATATTAAGTGTGTGTTGGTGGATGGCAAGTCGTTTCTTTTGGTACTTTGTGCCAACATGAAACTTTGTAGAGAGCTTGGTTTGTTTGGAACCATCCTCTCCTTTGGGAGTTTGACATCTTTTTTTGTGTGTTCCAATGGATATCTCATTCCTTGATGTATCTTTTAATGATATCTTCCAAGTGATGATTTCTCCATTTGGTATCCTTTTCACTTGGTTTTTCCTTGTATTTTGGTACCGATTCTTGAAAGTCTTGAGCATGCATTTTAACTTCATGTAGTTCCTTTGGCATGTTTTCTTTCTTTGACCCAATATATAGGGGAAACTCCACCAAGTCTCAAATTGGATGAGATGTGCATGAGATTCATTTTCATATCTATATGAACATATCTATGTGGAGTTTGTCCTATGTATTGTTGGTTCTCTAACTCTTTGGTCCCAATGAGTTTGGGTGCCATTTTGTTTGTGTTGTTGTTCTAGGAACAATTGGAGATGCATTGGATACTCGGCTCATTCAAAAGGAAGGTGTTGTCACCATGTGCTTATTGGAGTCAAGCTAGGATGATCAATGAACTACTTTCTACCTTCAATTGGTATCTACTACATCCTTCCAATGCTATCTCGGTAACAAGTATCATCATCTACTACATGCACACATTATTGCATCAATCGTGTGTGGGTTGTATCATGGCATGTTATTCTTTCTTTCTTGTGATACTTGTTTCCTTTCTCAAAGCATCCCAACAATGATCTCTTGTTGCTAGTTGTGATGTCTTTGATGGTTGTGTGGTAGGAATTCATTTATATACAATAAGACCATATCTAGCCTTGGGCTATGCTTCCAAGCACATATCTTATTGGTATATGTATGACTTCCTTTTGGATATCTTGTTCCTTCGTGTTGTAACTATTTCGGGTGTACATCCTTCTTTGTAGATATATATCGTCATGATTTCTTCTACCTAGGCCCTTATACACTTGAGAGAAATTACATCTCTAGGTGATATCCTTTCTTTCACGTCCACCTTGTCTTTCTTATGTTATTTCTTTGGTGGCTCCGTGAAAGCTTTTGCCTTGAGTGCATGTCTTATATCGTTGCATCTTGATGCACTCTTGTGTGGTAAAGATTATTTCCTCATGCTTATCTTTACGAGGCTGCCATCTTGGTATCCCTCGTCTTGATGAGGCTTTCATCTTCTATCTTCACCATGGGTTGTCACAAGCATAGGTTCTTTATATGCTTATTAGTGATCTTGTGAACCCGTTTGCTAGTTGTGTGTGGGAATGACATGCCTTGCACCGTGTATCTCATTCTTTCAAGACTATATTGATGCTTAATGCTCATTCGTACATTAGTCTTCTCAAGTGCATTTCCTTGACTCACACACATCGGTGTTGGTTGAGCCTATTCTTAGTCGCCTCTGTTACATGTTGCTCAACCATGTGCTTGTTGCAAGTGCTAGGCTTTGTCTCCTATTTGCCCACTTGCACTGGTTGTGAGTTTCTATTGATTTTGGGGGAGCTATGATCCTATTTTGTGCACTTTGTATCCAAATACAAAAAATTCTTGATGTGCACAAATCATGGGGAGCTTCTCTAGTTTCTTTAGAACAATCCCCTCCTCATATCATAATATCTTTATTCATGTGGCACGTAGGATCGTTGGTCTAGTTGGTTCAACTGATATCTGTTGATTGCTTGCTTCAATTGGTATCTTCTGATTGCTTGTGTCTCTCTTTGTTATGTCTTTGTGGCATTTCTCTCTGTTGCAATCTTTGGGCCTCAATATAGTTTGTCTTCCTCCAAGTATTGACAGTTGGATATGTGTATTGCATTCCACTCTCTTTTTGAGAAATACACAATTTATGGAGGACCACAATTTATTTTGGCCTTCTAAGCTTTTCGCCCATTTTGGCAATCGATGCCAATGGGGGAGAAGTTTCAGAGAGTTTTGTGGAGAAGGTTTCAAAGTTTTCTCCTTGCTTTGGTTTTGTTCCTAAGCATTTGCATCTCATTCTCCTGCATCATTGGTTGTTGCATTGCATTGTGATGCATAATTTCTTATATAAACTCTCTTGAAAGTGATTGTCATCAATTACCAAAACGGGGGAGATTGAAAGAACATGCTGTGCCCCCATGTTTGGTTTTGGTAATTGATGACAATCTCTATGGACTAATGGTTGTCTTGAGTTATATTTTAAGGATTTGTCCATAGGCTTTTCTTGAAGTCCATGTGTTGGTTTCAAGGAGTTTATGAGTTGACCAAGGTGCTAGTAAGGAATTATCCAAAGATTGGTCATGTGAGTGTTGAGCTTATTGCAAGCATGTCTTGAAGAAGAAGATTGTGTGATCATTCATGTTTACCTTCAAGACATCATCCAAATGAAGAGAGTTGGAAATATTCAAGGTTGATCAAGACTAAGTCAAGAGTGAATCAAGTTGATCAACTCACAAAGCGTAGAAGATGTACCAAGAGGGATCAAGTGATCCCATGGTATGGTAAGCATTGTCCATTGCACTTTGTATACTAACCCATGGTCTATGTGAGAGTTCTATGTGGGGTTAGGTACGTGTCCATGGGCTTGCGTCAAGAGGAAGATATCATACAACCCATGGAAAGGATGGCATCAAGTGGTGATCGTCATCAAGATTGCCATGTGCAAGTTCAAGTGGAGCATCACGAAGAGATCAAGTGCTTGAATCTTGCCATCCATTGTGTTGTCAATGGACTTGTGAAGATGCCTAAGAGTGGCTCACCCATAGTGGACTATGGGGGAGCAATCATCTAGTCTTCATCGAGCCAACGTAATCAAGAAAGGTGGTCCAACTTGAGGGAGTCAAGATCGTCATCATGTAGCTCAAGTGGACCATGTGCAAGGCAAAGGTTTTCCCTTGATATGTTTTCTATTTTACCGGTCTCATGGTGGTAGTTGGGATACCGGGTTATAGGATCGTTTGCCGTACTATCAAGGGGGGCTCTCAAGTTGGTAGCTTGATCGTATCATTAGTAGAGAGCTCAAACCATTGCATCCTTGCATCATGTTTCTTGGTTCTTGTTTGGTTCTCTTTGTGAGTCTTAGAGCTTATGGTCATATTGATGACAAGCTTGAGTTCATCGAAAACGGAGTTCGCATGCGTCTACTATGATGTTTTCGGTGTTGGAGGTTTTACCGGTCTTATCCGAGGAAGGGTTCTCACCATTTTCCTATGGGCCTTTTCTAATTTGCTTATTATTGATATTTCTTTCAAGATTGTGTTAGCCCTTGTCGCTAGCTTTTCAACAAAGTTGGTTTCATCAAATTCGGAGTCCGTTTGCAAAAGTTGTGGCAGTTTGTGTTCTGAAAAGGCTGCAGCGGTACTACCGCGAATTGGAGCGGATGTAATTTTTTTACTACCGCTCCAAAGCGGTACTACCACGGCTCCTACAGCGGTAGTACCACTCCGGACCAAAAACTCGTCCCAAGTCCTGCGGTGGTAGGCCCGGATGTAATTTTTTAGTTCCGCTCGCAAGCAGTAGTACCGCTACCCTTAGCAGTAGTACCGCTACCCCTAGCGGTAGTACTGTGAGGTCAAGCGGTACTACCGCTCCGACGGTTCTTCTGGCCTTTTTGCCTCCTCGCTGTTGTGTTTCAAAGGGGTACTACCGCCCTAGCGGTAGTACCGCTCCTTGGAGCGGTAGTACCGCTCTGTGCGGGCTGTGAGCATAACGGTTGGATTTTCCCCCACCTATAAAAGGGGGTCTTCTTCCCCATTGAACCTAATCCTTTGAGCTCGTGTTCTTCCCCCATTGTTGACCTTCTTCGAGCTTGCTATCTCTCAATCCCTCCAATGATTCTTGCTAGTTCTTGAGGGAAAAGAGAGAGGAGATCTAGATCCATGTTTCCACCAATCACTTTCTCCTCTTAGTGAGGGGAACCCCTTGGATCTAGATCTTGGAGTTCTTCGTGTTCTTCTTTCGTTCTTCCTCTCATTTTCCTTCCTAGCATTAGTTGCTTTGGTGGGATTTGGGAGAGAAGGACTTGGGAACTCCGTGTGCCCTTGCCATTGCATTTGGTGCATCGGTTTGAGTTCTCCACGTGATACGTGGAAGTTACAAGTTGAGAAGCTTATTACTCTTGGGTGCTTGGTGCCCTTGAGCTTGTTCCTCTTGGGTGCCTGGGCGCCCTAGATGGTTGGTGGTGTTCGGAGCTCAATCATTGTGGTGTAAAGCTCCGGGCAAGCGTTGGGGTCTCTAATTAGGTTGTGGAGATCGCCCCGAGCAATTTGACGGGTACCAGTGACCGCCCCCAAGGGTTGCCAAAGTGTACAGGTTCGGTGACCGCCCCCAAGGGTTGCCATTTGTACGGGTTCGGTGACCGCCCTCAAGGGTCCCTTAGTGGAATCACGGCATCTTGCATTGTGCGAGGGCGTGAGGAGATTACGGTGGCCCTAGTGGCTTCTTGGGGAGCATTGTGCCTCCACACCACTCCAAACGGAGATTAGCATCCGCAAGGGTGTGAACTTCGGGATACATCGTCGTCTCCGCGTGCCTCGGTTATCTCTTACCCGAGCCCTTTACTTATGCACTTTACTTTGTGATAGCCATATTGTTCTTTGTCATATATCTTGCTATCACATAGTTGTTTATCTTGCTTAGCATAACTTGTTGGTGCACATAGGTGAGCCTAGTTGTTTTAGGTTTTGTGCTTGACAAATTAACCATTAGGTTTATTCCGATTTGTTCAAGCCTAAACCGTGATTATTTTAAAGCACCTATTCACCCCCCCCCTCTAGGCGACATCCACGATCTTTCATTTGTGATCATAGCAAATACCATGCTGTTCTAAAAGACTCTCAAAAATATATAAGTGAAGCATGAGAGACTAAAGATTTCTTCAAAATTAAGACACCACCGTGCTCTAAAAGATATAAGTGAAGCACTAGAGCAAAAACTATCAAGCTCAAAAGATAAGTGAAGCACATAGAGTATTCTAGCAAATTCTAATCAAATAGGCTTCTCCCAGAAAGTGTGTACAGCAAGGATGATTTTGGTAAACTAAAAGGCAAAGACTAATATAATACACGACGCTCCAAGCAAAACACATATCATGTAGCGAATAAAAATATAGCTCCAAGTAAAGTTACCAATGGACGAAAACAAAAGAGGGGATGCCTTCCCGGGGCATCCCCAAGCTTAGGCTTTTGGCTATTCTTGATATCTTGGGGTGCCTTGGGCATACTCAATCTTAGGCTCTTGCCACTCCTTATTACATAGTCCATAAAAGCTTTACCCAAAACTTGAAAACTTCACAACACAAAACTCGACAGGAAATCTTATAAGCTCCGTTAGTGAAAGAAAACAAAACCACCACATAAGGTACTGCAATGAACTCATTCTTTATTTATTTTGGTGTTAAACCTACTTTATTCCAACTTCCTCATGGTTTATAAACTAATTTATTTGCCATAGATGCATTGAAATAAGCAAACAACACATGAAAAACAGAATCTGTCAAAAACAGAACAGTCTGTAGCAATCTGTAACTAACGCAAACTTCTGGAACTCTAAAAATCCTACCAAAATAGTAAGTCCT
Organism: Triticum timopheevii; assembly: GCA_963921465.1. Lineage (NCBI taxonomy): Eukaryota > Viridiplantae > Streptophyta > Magnoliopsida > Poales > Poaceae > Triticum > Triticum timopheevii. Next base: position 449,766,265 of record OY997272.1, on the reverse strand, counting down.
GGAAACTTTGTTTATTGAACAGAAGCAAAAAGAATCAACGCAAAAGCACGTTCCTGTGGTTTAAAAAAATTATATTCGTGCGCACAAAGTTTTTGTTTTTCAGCAAAATCAAATCAACTATCATCGTAGGTTATCCTATAGGTTCTACTTGGCACAAACACTAATTAAAAGATAAAAACACATCTAAACAGAAGGTAGATGCAATATTTATTACTAAACAGGAGAAAAAACAAAAAAAATAAAGAAAATTGGGTTGCCTCCCAACTAGCGCTATCGTTTAACGCCCCTAGCTAGGCATAAAAGCGAAGATAGATCTAACGAGTGCCCTCTTTGGCACTAAATTCATAAGTAGCCCGCAAGATAGATTCATAAGGTAATTTGACTTTCTTTCTTGGAAAGTGCTCCATGCCTTTCTTTAATGGGAATTGGAATCTAATATTCCTTTCCTTCATATCAATAATCGCACCAATCGTTCTAAGGAAAGGTCTACCAAGAATAATAGGGCAAGAAAGATTGCAATCTATATCAAGAACGATAAAATCCACGGGCACCAAATTTCTATTTGCAAAAATAAGAACATAATTGATCCTTCCCATTGGCTTTTTAATGGTGGAATCCGCAAGGTGCAAATTTAAAGAGCAATCATCAAGATCATGGAAACCTAGAATATCACAAAAAGTTTTCGGAATCTTGGAAACACTAGCACCCAAATCACACAAGGCAAAACACTCATAATCTTTAATTCTAATCTTTATAGTATGTTCCCACTCATCATTAAGTTTTCTAGGTATAGAAACTTCCAAATTAAGTTTTTCATCATAAGATTGCATCAAGGCATCAACAATATGTTTGGTAAAAGCTTCGTTTTGACTATAAGCATGAGGAGAATTAACAACAGATTGCAACAAGGAAATACAACCTTTTAAAGAGAAATTATCATAATCAAATTCCTTGAAATCCAAGATAGAAGGTTCAATATTATTAGAAGTTGAGGATTCTCCAATCTCACTTTTACCAAATTTAGCATCAAGATCTAAAGACTCCGAATTCTTGGGACGCCTTCTAGGCAAAGTTGATTCATCATCACTCCCATAATCATCAAAATTCATATTGCAAAACATAGATCTAATAGGAGACGCATCAATAACTTTAAGATCCTCATCATTATTTTCATGGAAACTAGAAGAACACGCTTTTATAAAGCTATCTCTTTTAGCACGCAATCTAGCGGTTCTTTCCTTACACTCATCAATGGAAATTCTCATTACTTTGAGAGACTCATTGATATAATGCTTAGGAGGAAAAGATCTAAGTTTAAGAGAATCAACATCAAGCGAAAGTCTATCAACGTTCTTACCCAAATCATCAACTTTGAGCAATTTTTCTTCAAGTAAAGCATTAAAATTCTTTTGAGAAATCATAAATTCTTTCACACTATTCTCAAAATCAGAGGGCATCTTATTAAAATTACCATAAGAATTATTGTAGGAATTTCCATAATTATTAGAGGAATTACTCGGGAACGGTCTAGCATTAAAGTTTCCTCTATAAGCATTGTTTCCAAAACTATTCCTACCAACAAAATTCACATCCATAGATTCATTATTATTCTCAATCAAAGAAGACAAAGGCATATCATTAGGATCAAGAGGAGTACTTTTAGTAGCAAACATCTTCATAAGTTCATCCATCTTTCCACTCAAAACATTGATTTCTTCTATAGCATGCACTTTTTTTACTAGAAGATCTTTCGGTGTGCCATTGAGAATAATTAGCCATAATATTATCAAGTAGTTTTCTAGCATCTCCTAAAGTGATTTGCATAAACGTGCCTCCCGCGGCCGAATCTAAGAGATTTCTAGAAGCAAAGTTCAAACCGGCATAAAAATTTTGTATGATCATCCATAAATTCAAACCATGAGTAGGGCAATTGTGAAGCATCAATTTCATTCTTTGCCAGGATTGGGCAACATTCTCATGATCAAGTTGTTTAAAATTCATAATATCGTTCCTAAGAGTGATGATCTTAGCGGGAGGAAAATACTTAGAGATAAAAGCATCTTTGCACTTGTTCCAAGAATCAATACTATTTTTAGGCAAAGACGAAAACCAAACTTTAGCACGATCTCTAAGTGAAAACGGAAATAACTTAAATTTGACAATATTGTTATCCGTATCTTTCTTGTTTTGCATATCACACAAATCAACAAAGTTGTTCAGATGAGTAGCGGCATCTTCACTAGGAAGGCCGGCGAATTGATCTTTCATAACAAGATTCAGCAAAGCGGTATTGATTTCACAAGACTCAACATCATTAAGAGGAGCAATCAGAGTACTAAGGAAATCATTATTATTGGTATTCGAGAAATCACACAATTTGGTATTATCTTGCGCCATGGCAACAAGTAATCCAACACACAAGCAAGCAGAAAAAGGCAAGCGAAAAGAGAGGAGGAGATTGGGAAAGAGATGGTGAATAAAACGACAAAGGTGAAGTGGGGGAGAGGAAAACGAGAGGCAAATGGCAAATAATGTAAATGCGAGGGAGATGGGTTTGTGATGGGTACTTGGTATGTTGACTTGAGCGAAGACCTCCCCTGCAATGGTGCCAGAAATCCTTCTTGCTACGTCTTGAGCTTGCGTTGGTTTTCCTCGAAGAGGAGAGGGTGATGCAGCAATAGTAGCGTAAGTATTTCCCTCAGTTTTTGAGAACCAAGGTATCAATCCAGTAGGAGGCTCCTCAAAAGTCCCGCGCACCTACACAAACAAACTGAGAACTCGCAACCAACGCGATAAAGGGGTTGTCAATCCCTTCACGGCCACTTGCAAAAGTGAGATCTAATAAAGATCGTATGATAAGATAAATATATTTTTGGTATTTTATAATATAGATGCAAAAAGGAAAGATGCAAATAAAGGTAGATTGAAAGCAAATATGATAAGAGATAGACCCGGGGGTCATAGGTTTCACTAGAGGCTTCTCTCAAGATAGCATAAGTATTACGGTGGGTGAACAAATTACTGCCGAGCAATTGATAGAAAAGCGCATAGTTATGAGATTATCTAGGCATGATCACGTATATAGGCATCACGTCCATAACAAGTAGACCGACTCCTGCCTGCATCTACTACTATTACTCCACACATCGACCGACTCCTGCCTGCATCTAGAGTATTAAGTACATAAGAACAGAGTAACGCATTAAGCAAGATGACATGATGTAGAGGGATAAACTCAAGCAGTATGATATAAACCCCATCTTGTTATCCTCGATGGCAACAATACAATACGTGCCTTGCAACCCTTTCTGTCACTAGGTAAGGACACCGCAAGATTGAACCCAAAGCTAAGCACTTCTCCCATGGCAAGAAAGATCAATCTAGTAGGCCAAACCAAACTGATAATTCGAAGAGACTTGCAAAAATAACTCAATCATAGATAAAAGAATTCAGAGAAGATTCAAATATTATTCATAGATAAACTTGATCATAAACCCACAATTCATCGGATCTCGACAAACACACCGCAAAAAGAGTTTACATCGAATAGATCTCCACAAGAGAGGGAGAGAACATTGTATTGAGATCCGAAAAGAGAGAAGAAGCCATCTAGATAATAACTATGGACCCGTAGGTCTGTGGTAAACTACTCACAACTCATCAGAGGGGCAAGGATGTTGATGTAGAGGCCCTCCGTGGTTGATTCCCCCTCCGACAGAGTGCCGGCGAAAGCTCCAAGATGGGATCTCGCGGATACAGAAGGTTACGGTGGTGGAAATTGTGTTTCGTGGTGCCCCTGGATGTTTTCAGGGTACGTAGGTATATATAGGAGGAAGAAGTACGTCCTTGGAGAATGTGGCGAATGTCTTGTCGCGTCCAAAGTGTCCCATGAGTCCGCCTCCATGAGCCTCTTGCAAAAGGAGCAAACGAAGAGAAGACTCGGAATGCAAAGTTTGTTAGCTCTCATAAGATAATCATCCTTGATGTAATATCGTTCCCAAGAAGTATGCGTCAAACACTTAGCATAAGGAGTAGCAAAGGAAGGATCATTCACAAACAAACCTTTTATGTGCTCAAAGCCAACAACATTCAATTCAAGTTTAGTAACAAGCATGCATATGCGTGAAAGTGCATCCGCAACTACATTTTCCTTACCCTTAATGTACTTGATCACATAGGGGAAAGATTCAATAAATTCAGTCCATTTGGCATGACGCTTGTTTAACTTAGTTTGCCCTTTCAAGTACTTAAGAGTTTCATGATCGGTATGGATGACAAACTCATGAGGTCTAAGATAATGTTCCCAAACATGTAGCACATGCACTAAAGCATACAATTCTTTGTCATAGATGGGATAGTTAATTTGAGCACCGGAGAGTTTTTCACTAAAATATGCAATGGCTCATTTCTCTTGCATCAAAACTCCGCCAATTCTGGTACCACTTGCATCACAATGAAACTTAAAAGTTTTGTCAAAGTTGGGTAAAGCAAGAATCGGAGCATGAGTAAGCAAAGATTTGAGCTCATCCAAAGCGGTAGATTGCAAGGGTCCCCAGACGAAAGGAGCATTTTTCTTACTCAAAGCATGCAAAGGTGCGGCGATGGTGCTAAAGTCTTTCACAAAGCAACGATAGAAACCCGCAAGGCCAAGAAAGCTACGCACTTGTTGCAAATTGGTGGGTTGGGGCCAAGTTTTAATTGCTTCAATTTTAGATTCATCAACATGGACACCCTTGGGAGAAACAACAAAACCCAAGAAAACAAGCTTGTCAACACCAAATGTGCACCTTTTCATGTTGGCATAAAGACGTTCCCTGCGAAGGGTTTGCAAAACAGCCCTAACATGATTTAGATGCTCCTTCATGGATTTGCTAAAAACAAGAATGTCATCGAAGTAAACCACAATAAACACTCCGATGTAAGGACAAAGCACAAAATGCATAAGACGCATGAAAGTACCAGGAGCTTCAAATAAACCCATAGGCATAACCAACCACTCGTACAAGCCAAATTTGCTTTTGAAAGTGGTTTTCCATTCATCACCTTCTTGTATGCGGATTTGATAATAGCCACTTTTAAGATCAATTTTTGAGAAAATGGTGGCACCGCTAAGTTCATCAAGCGTATCATCTAGGTGAGGAATGGGATGCCTATAACAAACGGTAATAGCATTGATAGGTCTACAATCCGAGCACATGCGAAAACTACCGTCTTGCTTGGGCACAAGTATAACGGGAACGACACAAGGGCTTAAGCTTTCACGTACATGTCTGTTGTCGATTAGTTGTTGTACTTGCCGTTGGATCTCCTTAATTTCTTCGGGGTTGACGCGGTATGGAGCTTTGTTTGGTAGGGGTGCTCCGGGGATGAGGTCGATTCGGTGCTCAATGCCTCGTAGTGGAGGTAGACCCGGAGGTAGCTCATCGGGGAAAACATCTTGGAATTCCTGCAAAAGAGAAGAGAACACTAAAGGTAGATCGTGAGTGGTGTTAGTGTTTGTTGCCTCGTCCTTGCACACAAGGACAAAGTGCATAACACTTGATGGGTCCTCACACACTTCTCTCATCTCTCTTTTGGTGGCAAATAGGACTAATTTTTTCTTGTCGCTCATCGTGGAGGCACTCGGTTTTGGCTTGTGGCTCTCACTCTCTTTTGGGTGGATCACTTTCTCACTCTTCTCTCCATGATGGGTGGCTTGCTTGTCGGCTATCACTTGACTAGGAGACATAGGTCATAGCACATACTCCTTCGCTTTCATCTGGAAGCTATAGTGATTGGTACGCCCGTTCTGGATGACGCCGCGGTCGAATTGCCATGGCCTACCAAGAAGGAGGTGGCAAACGGACATCGGGATGACATCACACTCCAAAGTGTCCTCATATGCACCGATTTTGAAGGAGACATGGACCGTATGCTCAACTCGTATATTGTCGGAATCGCTTCGCCATTGGACTTTGTAGGGGTGCAGGTGCTTCATCTTGACCAATTATAGCTTGGAGCATAGTTCTTCACTTGCCAAGTTGTGACAACTACCTCCATCGATGATGACCTTGATGGACCTTCCATTGATGTCGGCCTTTGTGTGGAAGATGTGGCATCGTTGGTATTCTTCTTGTTGATGTTGAAGAGTCAAGACTTTGGAGACACCGAGAGCGGGGCTCGAATCCTCGTCACAAAAGACTTGATCATCTTCATCTTCGTTCACGCGCCGGTGCATGGCCACTTGCTCAAGGGCTTCCATCTCCTCTTCACTCATGGAGTCATAGGTTCCGTTGTCGTTGAGGATCATGGTGCGCTTGTTGGTGCATTGGAAAGACTTGTGGCCTCGGCCGCCACAACTGAAACACTTGAAGGAGCTTGTATTGACGGTCTCATTGGTTGGAGTAGATGATGAAGCACGCGGCTTGAAGTTGCTTGTAGTAGGAGGAGGACGACTTGAGCTTGTCGAAGTTTTCTTGTAACTTGACTTGTCGTCGTTGGTTTTAGATGGCTTGGTTGAGGTAGAAGTTGGAGGAGTCGTTGAAGCTTGGTGGTTGGAGAAACCGTAGGTCTTGGATGAGTACTTGGCGTACTTGTAGTCATCTTGCACTTGACGTTCGGCTTTGGTAGATTGACGCACGAGCTCAGTGAGGTTGGAGTAGGGTTGGAAGTCGGTAATCTTCTTGATGGGATGATTGAGGCCATTCAAGAAGCGTGCCATAGTTTGCTCATCATCTTCCGTGACATTGGCTCGTATCATGGCTATCTCCATTTCCTTGTAGTATTCTTCAACACTCTTTGTTCCTTGCTTGAGGAGTTGGAGCTTCTTGAAGAGATCGCGGTTGTAGTAGGTGGGCACAAAACATGCTCGCATGACATCTTTCATTTGAGCCCAAGTGGTGATTGGAGGTTCACCTCTTGCTTCTCGGCACTCAAGGACTTGTTCCCACCATATGAGCACATAGTCTTGGAACTCAAGTGATTCCATAGCAATCTTCTTCTCTTCCTCATAGTTGTGCAAACGAAAGATTTTGTCAACCTTCAATGCCCATGAGAGGTACTCTTCCGGATCATTGCTTCCATTGAACTTGGGCATTGTGAACTTTAGCTTGCCATAGTGTTGCTCTTCATTGTGTTGTTGGCGAGGGTGATGATGACGCCCTTGATGTGGAGGATAATCAACCTCATGTTGCTCTTGACGTGGAGGAAGTCCATGATCAACTTGCTCTTGTTGAACTTGAGGTTGTGGAGAGCTTGTCGAGCTTGAGGAGGAGGTTGGGGAACTTGACGTTGCACTCTTGGTTGGTAGTTCCGCTCTTGGATTTCTTCTCAAAGTGCTTCCTCTTGGTTGCGCCTATCGTGGTTGCGCTTGGCAATGGCTCGACTTGATTCTTGAAGGGCACATAGCGCCTCAAGAGCTTGTGCTTCACATTGTTGTTGTCGAAGACGTTGAGCCTCGGCGCCTTGTTCCTCTTGATGTAGACGCACCCGTTCTTCATCTTGGCGGCGTTGACGTTGTCATTCTTGAGCTTGTGCAAAAGGATCTTGTTGAGGTTGATGACGAAGGACTTGCTCGTCGACTTGCTCTTGCGGATGATTGCCATGTAGAGGATTGCGGGCTGCATGACGGTCTTGACGCGTGGCTCGTCGAAGAGTGTTTGATGTCGGTGTACTTGAGCCGGAGAAGGTGTCGTCGGAGCATCGACTTGAGCAGCTCAGTCTTGAGTATGAAGAAGTTGAAGGAGGGTGGTTCACCAACAAGGCGTGGATCTCGTCCATTCTTGCATCGTTCTCTTGCTTGTGAGCGTCGAGCTTGTTGTCGAAGTAGTCCCTTGTACGTTGCTCGGAGAGTCGCAAGTCGGTGGCGAGGTTGTCGATGCGGTCGGTCATCGCTTGTTGCTCTTGATGCAATGCTCGTTGTGCACCAAAGAGGTGGCTCTTGGTGACGAATGATGACATGTTGTCGTCTTGCTCGATGAAGAGTGGGTTGGTAGAAGAACTTGGCCTATCCATCATTCCAAGCAAAATGTGAGTGGGAGAAGGAGAAGAACTTATACCAAATGTACCTTGACCGATGTTGGAGATGGATCAAGATCACTCAAATGCGGACAATGAAATATCTCAATTGGTACCAATTCTGGTCGGTTCTCACACCTACATAAGTAAAAGCTTATGGTGGAGCTTGGTTAGGATGGTGGCACAAAATTTAATGCAATTGTAAGTGAGCTTCAATAATGTTGGAAAAGATTCACAAATTTGCAAATGCAACAAGTAGACCAAGCAAGAAGTGGTACACGGAAACACACACGCCAATAGATAAGTGGGATTGTGCGAACCAAAAATGAGCCAAAATGTGGAATCCACGAAAATGCTCTTGTTGCACAATACTAGATAGACGCTAGCACGATTGCACAATAGGCGGATACGTAACTTGTGCACAACCTACTAGGCAAAAATGCAATGACCTCTATCCCAAGTATGCTATATGTATGGTATTTCGGTGATATGATCCAAGATGATCGGATATGACAATCTTAATGTAGTATGATGCTATGGTTCTTGCTTATAGCTTTTTGCTTATCTTTCCCTCTTTGCTTAAAAGCTTGTTTGGCTCTTTCACTTGTGAGCTCTTTTCTCATGCAAAACTTCACAAACCAAGATAGCAATTGTGTATGCGATGACAACTTTGTGACACAGAAGATGATGCCAAGATATGCACCACTATTGTATGGTATGTATGCTATGGAGTATGATCACTAATGTGCACAAATCATGTTGCCGGCAATACTCAAAGGCTATTCTCGATGGGTAAGCAATGCAAAAGTAAGGCCATGTGGGTATCAATGCAAATGGCATGGAAATTACAAAGGTGTCGAGGAAGTTACCGTCCGTGGCAATGATGAGTCCTTTGCGAAGATGAGCGGTGGTGATGTTGATGTCGAACCGTACCTATATAGACGAAACACAATAGGACACGGGAACCACAACTCAAAATCTCAAAGACCAAAACGTGCCAAAATCGTCAAAGGTGGAAACGGTAAGCGATGGTGGTGCTCGCGGAAAGTGGTGGTGGTATGCGGAAGTATGCATGGGCACCGGGGCAAAATTGGGTGAAAAGTCGGCGGAAAACGGGGCGGAGGATGGAGTTGCTGCAGTCAGGGGCCGGATGTCCGGGTCAGGGGCCGGATGTCCGGGCCCTGGATCGTGGGCGAACGAGATGAACTCCACGGGAAAAAGGGCAACTCCGGGGCAAAATTCGGACGAATTTGTGGATGGAAATTGCGGATAAGATGGGGAAAAGCTAGATCCACTCGATGAAAAGCAGATCCGTGGATCAAATCCAACAAAACTTCATCACAAAACAAAATTGGGGCTATTTTTGGTGGGGATTTTCAGATTTAGGACGAAAACAACAAAATCAAGCTAGAAAACACGGGGTAGGGGCTCCAAAAACATGATCAATGTGGCTCATGATACGAAGATGATGTAGGGTAGAACCCTAGAGGCCGATCTTTCACGTTTGGAGAGGATCCTTACGAGGAACATGAAGAACACGAGGAGGGGAACGAGAGGATCCTTACATCAGACTACTATTCTTGCATATCCCGCATCAGTCACTTATGATAAGGCACCTTTAAGTCGCCACTGTGATATTGGTTGTGTCTTGCATATGATTTCTAGCATGTACTGTTTCTAATTTGTTGAAACGCCAGACAGTTTGAACTTGGCAGAGTGATATTGGTTGCATCTTTCATATGGTGTCTAGCTTGCAGTGCTTCTAATTTGTTGAAATGCCTTCTGCTTAGTTACCACATCATAGGTGTGAATATGTCACGCCATCCTGTTTTTCATACATATTCCATCCTCGCATCATGTGTTTGCCTTTCATCCGAGTAGTGTTCGTCAGTATCATGCATGAATGAGTTCTGAAGAGCGAATTTTATTCCTTTATCTTATCGGTTTGACTTCACAATGGAAAATCATTATAGCTGAACGAAATTAGTCCGACAGTGGATGATGGTGGTCCTTCAGAGCAACTCAAACATGGGGTATCTACAGATTCTACTCTGCCATCCTCCCAACAAGATTCGCAAGACAACACAAGGCTGGACAGTCAACGTAGTTGTGTAGATGATGAGCACATCTCCCCTACTCCACCATCACAGGTGCTTGCTCTAACTTGACACTATTATATGTGGTTGCATGTTGCGTATGATGTCTAGCTTGTATTGCTTCTAACTTTGTTGCATTGCATCTGCATACTTTACACATAATGCCTGTGAATATGACACGTGTTCCTATTTCTAGAACATACGTGGACATGATGAGCACATCTCCCATACTCCACCATCACAGGTGCTTGCTCTTACTTGGAACTGTTATATGTGGTTGTGTTTTCCGTATGATGTCTAGTTTGTATTGCTTCTGATTATGTTGAATTGCATCTGCGTTGCTTACAACTTATACCTGCAATGATCACTTACCCATAAGACACATTTAACTTGGGACTGTGATGTAGGTTGCATCTTGCATTGTCTTCTAGCTTGTACTACTTCTAATTTCTTGAAATGGCACTTACGACGAGACACTTTTTACCTGATAGAGTGATATTGGTTGCATGTTCATATGGTGCCTAGCTTTCATTTCTTCCAATTTTGTTGAAATGCCTTCCGCTTACTGTTTTTTCATACATATTCCATCCTCCTATCGTACGTGTGAATATGAAATGCTGTCTTTTTTGTATATATTCCATCCTCCTATCCTGCGCTTGCCTTACATCAAAGTAGTGTTCGTCTGTATCATGCATCAACCAGTTATGTAGAGCTAATTTTATTCATCTTGTTGTGGTTTTGACTTCATAAGGCAATATCAGAAAATAGGAAGGAAAAGAGTAAGTTAGGGGATGTTGGTGGTCCTCCGCACCGACGCAAACAGAGACTCTCTAGATTTGCCACTGCAACTGCTAATGAAGTTGAAGTGCCAAGTCTACATGATGAGTTCGTCTCCCGTACTCCACCATCGCAGGTGCCTTCTCTAAGTTGATAGTGTGATAATTGGTTTCATGTTGCATATGTTATCTAGCCTATATTTCTTCTATTTTGATTAAATTGCACCTGCTGAGTTTATACGTTATACATGTGAAAATGACATGGCTTTCTGTGTCTAGAATACACTGCATCTATCTAACATACCATGTTCTTACATCAAAGTACTGTTGTTGTGTATCCCGCATCAGTCACTCATGATTGGACACTTTTAACATGGCAGTTTGATAGTGGTTGCATCTTGCATTGATTTCTATGTTGTACTGCTTCTAATTTTTCGAATTGCCACTTATGACAAGACACTTTTAACTTGGCAGAGTAATATTGGTTGCATCTTTCATATGGTGTCTAGCTTGCATTACTTCTATTTTCTTGAAAATCCTTCTGCTTAGTTTACACATCATAGTTGTGAATATGTCATGCCGTCCTGTTTTTCTTACATATTCCATCCTCATACGGTTGTATTACATCAAAGTATTGCTTGTCTGTATCATGCATCAGTGAGTTCTGAAGAGCGATTTTATTCTTTTGTGTTGTGGGTACGGCTTGACATGGCAAAGTCAAAAAAGAGCACAGAAAATAATATAGTAGGGAGTGGTGTTACTCGTCGGGTGAAACGGAAAAGGATCAGCCGTCGATATTCTGCTGGTACTTATAGTGCAGTAGAAGGTCCAAGTCCACCGGCTAAATCTACAAACACAGTATCACGTGCTCCACCAGCTGCAGCATCCGCTTGAACTGTACCAGCATCTCAACGAGTTACTCATTCCTTTGCTCCAGAACTGGCCAGTTCCCAAGCTGCCTTCACACCTAACACTACTTCCGAAGCACTGCTGACACAACAGGACTTGGCAAGATCAGATGAACCTCATGAGCATCAACACCAAGACGGTACCTGACCGAGTCAAGTTGCAGTTGCATGCTCTTTTATATGTACTCTCAGAGTTTAATGTACACTAACACTTTCCATATTCATTGTTGAACTAGCACCCTGGCACAAGCGGAAACAAACATCAGGGATAATGCTTGACAGATTAACAAAATCTAAAGGAGGAAGAATGGAGATCCATTTTGAGGCAGGTTTAAAAAGGCCACATGATGCTACAGAGTCAGCCAAGTTAGTATCAGAGGCAGCCGTTGCCGTTAGGTGTCATGCATGTATCCTCCCAACGTGGATCCAGTACAAGAATGAGAAACACAATACCCAGTTTAACACCTTCCTTGACCATTTATCCGTAAGTAATGTTATTCATCGCAATTAGTAATATTGTCTTGCTCTGTCCCATACTTTCTAGCTTCCTCCTAATAATACTCACATTCTTTTTTCAACATATGAGGTTAAAGTTGGATCCGAAAGATGATGCAACTAAACAAGCATGCACTCATGTTTTTCAGTCTGCTCTGCGACAGTATCGATACCACCTTAGAAAATCTCACTTTGAAGGCAAGGCTAACAATTAAATCGCCCAAACATCTCCAGTGGAATATATTACAGATGAAGACTGGATAGCCCTCGTTAAACACTAGTCTGATCCAAAGTATCAGGTAGGCTATATATATTTGATTAGACCACATATTGAACTTGTATTTATGTATGTGCCTTACAAGTGTATCTTCTTCTAGGCTAACAGTTTGAAGAACAAAACCAACCGTTCTAAAGTGAAATTCCAACAGACAACAGGATCTCGTAGCTATATTGCACACTGCAAGGCTCTTGTAAATAGCTGCTACTTCCTTCTTTTTTTTGTGCCATATTATCGTATCTATATTGACTTGTTCCAAATACAGAGGAAAGCCCGTGCGGACCAAAAAGAACCTGAACCGAATGCAGTGCAAATCTTCAAGGATTGCCACACTAGCAAGATGAAGGGCATGAGCACACCAGTTCAAGCCGCTGTTGTAAGTCCTTACTCCTCCTGCCTTTGAACTGATTGGTACAGTGATGTGTTCATTTAACTACTTGGTTTGCAGCCAATGTCAGTTACTCTGTTCACTTTTATACAAAGTTGTCTTAACGTAGCATTTCACCTTACATGGTTTAAAAGAGATGAAGGATATTCTTTTGGTCTTGATCTGTAATCTAGTTGTTATGTTCACGTGCGCACACAATGATAAAATAGCCTGTTTGTTTTATATCTGTTTGCCCATGATATGAATGATGTCATACTATGTTCATCCTACTTTAGACCATGTCTCTTTATCCTTACATGTCAACGAATGTGAGGAAATAGACAATACAGTAGGCATGCTACATGGACATATGTTCCGGAAGTGATTTTATTATGTAGTTGGCACGACAATACATGCTAATGTATTACAGTACTTCACCAAAATAAGTTATGTATAAACGAGTAACCTACTTTGTTTGTTTTTGTCTCATCAGTAACTTATCTGGTACACTAATCTACAAATTCAAACTTTCAGGAAGCTATGGAACAAATGATTGAACAACCACAACCACCTGAAGGTGACGAGGCTACCACTTGCACAATGTCATCTCTTGCTATAGTGCGTCAGTATCTCTTCACTAACAGTGCAAAAAGCACCTTCCTGCGTAATTCTGGGTTGGTTGTCAAGGTAACCTCGTCCAAATCGCCTACTGAACAAAATCTTCCTGCTAGACAGAGTGATATATCTGTGCTCCAGACACAAGTCCAATCCCTAATGGACGTCGTTTTGGAAACAAGAATAGTTGTTGACAAATGTCGTCAAGATATGAATGGTTTTGAAACCAGACTATCAGACATTCACTTCGTTGTTCAAGAGCAATGGCAGAAAAAGGTGAAGATCGTGCTGCTCCATCAGATTCTACAACCTGAAACATTAGCACTGAGGTAAAATGATTTTTGCTTCTATACATCTGATGGTGCTTTTATCTGGAAGGATTGTAAACTTTATGCCAATGGGCCTTTTGTTGTATGGTTGGAATTTATTTTGTTGTGATACAACATTTATGATGCTGCCATAGGCTGCAGTAATTACGACGCTATTTTTGTATAGTGTAGGTTTATCTTAGTAATGTATTTGGCCGAAAGCTTCATAGGAGCCCAACATGCCAACATTCGTCGGGCCCATTCCAATTGGGCTAAAAACGATTACGAGCCAAAATTGGCATATAGCCCACTAAAAATATCTGGGCCTAAATCAGCATAAGCTTTCATGTTTTTCTGGTAGGCCTGTGCCCATAGTGGGCCTTTAACAGGCCTAAACATAATTTGGGCCCTCAGTAAAAATAGGCCGTTACAGGTGTAAATATCTTGAGCCCATAAAAAACATGGGCCTTTAATAGACCGAAAGTGAGATTGGCCCTGATTGTGCCAAATAACCCACTGGTCTTAGCAGGCCGAAATGGTGGCCCATTTACGATGCAGATCTTTGACAGGCCGAAATTCGGACGGGCCGTAAATGCGCCGATCTAATAAACGGGCCTTTAACAGGACGGAACTTCGGTCGGGCTAGATTATCGTCATTTTTATATGGGCCGTTAATGGGCCCGATATGACGTTGGGACACATATGGCCCATGGTTTTCGTCCGGCGTTAACATGCCGAAAATGACAACATGCCGAAAGTGGCCCAAATCTATAGTGGGCCTCTAACAGGCCGAATATCAGACATGACCGAATATGACCCAAATCCTTCACGGTCGTTTATGGGCCGAAAGCTTTGATGGCTTGTAAATGGGCCCAAATGAAGCAGGACCTTTAACAGGCCGGAAATACACCGGGCCGTAATTCGGCACAAATACTTAGCGGACTGTTAACGGGCCAGAAGTGACCATGGGCCGCCATGATGACAAGTTTAGGACAGGCCGTTGACGGGCCGATTTGACACTAGCCGTACGGGCCTTAACAGAGAATGTTGGGCCTTTAGCTGGGCCGGCCCATTATGGTCTGCAAAATCTTGTGGGCCTTTAGCTGGGCGAGCCCATTGTGGTCCGCTAAATCTTGTGGGCCTTTAGCTGGGCCGGCCCATTATGGTCTGCAAAATTTTGTGGGCCTCTAGCTGGGCCGGCCCATTATGGTCCGCTAAATCTTATGGGCCTTCAGTTGAGCCGGCCCATTAAAGGGCCACTTTTGGGCCCGTCCACGTGTCAACATATCATAGGCCCATCTCGACCGTTGGATGAGTGACACCTGTGCCAACGCAGGGGCTCAGCGTGGATCCGTCGGCCAATGAGAATTTTACACATGGAAAATCAGCATTGGTCGTGGCTGTTAGTGGGTTATCGGATCCAAAACCGAACCCGATAGCCTAACGGCGGTTAACGGCGTCCCGTTACGATGGATGCCACGTGTTGGTCACCCTTGACGAAAGCACTTCTATGACGCGCGATTTATCGTCATGGAAGTGGACACTTCCGTGATGATAATTTCGTAATGTCATGGAACACTTCTATGACAGCACATGTATGACTATCTTGATTCTGTCATAAAATCGTCATGGATGTACATGCATGACAAAAAACGCGACCTACTGTGACAAACACGTATCATCACGAAAGTGTATTTTTTTGTAGTGCCTGCATCAGCATGAGCCGTTAGCTAATAAAACCCATGACGAAAAGCCTTAGCAATGAGAGATTTAGAGCCGGCATGATGACCGCAATCTCCTTCATGAATCTCCCTTAAAATTTCATGGCCCTCCTCAGGAGAAATGCATCATTGAAACACCACTGTAACACTGCATCTGTGAAGCTCACCATTGACAATAGTCATTGACTTAGACCTCCGGGTTATCTTCCTGGACAAACTTTCATCCTCAGGTAACTCGCCCCAAGTCATATAAGCCAAGTATGGAACAGTCCAATCAAGGATAACATGGAGAGCCGCCACCAACTATGCCTCCGGGTCAGGAACTGCCAAGTCCTCCTCTGTAGGCAACTTTACTTATGGATTATGCAAAACATCAAGGAAAACATTAGGGGGGGGGGGGACCGGCTTACGCTGAGACCCCAACCGGCTTAAAGCATCAACAACCTCATTTTTCCTGCAATCAACATGCTCCACTTGATAACCTTTGAAGTGACCAGCAACAGTATCAACCTCTCGGTGATAAGCCGCCATGAGTGGATCCTTTGAATCCCAAGTCCTTGACACTTGCTGAGCCACCAAATCCGAGTCGCCAAAGCATCTTACCCAGCTTAGATTCATCTCTTTAGACATCCGCAGACCATGGAGTAAGGCTTCATACTCAGCTGCATTGTTAGTACAAGGAACATCAACCTTAAAACATAACAAAATTTATCACCTCGTGGGGAAGTCAATATAACTCCAGCCCCCGAGCCTTCCAATTGCCTGGATCCATCAAAATGAATAGTCCAATATGTATTGTCCAGCTTATCCTCAGGCATCTGCAGTTCTATCCAATCATTGATAAAGTCTACAGGTGCTTGAGATTTATAGCTGTCCGAGGCACATACTTCAAGCCATGGGGGCCAAGCTCAATGGCCCACTTCGCTACCCGACCTGTGGCTTCTTTGTTTTGAATAATATCCCCCAATGGAGGAGAGCTAACCACAGTGATGGGATGACCAAGGAAATATTGCTTCAACTTGCGACTAGCCATGAACACGCCGTAAACCAGTTTCTGCCAATGTGGGTATCTCTGCTTAGACTCAATGAGCACCTCACTGACATAATAAACCGACCTTTGAACCAGATAATCCTTGCCTGACTCCTTCCTTTCAACCACAACTGCCACACTGACAGCCCTGTTGTTTGCAGCCACATATAACAGCAAGGGCTCCTTCTCAATAGGAGATGCAAGAACCAGCGGCTCAGCCAGTTGTTTCTTAAGTGCCTCAAACGCCTCATTATCAGCATTGCTCCAGACAAAGTCATCTGTCTTTTTCATCATCTGATACAAAGGGATAGCCTTCTCTCACAGTCGGCTTATAAACCGGCTCAAAGCCGCGATACGACCCGCCAAACACTGGACGTCATTGATAGATGCCGGCTTAGCCAAATAAGTGATAGCCTTGATCTTCTTCGGGTTAGCTTCAATGCCCCACTCAGAAACCAAGAAACCCAATAACTTGCCTGCTGGCATGCCGAAAACACACTTGGCCGGGTTAAGCATCATTTTATAGACTCGGAGGTTGTCAAAGGTCTCTTTCAGTTCCTCAATCAATGTCTCCTTTTTCCTGGATTTCACAACAATATCATCCACATAAGCGTGAACATTGCGCCCAATTTGGCCATGGAGGAAATTCTGAACACACCGTTGGTAAGTCGCCTGGGCACTCTTGAGCCCAAAAGGCATAGACACATAGCATAAGGCTCCAAAGGGAGTGATGAAAGTTGTCTTCTCCTGGTCCTTAACTGCCATTTTGATCTGATGATAACCAGAGTAAGCATCTAAAAAGCTCAAACGCTCACAACCCATTGTAGCATCAATAATCTGATCAATACGCGGGAGAGCAAAAGGATCAGTCGGACATGCCTTGTTAAGGTCTATATAATCCACACACATACGCCAAGTGCCATTTTTCTGAAGTACTAGCGCCGGGTTAGTCGACCACTCAGGATGAAAAACTTCAATGATGAACCTTGCCGCCAAGAGCCGAGCCACCTCTTCACCAATTGCCTTGCACCTATCCTCATTAAAGCGACAAAGAAACTGCTTGACCGGCTTAAACTTGGGATCCACATTAAGAGTGTGCTCAATGAGTTCCCTCGGTACACCTGGCATGTCAGAAGGCTTCCATGCAAAGATGTCCCGGTTCTCATGGATGAACTCGATGAGCACACTTTCCTATTTTGGATCCATATTAGCACTGATGCTGAACTGCTTGGACGAGTCGCCAGGCACAAAATCAACTAGCTTAGTTTCATCAGTCGACTTAAACTTCAACATGGGTCATTCTCAGTAGTTCGCTTCTTCAAAGGGGTCATATCCGCCGGGTCAACATTGTCCTTAGAAAACTTCAACTCCTCAGTGGCACAGGCCGACTCAGCATAAGCAGCATCACCCTCTTCACAATCCAGAGCAATTCTTCTATTACCATGCACCATGATGGTGCCCTTATGACCCGACATCTTAAGCTGCAAATAAACATTACACGGACGTGCCATAAACTTGATGTAAGCCGGCCGCCCGAACAAAGCATGGTACGTGATCTTGATCTTCACCACCTCAAAGGTCAACTTCTCAGCTCTGGAATCATTGTCATCTCCAAAAGCCACCTCCAATGTTATCTTTCCCACCGGATATGCCGACTTACCAGGCACCACCCCATGAAAAACAGTAGAAGATGGCTTAAGATCTTTGTCACCTCCCGTGGAGAATGAAAGTAGTACACTGTTCATCAATCACTTACTCTGTCACTGCCCTTCTGGGCCGACTCATGACTCACCGAGATCTCACCTCATGATTATGCTCGCAACAACTCCGTGACTTCTCGCGACTATCTCATAGTCCGACTCACCACATTCTTCATAGCTCATTAGTTATCAAATTATTTATATCAGGTTTATCCTCCATTCCGACCGAGACCCGATAGTGTGACCTAGTACAAACTTGTGCCCATGACCGAGGATGCGGCTATCAATAGATTAAACACACACTCTGTAGAGGTTACCACACTGTACCCACATCACATAACCCATGGCCTCTACTCCCATTCGGGTGGACCAACAATGTTCCGACCAAACCGATCTACTGCCATGACACTCTCCCAGCCACTCCAACCAACTCCCCTTTGCAATCAGTCCTAGGTGACCCTGATGTCACCTAGTGACACCCAACGGCCACCGTCGTGGCAAAACAAAAATGGTACCAAACATGGACAAAAGTGCGCAAACAACTCAGGCCCACAAGTCTTATACCGGCTTACCTGATCAGGGTAGCGCACACGTATAACCTTCCCTAGTTGGAGGCACCGGCGAGAGACATAAAAATTGGCCGCATTAGGGCCTTCCCATAACAGGCAAATGTGGTTGCTCTGGAAAAGCCCGGTTCGGTGGCACTATAAATTAATCCCATCGATGATAGAGGAGGTTGTTATCATTAAATCATTTTTCTTAGCCACTCCACCATCATCAACATTATGAGCATGATTAACATGAATGCATGAATGAGCATATAAAATACAAATGCATTAACAACCAACTAATAGCAAGCTTCTCAAATGGACAGCTATAGCATAGGAGGCAAGGCAATACATGATACAAGTATATCAACAATGTAACACAATCATTATAGCACTGATAAACATGGCATGAGACTAGATCAAAAATATCAATATGATATCATTTCTAAAAGTATTTTAGCTAACTTGGCAAAAATATCATGAAGTAAAGGCATGACAAGGCAAGCAGTATCAACACATAGCATAACTGGTATAAATGCAAATGAAAACCTGATAAGAATATACTGCAGCTACACACACACACAGGGTGCAAGCAAAGTCAACATGCAAGTCCGGGGCTCATGATAAGAGGTTGGCTTGCCTAGGAGTCAATGAATGCTCCGGGAAGAAGTGCGATCACCTCGCGAAAAAATTTGCCGGAAAAAGATTCCCTCTCAAAGGGGCTAGATATATGGCAAGGGAGAAATGGGTATTTTCAGAATATGCAAACATTATGAAAATAATACCATCAGAAAGGGCTCAATGAACAAAGAACGTGAGCGCTGGAATCAGCTCAATCGGAGTTACAATTGAAAAGTTGTGGCCGTTCGTTTTTTAGGCAGAAATCGAATAAAAAACTATCCATTGCTGCTGCTAACGGGTGAACATTCACAATCTAAAGGATTCAACATTGGGTTGAAAAAGAGAAAACACATTTTGATGGATACGTCTTTATAATACTGAAAACGTATTCTGAGCAGAAGAAGCAGAGGAGTACGCTTTCATTAACCGAAGATGCATACCCCTGAAGTGCGCTTCCACTTATCCGATGTAGCGGGCTGGTCCACACCCTTGTGTCGCTGACAGGTGGGGCTGGCACCTCCTTCTCTGTCCTCCTCCTCTTCTTCTTTCTCCTTCTCCTCTGTTCCTGACTTGGTGGCGAGGGCGTCCAGCTCCGGATCGCGGTCCCGGCGCTCTGATGAGCTGCAGGGCCGGGCAACGACACGAAAGAGGTCGCGGGCGTGCACCGCATCCAGGGAAGGGTAGCACGGACGACGAAGGTGAGCGGAAGTGCGGCGACGAGTGGCAGCAGAGGACGGCAGGGCTCGGCGATTAGGGTGGCTCCAGCAGGGAAATGGGCGAGAGACGAGCCAGGGAGGATCTCTGGAGAGTGGCACGTCTCAGGGTGAGTGTCGGTGTCAAAACCGGCGGATATCGGGTAGGGGTCCCGAACTGTGCGTCTAGGCAGATGGTAACAGGAGACGAGGGACACGATGTTTTTACCCAGGTTCGGGCCCTCTCGATGGAGGTAAAACCCTACGTCCTGCTTGATTAATATTGATGATGTGGGTAGTACAAGAGTAGATCTACCACGAGATCAAGGAGGCTAAACCCTAGAAGCTAGCCTATGGTATGATTGTTGTAATGTATGTTGTCCTACGGACTAAAGCCCTCCGATTTATATAGACACCGGAGAAGGCTAGGGTTACACAGAGTCGGTTACAATGGTAGGAGATCTACACATCCGTATCGCCAAGCTTGCCTTCCACGCCAAGGAAAGTACCATCCGGACATGAGCCGGAGTCTTCAATCTTGTATCTTCGTAGTCTTGGAGTCCGGCGGACAATGATAGTCCGGCCGTCCGGACACCCCCTAGTCCAGGACTCCCTCAGTAGCCCCTGAACCAGTCTTCAATGATGATAAGTCCGGCGTGCATAATGTTCGGCATTGCAAGGCGGGTTCCTCCCTTGAATAATCCAGAGAAGATCATGAACACCAGGATAGTGTCCGGCTCTGCAAAATAAATTCCACATTCCACTGTAGAGAGAATAAAATGTACACTTAGTTCAATCTGCTGACGTATTATGCGGCGTAACATCACAACGCCACAAGGCCTTTGTTTGAATTACTATACCACCTCAGCATGTTTAGCGAAGCGGTTCCCTTGGCACGTCTTGTCGAAGCAGAGATCGTGTTCCCCTTATTCCGGGATTCTCATCAATACGTGTGTGGGTAACCCAACCGCGCCATCGATGGTGGCGCTTGGGAGATAAGCGAGTTTTACCAGGCTGGTGGGGGACGCATAGTTTTGTCCGCCTATATATAAGGGATAAGGATTCACCTTCTCACCTACGCCTTCTTCCTCCTTTGCTTATCCATCCCCGCGAACTCAAGCTCCAATGCCCGAGCTCGCGCATCTCGCCTCGACCTTCTCCGAATATGTCCGGAGCGGGAGGTAAATGGTTAGCCTCCACCGTCAAGGAGGAGGACATCACCAATCTGCGCAGCGCCGGATACCTTTCCGGCGATATCGCGCATCGGCTGCCCGACGAGGGGCAGCTCATCCCTACCCCCGGGCCTCATGAGAGGGCCGTCTTCCTCCCCCACTTCCTCCGCGGACTGGGCTTTCTGCTCCATCCATTTGTCCGGGGGCTCATGTTTTACTACGGCCTGGATTTCCACGATCTGGCGCCGAACTTTATCCTCAACATCTAGGCGTTTATCGTCGTGTGCGAGGCTTTCCTCGGCATCCGGCCCCACTTCGGCCTGTGGCTCAAGACCTTTAACGTCAAGCCGAAGGTTGTGAAGGGTACGCAAGCGGAATGCGGAGGCGCCATGTTGGGCAAATTGCCCAACGTCCCTTGGCTAGAAGGGACCTTCGTGGACTCCGTCAAGGGGTGGCAATCGGGGTGGTTCTACATCACCGAGCCGTGCAAATTCACATGGGTGGCGGCCCCCGAGTTTAGATCTGGCATCCCCACCCAGCTCACCTCCTGGAAATAGAAGGGCTTGCAGTGGGGGAATCTGGTGGAGGTGACGGGACTCCGAGCATGTATCAAGAAGATGGTGAGCAATAAGCTCAGGCTCGTCAACGTGGTCCAAGTCATGCTCATCCGGCGGATCCTCCCATGCCAAAAACGGGCATTTAATTTGTGGGAGTTCAATCCGGAACAGCACCAGGCGCTAAGCGGGCTCTTCGATACAACATACGAAGGCGCTTGGAGGGTGCTGTTCAAGGGCGCCGAAGCCCCCGCGTCCGCGACCAAAGACCGCGGATTCAGCTCGCAGCATCCAACTGTCGAGGTAAGTGATTCAACCCCATTACGGGACACTTGTGATAATTAGATTGACTCTAGTGAGGTTTCATTCTACCTCTTCCTTTGACAGGAATGGATGGAGAAAGCCAAGCTGCTCATCAGCCCGGCTCCCATGCCAGAAGACCCAGCGGACGCCTGCTTAACAGGGCTGCTGGTTCCGGCACTGCACGTGGTGCCGGAGAAGAAGGCCAAGAAGGTGGCCGCAGGGACTCGAAAGAGTTCCCGCAATCAAGCGTCTGACGACGACGAGGACTCCTCCCCCGAAGACGAGGAGGAGTACTCTCTCCCGGAGGAGGGAGAGAAGAAAAGGAAGGCTTCCCCCATCGGGGAGGCCGAAGGGTCCAAGAGGGGGAGAACTATCCCCCCGGACAGTTCCGCCAACATCAGCGTTGGTGAGGATGAGTGGCCTCCAAGGGCCAGGCGTCTGGCAAGAACGTAAGTATCCAGATCCTTGATGTGTAATTTCTTTTATGTCGCGTAGTATCCTTCTAACGCCGCATTTTGCCCATAGTCCGGCCAATGATAATCTCCCCGACTCATCGAGCGGGTCATTGGCCTCGTCGGATGTGAATTCAATCCCGACTGCCTCCACCCCACGCGCCGACGAGGACGCCGAGGTGGGATCCCAAAGAGGGACCCATCAGGAGGAGGCTCCGGAGGCGCCGTCAGGCAGCCCCCAGGACTTCGTGCCGGACTCTACATCGGAACCCGCAGTGGTTCCTGAGTCCGGCAAGCGGCCCCTTCGAAAGAAGGGCAGGACCGTGACGCCGGCGGCCTCCGTCCAACCGGAGGCGCCGGATAACCTACTGGAGGCGCTTAAAGGCGCTTCCATCGAGGAAGAACACCGCACTATCATGAGTGCGGTGATTGAGAAGGTTCAGCTCGCTAAGAGCGGGCTGACCGAAGCCTGCAGCAGCCTTTTAACAGGCTTTGAGGTAAAAAGTTAAAATTATGTAATGTAATTCCGCATAGACAGTAGCCCCTGATGCTTAGTTCGGTGTTCGGAAAGAAAAGCCGGACTGAGGATCTATAACAAGATATATGCAGGGTTGCCTAAAATATGTCAATATGGGTTTGCAGGCTGCACTGCTGACCTCTGCCGCACTAACGGCGGAGGTTGACGTGCTAAAGAAGGATCTCGAGCGGTCCAAGCAAGAGCTCGGCCATGCAAAGAAGCAGCTCGAGGAAAAAGAAGGTGAGTAACACCTCTTTGAATAAGTACCTTACAGAAAAGGATTTTGGTTGCAAATAAAATTAACAAGGATAATATGTGCATTGCAGGGGCCACTAACGAGGTGGCAGCCCTGAAGGATGCTGTGTCCGCGGCCGAACGCAGTGCGGCCGCGGAACGGGCTGAGCGAGAAAAGCAAGAGGCACGGGTGGCGGAAGTTCGGCAAGAGCTCCAGGTTCTCATGGAAAAACATGAGAGTTTGGAGCGTGACTCCAAGACTCGAGAGTCCGAGCTTGCCTCGGCTCTCAAAAGTGCCAAGTCCGCCAAGGCCGAGGCCCATAAGGCCCTTCAGGAGGTTGAGGACATAAAGAAGATAGCGGCGGGTAAGGCGTTTTTCATGCAAAGCAGGCATGTTAATGTGAACTACCTGACACTTACCCGAATTCGGAGCTCTCCAGGGGCGTTTGCAGATCTGCTGCGTAGTGCGTCTGATGCCGCCACATTCTATCGTGGCGAGGAGGGGAGCTCGACGGAGAAGGTCTTCTGGTCTTAGTATACTGAGGCCGGCCATCCGGTGCCCCCAAGCGACCAGCTGAAGCAGCTGGTCGAACTCCACAAGGTAGCTGAGGAGGCCATGAAGGGCCTCATAGTCCGGCTGTGGCCTGGACAGGCCATGCCTGGTAGCTACTTTGGCCTCGTGCGGCGACTGATGGATGCATGCCCCAGGCTGGATGTAGTCAAGCGCTCCGCCTGTATCGAAGGTGCTCGTCGGGCCCTTGCCCGCATAAAGGTGCAATGGGGCAAATTGGATGCGGAGAAGCTTCTCACGGACCCACCGCCGCCGGGCAAGGAGTATCGCACGCCGGAGAAGTATTATAAAATTGTCCTGAAGGGAGCCTGCAATATTGCAGATGAGTGCTCCCGAAATGTAATCTTTGAGTGAACTCGCTGTTTATTTATCCTGTGCGCTGAAAACTTCATTCATATGCGCCATGAGCAACGCTTGTTTAATTTAAAATATTACCTTCTGTGTGGCCATTTATAAAATCTGAGAGATGGCAAGTCGTTGGCTTCAGCCCCCAAGCCACAAGTGCTGGGGTGTTCGGGATAAACTTGAGCACTCTTGTTCCCATTTTTGGGTCCATCTAGGGTGGCGCTCAACACGACGAACAAGGCAACCAGACTTATAATGCTTGAACACTCTCACTTAGCCATAGAATTCTATAATTTTAAATTTCGGCGAAGCCCCTGGTATTCGGAAGACCGAATCCGGGGCGCTATCCACGCCTTCATCGGACATTATCCGACTCCGTTAAGGAGAATCAACGGCTTCATCGCAGCATTTATAGTGAGTGCTTGAGCGAAACCTTTTGAAAAGAAGAGTTCGGCGAGGAAGTATTTTGACATGATATGTCTTGTAGGTGTACTCACGGGTCGTCCTGTAGAGGAGATGCCCATATCAATGGGTGATCAACTTCACGGGTCGTTCAGGCTTTATGGCCAGCCCTCACCCTACCCGAGGGCCTCGGGGAGCTTGCGGAGAAGTTGCAGGGAGTGCGGCAGCACTTCTGTTTGTGGAAGATTTCGGCTTGCTGTCAAGGTGCGAGGGAGGCTTGGGCCATGGTGAAGACGCGGTACAAGAAGGCGGATCTCAACCACATGGCCGAAGTTGGACCGGTGGGGCCCGATGGGAAGGAGATCCCTGTGAGTTTAGTGTATAGCCAAGTAGAGTTGGCTGCTAAATTTTCCCAACAGGACTATAAACTAGACAGCCTGTTAGACGGGATTGAGGAGGAATACAATCAATAAATTTGACAATGTATGGTATCCTTTAAAGTGACATGTGAAATGCCTTCTAGCCGGATTGTAGATCGTTTGTCTTTGCTGACCTTTTCGCTTCGACCTCGGGACCCTAGAGTCCGGAGTGTGTCTGAATACCTTTTTGGTTAAGAAACAACCGTGGTATGCATGGAGACCAGGCATAGGGGTCATTAGTGCTTTATCAGACAAGTGCCCAACTAGTTATGTTATATTACATGGTTAGTAAGAAACATCTTCCAGGGAGAATAGTTCCGTTAAGGGTTCCTTTCGCTAGGAGGCATGCCCTAAAGTGCATGTCCGGACTGCAAAGAAAGCAGTAAAACGTCTGGGGGCAGATAGATAAATAGGTAAAAAGTCATCTTTTAAGTCACCGACCAAATATTCCCTTAAGAACGCTAGCTTTCGGCTTCACCCAGTCTGAGGTACACATCCGGCTGACCCGGCAGTAACAATCGCAGAGGTGCTCCCTTTACCTCCTAGCTGAACAATCGGGAACGTAGGGGTAAGCACAGGAGCCAGTCAACCCAGCTTGGCCAAAACTTAAGTCATATCGATGCATATAATGGCGAGTAAAAGGTACATGTGGAAGCTTGACACATGTGCTGAGTATAAAACCCGTATAATTGAGCTTCTGTAAAAGAAGCCCCCAGGAATAATGAGTGCGGATGGCACATCATGCGTATGCAAAGAATGCAAAAATAGGCCCGGAAGGACCCGAAAAAACCTCTCGAACAGCGACCAGTCTCTCGCCTTATCATGCCAGTCAGTTTTAGCTTTCTCCACTGAGGCGTTAACCCGGCTCAATCCGGGGCGCAATCGCAGTGGTTCTCCCAGTGCCACCTTAGCCGATAGAACGGAACGTAAGGCACCAAAACATGGGAGCCGGGCAAACCCAACTATTGACCCAAGACATGATTCGGAGCCGATTCATATAATGCTATAAGTTCGGGGTGCCGCACTTGTGAAAGTGTTCGGACTTTATCACACCATAGAGTGGGGAACGTAAGCCCCCGGTGTATTATGCCGTACCAAAATATACGGGTGCCAGATGTCATATAATGAGCATATATATATATAATGTAATGCAATTGCGATCATAAAGGTGCTGCATTATTAATGAAAGAAAAGTCTGCTAGTAGAGCAGACTGATACAAATAGTGCGGTAAGCAAGGGATTTGGACTAAATAAACATGTCCCCCTCCAGGGATGAGCTGCGGATTTGGTGTATATAATCGAATTTAATGCTCGTAATTGAGACCACCTGAGTGTTCGACGCGGCCTTCTTTAGTCCCTGACTGTTGCATCATGAGTTCGGCAGGTTCACCGCCGGACAGGGCTTCTGGTTAACAGAGTCCTGTGTACAAAAAAGGAGAAAAATAATAATAGAAGAGGGGCACATTTGTGAGCCCCTGGTGTGGTCGAACCGCACTCTGGGTCCGTTGTGATCGTGCCCCCTCCCCTGTGCCCATGGTATCTCCAAAGCGTAATGATGTACGCGGATTGTTATTCTTGCGATCATACGCGGGCGAGGGTTGGGGCCGCATTGCTACGCGTGCTCTGATCGCGCCAGGTGGTCTTTGTTGGGATTGCTCCGGGCGCGCTTTGCTGTATCCGGCCGTTTAACGGCCGGACTCGAGAATTGCCTTAGAAGGCTGCTCTGTACTTCTGCCGCGAGAGCCGTTGTATATTCCTCCGTTCGGAGGGAGCGTTCCATATTCCCATTGACCGTGATGACTCCACGAGGGCCTAGCATCTTGAGCTTTAGGTATGCATAGTGCGGCACCGCGTTGAATTTGGCAAACGCGGTTCGCCTGAGCAGGGCGTGATAGCCGCTGCGAAACGGGACTATGTCAAAGATTAACTCTTCGCTCCGGAAATTATTCGGGGATCCGAAGACCACTTCCAGTGTGACTGAGCCTGTACAATTGGCTTCCACTCCTGGTATGACACCTTTAAAGGTTGTCTTTGTAGGTTTAATCCTTGATGGGTCTATGCCCATTTTGCACACTGTATCCTGATAAAGCAGGTTCAGGCTACTGCCGCCGTCCATCAGGACTCTCGTGAGGTGGAACCCATCGACGATTGGGTCTAAGACCAATGCAGCGAATCCGCCATGGCGTATGCTGGTCGGATGGTCTCTTCGATCGAAAGTGATCGGACAAGAGGACCATGGGTTGAACTTTGGGGTGACTGGCTCCATCGCATAGACGTCCCTTAGTGCGCGTTTCCTCTCCCTCTTGGGTATGTGGGTCGCGTATATCATATTCACCGTCCGTACTTGTGGGGGAAAACCCTTCTGTCCTTTGTTGTTTGGCGGCCGGGTCTCTTCCTCGTCGTCGCTATTTAGCCCCTTGTCATTGTTTTCGGCAATTAACTTGCCGGCCTGCTTGAACACCCAGCAATCTCTATTGGTGTGATTAGCTGGCTTTTCAGAGGTGCCATGTATCTGGCATGAGCGGTCGAGTATTCGGTCCAGATTGGACGGACCCAGAGTGGTTCTTTTAAATGGCTTCTTCCGTTGACCGGGTTTAGAGCCTCGGAATCCAGCATTGACCGCCGTATCCTCCTTATCGTCGCTGTTAATTCGGCGCTTGTTTTTGTTTCAACGTGACCTGCCATTGTTGTCCTTAGTATCCGGACTGCCAAAATTTTTACGGAGATTGTTGCTGCGGGCTAGCCAGCTGTCCTCTACCGCACAAAAGCAGGTCATTAGCGATGTGAGGGCTGCCATAGATTTCGGCTTTTCCTGCCCCAGGTGCCGGGCTAGCCATTCGTCCCGGATGTTATGTTTGAAGGCTGCAAGGGCCTCTGCGTCCGGACAATCGACGATTTGATTTTTCTTTGTCAAGAACCGTGTCCAGAATTGTCTGGCCGATTCGTCTGGCTGCTGAATGATGTGGCTTAGGTCATCGGCGTGTGGTGGTCGCACATATGTGCCTTGGAAGTTATCAAGGAATGCGGCCTCCAGGTCTTCCCAACACCCAGTTGACTCTGCTGGCAAGCTGTTAAGCCAATGCCGCGCTGGTCCTTTAAGCTTGAGTGGGAGGTATTTTATGGCATGGAGATCGTCGCCGCGGGCCATATGGATGTGGAGAAGATAGTCTTCGATCCACACCGCGGTGTCTGTTGTGCCATCGTAAGATTCGATGTTTACGGGTTTAAACCCTTCGGGGATCTGATGATCCATTACTTCGTCAGTGAAGCATAACGGGTGTGCGGTGCCCCTGTATTGAGCGATATCGCGACGCAGCTCGAGAGAGCGTTGTCTGCTGTGTTCGGCCTGGCCGGGGTTATTGTATCCGGCACGATGGTATTCGTCGTGGGTCGTGGGGCGCCCCCGTGATCCATAGATGGATCTGGATTGTCTTGCCTTGTCCTCCAATATGTCTCGCAAGTCCGGCGCGTTCCCTCTTGGCTTCGTACTTTTGGAGCGATGCCGGGGTATGGTCTTGGCTGGTGGTCTGGATGCCTCTCTGTCACGACCACGGGGTGGTCGGTCAGCCATATCGTGCGCTGGTGATGGACGTACGTATGCTTCCTCCTCTAATCGGGGGAGCATCTTGCGTTTTGGGTAACTTTTGGAGGGACGTTCGAGTTTATACTCTTCGGCCGCGAGGACCTTGGTCCATCGATCGGCCAGCAGGTCCTGATCAGCTTGAAGCTGCTGCTGCTTTTTCTTTAGGCTGTTTGCTGTGGCGATAAGCCTGCGCTTGAAGCGCTCTTGTTCGACGGGATCCTCGGGTACGACGAATTTGTCATCGTTGAGGCTTGCTTCGTCTTCGGAGGGAGGCATATAATTACGATCCTCAATCTCTTCGTCTGCCGCCCCCTCATGAGGGCTTGCTTCTGCATCCTCCTGTGCTGAGTCTTGCTGGAGGGGATTGTCTTCGGCACTCTCTGGAGTATTATTATCTCCTGTGCCGGAATCTCCATTCTTGCTGTGGCGAGATTTAGAGCGGCGCCGCTGACGCCGGCGCTTGGGCTGTTTCTTTAAGGGATCTGCCTCCACTATTCCTTCGCCGTCCCCATCTTTTGGGGTATCCACCATGTATACGTCATATGACGAGGTGGCCTTCCAGTGCCCTATGGGCGTTGGTTCCTGTTCGTCTCCGGCATCGTCATCCATAGCGTCGATGTCGTCGGGGTCGTAGTCTAGCATGTCGGTTAGATCGTCGACAGTGGCTATAAAGTGGGTGGTGGGTGGGCTCTGAATTTCTTCGTCGTCCGCATCCCAACCATCCTAGCCATAATCCGGCTAGGACTCTCCTGATAACGAGAGATGCTTTAGTGAATTCAAGATATCGCCAAAAGGCGAGCATTGGAAGATGTCCGCGGCGGTGAATTCCATAACCGGCGCCCAATCCGGATCGATTGGTAGGGGCGTGGGAGGTTCGGAGTCCGGCGAGGAGTCCGGCGCCTCGGAATCACGAGTTTCGCAGGGGACAAGATTAGTGTTCGGCTCCATCGCCGTGGATGTTGAAGCCCCTAGGGCGGCGCCTATCCACCGACCCTCGATCTGGGCGATCGGCTCCGGGCTAATGGCCGAAGCGGATCCGTGTGCGGCCACCAAGGCACTGTTCGGTGGCAGAGCTAAATCATGCCCATTGTCACAGTGCGGCACGCTTGGCTGTGGCTCGAGTCCGTCGAAGATCAAGTCTCCGCGGACGTCGGCCGTGAAGTTTAAGCTTCCTAATCTGACCTGACGGCCAGGGGCGTAGCTTTCGATCTGCTCCAGATGGCCAAGTGAATTGGCCCGCAGGGCGAAGCCGCCGAATACGAAGATCTGTCCGGGGAGAAAAGTCTCACCCTGGACAGCGTTGCAGGTTGAAGATGCCATCAAGCCTATCGGTGACGACACAGAGGAACTCTCAATGAAAGCACCAATGTCAGTGTCAAAACCAGCGGATCTCGGGTAGGGGGTCCCGAACTGTGCGTCTAGGCGGATGGTAATAGGAGACGAGGGACACGATGTTTTTACCCAGGTTCGGGCCCTCTCGATGGAGGTAAAACCCTATGTCCTGCTTGATTAATATTGATGATATGGGTAGTACAAGAGTAGATCTACCACGAGATCAAGGAGGCTAAACCCTAGAAGCTAGCCTATGGTATGATTGTTGTAATGTATGTAGTCCTACAGACTAAAGCCCTCCGGTTTATATAGACACCGGAGAGGGCTAGGGTTACACAGAGTCGGTTACAATGGTAGGAGATCTACACATCCGTATCGCCAAGCTTGCCTTCCACGCCAAGGAAAGTACCATCCGGACACGAGCCAGAGTCTTCAATCTTGTATCTTCGTAGTCTTGGAGTCCGGCGGACAATGATAGTCCGGCCGTCCGGACACCCCCTAGTCCAGGACTCCCTCAGTGAGGTCTACTGCCACCGGGGATGGAGGAATGCAAGGGAGAGATGGTGGCCGAGGGCTGCGGCCACAGCTAAATTGCGGCGCCCCGTCAAGGGATTTGGCCAGGCGTGGGTACTGGAGTGCTCCGGAGGGAGAGGGGAGAAGGCTAAGAATGTTGGGGCTGCTCGGGCTGCGGCTTTATAGCCGAGGCGAGGAGGACCCGAGCCGGTTGCCACCCGTCGAGTCCGGCCAAAGCTCTGCCGTGCTGAGAGGTCATGGGGGGCACGGGAACATGATGAGGGGGAGCGGACGAAGGTCACATAGTCGAGCAACGCCAACAGGCACGGGGTAGAAGAGGACAAGGAGGAGGAAGACGACATGCTCACGAGTGCGTACTGCGCGGCGATGGGGATGACTCGTCGGGGAAGAAATCAAAGGGGGAGAGGGATCCAGGGGTAAGAGGACATCGAGACTGAGCTGTTGGACATGCTTGGACAAGCCAAGGCTCGCCGGAGCAAGCACTACAAAAAAAATACACTTCCGTGATGAAACATGTTTGTCACAGTAGGTCGCATTTTTTGTCATGCATGTACATCCATGACAAATTTATGACAGAATCAAGATAGTCATACCTGTGCTGTCGTAGAAGTGTTCCATGACATTACCAAAATTATCATCACGGAAGTGTCCACTTCCATGACGATAAATCGCGCGTCACAGAACTGCTTTCGTCAAGGGTGACCAACACGTGGCATCCACCGTAACAGAACGCCGTTAAGCTATCGGGTCGGGTTTTGGATCCGATAACCCGTTAACAGCCCCGACCAATGGGGATTTTCCACGTGTAAAATCATCATTGGCTGGAGGAAACACATGTCGGCTCACTGTTGGGACATATGTCATCCGCTCATTGGACCGAAGGCGCCTATGATACGGCGACACGTGGCACGACCCAACAGAGGCCCAATCCCGTGAAAAGGCCGGCATGTTTGACTTGGTCAAAAGGTGGCGGGCCGGCCCATGGAAAGCCTGTTAACGGCCTGTTCGCATATAGCCCATTTACAGCCCGCTAACCCAGGGCCCGTTACGCCCTATCCGAATTAGGCCCAGTAGCATCATCTGGGCCGTCCAATATGATTCAGCCCGTTTTAACTTCCGGCCCATGTGTGGCCCATGACTTCTTTCGGCCCATATGAGGACCTTTGTAACTCTTGGCCCATTAACGGCCCATGGTGAAACTGGCCCGTAATGAACATTGTATCACTTTATACCCATTAACGGCCCGTTATTCCATTGGGTCGTTTCCAGCCCAAGTTATCTTTCGGCCTTCTCAGGGCCCATTGATTCTTGGGCTCATTTACAGCATTCGGTTACATACGGCCCGTTACTGTCATTTTCTGCTTGTGGGCCAAATTCAGCCCGTCGTTACAGTCGGCCCGTTTGCGGACTGTTAATACGTTGGGCCGTTTTCATGTCAAAAAAACCCGTTGGGCTATTTTCATAGAGTTATCAAATACGGCCTATTAATGGCCCGTTATGGTCCACGAATAGTACGACCCATGATTGGCAAAATGATGATATGCCCTGTAGAAGGCCCATGGATCCTACGGCCCGTATGAGGCCCATGGTAGTACGGCCCGTAGAAGGCCCATGGACCCTACGGCCCGTAGAAGGCCCATTGATCCCAAAGGCCCGTATAGAAGGCCGATGGATCCTACGGCCCATATAGAAGGCCAATGCTCCTACAGCCGAACAAAGGCCCATGGATCATACGGCCTGTAGGAGGCCCATGGTTACAACAGTCCGTGTGTTGCCATGATTATTTTGGCCTAGTTACCAAAAATAGGCTATTGTGGCCACTAGAAAAAGACAAAAAAAGAACTGCAGTGACTACAAGCAAACAACTAAACAAGACAATAAGGAAATAAATAAGCAAGCAATTAAGGCTAGCCTATTACCGCTATTACACATATTACATATACTGGGCATCAAAGTTCGCCACCAGTGCAAATATAGCGAACAAAGCAGCATATTACATACACTGGCCGTCAAAATTGGCCACCAATGCAAATAAACGCGGTAGAAAAACAAGAGCATAACTGAAACAACTTCAGAAGAGCTCAAGAAACGTTATCCTGGGTATCCACCATGCTGACAATAAGCTTAGCAAGCTGATTAGCTTTGTCCTGTTTGGCGCTAAAATCCTCCAACGCTTGCTGTTGCACCAGAAAGTATGCATCTGAATGCTCCAGGGACTTCCGCAGTCCTTCCACTTCTTGTCGCAGCACAGCTGATCGATGTCTTTCAGCTTGTAGTTGAGACTCAAGAAACCGAACTGATTCAGACAGTGAGTTTGAATAGCTTGTGCAAGCGGTAGTGGCCAGTAACTCGAACACTAAACCAAGACAGGACTTTGGGGTTGTCTCGCTGTCTTCAAGATAGTCTTCCTTAGCTGTTTTATCAGCTTTATTGGAGACCAACAAGGATGTGTCACTATCCTGAACCTTATCCGCATTACTTCCTTTACCATTGCTTAATAAGGCACTCTTCCCAAATATTCTGTCAGCATTCTAAAAGAAGAAACAAGCAGACACATAACAAGTTTAGTATATGAAACTCATTTCGGTGAACCAGTTCATTAGTAAGGTGGACAGGATTAAACTACCAAGTCTTCTATTGCCAAGTATTAGTACATAATAAAAGCATCAAACAAACATATATCTATGTCCTATGGTCACTGCATTGTCTTGCAAATCAAAATAGAGACACGGTTCAAATCATATCAGTTCAAGACAAAGCAGCAGTGAAAGAATACAAAGCGTGGGAAACTACACAGCACAACAAGATTTCAGATGGGTACCACGGGTCTACATGTACAACAACACTATTGGCTCTGTTGTGATGCTAGTAATGTGCATGATATGAAAGTCAACTGTATACACAATTGAAACTGAAGTCAAAAGAGCTATTGATAAGAGCTAACCTATTAAAGAAACATGCGTGAACATACCTGCCGTGCCATTGGAGTTTTGATTGGATCCTTCAATTTAAAAATAAGTTTGTATGAGTAAATACAATGATACAAGAGCAAAGCAATCATAGTTAAAAAAGGCGTGCCTAAGCGAGTGCTTAAGCGTGCCTAGGCTCTAGGCGTTGGCAAAACGCATTACGCATAACTATGCTTAATCTATGCATAACTGCGCATAAGCATGCGCTTTGGTCATTAAAGTGCAAGGCGGTGGCAAAACGCACAATTAACGCCTAGCGCTTTTTTGAACTATGATAGCAATGGAATCTTAAATTAGAACAGTTGTTCTTCAGGTTTAGGCACTTGTTCTACATGAACAGAGTACAGTAAGACGCAAGAATATAATACTTAAAAATAGAAAATGAGCTCATAGACCTTACCACATTCTTGGTTCAGGACGAGTACAGAACAAGGCGTTCCCAATCATCGTCCAGTAAATGTGTCTCAGGAGAACGTAAGGGAATTTGATGAGTTTCTTTGCTGGTGAAGTACATTTTCTTCAGGTAATTCCGATACTGCCACCAAGCATTCTTGAAGATAGCAGAGGTATTAGCACAGGTTACCTTATCCTGAGTTTCCAAATCGGTCCTTCTCTATAGAGAAAAATGGGAAAATTTGCTGTATTATAACCATCATGGAGGTAGGATGTATGGGACGAAGCAAAGTAATTGCCATGAATAACATTACTTACACATAACTCCTAGACAAACACCTGCAACTGGCATTTTCCTTCATCTTCAGTATAATATTTCCAAGATGGGAAGATACGCACATACGATTTAACAACATCAAATGCGATAGATGCTAAACTACGACTGGCTGGTTGTGCTTCCTCCACGGGAATAGGCGTACTAACTAGTGGAGCCGGGGTTCGCTGTGATAGTACTGGCCCTTTGGGCACTGGAGCTGCCTTACTAACTGCTCTTGTTTGGGAGCTCTGTGGTGGAGATGGTGCTGTGTCAACAGGAACTGGGTTACTATCGGCTGGGGTTGGGGTTAGATTGGGTGAAGCTGGTTCTCTGTCCATCGCAGTAGGGGTACAATCTGCGAGAGTTTGGGTTATGTGTGGTCGGGCTGGTTCTTGTGCATGTACAACCGGGGTGCTATCTCCACCAATAGGTAGCACTGTTTTATTTGAAGACCGTGTTTTTATTCTGCTAGATACTGGCATCACCTGCTCCAATTCAAATGGCTGATAGACAGGAAACATAGTTGAATGTATAGACATTGTATGAGAGACATATGCAATAGATAGTGTGGAAAAAAGAGGGCATGAAATAGTTGACATGTATATTGTTTAACTAAAACGGATAGCATGACATAATTTCACATATATGATGTCTATCTAAACTGGATAGCATAGCATAACATAATTCAAAGATATGATGAATAAAAAAACAGGATCACATGACATAATTCACCTACATGTTATCTAAGTAATCAGGATCACATCATTTAATTCACATATGTGATTTATATGCTAAACAAAGGGCATTCGATATGATGTCTGAACTAAGAACATGGTGTTGAATATTGCGTATATGATGTCTAAACTATGCAATGCAAGACACCGTATGCATGATATGAGCAGTATAACCATGCCAAGTTAGAGCATACACCTCAGTAGGGGAATAGAACTGGTCATCTGTCTCTGAATCCATCTCTGAGGAGCTATCGGGACCCAACAAGAGATCTGCTTCGACAGGTAGCATTGTCTGCTCTGAAGGCCTTGTTTTCACTCCAGATTTTTCCATCTCCCACCCAAATGGCTGATTCACAGGAAGAGTATTTTAATGTACAAACATTGTCGACAAATGGAAATGTAATGAAGAAAAGGATGGGCAAGATATCATTCAAATATATGATGCCTGGTTAAACAGGATGGCATTGCACATTTCACATATATTATGGCTGGCTAAAAGACATGAGACTACATAATTCCCATATATGATATAGAAACTAAACAGGTGGCATTACAGAACATGTCTAAACTAAGCATATGACATATATGATGTCAAAAGTAGGCACTGCAAGGCAACATATGCATGATATGACTAACATCATCATGCCAAGGTAGAGCAAACACCTTGGGGCGTAAACAGGAGTGGTCAGCGGCGTCTGAATCCGCCTCAGAACAGATATCTTCCTCTGGATTACAATCTGGAGAGGGGTGGGGAGGGTTTGCCATTGAACCCACCATGGAGCGATGTCTGCATGACATTGTATTGCCGCGCAAAACTCTTCTCTTTTTCTCTACATGTTCAGCATGACTGTGTAGAATATCTGACATGCATACGAAAAAATATGGTGAGATTATGTAAGGAGAGCATGCAGAAATTTAGAGTGATGGTAGCAACCAGTGGATGGATCCAAAAATAATGATAGCACGCTGATGATTGCTTTAAATTAATAAAAAGACAGATGATGATTGCTTTACTATTTGTTTCCCACCCAAGATGAACAACATAGGCATACCCTAGGTGAACCAGATATTAGACAGACATACTATTCATTGCTGCCTCGATATGTGCCCCACAACTAATTTAGAACTCAAGTTTGAACATGAATTTCGACCTGAGTTGGGAGTCCAAGAGCTGAACAAGACGATAAAGTAGCAGGTAAGTTTAAGCAATGCATAACATAAGCAGAAACAAAAGAGTGCGACCTCTCTTGTGGACCCGTGTACTCCTCAGGTTCATCTGCTGAATCGATGATGGTGATGCCATTGGGGTACGTGCCAGCGGTAGGGAAGGAGATCTGAGGCGGCGAAAGACGGTCAGGAGTTGTGATGTCTGGTTTGGTGGATGCTTCTGTCAATGGAGCAGCTCAGGTGAGGTGGATGACGTCGCGGCAGGAGCAGGACAAACCAGACAAAGTTCCCTTCGACACGTACCTGTAACTGAAGTAATTCTGTAAGGGCTCATTTGGCTTGCATGATTCTTAAAATGCAGGGATAGGAAAAACACCAGAATAGGATAGGAAAATGCACATGGTAAACAGAGCATTTGTAAACACATGATTTCTATCAACTTGGGTGTTTGGTTTACAGGAATTGGAAGAGCAGAGGAATGCAAAGAAACATGGCCAAAATAAAGAGAAACCATATGAAACCGTGTACAGTTAGAATGTTATTCTGGCACTAATGCACTTGGTCTTGTTTTCATGCATAGGATTTTGAAAAGTAGGTCCAAGTGGATGTTTTGCTTCATTCCTTTCAACAAAATGCATGAATAATTGAATAGTAGAGTGCCATTGGAAAATTCCGTATTGCTATGTTTTTCTGTTGAACCAAAATAGCCCTAATGGATCGACGTGAATGTATAGTAATAAGTGACGCAACAAGTGTACAACCTCTTTGCCATAGCCGTGTCGACCTCAGCATCATTGGGTTGGTCGCTGAAGCAGTTGAGGCAGAGGTGGCTGTTGGAGGTATGGAGGAAGATCTAAGGAATCTGTAGACGGTGTCCAGGGCACTGCTCTGTTGTGATGGATCATTCTGTCGTTGGAGTAGCTCTGGTGAGCCGTAAGACGTCATGGCTGAACCAGCACAAGACAGACATCATCAATCTCAAGTGGGATTCTAATAGCATCTCCAATAGATGATGAAAAATGGATGTAAAATTAACATCACCAAAAACCACCTGACTACAACAGATGAGGTAAAAACTATTGACTCTGAATTTAACTGTCGAAACTGAAATTAACTGTGGAATCTGAATGCTACTGTCGAAACTGAATGCAGTGGTAGCAGAGAGGCACTTGACATGTAGTTTAGGGAGGGCCTGTAGTTCATCTTCAACCTGCACACCCCTGAGCCGCCTGCCACCACCGGCCGAACCGCCGGCCCCAGCGCTGCCTCGCCGCCCCGAAACAACTTGCCACCGCCGCCCCAGCCAGCCCTCTAGGCCCCCCGCCTCCACCCTAAACCATAAGATAGATAGTGGGGTACCTCTCCGGCGAGCCCCCGTCCCCGCTGCGGGTGGTTCTTTCTTAACTCCGGCGAGCCCCCCCCAACCCCTGAAAATCGACTAACCCAAAAGTCGATTCAGTCGACTGAAGTGTGGCTTAATCGGAGCAGAGCAGCAGCACGAGCGAGGGGGAGAGCAGCAGCAGCAGCTGGGCGAGCGAGCGATCGAGCGAGAGCCGGAGCAGCAGTAGTAGCGCGAGCGAGCGAGCGAGAGCCAGAGCAGCAGCAGCAGATCCGGCTGGTATGGACGCGGCTGCCGAAGGGGCCTCGCACTAGGGGAGAGCCGCCATGGAGATGTCGCCCGTGGTGCCGGCTTCAAGGTAGCCGCTCCATGGGGTGCGGGATGGAGCATTGTCAGCGCCGGGAGGTCAAGTTAAGGAGAAGGTGCGATGCGATGAGTGTACAACCTCTTTGGTGGCGCCGAGTAGGCCTCGGCTTCGTTCGAGGAGTCGGTGAGGATGCTGTGGTTTCGGTGGAGCAGGTTAAGGCGGCGCTGTGGGGATGGAGCAGCCGCGATAGACGAGGCGATCGTCGGAGCAGCTCCTTGGTGATGGAGGACGGGGCTGCTGAACCGGCGGGACGGCGAGATGGACGACGGATCCTCATCCGGGGAGGTGGACGAGGGACGTCGAGCTGTTGTGGTGGACGACGTCGTCGGGGAAGAGGCTCCGGCTGGGCAGCGGTGACGTGGCGGACGGAGGAGGGTGGGGTTTCGCGGCTGGAGCAGAGAGGTTATGGCGGCCTGGGATTTCGAATGGAGAAAAGGGGGCGATGGGAAGGGGTGAAGCATGACTTAGGGGCGCGCTTGTCCAAAATGTAGGGTGTGTTACAAAAGTACCCCCCACCAATTTGAACTAGGGGCCCTTTCGGCTCAGGGTTAGAAGGGGGATTTCGCATGTTGGGATTTGGCAGCTGGAGGGAGTTTTCGCGCGCGTTGTAATTTCGGGATAGCAAGGCGCGGGTTGTCAAGGCGCCAGTTTTGGGAGCACGATATCTGAATTTTCGGGATATAATAAGACACGGGTTGAATTTTAGGGACAAGCCTAACGTGTAGTAATATTGTACTTGTACGTACCAAATCAATTCACACTTCCCTCAACCAAAAAGAAAACGAAAAAAATAAAACTATTCACACCACACAAAGAGAGAGTCTTGCCCCGTTTTACTATACAAATGCTATTCAAAGCTACTCCCTCCTTCCATCTATATAGGGCCTAATGCGTTTTTCGATGCTAACTTTGACCAAATATTAGAGCAATGATATATGACATGCAACTTACACAAAGCACACCGTTAACTTCGTCTGTGAAAGGTTCTTTCAATGATATAATTTTCACATTGTGCATGTCATGTACTATTAATCTTGTCAATAGTCAAAGGCGGTCTTAAAATCTCATTACGCCCTATATAGATGGAAGGAGGGAGTATGAATCCATGTTATGTCCGATTAATTTTTTTGCTTTGCTGTATAATGCATGTAACCTACTCATACCAACATTTTAGTGCATTGCAAATGTCTATACTACCGCTGTAATTCGAACTAAATTTGAATTCGTTTCTCTATTTCAATAAGAATCTACAATCATGATTGTTGCCAACTTCAACCATCATTCGTGTATTACCTTAATAACACACCACATGATTACTATAGAGATAGATATGAACTATGTGTACTACATGAACTCAAATTCTATTTTTTGAATACACTTGATGTTGATTCCAAATAATAGTACATTTGATGTACTAACTATATATTCATAATCTAAACCATGTTCCATACGTACACCGTGTTTATCACACAAAGTATAGTGCCCCGCCCCCTACATTATGACAAGTATTTAGACCTGAGTTGCAAAAGCCACATATTAGCCCAAATTATAATCAATGTTGTACATTATGATATCTTCTTCAAGTATCTGTATCCACCTTTTTATAATGCATTATGATCTTTGTTTGTCTTTTACACCTTCACGATCCTCTTCTATTTCTAGCTAGCTAGCTCTAACTTTCTATCGTGCATGCACACGCCCCCCCCCCCCTCACACACCCTTAGCGTCCCCTCCATCGCACGTTCATTATTTCTCTTTAGGTCATCCACCAGCGATGTGTGTAGGCCCCCGGCTCCTTCTTTCTGGCACACACCGGTCGATATACCTCTCTAGCCAAGTGTGCCTACAACAAACACATATATACTTCCCCTCTTCTCTTCTCACCGTCCATGCCCCCATATGTCCAATACGATTCCACGCAGGAGCACACTCCTGCCCCTCTTTTCATTAGTCACATGCTCACACACTCCTCCCCCCTCGACATGGTAGGCCTCTCGCACCACCTCCTAGCCACACTCTCTCTCCCTGTCTGCCTCTCCAGACCTTATTTGCTTCTAACACATGCAGGCGTGTATATGAACTGATCTCCCTACATATAGCCAGGTCGACTATAATTAGTTTTCACCAAGCACCGATACACTTACCTCGCTAGTTATGTCTATCCTTTTCTCGGACACACGACAGTTGATCTTCCTATGTAGTTACGCATGCTTACCACAACCATATCTTCTCCCCTCATCATCCTTGAATACCTCCGACCCGTCTCTCACATGCACGTGCATAGACAGACAGACATCCCCCGCCCTCTCTTATTGATATTGCACTCATACCCTCCATTTGTCTAGCAGTCCTCTCCCACCATTTGTGAGACGCCACTCCACCACCAACCCTGCGACGCTCTACCTTTGTCTTTTTCCCAACCTTATTCCTCTGCTACACATATCCATGGATGTCAATCGATCTCCCTCAATACATAGCTAGGTCTCTCTCCTTCCCCAGACATATACTAGTCGACCGGTCTCTACACCCCCCCCCCACACACCGATAGTCTCTCGTTCCTGGCCACACCCGCGCGGGTACACGGTGGAGTTCGTTTCTGTACGAAAAGGCAGCCCACGTGATAATTTGACGCGTGTAGCGGTTGTTTACTCGAAGGAGGGTCGGGTACCACACCTAGAATATAAAATGATTGCCGTGGGGAAAATGGAAAAATGGGTTTGTCTCTCGTGAGTCTCGTCACACAATTTCACACAAGGCCGCCATGGCCTCTCTCTCTCAGCGTTGGTCAGTGATCCGGCCGCATCCCGTCCGCCGGCGGAAAGGGAGGATGTGCATCGTCTCTCTGTTCGACGGCGTTGAGGCAGCTCGTCCCGATCTGTGGTACCCGCCGTTCTCTCTGACCAAGCTCTGGTGCGGTAGGGCATTCGCCACTTGCTCGCTGCCGCAGTATGGGCAGATCCTGCCCGCCGGCGCCCTCCTAGTAACATCCCGACGACCCTGAGGTACAGCTTCCTCTGGCCTTGCTCCACTGCCCATCTTCCCACGTTGCTGCATGTGGATCTTCTTTAGTTGTTTGCTTAAATCGTATCTCGGCCGGCGTACTTTCCATCTTGCAATCTCGTCCTCAAACCATTTTTGATAAACCACCATGTGCTATCTTTCCCTTTTTACATGGAACATGCTTCTTTTTTGTCGGCGTATGTGTCTTCAACTCGTGTTATTGGGCAGTAATTGTTTCCTTTTGACCTCCTTTTGCAAACAGGGCTATCCATTTTCACCTCGTTGCTATTGTGACCTTTTGGTGAACTGCACAAATCACTTTTCTGAAGAGTGTTTTGTGTAGTTCCGCCAAAATGTCACACGGGCAACGTTTTTACATTTCTATGGGACTGCGAAAAGGGAGATTGGTTTTGCTATCCTCCTCATCCAACTCCGTGCCTAATCTCCTCCTCCAAGAAGTTAGTCCTAAAGAGAGATCGTAGAGGTGATCGGCTTCTATTTATGTGTGTTATGTTTCATCATCTAGTTCCACTATTATTGTAATCACACTGACTGGATATCTTTGCAAATAGGGATGGTCCGCCCGATTTTAGTGGAGCTGCACAAAATGATCGGATTGTGGTGTCCTTCATACACCTCTTTTTTGGCTACAGAGCTGGGTGAAACTAGCTGCCAAGCAATGAACACTGTGCCAAGGAAATGGAGCCATGCCTACGAACATCATCGATCAATTATATTTTTTTCTTTATTTGTACACCTTCTCACAACTTTGTCTTCAGTTGTGATGTGAATATTGGCGCTGATCTGCGAACCATTGAGATGCATTAGCCATGGTAGTTTCATTTGTATTTGATGGAATGTTGTAACGAGATAATCTCGAGGCAAGACACATGAATCCTAAGTTGAAATCTTTTTTTTCCCGCGGGAACCAGAGTTGAAACCTTCATAGCATCACAGTACAATTTCATCAAAATTATGCGTACATATAAACAAATCCTAAAGGATTGATAGCAATGCCAGAAACAATTCAACTTTGTTTCGCCGACATGTTGGACATCCTTCATCCGGCTCCACCTACCATGCAGCAATATTGAGTGCACAACACAACTTCAAGGAAAGATTCACCCCGGTCGTTGCACCGCAGTAGTAATGACTAGTGAGCAGTCAAATCACAGAGCCCCACCTTCGCCACAGTAAGTTGCTCGGACGAAGCAACCATCATTTCTCTGTTCCTTGAATCCTCTGGTACTCCCATATTCCCACAGTAAAGTTGCTCGGGCGAATCAACCATCACTATATCCGCTCACGTGTGATGACCACAGGAGCTATCCATTCAGATTGCATGTTAAAAAAAATAAAGGTCGATAACTAATGCGGCAAACTTTCAAAAAAAAATAAAAAATGCGGCACCTCGGGCCAACGCGGCCAGATCGCATTTTGCACGAGAAATTACACACCATGTTTCATTGACATGTGGTCCCGTTCCAACATATCAGCGAGACGACGGCGAGTAGTAGGAGTATTTCCGAACCGACGTGTAGGCCGGGGCGCCCCTTCGTGAACCGTGGCAAACTGGCAACCGTCCATCGACGCTTCGCCTTTCCCTCTCGATTTGGAACTGCTGTCGCACGCTCTTCCTCTCCGTCCTCCATTTTCCTTCAGCCCTTCACGCTTTCTTCTGCCATTGTTCGATCGTCTTCTCCATGGAGGGAACATGACGGAAACGACCCCGTTATTCTTGCCCCGATCTGAAAGATGACGTGGTGGAGGAACTCATTGATCGGTGCAACGTCATCACCTCGGCTAGCATGGCAGGTTCGTTCAAGCCCATTCTTGACTCAACTAATAACATCATTACAAGGAACCCAAGAGTCAAGGAACGGTTTGATCTCCCCTATCTTCTTCGCCGTGACCCTGATGACCGGCGCCGTCACGACGGAGGCCTCGCCCTGTGCAAGTTGATGCCACTTGATAATGACACATATGATGTTAAGATGCCATGGCTTGAGGGCAAGGCTTGGGCAGGCGCAAATGGAGATTGGGTTGTTTACCTTGGGTCCAACTGCGAGTGGGAACTTGTGAATGTGTACACTCGTGACCGGGTTCCACTTCCAAAAATCTCAGCAGACTGCCCAGAGGTTGAGCACACCGGTATTGTACGCACGTTCAAATACAATCATGGTGACTGTCTTCTACGGAAGATAGCAATTTCTCGAGTTCCCACCCGCTCTTGGAATTACAACAACTATGAAGTTGTTGCTATCTTCGACAAGCTTGTTGCCGTCATTGCTGGTTTGACTCGATGGACATTGCTCAAAAATCAGTTTCTGTACACGGATGAGTACTGTGATGCAATTGAATACGAGGGCCTTGTGTTTGCTGCCACCACTCGTGGCACTGTTTTTGCATGGAATCGTTATGATTTTGGTACGTTTGTCTTCCACTGTAATTCTAATTGTTTCATCCACATGCATGCGGGTTAGCAAGTTTCCCTTTACTAGTTAACCTTCTTCTTGTGTTTCCAAGGTCCTGTGAAAATTCCACCACCTATACTTGAAAATTTTTATAACCAAGGGGGAAATGACGATGGTGATGATCACGAGCATGAGGACGAGCAGCGCCCATATACTCGTTGGCGCCTGGCAACTAATTCCGATGGATCACCTATTCTCGTGTGTATACAACCCACTAATGATGTTACTGCTAAGGAAGCAGGTGTAGTCTCCCATGGTCGCACTCTCCGGACCTATTCCAACACCCATTGCATGGTATTCAGGATGGATACTAGTGTGCTAGCGCCAACACCTTCTCCCTGGTACAGAATTGATACTCTTGGAGAAAACTCGCTCTTCCTTGGACAAAACTATCCGATGATGGTGAAAGGCAATCCAACTGCTGTTGACACAATGTTACTAGCACCATTTATGGGAAGCAACTGTGTCTATACCTCGGATATTAGCGTGGTTCCCTACCCTGGTGATATAGTAGCCCGCTTCAGCCTGGATGATTAGTCCTGCGTTGGTCTCGAGATCGACAATAGATGCCCCGTCCCAGAGAATCACTTGTGGTTCAAAGCAAGTGTTTCCAACGCTGAGGAATGGTTGAGTTGAAGTTCATTTCATTGCTTGTTATTTGTTGTGTGGTGAAAACTTTAGTATTTATAATGTATCCTCATTGTCGATGTGGGTTGATGACCTATTGTATGTAATAAAATGATATGCCTGTGATAAACTTACTAAATTTATGAATGGCTTTCGAGTTGATTCTGTGAGTGAGTGGTGCGACGAGGCAAAAAAATATTTTCCGAATACATAATTGTACGTGCATTGCAATAGGCTATCGGATGAGGCCAATCATCAACAATAGTAGTACACTATTTGTACTAGCTTCACATGCTTCACGCGTCGTGCGGGTGTTTTTACCGTAGCCATATTGTACTCCTAAGTAACTAATACCTCGAATCCTCGATACTAGTAGTACTATATAGTAAGTAGTAGGAGTAGTAGGGTGGCATGGGCCAGAACAAGCATTCACGTCCAGGAGTACGGCACACGCCACCAGCACGACTTCCATCTGACACCATATTTCTTGGAGTCCGTGCTAGAGCAATCTCTTCAACCTCATCGTTTCTCTAACTCAGCCATCGTGTGGCGGGCGAGGTGGGGGTTTGCCGATAGTCGGTTTCCTCAACTATGGTCCCACTTGTAAGGCCAACTCCAATGCTCTATCAATATATGGATGTACTCTTCTTCCCAATACAAAAACTGTCAAAATATATATGTATCTAGACATGTTTTAGTATATAGGCACATCCATTTTTGGACAAATGGAAGTCAAGTATTTTGGAACAGAGGGAGTACACAATAAAAAATTTAAGTTAGCACAACTAGTCTAATCCGAGAGCACAACCGAAGATTTGGTCGAGTTCTTCCTCCTTTTGCCGACATGTGGGACATCCAGCATCCAGGTTGTGTCATGAAACAAAATAGAGTGGTAGTTGATAAGTTGAAGCCACGAGATGTGCATCTTGGGTTAAACTGTAAATAGAATCTTACTACTCTTGAGTAACTCCAAAAGAGGCCA
Organism: Triticum timopheevii; assembly: GCA_963921465.1. Classification (NCBI taxonomy): domain Eukaryota; kingdom Viridiplantae; phylum Streptophyta; class Magnoliopsida; order Poales; family Poaceae; genus Triticum; species Triticum timopheevii. The sequence continues at coordinate 449,721,330 of OY997272.1, read as the reverse complement.
TCGAAGATCTTTCTTGGATTTGTTTTTCATCACCAGTACGTCGAGGTGAAAGATGTGCAGGTTCAGTGGGTCCTCTTGCGTTTTCACTGACATGTGGGGCCGCATGTGAGCAAAAAGACGATGGGCTCCGCGCGTCCGCTGGCTGGCTGAGAAGAGAGATAGAGGAGTGCTGAGCACGGACTGCAGGAAATTTGTTCTACGTAACCAGCACCTTGATATTCGCGTGTGGTTGTTTCTAGAATAAAAAAAGAAGGTACCTCTACTTATGTTACTCCCACTACGCCTAGCCTAAGGTTAGTAGGTGACCTTGCGCTTGGCTCTTCGCCTCTTCCAGAAGTCGATGGTTCTACAGTAGTGCTTCTGGCAATCTGACACCAAATGAACTGCTGCACGTCCACCTCTTGTAAGCAAAAGTTTCTCCTCGTGCTGCGAGCCACCGCGCACGCGTTGGAAAGGGAGAAGGTGTAATCAAGCTTCTCGTCATTCTGCGAGTTGACGGGACACATCAAAGTTATTTACTCGTAGTACGTACTCTCTCCAAAAAAGGGCTGACCATGTCATTGCTACCATCCCGTGCACCGTCGTTGAGTACGTGCACTATTCACCTGCCATTGACATGCCATCGAGGAGAAAAAATATTGCATAGGTGCCATCGAAGTGCATGACTCACTTACGGAAAAGGGTTTCCCCCCGCTCCCCCCCCCCCCCCGCATGACTCACTTACGCACTGCTTATCTGATTATCTCCATTTTCTTGCATGACACGTGCACCTTGATGCTAGATGTCTCGCGTGTTGGGAAAAGGATGAACAAAGCTCACGTAAAAGAAAAGAGTTGAAGAGCATAGATTCCTGACGACCGAGGAGGAGCAAGGAACCTCACGGTGGAGCGTCTGCAAGGAACCTTGCACGTTTTCCCCTATTTTTTGCCGCCTGCCCACCTATAAACAACTAAAAGAACATGAACTTTTCGCTAACCACTAGAAACGGTACATCAGGATGCTAAGTCGAAGATGTTTTATACTCCCTCCGTTCCCAAATATAAGTCTTTTTAGATATTTCAATAAGGGACTACATACAAAACAAAATGAGTGAATCTACACTCTAAAATATGTACACAAGCGAACGCACTAACTCCATCCGATCCAACTCATGCACATACGCGCACAGCATGGAGCACACAACGCACATACACGAGACGTGTGTCGGTGTCAAAACCGGCGGATCTCGGGTAGGGGGTCCCGAACTGTGCGTCTAGGCGGATGGTAACAGGAGACAAGGGACACGATGTTTTTACCTAGGTTCGGGCCCTCTCGATGGAGGTAAAACCCTACTCCTACTTGATTGATATTGATGATATAGGTAGTACAAGAGTAGATCTACCACGAGATCAAGGAGGCTAAACCCTAGAAGCTAGCCTATGGTATGATTGTTGTGTGTCCTACGGACTAAAACCCTCCGGTTTATATAGACACCGGAGAGGGCTAGGGTTACACAGAGTCGGTTACAATGGTAGGAGATCCACATATCCATATCGCCAAGCTTGCCTTCCACGCCAAGGAAATTCCCATCCGGACACGGGACGAAGTCTTCAATCTTGTATCTTCATAGTCTTGGAGTCCGGCCAATGATGATAGTTCAGCTATCCGGACACCCCCTAGTCCAGGACTCCCTCAGTAGCCCCTAAACCAGTCTTCAATGACGACGAGTCCGGCGCGCATATTGTCTTCGGCATTGTAAGGCGGGTTCCTCCTCCGAATAATTCATACAAGATTTTGAACACCAGGATAGTTTCCGGCTCTGCAAAATAAATTCCACATACCACCGTAGAGAGAATAATATTTACACAACTTCAATTTGCTGATGTATTTCGTGGCATGACGTCACGCCACGGCCAAGCCTTTACTCGAATTGTTTTTATTGTTCCACCTCAGCGCGTTTAGCGAAGCAGTTTCCTTGGCACGTCTTGTCAAAGCAGAGATCGTGTCCCCTTATTCCGGGATTCTCATCAATATGGACGTGGGTAACCCAACCATGCCATTGATTGCGGCACTTGGGAGATAAGCGAGTTTTACCGGGCTGGTGGGGACGCATAGTTTCGTCCGCCCATATATAAGGGGATAAGGATCCACCTTTTTACCTACGCCTTCTTCCTCCTTTGCTTATCCATCTCCGTGCACTCGAGCTCCAGCGCCCAAGCCCGCACATCTCACCTCAACCTTCTCCAACCATGTCTGGAGCGGGAGGCAAGTGGATGGCCTCCTCCATCACGGAGGGGCACATCAAAAAGCTGCGCAAGGCCGGATACTTGTCCAGCGATATCGCGCACCGGCTCCCCGACGAGGGGCAGCTCATCCCCACCCCCAGGCCCCATGAGAGGGTGGTATTCCTTCCCCATTTCCTCCACGGACTGGGCTTCCCACTCCACCCCTTTGTCCGGGGGCTCATGTTCTACTATGGCCTGGATTTCCATGATCTGGCCCCGAATTTTATCCTCAACATCTCGGTGTTTATCGTCGTGTGCGAGGCTTTCCTCTGCATCCAGCCCCACTTCGGCTTATGGCTAAAGACTTTTAATGTCAAGCCGAAGGTAGTGGGGGGCAGCCAAGCGGAGTGCGGAGGCGCCATGGTGGGCAAGATGCCCAACGTCACCTGGCTCGAGGGCTCCTTCGTGGAAACCATCAAAGGGTGGCAATCGGGGTGGTTCTACATCACCGAGCTGCGTGACCCCGAATGGGCAGCGGCCCCCAAATTCAGATCTGGCATCCCCATGCGGCTCACCTCCTGGAAAGAGAAGGGCCTGTTGTGGGGCGATTCGGAAGAGCTGACCGGACTCCAATCCTGTCTCCAAACCCTGGTGAACAAGAAGCTCAAGCTTGTCAACGTAATCCAGGTCATGCTCATCCACCGGATTCTCCCTTGCCAACAGCGGGACTTCAATTTGTGGGAGTTCAATCCGGCACAACACCAGACTTTGAGCGGGCTCTTCGACACTACGTACGAAGAGGCCTGGAGGGTGCTGTTCAAGGGCGCCGAGGCACCCGCATCCGCTACCGAAGATCGCGGATTCAGCTCGCAGCGTCCGGCTGGCGAGGTAAGCTATATTATCCTTTATGGGACGCTTGCTTTCCATATTTTGACTCTATCTGGGATCTAAACTCCCATTACCTTTAACAGGCCTGGTAGAAGACGTCCGGATAGGTTAACTATCCGGCTCCCCTTCCAGAAGACCCAGTGAATGCCTGTCTGACAGGGCTGCTGGTCCCGGCGCCTTACGTGGTGCCGGAGAAGAAGGCCAAGAAGAAGGCCACGGGAACTCGGAGGAGTTCCCGGCGCCAGGTGTTATCGGACTCATCGTCCGATGACTCCAAGGCGGACTCCTCCCACGAGGACGAGGAGGAGAAGAAAGAGGCCTCTCCCCCAGCTGGGGGAGAGAAGAAGAGGAAGGCTTCCCCAACAGGGGAGGCCGAAGGGTCCAAGAAGGGAAGGACCCTTCCTCCGGACTGTTCCACCAACACCGACAACGTCGAAGAGGAGTGGCCCTCGAGGGCCAAGCCCCTGGCGAGATAGTAACTGTCCGGATTCCAGAATAGCTTATGATTTTTCTTTTCGTCGCATAGTGTCTTCTAACGCCGAAAACAACCATGTAGCCCGCCCAAGGATGATCTCCCCGCTTCGTCGAGCAGGTCCCTGTGTTCGTCGGATGTGAATAGTGCTTCACTTCCGACCGCCTCCTCCCCTCGTGATGTAGATGATGCCGAGGTGGGGTCCCAGAAGGGGACCGGCCAGGAGGAGGAGGCCCCGTAGGTGCCGCAGGGCAACCTCCCGGACTTTGGACCGGACTCCATACCGTAACCTTTGGTGGTTCCGGAGTCCGGCAGGCGGCCCCTTCGTAAGAAGGGCGAGACGGTGACGCCGGTGACCTCCGTCCAACCGGAGGCACCGGATAACTTGCTGGAGGCGCTCAACGGCGCTTCTATCAAAGAGGAACACCGCACTGTTATGAGTGCGGTGATTCAGAAAGTTCAGTCCGCCAAGAGCGGGCTGACCGAAGCTTGCACCAGCCTTCTAACAGGCTTTGAGGTATGGATTTTAAGATATGTAAAATAGTACCGCATAGACAGTAGCCCCTGATGCTCAGTTCGGTGTTCGGAAAGAAAAGCCGAACTGAGGATCTAAAAAGATATACGCAGGAGTCTAACACAAATATGTCAATATGGGAATACAGGCTGCGCTGCTGACCTCTGCCGCACTGACTGCGGAGGTCAATGCCTTGAAGCAGAGCCTCGAGCGGTCCGAGAGCAAGCTCGGCCATGCCAAGAAGCAGCTCGAGGACAAGGAAGGTAAGTAACACCTTATTAAAGTTGTACCTTATAGAAAAGGATTTGGTTGCAAAAGATGACAGGAATAACGTGGGTATTGCAGGGGCCACGAACGAGGTGGCGACCCTGAAGGAGGCGGTGTCCGCGGCCGAACACAATGCGGCCACAGAACGCACAGAGCGAGAGAAGCAGGAGGCGCGGGTGGCGGAGGTGCGGCAAGAGCTCCAGGCTCTCGTGGAGAAACATGAGAGTTTGGAGCATGACTCGAAGACTCGAGAGTCCAAGCTTGCGTCGGCTCTTGAGAGTGCCAAAGCCGCTAAGGCCGAGGCCCAAAAGGCCCTCCAGGAGATCGGGGCAGTAAAGAAAATAGCGGCGGGTAAGGCATTCTTCATGCAAAGCAAGCATGTAAAAGTGAATTACCTGTTACTTACCCGAATTCGGAGCTCTCCAGGAGCGTTCGTAGATCTGCCCCGTAGCGTGTTCGATGCTGCCGCGTTCTATAGAGCCGAGGAGGGGAGCTCGACGGAGAAGGTATTCTGGTCTCAGTATGCTGAGGCCGGACATCCGGTGCCCCTGAGCGACCAGCTGAAGCAGCTGGTCGAGCTCCACAAGGTGGCCAAACAGGCCATGAAGGGCCTCATAGTTCGGCTGTGGCCCAAAGAAGTCGTGCCTGGGAGCTACTTCGGCCTGGTGCGGCGGCTGGTGGACGCTTGTCCATGGGTTGAAGTCATCAAGCACTCCGCCTGCATTGAAGGTGCCCGTCGGGCCCTTGCCCGTGCTAAAGTGCACTGGGGCAGGATGGACGCAGAGAAGCTTGTGACGGATGCGCCACCGCCGGGCAAGGAGTATCGCACGCCCGAGATGTATTATAAGGGTGTCCTGAAGGGTGCCCGCATTATTGCGGGTGAATGCTCCAAAGACATAATTTTTGAGTAGACCCGCATCTTGTTATCCTGTGCGCTGAAAACTTTGTTCATATGCGCTAAGCAACGCTTGTTAATTTAAAATATTACCTTCTGTGCGGCCGTTTATCAAACCTGAGAGATGGCAAGTCGTTGGCTTCGGCCCCCATGCCACGAGTGCTGGGGTGTTCGGGATAAACTTGAGCGCTCATGTTCCCATTTTTGGGTCCTTCTAGGGAGGCGCTCAACACAACGAACGAGGCAATCGGACTTATAATGCTTGAACACTCTCACTTAGCCATAGAATTCTATAATTTTAAATTTCGGCGAAGCTCCTAGTGTTCGGAAGGCCGAATTCGGGGCGCTATCCACGCCTGGGCCAGACAAAGCAGGTTCCTCGCTCTAAGCGGCATAAGTCTTTAGGGACTCGAAAAAACCTCTCGAACAGCGACCGGCCCTCGCCCCATCATGACGGTCAGTTTTAGCTTTCTCCACTGAGGTGCTCACCCAGCTCAACTGGGGCACAATCACAGTGGTTCTCCCGGCGCTACCTTAGCCGATATAACGGAACGTAAGGTACCAAAACATGGGAGCCGGGCAAACCCAACTATTGCCCCAAGACATGATTTAGAGCCGATGCATATAATGCTATAAGTTCGGGGTGCTGCACTTGTGAAAGTGTTCGGACTTATCACACCATAATTTGGGGGACTTAAGCCCCTGGTGTATTTAGCTGTACCAAAGCGTACGGATGCAACATGTCATAGGTGAACATATGTATAAAAAGGGAATGCAATTATAGGCAAAAAGCGATGCATTGTTTATTCAAAAAATATTGCGATGGGTGCAGAACGATACAAATAGTGCGATAAGCAAGGGGTCGGACTATTTAACATGTCCCCCTCCAGGGGTAGGCTGCGGAATGGTGCATAAAACAAGTATAATGCTCGTAATGGAGACCACCTGGATACTCGTCGTAGCTTTCCTGCGTCCCTGGCTGTTGCATCGTGAGTTCGGCAGGTCTACTGCTGGACAGGGCTTCTGGGAAACGAAGTCCTGAGGATAAGAGAAAAAAGAAGAAGAAAAAGGAATATGATGACCCAATTGGGAGCCCCCGGTGCGGTTGAGCCGTACTCTGGGCCTGCCGTGGTCGTGCCCCTCCCCCTATGCCCATGTACGTGTAGTACAGGTCTTGCAATTTTGCGAGGGCTGGGGTTGGGGCCGCATTGCTATGCGTGCTCGGAACGTGCCAGGTGGTCTTGTTGTAGGCTACTCCGGGCGCTGGACGGTGTCCGGTCGCTTAACGGCCGGATTCGAGAATTGCCTTAAGAGGCTGCTCTGCACTTCCGCCACGAGAGCCGCTGTATGCTCCTTCGTTTGGAGAGAGCGTTCAGTGTTTCCGTTGACCGTGATGACTCCTCGAGGGCCTGGCATCTTGAGCTTGAGGTATGCATAGTGCGGCACCGCATTGAACTTTGCAAATGCGGTTCGTCCGAGCAGTGCATGATAGCCGCTACGGAACGGGACTATGTCGAAGATTAACTCCTCGCTTTGGAAGTTATCCGGGGATCCGAAGACCACTTCAAGTGTAACTGAGCCTATACAATTGGCCTCTACACCTGGTATGACGCCTTTGAAGGTCGTCTTTGTGGGTTTAGTCCTTGAGGGGTCTATGCCCATCTTGCGCACTGTATCCTGATAAAGTAGGTTCAGACTGCTGCCGCCGTCCATCAGGACTCTAGTAAGGTGAAATCCGTCAACGATTGAGTCCAAAACCAATGTGGCGAATCCGCCATGACGGATGCTAGTGGGATGGTCCCTTCGATCAAAAGTGATCGGGCAGGAGGATCACGGATTGAACTTTGGGGCAACTGGCTCCATCGCATATACGTCCCTGAGCGCACGCTTCCGCTCCCTTTTGGGTATATGGGTTGCGTATATCATGTTCACCGTCCGCACTTGTGGGGGGAAACCCTTCTGTCATCTATTGTTCGGCGGCCGGGTCTCTTCCTCGTCATCGCTATGCGGCCCCTGGTCATTATTTTCGGCAATTAACTTGCCTGCCTGCTTGAATACCCAACAATCCCTGTTGGTGTGATTGGCTGGCTTTTTGGGGGTGCCGTGTATCTGGCACAAGCGATCGAGTATCCGGTCCAAATTGGACGGGCCCGGAGTAGTTCTTTTAAATGGCTTTTCCCGCTGACCGGGTTTAGAGCCTCTGAATCCGGCGTTGACTGCCGATCTTTAGTAGTATCGCCGTTAATGCGGCGTTTGTGCTTATTGCGACGCGACCTGCCATTGCTGTCCTTGGTATCCGGACTACCAGAATTTTTGGTGAGGTTGTTACTGCGGGCTAGCGAGCTGTCCTCTCCCGCACAGAAGCGGGTCATGAGTGATGTGAGGGCTGCCATGGATTTCGGCTTTTCCTGCCCTAGGTGCCGGGCAAGCCACTCGTCGCGGATGTTGTGTTTGAAGGCTGCAAGGGCCTCTACATCCGGACAGTCGACGATTTGATTTTTCTTGGTCAAGAACCGTGTCCAGAATTGTCTGACCGATTCGTCTGGCTGCTGAATTATGTGGCTTAGGTCATCGGCGTCTGGTGGTTGCACATACGTGCCCTGGAAGTTATCAAGGAATGCAGCTTCCAGGTCCTCCCAACATCCAATTGATTCTGCTGGCAAGCTGTTGAGCCAATGCCGAGCTGGTCCTTTAAGCTTGAGTGGGAGGTATTTGATGGTGTGAAGATCATCACCGCAGGCCATGTGGATGTGAAGGAGATAGTCTTCGATCCAAACCGCGGGATCTGTTGTGCCATCGTAGGATTCAATGTTCACGGGTTTGAACCCTTCGGGGATTTGATGATCCATTACTTCATCTGTGAAGCATAGTGGGTGTGCGGCGCCTCTGTATTGGGCTATATCATGACGTAGCTCAAGCGAGCTTTGTCTACTGTGTTCGGCCCGGCCCGAATAGCTGTATCCGGCGCGATGGTTGTCGTCGCGTATCGTGGGGCAGCCACGTGATCCGTAGATTGATCTTGATTGTCTTGCCTTATCCTCCAATATGTCTCGCAAGTCCGGCGCACTTCCCCGTGGCTTTGTACTTTTCGAGCGATGCTAGGGTGCGGCTTTAGTGGAGGGCCTAGAGGCCTCTCTGTCGCGGCCACGAGGTGGCCGGTCGGCCGTATTGTGCGCTGGTGATGTAGGTTTATATGCTTCCTCCTCTAATCGGGGCAGCAACTTGCGTTTGGGGTAGCTTTTGGAGGGGCGTTCGAGTTCGTACTCTTCGGCCGTCAGGACTTCAGTCCATCTGTCGGCTAGCAAATCTTGATCAACTCTAAGTTGTTGTTGCTTTTTCTTGAGGCTGCTTGCCGTGGCCATAAGCCTGCGTTTGAAACGCTCTTGTTCGACGGGATCCTCAGGCACGACAAATTCGTCGTCGTCGAGGCTTGCCTTGTCTCTTGAGGGAGGCATGTAATTATCGTCCTCTACCTCTTCGTCTACCGCTCTCTCGCGAGGGCTGGCTTCTCCATCCTCCTGTGCTGAATCTTGCTGGAGGGGGTTGTCTTCGGCACTGTCCGGGGTTTTATTGTCTCCGGAGCCAGAATCTCCATTTTTGCTATGGCGGGATTTAGAGCGGCGCCGCTGACGCCGACGCTTAGGCTGTTTCTTGGAGGGGTCATCCTCCGCTGTTCCATCGCCATTCCCATCCTTTGGGGTGTCCACCATATATATGTCGTATGACGAGGTGGCTTTCCAGTTCCCCATAGGCACTGGTTCTTGGTCATCTCCGGCATCGTCGTCCATACCGTCGATGTCTTCGGAGTCGAAGTCTAACATGTCGGTTAAGTCGTCGACAGTGGCTACAAAGTGGGTGGTGGGTGGGCTTTGAATTTCTTCGTCGTCCGCATCCCAACCATCCTGACCGTGATCCGGCCAGGGCTCTCCTGATAAAGAGAGATATTTTAGCGAATTCAGGATATCGTGGAAAGGCGGGTGCTGAAAGATGTCCGCAGCGGTGAACTCCATGATCGGCGCCCAATCGGATTCAGTTGGTACGGGCGCGGGAGGTTCGGAGTCTGGCGAGGAGTCCGGCACCTCGAAGTCACGAGCTTCACAAGGGACAAGGTAGGTATTCGGCTCCATCGCTGTAGAGGTAGCAGCCCCCGAGGCGGTGTCTAGCCACCCATCCTCGATCGGCGCAGTCGGCTCCGAGTTAAGGGTCGGAGCGGACTCTTGTGCGGCCTCCAGGGCATAGTCCGGCAGCAGAGCTAAATCATGCCCATCATGACAGTGCGGCGCGCTCGGCTGCGGCTCGAATCCGTCGAAGATCAAGTCTCCGCGGATGTCGGCCGTATAGTTCAAGCTTCCAAATCTGACCTGATGTCCAGGGGCGTAGCTTTCGATCTGCTCCAGATGGCCAAGCGAATTGGCCCGCAGTGCAAAGCCGCCGGATACAAAGATCTGTCCGGGGAGAAAATTCTCATCCTGGACCGCGTCATTGTTGATGATCGAAGGAGCCATAGAGGAACTCTCAATGAAAGCACCAATGTCGGTGTCAATACCGGCGGATCTCGGGTAGGGGGTCCCGAACTGTGCGTCTAGGCGGATGGTAACAGGAGACAAGGGACACGATGTTTTTACCCAGGTTCGGGCCCTCTCGATGGAGGTAAAACCCTACTCCTGCTTGATTGATATTGATGATATAGGTAGTACAAGAGTAGATCTACCACGAGATCAAGGAGGCTAAACCCTAGAAGCTAGCCTATGGTATGATTGTTGTGTGTCCTACGAACTAAAACCCTCCGGTTTATATAGACACCGGAGAGGGCTAGGGTTACACAGAGTCGGTTACAATGGTAGGAGATCCACATATCCGTATCGCCAAGCTTGCCTTCCACGCCAAGGAAAGTCCCATCCGGACACGGGACGAAGTCTTCAATCTTGTATCTTCATAGTCTTGGAGTCCGGCCAATGATGATAGTTCGGCTATCCGGACACCCCCTAGTCCAGGACTCCCTCAACGTGCATGCACACAAGCTCGGCCGTAGAATGCACGTGAATAACACATGCATGCACACACACTCAACTGCATGGAGGCGTGCGCCATCCGCGGCGACGTCCGGTTCGTCGTGCTACGGCAAAGCTCACACGCAACGGCGCATACGCATCTCTTGCAGCACCTCTTTGTCGTCGTTTCTCAACTACTAGTCGGAGACGAAGACGACCACAGCCTCAGCCTTAGAGCTAGCACCGATGGAAAAACACGCATGCTGCACGCACACGAGCACATACGGAGTGCCCACGATGTGGTGGTGGTGCGTCCCCAGTCGCCTCTACTCCTTCTGCGCACGTTGTCTATCAACGCGGCTGCATGCTAATGATGATGTGGGTGAGATCTTCTAGGACTCAGATGATGGCGATGAAAATTATGAGACACAAGGTGACGTACACCGTCAAGGTCCACGGTCAAGGGGGTGCTAGCAAGTGCTTAGATGTGCTTAGAGCAAGTACAATAGAGCTGAGTCAGCGGGCTATAAGGAATAAACAGTAGTAGTATATTTCTGCTTAGTTGGAGGAAATAGAAGAGGAGAGAGAAGGTAAGTTGGCTCTTCGTGAAGAGCCAGCTCTAGCACGTGCTCCTAGGCACTTTGTAGTACATGTTGACTATAAGATGGGCTGTAGGCTTATAGCCAGCAGCTGGCTATACTATTAATGCTCTTTAGATGAGGTGCTAAGTGCATTAAATGGCTTAGTAACTCAAGTGTTCAATGCATAGGTGCTTAGTTTATTGGTACCACATCATATTTTATGCCTACGTGGCAGGCTTAGCAGCTATACATGGTGGAGCACTGGGAGAGGCCAAGGCTGGTCATAGTGGGGAGTAACTTGTACTGTAACATATTACTATGTTACTCTAAACATCTCTCTAAACCGGAAAGGAGGGAGTAGTAACATACACTAGTGTCATATGCAGAGTATGGGAGCACATGATATTTCCCCGTCCGGACCGATCCCAAGTTGGCTTCTCACCTTCTTGGCCCAACAAAAACCCCTCCCCCCTCCCACGCGCGCTTCCCACCTGGCGCCAGCTGAGCCTGCCGCTCCACATTGATGGCAAGTCAGGGCGACGCGACCTCTCACTGCTTCCGCCGTTGAAGCGGCACGCCGACCGAGGGCACCGCCCGCTGCACGCCTGGCATTTCAGACTACACAGTGGATAGTAACTTTTAGAGCAAGTAGTACTATAATTAGATGACATAAGTAGGCTATAAGGATTTAAATATAGTATTTGTGCTTAGTTGAAGGAGAGAGAAGAGGAGAGAGAAGAGAAGCGGATTGTAAACGTGTAGCCGGTTGTACTCCAATATACTCTACTTTGTGAGACAAAAGGTGGGGCCATTATTAATGATATTGTATTTATTCTAAAGGGACTAATGGAAGACGCCTTAATTACTCCCTTTTTTTAGACAAACCTTGGTGGGGCTATTATTGACTTTTTTTGAGCTATTATTGACTTGGACGTGGGGTTTGGGGGCCAAAGGCCTACTATTATACTCTGACCTAACATGCTCTACCCTAGCCGCCGCTGTATCATATGGTTTCGCACCGTTCCAGATCTTAGAGCCGCCACGCAATTCTTCTCCAGCCCTCCTTCCGGCGTGCACCGCGAGAAGGGACAGCAGTCCTCCGAACCCCGCCTTTCGTGATCCTGTAAGGGAGAGGGGCGATCAGGTTTTTGGGGAGCATGTCGTGGTTCTAAGTCTAACAGTAGAGTGGGGGGTAGGTATGGAGAGGCAAGGTCCTAGCTATGGAGAGGTTGTAAACACAAGCGATGTACGAGTTCAGGCCCTTCTCGGAGGAAGTAAAAGCCCTACATCTCGGAGCCCTGAGGCGGTCGAGTGGATTATGTGTATAGGTGTTACAAGAGTGCGAACCCTTCTGCCTGTGGAGGGGGGTGGCTTATATAGAGTACGCCAGGACCCCTGCCAGCCCACGTAATGGAGGGTTTAAAGTTTATTAAGTCTGGGGCGTTACTGGTAACGCCCCACATAAAGTGCCTTAACTATCATTAAGTCTATTCAATTACAGGCCGTTGCAGTGCAGAGTGCCTTCTGACCTTCTGGTGGTCGAGTGTATCTTCATGGTCGAGTGAATCTCCATGGTCGAGTCCTTCTGGTCAGTCGAGTGGGTTCCTCGTTGGTCGACTGGAAGGTGATCTCTTCTAAGGCTATCCCTGGGTAGGACATTCAGGTCAGGCCTATGACCCTACCCTAGGTACATGAATCCATCATTAGCCCCCGAATGGATTGAGGCTTGAATGAGGAAGGAGTTGATGCTGTTTCCGATTGACTTTTGCATACTGGCTATGCGTCGTTCTGGATTAAGATCTTCTTTGTTGATAACGAGCAACTTTTCTTCAGTCGACTCGATCCATTCTTGTCTTTCGTCGAGTGATCTTTTAGACTTTGCTGGTTCCTGAGCGACGGATCGCAGGAAATCTCGCGTCTGACAGACCGATCTGCCGTTCGCGGATTCCACGGGATACGAAATTTGGGGGAGCGCATGAAGCGGAACGAACCGTGGCGCTCGGACGGGACGGGACATAGACGCCTCGATCTCCGTGCCGCTTTTTCTGCCACATATCGTGTCGATGCAACTGTTTCGGGATATGATTAGGTTGCTTGGGTCCACCTGTCATCCACTCGGAAGGGATGTTATAAATGCAACCAGCGAGGGTTTTCTGAACAGTGCTCCATTCTTTCTCTTCTGCTCTCCTCGTCTCCGCCCAACGCGCTCGCTTTCGCCCCCGCAAAGCTCTTCCACGCGCACCTCGCCGGCAGCCATGGTCAAGGAGAAGACGGCGGCGCTGGAGTGCGCAAAGAAGGCGTCGGCGACGGAGAAGGCGTCGGCGGCGGAGAAGGCGAAGGGGAGATCCACCAGCCGCAGTGGGTCTTCCTCGAGATCCCGCCTGCCGAAGGGCTAGGTCCAGGGAGATTGGATCCAGTCGACCATCAGGGAGAAGGATCTCCTCGACATGGCCGACGACGGGCTGATCCCCCATGGCGCCGCAAGACTTCCAGGAAAAGAGTGGCAACCTCAGCCGGAAGAGGGTGAGTGTGTGCTCCTGGCCACTCATATTGATCGAGGATTTTCTTTGCCACCGAGCATTTTCTGTCGTGGTTTTTTGAACTTCTTTGGAGCCCAACTCCACCACTTTACTCCGAACTCCATCGCGTATCTTGCTGCGTTCGTATCCATGTGCGAGAGTTTCCTGGGCTGTCGACCGCACTGGGGCTTGTTCAAGCACATCTTCACGTGTCATTCTCAGACCGTGAAGAAGGCGAGTCCAGGTGATGAGAAGACCCAAGTTGTCCAAATGTGCGGGGGTCTGGGAATTCAAGTGAGGAACAAGAGCACCTTCCCAGCTATGACGTTTCCCGAGTCGGTCAAGGGCTGGCAGTCGACTTGGTTCTACTGCCAGAACGAGCTGACGCCGGGGCAGTCGAGTGGACTCCCCCCATTCACCATGAGTCGTGTGAACAAGCCCTCCTCTCTGAAGGTGGTTCCGGAGGAGAGGGCTGATGTGAAGATGTTGATGGATCGCGTGGTGCAGTTGGTTCGGGACATCGTGACTGGCATGGACCTTCTGGAGGTTTTCCTTCGGCGGCGGATCCAGCCTCTTCAGTTCCGGAGCCATGGCATGTGGTTGTACTGCGAGACTGAAGACGAGACTCGAGTCCACCCGGAAGCAGTCGATGACGCCACGGTGGAAAGATGGATGGCCGCGGTCACTGGGAACAAGGATAATCCCCGTGGATCCAGGAGGATTCCCCCACTTGACCATCACACCGTTCCAGATAAGGTATATTTGCTCTGCCTTCCATTGTGTATTTGTCAAATTTGTTTCTGTATGTTCTGCGACTTGGTCGACTGATCTCTGTCTTGACGTCTTGCAGGCCCTGACCGACCTGTATTCAATGCCCAATGGAGCTCAGGCTCTGACTGAGGAGGGAGAAGCCAGCGGGGGCGAGAGCCAGGAGGAGTGGGATTCAGACGCTGCCGAAGATGACGATGATGACGACGACGATGATGAGGACGAAGAGGAGGAGGAGGAAGAGGTTGCACCACCGCGCTCGGAAAGGCGGTCGAAGCTTGTCCATGACCCCGCGACTGAACGCGGTAAGGGGGTGGCGACTGCCTCGCAGTCGACCAAACGCCCTCGGACCGCTTCTCCGGTGCCGAGTGAAAGGGCTCCGAAGCAGTCGAAGGTGGCTCCGCCGAAACCCACCAAGCTCCTGCCGAAGATGAAGGTGTCCATCCCCACCATATCCGGGTAAACATGTTACTTGAGTTCTCTTGTTTTGTATAAGCTTTATCTCTGGTTGATACTTGAGTTGGTCGACTGACTCTTTGGAACTTCAGTGCTGCAACTTCTGAGACCTCAGGCAAGGCTGACGACCATGAGATGGAGGACGCAGCAACCTCAAATCCTGGTACTATACTCTCAATTCTGTCCTTAGTCGACTGACTCATGATTTCTAACTTTGATTCTTTTTCTGAAGCTCCACCCCATGACATTATCACCCTTCCTGAAGATGATGATGATGAGGATGAAGAACCGCTGAGGCACAGGATGAGCAGGAAGACGTCTACTGGTAAGGCAACCCAGGATGCGACGGCGCCCGAGACTGTGGTCACGGAAGGGGAGAACCTCACTCGACACACCATGTCTTTCGCGGTGCCGTTGACGAGTGCTCATCCCACTTCGTCGAGTGCTGCACAACCTTCGCTCTTCACAACACATCATGTCCCAGAGGACCAAGCCAGTGCTGCTAAGGAGGCAATACGTCAAGCGGGGATCATGATGGAGCAGGTGAAGGTCGTCCGGGATGCAAGCCAAGCAGCTTATGACGCTAGCTCCGCCCTTCAAAGCAATGTTCAGGTCAGTCGACCACCGCCTGTTCTGTTAGGATATGCTATCAAAACTTTTTCTTTCTGATTTCTGAAATCCAAAGCAATCACCCAGTGGATGTGTCGATAAAAAACTCTGTGTTGGCGGGGGCACGCTGAGTGCACCCGCTGGGTGTAGTCCCCAAGGCTAAGGTCGACTGCTGGCAGTCGGCCTTAGGCTTTATAAGTAAAGGTTGTTCATCATTCGATTTGATCGAATGGTTTCCGACTTGTCGACTGGTCGATTCTGTCTTGAACAGAATTAGTGGGGGCACGCTGAGTGCACCCACTGGGTGTAGTCCCCGAGACTGTGGTCGACTGCTTGCAGTCGACTACAGTCTGAAGAGCACATCTCTTTTTTTTGGGGTCGACTGGTCGACTCTGTCTTGAACAGAACTAGTGGGGGCACGCTGAGTGCACCCACTGGGTGTAGTCCCCGAGACTACGGTTGAATGCTTGCATTCGACTGTAGTCTTAGAAACGTATGATTTTTCCCTATCCACTCGGAAGTGAATCATCTTTGATATTTTGTCGATTGGTTCTTCGTAGAAATCTTGTGACCTTGCGGCTCGCTATACGGAACTGGAGCAGAAGCACATTCAGCTCGAGCTGGATCTGAAGCTGGTGCAGGAGAATCTGACGAAGGCGAAGGAGGAGACCAAAGGTATGTTCGGTGAGACCTCGATGACTCCTTTTTCCTTCCATTTGTTTCAAAATCTGACTTTGCTGTAACTTGCAGACAAGGTGCGGGAGGCCCAGAAGAAGAAGGACCTTGAGCTAGCTGAGAAGACCAAGCTTGCTGACGAGAAGTTAGCTTCAGTCACCAAGCTTGAACAGGAAAATACCAATCTGAGAACTGCTCTGGCGATTGCCTCCAAGGATGTCGACCGACTGAAAGCTGACAAGACTACCCTGACTAAGAAGATCAACCAATTGACTGGGAAGAAGAATGACCTGGAAGGCTTCCTGGGTGGTCTTGCCAAGAAATTGTTCCTTATGCTCGAAGGTAATCTTTTTCACTCGACCAACATTTTCAACTGTGACGCTTCCATTCAACCATTGTCTTGATTTGGCGTTTTGTCCTTGCAGAATTCTGTCGGAACTTTGAAGAAGAGACTAGCCAGTTGGAGCCGAACCTTGACCCTGTCAATTCTCCGGTGAATGATGAAGTTGCCATGAATGTCTTCCGACTGGAGTCTCGCGTTGCAGCTGTCGTGGACTATCTTGCAAGGCTGAAGGCCGCCACTTCTCGCATCGACTCGACGCTTTGGCCCGGGGCGACACTTCAGAATGACCTCGAGTCGTTGATAGCTCGACTAAACGCGGTCCCCGACCGTGTGCAAGAGTGGAAGAAGTCCTCGGCTCGGTGTGGCGCAGATGTTGCCCTGTGTCTGGCCCGAGTCCACTGCAAGGACGCGCGAGAAGAGAAGCTGGCGGCTCTCCGAGTGGCCAACACCAAGAAACACGACTTCAGATCCTTCATGGAAACTTTCATCGCTGCTGCTACCCGGATCACAGACGGGATCGACCTCGACGAGTTTGTTGCTCCTTCCAGCCCTCCACAGGAGGGGTAAAAAACTTTCTTTAAGCCCGACACTTTAAATTTGCCTCGGTATGCCGAGTGGAATTGTAACCGGTAAACCTTAACAGGCTTAGTGCCTGAGCACTCTCGGTTCCTTTAGGTATCGACCTAGGATTTGATGTTTGGATATGATTGCTCCTGGTTCGAATTGTCCTTTGCAGGTTCACAGCAAGATGTCCACTACAGTCGACTTATTCCTTAGGCGAGCACTGGGCTGCAGCTAAGCCTCCGAGTGAGAGGTTTGCTCTTCACTCGGTAGGATTTTTATACCTTAGGCGAGTGCTGGGCTGCAGCTAAGCCTCCGAGTGAGAGGTTTGCTCTTCACTCGGTAGGATTTTTTATAACTTAGGCGAGCGCTGGGCTGCAGCTAAGCCCCCGAGTGAGAGGTTTGCTCTTCACTCGGTAGGATTTTTTATAACTTAGGCGAGCGCTGGGCTGCAGCTAAGCCCCCGAGTGAGAGGTTTGCTCTTCACTCGGTAGGATTTTTTATAACTTAGGCGAGCGCTGGGCTGCAGCTAAGCCCCCGAGTGAGAGGTTTGCTCTTCACTCGGTAGGATTTTTTATAACTTAGGCGAGCGCTGGGCTGCAGCTAAGCCCCCGAGTGAGAGGTTTGCTCTTCACTCGGTAGGATTTTTTATAACTTAGGCGAGCGCTGGGCTGCAGCTAAGCCCCCGAGTGAGAGGTTTGCTCTTCACTCGGTAGGATTTTTTATAACTTAGGCGAGCGCTGGGCTGCAGCTAGGCCCCCGAGTGAGAGGTTTGCTCTTCACTCGGTAGGATTTTTTATAACTTAGGCGAGCGCTGGGCTGCAGCTAAGCCCCCGAGTGAGAGGTTTGCTCTTCACTCGGTAGGATTTTTTATAACTTAGGCGAGCGCTGGGCTGCAGCTAAGCCCCCGAGTGAGAGGTTTGCTCTTCACTCGGTAGGATTTTTTATAACTTAGGCGAGCGCTGGGCTGCAGCTAAGCCCCCGAGTGAGAGGTTTGCTCTTCACTCGGTAGGATTTTTTATAACTTAGGCGAGCGCTGGGCTGCAGCTAAGCCCCCGAGTGAGAGGTTTGCTCTTCACTCGGTAGGATTTTTATAACTTAGGCGAGCACTGGGCTGCAGCTAAGCCCCCGAGTGGAAGTCTGGCTTACCACTCGGTAGGATTTTTTATAACTTAGGCGAAACGGATTCGCGGCTAAGCCTCCGAGTGGAAGTCTGGCTTACCACTCGATAGGATTTGTACAAACTTAGGCGAAACGGATTCGCGGCTAAGCCACCCGCTGGGGGAAAAAGTGACAAAAATTATGAAGGAATTATGGCACTATTATTTCGAGATCCATGAACTACAGAAGTATTTTATTACAACTCATCCGAGTGGAAAACTTTTAAGTGTAAAACGGGCAGAGCAGATCCGCATTCCAAGCTCGGGGCTCTTCGATGTTGTGTTCGACGTTGTAGAGACGGTATGCCCCGTTGTGGAGAACTTTGGTGACGATGAAGGGTCCTTCCCAAGAAGGAGCGAGCTTATGCTGTTTCTGCTGATCCACTCGGAGAACTAGATCTCCTTCTTGGAAGGCTCAACCCCTCACATTCCTGGCGTGAAAGCGACGCAAGTCTTGTTGATAGATGGTCGATCGGATCAGAGCCATCTCCCTTTCTTCCTCTAGAAGGTCGACTGCGTCTTGACGCGCTTGCTCAGCTTCTGCTTCGTTGTAGAGTTCAACTTGAGGAGCATTGTGAAGAAGATCACTCGGCAAGACTGCTTCAGCTCCATAGACCAAAAAGAATGGAGTTCTTCCAGTCGACCGATTGGGTGTGGTCCGCAAACCCCAAAGCACCGAAGGAAGTTCGTCGACCCATGCTCCAGCCGCGTGCTTGAGATCACGCATCAGTCGGGGTTTTAAACCCTTGAGGATTAAGCCATTGGCTCGCTCCGCTTGTCCATTCGACTGGGGGTGAGCGACTGAAGCGTAGTCGACTCGTGTGCCTTGAGCGTTGCAGAAATCCTTGAATTCTTCCGAGTCAAAGTTCGACCCATTATCCGTAATGATGCTGTGCGGGACTCCATATCTGAACGTCAGCTCCCTGATGAAGGTAACTGCAGTACCGGTGTCAAGATTCTTGATTGGTTTAGCCTCGATCCACTTTGTGAACTTGTCGACTGCGACCAGTACGTGCGTGAAACCACTTCGACCTGTTCTCAAGGGATCGACCATGTCCAACCCGAATACTGCGAACGGCCAGACGAGTGGAATGGTCTTCAGAGTTGATGCGGGCTTGTGTGACATATTGGAGTAGAACTGACATCCTTCGCACTTGTCCACTATTTCCTTTGCCATCTCATTCGCCCTTGGCCAGTAAAATCCAGCTCGGTATGCTTTGGCTACAATGGTCCGAGAGGACGCATGGTGACCACAGGTCCCCGAGTGGATATCATTAAGAATGATTCGACCTTCTTCTGGCGTTATGCATTTTTGACCCACCCCAGTCGGGCTTTCTCTATACAGCTGTCCTTTGATAACGGTAAAGGCTTTGGATCGACGGACGATCTGCCGAGCCTCTTCCTCATCCTCTGGGAGCTCTTTTCTCAGGATATATGCGATATAGGGAATTGTCCAGTCGGGAGTGACCACCAAAACCTCCATGACCAAGTCGACCACTGCTGGGACCTCAACCTCAGTCGGATCTGTGGCACTCTTGGGCTGTGGAGCTTCCTCTGTGAAGGGATCTTCTTTAACTGACGGAGTGTGTATATGCTCCAAAAACACACCACTCGGAATGGCTTCTCTTTTGGAACGTATCTTTGCCAGATCATCTGCTGCTTGATTTTTCAGTCGGGGGATGTGATGGAGCTCCAACCCCTCAAACTTCTTTTCCAGCTTCCTCACTGCATTGCAGTATCCAGTCATGGCTGGGCTTCTCACGTCCCACTCCTTCATCACCTGGTTGACCACTAAATCTGAATCGCCATAAACCATCAAGCGACGGACGCCGAGTGAGATGGCCATGCGCAATCCATATAAAAGGGCCTCATACTCTGCCTCATTGTTGGAGGAACCAAAGTGAATCTGGAGCACATATCTAAGCTTATCTCCTCTGGATGAAACCAGAACAACCCCAGCACCAGAACCATTCAGCATCTTAGAGCCATCGAAGAACATGGTCCAATGCTCCGAGTGAACTTCAGTCGGCTGTTGTTGTTCAATCCACTCGGCGAGGAAATCTGCTATTGCCTGGGACTTAATGGCTTTCTTTGCCTCAAACTTGATATCAAGGGGAAGAAGTTCAATCGCCCATTTCGCCACTCGACCAGTTGCATCTCTGTTGTGCAGAATCTCTGATAGTGGGGCGTTGCTGACGACTGTGATAGAATGATCAGAGAAATAATGAGCAACCTTCTTTGTGGTCATGTATATTCCATACACAAGCTTCTGATAATGAGGATATCTCTGCTTGGATGGAGTCAAGACTTCAGACAAATAATACACCGGGCGCTGAACTTTGAAGGCTTTTCCTTCTTCTTCCCGCTCGACCGTAAGTACTGTACTGACGACTTGTCCTGTGGCTGCAATATAAAGCAATAGAGGTTCTTTGCTGATTGGAGCAGCAAGCACCGGCTGGGTGGAGAGCGGAGCTTTTAGCTCGGCAAACGCTGCATCAGCTTCTGGAGTCCACTCGAACTTGTCTGCCTTCTTCATCAGTCGGTAAAGAGGCAATGCCTTTTCACTGAGTCGTGAGATGAATCGACTTAATGCGGCCAAGCATCCAGTAAGCTTCTGGACATCGTGCACTCGCACGGGGCATTTCATTCGGAGAATAGTGCCGATCTTCTCTGGATTAGCGTCGATCCCTCGCTCGGAAACGAGAAAACCGAGTAACTTTCCACCAGGAACTCCGAATGTGCACTTCGATGGATTGAGCTTGATATCGTACCTTCTGAGGTTGGCAAATGTTTCGGCGAGGTCAGCAAGCAGGTCGGAACCTTTTCGCGACTTGACGACGATATCATCCATATACGCTTCCACATTCCGACTGATTTGAGTGAGAAGACACTTCTGAATCATACGCATAAATGTGGCTCCGGCATTCTTGAGGCCGAATGGCATGGTGATATAGCAGAAGCACCCGAATGGAGTGATGAAAGCTGTTTTTACTTCGTCGGGTCCATACAGACGGATCTGATGATACCCAGAATATGCGTCTAGAAAAGACAATCTCTCACATCCCGCGGTCGAGTCAACAATTTGATCTATGCGAGGGAGAGGAAAATGATCTTTCGGGCAGGCCCGATTGATGTGCTTGAAGTCAATGCACATGCGGAGTGATTTGTCCTTCTTGGGAACCATGACGACATTAGCGAGCCACTCGGAGTGGTATATCTCTCGGATAAATCCTGCCGCCAACAGTCGAGCCACTTCCTCACCAATAGCTTTTCTCTTCTGGACGGCGGACCGCCGAAGATGCTCTTTGACTGGTTTTGCTGATTTGTCGACTCTGAGGCGATGCTCAGCCAGTCCCCTGGGAACACATGCCATGTCAGCTGGCTTCCATGCAAAAATGTCCCAGTTCTCACGGAGGAACTGGATGAGCGCTTCTTCCTATTTCGGGTCGAGTGTCGTGGAGATGTGGGTCGGGGCTGCATCGGGGTTGGTCGGGT
This sequence comes from Triticum timopheevii, assembly GCA_963921465.1. Taxonomy (NCBI): domain Eukaryota; kingdom Viridiplantae; phylum Streptophyta; class Magnoliopsida; order Poales; family Poaceae; genus Triticum; species Triticum timopheevii. Next base: position 449,699,932 of record OY997272.1, on the reverse strand, counting down.
GAATGTGAACAGGCTTTGTCTCACCAGACGACTGAAATGCAAATTCTGTGGCTGGTTTCTTGGATTGCAACAAATCACTCGGATCTGCGTTTTGCTTGTATTCTTCGAACTCGACCGCTGTCACCTGGGAATCGGCAATCTTCGAGCCCTTCTGAAAGCACTCTTCTGCCTTTTTCCGATCGCCAGTGACAGTGATCACTCCTTTGGGACCTGGCATTTTCAGTTTGAGGTACACGTAACATGGTCGAGCCATGAACCGTGCATAGGCGGGCCTCCCCAAAATGGCGTGGTACGCGCTCTGAAAATCCACAACCTCAAAGGTCAACTTTTCCTTGCGAAAATGTTTTGAGTCGCCAAAAACTACGTCCAGAGCTATTTGGCCGAGTGAGTTGGCTTTCTTCCCTGGTATGACTCCATGGAAACTCATGTTGCTGGTGCTCAGTCGGGACATCGGGATGCCCATTCCTTTCAGTGTGTCTGCATACAACAAGTTCAGCCCACTACCACCGTCCATCAGCACTTTCGTCAGTCGAGTGCCTTCGACAACTGGATCGACCACCAAAGCTTGCCTCCCAGGGGTGGCAATATGAGTCGGGTGATCAGATTGGTCGAATGTGATGGGTGGTTGGGACCATCTCAAATAACATGGTTTTGCTGGGGCAACCATATTCACCTCACGGTTAATGACTTTCAGTCGACTCTTGCTTTCTACATCCGCGAAGATCATCAAAGTGGAGTTGATATGCGGATATTCTTCCTCACTGTCTTCTTTGTCTTCGGCCTTGTCTGACTCCTTCTCCTTGTCCTTAGACTGTTTACCCTGAAACTGCTGGATCAGGAGTCGACACTGTCGAGTGGTATGCTTTGGGTAAATGATGTTGCCCTCTTCATCTTTCTTCGTGTGGATGTGGCATGGCATATCCATCACGTCGTTTCCTTCTTTATCCTTTACTTTCTTAGGATTCCAGGATCCTTTTGGCTTCCCTTTGAACTTTCCCTGAGCCACGGCCAGGGCCTCTCCAGGAGCTGCTGGCTCGGCTTTCCGCTTCTGTTTCCGACTGGAATTTCCCTTCTCCGACTGACTTGGCTTATACTTGCCGCTTCGGAGTCGGTCCTCTTCCTCGCCATTGGCGTACTTGGTAGCAATCTCCATCATTTGACTCAGGGTCATGTCCCCACTTCGACCAAACTTCAGACTCAATTCCCTGTTCTTGACGCCATCTTTGAAAGCACAAACTGCTTGATGATCAGACACATTTTCCACAGTATGGTGCAGAGTGATCCACCTCTGAATGTACTCTCTGAGAGTCTCATTGGTCTTCTGCACACAAACTTGCAGCTCTGTCAAACCAGCTGGTCGCTTGCAGGTTCCTTCAAAAGTTCTGACGAACACTCGGAACAAATCTTCCCAAGTGTAAATACTGCTAGGAGGTAACTGATTCAACCACGCTCTGGCTGAACCTTCCAGCATGAGGGGCAAATGCTTCATGGCCACCTCGTCATTCCCACCGCCAATCTGAACAGCCACTCGGTAGTCCTCAAGCCAAGTTTCAGGCTTGGACTCCCCAGTGAACTTGCTGACTCCTGTCGCCAACCTGAAATTGGGGGGAATCACTGCGGCTCTGATAGCCCTGCTAAAACACTCTGGACCAGAAACATGCACTTGACTGCTCGTGGGTGCATCTCTCTCGGGTCCACCTCGATGGGCTCTGTTCCGGTCGACCAAGCTTTGCACGATAATGGATCGCGCGTCGAAGCCTGGTCCCCTGGGGTCGACTGGAACTCTTCGCCCCGCACTGAACTGACGCCTGTCATCCTGTCACCGAGGAGCGTAAGACCCTTCCCTCGGAGGGGAAACAGGCACTCGACGCCTGTCATCTTGGTCGTGTCGGTCTCCATACCGATCACGCTGGTTGTCGCGCCCTTCCCGCCGCGGAGGCGATCTGGGACTGTGAGCCGACTGAACCGTATTCGCAGTGACGGATCGACTGTGAATTCTGTTGCGCGACTGCGACACGGCTGAGTTCTGGTCCCCTGCTGCTCAGAGCAAATCTCTGATCTGCATCAAGCCTCTCCCAGCTTCCGACTGTGAAGGCTGGATGGACTCTGCTATACGGGTTGCAGCTGCTAAATTCTGAATTGGCGTGCGGTATACCTGAGTCGGCGGGAAGAGTCGACGTCGACTGGCTTCGGGGACTCGTTGCCGCGCGCGCTCGTCGAGTGCTCGCTGAAGGTTCTCCAGACGAGCGCGTTCAGCCACATTGGCCAAACATGCCTCCTCCAAGGCGCGAGCCTCAGGGGTTTCTCCCATAATGGGAGTATGCAGGGCATCCATGTTCCTGCGGCGAAGCTCTTCTCTCTGCAGAGAGTCGAGTGTCTCGGGCTGGTACTCCTCGTGGTCCTGAGCGGGGCCACCTCCACCGCCCACTCCGCCACCATGGGCGAAGCCGGGAGGACTTCGGGGTCCGTCGACCATGAGAATTTCCGCCGCTGGATCACTGCTATCGCATTCGGATGCAGTCTCTACGGAGCCAGTCGACAGATCGAACAGGCCGTAGAGAGATTCGTCGGGCTCGATTGCCGCAACTTGTGCGATGGCCGCCTGGCGAGCCACCGCGTGCTTCACCCACCGCTGAAGCCTCGACCGACCAGAGCGCTTGCGCTGGTGGGAGACCGGACGGGCGACCAATAAAGGAGCCAACCGATAGGGGGCCGACGGTTGCCGCAGCAGAACGCCGTGGACACATGCGCGAAAATGCGTCGCACCGCGGACGGGGAGCGCATCAACGTCGAGTGGAGCCTCCTGGAGCCACGCGGAGTCGTCGGCGACAAAGGTGAGAGCGCCAAGACGGATCTCGCGCCCCTCGACCAAAACTCCAACAGTCATCATGATGAAAGTACTCGGAAATACTGCAACTTCTCCACAAAATCGCTAAAACACCTGCCCCACGGTGGGCGCCAACTGTCGTGGTTCTAAGTCTGACAGTAGAGTGGGGGGTAGGTATGGAGAGGCAAGGTCCTAGCTATGGAGAGGTTGTAAACACAAGCGATGTACGAGTTCAGGCCCTTCTCGGAGGAAGTAAAAGCCCTACGTCTCGGAGCCCTGAGGCGGTCGAGTGGATTATGTGTATAGGTGTTACAAGAGTGCGAACCCTTCTGCCTGTGGAGGGGGGTGGCTTATATAGAGTATGCCAGGACCCCTGCCAGCCCACGTAATGGAGGGTTTAAAGTATATTAAGTCTGGGGCGTTACTGGTAACGCCCCACATAAAGTGCCTTAACTATCATTAAGTCTATTCAATTACAGGCCGTTGCAGTGCAGAGTGCCTTCGGACCTTCTGGTGGTCGAGTGTATCTTCATGGTCGAGTGAATCTCCATGGTCGAGTCCTTCTGGTCAGTCGAGTGGGTTCCTCGTTGGTCGACTGGAAGGTGATCTCTTCTAAGGCTGTCCCTGGGTAGGACATTCAGGTCAGGCCTATGACCCTACCCTAGGTACATGAATCCATCAGAGCACACTCATGTGACTGCTGCCAGCGATGACTTCCTCAATGACAGCCTTCTTCCCCGACCTCGGTAACCTCTTCATCAACGACATGAGTGACAACATCAACCACCTCAGTTCTGCTCCGGCTGTACAATATGTGATTCTGTCCTCCTGGTTTAGTCCGCATCATTACTTTGATGTTTGCAATTGTCGTCATGATCTATTTACTATTGATTCGGATTAAATCTCATACTAAATTGCTCATATATTCAACAATCCAATCCAAAACCTGATCACAGGCAATTTACTCCGAGTTGTTTTGCTACGCTTTTGAAGCCGCCTACTTTTAAGGGGGTGCAATATAAAAGGTGGCGCACAAGAGCAGTATATTGGTTTCAGATCATGTGCTGCTATGACGCCACTAAGGGTAAGCCTGAGGGCGATCTTAATCCTACACAGCAGGAAGCTTTTCAGAACATGGATACCCTCTTCAAAGCCGCCCTGCTGAGTGTTCTTGATGATTCCATTGTGGATTCGTATATGTTGTTTGACAGCGACAAAGACATGTGGGCTGTGCTTGAGGCCACGTTTGGGCCCTCGGGCGCTGGCAACGAGTTGTACGTCATGGAGCAATTCTGTGACTACAAGTTGACTGATGAGCGCTCTGTTGTTCAGCAGACTCATGAGATACAGTCACTCTCTAAGGAACTTGAGTACTTTAAGTGTGTGTTGCCGGACAAATTTGTTGCTGGGACCATCATTTCCAAGCTTCCACCTTCGTGGAACGATTTTGCTACTTCTCTGAAAAACAAGAGACATGAGTTTTCTGTTTTGGATCTCATTAGCACTCTTGATTTTGAGGAGAAGGCGAGAGCAAAAGACACACGTGCTCGGGTCGCCGAGGGAGCTTCTAGTGCCCACATGGTACACGAGAAGAACTTCCAGCCCAACTAGCCCCAAAACAACAAGAACAAATCTCAGGGGAAAGGCAAGTTTGATGCAAAGAACAAGCCGTCACATTCTACCAACTTCAAGAAGAATTCTCATAATGGGAAGGGATACAAACCTCAATTTTGGTAGCACTGCACAAAATTTATATTGCTGCATCTACCTGCTGTCAGCTAACCTCATGGTGTTCCAGGTATTCCTACATTCGTAACTAGGTACAATGACCACCGCAAGATGAAATTAGCTTATTCGTACGTTGACTTGCTGAATGTTGTGCGGAACGATCCTGTCATGTCTGGAGGAGAAATCAAGCAGTGCAGCCGAAGGTGGAAATCAACCAAGGACTTATGAAATTATATGTAATCTTCCTCAGGCAGGTCAGTATCCCCTTCGTCCAGATGATCGTGTTTTGTCATGCCGAGCTATTGATATGTACTACTGTTTTGCAACACCGTTTAAGTATAGCTACTGTTTTCCTATCTTTTCAGATTCAGGACAATGAATAGGATATCAGGGGAACTGCACAATATGGACCCATGTTGAGTCATCTCTATTGCCTCATGTGTTTGCCGCAAATGTGTCAGCATCAATTGCAAGATGAGGCAGCTAGATAGCTGCAGAGTTGCCAACATGCTCAAAGTGCTCGCAACATTGAGAAGAAACAAGCATGCCCAGGAAATTAATGCGTGCGCAGGGAGGCCCTTTGCTCAGAGAAGCATCGATCGATTTTCTTTATTTCCACACCTTCTCACAGTTTTGTATATTGGTTATAGTATGGTGAATCATTGAGATGCATAGACATGCAGAACTTTTGTTCTTCTGAATGTTAGTTTAATGTGAGTGTATGAATCCAGTACTGCATCCTCTAATTTGGTGGATGCACACAGAGAAAATAAATCTCCTTAATTTACTCCATAACCACCCTATTAAATAGGCCTAGTAACAAACCAGGCACATGCAGTGGCCGGCGGGCACATGCATCCTGCATGCATGGCCAGTCATGCAGCAACGCAAAAGAAGAGAGCGGTTCTTGGGAAAAAGCGAGTAGTTAGTGCAGCGGGCCTTATAAACATGAACAGCTCGCTCTCCCGCTTCCATCTCCCCACCCAATTCCCCCCGCTCCCCAATCTTCCTCACTCGTCCAGAAAACCCCGCTTACCTTCTTCCTCACTTGTACAGAAAACGCCTACTCCTCTTCTTTCACTCCTACAGAAATCCCCAGCCCTCCTTCTTCCCCACTTGCATTGCCACTAGGCTCGTCTCTGGCTACTCTGCTCAAACCCGTGAGCTCGGCGCGACGCCCACAAGGAAAATGGAGTCGGCTGGCCCCAGCGCCAAGAAGATGAGGCTCCCGCCAGCGGCGACACTGGTTGTAGATCCCGCACCCGGTAGCGCGGGGAGAAGCGGCGAGCCCCCCCCCCCCCCGGATCTGAGGAACCGGTAGAATCTCCGGTGGACCGCATCAGCGATCTCCCGGACGTCATCCTTGAGGAGATAATCTCGCTTCTCCCCACCAAGGATTGCTGCCGCACACAAGTCCTCTCAACTCGGTGGCGCCCTCTATGGCGCACCGCGCCCCTCAATCTCGACTGTCGTCAGATATCTGTCCTTCCTAAATTTGATCTCATCAGAGCCATCGTCTCTTCTCACCAGCAGGGCCCGTTCAATGCCTCTACATCCCGACAAGCTACCTGCTGTCCATACCCGGCAAGGTGGACGCTTGGCTGACATCCCTTGAATTCAGAAAACTCCAGCAGTTTGAGTTCTACCATTACCAAGGAAGTTTCATACCCCGAACATACCAAGAATTTGTGCCCACACCACCGTTGTCCATCTTGCGGTCTTCCTCCTCTCTCCACACTGCCACCTTCGCCTGGTGCCATCCACCAGATGATCTGGTACAAATGCTTTGACTCCCACTGCTAAAAAAACTTTCGCTTGTGGGGGTTTATCTGTCAGAGGCCTCACTACACAGTATCATCCACTCTAGTTGCCCTGCCCTGGAGCGCTTGCTGATTGTTTGGGAATAGAAATCGGTATCAGTTGTATCCAAATAAAGTTGCCTCACCTTAAAAGCATTGGAATTTGTTTTGAAGGACAGCAGCTCATCATCGAAGATGCCCCTTCACTTGAAAGGTTGCTCCTTCATAATTGGTATACACCTTCAGAAATAACTGTCGTCTCTGCGCCCAAATTTGAGACCTTGGGTGTAATTCTTGACCCGTTTAATAATCACAAGGAGTTGGTGTTTGGCTCCTCACCTTTTCAGGTACCGTATATTATCATCTACACATTTGTAATCATATGCTGCATTTTTCATTTATGCGCATAAGTTTTATATCATCTTGGAGTACACTTTGGGTACTAATATTATGTTATATGCTCAATGAAGAGTTCGTCCATTGATAGCCTATCAATGCTGCTGGATTCTGTCAAGATCATATATTTCAGAATGTATAGTTTTGATCTGGACATAATTATTGGCTTGCTGCGATGCTTTCGATCTCTGGAGAATTTATACATAGAGGTGATGATTTCATGCACATTGAAAGCCCGTATATATTGTACTAGAATTAGCTGTTCAGCTGTTGTTCTTTCGACATACTCTTTTTTCAGACCATAACTATTTTCAATCTTCATGTCTACTTAGGCAGAACCACATGGACAAAAACATATAACCAATCGTTGGCGTAATAAGCACAAGGATTTTCTCAGTTCTCATGACATTTGTTTGAGGACAATAACGATGGGATGATATGCATTCAACCAGGCAAACAAAAGCTTTGTCACATTCTTCCTGTTGAATGCGAGGTTACTATTGTCCATGAGGCTTAATTTTTACAGCAAGAGATTTCTCACGGACGAACATGTTGAACAGCAAAAAATGAAGTTTCAGGTGGACAAATGGGCTTCTAAACGTGCTCGGCTTCTATTTACAACAAGTTGTAGACATCCTAAAATAAATTTTCTTGCACAGGATGTTGATTTTATGGATCAGACCGATCCATTTGTTTGTGACTGCAAAAAAGAGTGGTTGGGTTAGATGTTACTGTCATGTTCAATCTGGGTTTTTCTAAAAATTTGATGAACAATTAATCCTTGGGCTTTTTGTACCATTTGTATGCTTGACTTGCATGTTGTTGCCCTCGTACTCCCCTCAACCTGCCACTACACTGCCGCACCTTCCATGGCTGCTGTTCGTTCCCGTCCGAGGCCTTGTCGTCGTTCTCCGCCTTGGTTAGCTCGCTATGCTCGCTGCTGTCTGGTGTTGTCAACATGGTCAACAACCAAGAGGAATCAGGAGATGACTGTACGTGGAGAGGCTAACAGTAGGGACCCACCAGGGTCATTGCATTTCGCAAGCAGGTGCCTCGTTATTACAAGCCAAAACAATACTTCCTCCTAATTGTTTGACAACTAGGTTCCACATCATTGTCAATGTAGTGAATAAACGAGAAAATTACACAACGAGCGGATAACACCAGGGACCCAGCAGCTCGCCCAGTTGTTTTTCAGTTTCACAGACGGAGCTCAACTGCGCGCTGTGCGGGGGTTGTGGCCCGTCTAGCCCACGCTTACGCTTTTATTAAGCACATGACGAGCCCACTTGATATTTTTTTTCTTTCCGAAATTGGCTAGCCCAGTTCTTTTTTTTGAAGAATACCAAAACCGAGGCCTACTTGCTTTTCACAGCCCTGCTGCTGCTGGGCTGCAAATCTTTCAAGACGAGGAGGGATAAGAAATGGGCTTCCCCAGAAAACGGGCTATAAGTTGTAAGAAATGGCTGTAAATTTTTAAACCAAAGCCAACCGGCAATTGCATTAAAATATCATTTTTTCAGGATTTCTCTACTCTCTACTCTTATAAAAAACAAAGCCAACTGGCAATTACATTACAATATCATCTTTTCACCCACAAGATAAACTACTCATACAAATGCATCTTCATGTTCCGTGCAACGAACGGGCATCTTGCTAGTTAAGATTCTAAATTTCATTCATTTTTTTTGCGGAGAATTTTTTTTAATTTTTTTTGATATAATTTTTTGAAAACTATTTTTAACGTGACTCAAAATTTCATGATTAAAAGAGTTCGGACCCCACCGAAATATGCAAAATTTCGTTGAATTTTTTAGCAGTGCCCAGAATATATGGTCTGTAATGCTAATAAAAAGAATATGAGCTTCAAATATCCTTAAGAATTAGCAAATGGGCTATAAATTATTGAAAATAATGGCTAATGGGCTGTATGCTGTTTTTCACAGATTTGGAGGCTGACTTCTGGGCCTACTAGGTTGACGATGACGCTGTCCTAATTTTTTTTTGACGCGTACGCAAGGCTTTGTCAACTTAGTCAACACACAACAGTGACTGTTGGATGTCCATCCAATGGCTGCCGTGTTTCTTCAATCTCTGATCTTCCTGCTCCAGCCGCCCAAACCAGCGCCGGCGGGACTGCCTGCTCCCTCCTCCCGTGGCTGGCTGTGCTGCCGCCAGGCCATCCCTCTAACCACCCACACATCCTGTTATTTTTTGGCGACGTCAGCCTCACCCCGTAGCCGACCAGTCAGCGCTCGTTCTCACCTCAGTGTCGGCATCCGCTGCGGTGGCTTCATCGGCTCCGGGTGGTTCTCTTCCTGGGCCCCACCCTCGTCCACCGCGTTTGTGCTCTCGGCGCGGCGAGGTCAACATGGTCAACAAACAATAGCCATCGGAAGACGCTGACAGTAGGGGCCCACACAGGAAAATGCCTCCTTATTACGTGCAAAGTAATGATTCCTCCACCTGATAGCTGGGACCCACCGGAAGGTCTCTGTATTTCGTGAAAAAAACATTCCCCCCGCTGTCAGCTCGGACCCACCGGAAATGCCTCCTTATTACACACAAAAAAATTGAATACTCCCCCTGCTAGCCGGGACTCACCTTGGTGGGAGGCTGACTTGTGGGCCTACTAAGTTTACGGGGACAGAGGGCTTTGTCAGCTTAGTCAATATGAACGACTCTAGCACCAGTGACCGTACGATGTCCATCCAACGGTCGTAGTGCTTCTTGAACCTCTGGTCTTCGTGCTCCAGCCGCCCAAAGCAGCGCCGGTCGTGCCGCGTGCTCCTGCCTCCCGTGGCCGGCTGTGATACCGCGGAGGCCTCACCGCCCACTACTACTCCCACCTCTGGCCAGGCCATCCCTCTACTCACTCACACCCCCTGTTATTCTGCGGCGACGGCAGCCTCACCCTCGTACTCCTCTTCGCGTGGGCATCCACTGCTGTATCTTCCCGGCTCTGCGTCGTCCCCTTCCTAGGCCTCGCCGTCGTCCATCGCCGTGGTGCTCTCGGCGCGGCGTGGTCAATGTGGTCAACGACCGACTTCCATCGGAAGATTACTATGCATGGAGAGGCTGACAGCTGGGTCCACGGCGGCCGCAAGGAAGTGCCTCCTTATTACGCGCAAAATAATTATTCCTCCACCTGACAGCGGGGACCCACCGAATGGGCCACCATATTTCGCAAAAAAAAAACATTTCCCCCTGAATGCTGGGACCCACCAGCTACATCTTTGCACGCAAGGAAGTGCGTCCGGGCAAAAAAAAACGATTCGCCCCCTTGACTGCTGGGACCCACCAGCTACATCTTCGCACGTAAGGAAGTGCGTCCGAGCAAAAAAACGATTTGCCCCCCTGACTGATGGGACCCACCAGCGACACCTTTACGCAAGGAAGTGCGTCCGGGCAAAAAAATAAATTCGCCCCCCTGACTGCTGGGACCCACCAGCTACATCTTCGCACGCAAGGAAGTGCGTCCGGGCAAAAAAAAACAATTCGCCCCCCTGACTACTGGGACCCACCAGCTACATCTTTGCAGGCAAGGAAGTGCCTGACAGTCGGGACCCACCTGGTCGAAGCGTACGTAGCGTTGTCATTCTGGTCGCGAACATGTACGTACATACTGGTCGATGTAGAGGCGCGCACGTGTCGTAGATGTAGAGGCTCGCACGTGTCGTAGTAGAGGCGCGCACGTAACATGTACACGTACGTACAGCGACGAGGGTGCAATAAAGAAAATACGGCCACGTACGTACATACGGGCAGGGTCTCGAACGCCTACTCGCGCATACGTACATGCCTGGGTCGGAACGAAGAAACAGCGTCGTCGTCGTGTTCATGGGGAGGCAACGGAATGTGTCGTGTTCATCGGGAGGCAACGGAACGCGTGGGAGCCAACCGGTTGGGTCGGAAAGGAATGCGTGGTCATGTTCATCGGGAGGGCTTGGACGGAACAGGCGATGGAAACGAGGCATGGGGTACCGCACAACAGAGGAAACGGCCTTGTGTTCGACCGGCCACGTTTGAAACAGGGTCCTGTTGATCGGGAGGGGCCTGGTGTACCGCAAAACAGAGGAAACGGACCTCTTACGGTCGAAACAGGGGTCCTGTTGATCGGGAGGGGTGTGGCGTACCGCAAAATGGACGAAACGTACTTGTGTTGGAGCGCTACAGTCAAAACGGGGGTCCTGTTCATCGGGAGGGGTGTGGCGTACCGCAAAACGGGACTCCACGGGATACTGTTCATCTCCACCTTCGACCTCCTCCAGCCTCCACGGGCTACCGTCGACCTCCTCCAGCCTCCACGGGCTCCTATTCATCCAGCCTCCACCGCGCGCTACTCCACCGGCTACTGTTCAACCACCCCTCCACGGGCACCCCTCCACCGTCTACTGTTCATCCAGCCCTCCACACCATGGGGTCCTGTTCAACCACCCCTCGACGGCCACCCCTCCACTGTCTACTGTTCATCCAGCCCTCCACACCACGGGTTCCTGTTCATCCAGAGGCAACGCCACCGCTCACTGTTCATCCACCCCCCCCCCCCCCCCGCAACGCTCACTGTTCATCCCAGAGGCAGCATCGATCGGCTTCAGTTAGCAGCAGTAGCGAAGGAATCGCTCCATCGGGTTCAGTTAACAGCCATCGATCGATCGATTGGGTTCAGTAACGCGTAGCCTGCAGTGCAATCGCTCGGATTCAGTTAGAGCCCAACGCCTCGCTCGGGTTCAGTTAGAGCCAACGCCTTGCACACACGCGTGTACGTACGAGAGAAACGCGCATCGCTCGGCCCCCGACCTCCCACCGTAACCGGCAACTCCCGAAATTTTCCTCCCCCTCGCTTCTACCATGGTTTTTTCCGTCATGGACGGCCCAAAGAATGACATGCAGCTTCATCTCCAGCCCGCCCAGGACGAAAAGCCCATTTTCTGTCATGATTTTTTGTCATAGAAGTAGGAGCCCACCACACCTATGATGATACCGGGTTTTGTCACAATTATCGTCATAGAAGTGTCATATGTATGACAGATAAAAATTTCGTTCGGCCCAAAATGTCACAGATGTGTCTTTTTTTTGTAGTGAAGCCTGCCGATGTCAACAGTGGCTAGACCACTGTTTTGGCTGGCACCACTCGTGGTCACTGAGGGAGTCCTGCATTAGGGGGTATCCGGACAGCCGGACTATATACTTTGTCCGGACTATAGGACCATGAAGATACAAGACTCAAGACTTCGTCCCGTGTCCGGATTGGACTCTCCTTTACGTGGAAGACAAGCTTGGCGATTCAGATATTATATTTCCTTCTTTGTAACCGACTCCGTGTAAACCCTAGCCCCTTCGGTGTCTATATAAACCGGAGGGTTTAGTCCTTAGAGGGACGATCACAGAATCATAATCATCATAGGCTAGCTTCTAGGGTTTAGCCTCTACGATCTCGTGGTAGATCAACTCTTGTACTACTCATATCATCAATATCAATCAAGCAGGAAGTAGGGTTTTACCTCCATCGATAGGGCCCGAACCTGGGTAAACATTGTGTCCCTTGCCTCCTATTACCATTAGCCTAAGCCGCATAGATCGGGAACCCCTACCCGAGATCCGCCGGTTTTGACACCGACATTGGTGCTTTCATTGAGAGTTCCTCTGTGTCGTTGCTGCAAGGTTTGATGGCTCCTCTAATCATCAACAACAACACGGTCCAGGGTGAGACTTTTCTTCCCGGACAAATCTTCGTGTTCGCCGGCTTCGACTGCGGGCCAATTCGCTTGGCCATCTGGAGCAGATCAACTACTATGCCCCTGGCCACCAGGTCAGGTTCGGAAACTTGAACTACACGGCCGATATCCGCGGAGACTTGATCTTCAATGGATTCGGGCCTACACGAGGAGCGCCGGACAGTCACGATGAGCACGGCCTAGACCTGCTGTCAGACAATGCTCGGGACATCGCCCCTAAAGGAGCCTCGGACATAAATCCGGAGCAGATTGCGTCACGTGAGGACGGGTGGATGGACCCCGCCCTAGAGGCCACACACTCATCGGCGGTAGAGCCGAACACATACTTCACCCCCAAGGAAGCCTGTGACACCGGATCCCCGGACTCATACCCGGTTGTAGGTTCCAGTCCGCGTGCCTCCAAGCCCGCCGAATCGGCTCTGATAATGGAGTTCATCGCTGCGGATATCTTCTAGCACTCGCCCTTTGGTGACATGCTGAACTCCTTAAAATCCCTCTCTTTGTCAAGAGACTCTCGGCCGAACTATGTCCGACTCGAATGGGAAGCAGGCGGTGAAGGAATTCGTTGCCCACCCACCACCCACTTCATAGCCACTGTCGACGATGTATCAGACATGCTTGATTTCGACCCTGATGATACTGACGGTATGGACGCCGGCATAGGAGACGATTCAGAATCAATGGGGCGCTGGACTGCCACCACGTCATACGATATATACATGGTGGATACACCTAAGGAGGACGACGACGATAATCCGGAAGATAAAACCCCCGGGCAAAAGCCAAAACGACGGCGCAAGCACCGCTCCAAGTCCAGCAACAGTAAAAATAGCGATAAAAACGCCAGAAAGATCGACACCCCAGTCAACCCCGAAGGCAACAATGACCATATGGACCCAGCAATTGAGCAGGATGAGCCAGGTCACGCCGAACACAGCTCGGAGCAGACGCCCGATCACAATGATCCCGAGGGACGAATACACAAACCGCCCCAGGACAAGAACATAGTCCAGATGACGATGCATTCATCATCCCGGAAACACGCTTAGAATGAGATAACCTCCACAGAAGGCTTATGGCCACTGCGAGAAGTCTAAAGAAGCAGAAGCAACGGCTAAAGGCCGCACAGGAAACGCTCAATCGCAGATGGAATAAAGTGCTAGACACTGAAGAAAAGTATGGCGACGATCGCCATACAAAGAGCTATCCAAAACGCAAGCTGCTACCAGAATTCGACGAGGCCGTTCCACCAAAGAACAACACGGCCAGGAGGCCGAACAAACCACTTCATAACCGCAACAGAGCAGCTACCGACGCCGCACACGATTTACGCGAGCTCCTGGATAAGAAAGTCGGCACGGCTAGGTACATCTATGGATCTAAAGGACACACCCCTGCGCAGGACTATTGTCACCAAAACGATCATACCGATCGAATACCAGGTCGGAATCAACACCAGACACAACAACAGCCGATGGCACGCCACATCACGTCCAGATACATAGGGGCTGCTCACCCCCTGTGCTTCACCAAAGAAGTACTGGACCATGAATTTCCACAGGGTTTTAAACCTGTGAACATAGAGCCATACGACGGAACGATAGACCCAGGGGTCCGGATCGAGGATTTTATCCTGCATATACACATGGCTCGTGGGGACGACCTCCACGCCATCAAATACCTTCCCCTCAAGTTGAAGGGGCCATCTCAACACTGGTTGAAAAGCCTCCCCGAAAATTCAATTGGAAGTTGGGAGGAACTTGATAACCCGCAAGTATACGGGATAGTTGTAGCCTCTTTCGATAAGTAAGAGTGTCAAACCCAACGAGGAGCTAAAGGTAGAACAAATACTCTCTCAAGTCCTATCGGCCACTGATACGACTCTACGCATGCTTGACGTTCGCTTTACCTAGAACAAGTATGAAACTAGAAGCACTTTGTAGGTGTGATAGGAAAGGTTTGCAAGATAATAAAGAATACGTAAATAAAAAGTAGGGGCTGTTTAGATAAACATGCAATAAAGTAAATATAGCGAGTGTGGAAAAGTGGTGGTAGGAGTTGTGGAATTGTCCCTAAGCAATTGACTATGTTACTAGACCGGTAATCACTATTGCAATTCTATTTGAGGGAGAGGCATAAGCTTACATACTTTCTCTTCTTGGATCATATGCACTTATGATTGGAACTCTAGCAAGCATCCGCAACTACTAAAGATTCATTAAGGTAAAACCCAACCATAGCATTAAAGTATCAAGTCCCCTTTATCCCATACGCAACAATCCCCTTACTCGGGTTTGTGTTTCAGTCACTCACGCAACCCACTATAAGCGAATCATGAACGCATTGCAACACCCTACAGTGGGAATCCCTCATGCTTGCGCGACACGGAGGGCACCATAGGACAGCACCAATAATAAAACATGCAACTCAAACCAATCATAGCAATTCATCAATCACCGATAGGACAACGAAAATCTACTCAGACATCATAGGATGGCAACACATCATTGGATAATAATATGAAGCATAAAGCACCATGTTCAAGTAGAGGGTACAACGGGTTGCGGGAGAGTGGACCACTGGATATAGATGGGGGAAGGTGATGGAGATGTTGGTGAATATGGCGCAGGTGTTGGTGAAGATCGCGGTGATGATGATGGCCCCAGGCAGCGCTCCGGCGCCACCGGAAGCAAGGGGGAGAGAGCCCCCCATCTTCTTCTTCTTCCTAGACCTTCTCCCTAGATGGGAGAAGGGTTTCCCCTCTGGTCCTTGGCTCCCATGGCATGGGAGGGGCGAGAGCCCCTCCGAGATTGGATCTATCTCTCTATTTCTGCGTTCTCAGATCCTTCCCCTTCATCGTTTCTTTTATATTGAAGATCCGTAACTCCGATTGGGGTGAATCTTTTGCCTAGATCTTTCTCATAAAATTAGCTTTCTTGCGGCAAAAGAAGAGCGTCAACCACCTTACAGGGGGCCCAATAGAGTCCAGAGCATGCCTGCCTCCCTGGGGCGCGCCCCCCTATCTCCTGGCCCCCTCAGGCATCGTCTCGCGTTGATTTTACTTCCCAAAAATCATAAATATTCCAAAAAATCTCCGTCTGTTTTTATCCTGTTTGGACTCCGTTTGATACGGGGTTTCTGCGAAACAAAAAACATGCAACAGACAGGAACTGGCACTGGGCACTGGATCAATATGTTAGTCCCAAAAATAGTATAAAAATTTGCCAAAAGTATATAAAAGTTGAATAATATTGGCATGGAACAATCAAAAATTATACATATGACGGAGACGTATCAGAACTCGAGGACGCTTTCAGGGCCAATTTTCAAGGGACTTATGTCCGGCCTCTGGATGCGGACGATTTAAGTCACATAATCCAATAGCCCAGAGAGTCCGCCCGCAAGCTTTGGAACAGATTCCTCACTAAGAAGAATCAAATTGTCAATTGTCCGGATGCCAAAGCCTTAGCGGCCTTCAAACACAGCATCCGGGATGAGTGGCTTGCCAGACACCTCGGCCAAGAAATGCCAAGGACAATGGCAGCCTTAACAAGCCTTATGACCTGCTTTTGCGTGGGTGAAGATAGCTGGTTGGCCCAAAAAGGCACCAGTGACCCAAGTACATCCGAAATAAGGGATGGCAACGGGAAGCCACGGCGCAATAAAAACAAACACCAAAACAAGGAAGAGAGCCCGGACAGCACAATGGTCAACGCCGGATTCAGGGGCTCTCGACCCGGTCTACAAAAGAAGCCATTTAAAGGCAGCAAAGAGGGATCGTCCGGCCTGAACAAAGTCCTGGACAAACTGTGCCAAATTCATGGCACCCCCGACAAACCTGCGAACCACACTCACAGAGAGTGTTGGGTCTTCAGGCAGGCCAGCAAATTAAATGCTGAACACAAAGGAAGGGAAACACCAAGCGAAGACAAGGATGAGCCTCGCCAGCCGAACACTGGGGGACAGAAAAAATTCCCACCAGAGGTAAAAATAGTAAACATGATCCACGCGACTCACACATCCACGAGAAGGCACGAATGCGCGCTCAGAGACGCATACGCTATAGAGCCCGTCGTACCTAAACTTAACCACTGGTCGGCTTGTCCGATCACTTTCGATCACATGGACTGCCTGACTAGTATTCGGCGCGGAGGATCAGATGCCTTGGTGCTCGACCAAATAATCGACGGATACCATCTTACCCACGTCCTCATGGACGGCGGCAGTAGTCTTAATCTAATATACCAGGACACTGTCCGCAGGATGGGGATAGACCCATCCAGAATCAGCCAAAGCAACACCACCTTTGAAGGGGTGACACCAGGCGTTGAAGCCCACGGTAGGGGGTCCATCATACTGGAGGTAACATTCGGTTCCCCCGGCAACTCCAGAAGCAAAGAACTACTCTTCACCATCGCCCCCCTCCAAAGCGGCTATCACGCATTGCTCGGGAGAACGGCATTCGCCCGCTTCAATGCAGTACCGCATTACGCCTACCTCACGCTCAAGATGCCCGGTCCACGTGGCGTCATCACCGTTAACAGAAACACAGAGCACTCCTCATGCGTGGAGGAATACGCGACGGCTCTAGCAGCCGGACTTTAAGCGGCCTCTAATACCAGAAAGCATGACTGGTCGTTAAGACCGCGTACACGATTAGACGAGTCCGGTAGCCCGGATAAACCTGAACTAGGGCACCATGTACGTAATCCCATAGAGGACACCAGGGGCTATAGATTCTTAATACAGCCCCACTGTTGGCTTGACCTTATTAACAGGCCAATGCCTTACACTTTTCCTATTTATCGCATGCTTACGTTATACTCTTCTACATGAGTTTTTCTTTTTTACAGACACAATTCGTGCGATACCCTTCCAGGAAACGGCACAACGGAGACAAAGGCGCAAACGTGCAGCAGGGCCCGCTCAAAGGTTTCTCTTTAGATTAAGCCCCTGTGTAAACCTTTTTATTGTCTCTTGTTGTTTACACATCCCATGGGTACTCTACCCACAGAGGGTACTGCCGTTATTGGCATTTCGCCACGACAGAATAATGCACGTACCTGGACATACAGGGTACATAATGAAAGGGCATTCTTCAGCCCATATTATGTTATAAAGTCCGAATACCTTCGGGAGTGTTCGGCGTCACGAGTTTGGCCTTATATGCATCACCTCCGAATCATGTCTTTGGTGAAATGTTGGCCTTGCCCGGCTCCTGGGTTTGTCGTCTTCTGTTCCATTCTTATCGGCTAAGGCGGCCAAAGGAGAACTACTGTGATTGTGCCCTGGTTATTCCGGATGAGCACCTCAGTAGAGAAAGCCGAAAACTGACTGTCATGATACAACAAGAGACTGTTCAACCACTCAAAGACTTATCGGAATCTTTAGGATTCCGCCGCATTAACGAAGGACCGTTTCCGGTCATGTACACACGCACCCGTATTCGGATGCACGCGAAGATACCAGGGGCTATATAGTAGCCTCAGCGTCAAACTCCTATGGCTAAGTGAAAGTGTTACAGCTGTATAGTCCGGTTGCCTAGTTCGACATGCGATCGCCTCCTTAATGGACCAAGACGTTGGATCAAGTGTGATTACGCAAATTTTTTGCGAACACCCCCGCATTGTATGCGTAGGGGCCGAAGCCAGCGACTGTTAACTTTCAGATTACACATATACTTAAAAACGGCCGCACAGGAGGCACAATAATACTTTCGGGCAAAAAGTATAAATATAGCCTCATAATCAAAATAACATTGTTTTTACAAAGACACGATTTGTCACTCGAATATGACATTCTTCGAGCACGGCGCCTCTATTAAGCGAGCACCCTCTGTTACCTTCTCCAAGTAGTGCTTGGGTGGATCCTGGCCACCCGTCGGATTCTGGGTCGCAATGATGGTGGCCTCCATATCTGTCTAGTATGCTTTAACGCGGGCAAGCGCCATCCGTGCACCCTCTATACACGCTGACCTCCTCATTGCATCGATCTGTGATACGGCACCAAGGAGCTGCCGCACTAAACCAAAATAACTGTCCGGCTTGGGCCCTTTCGGCCATAGATGGTCTACGACAGACCGCATTGCAAGACCGGATAGCCTATGAAGCTCAGCCACAGTAGCCATCTTCTCACTCAACGGCAATGGGTGCGCGGAAGCATGGAACTGCGACCAAAAAAGTTTCTTCACTTCCTTATCATCTTGATCCTCGAAAAAACTTGGCCGCATCAGTCGTACTCTTCGCCAAGTCCGCGTACGCGTCCGCAGGACTCCAGAGTCGATCTAGGGGAGCATACTTCGGATCCAAAAACTTCATCCGCAATAAGTAGGGGTTTCCAGCCGCGATTTCTCCAGCCAGGCAAAGCTCCTCCCACGCATCCCTGCTCTCAGACCGCGCCTCCTTGGCCGCATCAAGTGCCTTCTTCAGGTCAGCCAAGTTCACCTGATTCTCCTTCTCAAGGAGTTCATACCGGTTGGCGGCTTTTTTCAGCTCCATGGCCATCTCGGCTATTTTGTCTTCGCTTCGGCGATGAGCGGCCTGTTCGGATCTCAACTCTTCGATCGCCTTTAGGGCAGCCGCATTGCTAGCCCGAGCTTGTTCCTTGGCCTGGGCAAGTTCTGCCCTCAGGGCTTCCACGGCAGCAGCACCGTCTGCAGTCCAAGCGTATTGCATTAATATTATGCTCCCCTCACTTTTTCCTATACAACATAATAAGGAAAGCAGATCACATACCTTGTGACTCATTAAGCCGCTCGTTCACCAGCGTGATATCGGCATCAATAGCTCCAATCTGCCTCCTTAGTTCGACAACTTCAACGGACTGGTCGGCTGCCAGATCCTTAGACACCTGCGCATATATACAGCACAGTCATTACTTCCACAATATGATCCTCCATTTGCCACCTAGGGCGGGCAACCAGAGTCTCAGGGGCTACTATCCATATGGAGCACACCTAGCGCGTGCGTCACAGCCAAAAATTACGTATTTTTTCATTACATACCTAAAAGCCTCTGAGCAGGCTTGTAAAGGCTTCATTCAACCCGCTTGTGGCGGAGGAAATCTTCCCGAGCACCATGCTCATTAATGAAGGGTGCTCCTCCGAGAGAGCAGCTCGCTCCAGAAGGCCCGTCAGTGTGTCCGCCCGGACACCGAACTGTGCCGGACCCTTCTCATCGCCCCCCGTGGGAGCCGAACGCTCCGAGCTCAGGGCGGCCGAAGGATTAGCTTCTGGCTTTGGCGGATCCGGACTCCTCCGTGACGACACCTCAGGGTCGCCCGCCTCATGAGGCGGAGAGGTTGGTGGGGTCTCACTCTCCATCATCTCCGGAGGGAGATCGCCTGAAGACGAAATCTGTCGAGAAGAGCTGCTAGCCGGACTGCAAGGAATGGATCTTGGTTATTGCTCTCGGAGAAAAGCAGTACATTCGAATTTACGATTAACTTACAGCTCGGTTGAGGGCTGGCCCATTGGCGGGCATGGCGCGGTGAGGACGCCCTTCCGGGCAGGGCCCCCTGGTGACGCTTTCTTCCCCTGTTTGGGCACCTCCGTCTCCAAGTCTTTGGAGGCGGCTGAGGGAATCCTGGATTAGGGGGTATCCGGACAGCCGGACTGTGTACAACGTCCGGACTATTGAAGCGTGAAGATACAGGACTCAAGACTTTGGCCCGTGTCCGGATGGGACTCTCCTTTGCGTGGGAGGCAAGCTTGGCAGTCCGGATATTGTATTTCCTTCCTTGTAACCGACTCCATGTAAACCCTAGCTCTCTCCGGTGTCTATATAAACCGAAGAGGTTGGTCCTTCGAAGGCCGACCACAATTACATTCTTACCATCATAGGCTAGCTCTAGGGTTCAGCCTCTATGATCTCGTGGTAGATCTACTCTTGTACTACCCATATCATCAATATTAATCAAGCAGGAAGTAGGGTTTTACCTCCATCGAGAGGGCCCAAACCTGGGTAAACATCTGTGTCCCTTGCTTCCTGTTACCATCAGCCTTGACGCACAGATCGGGACCCCCTACCAGAGATCCATCGGTTTTGACACCGACATTGGTGCTTTCATTGAGAGTTCCTCTGTGTCGTCGCTTTCAGGCTTGATGGCTCCTTCAATCATCACCAACAACGCTGTCCAGGGCGAGACTCCCCCCCCCCCCCCCCGGACAGATCTTTTTATTCGGCGGCTTCGCACCACGGGCCAATTCACTTGGCCACCTGGAGCGGATCGATAGCTATGCCCCCGGCCACCAGGTCAGGTTCGGGAACTTGAACTACACGGCGGATATTCGCGGGGACTCGATCTTCGATGGATTCGAGCTAGCGCCGAATAGTCACGATGAGCACGGCTTAAACTTGCTGTCAGACGTTGTTCTGGATATCACCCCGACAGAAGCCACAGACCTAAATCCGAGGCAGGTTGCGTTGCCTCAGGACGGAGGGCTGGACCCCGTCCTGCACACCATACCCTCATTGGCGACGAAGCCGAACACAGGTCTCACCTCTGAGGGAGCCGCTAACTCCAAACCCCCGGATTCGTATCCGGATGTAGGATCCAGTCCGCGTGTCCCCGAGCCCGCTGATCCTGGTCGGGCTCCGGTGATGGAGTTCACCGCGACGGACATCTTTCAGGATTCGCCCTTCGGCAACATACTCAACTCATTTAAAATTCTCTCCTTGACAGAGAATCCCGGGCCAACCTATGTCCGGCTCGAGTGGGAAGCAGGCGACGAAGAAATTCGTTACCCACCCACCACCCACTTGATAGCCATGGTAGACGATTTAGCCGATGTGCTTGACTTCGACTCCGAAGGCATCGACGGTACGGACGACGATGCAGGTGAAGACTCAGAATCTATGGGGTACCGGATTCCTACCTCGCCACATGATATATATATATGGTGGATACGCCCAAGGAAGGCGATGGTGACAATCCGGAAGATAACACCCCTGGGCAAAAACCAAAGCGACGGCGCAGATGCCGTTCCAAATTGGGTAACAGTAACAATACCAGCAAGAGTGCCAGGAGAATGGATAACCCGGTCAACCCCGAAGGCAACAACGACCATACGGAACCAGCGATGGAGCAGGATGAACCAGGCCACCCCGAATACAGTTCGGAGCAGACGCCCGAAGACAATGGTCCAGAGGGACAAGCTCATCAAACTGTCCCAGGACAAGAGGACAGCCCGGACGATGATGCATTTGTCATCCCGAAAGAACGCGTGGAACGAGAGAACCTCCATAGAAAGCTTATGGCCACAGCGAGAAGTCTGAAGAGGCAAAAGCAACGGCTTAAAGCCGCACAGGAAACGCTCAATCGCAGATGGAATAAAGTGCTAGACACTGAAGAAAGATATGGCAACGATCGCCACACAAAGAGCGATCCAAAACGTAAGCTACTGCCAGAATTCGACGACGAGGCCGTCCCACCAAAAAGTAACACGACCAGGAGACCGGAAGTACCACTTCATAACCACAATAAATCAACTACCGAAGACGCCCACGATCTACGTGAGCACCTTGATAAGAAAGTTGGTGCGGCTAGGTCCATCTACGGATCTAAAGGACACACCCCGACGGCGGACTGTGGTCGTCAAAACAATTATGGCAACCAAACACCAGTTCGGAATAAACACCGAACACAATAACAGCTGACGGCATGCCACAGCGCGTCCAGATACAGAGGGGCTGCTCACCCCCTGTGCTTCACTGACGAAGTACTGGACCACGAGTTCCCGCAGGGATTTAAACCTGTGAACATAGAGGCATAAGACGAAACTACAGACCCAGGGGTCTGGATCGAGGACTTTATCCTACACATACACATGGCTCGTGGGGATGACCTCCACGCCATCAAATACCTTCCCCTCAAACTGAAGGGACCAGCTCGGCACTGGTTGAAAAGCCTCCCCGAAAATTCAATTGGGAGCTGGGAGGAACTAGAGGACGCTTTCAGGGCCAATTTTCAAGGGACTTATGTCCGGCCTCCGGATGCTGATGATTTAAGTCACATAATCCAACAATCCGGAGAGTCCGCCCGTAAGCTTTGGAACAGATTCCTCACTAAGAAGAATCAAATTGTTGATTGTCCAGATGCCGAAGCCCTAGCGGCATTCAAACACAGCATCCGCGACGAGTGGCTCGCCAGACACCTCGGCCAAGAAAAGCCTAGGACAATGGCAGCCCTAACAAGCCTGATGACCCACTTTTGCGCGGGTGAAGATAGTTGGCTAGCCCATAAAGGCACCAGTGACCCCAGCACATCCGAAATAAGGCACGGCAATGGGAAGCCACAGCGTAAGAAAAACAAACGCCAAAACAAGGAAGAGAGCCCGGACAATACAACGGTTAATGTCGGATTCCGGGGCTCTCGACCTAACCAGCAAAATAAGCAACCTAAAGGCAGTAAAGAGGGACCGTCCGGTTTGAACAGAGTTCTGGACAGACTATGTCAAATTCATGGCACC
The DNA here is from genome assembly GCA_963921465.1 of Triticum timopheevii. NCBI lineage: Eukaryota > Viridiplantae > Streptophyta > Magnoliopsida > Poales > Poaceae > Triticum > Triticum timopheevii. Next base: position 449,676,976 of record OY997272.1, on the reverse strand, counting down.
CCCGACAAACCTGCGAACCACACGCACAGAGAGTGCTGGGTCTTCAAGCAGGCCGACAAACTAAACGTCGAACACAAGGGAAGGGAAACACCAAGTGAAGACGAGGATGAACCTCGCCAGCCGAACACTGGGGGACAGAAAAAATTCCCGCCAGAGGTTAAAACAGTGAACATGATCCATAAGACTCGCACATCCTTGGGAAGGCACGAACACGCCCATAAAGGCGCGCGCGATATAGAGCCCATCGTACCCACACCTAAACACGGGATGTCTTGTTCGATCACTTTCGATCGCCTGGACGGCCGAACTAGTATTCGGCGCGAAGGATCAAACGCCTTGGTGCTTGACCCAATAATCGATGGATACCATCTCACTCATGTCCCCATGGACGGCGGCAGCAGTCTCAATTTAATATATGAGGACACTGTCCACAGGATGGGGATAGACTCATCCAGAATCAGCAAGATTAACACCACCTTTGAAGGGGTGATACCAGGCGTTGAAGCCTATAGCAGGGGTTCCGTCACACTGGAGGTAACATTCGGCTCTCTGGGCAACTCCAGAAGCGAAGAAGTAGACTTCATCATCGCACCCTTCCAAAGCAGCTATCAAGCACTACTTGGGAGAACGGCCTTCGCCCGCTTCAACGCATTGCCGCACTATGGTTACCTTACACTTAAGATGCCCGGCCCATGCGGCGTCATCACCATGAGTGGAATAACAGAGCGCTCTTCGCGCGCAGAGGAATACGTGAGGGCCCTAGCGGCCGGACTATAAGCGGCCTCTAACAAGATATGCCGGGTCGTTAAGACCACAGACACGGTTAGGCGAGTCCGGCAGTCCACACTAAATCAGGGCACCGTATATGTAATCCTATAGTGGATACCAGGGGCTAATAATAAAAGCTCCATTTTTGGCTCAACCTTACGGGCAGGCCAGCATCTCACATTTTTATTATCCATCGCATACTTACGTTGCACTCTTCCATGAGTTTCCCTTTTCAGCAGACAACGTTTGCGCGATACCCTTCCAGGATGCGGCACAACGGAGGCAAAGGCGCAGACGTGCAGTAGGGCCCCATTCAATAGGTTTCTTTTTAGATTAAGCCCCTGTGTAAACCTTTTCTATTGTCTCTTGTTGTTCAACCATCCCGTGGGTTCCATACCCATAGAGGATACTGCCGTTTTTGGCATTTTGCCATGACAGATTAACGCCCGTACATGGAAACACAGGGTCTATAATGGGCATTCTTGAGCTCATCATCTATTATAAAGTCCGAATAACCTCAGGAAGTGTTCGGCGTCACGAGTTTGGCCTTATATGCATCAGCTCTGAATCATGTCTTTGGTCAAATGTTGGGTTTGCCCAGCTCCTGGGTTTGCCGCCTTACGTTCCATCATTATCAGCTAAGGTGGCCAAAGGAGAACTACTGCGATTGTGCCCTGGTTATTCCGGATGAGCACCTCAGTAGAGAAAGCCGAAAATTGACTGTCATGATACAGCGAGAGACTGGTTAACCACTCGATGACTCACCGGAATCTCTAGGATTCCTCCGCATTAACGAAGGGCCATTTCCCGGCCAGGTACATACGCGCCCATATTCGGATGCACGCGAAGGTACTAGGGGCTACATAGTAGCCCCAACATTAGAATCCCGCGGCTAAGCGAAAGTGTTACAGCTATATAGTCTGGTTGCCTAGATCGACGTGCGATCACCTCCTTGCCGGACCAAGACGTTGGATAAAGAGTTATTAAGCACATTTTCTCGTGAACACCCCCGCATTGTATGCGCGGGGGCTGAAGCCAACGACTGCTATCTTTCGGATCACCCACACATATATAGATATATATAAACGGCCGCACAGGGGACACAATCATATTTTCAGACAAACATTATAAATATAATATTCTAATCAAAATAAACATTGTTTTTACAATGATTTGAATCATCACTCGAATAAGAGATCCTTCAGGCATTGCGCCTCTATCAGGCGAGCACCCTCTGTAACCTGCGCCAAGTGGTGCCCGGCCGGATATTGGCCCCCCACCGGATCCTGAGACGCTATCATAGTGGTGTGCATATCCGTCCAATACGCTTTAACGCGGGCAAGGGCCATCCGAGCACCCTTTCTGCATGCCGATCGCCTCATGGCATCGATCCGAGGCACGGCCCCAAGGAACTGTTGCACCAAACCAAAGTAGCTGTCCGGCTTAGGCTCCTTCGGCCAAAGATGGTCTATCACAGACCGCATCGCAAGCTCGGACAGCCTGTGAAGCTCCGCCACAACAGCCATCTTATCACTTAACGGCAGCGGGCGAGCGGGAGCATGGAACTACGACCAAAAAAGCTTCTCCACCTCCTTTTCACCCTGATCTTTGAAGAACTCCACAGCATCAGCTGTACTCTTCGCCAGGTCCGCGTATGCGTCCGGCGAACTCTAGCGTCCATCAAGGGGAGCGTACTTCGGATCGAAGAACTTCGTCCGCAGCAAATAGGAGCCCCCAGTCGCGATTTTACCGGCCTGTTGAAGCTCCTCCCGCGCACCCCTGAGCTCGGTCCGTATTTCCTTGGTGGCATTCAGTGCCTTGCTCAGGTCAGCCGATTTATATTCACGCTCCTTTTTCAGGAGCTCATACCAGTAAGTGGCATTTTTTAACTCAATATCCATTTCGGCTATCTTTTCCTCGCTTCGGCGATGAGCAGCCTGTTCGGCTCTTAAATCCTCGGCCGCCTTTTGGGCAGCCGCATTGCTCACTCGGGATTGCTCCTTGACTAGAGCAAGCTCCGCCCTCAGGGCCTCCACGGCAGCAGCACCATCTGCAGTCCAAACATATTATATTAATATGTGCCACCTTAATATTTTCCTATGCAATGGGAGATAGGGCACATACCTTGTGACACATCCAGCCGCTCATTCATTAGAGTAATATCGGCATCAATCGACCCAATTTGCCTCGATAGTTCGGCAACTTCAACGGACGAGCCGGTGGCCGGACCCACAGGTACCTGCACACATTTCCGCATAAATCTTTGTTTTATGATCCCCCATTTGCCGCCTTAGGCGGGCAACCAGAGTCTCCGGGGCTGTTATCTATATGGTGTATTCCTCATTACATACCTTAAAGCCTCTGAGAAGGCTTGTAAATGCTTCATTCAAACCGCTTGTAGCAGATGAAATCTTCTTGAGCATGGCACTCATTAATGAGCGGTGCTCTTCCGAGAGCGCAGCTCGCTCCAGTAAGCCCGTCAGTACGTCCGGACTCAGGGCGGCTGACGTATTGGCCTCCGGCCTTGGCTGATCCGGACTCCTCCGTGACGACACCTCGGTGTCGCCCGCGAAAAGAATCAGAGAGGCGGGTGGGGTCTCGCTCTCCATCATCTCCGGAGGAAGGTCCCCTGAAGACGATCCCTGTTGAGAAGAGCTGCCAGCCGGACTGCAAAAAGTTGAATCCTGGTCATTGATCCAGGAGAAATACAGTACCTTTAAGTTAATGATTGACTTACGGCTCATTGGAGGGCTGGCCCGTTGGTGGGCGTAACGCCGTGAGGATGCCCGTCGCGGCAGAGCCCCTGGGTGACACCTTCTTCCCAGGTTTAGGCATCTCCGCCTGCAGGTCTTCAGAGACGGCCCTCTTCTTCCCGCGCGGGGGGGAGGCCTTAACCTCTTCTCCCCGACTATCCTCCTTGGGGGAGGTAGCAACTCCCCCGTTTCGGATGCGTGGCGTGTGGGGTTCGGATTTTTCATCCCTCCCCTCGCCTTTCCCCGAGGGCATCTGGCTGAGTACCCGGTCGAGCATCTTGGCCATGGTAGGGGCGGGCGAACCTTCGGGAAGCGGTGCCGGACACCTGATTCTCTCCGCCTTGCTGAGCCATTCCTGGACGCGGATGATTGCCAGAGCAAACAGTCATGATAAATACAAAACAGGGTGTTCGGCATCAAGGCTACTTACTTGGGTATCTAGGCGATTACTGCTTAGGCCCGCATCCTCGGTGGTGTCCGGACACATTACTTTCCGTCCGAAGAATAATTTGCACATCTTTTCGAGTTTCAAGCTGAAGAAGTGCTTGATAGTCCGTGGACCCTCTAGATTGAACTCCCACATCCGGAGAGGCCGGCGTTGGCACGGCAACATCCGCCGGATTAACATCACCTGCATTATGTTGACGAGGTTAATGTCCCTCTCAAGAAGCTCCCAGATGTGATTCTGCAGTACTGGTACATCACCAGTGGGCCCCCAATTCCGTCCTACGTCTGTCCAAGATGCCAACTGTGGCGGAGGGCCCGAGCGAAACTCGGGGGGAGCCACCCACTTTGTGCCTCTGGGAGCCGTGACGTAAAACCACCTCCGCTGCCACACATCAAATAATTCTGGGAAAGAACCCTCTGATCATGGGGCGTCAGCGTTTCTGCTTATTACAGCACCTCCGCACTCCACATGTCGCCCCCCGATCATCTTCGGCTTTACATTGAAGGTCTTGAGCCATAAGCCGAAGTGTGGGGTGATGTGGAGAAAAGCCTCGCACACGATAATGAACGACGAGATATGGAGGATGGCGTCTGGAGCCAGATCATGAAAATCCAACCCATAATAGAACATGATCCCCCTCACGAAGGGATCAAGGGTGAAACCCAAACCGCGGAGGAAGTGTGGGACGAAAACAACACACTCATTGGGCTCCGGCGTAGGGATGACCTGCCCTGGAGCAGGGAGCCTGTGCTGGATATCTGCGGTCAGATATCCGACCTCCCTAAGTTTTGCAATGTCCTTCTCTTCGATCGAGGAGGCCACCCACCGGCCTTGAGGGTCGGATCTGGACATATTGGAGGATTCCGGCGAAGTGAAGCTTGGGCTTTGGATGTTAGAACTCAAGGTGCGTGAAGGTGAAAAAAGAGGCGTAGGTCTCGATCCCTTTATAAAGAAGGTGAATATCAAGAGTCCCCAGTGTGACCGTTCGAGGCTTATCTAAAAACACATGGGGTTATACCAACAGCCGTCATGGGATCACACACGCTCATATTGATGGAAAATCCCGTAATAAAAGGGACACGATCTCTGCCTCGACGGGACGTGCCAATAAAACCACCTCGCAACACGAGTTGTTGTGGGATAGGGAACGACGGTTCGCATTGGACCAAGTCACGAGGCAAGGGCACAACGCATGAAGATTGCCCGCAAATCAGATCTATGCCATGTGAAGATCATCTAGCAGATCCGGACACGGCCTACGTGTTCGATAACCACTTTGGAGTATCCGGAGGATGAACCCGCCTTGCAATGCCGAAGACAATACTGCGCGCCAAACTCATCGTTGTTGAAGCCTGGTTCAGGGGCTACTGAGGGAGTCCTGGATTAGGGGGTATCCGGACAGCCGGACTGTGTACAACGTCCGGACTATTGAAGCGTGAAGATACAAGACTCAAGACTTCGGCCCGTGTCCGGATGGGACTCTCCTTTGCATGGGAGGCAAGCTTGGCAATCCGGATATTGTATTTCCTTCCTTGTAACCGACTCCATGTAAACCCTAGCTCTCTCCGGTGTCTATATAAACCAGAGAGGTTGGTCCTTCGAAGGCCGACCACAATTACATTCATACCATCATAGGCTAGCTCTAGGGTTTAGCCTCTACGATCTCGTGGTAGATCTACTCTTGTACTACCCATATCATCAATATTAATCAAGTAGGAAGTAGGGTTTTACCTCCATCGAGAGGGCCCGAACCTGGGTAAACATCTGTGTCCCTTGCTTCCTGTTACCATCAGCCTTGACGCACAGATCGGGACCCCCTACCCGAGATCCGCCGGTTTTGACACCGACAGTGGCCCTCTTCTTCCCGCGCGGGGAGGAGGCCTTGGATTCCCCTCCCCGACTATCCTCCTTTGGGGAGGTAGAAATTTCCCCGGTTCGGATGCGCAGTGTGTGAAGTTCGGCTTCTCTATTTTCCCTTCATCTTTCCCCGAGGGCATTTTGCTGAGCACCCGGCCAAGCATCTTGGCTATGGTAGGACTAGGTGAGCCTTCGGGAAGTGGCGCCGGACACCTGATTCTCTCTGCCTTGCTGAGCCATTCCTGGCCACGGAGGATTTTTAGAATAATGATTATGACAAATATAAAACGAAGTGTTCGGCTTCGGGGTTACTTACTTGGGTATCTGGGCTACTGCAGCTTAGGCCCGCATCCTCGGTGGTGTCCGAACACTTTACTTGTGGTCCGAAAAATAATTTACACATCCCTTCGAGCGTCAGGCCGAAGAAGTGCCGAATAGTCCGCGGACCCTCTGGAATGAACTCCCACATCCGGAGAGGCCGGCGTTTGCACGGCAACATCCATCGGATTAGCATTACTTGAATTATGCTGACAAGGTTGATGTCTCTCTCGAGAAGCTCCCGAATATGGCTCTGCAGTGTTGATACATCACCAGCAGACCCCCCCCAATCCCGTCCTACATTGGTCCATGACACCAGTTGTGATGGAGGGCCCGAACAGAAGTCAGGGGCAGCCACCCACTTTGTGCCTCTGGGAGCCATGACGTAAAACCACCTTCGCTGCCATAAATCGGATACCTCTGGGAAAGAACCCTATGGCCATGGGGCGTCGGCGTTCCTGCTTATTACGGCACCTCCGCACTCCGCATGTCGCCCCTTGATCATCTTCGGCTTCACATTGAAGATCTTGAGACATAAGCCGAAGTGTGGAGTGACGTGGAGAAAAGCCTCGCACACAATGATGAACAACGAGATATGGAGGATAGCGTACGGAGCTAGATCGTGAAAATCCAACCCGTAATAGAACATGAGCCCCCTCACAAAGGGATCAAGGGTGAGGCCCAAGCCGCGGAGGAAGTGAGAAACAAATACGACGCTCTCATTAGGCTCGGGAGTAGGGATGACCTGCCCTGGAGCAGGAAGCCTGTGCTGGATGTCGGCAGTCAGATATCCGACCTTCCTAAGCCTCGCAATGTCCTCCTCTTTGACCGAGGAGGCCACCCACCGGCCTTGAGGGTTGGATCCGGACATATTGGAGGATCTGGGGTGTTTGAGTTTGGGTCTCGGGTGTTAGAACTCGAGATGCAAAAGGGCGCAAGGGTGGTGGAAAAGAGGTATAGGCCTCAGCCCCTTTATAAGGGGGTTGAATATCAAGAGTCCTCAGCATGGCCGCTTGAGACTTATCTGAAAACACGGAGTCATACCAACAGTCGTCATGGGGTTACGCACGCCCGTATTGATGGAATATCCCGTAATAACGGGAACATGATCTCTGCTTTGGCAGGGCGTGCCAATAAAACCGCCTCGCAATGTGTATCGAGGTGGGCTAAGAAAAATCGGTTCTTGTTGGGCCGGGCCACGATGCAAGGGCACAACATATAAAGATTGCCAGCAGATCAGATTTATGCTATGCTCCCTGCGGTGGTATGTGAAGGTCATATTGCAGATCCGGACACGGTCTAAGTGTTCGATAATTACTTTGGAGTATTCGGAGATGGAACCCGCCTTGCAATGCCGAAGACAAACTGCGCGCCAGACTCATCGTCATAGAAGCCTGGTTCAGGGGCTACTGAGGGAGTCCTGGATTAGGGGGTATCTGGACAGCCGGACTATATACTTTGTCCGGACTGTAGGACCGTGAAGATACAAGACTCAAGACTTCGTCCCGTGTCCGGATTGGACTCTCCTTTGCGTGGAAGACAAGCTTGGCGATTCGGATATTATATTTCCTTCTTTGTAACCGACTCCGTGTAAACCCTAGCCCCCTCCGGTGTCTATATAAACCAGAGGGTTTAGTCCTTAGAGGGACGATCACAGAATCATAATCATCATAGGCTAGCTTCTAGGGTTTAGCCTCTATGATCTCGTGGTAGATCAACTCTTGTACTACTCATATCATCAATATCAATCAAGCAGGAAGTAGGGTTTTACCTCCATCGAGAGGGCCCGAACCTGGGTAAACATTGTGTCCCTTGCCTCCTGTTACCATTAGCCTAAGACGCACAGATCGGGACCCCCTACCCGAGATCCGCCGGTTTTGACACCGACAGTCACCACCGACAAGGTGCGTCCTGGCCTCATCCTAGTTGCCAACTCATGTCTACAGGGTGTATCAATGCTCCAGGAGATGAGAGGTGCAACTGGAACCAGCTGAAAGGCACTGTTCAGTGAGAAACTTGCTAGAACAGTTTCGAACAGGCAACTGTTTGATGAGGACACTGGTCAGTGCACAGCTTCATTAGGCACGAGACTTGGAGGGTAGTGATCAGATGCTAATATGATCATTGTCCCACAAAATCAGCTCTAGAAGATGGGTTTAGCAGATACTTGTTGTGCAAATTGGAAATAGGCCGAAAATGCACATGAAGGTGCTGGGGGACAATGTTACAGAGAAATGGTTGAAAATTGGTGGAGACAAATGATATGAGATATATAAGGAACTGGGAAAGTCTCATCCCATTTGTACACTCCATGAAGGTACTTCCTTCACAAAGTTACAATCTGGTCAGAAACTTCAGAAAATCATAGAGTAAGATTGGATGAAGAGATTGAGCTGATTTTTGGTATCCAGAGGTGATTTATCAATGTTAATCACCCTGCAAAATTTCAGCTCAAATGGATCAAGGGTTCAAGCACTTCCTTTGCAAATTTTCAAACAAGACAGAAACTTGCATTGGATCATCTGCTCAATTTTTTATTTGTGGGACAAGATATAATGATGGAAATGGTGAAGATATAGCAAGGAGAAGCTCCACAAATTATTTGATAATTTTCCTTGCTATAAAAATGGTAGCTCCTTTTAAAAGTGACAGAAATGGAATATTGTCTCAAAATAGGAAAAATCAATTTTCCTCTTTTAAATATGGCCAACACTTTCGCCAGACCTTGGATTAGGCATAAATATCATCTCCACAAATTTTCATGAATTTAGGAGATGGCTAGCTATGCCTTTGTATTTTATTCCTTAGAAAGACAAAAGAAGGAATAAATCTCAAATGGAAAATATTGCATAGGACTTAGCAATATTTTTGCATATATAAGGTTTAGAGGGGTAGGAGGATCTCTGGGAACATTTGGAAGATCAACAGATCAATGGAAATGATGGCTCCTTTGTAAGCACAAAGGAAATATCCAAACTCCAAAATTTGGAATTAGGGTTCTCAGAGGGTTGGAGATGATGCAAATGAGGTCTTGCCCACTAACAAAGACATGGGCAAGATTTTGAAAAGTTGAAAATGACAAGGATTATCATAGTCATCCAACGAACTCATGAGAAAGATTTGTAGAATGATTGCCAGGACGGAATAACAACACAAAAACCCAATTTGGGGGCTGTTACATTCAGTGGCCCTATTTGGAAAAGCGCATTCACAATCTCCTTCTCAGAGAAATCCCGGCAAAAGACCGCATTCATTTCTGGTGAAACTTTTTGCTCAAACAGCCGCACAATCGCCCATGGATTGAGACTAGGATCACAAGTAAACAAGTCTCGAAAATAATCAGTAGCCATAGCTTCTAATTGTGCCGGATCTGTGACCCAATTTCCATTCCCATCTTTAAGCTTCGAGATGTTATTTTTCTTTGCCCGCCACACAGCTTTCTTTTGGAAGAACTTAGTGTTGCGATCACCCTCTCGTAGCCAGTTAATGCATGACCTCTGAAGCCATAACATTTCCTCTTTGTAAAGAAATTCATTTAGCTCATCATTAACCTTACGGATTGCATCCTTATCAGCCCTAGAAGCAAGAAGTCGGTCCAGCTCAGCCCACATCTTTTCCAACTTGCGCAAAATGTTTCCCAAACGGCTCTTACTTCATGCTTGGATGTCGTTCATAACTGAGCAGAGGCAGTCCTGGATGGTAGCCAGATCTTGCTTATCCCCCGCAGCCTGCATGCATGCTCGATGATCTCCGGCAAGTCTGAAGCTCGCTCCCAAAACAATCCGTAATGTCGGCAGCGTCGTTTGTTCTATACCGACTGTTCAGGAAGTAAACGGATTAGTAATAAACAATGATCAGAATAGGGAGATACCACATGTTCCACTGTAGCATGCTCAAAGATATCGCGCCATGCATCATCCACAACGAGGTGATCCAGGAACACCTTGACGTTGCGCCTCCCCCCTCGTTCATTATCATATGTGAATGTCACTCCCTTAAAGCCCAAGTCAGCCAAACTGCACTCTTCCAAAACATCACGGAAAGCCGTCATTTGAGACTCTGTACGACCCGTGAGGGAGAAGTGCTTGACGAGGGTACAGACCCGGGGTAGGGTCATAGGCTCGACCTATACGTCCTACCCAAGGTCACTACCCTAGAAGATGGAAAGACCAAGAGTCAACAAAAGAGCACCAGTCTCGTACGTCGAGTGCAATCCACTTGACGCTCACTCCACTCGACGATCATTACCTGTCGTCACTCGACCACAAGGAAGATCACTCGACCATATCAAAGACCAGAAGTCATAAGAACACACAACGGCCAGATATTTACTCCTTAGTCTTCATGAGCATTAAGAGTACTAAATGCTGACGTTACCAGTAACGCCCCTACTTTATGTACATTAGTTCCCTTGTAATGGAGGGGGGCGAGGGTCCTGGCGCACTCTATATAAGACACCCCCCTCCTCTGGCACAAGGGTTTGCACCCTCTGTAATTCAACACACATAATCCAATCGACCGCCTCCGGGCACCGAGACGTAGGGCTATTACTTCCTCCGAGAAGGGCCTGAACTCGTAAACATTGTGTGTACATCTTCGCCATATCTAAGATCTTGCCTCTCCATACCTACCCCCTCTTTCTACTGTCAGACTTAGAACCATGACAGTTGGCGCCCACAATGGGGCAGGTGTCTTAGTGACTTTTTGGTGAAGTTGCAAGTTTATTTTTCGATCATCATCATGGTTACCGGCGGCGAGATGGTTGAGGGCCACGAGATCCGTCTCGGCGCACTCGTTTCGTCGCCGACGACTCGACATGGCTCCAGGAAGCTCCGCTCGATGTCGAGGCACTCTCCGTCCGAGGGGCGACGCACTTTCGCGCGTGCGTTCGTGGTGTTCTCCTTCGACAGCCATCGACCTAGTATCAGTTGGCGCCGGTGGCATCCCCCCTTTCCGCTATTCGTCACCACAAACAATCCGGTCGGTCGCGGCTTCAGCGGTGGGTGAGGCATGCAGTGGCTCGACGTTCGGCCACCCATCAAGTCACGACAATCGAACCCGACGAAACTCTCCATGGCCTGTTCGATCTGTCGACTGGCTCCGAGGAGACGGCGTCCGAGTGCGATAGCAACGATCCTGCGGCTGAAGTCCTGATGGTCGATGGTCCGCGTGGCCCACCTGGTTTTTGCCGCGAGGACGGCGAAGAGGCTGGTGGCGATCTATCACGGGTCCACGAGGAGTATCGTCCCGAACCTCTCTCCTCGCAGCAAAGAGAGGATCTTCATCGTCGCAACATGGACGCACTTCACACGCCCATCGCTGGAGAAACCCCTGAGGCTCGAGCCTTGGAGGAGGCGCGCTTTGCCAACTTGGCTGAGCGCACTCGACTGGATAACCTTCAGCGCACTCTCGACGAGCGCGCCCAGGAGCGGATCCATGAATCTAGTCGACGACAGCTTTTCCTGCCTCCAGCTAAGGTATACCGCACACCGACTCAGAATCTCACAGCTGCGGCCCGAATAGCAGAGTCCATCCAACCTTCCCAGTTGGAAGCTGGCAGAGGGCTGATGTAGATCTGGGCCCTGCTCAGGGCGGCAGGAGAGCAGAATACAGTAGTATCTTAGTCGCGGAATATGATTCATAGCAGATCCGTTGCAGCGGACATGGTTCAGTCGGCTCACACCCCAAGATCGCCTCCACGGCGTGAAGGCCGTGGGTAGTATGATCATCCACTCGACCATGACAACCGTCATCAAGGACCCATGCCTCCTCCAAGGAGTGCGTCATACGTACCTCGGCGGAATGATGATAGGCGCCGTCATAGTGGTGAGCGCAGGAATTCAGTCGACCCAAGGGAACCGGGCTTCAACGCGAGGTCTATCCTCGTTCAAGGCCTGGTCGACCGGAACAGAGCACACAGAGAAGATCCTGGCAGAGACCGTCCAAGTGGCAGCCGAGTGCATGTTTTTGGTCCCGAGTGTTTTAGCAGAGCCATCAGGGCAGCAGTGATACCTCCCAACTTTAGGCTGGCATCCGAGGTCAGTAAGTTCACTGGTGAATCCAAGCCTGAAACTTGGCTTGAAGATTACCGAGTGGCTGTGCAGATCGGAGGCGGTAACGACGAGATAGCAATGAAGCATCTTCCACTCATGTTGGAAGGGTCAGCTCGAGCATGGCTGACTCAGTTGGCTCCGGGAAGCATTCACAGTTGGGAAGAGCTATCCCGTGTGTTCATGAGAACTTTCGAAGGCACGTGCAAGCGACCTGGAGGATTGCCTGAGTTGCAGCACTGCGTGCAGAAGCCGAATGAGACTTTGAGAGAGTTCATCCAGAGATGGTCCACCCTGTACCACACCGTCGAGAATGTTTCAGAACATCAAGCTGTGTGCGCCTTCAAGGAAGGTGTCAAATACATAGAGTTGGTCTTGAAATTCGATCGGACTGGAGATATGACTCTGGCTCGAATGATGGAAATAGCCACCCGGTATGCTAACGGAGAAGAAGAGGATCGACTCCGTAGCGGGAAGAGCAAACCAGTCGGGCAAGATACCGGTGGAGGTAACTCCAGTCGGAAGCAGAAGCATAAGGCCGAGCCGGCAGCGCCCGGAGAGATTGCGGTAGTGAATCAAGGAAAGTTTAAGGGAAAACCTAAAGGGCCCTGGGCCCCTAAGAAGGTGAAGGACAAGGAAGGGAATGACGTGATGGATTTGTCGTGCCACATCCACACGAAGAAAGATGAAGAAGGTAATCTGATTTACCCGAAGCATACCACCCGGCAGTGTCGACTCCTAATCCAGCAGTTCAGAGAGAAACAACCCACTGAAAGGGAGAAGGAGTCGGACTAGGGTGAAGATGAAGAGGAAGATGATGGTTATCCCAAAGTAAATTCCACACTGATGATATTCGCTGACGTTGAAAGCAAGAGTCGATTGAAGGTCATCAACAGGGAGGTGAACATGGTCGCTCCCGCGGCGACGACCACCTACCTGAGATGGTCTCAGACAGCCATTACGTTCGACAAGTCTAACCACCTTGCTCGTGTGGCCACCCCTGGGAGGCAAGCTTTGGTAGTCGACCCCGTGGTTGGAGGCACTCATCTGACTAAGGTACTGATGGACGGTGGCAGCAGTCTGAACATCCTCTATGCTGAGACTCTGAAGGGGATGGGCATTCCGATGTCCAAGCTTAGCGAGAGCAATATGAGTTTTCATGGTGTTATTCCTGGGAAGAAAGCCGAGTCACTCGGACAGATCACCCTCGACGTGGTTTTCGGTGACTCAAAGCATTACCGTAAGGAAAAATTGACATTTGAAGTCGTGGATTTCCAGAGTGCCTTTCATGCCATTTTGGGTAGGCCAGCCTATGCACGCTTTATGGCTCGACCATGTTATGTGTACCTCAAACTGAAGATGCCTGGCCCCAAAGGCGTGATCACAGTTACAGGCAATCGACAGAAGGCTGAGGAGTGTTTCCAGAAAGGCTCCAAGATCGCCGATGAGCAGATGGCAGCAGTTGAGCTCCAAGAATATCAGAAGAACACGGATCCGAGTGATCTGCTTAGAGCCAAGAAACCTGCCATAGATTCTGCATTCCAATCGACTGGTGAGACGAAACAAGTTCATGTTCACCCGACGGATCCTAGTGCCGCACCGACCCATATATCAATGATACTCGACAGCAAATAGGAAGAAGCGCTCGTCCAGTTCCTCCGTGAGAACTGGGACATCTTTGCATGGAAACCTTCTGACATGCCGGGTGTACGCAGAGGACTGGCCGAGCACCGTTTGCATGTCAACCCCAAAATAAAACCCGTCAAAGAACATCTTCAGCGGTCCGCCGTGCAGAAGAGGAAAGCAATCGGCGAAGAAGTGGCTCGACTGTTGGAAGCAGAGTTCATCCGTGAAATCTACCACTCCGAGTGGCTAGCCAATGTAGTCATGGTTCCTAAGAAGGATAATTCACTTCGTATGTGCATTGATTTCAAGCATATCAATCGGTCCTGCTCGAACACTTCCCTCTCCCTCGCATCGATCAGATTGTTGATTCGACTGCACGGTGTGAACGCTTGTCTTTCTTAGATGCATATTCCGGATACCATCAGATCCGACTGTATGGTCCTAATGAAATAAAAACAGCCTTCATCACCCCATTCGGGTGCTTTTGCTATGTCACCATGCCTTTTGGTTTGAAAAATGCTGGAGCCACATTCATGAGAATGATTCAGAAGTGCCTGCTCACTCAAATCAGTCGGAATGTGGAAGCGTACATGGATGACATTGTGGTCAAGTCTCGCAAAGGTTCCGACCTATTGACTGACCTTCCAGAAACCTTTGCCAATCTCAGAAGATACGATATCAAGCTTAATCCATGAAAATGCACGTTCGAAGTTCCAAGAGGAAAGTTACTCAGTTTTCTTGTTTCCGAACGAGGGATCGACGCCAATCTAGAGAAAGTTGATACCATACTCCAAATGAAATGCCCCATGCGAGTGCATGACGTTCAGAAGCTGACTGGTTGTTTGGCTGCTCTGAGTCGATTCATTTCTCGTCTCGGTGAAAAGGCCTTGCCTCTTTACCAATTGATGAAGAAGTCTGATAAGTTCGAGTGGACTGATGAAGCTGAAGCAACGTTTGCAGAACTCAAAACCCTGCTTTCCACCCAGCCGGTGCTCGTTGTGCCAATCAGCAAGGAGCCTTTACTGCTCTACATTGCAGGCACTGGACAAGTTGTCAGTACAGTACTCACGGTCGAGCGGGAAGAAGAAGGAAAAACCTACAAGGTTCAACGCCCAGTCTATTATCTCTCTGAAGTTTTGACTCCATCTGAGGGAGTCCTAGACTAGGGGGTGTCCGGATAGCCGAACTATCATCATTGGCCGGACTCCAAGACTATGAAGATACAAGATTGAAGACTTCGTCCCGTGTCCGGATGGTACTTTCCTTGCCGTGGACGGCAAGCTTGGCGATACGGATATGTAGATTTCCTACCCTTGTAACCGACTCTGTGTAACCCTAGCCCTCTCCGTGTCTATACAAACCAGAGGGTTTTAGTCCGTAGGACGAACAACAATCATACCATAGGCTAGCTTTTAGGGTTTAGCCTCCTTGATCTCGTGGTAGATCTACTCTTGTACTACCCATATCATCAATATTAATCAAGCAGGAGTAGGGTTTTACCTCCACCGAGAGGGCCCGAACCTGGGTAAAAACATCATGTCCCTTGTCTCCTGTTACCATCCGCCTAGACGCACAGTTCGGGACCCCCTACCCGAGATCCACCGGTTTTGACACCGACATTGGTGCTTTCATTGAGAGTTCCTCTGTGTCGTCACCTATAGGCCCGATGGCTCCATCGATCGTCAACAACAACACAGTCCGGGGCGAGACTTTTCTCCCCGGACACATCTTTGTATTCGGCGGCTTCGCACTACGGTCCAATTCACTTGGCCATCTGGAGCAGATCGAAAGCTACGCCCCTGGCCATCAGGTCAGATTCGGAAGTTTGAACTATACGGCCGACATCCGCGGAGACTTGATCTTCAATGGATTCAAGCCACAGCCGAGCGCGCCGCACTGTCACGATGGGCATGATTTAGCTCTGCCGCCAGACAGTGCCCTGGAGGCCGCACAAGAGTCCGCTCCGACCTTTAGCTCGGAGCCGACTGCGCCGATCGAGGATGGGTGGCTGGACGCCGCCTCGGAGGCTGCTACCTCTACGGCGATAGAGCCAAATACCGATCCTGTCCCTTGTGAAGCTCGTGACTCCAAGGTGCCGGACTCCTCTCCGGACCCCGAACCTTCCGCGCCCCTACCAATCGAACCCGATTGGGCGCCGATCATGGAGTTCACCGCCGCAGCCATCTTTCAGCACTCGCCTTTTGGCAACATCCTGAATTCGCTAAAGTGTCTCTCTTTATCAGGGGAGCCCTGGCTGGATTATGGTCAGGACGGTTGGGATGCGGACGACAAAAAAATTCAAAGCCCACCCACCACCCACTTCGTAGCCGCTGTCGATGACTTAACCGACATGCTAGACTTCGACTCCAAAGACATCGACGGTATGGACGACGATGCCAGAGACGACCAAGAACCAGTGCCTACAGGGCACTGGAAAGCCACCTCATCATACGACATATACATGGTGGACATCCCAAAGGATGGGAATGGCGATGGAACAGCGGAGGACGACCCCTCCAAGAAGCAGCCTAAGCGCCGGCGTCAGCGGCGCCGCTCTAAATCCCGCCACAGCAAAAATGGAGATTCTGGCTCCGGAGACAATAAAACCCCGGACAATGCCGAAGACAACCCCCTCCAGCAAGATTCAGCACAGGAGGATGGAGAAGCAGCCCTCACGAGAGAGCGGCAGACAGAGAGGTAGAGGGAGATAATTATATGCCTCCCTCCAGAGACGAGGCAAGCCTCGACGACGACGAATTTGTCATGCCTGAGGATCCCGTCGAACAAGAGCGTTTCAAACGCAGGCTTATGGCCACAGCAAGCAGCCTCAAGAAAAAGTAGCAACAGCTTAGAGCTGACCAAGACCTGCTAGCCGACAGATGGACTGAAGTCCTTGCGGCCGAAGAATATGAACTCGAACGCCCCTCCAAAAGCTACCCCAAACGCAAGCTGCTACCCCAATTAGAGGAGGAAGCACATAAACCTACGTCACCAGCGCACAATACGGCCGACTGGCCACCTCATGGCCGCGACAAAGAGGCCTCTAGGCCCTCCACTAAAGCCGCACCCCGGGATCGCTCGAAAAGTACAAAGCCACGGGGGAATGCGCCGGACTTGAGAGACATATTGGAGGATAAGGCAAGACAAACAAGATCGATCTACGGATCGAGTGGGCGCCCCCACGATATGCGACGACAACCGTCACACCAAATACAGCAATTCCGGCCGGGCCGAACATAGTAGACAAAGCTCGCTTGAGCTGCGTCGTGACATAGCCCAATACAGAGGCGCCGCACACCCACTATGCTTCACAGACAAAGTAATGGATCATCAAATCCCCAAAGGTTTCAAACCCGTAAACATTGAATCCTATGACGGCACAACAGATCCCGCGGTTTGGATCGAGGACTATCTCCTTCATATCCAAATGGCCCGCGGTGATGATCTCCACGCCATCAAATACCTCCCACTCAAGCTTAAAGGACCAGCTCGACATTGGCTCAATAGCCTGCCAGCAGAATCAATTGGTTGTTGGGAGGACCTGGAAGCGGCATTCCTTGATAACTTCCAGGGCACATATGTGCGACCACCAGACGGCGATGACCTAAGCCACATAATTCAGCAGCCAGATGAACCGGCCAGACAATTCTGGACACGGTTCTTAACCAAGAAAAATCAAATTGTCGACTGTCCGGATGCAGAGGCCCTTGCAGCCTTCAAACATAACATCCGTGATGAATGGCTTGCCCGGCACCTAGGACAGGAAAAGCCGAAATCAATGGCAGCCCTCACATCACTCATGACCCGCTTTTGTGCGGGAGAAGACAGCTGGCTAGCCCACAGTAACAACCTAACCAAAAACTCTGGTAGTTCGGATACCAAAGACAGCAATGGCAGGTCGCATCGCAATAAGCATAAGCATCGCATTAACGGTGATAATACTGAAGATACGGCAGTCAACGCCGGATTCAGAGGCTCTAAACCCGGTCAGCAGAAAAAGCCATTCAAAAGAACCACTCCGGGCCCGTCCAATTTGGACCGGATACTCGATCACTTGTGCCAGATACACGGCACCCCCGAAAAGCCAGCTAATCACACCAACAGGGATTGTTGGGTGTTCAAGCAGGCAGGCAAGTTAATCGCCGAAAGCAACGACAAGGGGCTGAATAGCGATGACGAGGAAGAGACACGGCCGCCGAATAATAGAGGACAGAAGGGTTTCCCCCCACAAGTCCGGACGGTGAACATGATATACGCAACCCACATACCCAAAAGGGAGCGGAAGCGTGCGCTCAGGGACGTATACGCGATGGAGCCAGTCGCCCCAAAGTTCAATCCGTGGTCCTTCTGCTCGATCACTTTTGATCGAAGGGACCACCCCACCAGCATCCGCCATGGCGGATTCGCCGCGTTGGTTTTAGACCCAATCGTCGACGGATTTCACCTCACTAGAGTCCTGATGGACGGCGGCAGTAGCCTGAACCTGCTTTATCAGGATACAGTACGCAAGATGGGCATAGACCCCTCAAGGATTAAACCCACAAAGACGACCTTCAAAGGCGTCATACCAGGTGTAGAGGCCAATTGTACAGGCTCGGTTACACTTGAAGTGGTCTTCGGATCCCCGGATAACTTCCGAAGCGAGGAGTTAATCTTCGACATAGTCCCGTTCCGCAGCGGCTATCATGCACTGCTCGTACGAACCGCATTTACAAAGTTCAATGCGGTGCGCACTACACATACCTCAAGCTCAAGATGCCAGGCCCTCGAGGAGTCATCACGGTCAACGGAAACACTGAACACTCTCTCCGAACGGAGGAGCATACAACGGCTCTCGCGGTGGAAGTATAGAGTAGCCTCTCAAGGCAATTCTCGAGTCCGGCTGTTAAGCGACCGGACACCGTCAAGCGCGCCCGGAGTAACCTACAACAAGACCACCTGGCATGTTCCGAGCACGCGTAGCAATGCGGCCCCAACCCCAGCCCTCGCAAAATCGCGAGACCAGTACCATGCATACATCACTACGCTCTGGAGATACCATGGGCATAGGGGGAGCGGCATGACCACGGCATGCCCAGAGTGCGGCTCAACCACACCAGGGGCTCCCAAATGTGTCATCTTTTTTCCCTTCTTTTTCTTCTTATCCTCAAGACTCCGTTTTCCAGAAGCTCTTTCCGGCAGTAGACCTGCCGAACTCACGATGCAACAGCCAGGGAAGCAGAAAAGCTACGACGAGTATCCAGGTGGTCTCCATTACGAGCATTATACCTGTTTTATACACCATTCCGCAGCCTACCCTGGGAGGGGGACATGTTAAATAGTCCCACCCCTTGCTTATCGCACTATTTGTATCGTTCTGCCTTCATTGCAGTATTTTTCGAATAAACAATGCATCACTTTTTGCCTATCATTGCATTCCTTTTTATATATGTTCACTTATGACATGTTGCACCCGTACACTTTGGTACGGCCAAAAACACCAGGGGCTTAAGTTCCCCAAATTGTGGTGTGATAAGTCCGAACACTTTCACAAGTGTGGCACCCCGAACTTATAGCATTATATGCATCACCTCCGAATCATGTCTTGGGTCAATAGTTGGGTTTGCCCGGCTCCCATGTTTTGGTACCTTACGTTCCATTATATTGGCTAAGGTAGCGCTGGGAGAACCACTGCGATTGTGCCCCAGATGAGCTGGGTCGAGCACCTCAGTGGAGAAAGCTAAAACTGACCGTCATGATAAGGCGAGAGCTGGTCGCTGTTCGAGAGGTCTTTTCGAGTCCCTAAAGACTTATACCGCTTAGAGCGAAGAGCCGGCTTTGTCTGGCCCCAGGCGTGGATAGCGCCCCGAATTCGGTCTTCTGAACACTAGGGGCTTTGCCAAAATTTAAAATTATAGAATTCTATGGCTAAGTGAGAGTGTTCTAGCATCATAAGTCTGGTTGCCTCGTTCGTCGTGTTGAGCGCCTCCCTAGAAGGACCCAAAAATGGGAACAAGAGCGCTCATGTTTATCCCGAACACCCCAGCACTCATGGCATGGGGGCAGAAGCCAACGACTTGCCATCTCTCAGATTTGATAAACGGCCGCACAAAAGGTAATATTTTAAATTAACAAGCGTTGCTTAGCGCATATGAACAAAGTTTTCAGTGCACAGGATAACAAAATGAGAGTTTACTCAAAATTACATATTTGGAGCATCCACCCGCAATAAGGCGGGCACCCTTCAGGACACCCTTATAATACATATCGGGCGTGCGATACTCCTTGCCCGGCGGTGGCGCGTCCGTCACAAGCTTCTCGGCGTCCATCTTGCCCCAGTGCACCTTAGCGCGGGCAAGGGCCCGACGGGCACCTTCAATGCAGGCAGAGTGCTTGATGACGTCAGCCCATGGACAGGCGTCCACCAGCCGCCGCACCAGACCGAGGTAGCTCCCAGTCATGGCTTCTTTGGGCCACAACCGAACTATGAGGCCCTTCATGGCCTGTTCGGCCACCTTGTGGAGCTCGACCAGCTGCTTCAGCTGGTCGCTCAGGGCATCGGATGTCCGGCCTGAGCAAACTGAGACCAGAACACCTTTTCCGTCGAGCTCCCCTCCTCGGCTCTGTAGAACGCGGCAGCATCGGACACGCTATAGGGCAGATCTGCGAACGCTCCAGGAGAGCTCTAAATTCGGGTAAGTAACAAGTAATTTACTTTTACATGCTTGCTTTGCATGAAGAATGCCTTACCCGCCACTATCTTCTTTACTGCCTCAATTTCCTGGAGGGCCTTTTGGGCTTCGTCCTTAGCGGCTTTGGCACTCTCAAGAGCCAACACGAGCTCGGACTCTCGAGTCTTCGAGTCACACTCCAAACTCTCATGTTTTTCCACGAGAGCCTGGAGCTCTTGCCGTACCTCCGCCACCCGCACCTCCTGCTTCTCTCGCTCGGTGCGTTCCGTGGCCGCATTGCGTTCGGCTGCAGACACCGCCTCCTTCAGGGTTGCCACCTCGTTCGTAGCCCCTGGAGTACCAATGTTATTCCTGTCATTTTTTGCAACCAAAATCCTTTTCTATAAGGTACAACTTTAATAAGGTGTTACTTACCTTCCGTGTCCTCGAGCTGCTTCTTGGCACGGCTGAGCTCGATCTTGGACCGCTCGAGGCTCTGCTTCAAGGCATTGACATCGGCAGTCAGTGCGGCAGAGGTCAGCAGCACATCCTGCATTCCCATATTGACATATTTGTGTTAGACTCGTGCGTATATCTTTTTAGATCCTCAGTTCGGCTTTTCTTTCCGAACATCGAACTGAGCATCAGGGGCTACTGTCTATGCGGTACTATTTTTACATATCTTAATCACATACCTCAAAGCCTGTTAGAAGGCTGGTGCAGGCTTCGGTTAGCCCGCTCTTGGCGGACTGAACCTTCTGAATCACCGCACTCATGATAGTGCGGTGCTCTTCGTCGATGGAAGCGCCGTTGAGCGCCTCCAGCAAGTTATTCGGCGCCTCCGGTTGGATGGAGGCCACCGGCGTCGCTGTCTCGCCCTTCTCACGAAGGGGCCGCCCGCCGGACTCCGGAACCACCAAAGGTTTCGGTGCGGAGTCCGGTCCAAAGTCCGGGAGGTTGCCCTGCGGCACCTCCGGGGCCTCCTCCTCCTGGCTGGTCCCCTTCTGGGACCCCACCTCGGCGTCATCTGCGTCACGGGGGGAGGAGGCAGTCGGAAGTGAAGCGCTATTCACATCCGACGAACCCAGGGACCCGCTCGACGAAGCGGGGAGATCGTCCTTGGGCAGACTACATGGTTGTATTCGGCTTCAGAAGACACTATGCGACGAAAGAAAAATCATGAGTTATTCTGGAATCCGGGCACTTACGATCTTGCCAGGGGCTTGGCCCTAGAGGGCCACTCCTCTTCACCGTCGTCAGCGTTGGTGGAACAGTCCGGAAGAAGGGTCCTTCCCTTCTTGAACCCTTCGGCCTCCCCCGTTGGGGAAGCCTTCCTCTTCTTCTCTCCCCCCGCTGGGGGAGAGGCCTCTTTCTTCTCCTCCTCGTCTTCGGGGGAGGAGTCCGCCTCGGAGTCATCGGACGATGAGTCCGATAACACCTGGCGCCAGGAACTCCTCCGGGTTCCCGTGGCCTTCTTCTCCGACACCACGTAGGGCGCCGGGACCAGCAGCCCCATCAAACGGGCGTCTGCTGGGTCTTCTGGAAGGGGAGCCGGACAGTTAACCTGCCCGGATGTCTTCTACCAGGCCTGTTAAAGGTAATGGGAGTTTAGATCCCGCATAGAGTCAAACTATGGAAAACAAGTGTCCCGTAAAGGGTAATATAGCTTACCTCGCCAGCCTGACGCTGCGAGATGAATCCGCGATCTTCGGTAGCGGATGCGGGAGCCTCGGCGCCCTTGAACAGCACCCTCCAGGCCTCTTCGTACGTAGTGTCGAAGAGCCTGCTCAAGGTCTGGTGTTGTGCCGGGTCGAACTCCCACAAGTTGAAATCCCGTTGTTGGCACGGGAGAATCCCGCGGATGAGCATGACCTGGACTACGTTAACAAGCTTGAGCTTCTTGTTCACCAGGGTTTGGAGACAAGATTGGAGTCCGGTCAGCTCCTCCGAATCGCCCCACGATAGGCCCTTCTCTTTCCAGGAGGTGAGCCGTGTGGGGATGCTAGATCTGAATTTGGGGGCCGCTGCCCATTCAGGGTCACGCGGCTCAGTGACTTAGAACCACCCCGATTGCCACCCTTTGATGGTTTCCACGAAGGCACCCTCGAGCCAGGTGACGTTGGGCATCTTGCCCACCAAGGCGCCTCCGCACTCCGCTTGGCGGCCACCCACTACCTTCGGCTTGACATTAAAAGTATTTAACCATAAGCCGAAGTGGGGCTGGATGCAGAGGAAGGCCTCGCACACGACAATAAACACCGAGATGTTGAGGATGAAATTCGGGGCCAGATCATGGAAATCCAGGCCATAGTAGAACATGAGCCCCGGACAAATGGGTGGAGTGGGAAGCCCAGTCCACGGAGAAAATGGGGAAGGAACACCACCCTCTCATGGGGCCTAGGGTGGGGATGAGCTGCTCCTCGTCGGGGAGCCGGTGCGCGATGTCACTGGACAAATATCCGGCCTTGCGCAGCTTTTTGATGTGCCCCTCCGTGACGGAGGAGGCCATCCACTTTCCTCCTGCTCCGGACATGGTTGGAGAAGGTTGAGGTGAGATGTGCGGACTTGGGCGCTTGAGCTCGAGTGCGCGGAGATGGATAAGCAAAGGAGGAAGAAGGCGTAGGTAAAAAGGTGGATCCTTGTCCCCTTATATATGGGCGGACGAAACTATGCGTCCCCACCAGCCCGGTAAAACTTGCTTATCTCCCAAGCGCCGCAATTAATGGCGCGGTTGGGTTACCCATGTCCCTATTAATGAGAATCCCAGAGTAAGGGGACACGATCTCTGCTTTGACAAGACGTGCCAAGGAAACCGCTTCGCTAAATGCGCTGAGGTGGAACAATAAAAACGATTCGAGTAAAGGCTTGGCCGTGGTGTGACGTCATGCCACGAAATACGTCAGCAGATTGAACTTGTGTAAATATTATTCTCTCTACGGTGGAATGTGGAATTTATTTTGCAGAGCCGGACACTATCCTGGTGTTCAAAATCTTCTATGAATTATTCGGAGGAGGAACCCGCCTTGCAATGCCGAAGACAATATGCGCGCCGGACTTGTCGTCATTGAAGCCTAGTTCAGGGGCTATTGAGGGAGTCCTGGACTAGGGGGTGTCCGGATAGCCGAACTATCATCATTGGCCGGACTCCAAGACTATGAAGATACAAGATTGAAGACTTCGTCCCGTGTCTGGATGGGACTTTCCTTGGCGTGGAAGGCAAGCTTGGCGATACGGATATGTAGATTTCCTACCCTTGTAACCGACTCTGTGTAACCCTAGCCCTCTCCGGTGTCTATATAAACCGGAGGGTTTTAGTCCATAGGACGAACAACAATCATACCATAGGCTAGCTTTTAGGGTTTAGCCTCCTTGATCTCGTGGTAGATCTACTCTTGTACTACCCATATCATCAATATTAATCAAGCAGGAGTAGGGTTTTACCTCCACCGAGAGGGCCCGAACCTGGGTAAAAACATCGTGTCCCTTGTCTCCCGTTACCATCCGCCTAGACGCACAGTTCGGGACCCCCTACCCAAGATCCGCCGGTTTTGACACCGACACCATCCAAGCAACGATACCCGCATTATCAGAAGCTTGTCTATGGAATATACATGACCATGAAGAAGGTTGCGCATTACTTCTCTGACCACTCCATTACAATCGTCAGCGATGCACCACTATCCGAAATTCTGAATAACAGAGATGCAACTAGTCGAGTGGCCAAATGGGCGATTGAACTCCTCCCTTTAGATATCAAGTTTGAGGCAAAGAAGGCCATCAAGTCCCAAGCAATTGCGGATTTTCTGGCCGAGTGGATTTAACAGCAATTGCCGACTCAAGTTCACTCGGAACATTGGACTATGTTTTTTGATGGCTCCAAGATGCTGAATGGTTCAGGTGCTGGAGTAGTTTTGGTATCCCCCCGCGGAGACAGGCTTAGTTACATTCTCCAGATTCATTTTGATTCCTCCAATAACGAAGCCAAATATGAAGCACTTCTATACGGGTTGCGTATGGCCATTTCACTCGGCGTCCGTCGCCTTATGGTCTACGGCGATTCTGATTTGGTGGTTAACCAAGTCATGAAGGAATGGGATGTCAGAAGCCCGGCCATGACCGGTTATTGCAATGCAGTGGGAAAGCTGGAGAAGAAATTTGAAGGTTTGGAGCTCCACCATATACCCTGACTGAAAAATCAAGCTGTAGATGAGTTGGCCAATATAGGCTCAAAGAGAGAGGCTATTCCCCGAAACGTGTTTCTGGAACATATCCATTCACCTTAGGTTCAAGAAGATCCTTTCACCGAAGAGTCACCGCGGCCCAAGAGCGCCATAGATCCGACTGAAGTCGAAGTCCCGGCCGTGGTCGACTTAATCATGGAGGTTTTGGTCATCACTCCCGACTGGATAGTACCATACATTGCATATATTCTTAGGAAGGAACTCTCAGAAGATGAAGAAGAAGCTCGATAGATCGCCCGACGGTCTAAAGCCTTTACTGTGATAAGAGGACAGTTGTTCAGAGAGAGTGTAACTGGATCCTGCCAGAAGTTCATCACGCTTGAAGAAGGCCGAATGATCCTTAACGATATCCACTCGGGGACCTGTGGTCACCATGCGTCCTCTCGGACCATCGTAGCCAAAGCATACCGAGCCGGGTTTTACTGGCCGCACGCTAACGAGATGGCAAAGGAAACAGTGGACAAGTGTGAAGGTTGTTAGTTTTATTCCAACATGTCTCACAAACCTGCGTCAGCTCTGACGACTATTCCACTCCTCTGGCCCTTCCCGTTTGGGGATTGGACATGGTAGGTCCTCTGAGGACAGGCAGGAGTGGATTTACTCATGTGCTGGTAGATGTCGACAAGTTCACCAAATGGATCGAAGCCAAGCCCATTAAGAGCCTTGAAGCGAGCACACCCGTTAGTTTCATCAGAGAACTTATATTCAGATACGGTGTCCCGCACAGCATCATCACGGACAACGTCTCGAACTTTGATTCTGAAGAGTTCAAAGCTTTTTGCGCATCCCAGGGCACGAGGGTCGATTACACTTCAGTCGCCCATCCTCAGTCGAATGGACAAGCTGAGTGAGCGAATGGATTGATTCTCAAAGGGCTGAAGCCTCGGCTAATGCGTGACCTCAAGCACGCGGCAGGGGATTGGGTCGACGAGCTCCCATCGGTGCTTTGGGGGCTGAGGACAACCCCCAATCGGTCGACTGGACGGACTCCATTCTTTCTAGTCTACGGAGCCGAAGCCGTTTTGCCGAGCAATTTACTCCACAATGCTCCCCGAGTCGAACTCTTCTCAGAATAAGAAGAAGAGCAAGCTTGACAAGACGCGGTCAACCTCTTGGAGGAAGAGAGAGAGATGGCTTTGATCCGGTCGACCGTTTATCTGCAAGACTTACGTCGATTCCGCGCCAAGAACGTAAGGGGTCATGCATTCCAGGGAGGGGACTTGGTCCTTTGAGTGGATCAACAAAGGCCACACAAGATCGCCCCTGCTTGGGAAGGCCCTTTCGTCATCACCAAGGTGCTCCACAATGGAGCATACCATATTTTCAACGTCGAACACAATAGAGATGAGTCGCGCACCTGGAATGCGGATCTGCTCCGCCGTTTCTATTCTTAACTAGTTAAACCGATCGAATGTAATAAGGAACACCTGTTAGCTAAATTATCAAAAGACATAATTTACTCCTTCCGAGTGGTTGTTCTTTATTTCTTTTGTGTATGCTACTTTAGCCGCGAATCTATTTCGCCTGAACCTAAATGACAAAAATCCTACCGATTGATGAGTCTGCCTCTCACTTGGGGGCTTAGCTACATCCCAGTGCTCGCCTAAGTGATAAAAATCCTACCGAGTGATGAGTCTGCCTCTCACTCGGGGGCTTAGTTGCAGCCCAGTCCTCGCCTAAGTGATAACAATCCTACCGAGTGATGAGTCTGCCTCTCACTCGGGGGCTTAGCTGCAGCCCAGTGCTCGCCTAAGTGATAAAAATCCAACCGAGTGATGAGTCTGCCTCTTACTCGGGGGCTTAGCTGCAGCCCAGTGCTCGCCTAAGTGATAAAAATCCTACCGAGTGATGAGTCTGCCTCTCACTCGGGGGCTTAGCTGCAGTCTTGTACTCGCCTAAGTAATGGAAAATCCTACCGAGTGATGAGTCTGCCTCTCACTCGGGGGCTTAGCTGCAGCCCAGTGCTCGCCTAAGTGATAAAAATCCTACCGAGTGATGAGTCTGCCTCTCACTCGGGGGCTTAGCTGCAGCCCAGTACTCGCCTAAGTGATAAAAATCCTACCGAGTGATGAGTCTGCCTCTCACTCGGGGGCTTAGCTGCAGTCTCGTACTCGCCTAAGTGATGGAAAATCCTACCGAGTGATGAGTCTGCCTCTCACTCGGGGGCTTAGCTGCAGCCCAGTGCTCGCCTAAGTGATAAAAATCCTACCGAGTGATGAGTCTGCCTCTTACTCGGAGGCTTAGCTGCAGCCCAATGCTCGCCTAAGTTATAAAAATCCTACCAAGTGGAGAGCGATCCTCCCACTCAGGGGCTTAGCTGCAGTCTCGTACTCGCCTAAGTTTGAAAAATCCTACCGAGTAAAGAGCAATCCTCTCACTCGGGAGGCTTAGCTGCAGCCCAGTGCTCGCCTAAGTAATGAAAAATCCTACCAAGTGGAGAGCGATCCTCCCACTCGAAGGCTTAGCTGCAGCCCAGTGCTAGCCTAAGTAATGGAAAATCCTACCAAGTGGAGAGCGGTCCTCCCACTCGGGGGCTTAGCTGCAGTCTCGTATTCGCCTAAGTTTGAAAAATCTCACCGAGTGAAGAGCGATCCTGTCACTCGGGAGGCTTAGCCGCAGTCTCGTACTCGCCTAAGTTTCGAAAACCTTACCCAACCGGTCGACTGGAACGTCAAGACCATTGTTGAGTGCCTTGATGATGAGCTGATCAATGCTACTCAAAGGTTGCTCGATCAGGCGACTAGTCGTCCTTCTCCAGAAGCTGAGTACCTTGCTGATGAGCTGATCAATGCTACTCAAGGATCACCCAACCGGTCGACTGGAATGTCAAGACCATTGCTGAGTGCCTTGCTGATGAGCTGATCAATGCTACTCAAAGGTTGCTCGATCAGGCGACTGGCCGTCCTACTCTAGAAGCTGAGTACCTTGTTGATGAGTTGATCAAGGCTACTCAAAGGTTTCACCCAACCGGTCGACTGGAGCGTCAAGACCATTGCTGAGTACCTTGCTGATGAGCTGATCAATGCTACTCAAGGATCACCCAACCGGTCGACTGGAATGTCAAGACCATTGATTGCCTTGCTGATGAGCTGATCAATGCTACTCAAAGGTTTCTTGATCAGGCGACTAGCCATCCTTCTCCAGAAGCTGCATCAAGCAAACAGATAACAATTCGAGGGAAAAACGATTTTCATTCGAAGACACACACAGTTTATGAGGTGACAAATCCAAAGTTTCTTAACCGCAGAATAAAGTGCTCAGGCATCAGGCCCGAAGGAGTTTTAACGGTTACAAATTCACTCGGCATTCCGAGGCAAATAAAAGTGATAGCATAATGTTTTTCTTTTGTTACTCCGTGGGGGAAGGACTGGCCGGGTCGCAGAAGCTGTCGAGGTCGATGCTGTCAGCGATGCGAGTGGCTGCCTCGAGGAAAGTGTCCATGAAATCTTGGAAGGAGTGCTTCTTAGTGTTTGCCACTTTGAGAGCTGCCAACTTGTCTTCCTTAGCTTCCTTGCAGTGCACTCGGACTAGAGACAAAGCGACATCAGCACCACAGCGGGCAGAGGATTTTTTCCACTCTTGCACTCGACTTGGAATCTGGTTTAACCGAGCCATCAAGGACTCGAGGTCTTGAGACAGTTCCTCCCAAGGCCAGAGCTCAGCGTCCACTCGGGTCATCACCGCCTTCAGCCGAGCTAGATAGTCGACTGCACCGTCCAAGCGTGATTCCAGTCGAAGCAAGTTCATCACAACTTCATCTTTCATAGGACAGTTGATGGGGTCGAGAACTGTCTCGACCCGCCCAGTTTCGGCCTCAAAATCCTGACACAGTTCTATCCCATTGCAAAAGTGAGTCGACGACGAGACGATAAAGTTCAATCGGCAACAAAGTGATGAGTCGACCGATCATACCTTCAAGCTTTAGAACAAGTTTGGCAGCAAGTTGCTCCAAATAGGACTCTAGCTTGTCGGTCTTGGTCTTAAGACCGCCAACTTCAGTGGTCAGATTTTCCTTGTCCTTCTTCAGTTGCTGGACTTCCTGGTTGGCGTCTGTGATGGCAGCCTTCAACGTCGCGTTCTCATCCTCCAACTTGCCGACTGAAGCCAGCTTCTCGTCTGCAAGCTTCGTCTTCTCGCGCGCTTCCTTCTGAGCAGCTACAAGGTCCAGATCATTCTGCTCCAGAGCTTCCTTCATCCTCTCTAACGAAACAACACTCTTCAGACGAGACTGGAGTTGGCGATTTTCACTATGCACATCTGCTTATGCGAATTCACTCGGTTCAAAGAGACTAAAAGAAAAGCCAGTGCCAAGTGTAAAGCTACAAAGCAGACAAAATGGCTGAGTGATTACCTCCCATGATGGTTGTTTCTTCTTGAGCTTTCTTTAGATTCTTCTTCGCAAGTTCGAGATCAAGTTCCACACTGATATGCTTCTTCTTTAATTCGGTGAGCCGAGCTCCAAGATCACAAGACCTCTGCAGACAGGAAGACAGGCATATCAGTCGACACATACAAACAACAGTGAAAGAGAAGGTTTACTCTAAGACTACTTCCGAATAAAATATTCAACAGTAGTCTCGGGGACTACACCCAGTGGGTGCACTCAGTGCGCCCCCACTGGATCATATCAATACTCAGTAAAAAAATAGAGGCGGAATGATCCTAACTCATCAGACCTCAGTCGACTGCCAGCAGCCGACCGTGGTCTCGGGGACTACACCCAGTGGGTGCACTCGACGTGCCCCCATTGATTCAGAAAGTGCAAAATCAGAGATTTCTTGAGTTCTAAATGAAGGAACACCCATTGGGTGATCAGATATAAAGCAACGTTCAAAAGTTCAGTTGGAAGTTTACTAACCTGAACATTGGTCTGAAGGGCAGTGCTGGCATTGTAGGCTATCTGACTAGCCTCATGCATCACCTTCACCTGCTCCATGACAAGATTTGCCTGGCGAAGAGCTTCCCTAGCGGCACTTGGCGAATCGTCCAGAGTTTGATATGTAGCAAAGAGGGATGGCTCCAGAGGGGTCAAAGTAGCGGCCGAGTCAGACGAATGGAGTTGCACCGGTGCAGTAGGCGTCTGTGCGGTCGACCCCGACAGACGATCAGTCGTCAATGGGTCGGCAAATGTGACGTTAGTCCGAGTTGTCGCCTCAGGTGCCGACGTCGACTGAGGGATTTGGACTTCAAGTCTCCTTCTGCTCGAACCTCCACTCTTCTTCTTCCTCTCTTGTGGGGGCACTTCTTCCTCCTCGTCATCAGGAAGCACAACAATATCTTGCGGAGCTACATAAGAAGAGAAGCACCAAATTTTCAGTCAATCGACCACCCATTCAGTTGAACAGGACTGAGTTGAATGAACTTACCAGCCCGTGAGGTGGCTTCTTCGTCTTCTGGTGCCTTGTCAACATCCATGTTAGTGGCAGCGGAGGTGGGGCTGCAAGGACACAAGAACTAGTCAGTCGGATCGGGAAAACCTTCAGTCGACTTACAGAAACATGCACTTGGCCAGAAAATATACCCACACCAAGGCAACGGGGATGTCCATCTTGATGCGCGGCAGCGTCTTCCGGGTCTTGGAAGGGGTGACTTTAGGCTGCTTAGCCACCTTCTCTGTCGGCTCAGGAGTCGACGTTCGAGTGCGCTTCTGGGTGCTGGTGCTGGGAGCTACACTCTTCACTCTATCGCCGGATGGATCGTGTTGCTGCTTGGATTGACGCTCGGAGCGCGGCGGCGAGTCGACCTCATCTTCATCGTCCGACTCCTCACTCTCCTCCTCCTCCTCCTCCTCTCCCGGAGACTCCCATTCGCCACTCTCCTCCGCGCTGTCCTCCCCCTCCTGGTCCTATGCCAGAGCCTGTTCATCGTTGGGCATTGAGTACATCTCTGTGAATACCTGCAAAGCAAATTAGTCAAAACAAGAGTCAGCCAACACCAAACACAGTCGGAATGCAAGCGGGAAACAGTTGGAACGGAGAAGGTACCTTGTCGGGTGGTTGTCACTTCCGAAAGGAGCGACTCGCCTGGATCCTCTAGGGTTATCTTGATTGCCCGTGATACCCTTCAACCACAAAGCCACGGTGTTGGGCGGCACTTCTTCTGGATGGACCCGAGTGGTGTCGCCCGGTCCAGAGTACAACCACATCGGGTGGTCACGGGACTGGAGAGGCTGGATACGCCGAGCGAGGAACACCTCCAGCAAATCCATGCCAGTGACACCATCATTAATGAGCTGGACCACTCGGTCCACTAACATCCTCGTCTCCATGGTCTCAGCAGCAGTAACCTTCAGTGGAGTAGGAGTCTGGACACGATCGAATAAAAAAGGAGGAAGACCGGTCGACTGGCCCGGAGTCGCCACATCCTGGCAGTAGAACCAGGTCGATTGCCAGCCCCTGGCGGATTCAGGGAGGATCTTAGCGGGGAAAGCACTCCTATTCCTCTTTTGGATACCTAAACCCCCGCACATTTGGTTAACGTGGGTTTTCGAGTCACTCGACTTCGCCTTCTTAACCGACTGGGAATGAATGGTGAAGATGTGTTTGAAGAGACCCCAGTGCGGTCGACACCCTAAGAAGTTCTCGCACATCAACACGAACGCGGCTAGATACGTGATGGTGTTGGGGGAAAAGTCATGGAGTTGTGCCACGAAAAAGTTCACAAAACCTCGGAAGAAAGGGTGCGGAGGAAGCGAGAAGCCCCGGTCGACATGAGTGGCGAGCAAGACACACTCACCCGGTCGAGGTTGCGGCTCCGTCTCTCCCTTCGGCAGCCTCGCCGCTCCCTCTGCAATCAGCCCGGTCTCCTCCAGCTCGGTCAGATCCTCCTGCCGGATCGAAGACCGGATCCAATCACCTTGGATCCAGCCTGGCGGCAACCCCGAGCACGATGACGATCCGCGGCTTGTTTTCTTGCCCTTCGCCACCCCCGTCGCCTTCTTGGCGCGCTCTAGCACCGCCGTCTTGTCCTTCACCATGGTGGGAAGGCGGTGACATCGGAGGCGGAGGCGCTTGGTACGACAGAGGAGCAGAAAAGGGAGAAGAAGAAGCGGGCGTGCACGGTGCAAACACCCCAGCCCCGTCGCCTTATAAAGGCTCACTTCTGAGTGACTGACGCATGGGGCCGGGCAATCCTGTCAAATCCTGCTACAGTTGCACGCAGCGAACATGGCGAAAAAGGTGGCGCGATAATCGAGGCGTCTCGGCTCGTCCGGGTCCTCCTTTTTTCAGCGCCCTCCTACCCGCGCGCGCCTCCGAAATTTCATATCCCGCAGAATCCGGGATCCCCCGCAGACAATCTCGCCCGAGATCTCACACTCCCACACGACACTCGACGCATGAGGCCACCAGTTCAGTCGATGACTTCCTGAATGGATCAAGGCAACCGAATCAGCTCCGAAGTATCAACGCAGGCATTTAGTCTAACAGGAAACACTCGCGGAGACACGAAGCACAGGACAGGTCCAATGTTTGTCTTACCTTCCTCTCACACCTTAATCCATTCGGGGGCTACTGACGAGGGTACAGAACCGGGGTAGGGTCATAGGCTCGACCTATACGTCCTACCCAAGGTCACTACCCTAGAAGATGGAAAGACCAAGAGTCAACAGAAGAGCACCAGTCTCGTACGTCGAGTGCAATCCACTCGACGCTCACTCCACTCAACGATCATTACCTGTCATCACTCGACCACAAGGAAGATCACTCGACCATATCGAAGACCAGAAGTCAGAAGAACACACAACGGCCAGATATTTACTCCTTAGTCTTCATGAGCATTAAGAGTACAAAATGATGGCGTTACCAGTAACGCCCCTACTTTATGTACATTAGTTCCCTTGTAATGGAGTGTAACGCCCCAAGACCGACGATCCAGAAGACTTCCATATTTTTGTGACCTCCGTGTGTTTTTATTTGTGCTTGCTCTATTTATTTTTGCATTGCATCATGTCATCATGCCAGCATGTCATTTAATTTTTAAATCCTCAACTAAATAAATTGCATAGATCTTTTGATCTATTTAAATCGAGGGAATTCACATGGTGATTTCTCTTTATAACATATCCTCCTAATATTTATGGAGCTATTATAAATATTCCATTAGTTTGGAATTTACCACAACACACGTGCATGTTAAATCCCTTGGCCTTTTCTTCTTCATGTTTTGACTCTCTAACCTTGTCTATAATTCTTTCTTTATCTATCGAAGCCCCACCAAAATTCTCAACGTTTTTGGACCTTTCCAACCATCACTTCCTATTCAAACCATTTGAATTTAAATCAAATGAGTTTGAATTTAAACTTTCAGTCATGCCCACTTCTATTTTTCCTGGATCAAGCCCATCTTCGTGAGTATGAGAAAGTGACCCTCCTACCCAAGCATCACCCCTAACCTCTCTTTTTTTCTTATCTCTATTTTCTTTAAGAAACGGAGGGAGAGACCCAGCTAGGCCTTTGTCAGCCCACCAGGCCTCTGGCCATTTTCCTCTCCACTGGGCCGGCCTCCCAAGGCCCAGCCGCCCCTCCTAACCCTAGCGCTTGCCTCCTCTCCTCTCGATACCTCGCTCTCTCCTTCGTTCCCCTTCCCTGCGCCGCCACACACACGAGAAGAGCTCCCGCTCCCCTTCTCATCGCCCTTGCACCCCTCACCCGTGGCCTCTCGCCTCCTCCGCTCACAGCCGCCTTGGCCGCAAGCTCCAGCAGCTCCCCTCGCGCCCCCTGCACTGAGCTCCTCTCCTGTGCTCCTCCCATGGTGCCCGCGCCTGATCTTTTTCCTCGACCCTGCCACCTCACCAACAGCAGCAGCATCGCCCCGTCCAGTTCCTCGTCGGTGATCTCCCGCTCCGGATCCGCCTCCCACGACCGCGACCAGTGTTGCACCTCCACGCCATCTTCTGTGCCCGGCCTCTCCCTCGCCTCGCTAGTGCCCTGCTCCCGTGCCGCCACTGGAGGTAAACTCCAGTGCCCCTGCCTCGCGTCGCCATCTGCTTCTGTCTACGCCGCGACCACAACCCCATCTCCTGCGCAAGACCTGCATCGCTGCTGCAAGCTCCACCCGCGATCCATAGGCTGTCCTCCCCTGCCTTCGTTGCCGATCTTGAGAGCCACGGCTGCGGCTTGTCCTCTGCCGCTAGTTTCGTGCACCTCCGCTGTCGGTTGCATGGACGCCAAGATCCCCTTTGATTTGCCAAGACGCGGCAACCAGGAACGCCCAAGGACGCCTTCATGGATTTCGCCAAGTTCACCGGATGCCTAGTACGACTACAGGACTGGAACGCCAAGTACATGGATACGCCAAGTTCTGCTTCGAACGTGTACGACTACACTCGGTGATGCGACAAGTACCCCGACAACCTGTACATCTACACCGCCAAGACCAGACCGACAAGTACCTCGACGTCGTGTGTACCACTACCGTCGGCCCGAAGACGTTGGATTCTTCAAGTACCTCTCCGAAAATGAACGTGAACTACTACTTCCACTACGGCCCGTGTACCACTACTTCCTTCGTTGAACTTGATCCGCCCCAAAAATGCACGCTTCGAAGGTATAACCCTGAGACGACCGCCCGTGAACGAATGCATGAGTAATGTATGAGATGCCCGTGTTTGCACCATGTCCCGAATTGATCCTTTGAATAAAACTCCTCCAGCAAGGCCCAACCTTGGTTTTAACATTTTCCTCCTAAGCCTTTTTCCCTTGGGTTCTGCAGACTCAAGGGTCATCTTTATGTTTACCCCCCGGGCCAATGCTCGTCGTGAGTGTTGGTC
The DNA here is from genome assembly GCA_963921465.1 of Triticum timopheevii. NCBI lineage: Eukaryota > Viridiplantae > Streptophyta > Magnoliopsida > Poales > Poaceae > Triticum > Triticum timopheevii. Next base: position 449,642,496 of record OY997272.1, on the reverse strand, counting down.
CAACCTGTTAGCCGCCGGTGGCCACCAGGGGCAACTCTGGGCTGGCCTACCGGAAGTTTGGACAATCCGGTGTGCCCTGAGAACGAGATATGTGCAGCTCCTGTCGAGATTTGTCGGCACATTCGGGCGGCTTTGCTGGTCTTGTTGTACCATTGTCGAAATGTCTTGTAAACCAGGATTCCGAGACTGATCGGGTCTTCCTGGGAGAAGGAATATCCTTCATTGACCGTGAGAGCTTGTGATGGGTTAAGTTGGGACATCCCTGCAGGGTATAAACTTTCGAGAGCCGTGCTCGCGGTTATGTGGCAGATGGGAATTTGTTAATATCCGGTTGTAGAGAACTTGACACTTGACTTAATTAAAATGCATCAACCGCGTGTGTAGCCGTGATGGTCTCTTTTTGGCAGAGTCCGGGAAGTGAACACGGTCTTGGTGTTATGATTGTGCATAAGTAGTTTCAGGATCACTTCTTGATCATTTTGAGCTTCTCGACCGCTCTGTTGCTTCTCTTCTCGCTCTTACTTGCCTATGTTAGCCACCATATTTGCTTAGTGCTTGCTGCAACTCCACCTCATTACCACTTCCTACCCATAAGCTTAAATAGTCTTGATCTCGCGGGTTTTGAGATTGTTGAGTCCTCGTGACTCACCAGATACTATCACAATAGTTGCAAGTGCTGATGATACCAGTGCAGATGATGCAACCGAGCTCAGATGGGAGCTCAACAAAGATCTTAGTTGTTGCTATGTTTTGTTTCTTGATGATCAGTAGTGGAGCCCAGTTGGGACGATCAGGGATCTAGCAGTTGGGTTATCTTCTTTTCTTTTGGCTTTGTCCGTAGTCGGACTATGTGTGTGCTCTGAATGATGTATGAATTATATGTTCATTGTGTGAAGTGGCGATTGTAAGCCAACTCTTTATCCCATTCTTGTTCATTACATGGGATTGTGTGAAGATGACCCTTCTTGCGACAAAACCACCATGCGGTTATGCCTCTAAGTCGTGCTTCGACACGTGGGAGATATAGCCGCATCGTGGGTGTTACAAGTTGGTAATCAGAGCCATCCCCGACTTAGGAGCCCCCTGCTTGATCGAATCGCTGGCGTTGTTGAGTCTAGAACAAAATGTTTTGAGTCTTAGGATTATATATATCGGAGAGTAGGATTCTTTTTACTCAGTCCCTTCGTCGCTCTGGTGAGGTCTCCTGACATAGATGTTTTGACTTTTCTCTCCTCAAATTTCACTAATTTTTTTAGGTTCACGCGGGTATCTTGGGATCGTTCCGATATTCTTATGACGAGAACATTGTTCTTGGTGCCTCCTGACATTTAGGGGTTGTGGCAGTGTCCCGGGGGGTTGAGCTCCGAGGTGTTGTCGTCATAATTTCATCGTTGCAGTTCTAGAATACCTGAGTTTTGCTGACATCGAAAATCTCTTTTATGCAGTTGTTTGGTGAGATAACCTCGACGCCACCCAGTACTGAGGAGTTCGGGAGTATTGCCATAACTCGTATAACGGATGCTTTTCGAAGGTTGAGGTACACGATTTCCGAAGGTTTCTTGGTTATGTGTTGACGGATGGATACAGCTTGGATGTAAGGATTGTTAGTTTTGGGTGAGATATATATTGCTTCCCCTGTATCCCCAACACCAGATTGCATAACCAGAAAGTTTCAGGAGTTTATAGGTGGGAATTCAAGTAGCTCTAGTTTTTTTTCCGACAGATGCATGATATGAGATTGGGGTTCGGCGTCTAGTGGTCCGCCTATCCACGGTCGTTTTTTTACAGTGGTCTTGTTGTGTCTTAAAGAACCCTTGGCTATGCTGGTTCGGGGACACTTCGTATGTCATGTGCACTGCCCTGTACATGATGGTGCTGTACGATCGAGCCCGTGTGGGCCCCACCACGAAAACTTCGAACGAAATCTCTATCATATGTTTGTTACGGCTTATTCTGCAAGCCAAATCCTTTGTTTTGTTTTATTTGTGGTATTCGAGCTGCTTCGAAGTCAAATGCTGAATCCATACCTTTCCTAAACGGTGTTCTCATATTCCTATGTGAATACTAATCCTTCTTGATCTTCAAGTTTGTCATCTCAATTTCTTCTCAACCAGTGTGCTTCTTTTCAAGTGGATCCGATCATTTCAACATTCGCAAGATCAATTCTAAGTTTTTCTCAACGGTATCCATTCCATCTGCCCCAAGTTGCCTTTGTTTTTTCCCACCCTCCCACCCTTAACTTCAAGGACTCAGATTTCTTAATCAAGTATCCATTTATTCATGTGAAGTCACTACACTCTTTTCAATCAATGTTCTGATCAGGTGATTTCCCATGAAGATGCTCTACAAGTTCATCATTCTTCGGTGGAGTCAATGCAATATTTTGGTGTTAATCATATCATTTTCCTCCTTTCGAATGTTTCCCATGCCAGTGCACCTCTCAATCACTCACCTTTTGCTCTTCATTTGTTCCGGAGTGTTGAAGATATCTCAGAAGAATTGTGTTTCCATTCTTAATCCGTTCAAGCTATTTGGAGATTGTTATCTCATTCAAGCCATTTAATTCAACCGGTGCAATCTTTTTTTCAAGCAATCTTTTCAACGGTGTTTCTTTCGAGTGGGCCCTCACCCACAGGTCTTTTCCAGGATCTTACCTGACTCTTCTAATTTATCCGGAGCGATTCTCAAATTCTTTCAAAGTTTGACGTAAGAATGATTTTTCATCAGTCACATGCCTTCTCCAAGGTTGCTTTCAAATTCTTTTCATCTTTGGCTCAACCTTTCCTCTTTTAATCCTTCCGGAGTGTCTCAACAATTCATGGTGGATCTCATCATCATTCTCAACATTTGAAGACTTAAGACGAGTTCCTCTTAAATCCTTACCCGTTCTTCCAAAGATGCATAGTTCAAGCTTGATGCCATCCTCATAATTGTTTTTGATTGTGATAATTCTTTTCTTACCATCCGGAGCATTTTATGAGTTGTTTCCATTTCTTTCCTCCGAAGGCCGTCATGTCATAATTCTTCATTCTCAGCGTGTAGCTATCGTTCTCCAAATCTTACTGGCGCATCGTTCAAATATCCTCTAATCAGTTCATGATCTCTTCATTCTCATGTATCTAAATCCCCTCAAGTATCTTCATTCGTTTTCCAATTCTTCCCGGTGATTTGTGCCTTTGCTACTTTCATTTTCAATTCTTACGGTGGTTCGTTCAGGGTTTCACTTCCTTCGTTATCATATCAAATATTCATTGTTCCCAAATCCCACCGGTGGTTCCATCTATACCTTCTCAAGCTTGCGCTATATCTCTTTTAATCCTTTCTACGAGAATAAGTAGTATGCCAAATCCGTTGATTGTCATCAATTTAAACTGGTGAAGGATACAAATAGCATAATTCTTATTCTTGTTTCATCCAAGTGATTAATCCTTTCCTTCGGAGTTTGTTCAGGAGGAATAAATTCTTAGCTTCTTGTTGTTCATCTTTCTTCCGGAGTTCCAAGTTTTCCGCATTATCTCGTCGCAAAGCTCCATCTAAATCATCGCAAGGCTTCACCTTGTGTTTTCAACTTCTCTTTCTTTTTATCATCCTTTTATTTCCGGAGATCTTCCAAGAGGCTCTTCGTGGTGGTTCGTCAAGGATTCTTTTCATTCTTCAATTGTTCTTCAAGATTTCTCTTGAAGTTAAGATCAGCTAAGCTATACTCAAAAATAAACATGGTGCCCAACACATTTTTTGTTTTGAGGATTTCAAGCATTCTTCATCTTGCATCCGAAGTGCAATTCTTTCTACCTTATCTTTTGAGGTGGTGTTATGTCACTCTTGACAATTTCCTTCATGTTTCATGATTCATATTGTTGTCAAGAATGAGGTATTTTAAATCCATTAATCTCTTCGTGGAGTTATCTTGTGTCATATTTCACCTAAAGCCTTCCCTAAGGAATGTTGTTATTGTGGTGCTTATCAATGATCCAAGTTTTCTCCTATCCTCTCGGCGAAAGCAGTTTTCATCTCTTCATTGATCTCAAGCAAGCAATTGTTTCCGTTAGTTCCGGTTGTCACCCCATAATTTTGAGATGTTTTCCATAAGCCCACAACAAGCTTATCCTTTCATTGTTGATAATCCAACAACTCCGTTCTAGCATTTCCTGTAAGCATGCTCTTTCAATATCAATTTTTCCTCCGTTCATTCCATTCCATTTTTTTTCATTTCTTCCGGAGGCATTGTGATGTTGTGCTCTTCACCCATCACGTCGTTTTGTCAAGTTCATGTTATTTTCTTGCTTATCCATTTAACCGGAGTGTTGTGTTCTCATTCAAGTTCTTTTTCATCTTATCAAGTCTTGCATATCTTTTCAACTGGAGTGTTATCCGATTTTGATCTTCCTTGTTCCTTGTTTATCTCGTTTCAACCAGAGTGGTTTCAATTCCTTCTTGTCCATTGTACTCGTCATTCATAGCTTTGCAACCTAAAAGGTTCACATGGTGTTCCTTGTTTCTATTTTCTACCGTAGTGCTCTCAATTGTGTTCAACTCCGTTGTGTTCTTTCTTTTAACTTTTCAACCTCTCAAGGTTCTTTGGTTTCACTCTTTTGGTGAAGAAGCAACTTAGTTTTACCTCTTCTCTTCCTCTTCCGTTTCTCTCCGGTGCCATCCTAGATCTCGGGACGAGATCCTCTTGTAGTGGTGGAGTGTTGTAACGCCCCAAGACCGACGATCCAGAAGACTTCCATATTTTTGTGACCTCCGTGTGTTTTTATTTGTGCTTGCTCTATTTATTTTTGCATTGCATCATGTCATCATGCCAGCATGTCATTTAATTTTTAAATCCTCAACTAAATAAATTGCATAGATCTTTTGATCTATTTAAATCGAGGGAATTCACATGGTGATTTCTCTTTATAACATATCCTCCTAATATTTATGGAGCTATTATAAATATTCCATTAGTTTGGAATTTACCACAATACACGTGCATGTTAAATCCCTTGGCCTTTTCTTCTTCATGTTTTGACTCTCTAACCTTGTCTATAATTCTTTCTTTATCTATCATAGCCCCACCAAAATTCTCAACATTTTTGGACCTTTCCAACCCTCACTTCCTATTCAAACCATTTGAATTTAAATCAAATGAGTTTGAATTTAAACTTTCAGTCATGCCCACTTCTATTTTTCCTGGATCAAGCCCATCTTCGCGAGTATGAGAAAGTGACCCTCCTACCCAAGCATCACCCCTAACCTCTCTTTTTTTTTTCTTATCTCTGTTTTCTTTAAGAAACGGAGGGAGAGACCCAGCTAGGCCTTTGTCAGCCCACCAGGCCTCTGGCCATTTTCCTCTCCACTGGGCCGGCCTCCCAAGGCCCAGCCGCCCCTCCTAACCCTAGAGCTCGCCTCCTCTCCTCTCGATCCCTCGCTCTCTCCTTCGTTCCCCTTCCCTGCGCCGCCACACACACGAGAAGAGCTCCCGCTCCCCTTCTCATCGCCCTCGCACCCCTCACCCGTGGCCTCTCGCCTCCTCCGCTCACAACCGCCTTGGCCGCAAGCTCCAGCAGCTCCCCTTGCGCCCCCTGCACTGAGCTCCTCTCATGTGCTCCTCCCATGGCGCCCGCGCCCGAGCTTTTTCCTCGACCCTGCTAATGGAATCATGTACCTAGGGTAGGGTCATAGACCTGATCTAAGTACCCTGCCCAAGGACACCCTTAGAAGAGATCACCTTCCAGTCGACCTACGAGGAACTCACTCGACTGACTTGAAGGACTCGACCACGAAGACTCACTCGACCACCAGAAGGTCAAGAAGCACTTTGCACTGCAACGGTCTGTAATTAAGTAGACTTTATGATAGTTAAGACACTTTATGTGGGGCGTTACCAGTAACGCCCCGGACTTAATATACCTTAAACCCTTCATTACGTGGGTTGGCTGGGGTCCTGGCGCACTCTATATAAGCCACCCCCCTCCACAGGCAGAAGGGTTCGCACCCCTGTAACTCAGATACCCATAATCCACTCGACCGCCTCCGGGCTCCGAGACGTAGGGCTTTTACTTCCTCCGAGAAGGGCCTGAACTCGTACATCTCTTGTGTTTACAACCTCTCCATAGCTAGGACCTTGCCTCTCTATACCTACCCCCCCCCCCCACTCTACTGTCAGACTTAGAACCACGACAGTTGGCGCCCACCATGGGGCACGGTGTTTTAGAGATTTTGTGGAGAAGTTGCGATTCTTCCGAGTACTTTCATCAAGGTGGCTGCTGGAGTTTTGGTCGAGGGTCACGAGGTCCGCCTTGGCGCTCTCACCTTCGTCGCCAACGACTCCGCCTGGCTCCAGGAGGCTCCACTCGACGTTGATGCGCTCCCCGTCCTCGGGGCGATGCATTTTCGCTCATGTGTCCGCGGCGTTCTGCTGCGGCAACCGTCGACCCCGTATCGGTCGACTCCCCTATCGACCACCCTCCCGGTCTCCAGCCAGCGCAAGCGCTCTGGTCGGTCGAGGCTTCAGCGGTGGGTGAGACACGCGGTGGCTCGCCAGACGGCCACCACCCAAGTTGCGGCAATCGAGCCCGACGAATCTCTCTACGGCCTGTTCAATCTGTCGACTGGCTCTGTAGAGACTGCATCCGAATGCGATAGCAGTGATCCAGCGGCGGAAATCCTGATGGTCAACGGGCCTTGCAGTCCGCCTGGCTTCGCCCATGATGGTGGGGCAGGCGGCGGAGACGACCCCGCACGAGGCCACGAAGAGTACCAGCCCGAGCCACTCGACTCTCTGCAAAGAGAGGAACTCCGACGCAAGAATATGGATGCCCTGCATAGTCCCATCGCAGGAGAAACCCCCGAGGCTCGCGCCTTGGAGGAGGCACGATTGGCCAATTTGGCCGAACGTGCTCGCTTGGAGAATCTTCAGCGAGCACTCGACGAGCGCGCGCGACAACGAGTTCCCGATGCCAATCGACGTCAACTCTTCCCGCCGACTCAGGTATATCGAACCCCAATCCAGAATTTAGCAGCTGCGACCCGTATAGTAGAGTCCATCCAGCCCTCTCAGTCGGAAGCTGGCAGAGGCTTGATGCAGATCAGGGATTTGCTCCGGGCAGCAGGAGACCAGAATTTAGCCGTGTCGCAGTCGCGCAACAGAATTCACAGTCGATCTGTCGCTGCGAATACGGTTCAGTCGGCTCACAGTCCCAGATCGCCTCCGCGGCGAGAAGGGCGCGAGAATCGGCTGGACCAGTATGGAGACCGACACGACCGAGATGATAGGCGTCGAGTGCCCGCTTCCCCTCCGAGGGTAGGGTCTTACGCTCCTCGGCGGCAAGACAACAGGCGTCAGCTCAGTGTGGGGCGAAGATCTCCAGTCGACCCCAGAGAACCAGGCTTCGACGCGCGATCCATTATCGTGCAAGGCTTGGTCGACCGGAACAGAGCCCATCGGGATGCACCCGACAGAGATGCGCCCACAAGCAGTCGAGTGCATGTTTCTGGTCCAGAATGTTTCAGCAGAGCTATCAGAGCCGCAGTGATCCCCCCCAATTTCAGGTTGGCAACAGGAGTCAGCAAGTTCACCGGTGAGTCTAAGCCTGAAATTTGGCTTGAGGACTACCGAGGGGCGGTTCAGATTGGTGGTGGAACGACGAGGTGGCCATGAAGCATTTGCCCCTCATGTTGGAAGGTTCTGCCAGAGCGTGGCTGAATCAGTTACCTCCTAGTAGCATTTACACTTGGAAAGATCTGTCCCGAGTGTTCGTCAGAACGTTTGAAGGAACTTGCAAGCGACCGGCTGGATTGACGGAGCTGCAAGTCTGTGTGCAGAAGACCAATGAGACTCTCAGGGAATATATTCAGAGATGGATCACTTTGTACCATACTGTGGAGAATGTGTCTGATCATCAGGCAGTCTGCGCCTTCAAGGATGGCGTCAAGAACAGAGAATTGAGTCTGAAATTTGGTTGAACCGGAGACATGACCCTGAGTCGGATGATGGAGATTGCTACCAAGTACGCCAACGGTGAAGAAGAAGACCGACTCCGAAGCGGCAAGTACAAACCGAGTCAGTCGGAGAAGGGAAACACCAGTCGGAAACAGAAGCGGAAGGCTGAACCAGCAGCTCCTGGAGAGGCTCTGGCCGTGACTTAGGGAAAGTTTAAAGGGAAACCAAAAGGATCCTGGAACCCTAAGAAGGTAAAGGATAAAGAAGGGAACGACGTGATGGATATGCCGTGTCACATCCACACGAAGAAAGACGAAGAGGGCAATATCATTTACCCAAAGCATACCACACGCCAATGTCGACTCCTGATCCAGCAGTTTCAAGGAAAACAGTCTAAGGACAAGGAAAAGGAGTCGGACAAGGCCGAAGACAAGGAGGACAGTGAGGAAAGATATCCTGATCTAAGTACCCTGCCCAAGGACACCCTTAGAAGAGATCACCTTCCAGTCGACCTACGAGGAACTCACTCGACTGACTTGAAGGACTCGACCACGAAGACTCACTCGACCACCAGAAGGTCAAGAAGCACTCTGCACTGCAACGGTCTGTAATTAAGTAGACTTTATGATAGTTAAGACACTTTATGTGGGGAGTTACCAGTAACGCCCCGGACTTAATGTACCTTAAACCCTTCATTGCGTGGGTTGGCTGGGGTCCTGACGCACTCTATATAAGCCACCCCCTGCACAGGCAGAAGGGTTCGCACCCCTGTAACTCAGATACCCATAATCCACTCGACCGCCTCCGGGCTCTGAGACGTAGGGCTTTTACTTCCTCCGAGAAGGGCCTGAACTCGTACATCTCTTGTGTTTACAACCTCTCCGTAGCTAGGACCTTGCCTCTCTATACCTACCCCCCACTCTACTGTCAGACTTAGAACCACGACACCTGCCACCTCACCAACAGCAGCAGCATCGCCCCGTCCAGTTCCTCGTCGGTGACCTCCTGCTCCGGATCCGCCTCCCACGACCGCGACCAGTGTTGCGCCTCCACGCCATCTTCCGTGCCCGGCCTCTCCCTCGCCTCGCTAGTGCCCTGCTCCCGCGCCGCCATTGGAGGTAAACTCCGGTGCCCCCTGCCTCGCGTCGCCATCTGCTTCCGTCTACGCCGCGACCACAACCCCATCTCCTGCGCGAGACCCGCATCGCTGCTGCAAGCTCCACCCGCGATCCATAGGATGTCCTCCCCTGCCTTCGTTGCCGATCCTGAGAGCCACGGCTGCGGTTTGTCCTCTGTTGTTGGTTTCGTGCACCTCCGCTATCGGTTGCATGGACGCCAAGATCCGCTTCGATTTGCCAAGACGCGGCAACCAGGAACGCCCAAGGACGCCTTCGTGGATTTCGCCAAGTTCACCGGATGCCTAGTACGACTACAGGACTGGAACGCCAAGTACATGGATACGCCAAGTTCTGCTTCGAACGTGTACGACTACACCCGGTGATGCGACAAGTACCCCGACAACCTGTACATCTACACCGCCAAGACCAGACCGACAAGTACCTCGACGTCGTGTGTACCACTACCGTCGCCCCGAAGACGTTGGATTCTTCAAGTACCTCTCCGAAAATGAACGTGAACGACTACTTCCACTACGGCCCGTGTACCACTACTTCCTTCGTTGAACTTGATCCACCCCAAAAATGCACGCTTCGAAGGTATAACCCCGAGACGACCGCCCGTGAACGAATGCATGAGTGATGTATGAGATGCCCGTGTTTGCACCATGTCCCGAATTGATCCTTGCACGTTCCTTTTCGTTTGCCATGTCGTCGACCCGTGGGAACCCGGTATCCGGGATCACCCCACCATCTTTTGCATGTTCCGCACATCCGCACACTTGCTCTTTTGCACCGGTATCTCAATGAGTTATCGGATCATCGATATGTTGCCATGGCATCATTTTCAAATTCATTGCCGTGGCACCCTTTCTTTCCACCACGGTGACAAATGCTTCATAACATGCTCATGTCAACGTTTTCATAAAAATTGCATAAAACTTGCATATGTCATCCGCATCATGATAACAACAATTAAAATGTTTAAAATTGTTGTTTGCTTAAAAATTGCTAAATGACATGAGGATTTTCTGGAATTGTTGTTTGTTGTTTCCGGCCTCTTTTAAACTTGCCTAAGTAGGTGGTTTGCTCATGCTTCACCTCTTGCCATGTTTAATAACATTTAATGTTGTTGGGTACATAACCGAGAGTGAAACTAAATAATTGATGTGGTGTCCCGTCAATATGCAACTCGTTGCATATTGAGCTCCACTTAATTTGTAGTAGTGTTTGTTGCACTTTGCCATGACATGCCTCTTTAAACCGTACATGCATCATACTTGTTTGTGCATAATGCCATGTTTATGTGATGGTTGTTTACCATGTTGTTTGCTTTTTCCGGTTGCGCTTCTCCTTGATAGTTCCGGTAACGTTGCGTTTGTGAGGATTCGTTCGACTACGTCCGTTTGTCTTCTTCATGGACTCGTTCTTCTTCCTAGCGGGATTTCAGGCAAGATGACCATTACCCTCGATATCACTTCTATCTTTGCTTGCTAGTTGCTTCGTTCTATCGCTATGCTGCGTTACCTATCACTTGTTTATCATGCCTCCCAAGTTGTCATGTCAGCCTCTAACCTTTTCATCCTTCCTAGCAAACCGTTGCTTGGCTATGTTACCGCTTTGCTCAGCCCCTCTTATAGCGTTGTTAGTTGCAGGAGAAGTCGAAGATTGCTCCATGATGGACATGATTATGTTGGGATATCACAATATCTCTTATTTAATTAATGCATCTATATACTTGGTAAAGGGTGGAAGGCTCGGCCCTATGCCTGGTGTTTTGTTCCACTCTTGCCGCCCTAGTTTCCGTCATACCGGTGTTATGTTCCTTGATTTTGCGTTCCTTACGCGGTTGGGTGATTTATGGGACCCCCTTGACAGTTCGCTTTGAATAAAACTCCTCCAGCAAGGCCCAACCTTGGTTTTAACATTTGCCTCCTAAGCCTTTTTCCCTTGGGTTCTGTAGACTCAAGGGTCATCTTTATTTTTACCCCCCGGGCCAATGCTCGTCGTGAGTGTTGGTCCAACCTGTCAGCCGCCGGTGGCCACCAGGGGCAACTCTGGGCTGGCCTACCGGAAGTTTGGACAATCCGGTGTGCCCTGAGAACAAGATATGTGCAGCTCCTATCGGGATTTGTCGGCACATTCGGGCGGCTTTGCTGGTCTTGTTTTACCATTGTCAAAATGTCTTGTAAACCAGGATTCCGAGACTGATCGGGTCTTCTTGGGAGAAGGAATATCCTTCATTGACCGTGAGAGCTTGTGATGGGTTAAGTTGGGACATCCCTGCAGGGTATAAACTTTCGAGAGCCGTGCCCGCGGTTATGTGTCAAATGGGAATTTGTTAATATCCGGTTGTAGAGAACTTGACACTTGACTTAATTAAAACGCATCAACCACGTGTGTAGCCGTGATGGTCTCTTTTTGGTGGAGTCCGGGAAGTGAACACGGTCTTGGTGTTATGATTGTGCGTAAGTAGTTTCAGGATCACTTCTTGATCATTTTGAGCTTCTCGACCGTTCTGTTGCTTCTCTTCTCGCTCTTACTTGCGTATGTTAGCCACCATATTTTCTTAGTGCTTGCTGCAACTCCACCTCATTACCACTTCCTACCCATAAGCTTAAATAGTCTTGATCTCGCGGGTTTTGAGATTGCTGAGTCCTCGTGACTCACCAGATACTATCACAACAGTTGCAGGTGCTGATGATACCAGTGTAGATGATGCAACCGAGCTCAGATGGGAGCTCAACGAAGATCTTAGTTGTTGCTATGTTTTGTTTCTTGATGATCAGTAGTGGAGCCCAGTTGGGACAATCGGGGATCTAGCAGTTGGGTTATCTTCTTTTCTTTTGGCTTTGTCCGTAGTCGGACTATGTGTGTGCTCTGAATGATGTATGAACTATATGTTCATTGTGTGAAGTGGCGATTGTAAGCCAACTCTTTATCCCATTCTTGTTCATTACATGGGATTGTGTGAAGATGGCCCTTCTTGCGACAAAACCACCATGCGGTTATGCCTCTAAGTCGTGCTTCGACACGTGGGAGATATAGCCGCATCGTGGGTGTTACATGGAGGGGGGCGGGGGTCCTGGTGCACTCTATATAAGCCACCCCCCTCCTCTGGCACAAGGGTTCGCACCCTCTGTAATTCAACACACATAATCCAGTCAACCGTCTCTGGGCACCGAGACGTAGGGCTATTACTTCCTCCGAGAAGGGCCTGAACTCGTAAACATCGTGTGTACATCTTCGCCATAGCTAAGATCTTGCCTCTCCATATCTACCCCCTCTTTCTACTGTCAGACTTAGAACCACGACAGTGCTCAAACTGCCAAAGAGTTTCATTGAAATCCCCCACCACAGTCCAAGGGAGATTGGACGTGCCTTTCAGTTTACAAAGTTTGTCCCACATCAAGTGTCTATTTTCAACTCTGGGCTCTCCATAGACGTAGGTCAGTCTCCATTGCACATCATCCGGAGAGACCCGCACATACACGTCAATATCTCTCTCATTAATATATTTAACCTCTACAAGCATTTGATCATCCAAAAATAGAGATAAACCTCCACTATAACCAGTACTACTCATTCCGGCAAAGCCACGAAGACCCAAATGATTGCACAAACGCTTAACTTTCTCTTTATTTTGCCTAGTTTCACACAAAAAAAATAAAACATGGGTGGTGAATAGAGTTGAGGGATACAAGATTTCGAACTGTACGGGAACCCCCAATTCCCCGACAGTTCCACACCAGGCAATTCATGATGACTGATGGGGCTCCACATATGGCCCCATCAGCATACCAGCGGCCCCGTGGCTGGCTGCCTTCAGAGTGTCCTGCTCCTGCCTCTCAGCCATGGCGACGTCATGCGTCACTACCTCACCTCCAACAATTCTCTGCTTTCTTGTTGTGCTCTCTGTTACAAGACTCTTGATACGCTGATATGGATCTACAACGAGTGACAAGTCAATATACTTGCCACCTGTGAAATCATCCCCTGCCCCCGCATGGACCATGGTTTCCTTGGTTGCTGGCTTCGAGCGAGCGACTCCCGCACCGGGTGTCCCATGATCGCCCCCACCAGCCGCCAAGTTCGCTGTAAGATCCATCACTAGCCACGCCAAAGATGAGTAGCCCGTATGGTAGCCTCCCTCGAAGACTTCTTGTAGCAAGATACGATCCAACGGCTTCTTCGATCTTGGATCCATTTGTACTTTTATGGCAGCTCGAGGTTCCTTAAAATATTCCAGCGCACATCCGTGATGCCCTCCTGGTTCTTGATCCTTGACGTTAACGATCTCAGAGTCCCGATTCACCAAAGCAGCCTCCTTCCCAGAATTATCTGACCTAGGCATAACAAGAACCTTCTCAAGAGGCTCGCTTCCACGTTCCTCCGAGACACAGGCGGACGAAGCCGCAACAGTACCACACGGCAATCCAGCATCATCATTGTTAGAAATGCTCTATTGCACTTGATATTTTTTTTGAACAGTACAGACGCAGATGCTCATACATATGCACATATTCATCTCTATGAACGCACGCACGCACATACTATCCCTATGAGCAACTTCAAGAACCGAGCCGACATATCACCTTGAGATTGACGAAGTCGCTACAGACGCCTTCATAGTCGACGGGAACGCCTCCTTCCATTAGACGCACGTCGCCGGAAGGCCTGGAATAAGCCAGGAAAATGTGAGCACCAATGTCAAGCGTGAGACTTGAACTCTGGTAGGCAGGTGATACCACTGTCCTCCTAACCATCCATCCATAGGTTGTCATTTGATTTTTTAGTTAATGCTAAAGTGTAAAATGACATAGAAATAGCGCAAAGGTCTATAGATGACTAGGTAAGTGCGTGAACAAACTTATAGGGGGACAGTGATATCACCAGCCACCAGGGTTTAAGTCATATACTTTGACATTGATGATCGCATTATTCCTGAATTTATTTCATGATTTCGGCGACGTTCGTTCGGTGTGATGAGAAGTTCCCCTCGAGTGCGAGGTGCTTGTGCTGACTTCGTGAAATCTCAAGATGTTATGCCGGTTCAGTCTCTCGGAGGTGCTTACAGGAATAGGACGTGAGAGTGATTGTATGCTTGTGTATGTGAGTGATTTTGATTGTATTGTGTTAAAAAATAAGACTAGGCAAGTACGATTGCTCATATATGTTTGTTAATTGAAGTAGATATTGTTGTACGAAGTAAAATAAAAAATGAAATATGTATGTAGCAGCCAGAATCGTTTTTGCAAAACTGCCACACGCATCGAAAGGCCTTCCATCCAAATCCAACGAGGCATTCCCTTCCCCACCTTCTTCCCCAGTGGCCCACGCGCCTCCCCGCCGCATGCTTCCAACCTCGACCCCGCCGCTCGCCTCACACCCCCGGCTCCGGCGCAGCATGCCTTCCCTCCTCACCTAGCCGGCAAGCCCCTGGCACCTCCACCTCCTTTCACAGCCGCAAGGGCCTTTAGATTCTAGATTTTGGCGAGATCTGCAACCACCTAAAGCTGTCAGTCGTTGCCTTGCTTCCTGGTCAAAAGGAGAAGGGAGCCGAGGTCCGCTACCCCCGCTGCTTGTTGTGGATGGCCCCGACCCTTCTTCTCGTCGTAGATGGATCCGGCTGCAGTTCCTCACCGGTCGTTTGCCGCAGAGATGTCGTGGCAGACGATGCCACCATGCGTGAGCCACACTTCCAGACGCTCAGCAGAGGAGTTCCATCCCTCCCGTCTACATCTCGTCCACCTACCTTGCTGGTTGCCAGATCGGACGAGGTAACGTCCCCGTCTTCGGCTCCATTCCCATCCATGGCTGGAGCTCGCTGTGCCTCCTACGAGCAGATGCGCATGAGCCTGACAGTGTCTCTTACTGGTTGTCTGAATAAATTGCAGGAGAGTTGTACAACTTCGATGTTCTTTACTACTGATGGCAACCTTGTTATGCTAGTCTCCGTACATCTGTTGCCATTTTTTATAATCATGTGATTCCAGCCCTCTTTTTCGAGTTTGTTGTTTGCTCCGTAGATCTGTTGCCCTCTTTTTATAATCACGAGATTGTGGTTCGTTGCAAGAACTGTTGGATGGTGCCATGGCATTTGGGATTGGAAGAACTTTGTGCTTTTTTTTGTTTAGAAAAGGAAGCAAATTTGTGTGTTGGGCGATGCAAAGTTCAGTATCTAGAGCATATAAACCGAGAGTCGTGTCTTCTGCACTTTTACCTTGATTCAGATGCTAAGTGGCGTGAAGATTAGTTTAAAGCTAGGATGACAATACAGACATGAGCGTGCATAATACGTGGTTCATCAAAACTACCCGATAACTTACGTATAAACATCACGATAACTTTGAGAAAGGAAGAAAAGTAGTTGAAAAATCCACCTGATAACTCATGTGAAAAATAACACGGTAATATACAAATCACATATCCAATAACTTATATACAAACACCACGGTAACTTTGAGCAAAGGAAAAAACTGTTGAAAAATATACCCCCGATAACTTATGTGAAAATAATACGATAATATATGAACCACTTACCCGATAAATTGTGTACAAGCACCGTGATAACTTTGACCAAAGGGGAAAAGTTTTTGGAAAATATACCCCAATAACTTATGTGAAAATAGCACGGTAATATACGAACCTCATACTTAATAACTTACGTACAAACACCGCGGTGAGTTTGACCAAAGGAAAAAAACATATTGTTTTTTTTTTGTGAGTGGGAAAAAAACTTTGTTGAGAAACATACCCCGAACAACTTATATTATGTGAAAATAACACGGCAATTTACAAGCCGCATATCCGATAACTTACAAGCAAACACCGCGGCGACTAAGGCCAAAGGAGAAAAGGTTGTTGAAATACATACCCCCGGTAACTTATGTGAAAATAGCACGATAATATACGAAACACATACCCGATAACTTACATATAAACATCGTGATAACTTTGACTAAGTAGGAAAAAAGGTGTCAAAAGCATACCAGCATAACTCATGTGAAAAATAGCACGATAATATACGAACCGCATACCCGATAACTTATGTACAAACACCACGTTAACTTTGACCAATAGATAAATGTTGTTAAAATACATAACCTCGATAACTTATGTGAAAATAACACGGTAATATATGAACTGCATACCCGATAACTTACGTACAAACACCGCGATAACTTTTGACCAAGAGGAGAAAAAGTTATTGAAAAAACATAACCCTATTAACTTATGTTAAAATACCACGATAACATGCATGCCACATACGACCACAAGAGGGGAAAAATTGTTGAAATACATACTCGACAACTACTATGTAAATAGTATGGTAATATACGAACCTCATATCAGATAACTTAAGTACAAACAATATGGTGATTTGCATCTAAAAAAGGAAGGGAGGGGACGTCCGAGTTGTGAACCATCTGAACCAGTGTAAAATGTCTAGAAAAAAGTTCCAAATCCCAGACAAGTGAGCTTGTCGGTTTGAATTTTCAGTTTCATTCAATCTCATCTCAGGAATGTACAAGTAGTGTGCAAGTTGAAAGAAATCAATAACATGGCATAGCCTAGGCGGTTGTTGTTCCTAAAATAATTGTTGGAGGATGAGGGTTCGATTCCCCTCCCATTGCATTTTCTGCTTTTTTCAAACTGCAAGCGTGTGTGTGCAGATTTGGGACGGGCCCGCCCCCAGCGAGGGGGGGGGGGGGGGGATCGGGATGGTCGTGCGACATGAGGGGGTGTGGTGGTTTTTGCAATCTGGCACACGATTGCCAGTTATTACAGTCCTATAAAAAACACCCATGGTGAACTCACAAAGTGCATCGTCCTCCTACAAGAAGACCACGGATGGAGGCACACCTCCACAGAACTTGCTGAACAAGAAGCCCCGAATACATGATCACGATCTTTCATCTCATCCGTGAGCGAAAAGGCAGACAGGGCGCGTGGGTGGCATGCGGGAAGAAACCCCCGGAAGGCCCGAGACTTGTTGACAAAGACACAACATATTCTGTTCCCCACGAGAAGGAGAAAAGATAACGCATCCATCCAGCCACCCACCCAGATACCCACACGGCCACGCGGGGGCCAGCGGTCGGGCAGGCCAGCTGCGTGCGTCACGTGGTCAACTGACCTCGCCCACGCGATTCGGTGCGGTGCAGCAGCCAGAGCGAACCAGCCAACAGCAGCCCCCTGCGCCCGCGCCCGGTCGTTACCCACCCGGACGCAACCGAGCCGAGATCCATCCACCCCCGACCGTGCATTCCTCGCGCCCCCCACCACCCAGTCACAATCCCCTCCCCTTTCTTCCCTTCCAAGAATAGAGGAACCCCGGCGCACCCGACCTCCTACCCGCGCCGCCGCTGACGCCCGGGCCCCGCGCGCCCGGACGACGGTGCGATCCGACGGAGCCGGCAGCCTCCCTGTTTTCTTTCGTGCTCTCCAGGCAGTGGCAGAAAAATCCCATCCCCCGGGGCCGAAATAAATACCAAAAATCAGCGGCGCTCTTTCTCTCCCCCCTCCCCTGTCTCTCTCGTCTCGAGCGAGGAGGTGTATTTTATTTTAGCATATATTTTCCTCTGGGGTTGCCGCCTGGCTGGTCCGTCTCGCGCCGCTTATTTTGCCCTGCCCTCATAACTTCCGAAAGGCGAGAGGCGGCGGCGGCGGAAGGAGGAGGACGACGAGGAGCTACCGCCGGCTAGGGTTTCCTCCCACCAAGCGAGACGCGGAGGCGCCGCGCGCTTCCCCACCTCCCTCCCCGGCCGGTCGCAGGTGACTATTTCCCGACGAATCTTCTACGCCGCCTGGGTTTGGGGATTCGTTTTCCTTCGAGCGGCTGCGGTGCTGGCTTCCCGGCGTCGGGAACGGAGGTGGATTTGGGGCTCTCTTCCGCGGGTCGCGTAGGCAGATTTGGTCGGGGCTTTGGGGTCGAATTTCTGGAGGGAGCGGGCCTGTTCGATCCGGGGCGTGTTTGATTGATTGCGCGATTCGTTCTCGCCGATTTTTCCTAAATTTGGGCGAAGAATATTGTGGATTTCTGCTTTATTCCTTTTTCCGGATGATTTGAGCGGCTCATCTCGTCGGTATCTTATGCTGCGTATTTTTTCCGAAGGTTAGGGGTAGGGTGCCTACGTGTTTCGTTGCAGATGTTTCCGAATATTTTGGATCGAAATCTCCTAATATTGGCGCCCTATTTCTTCGCCACAATATGGATGGGAAGAGGGTTTGATCCATTCTAACCTGCTCTGGCTTTGTCTATTGTGATTCAGGACCTCGTTGGTGCGAGCAAGGCGGAATCTACGGTGACCACCCCTTCTGATTCCGGCAGCCACGTCCCCATGCCGACCATCACGCACTACGTCTTGGACCCCTTCCTGGAGACCGGCTCCCTTCCCAACCTCCAGAAGCTTGTTCCCAAGCCGCCTCCAGCGGCGCCGCTACCCCCTGAGAAGTCCTCCGAGAAGCCCATACCTGTGCCGGTGGCTCCTGCCAGGACCACCACCTTGCCAGCGCTCTACTCCACGCCCGAGAGCACACCGCTGCCAGACTCGCCGTCATCGTTCCCTGGAACCTGGTCGCCGTATCTCATCAACCATAAACGTCGTGGACCTGGCCTGATCAAGACATCTTCCCAGGGTGATGTCGGAAGTGAGGGTAGCCTGCCGAAGTTTCCCGAGGGGCTACCTGCTTTGCCGAAAAGGTCTGAAGCCTTTCAAGTGCAGGAGTCTGAGTTTAGGTTCACACAAGAGAGTGATGGTGTGGTTAACAATGGTGTGGAGGAGACCTTGGATGAGCAGAATGAAGGGGTGCAGAAAGGCAAGGTGACCCTTTTTGGCCAAGATGAGCAGGATCAGCCCGAGTTCGAGTTTCGGCATGAAAGTCCAGATGTGATGATGAGGCCTGTCAATGTTGGAAGGCTTGTCAATGTTGCAAGGCTTGTCAACAATGGAATGCCAAGAAATGGCGAAAATGATGCCTTCTTTGAACCTCAGGATTCACAGAGTGTGACTAGTAACTCCGAAGCTGAGGATGCTGGTGGGCAGGGGTGGTGGAAGCCCAGTTCTCCTTATGGGACGTCTGCTGGCACACCTGGTGCAGAATTTTATGACGCATTCGAAGGTACCACTTGGTTTATGCTAATGCTATGCTTTGCCCATTTGTTTTTAGCAGAGTAGACTCTTGTTTAGATATCTTAGATTGAAGATAGCAATTAGTTTGTGTATATGCTTTGCATCTTCTTTGAACTGATCTCTCTGGTCGGTTGTTCCTGTTTACCCGCAACAACAGCTCTTGAGCTAAAACTGGAATCTAAACACTTATTTAGATATCATTGGTTGAGGATAGCAATTATTTTGTGTATATGCGTAGCATCTTGCTTTAAACTGATTTCTGTGGTTGGTTGTTCCTGGTTGCCTGTAGCAACAATTTATATCAGTTATAAGCTGGAAATAGTGAAACAAATTAGCCCCCCAAAAAGGAACTCCATAGGATAGAATACTCTTGGTGTAGTTCTCTATATATTCCAGAAGCTCAGAGTCATGTTTCCTGTGCAACTTGCCACTGCAGTTTACTATGATATATTGTTGAACATACTTTTCTAGTGAGTCAGTCCTGGCCTATATGTTACTCCCTCCGTAAACTAATATAAGAGCGTTTAGATCACTATTTTAGTGATCTAAACGCTCTTATATTAGTTACAGAGGGAGTATTTGCCTTTATGCTGATGCAACACATGTTTCTGATAGCGTTTGCTAAGATGGGCATTCCTAGGTTTCAGGCACTGACTTGGTTCCTAACATAATATTATGATGTTTATATAGGCTATATGCAGGTTTATTGTGTGTTCTCTTCCTGTGGTTGAACTGTTATCATCTCAGTGTTTCTTTATGGCTTCCTATATTTGGTTGAGGCCTTATAGTCAATGTGCATCTGTCTCATATGTTTCTTTTGGGTTGGGTGTAGTCTATCTTTTATTATTGAACCATGTGAACCAATCACTGCTTGCAGTATGGCTATGAGCTAAAGTCATTTATTAATGAATATGTCTATGATCTAAAAGTAATACTCCTAAGTGATATATCCAAGATTTCTTTATGCTGCATGCATAGTTTGTCTAATCACTTGGTTGTATTCTGCTATTGATGAGATTATCTTTTGCCTCCTAATTTGACATGTATGCTTGTTGTTTAATTTATAATGCTTCATTGCACTAATTCAGATTTGTTTAAATGTAGAAATATCAAGCGATGGTGCAACTCGATCTTCTCGATGTGTTGATGATGAGTACCGTGAAATGAGGTTAAGCATGTTGACAGAAATTGAGGGTAGGAAACAAGCTGAGGAGGTAGCTGAGACCTGGCAAAAGGAATGGAAAAAGCTGAGTCATCACCTATCGCTGATCGCCTTGTCACTTCCATCTCCAACTGTAGCTGAGAACGATGATGATACAAGTGCGGATCCTGGAGCCGAGTTGTGCCAACAAATAACTGTTTCACAACTGGTAGCCGCTGCTATTGCCAGGGGAATTGCTCGTGTAGAAGTTGAATCAGAGATGGAAAGTGTGATTTCAGCAAAGAACTTTGAGATCGCAAGGCTATCAGATAGGGTCCAGTACTATGAAGCAGCAAACAGGGAGATGTCTCAAAGAAACCAAGAAGCTATCGGTACTCATACTGAACTCAATACATTAATCTATGCATTTTGTACATATTTTTACCTAGTACTCCCTCCGTTCACTTCTATAAGACGTTTCAGATGAGACCTTTATTTATTTTAATAAAGTTGCAGTGGGGTTTTAGTTTTACCCCACTGTTCATAGTTAAAAAAAAGACGTTTCAGACAGCTGACATTGAACTGTTCTAGGTGATGTACGAATTGTCTACAACGTCTTATAAAAGTAAACAGAGGGAGTAGTATTTGTTAGCTTCCTTGTTGGTGTCAACCGTTAATCTTATTGCACATAAATCTCCTGTTCCATGCGTTAGTTGAGAAAAATGACATCCGCAGAAGCAGATTTTTCCTTGTTGAATTATAACCAGACATGCAGTGTTACTAGTAGTTGCCTTGATCCTTGATGTATGCATATCATGCTATTGGCTGTTTTAGTGAGAAACATTCATTGGAAGATTCAAAATGAAATGTGGTTTTTGACTTGTCCTAAATGTTTTCCTCTTACATCTTACAGAGATGTCCAGGCAACAGCGGAACAAGCGTAAGATGAGGCAGAAGTGGTTCTGGGGTTCAGTTGGCATAGCAGTTACCCTTGGCACAGCAGCCATTGCCTGGTCTTACATGCCGGCGAGCCAGTCCCAGGCAGGGGACTCGAATAGCACCAACACCAACAGCGATTAGAGCTAGCTGAAGATGCATCTTCTCCATGCAGAGGTCCTAACAAAAGCTCTAACTATACTTCCTAGAGAGAAAAGAAGCTTGTATGAGTTTTCTCTTTTGGTGATCGGCTGTGATCACTACAATCCTCATTTGCCGCTTCCTCTGTAAAAAAAATGTGGAATGGGCCATCTCCGTCCAGGATTGGCTCGACTGCCCCTTACCGTAAGTCCTTCGTTGCATAGTTGGTTGAGCAAAATAATACGAGGAATGTGGATATGAGTAGTAATCGTCCATGGTGAACTCAAATGGAGTTGATTTTGACAGTTGCAGTTTTGATCTGGGTCTTGTTTACTCGAGCAAGATTTCATTGCCGTGCTGTTTCTGTAGGTTCCTGTTATTTTACGTTTCTGTGTTTCTCAGTCGCTTGGAGCTTCCATTTTGTTGGTGGCACTACCGCTCTTACAGCTCTCTCTTCCTTTTTATGGGTAGTTTGGCCAGCAAAGAGAGAGAGGAGGGGGCGATTCCAGCCTTAGGCTATGTTTGGTTGCTAGGGGAGATAGTCCCGGGGTAGAGAGGCCCTGGTCAAAATATTCTTGACAAAATTAAAACCACGTGGAAGATTTGCTTTACCATTTGGGTGCCTCGGTGGGGTGGGGATTTATTTCTGCAACTTCTTCCGTGAGGTGCTGGGGCTATGCAGCTGGAGGAGGATCAAGCACGCCACGCACCTGCTCCATCATAT
Source organism: Triticum timopheevii (assembly GCA_963921465.1). Classification (NCBI taxonomy): domain Eukaryota; kingdom Viridiplantae; phylum Streptophyta; class Magnoliopsida; order Poales; family Poaceae; genus Triticum; species Triticum timopheevii. The sequence goes on along the minus strand of OY997272.1, from coordinate 449,620,376 downwards.
ACCATCTGATTCATGTGGCCATCGAGCGTGTTTAGCCGTCCATAACTGCATGCCTCATCTACAGCAAGCCATGGAGGAGCAGCGCAATGGGCGCCGTCGCCCCCGCTGGAGGGGCGGAGCGGGGAGGTGGGGGGAGGAGGAGGGGGGTCGCTTCCGGACGGAGGATGGCGGAGGGCTGGATGGAGGAGGGCGGAGCGCTCGATCTTGTCGCCGCCGCCTCTCGTTCGTGAGACAGAGCGACGAGGGTTTCGTCCCCGACCTCATCGGGCGTGGAAGCCTCACCCGGGGAAAAGTCGTGGATAGGGCGGGGCTGCCCCGATCGCATGGGCCTCCAAATGCGCTGGCGGATCGCCCGGGGATAAATTCTTTCGTGGTTTCCGGCCCGGGGAATCGGCAGGGATCCCGGAGGGATCCTGTGAAACCAAATGAGGCCTTACTGTGCCCTTTACCTAGCTAATGGTACTCCACTCGAAAGACGTTGTCTTCTACTCCTTCGGCTCTTTATTCAACCAACCTCTCTAAACTCAGCAGCCCACATAGCTTGCCCCGCCGCCTTGGTCCCCTTCCTTTTCCTTAAGCAAGAGGAGTAGGACCTGTCCGTCTCGTTTTATTTTCTTAGGTGTTGCTTCTGCGATATTGACATGGTGGCAACGACGGAGTTTCTCTTATAAAAGAATGCCAATGAGGGTTAGCCCTTGGGTTGGTCTTATTTTTTTTCGACGTGGTGGCAACGATTACCGGCGTTGCCAGTAGGGCTTTGACTATTCTGGCGACTTTGACATCCGTGTATGCGGCTTGGCCCGGTTTCTATAACTATAACTGTGTGCTTGTGGTGATGGATTGCAAGGCTGTTTTGGGTGGGATGATGCTCCAATCGATACTGCTGCAACGATTTTTAGATATCATTTCAAGGAGTGAATGGATATTGTGGTCTTCAAAGCCTGGTACGAGGAGGACGTTCGCATGTGTTACTTTTTTGTGCTGTTGATTTAGTGTAATTTTTAATTTTTGATGGGCGGCATGCAATTAGAGGAAGAAGACTAATATGGTTTTGAATGTGATTTTATTTTTTATTGATTGTTCTATGTTTAATTGTTTATCCATTGTACTAGAATGCTTTTGGGTAACTATTAAAAAAAACCAACCCCCGTGGGCGATGCCATTCGGCCTGAGGTGCTCCTTGCAATCTCCGAAGTTTCAGAAATGCTGATGATCCTAGATTTGGCATCCTCAGGACATGGTAGTACCGAATCATTGTAGAATCTGTTGGATTTGTCACTCTCAGAAGCATTGTACTCCCTCTGTAAAATGGGAAACACTTGTGTTCACCTGGTTGATCTTTTCGTGCGCGTTGACCGCCTTCATGGGCATTTGATCTGTTGTTGATCGGACGGTCATGAGCCACCTAGATCGATAGGGATCACCAAGCCACCACCGAACGTTGGCGACAGTGCCTAAGTATGCCAACTGAACCCACCTACTTCATGTTCTTGCAACTCCACCCCTGTTACCCTTCTTGCAACTCTATTGCCGCCCCGCTTCACGTTCTTGCAACCCCACCATTGGACGGTCAGGATCCAAGGGTAACTACTATGCCAATTGAAACCCTCACCTACTTCACGTTCTTGCAACTCCACTTTCAGAAGCGTTTTTGCAACTCAGCACTTGCTGCAGACAGACTACATGGCCAGGTACGCCCGTGCTCGCCATGGGCTCGCTCCGGCAGCCGTCATTCGTCGGCAAGGTAGGCCTTCGCCGCCCCACTTCCATCTCTCCTCTTTTCTTTCGCCGCCTCACTTGTCGTCGGCCGGACAACCGGTCGCCCTGCCGCTCAAATCTCTCCTACCACGAATCTAGATAGGGATCGCCAAGCCACCACCGAACGGCGGTGACAGTGCCTGAAATCCGCGCGGCCCGGTCGTTGTTCCAGCGGCGCGTGGCACAACACATGGCCTCTCCATCGATGTTGTCGGTGTCGAGGGAGCCCTCCCTGTTGAACCATCCCGGCTCTGCGTGGCACTTTTTCTAAAACAAAGCCCTTGTTGCAATAGTTGTTTCTGAAACAAAGCTCTTGTTACGAAGAGGAATCATACGCAGAGATGTTTTTGCAACGTCACCAATGCTTCTGAAACAAATATCTTGTTGCAATAGTCACCAATGGGTTTCTCAAACAAAGCTCTTGTTGCAATAGTCACCGTTGTTTCTGAAACAATACTCTTATCTGATTTTATCTTTGTGGGCGCATCGGTTTAATGAACCACATGAGGGCGTACTAGCCTGGTAAACCACTACATACAACCAAGACGAACAAACCCTAGTCACTCTCTTGGCTGAAAGCTTATGCAGGATGAACACTTGGCCAGTGGCCACGCCACAAAAAAACCTGTTAAACACGAGTGAAGAGCCAGTACGTATTCATCAATGTGTCAAAAAATCTCCTATTGCACACGACGATGATACTGAATGATTTACCATGTTACATCCAGAATTGCATCAGCAACAACTGCATAGTACCGTGTTACATCCAGAACTGCATCAGCGTCAACTGCATATTGCCGTGTTACATCCAGAATTGCATCAGCATCAACTGCATCCGCGAAAAATAAAGCATGAATGAACGAGCCAAGCAGGCAAGCACCAATTGTTTGATATATGTTACACGGATCAATGATATACATCGTGGGAGCTCCTTTCTGCATGTAATTCCTAGAGAGTGCGGATAAAACCTTCTGCGGCCAATTGGTTTCAGCGTCCATTAACCTGTTGCGTGCTATCTGTATCATTACTCATCCTTGAGCCAGTGCTGAATGATGTAGACGACGAAGGAAACACAGAACACTACTGAACCAAGGACGACTGGAATTTGAACCCACAATGAGGAAGCAAAAGCATCCCGCACGAGCAAATGCCAGAGCGCAAACCACAGAGCGCTGAAGGCTGATCCTACAGCAGCGCCCACAAGAATCTGGTTCAGTGTGTGGAGACGCTGCGACACCCGTAGCCATGACTGCACACACATAAGGGGGTTAAGATTAGAATGCACTAAAGAACTTAAAGACCGTAACCCAAGAGCATGATCCTGTATTTGGGATGATTAAAGATGGAAGTCTACTAAGTACTAGGAATTGATTATAACGCGCTAAAAAACTTAAAGATTGTGTAACCCAAGAGTATGGTCCTGCAATTGAGATAATTAATGGTGAAAGAGTCTGCCAAGTAGAAATTCTTACTAGATAGGAGGCCAATGCTACAGTTGTAGCCCCAAGAATCATTGCCAGATAATTTGTCCCAAGCCAGGAGAACACTGTGTTGCAAAAAGAGCCACATGAGATAAGTCACGCATTCCTTTTCATTCGACAAACAGGTGGATATTGGAGCCATGGAGGTATTGTTATACTCAAACCTCTAACTGATAAGTATCTTAGTTTCTTTCTTTACCACAAAATATGAAAATAAGCACATTATTGAGTTTCCATCCATTGTGTTTACTAGAATAGAAAAGCCATATAACAAAAACTGAGGAAAACGTATAGTTATGGACATACTGTGTCATGATTAAAATGAATTAGGACGGAGCTCCAGTCAGCACTTATGCTTTTGATGCTGCCAGGATATACTGAAAAATAGTATGATGGTTTTATGAATCTTGATTCTTGAAGAGCTTACCTGAAAGAACTAGAAATGTTGCAGCATAGAAAATGGATTGGGCATGGGATGATGGCATCCCAGGATCAGACCGCAAAGCCGGTGCTGGCCTTTCGTGGTTGAGCAGCTTTTTAAGAATGGACGAAAGCACAGTGTTCGCAACCGCACCCATCAAAGCCCACATAATTTCAGCATCACGCTTCCAAAGAGCTGCAAGAGCAAAAGAAACAGCTACCAGCCATTTACTCTGGCATGCAATGGTAAAAGTTCAGTACAGGATCCGGAATTCCAAGTAAATAGCACAGACTTTTTTCTCGAACATAAACAGCACACAGTTAACCTTTACATCCATTTAAATGTGATTTCAACCATAATGTTTAATCACATCTCGGTGGGAAGCTTAAGCTGGAGCATCTAAGTTCCTCTTTCAAAAACTAATCAGATGCAGTAGTATAAATCAGGCATTAGATAACTAGAGTACTCTACAGCTAAACAAACTAAATGTGGATACAAAATCTGTTTATAAATAACAATAATATGAAAACAGCTGAGCTCGGCACAAATTATTGCAACTAGACACACGTACAAGCGACGATGATACTCTACTAAAGCAATGCATATTCTCTGCAGAGACCAAATCAGAATATTCAGGCGTTTCAGTTCCTTTTTGGTAAAGCTTCATCCCTTTCAGCCTGACAGAGTTCCAACTTCAAATGATCAGAGCTCATTTACAGAGTACACCACTCTGTAAATAAGCAAGGCTCATGCTAAGTCGTAAGATATATACTCCTATGAGATTCCGAAAAGCATCAACATATGCCAATATGAACAAGCGTCGTAGCAAAAACGAGCACTAACCATGCGATTCAGCGCCGCCTCGACGGGCGTCCACCGTGTGGCCGCCGCCTCCGCCCTCGGACCTGGCAACTTCTCGCCTCCCAGCATCGCGTCCCCCTCCCCGTCAGAAACCCCAAGCTCTCGGGGCGACTCGCTCCCGACCCAGGCCATCTCGGCCATGCACACGCCGAGCCGCCGCGGCGCCCTCGGCCGCCGGCCACGGGGAAGAGAGAGGAGCCGGTCTTTGCACTGCGGGAGACGATTCAAGCGCACGGGCTTGACGCGCGGCCACGGGGCTGGCGGCGACAGGAGCATGGCTCTGCGGACCGACAGGGTGGGAGCGCGGGAGAGGCGGCGCTAGCGCGGAGCATCTCGTCTATTGGAGGATTTTGACGGGAGGGGATTTCTCCGGGGGAGGTCGGGTTTGGACGGATCGTGATGCCCCTCTTGGCGTCTTGGAGTGATGGGATTAAGAAATGGCCGTGAAAGGATTGGAGAGATGTTTTTGGGATGGATTAGAGAGATGGTTGTGAAGCCATGGATTAGAGAGCCTCAGAGGTCAAGACAGATTTGAGTCAATGCCTGTTTATTTGGTAGAGAATATGCCCTTTGGCACAATATTTTTCTGAGATGGACTTTTGTGGCCATTTATGTTTGAGAGAAACACGTGTTTTATTTTTAACCGGGTATAACCCCTTTCCATTACTTTACTTATCATAACAGAAATACATGTTGTTCCGTATCACCATCCCGAGACCAACTGACTTAAGGACTAGAAAGGGGAAAGCGGGTTCAGGGCACCACTGGGAAACCCACTGGCCACTGTAAACACTCGTCATCGAGCAGCTCACTATGGGCGAAAACCCAGTAACACCACAAACCAAACTAGACCTAGAGGCTTAACAGTTTGACACACACAATAGGAAGCCAACAGGAACTCACGACCCAAAGGCTCACAAGTGAGCAGGGGGCAAAAGCTCGCGCAGGAGCAAGACCAACAGATTACTAGGAGACTAAACAGAGGTCTAGCAAAACAACCATAGCAACAACGAAGAAGCATCATTCCATAGCTGCCTCAGCTGGAGCCGCGCAGATTCTCATCATAGTTGAGGCGTTCGTCCTGAGCATCTTGGCTCCTCGCTCCATGGCTTCACAATCAGCATCAGGCTAAAAAAAGTGTCGTGCTATGTCTTGATTTAGGGCTTCAAGTCATAATATAGTCATGACGGTAGTGCACCCAAAATGGGAATATAGAATAAATCTGAAAAAGCTACATATAGCATGATTTAAATATGAAAAAGCTACATATAGCGTGACTTCGCACCATGCTCCTTACGAACGCATGCAGAGCACCTCCGAGAGACTCCGTAGTCGATGGGAACGTTTCCTCTCACTGAACCCACATCGCCGAAAGGTGTGAAATAAGTCCAAAAAAAATGCGAGCACCAGTGTGAAACTAGGGCTTAAACCCTAGTAGGTTGGGGACCATCCAATCACAGGTTTGTTCGCACGCAACAGAAAGACTCTCCAACTCTCCTTTTGATAATTCCAAATGCTGTAAAAAGAACTTAACAATTTGGACCACAACATTATATAACTTAGAAAAATTATAGCTTAGCTCATATAGTTTTCAAGATTTGTAGAAACATTGTTGAAATCATATCCCATACTCGTAGGTGTTTCTATGTATTCTCTAATGTCGAGCTCCCAAGCTTCATGATTGGCCTGGATCATGTCTATCAAAGCTGAAGCTCATGCTTTCGCGGCCATAAAGGCTCCTCTAGATGTGAGGTCGACATGTTTCTCACTTCCATTAGTTAGTTATCCATAGAAGAAGTATACAATCACCCAAGCATTCGAGTAATTCATGATTGGACAATTATTAAGTAGAGTATGCCACATGGTTTTTGTCCAAAATTGCAAATTAAGTGTCTCGCTCCATATGATTCTTTCTCGGGATAAAACAAAGTTAGGGAAGCGGCGAACAATTGTTACGAAGTATGAAAGGTACCTACGAGATAGTTAGCCAACGTACTGCTTTGTGAGCTGGTGACATGGCAAACAATTTTAGTTTTACTTTATCAACAATGCAAAAATCAACTTAAACATCCCACATATTTGATCAAATAATGTCATGTGCTGATATTGATCTTCTGACCCACAACCTACCAAAAGGTTTTGCATAGAGCACTGCAAGTAGGCTCGAATTTACCTTTATAGCTCTCGCCATTTGGCATTAATACAGTTCGAGGGATGCGAGTTAGTAAAATGACCAAACTCAACCATGTTCAGTGAAGAACATGCACAACACTTTTGTACATAATGACCAAACTCAACCATGTTCAGTGAAGAACATGCATAACACTTTTGTACATAATGAAAAAACAAAAGTTAGGAAAATAGCAATTGGCAAACCAATGAAAACATTCTTCCTTTTTAACTCGCACCACAATGATATTAGGACATAGAAATTGACATGCCAATGAAAACATTCTTCTTTTCTAACTCACACCACAATGACATTATGACGGGACACTGCGAGGTGGGTAGTTTATCTGGGGCGGATGTCTCCTAAAGAGTAACAGAGGCGTGCGAAGGTAGGCCCAAGCATTGATTCTGCTCGTGAGCGTAATGGTATAAGCCTGCCTGACTGTGAGACCGACTGGTCGAACAGAGACGAAAGTCGACCATAGTGATTCGGGAGTCCCGTGTGGAAGGGCTCTCGCTCAACGGATCAAAGGTACGCCGGGGATAATAGGCTGATGACTCCCAAGAGCACATAACAATTGACATGCCAATGGAAACATTCTTATTTTTTAACTCACACCACAATGACATTATGACATAACAATTGACATATCTATGGAAACATTCTTTTTTTTGACAGAACCTCGTCAGATGACCATGAGCTCTGGCATTGCATTATAGAAGAAGAGAGTTGATCTAGTTTATAAGGAAACCAGAGTGAAAAACCTAATAGAATGGCCAGTTTATAAGGAAAATCAGGCCGAAAATCACACAAACAATGAAGCCTCATCAACCGCATGACCCAAAACCACAATTGGAACCACACGACCCCGATTCCGGAGCCGCCGCTCCACCATCCCCCGCCCTCTTACGAGGCGCCACACGGTCTGGGTGCCCTATAGCTCTTGCTACACTAGACGACTGCCAACAGACCATGAAAGATGCGCCAAATATCTGGGGCCGCCTCCTCGACTTCTAGCTAGACCGACCCTCAGGCTGCGTCCGGCCGGGCTGACGACCTAGCTAGCCTTGCAGCACCAAGTCGTCGCCCAAGTCATGCAGAGCCGCTAACCTACCCCATGGATCCGCTATTGCATCGCCACCCGAGGCCGCTACCTCGGCGTACTTCCATCTTCCGAACACCCTGGCATCCGCTGCCCTGACCATGACGCAACCTTGCACAATTATCATGAACCAACTGTTGGAAATATGACCTAGAGGCAATAATATTGTATTAATGTTTTCATTTTCATAATTAAGTGTTTATATTTCATGCTATAACTGTCATGATCCTAGAATATGCGATTCAGTGCAAAACTCATATGCATGTGTGAAATGATAAACAAATAAAATAAAGGTTCCTTGACTCTCTAAGACTACTCAAGTATTGTTTGTGATCACGTTTTCTGGATCTTAGGATATCATTAAGTGTAAACGATAGTCCTAAAATAACATTGAGATTATGACGTTGGAAGAACGTTCATATTGAATTGACCCAAACTTGTTGTTATGAATTGAGATAATATCGTTTCTAATCAGTTATAATAACACAGTGTTCACACGTGATTTTGCTCCTTATACCATGAGAGTATCATAGTCATTCTTACCGTACGGTGGACTTTGGGGTTGCTCAAATGTCACCTATAATACGGTGATCATAACGACAACTTACAGGCTCATCGAAAAGTTTGACAAGGGACTAGATAGCTCGAGAGTGGTATTTTCTCATCCGATGATGGAGAGATATTCTTAGGGCACACTTGGTGTGACGACATCCATCATCATCTAGCCAGACATAGGTGACTACATCACGGGGATGCCGGAACACAATAACGAGAAAGAAGAACAAAATCGATAACGAGGATTTCGGTATAGTGAGCATGATGATGACTTAGGAGGATACCGATGCATCCCGGGTTTTGTAAAGTATCGCGAAGCAAATGGAACATCGCATTATAAACAAAGGTTCACTTGAATATCATTCATGTGCTCACAGTGGCGAAGCGCTGCCGAATCGTGAAGGTTGCACACTTGCAACCAAGTAGAGAGGCCATGTTTTCGATCTTCAGTTCAAGGGATCGTTCGTGGGCGGTGATGAGGTCACCTACTACACGTAGGGTCAAGGACCTATCATATGGGACCCACCTAGGGCCCCACACCATCATTGGTAAGTCTCTGGATCATATGAGCATTCAGATGCATATAACGGGAAGTCCACTCGGACACATCGACATCACTCGGATGCCTACCCTCCAGTCGGCATCACGGCTGATATGTCCATTTTGTATCATGCTTTCATATCGATATTTATTGCATTATGGGCTGTTGTTACACATTATAGCACAATAGTTATGCCTTTTATCTCTTATTTTACAAGGTTTACATGAAGAGGCAGAATGCCGGCAACTGGAATTCTGGGCTGGAAAATGGGCAAATATTAGAGACCTATTCTACACAAAAGTCCTGAAACTTCACGGAGAGTCATTTTGGAATTAATAAAAAATATTGGGCGAAGAAAGCACCAAGGGGGGACACTAGCCATCCACAAGGGTGGAGGGCGCGCCCTACCCCTGGGCGCGCCCCCTGCCTTGTGGTCCCTGTCGGGGGGGATGAACCCCGGGCAGGCAACGGAACTCGGATCCTTTTCGAAAACAGCAGGGCCCGCATCGCCCCGCAAGCCGGCACACGCTTGGCCGAGTCGCTCGACCCGGCAGGGCCCGCAACCCGGCCAAACCCTCCGACACGACAAGGTATGTCAACCCAGCCACAACAACTAGCGCAAGGCAACTCGACCCGGCGCAACCAAGGCTTCCACGACAAGCCAGCACCACCCGTGGCGCCCACGGCAACCCAGCCACGGGTCAGCTCCCGTCCCATCCAGGTCGTACGATGGGATGAGACCCAAGCCACCGATGACCAAGGCAACAGTGTTTCCACCATGCCTGTGGTCCGCCGGGGCGTGGCAACAGTGCCCCTCACCTACCCGCTGACCAAGGCTGGCATACAGTGCTCCCGCCCTCACTGCTAACGACAGCAAGCGGCGGCCTGACGGAGAGCACTGTACACAACTCGACTCGGCCATGACCTGAGGATCGACAAGACGGTGCACAGTCCCCTAGGCACGCGGGGCCCGCGCCTAGGGGAACCCAGCGAACCACAAGCCCCCAAGCGGGACCCAGCTTGGAGTCTCGAGCACCGACAATACGGACCCACCGACTTGGCATATTACCATTATAACCCTGAGTGGGTTGATCTATAAAACCCCCCAGGAACCCACGCCCACAGGGGCATCGCACCATTTTGTATCGACATCACCATACGACACAGAGAGACGAAAAGCAAGAAGCAGAAGCATAGGACTAGCCACCCAACAGCAGTACCGGAGAGAAGGAGCAGCCCAAGCCTTGGCCACCTTCCTTCCTCCTCCATACAGCTCCAGGAGCAACATTGTACTATAAATCATCTAACCAAACTTGGCAGGACTAGGGGTGTTATCTCTCCGGAGAACCCCGAACCTGGGTATGTCTGGCGTCCCGCGCCCGCGCATGCCAACCTCGCCTCTGGAGCCCACCAGCGCCCTCGAACCTTCTCCTCTCTTTAGCCATCCCTTGGCATCTGCCGTGCGCCCACCACGACAGTTGGCGCCCACCATGGGGTAGCTCGAGGAGCTGGCCGGGAGCATGCTTCAGATGGGGCCCTTCTCCTACACCGACGAGTCCGTCGCGCTAGCGGACAATGTCGTCGGCGCGCTCGCCGCCTCCTTCGCCGCGCTCCGCATCTCCGATGCGCTCACGGCCGATGAGTACCCCAGCGAGGTGCTCAGCTACTCCGACTCTCCCCTTTCCCTCGGCGGTAGCATTGCCATCGGGGGGATGGACGTTCACGTGGAGGTTTACGCCACGGGTGATGGCGCTTCTTCCTCGTCAAGCAAAACGAGGAAGGCCGCGGAGGCCAGGGCCGCCGCGGAACGGGCCGAGCCGTCCGACCCACTGCGCGCTGCGATGCAGAGCCTCCGCATCCCCATCGGCACCGACGTTGATGCCACCAACATCGCCAAAGCCCGAACCCAGCTCGAGGATAGGCGCCAGCAGATGCTGGACCTGTCCAAGACGCTGGCCGCCACCAGGCGCCGCCTGGAGGCCGCTCAGATGGAGCACGATGCCGCTCACGGAGTTACGCCCCCCACGGCCGAGCCAAGCCGGGTCGCTGACGCGCGCGCCCGGGGAGGAGCGATTGGCGGAGCCTTCGGCACCATCCGGACCGTCTACGAAACCCCAGTGAAGAACATGCGCGCTGCGGAGGCAGCCACGGTCGGCCTCGACCAACTCGCGGGCGAGGAGCTCAAGGAGCGCATCGGGCGGATGCGCGAGCTCCTCCACGCCGCCAACGCCCAGCAGGATTGCCTCAACCAGCTCGCCAAGCCGGCGGGATCCGGCTCCGCCCGCCTTGGCGGACCCGACGAACTTCTGCATACAGCTTCCTCGCCACCCGGCGAGGGGCACTCCGGCCGAGACCGGACTTGGCGCAACCCGTCCACCACAGCCGCCGACGCTCTGGGCAACGAGCCCGCCCCAGAGAACCAACACGGACCCGGCCAGCTTGGCCGGCGTCCGGCACCAACCGACCCGGCCCCTCGGGGCCTGGCCGCCAGTCGACTCGGCCCGCGCGCCATTGACGACGCCGACGGGTGCCACCACCTCTGTAGGACCTTGAAGTATGTCTAGAGGGGGGGGGGGGGTTATTAGACTACTTGAACAATTAAAAACTTAACCTTTTCCCAATTTTAGAGTTTGGCAGATTTTAGCTATCTTAGGACAAGTCAAGCAATCATCACACTATTCAAGCAAGCATGCAAAGAGTATATAGGCAGCGGAAATTAAAGCATGCAACTTGCAAGAAAGTAAAGGGAAGGGTTTGGAGAATTCAGATGCAATTGGAGACACGGATGTTTTTGCCGTGGTTCCGATAGGTGGCGCTATCGTACATCCACGTTGATGGAGACTTCAACCCACGAAGGGTAATGGTTGCACGAGTCCACGGAGGGCTCCACCCATGAAGGGTCCACGAATAAGCAACCTTGTCTATCCCACCATGGCCGTCGCCCACGAAGGACTTGCCTCACTAGCGGTAGATCTTCACGAAGTAGGCGATCTCCTTGCCCTTACAAACTGCTTGGTTCAACTCTACAATCTTGTCGGAGGCTCCCAAGTGACACCTAGCCAATCTAGGAGACACCACTCTCCAAGAAGTAACAAATGGTGCGTTGATGATGAACTCCTTGCTCTTGTGCTTCAAATGATAGTCTCCCCAACACTCAACTCTCTCTCATAGGTTTTGGATCTGGTGGAAAGAAGATTTGAGTGGAAAGCAACTTGGGAAGGCTAGAGATCAAGATTCATATGGTAGGAATGGAATATCTTGGCCTCAACACATGAGTAGGTGGTTCTCTCTCAGAAATGGTAAGTTGGAAGTGTAGGTTTGTTCTGATGGCTCTCTCCACGAATGAAGAGGAGGTGGAGGGGTATATATAGCCTCCACACAAAATCTAACCGCATTTACCAAACTTGGTGGGACCGATTCAACAGACTCGGTCGGACCAATTTAGCAAACCTAGTGACCGTTAGGATTTTCGGTGGGACTGACATGCAACTCGGTGAGACCGATTTGGTTAGGGTTAGGGCATAACGTAATCTCGGTAAGACCGATTACACAAACTCGGTGAGACCGATTTTGGTAATAAGATTTCCAGAGAGTTGGTTAGGTAAACTCGGTGGGACCGATTTGCTCTTTTCGGTGAGACCGAAATGTTACAAAAGGGAAACAGAGAGTTTACATTGCAGTCTCGGTGGGACCGATCGCTCACTTCGGTTAGACCGAAACGTTACGAAGGGAAACAGAGAGATTACAATCCCATCTCGGTGAGACCGAGATCCCTATCGGTAAGACCGATTTGCTTAGGGTTTGTGGCAGTGGCTATGACTTTTGGAATCGGTGGCTATCGGTGTCAAAACCGGCGGATCTAGGGTAGGGGGTCCCGATCTGTGCGTCTAGGCGGATGGTAACAGGAGACAAGGGACACGATGTTTTTACCCAGGTTCGGGCCCTCTCGATGGAGGTAAAACCCTACTCCCGCTTGATTGATATTGATGATATGGGTAGTACAAGAGTGGATCTACCACGAGATCAAGGAGGCTAAACCCTAGAAGCTAGCCTATGGTATGATTGTTGTAATGGTTGTTCGTCCTACGGACTAAAACCCTCCGGTTTATATAGACACCGGAGAGGGCTAGGGTTACACAGAGTCGGTTACAATGGTAGGAGATCTACATATCCGTATCGCCAAGCTTGCCTTCCACGCCAAGAAAGTCCCATCCGGACACGGGACAAAGTCTTTAATCTTGTATCTTCATAGTCTTGGAGTCCGGCCGATGATGATAGTCCGGCTATCTGGACACCCCCTAGTCCAGGACTCCCTCAGTAGCCCCTGAACCAGGCTTCAATGACGATGAGTCCGACGCGTATATTGTTCGGCATTGCAAGGTGGGTTCCTCCTCTGAATAATTCATAGAAGATTGTGAACACCAGGATAGTGTCTGGCTCTGCAAAATAAATTCCACATTCCACCGTAGAGAGAATAATATGTACACAGGTTCAATCTGCTGACGTATTTTGTGGCATGACGTCACACCACCACCAAGCCTTTACTTGAATCGTTTTTTATTATACCACCTCAGCGCGTTTAGCGAAGCGGTTTCCTTGGCACGTCTTGTCGAAGCAGAGATCGTGTTCCCCTTATTCCGGGATCCCCATCAATACGGACGTGGGTAACCCAACTGCGCCATTGATGGTGGTGCTTGGGAGATAAGCGAGTTTTACCAGGCCGGTGGGGTAAGCTTTTGCTATCCTTTATGGGACGCTTATTTCTTTCACAGTTTGACTCTATGTGGGATCTAAAACTCCCGATGCCTTTAACAGGACTGGCAGAGGACGTCCGGACAGGTTGACTGTCCGGCTCCCCTTCCCGAAGACCCAGCGGACACTCGTTTAACGGGGCTGCTGGTTCCGGCCCTTTACGTGGTGCCGGAGAAGAAGGCCAAGAAGAAGGCCACGGGAACCCGAAGGAGTTCCCGGCGCCAGGTGGTATCGAACTCATCGTCCGATGGCTCCGAGGCGGACTCCTCCCCCGAAGACGAGGAGGAGAAAGAGGACTCTCCCCCAGAGGGGGGAGAGAGGAAGAGGAAGGCTTCCCCAACGGGGGAGGCCGAAGGGTCCAAGAAGGGAAGGACCCTTCCTCCGAACTGCTCCGCCAACGCCGACGATGGCGACGAGGGGTGGCCCTCAAGGGCCAAGCCCCCGGCAAGATCGTAAGTATCTGAATTCCTGAATAATTTACAATTTCTCTTTTGTGCCACATATTGTCCTTCTAATGCCGCATACAACCTGTAGTCCGGCCGAGGATGATTTTCCCGCTTCTTCGAGCGGGTCCTTGGCTCCGTCGGATGTGGATTCCATTCCGACCGCCTCCACCCCTCGTGATGCTGAGGACGCCGAGGTGGGGTCCCAGGAGGGAACCCGCCAGGAGGGGAGGCTCCGAAGGTGCCCCAGGGCAACCTCCCGGACTTCGCACCGGACTCCGCGCTGGAACCCGCAGTGGTTCCGGAGTCCGGTAGGTGGCCCTTTCGTAAGAAGGGCAAGACCGTGACACCGGCAGCCTCCGTCCAACCGGAGGCGCCGGACAACTTGTTGGAGGCGCTCAACAGCGCTTCCATCGAGGAAGAACACCGCACTATCATGAGTGCGGTGATTCATAAGGTTCAGCTTGCCAAGAGCGGGCTGACCGAAGCCTTCAGCAGCCTTCTAACAGGCTTTGAGGTAAGAAGTTTTTTTTAAAATATGTAATGTAATACCGCATAGACAGTAGCCCCTGATGCTCGGTTCGGTGTTCGGAAAGAAAAGCCGAACTGAGGATCTAAAAAGATATACGCAGGAGTTCTAAAAATTATGTCGATATGGGATTGCAGGCTGCGCTGCTGACCTCTGCCGCATTGACTGTGGAGGTTGGTGCTTTGAAGCAGGACCTCAAGCGGTCCGAGAACGAGCTCGGCCTTGCCAAGAAGCAGCTCGAGGACAAAGAAGGTGAGTAACACCGTATTAAATTTGTACCTTACAGAAAAGGATTTTGGTTGCAATAGAAATAACAAGGATAACGTGGGCACTGCAGGGGCCACGAACGAGGTGGCGACCCTGAAGGAGGCCGTGTCCGCGACCGAACGTAATGCAGCCGCGGAACGAGCGGAGCGAGAGAAGCAGGAGGCGCGGGTGGCGGAGGTGCGGCAAGAGCTCCAGGCTTTCATGGAAAAGCATGAGAGTTTGGAGCACGACTCGAAGACTCGAGAGTCCGAGCTTGCCTCGGCTCTTGAGAGTGCCAAAGCAGCTAAGGCCGAGGCCCATAAGGCCCTCCAGGAGATTGAGGCGGTGAAGAAAATAGCGGCGGGTAAGGCATTTTTCATGCAAAGCAAGCATGTGAATGTGAATTACCTGTCACTTACCCGAATTCGGAGCTCTCCAGGAGCGTTTGCAGATCTGCCTCGCAGCGTGTCCGATGCCGCCGCATTATACCAGGACGAGGAGGGGAGCTCAATGGAGAAGGTTTTCTGGTCTCAGTATGCTGAGGCCGGACATCCGGTGCCCCTTAGCGACCAGCTGAAGCAGCTGGTCGAGCTCCACAAGGTAGCCGAGCAGGCCATGAAGGGCCTCATAGTCCGGCTGTGGCCTGAAGAGGCCATGCCTGGGAGCTACTTCGGCCTCGTGCGGCGGCTGGTCGATGCGTGCCCCTGGGTGGAAGTTATCAAGTGCTCCGCCTGCATTGAAGGTGCCCGTCGGGCCCTTGCCCGCGCAAAGGTGCACTAGGGCAGGCTGGATGCTGAGAGGCTTCTGACGGACGCGCCGCCGGCGGGCAAGGAGTATCGTACGCCCGAAATGTATTATAAGAGTGTCCTGAAGGGTGCCCGCAAGATTGCGGATGAGTGCCCCAAAGATGTAATATTTGAGTAGACTCGCAATGTGTTATCCTGTGCGCTGAAAACTTTGTTCATATGCGCTAAGCAACGCTTATTAATTTAAAATATTACCTTCTGTGCGGCCGTTTATCAAATCTGAGAGATGGCAAGTCGTCGGCTTCAGCCCCCATGCCACGAGTGCTGGGGTGTTCGGGATAAACTTGAGCGCTCTTGTTCCCATTTTTGGGTCCATCTAGGGAGGCGCTCAACACAACGAACAAGGCAACCGGACTTATAATGCTTGAACACTCTCACTTAGCCATAGAATTCTATAATTTTAAATTTCGGCGAAGCCCCTAGTGTTCGGAAGACCGAGTTCGGGGCGCTATCCACGCCTGGGCCGGACGAAGCCGGTTCCTCGCTCTAAGCGGCATAAGTCTTTAGGGACTCGAAAAGACCTCTCGAATAGCGACCAGCTCTCGCCTTTATCATGACAGTCAGTTTTAGCTTTCTCCACTGAGGCGCTCGCCCAGCTCAACCGGGGCGCAATCACAGTGGTTCTCCCAGTGCTACCTTAGCTGATAGAACGGAACGTAAGGTACCAAAACATGGGAGCCGGGCAAATCCAACTATTGACCCAAGACATGACTCGGAGCCGATGCATATAGTGCTATAAGTTCGGGGTGCCGCACTTGTGAAAGTGTTCAGACTTATCACACCGTAATGCGGGGAACATAAGCCCCAGGTGTATTTGGCCGTACCAAAGTGTACGGATGCAAGATGTCATAAATGAACATATATGTAAAAAAAAGGAATGCAATTATAAGCGAAAAGTGATGCATTGTTTATTCAAGGAATTGTGCCGTGAGTGCAGAACGATACAAATAGTGCGGCAAGCAAGGGTTGGACTATTAGACATGTCTCCCTCCAGGGGTAGGCTGCGGAATGGTGTATTAAACAGATTTAATGCGCATAATGGAGACCACCTGAGTATTCGTCGTAACCTTTTGTGCTTCCCTGGCTGTTGCATCGTGAGTCCGGTAGATTCACCGCCGGACAGGGTCTCTGGTGAACGGAGTCCTGTGGATAAATAAAAAAAGGAAAAGAAAAAGAGCGACACACTTGGGAGCCCCTGGTGTGGTTGAGCCGCACTCTGGGCCTGTCGTGGTCGTGCCCCTCCCCCTATGCCCATGGTATCTCTAGAGCGTAATGATGTACGCGAAGGGCTAGTCTTGCAATCATGCAAGGGCTGAGGTTGGGGCCGCATTGCTATGCGTGCTCGGAACGTGCCAGGTGGTCTTGATGTACGTTACTCCTGGCGCGTTTAGCCATGTCCGGTCATTTGACGGCCGGACTCGAAAATTGCCTTAAGAGGCTGCTCTGTACTTCTGCCGCGAGAGCCGCTGTGTGTTCCTCCGTTCGGAGGGAGCGTTCAATGATTCCGTTGACCGTGATGACTCCATGAGGGCCTGGCATCTTGAGCTTAAGGTATGCATAATGCGGCACCGCGTTGAACTTTGCAAACGCGGTTCGTCCGAGCAGAGCGTGATAGCCACTGCGGAACGGGACTATGTTGAAGATTAACTCCTTGCTTCGGAAATTATCCGGGGATCCGAAGACCACTTCTAGTGTGACTGAGCCCATACAATTGGCCTCAACACCTAGTATGACGCCTTTGAAGGTCGTCTTTGTAGGTTTAATCCTTGAGGGGTCTCTGCCCATCTTGCGCACTGTATCCTAATAAAGCAGGTTCAGGCTGCTGCCGCCGTCCATCAGGACTCTAGTGAGGTGAAATCCATCAACGATTGGGTCTAAAACCAATGCGGCGAATCCGCCATGGCAGATACTGGTGGGGTGGTCCCTTCGATTGAAAGTGATCGGGTAAGAGGACCATGGATTGAACTTCGGGGCGACTGGCTCCATCGCATATACGTCCCTAAGTGCACGCTTCCGCTCCCTCTTGGGCATGTGGGTTGCGTATATCATGTTTACCGTCCGCACTTGTGGGGGGAAACCCTTTTGTCCTCTACTGTTCGGCGGCCGGGTCTCTTCCTTGTCATCGCTATGCAGCCCCTTATCATTGTTTTCGGTAATTAACTTGCCTGCCTGCTTGAATACCCAACAATCCCTGTTGGTGTGGTTAGCTGGCTTTTCGGGGGTGCCATGTATCTGGCAAGAGCGGTCGAGTATTTGGTCCAAATTGGACGGACCCGAAGTAGTTCTTTTAAATGGCTTTTTCCGCTGACCGGGTTTAGAGCCTCTGAATCCGGCGTTGACTGCCGTATCCTCAGTGTTATCGCCGTTAACGCGGCGTTTGTTTTTGTTACGACGCGACCTGCCATTGCGGTCCTTGTTGTCCGGACTGCCAGAATTTTTGCTGAGGTTGTTACTGTGGGCGAGCCAGCTGTCCTCCCCCGCACAGAAGCGGGTCATGAGTGATGTGAGGGCTGCCATGGATTTCGGCTTTCCCTATCCTAGGTGCCGGGCCAGCCACTCATCGCGGATGTTATGTTTGAAGGCTGCGAGGGCCTCTGCATCCGGATAGTCGACGATTTGATTTTTCTTTGTTAAGAACCGTGTCCAGAACTGTCTGGCCGATTCGTCTGGCTGCTGAATTATGTGGCTTAGGTCATCGGCGTCTGGTGGTCGCACATATGTGCCCTGGAAATTGTCGAGAAATGCGGCTTCCAGGTCCTCCCAACACCCAATTGACTCTGCTGGCAAGCTGTTAAGCCAATGCCGAGCTGGTCCTTTAAGCTTGAGTGGGAGATACTTGATGGCGTGTAGATCGTCACCGCGGGCCATATGGATATGAAGGAGATAATCTTCGATCCAAACCGCGGGGTCTGTTGTGCCATCGTAGGATTCGAGTTTTACGGGTTTAAACCCTTCAGGGATTTGATGATCCATTACTTCATCTGTGAAGCAGAGTGGGTGTGCGGCGCCTCTATACTGGGCAATATCACGACGTAGCTCAAGAGAGCTTTGTCTACTGTGTTCGGCCCGACCGGAGTTGCTGTATCCGGCGCGATGGTAGTCGTCGTGGATAGTGGGGCGCCCACGTGATCCGTAGATAGATCTTGATTGTCTTGCCTTGTCCTCCAGTACGTCTCGCAAGTCTGGTGCATTCCCCCGTGGCTTTGCGCTTTTCGAGCGGTGCCGGGGTACGGTTCTGGTGGAGGGCCTAGATGCCTCTCTGTCACGGCCACGAGGTGGTCGGTCTGCCGTATTGTGCGCTGGTGATGAAGGTTTATATGCTTCCTCCTCTAATCGGGGGAGCAACTTGCGTTTTGGGTAGCTTTTGGAGGGGCGTTTGAGTTCATGCTCTTCGGCCACGAGGACCTTGGTCCATCTGTCAGCCAGCAGGTCTTGATCAGCTCAAAGTTGTTACTGCTTTTTTTAGGCTGTTCGCCGTGGCCATTAGCCTGCATTTAAAACGCTCTTGTTCGACGGGATCCTCGGGCACGACGAATTCGTCGTCGTTGAGGCTTGCCTCGTCTCCGGAGGGAGGCATGTAATTGTCATCCTCTATCTCCTCGTCTACCGCTCTCTCTTGAGGGCTGGCTTCTCCGTCCTCCTGTGCTGAATCTGGCTGGAGGGGGTTGTCTTCGGCACTCTCTGGGGTGTTATTATCTCCGGTGCCGGAATCTCCATTCTTGCTGTGGCGGGATTTAGAGCGGCGCCACTGTCGTCAGCGCTTGGGCGGTTTCTTAGAGGAATCCGCCTCCGCTGCTTCTTCGCCGTCCCCATCCTTTGGGATGTCCACCATGTATATGTCGTATGACGAAGTGGTCTTCCAGTGCCCCGTAGGCGCTGGTTCTTGATCGTCTCTGGCATCGTCGTCCATACCGTCGATGTCTTCGGAGTCGTAGTCTAGCATGTCGGTTAAATCGTCGACAGTGGCTACAAAGTGGGTGGCGGGTGGGCTTTGAATTTCTTCGTCGTCCGCATCCCAACCATCCTGACCGCAATCCGGCCAGGGCTCTCCTGATAATGAGAGATACTTTAGCGAATTTAGAATGTCACCAAAGGGTGAGTGCTGAAAGATGTCCGCAGCGGTGAACTCCATGATCGGCACCCAATCGGATTCGATTAGCAGGGGCACAGGAGGTTCGGAGTCCGGTAAGGAGTCTGGCACCTCAGAGTCACGAGCTTTGCAAGGGACAAGGTCAGTATTCGGCTCCATCGCCGTAGAAGTTGCAGCCCCCGAGGCGGTGTCCCGCCACCTGTCCTCGATCTGCACGGTCGGCTCTGAACTATGGGTCACAGCGGACTCGTGTGCGGCTGTCACATCCCTAGCTTCTGGCTTTGCACTAGGCTAGCTTCATGTGTGCATCATGTTTAAATTTTATTTAATTTGTAATGGGGATGACAAACCCTAGCACCAAAATTAAATCAAATAGGGTCAACCATAAATATTTTCAATGAACCCGGAATGCTTTTCAGAAAAGTCCATCATTTCTAAATTGGTTTAGAACCTCTACCAAAAATGGTGCACATTTTCTAGGTCACTCTGGATTTTTGAATTAATCCATTAAGTATTTGCATTTGGGCATTTAATCCCTATAAATATTTTAATTGCCCAAATAATACTGATAATGGTTGAGGGCTGTTGGAAATAATTTCATAAGTGCCCAAAATTATTTTCAGCATTTTATCAAATGGTTTAGTATTTTTACTAAATCAAAACAAAACAGAAATAAATAGAAAACTGAAACAGTATAAAAGAGAGAGAGGAGTTACCTAGGCTTACCTGGCGCCCCAACCAGCCCACCACTGTAGCAACCCAGCTGGGCAAAGCCAGCCTAGCCCACCAGGGGCAGCGCTGTCTTCTTCCTCCTGCCAGGAGGAGAAGCAGCTGCGTGCCTGGCGCACAGCCGAGCCGCTCCAGCTCCTCCCTGCCTGCCTACCCCTCCCCGACCCTTCCTGATGCGCCACGGAGACGCCCAGTTTCCCCCTCTTCCAGTTCCCCCTCTCTCTGGTCGCCTCCCCCTTCTCTGTCCCTCGCGCGCGCAGCCGCCGAGCGCCTCGCAGCTCACCGACGAGCACCACTGCAGCCACCGGCCACCACACGCCCCTCCAAAGCACCAAGAAGCTCCGCCGTCGATCTCTACACCATCTCCGCCGAGTCACGCGGCCGAACGCGCCCCGCCCCGCCCCTTTCTTCAACCTCGGTGCCCGGAGGTCATCACCGTCGATTCGCTGCGTACCGGCCGTCCCTGAGCATGCAGACCCTTCCATTAGCCCCTATGTGAGCTTCCTCGTCAAACCCATCCTCTCCCTCTCTCATTTAAGCTCGCCAGCTCCGATCCCCACCGGACCCGAGAGCTTCCCGCCGTCGGCCATGTCGCCGTCGTGGGCAGGGCCCGTTTAAGCCACGCACGAGCACGTCGTTGAGGTCCTGCAGCCCCCGTAGACCCAACCGCGTGCCTAGCTTGCTTCGCCGTGCACCACAGCGCCATCCCGCTCGAAGCCGTAGCTCCGGCCGCTGCCTTGCTCGCTGCCGGCGCTACTCCCGGCCACCCCGCGGCTTCCTGTCCGGTCCTTTGGATGCGGACGAGCAAGAGCTAGTCCCCGGTGTCCTCAGCTTGCCAAACCACCACCCGTAGCTCAAATCCGAGCCGAGCCGCCGTCGTTTTGGTCGTCGCCAGCAAGGCTCCGGCGACTGCCGACGTGGCCGTGATTAGGGCCTAAACACACCGCTAACCAACCCCCTGGGCCACTCACGCATGGGCCCCATAGCCCTTAATTAACCTGGATTAGTTTCTGACTAGGATTAGATTAACTCCAGTGGGCCCAGGCTGTCAGGTTTGACCGGCCCAGTCAGCTTTGACCTGGCCCCACTGGTCAGCCTCTGCTCCTGCCTTGTTACACTGACATGCGGGACCCACGCATCAGGTTTGACCGTGGCTGACCGTGTTGACCTGCTGAGGTCAGCATGGCATAGTGCTGACGTCATTAAGCTTTTCTGGTGTTTTTGTTAATTCAGGAAATTCCAGAAAATGTTTAAAACTTGTAAAAATCATAGAAATTCAACCGTAACTCCAAATGAGATAAATTATATATGAAAAATGATCAGAAAAATCCAATCTATCCATCTGTACCATTTTCATGCATGTTAGAACAACTTATAGCTGCTGTTTAGCACAAATCATATAAATGGCATTTAAATATCCACATATGGAGTTTGGATTTGAATCTTGGATTCAAACCACCTTCATTTAATCTGGTTGCTAGTTGCATTAGTTCAAACCACAGCATATTGCCATGTCATATTCATGCATCATATTGTTGCATTGCATTGATTATGTTTTCTTTGTGTTGCCGGTATTTGTCCCCTCTCGATAGACTTGGTTCCGACGATGAGTTCGATGACACCAATGAAGAACTATATTATCTTCAGAAGTGCCAGGCAAGCAAAACCCCCTTGTTCATTCCGATACAATCCCACTCTCTCGCTCCTGCTCTCTTTTACTGCATTAGGACAACAACGATTCAATTGTTACATGCTGCGGTAGTTGAACCCCTTTACCCTCTGCATGACCTGTCATTGCCACAGTAAATAGATGAAACCCACTAGCATGAGTAGGAGTTGTTTGAGCCCTGATGTGCCTACTCATTCATGCTTGTCTGTCATGCCTGCTATTGCTTAGAGTTGTGTCAGGTCTGATTCATCAGGGATGAATTGGAGGTGTGTGAACATGTCCTACTGTGGGTGAGCTAAGTGTGTGAACACGATTTGGTAAAGGTAGCGGTGAGAGGCCATGTAGGAGTACATGGTGGGTTGTCTTATTGCAGCCGTCCTCAGGAACTGAGTTCTGTGTTTGTGATCCATGAACAGTTACTACCACACATTGGAATGCTTAAGTGCCCCTCTCGACTTATTAATCAACCTGATCTCTGTCCAGGAGTTGCAACTAGTTTCTGGTGTTTGTAGGTAGTGTTAGTAGTCTACCAAGTGGCACCCGGTACAGGTGGGCTTGGGACAGACTAGGCACAGTGGCACTGTGTACCAAGTGGCACCCGGATGGTGGGCTTGGGAACCCTGCTCACATCGTTTGGGGTCGTGAGCGACACCCCGGCCGGATCTCCTTGCGGATGGAACCCGAATAGGCGATAAACCTGGACGAGAGACTTGTGTGGTTAGTCAGGTCGTGGCCGACTCCCTCGCCAGGCTTCCGCTTGAAGGTTGCCGAGATACACGAGGTGTACATGGCGGTAAGTGGCGAGAGCGTGTGTGAAGAAGTACACCCCTGCAGGGTTAATATGATCTATTCGAATAGCCGTGTCCACGGTAAAGGACTTCTGGGTTGCCTGTACAGTTCATAGACAAGTGAAAGTGGATACTCTAAAATACGCAAGATAAGCGTGAGTGCTATGGATGGCGTTCTCGTAGGGAGACGGGAGCGGATCCATAGTGGTGTATTGATATGGTGAATATGTGGACTCGTGTGCGCCACCTCAAAAGAGTTACTTGCAGTCGTAGTTCAGGATAGCCACCGAGTCAAAGCTGGCTTGCTACAGTTAAACCCCACCATCCCTTTGTTGATAATGATGCATATGTAGATAGTTCTGATGTAAGTCTTGCTGGGTACATTTGTACTCACGTTTGCCTATTTTATGTTTTTGCAGAGAGACTTCAGTCTCGCTAGTAGTTCCCCTTGGACTTCGACGTTTAGCTTGTTACCTCAGCTACGATCTTGTGCCCTCGGCAGGATCTGGTAGTTAGTCAGGCTTTTCAGTCTTTTTCATTTGTAGTTGTCTGTACTCAGACATGTTAAGCTTCCGCATGTGCTTTGACTTGTATGCTCTGAATGTTGGGTCGAGAGACCCATGTTTGTAATATCTCGCTCCTCGAAGCCTATTGAATAAAATATTTGAGTTGTAGAGTCATGTTGTGATGCCATGTTGTATTTGCACATATCGAGCATATTGTGTGTATGTTATTGAAATGCTTGGTATGTGTGGGATCTGACTATCTAGTTGTTTATCCTTAGTAGCTTCTCTTACCGGAAAATGTCTCCTAGTGCTTCCACTGAGCCATGGTAGCTTGCTATTGCTCCGGAACACTTAGGCTGGCTGGCATGTGTCCTTCTTCGTTCCTGTGTCTGTCCCTTCGGGGAAATGTCACGCGATGAATATCAGAGTCCTGTTAGCCCGCTACAGCCCGGTTCACCGGAGTCCTGCTAGCCCAGTGCTACAGCCTGGATTCACTCGCTGATGACCGACATGTTCGATGCTGGGTCATGGATGCCTGTGTAACGCCCCGGATTCGTTGCGCCAGGTGTCCGCCAGTTATTCGCCGTCGTTGCCATGTCTTTTGCTTGCGTGTTGCACTTTGCCATGTCATCATCTGCTTTTCATATCATGTCATCATGTGCATCGCATTGGCATACGTGTTTGTCTCATGCATCCGAGCATTTTCCCCGTTGTCCGTTTTGCAATCCGGCGCTCCTATGTCCTCCGGCGTCCCCCTTTTGCCTCTTCTCTTGTGCGGGTGTTAAACTTTCTCGGAATGGCCCGAGGTTTGCCAAGCGGCCTTGGTATACCATCGGTAGACCGCCTGTCAAGTTTCGTGCCATTTGGAGGTCGCTTGATACTCCAACGGTTAACCGGGTAACCGTAAAGCCCTCTTTGAGTTGCAGCCCAACACCCCTTCCAAAGTGTCCCAAAACCCACCAAACTCCCCTCCATGCTCTCGGTCGTTCGATCACGATCGCGTGGCCGAAAACCGCACCCCATTTGGACACTCCTAGCTCCCTCTATCTATATATAAGCCCTCCCCTCCATTTTTCGCGGATGAATCCCCAAACCCTAGATCAAATCGCCCTCCGCGCCGCCGGACGCGTCCACCGACGGCCGGACATGTCCAGCCGCCACGTCCCTCCGTCCAATCGTGGAGCGCCACGTCACCATCTCCGCCGCCGCAGCCAATCGCACGCCGCCACCTGTCCTGCTCCACCGCGCCCCGCCGTCGGCCCGCCGAGGCCCGCTCCCGGCCCCCGCGGGCCCAGCCGCCGCCGCCGCCGCGGTTGCCCGACCCCGCCGCCGGCGCCCTCGCCGCCCGGCGCCGGCGACCTCCGCCGCCGTCCTGCGCCTCGTCGGTCCTCCGCCGCTCCGCGCCCGCCGCCGCCATCGCCGGCGCCGCCGGAGGCCGGCCCCGCCGTCGCCCCCTCGCCCGTCCCGCGCGGCGCCCGAGCTCCTCCCTACCGCGAGCCCCACCGCCTTCTTCCTGCCGCCCGAGCTCGGTCGCCGGAGGACGGCCCCCGCGCTCCCGGCCGCCGCCGACGCGCCCCTCCGGTCCGGCCATCTCCCCGCCGACCGCGGCCTCCTCCGGGGCCGCCTCTCCCTCGCTGGATCCGGCCACCGGCGCCGCCCCCGGCCGGATCCGCCCCTCGCCGGCGCCCCCCCGCTCCTTCTCCGACCACCGCGACGAACTCCGGCGAGATCCGTCTCGCATCGAAAACCGTGCCCGAGGTTGACTTTCCCTCCCCGAAATGCCTAAGTCCCAGATTTGCACATTTATCATGCCATGTTCATCGCATCACATCTCTGCATGCGTAGCTCCGTTTTGCGCGTGTAATATGTCAAATTGTTCGTCTCGACGAGTAGATCATTTCATTCCATTGAATCATTTTCATTTGAGCTCATCTTGATGCCCGAAATGCTGTTGGAAGAGTGCATGTTGATGTTAATCTGCTGAAACTGTTATAACTTGCTGTTTATCATTTTTGCCATGATTGATGTGTGCATCCTATGAGGTTGAGCTCTACATGAATGTTGAACTATGCCATGCCATCTTTCCAGGGGTGTATGCCATGTATTTTTGTGATCTATGTGGTGACTAGAACAAGCATGCAAACTAGGGATGACGATGTTGCTGATTTCAGGAACTTAGTGTTTTCACCAAGACATGTCCTGCTGTTATTTTTATGCCATATGTTCATGTTGTTACAGAGAGATCTATGCCCTTTTTGAGCATGATCAGTAAGGGTGTTTTGAACATATGGATGTGCTCTATCCATCCATGCCTTTGTTGGCATTTATGGAGTAGTCTAGCATGTCACTTTCGTGCTCTACTTTTGCGTGAAAATGTTTCCTGACAGATTGTTTGCATGAGATTCAATTTTCACGAGGTCGTTGTAGTTGATCCGTGTATGCTATGAACTTGCTCTTGACATGCTTAGCTTCATAAACATGCCTTCTTGCTTTTGGTTGCCTTGCCATGCCATGTATTGCTCTGTGGTGAGTGGTTCAAGCTCACGAACATGCCTACTTATTGTTGTTCCTGCCATGTTATGAATCTGTTATATAACTTGCCATGTTTACATGGGTGCCATCATATTTTCCGTGCCTTTTGGCTCATGGTCAGTAAGGGACTGTTGTTCTATGCATTTAGTAGTATCATGCCATGCCTTTTTTTGCCATGATATGTTCCTGTAACATGTTGTTTGATTGCTCTAAACATTGCAACCTGATGTTATTTCTGCTAAAGTCTGAAACTGTTATCATTTGCAATATCTCCATGTGTTTTTGAGCATGATCCATTGATTTCTGGAGATAGCTCAGTGTTCATGTTTTGTTATGCTCTACGTGTACTTCATGCCCATGCCTTTTGTTATTATGTTGGGGTACTGTAGCATGTTGTTTTGATGCTTGTAAGATGCCTAGTTGCTGTTTTGGTCAGATTGTTGCTATGACTTGTATAGTGTGTGTGTGTTGCACCGTTGCTCCGTTTTGAGTGTGTTCTATATGAAACTTGATTGATTTTGCATGTAGCTTCATATTATCATGTTGCATCCTTGTTTTGGTGTGTTTGCTTGATGTTTGGGTGCATTTTGCATCAATGCCATGCTTAACTTGTTTTGCTCATATCTTCTAGCCCGTAGCTCCGAATCTAATGAACTTTATATGTAACTTGACTAGAATTTCGTGTAGATCCTTTTGATGCTCTTTAACTTGCTGTTTAACAACTTGAACATAAGGTTTGTTCAGTTCTGGACCAATTTCGAAATATGCACATGAGGACTTACCGGAATTGTTATATGTTGTTCCCGGCCTCATTTAAACTTGCCTTGATGTGTTGTTCTTGTTTGCATCTTCTCTTGCCATGAATAGCTTCATGTAGCTTGGTCATGCATCATGCTTGTTGTGCATCATGCCTTGTTCATGTGTGGTGTGTTTACCTATGTTGTGTGCTTCTTCTTGTTAGTTCCTGTTTCGTTGCGATCGTGAGGATTCGTTCATCTTCGTGTGGTTCGTCTTCGTGGCTTCATCTTCTTCATGGACTCGTTCTTCTTCCTAGCGGGATTTCAGGCAAGATGACCGCTACCTTGGATCTCACTACTATCATTGCTATGCTAGTTGCCTCGTTCTTTCGCTATGCTGCGCTACCTATTACCTGTTTGTCCAGCCATCCCATATTGCCATAAACCTCTAACCTTTGACACCTTTCCTATGCAAACTGTTGTTTGGCTATGTTACCGCTTTGCTCAACCCCTCTTATAGCGTTGCTAGTTGCAGGTGAAGTTGAAGATTTCTCCATGGTGGACAGGATTTTGGTTGGGATATCACAATATCTCTTATATTATTAATGCATCTATATATTTGGTAAAGGGTGGAAGGCTCGGCCTTATGCCTGGTGTTTTGTTCCACTCTTGCCGCCCTAGTTTCCGTCATACCGGTGTTATGTTCCCGGATTTTGCGTTCCTTACGCGGTCGGGTGATTTATGGGACCCCCTTGACAGTTCGCTTTGAATAAAACTTGTCCAGCAAGGCCCAACATTGACTTTTACCATTTGCCTCACCACCACCTACCTTTTCCCTTGGGAGTCACTCTCTCGAGGGTCATCTTTATTTTAGCCCCCCCGGGCCAGTGCTTGTCTAAGTGCTGGTCCAAACTGAGCGATGTCCGGCGCCCCCTGGGCAACCAGGGTCTATGCCAACCCGACGTCTGGCTCATCCGGTGTGCCCTGAGAACGAGATATGTGCAGCTCCTATCGGGATTTGTCGGCACAACGGGAGGCTTTGCTGGTCTTGTTTTACCATTGTCGAAATGTCTTGATGTACCGGGATTCCGAGACAGATCGGGTCTTCCTGGGAGAAGGTCTATTCCTTCGTTGATCGCGAGAGCTTGTCATGGGCTAAGTTGGGACACCCCTGCAGGGTATAAACTTTCGAGAGCCGTGCCCGCGGTTATGTGGCAGATGGGAATTTGTTAATGTCCGGTTGTAGACAACTTGACACCAGATCCGAATTAAAACGCATCAACCGCGTGTGTAGCCGTGATGGTCTCTTCTCGGCGGAGTCCGGGAAGTGAACACGGTTTCTGGGTTATGTTTGACGTAAGTAGGTGTTCAGGATCACCTCTTGATCATTGCTAGCTTCACGACCGTTCCGCTTGTTTCTCTTCTCGCTCTCATTTGCGTATGTTAGCCACCTTATCATGCTTAGCCGCTGCTACAACCTCACCACTTTACCCCTTCCTTGCCCATTAAGCTTTGCTAGTCTTGATACCCATGGTAATGGGATTGCTGAGTCCTCGTGGCTCACCAGATACTTCCAAAACCAGTTTGCAGGTGCCTATGTTACCGAGCAGGTGACGCTACCAAGCTCAAGGAGGATCTCGATGAAGATCTTGCCCTTTGTGTTGTTTCGTTCTAGTTGATCAGTAGTGGAGCCTAGTTGGGGTCGATTGGGGACCTTTGTCGCATTTGGGGTTCTTCTTTTACTTTGGTTCCGTAGTCGGACCTTGATTGTATTTGGATGATGTAATGCTTTATTCATGTAATTGAGTGAAGTGGCGATTGTAAGCCAACTATGTATCTCTTTCCCTTATGTATTACATGGGTTGTGTGAAGATTACCTCACTTGCGACATTGCTTTCAATGCGGTTATGCCTCTAAGTCGTGCTTCGACACGTGGGAGATATAGCCGCATCGAGGGCGTTACAGCCTGTCCCTGTAAGTTTGTGCCACTTTGGGTTTATGACTAGCCATGTCAGTCCGGGCTCCTTATCATATGGATGCTAGCGACACTATCATATACGTGTGCCAAAAGGCGCAAACGGTCCCGGGAAAAGGTAAGGCGACACCCGTGGGAATACCGTGCGTGAGGCCGCAAAGTGATATGAGGTGTTACATGCTAGATCGATGTGGCATTGAGTCGGGGTCCTGACAGCTTTGGTATCAGAGCTTGACTGCCTGTAGGATTACCAAGCCAAACTGGTCGAAGTTGAGTCTAGAAATTCTTAGTTATATAAGGGAATTGATTGTGGGATGGAACGTAAGGCTCTTTTTACTCCTTTACCTTATGTCCTTCTGATCTGAGTCACCCTCTTCTTCTCTACGGGGTTAGGAACTAGGCCTTCTCTTCTTCCTATCAGGATCACGTGTTACTAATCCGTAGACTTATAGGATTGTTGGTTTCAAGCCTCAGTTAAGTTCCTACTACTTCCGTATGTTAACTGTTGATCTCGAAACCTTGATATTGTGCTTCTGAGTGGCTATGCCACCATTTTTGTAGCATGTCTCCAATCTTTTCCAGCATTTACAGCCGTTATGCTGTCCGAGTCATCCCAGGTTTCTAAATAGTCTGATGCATTTGCAAATCCTTCCTCCGTTTCCGATGTCCTTTTGGTCAGAATAAGCACACTAGCCAGTGTGTTGAGGTACTTCATTGCCTCGGCGTATATGTTGAAGCCATTATTATGACCCTAGGCATCCTAGAGAACCACCCACTAATCTAGCCATGTTTTATGTTCCCAGTGTGATGATTCTGGCCATTATTCCCGAAAGCATCCCGTGATGCCACTTAGTAGTAGGTATTCTACTCCTGGGTTTTGAACCCGAGATTCACCCTACTTACCTCATGTTGATAGTGTTTGCTAGTTCCTTTAGGATATTAGTAACCTTTGCAATAGTCCTCGAGGTCTGTGGTATATCCTTCTTCCAAATACCATGAACTACTTATGGCAGAAGTTCTTGAACCAAAAGATCACCACTAGAGTGCTCTTGATGAGTTCTTCTTTCTATATTGTGACTCTGCCAGTTCAACCTTTCTGCATGGGTTATCCGGAAGAAATGTTGAGCTTTGCCCGACATTCTAATCCATGCGTCCACAACTCAGAAAATCATATGTTCTTTTGAGTTGTCCCCCTTAGTCGTCTTCTGACCCTCGTCTATCAATTGATAGTCAAGAGTATCATGCATTCGTGTTATCGATGCCTATTATTCTTGTGGTCCATCGAGCCATTCTATTCCGGAATGACTAGGAGAAACAAACTCCAGAACCTCATCCATATCCAGGATTGGGTCAAAGTAGTTGTAATCTGCAAATCAAAATGCCAATCCAGCTTTTGATCCGTTCTACCTTGGAGTATTACCATCTTTATATCAAGAATGTCATGGGAATTGCACACCATCCTATGAACTCTTGACACAGTGATACTTCATGCCATCATTGTTCATTCCTCGGTTACGTGTTGTTGTAACCGGAATGCCGACAAGCGAATCATGATGTGTGAGATCAATACCCCTAGCAACCTCATTGCTTGGTAGTTAATGGACAATATTCTCATTCTTAGCGTGTTGGTTATTAAATCATCATCCTAAGATTGATCATGCTACCTAGTCCTTATTTCTGGTGCACTCTTCGATCAATGAGTTAGGATTGTGTCAATCCCTCACTCCCTTGATCATATCATCTTGCCCTGAAAAGCAAGGTTGTTCTCGAGCTTAATAACATGTCGGTGGTTCGTGATATTCTGAATATCTTCTCGGAAGTATCACCAGGTTGTCTCCTGACTACTATGTTGAGCTTGTGATCAAGTTGGTTCTCTTATAAACCACCCCTTCTCCAAGAATCCATGTTGGATACCCCTGAACTGGTTGGTTAAGCTAAACAACAACTTGGAGAGTTGGAAGATAAAAGCTTGTCCGACTCAGTTCATCCTCAAGGGATATTTTTTGTGTGTTTTGAAGAAAGGTGATATCCTCATCAATTGGTCCTCGTGATCAGTGATTGGATCTATCATCTTATCCACTCTTTGATTTGAGTATGGGCTATCATCAAATCAAATCAGAACCAATGATGTTCATAATGTTGTCTTACCGGGGTTATCTCCTTGAGCATACACCATTATATCTTCTGGGACTGACCAATACTATCATCTTGTTCACATAGTTGTGGAATTCCATCTTCATGGAAACCTGGATGAATTGTTGTTGAGCCCATCGACAACATCCCTATCTTCTCCATGACTTTGTTGGACATTAAGCTAGTGTTGGAAATTTTGTAATCAATGTTTTTGTGATCCGTTCATGAAGCATATGCTCGGATGAAAGAAGTGACTTCCTCTAATTCATCTGCATTTGATGCAAGTGCCGCCGTGGATTCGAGAAAGTTGTTTTGACTTCCTTTGAATCATCCCAAGTTAGTCATGCACGTGCGAAGTATTCTATGGTCTGATAGACTGATCATCTTCATTCCATACATATCCCTATCACACCAAGCCACTGATTGATTTGTTCAAGGAGAAGGAGTTCCTTCATAAGAGCTAATCATGACTTATGTTAGGACTTCGTTATCCTCGATGATGGTTCCCAACCTAAACTCGATAGTGTTTTATTATAAGACTACTACATGGTCATGCTTGTCTAGGACAGCGTGTTCACATGTGTTTAGCAGAACCGGCTCATGTTTTGGAGCTTGCTATCGTAGTTCATCCCTTGAGAATCTCGCAACGTCATCTCGTCGATTTGTGTTGCAAACTTTCGTTTTTCCTTCTAGACTTGATGAGTCTGGAATATTCTGACACCAACCAGATCTGAATCTCAGGCAGCTGTGATGGTTGGAGCATTTTTTAAGAATTATAATATTGGTCTGTCTGTAACCCAGTAAGTGGATGTATTGGCCAACACACCCAGCCGAAAGACCCATTATTGTAATTTCTTGATTGAAGAAGTTGGCCACCTCCCCATAAGGATTTCGTAGGATTTACTCCCTAGTTGTCCCTTATGGATTTTTGTGTTCCCGAAGTCCGACCTTTTACTTGATGTTCTAGATATCAAACCATATTTATGAATGGATTACACTAGCACATCAAAGAGAACATTAGAAGCGGAGTGCTAAATGTCTCTCGGTCGATCATCCAGATTTTGTTCCCTTGGCCCCGCCAAGGTGAAATCTGAGAAGGTGTTATCTTCCTTTGCGTCTGCATCTTCCACCGGTATTCATCATGTTAGTATGATGTGTTGCCAGGATCCTCGCTATGGATGCTGATAAGACCTGGATGAGTAAGGAAATGCCCAAGTTCTTGAGAGCATGCTCAGTCACTCGGTTATATCCTCGGCATCATCTGGAATGTGCTTTCCATTTGCTAAGTTGTTTTATAACTCTAGTTTTTTTTTTCAAACTGAGTATGCCATTTCTCCAAACTCCTTCAAACGCTCCATTGTGATTTTCCTTAAGCTGGTAAAAAGAGTTTCAATGATCGTTGAATCAAAGGTAATTCTTTTTGCCACTTAAGGGATAATTCTACGAGTCACCTTCTCTAAGGTGCCCCGTTATGGAATCATGGCAATTATTTCATCGCTATCTTGAAATCATTCACCATCTCCTCAAGCGTGGAATTGTTGCCTACCAGATTGAACCCCCATCATCTGTTCTTCCATACCTCCTGAAGTGTGTTTGAACATCTCGGCTCAAGAGGTGTTCTATGCCTCATTCCGTGAGTTGATCATCAGTTGCTCGATCCTCGAGAAGATCGATTATTCTCGAGTTTTCATTTCCTCTCGTGGTCATGTTGAATGGAGTTCTCAAAGCAAGATGTCAAGATCAAGATGATGCAATGAATCAACATCTTCGCGAAGAGCAATTGGATCATGAAGATTGTGTAGTTTTGTGTCCCCTCTGTCTTCTTACCTCACGTCTTGAATCTCGGGACGAGATTCTTGTTTAGTGGGGGGTGAGTTGTCACATCCCTAGCTTCTGGCTTTGCACTAGGCTAGCTTCATGTGTGCATCATGTTTAAATTTTATTTAATTTGAAATGGGGATGATAAACCCTAGCACCAAAATTAAATCAAATAGGGTCAACCATAAATATTTTCAATGAACCCAGAATGCTTTTCAGAAAAGTCCATCATTTCTGAATTGGTTTAGAACCTCTGCCAAAAATAGTGCACATTTTCTAGGTCACTCTGGATTTTTGAATTAATCCATTAAGTATTTGTATTTGGGCATTTAATCCCTATAAATATTTTAATTGACCAAATAATACTGATAATGGTTGAGGGCTGTTGGAAATAATTTCATAAGTGCCCAAAATTATTTTCAGCATTTTATCAAATGGTTTAGTATTTTTACGAAATCAAAACAAAACAGAAATAAATAGAAAACTGAAACAGTATAAAAGAGAGAGAGGAGTTACCTATGCTTACCTGGCGCCCCAACCAGCCCACCACTGTAGCAGCCCGGCTGGGCAAAGCCAGCCCAGCCCACCAGGGGCAGCGCTGTCTTCTTCCTCCTGCCAGGAGGAGAAGCAGCTGCGTGCCTGGCGCACAGCTGAGCCGCTCCAGCTCCTCCCTGCCTGCCTACCCCTCCCCGACCCTTCCAGATGCGCCACGGAGACGCCCAGTTTTCCCCTCTTCCAGTTCCCCCTCTCTCTGGTCGCCTCCCCCTTCTCTGTCCCTCACGCGTGCAGCCGCCGAGCGCGTCGCAGCTCACCGACGAGCACCACTGCAGCCACCGGCCACCACACGCCCCTCCAAAGCACCAAGAAGCTCCGCCATCGATCTCTACACCATCTCTGCCGAGTCACGCGACCGAACGCGCCCCGCCCTGACCCTTTCTTCAACCTCGGTGCCCGGAGGTCATCGCCGTCGATTCGTTGCGTACCGGCCGTCCCCGAGCCTGCAGACCCTTCCATTAGCCCCTATGTGAGCTTCCTCGTCGAACCCATCCTCTCCCTCTCTCATTTAAGCTCGCCAGCTCCGATCCCCACCGGACCCGAGAGCTTCCCGCTGTCGGCCATGTCGCCGTCGTGGGCAGGGCCCGTTTAAGCCACGCACGAGCACGTCATTGAGGTCCTGCAGCCCCCATAGACCCAACCGTGTGCCTAGCTTGCTTCGCCGTGCACCACAGCGCCATCCCGCTCGAAGCCGTAGCTCCGGCCGCCGCCTTGCTCGCCGTCGGCACTGTTCCCGGCGACCCCGCGGCTTCCTGTCCGGTTCTTTGGATGCGGACGAGCAAGAGCTAGTCCCCGGTGCCCTCAGCTCGCCAAACCACCACCCGTAGCTCCAACCCGAGCCGAGTTGCCATCGTTTTGGTCGTCGCCGGCAAGGCTCCGGCGACTGCCGACGTGGCCGTGATTAGGGCCTAAACACACCGCTAACCAACCCCCTGGGCCACTCACGCATGGGCCCCGTAGCCCTTAACTAACCTGGATTAGTTTCTAACTAGGATTAGATTAACTCCAGTGGGCCCAGGCTGTCAGGTTTGACCGACCCAGTCAGCTTTGACCTGGCCCCATTGGTCAGCCTCTGCTCCTGCCTTGTTACACTGACATGCGGGACCCACGCATCAGGTTTGACCGTGGCTGACCATGTTGACCTGCTGAGGTCAGCATGGCGTAGTGCTGACATCATTAAGCTTTTCTGGTGTTTTTGTTAATTCAGGAAATTCCAGAAAATGTTTAAAACTTGTAAAAATCATAGAAATTCAACCGTAACTCCAATGATATAAATTATATATGAAAAATGATCAGGAAAATCCAATCTATCCATCTATACCATTTTCATGCATGTTAGAACAACTTATAGCTGCTGTTTAGCACAAATCATATAAATGGCATTTAAATATCCACATATGGAGTTTGAATTTGAATCTTGGATTCAAACCAACTTCATTTAATCTGGTTGCTAGTTGCATTAGCTCAAACCACAACATATTGCCATGTCATATTCATGCATCATATTGTTGCATTGCATTGATTATGTTTTCTCTATGTTGCCGGTATTTGTCCCCTCTCGATAGACTTGGTTCGATGACACCAATGAAGAACTATATTATCTTCAGAAGTGCCAGGCAAGCAAAACCGCCTTGTTCATTTCGATACAATCCCACTCTCTCGCTCCTGCTCTCTTTTACTGCATTAGGACAACAACGATTCAATTGTTACATGCTGCGGTAGTTGAACCCCTTTACCCTCTGCATGACCTGTCATTGCCACAGTAAATAGATGAAACCCACTAGCATGAGTAGGAGTTGTTTGAGCCCTGATGTGCCTACTCATTCATGCTTGTCTGTCATGCCTGCTATTGCTTAGAGTTGTGTCAGGTCTGATTCATCGGGGATGAATTGGAGGTGTGTGAACATGTCCTACTGTGGGTGAGCTAAGTGTGTGAACACGATTTGGTAAAGGTAGCGGTGAGAGGCCATGTAGGAGTACATGGTGGGTTGTCTCATTGCAGCCGTCCTCAGGAACTGAGTTCTGTGTTTGTGATCCATGAACAGTTACTACCACACATTGGAATGCTTAAGTGCCCCTCTCGACTTATTAATCAACTTGATCTCTATCCAGGAGTTGCAACTAGTTTCTGGTGTTTGTAGGTAGTGTTAGTAGTCTACCAAGTGGCACCCGGTACAGGTGGGCTTGGGACAGACTAGGCACAGTGGCACAGTGTACCAAGTGGCACCCGGATGGTGGGCTTGGGAACCCTGCTCACATCGTTTGGGGCCGTTAGCGACACCCCGGCCGGATCTCCTTGCGAATGGAACCCGAATAGGCGATAAACCTGGACGAGAGACTTGTGTGGTTAGTCAGGTCGTGGCCGACTCCCTCGCCAGGCTTCCGCTTGAAGGTTGCCGAGATACACGAGGTGTACATGGCGGTAAGTGGCGAGAGCGTGTGTGAAGAAGTACACCCCTGCAGGGTTAATATGATCTATTCGAATAGCCGTGTCCGCGATAAAGGACTTCTGGGTTGCCTGTACAGTTCATAGACAAGTGAAAGTGGATACTCTAAAATACGCAAGATAAGCGAGAGTGCTATGGATGGCGTTCGTGTAGGGAGACGGGAGCGGATCCATAGTGGTGTATTGATATGGTGAATATGTGGACTCGTCTGCGCCACCTCAAAAGAGTTACTTGCAGTCGTAGTTCAGGATAGCCACCGAGTCAAAGCTGGCTTGCTACAGTTAAACCCCACCATCCCTTTGTTGATAATGATGCATATGTAGATAGTTCTGATGTAAGTCTTGCTGGGTACATTTGTACTCACGTTTGCCTATTTTATGTTTTTGCAGAGAGACTTCAGTCTCGCTAGTAGTTCCGCTTGGACTTCGACGTTTAGCTTATTACCTCAGCTACGATCTTGTGCCCTCGGCAGGATCTGGTAGTTAGTCAGGCTTCTCAGCCTTTTTCATTTGTAGTTGTCTGTACTCAGACATGTTAAGCTTCCGCATGTGCTTTGACTTGTATGCTCTGAATGTTGGGTCGAGAGACCCATGTTTGTAATATCTCGCAAAGGTAAGGCGACACCCGTGGGAATACCATGCGTGAGGCCGCAAAGTGATATGAGGTGTTACATGCTAGATCGATGTGGCATTGAGTCGGGGTCCTGACAGCGGCCTCCAGGGTACTGTCCGGCGGCAGAGCTAAGTCATGCCATCGTGATAGTGCGGCACGCTCGGCTGTGGCTCGAATCCATCGAAGATCAGGTCTCCGCGGATGTCAGCCGTGAAGTTTAGGCTTCCAAATCTGACCTGATGGCCAGGGGCGTAGCTTTCGATCTGCTCCAGATGGCCAAGTGAATTGGCCCGCAGTGCAAAGCCGCCGAACACGAAGATCTGTCCGGGAGAAAAGTCTCACCCTGGACTGCGTTGTTGTTGATTGAAGAAGCCATCCAGCCTATCGGTGGCGACACAGAGGAACTCTCAATGAAAGCACCAATGTCGGTGTCAAAACCGGCGGATCTCGGGTAGGGGGTCCCGAACTGTTCGTCTAGGAGGATGGTAACAGGAGAAAATGGACACGATGTTTTTACCCAAGTTCGGGCCCTCTCGATGGAGGTAAAACCCTACTCCTGCTTGATTGATATTGATGATATGGGTAGTACAAGAGTGGATCTACCACGAGATCAAGGA
Source organism: Triticum timopheevii (assembly GCA_963921465.1). Taxonomy (NCBI): domain Eukaryota; kingdom Viridiplantae; phylum Streptophyta; class Magnoliopsida; order Poales; family Poaceae; genus Triticum; species Triticum timopheevii. The sequence goes on along the minus strand of OY997272.1, from coordinate 449,583,503 downwards.
GGCTAAACCCTAGAAGCTAGCCTATGGTATGATTGTTGTAATGGTTGTTCGTCCTACGGACTAAAACCCTCCGGTTTATATAGACACCGGAGAGGGCTAGGGTTACACAGAGTCGGTTACAATGGTAGGAGATCTACATATCCGTATCGCCAAGCTTGCCTTCCACGCCAAGAAAGTCCCATCCGGACACGGGACGGAGTCTTCAATCTTTTATCTTCATAGTCTTGGAGTGCGGCCGATGATGATAGTCCGGCTATCCAGACACCCCCTAGTCCAGGACTCCCTCAGTGGCGCCGGATAGGAAGAATCGGTGTGACCGATTTTGGCTTTAGGTTTAGGTCATTTGTGGATGTGAGAAAGTAGCTGAGGGTTTTGGAGCATATCACTAAGCACATGAAGCAAGAGGCTCATTAAGCAACACCTCATCCCTCCTTGATAGTATTGGCTTTTCCTATAGAGTCAATGTGATCTTGGATCACTAAAATATAAAATGAAGAGTCTTGAGCTTTTGAGCTTGAGCCAATCCTTTGTCCTTAGTATTTTGAGGGATCCACTTTCATCATCCATGCCATGCCATTCATTGAGCTTTCTTGAAATAATAATCTTGGAATAGCATTAGCTCAATGAGCTATATGTTGTTATGAATTACCAAAACCACCTAGGGATAGTTGAACTTTCAGCCTCGATCAGCTCGCTCGCTCCCCGGAGGTGAAGGAGAGCGGCGCCATCGGGCCGACGTGCTTCGGCCCACGCATCCGGGAGGAGCCCTTTCCGAAAGGGTTCGTGCTCCCCCGCGACACCCCCAAATACAACGGGACCGTGAAGCCAGAAGACTGGCTCACTGACTACACCACGACCATTGGCATCACCGGTGCCAATCGTCGTCTCACCGTGTGCTATGCACCGCTCATGCTCCAGGGGTCGGCCCGCACGTGGTTGAACAGCCTGCCGATGGGCAACATCAACGCGTGGGTCGATTTCGAGGAGGCCTTTGTCCGCAACTTCACGGGGACCTACAAGCGACCCGGTCGCCCTAGCCAGCTCGCCATGTGCGTGCGGGGACCGACGGAGACGGTTCGCAAGTACCTCGCACGCTGGACCGAGCTCCGAAACTGCTGTGAGGGCATCCATGAAGTCTAGGCGATCTAGTACTTCGTCAGTGGGTGCCGAGACGGCACCCTTCTCAAGCACAAGCTCCTACGCTCCGAGCCGGCCACCATGGCTGTGCTCATGGTGATGGCGGACAAGTACGCTAACGCCGATTCCGCCATGAAGATCCAGGTGGCGCTGGACGAAGCCGGCAAAGCAAAGCCAGTTCCACCTCCGAAGCCGGCCAACGAAAGCAGTCGGCAGCAGCATCACCAGAACAACAAGCGCAAAGCCGACCAGCCGGCGCAGCGTCACGACAACCGGCTCGTCGCGGCCGCCGAACCCGCGGCGGACCCGGCGGTGAAGCGCCGGCAGACCGGCAAGATGGCATGGCAACCTGCCATGAGTTTCGAAGAAATGCTCGACGCCCCATGCAAGCACCACAGCGGCGCAAGGCCCTCCACGCACACGCTTTGGCAGTGCGCCATCACCAAGCGCATCGTGAGGGGAAACGTTCCGCCTCCTCCGGCTCCGGCTTTAGCTCCAGGCGCAGGGCAGCCGCCTCTGCCTCCACCGCCGCCTCCTGCCGGCGGCGCGATGCGGAACGATGCCTACCCGGACCAGAATGTGGTCTACGTCGTCTTCACCAGCCTCGGCAACGACAAGCACAGCGAGCGCCTTCTTCGGCAGGAGGTGAACACCGTCGTCCCGGCGAAGCCGGATTTCATGCACTGGTCGGGTCGCCCGGTCACCTAGACACGCGAGCATCATCCGGCGGTCATGCCGAGTCCGGGTGGATATGCCCTCGTCCTCAACCCCACCATCATCACGCGGTGCACATGCAAGTTCTCTCGAGTCCTCATCGACGGCGGCAACAACATCAACATCCTCTACCGCGACACGATGACCAAGCTCGGCCTCAAGGCCGAGGACCTGGAGCCAACACGAACAGTCTTCCACGGCATCGTGCCCGGCCTTTCTTGCTCGCCCATTTGCCGGGTCCGGCTCGATGTCCTGTTCGGCGACAGCAGCCACTTCCGGCGCAAACCGATCTGGTTTGAGGTGGTGGACCTGTCCAGCGCATATCATGCTCTGCTGGGCCGGCCTGCACTCGCCAAGTTCATGTCGGTTCCCCACTACGCGTACCTGAAGATGAAGATGCCGGGTCCCAAGGGCCTCATTACCATCACCGGTGACTACCGCAAGTCTCTAGAGTGCGCCCGAGACGGCGCCAAGATGGCGGAGTCGCTGATCATTGCCGAGGAGCGGCGCCAGCTCGACCGGATCGTCGCCTTGGCAGGCGAGGCCTCCGATGCATCGATCCTGACCTCGGACCCGGCCGACGAGGCCGCCTTCAAGCCCTCCAAGGAGACCAAGAAAGTGAAGCTCAACCCTGAAGACCCAAGCTGCAGCAAGTACGTTGTCATAGGCGCCTGCCTCGACAGCAAATAGGAAGGCGAGCTCGTCGACTTCCTCCGTGAGAATCGGGATATCTTCGCATGGACCCCCAAGGACATACCGGGTATCCCGAGGGAGTACGCCGAGCACAAACTTCATGTCCGCAAGGACGCCAAGCCTGTCCATCAACCCCTCCAACGATTTTTTGAAGAGAAGAGAAGAACCATTGGTGAAGAGGTCGCCAAGCTTTTGGCGGCCGGCTTCATAATGGAAGTGTTTCACCCCGAGTGGCTGGCCAATCCAGTCCTCGTCCTGAAGAAGAACAAGACCTGGTGCATGTGTATCGACTACACCAGCCTCAACAAGGCCTGTCCCAAGGACCCGTTCGCTCTCCCGTGGATCGACCAAGTCATCGACTCGACCGCCGGGTGCAAGCTCCTGTCCTTCCTGGATGCTTACTCCGGCTACCACTAGATCAAGCTTGTCACATCCCAGCTAGTCCATGCATTAGAGTGTTGCATCATGTCTACTTTCCATTAGAAACTTGAATTGGGGAAGCCAGAACCCCCAGAACCCCTCTGAATTCAACTAAGGCTTACTAAAAATATTTTCAATGAACCTGAAATGCCCTTCTAAAAAGTTCACCCTCTTTGTCTTGGGTTAGAACCTCTGGCAAAATTGGTGCACATTTTTCTAGGTCAACAGAAGGTCATTGAATTAAATCATATGTAAATTGCATTTGGGCATTTAAATGCTAGTAAATATTTTGAATGCTCAAATAATTCTGAAAATAAGTGTGGGCTGTTGGAGATATTCTAAACAGAGCCCCTGATTATTTTCAGGATTTTTAGAAGTGCCTAGCTATTTTTAATAAAGCCACAAACTTACAGAAAAATAGAAAAAGAAAAACAAAGCAAAGCAGAGGCTTACCTGGTGCCCACCTGGCAAGCCCACCTGCCGGCCCAGCCCAGCCACCGCTCTAGCGAGCTGCTTGGCTTGGCCAGGCAGGCAGCCAGGTGCTCGATGTCGGCACCAGCGCGCGCCATGCAGCTGCCCGACGCCCTGCTTCCTCCCCTCGTCGTTCTGCCGCCCTGGGTCGGTCACCCACTCCTTCCCCGAGCCCACAGACACGCCCTTTCCTCCCCATCTCCTCTCCCTCGCTCTCCCACACCATGGCTGATGCCACTGCAGCCGCACCGTCGCCGTAATCGCGCTCTCCGTCGTCCCTGCGCCGTGCCACCGTGTCCAGAAGCTCCATCGCCCTCCTTTCCTTCGAGCAAGCTGAGCCCCGAGCGCTCGCTTGCCCCGAAGCCTCTGCACCAACCTCGCCCGACTCCGTCACCGCCGAAGATCCCCTTTGCCGTCACCGCCACAATAGTTTGTCCCCGACCTCGCCGTCAGCTCCGTTGCAACCGTCGTGAGCCTAGCTACCTCCCCATCCTCCCCATTTCCTCTCTCGAGCCCCGTCGTGACTGCATGTAGCTCACCCGCACGCGTCGCTGCAGAGCTCGTCGCCGACGATGCTCCGGCCACCCAACGGCCGCGCCACCTTGTCCACTAGCCCTAACGCACCCCAGGAGCTCAACGCACTAACCCACGCGCCTCGCCGTGCCCCCTAGCGATGAGTCCGAGCTCACCCGAGCCTCGGTCGCTGCCAAACTCGTTGTCGACAACGTTCCCGGCAACCCCGAGCCCAACCACCGCCACCAAACGCTGCGGCTTGCTCCCAACTACGCATAGACACTCCCCGCCGCCCATTTGGTCGCCGGAACACGAAATTGCACTCCCATCGCCGCGTCTGGCCTTGCCGGCGGCTAAACGTCGGCGGGTTTGACCCGTTGACCTTGACTGGGTGGGCCCAGGTTGACTTCCCCTGAGCCTATGACAAGTGGGGCCCGCTCTGCCAATTAACCTAGGGTTAGCGCTAACTAATATTAATTAGTTAAACTAACTACTGACACGCAGGGCCCACAGGTCAGTTTGACCTGGACCGCCCCGTTGACCGCTGACGTCACCCTGACGCAGTGCTGACGCATTAATTCAATTACTGGAATTATTCTTATACAGGAAATTCCAGAAAATAACTAAAACTCTAAAAATCATAGAAAATCAACCGTAGCTCCAAATCAAATAAATTATATATGAAAAATGATCAGAAAAATCCAATCTATCCATCTGCACTGGTTTCATGCATGTTAGAACACATTAACCTTGCTGTTTAGGTGAAACAAGTTAATGCACTATTATGACCTCTTAAAATGGGTTTGCATTTGAATCTTTGGTTCAAATGGACTCATCTCAATCTGTTCTAGCTTGCATTAGCCAAAACACATTCTTATTGCCATATCATAGCATGCATCATATTGTGCATTGCATTGATCGTGTTTCTTCTATGTTTGTCGGTGTTGTTCCCCCTCGGTAGACGTTGTACCGACGTTGTGATCGTTGACACTGATGAAGACTCAATGCTATCTTTAGGAGTGCCTGGCAAGCAAAAACCCCTTGTTCATTCCGATACAATCCCACTCTCTCGCTCCTCCTCTCTTTTACTGCATTAGGACAATAACGATTCATCTGTTACTTGCTGCGGTAGTTGAACCCCTTATCCTCTGCATGACCTGTCATTGCCACAGTAAATAGATGAAACCCACTAGCATGAGTAGGAGTTGTTTGAGCCTTGATGTGCCTACTCATTCATGCTTGTTTGTCATGCCTGCTACTGCTTAGAGTTGAGTCAGGTCTGATTCATCGGGGATGAATCGAAGGTGTGTGAACATGTCCTACTATTGAGAGCTAAGTGTGTGAACACGATTTGGTAAAGGTAGCGGTGAGAGGCCATGTAGGAGTACATGGTGGGTTGTCTCATTGAAACCGTCCTCAGGAACTGAGATCTGTGTTTGTGATCCATGAACAGTTACTACCACACATTGGGATCCTTAATTGACTCTCTCGGCTTCTTAACCACCCTTGTTCTCTGTCTAGGAGTTGCAACTAGTTTCTGGTGTTTGTAGGATACGTGTTGGAGGTCGTGCGTAGTGCTGACCCTAGGGGTGGGCTATGATGCGGTAGATACACCATGGCATGATGTACCGGGCGCCCGTTTGGTGTCTCGGGTACCCTGCTCACATCGTTCGGGGCCGTATGTGGAAACCTCGGCCGGACTCCCAGCGGATGGAACCTGAATAGGCGATAAACCTGGACTAGAGACTTGAGTGTTTAGGTAGGCCGTGGCCGACACCCTCGCCAGGATTCCGCTTGAAGGTTGCCGAGATACATGACATGTACATGGCGGTAAGTGGCGAGAGCGTGTGTGAAGAAGTACACCCCTGCAGGGTTAACATCATCTATTCGAATAGCCATGTCCGCGGTAAAGGACTTCTGGGTTGCCTATAACAGTTCATAGACAAGTGGAAGTGGATACTCTAAAATACGCAAGATAAGCGTGAGTGCTATGGATGGCGTTCTCATAGGGAGACGGGAGCGGATCCATAGTGGTGTATTGATATGGTGAATATGTGGACTCGTGTGCGCCACCTCAAAAGAGTTACTTGCAGTAGTAGTTCACGATAGCCACCGAGTCAAAGCTGGCTTGCTGCAGTTAAACCCCACCATCCCCTTTGTTGATAATGATGCATATGTAGTTAGTTCTGATGTAAGTCTTGCTGGGTACATTTGTACTCACGTTTGCCTATTTTATGTTTTTGCAGAGAGACTTCAGTCTCGTTAGTAGTTCCGCGTGGACTTCGACGTTAGCTTGTTACCTCAGCTATGATCTTGTGCCCTCGGCAGGATCTGGTAGATAGTCAGGCTTCCCAGCCTTTTTTCCATTTGTAGATGTCTGTACTCAGACATGTTAAGCTTCCGCTTGTGCTTTGATTTGTATGCTCTGAATGTTGGGTCATGAGACCCCTATTGTAATATCTCGCTCCTCGGAGCCTAATGAATACATACTTGAGTCGTAGAGTTATGTTGTGATGCCATGTTGTATTTACACATATCGAGCATATTGTGTGTATGTTTGAAATGCTTGGTATGTGTGGGATCTGACTATCTAGTTGTTTATCCTTAGTAGCCTTTCTTACCGGGAAATGTCTCCTAGTGCTTCCACTGAGCCATGGTAGCTTGCTACTGCTTCGGAACACTTAGGCTGGCCGGCATGTGTCCTTCTTCGTTCCTGTGTTTGTCCCTTCGGGGAAATGTCACACGATAAATACCGGAGTCCTGTTAGCCCGCTACAGCCTGGTTCACCGGAGTCCTGCTAGCCCAGTGCTACAGCCTGGATTCACTCGCGGATGACCGACATGTTCGATGCTGGGTCATGGATGCCTGTCCCTGTAAGTTTGTGCCACTTTGGGTTTACGACTAGCCATGTCAGCCCGGGCTCCTTATCATATGAATGCTAGCGACACTACCATATACGTGTGCCAAAAGGTGCAAACGGTCCCGGGCAAAGGTAAAGCGACACCCGTGGGAATACCGTGCGTGAGGCCGCAAAGTGATATGAGGTGTTACATGCTAGATCGATGTGGCATTGAGTTGGGGTCCTGACAGCTTTTGGTATCAGAGCCTGACTGCCTGTAGGATTACCAAGCCAAACTGGTCAAAGTTGAGTCTAGAAATGCTTTAGTTATATAAGGGAATTGATTGTGGAAGGGAACGTAAGGCTCTTTTACTCCTTATACCTCATGGCCTTCTGATCTGAGTCAACCTCTTCTCTTCTACGGGGATTAAGAACTAGGCCTTCTCATCTATATATAAGGATGACGTGTTACTAATCCATAGAGTTATGAGATTGTTGGTTTTACGCCCCAGTTCAGTTTATACTACTTCCGTGTGTACATAGTTGGTCTCGGAACCTTGATTTTGTGCTTCTGAGTGGTTATGCCACCATTTTTGCAGGATGTCTTAAATCATTTTGAGCATTTACAGCCGTTATGATGTCCGAGTCATCCCAGGTTTCTAAATAGTCTGATGCATTTGCAAATCCTTTCTTTCCGTTCCCGATGTCCTTTTTGGTCAGAATAAGCACTACTCTATTGCCTCGGTATATATGTTGGAGCTACTATTATGACCCTAGGTGTCTTAGAGAACCACCTAGTAATCTAGCCATGTTTTGTGTTACCGGTGTGATAATTCTGGCCTTTATTCTCGAAAGCATCCCGTGATGCCACTTAGTAGTAGGTATTCTATTCCTGGGTTCTTGAACCCGAGATTCATCCTACTTACTTCATGTTGATAGTGTTTGCTAGTTCCTTTAGGTTGCTAGTAACCTTGCGATAGTCCTCGAGGTCCGTGGTATTTCCTTCTTCCAAATACCATGAACCATTAAGGCAGAAGTTATTTGAACCAAAAGATCACAAGTACTCTTGCGGAGTTCTCCATTCATAATCGTGACTCTGCCAGTCCTACCTCTCTGCATGGGTTATCCGGAAGAAACATGTTGAACTTGGTTCGACATACTAATCTATGCATCCACAACTCAGAAAGTTATATGTTCCTTGAGTTGTCCCTCTTAGTTGTTTTCTGACCCTCGTCTATCAATTGATAGACAGGAGTAGTTGTGCAACCGTGTTCATCGATGCCTATTATTCTTGTGGTCCGTCGAGCCATTCCATTCTGGAATGACTAGGAGAAACAAACTCCAGTACCTTGTCCACTTCTAGGATTGGGTCAAAGCAGTTGTATTCCGCAGATCAAATGCCAATCTAGCTTCTAATCTGTTCCACCCTGGAGTATTGCCATCTTATGTCAAGAATGTCATGGGAATTATACAACCTCTTATGAATCCTTGATACAGTGATACTCTCGCCATCATTTTTCATTCCTCGGTCCCTGTGTTGTTGCAACCGGAATACCGACAAATGGAATGTGATGTGTGAAATTAATACTCCTATCAACCTCGTTGCTTGGTAGTAAATGGAAAATATTCTCATACTTAGCGTGTTGGTTATTAAATCATCATTCTAAGACAGATCGTGCTACCTAGTCCTTATTTCTGGTGCACTCTTCGATCAATGAGTTAGGATTTCAATCCCTTGCTTAATTGATCACATCATCTTGCCTCGGAAGCAAGATTGTTCTCGAGCTTAATAACATATTGATGGTTCGTAATTTTCCGAATATCTTCTCGGAAGTATTACCAAGTTGTCACCTGACCGCTATGTAGGGTTCGTGATCAAGTTGGTTTTCCATAAACCACCCCTTCTTCAAAAATCTGTGTTGGATACCCTGAGCTAGTTGGTAAACTAAACAACAACTTGGAGAGTTGGAAGATGAAAGTTTGTCCGACTTAGTTCATTTTCAAAGGGATATCCTTGTGTTTGTGTGGTTGTTGAAGAAAGATAATATCTTCACCGATTGGTCCCCGTGATCAGTTGTTGGATCTATTGCCTTGTCAAAATTTTGACTTGAGTAAGGGCTATCGTCAAGTCAAGTCAGAACCAATGATATTCGTAATGTTGTCTTACCCGTGGTTGTTTCCTCGGGCATACACCGTTATATCCTTTGGTCTGACCGATGCTATCGCCTTGTTCACATAATTGTGGAATTCCACTTATATGGAAACCTAGATGAATTGTTGTTGAGCCCATCAGCAACATTTTTATCTCCTCCATGATTCGTGTTGAACATTCAGCTAGTATTGGAAACTTATATAAGCATTATCTTCGTGTTTCGTTCATGAAGAATATGCTTGGATGAAACGAGTGACTTCCTCTAGTTCATGTGCATTGGATGCAAGATGCCGCCGTGAATTCGAGAAAGCATGTGTTTACTTCCTATGGAATCATCCTGAGTCGGTCATGCACGTGCGAAGTATTTGGTGGTCTGTTAGACTGATCATCTTTGTTCCATATGAATTCCGTAGCACACCAAGCCACCGATTGATTTGTTCAAGGAGAAGAAGTTTCTTCTTAAGAGCTAGACTTATGCAAGGACTTCGATATCCTCGTTGATGGTTCCTCCCTGAACTTGGTAGTGTTTCATTGTAAGACTACCAGGTGACCATGCTTGTCTGGGACAGCGTGTTCACATGCTTGTAGCAGAACCAGCTCATGTTTTGGAGCTTGCTACCGTAGTTCATCTCCCGAGAATCTCGCAATATCATCTCGTCGATTTGTGTTGCAACCTTTCCTTTTCGGACATGTTGTCTGAAGTATCCTGTTACTAACCAGATCTGAATCTCAGGCAGATATGATGGTTGGAACATTCCAACATTTGCATTTTGTTCCTAGCTTGCACCGTCTTTGTGCCATTTCACTATGGGCTGCCTTCTTAGTAACTCTTGTTCAGGATCATCCTCAAAAGTGGTCCTACCATGGGTCCCATCCATTCCCGATGATAAGCAAAAATCATCCATTGCGTTGTCTTCAACAAGGTAGTCCACATCATCCATCCTAGTCCGAGTATGCCATTCCTTCGAGTTCTTTCGATCGATCAATCGTAAATTGCCTTAAGATGGTATGAAGAGTTTCAATGATCTATGGATCAAAAGTAATTCTTTTTGCCACTTAAGGGAGCAGTTCAACGAGTCACCTTTTTCAAGGTGCCCCGTTACGGGATCATGGAAACTATTTCCTCGCCACCTTGACACCATCCACCAACTTTCTAAGCGTGGAATTGTTGCTCACCAAATCAAACCCCGTCGTTTGTTCTTCCATCCCTCTCGATGTGTTTTGTGTCTCAACTCAAGATGTTTCAAAATTTCATTCCGTGAGTTGAGATTGTATAGTTCGATCTTTGAGAAGATCAATCCTAGTAGAGATCCTTTCCACCGTCGCCGTCACGTGGATGAAGATCTCAAAAGCGAGGATGTCAAGATCAACGTATGCAACAAATCAACAACCTTATGAGGTGCAACCTGGGTCGCGAAGATTGTGTTGGTCTTGTGCCCCCCTCCGTCTTCTTACCTCACGTCTTGAAGCTCGGGACGAGATTCTTGTTTAGTGGGGGTGAGTTGTCACATCCCAGCTAGTCCATGCATTAGAGTGTTGCATCATGTCTACTTTCCATCAGAAACTTGAATTGGGGAAGCCAGAACCCCCAGAACCCCTCTGAATTCAACTAAGGCTTACTAAAAATATTTTCAATGAACCTGAAATGCCCTTCTAAAAAGTTCACCCTCTTTGTCTTGCGTTAGAACCTCTGGCAAAATTGGTGCACATTTTTCTAGGTCAACAGAAGGTCATTGAGTTAAATCATATGTAAATTGCATTTGGGCATTTAAATGCTAGTAAATATTTTAAATGCTCAAATAATTCTGAAAATAAGTGTGGGCTGTTGGAGATATTCTAAACAGAGCCCCTGATTATTTTCAGGATTTTTAGAAGTGCCTAGCTATTTTTAATAAAGCCACAAACTTACAGAAAAAATAGAAAAATAAAAGCAAAGCAAAGAAGAGGCTTACCTGGCGCCCACCTGGCAAGCCCACCTGCCAGCCCAGCCCAGCCACCGCTCCAGCGAGCTGCTTGGCTTGGCCAGGCAGGCAGCCAGGTGCTCGACGTCGGCACCAGCGTGCGCCACGCAGCTGCCCGCCGCCCTGCTTCCTCCCCTCGCTGTTCTGCCGCCCTGGGTGGGTCACCCACTCCTTCCCCGAGCCCACAGACACGCCCTTTCCTCCCCAGCTCCTCTCCCTCACTCTCCCGCACCATGGCCGACGCCACCGCAGCCGCACCGTCGCCGTAGTCGCACTCTCCGTCGTCCCTACGCCGTGCCACCGTGTCCAGAAGGTCCGTCGCCCTCCTCTCCTTCGAGCAAGCCGAGCCCCGAGCGCTCGCTTTCCCCGAAGCCCCTGCACCGACCTCGCTCAACTCCGTCACCGCCGAAGATCCCCTTTGCCGTCACCGCCGCAACAGTTCGTCCCCGACCTCGCTGTCAGCTCCGTTGCAACCGCCGTGAGCCTAGCTACCTCCCCATCCTCCCCGTTCCCTCTCTCGAGCCCTGTAGCAACTGCATGTAGCTCACCTGCACGCGCCGCCGCGGAGCTCGTCGCCGACGAGGCTCCGTACACCCAACGGCCGCGCCACCTTGTCCACTAGAGATCCCCTTTGCCGTCACCGCCGCAACAGTTCGTCCCCGACCTCGCTGTCAGCTCCGTTGCAACCGCCGTGAGCCTAGCTACCTCCCCATCCTCCCCGTTCCCTCTCTCGAGCCCTGTAGCAACTGCATGTAGCTCACCTGCACGCGCCGCCGCGGAGCTCGTCGCCGACGAGGCTCCGTACACCCAACGGCCGCGCCACCTTGTCCACTAGCCCTAACGCACCCCCAGGAACTCAACGCACTAACCCACGCGCCTCGCCGTGCCCCCAAGCGACAAGTCCGAGCTCACCCGAGCCCCGGTCGCCGCCAAACTCGTCGCCGGTGATGTTCCCGGCAACCCCGAGCCCAACCACCACCACCAAACGCTGCGGCTTGCTCCCAGCTACCGCGTAGTCACTCCCCGCCGCCCATTTGGTCGCCGGAACGCGAAATTGCACTCCCACCGCCGCGTCTGGCCTCGTCGGCGGCTAAACGCCGGCGGGTTTGGCCCATTGACCTTGACTGGGTGGGCACAGGTTGACTTCCCCTGAGCCTATGACAAGTGGGGCCCCCTCTGCCAATTAACCTAGGGTTCGCGCTAACTAATATTAGTTAGTTAAACTAACTACTGACACGCAGGGCCCATAGGTCAGTTTGACCTGGACCAGCCCCGTTGACCGCTGACGTCACCCTGACGCAGTGCCGACGCATTAATTCAATTACTGGAATTATTCTTATACAGGAAATTCCAGAAAATAACTAAAACTTCTAAAAATCATAGAAAATCAACCGTAGCTCCAAATCAAATAAATTATATATGAAAATGATCAGAAAAATCCAATCTATCCATTTACACTGGTTTCATGCATGTTAGAACATATTGTGCATTGCATTGATCGTGTTTCTTCTCTGTTTGTCGGTGTTGTTCCCCCTCGGTAAACGTTGTACCGACGTTGTGATCATTGACACTGATGAAGACTCAATGCTATCTTCAGGAGTGCCAGGCAAGCAAAAACCCCTTGTTCATTCCGATACAATCCCACTCTCTCGCTCCTACTCTCTTTTACTGCATCAGGACAACAACGATTCATCTGTTACTTGCTGCGGTAGTTGAACCCCTTATCCTCTGCATGACCGGTCATTGCCACAGTAAATAGATGAAACCCACTAGCATGAGTAGGAGTTGTTTGAGCCCTAATGTGCCTACTCATTCATGCTTGTTTGTCATGCCTGCTACTACTTAGAGTTGAGTCAGGTCTGATTCATCGAGGATGAATCGAAGGTGTGTGAACATGTCCTACTGTTGAGAGCTAAGTGTGTGAACACGATTTGGTAAAGGTAGCGGTGAGAGGCCATGTAGGAGTACATGGTGGGTTGTCTCATTGAAACCGTCCTCAGGAACTGAGATCTGTGTTTGTGATCCATGAACAGTTACTACCACACATTGTGATCCTTAATTGACTCTCTCGGCTTCTTAACCACTCTTGTTCTCTGTCCAGGAGTTGCAACTAGTTTCTGGTGTTTGTAGGATATGTGTTGGAGGCCGTGCATAGCGCTGACCCTAGGGGTGGGCTATGATGCGGTAGATACACCGTGGCACGGTGTATAGGGCGCCCGTTTGGTGTCTTGGGTACCCGGCTCACATCGTTCGGGGCCGTATGTGGAAACCTCGGCCGGACTCCCAGCGGATGGAACCTGAATAGGTGATAAACCTGGACTAGAGACTTGAGTGTTTAGTTAGGGCGTGACCGACACCCTCGCCAGGCTTCCGCTTGAAGGTTGCCGAGATACATGACGTGTACATGGCGGTAAGTGGCGAGAACGTGTGTGAAGAAGTACACCCCTGCAGGGTTAACATCATCTATTCGAATAGCCGTGTCCGCGGTAAAGGACTTCTGGGTTGCCTATAACAGTTCATAGACAAGTGGAAGTGGATACTCTAAAATACGCAAGATAAGCGTGAGTGCTATGGATGGCATTCTCGTAGGGAGACGGGAGAGGATCCATAGTGGTGTATTGATATGGTGAATATGTTGACTCGTGTGCGCCACCTCAAAAGAGTTACTTGCAGTAGTAGTTCAGGATAGCCACCGAGTCAAAGCTGGCTTGCTGTAGTTAAACCCGACCATCCCCTTTGTTGATAATGATGCATATGTAGTTAGTTCTGATGTAAGTCTTGCTGGGTACATTTGTACTCACGTTTGCCTCTTTTATGTTTTTGCAGAGAGATTTCGGTCTCGTTAGTAGTTTCGCGTGGACTTTGACGTTAGCTTGTTACCTCAGCTACGATCTTGTGCCCTTAGCAGGATCTGGTAGATAGTCAGGCTTCCCAGCCTTTTTTCCATTTGTAGATGTCTGTACTCAGACATGTTAAGCTTCCGCTTGTGCTTTGATTTGTATGCTCTGAATGTTGTGTCATGAGACCCCTGTTGTAATATCTCACTCCTCAGAGCCTAATGAATACATACTTGAGTCGTAGAGTTATGTTGTGATGCCATGTTGTATTTACACATATCGAGCATATTGTGTGTATGTTTGAAATGCTTGGTATGTGTGGGATCTGACTATCTAGTTGTTTATCCTTAGTAGCCTTTCTTACCGGGAAATGTCTCCTAGTGCTTCCACTGAGCCATGGTAGCTTGCTACTGCTCCGGAACACTTAGGCTGGCCGGCATGTGTCCTTCTTCGTTCCTGTGTCTGTCCCTTCGGGGAAATGTCACGCGATGAATACCGGAGTCCTGTTAGCCCGCTACAGCCCGGTTCACCGGAGTCCTACTAGCCCAGTGCTACAGTCTGGATTCACTCGCTGATGACCGACACGTTCAATGCTGGGTCATGGATGCCTGTCCCTGTAAGTTTGTGCCACTTTGGGTTTACGACTAGCCATGTCATCCCGGGCTCCTTATGATATGGATGCTAGCGACACTATCATATACGTGTGCCAAAAGGCGCAAATGGTCCCGGGCAAAGGTAAAGCGACACCCGTGGGAATACCGTGCGTGAGGCCGCAAAGTGATATGAGGTGTTACATGCTAGATCGATGTGGCATTGAGTCGGGGTCCTGACAAAGCTAGACCCGGCCGATGCCCTAAAGACGTCCTTCATCACGCCCTTTGGGGCGTATTGCTACGTCACCATGTCGTTCGGATTGAAGAACGCCGGCACCACCTTCCAACACTGCATGCAGAAATGCATGCTGCCGCAACTCGACCGCAACATTCACGTGTACGTAGATGACATCATGGTGAAGACCAAGCAGCACCTCACGCTCCTCGACGATTTGAAGGAAACATTCGCCAATCTCCGCGAATACAAGGTCAAGCTCAACCCGGAAAAATGCGTTTTCGGCGTCCCGGCCGGAAAGCTACTCGGCTTCCTCGTCTCGGAACGCGGCATTGAGGCGAACCCAGAGAAGATCAAGGCCATCGAGTGCATGCGCAAGCTGGCTCGGCTGCACGACGTCCAGAAGTTCACCGGGTGCTGGGCGAGAGGGCGCCCCCCTATACCAACTGATGAAGAAGACAAGCCCATTCGAATGGAACGACAAGGCAGACGAGGCCTTCCAAGACCTCAAGCGCATGCTCTCCACAGTACCAGTCCTGGCCGCGCCGACCAACAAGGAGCCGCTGTTGCTCTACATAGTCGCGACCTCGCGGGCGGTCAGCACGGTGCTGGTGGTCAAGCGACCAGAGAAGGGCAAGATCCAAGCCGTCCACGGCCAGTCTACTACCTGAGCGAGGTGCTCTCCATTTCCAAGCAGAACTACCCGCATGACCAGAAGATGTGTTACGACGTGTACCTCACCGCCAAGAAGCTGAAGCAGTACTTCCAAGAGCACGTCGTCACCGTCGTCAGCACGGCGCCTATCGGAGAAATCATCGGGTGCCGGGACGCCTCTGACCGGGTCGCCAAATGGGCGATCCAGCTGGCCGGCCACACCATCCTCTACGAGCCCCGCACAACGATCAAATCTCAAGCCCTAGCTGATTTCCTCGTCGACTGGATCGAGACCCAGTAATTGCCACCGCCTCCCGACTCGACGCATTGGCGCATGCACTTCGACGGGTCCAAGATGTGACTCCGCTTAGTGGCCGGCATCGTACTATCATCTCCGAAGGGCGACCGGCTTCGCTATGCGCTCCAGATCCACTTCGCCGCCTCCAACAATGTTGCCGAGTATGAAGCCCTTGTGCACGGCCTCCGGCTTGCCAAGGAACTCGGCATCCGGTGCATCATGTGCTACGGCGACTCGGACATGGTGGTGCAGCAGTGTTCCGGCGAATGGGACACCCGCGACTCCAACATGGCAAGCTACCGCTTCCTCGTCTAGAAGCTGTCCGGATCCTTCGAGGGCTGCGAGTTCCTCCATGTCCCGCGCACAGAGAACGAAGCAGCCGACACACTCGCCAAGATCGCCTCGTCATGACAAGCCATACCGTCCGGTGTCTCCCTCGAGCACCTGTGCAAGCCGTCCATCAAGCCATCACCGGACTCTGAGTCCATTCATGTTCCAGACGACCCGGCTGCACCCCAAGTCAGCCCGGGGGCTGCTAAACCCGGCCCAGGGGCTGCTCAGCTCGACCCGGCCACCATCATCCCGGACCCGGCCGTTGCCATCCCCAACCCGGGGGCTGCTCAATCCGGCTCGGGGGATGCCGACCCGGAACCCACCCTGGTGGCCGTCTTTGCAGTGATCACAGCTCCATCTTGGGCTCTCTCGATATCAGAGTTTCTGGAGAACGGGGTTCTCCCCATGGACGAGATCGAGGCCCGGCAAATTCAGCGTCGGGCATCCGCCTACAGCATCATCAACAACGAGCTCATCAAATGCAGCTCTATCGACGTGTTCCAGTGCTGCGTCGAGCAGGATCGCGGCATAGACATCCTCCTCGACATTCACCAGGGCGAGTGCGGGCACCACACTGCATCACGGTCCTTGGTGGCCAAGGCGTTCCGCCATAGTTTCTATTGGCCCACGGACCTCGAAGATGCCGAGTCGCTCGTTCTCAAATGCAAAGGGTGCCAACGCTTTAGCAAACGCAGCCACCAGCCGGCGTCAGCGCTCCGCACCATACCGATCGCCTGGCCCTTCGCGGTCTGGGGACTCGACATGGTGGGACCATTCAAAACCGCTCGAGGTGGCATGACGCACTTACTGGTGGCAGTGGACAAGTTTACCAAGTGGATCGAAGCAAGACCTATCATGAAATTGGACGGGCCAACAACCGTCCGATTCATCAAGGACATAGCGGTGCGCTACGGCATGCCGAACAGCATCATCACCGACAACGGCACCAACTTCGCCAAGGGCTCGCTCGAGCAATATTGCTCCGTCTCCGACATCCACCTTGACCTGGCCTCCGTGGCACATCCGCAGTCCAACGGGTAGGTCGAGCGGGCCAACGGACTCATTCTGTCCGGCATCAAGCCGCGACTCGTCGAGCCACTCATCCGCTCACCCGGCAGTTGGCTTGACGAGTTGCCAGCGGTACTCTGGAGCCTGCGCACAACGCCGAATCGGTCGACCGGGTTCACCCCGTCCTTCCTTGTCTAAGGATCCGAAGCCGTCATCCCGACCGACGTCGGGTTCAACTCGCTGCGCATCGCGATGTACACCGAAGCCGAAGCAAGAGAGGCACGCGAAGACGGCGTCGACCTACTCGAAGAAGCACGCCTGCTGGCACTTAGCCATTCGGCTATCTATCATCAAGGCCTAAGGCACTACCACAGCAAGAAGATCAAGCCTCTCGCATTCCGCGAAGGCGACCTCGTCCTCCGACTCGTCCAAGAGCAGGCAGGCCAGCACAAGCTGTCCTCTCCATGGGAGGGCCCGTTCATCGTCAGCAGAGCCCTGCGCGACCGCAACGCCTACTACCTCATCGACGCGCGCAAGTCAAAGAAGCGCAAGAAGGACACCACCGGCGAAGAAACGACCCAGCCGTGGAACGTGGAACTCCTCCGCTCGTTTTACAGTTAGCCGCACGAGTGTATGTATCGTCGCCTTTTGTAAATGCATGAAACTACGGGGTCCCCCAACGAAACTCGGGGGCTACCTTTTGTCGACCAATTTATTGTGTCCATATTTATCTGCATCACTTTACCACTGAACCCGGCCGCCGGCTCGACTCGCTTGATCCGGGGGCTCGGGGGCAGGCCGGCTCGGTCACCACCCCGCCGCCTTACTTGGTGATTCCTGAAAAAGTTGGGACGTCGCGGTCCCCCACTTAGCACTAAAACCGCAGATCCAGCTTTGGCAGTCGGCGGGCAAGCACAATGGGCCAAAGCTCCTTTATGATTCATACACTAAGTCAAAGGCCGCCGGGTCGACCGACCCGGCCTGTCACTCATCAGATAAGTAGCCGCACGACCGGCTGCTCGCCAACCGGCGAAGCCGGATTGCCGTCGGCCGGCCCAGTGGGTGTTTCGCTCTCGCTCAATGTTTCTAAGGACCCAAGTCCTGCGCGCCCCTCTCAAAGAATCGAACCCCTTGTCACGGACCAGAGCCTCGGCCGTCTGACTCGCGGGGGGGGGGGGGGGGGGGGGGGAGGTTTCAGACAGGAGAAGCGCATGAAATCGGTTCGAAACAGCGGAAGGCAAAGAGCAAAAAAGCACTCACGATACTCACACACAAATATTTAAAAACAAAGGCCCACGACCCGAGTTCATTACACCCTAAAACAACCCCCAGTGGGTGGGTGGACCTGCTACTTAACAAATTCTGCGAAAAGTATCTCAGGCATCTCTTGTGCCGCGTCGCGACGACGACCGCCCTCCTCTGGCGGCTTCCGGGTCCGGCATGACACCGGTGTCCTCCTCATCATCCGCATCACCGTAGACGCCCATCTCCTCCGAGCTCCCCTCCAGGTCACGGAGAAGCAAGCCGTAGTCGTCGCCGTCCATGACCCTGCCGTCTTCCGTCCGCTCCGGATGGAACTCGTCGTGGAAGGCGAACTCGGTGATGTAGCTGGCTTGGGAGGCGATCAGGCCAGCTTGCTCCTGCAGCAACTACTCCGAACCAGCGCGCTGACCCATCAACGTGTCCAGCTAAAGATCCGGATGCCAAGACACGCAAACTGTAGCGCCATCTCGGCACCGGCACGGGCGACGGAAACACGCCACTCGCCAAGACAGCTCGGACCTGCCTCCAGCCAGCGCGCCAGCCGCGAGAAGTTGTGTGGATGGACGGAGTCCAGCCACAAGGCCGCCGTCATCACGGTGCCGGCCTGGGACAACCACTCCACCTGCGTCCCCAGGGCCCGCAGGCGGGCCTCTGCAACGGCAATGATCTCCGGGAAGGTCCAGAACACCCGCGGATCCGTCCCAGACCCAACAACGCCGGTCGGGTCACGCTGGTAGCGAACGGCTTCCTCCGCCAGCCGCTGCATCTCCAGGAAGGCCCCTGCCGTCAAAGAAGAAGCAAGATTAGAAGAACAACAAGGAAGAAAAGTCGGGTCCCAACCCGGCGAAATTACAAGAAGCAGCACTTACTGGAGAAGGACTCTTCCAGGTGTTGCGCCTCGAGCAACATACCACGTCGTTCCCGCACCACGACGCGGTCGTGCTCCCCGAGTGCCTTCTCCAGATCGGCCGCCTTCAGCTCGGCGTCCTTGTCTTCGTCCGCCTTCTCAGCCGCCTCCCGGCAACGAGTCTCGTCATGACGAGCCTCCTCGGCCGTGGCGGCCTACTCCCGCAGGCGATCCACCTCGGCCTGGAGCCGGCCCTTGTCATCGACCAGCTGACCGCGCTGCTGGTCCGCCTCGGCCAGGGCCTGTTGCGTCTCCAGCACCTTGGCGGCCTCCGCCTTCAGAAGCTCCACCTCGGCCTCGAGGCGGCTCTTGTGACCCGACAGCTGCTCATGCAGCCGGTTGGCCTCGTCAAGAGACCGTCGGGCTGCGGCCTCCTCCGCCCTCGCCAGCGCCGCCTTGGCGCCAAGGCGGCCGGCGTCAGCAACAAGCCGGTCATAATTATGACAAGCCCGGAGAAGCCGGGTCCGCCAGGATAGCACCTCGGCTGCAAAGAAAAAGAATTCAACAGAAGAAAAAAGATAAGACTTAAGATTTGACACAACTGTTACACAGTTGGCCCGAATCTCGAGGGCTACACCCAGTGGGTGCGTTAGCGCGCCCCCACTAGAAAAGAGCATGAACGTACCTGCGGTGACGCGAAGCTCCTCCTCCTTGGTAGGGAGCTGCTCCTTGAGCTCCCGATGCTTGCCCAGGAGCAGGTTGAAGGCGGCAACCCAGAAAGCATCAAGATGCTGAAAGAAGATAGAAGTCAGAACAAGGCCCGGCAATCTAAAGATTCGACCCAACTACTACGTAGTTGGCCCGAACCTCGGGGGCTACACCTAGTGGGTGTGCTGGCGCGCCCCCACAATGAAGAAGTTACAAGAAAACAAAGAAGAAGGACTTACCAGGACGGTGCGCTCCAGGTCGCGCCTCCGCTCCGTCTCGGCCTGTGCGAAGGCCTCAAGCCGCTCCGTCCGGCCTCGCAGGCGGCGGCTGACGGCATCCAGCGCCGCCTCCTCCTTGGTTTGGGACCCGAAGAAGGCCGCGCCCCCGCTCCGCGCAGGCTGCGGCACGACAGCTCGGCGCCCGCCCTGCCGGGGCACCAAGGCGTGCCCCCCGCTGGCCGCTTGTGACGCGCCCAGCACCTCCTCCGACGCCCCTTCCGGCGCCAACGGCGATCCGGACACCGGGACGCCCTGCGTCGCCACCTCAGGCACCGCCGCCCGCGGTGCCTCCCCCATAGCCGACGGCGCCTGCGGCGCCTCCTCCAGGACGCCGCCGCCTCCACCACCCTCAGCCCCCGCGCGCTCGACCACGTTGGCTCACGGCGGGGTATCGCCCCCCACCTCCACGACCTCCTGGTCGAGGATCGCCACCTCAGCCCGGCCCCACGGCCACGCACCCTCACCGACGACGGTTCAAAAAACGTCGCCGCCACCACCGTGCCCTCCGGCATCTCGTGCCAGGCCGGCTCCACGCCGGATCGCGCCATGCCGCCGCCGCGTCGGTCCAAGCCTGGACGGATGCTGCCTCCAGCTCCGCCTCAGCCCGGTTCCTGTCCCGCCAGGCTAAGGCCTCGGCGTCGTCCGGATCCAGGCTGAGGTCCGAGTCGCCTCGCCCCTCCTCCCCTGCCAGACCGGCAAGGTCGGAACGGCTCCTGCGGAACGCGGTCCCTTCGGCGACCGCGGCCTCCGCCGCCGCTCTCGCCAGCGCGATGGACGACCTGAAGAAGAAGGCAAAATAAGTCAAAGAAACTAGAAATCCAGGCGCAAGCAGGAAATAAAGCTTACTCCGTAAAGACCGGGACCGGGATCGGCCTCGCGCGCTTCTTCTTGGCCGGCCTCCCGGGCTCGGCCGGGTCTGCCGCGCATTTCAATCCGGGGGGTCGCGGCGCGACGCTGTCCTTTCCATGCGGGCAGCTCGACACCGCCCCATGCGAGGATCCGGCTCCGCCCGCTTCGCCGCCTCCCCCGCCCAATGGCGCTACACCAGCAACTTGCGTCAGCGTTGCCTTCACTGCGACACGAGCAACAATTCAAGATGAAATGAAGAAGGAAACATGCAAGACTTACCGGCTCGGCGCCTAGTGCCAGCGTCAGACTCGACCACCTCCTCGCCGCCTTGGGCCGCGGGCTCCTCTGGTGCCACTAGCGCCACGTGCGACGGAGCCCAGGCGTAAGGATGCCGGATTGCGTTCAAGAGAACCTCCTGCGTCGCATCGGGGCGAACAAGAAGATGCGCGGCGGCAAAATAAGGAGACCAGACGCTCACCTCCGGCGCCGGGTTCGACTGGCTATATGTCGCCTTTCCGAATCTTGCTTGAAATCCCGCTAGGAAGAAGAATGAGTCCATGAAGAAGATGAAGCCATGAAGACGAACCAAGCGTAGATGAACGAATCCTCACGATCGCAACGAAACGGGAACTATCGAGAAGAAGCACACAACATGGTAAACACACCACACATAGACAAGACATGATGCACACTCAAGCATGATGCATGACAAAGGCTACATGAATCTACTCATGGCAAGAGATGATGCAAACAAGAACAACACAACAAAGCAAGTTTAAATGAGGCCGGAAACAACATATAACAATTCCGGTAAGTCCTCATATGCAAATTTAGAAATTGGTCCAGATCTGAACAAACATTAAGTTGAAGTTGTTAAATAGCAAGTTAAGATGCACCAAGATGATCTACACGAGATTCTAGTCAAGTTACATATAAAGTTCATTTAGTTCGGAGCTACGGCCTAGAAGATATGAGCAAAACAAGTTAAACATGGCATTGATGCAAAATGCACCCAAACATCAAGCAAACACCTCAAAACAAGGATGCAACATGGTAATATGAAACAACATACAATTCTAAACAAGTTTCATATAGAGCACACTCAAACGGAGCAACGGTTCAACGCATACACTCTATACAAGATATGACAACAATCTGTCCAAAACAGCAACTAGGCATCTTGCAAGCATCAAAACAACAAGCTACAACATCTCAACGTAATAACAAAAGGCATGGGCATGAAGTACAGGTAAAGCATAACAAAACATGAACACTGAGCTATCTCCAGAAATCACTAGAACATGCTCAAAAGGACATGGCAAGATTGCATATATTAACAGTTTCAGACTTATCAGGAAATAACATCAGGTTGTAATGTTTAGAGCTATCAAATAACATTTTACAGGAACTTAACATGGCAAACAAAGGCATGGCATGAATCTACTAATCTCATATAACAAAAGTCCCTTACTGACCATGAGCCAAAAGGGCACAGAAAATATGATGGCACCCATGTAAACATGGCAAGTTATATGACAGATTCATACATGGCAGGAACAACAATAAGTAGGCGTGTTGGTGAGCTTGAATCACTCACCACAGAGCAATACATGGCATGGCTAGGCAACCAACAGCAAGAATACATGTTTATGAAGCTAAGCATGGCAAGAACAAGTACATAGGGTACATGGATCACTAGCAAAACACGTGGCAAAACTGAACTCAAAGTTAACAGGCTGACAGCAACATTATTTAGCAACTTTAGAGCAAGATTACAACTAGTTACAGCAAGCTATAAATGCAACTAGGGGCATGGATGGATAGAGCATGACATGTATAATAAATCATCCTTAGTGAACATCTCCGGATTATGCACGAAATGACTTGTAGCAGCAGGTTTACATGGCATCACAAAATAATAGATTCAGCCTAGCAAAATAGTAACAGCAAGTACACTACTTAACAAGCTCGATGCACTCACTACAAGACCCACAAAAAATACATGGATGGCACCACTGTGAATATGGCATGACATAGATCAAAACACATGTAGACATAAACCTCATAGGATGCACACATCAAACATGGCAAAATGACAAATGAGCATGTTATAACAGTTTCAGCAGATTAACATCACATAGCACTCTTGCGACAATGATTCGGGCATCAACATGGACTCAAATGAACATGATGCAATGGAATGAAATGAAGTACTCGTTGAGGCGAACAATTTTACATATTACACGCACGAAACAGAGCAGTATGCAGCAAGTTATGATGCGTTGAACAGGGCATGAAAATGCTGCAGATCTCAGAGACTTGGTGGATTTTACCTCCGCGAAAGTCAACGCAGGACGGAGGGATCCGGGATGCGGGGATGCCGCGTTTGGTTGGATGCGTGGGTGGATCTGATCCACCCCGAGTGGATCTGGCCGGAGAGAGCTCCGGCGAGCTCCGCGAGCTCCGGCGAGGGGGTTCCGGCCAGGGGGAAGCCGGTGGCGGGCGGCACGGCGGTGGGACGAGTGGGAGGCAAGACGGCGGCGGCGGAGGATGGTGGGGCGGCGACCGGAGCTGGCGCCAAGGGAGGCGGCAAGCTCCGCGACCGACGGCGGTGCGGTTGCCGGCGCAAGGCGGCGGGGAAGTTCAGGCGGCGGGCCGGCGAGGAGGCGCGGGGCCGGGGCAGTCCGGCGAGGCGGCGGGGCAGCTCAGGGTGGCGCCGGCGAGCGAGGGCGGCGGAGGCGCGCGCGGGCCGGGAGGGCCCCGGATGGGCCCCGGCGGGCCGGCGCGGTGGGAGGCACGGTGGACACACGTGGCGGCGGCTGAGTGGGCGAGGCGCGGTGGCGGCTAACGTGGCAGCGCCCTATTGGCCGGGGTGAGGTGGCTGGCGGTGGTGGACGCGTCCGGCGGCGGGCGGACATGTCCGGCGGCTGAGAGGGAGAGTGGCTAGGGTTTGGAGTGCGGGAATTTCGGGGGAGCTGCACCTATTTATAGGTAGGCGGAGCTAGGAAGCTCCAAATGAGGCACGGTTTTCGCCCACACGATCGTGATTGAACGGCTGAGAGCATGGAGGGGAGTTTGCTGGGTTTTGGGCCACTTTGGAGGGGGTGTTGGGCTGCAACAAAAGAGGGCTTTTATGGTTACCCAGTTAACCGTTGGAGTATCAAACGAACTCCAAATGGCACGAAACTTGACAGGCGGTCTACCAGTGCTATACCAAGGCCGCTTGGCAAACCTCGGGCCATTCCGAGAAAGTTTAACACCCGCTCATAACAAGAGGCAAAAAGGGAACGCCGGAGGAGATAGGAGTGTCGGATTGCAAAACGGACAACGGGGAAAATGCTCGGATGCATGAGACGAACACGTATGCAAATGCGATGCACATGATGACATGATATGAAATGCAGATGATGACATGGCAAAATGCAATACGCAAGCACATGACATGGCAATGACGGCAAATAACTGGTGGACACCTGGCGCATCGAAACCGGGGGCGTTACATAGAGTGACAGTAGCTTAAACCCTAGTCTATGTGTTGCTTCGTAAGGGGTTGATTTGAATCCATATGTTTCATGGTATTGTCAGATTTATCTTAATTCTTCTTTCATAGTTGTGGATGCTTACGAGAGGGGTTAACCATAAGAGGGAGGCTTGTCCAAGGAAGTACAACACCCAAGCACCAGTCCACCCACATACCAAATTATCAAAGTAACGAGCGTGAATATATGAGCATGGTGAAAACTAGCTTGACAGTAATTCCCATGTGTCCTCGGGAGCGCTTTGCTTTATATAAGAGTTTGTCCAGGCTTGTCCTTTGCTACAAAAAGGATTGGGCCGCCTTGCTGCACCTTAGTTATTATTGTTACTTGTTACCCATTACGAATTATCTTATCACAAAACTATCTTTTACCGATAATTTCAGTGCTTGCAGATAATACCTTGCTGAAAACCACTTGTCATTTCCTTCTGCTCCTCGTTGGGTTCGACATTCTTACTTATCGTAAGAACTACGATAGATCCCCTATACTTGTGGGTCATCAACTGCCACCACTCGGACAAGGGAGGTGGAGGGACGATGTGGGAGCTGCAACGGTCGAGTAGCCCTAAGTCGAGCTTTAAGTAGAGTCATAGCTACCATTACATGTACCTACCGTAGTTGTGACAATTTACACTTGTAACTATTGTAGTTATGGACATTAAACACCTCGACAACGTGGGAGTGATGGAGGCTTCGGTGCACTCTATATAAGCCGTCACCCTCCTCCAGAGTAGGGGTTAAGCACTCTCTGTAATCATACCCCCCAAGGAAAACAAGCCTCAAGGCACGAGACGTAGAGTTGTTACCTCCTCTGAGAGGGGCCCGAACTCGTAAACACCAGTGTTACACCTGCGGGCTCTGCCCCTCTTTCGTACCCCTAGTACTCATTGTTAGGGTCGTAACCCCGACAGTTGGCGCCCACCATGGGGCAGTGCGTCTAGCAATTTTACAACGTAGGTGGAATTTCATCATCATCATCATCTTGTTAGTTGGCGGCAAAATTCGTTTTGGAGCACTCAACTTCATCGTTGACGACTCAGCGTGGCGTTGAGAGGCCCCGCCGGACATGGAGGCGTTGCCCATCCTTGGCACGGCACACTTCCGTGCATCCTCATTCGAAGTCCTTCTCTAATAGCCATCGGTTCCGTACCAAGTGGCTCCTCTCGTACCCGCTGTACGCCGTCGCAAGCACTCTGAACGCTCATGGCTACAACATTGGATCATGCATGATATGGCCCTTCAGGTCGCGACAGAACATGTGGCAGCTCTCGAGTCCGACGAGCCCGCCCTCGACCTCTCGAAAGGGCTTCACGAGGACTCCACTGACGAGCCCGAGTGCGGGAGCATCGAGTTGACGGTGGAGGTTCTCATGGCCAATAACGCAGAGCATTACACACTCTCGGGGTACATGGGCCCTCGGGACGGCCATGCGGGCACTTCATGCGGGGACACCAGTGGCGGCGGCGAGTATGACCTTTCCCCCCTGTCACGAGCCATATGTCCCTCATGCCCTCACTCGAGAGCAGCGCGAGGAGCTCCGTCGGAAGAATGAGAAGGCTCTACATACTCCCATCATTGGGACAACTCCCGAGGCTCTGGCCATGGAGCCAGCGCTCTTGGCCACTTTGGCCGAGCGAGACCGCCTTGAGTGACTGTAGAAGGAGCTGGACGACCGTGCCCGCTATCAACCTAGCTCCAGTCGGCATAAGCACCGGCTTTTCCCGAGTGACTAGCCTCGGAAGTACCAGGTACTTAGTGATACGTCTCCAATGTATCTATAATTTTTGATTGTTCCATGCTATTATATCACCTGTTTTGGATGTTTATTTGGCTTTACTCTACACTTTTATATTATTTTTGGGACTAACCTATTAACCGGAGGCCCACCTCAAATTGTGGTCTTCTTGCCTATTTCAGTGTTTCAAAGAAAAGGAATATCAAACGGAATGAAACCTTCGGCAGAGTTATTTTTGGAACGGAAGCAATCCAGGAGTCTTGGAGTAGATGTCAGGGAAGCGTCAAGGAAGCCACGAGGCAGGGAGGCGCGCCCTACCCCCTGGGTGTGCCCCCACCCTCGTGGGCCCCTCGTGGGTCCCCTGACCGACTTCTTTCGCCTATATATGTCCATATACCATAAAAACATCGAGCAACACAATAGATCAGGAGTTCCGCTGCCGCAAGCCTCTGTAGCCACCAAAAACCAATCGGGACCCTGTTCCGGCACCCTGCCGAAGGGGGGATCCCTCATCGGTGGCCACCTTCATCATCCCGATGCTCTCCATGACGAGGAGGGAGTAGTTCACCCTCGGGGCTAAGGGTATGTACCAGTAGCTGTGTGTTTGATCTCTCTCTCTCTCTCTCTCTCTCTCTCTCTCGTGTTCTTGATTCGGCACGATATTGATGTACCGCGAGCTTTGCTATTATAGTTGGATCTTATGATGTTTCTCCCCCTCTATCTTCTTGTAATGGATTGAGTTTTCCCCTTGAAGTTATCTTATCGGATCGAGTCTTTAAGGATTTGAGAACACTTGATGTATGTCTTGCCGTGCTTATCTGTGGTGACAATGGGATATTCGCGTTATCTACTTGATGTATGTTTTGGTGATCAACTTGCGGGTTCAATGAACTTATGCATAGGGGTTGGCACACGTTTTCGTCTTGACTCTCCGGTAGAAACTTTGGGGCACTCTTTGAAGTACTTTGTGTTGGTTGAATAGATGAATTTGAGATTGTGTGATGCATATCGTATAATCATGCCCACGGATACTTGAGGTGACATTGGAGTATCTAGGTGACATTAGGGTTTTGGTTGATTTGTGTCTTAAGGTGTTATTCTAGTACGAACTCTATGATAGATCGAACGGAAAGAATAGCTTCGTGTTATTTTACTACGGACTCTTGAATAGATCGATCAGAAAGGATAACTTTGAGGTGGTTTCGTACCCTACAATAATCTCTTCGTTTGTTCTCCGCTATTAGTGACTTTGGAGTGACTCTTTGTTGCATGTTGAGGGATAGTTATATGATCCAGTTATGTTATTATTGTTGAGAGAACTTGCACTAGTGAAAGTATGAACCCTAGGCCTTGTTTCCTAGCATTGCAATACCATTTACTCTCACTCTTATCATTAGTTACCTTGCTGTTTTTATAATTTCAGATTACAAAAACCTATATCTATCATCCATATTGCACTTGTATCACCATCTCTTCACCAAACTAGTGCACCTATACAATTTACCATTGTATTAGGTGTGTTGGGGACACAAGAGACTCTTTGTTATTTGGTTGCAGGGTTGTTTGAGAGAGACCATCTTCATCCTACGCCTCCCACGGATTAATAAACCTTAGGTCATCCACTTGAGAGAAATTTGCTACTGTCCTACAAACCTCTGCACTTGGAGGCCCAGCAACGTCTACAAGAAGAAGGTTGTGTAGTAGACATCAAGCTCTTTTCTGGCACCGTTGCCGGGGAGGTGAGTGCTTGAAGGTATATCTTTAGATCTTGCAATCGAATCTTTTTGTTTCTTGTTTTATCACTAGTTTAGTCTATAAAAGAAAACTACAAAAAATGGAATTAGGTTTGCCTCATACGCTTCATCTTTTTAATATCTTTCGTGAAAATGATGGGAAGGAAAATTGTGCTCAAGTACTAGAAGAAGAATTACATAGAATGTTTGGCATAAAATATGTGAATGATGAGCATGATTGCAATGTTGTTATTATGAATTCTTCGAATACCTATGATGCTAATGATATGCAAAGCCACAAGCTTGGGGATGCTAGTTTGATGAAGATGATATTTTTTGTCCCCCAAGTTTTGATGAGCAAATTTATTATGGTAAAAGCATGCCTCCTATTTATGTTGATTATTGTGATGACACATATGCCATAAAGAATAAACATAACCATGAAACTTGTCATCATGATTTTAATTTTCGATTGGATTATGCTTCACATGATAGTTATTTTGTTGAGTTTGCTCCCACTACTATTGATGAGAATAAATTTGCTTATGTGGAGAGTAGTAAAATTTCTATGCAAGTAGATCATGAAAATAATGCTTTATGTGATGGTTATATTGTTGAATCCATTCATAATGCTACTGAAAATTATTATGATGGAGGAATATATGCTTGTAGGAATTGCAATAATATCAAGTTTCCTCTCTATGTGCTTAAAGTTTTGAACGTATGCTTGTTTTGCCTTCCTATGCTAGTTGATTATTGTTCCCATAAGTTGTTTGCTCACAAAATCCCTATGCATAGGAAGTGGGTTAGACTTAAATGTGTTAGTAATATGCTTCATGATGCTCTCTTTATGTTTCAATTCTTATCTTTTATACAAGCATCATTGAAATCATCATTCCTAGCTAAAAAGACAATAAAGAAAAGCGCTTGTTGGGAGACAACCCAATATTTACCTTTACTGATTTTGTGTGTTCACATGATTATGGTACTGTAGTAATCATGTTTTATAGCTTTTGTTTCAATAAAGTGCCAAGTAAGACCTTTAGGATAGCTTACGGTGATAGTTGTGTTGATCCTTCTGAAAATCAGAAACTTTTGCACCCAGTAAATTAGTTTTGGTAATTACAGAAACGTGATTTTGATCTGATTCTTTTTGCTCTGTATTCATACACAAATTGCTCAGGTTTTCCTAATTTGGTGGAAGTTTTGGAGTTACAGAAGTATTCGAATGATACATATTACTACAGACTGTTCTGTTTTTGACAGATTCTGTTTTCATTGTGTTGTTTGCTTATTTTGATGAATCTATGAGTAGTATCGGAGGGTATGAACCATATAGAAGTTGTAATACAGTATATATTACACCAATATGAATTTAGAATGAGTTCATAACAGTACCTAAGTGGTGATTTATTTTCTTATACTAACGGAGCTTACGAGTTTTCTGTTGAGTTTTGTGCTGTGAAGTTTTCAAGTTTTGGGTAAAGATTCGATGGACTATGGAATAAGGAGTGACAAGAGCCTAAGCTTGGGGATCCCCAAGGCACCCCAAGTTAATATTCAAGGACAACCAAGAGCCTAAGCTTGGGGATGCCCCGGATGGCATCCCCTCTTTCGTCTTCATTCACCGATAACTTTACTTGGAGCTATATTTTTATTCACCACATGATATGTGTTTTGCTTGGAGCGTCATTTTGTTTTATTTTGTTCTACTTGCTCTTTGAATAATATCACAAGATCTGAAATTCTTAAATGTTAGAGAGTCTTCACATAGTTGCACAATTATTTGACTACTCATTGTGCTTCAGTTATATCTTTTGAGCTTAATAATTTTTGCTCTAGTGCTTCACTTATATCTTTTAGAGCACGACAGTGGATTTATTTTGTAGAAATTGTTGATCTCTCATGCTTCATTTATATTATTTTGAGAGTCTTTTAGAACAGCATGGTATTTGCCATGGTTATAAAATTGGTCCTAGAATGATGGGCATCCAAGTTGGGTATAGTAAAAACTATCATAGAAAGTGAAATGGATGCCATGATCAATTTGATGCTTGATAATTGTTTTGAGATACGAGGATGGTGAGATTAGAGTCATGCTAGTGGAGTAATTGTTAATTTGAGAAATACTTGTGTTGAAGTTTGTGATTCCCGTAGCATGCACGTATGATGAACCGCTTTGTGATGAAGTTGGAGCATAATTTATTTATTGATTGTCTTCCTTATGAGTGGCGGTCAGGGACGAGCGATGGTCTTTTCCTACTAATTTATCCCCCTAGGAGCATGCGCGTAGTACTTTGTTTCAATGACTTGTAGATTTTTGCAATAAGTATATGAGTTCTTTATGACTAATGTTGAGTCCATGGATTATACGCACTCTCACCCTTCCACCATTGCTAGCCTCTCTTGTGTCGCGCAACTTTCACCGGTACCATACACCCACCATATACCTTCCTCAAAACAGCCACCATATCTACCTATTATGGCATTTCCATAGCCATTCCGAGATATATAGCCATGCAACTTTCCACCATTCCGTTTATTATGACACGCTCCATCATTTTCATATTGCTTTTGCATGATCATGTGGTTGACATCGTATTTGTGGCAAAGCCACCTTCATAATTCTTCCATACATATCACTCTTGATTCATTGCATATCCTGGTACACCGTCGGAGGCATTCATATAGAATCATATTTTGTTCTAAGTATCGAGTTGTAATCTTGAGTTGTAAGTAAATAAAAGTGTGACGATCTTCATTATTAGAGCATTGTCCCAAGTCAGGAAAGGATGATGGAGACTATGATTCACCCACAAGTCAGGATGAGACTTCGGGCTTTTAAAAAAAGAGGCCAAATAAAAAAAGAGAAAGGCCAAATAAAAAAGAGAAAAAGAAAAAAAAGAAAGAAAAAACAAGAAAGAAGAAAAAAAGAGAGAAAAAGATAGAAGGGACAATGCTATCATCCTTTTACCACACTTGTGCTTCAAAGTAGCACCATGATCTTCATGATAGAGAGTCTCCTATGTTGTCACTTTCATATACTAGTGGGAATTTTTCATTATAGAACCTGGCTTGTATATTTCAATGATGGGCTTCCTCAAAATGCCCTAGGCCTTCGTGAGCAAGCAAGTTGGATGCACACCCACTTAGTTTCTTTTGTTGAGATTTCATACACTTATAGCTCTAGTGCAAATGTTGCATGGCAATCCCTACTCACTCACATTGATATCTATTAATGGGCATCTCCATAGCCCGTTGATACGCCTAGTTGATGTGAGACTATCTTCTCCTTTTTGTCTTCTCCACAACCACCATTCTATTCCACATATAGTTCTATGTCCATGGATCACGCTCATGTATTGCGTGGAAGTTGAAAAAGTTTGAGAATACTAAAGTATGAAACAATTGCTTGGCTTGTCATTGGGGTTGTACATGATTAAATACTATGTGTGATGAAGATAGAGCATAGCCAGACTATATGATTTTGTAGGGATAGCTTTCTTTAGCCATGTTATTTTGAGAAGACATGATTACTTTGTTAGTATGCTTGAAGTATTACTACTTTTATGTCAATATGAACTTTTATTTTGAATCATTTGGATCTGAACATTCATGCCACAATAAAGAAACTTACATTGAGAATTATGCTAGGTAGCATTCCACATCAAAAATTCTGTTTTTATCATTTACCTACTCGAGGACGAGCAGGAATTAAGCATGGGGATGCTTGATACGTCTCCAACGTATCTGTAATTTTTGATTGTTCCATGCTATTATATTACCTGTTTTGGATGTTTATGTGCTTTACTCTACACTTTTATATTATTTTTGGGACTAACCTATTAACCGGAGGCCCAACCCAAATTGTTGTTTTCTTGCCTATTTTAGTGTTTCAAAAAAAAGGAATATCAAACAGAGTCCAAACGGAATGAAACCTTCGGAAGAGTTATTTTTGGAACAGAAGCAATCCAGGAGACTTGGAGTAGACGTCAAGGAAGCTTCGAGGAAGACATGTGGCAGGGAGGCGCGCCCTACCCCCTGGGCGCGCCCCCCACCCTCGTGGGCCCCTCGTGGCTCCCCTGGCTAACTTCTTTCACCTATATATGTCCATATACCCTAAAAACATCGAGCAACACAATAGATCGGGAGTTCCGCCGCCGCAATCCTTTGTAGCCACCAAAAACCAATCAGGATCCTGTTCCGGCACCCTGCCGGAGGGGGTATCCCTCACCGGTGGCCTCCTTCATCATCCTGGCGCTCTCCATGACGAGGAGGGAGTAGTTCACCCTCGGGGCTGAAGGTATGTACCAATAGCTATGTGTTTGATCTCTCTCTCTCTCTCGTATTCTTGATTCGGCACGATCTTGATGTACCATGAGCTTTGCTATTATAGTTGGATCTTATGATGTTTCTCCCCCTCTATCTTCTTGTAATGGATTGAGTTTTCCCCTTGAAGTTATCTTATCAGATTGAGTCTTTAAGGATTTGAGAACACTTGATGTATGTCTTGCCGTGCTTATCTGTGGTGACAATGGGATATTCGCGTGATCTACTTGATGTATGTTTTGGTGATCAACTTGTGGGTTCAATGAACTTATGCATAGAGGTTGTCACACGTTTTCATCTTGACTCTCCGGTAGAAACTATGGGGCACTCCTTGAAGTACTTTGTGTTGGTTGAATAGATGAATCTGAGATTGTGTGATGCATATCGTATAATCATGCCTACAGATACTTGAGGTGACACTGGAGTATCTTGGTGACATTAGGGTTTTGGTTGATTTGTGTCTTAAGGTGTTATTCTAGTACGAACTCTATGATAGATCGAATGGAAAGAATATCTTCGTCTAATTTTACTACAGACTCTTGAATAGATCGATCTGAAAAGATAACTTTGAGGTGGTTTCGTACCCTACAATAATCTCTTCGTTTGTTCTCCGCTATTAGTGACTTTGGAGTGACTCTTTGTTGCATGTTGAGGGATAGTTATATGATCCAGTTATGTTATTATTGTTGAGAGAACTTGCACTAGTGAAAGTATGAACCCTAGGCCTTGTTTCCTAGCATCGCAATACCGTTTACGCTCACTTTTATCATTAGTTACCTTGCTGTTTTTATAATTTCAGATTACAAAAACCTATATCTACCGTCCATATTGCACTTGTATCACCATCTCTTCGCCGAACTAGTGCACCTATACAATTTACCATTGTATTGGGTGTGTTGGGGACACAAGAGACTCTTTGTTATTTGGTTGCAGGGTTGTTTGAGAGAGACCATCTTCATCCTACGCCTCCCACGGATTGATAAACCTTAGGTCATCCACTTGAGGGAACTTTGCTACTGTCCTACAAATCTCTGCACTTGGAGGCCCAACAATGTCTATAAGAAGAAGGTTGTGTAGTAGACATCACTTAGCACTCAACTGCAAAATTTGGCAGTGGCTACTCGGATCATTGATTCCATCCAACCCTCTGGGTCTACGGCTGGGGAAAGGATCCGTCAGATCGAGGCGCTCCTAAACACGGCGTTGTCGTAGAACGCGGCTGTGTCCCAGTCCAGGGATCACATCCATAGCATGTCGGTGCACGCCGAGACCGTTCAGTAGAATGTGCTAAAGAATGCAAAGATTGTAATCGAGAGCATGGTCCTGCAATTTAGATGATTAAAGGTGAAAGAGGCTACCAAGTAGAAATTGACTAAAGTGAGCTAAAGAACTTAGGGTGTGTTTGGTCGCCCGCATCGAGCCCAACCAGGCCCGCGCGGGAAGGGAGAGGCCTGTTTTTTTGCCTAGTTTTCCTGTTGGGCCTGCATCGCACACTTCTCAAAGCAGCCCACAGCCTGGCTCGCTGGAAACCCTTGGACCGGCAGTTTCTCGCGAGCCAGGCTGAGTGCAGCGCGAGGTCACACAGGCGGTAGCGAGACGAGGGCGAGGGGGATGGGGGGAGATGGAAATCTGACGCACCGTCCCGGCGCCAAATTAGGCTCACCCCCTTTCACTCGCTCACCCATAGCCACTGCCTCCCTTTCTTCCCTACTGCCTCACCACCGACGGCGGCTGCAATTTCAGATTTGCGCTATAGGCGGCGGCGGCGGTGGTGGAAGAGGCGGCAGCATTTGCGGCGGATCTGGTGCTCCCCTTATTGTTGGCCACCGTCTGGTCAACCTAGTCTGTGCCATGGCTCCCCCTACACTGTACTCATCTCCGATGCCGGTAAGCAACCCCCTCCCCCCTTTGTTAGCTCAGTGGTTAGGCCGTTAAGCTAGGTATAGGATCGATTTCCCACCGAACGAACCGTCGATGTCTACTAGTTTATGGACGCATGGATGAGGCTGATAATCTAGGCAGCAACACTGATTAGTGTGATTCAGGCATGGGTCTTGTTCATGCACCAGAGAGCTGTTCATCGTGCTGGGAGACCTTTGATCCGCTATGGTCCATTCTTTCCCCGGGAACAGGAGAGGATCCAAAATCTGAACTACATCTACAACTGCAATGACGTCGAGGCTTTGTGGATGTTTAGAATGAAAAGAGCACCATTTGCCAGGCTTGTCGTGACCTTCAGGAGCAGGGGCCTGTAACAAGATAGCATCAACACAAGTGTCGAAGAGCAAGTGGCCATGTTCCTCCATGTTGTTGGCTGATACGTCTCCAACGTATCTATAATTTTTGATTGTTCCATGCTATTATATTACCCCTTTTGGATGTTTATGGGCTTTATTTTACACATTTATATCATTTTTGGGACTAACCTACTAACCGGAGGCCTAGCCCGTATTGCTGTTTTTTTTGCCTATTTCAGTATTTCGAAGAAAAGGAATATCAAACGGAGTCCAAATGGAATGAAACCTTCGGGAGCATGATTTTTGGAACGAACGTGATCCAGAGGACTTGGAGTGTAAGCCAAGAAGCAGTCGAGGCGGCCACGAGGGTGGAGGACGCACCCACCCCTACAGGGCGCGCCCCCTATCTCTTGGGCCCCTCGAGCGGCCACCGACCTACTTCTTCCTCCTATATATACCCACGTACCCCGAAAACATCCAGGGAGCCAACGAAAAACAATTTCCACCGCCGTAACCTTCTATATCCGCGAGATCCCATCTTGGAGCCTTCACCGGCGCTCCGCCGGAGGGGGAATCGACCACGGAGGGCTTCTACATCAACACCATAGCCCCTCCGATGAGTTGTGAGTAGTTTACCACAGACCTTTGGGTCCATAGTTATTAGCTAGATGGCTTCTTCTCTCTTTTTGGATCTCAATACCATGTTCTCACCCTCTCTTGTGGAGATCTATTCGATGTAACTCTTTTTGCGGTGTGTTTGTCAAGATCCGATGAATTGTGGGTTTATGATCATGCCTAGATACTCTCATAATTATTCGCTTTTCTATCAATTGCTCGACAGTAATTTGTTCACCCACCGTAATACTTAGGCTATCTTGAGAGAAGACACTAGTGAAACCTATGGCCCCCGGGTCTATCTTTTATCATATAAGCTTTCCATGTACTTTTATTTCAATCTTTACTTTTCCAATCTATATTATAAAATACCAAAAATATATTTATCTTATCATACTATCTCTATCAGATCTCACTTTCGCAAGTGGCCGTGAAGGGATTGACAACCCCTTTATTGCGTTGGTTGTGAGTTCTTTGTTTGTTTGTGTAGGTGCGTGGAACTTTTGAGGAGCCTCCTACTGGATTGATACCTTGGTTCTCAAAAACTGAGGGAAATACTTACGCTACTATTGCTGCATCACCCTTTCCTCTTCAAGGAAAACCAACGCAAGCTCAAGACGTAGCAAGAAGGATTTCTGGCACCGTTGCCGGGGAGGTCTTCGCTCAAGTCAAGACATACCAAGTACCCATCACAAACTCATCTCCCTCACATTTACATTATTTGCCATTTGCCTCTCGTTTTCCTCTTCCCCACTTCACCCTTGTCATTTTATTTGCCCTCTCTTTCCCAATCTACTCCTCTCTTTTTTGCTTGCCTTTTTCTCTTTGCTTGTGTGCGGATTACTTGTCACCATGGTGCAAGATAATACCAATTTGTGTGATTTCTCCAATACCAATAATGATGATTTCCTTAGTACTCCGATTGCTCCTCTTAATGATGTTGAGTCTTGTGAAATCAATACTGCTTTGCTGAATCTTGTTATGAAAGATCAATTCGCCGGCCTTCCTAGTGAAGATGTCGCTACCCATCTAAATAACTTTGTTGATTTGTGTGATATGCAAAAGAAGAAAGATACGGATAATGATATTGTTAAATTGAAGTTATTTTTGTTTTCACTTAGAGATCGTGCTAAAGTTTGGTTTTCGTCTTTGCCTAAAAATAGCATTGATTCTTGAACAAGTGCAAAGATGCTTTTATCTCTAAGTATTTTCCTCCCGCTAAGATCATCACTCTTAGGAACGATATTATGAATTTTAAACAACTTGATCATGAGCATGTTGCCCAATCTTGGGAAAGAATGAAATTGATGATCCGCAATTGCCCTACTCATGGTTTGAATTTATGGATGATCATACAAAATTTTATGTTGGTTTGAACTTTGCTTCTAGGAATCTTTTAGATTCGTCCACGGGAGGCACGTTTATGGAAATCACTTTAGGAGATGCTAAAAAACTTCTTGATAATATTATGGCTAATTATTCTCAATGGCACACCGAAAGATCTACTAGTAAAAAAGTGCATGCTATAGAAGAAATTAATGTTGTGAGTGGAAAGATGGATGAACTTATGAAATTGTTTGCTACTAAGAATGCTCCTCTTGATCCCAATGATATGCCTTTGTCTACTTTGATTGAGAATAATAATGAATCTATGGATGTGAATTTTGTTGGTAGAAATAGTTTTGGAAACAATGCTTATAGAGGAAACTTTAATCCCAGACCGTTCCCTAGTAATTCCTCTAATAATTATGGAAATTCCTACAATAATTCTTATGGTAATTTTAATAAGATGCCCTCTGATTTTGAGAATAGTGTGAAAGAATTTATGATTTCTCAAAAGAATTTTAATGCTTTGCTTGAAGAAAAATTGCTCAAAGTTGATGATTTGGCTAGGAACGCTGATAGACTTTCGCTTGATGTTGATTCTCTTAAACTTAGATCTACTCCTCCTAAGCATGATATCAATGAGTCTCTCAAAGCCATGAGATTTTCCATTGATGAGTGTAAGGAAAGAACCGCTAGATTGCGTGCTAAGAAAGATTGCTTTGTAAAGGCGTGTTCTTCTAGTTTCCGTGAAAATAATGATGAAGATCTTAAAGTTATTGATGTGTCCCCTATTAGATCTTTATTTTGCAATATGAATCTTAATAATGATGGGACTGGAGATGAGTCAACTTTAGTTAAAAGGCGTCCCAATAATTCGGAGTTTTTAGATCTTGATGCTAAATTTGGTAAAAGTGGGATTGGAGAGGTCATGACTTTAGTTTTCGCCGGTACCATACACCCACCATATACCTTCCTCAAAACAGCCACCATACCTACCTATTATGGCATTTTCACAGCCATTCCAAGATATATTGCCATGCAACTTTCCACTGTTCCGTTTATATGACACGCATTACTATTGTCATATTGCTCTTTGCATGATCATGTAGTTGACATCGTATTTGTGGCAAGGCCACCTTCATAATTTTCATACATGTTGCTCTTGATTCACTGCATATACCGGTACACTGCCGGAGGCATTCATATAGAGTCATATCTTGTTCTAGTTTTGAGATGTAATTCCTGAATTATAAGTAAATAAAAGTGTGATGATCTTCATTATTAGATCATTGTCCCAGTGAGAAAAGGATGATGGAGACTATGATTCCCCCACAAGTCGGGATGAGACTTCGGACTAAAGAGAAAAAAAGAAGAAGAAAAAAGAGAAAGGCCAAAAAGAAAAGAAAAAAAACAAAGGCCCAAAAGAAAAAAAAAGAAAAAAAGAAAAAAAAATGAGAGAAAAAGAGAGAATGGACAATGCTACTATCCTTTTTACCACACTTGTGCTTCAAAGTAGCACCATGATCTTCATGATAGAGAGTCTCCTATGTTGTCACTTTCATATACTAGTGGGAATTTTTCATTATAGAACTTGGCTTGTATATTCCGATGATGGGCTTCCTCAAAGTGCCCTAGGTCTTCATGAGCAAGCGAGTTGGATGCACACCCACTTAGTTTCTTTTGTTGAGCGTTCATACATTTATAGTTCTAGTGCATCCGTTGCATGGCAATCCCTACTCACTCACATTGATATCTATTAATGGGCATCTCCATAGCCCGTTGATATGCCTAGTTGATGTGAGACTATCTTCTCCTTTTTTGTCTTCTCCACAACCACCATTCTATTCCACATATAGTGCTATGTCCATGGATCACGCTCATGTGTTGCGTGAAAGTTGAAAAAGTTTGAGATTAGTAAAGTATGAAACAATTGCTTGGCTTGTCATCGGGGTTGTGCATGATTAAATACTTTGTGTGATGAAGATAGAGCAACAACCAGACTATATGATTTTGTAGGGATAACTTTCTTTAGCCATGATATTTTGAGGAGACATGATTGCTTTGATTAGTATGCTTGAAGTATTACTATTTCTTATGTCAATATGAACTTTTATTTTGAATCATTTGGAACTGAACATCCATGCCACAATAAAGAAAATTACATTGAGAATTATGCTAGGTAGCATTCCACATCAAAAATTCTATTTTTATCATTTACCTACTCGAGGACGAGCAGGAATTAAGCTTGGGGATGCTTGATACGTCTCCAACGTATCTATAATTTTTGATTGTTCCATGCTATTATATTACCCCTTTTGGATGTTTATGGGCTTTATTTGACACATTTATATCATTTTGGGACTAACCTACTAACCGGAGGCCCAGCCCGTATTGCTGTTTTTTTTTGCCTATTTCAGTATTTCGAAGAAAAGGAATATCAAACGGAGTCCAAACGAAATGAAACCTTCGGGAGCGTGATTTTTGGAACGAACGTGATCCATAGGACTTGGAGTGCAAGCCAAGAAGCAGCCCAGGCGGCCACGAGGGTGGAGGGAGCGCCCCCTATCTCGTGGGCCCCTCGGGCGGCCACCGACCTACTTCTTCCTCCTATATATACCCACGTACCCCGAAAACATCCAGGGAGCCAACGAAAAACAATTTCCACCGCCGTAACATTCTGTATCCGCGAGACCCCATCTTGGAGCCTTTGTCGGCGCTCCGTTGGAGGGGGAATCGACCATGGAGGGCTTCTACATCAACACCATAGCCCATCCGATGAGTTGTGAGTAGTTTACCACAGACCTTCGGGTCCATAGTTATTAGCTAGATGGCTTCTTCTCTCCTTTTGGATCTCAATACCATGTTCTCCCCCTCTCTTGTGGAGATCTATCCGATGTAACTCTTTTTGCGGTGTGTTTGTCGAGATCCAATGAATTGTGGGTTTATGATCATGCCTAGATACTCTCATAATTATTCGCTTTTCTATCAATTGCTCGACAGTAATTTGTTCACCCACCGTAATACTTATGCTATCTTGAGAGAAGCCACTAGTGAAACCTATGGCCCCCGGGTCTATCTTTTATCATATAAGCTTTCCATCTACTTTTATTTGCATCTTTACTTTTCCAATCTATATAATAAAATACCAAAAATATATTTATCTTATCATACTATCTCTATCAGATCTCACTTTCGCAAGTGGCCGTGAAGGGATTGACAACCCCTTTATTGCGTTGGTTGTGAGTTCTTTGTTTATTTGTTTGTGTAGGTGCGTGGGACTTTTGAGGAGCCTCCTACTGGATTGATACCTTGGTTCTCAAAAACTGAGGAAAATACTTGCGCCACTATTGCTGCATCACCCTTTCCTCTTCAAGGAAAACCAACGCAAGCTCAAGACATAGCATTGGCCATAACCAGAGGTTCAGGGTCATTCACAACACGTTCAGGAGATCAATGGACACCATCTCTAGGTACTTCAAGCAAGTGCTTTTTGCTGTTGGGGAGCTTAGAGGAGAGATGACCAGGAGACCATCTGGCCAGACTCCACCCAAGATTCGCGGAAGCCCAGGATGGTATCCATACTTCAAGGTGAGCATTGACAATATACACTTTTCATGGCTTGATATGCTTGTATTGTTAAAGTTGAGCACTAACACAGGCTAGTGATGCCATTTTCAGGATTGCATTGGGGCAATAGATGGTACTCATGTCACTGCCAGAGTTCCTAGGTCACAGTCTGTAGCATACAGGGGGAGGAAGCACTACACAAGCCAGAATGTGCTTGTTGCTGTTGACTTTGATCTGAAGTTCACATATGTGCTGGCTGGCTGGGAGGGGTCAGCGCATGATGCAAACATTCTCACTGACAGCATGAGTCGACCTGATGGGATCAACATCCCCGACAGTAAGTTCTACCTTGGAGATGCTGGCTATGCATGTCGGCCGGGTATTCTTCCACCCTTCAGGAAAATAAGGTACCATCTCAACGAGTTCTCTGGTAGGAACTTTCCTAGGACTGCACAGGAGCTGTTTAATCTCAGACACTCCAGCCTTAGAGTAACTATTGAGAGGGCATTTGGAGCTCTGAAGAACAGGTTTAAGATCCTGGATCAGAAGCCATTCCACCCATACTCCACTCAGGTTAAGCTAGTTCTTGCTTGTTGCATTCTTCATAACTGGATTCTCTAGTGGGGCTTTGATGAACACGTGCCTGAGGAGGAAGAGGTCGAGCCTGACGATATTGTTAGCTCTGGCCATGGTGTGGAGGCATTTGACAATGACGCTTGGAAGAACAAAAGGTTGAAGTGGGCAGAGGCAATGTGGCTTAACAAAGGTCAGTGCAGGATTTGAAGAAGAGGAAGAAGCAGTAGCAGCAGAAGAAGCACAGAAGAAGAGGAAGAAGAAGAAGCAGCAGCAGAAGCAGAAGAAGAGGAAGATGAAGATGAAGATGAAGCAGCAACACCGATGAACTATCCCCTATTTAGCCAATGGCTCTTAATAATTTGAAATGTCATTTGATAGTAGTTAGGATGAACTGTCATTTGTTTAACTAGCTGGCACTATGTTCAGATTGTGTG
This sequence comes from Triticum timopheevii, assembly GCA_963921465.1. Classification (NCBI taxonomy): domain Eukaryota; kingdom Viridiplantae; phylum Streptophyta; class Magnoliopsida; order Poales; family Poaceae; genus Triticum; species Triticum timopheevii. The sequence goes on along the minus strand of OY997272.1, from coordinate 449,542,610 downwards.
TGGTAAGATCACCACTAGTTAGAAGTGGTGACAACACCTTATGCAGGTTGCAACCAAACACCATGTTATATGTGCGCCTAACGCGATGCGGGCAACCAAACGCCGGGTCAAAAATGGTTGTCTCATGCAACTAGGGGCATGCAGGCAACCAAACTATGTGCATCTGGAGTTTTTTGGTCTGCATCCCCTCAAACCGGCTCAATAGAGCCAGGCTCGCCGGGCCAGGCTGAATCGGCAATGTAACCAAACACGCCCTTAAAGATTTAACCAAAGAAGAGTACGGTCATGCAATTGACATGATTAAAGGTGAAAGAGTCTACCAAGTAGAAATTATTACTCCCTCCGTCCGGAATTACTTGTCGCGAAAATGGATAAAAGTGGATTTATCTAGAACTAAAATGCATCTAGATACATCCATTTTTTTGACAAGTTTTTCCGGACGGAGGGAGTACTAGATAGGAGGCCGATGCTATAGTTGTAGCCCCAATAATCATTGCTAGATAATTTGTCCCAAGCCAATAGAACACTGCATTGCAATATGAGACACATAAATAAGTCACGCATTCACTTTCATTGAACAGGTGGAGATTTGATTGCTAACATCCATGGAGGTATTGTTACAAAACTGATAAGCATCTAGTTTCTTTGTTTAGTACAAACAAGCATATTATTTCTAGTTTAGTCTCCATTCATTGTGTTTACTAGAATAGAAAAGCTATGCAGCAAAAGCTGAGAAAAAGAAGTTACAGAGATATTGTTCGGCATCTGAAGTGGATTCTCTCATTTGTAGTAGATGCCGAACCTGCTGCTCAGTGGGCAGGCGCAACAGCTATATGGACCCCTTTCTTTAGACACGTTTGGTTACCTGACCTTTTTGCCACTTTGCATACTTGTCCCAGTTGGGCCTGACTGAGCATATGCAGGCAAAAAACCAACATCTGCATGTTGATTGGTTGCCTGCATTGCATCAAGCGCCCAGCTTGATGCATGTTGTTTGGTTGCCTGTGTTTGTGCTTCAATGTGAGCAGATGCAAAGCACAACTGTTTGGTTGTGTGCAAGTACTTTGATCTTCTCATCCCTTTCAAATGTGGTGGACTTACCATCCACTTGACATCACACAAAACACACATAACACACCATGATCAACAACAACAGAAAAATAGCAAGGACAAAGCAAAAACAATGCAAAGAACAGGCATATCACAATCTACTAGGCATAAGTTTAAAACAGCAGGGCATCCCATGCCCCTGCTGGATTCCAGGATGCTGCTTCCTGGGCAAAATATGCACGTGTTCACAGCAAAACAGACGTTCAAACTTAAAAGTTCACACCTAAACTACTACGGATCAGACTTGACAGACGAACTATAGGGCCTGAGTGATGTCACTGACGCAGATGTGCTTCGAGCATAGGACCGTGCAGATGTTGGAGGTGTTGGCGGGTCAATGAATCGTGATGAACGTAACTAGACGGAATTCCTATGTGTCCTTGAGAACGCTTTGCTCACTATAAAATTGTTTGATATGTTACAAGAATCAATGATGCACACCAGAAAATCAAAACTGCTATCTGTTCTGTTTAGTGGGCTTTTGAAGCACCACCCAAGCTTCTTTCCGCATGTAATTCCCAGACAGTGGGGATAAAACCTTCTGTGGCCAACCGGTTTAAGTATTCATTAACCTGTCGCTGCTATCTGTATCATTGCTCATCCTTGAACCACTGCCGAATGATGTAGATGACGAAGGCAACACAAACCACTTCTGAACAAAGGCCAACTGGAATTTTGACCCACAACGAGGAAGCAAGAGCTTCCCACACAAACAAATGCCAGAGTGCAAACCACATAGTGCTGAAGGCTGATCCTACAGTAGCGCCCACAAGAACCTGGTTCAGTGTGTGGAGACGCTACGATATCCGTAGCCACGACTGCATGCACATAAGGGGTTTAAAGATTAGAATGTGCTAAAGAATGCTGAGATTGTAACCCAAGAGTATGTCCTGCAATTTAGATGATTGAAGGTGAAAAAGTCTACCAAGCAAAAATTGACTAGAGTGAGCTAATGAACTTAAATATTTAACCAAAGAAGAGTATGGTCCTGATATTGAGATGATTAAAGGTGAAAGAGTCTACCAAGTAGAAATTCTTACTAGATAGGCGGCCGATGCTATAGTTGTAGCCCCAATAATCATTGCCAGATAATTTGTCCCAAGCCAATGGAAGACTGCGTTGCAAAACGAGCCATATAAGATAATTCACGCATTCCTTTTCATTGAACAGGTGGACATTTGATTGCTAACGTCCATGGAGGTATTGTTACAAACTTTTAACTGATAAACATCTAGTTTCTTTGTTTAGCACAAAACAGGCATATTATTCCTAGTTTAGTCTCCGTTCATTGTGTTTACTAGAATAGAAAAGCTATGCAGCAAAAACTGAGAAAAAAAATAGTTACGGAGATACTGTGTGCCATGTTTAAAACTAGGACCGATCTCCTGTCAGCATTTATGCTTCAGATGTTGCCAGGAGTATATACTGAGAAATAGAATGATGGTTTAATGAATCTAGAAGAGCTTACCTGAAAGAACTAGAAGTGTTGCAGCATAGAAAATAGATTGGGCATGGGATGATGGCATCCCAGGATCAGACCGCAAAGCTGGTGCCGGCCTTTCATGGTTGAGCAGTTTTTTAAGAACCAACGAAAGCATAGAGTTTGCATACGCACCCATCAAAGCCCACATAATTTCAGAATCACGCTTCCAAAGAGCCGCAAAAGCAAAAGAACCAGCAACCAGCCATTTACTCTGGCACACAATGTTAAAATTTCAGTACAAGGACCAGAATCCCAAGTAAATAGCAAAAGCTTTTCTCTTGAAGGTAAATAGCACATAGTTAATTATCTAAATTCCTCTCAGAAAAACTTATCAGATACAGTTGCACAAATCAGGCATTAGATGACTAAGATAGTCTACAACTAAACAAAGTAAATGTGTATACCAAAAAAAATTCAAAAAAGGCTTCATAAATAATTATGTGTATACAAAAAAAAAACTTCATAAATAATGTTCACACAAGAACAACCTAGCTGGCCACATATATTGCAGTTAGACACCTACAATCAACTTTTTTTAAAAAAAAAAGACACCTACAATAAACTCAAAAAAAAAAGGTAGACACCCACAATGATGCTACTAAAGCAATGCATATTCTCTTCAGAGATCAAATCAGAATATTCTGGTGTTTCAGTTCCTTTTTGATAAAGCCTCCTGCATTTCAGCATGGCAGGGTTCCAACTTTCAATGATCAGAGGTCATTTGAAGGCATCAACACTGGGTCCATAACTAAGCAAAGCTCATGCTAATACATAGTTATCACTTATTTTAGGACGGAGGGAGTATGAGATTCCGAAAAGCATCAACATATGCCATACGAACATATACAAATTGCAGCTTCTTAGCAAAAACGAGCACTAACCATCCGATTCAGCGCCGCCTCGACGGGCGTCCACCGGGTCGCCGCCGTCTCCGCCCTCGGACCGGGCAACTTGTCGCCTCCCAGCATCGCCTCACCCTCCCCAGCAGAAACCCCAGGCTCCCGGGATGATCCACCCCCGACCATGGCTATCTCAGCCATGCACAAGCCGAGCCGCTGCGGCGACCTTGGCCGCCGGCTACGCGGAAGCGAGAGTAGCCGGCCTTTGCGCTGCGGGAGACGATTCAAGCGCACGGGCTCGACGCGCGGCCATGGGGCTGGTGGCGACAGGAGCATGGTTCTGCTGACCGCCAGCGTGGGAGCGTGGGAGCGCGGGAGAGGCGGCGCTAATGCGGGGGGCGAGCATCTCGGTCTCGGCTATCGGAGGATTTTGACGGGAGGGGATTTTGACGGGGAGCTCGGGTTTGGATGAATCGTGATGCCCCTCTTGGCGTCTTGGAGTGATGGGATTAGGAAATGGCCGTGAAAGGATTGGAGAGATGTTTTCGGGTGAGAGCCTCAGAGGTCAAGACAGATTTGAGTCAATGCCTGTTTTTTTTTTAACATCAGCACAGACACAAGCGCTCATATACACGCGCATACACTCAGCCCTATGAACGCACACACGCACACCCTATCCCTATGAGCACCTCCGGAAGACTGAGCCGGCATATCATTTTAAAATTTACGAAGTCACCATAGGCACCTCGCCATCGACGGAAACATCTCCTCCGACTGAATGCACATCGCCGGAAATCCTGAAATAAATTAGGATTAAATGCGAGCACCAGGATTTGAACTCTGATGGGCTGGGGATACCACAGTCCCTCTAACCATCCAACCACAGGTTGGTTCGCGCCAATGCTTGTTTTATTTGTAGAGAATATGCCCGTTGGCACAATATTTTTCTGAGATGGACTTTTGCGGCCATTTGCGCAGAGAGAAACACGTGCTTTTTTAACTGACATAACCCCTTTCCATCACTTATCGTAATGGAAATACATGTTGGTCTGCATCACCATCCCGAGACCAAGTGACTTAAAAGGACTAAAAAGGGGAAAGCGGGTCCAGGGCACCACTGGGAAACCCACTGTAAGCACTCGTCATCGAGCAGCTCAATGTGGGGCGAAAAATCAGTGACACCACAAAACTAAACTAGACCTAGAGACTTAACAGTTTAACACACACAATAGGAAGCCAACAGCAGCTCACGACCCAAAGGCTCACAAGTGAGCAGGGAGCAAAAGCTCACGCAGGAGCAAGACCAACAGATTACTAGGACACTAAACAAAGGTCTAGCAAAACAACCATAGCAACAACGAAGAAGCATCATTCCATTGCTGCCTCAGCTGGAGCCGCGCAGATTCTCGTCATAGTGACATTATGACATAGCAATTTACATACCAATGGAATTATTCTTCTTTTCTAACTCACACCACAATGACATTATGACATAACAACTGACATACCAATGAAACATTCTTCTTTTTTAACTCACACCAAATGACATTATGACATGACAATTGGCAAATCGATGGAAGCATTCTTCTTCTCTTTTTGATAGAACCTCATCAGGGCCAGGAGCTCTGGCATTGCATTATAGAAGAAGAGAGTTGATCCAGTTTATAAGGGAAACCGGATCGAAAAACCTAACAGAATGGCAACTTTATAAGGAAAACCAGGCCGAAAACCGCACAAACAATGAAGCCTCGTCGACCACACGACCCAAGGCCACAATTGTAACCAACACATGCCCCCGATTCCGGAGCCGCCGCTCCAACATCCCCCTCCCGCTCACGAGACGTAGCGTCGCACAGCTCGGGCGCCCCTGTAGCCCTTGCTACATTAGAGAACCGCCCACAGACCACGAATGTTGCGCCAAATATCCGGGCCCGCCGCTCTGACTTCCAGCCAGACCGACTCCTCAGGTCGTGTCCGACCGGGTCGGTGACCTTGCTACCCTTGTAGCACCAAGTCGTCGCCCAAGCCATACAGAGTCGCGAACCTACCCCATGGAGCCGTCGTTGCATCGCCACCCGAGGCCGCCGCCTCGGCGTACTTCCACTGTCCGGAGCCGTCACTCCGGCATCCACCATCCTGACCATGACGCAACCTTGCACAATTGTCATGAACCCACTGTCGGTGTCAAAACCGGCGGATCTCGGGTAGGGGGTCCCGAACTGTGCGTCTAGGCGGATGGTAACAGGAGACAAGGGACACGATGTTTTTACCCAGGTTCAGGCCCTCTCGATGGAGGTAAAACCCTACTCCTGCTTGATTGATATTGATGATATGGGTAGTACAAGAGTGGATCTACCACGAGATCAAGGAGGCTAAACCCTAGAAGCTAGCCTATGGTATGATTGTTGTTCTGTCCTATGGACTAAACCCTTCGGTTTATATAGACACCGGAGAGGGCTAGGGTTACACAGAGTCGGTTACAATGGTAGGAGATCTACATATCCGTGTCGCCAAGCTTGCCTTCCACACCAAGGAAAGTCCCATCCGGACACGGGACGAAGTCTTCAATCTTGTATCTTCATAGTCTTGGAGTCCGGCCGATGATGATAGTTCGGCTATCCGGACACCCCCTAGTCCGGGACTCCCTCAGTAGCCCCTGAACCAGGCTTCAATGACGACGAGTCCGGCGCGCATATTGTCTTCGGCATTGCAAGGCGGGTTTCTCCTCCGAATAATTCAGAGAAGATTGCGAACACCAGGATAGTGTCCAGCTCTGTAAAATAAATTCCAAAAACCACCGTAGAGAGAATAATATTTACGCAAGTTCAATCTGCTGACGTATTTTGTGGCGTGACGTCACACCACAACCAAGCCTTTACTCGAATCGTTTTTATTATACCACCTCAGCGCGTTTAGCAAAGCGGTTTCCTCGGCACGTCTTGTTGAAGCAGAGATCGTGTTCCCCTTATTCCGGGATTCCCATCAATACGGACGTGGGTAACCCAACCGCGCCATTGATTGCGGCGCTTGGGAGATAAGCGAGTTTTACCAGGCCGGCGGGGACGCATAGTTTCGTCCGCCCATATATAAGGGGATAAGGATCCACCTTTTTTACCTACACCCTCTTCCTCCTTTGCTTATCCATCTCCGCGCACTCGAGCTCCAGCGCCCAAGTCCGCACTTCTCACCTCGACCTTCTCCAGCCATGTCCGGAGCGGGAGGCAAGTGGATGGCCTCCTCCGTTACAGAGGGGCACATCAAGAAGCTGCGCAGCGCCGGATATCTGTCTAGCGACATCGCGCACCGGCTCCCTGACGAGGGGTAGCTCATCCCCACCCCCGGGCCCCATGAGAGGGTGGTATTCCTTCCCCATTTCCTCCGCGGACTGGGCTTCCCACTCCACCCCTTTGTCCGGGGGCTCATGTTCTACTACGGCCTGGATTTCCACGATCTGGCCCCGAATTTCATCCTCAATATCTCGGCGTTTATCGTCGTGTGCGAGGCCTTCCTCTGCATCCAGCCCCACTTCAGCTTGTGGCTCAAGACCTTCAACGTCAAGCCGAAGGTTGTGAAGGGCAGCCAAGCGGAGTGCGGAGGCGCCATGGTGGGCAAGATGCCCAACGTCATTTGGCTCGAGGGCGCCTTCGTGGAAACCATCAAAGGGTGGCAATCGGGGTGGTTCTACATCACCGAGCTGCATGACCCTAAATGGGCGGCGGTCCCCAAATTCAGATCCGGCGTCCCCATGCGGCTCACTTCCTGGAAGGAGAAGGGCCTGATGTGGGGTAGTTCGTAAGAGCTGACCGAACTCCAGTCCTGTCTCCAGACCTTGGTGAGCAAGAAGCTCAAGCTTTCAACGTGATCCAGGTCATGCTCGTCCGCTGGATTCTCCCCTGCCAACAACGGGACTTCAATTTGTGGGAGTTTGATCCGGCACAGCACCGGACCTTGAGCGGGCTCTTCGACACTACGTACGAAGATGCCTGGAGGGTGCTGTTCAAGGGCGCCGAAGCTCCCGCATCCGCTACCGAAGATCGCGGATTCAGCTCGCAGCGTCCGGCTGGCGAGGTAAGCCATGTTATCCTTTATGGGACACTTGCTTTTCATGTTTTGATTTTATGCGGGATCTAAACTCCCAACACCTTTAACAGGCCTGGCAAGCGACGTCCGGACAGGTTAACTGTCCGGCTCCCCTTCCAGAAGACCCAGCGGATGCCCGTTTGACAGGGCTGCTGGTCCCGACACTTTACGTAGTGCCGGAGAAGAAGGCCAAGAAGAAGGCCACGGGAACCCGAAGGAGTTCCCGGCGTCAGGTGGTGTCGGACTCATCGTTCGATGACTCCGAGGCGGACTCCTCCCACGAGGACGAGGAGGAGAAGAAAGAGGCCTCTCCCCAGCGGGGGGGGGGGGGGGGGGGGGAGAAGAAGAGGAAGGCCTCCCCAACGAGGGAGGCCGAAGGGTCCAAGAAGGGAAGGACCCTTCCCCGGGACTGTTCCGCCAACATCGGCGACAGCGACGAGGAGTGGCCCTCAAGGGCCAAGCCCCTGGAGAGATCGTAAGTATCCGGACTCCCGAATAACTTCATGATTTTTCTTTTCGCCACACGGTGTCTTTCTAATGCCGCATAAAACCCTGCAGTCCGCCCAAGGACGATCTTCCCGCTTCGTCGAGCGGGTCCTTGGGTACGTGGGATGTGGATAGTACTTCACTTCTGACTGCCTCCACCCCCTGTGACACCGACGATGCCGAGGTGGGATACCAGAGGGGGACCCTCCCGGAGGAGGAGGCCCCGGAGGTGCCACAGGGAAACCTCCCGGACTTCGTACCGGACTCCGCACCGGAACCTGCAGTGGTTCCGGAGTCCGGCGGGCGGCCCCTTCGTAAGAAGGGCAAGACTGTGACGCCAGCGGCCTCTGTCCAACCGGAGGCGCTGGATAACTTGCTGGAGGCGCTCAACGGCGCTTCCATCGAAGAGGAACACCGCACCGTCATGAGTGCGGTGATTCAGAAGGTTCAGCTCGCCAAAAGTGGGCTGACCGAGGCCTGCAGCAGCCTTCTAACAGGCTTTGAGGTAAGAATTTTAATATATGTAAAATAGTACCGCATAGATAGTAGCCCCTGATGCTCGGTTCGGTGTTCGGAAAGAAAAACCAGACGGAGGATCTAAAAAGATATACGCAGGAGTCTTAAAAAATATGTCAATATGGGAATGCAGGCTGCGCTGCTGACCTTTGCCGCACTGACTGCGGAGGTCAATGCTTTGAAGCAAAGCCTCGAGCGGTCCGAGGACGAGCTCGGCCGTGCCAAGAAGCAGCTCGAGAACAAGGAAGGTGAGTAACACCTTATTAAAGTTGTACCTTACAGAAAAGGATTTGGTTGCAAGGGGAATGACAAGGATAACGTGGGTACTCCAGGGGCCACGAACGAGGTGGCGACCCTGAAGGAGGCGGTGTCCGCGGCCGAACGTAATGCGGCCGCGGAGCGTGCTGGGCGAGAGAAGCAGGAGGCGCGGGTGGCGGAGGTACAGCAAGAGCTCCAAGCTCTCGTGGAAAAACATGAGAGTTTGGAGCGCGACTCAAAGACTCGAGAGTCCGAGCTTGCATCGGCTCTTGAGAGTGCCAAAGCCGATAAGGCCGAAGCCCACAAGGCCCTCCAGGAAATCGAGGCATTGAAGAAAATAGCAGCGGGTAAGGCATTTTTCATGCAAAGCAAGCATGTGAATGTGAATTACCTATTACTTACCCGAATTCGGAGCTCTCCAGGAGCGTTCGCAAATCTGCCCCACAGCGTGTCCGATGCTGCCGCTTTCTACCGGGCCAAGGAGGGGAGCTCGACGGAGAAGGTCTTCTGGTCTAAGTATGCTGAGGCTGGACATCCGATGTGTTGGGGAACGTAGTAATTTCAAAAAATTTCCTACGCACACGCAAGATGATGGTGATGCATAGCAACGAGAGGGGAGAGTGTTGTCTACGTACCCTCGTAGACCGAAGCGGAAGCGTTGACGCAACGTAGGGGAAGTAGTCGTACGTCTTCCCGGTCCAACCGATCCAAGCACCGTTACTCCGACACCTCCGAGTTCTTGACACACGTACAACTCGATGACGCACCCCGGGCTCCGATCCAGCAAAGCTTCGGGGAGGAGTTCCGTCAGCACAATGGCGTGGTGACGATCTTGATGTTCAACTGTCGCAGGGCTTCGCCTAAGCACCGCTACAATATGACCGAGGTGTAATATCGTGGAGGGGGGCACCGCACACGGCTAAGGAACGATCACGAAGATCAACTTGTGTGTCTATGGGGTGCCCCCTGCCCCCGTATATAAAGGAGTGGAGGAGGGGGAGGGCCGGCCCTTTCTATGGCGCGCCCTAGGGGAGTCCTACTCCCACCAGGAGTAGGATTCCCCCTTTCCTAGTCCAACTAGGAACCCTTCCATGTAGTAGGAGTAGGGGAGAAGGAAATGGAAGAGAGAAGGAGAAGGAAGGAAGGGGGCGCCCCCCCTCCCTAGTCCAATTTGGACTAGTCCAAGGGGAGGGGTGCGGCCACCCTTTTGGCCCTTTCTCTCCTTTCCCGTATGGCCCAATGAGGCCCAATACGAATTCCCGTAACTCTCCAGTACTCCGAAAAATACCCGAATCACTCGGAACCTTTCCGAACTCCGAATATAGTCGTCCAATATATCGATTTTTACGTCTCGACCATTTAGAGACTCCTCGTCATGTCCCCGATCTCATCCGGGACTCCGAACTCCTTCGATACATCAAAACTCATAAACTCATAATATAACTGTCATCGAAACCTTAAGCGTGCGGACCCTACGGTTCGAGAACAATGTAGACATGACCGAGACACGTCTCCGGCCAATAACCAATAGCGGGACCTGGATGCCCATATTGGTTCCTACATATTCTACGAAGATCTTTATCGGTCAGACCGCATAACAACATACGTTGTTCCCTTTGTCATCGGTATGTTACTTGCCCGAGATTCGATCGTCGATATCCAATACCTAGTTCAATCTCGTTACCGGCAAGTCTCTTTACTCGTTCCGTAATGCATCATCTCGCAACTAACTCATTAGTTGCAATGCTTGCAAGGCTTAAGTGATGTGCATTACCGAGAGGGCCGAAAGATACCTCTCCGACATTCGGAGTGACAAATCCTAATCTCGAAATACGCCAACCCAACAAGTACCTTTGGAGACACCTGTAGAGCACCTTTATAATCACCCAGTTACGTTGTGACGTTTGGTAGCACACAAAGTGTTCCTCTGGTAAACGGGAGTTGCATAATCTCATAGTCATAGGAACATGTATAAGTCATGAAGAAAGCAATAGCAACATACTAAACGATCGGGTGCTAAGCTAACGTAATGGGTCATGTCAATCAGATCATTCAACTAATGATGTGATCCCGTTAATCAAATAACAATTCTTTGTCCATGGTTAGGAAACATAACCATCTTTGATTAACAAGCTAGTCAAGTAGAGGCATACTAGTGACACTCTGTTTGTCTATGTATTCGCACATGTATTATGTTTCCGGTTAATACAATTCTAGCATGAATAATAAACATTTATCATGAAATAAGGAAATAAATAATAACTTTATTATTGCCTCTAGGGCATATTTCCTTTAGTCTCCCACTTGCACTAGAGTCAATATTCTAGATCACATCACCATGTGATTAACATCGATAGTTCACATCATCATGTGATTAACACCCATAATTCACATCGCCATGTGACCAACACCCAAAGGGTTTACTAGATTCAGTAATCTAGTTCACATCGCTATGTGATTAACACCCAAAGAGTACTAAGGTGTGATCATGTTTTGCTTGTGAGATAATCTTAGTCAACGGGTCTTTCACATTCAGATACGTTATGTATTTTGCAATTTTCTATGTCTACAATGCTCTGCACGGAGCTACTCTAGCTAATTGCTCCCACTTTCAATATGTATCTAGATCGAGACTTAGAGTCATCCAGATCGGTGTCAAAACTTGCATCGACGTAACCCTTTACGACGAACCTTTTGTCACTTCCATAATCGAGAAACATATCCTTATTCCACTAAGGATAATTTTGACCGCTGTCCAGTGATCTACTCCTAGATCACTATTGTACTCCCTTGCCAAACTCAGTGCAGGGTATACAATAGATTTGGTACACAGCATGGCATACTTTATAGAACCTATGGCCAGGGCATAGGGAATGACTTTCATTCTCTTTCTATCTTCTGCCGTGGTCGGGTTTTGAGTCTTACTCAATTTCACACCTTGTAACACAGGCAAGAACTCTTTCTTTGACTGTTCCATTTTGAACTACTTCAAAATCTTGTCAAGGTATGTACTCATTGAAAAAACTTATCAAGCGTCTTGATCTATCTCTATAGATCTTGATGCTCAATATGTAAGCAGCTTCACCGAGGTCTTTCTTTGAAAAACTCCTTTCAAACACTCCTTTATGCTTTGCAGAATAATTCTACATTATTTCCGATCTACAATATGTCATTCACATATACTTATCAGAAATGCTGTAGTGCTCCCACTCACTTTCTAGTAAATACAGGCTTCACTGCAAGTCTATATAAACTATATGCTTTGATCAACTTATCAAAGCGTATATTCCAACTCCGAGATGCTTGCACCAGTCCATAGATGCACATTTTGTTAACCCCTTTAGGATCGACAAAACCTCTTGGTTGCATCACATACAACTCTTCTTTAATAACTCCATTAAGGAATGCAGTTTTGTTTATCCATTTGCCAGATTTCATAAAATGCGGCAATTGCTAACATGATTCGGACAGACTTTTAAGCATCGATACGAGTGAGAAAATCTCATTGTATTCAACATCTTGAACTTTGTCAAAAACCTTTTTCGACAAGTCTAGCTTTGTAGATAGTAACACTACTATCAGCGTCCGTCTTCCTCTTGAAGATCCATTTATTTTCTATGGTTTGCCGATCATCGGGCAACTCCACCAAAGTCCACACTTTGTTCTCATACATGGATCTCATCTCAGATTTCATGGCCTCAAGCCATTTCGCGGAATCTGGGCTCATCATCGCTTCCTCATAGTTCGTAGGTTCATCATGGTCTAGTTACATGACTTCCAGAACAGGATTACCGTACCACTCTGGTGCGGATCTCACTCTGGTTTACCTACGAGATTCGGTAGTAACTTGATCTGAAGTTACATGATCATCATCATTAGCTTCCTCACTAATTGGTGTAGTAGTCACAGGAACAGATTTCTGTGATGAACTACTTTCCAATAAGGGAGAAGGTACGATTACCTTATCAAGTTCTACTTTCCTCCCACTCACTTCTTTCGAGAGAAACTCCTTCTCTAGAAAGGATCCATTTATTAGCAACGAATGTTTTGCCTTCGGATCTGTGATAGAAGGTGTACCCAACAATTTCCTTTGGGTATTCTATGAAGACGCACTTCTCCGATTTGGGTTTGAGCTTATCAGGATGAAACTTTTTCACATAAGCATCGCAGCCCCAAACTTTAAGAAACGACAACTTTGGTTTCTTGCTAAACCACAGTTCATATAGTGTCGTCTCAACGGATTTAGATGGTGCCCTATTTAACGTGAATGCAACTGTCTCTAATGCATGATCCCAAAACGATATTGGTAAATCGGTAAGAAACATCATAGATTGTACTATATCCAATAAAGTACGGTTATGACGTTCGGACACACCATTATGATGTGGTGTTCCAGGTGGCATGAATTTGTGAAACTATTCCACATTGTTTTAATTGAAGACCAAACTCGTAACTCAAATATTTGTCTCCGCGATCAGATCATAGAAACCTTATTTTCTTGTCATGATGATTTTCCACTTCACTCTGAAATTCTTTGAACCTTTCAACTATTTCAGACTTATGTTTCATCAAGTAGATATACCCATATCTGCTCAAATCATCTTGTGAAGGTCAGAAAATAACGATACTTGCCACGAGCATCAACACTCATTGGATCGCATACATCGGTATGTATTATTTCCAATAAGTCAGTAGCTTGTTCCATTGTTCTGGAGAACGGAGTCTTAGTCATCTTGCCCATGAGGCATGGTTCGCAAGCATCAAGTGATTCATAATCAAGTGATTCCAAAATCCCATCAGCATGGAGTTTCTTCATGCGCTTTACACCAATATGACCTAAACGACAGTGCCACAAATAAGTTGCACTATCATTATTAACTTTGCATCTTTTGGTTTCAATATTATGAATATGTGTATCACTATGATCGAGATCCAATGAACCATTTTCATTGGGTGTGTAACCATATAAGGTTTTATTTATGTAAACAGAACAACAGTTTATTCTCTTACTTAAATGAACAACCGTATTGCAATAAACACGATCAAATCATATTCATGCACAACGCAAACACCAAATAAAATTTATTTAGGTTCAACACTAATCCCGAAAGTATAGGGAGTGTGCGATGATGATCATATCAATCTTGAAACTACTTTCAACACACATCGTCACTTCACCCTTAACTAGTTTCTGTTTATTATGCAACTCCCGTTTCGAGTTACTACTCTTAGCAACTGAACCAGTACCAAATACCGAGGGGTTGCTATAAACACTAGTAAATTACACATCAATAACATGTATATCAAATATACCTTTGTTCACTTTGCCATCCTTCTTATCCGCCAAATACTTGGGGTAGTTCTGCTTCCAGTGACCAGTCCATTTGCAGTAGAAGCACTTAGTCTCAGGCTTAGGTCCAGACTTGGGCCTCTTCACTTGAGCAGCAACTTGCTTGTTGTTCTTCTTGAAGTTCCCTTCTATCCCTTTGCCCTTTTCTTGAAACTAGTGGTCTTGTTAACCATCAACACTTGATGTTCTTTCTTGATTTCTACCTTCATCGATTTCATCATCATGAAAAACTCGGGAATCATTTTCATCATCCCTTGTATACTATAGTTCATCACGAAGTTCTACTAACTTGGTGATGGTGACTAGAGAATTCTGTCAATCACTATCTTATCTGGAAGATTAACTCCCACTTGATTCAAGCGATTGTAGTACCCAGACAATCTGAGCACATGCTCACTAGTTGAGCGATTCTCCTCCATCTTTTAGCTATAGAACTTGTTGGAGACTTCATATCTCTCAACTTGGGTATTTGCTTGAAATATTAACTTCAACTCTTGGAACATCTCATATGGTCCATGACGTTCAAAACGTCTTTGAAGTCCCGATTCTAAGCCATAAAGCATGGTGCACAAAACTATCAAGTAGTCATCATATTGAGCTAGCCAAACGTTCATAACGTCTGCATCTGCTCCTGCAATAGGTCTGTCACCTAGTGGTGCATTAAGGACATAATTCTTCTATGCAGCAATGAGGATAAACCTCAGATTGCGGATCCAATCCGCATCATTGCTACTAACATTTTTCAACACAATTTTCTCTAGGAACATATCAAAATAAACATATGAAAGCAACAACGCGAGCTATTGATCTACAACATAATTTGCAAAATACTACCAGGACTAAGTTCATGATAAATTTAAGTTCAATTAATCATATTACTTAAGAACTCCCACTTAGACAGACATCTCTCTAGTCATCTAAGTGATCACGTGATCCAAATCAACTAAACCATAACCGATCATCACGTGTGATGGAGTAGTTTTCAATGGTGAACATCACTATGTTGATCATATCTACTATATGATTCACGCTCGACCTTTCGGTCTCCATGTTCCGAGGCCATATCTGCATATGCTAGGCTCGTCAAGTTTAACCTGAGTATTCCGCGTGTGCAAAACTGGCTTGCACCCGTTGTAGATGGACGTAGAGCTTATCACACCCGATCATCACGTGGTGTCTGGGCACGATGAACTTTGGCAACGGTGCATACTTAGGGAGAACACTTCTTGATAATTAGTGAGAGATCATATTAAAAAGCTACCGTCGAACTAAGCAAAATAAGATGTATAAAAGATAAACATCACATGCAATCAAAATATGTGACATGATATGGCCATCATCATCTTGTGCCTTTGATCTCCATCTCCAAAGCATCGTCATGATTTCCATCGTCACCGGCATGACACCATGATCTCCATCATCTTGATCTATATCAATGTGTCGTCACATGGTCGTCTCGCCAACAATTGCTCTTACAACTATTGCTATCGCATAGCGATAAAGTAAAGCAATTATTTGGCGCTTGCATCTTATGCAATAGAGAGACAACCATAAGGCTTTTGCCAGCTGCCGATAACTTCAACAAAACATGATCATCTTATACAACAACTAATATCTCATCACGTCTTGACCATATCACATCACAACATGCCCTGCAAAAACAAGTTAGACGTCCTCTACTTTGTTGTTGCAAGTTTTACGTGGCTGCTACGGGCTGAGCAAGAACCGTTCTTACCTACGCATCAAAACCACAACGATAGTTTGTCAAGTTGGTGATGTTTTAACCTTCGCAAGGACCGGTCGTAGCCACACTTGGTTCAACTAAAGTTGGAGAAACTGACACCCGCTAGTCACCTGTGTGCATAGCACGGCAGTAAAACCAGTCTCGCGTAAGCGTACGCGTAATGTCGGTCCGGGCCGCTTCATCCAACAATACCGCCGAACCAAAGTATGACATGCTGGTAAGCAGCATGACTTATATCGCCCACAACTCACTTGTGTTCTACTCGTGCATATAACATCAACACATAAAACCTAGGCTCGGATGCCACTTTTGGGGAACGTAGTAATTTCAAAAAATTTCCTACGCACACGCAAGATCATGGTGATGCATAGCAACGAGAGGGGAGAGTGTTGTCTACGTACCCTCGTAGACCGAAGCGGAAGCGTTGACGCAACGTAGGGGAAGTAGTCGTACGTCTTCCCGGTCCAACCGATCCAAGCACCGTTACTCCGGCACCTCCGAGTTCTTGACACACGTACAGCTCGATGACGCACCCCGGGCTCCGATCCAGCAAAGCTTCGGGGAGGAGTTCCGTCAGCACAAAGGCGTGGTGACGATCTTGATGTTCAACTGTCGCAGGGCTTCGCCTAAGCACCGCTACAATATGACCGAGGTGTAATATCGTGGAGGGGGGCACCGCACACGGCTAAGGAACGATCACGAAGATCAACTTGTGTGTCTATGGGGTGCCCCTTGCCCCCGTATATAAAGGAGTGGAGGAGGGGGAGGGCCGGCCCTCTCTATGGCGCGCCCTAGGGGAGTCCTACTCCCACCGGGAGTAGGATTCCCCCTTTCCTAGTCCAACTAGGAACCCTTCCATGTAGTAGGAGTAGGAGAGAAGGAAAGGGAAGAGAGAAGGAGAAGGAAGGAAGGGGGCGCTGATGGATTCATGTACCTAGGGTAGGGTCATAGGCCTGACCTGAATGTCCTACCCAAGGACAACTTTAGAAGAGATCACCTTCCAGTCGACCAACGAGGAACCCACTCGACTGACCAGAAGGACTCGACCATGGAGATTCACTCGACCATGGAGATTCACTCGACCACCAGAAGGTCAGAAGGCACTCTGCACTGCAACGGCCTGTAATTGAATAGACTTAATGATAGTTAAGGCACTTTATGTGAGGCGTTACCAGTAACGCCCCAGACTTAATATACCTTAAACCCTTCATTACGTGGGCTGGCAGGGGTCCTGGCATACTCTATATAAGCCACCCCCCTCCACAGGCAGAAGGGTTCGCACTCTTGTAACACCTATACACATAATCCACTCGACCGCCTCAGGGCTCCGAGACGTAGGGCTTTTACTTCCTCCGAGAAGGGCCTGAACTCGTACATCGCTTGTGTTTACAACCTCTCCATAGCTAAGACCTTGCCTCTCCATACCTACCCCCCACTCTACTATCAGACTTAGAACCACGACAGTTGGCGCCCACCGTGGGGCGGGTGTTTTAGCGATTTTGTGGAGAAGTTGCAGTATTTCCGAATACTTTCATCATGATGACTACTGGAGTTTTGGTCGAGGGGCGCGAGATCCGTCTTGGCGCTCTCACCTTCGTCGCCGACGACTCCGCGTGGCTCCAGGAGGCTCCACTCGACGTTGATGCGCTCCCCGTCTGCGGTGCGACACATTTTCGCGCATGTGTCCGCGGCGTTCTGCTGCGGCAACCGTCGGCCCCCTATCGGTCGACTCCTTTATCGGTCGCCCGTCCGGTCTCCCACCAGCGCAAGCGCTCTGGTCGGTCGAGGCTTCAGCGGTGGGTGAAACACGCGGTGGCTCGCCAGGCGGCCGTCGCACAAGTCGCGGCAATCGAGCACGACGAATCTCTCTACGGCCTGTTCGATCTATCGACTGACTCCGTAGAGACTGCATCCGAATGCGATAGCAGTGATCCAGCGGCGGAAATTCTCATGGTTGACGGGCCCCGCAGTCCTCCTGGCTTCGCCCATGGCGGCGGAGCGGGCGGTGGAGGTAGCCCCGCACAGGACCACGAAGAGTACCAGCCCGAGGCACTCGACTCTCTGCAGAGAGAAGAGCTTCGCCGCAGGAACATGGATGCCCTGCATACTCCCATTACGGGAGAAACCCCCGAGGCTCGCGCCTTGGAAGAGGCACGTTTGGCCAATGTGGCTGAACGCGCTCGTCTGGAGAACCTTCAGCGAGCACTCGACGAACGCGCGCGGCAACGAGTCCCCGAAGCCAGTCGACGTCGACTCTTCCCACCGACTCAGGTATACCGTACGCCAATTCAGAATTTAGCAGCTGCAACCCGTATAGCAGAGTCCATCCAGCCTTCACAGTCGGAAGCTGGGAGAGGCTTGATGCAGATCAGAGATTTGCTCCGAGCAGCTGGGAACCAGAACTCAGCCGTGTTGCAGTCGCGCAACAGAATTCACAGTCGATCCGTCGCTGCGAATATGGTTCAGTCAGCTCACAGTCCCAGATCGCCTCCGCGGCGGGAAGGGCGCGACAACCAGCGTGATCAGTATGGAGACCGACACGACCGAGATGACAGGCGTCGAGTGCCCGTTTCCCCTCCGAGGGAAGGGTCTTATGCTCCTCGGCGACAGGATGATAGGCGTCAGTTCAGTGCGGGGCGAAGAGTTCCAGTCGACCCCAGGGGACCAGGCTTCGACGCGCGATCCATTATCGTGCAAAGCTTGGTCGACCGGAACAGAGCCCATCGAGGTGGACCCGAGAGAGATGTACCCACGAGCAGTCGAGTGCATGTTTCTGGTCCAGAGTGTTTTAGCAGGGCTATCAGAGCCGAAGTGATTCCCCCCAATTTTAGGTTGGCGACAGGAGTCAGCAAGTTCACTGGGGAGTCCAAGCCTGAAACTTGGCTTGAGGACTACTGAGTGGCTGTTCAGATTGGTGGTGGGAATGACGAGGTGGCCATGAAGCATTTGCCCCTCATGCTGGAAGGTTCAGCCAGAGCGTGGTTGAATCAGTTACCTCCTAGCAGTATTTACACTTGGGAAGATTTGTTCCGAGTGTTCGTCAGAACTTTTGAAGGAACCTGCAAGCGACCAGCTGGTTTGACAGAGCTGCAAGTTTGTGTGCAAAAGCCCAATGAGACTCTCAGAGAGTACATTCAGAGGTGGATCACTCTGCACCATACTGTGGAAAATGTGTCTAATCATCAAGCAGTCTGTGCCTTCAAAGATGGCGTCAAGAATAGATAATTGAGTCTGAAGTTTGGTCGAACCGGAGACATGACTCTGAGTCGGATGATGGAGATTGCTACCAAGTACGCCAATGGCGAGGAAGAGGACCGACTCCGAAGCGGCAAGTATAAGCCAAGTCAGTCGGAGAAGGGAAATTCTAGTCGGAAACAGAAGCGGAAAGCCGAGCCAGCAGCTCCTGGAGAGGCCCTGGCCGTGACTCAGGGAAAGTTCAAAGGGAAACCGAAAGGATCCTGGAATCCTAAGAAAGTAAAGGACAAAGAAGGAAACGTCGTGATGGATATGCCATGCCACATCCACACGAAGAAAGATGAAGAGGGCAACATTATTTACCCAAAGCACACCACTCGCCAGTGTCGACTCCTGATCCAGCAGTTTCAGGGAAAACAGTCTAAGGACAAGGAGAAAGAGTCAGACAAGGCCAGAGACAAAGAGGACAGTGAGGAAGAATATCCGCATATCAACTCCACTCTGATGATCTTCGCGGATGTGGAAAGCAAGAGTCGACTGAAAGTCATTAACCGTGAGGTGAATATGGTTGCCCCAGCAAAACCAAGTTATCTGAAATGGTCCCAAACACCCATCACATTCGACCAATCTGATCACCCGACTCATATTGCCACCCCTGGGAGGCAAGCTTTGGTGGTCGATCCAGTTGTCGAAGGCACTCGACTGACGAAAGTGCTGATGGACGGTGGCAGTGGGCTGAACTTGTTGTATGCTGACACACTGAAGGGAATGGGCATCCCGATGTCCCGACTGAGCACCAGCAACATGAGTTTCCACGGAGTCATACCAGGGAA
This sequence comes from Triticum timopheevii, assembly GCA_963921465.1. Taxonomy (NCBI): domain Eukaryota; kingdom Viridiplantae; phylum Streptophyta; class Magnoliopsida; order Poales; family Poaceae; genus Triticum; species Triticum timopheevii. Next base: position 449,522,716 of record OY997272.1, on the reverse strand, counting down.
GAAAGCCAACTCACTCGGCCAAATAGCCCTGGACGTGGTTTTTGGCGACTCAAAACATTTTCGCAAGGAGAAGTTGACCTTTGAGGTTGTGGATTTTCAGAGCGCGTACCACGCCATTTTGGGGAGGCCCGCCTACGCACGGTTCATGGCTCGACCATGTTACGTGTACCTCAAACTGAAAATGCCAGGTCCCAAAGGGGTGATCACTGTCACTGGCGATCGGAAAAAGGCAGAAGAGTGCTTTCAGAAGGGCTCGAAGATTGCCGATTCCCAGGTGACAGCGGTCGAGTTCGAAGAGTACAAGCAAAACGCAGATCTGAGTGATTTGTTGCGATCCAAGAAACCAGCCACAGAGTCTGCATTTCAGTCGTCTGGAGAGACAAAGCCTGTTCACATTCACCCGACCGACCCCAATGCAGCCCCGACCCACATCTCCACGACACTCGACCCGAAATAGGAAGAAGCGCTCATCCAGTTCCTCCGTGAGAACTGGGACATTTTTGCATGGAAGCCAGCTGACATGCCAGGTGTTCCCAGGGGACTGGCTGAGCATCGCCTCAGAGTCGACAAATCAGCAAAACCAGTTAAAGAGCATCTTCGGCGGTCCGCCGTCCAGAAGAGAAAAGCTATTGGTGAGGAAGTGGCTCGACTGTTGGCGGCAGGATTTATCCGAGAGATATACCACTCCGAGTGGCTCGCTAATGTCGTCATGGTTCCCAAGAAGGACAAATCACTCCGCATGTGCATTGACTTCAAGCACATCAATCGGGCCTGCCCGAAAGATCATTTTCCTCTCCCTCGCATAGATCAAATTGTTGACTCGACCGCGGGATGTGAGAGATTGTCTTTTCTAGACGCATATTCCGGGTATCATCAGATCCGTCTGTATGGACCCGACGAAGTAAAAACAACTTTCATCACTCCATTCGGGTGCTTCTGCTATATCACCATGCCATTCGGCCTCAAGAATGTCGGAGCCACATTTATGCGTATGATTCAGAAGTGTCTTCTCACTCAAATCAGTCGGAATGTGGAAGCGTATATGGATGATATCGTCGTTAAGTCGCGAAAAGGTTCTGACCTGCTTCCTGACCTCGCCGAAACATTTGCCAACCTCAGAAGGTACGATATCAAGCTCAATCCATCGAAGTGCACATTCGGAGTTCCTGGTGGAAAGTTACTCGGTTTTCTCGTTTCCGAGCGAGGGATCGACGCAAATCCAGAGAAGATCGGCACTATTCTCCGAATGAAACGCCCTGTGCGAGTGCACGATGTCCAGAAGCTTACTGGATGCTTGGCCGCATTAAGTCGATTCATCTCACGACTCGGTGAAAAGGCATTGCCTCTTTAACGACTGATGAAGAAGGCAGACAAGTTCGAGTGGACTCCAGAAGCTGATGCAGCGTTTGCCGAGCTAAAAGCTCTGCTCTCCACCCAGCCGGTGCTTGCTGCTCCAATAAGCAAAGAGCCTTTGTTGCTTTATATTACAGCCACTGGACAATTCGTCAGTACAGTACTTACGGTCGAGCGGGAAGAAGAAGGAAAAGCCTTCAAAGTTCAGCGCCCGGTGTATTATTTGTCTGAAGTCTTGACTCCATCCAAGCAGAGATATCCTCATTATCAGAAACTTGTGTATGGAATATACATGACCACGAAGAAGGTTGCTCATTATTTCTCTGATCATTCTATCACAGTCGTCAGCGACGCCCCACTATCAGAGATTCTGCACAACAGAGAAGCAACTGGTCGAGTGGCGAAATGGGCGATCGAACTTCTTCCCCTTGATATCAAGTTTGAGGCAAAGAAAGCCATTAAGTCCCAGGCAATAGCAGATTTCCTCGCTGAGTGGATTGAACAACAACAGCCGACTGAAGTTCACTCGGAGCATTGGACCATGTTCTTCGATGGCTCTATGATGCTGAATGGTTCTGGTGCTGGGGTTGTTCTGGTTTCCCCCAGAGGAGATAAGCTTAGGTATGTGCTCCAGATTCACTTTGATTCCTCCAACAATGAGGCAGAGTATGAGGCCCTTTTATATGGATTGCGCATGGCCATCTCACTCGGCGTCCGTCGCCTGATGGTTTATGGCGATTCAGATTTAGTGGTCAACCAGGTGATGAAGGAGTGGGACGTGAGAAGCCCAGCCATGACTGGATACTGCAATGCAGTGAGGAAGCTGGAAAAGAAGTTCGAGGGGTTGGAGCTCCATCACATCCCCCGACTGAAAAATCAAGCAGCAGATGATCTGGCAAAGATAGGTTCCAAAAGAGAAGCCATTCCGAGTGGTGTGTTTTTGGAGCATATATACACTCCGTCAGTTAAAGAGGATCCCTTCACAGAGGAATCTCCACAGCCCAAGAGTGCCACAGATCCGACTGAGGTTGAGGTCCCAGCAGTGGTCGACTTGTTTATGGAGGTTTTAGTGGTCACTCCCGACTGGACAATTCCCTATATTGCGTATATCCTGAGAAAAGAGCTCCCAGAAGATGAGGAAGAGGCTCGGCAGATCGTCCGTCGATCCAAAGCCTTTACCGTTATCAAAGGACAGCTGTATAGGGAAAGCCCGACTGGGGTTGGTCAAAAATGCAAAACGCCAGAAGAAGGTCGAATCATTCTCAATGATATCCACTCGGGAACCTATGGGCACCATGCGTCCTCTCGGACCATTGTGTAGGATCGAAAGTATGTCTAGAGGGGGGGTGATTAGACTACTTGACAATATAAAAATTCTGCCTTTTGACAAAGAACAGTTTTTGGCAGATTCACACTTATGATCAAGTCAAGCATCACCCTACACATGCAATTCTAGAGTATAGGCAGCGGAAAGTAAATTGCACATGTAGTAAAGAGAGGTGGAGAAGAGCAAACGCAATTTTGGAGACGCGGTGATTTTTCTCGTGGTTCCGATAGGTGGTGCTATCGTACTTCCACGTTGATGGAGACTTCAACCCACGGAGGGTAACAGCTGCGCGAGTCCACGGAGGGCTCCACCCACGAAGGGTCCACGAAGAAGCAACCTTGTCTATTCCATCATGGCCTACGCCCACGGAGGGCTAGCCTTACTCGGGGTAGATCTTCACGAAGTAGGCGATCTCCTTGCCCTTACAAACTTCTTGGTTCAACTCCACATCTCGATGACGGAGGCTCCCAAGCGACACCTAACCAATCTAGGAGGCACCACCCTCCAAAAGGTAATAGATGTTGTAGATGATGATGAACTCCTTGCTCTTGTGCTTCAAATGATAATCTCCCCAACACTCAACTCTCCTCACTGATTTGGCTATGGTGGAAGAAAGGATTGAGTGGAAAGCAACTTGGGAAGGCTAGAGATCAAGCTTCATATGGTGGGAGTGGAGCAACTTGATCTCAACACAAGGGTAGGTAGTTCTCTTCTCAGAAATATAAGGTAGGAGTGGTAGTTCTTTCTAATGGATCTCTCCACGAATGAAGAGGGGGTGGAGGGGTATAAATAGCCTCCACACAAAATCCAACCGTTACACACATTTGAGCAATCTCGGTGGGACCGAAGTGGACAACTCGGTGAGACCGATAGTTCAAATAATGTGAACGTTGGGATTTTCGGTGGGACCGAAAATACAATCTCGGTTAGTCCGATTCGTGCAATGACAAGAGCATGCCAGTTTCGGTGGGACCGACTTCATCATCTCGGTGACACCGATTTGATGACAGAAGGTTACAGAAGCTTGGCAACTCATGTTTCGGTGAGACCGAGTTCAGAATCGGAAAATCCGAGTTTTCTAGGATTTGGCTTATGGCTGAGGTGGTTCATCTCGGTGTGACTGAGTTTGGAATATCGGTGGGACCGAGACTACTTATGAGTGTATATGGCAGTGAAAGTTGCTGATAGTTTAGGAGATGTATCACTAAGCACTTGAGCAACCAGATCATCATCATAACCTCATCCCCTTTTAATAGTATTGGCTTTTCCTATGGACTCAATGTGATCTTGGATCACTAAACCAAAAATGGAGTCTTGAGCTTTTGCCAATGCTTGCCTTAGCATTTTGGGGGGTCCACTTCTTCAGTCCTTGCCATACCCATATCACTGAACTCTCTGAAATGATTCTCAAGTAACTATTAGTTCAATGATATATATGTTGTTATTAATTACCAAAACCACCCGGGGATTAGTTGCACTTTCAATCTCCCCCTTTTTGGTAATTGATGACAACATATAGATCAAAGCTTCGACAAAGGATATAATCAATGAATAATATCGTCGCTTTGAGAAGTATGTGATAAACAAGAGCTCCCCCTAAATTTGTGCATTATTTAAGATTTGCGTTTGAATGCAAATGCACAATCGATTAGGATCATGGGCCACTCTTCCATGTCACATACATCTTGGTGGAGCGCACAAAATGATAAGAATGAACAGCATGCACCCAATCACCAAGACATGAGTAAATGGTCATACGAGATAGGAATGGCATATGATAAGCATTAAGCACACATTAAAGCATAGTACGACCAAGCACTCATTAAGGTAGAATCAAACGGAGTATCAAACACACTGAATGTCTCGAAAACCAAAAGTATCTCAAAGAAACCGCAAAAGAACGAAAGAGCAAAAGCGCAAAGACAACAACACTCTCTCTCTCGAAGTCCTATGATCTATACAATTTCTCCCCCTTTGGCAACAAGTTACCAAAAAGTTCGAAAAAGCATAAAGCTAAGCGTCACTGTGGACTCTGCTGGCGGCTCCCATCTGGGTTGATGTCGGAGTGGATATGACAGCATCGGCGAAGACTTCAGCTGATGTCTGTGCTGGAGGAGTGGTCACTGGAGCTGGAGTTGGAGTAACTGCTGGAACTGTGGGAGGTGCTGAAGTTGTAGTCCTGGTGTCAGTCACTGGAATAGCAGCTGATCGGGGTCCTTTGGGAACCGGAGCAGTCTGTCGATGAGAATCCTGGACTAAGTCATCCTGCAACTCACGCATAAGCTCTTCCTTCTCCTGCTTTGCTTCCTCAATGTCTGCCTCGAGCTTGTTGACGGTCACTTGTACTTCAGTCAGCTTCACGTCCAGAGCGTGGATCTTGTCCTCAACAATCCTCTCTAAGCTCTCCTGAGACTATACAATGCTGGCCAGGCGTTGTTCAATCCTTTGAGTAGCTTCAAGTATTTGCTCTCCGAAACTCTTTGGTTTAGCTGCTGCTGCTGCTGCTTCCTTGTCAGCTTTGGCTTTCTTAGCAGCTTCGATCTTGGCTTGACCTTCAACAGATGTCGGATCCTCCTCATCCATCACAACAACATTGTCTTCATGCTCTGGCTGCAACGGTAAATGTTCTCTATCCAACAAGAATGTGCCCGTGCCAAACTTGGCATTGATAAGCATCTGAATCTGCGGGGCAAATCCACATGACCTTTTCTGGTCAGCTGCAGTCCTCTTAATGGTCTCTACCATCAAGTCCATCACCTCGAAAGGTGCTCTCTCATCAAGTATGTGCAGCATGTTGATAGAGTATCCTCTGATCATGCGATCATCTCCAGATTTGGGCATCAAGGTATGCCTCAAAATGGTATTAGTGGTAGGTAAGCCTGCCTGGAGATAGTAGACTGAGCCGAGCTTCCAGATTCCCAAATCCTCTACTGGAATATCTTTGTACATGTTCTTCATGGATTCATGATTCTTCTTTGGAATCCCATATACATCAATATCATCTTCTCGTTGCACTGGAGCATTCACAATTTCTGCCCATTCTTCAACAGAAGAAGAAAACCTTTGACCTTCAGTCATCCACGTAATCTTTCCATCAGGGTAGAAGTGAGCTGTGGCATAGAATTGCATTATCATCTCATCGTTCCAACTGGTCAATTTCTGACCTACAAAGTCTGCAACACCACATGCAGTGAAACTTTCATGCACATGTGGAAAGAAATCTCTGTGCTCTTCGCTGTCAATGTACTTCCAGTCAACATATCGGGTGTCTGCGACTATGGGCTTCTTGTCCATCAGCACGGTCTCATAGAAGTCCTGCTGCTCTCTAGAATGTCTGCAATGGGTGTCTCTGACCTGTTCTGACTGTCACTGGCATCTGACATGGCTGACAACCTATGAATAGATAAGGTGTAGGCAGAGAAGAAGAGTCATCACAAACTGCAGAAGTTTTTGCAAAAAAAATGAGTTCAAATTCTAGTATTAGGTTTTCACAGAAGACATTTCGGTCAGACCGAGTTTAAGGTTCGGTGAATCCGAAGTGTTAAACAGGAGCTTGGCACACCACTTTCGGTTTTACCGAAGTGGGTTTCGGTCCTGCCGAAAACACTAGGGTTTCACAGAATCTTCATTTCGGTCACACCGATTTTGCACAACTCGGTTGGACCGAAAGGTGCAGTGCAATGGCCATAGGCCAAATCGGTCATACCAAAATTATAAAATCGGTCTCACCGAGATGTGTTCCGCGGAAACCTAACCCTAAAACTTTTACTCGAATCTAGTTCAAACGAACTAATCTGGTGTACAGGAGGATTTCAATCGTGGAAAGATACTAGGCAATCCAAACGTGCATTGAATCGGAGATGGGAGCATGAGTGGGATCAAAACTCACCCTAACTTGGTGGAGTTTTTCTACGGCGGCAACGGCGCGGAGGAGATGTCCGTTGACGGCGACGGAGACCTGCGGCGAGGGCGCACAGGCGACGACGGCGACGATCCGGAGACCAAGGCGACGGCAGCAAGGGGTGTGGGGGCGAAACGTTTGAAGGAGGAATCAACGCACGCGGCCCTCGGAGTATATACCCCTTCGCTGTCGGTGGGACCGAGTTGTAAAACTCGGTGGCACCGAGATGGATAACTGCTAGGCAGTTATGCACTTCGGTCACGCCGAAAATCACAACTCGGTTTCACCGAGATGAAAACCTAGATCAGTCTAAATGCTTTCGGTTCGACCGAGTTTGAGTGAGTTGGTCTGACCGAAATCAATTAGAAGGTTTTGGAAATTAGCCCTTGACGGATCGGTGGCTCCGAGTGCTCCTCACCCGGAGGGTCCGAAAATGACTTGTTCAAAATTTGTGATGTAAGCATGAATAGAATTTGAGACAAGAAAGCATAGATAGCTAGGGGAGGTACTTAGGCATTCTTGTCCATCCATTTGGTCAGAAAAATCAAAACGACCAAAACAACAAATGGATGTCCTCGAATGGATAAAATCATGCATCCAACATGCTCACACAATAAGATAGCAAATGAAATATGTGTCAAACATGCACAACCAAAACTCTAGCAACTAACACACAATTTGTCGATGACTAGGTCATCTTTATATGAGTATATTGACTTAGGAGCCAAATGAGAACATTTGATCATAGGTCATACTCATCGTTTAAGCACAAGTGGGGTTACCACTTTTACATAAAGCATTGATGTGTTCACATCATTTGAAGATGCTTTAGCTCAATTTTTAGAGCAAAGCTCCCCCTAGATGTGAGAACCCCTTTTAAAGGGTCAAACTAACCTTGGGTTGTCGTAGAAGACTTCATGTAGATGTTGAAGATGTAGATGCTCAATGTTGATGGAGATCATCAAGAGTTGGGAGCTATCCTTTGGATTCGGGCACTTTCAATACCTACATGGGTTAGTCCCACAAGGAACAAACAAGGATATCCATGGACATAGATTGAAGTTCACAACAGATGATGTCCATGAAAGCAATGATTACCTTGTCCCTTGACATACCAACAGGAGGGTTTGTGACTCCATGAACTAGTGCACGATGTGGAAGTTGATTGCACAAGTTTTTGCCAAAATGAATGTGAGTGAAGTATGTTGGCGGAGTCACCCTCAAGAACTTTCTAGTTCTTCTTCTTCGGGATCCACATCATCTTGATGGGAATCCTTGGGGTTGTAGTTGAGCTTGACGAAGTAGAACTTGACGTTTCCTTGGGAACCCACTTGACCATGGCTTGAGGTGCTTCAACAAATGCATCAATCTCCTCTTGAAGCTTGTCCTTGCCTTTTAGCTTGTGGTCTTGTGGTGGAAGGTCATCTTGAGCTTGTTCCGCATTGGAAGAAGTAGGATCATACTTCTCCTTTTGAGGAACAAACTGTGGAGTAGGATATTGACCTTCTTCCCACTCAACGCCTTTGGCGTTGAACTTTCGCTCAAAACCAATTCCTTGATTCTTCCGGTGCCTTCCTTGCTTGCGAACAATTTCCTCAAAGTTCTTGCTTCCGGCAAGGCTCTTGTAGACACCTTTCTCTATGATCCCTTTCAATAAACTATTTTCTTGCTCAAGTGTAACTTGGCTTGAAACATTGTTAGTGGAATCAAGAGAACTACTAGAAGCAACAACATTGGATTTAGCATGGTTATTTTTACTGCTAGAGGAAGAATTTTTCTTATGCTTGTCATGCTTAGTCTTAATGGGTGGCAAGAAATTAGACAAGAGAAGTCGTTTGACAAGATATGAAGAACTCTTCTTTCGAAGATCGTCATTGATTGCTTTTAGAAACTCATGTTCTTGCTCTAGAGTGAGCTTCTCGAAGCGTAGCTTCTCATGAGATCTTAGGAGCTCTCTATGATCTTCTTGAGTTGTTTCATGAGCTAACTTAAGAGTGTTTAGTTCTTTAGTTAGACGCTCAATCTCCTTCATAGCATTGTCATTCGACTCTTCTCGACTATAAAGACTATTAGCATGTTCATCATTACTAGGCTCACTGGATTTATCAAGCAAGAGCTCATCTTCACCAAGCAAGTCATCCTCATCACTTTTGAAGTCAATGAATTCAGGGTGTGATACCTTGGGGCCTTTAGCCATGAAGCATCTTCCAATTCCCTCATTTGGTGAATCAAATAAGTCGTAGGAGTTGGAGTTGGAGGATACGAGAGCAAGACCGGCAACACCTTCATCTTGACTGTAGTCGGAGTCGGAGTGATAGCTTCCTTCGGATTGATTGTCGGAGTCGGAGCCGGAGACCCATTCACCTACATGAGCTTGATGTTTTCTTCTTGTGTAGCTCCTTGATGACTTGTCTTTCCTCTCCGAATCCTTGCTTCTCCGAGAGGGTCTTCGTTCATAACGATCATCTCTGCTCCTTCTCTCTTTCCGAGGTGACTCATCTCTTGAGCTTCTTCTTCTTGGAGATTCTTCTCTTCTCTTGTGGGGAGCCGTACACTCATTTGAGTAGTGTCCGGGTCTTCCACAATTGTAGCAGTTTCGATCACGACTAGAAGATCTCTTTTCATCATATGATCTAGACTTTGAGCTTCTCTCTTTGCCTCTATTCTTGTAGAATTTGTTGAAGTTCTTGACCATTAGGCTTATCTCTTCATTGGAAACTAACTTGTCACTTGAGGTTGTGGGAGCATCACTTGTAGCTTTGTAAGCACCACTTGACTTGTTGTGAAGCTCTTCCTTATCCTTAAGTGTCATCTCATGAGCAACAATTCTTCCAATGACTTCGGTTGGCTTGAGATTCTTGTAGTTTGGCATCATTTGGATCAAAGTGCACACGGTGTCATACTTTCCATCCAAAGCTCTGAGAATCTTCTTGATGATGAATCGGTCGGTCATTTCTTCGCTTCCTAAGCCGGCAATCTCATTTGTGATGAGAGCAAGCCTAGAGTACATTTCAGCGACTCCTTCACCATCCTTCATCTTCAACTTGTCAAGTTGACCTTGAAGAATATCTAGCTTTGATTCCTTCACGGACTCGGTACCTTCGTGCATTTCAACCAAAGTATCCCAAATCTCTTTTGCATTCTCAAGACGGCTGATTTTGTTGAACTCCTCGGGACACAAGGCATTGAAGAGAATGTCACAAGCTTGAGCATTGTTTTGCAACATCCGCAATTCTTCCGTTGTAGCTTCGCGATCCGGAACTTTTCCTTCCTCGAAGAATTCACCTTGCATACCAACACAAATAATGCCCCATGCGGCTGGATTATGACCAAGAATATGCATTTTCATTTTATGCTTCCAACTAGCAAAATTTGTACCATCAAAGTAAGGACCTCTACGAAAATTACCCTCACTAGACGCCATACTCTCCTAGGTTGTGAAACCAAGCTTATGGAGTCCAATGCAATGGAAACCAATACAATGGAGACCAAAGCTCTGATACCACTTGTAGGATCGAAAGTATGTCTAGAGGGGGGGTGATTAGACTACTTGACAATATAAAAATTCTGCCTTTTGACAAAGAACAGTTTTTAGCAGATTCACACTTATGATCAAGTCAAGCATCACCCTACACATGCAATTCTAGAGCATAGGCAGCGGAAAGTAAATTGCACATGTAGTAAAGAGAGGTGGAGAAGAGCAAACGCAATTTTGGAGACGCGGTGATTTTTCTCGTGGTTCCGATAGGTGGTGCTATCGTACTTCCACGTTGATGGAGACTTCAACCCACGGAGGGTAACGGCTGCGCGAGTCCACGGAGGGCTCCACCCACGAAGGGTCCACGAAGAAGCAACCTTGTCTATTCCATCATGGCCTACGCCCACGGAGGGCTAGCCTTACTCGGGGTAGATCTTCACGAAGTAGGCGATCTCCTTGCCCTTACAAACTTCTTGGTTCAACTCCACATCTCGATGACGGAGGCTCCCAGGCGACACCTAACCAATCTAGGAGGCACCACCCTCCAAAAGGTAATAGATGTTGTAGATGATGATGAACTCCTTGCTCTTGTGCTTCAAATGATAATCTCCCCAACACTCAACTCTCCTCACTGATTTGGCTGTGGTGGAAGAAAGGATTGAGTGGAAAGCAACTTGGGAAGGCTAGAGATCAAGCTTTATATGGTGGGAGTGGAGCAACTTGATCTCAACACAAGGGTAGGTAGTTCTCTTCTCAGAAATATAAGGTAGGAGTGGTAGTTCTTTCTGATGGCTCTCTCCACGAATGAAGAGGGGGTGGAGGGGTATAAATAGCCTCCACACAAAATCCAACCGTTACACACATTTGAGCAATCTCGGTGGGACCGAAGTGGACAACTCGGTGAGACCGATAGTTCAAATAATGTGAACGTTGGGATTTTCGGTGGGACCGAAAATACAATCTCGGTTAGTCCGATTCGTGCAATGACAAGAGCATGCCAGTTTCGGTGGGACCGACTTCATCATCTCGGTGACACCGATTTGATGACAGAAGGTTATAGAAGCTTGGCAACTCATGTTTCGGTGAGACCGAGTTCAGAATCGGAAAATCCGAGTTTTCTAGGATTTGGCTTATGGCTGAGGTGGTTCATCTCGGTGTGACTGAGTTTGGAATATCGGTGGGACCGAGACTACTTATGAGTGTATATGGCAGTGAAAGTTGCTGATAGTTTAGGAGATGTATCACTAAGCACTTGAGCAACCAGATCATCATCATAACCTCATCCCCTTTTAATAGTATTGGCTTTTCCTATGGACTCAATGTGATCTTGGATCACTAAACCAAAAATGGAGTCTTGAGCTTTTGCCAATGCTTGCCTTAGCATTTTGGGGGGTCCACTTCTTCAGTCCTTGCCATACCCATATCACTGAACTCTCTGAAATGATTCTCAAGTAACTATTAGTTCAATGATATATATGTTGTTATTAATTACCAAAACCACCCGGGGATTAGTTGCACTTTCAATCTCCCACTTTTTGGTAATTGATGACAACATATAGATCAAAGCTTCGACAAAGGATATAATCAATGAATAATATCGTCGCTTTGAGAAGTATGTGATAAACAAGAGCTCCCCCTAAATTTGTGCATTATTTAAGATTTGCGTTTGAATGCAAATGCACAATCGATTAGGATCATGGGTCACTCTTCCATGTCACATACATCTTGGTGGAGCGCACAAAATGATAAGAATGAACAGCATGCACCCAATCACCAAGACATGAGTAAATGGTCATACAAGATAGGAATGGCATATGATAAGCATTAAGCACACATTAAAGCATAGTACGACCAAGCACTCATTAAGGTAGAATCAAACGAAGTATCAAACACACTGAATGTCTCGAAAACCAAAAGTATCTCAAAGAAACCGCAAAAGAACGAAAGAGCAAAAGCGCAAAGACAACAACACTCTCTCTCTCTCGAAGTCCTATGATCTATACAATTTCTCCCCCTTTGGCAACAAGTTACCAAAAAGTTCGAAAAAGCATAAAGCTAAGCGTCACTGTGGACTCTGCTGGCGGCTCCCGTCTGGGTTGATGTCGGAGTGGATATGACAGCATCGGCGAAGACTTCAGCTGATGTCTGTGCTGGAGGAGTGGTCACTGGAGCTGGAGTTGGAGTAACTGCTGGAACTATGGGAGGTGCTGAAGTTGTAGTCCTGGTGTCAGTCACTGGAATAGCAGCTGATCGGGGTCCTTTGGGAACCGGATCAGTCTGTCGATGAGAATCCTGGACTAAGTCATCCTGCAACTCACGCATAAGCTCTTCCTTCTCCTGCTTTGCTTCCTCAATGTCTGCCTCGAGCTTGTTGACGGTCACTTGTACTTCAGTCAGCTTCACGTCCAGAGCGTGGATCTTGTCCTCAGCAATCCTCTCTAAGCTCTCCTGAGACTGTACAATGCTGGCCAGGCGTTGTTCAATCCTTTGAGTAGCTTCAAGTATTTGCTCTCCGAAACTCTTTGGTTTAGCTGCTGCTGCTGCTGCTTCCTTGTCAGCTTTGGCTTTCTTAGCAGCTTCGATCTTGGCTTGACCTTCAACAGATGTCGGATCCTCCTCATCCATCACAACAACATTGTCTTCATGCTCTGGCTGCAACGGTAAATGTTCTCTATCCAACAAGAATGTGCCCGTGCCAAACTTGGCATTGATAAGCATCTGAATCTGCGGGGCAAATCCACATGACCTTTTCTGGTCAGCTGCAGTCCTCTTAATGGTCTCTACCATCAAGTCCATCACCTTGAAAGGTGCTCTCTCATCAAGTATGTGCAGCATGTTGATAGTGTGGGGGTTGGACATGGTCGGTCTCTTGAGAACAGGTAGAAGTGGTTTCACGCACGTACTGGTCGCAGTCGACAAGTTCACAAAGTGGATCGAGGCTAAACCAATCAAGAATCTTGACGCTGGTACTGCAGTTACCTTCATCAGGGAGCTGACGTTCAGATATGGAGTCCCGCACAGCATCATTACGGATAATGGGTCGAACTTTGACTCGGAAGAATTCAAGGATTTCTGCAACGCTCAAGGCACACGAGTCGACTACGCTTCAGTCGCTCACCCCCAGTCGAATGGACAAGCGGAGCGAGCCAATGGCTTAATCCTCAAGGGTTTAAAACCCCGACTGATGCGTGATCTCAAGCACGCGGCTGGAGCATGGGTCGACGAACTTCCCTCGGTGCTTTGGGGTTTGCGAACCACACCCAATCGGTCGACTGGAAGAACTCCATTCTTTTTGGTCTATGGAGCTGAAGCAGTCTTGCTGAGTGATCTTCTTCACAATGCTCCTCGAGTTGAACTCTACAACGAAGCAGAAGCCGAGCAAGCGCGTCAGGACGCAGTCGACCTTCTAGAGGAAGAAAGGGAGATGGCTCTGATCCGATCGACCATCTATCAACAAGACTTGCGTCGCTTTCACGCCAGAAATGTGAGGGGTCGAGCCTTCCAAGAAGGAGATCTAGTTCTCCGAGTGGATCAGCAGAAACAACATAAGCTCGCTCCTTCTTGGGAAGGACCCTTCATCGTCACCAAAGTTCTCCACAACGGGGCATACCGTCTCTACAACGTCGAACACAACATCGAAGAGCCCCGAGCTTGGAATGCGGATCTGCTCCGCCCGTTTTACACTTAAAAGTTTTCCACTCGGATGAGTTGTAATAAAATACTTCTGTAGTTCATGGATCTTGAAATAATAGTGCCATAATTCCTTCATAATTTTTGTCACTTTTTCCCCCAGAGGGTGGCTTAGCCGCGAATCCGTTTCGCCTAAGTTTGTACAAATCCTACCGAGTGGTAAGCCAGACATCCACTCGGAGGCTTAGCCACGAATCCGTTTCGCCTAAGTTATAAAAATCCTACCGAGTGGCAAGCCAGACTTCCACTCGGGGGCTTAGCTGCAGCCCAGTGCTCGCCTAAGTTATAAAAAATCCTACCGAGTGAAGAGCAAACCTCTCACTCGGGGGCTTAGCTGCAGCCCAGTGCTCGCCTAAGTTATAAAAAAAATCCTACCGAGTGGCAAGCCAGACTTCCACTCGGGGGCTTAGCTGCAGCCCAGTGCTCGCCTAAGTTATAAAAAATCCTACCGAGTGAAGAGCAAACCTCTCACTCGGGGGCTTAGCTGCAGCCCAGTGCTCGCCTAAGTTATAAAAAATCCTACCGAGTGAAGAGCAAACCTCTCACTCGGGGGCTTAGCTGCAGCCCAGTGCTCGCCTAAGTTATAAAAAAAATCCTACCGAGTGGCAAGCCAGACTTCCACTCGGGGGCTTAGCTGCAGCCCAGTGCTCGCCTAAGTTATAAAAAATCCTACCGAGTGAAGAGCAAACCTCTCACTCGGGGGCTTAGCTGCAGCCCAGTGCTCGCCTAAGTTATAAAAAAATCCTACCGAGTGGCAAGCCAGACTTCCACTCGGGGGCTTAGCTGCAGCCCAGTGCTCGCCTAAGTTATTAAAAATCCTACCGAGTGGCAAGCCAGACTTCCACTCGGGGGCTTAGCTGCAGCCCAGTGCTCGCCTAAGTTATAAAAAATCCTACCGAGTGAAGAGCAAACCTCTCACTCGGAGGCTTAGCTGTAGCCCAGTGCTCGCCTAAGTTATAAAAAATCCTACCGAGTGAAGAGCAAACCTCTCACTCGGAGGCTTAGCTGCAGCCCAGCGCTCGCCTAAGGTATAAAAATCCTACCGAGTGAAGAGCAAACCTCTCACTCGGAGGCTTAGCTGCAGCCCAGCGCTCGCCTAAGTTATAAAAAATCCTACCGAGTGAAGAGCAAACCTCTCACTCGGAGGCTTAGCTGCAGCCCAGCGCTCGCCTAAGTTATAAAAAATCCTACAGAGTGAAGAGCAAACCTCTCACTCGGAGGCTTAGCTGCAGCCCAGCGCTCGCCTAAGGTATAAAAATCCTACCGAGTGAAGAGCGAACCTCTCACTCGGAGGCTTAGCTGCGGCCCAGTGCTCGCCTAAGGAATAAGTCGACTGCAGTGGGCATCTTGCTGTGAACCTGCAAAGGACAATTCGAACCAAGAGCAATCATATCCAAATATCAAATCCAAGTTTAGGTCGATACCTAAAGGAACCGAGAGTGCTTAGGCACTAAGCCTGTTAAGGTTTACCGGTTACAATTCCACTCGGCATACCGAGGCAAATTTAAAGGGTCGGGCTTAAAGAAAAGTTTTTTACCCCTCCTGTGGAGGGCTGGAAGGAGCAACGAACTCGTCGAGGTCAATCCCGTCTGCGATCCGGGTAGCTGCAACGATGAAAGTTTCCATGAAGGACCTGAAGTCGTGTTTCTTGGTGTTGGCCACTCGGAGAGCTGCCAGCTTCTCTTCTCGCGCGTCCTTGCAGTGGACCCGGGCCAGACACAGGGCAACATCCGCGCCGCACCGAGCCAAAGACTTCTTCCACTCTTGCACACGGTCGGGGACCGCGTTTAGTCGAGCCATCAACGACTCGAGGTCATTTTGAAGTGTTGCCCCGGGCCAAAGCGTCGAGTCGATGCGAGAAGTGGCAGCCTTCAGCCTTGCAAGATAGTCCACAACAGCTGCAACACGGGACTCCAGTCGGAAGACACTCATAGCAACTTCATCATTCATCGGAGAATTGATAGGGTCAAGGTTTGGCTCCAACTGGCTAGTCTCATCTTCAAAGTTCCGACAGAATTCTGCAAGGACAAAACACCGAATCAAGACAATGGTCGAATGGAAGCATCACAGTTGAAAATGCTGGTCGAGTGAAAAGATTACCTTCGAGCATAAGGAACAATTTCTTGGCAAGACCACCCAGGAAGCTTTCAAGGTCATTCTTCTTCCCAGTCAATTGGTTGATCTTCTCAGTCAGGGCAGTCTTGTCAGCTTTCAGTCGATCGACATCCTTGGAGGCAATTGCCAGAGCAGCTCTCAGATTGGTATTTTCCTGTTCAAGCTTGGTGACTGAAGCTAACTTCTCGTCAGCAAGCTTGGTCTTCTCAGCTAGCTCAAGATCCTTCTTCTTCTGGGCCTCCCGCACCTTGTCTGCAAGTTACAGCAAAGTCAGATTTTGAAACAAATGGAAGGAAAAAGGAGTCGTCGAGGCCTCACCGAACATACCTTTAGTCTCCTCCTTCGCCTTCGTCAGATTCTCCTGCACCAGCTTCAAATCCAGCTCGAGTTGAATGTGCTTCTGTTCCAGTTCCGTATAGCGAGCTGCAAGGTCATAGGATTTCTACGAAGAAACAATCGACAAAATATCAAAGATGGTTCACTTCTGAGTGGATAGAGAAAAATCATACGTTTCTAAGACTACAGTCGAATGCAAGCATTCAACCGTAGTCTCGGGGACTACACCCAGTGGGTGCACTCAGCGTGCCCCCACTAGTTCTGTTTAAGACAGAGTCGACCAGTCGACCCAAAAAAAAGAAAGGAGATGTGGTCTTCAGACTGTAGTCGACTGCAAGCAGTCGACCACAGTCTCGGGGACTACACCCAGTGGGTGCACTCAGCGTGCCCCCACTAGTTCTGTTCAAGACAGAGTCGACCAGTCGACCAAATCGAATGAGGAACAACCTTTACTTCTAAAGCCTAAGGCCGACTGCCAGCAGTCGACCTTAGCCTTGGGGACTACACCCAGCGGGTGCACTCAGCGTGCCCCCGCTAACACGGAGTTTTTCATCGACACACCCAGTGGGTGGTTGCTATGGATTTCAGAAATCTGAAAGAAAAAGTTTTGATAACGTATCCTAACAGAACAGGCGGTGGTCGACTGACCTGAACATTGCTTTGAAGGGCGGAGCTAGCGTCGTAAGCTGCTTGGCTTGCATCCCGGACGATCTTCACCTGCTCCATCATGATCCCCGCTTGACGTATCGCCTCCTTAGCAGCACTGGCTTGGTCCTCTGGGACATGGTGTGTTGTGAAGAGCGAAGGTCGTGCAGCACTCGACGAAGTAGGATGAGCACTCGTCAACGGCACCGCGAAAGACACGGTGTGTCGAGTGAGGTTCTCCCCTTCCGTGACCACGTCTCGGGCGCCGTCGCACTCTGGGTTGCCTTACCAGTAGACGTCTTGCTGCTCATCCTGTGCCTCAGCGGTTCTTCATCCTCATCATCATCTTCAGGAAGGGTGATAATGTCATGGGGTGGAGCTTCAGAAAAGGAATCAAAGTTAGAAATCATGCGTCAGTCGACTAAGGACAGAATTGAGAGTATAGTACCAGGATTTGAGGTTGCTGCGTCCTCCATCTCATGGTCGTCAGCCTTGGCTGAGGTCTCAGAAGTTGCAGCACTGAAGTTCCAAAGAATCAGTCGACCAACTCAAGTATCAACCAGAGATAAAGCTTATGCAAAACAAGAGAACTCAAGTAGCGTGTTTACCCGGATATGGTGGGGATGGACACTTTCATCTTCGGCAGGAGCTTGGCGGGTTTCGGCGGAGCCACCTTCGACTGCTTCGGAGCCCTTTCACTCGGCACCGGAGAAGCGGTCCGAGGGCGTTTGGTCGACTGCGAGGCAGTCGCCACCCCCTTACCGCGTTCAGTCGCGGGGTCATGGACAAGCTTCGACCGCCTTTCCGAGCGCGGTGGTGCAACCTCCTCCTCCTCCTCCTCCTCCTCTTCGTCCTCGTCGTCGTTGTCGTCATCGTCATCTTCGGCAGCGTCTGAATCCCACTCCTCCTGGCTCTCGCCCCCGCTGGCTTCTTCCTCCTCAGTCGGAGCCTGAGCTCCATTGGGCATCGAATACAGGTCGGTGAGAGCCTAGAAGACGTCAAGACAAAGATCAGTCAACCAAGTCACAGAATATACAGAAACTCATTCGACGAATATGCAATGGAAGGCAGAGCAAATATACCTTGTCTGGAACGGTGTGATGGTCGAGTGGAGGAACCCTCCTGGATCCACGGAGATTATCCTTATTCCCAGTGACCGCGGCCATCCATCTTTCCACCGTGGTGTCGTCGACTGCTTCTGGGTGGACTCGGGTATCGTCTTCAGTCCCGCAGTACAACCACATGCCATGGCTCCGGAACTGAAGAGGCTGGATCCGCCGCCGAAGGAAAACCTCCAGAAGATCCATGCCAGTCACGCCGTCCCGGACCAACTGCACCACTCGGTCCATCAACATCTTCACGTCAGCCCTCTCCTCCGGAACCACCTTCAGAGAGGAAGGCTTGTTCACTCGACTCATGGTGAATGGGGGAAGTCCACTCGACTGTCCCGGCGTCAGCTCGTCCCGGCAGTAGAACCAAGTCGACTGCCAGCCTCTGACCGACTCGGGAAACGTCATAGCTGGGAAGGTGCTCTTGTTCCTCACTTGGATCCCCAAACCCCCGCACATTTGGACAACCTGGGTCTTCTCATCGCCTGGACTTGCCTTCTTCACGGTCTGAGAACGACATGTGAAGATGTGCTTGAACAAGCCCCAGTGCGGTCGACAGCCCAGGAAACTCTCGCACATGGATACGAATGCAGCAAGGTACGCAATGGAGTTCGGAGTAAAGTAGTGGAGTTGGGCTCCAAAGAAGTTCAAAAAACCACGAAAGAAGATGCTCGGTGGCAAAGAAAACCCTCGATCAATATGAGTGGCCAGGAGCACACACTCACCCTCTTCCGGCTGAGGTTGCCACTCTTTCCCTGGGAGTCTTGCGGTGCCATTGGGGATCAGCCCATCGTCGGCCATGTCGAGGAGATCCTTCTCCCTGATGGTCGACTGGATCCAATCTCCCTGGACCCAGCCCTTCGGCAAGCGGGATCTCGACGAAGACCCACTGCGGCTGGTGGATCTCCCCTTCGCCTTCTCCACCGCCGATGCCTTCTCCGTCGCCGACGCCTTCTTTGCGCGCTCCAACGCCGCCGTCTTCTCCTTGACCATGGCTGCCGGTGAGGTGCGCGAGGGAGAGCTTTGCGGGGGCGAGAGCAAGCGCGTTGGGCGGAGACGAGGAGAACAGAGGAGAAAGAATGGAGTACTGTTCAGACAACCCTCGCCGGTTGCATTTATAACGTCCCTTCCGAGTGGATGACAGGTGGACCCAGGCAACCTAATCATATCCCTGTCACATCCCTAGTTCTGGTATGCTCAGGGCTAGCTAGTCATTTGTGCATCATGTTTAAATACCATTTAAACTTGAAATGAGGACTTGGGAAACCCTCAGAATCATTTGGAAATGACCCAAATAAAAATTGTTCCAAAAAGGTCCAAGAAAATGCTCATGTTGCTCTCTGAAAACATTGGGCAGAGATAAAAATCAAACCAATATTTTTAGGAGATCACAAGTATTTATTTTGGGCATTTGGAATTAATGCATAAATATTTGCTTTGGAAATATATTAGTTATATATATTAATATATGCCCAAAAATTATGCCACTTGTTGGGGAGCTCTGGAATAATGCCACTAGCCCCTGCAAAATTTCGCATAAGTAAATAAAATGATTTAGTATTTTAAACTAAATCAAAACAAATAACAGAAAACAGAAATAAAAGGGAAAAACCTTACCTAGTCTTACCTGCGGCCCAGCTCCTGTGCGGCCTGGCCGGCCCAGCTGGCCAGCCCGGCCCAGCCGCCCCTCCTTTGTCATCTTCGTCCTCGACAGGGGGACGGGCGCGTGCACGACGCGCGCGCGCTCCGCCGCGCCACGCCACCTCCCTCTCTGCCTGCCTGGCGCCCTCCTCGTCGCTCTGGATGGACCGGACGATGCCACGCGATGCCCCGCACCTCTCTCCCTCTCTCTCATTCCTCCCCCTCCTCTGTTTCTCTCTCCCGCGAACGGCCGAACGCCATCGTCGCCGCCGTCCGTCACCGCTGCAGCCACAGCCACTCCCTCGCTCCCTCTTCGTATCCCCGAGCTCCGCATCGTCGTCCTCCTCGTCCACGCCGAGCCAAGCAACCAAGGGAGCGCTGCATCGCCGCCCCGGACGTCTTCTTCAACCTCGGTGCCGGCGATCTCCGTCGCTTGATTCGCCGCGTCCAGAGCCTCCCCGGCCCCACTGTCTGCACCGTCTGACTCGCCGTGAGCCACTTACCTTCTCCCCAAACTCCTTGTGCTCGCCCCCGTGCTGTAGCGCCGTTCCCCACGAGCACCGAAGCCGCCGTCCGCCATTGCTGCTGCACGCATAGCCTCCATGCCCCCTGGCCTCACCGTGCTGCTCGTGGTGCTCCCCGTGCCTAGCAGGTGCTGCCCAGCCTCTCCTTTTGCTCACTGACGCACCGTAGCGATGCGCCCGTGCATCACCGGGCACCACCGCCGCCAAAGCTCGTCGCCGGCATGAATTCCGGCGCCCCCGCAGCCTCCAACCTGCTTCCCTGGACGCGGACGACGACGGGCTACGCCCCGGTGGTCTCCGGGCGACCAGCCGCCGCTCGTAGCGCAAGTCCGACGAGTTGCCGCCGCAGTTTAGGTCGTCGCCGGCGAAACTCCGGCGACTGTCGACGTGGCCACTTAATTAGGGCCTAAACACCCCGCTAATCACCCCCTAGAGCCACTGCCAAGTGGGCCCCCGTGCCTAAATTAATTAGTTTAACCTCTCTGTTAAATTAGCACTAATCTCAGAGGGCCCCGCCTGTCACCGTTGACTTGGCCACGTCAGCATTGACCGGACCCACAAGTCAGCCTCTGTCCCTTCCCTGTTACACTGACGTGCGGGTCCCAGCCGTCAGGTTTGACCTGGGCTGGCGCCTTTGACCTGATGACGTCACCCCGACGTCATGCTGACGCACTTAATCTTTTTCTGTATTTATTCTTTTCTGAAAAATCCAGAAAATAACCCAAACTTCTAAAATTCATAGAAATTCAACCGTAACTCCAAATGAAATAAATTATATATGAAAAATTATCAGAAAAATTCAAGGAATCCATCTGTACCATTTTCATGCATGTTTGAACAATGTTTGTCCTCTGTTTTGGACAAAACAAATAAAGGGCATTTAAATAATCATATATGGAGTTGGAATTTGAATCTTGTATTCAAACCAACTTCATTTAAATCATAGCTAGGTGCATTAGCCCAAAACACAATCATATTGCCATGTCATAGCATGCATCATATTGTGCATTGCATTGATCGTGTTTCTTCTGTGTTTGCCGGTGTTGTTCCCCCTGGGTAGACGTGGTACCGACGATGTGATCGTTGACACTGATGAAGACTCAATGTTATCTTCAGAAGTGCCAGGCAAGCAAAACCCCCTTGTTCATTCCGATACAATCCTACTCTCTCGCCCTGCTCTCTTTTACTGCATTAGGACAACAACGATTCATCTGTTACTTGCTGTGGTAGCTGAACCCCTTTATCCTTTGCATGACCTGTCATTCCACAGTAAATAGATGAAACCCACTAGCATGAGTAGGAGTTGTTTGAGCCCTATTGTGCCTACTCATTCATGCTTGTTTGTCATGCCTGCTACTGCTTAGAGTTGAGTCGGGTCTGATTCATCGAGGATGAATCAGAGGTGCGTGAACATGTCCTACTGTGTGTGAGCTAAGTGTGTGAACACGATTTGGTAAAGGTAGCGGTGAGAGGCCATGTAGGAGTACATGGTGGGTTGTCTCATTGCAGCCGTCCTCAGGAACTGAGTTCTGTGTTTGTGATCCATGATTCAGTTACTACCACGCATTGGGCCCGAAACCAATGGACCCTCTCAGCTTCTTAATCACCCTTGTCCTCTGTCCAGGAGTTGCAAGTAGTTTCTGGTGTTTGTAGTATGCTGGAGGCCGTGCGCAGCGCTGACCGTAGGGGTGGGCTGTGATGCGGTAGGCACGTGGCCGGGTAAACCGGGCGCCCGTTTGGTGTCACGGAACCCTGTTCACATCGTTTGGGGCTGTGAGCGAAACTTCGGCCGGATCTCCTCATGGATGGAACCCGAATAGGCGATAAACTTGGACTAGGGACTTGAGTGTTTAGGTAGGTCGTGGCCGACACCCACGTTGGGCTTCCGCTTGAAGGTTGCCGAGTACATGTCGTGTAAACGGCGGTAAGTGGTGAGAGCGTGTGTGAAGAAGTACACCCCTGCAGGGTTAACATTATCTATTCGAATAGCCGTGTCCGCGGTAAAGGACTTCTGGGTTACCTATATCAGTTCATAGACAAGTGAAAGTGGATACTCTAAAATACGCAAGATAAGCGTGAGTGCTATGGATGGCGTTCTCGTAGGGAGACGGGAGCGGATCCATAGTGGTGTATTGATATGGTGAATATGTGGACTCGTGTGCGCCACCTCAAAAGTGTTTCTTGCAGTCGTAATTCAGGATAGCCACCGAGTCAAAGCTGGCTTGCTGCAGTTAAACCCCACCATCCCTTTGTTGATAATGATGCATATGTAGTTAGTTCTGATGTAAGTCTTGCTGGGTACATTTGTACTCACGTTTGCCTATTTTATGTTTTTGCAGAGAGACTTCAGTCTCGCTAGTAGTTCCATGTGAACTTCGACGTTTAGCTTGTTACCTCAGCTACGATCTTGTGCCCTCGGCAGGATCTGGTAGATAGTCAGGCTTCTAAGCCTTTTTCATTTGTAGATGTCTGTACTCAGACATGTTAGCTTCCGCATGTGTTTGATTTGTATGCTCTAAATGTTGGGTCATGAGACCCCTATTTGTAATATCTCGCTCCTCGGAGCCTAATGAATAAATACTTGAGTCGTAGAGTCATGATGTGATGCCATGTTGTATTTGCACATATCGAGCATATTGTCTGCATGTTATTGAAATGCTTGGTATGTGTGGGATCTGACTATCTAGTTGTTTATCTTTAGTAGCCTCTCTTACCGGGAAATGTCTCCTAGTGTTTCCAACGAGCCATGGTAGCTTGCTACTGCTCCGGAACACTTGGGCTGGCCGGCATGTGTCCTTCTTCGTTCCTGTGTCTGTCCCTTCGGGGAAATGTCACGCATTGAGTACCGGAGTCCTGTTAGCCCGCTACAGCCCGGTTTACCGGAGTCCTGCTAGCCCAGTGCTACAGCCCGGAACTTATTCGCCGATGACCGACACGTTCGATGCTGGGTCATGGATGCCTGTCCCTGTAAGTCTGTGCCACTTTGGGTTTACGACTAGCCATGTCAGCCCGGGCTCCTTATCATATGGATGCTAGCGACACTATCATATACGTGTGCCAAAAGGCGCAAACGGTCCCGGGCAAAGGTAAGGCGACGCCTATGGGGATACCGTGCGTGAGGCCGCAAAGTGATATGAGGTGTTACATGCTAGATCGATGTGGCATTGAGTCGGGGTCCTGACAGCTTTGGTATCAGAGCTTGACTGCCTGTAGGATTACCAAGCCAAACTGGTCGAAGTTGTGTCTAGAAATGCTTTAGTTATGTAGGGGAATTGATTGTGGGATGGGAACGTAAGGCTCTTTTTACTTCTTATACCTCATGCCCTTCTGATCTGAGTCATCCTCCTCTCTTCTACGGGGATTAAGAACTAGGCCTTCTCATCTATCTATCAGGATGACATGTTACTAATCCATAGACTTATAGAATTGCTAGTTTCAAATCTCAGTTCAGTTTTACTACTTCCGTATGTTCATAACTGTTGATCTCAAAACCTTGATATTGTGCTTCGGAGTGGCTATGCCACCATTTTTATAGCATGTCTCCAATCTTTTGACCATTTACAGCCGTTATGCTGTCCGAGTCATCCCAGGTTTCTAAACAATCTGATGCATTTGCAAATCCCTTCCTCCCGTTCCGATGTCCCTTTGGGCCAGATTAACCACACTAATCGGTGAGTTGAGGTATTCTATTGCCTTAACATATATGTTGGAATTATTATTATGACCCTAGGTGTCTTAGGGGATCATCTAGTAAACCAGACATGATTTGTGTTCCCCATGTGATGATTCTGGCCATCATTCTCGAAAGCATCCCGTGATGTTATTAGTTAGTAGGTATTCCATTCCGGGGTTCTTGAACCCGAGATTCACCCTACCTACTTCATGTTGATACTGTTTTCTCGTTCCTTTAGGTTATTAGTAACCTTTGCATTAGTCCTCGAGGTCCGTGGTATTTCCTCCTTCCAAATACTATGAACCGCTTATGGCAGAAGTTCCTCGCTGAACCGAAGGATCACAATCAGAGTACTCTTGAGGAGTTCTCCATTCATAATTGTGAATCTGCCAGTTCTACCCTTTCTGCATGGGTTATCTGGAAGAAATGTTGAGCTTCGCTCGACATACTAATCTATGCATCCACAACTCAGAAAGTTATATGTTCCTTTGAGTTGTTCTCTTTAGTTGTGTCCTGACCCTCGTCTGTCAATTGATAGTCAAGAGTATGTGTGTATTCGTTCATCGGTGCCTATTATTCTTGTGGTCCGTCAAGCCATTCTATTCCAGAATGACTAGGAGAAACAAACTCCAGTACCTCATCCGTATCTAGGATTGGGTCAAAGCAGTCGTACTCCACAGATCAAATACTAATCCAGCTTTTGTTCTGTTCTACATTGGAGTAATACCATCTTTATATCAAGAATGTCATGGGAATTGCACACCATCCTATGAATTCTTGATGTAGTAATACTTCTTGCCATCATTGTTCATTCCTCGGTTTCCGTGTTATTGTAACCGGAATGCTGACAAGTGAATCGTGGTGTGTGAAATCAATACTGCTAGCAACTCCGTTTCTTGGTAGTTAAATGGACGATAACCTCATTCTTAGTGTGTTGATTATTGAGTCGTCACCCTAAGACTGATCGTGCTACCTAGTCTCTATTTCTGGTGCACTTTTCGATCAATGAGTTAGGATTTTGTCAAACCCTTGCTCTATTGATCATATCGTCTTGCCCTGAAAAGCAAGATTGTTCTCGAGCTTAGTAACATATCGGTGGTTCGTGATTTTCCGAATATCTTCTCGGAGGTATCACCAGGTTGTCACCTGACCGCTATGTTGAGTTCGTGATCAAGTTGGTTTCATATAAACCACCCCTTCTCCAAGAATCTGTGTTGCATACCCCTGAGCTAGTTGGTTAAGCTAAACAACAACTTGGAGAGTTGGAAGATAAAAGCTTGTCCAACTTAGCTCATGTTAAGGGATATCTTTTGTGTGCGTGTGATGAAGAAAGATGATATCTTCATCAATTGATCCTCGAAACCAGTTGTTGGAGCTATCGTCTTGCGAAAACTTTGATTTGAGTGTGGGCTATCCTCAAATCAAATCAGAACCAACGATGTTCGTAATGTTGTCTTACTCGTGGATTTTCCTCGAGCATACACCATTATATCTTTAGGTCTGACCAATGCTATCACTTGTTCACATAATTATGGAATTCCATCTTCATGGGAATCTTGATGAATTGTTGTTGAGCCCATCGACAACATCCTTGTCTTCTCCATAATTTCGTTGAACATTAAGCTAGTGTTGGAAACTTTTTAAAGCATTTGTTCATGTTAGCTCATCAAGCATATGTTCGGATGTAAGAAGTGACCTCCTCTAGTTCATGTGCATTTGATGCAAGTTGCCGCCGTGGATTCGAGAAAGTCAATGTTGCTTCCTTTGGAATCATCCCAAGTCAGTCATGCATACGTGCGAAGTATTCTGTGGTCTGGAGACTTGCAACCTTCATTCCATATGTGTCCCGAGCACACCAAGCCACCGATTGATTTGTTCAAGGAGAAGAAGTTCCTTCTTAAGAGCATGCCTTATGCAAGGACTTCGACATCCTTGTTGATGGTTCCCCCACCTGAACTCGGTAGTGTTTTATTGTAAGACTACTATGGGATCATGTTTGTCTGGGACAGCCTGCTCACATGTTTGTAGCGGAACCGGCTCATATTTTGGAGCCTACTACCATAGTCCATTTCCCGAGAATCTCGCAGCGTCGTCTCGTCGATTTGTGTTGCGAACTTTCATTCTTCTTTATAGACTTGATGAGTCTGGAATACTCTGACGCCAACTAGATCTGAATCTCAGGCAGATATGATGGATGGAACATCTCCCAAGAACTATAATATTGGTCTCTCGATAACCGGTAAAGAGGATGTCATGGCCAACACACCCCGCCGGAAGACCTATTATTGTAGTATCTTGATTGAAGAAGTTGGCCACCTCCCCATAAGGATTTTGTAGGATTTACCTTCGTAACTGTTCCTTATGGATTCTATTGCTCCCGAAGTCCGACCTTTTACTTGATGTTCCGGGAACCAAACCAATTTAGTTAATGGGTTGCACTAGAACATCAAGGAGAACATTAGAAGCGGAGTGCTAAATGTCTCTCGGTCGTTCATCCAGATTTTGTTCCCTTGGCCTCGCTAAGGTGAAATCTGAGAAGGTGTTATCTTTCTTTGCATTTGCATCGTCCATCGCTATTCATCATGGTGGTATGTTGTGTTGTCAGCACCCTTGACACGGATGTTGGTAAAACCTTGATGAATATGGAAATGCCCAAGTTCTTGAGAGCACCCACAAGCGCTAGGTGTTATCATCGGCACTAACTGGGATTGCTCTTAGTTTCCTCGGTTATGCTATAACCATTCCAATAGTGGAATCACTCCCTATTGTTGGGTTCTTTCCCAGTTACCAGAATCATTCCTAGCATTTGCATTTTTTTCCCAGCTTGCACCGCCAATGTGCCATTCTACCATGGGTCTCTTCCACTTCCGGTGGTAAGCAAATTCATCCATTACATTATCTTCAACAAGGTAATCCACATCATCCAAGTCCGAGTATGCCATTCTACTGACCCCCTCCAAATGATCGCTCGAGATTTGCCTTAGGCTGGTATAAAGAGTTTCCATGATCTCTGAATCAAAGGTAATTCTTTTTGCCACTTAAGGGGATATCTCTACAAGTCACCCCCTCTAAGGTATCATGGCAACTATTTTCCTCGCTACTTTGAAACCCTCGTCAAATTGTTCTTCCGCCCTTCCTGATGTGTGCTTTGCCTCTCAGCTCAAGAGATGTTTCTATGTCTCATCCCGTGAGTGATCCTGAGTTGCTTGATCTCCGAGGAGATCGTTCCTTCTAGAGTTTTCTCTTTCTTCTTGTCGTCATGTTGAATGAAGATCTCGAAAGCAAAGACGTCAAGATCGATTTGAAGCAATGAGCCAACATCTTCAAGAAGGGCAAATGGATCATGGAGATTGTGATAGTTTGTGACCCCCCCTTTTCCTCTTACCTCACGTCTTGAATCTTGGGGCGAGATTCTTGTTTAGTGGGGGCGAGTTGTCACATCCCTAGTTCTGGTATGCTCAGGGCTAGCTAGTCATTTGTGCATCATGTTTAAATACCATTTAAACTTGAAATGAGGACTTGGGAAACCCTCAGAATCATTTGGAAATGACCCAAATAAAAATTGTTCCAAAAAGGTCCAAGAAAATGCTCATGTTGCTCTCTGAAAATATTGGACAGAGATAAAAATCAAACCAATATTTTTAGGAGATCACAAGTATTTATTTTGGGCATTTGGAATTAATGCATAAATATATGCTTTGGAAATATATTAGTTATATATATTAATATATGCCCAAAAATTATGCCACTTGTTGGGGAGCTCTGGAATAATGCCACTAGCCCCTGCAAAATTTGGCATAAGTAAATAAAATGATTCAGTATTTTAAACTAAATCAAAACAAATAACAGAAAACAGAAATAAAAGGGAAAAACCTTACCTAGTCTTACCTGCGGCCCAGCTCCTGTGCGGCCTGGCCGGCCCAGCTGGCCAGCCCGGCCCAGCCGCCCCTCCTCTGTCGTCTTCGTCCTCGACAGGGGGACAGGCGCGTGCACGACGCGCGCGCACTCCGCCACGCCACGCCACCTCCCTCTCTGCCTGCCTGGCGCCCTCCTCGTCACTCTGGATGGACCGGACGACGCCACGCGACGCCCCGCACCTCTCTCCCTCTCTCTCATTCCTCCCCCTCCTCTGTTTCTCTCTCCCGCGAACGGCCGAACGCCACCGTCGCCGCCGTCCATCACCGCCGCAGCCACAGCCACTCCCTCGCTCCCTCTTCGTATCCCCGAGCTCCGCATCGTCGTCCTCCTCGTCCACGCCGAGCCAAGCAACCAAGGGAGCGCTGCATC
This sequence comes from Triticum timopheevii, assembly GCA_963921465.1. Classification (NCBI taxonomy): domain Eukaryota; kingdom Viridiplantae; phylum Streptophyta; class Magnoliopsida; order Poales; family Poaceae; genus Triticum; species Triticum timopheevii. The sequence goes on along the minus strand of OY997272.1, from coordinate 449,494,637 downwards.
GCCGCCCCGGACGTCTTCTTCAACCTCGGTGCCGGCGATCTCCGTCACTTGATTCGCCGCGTCCAGAGCCTCCCCGGCCCCACCGTTTGCACCGTCTGACTCGCCGTGAGCCACTTACCTTCTCCCCTAACTCCTTGTGCTCGCCCCCGTGCTGTAGCGCCGTTCCCCACGAGCACCGAAGCCGCCGTCCGCCATTGCTGCTGCACGCATAGCCTCCATGCCCCCTGGCCTCACCGTGCTGCTCGTGGTGCTCCCCGTGCCTAGCAGGTGCTGCCCAGCCTCTCCTTTTGCTCACTGACGCACCGTAGCGATGCGCCCGTGCATCACCGGGCACCACCGCCGCCAAAGCTCGTCGCCGGCATGAATTCCGGCGCCCTCGCAGCCTCCAACCTGCTTCCCTGGATGCGGACGACGACGGGCTACGCCCCGGTGGTCTCCGCGCGACCAGCCGCCGCTCGTAGCGCAAGTCCGACGAGTTGCCGCCGCAGTTTAGGTCGTCGCCGGCGAAACTCCGGCGACTGTCGACGTGGCCACTTAATTAGGGCCTAAACACCCCGCTAATCACCCCCTAGAGCCACTGCCAAGTGGGCCCTCGTGCCTAAATTAATTAGTTTAACCTCTCTGTTAAATTAGCACTAATCTCAGAGGGCCCCGCCTGTCACCGTTGACTTGGCCACGTCAGCATTGACCGGACCCACAAGTCAGCCTCTGTCCCTTCCCTGTTACACTGACGTGCGGGTCCCAGCCGTCAGGTTTGACCTGGGCTGGCGCCTTTGACCTGATGACGTCACCCCGACGTCATGCTGACGCACTTAATATTTTTCTGTATTTATTCTTTTCTGAAAAATCCAGAAAATAACCCAAACTTCTAAAGTTCATAGAAATTCAACTGTAACTCCAAATGAAATAAATTATATATGAAAAATTATCAGAAAAATTCAAGGAATCCATCTGTACCATTTTCATGCATGTTTGAACAATGTTTGTCCTCTGTTTTGGACAAAACAAATAAAGGGCATTTAAATAATCATATATGGAGTTGGAATTTGAATCTTATATTCAAACCAACTTCATTTAAATCATAGCTAGGTGCATTAGCCCAAAACACAATCATATTGCCATGTCATAGCATGCATCATATTGTGCATTGCATTGATCGTGTTTCTTCTGTGTTTGCCGGTGTTGTTCCCCCTGGGTAGACGTGGTACCGACGATGTGATCGTTGACACTGATGAAGACTCAATGTTATCTTCAGAAGTGCCAGGCAAGCAAAACCCCCTTGTTCATTCCGATAAAATCCTACTCTCTCGCCCTGCTCTCTTTTACTGCATTAGGACAACAATGATTCATCTGTTACTTGCTGCGTAGCTGAACCCCTTTATCCTTTGCATGACCTGTCATTCCACAGTAAATAGATGAAACCCACTAGCATGAGTAGGAGTTGTTTGAGCCCTGTTGTGCCTACTCATTCATGCTTGTTTGTCATGCCTGCTACTGCTTAGAGTTGAGTCGGGTCTGATTCATCGAGGATGAATCAGAGGTGCGTGAACATGTCCTACTGTGTGTGAGCTAAGTGTGTGAACACGATTTGGTAAAGGTAGCGGTGAGAGGCCATGTAGGAGTACATGGTGGGTTGTCTCATTGTAGCCGTCCTCAGGAACTGAGTTCTGTGTTTGTGATCCATGATTCAGTTACTACCACGCATTGGGCCCGAAACCAATGGACCCTCTCGGCTTCTTAATCACCCTTGTCCTCTGTCCAGGAGTTGCAAGTAGTTTCTGGTGTTTGTAGTATGCTGGAGGCCGTGCGCAGCGCTGACCGTAGGGGTGGGCTGTGATGCGGTAGGCACGTGGCCGGGTAAACCGGGCACCCGTTTGGTGTCACGGAACCCTGTTCACATCGTTTGGGGCTGTGAGCGAAACTTCGGCCGGATCTCCTCATGGATGGAACCCGAATAGGCGATAAACCTGGACTAGGGACTTGAGTGTTTAGGTAGGTCGTGGCCGACACCCACGTTGGGCTTCCGCTTGAAGGTTGCCGAGTACATGTCGTGTAAACGGCGGTAAGTGGTGAGAGCGTGTGTGAAGAAGTACACCCCTGCAGGGTTAACATTATCTATTCGAATAGCCGTGTCCGCGGTAAAGGACTTCTGGGTTGCCTATATCAGTTCATAGACAAGTGAAAGTGGATACTCTAAAATACGCAAGATAAGCGTGAGTGCTATGGATGGCGTTCTCGTAGGGAGACGGGAGCGGATCCATAGTGGTGTATTGATATGGTGAATATGTGGACTCGTGTGCGCCACCTCAAAAGAGTTTCTTGCAGTCGTAGTTCAGGATAGCCACCGAGTCAAAGCTGGCTTGCTGTAGTTAAACCCCACCATCCCTTTGTTGATAATGATGCATATGTAGTTAGTTCTGATGTAAGTCTTGCTGGGTACATTTGTACTCACGTTTGCCTATTTTATGTTTTTGCAGAGAGACTTCAGTCTCGCTAGTAGTTCCACGTGAACTTCGACGTTTAGCTTGTTACCTCAGCTACGATCTTGTGCCCTCGGCAGGATCTGGTAGATAGTCAGGCTTCTAAGCCTTTTTCATTTGTAGATGTCTGTACTCAGACATGTTAGCTTCCGCATGTGTTTGATTTGTATGCTCTGAATGTTGGGTCATGAGACCCCTGTTTGTAATATCTCGCTCCTCGGAGCCTAATGAATAAATACTTGAGTCGTAGAGTCATGATGTGATGCCATGTTGTATTTGCACATATCGAGCATATTGTGTGCATGTTATTGAAATGCTTGGTATGTGTGGGATCTGACTATCTAGTTGTTTATCTTTAGTAGCCTCTCTTACCGGGAAATGTCTCCTAGTGTTTCCACCGAGCCATGGTAGCTTGCTACTGCTCCGGAACACTTGGGCTGGCCGGCATGTGTCCTTCTTCGTTCCTGTGTCTGTCCCTTCGGGGAAATGTCACGCGTTGAGTACCGGAGTCCTGTTAGCCCGCTACAGCCCGGTTTACCGGAGTCCTGCTAGCCCAGTGCTACAGCCCGGAACTTATTCACCGATGACCGACACGTTCGATGCTGGGTCATGGATGCCTGTCCCTGTAAGTCTGTGCCACTTTGGGTTTACGACTAGCCATGTCAGCCCGGGCTCCTTATCATATGGATGCTAGCGACACTATCATATACGTGTGCCAAAAGGCGCAAACGGTCCCGGGCAAAGGTAAGGCGACACCCGTGGGGATACCGTGCGTGAGGCCGCAAAGTGATATGAGGTGTTACATGCTAGATCGATGTGGCATTGAGTCGGGGTCCTGACAATCCCGAAACAGTTGCATCGACACGATACGTGGCGGAAAAAGCGGTGCGGAGATCGAGGCGTTTATGTCCCGTCCCATCCGAGCAGCACGGTCCGTTCCGCTTCGCGCGCTCCCCCAAATTCCGTATCCCGTGGAATCCGCGAACGGCAGATCGGTCTGTCAGACACGAGGTTTCCTGCGATCCGTCGCTCGGGAAACAGCAAAGTCTAAAAGATCACTCGACGAAAGACAAGAATGGATCGAGTCGACTGAAGAAAAGTTGTTCGTTATCAACAAAGAAGATCTTAATCCAGAACGACGCATAGCCAGTATGCAAAAGTCAATCGGAAACAACATCAACTCCTTCCTCATTCATGCCTTGATCCATTCGGGGGCTAATGATGGATTCATGTACCTAGGGTAGGGTCATAGGCCTGACCTGAATGTCCTACCCAGGGACAGCTTTAGAAGAGATCACCTTCCAGTCGACCAACGAGGAACCCACTCGACTGACCAGAAGGACTCGACCATGGAGATTCACTCGACCATGGAGATTCACTCGACCACCAGAAGGTCAGAAGGCACTCTACACTGCAATGGCCTGTAATTGAATAGACTTAATGATAGTTAAGGCACTTTATGTGAGGCGTTACCAGTAACGCCCCAGACTTAATATACCTTAAACCCTTCATTACGTGGGCTGGCAGGGGTCCTGGCGTACTCTATATAAGCCACCCCCCTCCACAGGCAGAAGGGTTCGCACTCTTGTAACACCTATACACATAATCCACTCGACCGCCTCAGGGCTCCGAGACGTAGGGATTTTACTTCCTCCGAGAAGGGCCTGAACTCGTACATCGCTTGTGTTTACAACCTCTCCATAGCTAAGACCTTGCCTCTCCATACCTACCCCCCACTCTACTGTCAGACTTAGAACCACGACAGGCGCCCCCCCTCCCTAGTCCAATTCGGACTAGTCCAAGGGGGGGGGATGCGGCCACCCTTTTGGCCCTTTCTCTCCTTTCCCGTATGGCCCAATGAGGCCCAATACGAATTCCCGTAACTCTTCGGTACTCCGAAAAATACCCGAATCACTCGGAACCTTTCCGAACTACGAATATAGTCGTCCAATATATCGATCTTTACGTCTCGACCATTTCGAGACTCCTCGTCATGTCCCCGATCTCATCCGGGACTCCGAACTCCTTCGGTACATCAAAACTCATAAACTCATAATATAACTGTCATCGAAACCTTAAGCGTGCGGACCCTACGATTTGAGAACAATGTAGACATGACCGAGACACGTCTCCGGTCAATAACCAATAGCGGGAGCTGGATGCCCATATTGGTTCCTACATATTCTACGAAGATCTTTATCGGTCAGACCGCATAACAACATACGTTGTTCCCTTTGTCATCGGTATGTTACTTGCCCGAGATTCGATCGTCGGTATCCAATACCTAGTTCAATATCGTTACCGGCAAGTCTCTTTACTCGTTCCGTAATGCATCATCTCGCAACTAACTCATTAGTTGCAATGCTTGCAAGGCTTAAGTGATGTGCATTACTAAGAGGGCCCAGAGATACCTCTCCGACATTCGGAGTGACAAATCCTAATCTCGAAATACGCCAACCCAACAAGTACCTTTGGAGACACATGTAGAGCACCTTTATAATCACCCAGTTACGTTGTGACGTTTGGTAGCACACAAAGTGTTCCTCCGGTAAACGGGAGTTGCATAATCTCATAGTCATAGGAACATGTATAAGTCATGAAGAAAGCAATAGCAACATACTAAACGATCGGGTGCTAAGCTAACGGAATGGGTCATGTCAATCAGATCATTCAACTAATGATGTGATCCCGTTAATCAAATAACAACTCTTTGTCCATGGTTAGGAAACATAACCATCTTTGATTAACAAGCTAGTCAAGTAGAGGCATACTAGTGACACTCTGTTTGTCTATGTATTCACACATGTATTATGATTCCGGTTAATACAATTCTAGCATGAATAATAAACATTTATCACGAAATAAGGAAATAAATAATAACTTTATTATTGCCTCTAGGGCATATTTCCTTCACGGTGCCCCTTAGCAACCAGCTGAAGCAGCTGGTCGAGCTCCACAAGGTGGCCGAACAGGCCATGAAGGGCCTCATAGTTCGGCTGTGGCCCAAGGAGGCCATGCCTGGGAGCTACTTCGGCCTGGTGCGGCGGCTGGTGGATGCTTGTCCATGGGTTAAAGTCATCAAGCACTCCGCCTGCATTGAAGGTGCCCGTCGGGCCCTTGCCCGTGCAAAGGTGCACTGGGGCAAGATGGACGCTGAGAATCTTGTGACGGACGCACCACCGCCGGGCAAGGAGTATCGTACGCCTGAGATGTATTATAAGGGTGTCCTGAAGGGTGCCCGCATTATTGTGGGTGAGTGCTCCAAAGATGTAATATTTGAGTAGACTCGCATTTTGTTATCCTGTGCGCTGAAAACTTTGTTCATATGCGCTAAGCAACGCTTGTTAATTTAAAATATTACCTTCTGTGCGGCCGTTTATCAAATCTGAGAGATGGCAAGTCGTCGGCTTCAGCCCCCATGCCACGAGTGCTGGGGTGTTCGGGATAAACTTGAGCGCTCTTGTTCCCATTTTTGGGTCCATCTAAGGAGGCGCTCAACACAATGAACAAGGCAACCGGACTTATAGTGCTTGAACACTCTCACTTAGCCATAGAATTCTATAATTTTAAATTTCGGCGAAGCCCCTAGTGTTTGGAAGACCAAGTTCGGGGCGCTATCCACGCCTGGACCGGACGAAGCCGGTTCCTCGCTCTAAGCGGCATAAGTCTTTAGGGACTCGAAAAACCTCTCGAACAGCGACCAGCTCTCGCCTCATCATGACGGTCAGTTTTAGCTTTCTCCACTGAGGTGCTCGCCCAGCTCAACTGGGGCACAATCGCAGTGGTTCTCCCAGCGCTACCTTAGCCGATATAACGGAACATAAGGTACCAAAACATGGGAGCCGGGCAAACCCAACTATTGACCCAAGACATGATTCGGAGCCGATGCATATAATGCTATAAGTTCGGGGTGCCGCACTTGTGAAAGTGTTCGGACTTATCACACCATAATGTGGGGAACCTAAGCCCCTGGTGTATTTAGCCGTACCAAAGTGTACGGATGCAACATGTCATAAATGAACATATGTATAAGAAAGGAATGCAATTATAAGCAAAAAAGTGATGCATTGTTTATTCAAGAAGTACTGCCGTGAATGCAGAACGATACAAATAGTGCGGTAAGCAAGGGATGGGACTATTAAACATGTCCCCCTCCAGGGGTAGGTTGCGGAATGGTGTATAAAACAGTTTTAATGCTCGTAATAGAGACCACCTGGATACTCGTCGTAGCCTTTCTCCTTCCATGGCTATTGCATCGTGAGTTCGGCAGGTCTACTGCCGGACAGGGCCTCTGGTGAACGGAGTCCTGTTGATAAGAAAGAAAAAGGAAGAAAAGGATGACACACTTGGGAGCCCCTGGTGTGGTTAAGCCGCATTCTGGGCCTGTCGTGGTCGTGCCCCTCCCCCTATGCCCACAGTATCTCCAGAGCGTAATGATGTACGCGAAGTACTGGTCTTGCAATTTTGCGAGGGCTGGGGTTGGGACCGCACTGCTACGCGTGCTCGGGACGTGCCAGGTGGTCTTGTTGTGGGTTACTCCGGGCGCGTTTAGCAGTGTCCGGTCGCTTAACGGCCGCACTCGAGAATTGCCTTAAGAGGCTGCTCTGTACTTCTGCCGCGAGAGCCGCTGTGTGTTCCTCCGTTCGGAGGGAGCGTTCAGTGTTTCCGTTGACCGTGATGACTCCTCGAGGGCCTGGCATTTTGAGCTTGAGGTATGCGTAGTGCGGCACCGCGTTGAACTTTGCAAACGTGGTCCGTCCGAGCAGAGCATGATAGCCGCTGCGGAATGGAACTATGTCGAAGATTAACTCCTCGCTTCGGAAGTTATCCGGGGATCCGAAGACCACTTCCAGTGTAACTGAGCCTGTACAATTGGCCTCTACACCTGGTATGACGCCTTTGAAGGTCGTCTTTGTGGGTTTAATCCTTGAGGGGTCTATGCCCATCTTGTGCACTGTATCCCGATAAAGCAGGTTCAGGCTGCTGCCGCCGTCCATCAGGACTCTGGTGAGGTGAAATCCATCGACGATTGGGTCTAAAACCAATGCGGCGAATCCGCCGTGGCGGATGCTAGTGGGGTGGTCCCTTCGATCAAAAGTGATCGGGCAGGAGGACCATGGGTTGAACTTCAGGGCGACTGGCTCCATCGCGTATACGTCCGTGAGTGCACGCTTCCGCTCCCTCTTGGGTATGTGGGTTGCGTATATCATGTTCACCATCCGCACTTGTGGGGGGAAACCCTTCTGTCCTCTATTGTTCAGCGGTCGGGTCTCTTCCTCGTCATCGCTATGCAGCCCCTTGTCATTGTTTTCGGCAATTAGCTTGCCTGCCTGCTTGAATACCCAACAGTCCCTGTTGGTGTGATTAGCTAGCTTTTCGGGGGTGCCGTGTATCTAGCACGAGCGGTCGAGTATTCGGTCCAAATTGGACGGACCCGGAGTAGTTCTTTTGAATGGCTTTTTCCGCTGACCGGGTTTGGAGCCTCTGAATCCGGCATTGACTGTCGTATCCTCACTATTGTCGCCATTAATGCGGCGTTTGTGCTTATCGCGACGCGACCCGTCGTTGCGGTCCTTGGTATCCGGATTGCCAGAATTTTTGCTGAGGTTGTTGCTGCGGGCTAGCCAGCTGTCCTTTCCCGCGCAGAAGCGGGTCATGAGTGATGTGAGGGCTGCCATGGATTTTGGCTTTTCCTGTCCCAGGTGCCGGGCAAGCCACTCATCACGGATGTTATGTCTGAAGGCCGCGAGGGCCTCCGCATATGGACAGTCGACGATTTGATTTTTCTTAGTTAAGAACCGTGTCCAGAATTGTCTGGCCGATTCGTCTGGCTGCTGAATTATATGGCTTAGGTCGTCAGTGTCTGGTGGCCGCACATACGTGCCCTGGAAGTTATCAAGGAATGCGGCTTCCAGGTCCTCCCAACACCCAATTGATTCTGCTGGCAAGCTGTTAAGCCAATGCCGAGCTGGTCCTTTAAGCTTGAGTGGGAGGTATTTGATGGCGTGAAGATCATCACCGCGGGCCATGTGGATATGAAGGAGATAGTCTTTGATCCAAACCGCGGGGTCTGTTGTGCCATCATAGGATTCAATATTCACGGGTTTAAACCCTTCGGGGATCTGATGATCCATTACTTCATCTGTGAAGCATAGTGGGTGTGCGGCACCTCTGTATTGGGCTATATCACGACGTAGCTCAAACGAGCTTTGTCTACTGTGTTCGGCCCGGCTGGACTTGCTGTGTCCGGCGCAACGGTTGTCATCGCATATCATGGGGCGCCCACGCGATCCGTAGATCGATCTTGATTGTCTTGCCTTATCCTCCAATATGTCTCGCAAGTCCGGAGCGTTCCCCTGTGGCTTTGTGCTTTTCGAGCGATGCCGGGGTACGGTTTTAGTACAGGGTCTAGAGGCCTCTCTGTCACGGCCATGTGGTGGTCGGTCAACCGTATTGTGCGCTGGTGATGTAGGTTTATATGCCTCCTCCTCTAATCGGGGGAGCAGCTTGCGTTTGGGGTAGCTTTTGGAGGGGCGTCCGAGTTCATGCTCTTCGGCCGCAAGGACTTCAGTCCATCTATTGGCTAGCAGATCTTGATCAACTCTAAGTTGTTGCTGCTTTCTTGAGGCTGTTTGTCGTGGCCATAAGCCTGCGTTTAAAACGCTCTTGTTCGACGGGATCCTCAGGCACGACGAATTCGCCGTCGTCGAGGCTTGCCTCGTCTCCGGAGGGAGGCATGTAATTATCATCCTCTACCTCTTCGTCTGCCACTCTCTCAGGAGGGCTGGCTTCTCCGTCCTCCTGTGCTGAATCTTGCTGGAGGGGGTTGTCTTCGGCACTGTCTGGGGTGTTATTATCTCCGGTGCCGTAATCTCCATTCTTGCTATGGCGGGATTTAGAGCGGCGCCGCTGACGCCGGCGCTTAGGCTGTTTCTTGGAGGGATCTTCCCCCTCTGTTCCCTCGCCATTCCCATCCTTTGGGATATCCACCATGTATATGTCGTATGACGAGGTGGCTTTCCAGTGCCCAGTAGGCGCTGGTTCTTGGTCGTCTCCGGCATCGTCTACCGTCGATGTCTTTGGAGTCGAAGTCTAGCATGTCGGTAAGATCGTCGACAGTGGCTACTAAGTGGGTGGTGGGTGGGCTTTGAATTTCTTCGTCGTCCGCATCCCAACCGTCCTGACCGCGATCCGGCCAGGGCTCTCCTGATAATGAGAGATACTTTAGCGAATTCAGGATGTCGCCAAAAGGTGAGTGTTGAAATATGTCCGCAGCGGTGAACTCCATGATCGGCGCCCAACCGGATTCGATTGGAGGGGGCGCGGGAGGTTCGGAGTCTGGCGAGGAGTCCGGCACCTCGGAGTCACGAGCTTCGCAAGGGACAAGGTCGGTATTCGGCTCCATCACCGTAGAGGTAGCAGCCCCCGAGGCGGTGTCTAGCCACCCGTCCTCGATCTGCGCAGCCGGCTCCGAATTAAGGGTCGGAGCGGACTTGTGTGCGGCCTCCAGGGCACTGTCCGGCAGCAGAGCTAAATCATGCCCATCGTGACAGTGCGGCGCGCTCGGCTGTGGCTCGAATCCATCGAAGATCAAGTCTCTGCGGATGCAGCCGTGAAGTTCAGACTTCCAAATCTGACCTGACGGCCAGGGGCGTAGCTTTCAATCTGCTCCAGATGGCCAAGCGAATTGGCCCGCAGTGCAAAGCCGTCGAATACGAAGATCTGTCCGGGGAGAAAAGTCTCACCCTAGACTGCGTCGTTGTTGTTGATGATCGAAGGAGCCATCGAGCCTATCGGTGACGATACAGAGGAACTCTCAATGAAAGCACCAATGTCGGTGTCAAAATCGACGGATCTCGGGTAGGGGGTCCCAAACTGTGCGTCTAGGAGGATGGTAACAGGAGACAAGGGACACAATGTTTTTACCCAGGTTCGGGCCCTCTCGATGGAGGTAAAACCCTACTCCTGCTTGATTAATATTGATGATATGGGTAGTACAAGAGTAGATCTACCACGAGATCAAGGAGGCTAAACCCTAGAAGCTAGCCTATGGTATGATTGTTGTTTTGTCCTATGGACTAAACCCTCCGGTTTATATAGACACCGGAGAGGGCTAGGGTTACACAGAGTCGGTTACAATGGTAGGAGATCTACATATCTGTATCGCTAAGCTTGCCTTCCACGCCAAGGAAAGTCCCATCCGGACACGGGACGAAGTCTTCAATCTTGTATCTTCATAGTCTTGGAGTCCGGCCGATGATGATAGTTCGGCTATCCGGACACCCTCTAGTCCGGGACTCCCTCATCCACCATCCCACAAAGGTAAGGATTCCAAGGCGGTGCCTCCAAGAAGGTAACAACATAAATGTCGCCACCGCCCGCTCCAACGGAGCTGGGTTTTCACCCGAAATCACATGACAATTATGACAATAGATGGATGTAACTCCATGATGAGGCCTTCTGAAGGAAATATGCCCTAGAAGCAATAATAAAGTTGTTAGTTTATATTTCCTTATATCATGATAAATTTCTATTATTTATGCTAGAATTGTATTAACCGGAAACTTGATACATGTATGGATACATAGACAAAACACAGTGTCCCTAGTAAGCCTCTACTAGACTAGCTTGTTAATCAAAGATGGTTAAGTTTCCTAACCATAGACATGTGTTATCATTTGATGAACGAGATCTCATCATTAGGAGAATGATGTGATGGATGTGATGGACAAGACCCATCTGTTAGCTTAGCATATTGATTGTTCAGTTTTATTGCTACTGCTTTCTTCATGTCACATACATATTCCTCTGACTATGAGATTTTGCAACTCCCGGATACCGGAGGAATGCCTTGTGTGCTATCAAACGTCACAACGTAACTGAGTGTTTATAAAGATGCTCTACAGGTATCTCCGAAGGTGTTTGTTGGGTTGGCATATGATACGTCCATTTTGCATCATGCTTTTATATTGATATTTATTGCATTATGGGCTGTTATTACACATTATGTCACAACACTCATGCCTATTCTCTCTTATTTTGCAAGGTTTACATGAAGAGGGAGAATGCCGGCAGCTGGGATTCTGGGCTGGAAAAGGAGCAAATATTAGAGACCTATTCTGCACAACTCCAAAAGTCCTGAAACTCCACGAAAGTCATTTTTGGAATTAATAAATAATACTGAGCGGAAGAAATACCAAAGGGGTGCCACCCACCGCCCACGAGGGTGGGAGGCGCGCCGTACCCCCTGGGCACGCCCCCTGCCTCGTGGGCCCCCTGGCAGCCTTCCGGTGACCATCTTCTGCTATACGAAGTCTTTTACCCTGGAAAAAAAATCATAAGCAAGCTTTCAGGATGAAACTCCGCCGCCACGAGGCGAAACCTTGGCGGAACCAATCTAGGGCTCCGGCGGAGCTGTTCTGCCGGGGAAACTTCCCTCCGGGAGGGGGAAATCATCACCATCGTCATCACCAACAATCCTCTCATCGGGAGGGGGTCAATCTCCATTAACATCTTCATCAGCGCCATCTCCTCTCAAATCCTAGTTCGTCTCTTGTATCCAATCTTTGTACCAAATCCTCAGATTGGTACCTGTGGGTTGCTAGTAGTGTTGATTACTCCTTGTAGTTGATGCTAGTTGGTTTATTCGGTGGAAGATCATATGTTCATATCCTTAATGCATATTAATACCCCTCTAATTATGAACATGAATATGCTTTGTGAGTAGTTACGTTTGTTCATGAGGACATGGGTGAAGTCTTGCTATAAGTAGTCATGTGAATTTGGTATTCATTCAATATTTCGATGAGATGTATGTTGTCTCTCCTCTAATGGTGTTATGTGAACGTCGACTACATGCCACTTCACCATTGTATGGGCCTAGAGGAAGGCATTAGGAAGTAATAAGTAGATGATGGGTTGCTAGAGTGACAGAAGCTTAAACCCTAGTTTATGTGTTGCTTCGTAAGGGGCTGATTTGGATACATATGTTTCATGCTATGGTTAGGTTTACCTTAATACATCTTTTGTAGTTGCGGATGCTTGCAATAGGGGTTAATCATAAGTGGGATGCTTGTCCAAGAAAGGTAAGTACCCAAGCACCGGTCCACCCACATATCAAATTATCAAAGTAACGAACGTGAATCATATGAGCATGATGAAAACTAGCTTGACGATAATTCCCATGTGTCCTCGGGAGCGCTTTTCTCTATATAAGAACTTGTCCAGGCTTGTCCTTTGCTACAAAAAAGATTGGGCCATCTTGCTGCACCTTATTTACTTTCATTGCTTGTTACCCGTTACAAATTACTTTATCACAAAACTATCTGTTACCGATAATTTCAGTGCTTTCAGAGAATACCTTACTGAAAACCGCTTGTCATTTCCTTCTGCTCCTCGTTGGGTTCGACACTCTTACTTATCGAAAGGACTATGATAGACTCTTTTCTGGCGCCGTTGCCGGGGAGTGAAGCGCCTTTGGTGAGTGGAACTTGGTAAGGAAAAATTTATATAGTGTGCTGAAATTTACTGTCACTTGTTACTATGGAACATAATCCTTTGAGGGGCTTGTTCGGGGTATCTTCACCCCGACCAGTAGAGCAATGAGTTGCTCCTCAACCTACTGAACCTACTGAAAATGTTTACTTTGAAATTCCTTTGGGTATGGTAGAGAAACTGCTAGCTAATCCCTTTACAGGAGATGGAACATTGCATCCCGATTTACACCTAATCTATGTGGATGAAGTTTGTGGATTATTTAAGCTTGCAGGTATGCCCTATGATGTTATCAAGAAGAAGGTCTTCTCTTTATCTTTGAAGGGAGAGGCATTGACATGGTATAGGCTATGTGATGATATGGGATCATGGAACTACAACCGATTGAAATTGGAATTTCACCAGAAGTTTTATCCTGTGCATTTTGTTCATCGTGATCGTAATTATATTATATATAATTTTTGGCCCTACCAAGGAGAAAACATCACTCAAGCTTGTGGGAGGCTTAAGTCAATGTTATATTCATGCACCATTGACTAAGCCTCTTCCACGAGCAAAACATGATCAGCACCAAGACTCCATGGGTGTTAGAATCATTACTGTGTAATCTAGATTATTGACTCTAGTGCAAGTGGGAGACTGAAGGAAATATGCCCTAGAGGCAATAATAAAGTTATTATTTATTTCCTCATATCATGATAAATGTTTATTATTCATGCTAGAATTGTATTAACCAGAAACATAACACATGTGTGAATACATAGACAAACATAACGTCACTAGTATGCCTCTACTTGACTAGCTCATTAATCAAAGATGGTTATGTTTCCTAACCATAGACATGTGTTGTCATTTGATTAACGGGATCACATCATTAGGAGAATGACGTGATTGACATGACCCATTCCGTTAGCCTAGCACTTGATCGTTTAGTATATTGCTATTGCTTTCTTCATGACTTATACATGTTCCTGTAACTATGAGATTATGCAACTCCCGTTTACCGAAGGAACACTTTGGGTGCTACCAAATGTCACAACGTAACTGGGTGATTATAAAGGAGTACTACAGGTGTCTCCAAAGGTACATGTTGGGTTGGCGTATTTCGAGATTAGGTTTTGTCACTCCGATTGTCGGAGAGGTATCTCTGGGCCCTCTCGGTAATGCACATCACAATAAGCCTTGCAAGTAGTGTAGCTAATAAGTTAGTTACGGAATGATGCATTACGTAACGAGTAAAGAGACTTGCCGGTAACGAGATTGAACTAGGTATAGGATACCGACGATCGAATCTCGGGCAAGTAACATACCGATGACAAAGGGAACAATGTATGTTGTTATGCGGTTTGACCGATAAAGATCTTTGTAGAATATGTAGGAGCCAATATGAGCATCCAGGTTCCGCTATTGTTTATTGACCGAGAATAGTTCTAGGTCATGCCTACATAGTTCTCGAACCCGTAGGGTCCGCACGCTTAACGTTACGATGACAGTTTTATTATGAGTTTATAAGTTTTGATGTACCAAAGTTTGTTCGGAGTCCCGGATGTGATCACGGACATGACGAGGAGTCTCGAAATGGTCGAGGCATAAATATTGATATATTTGAAGCCTATGTTTGGACATCAGAAGTGTTCCGGGTGAAACCGGCATTTTACCGGAGTACCGGGAGGTTACCGGAACCCCCCGGTGACCTAATGGGCCTTATTGGGCCTAGTGGAGGAAGAGGAGAGGAGGCCTAGGGGCAGCCGCGCGCCCCTCCCCCCAAGTCCGAATTGGACAAGGAGGGGGGCGGCGACCTCCCCTTTCCTTTCCCCCCTCTCTTCCTCCCCCCAAGTCCTAATCCAACTAGGGAAAGGGGGGGGAGTCCTACTCCCGGTGGGAGTAGGACTCCTCCGGTGCGCCTCCTCCTAGGGCTGGCCGCACCCCCCCTTGCTCCTTTATATACGGGGGCAGGGGGGCACCCTAGAACACACAAGTTGATCTTCAAGATCGTTCCTTAGCCGTGTGCGGTGCCCCCTCCACCATATTCCACCTCGGTCATATCGTCGCGGAGTTTAGGCGGAGCCCTGCGCATGTAGAACATCATCATCGTCACCACGCCGTCGTGCTGACGGAACTCATCCCCGACACTTTGCTGGATCGGAGTCCGGGGATCGTCATCGAGCTGAACGTGTGCTGAACTCGGAGGTGCCGTCCGTTCGGTACTTGGATCGGTCGGATCGTGAAGACGCACGACTACATCAACCGCGTTGTCATAACGCTTCCGCTTACGGTCTACGAGGGTACATGGACAATACTCTCCCCTCTCGTTGCTATGCATCACCATGATCTGCGTGTGCGTAGGAATTTTTTTGAAATTACTACGTTCCCCAACAGTGGTATCAGAGCTTGGTTTTATGCGTAGACGTCATATGCACGAGTAGAACACAAGTGAGTTGTGGGCGATACAAGTCATATTGCTTACCAGCATGTCATACTTTGGCTCAGCGGTATTGTGAGATGAAGCGGCCCAGACCGACATTACGCGTACGCTTACGCGAGACTGGTTTCACCGTTACGAGCAGTCGTGCTTAAAGGTGACTGGCGGGTGTCTGTCTCTCTCACTTTAGCTGAATCGAGTGTGGCTACGCCCGGTCCTTGCGAAGGTTAAAACAACACTAACTTGACGAACTATCGTTGTGGTTTTGATGCGTAGGTAAGAACGGTTCTTGCTCAGCCCGTAGCAGCCACGTAAAATTTGCAACAACAAAGTAGAGGACGTCTAACTTGTTTTTGCAGGGCATGTTGTGATGTGATATGGTCAAAGACGTGATGCTATATTTTATTGTATGAGATGATCATGTTTTGTAACCGAAGTTATCGGCAACTGGCAGGAGCCATATGGTTGTCGCTTTATTGTATGAAATGCAAACGCCCTGTAATTGCTTTACTTTATCACTAAGCGGTAGCGATAGTCGTAGAAGCAATAGATGGCGTAATGACAATGATGCTACGATGGAGATCAAGGTGTCGCGCCGGTGACGATGGTGATCACGACAGTGCTTCGGAGATGGAGATCACAAGCACAAGATGATGATGGCCATATCATATCACTTATATTGATTGCATGTGATGTTTATCCTTTATGCATCTTATCTTGCTTTGATTGACGATAGCATTTTAAGATGATCTCTCACTAAATTATCAAGAAGTGTTCTCCCTGAGTATGCACCGTTGCAAAAGTTCTTCGTGCTGAGACACCACGTGATGATAGGGTGTGATGGGCTCTACGTTCAAATACAACGGGTACAAAACAGTTGCACACGCGGAATACTCACGAGACTAGCATATAACAGATATGGCCTCGGAACACGGAGACCGAAAGGTCGAGCGTGAATCATATAGTAGATATGATCAACATATTGATGTTCACCGTTGAAACTACTCCATCTCACGTGACGATCGGACATGGTGTAGTTGATATGGATCATGCAATCACTTAGAAGATTAGAGGGATGTCTATCTAAGTGGGAGTTCTTAAGTAATATGATTAATTGAACTTAAATTTATCATGAACTTAGTACCTGATAGTATTTTGCTTGTCTATGTTTGTTGTAGATAGATGGCTCGTGTTGTTGTTCTATTGAATTTTAATGCGTTCCTTGAGAAAGCAAAGTTGAAAGATGATGGTAGCAATTACACGGACTAGGTCCGTAACCTGAGGATTATCCTCATTGCTGCACAGAAGAATTACGTCCTGGAAGCACCGCTGGGTGCCAGGCCTGCTGCTGATGCAACTGACGACATTAAGAACGTCTGGCAGAGCAAAGCTGATGACTACTCGATAGTTCAGTGTGCCATGCTTTACGGCTTAGAACCGGGTCTTCAACGACGTTTTGAACTTCATGGAGCATATGAGATGTTCCAGGAGTTGAAGTTAATATTTCAAGCAAATGCCCGGATTGAGAGATATGAAGTCTCCAATAAGTTCTATAGCTGCAAGATGAAGGAGAACAGTTCTGTCAGTGAACACATACTCAAAATGTCTGGGTATAATAATCACTTGATTCAACTAGGAGTTAATCTTCCTGATGATAGTGTCATTGACAGAATTCTTCAATCACTGCCACCAAGCTACAAGAGCTTTGTGATGAACTATAATATGCAAGGGATGGACCAGACTATTCCCGAGCTCTTCGCAATGCTAAAAGCCGCGGAGGTAGAAATCAAGAAGGGGCATCAAGTGTTGATGGTCAACAAGACCACCAATTTCAAGAAAAAGGGCAAAGGGAAGAAGAAGGGGAACTTCAAGAAGAACAGCAAACAAGTTGCCGCTCAAGAGAAGAAACCCAAATTTGGACCTAAGCCTGAAACTGAGTGCTTCTACTACAAGCAGATTGGACACTGGAAGCGGAACTGCCCCAAGTATTTGGCGGATAAGAAGGTTGGAAAAGTGAACAAAGGTATATGTGATATACATGTTATTGATGTGTACCTTACTAATGCTCGGAGTAGTACCTGGGTATTTGATACTGGTTCTGTTGCTAATATTTGCAACTCGAAACAGGGACTACGGATTAAGCGAAGATTGGCTAAGGACGAGGTGACTATGCGTGGGAAATGGTTCCAAAGTCGATGTGATCGCGGTCGGCACGCTACCTCTACATCTACCATCGGGATTAGTTTTAGACCTAAATAATTGTTATTTGGTGCCAGCGTTGAGCATTAACATTATATCTGGATCTTGTTTGATGCGAGATGGTTATTCATTTAAGTCAGAGAATAATGGTTGTTCTATTTATATGAGTAATATCTTTTATGGTCATGCACCCTTGAAGAGTGGTCTATTTTTATTGAATCTCGATAGTAGTGATACACATATTCATAGTGTTGAAGCCAAAAGATGCAGAGTTGATAATGATAGTGCAACTTATTTGTGGCACTGCCGTTTAGGTCATATTGGTGTAAAGCGCATGAAGAAACTCCATACTGATGGGCTTTTGGAATCACTTGATTATGAATCACTTGGTACTTGCGAACCGTGCCTCATGGGCAAGATGACTAAAACGCCGTTCTCCGGAACAATGGAGCGAGCAACTGATTTGTTGGAAATCATACATACTGATGTTTGTGGTCCAATGAATGTTGAGGCTCGCAGCGGGTATCGTTATTTTCTCACCTTCACAGATGATTTGAGCAGATATGGGTATATCTACTTAATGAAACACAAGTCTGAAACATTTGAAAAGTTCAAAGAATTTCAGAGTGAAGTGGAAAATCATCGTAACAAGAAAATAAAATTTCTACGATCTGATCGTGGAGGAGAATATTTGAGTTACGAGTTTGGTTTACATTTGAAACAATGCGGAATAGTTTTGCAACTCACGCCACCCGGAACACCAC
This sequence comes from Triticum timopheevii, assembly GCA_963921465.1. Lineage (NCBI taxonomy): Eukaryota > Viridiplantae > Streptophyta > Magnoliopsida > Poales > Poaceae > Triticum > Triticum timopheevii. Next base: position 449,476,278 of record OY997272.1, on the reverse strand, counting down.
AACGAAATGGTGTGTCCGAACGTCGTAATCGTACTTACTAGATATGGTGCGATCTATGATGTCTCTTACTGATTTACTGCTATCATTTTGGGGTTATGCTTTAGAGACAACCGCATTCACGTTAAATAGGGCACCATAAAAATCCGTTGAGACGACGCCTCATGAACTGTGGTTTGGCAAGAAACCAAAGTTGTCGTTTCTTAAAGTTTGGGGTTGCGATGCTTATGTGAAGAAACTTCAACCAGATAAGCTCAAACCCAAATCGGAGAAATGTGTCTTCATAGGGTACCCAAAAGAAACTGTTGGGTACACCTTCTATCACAGATCTGAGGGCAAGATTTTTGTTGCTAAATTCGGATCCTTTCTAGAGAAGGAGTTTCTCTTGAAAGAAGTGAGTGGAAGGAAAGTAGAACTTGATGAGGTAACTGTACCTGCTCCCTTATTGGAGAGTAGTTCATCACAAGAACCGGTTCCTGTGACAAGTACACCAATTAGTGAGGAAGCTAATGATATTGATCTTGAAACTTCAGGTCAAGTTTCTACTGAACCTCGTAGGTCTACCAGAGTAAGATCCGCACCAGAGTGGTACGGTAATCCTATTCTGGAAGTCATGTTAATTGACCATGATGAACCTATGAACTATGAGGAAGCGATGATGAGCCCAGATTCCGCAAAATGGCTAGAGGCCATGAAATCTGAGATGGGATCCATGTATGAGAACAAAGTATGGACTTTGGTTGACTTGCCCGATGATCGGCAAGCCATTGAGAATAAATGGATCTCCAAGAAGAAGACTGGCGCTGATGGTAATGTAACTGTCTATAAAGCTCGACTTGTTGCAAAAGGTTTTCGACAAGTTCAAGGGGTTGACTACGATGAGACTTTCTCACCCGTAGCGATGCTTAAACCTGTCCGAATCATGTTAGCAATTGCCGCATTTTATGATTATGAAATTTGGCAAATGGATGTCAAAACTGCATTCTTGAATGGATTTCTGGAAGAAGAGTTGTATATGATGCAACCAGAAGGTTTTCTTGATCCAAAAGGTGCTAACAAAGTGTGCAAGCTCCAGCGATCCATTTATGGACTGGTGCAAGCATCTCGGAATTGGAATAAACACTTTGATAGTGTGATCAAAGCATATGGTTTTATACAGACTTTTGGAGAAGCCTGTATTTACAAGAAAGTGAGTGGGAGCTCTGTAGCATTTCTGATATTATATGTAGATGACATATTATTAATTGGAAATGATATAGAATTTCTAGACAGCATAAGGGATACTTGAATAAAAAAATTTATATGAAAGACCTCAGTGAAGCTGCTTATATATTGGGCATCAAGATTTATAGAGATAGATCCAGACGCTTAATAGGACTTTCACAAAGCACATACCTTGATAAAGTTTTGAAAAAGTTCAAAATGGATCAGGCAAATAAAGGGTTCTTGCCCGTGCTACAAGGTGTGAAGTTGAGTCAAACTCAATGCCCGACCACAGCAGAAGATAGAGAGAAAATGAAAGATGTTCCCTATGCTTCAGCCATAGGCTCTATCATGTATGCAATGCTGTGTACCAGACCTGACGTGTGCTTAGCAATAAGCTTGGCAGGAAGGTACCAAAGTAATCCAGGAGTGGATCACTGGACAGCGGTCAAGAACATCCTAAAATACCTGAAAAGTACTAAGGATATGTTTCTCGTATATGGAGGTGACAAAGAGCTAGTCGTAAATGGTTACGTCGATGTAAGCTTTGACACTGATCAGGATGATTCTAAATCGCAAATCGGATACGTGTTTTTATTAAACGGTGGAGTTGTAAGTTGGTGCAGTTCTAAACAAAGCATTGTGGCGGGATCTACATGTGAAGCGGAGTACATAGCTGCTTCGGAAGCAGCAAATGAAGGAGTCTGGATCAAGGAGTTCATTTCTGATCTAGGTGTCATACCTAGTGCATCGGGACCAATGAAGATCTTCTGTGACAATACTGGTGCAATTGCCTTGGCAAAGGAATCTAGATTTCACAAGAGGACCAAGCACATCAAGAGATGCTTCAATTCCATCCGGGACCAAGTCCAGGTGGGAGACATAGAGATTTGCAAGATACATACGGATCTGAATGTTGCAGACCCATTGACTAAGCCTCTTCCACGAGCAAAACATGATCAGCACCAAGACTCCATGGGTGTTAGAATCATTACTGTGTAATCTAGATTATTGACTCTAGTGCAAGTGGGAGACTGAAGGAAATATGCCCTAGAGGCAATAATAAAGTTATTATTTATTTCCTCATATCATGATAAATGTTTATTATTCATGCTAGAATTGTATTAACCGGAAACATAATACATGTGTGAATACATAGACAAACATAACATCACTAGTATGCCTCTACTTGACTAGCTCATTAATCAAAGATGGTTATGTTTCCTAACCATAGACATGTGTTGTCATTTGATTAACGGGATCACATCATTAGGAGAATGACGTGATTGACATGACCCATTCCATTAGCCTAGCACTTGATCGTTTAGTATATTGCTATTGCTTTCTTCATGACTTATACATGTTCCTGTAACTATGAGATTATGCAACTCCCATTTACCGGAGGAACACTTTGGGTGCTACCAAACGTTACAACATAACTGGGTGATTATAAAGGAGTACTACAGGTGTCTCCAAAGGTACATGTTGGGTTGGCGTATTTCGAGATTAGGTTTTGTCACTCCAATTGTCGGAGAGGTATCTCTGGGCCCTCTCGGTAATGCACATCACAATAAGTCTTGCAAGCAATGTAGCTAATAAGTTAGTTACGGAATGATGCATTATGTAATGAGTAAAGAGACTTGCCGGTAACAAGATTGAACTAGGTATTGGATACCGACGATCGAATCTCGGGCAAGTAACATACCGATGACAAAGGGAACAACTATGTTGTTATTCGGTTTGACTGATAAAGATCTTCATAGATATGTAGGAGCCAATATGAGCATCCAGGTTCCGCTATTGGTTATTGACCGAGAATAGTTCTAGGTCATGTCTACATAGTTCTCGAACCCGTAGGGTCCGCACGCTTAACGTTACGATGACAGTTTTATTATGAGTTTATAAGTTTTGATGTACCGAAGTTTGTTCAGAGTCCCGGATGTGATCATGGACATGACGAGGAGTCTCGAAATGGTTGAGACATAAAGATTGATATATTTGAAGCCTATGTTTGGACATTGGAAGTGTTCCGGGTGAAATCGGCATTTTACCGGAGTACCGGGAGGTTATCGGAACCCCCCGGTGACCTAATGGGCCTTATTGGGCCTAGTGGAGGAAGAGGAGAGGAGGCCTTGGGGCAGCCACGCGCCCCTTCCCCCAAGTCCGAATTGGACAAGGAGGGGGGGCGGCGCCCCCCCTTTCCTTTCCCCCTCTCTTCCTTCCCCCCAAGTCCTAATCCAACTAGGGAAAGGGGGGAGTCCTACTCCCGGTGGGAGTAGGACTCCTCCGGCGCGCCTCCTCCTAGGGCCGGCCGCACCCCCTTGCTCCTTTATATACGGGGGAAGGGGGCACCCTAGAACACACAAGTTGATCTTCAAGATCATTCCTTAGCCGTGTGCGGTGCCCCCCTCCACCATATTCCACCTCGGTCATATCGTCGCGGAGTTTAGGCGAAGCCCTGCGCCGGTAGAACATCATCATCGTCACCACGCCGTCGTGCTGATGGAACTCATCCCCAACACTTTGCTGGATCGGAGTCTGGGGATCGTCATCGAGCTGAACGTGTGCTGAACTCGGAGGTGCCATCCGTTCGCTACTTGGATCGGTCGGATCGTGAAGACGTACGACTACATCAACCGCGTTGTCATAACGCTTCCGCTTACGGTCTACGAGGGTACATGTACAATACTCCCCCCTCTTGTTGCTATGCATCACCATGATCTGCGTGTGCGTAGGAATTGTTTTGGAATTACTACGTTCCCCAACACTCAAGACCTTCAATGTGAAGCCGAAGATGATTGAGGGGTGACATGCGGAGTGCGGAGGTGCTGTAAGAAGCAGGAACACTGACGCCCCGTGGCCAGAGGGCTTCTTCCCGGAGGTGTCCGATCTATGGCAGCGGAGGTGGTTTTACGTCACGGCTCCCAGAATCCCAAAGTGGGTGGTTGCCCCCGACTTCCGTTCGGGCCCTCCACCTCAACTAGCGTCATGGGCCAATGTGGGACTGGATTGGGGGCCTGCTAATGATGTACCAACATTGGAGAGCCACATTCGGAAGCTTCTTGAGTGGGACATTAGCCTTGTCAGTGTAATTCAGGTAATGCTAGTCCGACGGATCTTGCCGTGCAAACGCTGGCCTCTCTGGATGTGGGAATTCAATCCGGAAGGTCCGCGGACTATTCAGCACTTCTTCGGCATGACGCTCGAAGGGATGAGTAAGTTATTCTTCGGACCACAAGTAAAGTGTCCGGACACCACTGAGGATGCGGGCCTGAGCTGCAACCGCCCAGATACCTGAGTAAGTGACCCATAAACCGAACACTTCGTTTATATTTATCATAACATTATTCTGAAAACCATCCGCGGCCAGGAATGGCTCAGCAAAGCGGAGAGAATTAGGTGTCCGGCGCCACTTCCCAAAGGCTCATCTAGTCCTGCCATAGCCAAGATGCTTAGTCTTGTGCTAAGTCAAGTGCCTTCGGGGAAAGACGAAGGGAAGAACAGAGAAGCAGAACTTCACACATTGCACATCCAAACCGGGGGAATTGCTACCTCCACAAAGGAGGATAGTCGGGGAGGGGAATCTAAGGTCTCCTCCCCTCGCGGGAAGAAAAGGGCCGCCTCCGAAGACTTGGATACGGAGGTGCCCAAACAAGGGAAGAAAAGTTCACCAGGGGGCCCTGCCCCGAAGGGCGTCCTCACCGCGCCATGCCCGCAAACGGGCTAGCCCTCAGCCGAGCTGTAAGTTAATCGTAAATATAAAGCTACTGCTTCCTCCTCCGAGAATAATAACTAGGATCCATTCTTTGCAGTCCGGCTAGCAGCTCTTCTCGACAGAGTTCGTCTTCGGGGGATCTCCTTCCGGAGATGGTGGAGAGTGAAATCCCACCAACCTCTCCGCCTCATGGGGCAGGCGACCCCGAGGTGTCGTCACGGAGGAGTCCAGATTTGTCGAGGCCAGAAGCTAGTACTTCGGCCGCCCTGATCCCGGAGCATTCGGCTCCCACGGGGGGTGTCGGTGTCAAAACCGGCGGATCTCGGGTAGGGGGTCCCGAACTGTGCATCTAGGCGGATGGTAACAGGAGACGAGGGACACGATGTTTTACCCAGGTTAGGGCCCTCTCGATGGAGGTAAAACCCTACGTCCTGCTTGATTAATATTGATGATATGGGTAGTACAAGAGTGGATCTACCACGAGATCAAGGAGGCTAAACCCTAAAGCTAGCCTATGGTATGATTGTTGTAATGTATGTTGTGTCCTACGGACTAAAGCCCTCCGGTTTATATAGACACCGGAGGTGGCTAGGGTTACACAGAGTCGGTTACAATGGTAGGAGATCTACATATCCGTATCGCCAAGCTTGCCTTCCACGCCAAAGAAAGTCCCATCCGGACACGGGACGGAGTCTTCAATCTTGTATCTTCGTAGTCTGGGAGTCCGGCGGATGATGATAGTCCGGCTGTCTGGACACCCCCTAGTCCAGGACTCCCTCAGTAGCCCCTGAACCAGGCTTCAATGACGATAAGTCCGGCGCGCATAATGTTCGGCATTGCAAGGCGGGTTCCTCCCTTGAATAATCCAGAGAAGATCATGATCACCAGGATAGTGTCCGGCTCTGCAAAATAAATTCCACATTCCAACGTAGAGAGTATAATGCACATAAATCCAATCTGCTGACGTTTTATGCGGCATGACATCACACCGCTTCCAAGCCTTTATTTGAATCGTTTTTTATTATACCACCTCAGCACGTTTAGCGAAGCGGTTTCCTTGGCACGTCTTGTCGAAGTAGAGATCGTGTTCCCCTTATTCTGGGATTCTCATCAATACGTGTGTGGGTAACCCAACCGTGCCCGTCGCCACGCCTCCTCTATCGAAGGTGAATCCCTAATGGTCACGGAGACGACTCTTGGTATTTTTCCCCTTTGTAAGAGGACCAAGGCTCATTTCTTTTCTTCAATCTCGCATCGAATCTCCTCCTTGCTCCTAGTTCCAACACCCAGAGCCCCAGATTTGAGCGCTTCGGATTCTCAACCATGTTCGGCTCCGACCTCCAGGGTCGGTGGATGCCCTCCTCCGTCACGGAGGAGGACGTGTTAAAGCTGCGTGAGGCCAAGTACCTGTCCTACGAGATTTCGCACAGGTTGCCTGCCCAAGGGCAGGCCGTGCCCGCTCCTGATCCCGGTGAGTAAGTTGTCTTCGTATCCCACCTCCGTCGGGGTTTAGGCTTCCCGACAGACCCCTTCGTGAGAGGGCTCATGTTCTACTACGGGCTGGATTTTCACGACTTGGCTCCGGAGTCCGTCCTCCAAATCTCCGCATTCATTATCGTCTGCGAAGCCTTCCTCCGCGTCACTCCCCACTTCGGCCTGTGGCTGAAGACCTTTAATGTGGAGCCGAAGATGATCGGGGGGCGTCAAGCGGAGTGCGGCGGGGCGGCCATAAGCAGAAGGGCCGATGCCCCGTGGCCCGAGGGTTCCTTCCAAGAGGAACTCGGACTGTGGCAGCAGGAGTGGTTCTATATCATTGCTTCGAAGGGCAGCAAGCAAAAGCCGCCGCCTTCATTCCGCCCGGGACCTCCACGCCGACTGATGTCGTGGGTCAACCAAGGGCTCAATTGGGGGCCGTCCGAAGACGTGCCCTCATTGCAGGGCCGGATTCGAGACCTCCAGGCGAGGGAGATCAATCTGGTCGTGGTGATGCAGGTTATGCTAATCAGGCGTCTTCTGCCCTGCAAACGCCGTCCTCTCCGTCTATGGGAGTTCAATCCGGAGGGACCTCGAATTCTCCAACACTTCATGGGTGCGACACCCGTGGAGATGTACAAGTTGTTCTTCGGACCGCAGGCAGCGTGTCCGGAATTGACCGAGGACGCAAGCCTAAGCTGCAATCGCCCGGATACTCAGGTAAATAGCTCAGAGTCCGGACGTTCTGTTTATCTGATTTTCTAGAGTTCGCCTCCTGACCCATTACTCTTCATCAGGAGTGGGTAGCGCGATCGAAGCTGATAAGGTGTCCGGCTCCCCTCCCAGAGACCGCACTGGAGCCCGTGCTGGTCAGAATGTTGGAGGTCGCACCCGTAGAAGGGAGCGATGGGGAAAATAGAGGAGCTATGATTTCGCCCATAGGGGCGTCTGAAGAGGGGGGATCAAAAAACCCTCCTTCCAGGGGGAGAAGAGGACCGCCTCTGAAGATCCGGAGGCCAAAGCCCCTAAACGTGGGAAGAGATCTCCACTGGGGGGTCTGGCGTCCGGGGAGAACCCGGACGTACAATCATCTCTAAAGGATCAGCCCTCCAGCGAGCCGTGAGTAGGAAAAGGGGAGTTCATTAGTAAGAAAATACCTTCATTTGTGCTTCTGTGGATAACCGAAATTTTTATCTTGTAGTTCGGATTTGCAGCCTTCTCAGATGAGTTCGTCTTCGGGAGATCTTCTTCCGGAGATGATGGAGAGCGAAACGCCTCCATCTGCTGCGCCGTCAGATAGGGCAGACGAGCCTGAAGTATCGTCACGGAGGGTATCCCAGAGTCCGGAGGGGCCGGAGAGTTCGGCGCCCACTAGTATCCGGCCGGGAGAACTGAAGAATCTGCTTGAGAGGGCGTCCATCTCAGAAGATCACCGTGCTTTGATGCGTATGGTGATTGGACGGATTTCGTCCACCGAGAGCAGATTGCGTAATGCCGCTAGGAGTTTGCTGGCAGGATTTGAGGTACGCAAGAATGATGCACCTTTTTTGACAGTTTTGCACATAAAAGTGCGCCCTGTATAGATAGTAGCCCCTGAGACTCGGTAGGTTGTCGAAAGCGACAACGTGCCGAGGATCAAAATCGTAAGTAATGAGTGTCGCCGTTCCTCAGGTGGAGGATAGTCCGAGGGCTAGCCGGACTAGTGGAGTTGCCGAGTTAATGCGGCAACTTGACGTGGCGGATGCGGACATCACACTTGTCAACCGGCGACTTGACGAGTCGCAAGGTAAATGAGTTCTCCACAGTCGCTTTATTTAAGGGGGTCAAAGCCCTCCTCTGATAAATTATATGTTGTGATACAGACGGTGCTGCTGCTGTGGAGAGCCTTCGGGCCGAACTTGCTCAAGCTAAGGAGCAAGCCCGAAGGAGTGATGCGGCTGCCTCGAGGGCGGCCGAGGAGTTGAAAGCTGAAAAGGCTGCACACTGCCTAAGCAGGGAAAAGATGGCCGAATTGGCCGTGAAATTAAAAGATGCTGCCGACCGCAACGAGGCTCTTGAAAAGGAGCGCTTATCGGAGCGGGAAGACCTGGGGAAGGCCACCGCCAAGGCCAAGGATGCCCGTTCTGCAATGCAGGCTGTGAAGGAGGAGCTGCGCCAGGCCGGAGATATTGTGGCTTGCAAGCCTTTTCTGTTGCGTCACCGGTTTACGGATCAAAGGTATGCTCAACTTGGCCAGCTGTGGGGTCCGGAGGATCCGTATATGGACTTAGCGGCAAGTGCGGCTGATGCCGTTGAGCACTTTCGGAGCCAGAAGGATCACAAGACGGAAGAGCTATTTTGGTCTCAATTCCATAGTACGGATCATTCACTTCCGTTGACCGATCGGTTGGCCGAATGGGCCGAGCTAAATAGATTGTCCGGACTTGCCATGACTGACATCGTGGCTCATGTCTGGCCAGAGAGGCCCAGGACGACGAGCTATTTCGGCTTATTGCAGCAATTTCTTGGAGCGGTGCCGCATATCCAGGAGATGAAGCGGTCGGCCTGCATCGAAGGCGCGCGGATGGCTCTTGCCCGTGTGAAGACACATTGGACAGAGATGGATGCCACCGCTATTGCCGCCCAGGGTTCGGACGAAAGCCGGTTACCCGCCGAGCACTATTTTGGGGAAGTTATGCGTGGCGCTCGTGTAATAGAGTCGCAGTGCTCAAAAAATGTCACGTTCAAATGAACGTTTTAGCTTGTAAAACGATGATTATGCTATAACTACTTTTTATACTTGTGCGTCCCAAGTAGTAAAATATCTCCTATGCGGCCATTTACGTATACATTTGTATAACCTGAAAGATTGCAGTCTTCGGCTTCAGCCCCCACGCACAAGGTGCGGGGGTGTTCGCAAAAATAGCGCGTTTTCACACTTAATCCGACGTCTCGGTCCTGTTAAGGAGGTGGTAGCGTAGCAAACGAGGCAATCCGGACTATAATGCTTTATCACTTTCACTTAGCCAGTGGAGTTCGAGGGTGGGGCTACGATACAGCCCCTTGGGGCACTGCACTTCTCCGAGTTCGGGGAGCGTGTGTGCCTGACCGGGAAACGGTCCTTCGTCAAAGCGGGGAATTCTAAACATTCCGGTAGTCGATCGAGTGGTTGACCAGTCTCTCACTATATCATGACAGTCAGTTTTCGGCTTTCTCTACTGAGGTGCTCACCCAGCCGGACTGGGGCACAATCGCAGTAGTTCTCCTGGTGCCGCGTTAGCCGATGATACGGAACGTAAGGCAGCAAAACACAGGAGCCGGGCAAACCTTACATTTGACCAAAGACATGATTCGGAGCTGATGCATATAATGCCTAACTCGAGACGCCGAACACTCCCTAAGGTGTTCGGTCTTTATAATAATGGGCAGAACAATGCCCTAAGCCCCTAGTGTCCAGGTACGGGCATGGTCCTCTGACGCAGCCGATGCCAAAACGTCAGGCTCCGCTTTGGTTATAGGAAGAAACCAAGGAAGAATAACAACAAGAGACAGTAAAAAAGGTTTACGCAGGGTCTTAATCTGAAAAGAATCCTCGCAATGGGTCCCTACTGCACGTCTGCGCCTGTGTCTCCGTTGTGCCGTTATCCTGGACGGGTGTGCACGTTGTTCATCTGTAAAAAGAGAGGAACTTAGTTTGAAAACAACTCGTGCGAAAAAGGTATATGTGAAATAAGAAATATAAATAAGTAAAGCGGGGTCTGTATGAACTCGCGGTTGTTTGTGTGCGCAGCCCCTTGTGAAGGGGTGTGCGGCTAGGGAGCCCCTAGCCTACTTATGCCGGACTCGTCTATCCTTGTCCGGGGTCTTTAAGTGACCCTCGCACTGAAATGATGCCACGTGGACCGGGCATCTTGAGTGTAAGAGACGCGTAATGTGGTATGGCATTGAAACGGACAAAAGCCTCTCGTCCCAAGAGTGCTTGATATCCACTTTTAAATGGGACGATATGAAAGATTAGTTTTTCGCGTCGAAAGTTGTTCGGTGATCCGAACACAACTTCTAGTAATAGGGAGCCTGTGCACTTGGCGTAAGGGCCTGGCGTCACTCCTTTGAAGGAAGTGCGGCTGTGTCGAATTTTAGTAGGGTCTATCCCCATCTTGCGGATTGTGTTTGAATACAGTGGGTTTAAGTCGCTGCCTCCGTCCATCAGGACTTTAGTAAATTGTAGTCCGTCGATTATAGGATCCAATATCAGGGCAGTCCGTCATGTGTTTCGAACGCTTCTGGAATAATCCAGGTGGTCGAAAGTGATTGGTTTTGATATCCAATCTCTATGGTCTGCTGGGCTGGACCGTGCGAGGCTCTTTTTAGTGGGTGCCGCACTATTTTTCCGTATTATCACATGAAGTGAGTTTACTGCTTTGACCTCTTGTGGGAAAGTCTTTTGCTTTCCGGTGCTCTGCTGGTGGGGTTTATCGTCTTCGCTTGATGCGTCGAGCCCCTTGTGTTCGGTGTTTAGTCGATCGGACTGTTTGAAAACCCAACAATCTCGATGGGTGTGGTTTGCAGGCCTTCCGGGGGTACTCTGGATTTGACATATCCGACCCAAAATCTTGTTTAAGTTGGATAGCTCGTCGCTGTCATCCTTAAGAGGCGGTGTTTTGTTGTTTGGCCGCGAGCTTTTGAATCCGGCGTTGACTGCCGTGCTCTTTGGGCTTTTCTCTTTATTCCGGCGCTGCTCTTTTCTGCGCCGTGATTTTCCGTTTCCATCTCTTATCTCGGATGTACTTGGGTTGCTGGTGCTGCATCTTGCTAGCCAGCTATCCTCTCTCGCACAGAAGCGGGTCATGAGGCTTGTTAGCGCGGACATTGTCCTCGGTTTCTCTTGGCGGAGGTGTCTGGCAAGCCATTCGTCTCGGACATTGTGTTTAAAAGCTGCTAAGGCTTCGGCGTCCGGACAGTCGACTATTTGGTTCTTTTTGGTGAGGAACCTGTTCCAGAATTTGCGCGCTGACTCTCCGGGCTGTTGAGTTATATGGCTTAGATCATCTGCATCCGGAGGGCGGACATAAGTCCCTTGAAAATTTGCTCTAAACGCGTCCTCGAGCTCTTCCAACTTCCAACAGTGTTTTCTGGGAGGCTTTTAAGCCAATGACGGGCTGGTCCTTTGAGCTTGAGGGGTAGGTATTTTATGGCGTGGAGATCATCTCCTCTGGCCATGTGTGTGTGTAGTATATAATCTTCTATCCAGACTCCAGGGTCTGTTGTTCCATCGTAGGCCTCTATGTTTATGGGTTTAAATCTTGCTGGGAATTCATGGTCCAGCACCTCATTGGTGAAACATAGTGGGTGTGCGGCGCCCCTGTATTTGGGTGTGCCACTATCTTCAGACACTTGACGTGTTGCATTGCTTCCTGGGGCCTTCTTCTTTGGCCCGTAAATGGACCTGACTGGGCCGTCTATCTTTCCATGTTCATTAGTCGGTTTATATGCGGCGCCGCTTTTAAAATTTGGCCTATCATCTGGCCGTCTATCCAACCAGGCAGCCTTTTTATTTTTTGACTGTGGGGGCTCTATGGCCTCCTCGTCAAATTCTGGTAGCAGCTTGCGCTTCGGGTAGCTCTTTGATTGGTGGCCATTGCCGTATTTATCCGCGGTTTTGAGCACTTTGCTCCACCTCATTCTGAGTGTGTCTTCCGCTGTTTTGAGGTTCCGTTTTTCCTTCTTCAAGCTTCTTGCAGTGTTGACGAGTCTTTTCTGAAGGTTTTTACTCTCCGGCGGCGTGTCCGGCATGAGATCGTCCGGACTGTCGTTTTCGCTGGGCCTGGACTGATTATCTGACTCGTCCTGTTCGGACGGTTGCTTATCTGCATGTTCATCATCCACTTGTGTGACCTGCTGTATTGCGGGGTCCTTAGGAGCGTTGTTGTTGTCGAGGCGGGACTTAGGGCGGCGTCTGCGCCGCTGTTTTGGTTGTTTGTCGGCGGGGTTATCTTTTGCCGCGGCCCGTTGGTCCTCGTTATCGCTCTCTTTTGGGGTATCCACCATATATACGTCGTATGACGAGGTGGTCCTCCCATGCCCTGTAGGCGCTGGTTCTTGTTCGTCTCCGGCATCGTCGTCCATACCGTCGATGTCTTCGGAGTCATAGTCTAGCATGTCGGTTAGATCGTCGACAGTGGCTACAAAGTGGGTGGTGGGTGGGCTCTGAATTCCTTCGCCGTCCGTATCCCAACCATCCTGGCCATAGTCCGGCCAGGACTCTCCTGATAGCGAGAGATGCTTTAGCGAATTTAGGATGTCGCCAAAGGGTGAGTGTTGGAAGATGTCCGTGGCGGTGAATTCCATAACCGGCGCCCAATCAGATTCGATTGGTAGGAGCGGGGGAGGTCCGGAGTCCGGCAAGGAGTCCGGCACCTCGGAATCACGAGTTTCGCGAGGGACAAGGTTAGTGTTCGGCTCCACCACCGTCGAAGTTGAAGCCCCCGAGGTGGCGTCCATCCACCGATCCTCGATCTGGGCGATCGGCTCCGGACTAAGGGCCGAAGCGGATTCGAGTGCGGCCACCAAGGCACTATTCGGCGACAGAGCTAGTGCATGCCCATCGCAACAGTGCGGCGCGCTTGGCTGTGGCTCGAGCCCGTCGAAGATCAAGTCTCCGCGGACGTCGGCCGTGAAGTTTAGACTTCCGAATCTGTCCTGACCGCCAGGGGCGTAGCTTTCGATCTGCTCCAGATGGCCAAGCGAATTAGCCCACAGTGCGAAGCCGCCGAATACGAAGATCTGTCCGGGGAGAAAAGTCTCACTCTGGACAGCGTTGTTGGTTGAAGATGCCATCGAGCCTATCGGTGACGACACAGAGGAACTCTCAATGAAAGCACCAATGTCGGTGTCAAAACCGGCGGATCTCGGGTAGGGGGTCCCGAACTGTGCGTCTAGGCGGATGGTAACAGGAGACGAGGGACACGATGTTTTACCCAGGTTCGGGCCCTCTCGATGGAGGTAAAACCCTACGTCCTGCTTGATTAATATTGATGATATGGGTAGTACAAGAGTAGATCTACCACGAGATCAAGGAGGCTAAACCCTAAAGCTAGCCTATGGTATGATTGTTGTAATGTATGTTGTGTCCTACGGACTAAAGCCCTCCGGTTTATATAGACACCGGAGGTGGCTAGGGTTACACAGAGTCGGTTACAATGGTAGGAGATCTACATATCCGTATCGCCAAGCTTGCCTTCCATGCCAAGGAAAGTCCCATCCGGACACGGGACGGAGTCTTCAATCTTGTATCTTCGTAGTCTGGGAGTCCGGCGGACGATGATAGTCCGGCTGTCCGGACACCCCCTAGTCCAGGACTCCCTCAGGGGGCGATAAGAAGGGTCCAGCACAGTTCGGCGACCGGCCGGACACGCTGACGGGCCTTCTGGAGCGAACTGCTCTCTCGGAGGATCACCGTTCATTAATGAGCAGGGTGCTTGGGAAGATTTCATCTGCCACAAGCGGGCTGAATGAAGCTTTTACGAGCCTACTCAGAGGCTTTGAGGTATGTAATGAAATACGTAATTTTTTGATTCTGGCGCACGTGCTAGGTGTGCTCCATGTGGATAGTAGCCCCTGAGACTCTGGTTGCCAGCCCTAGGCGGCAAACGGAGTATCACATTGTTGAGTAATGATCGCATTGTATTCATGCGCAGGTGGCTAAGGGTCCGGCAGCCGACCGGTCCATTGAAGTCGCCGAACTGAGGCGGCAGATTGAAGTTGTTGATGCCGACATCACACTTGTGAATGAGCGGCTTCACGAGTCACAAAGTATGTGCTCTGCTTTCCTTATTTTTTATAGGAAATATTAAGAGGAGCATGATGTTAATGTGATATGCTTGGACTGCAGGCAGAGCTGCTGCCGTGGAGGCACTGAGGGCGGAACTTGCCCTAGCCAAGGAACAAGCCCGAACTAGCAATGCGGCTGCCCTAAAGGCGGCCGAAGTGTTGAGAGCCGAACAGGCTGCTCAACGCCGAAGCGAAGATAAAATAGCCGAGATGGCTGTGGAGCTAAAAAATGCTGCCAACCGGTATGAGCTCCTTGAAAAAGATAATCAGGCTAATTCGGCTGACCTGAAGAAGGCCCTGGATGCGGCCAAGGAGAAGCGTTCTGAAATTAGGGATGCGCGGGAGGAACTTCAACAGGCTGGAGAAATCGCGGCTAGAAACCCCTATTTGTTGCGGATGAAGTTCTTAGATCCAAAGTACGCTCCTCTGGATCGACGCTGGAGCCCTGCAGACGCGTAAGCGGATCTGGCGAAGAGTACGGCTGATGCGGCCAAGTTTTTCGAGGATAAAAAAGATAATGAAGTGGAAAAGTTGTTCTGGTCGCAATTCAGTGCTCCAACGCGCCCGTTGCCATTGAGTGAAAGGATGGTGGCCGAGCTCCATAGGTTGTCCGATCTTGCAATGAGGTCTGTAATGGACCGTCTATGGCCGAAGGGGCCGAAGCCGGACAGTTATTTTGGTTTAGTGCAACAATTCCTTGGTGCCGTATCACGAACTGATGCCATGAAGAGGTCGGCGTGTACAGAGGGTGCACGGATGGCTCTTGCCCGTGTTAAAGCATATTGGACACATATGGAGGCCACCATCATTGCAACCCAGAATCCGGCGGGAAGCTAGGATCTAGCCGAGCACTACTTGGAGTAGGTAACAGAAGGTGCTCGTTTAATAGAGGCTCAGTGCTCGAAGAATGTCATGTTCGAGTGACAAATCGTTTCATTGTAAGAACAATTTTATTGTAATTATGGAGGCTATGTTTATACTTTTCGCCCGAAAGCTGTTATTGTGCCTCCTGTGCGGACGTTTTATGTATATATGTAATCTGAAAGTTAGCAGTCGTTGGCTTCAGCCCCCACGCATACAATGCGGGGGTGTTCGCGAAAATATGCATAATCACACTTGATCCAACGTCTTGGTCCATTAAGGAGGTGATCGCACGTCGAACTAGGCAACCGGACTATATAGCTTTAACACTTTCACTTAGCCATAGGAGTTTGACGGTGGGGCTGCTATGTAGCCCCTGGTACCTTTGCGTGCATCCGAATATGGGCACGTGTGTACATGACCAGGAAGCGGTCCTTCATTAATGCGGAGGAATCCTAAAGATTCCGCTAAGTCTTCGAGTGGTTGAACAGTCTCTCGCTATATCATGACAGTCAGTTTTTGGCTTTCTCTACTGAGCTGCTCATCCGGAATAACCAGGGCACAATCGTAGTAGTTCTCCTTTGGCCGCCTTAGCCGATAAGAATGGAACGTAAGGCGGCAAACCCAGGAGCCGGGCAAACCCAACATTTGACCAAAGACATGATTCGGAGTTGATGCATAAAAGGCCAAACTCGCGACGCCAAACACTCCCGAAGGTATTCGTACTTTATGACATATACTGGGCTGAGCAACGCCCTTTATTATGAACCCTGTATTTCCAGGTACGTGCATTAGTCTGTCGTGGCGAAATGCCAATAACGGCAGTATCCCCTGTGGGTGTAGTACCCATGGGATGTGTAAGCAACAAGAGACAATAAATAAGGTTTACACAGGGGCTTAATCTAAAGAGAAACCTTTGAGCAGGGCCCTGCTGCACGTCTGCGCCTTTGTCTCCGTTGTGCCGTGTCCTGGGAGGGTATCACACGAATGGTGTCTATAAAAAGGAAAACTCATGTAGAAGAGTATGATGTAAGCGTGCGAAGAGTTGGCTATCATCAATGGATAGTAGAAGTGTAAGACATTGGCCTGTTAATAAGGTCAAGCCAAAAGTTGGGCTTTATTAAATATCTGTAGCCCCTGGTGTCCTCTATGGGATTACATGTATAGCGCCCAGCTCAGGTTTATCTGGGCTGCCGGACTCGTCTAACCGTGTTCGTGGTCTTAACGACCAAACATGCGTTATGATATTAGAGGCCGCTTAGAGTCCGGCTGCTAGAGTCGTCGCATACTCTTCCACGCGCAAGGAACGCTCTGTATTTCCGTTAATGGTGAAGACGCCACGTGGACCGGGCATCTTGAGTTTAAGGTAGGCGTAGTGCGGTACTGCATTGAAGCGGGCGAAGGCCGTTCTCCCGAGCAATGCATGATAACCACTTTGGAAGGGGGCAATGGTGAAGAGTAGTTCTTCGCTTCTGAAGTTGCCTGGGGAACCGAATGTCACCTCTAGTACGAGGGATCCCCTGCAGCAGGCTTCAACGCCTGGTATCACCCCTTCAAATGTGGTGTTATTGTGGCTGATTATGGATGGGTCTATCCCCATCCTGTGGACAGTCTCCTGGTATATTAGGTTGAGACTACTACCGCCGTCCATGAGGATGTGAGTGAGATGGTATCCGTTGATTATTGGGTCGAGCACCAAGGCAGCTGATCCGCCGTGCCGCATACTAGTCGGATAAGGTGATCGGGCTCTACAGCGTATGCGTCTCTGAGCGCGCGTTTGCGCCTTCTCTTGGGAATGTGAGTCTCGTGGATCATGTTTACTACTGTTACCTCTGGTGGGAATTTTGCTGTCCCCTAGTGTTCGGCTGGCGAGGCTCATCCTCGTCTTCACTTGGTGTTTCCCTTCCCTTGTGTTCGGCATTTAACTTGCAGGCCTGCTTAAAGACCCATCATTCTCTGTGAGTGTGGTTCGCAGGTTTTTCGGGGGTGCCATGAATTTGGCACAATCTGTCCAAGACTTTGTTCAGGCCGGACGGTCCCTCTTTGCTGCCTTTAAATGGCTTCTTTTGTTGACCGGGTCCAGAGCCCCTGAATCCGGCATTGACCGTTGTGTTGTCCGGACTTTCTTCCTTGTTTCGACGTTTGTTTTTGTTGCGTCGTGGCTTCCCGTTGCCATCCCTGATTTCGGATGTGCCTGGGGTCGCTGGTGCCTCTACGGGCCAACCAGCTGTCTTCACCCATGCAAAAGTGGGTCATAAGGCTTGTTAAGGCTGCCATTGTCCCCGGCTTTTCTTGGCTGAGGTGTCTGGCGAGCCACTCATCCCGGATACTGTGCTTGAAGGCCGCTAGGGCTTCGGCATCCGGACAATCGACAATTTGATTCTTCTTAGTGAGGAATCTATTCCAAAGCTTGCGGGCGGACTCTCCGGGCTGTTGAATTATGTGACTTAAATCGTCAGCGTCTAGAGGTCGGACATAGGTTCCTTGAAAATTGGCCCTGAAAGCGTCCTCAAGTTCCTCCCAACTTCCTATTGAGTTTTCGGGGGGACTTTTTAACCAGTGTCGCGCTGGTCCCTTCAACTTGAGGGGAAGGTATTTGATGGCATGGAGGTCGTCCCCAAGAGCCATGTGGATGTGAAGGATAAAATCCTCAATCCAGACCCCGGGGTTTGTCGTTCCGTCATATGCCTCTATGTTCACGGGTTTGAAGCCCTGTGGAAATTCGTGGTCCAGTACCTCTTCGGTGAAGCACAGAGGGTGAGCGGCCCCTCTGTATCTGGACATGTTGTGGCGTTCTGTTGACTGTTGTTGTGTCCGGTGCTAATTCCGAACTGGTACTCGATCACTCTGATTGTTTTGGTGACCATGATCCTGCACCGAAGCGTGTCCCCTAGATCCATAGATGGACCTGGTCACGCCGACTTTTTATCCAGGAGCTCACGTAAATCGTGTGCGGCGTTAGTAGCTTCTCTATTGCGGTCATGAAGTGGTTGGTTCGGCCTACTGGCCGTATTGTTCTCCGGTGGAATGGCCTCATCGTCGAATTCTGGCAGCAGCTTGTGCTTTGGGTAGCTCTTTGTGTGGCGATCGTCGCCGTATTTTTCTTCAGTGTCTAGCACTTTATTCCATCTGCGATTGAGCGTTTCCTATGCGGCCTTAAGCCTTTGCTTCTGCTTCTTTAGACTTCTCACAGTGGCCATAAGCTTTCTGTGGAGGTTATCTCGTTCCAAACGTTTTTCCGGGATGATGAATGCATCATCGTCTGGACTGTGCTCCTCTCCCGGGGCGGGTTGATGAGTTCGGCCCTCAAGATCAATGTGATCGGGCGTCTGCTCCGGGCTGTGTTCGGCGTGACCTGGCTCATCCTGCTCCATCGCTGGGTCCATATGGTCGTTGTTTCCTTTGGAGTTATCTGGGGTGTTGATCCTTCTAGCGCTATTATCGCTGTTTTTACTATGGCTGTACTTAGAGTGGCGTCTGCGCCGTCGTTTTGGCTTTTGTCCGGGGGTTTTGTCCTCCGCTTTGTTGCCATCGTCCTCCTTAGGCGTGTCCACCATGTATATATCATGTGATGAGGTGGCGGTCCAGTGCCTCGTGGGCTGTGGTTCGGAATCGTCCCCTGCGCTGACGTCCGTACCGTTGGTGTCATCGGAGTCGAAGTCAAGCATGTCTGTTACGTCGTCGACAGTGGCTATGAAGTGGGTTGTGGGTGGGGAACGAATTTCTTCATTGCCTTCTTTGCCCTTAAGCCGGACATAGTTCGGCCAAGCGTCTCCTGACAAAGAGAGAGACCTTAGTGAATTCAGCATGTCACCAAGGGGCGAGTGCTGGAAGATATCCGCAGAAGTGAATTCCATTACCGGAGCCTAACCAGACTCGGCAGGCTCAGGGGCGCGCGGTCTGGTACCTACAGCCGGACACAAGTCCGAGGGTCCGGAGACATGGGCTTCCTTGGGGGTGAAGTCCGTGTTCGGCTCTACCGCCGATGAGTGTGCGGTCTCCGAGGCGGGGTCCATCCACCCGCCCTCGAACGACGCAATCTGCCCCGGATTTAGGTCCGGAGCTCCTGCAGGTGCGATTTCCCGAGTATTGTCCGACAGCAGGTCTAAGCCGTGCTCGTCTTGACTGTTCGGCGCTCCTGGCATAGGCCCGAATCCGTCGAAGATCAAGTCTCCGCGGATACCGGCCGTGTAGTTCAAGTTTCCGAACCTGACTTGATGGCCAGGGGCGTAGCTGTTGATCTGCTCCAGATTGCCAAGCGAATTGGCCCGCAGTGCAAAGCTGCCAAACACGAAGATCTCTCCGAGGAGAAAATTCTCACCCTGGACCGCGTTGTTGTTGATGATTGAAGGAGCCATCGGGCCTTGCAGCGATGACACAGAGGAACTCTCAATGAAAGCACCAATGTCGGTGTCAAAACCGGCGGATCTCGGGTAGGGGGTCCCGATCTGTGAGTCTAAGGCCAATGGTAACAGGAGGCATGGGACATGATGTTTTACCCAGGTTCGGGCCCTCTCGATGGAGGTAAAACCCTACTTCCTGCTTGATTGATCTTGATGATATGAGTATTACAAGAGTTGATCTACCACAAGATCGTAGAGGCTAAACCCTAGAAGCTAGCCTATGATGATTATGATTGTCCTCCTTCTACGGACTAAACCCTCCGGTTTATATAGACACCGGAGGAGGCTAGGGTTTACACAGATTCGGTTACAAAGAAGGAAATCTAATATCCGGATTGCCAAGCTTGTCTTCCACGCAAAGGAGAGTCCCATCCGGACACGGGACGAAGTCTTGAGTCTTGTATTTTCATGGTCCAACAGTCCGGCCAAAGTGTATAGTCCAGCTGTCTGGATACCCCCTAATCCAGGACTCCCTCAGGTATGTCTCCATACAAAATGGTTTATGGAAAAGCATGTCACTTACCTCTCGAACTAGAACATAAGGCATATTGGGCCATTAAAGGACTCAATTATGATTTCAAACTTGCTGGTGAGAAGAGGTTATTTGACATTAGTTCACTTGATGAATGGAGAACCTAAGCCTATGAGAATGCCAAACTGTTTAAAGAAAAAGTTAAGAGATGGCATGACAAAAGGATACAAAAGCTTGAGTTTAATGTAGGTGATTATGTGTTGCTCTTCAACTCTCGTTTAAGATTTTTTGCAGGAAAACTTCTCTCTAAATGGGAAGGTCCTTACATTATCGAGGAGGTCTATCGTTCCGGTGCCATAAAAATCAACAACTTCGAAGGCACAAATCCGAAGGTGGTGAACGGTCAAAGAATCAAACATTATATCTCAGGTAATCCTATAAATGTTGAAACTAATGTTATTGAAACCGTAACCCCGGAGGAATACATAAGGGACACTTTCTAGAATGTTTCAGACTCCAAAAAGGAATAGGTATGTGGTACGGTAAGTAAACCGACTCCGAAACAATTCTAATATCAATTTTCTCCATTTAGGAATATTTAAGAAAATAGGAAAAATAAGAAGTAGTTCGTGAAGGACACGAGGCGTCCACGAGGGTGGAGGGCGCGCCCTACCCCCCTGGGCGCGCCCCCTGCCTCATGGGCACCTCGTGTGCTCTCCGGACTCCGTTTTCTTGCACGATACTTCTTTCGGTCAGTAAAAATTCATTATATAATCTCTCGGAGGTTTTGACCATCGTATCATGCAAATATCCTCTATGTTTGTTTTTTTGACCTTGAAGACTGCAGGGCTTACACCCCACAACATTTTATTGAAAAAGAATAACAAAGAATACAAGAGGTTCCTCAAGAGGAGGATCAAAAGCAAAGAAAATGAAGAAAAAAGAAAGAAGAAAACTATACAGGGCAGGCTACACTAAAACAGACCTGAAAATAAAAGAAAATTACATCTGTAAGTACATCAAGGAGGAAGGAAATCAATCCATTTGAGCAGAGCCTCTTTATATCTTCTCTTAATCCTGTGAGAAAGGAGGGTAATATCATGTATGAAGCCATTTCTCCATTGCCTAAAAGAAGGCCTAATGTGCCTAAAAGCCTTATCATTTCTGACTTTCCCAATGTTCCACCAAGCTAGAAAGACCACCTCAGAAAAGAAAGGTTTATCAAACTCCTTCCTGGCATGAAGGGCAATTTCCACCATGTCATCACTATTTAGCCAAGTGATTTGAAGATAGTTCCAAATGCGTATACTAAAGTTGTATTGAAAGAAGATGTGATTTCTGTCTTCCAGCACTCTAGTCAAACAAAGAACACACTCCAGCCCCTCATTGATTTTCCAATGTCTGCGCTGAATCATACCTTGGTGTTAACTCTGTCCATTATTACCAGCCAGGCAAACATTTTTATTTACATGGTGCAACAACTCCTCCATACCCAATTGAGTATAGGGTTATACATGGCAGACTGGTGGACAAATTCATAGAACCTCTTGGCTGAATATTCAGATTTCTTTCCATGTCTCCAAGTCCAGATATCCTTGCCATCAACATCCAAAGAGATCTCTCCCAGCATGGATGAAAGCTGGTTGTGCTCATGAAAGGCCAATTCAGACAGTGGCACGGAAAACATCTGCTGCAAATTACCTGCCTGAAACATTTACATGACTAAAAGATTTTTTCGCAATCAGTAAGAAAACAACCTTGGAAACCTATCCTGAAGAGGGGCACGAGAGTTGTTAATCATCTAGTGATCAGACCAGAACAGTACTGTGTCTCCTCTTCCGACTGTGACAGAGGTAACAACCCAGAATTTGTCCATTAACTTGCAAATGTCTCGCCACCAAAAAGAACCACAGACTATGGTGTCATGAGGGACTCTCTCAAAATAATAAGAGTCGCAAACCAAGTGTACCCATGGAACATTTGCTCTGTTATAAAATTTGTTCAGATGCTTAAGAAGCAGAGCCTCATTTTGCAACCCCAGATTCAAGATTCCAAGTCCTCCCTTCATTTTTGGCCTGCAAACTAGGGGCCAAGCAGCCAATGAATGGCCCTTTTCCTGACCATACTTCCTCCATAGGCACTGTCTTTGTATTCTTTCCAATTGCTTCAGAATGCCCTATGGTATGGACAAACTACAAAGGAAGTAAATTGGCAGGGATGATATCACAGAGTTAACCAGCTGCAACCTACTGCCTTGAGGCAGAAACCAAGAACTAGCAGTAAGCCTTCTCTCCATGCAATCCACTAGAGGTAGCAGATCAATGATTTTTGGCCTAGTGGTACCCACAGGTAGACCCAGATATGTGAATGGCATTGTGCCTATCTGACAACCAAAAAGAGTAGCAAGATCTGAAGCAACAGAGGCCTCCACATTGATTGGATACATTGAGGACTTGTGGAAGTTGATCTGCAAACCAGTAGCCAAAGAGAAGGAATGCAATATTGATTTAAGAACCTCCAACTGAGAGTTGTCAGCATTCACAAAAAGCAATGTATCATTAGGATATTGCACCACTGGATAATCTGGATCATGTGTTGGCAGAGGCAGATTAAGTAATCCCTGTCTGAGGAGATTATTAATCATGGTCTGCAAGAGGTCAGCAGCAATCACAAAAAGCAAGGGAGAGATAGGGTCTCCTTACTTTACACCACACTTGGACTTAAAGTGCTTGCCAGGGACTCCATTGAGCAGAATAGAAGAAGTGCCAGAAGATAACAACTGCTGAATCCAGATGATCCACTTCGTATCAAAACCTTTTGCTCGAAGGATTTTTATGATTGCCTCATTCTGAATAGAATCAAAAGCTTTTTCAAAATCAAGCTTCAGTAAAATGATTGGCTTCTTTGATTGATTGCACTAGTGAATATATTCAAAAGTCCAAGCAAGGAAACCTTGAACTATTCTTGACTTAATAAACCCATATTGATTCTTATGAACACATTTGGTGATTTCCTCCTGAAACCTATTAGCTGCAAATTTGGTGAGAAATTTAAGACCCACACTGGTGAGAGATATTGGTCTGAAATCATCCACATTTACAGGAGTTTGCTTCTTAGGAATCAATGTAATGAATGCATCATTGAGGTTCTCCAGCTGCACTGTCCCTGCATGAAATTCCTTCACCAACCTAATAAAATCATTGGAAATGATGTGCCAACAACTCTTCATAAAAAGTCCATTAAAACCATCAGGCCCAGGTGCTTTATCAATGGGTAATTCTTTAATCACTTTCTCAATTTCTTTGACCTCAAATTGCTTAGTGAGGACCTCCAGTCCCTGTACTTTAGGGATCAATGAAATAATGTCTTCCCCCAACTCAATTGGCTTTATAGATCCCATTCTACTCTTGAAAGCACCCAAGAATTCCTGAGCCATTATGTCATGATCTAAGGAGACTGAACCATCATATAGAACTAAGCTAGCCATATAATTCCTTCTGTACCTTTCTGTTGCCATTGCCTGGAAAAACTTGGAGTTTTCCTCACCTACTTTGATATATCTAATGGTACATCTCTTCTTCCAGTATAGAAACTGGATATGCAAAAGATGTTCATGGTGCAACTTAACTATTTTCCTAAAGTTAAATTCAGTTTTGCACAAAGGCCTCATGTCCTCCAAGTTATCTAGCCACATGATTACCCAATTACACTTCTCAATCAGCCCTTTAATGTGAGATAGCCCTTTCTGCCATTTCTTGATAGCAGACCTCAGAGCTTTCAATTTGTCCACAATAATAGCTGAAATGTGGGTTTTATGGGAAGGCTTAGCCCAAACCTCTTGCACACATTCCATGAAACCAGGCTGATGCACCCAGTAGTTCTCAAATATGAAGATATGTGCCTTAGGAATTGTCATACTGATAGAGATTAAACATGGCACATGATCAGAAGCAGTTTTTGCAAGAGGTGTGACTTGAGTCATAGGATATTGATTAATCCAGCTAGCAGAAGTAAAAACCCAATCAAGATGTTCAAGGAGTGGCAAGTCTTGCATGTTCGACCAGGTAAATCTTCTGCCTTTCAGAGGAATTTCTAACAGCCCCAAATGACCAATGATCTCATTGAAAATGAAAATATCATTAACGTCTCCACTAGGAAGGTTTCTATTTTCCATTGATATAATGAAGTTAAAATCCCCCATTAGCAACCACTTCTGATCAGGTTCTACCTGAAGATTGTGTAGCCATCTAACAAAATTATCTCTTAATTCTCCTTGACACGGTCCATAAACATTTACTAAAAACCATTGATCATTATTATGCACTAAGGTCAAGCTAATCACAGTACCAAAAGATTGCACATCCAACAGCGTTCCTTTAAAAACATCAGACCGCCAGACAGTTAGAATACCTCCAGACGCTCCTCTCGAAGGAGATTCAATGAAATTATCAAAACCCACTGGACAAATGCTCTTAATTAAAGTGCATGCGCAAGAGGAGAGCTTAGTTTCCTGTAAGCAAACGATTGCACACTGACTTTCAGTTACTTTCTCTGTGACCGAGCGTTGCCTAGCATCAGAATTTAAAGCTCTGACATTCCAATAAAGGATTTTCCAGCTACGCATATGCATTCGATTCATAGAAGCATAAATAGAGATGCAGCAATAACAGTATGACATGCAATGTCATAATCCCAAATCACAGCAAAAGGGACACGCCCAGTCTCTAACACACAACACAAGTTCCAGAACATCATAAAGAGTAGCAAAATTAACCAGCGCGCAACACCTAGAGAAAGATTTGGTGATCAACATTTAGACACTGGAGGAGGTTGAGTCGTCCTTGGGATTAGCCATAAGCTTCTCCTTGGAAAGCAGTGAAGGGTCGATCTCCAGCTCAGCACGAATCGCCTGCAACACTTTGAGTGGAGTGTTGGGGGCACAAGTTCAGTCTTGTCATTTTCAGCAGCGGTTGCAGAAGTGGGCTGGGCTGCAGCTTCCATGGGCTTGGACCGTGGGCGCCTCTTCGTGGGCTGAAGAGAAAGTTGTTCGAAAACCACCGGTTTGAAACCATCCCGTTTTGCCGCGCTGCGGATGCATCGCCTCACAGACGTATCCACCAGAGGTGTAGAGGCCTTCTTTGTCCCCCTCATTTTCTTCTCCTTAACCTGTGAATCTGCAGAAAAGATCACAGAAGAGAAAGAGGACACTTCCTCCGAGGTTGCAGGCTGCACAGCTTCAGACAGGACAGCATCAGAGCCCGGAATAACGACGACAGAGTCAGGAGAAACATCTTCAGACATGATGATAGCAGGTGTGACATTTTTAGGGCTGGAAACCAAATCCATAGACGAACCTCCAAACAACTCTCTGGTCACAGGGCGCTTGGCCACAAAAGTTTTCCTTGTAGTGGAAATGATCGGCAAACTTGCAACAACATGGATAACTTGCGGGACTCATCAAAAGCAATCGACCATGTACGCTTGGAATAAGTGATTGTACCCAATGGTTTGAAGTAGATTGACCTGGGCACCTCCTTGAGAGTGAAATCAGACATTAAGTTTTCAAATGACCTCTTCCAGATCATCTTAGGAGGGAGAGGTGGTCCAGCAACAATCCTAGCCATGCCAATAAAGACTTGATGATGCTGAATGATAGGAGGCTGATAGGGAACAATCGCGAGCGGATTTTCCACAAGGGCAGGTTGCTCATCTTGAACATGCTGACCATGAATTATCATATGTTGCTCCAGAATAGGTTGAGGCTGCTGATCATGCTCATTATGCTCTTGCACTTGATGTTCAACTGAAACAGATCCTTCCGGCTGGTCAATCACAATGGATACTTGATCTTGCTCGGGCTGAACAGGTGGAGGGTGCTGATCAACTTCCACCTCATCCCCCCAGAGAGCATTTCCCCAACCCGCATCCAAGATGTTTTCAGGTGGTGGTGGAGGAGCAAGAGGTGCATCGTTCCACCCCAGTATTGGGTAGGGGAGAACAAAAGGCAGATTATCTGGTATCGGATTCCCCCGCATAGGATGAGGATTGCCATCCAGAGGCATTGGGTCCTCATCATTCAGCATCTGGTCAACAAAATCCGCCCAAAGAACATAACACGCAACTGTCCATGAAACTTGAGCGCCACCCCATTCAGCTTAATCCCCAAACACAACATCCCACGGAACCAAGGGTGTATCTGGAAAACTGGCCTCAACCAAAGTACGGACCAAATGCAGATCTTCACTGTCCCAAGAGTGAAAATTTCCAAACGTGCCTACCGCTTGTGAGATAAACTCTGGAGTACGATAATCAAGTGGGATTCCAATGAACATAAGCCAGCCCTTGCGGAAACCATGGGTGCCCTTGAAATTTCCCCCCTCATCATGTTTCATAAATCTAACAAAGCGATCATTTCCCAAAGGAAAGAGAGCATGCTGGATCAAAGAGTATCTGACAGTAGGATCCCTAACTTGAAACAATCCATCACCGTGAAACTAGGGTTGAGCAAAATGCACCAAAGTACCTCTGTCCTGAAGGAACTGAACAATCTCCTCCCGCACAGGCCCCAGCGGACCCTCCAGCGCAGGCATGACCTCCGCGACCATGAAGTCCTCATGGCGACGGGGAGGGCGAGCAGCAGGCATGAAGAAGGTACGGGGGAGACACCGGTCACCACCATCGATGATGTGATGGCCCGCCGACACAAAATGTTGCGGATCAAGCTCGTAGTTCGCCATGGACGATGTGGGAGAAGCTGGCCCGGGGTTTTCTTCGGCAGGAAGAGGAGGAGATTGGAATAATGTGGGCGGCGGCGATGGGGCTGGACTAGCTATCCCAATAACTCCGGCTCCCTTCCCATGACAGTTAGAGTTTTCCGATATACTCATTTTTTGTTGCGGAGAAATTTGCTTCCAAACCAATCCATTAGAGCACGCGAAATCATTGCAGTCTTTCCTAGCGTGACCCGAGCTAGAGCAAGTCGAGCAGACCGCTCGCATTCCACATGCAGCTGCCAAGTGGCCCCTCTGGGTGCAAATAGTGCAAGTTAACACACGGTCCACCATGTCATTGACCATGGACTCAAATTGTCGGGATGCCTCCTGGGACGTAGGAATTTCCTGTGTGACAACCAGTGGGCTTGAGATTGGAGAAGAGGCCTGCCCATCAGAAACTGGGCTACTCTGAGGAAAAACCAGTCCATCAGTTGTTGGGCTAGGCTGCAGCACAGGGCCTCCAATGTGTTGGGTCCCCGAGGGCGGTGGGCCAGTGGCTGGGCAAGCATTTTGAACTGGAGGAATTCCCGCATCCGCAAAACTCGCGGAAAGATTGGTAGGAAGCAGATCCACCGAAACCGGATCACACACCGGTGAGGAGGCAACTGGACAGTGCAACTCCGGCAAAGGGAGGACCGATCCAAACACGATAGGTGGCCTAGCCACAGTCCAATACAAATCAAGAGGTGGTGGCTGATGAATAACAACCTGCTCATGCACAGAAAGATCATAACCCCCATCAGTGATCGTGTCAATACAATTTTGTGTTGCCAGGTATCTATAACCTTTGCAAGCCAAATACTTCTCAAAAGTGGCAAAAGATAATTTCTTCTTAGCAGAAATTTCCGACTTAAAAGAAGATCTAATCGGCGGCTTATGCATGGCTAACAAACCCAAAGATGATCTACGCTTGGTTGGACTAATTAAAATCCATTCAGTGTCACATTCCTTACGCCAGATCTTAACTTCTCTAACCCAATTTGGTCCACCATTGCCCCAAAGATTAAAGTAGCATTTGAACAGATCACAAGCAAAAGAACGAAGATCCATAATAAGAAAACCAACTTGCTTGCAAGAGACTTGGAAAGAGAACACCTTATCCTTGATGTGAGAGACCCGAAGATCTATTTGCCGAGCCACAAATCGCTGCTTCCAAGGCCGCCGCCACCGAATCCTCCGACAAACGGAAGGCATGACAGCTAAAAGACACAATCATAGTAAAAGCCCTCCGTCGACCCATTGGATGGATCGTGTGACCAGTAGATTTGAAAACCTCATCAGAGAAAACCCTACCCTTGGAGAAATCCAAGCCAAGGGTAGATCCACTAGAGGAACCCGTATGAGATGGGTATTCCCTTGATCCTAATGAGAAGCCGGAGAAGATGATAGGAAAGGATCCACAGATTAGTGGGGGAGGGTGGAGATCGCCGGGGGAGGGGTCAGCACCGTGGTGGGAGGTGGGAGCACCCCCATTTGCTATGCAGTCCGAAGGTATCCTCTATCTTTGTTTCGAGTTGTTTTCTATCAGATTTGTCAAGGTCAGGCATCATGTCATCACCCTCCTCCAACAATGAAGGCAATGATGCTTGGCTGATGAAGATGGAGCTAAAGAGAGAAGAACCCGGGGAGATCAACAAGGAGGATAGGATCAAGAAGGTCGTGGAGGATCAAGCTCCAACGGCAGAAGAAGAAGACATCCAACCTCTTCCCGACCTCTTTACCCCAACTGAGATTGAAGCTTTCAAGATGATTGAGTTAGCTTGCATACAAAACAAGTATCTCACACGTGAAAATATTTTGCTGAAGGATCATATCGTCGCACTCAAGGGCATTATCCGCAAATTGGAAGAGCTCCTACGCTCGATGTGCGACTATCCATCATCACCACCTTCTTCACCAGCAAAGGAGACATAAACACATGGGTATGGGCACTCCCCTTGGCAACTGCCAAGCTTGGGGGAGGTGCCCCGGTATCGTATCACCATCACACTCCTATCTTTATCGTTATTTAGTTCGATCCTTTTGGTAATATCTTGATCTAGTAGAATAAAGTTTTGGTATGAATTAGTTTTGAGTTTTGCCTTATGATCCTTCTATGTAATCGAGTCTATGAGCTATATATAATAAAGATTAGTGTTGAGTCAAGGGCTTTGCTATCTTGCTATAATCTTGAGGGAATAAAAGAATAAAAAGAAATAAAGAGATCATATTGATCTTATGGAGAGTGATGACTTCACATATAAAGAGTATGATGAATAAAAGTTGTTGAGAGTTGGCAAACATAGTTTTGGTCATCGTTGCAATTAATAGGAAGTAATAAAGAAAGAGAGGTTCTCACATATAAATATACTATCTTGGACATCTTTTACGATTGTGAGCACTCATTAAAATATGACATGATAAAGAGTTGACGTTGGACAAGGAAGACAACGTAATGGGTTGTGTTTTCTTATATTCGAAATAAAGTATATTTTCATGGATCATCCAACATGTCAATCTTGCCTTTCCCTCTCATGCTAGCCAAATTCCTTGCACCAAGTAGAGATACTACTTGTGCTTCCAATTATCCTTAAACCCAGTTTTGCCATGAGAGTCCACCATATCTACCTATGGATTGAGTAAGCTCCTTCAAGTAAGTTGTCATGTTGCATGCAATAAAAATTGCTCTCTAAATATGTATGACTTATTAGTGTGGAGAAAATAAGCTTTATATGAACTTGTGATATGGAAGTAATAAAAGCGACGGACTACATAATAAAGGTCCGTATCACAAGTGGCAATATAAAGTGACGTTCTTTTGCATTAAGATTTCGTGCATCCAACCATACAAGCACATGACAACCTCTGCTTCCCTCTGCAAAGGGACTATCTTTTAGTTGTGTCTTATACATTATGCAAGAGTCATGGTGATCTTCACCTTTCCTTTTTATTCTATCCTTTGGCAAGCACCTCGTGTTGGAAGGATCCTGATATATATATATCCAATTGGATGTAAGTTAGCATGAACTATTATTCTTGACATTACCCTTGAGGTAAAAGGTTGGGAGGCAAACTATAAGCCCCTATCTTTCTCTGTGTCCGATTAAAACTCCATACCCATAAGTATTGCATGAGTGTTAGCAATTGTTAAAGACTAAATAATAGTTGAGTATGTGGACTTGCTGAAAGCTCTGTTGACTCTTTCCGATGTTATGATAAATAGCAATTGCTTCAATGGCCGAGATCATAGTTTGTTAGTTTTCAATGAAGTTTCTGATTCGTACTTAACATTGTGAATAGATTGTTACTTGAGCATAAGAAAGCATATGACAGAATATATATATGTTGCTGTTGTAAGAATGATCATGATGCCCTCATGTCCGTATTTTATTTTATCGACACCTCTATCTCTAAACATGTGGACATATTTTTCGATATCGGCTTCCGCTTGAGGACAAGCGAGGTCTAAGCTTGGGGGAGTTGATACGTCCATTTTGCATCATGCTTTTATATTAATATTTACTGCATTATGGGCTGTTATTACACATTATGTCACAAAACTCATGCCTATTCTCTCTTATTTTACAAGGTTTACATGAAGAGGGAGAATGCCGGCAGCTGGGATTCTGGGCTGGAAAAGGAGCAAATATTAGAGACCTATTCTGCACAACTCCAAAAGTGTTGAAACTCCACGAAAGTCATTTTTGGAATTAATAAAAAATACTAAGCGAAAGAAATACCAGAGGGGGGCCACCCACCGTCCACGAGGGTGGGGGGCGTGCCCCCTGCCTCGTGGCCCCCCTGGCAGCATTGGGGTGACCATCTTCTGCTATATGAAGTATTTTACCCTGGAAAATATCATAAGCAAGCTTTCGGGACGAAACTCCGCCGCCATGAGGCGGAACCTTGGCAGAACCAATCTAGGGCTTCGGCGGAGTTGTTCTGCCGGGGAAACTTCCCTCCGGGAGGGGGAAATCATCGCCATCGTCATCACCAACGATCCTCTCATCGGGAGGGGGTCAATCTCGATCAACATCTTCACCAGCACCATCTCCTCTCAAACCCTATTTCATTTCTTGTATCCAATCTTTGTACAAAAACCTCAGATTGGTACCTGTGGGTTGCTAGTAGTGTTGATTATTCCTTGTAGTTGATGCTAGTTGGTTTATTCGGTGGAAGATCATATGTTCATATCCTTAATGCATATTAATACCCCTCTGATTATGAACATGAATATGCTTTGTGAGTAGTTACATTTGTTCTAGAGGACATGGGTGAAGTCTTGCTATAAGTAGTCATGTGAATTTGGTATTCGTTCGATATTTTGATGAGATGTATGTTGTCTCTCCTCTAGTGGTGTTACATGAACGTCGACTACATGACACCTCACCATTGTTTGGGCCTAGAGGAAGGCATTGGGAAGAAATAAGTAGATGATGGGTTGCTAGAGTGACAGAAGCTTAAACCCTAGTCTATGCGTTGCTTCGTAAGGGGCTGATTTGGATCCATATGTTTCTTGCTATGGTTAGGTTTACCTTAATACTTCTTCTGTAGTTGCAGATGCTTGCAACACGGGTTAATCATAAGTGGGATGCTTGTCCAAGAAAGGGCAGTACCCAAGCACCGGTCCACCAACATATCAAGTTATCAAAGTAACAAACCCGAATCATATGAGCGTGATGAAAACTAGCTTGATGATAATTCCCATGTGTCCTCGGGAGCGCTTTTCTCTATATAAGAACTTGTCCAGGCTTGTCCTTTTCTACAAAAGGATTGGGCCATCTTGCTGCACCTTATTTACTTTCATTGCTTGTTACCAGTTACAAATTACTTTATCACAAAACTATCTGTTACCGATAATTTCAGTGCTTGCAGAGAATACCTTACTGAAAACCGCTTGTCATTTCCTTCTGCTCCTCGTCGGGTTCGACACTCTTACTTATCGAAAGGACTACGATAGATCCCCTACACTTGTGGGTCATCAGCATAAATCGAGATTAGGATTTGTCACTCCGAGTATCAGAGAGGTATCTTTGGGCCCTCTCAGTAATGCACATCATAAGAAGCCTTGCAAGCAAAGTGACTAATGAGTCAGTTGCAAGATGATGCATTATGGAACGAGTAAAGAGACTTGTCGGTAATGAGATTGAACTAGGTATGAAGACACCGACGATCGAATCTCGGGCAAGTACCATACCGATGACAACGAGAATAACGTATATTGTCGGTTCGACTGATAAAGATCTTCGTAGAATATGTGGGAGCCAATATGAGCATCCAGGTTCTGCTATTGGTTATTGACCGGAGAGGTGTCTCGGTCATGTCTACATAGTTCTTGAACCCATAGGGTCCGCACGCTTAACGTTCGATGACGATTTTGTATTATACGAGTTATGTGATTTGGTGACTGAGGGAGTCCTGGACTAGGGGGTGTCCGGATAGCCGAACTATCATCATTGGCCGGACTCCAAGACTATGAAGATACAAGATTGAAGACCTCGTCCCGTGTCCGGATGGGACTTTCCTTGGCGTGGAAGGCAAGCTTGGCAATATGGATATGTAGATCTCCTACCATTGTAACCGACTTTGTGTAACCCTAGCCCTCTCCGGTGTCTATATAAACCGGAGGGTTTTAGTCCGTAGGACGAACAACAATCATACCATAGGCTAGCTTCTAGGGTTTAGCCTCCTTGATCTCGTGGTAGATCTACTCTTGTACTACCCATATCATCAATATTAATCAAGCAGGAGTAGGGTTTTACCTCCACCGAGAGGGCCCGAACCTGGGTAAAAACATCGTGTCCCTTGTCTCCTGTTACCATCCGCCTATACTCACAGTTCGGGACCCCCTACCCGAGATCCGCCGGTTTTGACACCGACATTGGTGCTTTCATTGAGAGTTCCTCTGTGTCGTCACCTATAGGCCCGATGGCTCCTTCGATCATCAGCAATGACACGGTCCAGGGCAAGACTTTTCTCCCCGGACAGATCTTCGTATGCGGCGGCTTCGCACTGCGGGCCAATTCACTTGGCCATCTGGAGCAGATCGAAAGCTACACCCCTGGCCATGAGGTCAGATTTGGAAGTTTGAACTATACGGCCGACATCCACGGAGACTTGATCTTCGACGGATTCGAGCCACAGCCAAGTGCGCCGCGCTGTCATGATGGGCATGATTTAGCTCTGCTGCCGGACAGTGCCCTGGAGGCCGCACAAGAGTCCGCTCCGACCCTTAACTCGGAGCCGACTGCGCTGATCGAGGATGGGTGGCTAGACACCGCCTCGGGGGATGCTACCTCTAGGGCGATGGAGCCGAATACCAACCCTGTCCCTTATGAAGCTCGTGACTCTAAGGTGCCAGACTCTTCTCCGGACCCCGAACCTTCCGCGCTCCTGCCAATCGAACCCGATTGGGCGCCGATCATGGAGTTCACCGCTGCAGACATCTTTCAGCACCCGCCTCTCGGCAACATCCTGAATTCGCTAAA
Organism: Triticum timopheevii; assembly: GCA_963921465.1. Lineage (NCBI taxonomy): Eukaryota > Viridiplantae > Streptophyta > Magnoliopsida > Poales > Poaceae > Triticum > Triticum timopheevii. The sequence continues at coordinate 449,443,105 of OY997272.1, read as the reverse complement.
GTGTCTCTCTTTATCAGGAGAGCCTTGGCCATATTATGGCCAAGACGGTTGGGATGCGGACGACGAAGAAATTCAAAGCCCACCCACCACCCACTTCGTAGCCACTGTCGATGACTTAACCAGCATGCTAGATTTCGACTCCGAAGATATCGATGGTATGGACGACGATGCCGGAGACGACCAAGAACCAGCGCCCATAGGGCACTGGAAAGCCACCTCAACTCACGATGTATATATGGTGGATACACCTAAAGGAAGCAATAACGAGGAACAACGGGACACTGTGAAGGATAATTCCCCCGAAAAACAACCAAAACGGCGACGCAAGCGCCGCCCAAAGTCCCGCCTCGACAACGACAACACCCATACAGACCCAGCCATAGAGCAGGGCGAACCAGTGGACGACGAACATGCCCCCAAGCAACCATCCGAACAGGATGAATTGGATAAGCAACCCATCCCCGGCGAAAACAACAGTCCGGATGATCTCACGCCGGACACATCGTTGGAGCAGAAGAACCTCCACAAAAGGCTCGTCACCACTGCACGAAGTCTGAAGAAGCAGAAGAGGAAGCTCAAAACAGCGGAAGATGTACTCAGAATGAGATGGAGCAAAGTACTCAAGACCACAGACAAATACGGCAATAGTCGCCAAGCAAAGAGCTACCCGAAGCGCAAACTATTGCCCGAATTTGACGATGAGGCCGTAGAGCCCCCACAATCAAAAAACAAAGAGGCTGCCCGGTCGGATAGACGACCACATGACAAACAAAGAGCAGCAAGCGGCGCCGCACACAAGCCGGCACGTTATCCACATAAGGATCCTCGCAAAAAGGATGGCCCGGTCAGGTCCATCTATGGGCCAAGAAAGCAAGCTCCAGAAAGCAACACAACACGTCGAGTATTCGAAAATCACGGCACACCCAAATACAGGGGCGCCGCACATCCCCTTTGTTTCATCGATGAGGTGCTGGATCTTGAATTTCCAGTGGGATTCAAGCCCGTAAATATAGAGGCATACGACGGAACAACAGACCCCGGAGTCTGGATTGAGGATTACATCCTGCACATACATATGGCTAGAGGAGATGACCTCCACGCCATAAAATACTTACCCCTCAAGCTCAAAGGGCAAGCCCGGCATTGGCTCAAAAGCCTCCCAGAAAATGACATTGGAAGTTGGGAAGAGCTCGAGGATGCGTTTTGGGCAAATTTTCAGGGGACTTATGTCCGCCCTCCGGATGCAGACGATTTAAGTCACATAACTCAACAGCCCGGAGAGTCAGCCTGCAAATTCTAGAACAGGTTCCTCACCAAAAAGAACCAAATAGTCAACTGTCCGGACGCCAAAGCCTTAGCAGCCTTCAAACATAACGTCCGAGACGAATGGCTCGCCAGACACCTCTGCCAAGAAAAGCCAAGAACAATGGCTGCACTAACAAGCCTCATGACCCGCTTTTGCGCGGGAGAGGATAGCTGGCTGGCAAGATGCAGCACCAGCGACCCAAGTACATCCAAGGTCAGGGATGGAAACGGGAAACCACGACGCAGAAAGGACCAGCGCCGGACTAAAGAAAATGGCCCAAAGAGCACGGCAGTCAAAGCCGGGTTCAAAAGCTCTCGGCAGAACAACAAAACACTGCCTCTCAAGGACAACAGCGACGAGCTATCCAACCTAAACAAAATCTTGTTCAAGATATGCCAAATCCACAGCACCTCCGGGAAGCCTGCAAACCATACCCACAGGGATTGTTGGGTCTTCAAACAGTCCGGCCGACTTAATGCCGAACACAAGGGGCTCGAAACACCAAGTGAGGACGATGACGAACTCCACAAGCAGAGCACCGGAAAACAAAGGAACTTCCCACAAGAGGTCAAAACAGTAAACTCACTTCATGTGACAACAGACAAAAATAGAGCGGCGCCCACTAAAGTACATGCCGCACGGTCCACCCCAGCGGAGTCCCTACACTGGATGTCAAAACCAATCACCTTCGACCATCAGGATTACTCCGGAAGTATCCGGAATGTAGGATGGACTGCTCTGATATTAGATCCTATAATCGACGGACTACAATTTACACAAGTCCTAATGGACGATGACAGTAATCTAAACCTACTATATCAGGATACAATCCGCAGAATGGGGATAGACCCAACCAAAATACGCCATAACACACTTCCTTTAAAGGAGTGATGCCAGGTCCATATGCCCATTGTACGGGCTCTCTACCACTAGAAGTTGTGTTCGGCTCATCCGACAACTCCCGTCGCGAGAAGTTAATCTTCCACATCGCCCCATTTAAAAGTAGCTATCAAGCACTATTGGGACGCGAAGCTTTCGCCCGCTTTAATGCAATACCACATTATGCATCTCTTACACTTAAAATGCCCGGTCCACGGGGCATCATTTCATTAAAGGGAAACTTCAAGTGTCCCTCGAATACGGAAGAACGTGAGACTGCCTTGACAGCCACACACTAATCCGGCTTTGCTGATCAAAGCCACTAAACAGGTCATTCAGACCCCGGACACGGTTAGGCGAGTCCGGTATAAATAAACAAGGGGCTTACTAGCCGCGTACCCCTTTACAAGGGGCTCCACGCATGCACAAAAAGAGACAATAAAGCTCAATTTTATTCATTCTTTGAATCATACTCCGTTTATTTCAAAATACATCTTTCGCATGAACTCTTTTTCCAACTAAGTTCTTCTCTTTTACAGATGAACACCGTGCTACACCCGTCCAGGATACGGCACAACGGCGACACAGGCGCAGACGTGCAGCAGGGACCCGTCGCAAGGATTCTTTTCAGATTAAGACCCTACGTAAACCTTTTTTTACTGTCTCTTGTTGATACAAATCCCCCGGTTTTTTGCTATAACCGAGGAGGAGGCTGGCGTTTTGGCATCGGCCGTGCCAGAAATTTTCGCGCGTACCTGGACACTAGGGGCTTAGGGCATTGTTCTACCCGTTTTCATAAAGACCGAATACCTTAGGGAGTGTTCGGCGTCTCGAGTTAGGCCCTATATGCATCAGCTCGAATCATGTCTTTGGTCAAATGTTGGGTTTGCCCGGCTCCTGTGTTTTGTTGCCTATGTTCCGCTCTATCGGCTAACGCGGCACTAGGAGAACTACTGCGATTGTGCCCCGGTTCGCCCAGGTGAGCACCTCAGTAGAGAAAGCCGAAAACTGACTGTCATGATATAGAGAGAGACTGGTCAACCACTCGATCGACCACCGGAATGTTTAGAATTCCCCCGCTTTAACGAAGGACCGTTTCCCAGTCAGGCACATACGCGCCCCGAGATTCGGAGAGCGCAGTGCCCCTAGGGGCTATATAGTAGCCCCACCATCGAACTCCTATGGCTAAGTGAAAGTGATAAAGCATTATAGTCCGGTTGCCTAGTTTGCTACGCTATCACCTCCTTCACAGGACCAAGACGTTGGATTAAGTGTGAAAATGCGCTTTTTTTGCAAACACCCCCGCACTATGTGCGTGGGGGCTGAAGCCGAAGACTGCCATCTTTCAGGTTATATACACATATACGTCAACGGCCACACAGGAGGTATTTGAATACTTGAACGCTCAAGTATAAAAAGCCGTTATATTATATTTCAAACATGGTTTCACAAATCATACATGTCATTTGAACATAATGTTTTTCGAGCACTGCGACTCTATTAAACGAGCGCCCTGCAGGACTTCCTCAAAATAGTGCTCGGCTGGTAATCGGCTTCTGTCCGAATCCTGGGATGCAACGTCGGTGGCCTCCATCTCTGCCTAGTATGTTTTGACACGGGCGAGAGCCATCCGTGCACCCTCTATGCATGCCGACCACTTCATTGCCTTGATATGCGGCACCGCATCAAGGAACTGCTGCACCAAGACAAAATAACTCTTTGGCTCGGGCCTTTTCGGCCACAAATGAGCCACGACATCCTTTATGGCAAGTCCGGACAACCTATTCAGCTCAGCCCACTCGGCTAACCAATCGGTTAACGGAAGTGGACGCTCCAGACTATGGAATTGCGACCAAAATAGCTCTTCCATTCCGTGATCCTTTTGGCCCCGGAAGTGTGCGACTGCGTCTGCGGCACTCGCCGCCAAATTTAGATAAGCATCCTCCGCACCCGACAACTGGCCCAACTGAGCATACTTCGGATCCGTGAATTTCCTACGCAGCAGAAAAGGCTTTCCAGCCGCAATATCCCCGTCCTGACGTAGCTCCTCCTTTATAGCCCTCATTGCGGAGCAGGCATCCTTGGCTTCGGCGGTGGCATTCTTCAGGTCCTCTTGCTCCGCTCGGCGTTCTCTTTCAAGAAACTCATAGCGGTCGGTAGCATCCTTCAGCTTCACGGCCATTTCGGCCATTTCCTTCTAGCTTCGGCAGTGAGCAGCCTGTTCGGCTTTTAACTCTTCGGCCGCCTTCAAGGCAACCGCATTACTTTTTCTGGCTTGCTCCTTGGCTCGGGCAAGCTCCGCCCGAAGGTCCTCCATAGCAGCGGCACCATCTGCATTAAGCATACATGTTGTAAGGCACGGGCGTCAAGCTCCCTTACTAGGTGTCCGCGGAGAAGCCACATACCTTGTGACTCGTCAAGTCGTTTATTTACCAGCGCGATGTCCGCATCCGCAACGTCAAGTTGCCGCTTCAGTTCGGCAACTCTATCAGTCCAGCTGGCCACCGAACGCTCCGCCACCTGTATAGGAAGGGCGACATCTTACAACTGGGATTATGATCCTCGGCACGCTGTCGCTTTTGACAACGTACCAAGTCTCAGGGGCTACTATCTACACAGGGCGCATTCTATATGCAAAGCCGTTAGAAGGTATATCATTTTTGCGTACCTCAAACCCCATCAGTAAACTTTTGATAGCCTCATGCAACCCGCTTTCAGCGGATGAAATCCTTTCAATCACCGTACCCATTAATGCACGGTGATCTTCTGAGATAGATGCTCGCCCGAGTAGATCCTTCAGCTCCTCCGACCGTACACCAGTTGGTGCCGGACCTCCAGGTCCCGCCGGCCTCAGGGAAACCATCCGCGACGACACCACAGGGTCGTCCGCCCCGCATGATGGTACGGCAGATGGAGGCGTTTCGCTCTCCATCATCTCCGGACGAAGATCCCCCGAAGATGAGCTCTGCTGAGAAGGGCTGAGATCCGAACTACAAGGTAAAACTTCGGTTATCTTCAGAAATAAAAACAGGGATGTCCCTTATTACAAAACTCCCCTTTCTACTTACGGCTCGCTGGAGGGCTGATTCCCTTGGGGAAATAGTGCGGCCGGGGCTTCTCCTGGAGCAGGGCCCTCTGGTGAAGATTTCTTCCCCTGCTTTGAGGCCTTGGCCTCCGGATCTTCAGAAGCGGTCCTCTTCTCCCCTGGAGGGAGGGATTCTCCATCCCCCTTTCTTGAGAGCCTCCTTAGCGGAGGCGGTAGTTTTCCTGTTGTCCCCTTCGCCCTCTTCCGAAGGCGCAGCCTCCAGCATCTTGATTAACACAGGATCCGGCGTGGTCTCAGGGAGGGGGGTCGGACATTGTATCAGTTTTGCTTTTGCTATCCACTCCTGTTCAAGGGATAGCTGGTTAAAGGGCAAGTTTATGATAAATGTATGGACAGCGTGTCCGGGCACAGGACTACTTACTTGAGTATCCGGGCGATTGCAGCTCAGGCCTGCGTCCTCGGTCAAGTCCGGACATATCTCTTGTGATCCGAAGAACAGTTTATACATCTCCACGGGCGTCGCACCCATGAAGTGTTGGAGAGCTCGCGGTCCCTCCGGATTGAATTCCCACAGGCGGAGGGGGCGACGTTTGCAGGGCAGAAGGCACCGAATCAGCATGACCTACGCCACTACAACCAGATTGATCTCCCTCTCTTGGAGGTCTCGAATACGGCCCTGCAATAGTGGCACGTCCTTGGACAGCCCTCAGTCAAGCCCTTTGTTGACCCATGACGCCAGCCATTGTAGAGGGCCCGAGCGAAAGGCAGGTGGCGCCACCCATCTGGTGCACCTGGGAGCGGTGATGTAGAACCACTCCTATTGCCACAAACCGAGCTCCTTTTGAAAAAAGCCCTCGGGCCATGGAGCGTCAGCTCTCTTGCTTATAACTGCCCCTCCGCACTCTGCCTGCCGCTCCTCGATCATCTTCGGCTCCATGTTGAAGGTCTTGAGCCACAATCCGAAGTGAGGAGTGGTGTGGAGGAAGGCTTCGCATACGACAATGAACGATGAGATGTGGAGGATGGACTCCGGATCCAAGTCATGGAATTCCAGCCCATAATAAAACATGAGCCCCCTCACGAAGGGGTCCATCGGGAAGCCTAAACCCCGACGGAAGTGAGACACGAATACCACGCTCTCACCAGGCTCGGGAGTGGGAATGACTTGCCCTTGGGCGGGCAGCCTATGCGAAATTTCGTCGGTCAGATACCTGGCGTCTCTCAGCTTTAGCACATCTTCTTCCATGATGGAAGAGGGCATACACCGACCCTGTAGGTCGGAGTCGGACATTGTCGAAGGTCCGAAGCGCCTGAATCTGGAGCCTTGGGTGTTGGAACTTGGGGCGAGGGGCAGATTCGATTGAAGATTGAAGAAAAGGAACAGGCCTTGATCTCATTATAAAGGGGTTGAATACCAAGAGCCGTCCCCGTAACCGTTTGGGACTCACCTTCGATGGAGGTGGCGTGCCAACGGGCGCGGTTGGGTTACCCATGTCCGTATTGATGAGAATCCCGGAATAAGGGGACACGATCTCTGCTTTGACAAGACGTGCCAAGGAAACTGCTTCGCTAAACGCGCTGAGGTGGGACAATAAAAACGATTTGAGTAAAGGCTTGGCCGTGGTGTGACGTCATGCCGCGGAATACGTCAGCAAATTGAACTTGTGTGAATATTATTCTCTCTACGGTGGAATGTGGAATTTATTTTGCAGAGCCGGACACTATCCTGGTGTTCAAAATCTTCTATGAATTATTCGGAGGAGGAACCCGCCTTGCAATGCCGAAGACAATATGCGCGTCAGACTCGTCTTCATTGAAGCCTAGTTCAGGGGCTACCGAGGGAGTCCTGGATTAGGGGGTGTCCGGATAGCCGAACTATAATCATTGGCCGGACTCCAAGACTATGAAGATACAAGATTGAAGATCTCGTCCCGTGTCCGGATGGGACTTTCCTTGGCGTGGAAGGCAAGCTTGGCAATACGGATATGTAGATCTCCTACCATTGTAACCGACTCTGTGTAACCCTAGACCTCTCCGGTGTCTATATAAACTGGAGGGTTTTAGTCCGTAGGACGAACAACAATCATACCATAGGCTAGCTTCTAGGGTTTAGCCTCCTTGATCTCGTGGTAGATCTACTCTTGTACTACCCATATCATCAATATTAATCAAGCAGGAGTAGGGTTTTACATCCACCGAGAGGGCCCGAACCTGGGTAAAAACATCGTGTCCCTTGTCTCCTGTTACCATCCGCCTAGACACACAGTTCGGGACCCCCTACCCGAGATCCGCTGGTTTTGACACCGACAGTGACCTAATGTTGTTCAGAGTCCCGGATGAGATCATGGACATGACGAGGAGTCTCAAAATGGTCGAGGTAAAGATTCATATATTGGACGATGATATTCGGACACCGGAAGTGTTCCAGGTGTACCGGGTACATATCGGGTCATCGGAAGGGGTTCCAGGCATTCCCCCTGCAACTACATGGGCCTAATGGGCCAAGAAGGGGACATACCAGACCCTAAGGCATTGGTGTGCTCCATGTAGGCCGAAATAGGGGGAAAGGAAAGAGGAGAAGGGAGAAAGGAAGGGGAGGGATTCGGCCTCCCCCTTCCTTCTCTCCTCCCTCCTCCTTCCTTCCCCCTCTGGGAATTATGGTAAGCGGGGGAGCCGAATAGGATTAGGGCCCCAAGTAGGATTCCTCCTACTTGGGCGCCCCCTTGGCTGCCCCCTCTCTCTCCCACCTATATATATGAGGGGGAGGCGCCTAGAAGACACACCAATGTTTTTTAGCCGTGTGCAGCGCCCTCCTCCATAGTTTATGCCTTCGATCATATTCTCGTAGTGCTTAGGCGAAGCCCTGCACGGATAATTTCACCATCATCGTCCACACCGCCGTGCTGATAGAACTCATCTACTTCCTCGACACTCTTCTGGATCAGGAGTTCGAGGGACGTCATCGAGCCGAACGTGTGCAGAAATCGAAGGTGTCGTACGCTCGGTACTTGATCGGTCGGAACAAGAAGAAGTTTGACTACATCAACCACGTTGTCAAACACTTCCGCTTTTGGTCTACGAGGGTACGTGGACACACTCTCGGAGATAGGGAATTGCAAAAGCGATGGGCACAAAGTCTCAAGAGAACATCGGAGTATCTCCGGAATCTTCTGGTGCACCAAGCAATCATCTGGAGTGAGGGGCTCTCCAGGAGGAAGTAGTTACGAGAACCTAGAGTTAGAGTTAGCAAAACCTTTAACCCGAATAGAAGAGAGATCAGAATCCCAGAGTATAGATGAGGAGTAAAAGATCCTAATACCACCCAATTGGCGATGTGGGCCTGTAAGCCACACAGCCAAGTTAGTAAAATAGTTTTGGATGACTAGACTCAACTTCGGCCAAGGAGTTGGAAAGGGGGATCCTACAGGCAGTCGGCTCTGATACCAACTTGTGATGCCCTCAATTCAATCGTACACGCAAATGTGTACGATCAAGATCAAGGACTCATGGGAAGATATCACAACACAACTCTAGACACAAATTAAAATAATACAAGCTTTATATTACTAGCCAGGGGAGGGCTCGAATACATAAGCTCAAATACAAACAAGTCAGCGAAAGCAACAATATCTGAGTACAGACATAAGTTAAACAAGTTTGCCTTAAGAAGGCTAGCACAAAAGCATCTACGATCGAAAAGGCAAGGCCTCCTGCCTGGGGGCCTCCTAACTACTCCTGGTCGTCGTCGGCCTCCACGTAGTAGTAGGCACCCTTAGTGTAGTAGTTGTATTCATCATCGAAGGTGGCGTCTACATCCTTGGATCTACCATCTGGTTGCAGCTTTCGAGAAGAAAGGAAAGAGGTGGAAAAGGGGGAGAGAAGCAACCATGAGTACTCATCCAAAGTACTCGCAAGCAAGGATTACACTACATATGCACAAGTATCAATGAAATGGGTAGTATCTGTGGACTGAGTTGTAGAATGCCAGAAGAGAAAGGGAAAACCTAGCCTATCGAAGACTAGCATCATCAAGTAGCTCCAAGCATCTTGCAGCAATCAGAAGAGTATAGAATAGCAGTTTATATTTAGCAAACATGTTGTAAAAATAACGCCCAGAGATCCTTCGCCGACTCCCTGCGGGAAAGCAATCTCGGAGCCACATATCCATTACATGCCTCAGCATTCAGTATCCAGTTCTAGTTGTATCAATTGGGATACAACTTCGAGCGTCTGTTACCGTGGACCCGGCTATTTGAATAGATAATACTTCCCTGCAGGGGTGCACAAACTTACCCAACACGCTCGATCAACTCCGGTCGGACACACCATCAGGTCATGTCCGACCTCGGCCAATCAACACGTCGTAGTCCTACCTAGGCTCAACAGAGAGGCCAGCACGCTGGTCTACATCCTAAATGCAAAGGGGTCATGGGGCAATTGTCCTTTGCAATCCTGTGAGCAGACCTAGCCTCCCTTATACAAGAGCAGGCGTTCCAGTCGAACCCGGCGCGCGCCGCTTAGTTGTTGACGCCAGTGAGCTTTCAGAAGAATCGTATGACGCAGAGTGCCCATACTTATTCCCACGTGGTGGTCAGTGCGACAAAGGCCAGAGGCCTACTCAGATCAAATATCTAAACCATTAGTGAATTAGGAGCACGCGGTAACGAGCAGAGACTCACTATTGATGTGACCCCATCGCCCCGTCTCGCGGACTTGCAGCAAGGGCTAAGAATGCCCGACTACGCCACATAGTTATCTCGCGGGCACCTTCCAGGTCAACCCGACTCCACATCACTCGCAAATATGCTCGCACGGGTACCCCTCAGGGCTGACCCGACTTTAGTATCATGGCTATGTGGTAAAGCCATTGTAACCGTGTGTCCAAAACACCAAGGGGGAACCCTGAGGAATCACCCTCGATGGAATTCCACCTGATGTAACCGTCAGGGTGAACTTTGGAGGAATCACCCTCGAGGTCCACTCTTGAGGAGTTGCACGACAACATCATTATCGGGAGTGGTGAAGGAGGAATCACCCTCGATGACCACAACTGATGAACTAACCTACAAGGATAACATCAGAAGTGCTGATGAGGTATCACCCTCGGCACTCGATAGTAACCTAGTAGTGTCGTACAACAAGGGGGGGGGGGTGATGTGCTGTGTCGGGGCCTGGACGTTGATCATGTTGATCGAGTCATTGAACATAAAGCAGGGCAACTGGGCCAAGGTGGGTGGTCACTGATGGATCTCTAAGCAACCTATACTAAGCAGTTTAGAATAAGCAGGTAAGGTATGAAAGCAGGTAACAAAAACAGGCTATGCATCAGAATAGGGTCATACAAAAGTGGTAGCAGTTCTAATGCAAGCATGAGAGGGAAATAAATGGGTGATATCGGAATGAACAAGGGGGGTTTGCTTGCCTGTAAGCTCTGCTGGAAAGGAAGAAGTGTCGTCGTTGACGTAGTCGATCACAGGGAGATGAGCAGCGGTCTCGGGGTCTGCCGGAGAAGAAGAGGGGGAAGATCAGTAAATACAAAGCAATCAGATGCAACATAGATGCAAGACGGGGTAACACGCAGGGCTAGGGGTGTTCTAGCGCAATGCTACACGCTACCGGCGAAGGAGGATAAGATCCGGGAAAGTTTTCCCGGGGTTAGGCATTTTCGGACAAACAAACTGGAGGGGAAAAGTTTGATGTTCGCTATGCTAGGGATGTGTGGCGGATGAACGGACCGTGTATTCGGATTCGTCTCGTTATTCTGAGCAACTTTCATGTACAAAAAATTTTCATCCGAGCTACGAATTATTTTATATGCTTTTTTCAAAGATTTAAACAATTTCTGCAATTTTCTGGAATTAATATCAATTCGAAAATAACAGTGCAATACGCCTTTTTACATAGAGGCAGCTAGCCTAACTGTATGACAGTGGGCCAGGGGGATCGAGTCAGCATTCATAGTCAGTAGTTGACCAGTCAAACATTGGCTGGTCAATGGGGTCAACGGGCCCCACATGTCATACACTGAATTACTATTTGAGTTATTTTAAACAGTGGGTTATTTAATTGTGGGGTGGACCCACTTGTCAGTGACTATTACTGGAGCCATTAGTAGCTAAACTAATTATCTGCCAAGCGAGGCCCACGGGTTAGCGATCCGGGCGGTGGTCCAACCCACCGGTGCTCGGCGACGGCTACAGAGGGCGGCGGAGAGGCTCCGACCGGCCAGCTCCGCCGGCCATTGGGGGCATGGGAGGACGCGTCGGAGAGCTCGCGGTGAGGCGCCTCAGATGGGGGCGGCGATAGGTGCATAGGCGGCCTGCTGCGGCGCCGACGTCGAGGCTAGCGGTGGCCGGAGCGGGCATGTGTGCGGGCATGCGCGGCAGGCGGAGGCAACTGCGGGGAGGCTGGGTCGCGGCCGGTAGCGGTGCGCGACGTGAGCAGCAGGCAGTAGCAGCCGCAGGCAACAGGAGGCGAAGGCGAGCGGGGAGGCGAGGCCACGCGTGGCGTGGTCGGGCGCAGCAACGAGTGCAGGCGCGGGCGGCAGAATGCAGGGCGGCGAGCCGCGCGGGGCAGCAGCAAGCGAGCGCGGCAGCAGCTGCAGAGGCTGGTCGGGTGTAGGTCTGAGGTGGGCGGCAACCGCGGGAAGCGCCGACGAGGCTGCGGGTGACGGTGGAGGCAGAAGCAGCTGCAGTGCAACAGTATGCGGGCGCACGGAGCTTCGGGCAAGCTCGGGGCGTTGACTATGGCGGAAATTCATGGAGGGGGAGAGGGGGAACGGTCGCTCACAGGGGGAGCTTGGGGATGCGCTCGACGAGATGGGGAAGCAACAATGGCGGCGGATTGAAGACAACCGACGACGATGATCCGAGGACGAAGAAGAAGATGGCGGTGGCGTGGAGCTTCCCGGCTGGTTCCATTCGGCGTAGTCGACGTAGTCGACATCGGGGAGGTGTTCGGGCACGTCGGTGGGGCAATCAGGGCACGGTGGCCACGGGATCGATGGCGGCGCGTCGACGACCACTCTCGGGTGAATGAGACAGAGAGGAAGAGGGGCGAACGAGGGGAGTAGGAGCGCTAGGGTTCGTCGGGGGGGGGTCACGGGTGATGTAGGCGCTAAGTAGGGCGAGGTAGGGTCGTGGATGAACGCCATGGCGCCATGGCGTCCGTGGATGTGCTCCATGCAGCCTCCCTGCTACAGGTTGAAGGCAACCTATGTGGGTTGGGCCTTTCAGCCCCACCTAGGCCCCTTTCTTCTTCTTCTTTTTTTGTTTTATTTTCTATTTCCTTACTTTCTTCTCTAATTTTCACATAAATAGGTACTAAATGATTTAAGTTAAAAGTGAAAAGTGACACATAAATATTAGGCAACATATTGAAAAGGACCACAAAGTTTGAGGTCAAAAGGATTTGTATAAATATATAAGTTCATTTTAGAATGGCCAAATTAAATGATGGGGGACCACTAAAATAATTACCAGGGATAGTTTGAGCACCCAAATGGTCTTTGTGAAATTTTTACACTGCTTGGGGATTTTATGACATATTCTGAACAATTTTGTTTCACTGTTTGAAGAAATAATAATTTGACTTTATCTTAAATTTGAAAAAGGCTTTGGTTTTTAACAAGTGGCAATTTGGCTTAGTTAAACCTGATGACATGGCATCATTAGTACAAGGTCACTGTAGCATGACACTGGGGGTGTTACAAATCTCCTCCACTACAAGAAATCTCGTCCCGAGATTTAAGAGATGGAGTAAGGGGGAAAGTTCTGGTTATGAAGTTCTAACAGATCTGTTCATTCTTGGTTGCTCGTCTCGAAGAGCTTGATCCATTGCGTTGATGTATTCAACTCTCTTCTTCAGGTCATCATGATGAAGTCATCATCCTTTCTTCGGGAATTCCATCATACTTACGAATAGGTAAGGGACAGCTTGACAGCAATAGAATGCTTTAAGGGGTAATTATCTGGGAGTTATCCCATGAATGAACTCATGAGTAACTGTCGAGTTGAACAAATGAAACACATCGAGACCAAAGTAAGAAGGCACAATAAGAAGCTTCGACTAGATATACAATTGTTCGATGTCTGAAACAGAGGGTGAAAGGGGTTTAGAGCAACGAGAATAAGTATTGTGTCTGATACCAGAATAGATCACTAGGAAGGTGGCTCATGATTCACATACAATGTCAAGCATGAGGAATAACCTTGGAACAGGGATGTACAGAAGATCATGTTTCGATCCCGTGGAACTGTGGGTTATGGGCCCACCATGTGGGTTAAAAGTAGGAAGGACACGGTCATTACAATAGGGCATGTCAAAGGATAGCTTGTCGGTTATGTTGGCAATAACATTGGTACCAGGGGTGAGGGACAAAGAGAACTATTTTCCTGCTCGACGAAATGAGGCGGGCCAATAGGCAAAGTTCTCGTCCGTCGGTGGTAACCGAAATGTCATCAACGATAGTAATAGGGTCTTACTGATAGAGTTCTACACCGAGGTGTTTACATAAGCAGGGAATTATTGCTGCTTAGATCATATAGATCATAAGAAAGGTTAAACAAAACAATGGAAAGGAAAATGTTATTATTAGATGAAATAGAACAATGGAAAGGAAATGTGTATACACGAGTATTAGGTGTATCTCCTTCCCAAGCGCAAGCAGAGCGGAATAATCATGATAGGACTGCAAGTAGATAACCACCTAGGGAATGGGGTGAGGAAACTCATGATGTTACCCATACAATGGTGTCTTGGGATAATTGACCAAGAAACATTTAGCATTATGCTTCCAACGTTCTTGTTGATGTTTGAGTACCACAGTCATGCTTCGAGATAGCATTGACATGGTCATTAGGTAAAGGTCGGACCTCAAAAACACAAAAGGATCCATCAGAAACAACTTAAGAATTAAGTCATAGAATTTCAGCAAGGAAAAGATGAGGATGTGGCCGAGGATTCAGCAGCAATCTACCGACATGTCAAAAAGGATGTATTTTCCATAACTTATGAACAAGTTTGTGTTGGGGGGAAGACAAGAATGTTGTCGATGATAACATCGTGGGGGCAAGGATGGTATTTCTCATCATGAATTCGATTGATATCCTAGAAGAGGTCAGAATGTTCATGACGATCATGACATATTTGTCGAGAGGTTTCATGAAGATGTAATCGATCGACGATGACATAAAGTCAAAGGAATGATGAAGCAAAAGGTTATTGGAACCAGGGGTACGACACAAGCTCGAAATCAAGCTTGTTGTTCAAGGGAAAGTGATATGACAAGGAGGATCGACGTAATCTTAGCTCATCGTCGAAAACTGTGCTTCGGGAATAAGGGCTAGGTAGCACAGTTAAAATTTAGTATGGTAATGATATAAGCAATCAGGTTAGGAATGACTTGAAGGATTATTGAACTCATAAGTAATGAAAAATACTTAGAGTTATTGAATCGGAGTGCAGAATCGATTTACTTATCAGTGTCCTCGAGTGACTAATAACACAGAACCTGGGGAAATCTGAAATTGGTGAGAAGTTATGTAGTTCTGCGATATTCTCGAGATACCAGAGGGTAAAAATCGAAGGTAGATTAGGATAAAGGCTGGACCGGTGAATTGATCCGCAGAAGACAAGTATTTTAACTAGTCCAAGAAAAGGGATCAAAGAATAACAATATGGTTGCCACCATGATTGCAAAAGACAAATCACATATATGAGATCAATTTATACCATGGGGACACTCATTGTTATGCGAAGCTTCCATGATAAGATCTACATCGTTTTCATGGGCATGAACACAAAGTTCAAGGTCGACTCCCACTTCTCTAATGCATAACCTTTCATTCACTTCTCGCGTTCGGTGAAGTTGTACTATTGAAATTTTATCTGGCAATATATCATAAGAGTATGACTCGTGAAAACTCTTGGGTTCACACGATTTAGGGAAGGCATAGGTTCAACCCATAGGAGCCTCTTAGGGACATATACCATGAATTTCAAGAATAAATGATGCAAGTTTGTAGGTAGAGCATGGTTGACAAAAGCAGGGGGTATAATTTACTGAAGGCACTACGTATCAGGGGAAGAGCTCACAAGGTTATTGATATAAAGGACACCGTTGGATAATAATTCATCAAGGATCTAGCGGACCAGAAAGGGGCTGATGTGAGTAATGGTACTCAACTAGAAGAAGAAAGAATGCAAAGGCACCATATTATTGAACTATCTGAATAATTCGAGGCTTAAATACAAAGGGATTATGATTTCCAAATCAGAAGATCAGAAGCAGACGCTCTGATCAAAAGAGCAGTAAGTTGAATAGAAGTAGATGGGCAATCACTCAAGGTTTGATTGTCAAGAACCAGCACATGTCCGGAATGATGTCTGAGCCGAAAGGATAATTTTCAGGTAATAACTGATGATTGCGTGCATTCACACACATGTTGAATCAACAGGATCAGAATGTCGATCACAAAGTATTTTAATGAATATTGCTAGACATATGGAATTAACCATAATGCAAGCAGACAAGTATTTGCAGAGCATTAGTTGGCAGAGGATTATCGGAAGATCGGATAGTATTTCAAAGTATCTTGTGGATCACATGATCAACTAGGGATGAACAAATCCTTGGTAAGTGTGAGGAATTATCTGTAGACGTATTCAATCAGAAATGGAACTGCAAGGCAATAGGCAAAAGGATTCTTAAAAGTCGGGGAATATTTTGATGTATCTTTTAATAACAAGAACAACTGGAATGAATGTAAGAATGGAAAGTGTATGTAGTTATTCATAGGACTTATCGAAGGTAGAGAATTGCAAAAGCGACGGGCACAAAGTCTCGAGAGAACATCGGAGTATCTCTGGAATCTTTTGGTGCACCAAGCAATCATCTGGAGTGAGGGGCTCTCCGGGAGGAAGTAGTTACGAGAACCTAGAGTCAGAGTTAGCGAAACCTTTATCCCCAATAGAAGAGAGATCAGAATCCCAGAGTATAGATGAGGAGTAAAACATACGAATACCACCCAATTGGCGATGTGGGCCCGTAAGCCACACAACCAAGTTGGTCGCCTCCAAGTAGTAGTAGGCACCCTCGGTGTAGTAGTAGTAGTCGTCGTCGAAGGTGGCGTCTGGATTCTGGGCTCCACCATCTGGTTGCAGCATCCAAGAAGAAAGGAAAGAGGTGGAAAAAGGGGAGCAAAGCAACCGTGAGTACTCATCCAAAGTACTCGCAAGCAAGGATCTACACTACATATGCCTCGGTATCAATGAAATGGGTAGTATCTGTGGACTGAACTGCAGAATGCCAAAAGAGAAAGGGAAAGCCTAGCCTATCAAAGACTAGCATCTTCAAGCAGCAACAAGCATCTTGCATCAATTAAAGGAGTATAGAATAGCAGTTTATATTTAGCAAACATGTTGTAGAAATAACACCTAGAGATCCTTCCCCGACTCCATGCGGGAAAGCAATCTCGGAGCCACATATTCATTACATGTCTCAGCATTCAGTATCCAGTTCTAGTTGTATCGATCGGGATACAACTTCGAGCGTCCGTTACCGTGGACCCGGCTATTCGAATAGATAATACTTCCCTACCCAACACGCTCGATCAACTCCGACGGACACACCATCAGGTCATGACCGGCCTCAGCCGATCAACACGCCATAGTCCTACCTAGGCTCAATAGAGAGGCCATCATGCCGGTCTACATCCTAAATGCAAAGGGGTCATGGGCCAATCGTCCTTTGCAATCCTGCGCATTGCGAACGTGGCCGGTGAGCAAACCTAGCCTCCCTTATACAAGAGAAGGTGTTCCAGTCCAACCCGGCGCGCGCCACTCATCGCTGACGTCAGTGAGATTTCGGAAGAATCGTACGACACAGAGTGCCCATACTTATTCCCGCGTGGTGGTCAGTGCAAAAAAGGCCAGAGGCCTACTCAGATCAAATATCCAAACCATTAGTGAATTAGGAGCGCGGTAACGAGCAGAGACTCACTATCGATGTGACCCCGTCGCCCCGTCTCGTGGACTTGTGGCAAGGGCTAAGAATGCCTGGCTACGCCACGTAGTTATCTTACGGGCACATTCTAGGTCAACCCGATTCCACATCACTCGCAAATATGCTCGCGCGGGTACCCCTCAGGGCCGACCCGACTTTAGTATCATGGTTATGTGGTAAAGCCATTAGAACCGTGTGTCCAAAACACCAAGGGGGAACCCTGAGGAATCACCCTCGATGGAATTCCACCTGATGTAACCGTCAAGGTGAACCTAGGAGGAATCACCCTCGAGGTCCACTCTTGAGGAGTTGCACGACAGCGTCATTATCGGGAGTGGTGAAGGAGGAATCACCCTCGATGACCACAACTGATGAACTAACCTACAAGGTCAACATCAGAAGTGCTGACGAGGTATCACCCTCGGCCCCTGATAGTAACCCGGTAGTGTCGTACAACAAAGGGGGGTGATGTGCGGTGTCGGGGCCTGGACATCGATCATGTTGATCGAGTCAACAAACATAAAGCGGGGCAACTGGGACAAGGGGGGTTACCGATGGATCTCTAAGCAACCTATACTAAGCAGTTTAGAATAAGCAGGTAAGGTATGAAAGTAGGTAACATAAACATGCTATGCATCAGAATAGGATCATACAAAAGCGGTAACAGTACTAATGCAAGCATGAGAGGGCAAGAAATGGGCGATATCAAAATGAACAAGGGGGGTTTGCTTTGCTGGAAGCTCTGCTGAAAAGGAAGAAGTGACGTCGGTGACGTAGTCGATCACAGGGACATGAGCAGCGGTCTCGGGGTCTACCAGAGAAGAAGAGGGGGAGGAACAGTAAACACAGAGCAATCAGATGCAACACAAATGCGAGACGAAGTAACACGCAGGGCTAGGGGTGTTCTAACGCAATGCTACACGCTACCAGCGAAGGGGGATAACATCCAGGAAAGTTTTCTCGGGGTTAGGCATTTTTGGACAAACAAACCGGAGGGGGAAAGTTTGATGTTCACTATGCTAGGCATGTGTGGTGGATGAACGGACCACCTCTTTTCGGATTTGTCTCGTCGTTCTGAGCAGCTTTCATGTACAAAAAATTTTCATCCGAGCTACGAATTATTTTATATGATTTTTCAAAGATTTAAACAATTTTTGCAATTTTCTGGAATGAATATCAATTCGAAAATAACAGTGCAATACCCCTTTTCGCACGGAGGCAGCTAGCCTAACTGTATGACAGTGGGCCAGGGGGATCCAGTCAGCATTCATAGTCAGCAGTTGACCAGTCAAACATTGACTAGTCAACGGGGTCAATGGGCCCCACATGTCATACACTGAACTACTATTTGAGTTATTTTAAACAATGGGTTATTTAATTATGGGGTGGACCCACTTGTCAATGACTGTTAGTGGCGCCATTAGTAGCTAAACTAATTAGCTATCAAGCGAGGCCCATGGGTTAGTGACCCGGGCGGTGGTCCAACCCACCGGCGCTCGGCGACGGCTATTGAGGGCGGCGGTGAGGCTCTGACCGGCCAACTCCGACGGCCTTTGGGGGTGTGGGCGGGCGCGTCGGAGAGCCCATGATGAGGCGCCTCAGATGGGGGCAGTGGTAGGTGCAAAGGCGGCCTGTTGCGGCGCCGGCGTCAAGGCTAGCGGTGGCCGGAGCGGGCATGTGTGCGGGCGCGCGCGGCGGGCGGAGGCAGCTGCGGGGCGTTTGGGTCCCGACCGGTAGCGGCGCGCGGCGTGAGCAGCAGGCAGTAGCAGCCACAAGCAGTGGAAGGCGGGGGTGAGCGGGGAGCCGAGGTCATGCGCGGCGTGTTTGGGCGCAGCAGCGAGTGCAGGCGCAAGCGGCAGAATGCAGTGCGACGAGCTGCGTAGGGCAGCAGAAAGCAAGCGATAGCGGCGGCTGCAGAGGCCGATCAGGCGCGGGTGCGTGGCCACGACGAGGCAGGGGGAGGGGTGCAGGAGGCGGGCGGTGACCGCCGGAAGCGCCGGCGAGGCTGCGGGTGATGGTGGAGGCAGAAGCAGCTGTAGTGCAACTGTAAGCGGGCGCACGGAGCTTCACGCGAGCTCGAGGCATTGACTAGGGTGGAGAGGGGGAAGGGTCGCTCACACGGGGAGCTTCAGGATGTGCTCGACGAGATGGGGAAGCAGCGATGGCGGAGGATCGAAGACAACCGACAATGATGATTCGGGGATGAAGAAGAAGATGGCAGTGGCGTGGAGCTTCCCGGCTCGTTCCATTCGGCGTAGTCGACATAGTCGACCTCGGGGAGGCGTTCTGTCACGTCGGCAGGTCAATCGGGGTACAGTGTCCGCGGGATCGACGGCGGTGCATCGACGACCACGCTCGGGTGAACGAGACAGAGAGGAAGAGGGGTGAATAAGGGGAGTAGGAGCCATAGGGTTCATCGGGGGGGGGGGGGGGGTTGATGTCTACTACGCAACTTTATCCTTGTAGACACGTGTTCGGCCTCCAAGCGCAGAGTTTTGTAGGACAATAGCAATTTTCCCTCAAGTAGATGACCTAAGGTTTATCAATCCATGAGAGGTGTAGCATGAAGATGTCGGATTTCGGGTTCCGGCAGATCCTTGAGGTTCGAACATTGGGGTGCGCACGAAGATCTCTCCCCTACCAGTTCGCATCTCGAAGTCTCGCAAAGATCTAAGCAAGAAAGATGAACACACAAGGGACACGAGATTTATACTGGTTCATGCCACCATTGTGGTGTAATACCCTACTCCAGTGTGTGGTGTGGTGGATTGCCTCAGGGGCTGATAGTGAACAGTACAAAGGGAGAACAGCCTCACGAGGGGCTGTTCTTGAGCTGGTGCGATGAACTGCCTGAGTGAGTTCAATCGCTTCTCTCTCTCTCTCTCTGGTCGATCTCTCGATGCCTCTAGATGGCTCTACCCTGTGGGTGTCTAGTCCTATTTATAGGCGGAGGCCCTGGGCCTCTTCCCAAATAATGAGCGGGAAGGGCACCAACAATTGGACATTTTGAAGGGGAACATCTGGTACACTTATCCGGACTAAAGTTGGTCTTCGGCTGCCAAAGGTCCTGACGATGACGCCGCCGTGGGCTCCGTGATGACCTCCATTCTGCCGTTCTGCTGGTCTTGGTCTTGTTGCACCAAAACGGTAACCTTTGCCTGATGCCTTGACATGTGCTTGCCCCCTTTGCACCGAAAGGGAAACAAGGACACTGCGCAGGCCGGCACCCGCCTGGCCTCCAATCGTCATGGCTTGCGTCATGGGCCCCTCGGGAGGTGCCCTGCCTTGATCTCTCCGCCTCCTCGCGAGCCCGCCTGAGGAGGCTGCTCCTGAGGAAGCTCCCTGTCGTCCGCCCTGTGAGGCTTGGCCCCTCGCGAGGGTCTTGAGCTTGAGCTGATGAAGCTGGGCTGCATTGGGCCCCCACTTGAGCCACGCCGCAGGCCGCAGGCAGGCAAGTCTGGGGACCCCCGTTCCTAGAACGCCGACAGTAGCCCCCGGGCCCAAGGCGCGCCCGGACTTGGCTTAGCAGAGAAGCGAAGGGGCAAGTGCGAAGCGCCACGGGCCCCAATAGCCTGCGGCCTTGGGTGCCGCGTGGCGGTTGATTGGACGTGGGCGTCTCCGCTTCCCCACGACGCCTCGGCAACCGCACGACTCGACAAAAAGGGGTGCCCGGTCCAGACTGACCTGCTTTGTTCTCGCTTGCCTTGCTCCAGATCCCTTTCTCGGCCTTCTCCTTCCTGCTTCCGAAATCCTCCAGATCTGCCTCAATCCTTCCCGTCCGGCGAGCTATGGCGCCCCGCAAGACTCCGACTGAGGCCTGGTACTCCCCGGCTCTGGATCCCCCGAATGTGTCGGAGAGGAATCTCACCCTCCTACGCCTGAGGACGGTGGCGCAGGGCAACGCGGGAGCGACTGTGTTCAAGGCTGGCTCCGACCAGCTGAAGGCAAGGGGAGCACCTTCTACCCGCTCTTCATGAGCGCCATCATCGTCGGTCTGGTGCGTCCTTTTTCCGAGTTCTTCCTTCCTATTCTTTGCCTGTACAATTTGCAAGCTCTGCACCTCCACCCGAACTCTGTTCTTCTTCTGGCGATCTTCGCCTATTCTTGCGAGGCTCACGTTGGGATAAAGCCCTCGGTGGCCTTGCTACGCCATTACTTTTATCTCCGGGTTTCTCGTGGCCCTATCTCCGCATGCACGAGTTTTGTCGCATACTTCGGCTCCAACGCCATCTCGAAGCCCGGGAAGAGGATTGAAGTCTTCCGAAGCAGGTGGGTCATGGTGGATGCCGGGCGCATCCACCCCCGACTTGTGCTGCCCACGGGGCAGCCCAAGGCCGTTGATGCATGGTCTCGCACGGAGCTCGTCGACCCCCGCGCGAGGGCGGTGCTGGAGAGGATGGACGCGGACCTGAGGCCAGGCAACCTGGGGGCGGCAAAGCTGACCGGGGCCACACTCCCGAGGGCGTTTCTGGAGCACCGGGTGGCTCCACTCCGGGAGCACTCGCTCTCGTTGTGGAGGCTCAGGGAAGCAGATGCTGCCATTCGCTTGAGTTCTGCAGCCCTGGCCGATGAAGATCTGGTCGCGGCCCTCCACTCCTTGGTCGGGGGAGACGTGGCGAGGCCGTATGGTGCTCCTGTCCCCTTGTTTCTTCGTGACGACTGGGAGCAGGTGGTGGACGTCGTGCCCACCTTCAACGGTGAGGGGCTAGTGCCCGCAGTGGCTCCCGGGGATCTGACGGCGTTGCCGATGGTGAATGTGTCCTCCAGTGACTCCAGCGGGAGTGAGGAGGGAGAAGAGGAGGAGGAGGAGGAAGAGGAGTTCGACTCTGAGGCGACTGGCGAGGAGTCGGAGGAGTCCTCCCCCTGGCGCAGGTCTCGCACCCTCCGCTCCATGTCGGACGACGACGAGGCCAGCGGCGGGCAAGGAGGAGTGGATTCTCCCCCGGTCCCGAGGAAAGACAGGTCTGGGCTGGTGCTCCCAGGATCCGCTCTGGCTCCAGGGCGGTCTGAGGCCAGCTCCGGCCTTCCTGACGCGTCCTCTGCTTCCATGCCTCCCAAGGCTGACCCCAGCTGCAGGCTCTCAGGCTTCAAGTTTGGCCGGAGGCTACTTGAACCCGCGAGCAATGACCTGTAGGTATTCGATCCGTGCTCTACTTTGTTTCTGCCGCTGAGACTTGACATCTGCACTCCTTGACCAGGCCGGCACCTAAGGCGAAGAGGTTGAGGGGGGCTTCTATGGCCTTGCTTGAGGCGAGTTTTCCTGCCGAGGCAGCGCCTTCTTCTGCGGGGAAAGGAGGCACCGAGGCCCGTGCTTCCCCTGCACGGTCGTCCTCGCGAGCTCAGCAGGGGCACTCTGGCGAGGAGTCAGTCCCCATGGCCCCGCTGACCCTGGAGGGGCCTAGGCTTGTTGCTGCTGCTGAGATGCCCAAGGCCCGGGAGGCTCCTTCCTCCCAAGCCGTGATCATGCTGCCGTGCTCTCCGCCTGCTCCACCAGCTCCCATCTCTTCTGATCCCTCCGCTGTCTTGGACCAGGCCGCCAATGAACTAAGCTGGCTTCGAGGGGATCTCTAGAGCGCGGACCCCCGCCTGGTGGTCGGGCGCCTGGCGATAGCCTCCGGCTGGGCCCGCTCTGCTGCCTCTGTCCGAGCGGCGCTGAGGCAGGCTGCGTCTGCCTCCAACAAGGAGAAGCAAGCTGCCCGCCAGGCTAAGGCTGCTCGTGATGCTGCCCAAGGCGAAGCTGCGGATGCCCAGGGCCGCTGCAAGGCGCTGGAGGTCGAGCTGCAAAACCTGCGCAAGGAGCTCGCGAAGGAGGTCCGCATCCGCCAGGAGAATGAGGAGGGAATGAAGACTCGGGAGGCTGCCGTCAAAGACCGGGACACCGAGCTTGTTGACCGTCGTGGCCAGTTGGAGACGCTGGAGAAGGCGCTGAAGGTGGAGAGGGCCGAGCTACACCGCTAGGCAAAGGTCCTGGCCAAGGACCGGGTGGCCTTCGCCGAGCTAGAGGAGAAGGCTCGCGCCACGCTGAAGACGCTCTATGAGAGCGGCTTAGAGGACCCGTTGGCTGGTGAAGAGGACGGCCCTGCCGAGCTGCTTCCCTTCCTGGTCCGTGCGCTTGAAGATTCCGCGGACGGCGTTGGTCCCACGGCCGAGGACGAGGTGCGTGCCCTGTCGTTTGCAGCGCTGACGCACGTCTTTAGCCACGTCCACCTTCGCTACCCCAACGTCGACCTCGACAGCCTGATGGAACTTGTGAGCGGCGACCTTGCTGTCGCTCCTGCTGAGGCCGTGAAGGGCCGAGCCAAGGCTTTGCTGGTGAGGTTCCGCGCCTTCAGCACCTTGCCTAAGCGCGACTCCACTGGCTCCGCGGCTTCAGGAGGCGGGGCTGCCCGGTGCGACTCCACCGCAGGCGGCAGCACCACTGGAAAGTGATCCCCTTGCGTCTTTTGTCCTGTTTTAATTCCTGCAACATGCACCATGCCTCGTGGAGGCGTTTAAACTTGTGTTTGGTGTTGTGAAAACACTCCATGGCTTGTAATATTTGCTTTTGAATTCCCTAGAATTTGCATCTTTCCCTCCTACTTGCTTGTGTTCTACGTCGGCAGGGCCCGACCCCGCGCATACCTCAGCCGCCATTAGCCCCGACCGGAAACCAGGATGGGACTAAGGGGTGAGGGGCTACGTGGCAAGTTAGGCTCCTGAGTCATGATGCTCAGGAGTCCCCCTTGACGCGCAAACAGCAAGTAGGGAAGGGGCGTAGGAGTGGATTTGTCGTTCTACGTCGGCAGGGCCCGGCCCCGTGCATACCTCAGCCGTCGTTAGCCCCGAGCTCGATAGTGTTTTTGATCTTGTATGTGGATGACATACTACTGATCGGAAATGATGTTTCGATGCTAACTCGGTCAAGGAGTCATTGAATGGCAAGTTTTCGATGAAAGACCTTGGTGAGGCAGTGTCGGAGAAATGGGCCACGGGTAGGCTAACCCGAGTCCGAGAACCTTTCAAGACATCGGGGCAGGCTGCGCCCCTCGAGTCCTAGAGGCGACTCCAAGGCAAGCCGAGTCCTAGAGGCGACTCCAAGATAAGCTGAGTCCCAGAGGCGACTCCAAGGCAAGCCGAGTCCCAGAGGCGACTCCAAGATAGGCCGAGTCCAAGAGGCGACTCCAAGATAAGCCGAGTCCAAGAGGCGACTCCAATATAAGCCGACTCCGGGCCGGCGATTTCCGGACAGGCCGGCTATAGGGAGTCGGCCTGCAACTCCAACCACCCTGTTAATTGAGGGCAGACATGGCCACAGTGCGCCGTACCAACGGAGATCTCCATCCGGCGCGGCACTGTTGCCATGCCGGCCCTGACATCAGCCCTTGGGGGCAGAGCCCTGTGCCCACGACGGCCTGTCTGTATGACCCAGAGACGGCGGGTCCCACCGGTTAATGGGAGTACTGAAGACGGCAAGAGCGCCACGAGACGGGCCCGTTGGGAGTCGGCCCCCCGAGAGTCGGCCGGCCCCTCCCACGGGCCCCACACGCCATTAACCAGACGCGACGGGGAATGGCAACAGTGATCGCCCGTCCGGCGGCGGCACTGTTGCCATGACCCCATGACCAAGCCAGCATCATTAGAAGCACGGCTACAGTAATCTGCAGCCGGCAAGACCCGCCCGCGGCGGACAAGGGCTGTCAACCCCGTACCGGGCAAGTCGGCGGGACCCACCAGTCGGCGGGCCCTAGTAGTCGGCGGAGGAGGCGGCGGCCTGAGAGACAGATGGCTGGGACCCGCGCCCAGCCGGTTTTACCATTGTACCCCTGGGGGGTAGGCCTATATAAACCCCTCAGGGCACCCATGCAAAGGGTTTGAATCCACTAGCACTAGACCAGATCATATAGGGAGGAGAGAGCTAGCCTTGCCTTCTCCTACCTCCAGAAACAGCTCAAGGAGCAACCTTGTACTCACTTTGCCTTAGTGACCATGCGGAGGCCCCGCAGAGCAGCAGTAGGGGTGTTATCTCCTCAGAGAGCCCTGAAGCTGGGTAAGATCCGCCGGCGTGCATGTCTTTGCCTCATCCCGTTTCCAGGCACCGGCGAGGTTCTACTCGCCCCCACCATGATAAGCCATCCTTTGGCATATGTCGCACCCAACCCCCAACATTTGGCGCCCACCGTGGGGCAAGGTGCACCATCGTCCGGAGATCTGTTCTGCACAGGAATCCTTTTCCTCCCTGGCGAGTGCAGCCAGCCAGGCTCGCCAGACGGAGTCTGCATTGACGCGCTGCGCGGCGCTGAGGCCGCCTGCGCAGCCAGCTGCCTCGCCGAACTTGTCGGCGAGGTTCGCCTCTCCGATGAGCCTGCATACGACGCAGGCACGGGCGGCCCTGAGAACCTCCTCGCGGGTCTCCTCAACCAACTCCACGTCACCGGCGAGCCTGCCGTGGACTTGGAGTCCGTAGGCTCCACCGACCCGATGCTGGTCGACTCCGACACCGCGTCGCTCGACGTGTTCTCCACCAATGTGGTGGTCTACGACGAGCCGCTCCCTCACGAGGAGAGCGGCGGAAGCGCCATCATGGAGGTGCTCGTCATCAGTCATGGTGAGCATTCCGGTGAGGGAGCCCATGACCCACTCGACGCGGCTCTGCAAGACCTGACCGCGCCTATTCCGGAGGACGCTCACGCCGAGACGCTGGAGGCACGCCGCCTTCAGATCATCGAAGGCGCGAAGAAGCTGGTAAGCATGAGGCGCTTGTCAGAGGCCTACCAGCGTGAGCTGGATCGCGCTGTGGGCGGCTCGCCGGCTCCGACTGGGCCTAGCCGCCTAGGCGCGATACGGCAGCGCGGCGTGGCCATCGCCAACCTGTTCGGGGCCAATCACCCAGTATATGCCACGCCTGTGGAGAACATCCGCGCCGCACAGGCGGCGACTGACAATCCGAAAAACTTTGAAGGAGAAGAGCTCCGCATGATGACGGAGCAAGTCCAGCAGCTCCTCGACGCGGCCGTCACGCAGAATGCAGCCGACGGCCGCACGGAGGCGCCGCAGCAACCGAACGACGACCCGCCGCCCCGCCGAGATCAAGGCACGACGTCTCGGACGCCGACTGGCGGAGTCCGCGGAAGAAAAGACAAAGAGCCGGCTGTCAGCCACAGTCGGACTCGCATCACCATCGAGCGCGACCAAGACAGCCGCCCGAGAGCAGTGGAACGGCAGGGCGACTATCTTCCTCCTCCGCCACGAAGAGAAAGGCGAGTCTCCCCACCACCCGTTGAGCATCCGACTCTCGGTGGCCGCCTTGGCCGCCGAGAGGGAGTCGGAGAGAATGACGCCCGCCACCGGATCGACCGACTCCACCGATCCCTGGCGCTGGAAGAAGAAGATGAGTTGGGTCCACCCTGCTTCGGACCTCGCATCCGAGACGAGCCCTTTCCCAAAGGATTCACTCTCCCCCGAGACACACCCAAGTACACCGGCTCCATGAAGCCGGAAGACTAGCTAGTTGACTACTCCACGGCCGTCAACATAGCGAACGGCAACAAGCGAGTTGCCGTGAAGTATGTTCCACTCATGCTCCAGGGTACGGCCCGGACATGGGTGAACAGCCTGAAGCCCCGTAGCATCAACAGCTGGGTCGACTTCACCGAAGCCTTCGTCCGCAACTTCACAAGCACGTACAAGCGACCTCCCAAGCCTCGCTAGCTATCCCTGTGCTTGCAATGCCCCGACGAGTCAACACGCGACTACCTCACGCACTGGCCCGAGCTTCGGAACTCCTGCGAGGGCGTGCACGAGGTGCAGGCGATCGAGTACTTCACCACCGAGTGCAGAGAAGGCACCCTCCTCAAGCACAAGCTCCTCTGCGACGAGCCGGAGACCCTCGACGAGCTGTTGATCATAGCAGACAAGTACACCACGGCCGACTCTTCCATGAAGACGGAGATCCAAGTTAGTGCGACTGGCAAAATGGCCCCTCAGGCTCCCAGAACTCCGACTGGAGACGCTAGTCGGCGACAACAACAGAATGATAACAAGCGCAAGGCCTCACAGCCGACTTCCAGCAGTCGGCAGGTTGCGACAGTCGAAGACCAACAGCCGGAGGGGCAGCCTCCGACCAAGCGACAGAAAGGTGGCAAGTCCAACTGGTTGTCGGCCCTCTCTTACGTGCAGACTCTATATGGTCCCTGCAAGTTCCACAACGGCGCAAAGCCGTCAAACCATACCACCCGAAAGTTCCACTGGCTCACCAGAATCGCCAAGGGAGACGGCCTCCTTCCTCCCCCGCCTGCTGGGCCGCCGCCTCCACCGCCGCCCCAGCAGTCGGCTGCCAGGCCAGTCGGCACAGTATGAGATGAGTATCGAGAAGAGCACGGAGCCTATGTGGTGTTCACCAGTGTGGCTGATGATCGACGCAGCAGGCAGCAGCAGCAGCAAGAAGTAAATGCAGTAGCATCAGATACCCCAGAGTTTATGCATTGGTCTGAGAAGCCTATCAGTTGGAGCAGAGCTGATCACCCAGAGGTGATGCCGAATCCAGGCTCCTACGCCCTGGTTTTGAGTGCCACCTTAGCCATAGATAGGCGGGCCGCTCGCTTCTCGCGAATGCTGATAGACGGAGGCAGTAGCATCAACATCCTGTACAAGGATACCATGGAGAAGCTAGGAATCAAGCAAAGACAGCTTCAGAACAGCCGGACTATGTTCCACGGCATTGTACCCGGCCTTTCCTGCTCGCCAATCGGCAAGATCCTGATAGACATTCTCTTCAGGGACAAAGATCATTTCCGTCGAGAGCCAGTTTGGTTTGAGGTGGTGGACCTCGAAAGCCCGTACCACGCGTTGCTTGGCCGACCTGCTTTGGCCAAGTTCATGGCGGTCCCCCACTACGCCTACCTCAAGATGAAGATGCCGAGTTCTAAGGGAATTCTGACCATAGCCGGCGACTACAGAAAGTCGTCCGCTTGCACGGCTGAGAGCAATCGGCTGGCCGAGTCCCTGGTGATCGCAGCTGAGAAGCGACTTCTTGATCGGGTTGTGGCGATGGCCGGCAAGCAGCCGGAGATGTCGCCCGACCCAAAGGAGTCAGAAGCTGAGGGCTTGTTCAAGCCGGCCAAAGAGACCAAGAAGATACCCTTGGACCCGGAGCACCCAGAGAGGTACGCTGTCATAGGTGCAAGCCTTGACAGCAAATAGGAAGGCGATCTCGTCGATTTCCTCCATGAGAATCGAGACATCTTTGCATGGTCCCCTAAAGACATGCCAGGTGTACCGACGGAATTCGCCGAGCACAAGTTACATGTCCGACCTGATGTGAAGCCCGTCAGGCAGCCCTTGCGCCGCCTGTCAGAAGAGAAGAGAAGAGTTGTTGGAGAGGAGATAGCCCGGCTCCTGGCAGCCGGCTTCAATATGGAAGTATTTTTTCCAGAATGGTTGGCAAACCCGGTCCTGGTGTTGAAGAAGAACAAGCAGTGGCGGATGTGTATTGACTACACAAGCCTCAACAAAGCTTGCCCCAAGGACCCATTTGCTCTACCGAGAATTGATCAGGTGATAGACTCCATAGCCGGATGTGAGCTGTTGAGCTTCTTAGATGCATACTCAGGGTATCACCAGATCAAACTGAGCCCGGCAGACAGACTGAAGACTGCCTTCATCACGCCGTTTGGAGCCTTCTGCTACCTGACCATGACGTTCGGCTTGAGGAATGTCGGTGCCACCTTTCAGCGTTGCATGCAGAAGTGCCTCCTCAAGCAACTCGGCAGAAACGCCCACGTCTACGTGGATGACGTAGTGGTGAAGACGGAAAAGCATGGGACACTGATGGAAGACCTCAAAGAAACCTTTGAGAACCTGCGCCGATTCCAGATCAAGCTCAACCCTGAGAAGTGCGTCTTCGGAGTACCAGCCGGCCAACTCCTTGGCTTCCTGGTCTCTGAACGCAGCATAGAGTGCAACCCTGTGAAGATCAAGGCCATCGAGAGGATGGAGGTACCCAGCCGACTGCTAGATGTGCAGAAGTTCACCGGCTGTTTGGCGTCCATCAGCTGATTCATCTATCGGCTGGGCGAGAAGGCTCTCCCTTTGTACCAGCTGATGAAGAAGACCGCCTTTTTCGAGTGGAACCACAAGGAGATGAAGCATTTCTCCAGCTGAAGAAGATGTTGACTACTCCCCCTGTGCTGGCGGCTCTGACTCCTAAAGAGCCCATGCTCCTATACATTGCCGCCACCAGCCGGGTAGTCAGCACAGTCATTGTAGTCGAGCGCAAGGAGGAAGGCAAGGCGCTCCCTGTCCAGAGACCGGTATATTACCTGAGTGAGGTACAGTCGACCTCCAAGCAGAACTACCCCCACTACCAGAAGATGTGCTACGGCGTACACTTTGCTGCCAAGAAGTTGAAGCCTTACTTTTAAGAGCATCCAATCACTGTGGTTTGCACAGCCCCGCTGGCCGAGATCATCGGGAGCCGAGATGCTTCTGGCCGAGTAGCCAAATGGGCCATAGAGTTGGCCCCCTACACCATATACTACCAGCCCCGCACCACCATCAAGTCGCAAGCACTGGCCGACTTCCTCATCGACTGGGCCGAGACCCAGTACCTGCCGCCAGCGCCCGACTCCACCCATTGGTGGATGCATTTCTACGGCTCCAAGATGCGCACCGGCTTGGGAGCCAGCGTCATCCTCACCTCCCCCAAAGGCGACAAGCTCAAGTATGCGCTGCAGATCCATTTCGCCGCCTCCAACAACGTCATCGAATACGAGGCACTCATTCACGGGCTCCGGCTTGCCAAAGAACTCGGCATTCGCCGGATCCTGTGCTATGGCGACTCTGATTTGGTGGTCCAGCAGTCATCTGGCGACTGGGACGCTAAAGATGCAAACATGGCGAGCTACCGCTTCCTGGTTCAGCAACTCAGCGGATACTTCGAGGGGTGCGAGTTCCTCCACGTGCCAAGAAATGACAACGACCAAGCAGACGCCTTGGCACTAGTCGGCTCCACCCGCCAAGCGATACCATCCGGTGTTGCTCTTCAGTGCCTCCTCAAGCTGTCTATCAAGCCTTCACCAAAATCAGACTCCATCTTTGTGCCGGCTCCCCCTGAAGAAGTCGAATCCAACTCAAGAGCCCCAGCAAACGACATGAGAATTCTTATAGACGGCTCCAAGAAAATCGCAGTCGAAACCGGCTTGGGGACTTCAGAACCCGGCCCGAGGACTGCGGCAACCAGTCTGAAGACTCCAGAGCTCGGCCTGGGGACTGCGCCAGTCGGCCTGGGGACTTCAGCGATCCAGCAAGCGGCAGCGGACTCCAGCCCGCCGCCTCCCAGCCCAGCCGCCCTCGTCCAAGTCGCACTGGTGGCAATCGAAGAAGTAGCAGCACCCTCATGGGCACAGCCCATCCTCAAGTTTCTAGTAAGCAAAGAGTTGCCAACCGATGAAATCTTGGCTTGGCAAGTGCAACGCCGAGCGGTAGCCTACACCATAATCAACAGAGAGCTGGTCAGGCGCAGCGTCACTGGTGTCTACCAGCGCTGCGTTGAGCCAAAGCAAGGCCAAGCAATTCTCAGAGACATCCATCAAGGCGAGTGCGGCCACCATGCGGCTTCAAGAGCACTCGTCGCCAAAGCCTTTCGGCATGGTTTCTTCTGGCCAACTGCCCTAGAAGAGGCCAAGGAATTAGTCCAAAAAAGCAAGGGGTGCCAGAAGTTCCGCTCCAAGACGCTTCAGCCGGCTTCTGCACTCAAGACCATTCCCATCGCCTGGCCCTTTGCGGTTTGGGGCCTGGATATGGTGGGACCATTCAAGACGGCACAAGGCGGCCTAACTCACTTACTTTTCGCGGTGGACAAGTTCACCAAGTGGATAGAAGTAAAGTCCATCAAGAAGTTGAATGGTCCGACTGCAGTGACTTTCATCGCCGACATCACAGTTCGGTACGGCATACCGCACAACATCATCACCGACAATGGCACAAATTTTGCCAAAGGCGCTTTGGCCCGTTTCTGCGCGACGCAGGGCATCCGACTGGACTTAGCGTCCGTTTCCCATCCGCAGTCAAACGGCCAGGTGGAGCGAGCAAACGGCCTCATCCTATCCGGCATCAAGCCTCGACTGGTCGAACCACTCGAGCGTTCGGCCGACTGTTGGCTTGAGGAGCTGCCAGCCGTCCTCTAGAGTCTGCGCATGACTCCAAACAAGTCAACCGGCTTCACGCCTTTCTTCCTCGTCTACGGTGCTGAAGCCGTCATCCCAACGGACATAGAGTTTGACTCTCCGCGAGTCACCATGTACACCGAGGAGGAAGCAGAAGAAGCACGTCAAGACGGCGTCGATCTGCTGGAAGAGGGCCGGCTATTGGCACTCAGCCGATCCAGCATCTACCCGCAGAGCCTGCGCCGATACTACAACAGGAAGGTCAGGCCGATATCTTTCCAAGAGGGCGACCTTGTGCTCCGACTGATCCAGCGAACAGCCGGCCAGCACAAGCTATCAGTGCCTTGGGAAGGCCCCTTCATCATCAGCAAAGTGCTGGGCAATGACTCCTACTACCTAATCGACGCCCAGAAGCCCCG
Source organism: Triticum timopheevii (assembly GCA_963921465.1). Lineage (NCBI taxonomy): Eukaryota > Viridiplantae > Streptophyta > Magnoliopsida > Poales > Poaceae > Triticum > Triticum timopheevii. The sequence continues at coordinate 449,411,310 of OY997272.1, read as the reverse complement.
AGCACGCAAGAGGGACGACTCCGGCAAAGAGTCGGAACGGCCATGGAACGCAAATCTTCTCCAAAGATTTTACAGTTGATGCAGTATGTACCATGCTATCCTTTGTATTAAAGTACCGAGACTTTGCGGCCCCCGAGATGAGCTCGGGGACTGCCCTTTTTGATATCTGTATGATAAGAATTATGCCTTCGAGTATGCTACTCTTTGTTATGCCGCTTGGCACCGGGTTCGACTAGTCGGCCCGGGGACTCACCGTCTTGCGCTATGAAATGCTTCCTGCAGTCGGATGAGTAGTGTGCGGCGCTTAAGCCATCTCCTGTCAGAAGCCGCAGCTCGCAGAGCGGCTATTGGTGGGCAGAGAGTAAGGAAGAATGAGCGCCCGCACGAAAAATGGCTAAGGACTCAAAGCATAAGCATAGCCCAAGCCGGCTTCCAGCCTCTCTTCGCAGAGCCGACTCTTGAATAGTCGGCTTGCCGCCTTTTATCCAACTTGTTAAAAGACTCTAAAAAAGGCCAAGTACTTGCCTTCCCAGGTAGCCAAGCAGTTGACCCAGCGACAGTCCGCAGAGCGGTTGTCCGTCTGGCAAGGCAGCAACTGAGGGAAGGCGGCAAAGGAAAAAGCCAAAAGAGCAATGAGCAAGGAAAGATAGAATTCGGATGAATATTTACATAACATAGGCCCTTGGCCAAGTTCAAATACACCCCGCGGGTGGAATTGTGCAAGTTAACAAGTTCTTTCAAAAGACTATTAAAGAAGATAAAATAAAGGCAACACGGCAGCCTAAGAAGCGGCAGATGAGTTCGGAGGGTCGGTGGTGACGGCGGTGTCAGGCGCCGGGGCGGCCGGCTGGGCAGTCTCGGCTTGATCGTCTCCGGCGGCAGTCGGCTCAGTCAGACGCGGCTCGTTGCTGGAGGCGCGGTCGAGCTGAGGCTGGTCGCCCGCTCCGTCTTCTGGCGCCTCCGTCTCGCCTCCGTCCTCCTCCTCGCCTTCCTCCTCGGCGCTGGAGCCGATCACCTCCGTCGAGTCCTCGCCGTAGTCCGGGTTCATCCCGAACCACTCCGGCGGCACCTCCTCGCCGTTTGCAGCCCGCTCAGGAACAAAGACGCTGGTGTCTGTATAATTGGCAATCGCCACCGCACGCTCGATGAGAGCGCCTTCCACAGCCACCAGCTCTGCCTGGGCTTCTGACCGGAACGCGGCCAGCCGGTCCAGGTCCAGCCCCGGATACCAAGCCTTGATGAATTCCAAGGCCCGACACGCTCCAGCCCGGGCCGAGGAACCCTTCCAGGCCTCAAGACGGCCAGCCGCGACCTCCAGCCAGTCGGCAGTCCAACTTGGAGTGCGTAGAACCGGCATGTCTGGCCACAGGGCGGCAATTGCCTGAGCACCGGCACGTTGAAGCCGGCGTAGCAGCTGATGGGCTAGCCGCAGACGAGTCTCGATGCTCAGGAGCTGCTCGTCGATGGTCAGGGGGGCGTTGTCGGTGATCTCTGCGCCATTTGCCCTCCACGCCTCGCGATCAGCTTCGATGGCTCGGGTGACCACCTGTGAGTGGCCAGGGAAGAAGTCTGCCCAAACAAAAAAGAAGCAAGAGAAAGAGTCAGGAGTCGGCTTGACTTACAGTCGGCGGCTCAAAGAAAGAAAGCAAAGAAACTCACCATCGACGATGTCTTCGATCTCATGGAAGCCGGAGGTTAGCATCGCCTCCTTGTCGGTCCAGGAGGAGTGCTCGCTTTCGAACTTGGCCAGGAGAGCGGTCTCCCTCTTCTCCGCCTCGTCCTGCGCCTTCTTGAGCAGCTCCTTCTGCTCCGCCAGCTGCACAGCCAGCAGGTCGCGCTCTATGGCGAGTTTGTTGCACTCCTCCCCCTTGGGGCGCAAAGCAGTGTTGGCCTCGCCCAGCTGCTCCTAAAGAACGGCATTAGCCTCTGAAGAACAAAAGTAAAAAGACGTTAAGTCGTCAACAAAGAAGGTCGCCAGGAAGATCCGGCCCGACTGCTCAGCAGTCGGCCCGAATCTCGGGGACTACAGCCCGCGGGTGCGCCAGTGCGCCCCCGCGAAAAAGAAGAAGGACTCACTCCGGTTCTCCGACAAGTTGGCAGTCCGCTTCCACAGCTGCTCAATGTTGCGGTTGAAGGCAGTGACGCGGAGGTTGTGATACTCCTGTAACAAGGAGTTTAGACAAAGATAAATATGTGAAACTCGCCAGATGGAGTTCCGGGCCGCCTGCTCAGCAGCCGGCCCGAAACTCGGGGACTACACCCAGTGGGTGCGCTAGCACGCCCCCACAGAGAACAATGAGAAAAAAGCAAAGTCAAAAGAGAAAGCATACCCGGATAGCTGCTCGCGACACCAGATGCGCCTTGGTGCAGCCCTGTATGGCGTCACCCTCAGCTCGCAGCTTCGCCTGGACGTCCAGGAGCGCCTGGTTCAGCGGACCGTTGCCGCCTCCTCGCAGGCGCGGCGCTTGTAGCCTCGGCGTCTGGGATGGCCGAGCTGGCAGCGCCGGCTTCCAAGGGGCGTGGCGCCGAAATCGCCTTTTCAAGGCGGCGGCGCGCTGGCGAGGCGACTTGAAGGAGCAGCTTTGCCACGGCCTCGTCTTCAGTCGGCGGCACCGGCGGGCCCGCGGGCTGCTTACCATGCGCGCTTCCAGCCGGCGGCGGAGGCGGCGGTGGCGTCGCGGCCGTGCCCGACGCGGAGGCCTCACCGCCGTCCTTCTCCACGATGGAGTTCTCCCCGCCGGCTTCTCCAGTCTAAACCATGAACTCTGGGGGCGGCGGGCGGAGTTCAGCGGGATGACGAGCAACGCCGATTGGCGGTGCGCGGTCTCCTTAGCCCGCTGTCTTGCTGCGACGGCGGCTTCGGCCTCTTCCAGCTTCTTCTAGGCAGAGGCCGCCGCCTTCTCGGCCTGCGCCTTCTCCGGATGGTCGGCCTCCTCCTCGTCGCGCTTCTCCTGTGTGTTTCGCTCTGTCGCCTCCCGGAGGTCGGCGGCGGGGTCAATCCGCCGAGTATTGGCGGACGTCTTGGCCGACCCCATGATGGAGGGGACGGCGCCCTCTCAAGGGAAAGGGGGGCCCTGAAGCGGGGGAGGCATGTAAGAAATTATAACGAGATTCGATAAAGGAAAGCAAGTCAAAGACAGAGCACTTACGCAGAGACGAGTGGCGGCCGTTTTACTTCCTTGCGGAAGCGGTTGGCCTTCGCAACCGCCTCTTCTCGCTTGGTCGCGGTGGCCGCCCCCTTGAACTTCTTCGGCCGGCCGCCGAGCGAACTCGGCCCGGCCCGGCTCTTCTTCGTGCCGACTTGACCGGCCAAGTCGGCGGAGGAACTCGCACTTGGCTGGCCGACCTTCAGTTGGTGGCGAGAGGCGACTTCCCCTTCGGCGTCGTCATCAGGCCAGTCGGCGAAGGTGGCCGAGGGCCTGAAGCCGCCTTCCGCTCCTCCTCCTCCGCCTTCGGCGTCGGCCTCCATCGCCGCCGCCCCCAAGTCGGGGTCGTCGGCGTCGCTCTCCGCTCGGTCGGGGACGAACTCGCGGGGTGGTCCCGAGGAGCCGACTGCAGGCTGGATGAGGGGGTTCTGACTCGAAGAAATCGAGAGGATCAGAAGTCGGATTCGGCTGTAGAAGAAAAACAGAAGAACAAAAGATATGACTTACCACTGGCGGGGGGTTGGCGCGCGAGTACGGCTCTTTGCCGAACTGCCAGTCCGCCGCGAGCTCGCAGTTCGCAATGTGGTTCACCGTGTTCGCCACCTCCGCGTGGGGCATGTCACTGGTGCACATCCGACTCGGGTCCTGGTGGTCGCTCATCTGACTGATCAGATGAGGTCGACCTTGGAGTGGGAGGACTCGGCACGCCACGAAGGCGGCCAGCAAGTCGGCCCCAACCAAGCCCTCCGACTGCGTCAGCACTCGGAGTCGCCCGACGGCGGCGGCACCTGCGGAGTTAGCGTCTTGACTCGGTGGGACCAGCTGGGAAGCCTTCCAGCCGGCGCGCCGGCTTCGTAGGGCGGCAGATTGACCCAGTCGCCTTCTGGGGCGACGTTCTTCACGTAAAAGTACGACCGCTGCCACATCTTCACCGACTTAATTAGTGGGATGGGGGGGAATGGATTGTCAGCGGTCGACCTTCGCATCGCGATGAAGGCGCCGCACTGAGCTGGCACGCCGGCGACGTGCGTGCCGAGCTTGGATTGGAAGAATATTCCCCACAACTCGATGGTGGGGAGGACGCCGAGGAAGTCCTCGCACAGGGTGGCGAAGGCGGCCAGCAGCACCACCGTGTTCGGAGTAAGGTGGTGCGGCTAGAGCCCGTTGAACTCCAGGAAGGAGCGGAAGAAACCGCTCGCCGGCAACCCCAGGCCGCGCATGAGGTGCGAGCGGAATATGACCCGCTCGCCCTCCTCCGGCGTCGGCCTTATCTCCCTCACTGGCGCGGCACGGGCTCGCACCAGGTTCACGCCGGGGAGCCGACGCGTCTTGCGAAGGAGCTCGATGAGGTCGTCGTCCACCTCGGAGCCGTCCCACACGCCAGAGCGCACGGCAGGAGACGTGGCGGCGGAGGAAGAGCTCATCGCTGCAGGCGCGGTGTGGTTTCAGGCGACGGCGGCAAGAGGGAGCAAGAGGAAGCAAGAGAAGGCGGGGGAGCAGGGAAGAATGGGCGCGCGTGCTTCGCCGTCCCGCTCCCCCCGCCTACTTATAGGCCCATAGGCTGAGGAGCCGATGGGGCGGGCGTGGGATTAACTGCGCACGGGACCCCACGCCCCCCACGATTTACCCCACGAAGTTACTGCGCGCAGTAACGACGTGGCAAAGCCAACCATCCACACGGCCACAACGGATCCGTTCACGTGCCGAGGCGCGATAGTGGCGGGCCCCGCCTGACGGCCTGTCCCGTCGCGCGCGTGGGTAGGCAGACTGTCCCTGCCACGTGGCACCGCGCGACGGGCCCGCGGCGGGCGATCGCGGGAAATGTATCAGGCACGCCGCCTGGTTCCCGCCGCGACTTTCAAACTCCTTCGGGGGCAAGGCGGCCCTCTGCGAGTCCGACTCCAGATAGTCGGCTTAAAGAAAGACGGCAAGCAAGGCCCGAATTCCACCACCAGAAGAATGAAACTGTTGAGGCCCCACGACAGGTCTCCCTCGGAGCCTCACCAGCTTCGGGGACTACTGTCGGAGTAATGGGCCACGGGTAGGCTAACCCGAGTCCCAGAACCTTTCAAGACATCGGGACAGGCTGCGCCCCTCGAGTCCCAGAGGCGACTCCAAGGCAAGCCGAGTCCCAGAGGCGACTCCAAGATAAGCCGAGTCCCAGAGGCGACTCCAAGGCAAGCCGAGTCCCAGAGGCGACTCCAAGATAGGCTGAGTCCAAGAGGCGACTCCAAGATAAGCCGAGTCCAAGAGGCGACTCCAAGATAAGCCGACTCCGGGCCGGCGATTTCCAGAGGCCGGCAATAGGGAGTCGGCCTGCAACTCCAACCACCCTGTTAATTGAGGGCAGGCATGGCCACAGTGCACCGTACCGACGGAGATCTCCATCCGGCGCGGCACTGTTGCCATGCCGGCCCTGACATCAGCCCTTGGGGGTGGAGCCCTGTTCCCACGACAGCCTGTCTGTACGAACCAGATACGGCGGGTCCCACCGGTCAACGGGAGTATTGAAGACGGACCGAGTTCAGGTGGGGAACCATCAACGAGGATAGCGAAGTCCTAACATAAGTCATATGATTAGCTCTTATGAAGGAACTTCTTCTCCTTGAGCAAATCAATCAGTGGCTTGGTATGCTAGGAATACATATAGAATGAAGGTTGCAAGTCTTCGAACCACAGAACACTTCGCACGTATGCATGACTGATTTGGGATGATTCCAAAGGAAGCAACATTGACTTTCTCGAATCCACGGCGGCAACTTGCATCAAATGCACATGAACTAGAGGAAGTCACTTCTTACATCCGAACATATGCTTCATGAGCTAACATGAACAAATGCTTTTAAAAAGTTTCCAACACTAGCTTAATGTTCAACATGACTCATGGGGGAGACAAAATGCTGCTGATGGGCTCAACAACAACTCATCGGAATTTCCATATCACTGGACTTCCACCATCATGTGAACACGGTGATAGTATTGGTCAGACCAAAAGATGTAATGGTATATGCTCGAGGGATCAACCACGTGTAAGACAACATTACGAGCATCGTTGGTACTGATTTGATTTGACGATAGCCCATACTCAAATCAAAGTTTTCGCAAGACGATAGCTCCAACAACTGGTTTCGAGGATCAATTGATGAAGATATCATCTTTCTTCAACACATATGCAGGATATCCCTTAACATGAGCTAAGTCGGACAAGCTTTTATCTTCCAACTCTCCAAGTTGTTGCTTAGCTTAACCAACTAGCTCAGGGGTATACGACACAGATTCTTGGAGAAAGGGTGATTTATAAGAAAACCAACTTGATCACGAACTCAACATAGCGGCCAGGTGACGACCTGGTAATACTTCCGAGAAGATATTCGGAACATCACGAACCACCAATATGTTACTAAGCTCGAGAACAATCTTGCTTCCAGAGCAAGATGATATGATCAAATAAGCAAGGGACTGAATAATCCTAACTCATTGATCGAGGAGTGCACCAGAATAAGGACTAGGTAGCACAATCAACCTTAGGGTGACGATTCAATAATCAACACGCTAAGAATGAGGTTATCGTCCATTTAACTACCAAGCAACGAAGTTGCTAGCAGTATTGATTTCACACACCACTATTCAATTGTCAGCATTCCGGTTACAATAACACGGGAACCGAGGAATGAACAATGATGGCAAGAAGTATTACTGCGTCAAGAGTTCATAAGAGGTAGTGCAATTCTCATGACAGTCCTGACATAAAGATGGTAACACTCCAGGGTAGAACAGAACAAAAGCTGGATTGGCATTTTGATTTGTGGAATACAACTGCTTTGGCCCAATCCTAGAAATGGATGAGGTACTGGAGTTTGTTTCTCCAAGTCATTCCGGAGTAGAATGGCTTGACGGACCACAGAAGTAAAAGGCATCGATGAACACGAATGCACGACTACTCCTGACTATCAATCGATAGACGACGGTCAGTATACAACTAAAGGGGGACAACTCAAAGGAACATAAGATTTTCTGAGTTGTGGATGCATAGATTAGTATGTCGAACCAAGTTCAACATGTTTCTTCTAGATAACCCATGCGAAAAGGTAGAACTGGCAGAGTCACAATATAACATGGAGAACTCTTCGAGAGCACTCTTGTTGTGATCTTTCGGTTCAGCGAGGAACTTCTGCCATAAGTGGTTCATAGTATTTGGAAGAAGGAAATACCACGGACCTCGAGGACTAATGCAAAGGTTACTAATAACCTAAAGGAACGAGCAAGCACTATCAACATGAGGTAAGTAGAGTGAGTCTTGGGTTCAAAACCCAGAGATAAAATACCTACTACTAAATGGCATCACGGGATGCTTTCGAGAATGATGGCCAGAATCATCACACTGGGACACAAATCATAGCTAGATTACTAGATGATCCCCTAAGACACCTAGGGTCATAATATTAACTCCAACATATATGTCGAGGTAAAATAATACCTCAACTCAGCAATAGTGTGATTAACCTGGCCCAAAGGGACATAAACACCAGAGGGAAAGGATTTGCAAGCGCATCAGATTGTTTTAGAAACCTGGAATGACTCGGACAGCATAACGGCTATAAATGCTCAAAAGATTGGAGACATCCTTCAAAATAGTGGCATGACCACTCAACATCACAATAACATGGTTCTGAGATCAACTAACAACACACGGAAATAGTAGGAACTGAGCTGGGGCTTGAAACCAACAATCCTATAAGTCTATGGATTAGTAACACGTCATCCTGATAGATAGATGAGAAGGCCTAGTTCTTAATCCCCGTAGAAGAGAAGAGGTTGACTCAGATCAGAAGGCCATGAGGTATAAGGAGTAAAAAGAGCCTTACGTTCCAACCCACAATCAATTCCCTTACATAACTAAAGCATTTCTAGACACAACTTCGACCAGTTGGCTTGGTAATCCTACAGGCAGTCAAGCTCTGATACCAACGCTGTCAGGACCCCGACTCAATGCCACATCGATCTAGCATGTAACACCTCATATCACTTTGCGGCCTCACGCACGGTATCCCCATGGGTGTCGCCTTACCTTTGCCCGGGACCGTTTGCGCCTTTTGGCACACGTATATGATAGTGTCGCTAGCATCCATATGATAAGGAGCCCGGGCTGACATGGCTAGTCGTAAACCCAAAGTGGCACAGACTTACAGGGACAGGCATCCATGACCCAGCATCGAACGTGTCGGTCATCAGCAAATAAGTTCCGGGCTGTAGCACTGGGCTAGCAGGACTCCGGTAAACCGGGCTGTAGCGGGCTAACAGGACTCCGGTACTCAACGCGTGACATTTCCCCGAAGGGACAGACACAGGAACGAAGAAGGACACATGCCGGCCAGCCTAAGTGTTCCGGAGCAGTAGCAAGCTACCATGGCTCGGTGGAAACACTAGGAGACATTTCCCGGTAAGAGAGGCTACTAAAGATAAACAACTAGATAGTCAGATCCCACACATACCAAGCATTTCGATAACATACACACAATATGCTCGATATGTGCAAATACAACATGGCATCACATCATGACTCTACGACTCAAGTATTTATTCATTAGGCTCCGAGGAGCGAGATATTACAAGCAGGGGTCTCCTGACCCAACATTCAGAGCATACAAATCAAACACATGCGGAAGCTAACATGTCTGAGTACAGACATCTACAAATGAAAAAGGCTTAGAAGCCTGACTATCTACCAGATCCTGCCGAGGGCACAAGATCGTAGCTGAGGTAACAAGCTAAACGTCGAAGTCCACGTGGAACTACTAGCGAGACTGAAGTCTCTCTGCAAAAACATAAAATAGGCAAACGTGAGTACAAATGTACCCAGCAAGACTTACATCAGAACTAACTACATATGCATCATTATCAACAAGGGGATGGTGGGGTTTAACTGCAGCAAGCCAGCTTTGACTCGGTGGCTATCCTGAACTACGACTGCAAGTAACTCTTTGAGGTGGCGCACACAAGTCCACATATTCACCATATCAATACACCACTATGGATCCGCTCCCGTCTCCCAACGAGAACGCCATCCATAGCACTCACGCTTATCTTGCGTATTTTAGAGTATCCACTTTCACTTGTCTATGAACTGTTATAGGCAACCCAGAAGTCCTTTTCCGCGGACACGGCTATTCGAATAGATGATGTTAACCCTGCAGGGATGTACTTCTTCACACACGCTCTCACCACTTACCGCCGTTTACACGACGTGTACTCGGCAACCTTCAAGCGGAAGCCCAACGTGGGTGTCGGCCACGACCTACCTAAACACTCAGGTCCCTAGTCCAGGTTTATCGCCTATTTGGGTTCCATCCATGAGGAGATCCGGCCGAAGTTTCACTCACAGCCCCAAACGATGTGAACAGGGTTCCGTGACACCAAACGGGCGCCCGGTTTACCCGGCCACGTGCCTACCGCATCACAGCCCACCCCTACGGTCAGCGCTGCACACGGCCTCCAGCATACTACAAACACCAGAAACTACTTGCAACTCCTGGATAGAGGACAAGGGTGATTAAGAAGCCGAGAGGGTCCATTGGTTTCGGTCCCAATGCGTGGTAGTAGCTGAATCATGGATCACAAACACAGAACTCAGTTCCTGAGGACGGCTGCAATGAGACAACCCACCATGTACTCCTACATGGCCTCTCACCGCTACCTTTACCAAATCGTGTTCACACACTTAGCTCACACACAGTAGGACATGTTCACACGCACCTGATTCACCCCCGATGAATCAGACCTGACTCAACTCTAAGCAGTAGCAGGCATGACAAACAAGAATGTATGAGTAGGCATAACAAGGCTCAAACAACTCCTACTCATGCTAGTGGGTTTCATCTATTTACTGTGGAATGACAGGTCATGCAAAGGATAAAGGGGTTCAGCTACCGCAGCAAGTAGCAGTTGAATCGTTGTTGTCCTAATGCAGTAAAAGAGAGCAGGAGCGAGAGAGTGGGATTGTATCGGAATGAACAAGGGGGTTTTGCTTGCCTGGCACTTCTGAAGATAACATTGAGTCTTCATCAGTGTCAACGATCACATCATCGGTACCACGTCTACCCAGGGGGAACAACACCGGCAAACACAGAAGAAACACGATCAATGCAATGCTCAACATGATGCATGATCATGACATGGCAATATGCTGTGGTTTGAGCTAATGCACCTAGCTATGATTTAAATGAAGTTGGTTTGAATACATGATTCAAATTCCAACTCCATATATGATTATTTAAATGCCCTTTATTTGTTTTGTCCAAAACAGAGGACAATCATTGATCAAACATGCATGAAAATGGTACAGATGGATTCCTTGAATTTTTCTGATAATTTTTCATATATAATTTATTTGATTTGGAGCTACGGTTGATTTTCTATGAATTTTAGAAGTTTATACCATTTTCTGGAATTTTCTGAATAAAAATAAATCCAGAAAACATTTAACTGCGTTAGCCTGATGCCAGCATGACGTCAGCGAGTCAACGGCCAGGTCCAGGTCAAACCTGACGTGCGGGGTCCACACGTCAGTGACACAGGAACTAATCCCGGTCAAACCCAGCGCTGACTGGGGTTTGACCAGGGGTGGGGCCTACTGTCAGTGGCTGTAGGTTGTTTAGTTAGTTGGGTTAGCTCCTAATGACGGAGCCACGTCAGCTCCCGCCGGAGTTTCGCCGGCGACGACCTAAACTGCAGTGGCAACTCACCGGACTTGAGCTGCGGGCGACGGATGAATGCGCGAAGGCCACCAGGGGGTAGCCCGCGCTCGACCGTGTCTAGTAGAGCCATCGGAAGGCCTCGGAGTCGCCGGAGATGACGACGGCGAGCACAGAGGCGGCGGCCGGAGCTCGGGCGCCGATCGATTCGATGCTCTGGTGCACTACGGGAGAAACTGGTGGTTGCTGCGGGCTCCTGAGGTTGCGGTGAGCACGACGGTGGGCTCAGGAGCGAGCTGCGGTGGCTGTGGCCACGGCCACGCCATGGCCGGCGGCGAGGAGCAATCGGCTCCGGTGAAAAGGGCGGCTAAAGTGCGGGAACGAGCGCGAGGAGGAGGGGGAATGGAAGAGGAGCTCACAGCGGATCCGGTAGAGGCAACGGCGAGGCCGGGGAGGGGCTGGAGCTCGCGAATCCTCGAAAGTTCGCCGGCGGCCGAAGGTTGGGGACGAGCTTGAGGGCGACGCTGCAGGGCTTCCGGAGGGCCGTGGATCGGTGAGGTGGGTCGAGGACGGAGTGGCGGAGCTTGTGGGCTAGTCGGGGAGGCGAGGGAGGCTCGGTGGCCGTGGTGGCAGTGGACGGCGGCGACGAGCTCCGCTCGGGCTGCGCGAGAGAGAGAGCCAGGGGAAGGGAGAGAGGGTGCAGCGAGTGAGGGAGAGGTGAGAGGGGGTCGGGGAGGCGCGTGGCGTCACCGGGGCGTCGAGGAGGAGCCAGGCAGGCTGGGAGGAAGGAGGTGGAGGCTTCGGGCGCGCTGGCGTCGACACGCCTCTGCCTACTGGCAGAGGTGGAAGAAGACCTAGGCGCCCCTGGTGGGCTGGGCTGATTCTGCTGGGCCACCAGGTGAGTGGGCCTCAGGTAAGCGTCAGGTAAGGTTTCTGTTTTATTTTTTTTATTTTTTTTACTGTTACGTTTTCTTTTGTTTAATATTCTGCCACTGTTCAAAATTCAAACAATTTCAAAACAGTGACAAAACCCTTTGAATAATTTTATGTGTCAGGATGGACATTTCCAAAAGCACATAAAATGTTTCAAAGATATTTGAAATTATATTCTAGTTATATGAATATAACTCAAATTCAAATAGCTATTGTTTTAAATTCAGAGCCCCAAAAATAAATCCTTAAAAATGTTCCTAAATTCTGGTTTGATATATAGCTCTTGCCAAAATTCTCAAACATTGCAAAAGGACATCTTGGAAACAAAGAATGAGATTTCCAGGGTTCCTTGCCCTTCTTTTATTTAAAGTTTTTGAGGCTTCCACCTTCCTCAGTTCCAAGTTTCAGAAATTTAGACATGATGCATGATTGCTCTATGATGCAACTAATACAAGCAATAATCTAGGGCTGTGACAACTCACCCCCACTAAACAAAAATCTCGTCCCGAGATTCAAGCGTGAGGTAAGAGGAAAAGGGGGTCACAAAACTATCACAAACTTCACGATCCATTTGCCCTTCATAAAACATTGATTCGATCACCATCATTGTCTCGAAGTCTTGCCTTGAGAACTCCAGCTATCATGACATCGAGAGGAAAGGAAAGACCCTAAAAGAATTGTTCTTCCCGAAGGTCGAACAACTCAGGGTTAATCCATGGAATGAGACATAACAACATCTCTCGAGCTGAGAGACGAAGCACACATTCATAGGAATGGAGTGAAGCAGATGACAAAGGTTCACTAGGTAGACAACAATTTTCACGCTTAAGACGGTGGTGAACGGTTGTCAACGTAGCGAGGAGTTGAGTTGCCATGATACCATAATGGGGCACCTTAGGGAAGGTGACTCGTAGAGATATCCCCTTAAGTGGCAAAAAGAATTACCTTTGATTCAGAGATCATTGAAACTCTTTATACCAGCCTAAGGCAATTCACAACGATTGTTTGGCGGAGTGCAAAGGAATGGTACACCCGGACTAGAATGGATGATGTGGATTACCTTGTTGAAGTCAATGTCATAGATGATTTTGCGTACCACCGGAAATGGAAGGGACCCATGGTAGAATGGCACATTGGCGGTGCAAGCTGGGAACAAAATGCAAATGCTAGGAATGATTCTGGTAACTGGGGAGAAAATCAACAGCAGAGAGTGATTCCACGATTGGAATGGTTATAGCATAACCGAGGAAACTGAGAGCAATCCCAGTTAGTGTCGATGATAACACCTAGCGCTTGTGGGTGCTCTCAAGAACTTGAGTATTTCCATAATCATCAAGGTTCTACCAACATCCGTGTCAAGGATCCTAGCAATACAACATACTACCATGATGAACAACGATGGACGATGCAAATGCAAAGAAAGATAACACCTTCTCAGATTTCACCTTAGCGATGCCAAGGGATCAAAATCTGGATGATTGACCGAGAGACATTTAGCACTCCGCTTCTAATGTTCTCCTTGATGTGCTAGTGTATCCCATTCATAGATATGGTTTGATAACTAGATCATCAAGTAAAAGGTCGGACTTCGGGAGCTCAAGAATCCATAAGGAGTAACTTATTGGAGTAAAACCCTACGAAATCCTTATGGGGAGGTGGCCAACTTCCTTAACCAAGATACTACAGTAATAGGTCTTCCGGCTGGACGTGTTGACCATGACATCCTCTTTACCGGTTATTAAGAGACCAATATTATAGTTCTTGGGAGATGTTCCATCCATCATATCTGCCTGAGATTCAGATCTGGTTGGCGTCAGAGTGTTCCAGACTCATCAAGTCTAGAAAGCAAAATGAAAGTTTGCAACACAAATCGACGAGACGACGTTGCGAGATTCTCGGGAAATGGACTACGATAGTAAGCTCCAAAACATGAGCTGGTTCTGCTACAAACATGCGAACACGTTGTCCCAGACAAACATTATCCCATGGTAGTCTTATAATAAAACACTACCGAGTTCAGGTGGGGAACCATCAACGAGGATAGCGAAGTCCTAACATAAGTCATATGATTAGCTCTTATGAAGGAACTTCTTCTCCTTGAGCAAATCAATCAGTGGCTTGGTGTGCTAGGAATACATATAGAATGAAGGTTGCAAGTCTTCGAACCACAGAACACTTCGCACGTATGCATGACTGATTTGGGATGATTCCAAAGGAAGCAACATTGACTTTCTCGAATCCACGGCGGCAACTTGCATCAAATGCACATGAACTAGAGGAAGTCACTTCTTACATCCGAACATATGCTTCATGAGCTAACATGAACAAATGCTTTTAAAAAGTTTCCAACACTAGCTTAATGTTCAACATGACTCATGGGGGAGACAAAATGCTGCTGATGGGCTCAACAACAACTCATCGGAATTTCCATATCACTGGACTTACACCATCATGTGAACACGGTGATAGTATTGGTCAGACCAAAAGATGTAATGGTATATGCTCGAGGGATCAACCACGTGTAAGACAACATTACGAGCATCGTTGGTATTGATTTGATTTGACGATAGCCCATACTCAAATCAAAGTTTTCGCAAGACGATAGCTCCAACAACTGGTTTCGAGGATCAATTGATGAAGATATCATCTTTCTTCAACACATATGCAGGATATCCCTTAACATGAGCTAAGTCGGACAAGCTTTTATCTTCCAACTCTCCAAGTTGTTGTTTAGCTTAACCAACTAGCTCAGGGGTATACGACACAGATTCTTGGAGAAGGGGTGATTTATAAGAAAACCAACTTGATCACGAACTCAACATAGCGGCCAGGTGACGACCTGGTAATACTTCCGAGAAGATATTCGGAACATCACGAACCACCAATATGTTACTAACCTCGAGAACAATCTTGCTTCCAGAGCAAGACGATATGATCAAATAAGCAAGGGACTGAATAATCCTAACTCATTGATCGAGGAGTGCACCAGAATAAGGACTAGGTAGCACAATCAACCTTAGGGTGACGATTCAATAATCAACACGCTAAGAATGAGGTTATCGTCCATTTAACTACCAAGCAACGAAGTTGCTAGCAGTATTGATTTCACACACCACTATTCAATTGTCAGCATTCCGGTTACAATAACACGGGAACCAAGGAATGAACAATGATGGCAAGAAGTATTACTGCGTCAAGAGTTCATAAGAGGTAGTGCAATTCTCATGACAGTCCTGACATAAAGATGGTAACACTCCAGGGTAGAACAGAACAAAAGCTGGATTGGCATTTTGATCTGTGGAATACAACTGCTTTGGCCCAATCCTAGAAATGGATGAGGTACTGGAGTTTGTTTCTCCAAGTCATTCTGGAGTAGAATGGCTTGACGGACCACAGAAGTAAAAGGCATCAATGAACACGAATGGACGACTACTCCTGACTATCAATCGATAGACGACGGTCAGTATACAACTAAAGGGGGACAACTCAAAGGAACATAAGATTTTCTGAGTTGTGGATGCATAGATTAGTATGTCGAACCAAGTTCAACATGTTTCTTCTAGATAACCCATGCGAAAAGGTAGAACTGGCAGAGTCACAATATAACATGGAGAACTCTTCGAGAGCACTCTTGTTGTGATCTTTCGGTTCAGCGAGGAACTTCTCCCATAAGTGGTTCATAGTATTTGGAAGAAGGAAATACCACGGACCTCGAGGACTAATGCAAAGGTTACTAATAACCTAAAGGAACGAGCAAGCACTATCAACATGAGGTAAGTAGAGTGAGTCTTGGGTTCAAAACCCAGAGATAAAATACCTACTACTAAATGGCATCACGGGATGCTTTCGAGAATGATGGCCAGAATCATCACACTGGGACACAAATCATAGCTAGATTACTAGATGATCCCCTAAGACACCTAGGGTCATAATATTAACTCCAACATATATGTCGAGGTAAAATAATACCTCAACTCAGCAATAGTGTGATTAACCTGGCCCAAAGGGACATAAACACCAGAGGGAAAGGATTTGCAAGCGCATCAGATTGTTTTAGAAACCTGGAATGACTCGGACAACATAACGGCTGTAAATGCTCAAAAGATTGGAGACATCCTTCAAAATAGTGGCATGACCACTCAACATCACAATAACATGGTTCTGAGATCAACTAACAACACACGGAAATAGTAGGAACTGAGCTGGGGCTTGAAACCAACAATCCTATAAGTCTATGGATTAGTAACACGTCATCCTGATAGATAGATGAGAAGGCCTAGTTCTTAATCCCCGTAGAAGAGAAGAGGTTGACTCAGATCAGAAGGCCATGAGGTATAAGGAGTAAAAAGAGCCTTACGTTCCAACCCACAATCAATTCCCTTACATAACTAAAGCATTTCTAGACACAACTTCGACCAGTTGGCTTGGTAATCCTACAGGCAGTCAAGCTCTGATACCAACGCTGTCAGGACCCCGACTCAATGCCACATCGATCTAGCATGTAACACCTCATATCACTTTGCGGCCTCACGCACGGTATCCCCACGGGTGTCGCCTTACCTTTTCCCGGGACCGTTTGCGCCTTTTGGCACACGTATATGATAGTGTCGCTAGCATCCATATGATAAGGAGCCCGGGCTGACATGGCTAGTCGTAAACCCAAAGTGGCACAGACTTACAGGGACAGGCATCCATGACCCAGCATCGAACGTGTCGGTCATCAGCAAATAAGTTCCGGGCTGTAGCACTGGGCTAGCAGGACTCCGGTAAACCGGGCTGTAGCGGGCTAACAGGACTCCGGTACTCAACGCGTGACATTTCCCCGAAGGGACAGACACAGGAACGAAGAAGGACACATGCCGGCCAGCCTAAGTGTTCCGGAGCAGTAGCAAGCTACCATGGCTCGGTGGAAACACTAGGAGACATTTCCCGGTAAGAGAGGCTACTAAAGATAAACAACTAGATAGTCAGATCCCACACATACCAAGCATTTCGATAACATACACACAATATGCTCGATATGTGCAAATACAACATGGCATCACATCATGACTCTACGACTCAAGTATTTATTCATTAGGCTCCGAGGAGCGAGATATTACAAGCAGGGGTCTCATGACCCAACATTCAGAGCATACAAATCAAACACATGCGGAAGCTAACATGTCTGAGTACAGACATCTACAAATGAAAAAGGCTTAGAAGCCTGACTATCTACCAGATCCTGCCGAGGGCACAAGATCGTAGCTGAGGTAACAAGCTAAACGTCGAAGTCCACGTGGAACTACTAGCGAGACTGAAGTCTCTCTGCAAAAACATAAAATAGGCAAACGTGAGTACAAATGTACCCAGCAAGACTTACATCAGAACTAACTACATATGCATCATTATCAACAAGGGGATGGTGGGGTTTAACTGCAGCAAGCCAGCTTTGACTCGGTGGCTATCCTGAACTACGACTGCAAGTAACTCTTTGAGGTGGCGCACACAAGTCCACATATTCACCATATCAATACACCACTATGGATCCGCTCCCGTCTCCCTACGAGAACGCCATCCATAGCACTCACGCTTATCTTGCGTATTTTAGAGTATCCACTTTCACGTGTCTATGAACTGTTATAGGCAACCCAGAAGTCCTTTTCCGCGGACACGGCTATTCGAATAGATGATGTTAACCCTGCAGGGGTGTACTTCTTCACACACGCTCTCACCACTTACCGCCGTTTACACGACGTGTACTCGGCAACCTTCAAGCGGAAGCCCAACGTGGGTGTCGGCCACGACCTACCTAAACACTCAGGTCCCTAGTCCAGGTTTATCGCCTATTTGGGTTCCATCCATGAGGAGATCCGGCCGAAGTTTCACTCACAGCCCAAAACGATGTGAACAGGGTTCCGTGACACCAAACGGGCGCCCGGTTTACCCGGCCACGTGCCTACCGCATCACAGCCCACCCCTACGGTCAGCGCTGCACACGGCCTCCAGCATACTACAAACACCAGAAACTACTTGCAACTCCTGGATAGAGGACAAGGGTGATTAAGAAGCCGAGAGGGTCCATTGGTTTCGGTCCCAATGCGTGGTAGTAGCTGAATCATGGATCACAAACACAGAACTCAGTTCCTGAGGACGGCTGCAATGAGACAACCCACCATGTACTCCTACATGGCCTCTCACCGCTACCTTTACCAAATCGTGTTCACACACTTAGCTCACACACAGTAGGACATGTTCACACGCACCTGATTCACCCCCGATGAATCAGACCTGACTCAACTCTAAGCAGTAGCAGGCATGACAAACAAGCATGTATGAGTAGGCATAACAAGGCTCAAACAACTCCTACTCATGCTAGTGGGTTTCATCTATTTACTGTGGAATGACAGGTCATGCAAAGGATAAAGGGGTTCAGCTACCGCAGCAAGTAGCAGTTGAATCGTTGTTGTCCTAATGCAGTAAAAGAGAGCAGGAGCGAGAGAGTGGGATTGTATCGGAATGAACAAGGGGGTTTTGCTTGCCTGGCACTTCTGAAGATAACATTGAGTCTTCATCAGTGTCAACGATCACATCATCGGTACCACGTCTACCCAGGGGGAACAACACCGGCAAACACAGAAGAAACACGATCAATGCAATGCTCAACATGATGCATGATCATGACATGGCAATATGCTGTGGTTTGAGCTAATGCACCTAGCTATGATTTAAATGAAGTTGGTTTGAATACATGATTCAAATTCCAACTCCATATATGATTATTTAAATGCCCTTTATTTGTTTTGTCCAAAACAGAGGACAATCATTGATCAAACATGCATGAAAATGGTACAGATGGATTCCTTGAATTTTTCTAATAATTTTTCATATATAATTTATTTGATTTGGAGCTACGGTTGATTTTCTATGAATTTTAGAAGTTTATACCATTTTCTGGAATTTTCTGAATAAAAATAAATCCAGAAAACATTTAACTGCGTTAGCCTGACGCCAGCATGACGTCAGCGAGTCAACGGCCAGGTCCAGGTCAAACCTGACGTGCGGGGTCCACACGTCAGTGACACGGGAACTAATCCCGATCAAACCCAGCGCTGACTGGGGTTTGACCAGGGGTGGGGCCTACTGTCAGTGGCTGTAGGTTGTTTAGTTAGTTGGGTTAGCTCCTAATGACGGAGCCACGTCAGCTCCCGCCGGAGTTTCGCCGGCGACGACCTAAACTGCAGCGGCAACTCGCCGGACTTGAGCTGCGGGCGACGGATGAATGCGCGAAGGCCACTAGGGGGTAGCCCGCGCTCGACCGTGTCTAGTAGAGCCATCGGAAGGCCTCGGAGTCGCCGGAGATGACGACGGCGAGCACAGAGGCGGCGGCCGGAGCTCGGGCGCCGATCGATTCGACGCTCTGGTGCACTACGGGAGAAACTGGTGGTTGCTGCGGGCTCCTGAGGTTGCGGTGAGCACGACGGTGGGCTCAGGAGCGAGCTGCGGTGGCTGTGGCCACGGCCACGCCATGGCCGGCGGCGAGGAGCAATCGGCTCCGGTGAAAAGGGCGGCTAAAGTGCGGGAACGAGCGCGAGGAGGAGGGGGAATGGAAGAGGAGCTCACAGCGGATCCGGTAGAGGCAACGGCGAGGCGGGGAGGGGCTGGAGCTCGCGAATCCTCGAAAGTTTGCCGGCGGCCGAAGGTTGGGGACGAGCTTGAGGGCGACGCTGCAGGGCTTCCGGAGGGCCGTGGATCGGTGAGGTGGGTCGAGGACGGAGTGGCGGAGCTTGTGGGCTAGTCGGGGAGGCGAGGGAGGCTCGGTGGCCGTGGTGGCAGTGGACGGCGGCGACGAGCTCCGCTCGGGCTGCGCGAGAGAGAGAGCCAGGGGAAGGGAGAGAGGGTGCAGCGAGTGAGGGAGAGGTGAGAGGGGGTCGGGGAGGCGCGTGGCGTCACCGGGGCGTCGAGGAGGAGCCAGGCAGGCTGGGAGGGAGGAGGTGGAGGCTTCGGGCGCGCTGGCGTCGACACGCCTCTGCCTACTGGCAGAGGTGGAAGAAGACCAAGGCGCCCTTGGTGGGCTGGGCTGATTCTGCTGGGCCACCAGGTGAGTGGGCCTCAGGTAAGCGTCAGGTAAGGTTTCTGTTTTATTTTTTTTATTTTTTTTACTGTTACGTTTTCTTTTGTTTAATATTCTGCCACTGTTCAAAATTCAAACAATTTCAAAACAGTGACAAAACCCTTTGAATAATTTTATGTTGCAGGATGGACATTTCCAAAAGCACATAGAATGTTTCAAAGATATTTGAAATTATATTCTAGTTATATGAATATAACTCAAATTCAAATAGCTATTGTTTTAAATTCAGAGCCCCAAAAATAAATCCTTAAAAATGTTCCTAAATTCTGGTTTGATATATAGCTCTTGCCAAAATTCTCAAACATTGCAAAAGCACATCTTGGAAACAAAGAATGAGATTTCCAGGGTTCCTTGCCCTTCTTTTATTTAAAGTTTTTGAGGCTTCCACCTTCCTCAGTTCCAAGTTTCAGAAATTTAGACATGATGCATGATTGCTCTATGATGCAACTAATACAAGCAATAATCTAGGGCTGTGACAAAGAGCGCCACAAGACGGACCCGTTGGGAGTCGTCCCCCCGGGAGTCGGCCGGCCCCTCCCACGGGCCCCACACGCCATTAGCCAGACGCGACGGGGAATGGCAACAGTGATCACCCGTCCGGGCGGCGGCACTATTGTCATGACCCCATGACCAAGCCAGCGTCATTAGAAGCACGGCTACAGCAATCTGCAGCCGACAAGACCCGCCCACGGCGGACAAGGGCTGTCGGCCCCGTACCGGGCAAGTCGGCGGGACCCACCAGTCGGCGGGCCCCAGTAGTCGGCGGAGGAGGCGGCGGCCTGAGAGACCGACGGCTGGGACCCGCGCCCAGCCGGTTTTACCATTGTACCCCTGGGGGGTAGGCCTATATAAACCCCCAAGGCACCCATGTAAAGGGTTCGAATCCATTAGCACTAGACCAGATCATATAGGGAGGAGAGAGCTAGCCTTGCCTTCTCCTACCTCCAGATACAGCTCAAGGAGCAACCTTGTACTCACTTTGCCTTAGTGACCATGCAGAGACCCCGCAGAGCAGCAGTAGAGGTGTTATCTCCTCAGAGAGCCCTGAAGCTGGGTAAGATCCGCCGGCGTGCATGTCTTCACCTCATCCCGTTTCCAGGCACCGGCGATGTTCTACTCGCCCCCACCATGATAAGCCATCCTTTGGCATATGTTGCACCCAACCCCCGACAGGCAGTGTATATTTTAGGCATTAAGATCTATAGAGATAGATCGAGAAGGCTGCTCGTCTTAAGCCAGATCACGTACATAGATAAAGTGTTGAAGCGGTTCAACATGAGTGAGGCGAAGAATGGGTTCTTGCCACTCTCACATGGTATAAGGCTAAGCGAGACTCAGAGTCCTTCGACATCTGATGAGCGAAGCAGGATGAGTAGGATTCTGTATGCCTCTGCAATCGGATCCATCATGTATGCCATGATATGTACAAGGCCTGATGTTGCTTTTGCAATAAGCCTAACAAGCAAGATACCAGGCCAACCCAGGTGAGAGTCACTGGGCAGCGGTAAAGGCTATTTTGAGTACCTGAAAAGGACTAAAGAGATGTTCCTAGTTTATGGAGGTGAGGAAGAGCTCGTCGTAAGGGGTTACGCCGATGCTAGTTTCCAAACCGACAGAGATGATTGTCGATCACAATCCAGATTCGTGTACGTCCTGAACGGAGGGGCAGTGCACTGGATGAGTTCCAAGCAGGATACGGTGACTGATTCTACCACAGAAGCCGAATACATTGCGGCTTGTCAAGCTGCAAAGGAAGGTGTTTGGATCCGGCATTTTCTGGATGATCTTGGTATTTTCCCAGCCTCGGTGAAACCGTTGGACCTTTATTGTGATAATTCTGGTGCCATCGCACAGGACAAGGATCAGAGGAATCACCACAAGGTCAGACACATAGATCGGAAATATCACCTGATACGAAAGATCGTAAAGAATGGTGATGTAGAGTTATGCAAGATTCACACGGATGGAAATGTTGCAGATCCGTCGACTAAGCCGCTTCCACAACTCAAGCATGAGGGGCACGTTAGAGCCATGGGCATTCGATGTCTATTTGATTGACTCTAGTGCAAGTGGGTGACTGTTGGAGATATGCCCTAGAGGCAATCATGTATGATGATATTTCCTATGTGTTTATGAATAAAGATAGTCCTTGGACATTATCAATGATGTGTATCAGCAAGTACGTGACTTGTTTGTGGGACTATGCATTGTATGATGACTGTCCTAAAAGGTCCTTAGTCGAAAGGGCTGTATGGACGTGCAGCCGACTAGACTGGCATATGACACGATCAATGGCTTGGTCTCACTAGCCATGGAGCATTGGATGCTAACCGGAAAGGTCTGGTCGGATTCAACGTAGTTGGATCCGAGTCGAGATAAGGCCGAGTCAGACAAGACCCAACTATGAGACGCAGAGATATGTCATCTGGGAGTCTCTAGTACAACATACGTTCTATGTCCTAAGACCTGAGCTGACGCGTGTACTCGGGATGGTGACAGACTTGCTTTGGGCCGACCAAACGCTACTCCGTGACTTGGTAGTTACAAAGGTAGGTTTCGGGTTTGTCCAGTCCCATGCTGCTAGACATGGTCGAGCAAGATAGGATTTGCCCCTCCGATCAGGAGAGATATACTCTGGGCCCCTCGTGTGATCCTACCAGGATAAGCATGGCCATGCGACAAGGATTATGAGATAATCCGGATAGTGGTCGGTATCACTGGAACAAGAAAGTGGTCGGGCTAGCACAAGGATGACAGTCTTGCCTTGAGCCTGACAACATATATCGTGAGGCAAAGGAACAGAAGTGTGACACGTTGTACAGGTTCGCCTAACTAGCTTCATAGTCTACTTGGTGGTCGGCACACCTTGCTAGAGGCCGCTACCAACCGTGCAGGTCGGAGGTGACCCGAACTGTGACCAAGCCGACTTGAACCTAAGGGCTCACGCACTTAAGGGAAGGAACCTACGAGGTCGGTTCGTAGGACACTGGTCAGATGTTATCCGAACTGGACTAGGAACGTGACCGAGTAGACTTTGGGCTTTAGGGTCCGCGCGAGGCCCAAGTGTTGAGCCTGCGACGGACGCCTATATAAAGTGGAGGTGCGGAACACTCATGCGGTTGATCGCTTCGGTGCTGTCACTAGGGTTTGCATGTGTTGCGAATAGCCACCTCCACTCGCTGCCGACTGTGGTGATCGGACCTAGCAGTCCGCCGCACGGTGTTCCTCCTGCACGCGCGGATACCGTTAGAGGCGGTGCACTTGCGCCGGTCCGGCAAACTTGTACGTGGGATCAGATGACCGGCTGTTCGAGGGATATCGGACGAGGAGGAGACAATCCACGCGAACGCGCTGCCTCAACTCTTCTTCCGCTGCACGACACTGCGCATCTAGTGGTAACGAACTGTGATCCATCTCCCGTAGCATGTTCTTGGTTGTTCTGCATGTAGGAAATTTTAATTTGTAGTCGACGCACCCTACCGTAGATCCCAACAGTATTAGCCCCTGGGTATATGATGCATGTTCGGTTGCTAAGATTAATAACTCGAAACAGGAGTTCCAGAATAAATGGAGACTAGTTGAGGGTGAAGTGACGATGTGTGTTGGAAGTGGTTCCGAGATTGATATGATCATCATCGCACACTCCCTATACTTTTGGGATTAGTGTTGAACCTAAATAAATGTTATTTGGTGTTTTGCATTGAGCATGAACAAGATAGGATCGTGTTTATTGCAATACGATTATTCATTTAAGACAGAGAATAATTGTTATTCTGTTTACATGAATAAAACCTTCTATGGTCATACACCCAATGTTAATGGTTTATTGAATCTCGAGCGTAGTGATACACATATACATAATATTGATGCCAAAAGATGCAAAGTTTATAATGATAGTGCAACATATTTGTGGCACTGCCGCTTAGGTCATATTGGTATAAAGCGCATGAAGAAACTCCATGCATATGGACTTTTGGAATCACTTGATTATGAATCATTTGATACTTGCGAACCTTGCCTCATGGGCAAGATGACTAAAACTCGGTTCTCTGGAACAATGGAGCGAGCCAATGACTTATTAGAAATAACACATACTGATGTATGTGTTCCGATGAGTGTTGAGGCTCGCGGCGGGAATCGTTGTTTTCTAACCTTCACAGATGATTTGAGCAGATATGGGTATATCTACTTAATGAAACACAAGTCTAAAACATTTGAGAAGTTCAAAGAATTTCAGAGTGAAGTGGAGACTCATCATAACAAGAAAATAAAGTTTCTTTGATCTGATCGTGGAGGTGAATATTTGAGTTACGAGTTTGGCCTTCATTTAAAACAATGTGGAATAGTTTCACAACTCACGCCACCTGGAACACCACAACGTAATGATGTGTCCGAACATCGTAACCATACTTTATTAGATATGGTGCGATCTGGGATGTCTCTTACTGATTTATCACTATCTTTTTGGCGTTATGCATTAGAGACAACTGCATTCAATAAATAGGGCGCCATCAAAATCCAGTGAGACGACACCGTATGAACCGTGGTTTGGCAATAAACCTAAGTTGTCGTTTCTTAAAGTTTGGGGATGTGATGCTTATGTCAAAAGGCTTCAGCCTGATAAGCTCGAACCCAAATCGGAGAAGTGCTTGTTCATAGGATACCCTAAGGAAACAATTGGGTACACCTTCTACCATAGATCCGAAGGCAAGATCTTTGTTGCCAAGAATGGAACCTTTCTAGAGAAGGAGTTTCTCTCGAAAGAAGTGAGTGGGAGGAAAGTAGAACTTGATGAGGTAATTGTACCTTCTCTCAATTCAGAAAGTTGCTCATCCGAGAAATCCGTTCCCGTGATGCCTACACCAACTAGAGAGGAAGCTAATGATGATGATCATGAACCTTCAGATCAAGTTACTACTGAACCTCGTAGGTCAACCAGAGCATGATCCGCACCATAGTGATACGGCAATCCTATTCTGGAAGTCATGTTACTTGACCATGACGAACCTACGAACTATGAAGAAGCTACGATGAGTCCAAATTCCAATAAATGGCTTGAGGCCATGAAATCTGAGATGGGATCCATGTATGAGAACAAAGTATGGACTTTGGTGGATTTGCCCGATGATCGGCGACCCATAAAGAATAAATGGATCTTCAAGAAGAAGACTGACGCTGATGGTAATGTTACTGTCTATAAAGCTCGACTTGTCGCAAAAGGTTTTCGACAACTTCAAGGAGTTGACTACAATGAGACTTTCTCACCTGTAGCGATGCTTAAGTCTGTCTGAATTATTTTAGCAATTGCCGCATTTTATGATTCTAAAATCTGGCAAATGGACGTCAAAACTGCATTCCTTAATGGATTTCTTAAAGAAGAGTTTTATATGATGCAACAAGAAGGTTTCGTCGATCCTAAAGGTGCTAACAAAGTGTGCAAGCTCCAGCGATCCATTTATGGACTGGTGCAAGCATCTCGGAGTCGGAATATACACTTTGATGAGGTGATCAAAGCATATGGTTTTATACAGACTTTCAGAGAAGCTTGTATTTAGAAGAGAGTGAGTGGGAGCTCTGTAGCATTTCTAATATTATATGTGGATGACATATTGTTGATTGGAAATGATATAGAATTTCTGGATAGCATAAAAGGATACTTGAATAAAAGTTTTTCAATAAAAGACCTCGGTGAAGCTGCTTATATATTGGGCATCAAAATCTATAGAGATAGATCAAGACGCTTAATAGGACTTTCACAAACAACATACCTTGATAAAGTTTTGAAGAAGTTCAAAATGGAACAGTCAAAGAAGGGGTTCTTGCATGTGTTGGAAAGTGTAAAGTTGAGTAAGACTCAAAACCCGACCACATCAGAAAAGAGAAAGATAATGAAAGACATTCCCTATGCCTCAGCTATAGGTTCTATAAAGTATGCTATGTTGTGTACCAGACCTATTGTGTACCTTATCGTGAGTTTGGCAAGGGGATATAATAGTGATCCAGGAGTGGATCACTAGACAGCGGTCAAAGTTATCCTTAGTTACCTAATAGGACTAAGGAAATATTTCTCGGTTATGGAGGTGATAAAGAGTTCATCGTAAAGAGTTACGTCGATGTAAGCTTTTACACCGATCTGGACGACCATGAGTTTCAATCGAGAAACATATTGAAAGTGGGAGCAATTAGCTATAGTAGCTCCATGCAGAGCATTGTAGACATAGAAAGTTTGCAAAATACATATTGCTCTGAATGTGGCAAACCCGTTGACTAAACTTCTCTTACAAGCAAAACATAATCACACCTTAGTACTCTTTGGGTGTTAATCACATAGCGATGTGAACTAGATTATTGACTCTAATAAACCCTTTGGGTGTTGGTCACATACGATGTGAACTATGGGTGTTAATCACATACAGATGTGAACTATTGGTGTTAAATCACATGGCGATGTGAACTAGATTATTGACTCTAGTGCAAGTGGGAGACTGAAGGAAATATTCCCTAGAGGCAATAATAAAGTTGTTATTTTATATTTCCTTATATCATGCTAAATCTCTATTATTTATGCTAGAATTGTATTAACCGGAAACTTGATACATGTGTGGATACATATACAAAACAATGTGTCCCTAGTAAGCCTCTACTAGACTAGCAAGTTAATCAAACATGGTTAAGTTTCCTAACCATAGACATGTGTTATCATTTGATGAACGGGATCATATCATTAGGAGAATGATGTGATGGACAAGACCCATCCGTTAGCTTAGCATAATGATCGTTCGGTTTTATTGCTACTGCTTTCTTCATGTCAAATACATATTCCTCCAACTATGAGATTATGCAACTCCCGGATACTAGAGGAATGCCTTGTGTGCTATCAAACGTCACAACATAATTGGGTGATTATAAAGATGCTCTCCAGGTATCTCCGAAGGTTGGGTTGGCATAGATCGAGATTAGGATTTGTCACTCCGAGTATCGGAGAGGTATCTCTGGGCCCTCTCAGTAATGCACATCATAAGAAGCCTTGCGAGCAAAGTGACTAATGAGTTAGTTGCAGGATGATGCATTACGGAACGAGTAAAGAGACTTGCAGGTAACGAGATTGAACTAGGTATGAAGATACCAACGATCGAATCTCGGGCAAGTAACATACCGATGACAAAGGGAATAACGTATGTTGTCATAACGGTTCGACTGATAAAGATCTTCATAGAATATGTGGGAGCCAATATGAGCATCCACGTTCCGCTATTGGTTATTGAGCGGAGAGGTGTCTCGGTCATGTCTACATATTTCTCGAACCCGTAGGGTCCGCACGCTTAACGTTCGATGATGATTTTGTATTATATGAGTTATGTGATTTGGTGATGGAATGTTGTTTGGAGTCCCGAATGAGATCATGGACATGATGAGGAGTCTCGAAATGGTTGAGAGGTAAAGATTCATATATTGGACGATGATATTCGTACACCATAAATGTTCCAGGGGTATCGGGTACATATCGGGTAATCGGAAGGGGTTCCGGGCATCCCCCTGGCAACTACATGGGCCTAATGGGCCAAGAAGGGGGCATACCAGCCCCTAAGGGGCTGGTGCGCCCCATGTAGGCTGAAATAGGGGGAAGTAGGGAGAAAGGAAGGGGAGGGATTCGGCCTCCCTTCCTTCTCTCCTCCATCCTCCTTCCTTCCCCCTTCGGGAATTATGGTAAGGGGGGTGATGACCCACAAGTGTATTGGGCCAATTGTAGCTCTTTTCGATAAGTAAGAATGTCGAACCCAACGAGGAGCAGAAGGAAATGACAAGTGGTTTTCAGCAAGGTAATGTCTACAAGTGCTAAAATTGTAAGTAGCGGAGTAGTTTGGTAGCAAGATAATTTATAACGAGCAAGAAACAATAGTAGTAACAAAAGTGCAGCAAGGTAGCCAATCCTTTTGAGACAAAGGACAGGCCAAAACAGTTTCTTATAATAAACAAAGTGTCTTGAGGGTACACGGGAATTTCATCTAGTCACTTTCATCATGTTGGCTTAATTCATGTTCGGTACTTTGATAATTTGATATGTGGGTGGATCGTTGCTTAGGCGCTGTTCTTACTTGAACAAACCTCCTACTTATGATTAACCCTCTCGCAAGCATCCGCAACTATGAAAAAAGTATTAAGAATAAATTCTAACCATAGCATTAAACATTTGGATCCAATCGGTCCCTTACGGAATAGCGCATCAACTTGGGTTTAAGCTTCTGTCACTCTCGCAACCCACCATCTGATAACTACTCCACAATGCATTTAGGCCCAAATATGGTGAAGTGTCATGTACTCGACATTCATATGACACTGCTAAGAGAATGGCAACATACATCCATCAAAATGTTGAACACATATCAAGTTCACATGATTACTTGCAACATGATTTCTCCCGTGACCTCAAGAACGAAAGTAACTACTCACAAATGATAAACATGCTCAAAATCAGATGGGTATTAAATAGCATAATGGATCTGAACATATAATCTTCCACCAAATAAACCATATAGTAATCAACTACAAGATGTAATCAACACTACTAGTCACCAACGGGCACCAATCTATAGTTTTGATACAAAGATTGAACGCAAGAGATGAACTAGAGTTTCAAAGGAGTTGGTGCTGTGAAGATGTAGATGAAGATAGCCCTCCCCAAGATGGGAGAGTTCTTTGTGATGATGATGACGATTATTTCCCCCTCCGGTAGGGAAGTTCCCCCGACAGAATTGCTCCGCCAGAGAGCAAAAGTGCTCCTGCCCAAGTTCCACCTCGGGACGGCGGCGCTTCATCCCTAAAGTCTCCCCCTTTATTTTTCTAGGTCAAAATGACTTATATACCAGAATATGGGCACCGGAGGTTGGCCGAGGAGGGCACAACCCACCAGGGCGTGCCTGGGCTCCCTGGCACGCCCAGGTGGGTTGTGCCCACCTAGTGGGCCCCCTATGGTAGTTATTTGCTCCAATATTTCTTAAATATTCCATAAAAATTCTCCGTGAAGGTTCAGCTTGTTTGGAGTTGTGCAGAATAGGTAGCCTGACGTAGCTTTTTTAGGTCCAGATTTCCAGCTGCTAGAATTCTCCCTCTTGGTGTGTACCTTGCAAATTATGAGAGAAAAGGCATTAGAATTGCTCCAAAAACCATTATTATGGACAAAAACATTATAAATAATAGTAAGAAAACATAATGCAAAATGGACGTATCAACTCCCCAAGCTTAGACCTTGCTTGTCCTCAAGCGAAAACCAAAATCGAAAAATATTTCCACATGCTTTGAGAGAGAGTTGTCGATAAAAACAAAAATACGGGCATAGAAGCATCATGTTGATTATTATAACAGTAACAAAATTGAACATAGGACTTTTATCATTGAACTTGAATCATATACTTCCCATGAATAAGTAACAGTTCATCACACAATCAAAGTATAAAGCAAAAACTCGATTAAAAACCAACAAACTATGTTCTCAGTCAACTTTGCAACCACAATTCATCATCTTTCCAGGAAGAGTCACGTGTCGGAGCCTTTTAGCAAGTCCACATACTCAACCATCATATAGTCTTCTATGATTGCTAACACTCACCTGGTACCCATGAGCAAAACGTTTCAACCGGACACCTAGAAAGATAGCGGCTCATAGTTTCGCTACCCAACATACTCACCTCAAGGGTGATGTCAACAATAATAACTCATGCTATCTATATTCAACTGGACATATGTGCCTAGATCTTTCCTTGCCACATGATGCTTGCCAAAAAAAGAGAAAATAAAAAGGAATAGAAGGAAAACTTTGACTCTTTGCATAAAAGTAAATACATGAAAGTAAAAGATAGGCCCTTCGCAGAGGGAAGTAGAGGTTGTCATGCGCTTATTTGTTTGCATGCTCAATCCCTTAGTGCAAGAGAATGTCATGTTGTATTGCCCCTTAAGATGACAACCTTTATTATGCAGTCTGTCTCTTTTATTCTTTGTCATCCAAGTTTGTACAACGCTAAAATTTCTCTTACACTAAATGATCTCACATATTTAGAAGCAATTTTTATTGCCTTTTTGCACCGATGACAACTTACTTGAGGGATCTTTCTCAATCCATAGGTAGGTATGGTGGATGCTTGAAGAAGATTTGGGTTTAAGGGTTTTGGATGCACAAGTAGTATCTCTACTTGGTGCAGAATTTTTGGCTAGGAAAGATAGGGGGCAAGCATCACATGTTAAAGGATCTATGACAATATGACTTCCATGTGAATATAAATATAATAAATCATTAAGTTGTCTTCCTTGTCCAACGTCAACAATTTTGGCATATAATATTTTGATGAGGGCTCACAATCACAAAAGATATCTAGGATAGTATATTTATATGTGAATCTTCTCTTCCCTTATTAATTCTTTCATTAGTTGCATCATTGACTAATGCTCTGTTTGTCAATCTCTAATAAAGTTTCTTACTTATACTTTTTGTTATGTGGTGCTATCACCTACCATAGGATTAGTATATGATCTTATCGATTTATTTCCTTTCTTTTATTATTTTCTTCCTTTCTTATTTCTTTTCTTTATTTGCAACATGAAAGTAAAGAAAGAAAAACTTAGACTAACTTTATTATATAACTTGGACACGATTAAGAGGATAGATCACTAAGCAGACTCTCAAATAAGAAAGGATCGAACTAACTTTATTTCATCTAAAGCAAAAAGATCGAACTAAGATAAGTAAAATCAAAAAGATAGTGGGGTGATACGATATTGGGGCACCCCCCCTAAGCTTGGTGGAAGCCAAGGGGAGTGCCCATACCTGATACTCAGTTCTCCTTTGGTGGTGAAGAAGCTTCCTCCTCCTCCTCGGCCAGTAGTGCTTGTGCTGTCACCGGGGATGGATTTACGGTAGCTTCCTTGCCCTTGCCTCCCTTGAGAGCGTCCGTAAGCTCCTCCCTCTTCGTCTCAATCTTCATCAGCCAAGCATCTTCTTCGATGTTGTTGGAGGAGCAGGAAGACATGATGCCTGGCTTGATAAATCTAACTAGGAACAACAAGAAAATAGAACAGAGGATTTCTTCGTGATATGGTGGTTAACAGGTTCAGGAGGTATATATAATTTTTTTTATCTTGCAGGACAAGTATACAGAAGAAAAACAGAGTCCGGAAGGTGCACTAGGTGGGCACAACTCACCTGGGCGCGCCAGGCATGCCTGGCACGCCCTGGTGTCTTATGCCCACTAGGGGACGTTTCCTGGGAGTTTCTTTATTTCCAAAATTCTAAAATATTCCAAAAATAACTAAAAAAATTGCGGATTTTTTGGAGATCGTTTACTTACCGTATCACGTACGTCCTTATTTTGATGATTCTGGGGTGTTTTGGAAGGACTCTTTTGTGTGTTCTTCCGGTGTCAAAGTTTGGATAATATTACTTCCAACATTGATAGGCGTACCTGAGATATAATGCTTTATTCATTGCTCGTTGACAACCTTCGGGTTAGTGCCTTCGAAATTATTTATTTTGATGGCTCCAGACTGATAAACCTCCTCGATGACATATGGGCCTTCCCATTTTTAGAGGAGCTTTCCTGCAAAAAATCTAAAACGAGAGATGTACAAAAGAACATATTCTCCGACTTTGAACTCACGCTTTTGGATTCTTTTGTCATTCCATCTTTTAACTTTCTCTTTGAATAATTTTGCATTTTCATAAGCTTGGGTTCTCCATTCATCTAAAGAGCTAATATCAAATAACTTATTTTCACCGGCAAGTTTGAAATCATAGTTGAGTTCTTTAACTGCCCAGTATGCTTTATGTTATAACTCAAGAGGCAAATTATAAGCTTTTCCATAAACCATTTTATAAGGAGACATACCCATATGATTTTTATATTCTGTTCTATAAGCCCAAAGTGCATCATCTAATTTCTTAGACCAATTCTTATTGGCCTGTTGAAGGTCTTTTGCAAATTTAATTTTATTTCCCTATTGCTAAGTTCAACTTGACCACTAGACTGGGGATGATAAGGTGATGCAATTCTATGGTTAACATCATACTTGGCAAGCATTTTACGAAAAGCACCATGAATAAAGTGTGAACCACCATCAGTCATTAAATATCTAGGGACTCCAAACGTTGGGAAAATAACTTCCTTAAGCATTTTAATAGAGGTGTTGTGATTAGCACTACTAGTTGGAATAGCTTCTACCCATTTAGTAACATAATCAACAGCAACCAAAATATGTGTATACCCATTAGAGGAAGGAAAAGGTCCCATGTAATCAAATCCCCAAACATCAAATGGTTCAACAGCAAGTGAATAATTCATAGGCAT
Source organism: Triticum timopheevii (assembly GCA_963921465.1). NCBI lineage: Eukaryota > Viridiplantae > Streptophyta > Magnoliopsida > Poales > Poaceae > Triticum > Triticum timopheevii. The sequence goes on along the minus strand of OY997272.1, from coordinate 449,379,092 downwards.
TTCTTGACGCTTACCAATATTACCTATTCTTTGGCATTCATCACAAGATGAGACAAACTTAGGGGCATCCTTGAAGAGAGTAGGCCAATAAAATCCAGATTGCAATACCTTGTGAGAAGTTCTATCTCCAGCATGATGCCCTCCATAAGCCTTAGAGTGACATTTCCGTAGGATTTGTCCCTGTTCATGCTCGGGTACACAACGTCTAATAATACCATCTACTCCTTTATAAATATGTGGGTCATCCCAAAAGTAATGTCTTAAATCATAGAAGAATTTTTTCTTTTGTTGGTAACTATCATCAATAGGTAGTGGGTCATCAAGCACATTTTCAAGCATAGACAAGTTATCTGCTATGGGGTTCTCAGCTCCTTTTCTATCAATAATATGTAAATTAAATTCTTGTAACAAGAGAACCCAACGAATAAGTCTAGGTTTAGCATCTTTCTTTTCCATAAGATATTTAATAGCAGCATGGTCTATGTGAATAGTTACTTTGGAATCAACAATATAAGGTCTAAATTTATCACAAGCAAACACCACTGCTAAAAATTCTTTTTCAGTAGTAGCATAATTTCTTTGAGCACTCTCTAGAGTTTTACTAGCATAATGAATAACACTCAATTTCTTATCAACTCTTTGTCCTAGAACAGCACCAACAGCATAATCACTAGCATGACACATAATTTCAAAAGGCAAGTTCCAATCAGGTGGTTGAACAATAGGTGCAGAAATTAAGGCTTTCTTGAGTGTTTCAAAGGCTTCTAAACAATCATCATCAAGAACAAAGGGAACATCCTTTTGAAAAAGACTAGTGAGAGGCCTAGAAATTTTAGAGAAGTCTTTAATAAATCTCCTATAGAAACCAACATGACCTAGGAAACTACGAATACCTTTGATGTCCTTAGGACATGGCATTTTCTCAATTGCATCAACCATAGCTTGGTACACTTCAATACCTCTTTCAGAATTTTTATGACCCAAGACAATGCCCTCATTAACCATAAAGTGGCATTTCTCCCAATTCAAGACAAGATTTGTTTGTTCACATCTCTGCAAAACTCGCTCAAGATTGCTTAAACAATCATCAAAGGACTTCCCATAAACAGAAAAGTCATCCATGAAAACCTCAACAATCTTTTCACAAAAGTCAGAGAATATAGCAGTCATACATCTTTGAAAGGTAGCAGGTGCATTACATCAACCAAAAGGCATACGTCTATAAGCAAATGTTCCAAAAGGACAAGCAAAAGTGGTCTTTTCTTGATTAGATTGTAAAACAGGTATTTGTGAAAAGCCAGAGTATCCATCAAGGAAGCAAAATGAGTGTGCTTAGATAGTCTTTCTAACATTTTATCAATAAAAGGCAGAGGGTAATGATATTTTCTAGTAACTTTATTTAATTTTCTATAATCAATTACCATTCTATAGCCCGTGACAATTCTTTGTGGAATAAGCTCATTCTTATCATTAGGAACAACAATAATACCTCCCTTCTTAGGGACACAATGAATAGGACTTACCCATCTACTATCAGCTATAGGATAGATTATACTACTTCTAGAAGTTTTAATATTTCCGTTCTTACCACTTCTTTCATTTTCGGATTTAACTGACGTTGGTGATCAACAACGGGTTTAGCATCAGGTTCCATATTAATCTTGTGCTGACATAGAGTGGGACTAATGCCCTTAAGATCGTCAAGAGTATATCCAATAGCAGCTCTGTGCTTCCTTAGAACTTTCAATAATCTTTCTTCTTCATGTTCTAAAAGGTTAGCACTAATAATAACTGGATATATCTTCTTTTCATCAAGATAGGCATATTTCAAAGTGTCTAGAAATTGTTTTAATTCAAACACAGGGTCACCCTTAGGTGGAGGAGGACCTCCAAGAGTTTCAATAGCCAAACTGTGTTTAAGCAGAGGACGTTGTTCAAAGAAGATCTTATCTATATCATTTCTTTCATGCATATGTAAATCATTCTCATAACTAAAAAAATGCACTTCCGTGATGATACGTGTTTGTCACAGTAGGTCACGTTTTTTGTCATGCATGTACATCCATGACGATTCTATGACAGAATCAAGATAGTCATACATGTGTTGTCGTAGAAGTGTTCCATGACATTACCAAAATTATCATCACGGAAGTGTCCACTTCCATGACGATAAATCGCCCATCACAGAAGTGCTTTCGTCAAGGGTGACTGACACATGGAATCCACCGTAACGGAACACCGTTAAGCTATTGGGTCCGGTTTTGGATCTGATAACCCGTTAACAGCCCGGACCAATGGGGATTTTCCACGTGTAAAATCATCATTGGCCGCAGGAAACACGTGTTGCCTCACCGTTGGGACAGATGTCATCCACTCATTGGACAGGAGGCGCCTATGATAGGTCGACATGTGGCACGGCCCAACAATGGCCCATTCCGGTGAAAAAGGTCAGCCCAGTAAAAATTAGCAGGCCGACCCATATAAGGCCTACTTGTGTCAAGTCCATTTAAGCCCACGGCCCATATGAGATGTGCCAATTCGGCCCGTCAACGGCCTGTTAAAGATTTGACACCATTGCAGCCCATCGTCAGTTCGAGCCCGTTAACAGCCCGCTATATATTTGGGCTCAATATCGGCCCGATGAGACCCATTCAATGGATGGGCCAATTTTCAGGATGTACATCTTTCGGCCTTTTAGCGACCCATTTAAATGTTGGGCTAATTTTCGGCCCGGTGTGTCTTTCAGCCTGTTGACGGCCCATAAATCTGATGGGCCATTTGTAGTCGGACCTGAGTTTCGGCCTTTTAGCGGCCCATTTAAGTGTTGGGCCAATTTCTGGCCTGGTGTCACTTTCAGCCTGTTGACGGCCCATAAATCAGTTGGGCCATTTATAGTCGGACCTGAGTTTTGGCCTTTTAGCGACCCATTTAAGTGTTGGGCCAATTACCGGCTCTGTGTGCCTTTCGGCCTGTTAACGGACCATAAATGAGTTGGGCCATTTGTAGTCGGACCTTAATTTTGGCCTTTTAACGGCCCATGCCCTTAATGGTCCAATACCAGCCTGGTTTGTCTTTCGGCCTGCTAAAGGCCCACAACACAGTTGTGCCGTTTACAATACGACCTGACTTTTGGCCTCTTAGCGGCCCATGCTCTTCATGGTCCAGTACAAGCCCGCTGTCTCTTTCACCCTGCTAAAGGCCTACAGTATAGTTGGGCCATATGTAGCCCAAACTTAGTAACGGCCTGTTAAGGGCCCGTGAAATAAATTGGGGCCACCTGTTGCCCGCTTCGATGTCGGCCTATTAACACCCGGGAGGTAAGAGGCCCGACCATTAACTTTCGGCCTATTAACTGCCCATTAACTTAATGGGCCCACTAAAGTTCGTACATGTCTTTAGGCCAAATTAGATAATTTGAGCCCATTACGACGAGCAATTATGCACAGGACCAAAACCGATCAAGCAAAGGTACGACATACAGGGAATAACGTTGCACATCCAGCATATATTACAGGAAATTACATCCACTGGGAAATCAAAGATTGATGCCAGTGCAAATAAATGAGCAGAACCTAACCATCTACAACGTCACAATCTGCAACCTCAGCACAGATGACGCCCATAAGCATGTGGGCAAGTTCTTGCTGCTTTGCTACACTGTCTCTGAAAACATTGATCAGTTGTTGTGTCGCACGACTCTGCACCTCTGAGTCATCCACCATTTCCATCATTGCTTCAGCCATTAATTGGTTCACAAACATACATTTATTTTGTTGCATTCGAGACAGAGGATACTGAACAGATTCAGATGGTGATTTTGGCAGGCTTGTATTATTGATAGTGGAGAGTGTCTCGACCACTGCATCATAGCATAAATTAGGACGGTAACCAAACAAATTAATCATGAGTTATTGCCATATTACCCGGCCTAGATTTACTGGAAAGAAACAATGGGGTTGCCTTGCTGTTTTCAGAGTTTGTCTTCTTATCTTTACCAGCCTGCACAAAATTAACACACTAGCATTGCTATCATTGGCCAAGTCAGATAATAGGAAAGCAACATTGACACAACGAACGTTTGGGCAACTAGCCTACACCAAATTAACACAATATGGCACAGCTATCATCAGCCAGGTAAGGTAATACGAAAGCAACATTGACACAATGAATGAATGGGCAACCAGAGAAGCACTACAATTCAGTAATGTGCGTGATATGAGATAGTACATTCATGCAGCTCAGTATGCAAAACTACCAGGCAATTTTCTTTACAAAAATCAACATTGGCGCCTTTAACATTTTGCTACAACTAATTTTAGATCAGATAAAGGTTAGATTCATGCCAATTGACAAAATACATGCTGATATAAAAATATAGTGATATACAACAGGTACTTACATCAGCATTGGAACACAGAGAATTCCCACAAGATATTTTCCTCGAATCATTGTTCAAGAACTCGGCCGAGTTACCATTTAAATGTCCATTTAATCGCTACTCAGTGCCTAACTGAGGCGAATAACACATACTCGATTCATTAAATGGTCAAGCCGATTAACTGACATTTAATCGGTTGTCAGACGATTAACTGGTTTTCAAACTGATTAATCGGTGATGGTTCAGGTAAGTGAAGCGGCATCCAAATAAAAAAGGGGGCAACAAAGTGGCAATCCAAGCCATTATTTGGCTGGCCCCGTAACCTCCGGCACTGCACCCCCTTCCTCTCCTTACTCCTCACGAGCATGGCTTCTCCTTGTCGGCCCTAGCCACCGCCGGCGATCTCCCTGCTCCCGTCACCGGCCCTAGCCTCCTTCTCTGACCCCATCGCCTCCCATCCTCTTCTCCCCGTCTCTCCTCCAACCCCTACCTGCAGGCTGCAACAGCGGCGGCATAGGACAGGCAGCAGGAGCGACCTAGGCCAGGAAGCGGTGCCGACGACCTAGGCAAGGCAGCAGCGCCGGCGACCCCTCGAACCAGGCCCCCATGGCTTCACCAACCAACATGGTACAATTCTGCTAAGAATAAGATTCATCTCAATATTTTAATCTCTGCTATGATTTCCATCTAGTTTGGCTCTCAAGGTTTTAATCTCTGCTAGAACTCTCAAGGTTTTAATCTTTGGCAACAAAATTTGCAGGGGTCTACGGTAGGTTCTACCGCTGCAAGTTCTCAAACTCTCAAGAGAAATTCAGATGACATGGGTTGGGAGTTCGCAACCTTGATTGATCCTCTAGATTTATCACGAGTGAAGTGCAAGTTGTGTGGAAAAGAGATGTTTGGAGGGATCAATAGGATGAAGCAACATATTGCTCAAATTAGGGGGCAAGTCGCACCCTGCATGGTGGCCAATGCGGATCAACAAAAGAGTTGTAGGGAAGCTTGTAAGGCACCAGCAAAGAAGAAGAAGCTAAAAGCAAAACATGATGTAGAAGTAGCGGCTAAGGTTGTCACTGAAGTTGAGGAGAATGACAAGAACGTTGAAGAGCTTGCTGCAATTGGAGATGGTGAAGCTCGCGAGGCATGTGAAAAACTAGTTACATGTTGTCAATATATTATCATGTGCAACTGATTAATGATCGACCGATTATTTCAGTTAAATGGCTGATTAACCAATTAATCGCTAATCAGTAGTCGACCGAGCAGTTACCAGTTACCGAATCCCCGAACAATGCCTCGAATACGATCCCAATGGAGGAAGTCTTCTATCGTTTGACCTTATTTTCTAAAAGTGAGATGGGTAAGAAACATGTAGAAAATATGATCAGAATGCTGTAAAATTTCATAACGCAAGGATACGCACACGCTTCTTAGAATGGAGTTGACATTCTTTTGCTGGACTGGAGCAGACTAGTTCTTTGGCCACTGGAATCTGGTTATTATCAATGGGAGTTGGGTTTCTCTATGCTGGAGCAGTATCTATGAAAAATGGAGTTGGTTTATTATCTCCTAGCGTTTGGATATTTTGCAAAGACTTGGTTTGTAACCCTTCAGATTCTAACATAGCCGTCTTCCCCTTGCATGCCTTATATAGAAGAATGGTGATTCAGTTATAAAACATGCTACAGCAGAGATGGAATAGGTACTGAAGAATAGAAAAGCATGACATATTGACATGTATTCCCTCCATCCGGAAATAAATGGATGGGTCTAGGCGTATTTCAGTTCTAGATACATCCAGTTTTATCCATTTCTGCGACATGTAATCCGGACGGAGGGAGTATGACGTAAGATCTAGGGATACGACAAGACAACACAGTAAAAACCCACTGAAAAACCCACTGTAGAACCAAAGTATTCAAACCCACTGATATGAGATAGTACACTCATGCAGCTCAGGATGCAAAACTACCAGGCAGTTTTCCTTACAAAAATCAATATTGTGGCCTTTAATCATACATTTTGCTACAACTAAATTTAGATCAGATAAAGGTTGGATTCACGCCGATTAACAAAATACATGATGATGTAAAAATATAGTGATATACAACAGGTACTTATATCTACATTGGAGCACAGAGAATTCCTGCAAGAATCTTTCCTCATAAACGAAACCATTGCAGAAATTCTTCTATCTGTTAAGCTTATTTTCTAAAAGAGAGATGGGTAAGAAACATGTAGAAAATATGATCAGCATGCTATAAAATTTCATGATGCAAGGATACGCACATGCTTCTTAGAATGGAGTTGACATATTTTTGCTGGACTGGAGCGGACTAGTTCTTTGGCCCCTGGAATCTGCTTATTATCAGTACGAGTTGGGTTTTTCTATGCTGGAGCAGTATCTATAAAAACTGGAGTTGGTTTATTATCTCCTGGCGTTTGAATCTTTTGCAAAGGCCTTGTTTGTAACCCTTCTGATTCTAGCATAGTCGTCTTCCCCTTGCATGCCTTGTATAGAAGAATAGTGCTTTAATTATAAAACATGTGACAACACAGAGATTGAATAGGTACTGAAGAATAGAAAGGCATGACATATTGACATGTATTCCCTCCATCCGAAAAAATTGGATGCGTCTAGGCGTATTTCAGTTCTAGATACATCCTTTTTTATCCATTTCGGCAACATGTAATCCGGACGGAGGGAGTATGGTGTAAGAGCTAGGGATACGACAGGACAACACAGCAAAAAAACACTAGTTGAATGTAAAATTGTATGCTAGCGGAATACGTACAGAAATAACTAAGGCAACATACACGTGTATGATTGGGAAACTAAGATGGCATTGCAACAGAGCACTAGAACAGCACTTCAATGTAAAAAAACATGGTATGGTAGACAGATGAAGTACATACTGGTGAATAACAATGCATAAGATATTCAGAAGCATGATGTCCAAATTAAGCAGATGGCATTGCGATAGAGTAGAATGACGTACTTGAATTTGAAAACATGTTATCATGAATAAAATAGGTACTGAAAAACAGGAAGGCATGACATATTTACATGCATGATCAGCATGCTAAGCACATGGCATTGCAACAGAGTAGATACACTCCAGGACATTATATGCATGTTGTACCCATATCACAGGCCAAGTTAGAGCAAGGACCTTGTGGGGTGAAGAGGATTCATCATCTTTCTGCAAGTCTTCTGAAGAACTGCCTTTACATGTTCCATCATATTGGGTATCATTGACATCAAGTTTATTGGCCTTTACATTGCTCCGTGAGGTTCTTGTGGATATATCAGTGTGTGCAGTTATATCTGACATGCATGGAAGACAACTAGTAGTTAGATTTATGTAATGAGTGCCTGTAGGAGACGACATAAATAGTAGGACTGGGGTTAACTAGCAGCAACAGGTCTCATAAACTAAAGGGAGAGCACAGATGAAAGCTACAGAATATGTATCGCTTGTACTCGAGATTAACTAGATGGCACACAAAAGTATTAAAGAACAACATAGGTAGTACTAGAAGTGGTATTATACTATAATCACCAGCCTGTGGGATAGCATTGGTTGATGGATGATAACTATGGAATAGCGTTACCTAAAGAACAAGTATCTTAGTTGAACTATGGAACATCGTTAACTCCTAAACAAGACCCGTAAGAGATCAACATGAATATACAGTGAAATGTGGTGATGTATTTTCCATGCTTAGATGAATAACAAAGCCATAAATGTTGCACACAAGTAAGATGATGGTACAACCTATCTGGCTGGCATCCATAGGAGTGAGAATCATGTGCTGACTTATCGATGGCCCTGTAGTTGTTGTGGCTGTCCATGTCGGGCACGCACATTCGATGCAGGGAACCGTTGAGTGGGGACTATAGCTCCCTTCTGGTGTATGCTTCCCTTGTTGGAGCAGCTGCAGTGAGTTGGAAGACGGTGTGTCTGAAGATGCAGATAACGCATAATGTTAAGAACGACATATCTCTTTGATCTGAAGAAATACACTAAGAGATCAACAGCAAGGTACGAGAGTGGTCACACGTCTGTTGACTGAAGACTAAATTGGGGTCACACGATTTTATTTTATTTTGGTACTGTCAGATCTACGCCGGATGGCTTGATGGCCGTCTTGTGCCTCCCGGCTGACACTGTTTGGAATCTTCCATGAAGAACCAGCGACCAACGACAGAGCAGCTTGCCTCCGCCGTCTGTGGCCCTGGCCAAAACCCTGCTCCCCGCCCCACCGCACTGCCATGGTTGCGCCGCCCCTGGGCCAATCCACAAAGACTCCCCGTCATCCAGATCCGGCGGCGGCAGTACCTTCAACCCACGCAACTCTAAAAGATAGCCATCTATGCGCTGCTTCCACGACGAACTTGCGGCCCCGCACCCTTACGTTAGACACCAGCCAGCCGGCAGCCTAGGAGCTCCGCCGCCTCGAGGGGTGCTGCTTCCCATTGGGAATCGATTGGCCCAGAATAAAAATTCAGACAACTAACGCCTAATAAAGTGATTTGAGATGAGGGTGCGACCTATCTGGAGGCATGGTGAAGTAGGCAGGCCTAGCTACCGAGTCGGTGAGGCCAGCGCGGTTGCGGTGGCGACCGGCGGCAGGGAAAGAGCGATATCGTGACGGTCGACGGCTACGGGAAAGCAGCGCCAGGACTCTCGACGGATCCGAAGTTGAAGCTACTCCGGCGCCGTGAACAACGGCGGGGGTGAATCAGCTCCGGTACGGTTCACGCGGCCATTGTCGAGTCAGCACCAGCAGCACGGAGTAAGAGGCACACGGCCCAGTGCACGACGGCAAATGGACAGCGTCTCCGGCATTAGGGAGGGGGGCGGCTGTGAAATTGGTGCGATGGGGGATGACGGTGTCCTGGACTAGGGGGTACTCACCATGTCGTCTCCCGATCAGTTGGATTGGGCCGAGGACCCCCATGGCCATATACTCATGGGCTAGTTCGGACAAACCCTGCCGCATACAAGGAAGAATCCACAAGACTTGGCACCCAAGACAAGGACTCTCCTAAACCCTAGGCCTCGGGTGTCTTATATAAACCGAGGCCAGGCTAGTCAATAGACAATCTCATATTCATTACTACAATCTCGTGGTAGGCACATGTACTCTGTACTACACCCATATAAATACAATCAAAAGTAGCATGTAGGGTATTATCTCATCAAGAGAGCCCGAAGCTGGGTAAAACCCCGTGTCCATGTTACCATCACTCCAAGACGCCTAGCTTAGGACCCCTACTACGAGATACGCCTAATATTGAACCGACATTGGTGCTTTCATTGAGAGCCTGCTGGGTGATCGTCACGGATCCATGAGATAATCAGATCAAGTTGAGATCAAGGTCTGAAGAATTTGCTAGAACGGCGCGCTCGTATTGCAGCATCGAGATCTTATTGCAGTCAAGAGATCGGCAAACAGCGGTGTGCGAACGAAGCGATGGGCGCATCAAAGATCAACCATGCGCTGGCTCCTATACATCCCCGATCGCGAGGAGTGCCAAGGACAGCCCAGTGCCATACACAGCCGAGGACGCTCCACGGCAGCGGTCGGCCATCCAGGGAGATTTCCCCTCTTTTGTCCTTTTCCTTTCTATATGCCTTTTTCCTTTTCTGCGCATGGATGGTCACCGTCGTCTACTTATGGTAGTATTTCCTTTTTGCTGCTTCTGTCGACGATTAGTTTTGCAGCAAGCATTGGTTGACAAATACTGCTATTTAACTAGTAGTACTACTGCGCGTTGCTGATGAATACTGTTAGTACAGATCAGCGTGATGCTCAGGGAGATACTCCATCCTCCTTTTTCTCTTTATTGTATTTATTAATTAAAAGCATGGCGACAGATTTTGTCTAGTGGTTTGTCTTCCATGCATGTTGCAGTACTAGATTGATTGGTTTAGCCTTAACGTGAGTAGTAGTACTACTACTTGGACTACTCGCTAGCATAGGCATGAGAGGCTAGATCTCCTGTGCCATATTGATTTGAGTCCCATGACTAATTGCTGCATCATCCGCTGCTACCTCACAAAATCAGATTTATCTGTGATTAAGGTCCGAAGGAAAATCGCCACATACGCAACATTCTGCGTTCTACCGCGGCAGGAAGATCGGCAGACTGTGACGTCTAATCATAGCGACCGCGCCCCATCGCGATCAATTGGGTACTAGCCTCGCGTGTCGCGCATCACCGAGTCTGAGGAGTACGCGCCGAGCACGTCCTGTACCATGCAATTACAGGCCGAAGATACTCCTGCACGGCCGCAACCATCAGGGAGTTTTATAATTTTCCTTTACGTTTTTTTATTCTCTATTTTAATTCGGCACATAGACGTCGCTATCGTGCACTAGTACATGGCAAAGAAGTATTTTTCTTTGCATAAGTAACTCAGTCAAGTGCTAGTTTTGCAGCACGACTTGTTAAGTCTAATGGATGAGCAGTGCAAACTAGCTTTGCATTAACCGGCGTTTTGTCTGTGCGTCTTCGACCGCAGTCTTACGAGCATCCGCAAACAGACCTCGACTCTCAGCCTATATTTCTTTAATTATTTACTTTGCTTAAATTAATTTTAAGTGGAGAATTATTATTATTATTATTATTATTATTATTATTATTATTATTATTATTATTATTATTATCTCTGGCTTGCACTATTTCATCTGTCCAGGCAATTGACTTAGACCGGGCTGCACTGTCACCTCGACGTGCCGACGTCCGCAAACTAAAGGTGTCATCGCCTTGGCGCGCTGCCCTATGTTGGCAACCCCGCGTCGCTGCTTCATCAACCTACTCGGTCGAAGACTCCGACATCACCCCGCCGACCTGCTCCATCACCTCAGCTAGACTGGGGGCTTCACCTCTTCGGAGTGCCGAGCTCTTCGCTCGGCCACATCGGGCTGAGAGCTCCTCCCGCACCAAGCTCGGACCGCGTCATCAATGCCGAACACATTAACCAGCTAAGTCTCTGTCATGCTCAAAGTTTTAAAATTTTAAATTTTGTTCGGTCCGACCAAGCATTATACTTTTTTTTAGTAAAAAGTGGTTTGTGAAAAACTTCCTTGTCCAAACTTTGTTTGTGACACACAAATTCAAATACCCTGTTTACTTGGGGCTTCCTTTATGAAGCCTTTCCTCTTGCAAATGATTATACTTGTACGCCTTCGTTCCTTGTTCATGTATTACGCCACAATACGCACCATGTTGACTTAAGCAATTTGAAAGCTGGGTTGCCTTGCTCCTGTGTTTACCCCTACGTTCCCGATTGTTCGGCTAGGGAGTAAAGGGAGCACCTCTGCGATTGCCCCGATCGGGTCATCCGCGCCGGACCTCAGACTGGGTGAAGCCGAAAGTTAGCGCTCTTATTTTTTCAATTATGGTCGGCACACAACGGAACTCATGAGTACAAAAAATCTATTGCACAAGTCTCATAGTAGCAATGAGCAACCGAAGAAAGGTATCGGTGGGGGTACTATTTTATTTGAAGATGCTTCTTACACTTCGTCAGTAATATAGCATAAGTTCCCTGAGCGCGCTTTGTCTGTTACAGCCTTATGGCCTGATTGCCTGGTTACCGGAAACAACGTCGATATTCTCGACAGGTGGAGTACATAACACTTTTCGGCCCTTGGCCGAAGAGGGAGAAGCCGACGGTCGGTTAAGACGCGTTTAAAGTTCGGGTGAACACATATATGATATAAGTACTTCGGTACATACAATCATTATACATAAAGTTCTTTTACCCAAGTCACTCGGGGGGCTCTTAAATTTATGTGAGCTGTTTTATAATAGGTGTCCTTCTTCTTAGTCGTTGCAAAGTCTTTCTTCTATCACTCCTTTTTTCGACGCGAGTGTGTGGTCAATAGCCGGGGAGCCTAATTTCTCTCTCAAAGCCACTAAAGTTTGCTAAACTGGCCTAACGAGAAGTACTCCGCCTTCAGGATAGGAGGTTGAAGCCATAGGCTGACCCGCTTGAAGTATTGAGATAGGGTGTGTCATGTTAAAGCACGACATAAGCACATTTTTTTCTAAGACCAATTTTCAGATTGGCACCGAACAATTGATCTAGTTCGGACGTCGAGTTTTTACAGATGTTTTTTTGGTTTTCCAATCCTATGGCACTTTTCAACTATTTGTGTGTTTTCCTCATAAGTCTCGCAGTGCAACGCCGGACACCTTTAGAGATTCGGCAAAAACTCTCGGATATTGCTATATATGCATCAATTTCGAATTGTGTCTTCGGTCAATAGTTGGGTTGCCCGGCTCCTGTGCTTGCCTCCTCCGTTCCGCTTTGTTCGGCTAGGTGTGCAAAGGGAGAACCACTGCGATTGTGCTTCCAGCTCGCATGGTTAAGCACCTCAGTGGATAAAGCCGAAAACTGATTTTCACAATAAGCGTAAACTGGTCAGCGGTCCGATGAATGTATTAAATGATGGGCCGTTCATAACATTGGCCGAAGTGTCTACAGCTTGACCTCGGCTGTCGCCGGACACTAACCGGGGGCCTATTTGCTGGCCGCCCAACTTTAAGCTCCTATGACTAAGTGAAAGTTATAAAGCCCACATATTTGATTGCCTCCTTTCCGCCAACACAACCGCCTTCGGGCACCGAGACGTCGGCTAAGGGTTGTTTTTTTATTTCGGAACACCCTCCGTAGCATCTACAAGGGGGTAGAAGCCGACGATGGGCCACTTTTAGATTATAAATTGTTGCAACGGAAGTGAAAATTTGGGTTCATTTAGACCACAAAGTTTGGAAGCTTTCCCCGAACTAAATCTTTAGTATTTTCCTCCCACATTGATCGGAGCTGAGGTTTCATGATCATGCTTAGCATGACAACCCAAAGAAAGGAACCGATAGTGATATTTTCTTTGGACGATGTTTCTTATGTTAAACAATAATATAACATGTCTCTCTGCGTACCTTTGTTTATAAAACCGTATGGCCGGATTGCCTTGTTTGACGTAAATCTTTGCCCTCATAAAGGCTTTATAAAGTAGGACAAACACTCCTCGGCTGCTGGTCGAGGAGGTTGAAGCCGATGGTTGGTCAACAAAGTTTTATACAATGCGGATCCGAGCGTTAATGATGTAAAGTACTTGGATACATAGAGTCATTACACATAATTTGTGATTTTACTATGGATATCGATCCTTAATTCGGCCTCCCGTGCACGCATTAAGGCTCGGGGGCTACTAGGCTTCGGGCTTAATATTTACAAATATTAAAAGGGCACATCGATCCCCTGATCTGGTGTTGCCACCCGACCAGTGTCTCGGGGGCTACTGCATTGACAATCCAATGCAAAAAATTTAAAGCGCAATATAGTTTTCAAGGAGATTATTATCCTCAGGTTGGTCGGCCGCACCCAACCTGAGTCTCGAGGACTTTGCACACCGCATTCATATTCCTAAGTATGCTGACGAGCTGGGAATTGATCCTCAGGCTGATTTTATGAATCGACCTGAGTCTTAGGGGCTACTAGGGTCAGCGGTTTGATTTTTTTTCCTTCAGGTGCATCCCGGATATTAGGCCAACACGCACCTTGAGGGCTACTGGCTATACATATTGGCAGGGATTACATTGCATAATTTGGAATTAAAATTAGCCCATGGCCGAGGTGGTGCACCACCTCGGATACAGTCCAACGTTGGAGCTTGGACATAGTCCGGCGTTGGAGCTTGGACATAGTCTAGCGTTGGAGCTTGGATACATTCCGGCATTGGAGCTCGGAAGCGGTCCAGTGTTGGTGCTCGGCTGCTATAGATACCTCGAATGCAGTCCGGCATTGGAGCTCGGATGCAAGAGGACGTTGCCGCTCGGGAACAACTTCAAACCCGAGGTATGGCATAAAAATAACAAGGCATTGATAAAGGCCGGAAACCTAAAGGGGCTCCTCGGATACCCGACATGTAAACTCTTCGGAGTCACCTCGGCGATCCTCTAGATCAAAGATGAGAAGATTTGTTGAACCAGTTTTCAAGACCAACGACCGAAGGTGAAGAACAGTTCGAAAGAATCGAGGAGTGTCCCCAACTTGAAGACCGGTTCAGGGGGCTACTGACGGTGTCCTGGACTAGGGGGTACTCACCACGTCGTCTCCCAATCAGTTGGATTGGCCCGAGGACCCCCATGGCTGTATACTCATGGGCTAGTTCGGACAAACCCTGCCGCATACAAGGAAGACTCCACAAGACTTGGCGCCCAAGACAAGGACTCTCCTAAACCCTAGGCCTCCGGTGTCTTATATAAACCGAGGCCAGGCTAGTCAATAGACAATCTCATATTTATTACTACAGTCTCGTGGTAGGCACATGTACTATGTACTACACCCATATGAATACAATCAAAAGCAGCATGTAGGGTATTATCTCATCAAGAGAGCCCGAAGCTGGGTAAAACCCCGTGTCCATGTTACCATCGCTCCAAGACACCTAGCTTAGGACCCCTACTACGAGATACCCCGGATATTGAACCGACAGGGGGCGCCATGGAGGTGGGGCTGAGGTTTCGCGGTTCGGGAGAAGGGAGCTTCCCGGGGAGAAGGTGATTTGGCGCCCACGAGGTATGAATGGGGGCGGGCGGGGGGGGGGATTGGGAGGGGAGTGGAACCATGTCTCACGGACGCATTTGTCTAAAATGTGAGGGGGAGTTACAGTTCTACCCTTGCCAATAGGCTTCTTGGATTGGATCTGTGTACTGAGGGTCGGGGATAGTAGAGTAACTTTGCTTCTCCCCAAATAGTGGGCAGGAGCGACTTCGGGCGAGGAGGGTGTGTTTTGAACTATAGTGGGTGCGAGCGATTTCGGGCGAGGAGAGCGTGTTTTGAAATAGTGGGCGCGAGCTATTTCGAGCAAGGAGAACGTGTTTTGCCGACCATGGTTTATGAATTATTCGGCACATGTCATTTCGGCCGAGGAGAAGGCGCGCTTGGATGAAGTTACGAACCTACCCTCGATGTACAACGGGCCAATAGATGCGTGTCCCACATAGGACGGTAATTTCGCGTCTCCCATTTATTTGCTCGGGCGAATTCCACCGAGCAGAGAGGATGTTTAACGGTTCTTTCAAATTTTGGGAGAACGAGCATCCACGTCTACCTTACCAAGTCGGTTCGAATCAAATTTTGAAATATTAGCTTGCCACTTCTTTCTTAGATGGAGAGATGATGCTCGAGAGTAATGTGTTTTTACATGCTCGTTGCTAGCGATTTACTTTATGACAAATAGTTGACCCACTCAAAAACGTGAATCAAACCCAAAATGAAATATCTTGATTCAATGAAATAGCTTGTTCAGTAGGTCAAAATAGTGAACTAAATCCAAAATTGAACACCTCAATCGAGTAGCATGTTGTACAGTATTATAGTACTCCATGAACATGTTGAAAGTCAAATTAATGAACTTGTTTGATATACGCATATATCCGTTCATGTGTGGATTGCAGACAACATGTTCTCCAATTTAAATATTTGAATGCAAGTTTATATCGAAACATGGTTTATATCAGTCATTGATGCATAAAACGCGACCTCCCCCTCTCCCGGACTCCTGCTCTCTCTCTCTCTTTCTCACTCGAACTCTCTATACTGACGGATTATATGCTTTCTGTGTCAGTGTATAGCTCTGTATATTGTTTAGTTGACCGGTCAACCAATCCACATGTTGCCTTGTCAGCTCGTGTTCTGTATCTTCATGTGCTGGCCCATGTGGCAGTGGGTGAAAATAAGTAAACTAGAGGCCCATCTGACACGCGGTGAAGTAAACAAAGTTGAAACCACTCGGGGTAGCACCCCGCACGCTAGTAAATTGATGGCGCATTGAGGACAAACTTCTTGCGCGCGAAGGACGCACTCGCGCACAATTCACCACTGCGCGGCGGCATGCACAGAAGGACGCACTCGCGCACACCCAGCACACAACACACACCAGCACACGTGTACACCAGCGTCGTCGCCGGTTGAGATGGACGGCGAGGCAGCCAACAAGCGGAGGCGGCTCGAGCCAAAACCGCATCTGGCGAGCCTGGACTTCATCAGCAGCCTCCCCGACGACATGCTGCTCATCATCATTGGCCTCCTCCCCACCATACCTGCAGTGCGGACCGCCCTGCTCTCCTGGCGGTGGCGCCCCCTCTGGCGCTGTGTCCCCCTCAACCTCACCGTTGACAGCTGCCTCTGCGACGGGGATTGCAAACACATGGCCACAGTCTCCAAGATTCTTTCATCACACCCTGGGCCAGCCAGACGCCTTGACATCTGCATGTTCAGTACCAACTGCAAGGTCCAACCCAAGTTCGATGAGTGGTTCTTATCCCCCGCCCTAGATCAGCTCGAGGAGCTCAGCTTTGAAGCTGGACGATGTCGCTCTCTGCCGCTGTCCGCGCTCCACCTCACGCCAACGCTGCGTCGCGCCAGCTTCAGCTCCTGCTATCTTCCCCAGATTAATGTCACGCCCGCCCTTCTTCTCCCTCAACTCAAGCAGCTCGACCTCTTCGACGTTGTCATCTCGAAGAAGGCTATGGAGCACCTGCTCTGCAGCTGTACTGCGCTCGAGTACCTTCGTCTTGAGCAGATCCACGGGTTCATTAGCCTCCACATCGCCTCGACGAATCTCCAATGGATTTATGTGTCTTGCTGGCCCCGCAACAAGACATCAATTGGGAAGAGATCACTCCAGCTGTTCCATGTTATGGTCATTGAGAATGTGCCTTTCCTTGAGAGATTTCTTGTATCAGGTCTAGAAGGTCCAACAAAAATCAGGGTCATTGACGCGCCAAAATTGACAGCGTTGGTGTACTCGTCTGCCAAATTCTTCGAACTCTTTATTGGATCCGTAATCGTTCAGTTACAACACTCATCTTCTTCTCCGTCTTCTTGAAATTCACATTTTTAAATTTCTTCTTGATGTATTTACGACCGTCTTCTAGAAAATGATTCCCACAGGCTTGACCCAGTCCATGCGCACAGTGAAGATCTTAGCACTAAAATCTATCGGCCCCAATCTGGATCAAGTTGTTGGATTCCTTACATGCTTTCCGTGCACGGAGAAGCTACTCATCGAGGTGAAACTTCTTTCCTATAAGTAAACGGTAATCACAACTTAGCTCAATTTTTTCGTAATTTTCCCAAATTACGATGACAAGTGTAGTGCTCAAAACTGCATCTACGCACTGCGCCGAAAGAAATATTTTTAGTATTTTTTTCTCACGTGATCACCTGCATCATTTTTATGCTCTACTACTATAGTAGCCTAGGCTAGTCATAGTGGAAAGTAACTTAGACTACTCCAGTAACTCTATGGTTACCCTAAGAGCAAGTACTACCTCTGTCCTGGTTTACTCTTCCAATTTTGTAGTATCAAAATTTGACCATAGATTTAACTGACAAAATTTTAATGCATGTGACTAAGAACTATATCGTTAGATTCGTATTTGAACATAATTTCAAATGGTGTAATTTTTAGTGACATGCATTGGCATTTTCTTAGGTAAATCTATGGTCAAAATTTTATACTAAATACAAGGTAGTATTCCCTCCGTCCCAAATTCTTGTCTTACATTTGTTTAGATACGGATGTATCTAACACTAAAATGTAACTCGATACATCCTTATTTAGACAAATTTAAGACAAGAATTTTGGGACGGAGGGAGTACAAAACTGGGCTATGTAGGCCAAAACATGTGCCAAATTCACTTGTGATGCATTTGGCATCGATGCCCCTCCATTGCTCACCTGGTGCCCCAGTCTGGATCACCTACTTTGCTCCGGTGCCAAATTAACTCATGCAATGAAAAAACATTGCGTGGGAGAGAGAGAGGACTGAGGCAATAAAAAACACTTGTTTGGGAGAGTGAGAGGCTGGTGTAGTTGGTTTGATTGATTTGTTTATACATGTGGGTCTGTGTGCACAGCGGTGCCAACTCTCTCACATCGCGAGAGCGGTGCCAAAATCTTTTGATTTGACATCGATGCGTATTATGTGGCATACTTCTGCGAAATATAGCATCGGCCACATAGTGGAAGGCAACAAATGCCCAAGCTGTTCACGTGCTCCTTGTTAAATGAGAGGAAACAAAAATAGAGAGAGAGAGAGAGAGAGAGAGAAAATATCACTAGCCAGCCAACCCTATCGTATGAGCGAATGATATTGGTACCTCTTGATGACATGATAATCTTATACAGCCAGCTGCTCTAATATGCTCTCTTCTTTTGCAGATAAAAAAAGACTCGAAAGTGAAAAATGTGCTGCACTATAACAATCTCATTGAATGCCTTGATCTCCATCTTATAGAAATTGATTTGATCGACTACCGAGGCAGCACATCTGAGATTAAATTGGCCAGGTTCTTTGTTCTGGAGGCAAGTGTGCTCAAGGTAAAGAGGTTTGGCGTTCTCTGGCGCAACAATGAATGGCGTGCTGATCACCGCAAGCGTCTAAGCCTAAATGACAAAGTCTCCGCAGAAGCTGAATTTGTTTTTGAAACATCAAGTGGCCAGAGATTCAAAAACTTATTTGGCCATTAGTGACTTGTCAGGGCAGTGGATTTTAGTTTGTACAATAATGCTGCATCCACCTAAAGTAACGAAAGTTCTTACGTAAACTTCCTAGTAATTCCCTCTTTGTAGGTGCAGCATTACTCCTAACATTTGTAATATCAGTTTGAAACTTGTAATATTGTCGTGTCCTATTCCTGCATTTTCAAAATCCTGCGAATCAAACAGGTCTTGAGTTGGTGATGATGTTGTGCCTCCCATCTTTCACCAATAGCCGTCGGATCTAGATCTGACGCATACAAACCAAGCTTCTCCATTTTTGCAAAAAGATGCCCGCACTTGTTCCCTATTTACAAACAACTCCTTGTCTCTCACAATCAGCCTTATCTCCTCCCCACCACATCTAGAAGGACGTGGAAAAATTTGGCACGATGGCTGGTGCCGGCGCCGTCCACCCCCAATCTTGGTGTTCCGTGCAATGCACGGGCATCTACGCCCGGGAAATTATGTCGAACATGGCTAGTTGTAAGCAGGCTAGCTCTACAGCCATGATGATAGTGACTGCAGATGGTGAGGCTGACTATGTTATGCCAAACATGGCGCCTATACCCAGGTGTCATCTCCGGCGCAGGGTCTTGTCACTTCACTGTGAGGAGCAGCACGTAATAATTTGACCAACGGTCGGTACAGTGCTAGTACTCCTACTACATTGTTAGTACTACTACTAGTACTAGTAGCACCACCGTCTGGATTTAGGAGTACTACCACGTCCATCTGGATTTTAGTATTTTACTAGCAATATCTAGTAATGCATGTCACAAAAAATGTACTACTCCCTCTGTAAATAAATACATGGTGTTTTATTCCTATCGGCGAGAGAACTTAATTTTTTTGCCTAACTAGAGTACTAATAGGATTACATGCAATGAACTAAACACTGCATGTCATGTTTGGTAGTCTCAAGTCATTGAAAACATGCACGGCCCACATCTCTCATTGGTTGATATGTCGCGAAATAAGAAACAAGGAGGGAGTTAATGCACCGTGCCTAAGTGTTTTGGGATTATTTGGTTTTCGTAAGGTGACTTACACAACATTTTTGTTTACATGCATTAACATTTTATTAGTTAAATCAAAGGTCAAAACTTGGCGCAAAATGCAAAGGGGGCCAATAAACTAGTAAACAGCAAACTTCTCTCGTTTGGCCCCAACTAGAGGTCCGGTGAGATGACTATAATGCACCGGCACGGAGGGGGACGCAGCTTCATTGACTTACGGCAACTGCCTTTGGGTGAATGACACGTGGGCCCATGGGGTGGCTGGCCCACCTATCATACAGCCAAAGGCAGGTGCAGTAGAGGGCCGAGGAGTAGTATGAAATCCTAAGCACCTACGCACGCTAACCAAGGGCAAGAGTGATCACTCGAATCGCAAGATCAGTTGACTAGAAGCTAAGATAGACCCATGGAGGCGATGAGCACGAGCATCAGCCAGCTGTGCCGGATGGTCCACGACGCCGACCTGTGGCCCGACACCAAGGAACCTCTCCAGGTAGTATCGCTTGAGGCCGCTAGGGCGAGGGGCCGCTTGGACTACAGCTTCGTCTCCTTGTTCGACGAGGTCCTCGTCGGTTTCCTCGACAAGTTCACCGTCGTCAAGAAGCTCGCAGACGACTTTGACGTAAGCCTCCAGCCGACGCGCTCAGGCTCTGCGATGCCCGCCACCCTCAACAGCCACTATGGTGACAACCTCTTCGACGCACTGGTGGCCCTGCGACTGCCTGCCGTCACGCCGGAGAATGTCCACCTCAAGGTCGCGCTTGCCGCGCAGCGCCTGGCGCAGCAAGACACCATCGACATAATCACCCACGTCTATGCGCAAATCGTCCACAAGGACTACTACATGCAAGAGGAGGACGATAGGACGCTGGCCTTCTTAGACCGCAGGGTAACCTTGGACGGCATTATTCAGATGCACGTTGAGCTCGCCGCCAACGCCGCTACTCCTCACACGTCGGTTGGTGACCCAGTGCACTAGGGCATGAGGATGTCGTTGATGGATCCGTATGTATTTTTATCTTTCCGTCAAATCCATGTAGTAGTATATGATACTACAGTAATTATCTTACCTTTCGCATCAACTTCATAATTTTCGTACGTACTCCATGCATGAACGGCGCCAGAACCAAACTTCTCATTACTCTAGGCAAAATCGTTATTTTCTATCTATCAGTCACGCCATGGAGCGGAACCAAATTTTACAAGTTACGAGTTCAAAAGGAAAAGCCTGACGTGTTCGCGTCGCACCCCCACATGGTTGGTCCGGCACGCCGCTCAAGTGGGAATGCGTGCGGTGTTGCATTTTCACTTACAAGTGGGACCGTAGTTGAGCAAACCGACTATCGACAAACCCCCACCCCGCGCACCGCGCGATGGCTGAGAAAACAGGAGGGAGAGGAGATGGCTGTAGCATGAACTCCAAGAAAATTGGTGTCGGATGGGACTCGTGTGGGTGGCGTGTGCCGTACTGCTAGACGTGAATGCTAGTTATGGCCCATGCCACCCCACTATATCGAGCCTATATTGAGGTACGTAGAACAAATTTCCTGCGGTCCGTGATCAGCCCTTCTCTATCTCTCTTCTCAGCCAGCCAGCGGACGCGCGGAGCCCATCGTCTGTTTGCTCACATGCGGTCCCACATGTCAGTGAAAACCCAAGCGGACCCACTGAACCTGCACATCTTTCACCTCGACGTGCTGGTGATGAAAAACAAATCCAAGAAAGATCTTCGGTGGCTGCTTTTGGAGTTACTCAAGAGTAGTAAGATTCTATTTATAGTTTAACCCAAGATGCACATCTCGTGGCTTCAATTACCACTCTATTTTCTTTCATGACACGACCTGGATGCTGGATGTCCCACGTGTCGATAAAAGGAGGAAGAACCCAACCAAATCTTCGGTTGTGCTCTCGGATTAGACTAGTTATGCTAACTTAAAAAATTTATTCTGTACTCCCTCCGTTCCAAAATACTTGACTTCCATTTGTCCAAAAATGGATGTACCTATATACTAAAACATGTCTAGATACATATATATTTTGACAAATAGAAGGCATGTATTGTGCAACGGAGGGAGTAGAATGGATGCAAGTTTTTGTATTGGGAAGAAGAGTACATACATCTATTGATAGAGCGCAATTTAGTAGATGTTCTATCACTTTTAGCTAGCATAGAGGCTAGAGATAAGATTAGTGCACTTGTTGATACTCCTACTAGAATAGAGGCTAGACATGAGACTAGATGCGAGGAAGCAACGTCTACTTCTTTACACTCGAGGAAGAAAGAAGCACGCAAGATCGAGCCTCCGCAGATCAACAATGAATGCATCGAGAAGGCACTAATCCAACTTATAGGAGTAGTAAAATGTATTCTTGTGGTTCTTGTTTTCTTTGGTCTTGCTTTTCTAGTCAAAATTATCGTTGGAGTTCGTGCAAAACGGAGGTCCGTTTGGGGTCGTGCGTTGGAGTTGGCCTTACAAGTGGGACCGCAGTTAAGGAAACCGACTACCGACAAACCCCCACCTCGCCCGCCGCGCGATGGCTGGAGTTAGAGAAACGACGAGGTTGAACAGATTGCTCTAGCACGGACTCCAAGAAATAATATGGTGTCAGATGGATGTCGTGGTGGTGGCGTGTGCCGTACTCCTGGACGTGAATGCTTGTTCTGGCCCATGCCACCCTACTACTCCTACTACTTACTATATACTACTAGTATCGAGGATTCGAGGTGCTGGTCACGTACAGCGAACACATTAACATATGGCTACAGTAAAAACACCCGCCCGATGCGCGAAGCATGTGAAGCTAGTACAAATAGTATACTACTATTGTTGATTGGCCTCATCCGATAACCTGTTGCAATGCACGTACAATTATGTATTCGGAAAATATTTTTTTGCCTCGTCGCACCACTCACTCACAGAAGCAACTCGAAAGCCATTCATAAATTTAGTAAGTTTATCACAGACATATCATTTTATTACATACAACAGGTCATCAACCCACATTGACAACGAGGATACATTATAAATACTAAAGTTTTCACCACACAACAAATAACAAGCAATGAAATGAACTTCAACTCAACCATTCCTCGGCATTGGAAACGCTTGCTTTGAACCACAAGTGATTCTCTGGGATGGGCCATCCATTGTCGATTTGGAGACCAACGCAGGACTGATCATCCAGGCTGAAGCGGCCTACTATATCAGTACCAGGGTAGGGAACCACCCAAATGTCCGAGGTATAGACACATTTGCTTCTCATAAATGGTAGTAACGTTGTGTCAACAGCAGTTGGATCGCCTTTCACCATCATTGGATAGTTTTGTCCAAGGAAGAGCGAGTTTTCTCCAAGACTATCAATTCTATACCAGGGAGAAGGAGTTGGCGCTAGCACACTAGTATCCATCCCGAATACCATGCAACGGGTGTTGGAATAGGTCTGGAGAGTGTGACCATCGGAGACTACACCTGCTTCCTTAGTAGTAACATCATCAGTGGGCTGTATACACACAAGAAGAGGTGATCCATTGGAATTAGTTGTCAGGCACCACAAAGTATATGGGCGCTGCTCGTTCTAATGCTCGTGATCATCACCATCGTCATCTCCCCCTTGGTTATAATTTTTTTCAAGTATAGGTGGTGGAATGTTCACAGGACCTTGGAAACACAAGAAGAAGGTTAATTAGTAAAGAGAAACTTGCTAACCCGCATGCATGTGGATGAAACAATTATAATTACGATGGAAGACAAACGTACCGAAACTAGGAGGATCCCATGCAAAAACAGTGCCACGAGCGGTGGCAGCAAACACAAGGCCCTCGTATTGAATTGCATCACAGTACACATCCGTGTATAGAAACTGATTTTTGAGCAATATCCATCGAGTCAAACCACAAAGGACGGCAACAAGCTTGTCGAAGATAGCAACAACTTCATAGTTGTTGTAATTCCAAGAGCGGTTGGGAACTCGACAAATTGCTATCTTCCGTAGAAGACAGTCACCATGATCGTATTTGAACGTGCGTACAATACCGGTGTGCTCAACCTCTGGGCAGTCTGCTGAGATTTTTGGAAGTGGAACCCGGTCACGAGTGTACACATTCACAAGTTCCCACTCGCAATTGGACGCAATGTAAACAACCCAATCTCCATTTGCACCTGCCCAAGCCTTCCCCTCAAGCGATGGCATCTTAACATCATACGTATCATTATCACGCGGCATCAACTTGCACAAGGCGAGGCCTCTGTCGTGCCGGCGCCAGTCATTAGGGTCACGCCGAAGAAGATAGGGGAGATCAAACCGCTCCTTGACTCTTGGGTTCCTTGTAATGATGTTATTAGTTGAGTCGAGAATGGGCTTGAACGAACCTGCCATGCTAGCCGAGGTGATGACGTCGCACCGATCAATGAGTTCCTCCACCACGTCATCATTCAGATCGGGGCAAGAATAACAGGGTCGTTTCTGGCATGTTCCTCCATGGAGAAGACGATCGAACAATGGCAGAAGAAAGGGTGAAGGGCTGAAGGAAAATGGAGGAGGGAGAGGAAGAGCGTGCGACAGTAGTTACAAATCGAGAGGGAAAGGCGAAGAGTCGGTGGACGGTTGCCAGTTTGCCACGGTTCACGAAGAGGCGAGCTGGCCTACACGTCCGTTCGGAAATACTACTACTCGTCATCGTCTCACTGATATGTTGGAACGAGACCACATGTCAACGAAACATGGTGTGTAATTTCTCGCACAAAATGCGATCTGGCCGCGTTGGCCCGAGGTGCCGCATTAGTTTTTTTTTTGAAAGTTTGCCGCATTAGTTATCGACCTTTATTTTTCAATGGTGTGCCGTTCAGTTTTGAAGCACGACTAACTGGTAATGTACGCAAAGAAAATATAAACTACCCTACCACTACTCCACCTCCAGTACTAGTAGTATAAAAAAGATATATAGGCTGGAGCTTCAGCGCTTTCTTGCTAAGGGCTACCCACTTGCTTCTCACACTACCACCCTCTCTCCAGATCTAAAAAAGATGGCCTCTCTCTCCCTCCTCACTGGTGGTCACAGATCCGTCGGGGAAGAAAAGGACGTGCAGCATTGACGCACTCGTCGTCGGCGAGCAAGGTCACGCACTGAGGACAAGGCCGTCCTCTCAGACCTAGCGCCCGCGCGGGATGGCCTCTGCCCCCAAGTTCGCTGCCGTAGTGTGTGTAGAGGACGACAACCACGAGCGAAGCCACTTCCCGCCGACCCTCAGGTATGCTACCTCTTTTTGAACCATACCCTTGTTCTGTTGCCCCATCTGCCACGTCGTTGCATGTGGATCTTTTTCCACTCCACCATCTTCCCAATTTGCTTTACTCTGCTCTGCTGGCCACGCAGACGAAAACCATAATTTGCACTATTAAAGGAAACCCTACTTCATGCAGACTAATCCATGTCTTGGTTGAATAAGGAAAGGAAGGGAGACTGTACTGTCCAAGAGAGTAGGCATCGAACCCGCATCTAGGTTGAAAAGGGGAAAATCAGTAGCTAAGGAACGAGTCTCGTGTCTCTTGGTTGAAGAAGGGTAGAAAGGCATGACAACACAATAGAGAATGACCAGGTCGATCGGTTTGTTGTCCTCACATAGAAAAAAGGTGGCTAAAGAGAATAAAAATGGGACGTAATCCACATATGCTGCCTGGATATTTGTTGCTCTGGGCAACCATACCCCCCTCACCACTCTGCGTCCGTGGAGGTACATCGTACTGGTGCACCCACTGTCCGAATGGGCCTCCCATGCTCTTATTACCACTTTTTTGCTGTTAGTATAACGCCAGCAGTCAAGTCAAGCAATGCTACTACTAAAGTGATGCCACATTTAACTAATGCCGCTCTTAGTCTAATGCCACCGATAAATTTAAGCAGTGCCATTTAATGTCACTGGATTATTTCAGGGTTAGCTGTTGATTGTGGATGCATTAAAGATTTTTTAGCTAAGGCATTCTAATGCTGTTGCACAGCTAGTATACCAATGATGAAACTTGTTACTACCTTCAGATTTTTGCACTGTTAATGCTTATAGATTACATACCTCACTTTCATGAGATAAGTTAATTTTTTTGTACAGTGTCACCAAAATGCCAAGGCGCTGATGTCATTTTATTTTGGTTAAACTGCACAGACAATTATGAAGACAAGAGGAAATGTCAAGAGTGGGCACCTCCTCCTTCGGCTGTTCTCTTGATTCGTTCGATCAAGTTTTTATGTTTGATCGATTATCAAGATTGGGATAGCAATTTTTAAGGTCCCCCCGAGTTCGAAATGATATTTACCTTGGAGGTACTGGTTTGCAATTTTTATACTATCATTAGTTAATAATGCTAGTTACCTTTAGACTTTTGTATTTGGTTTAATGCTCATGCACAGCTAGTATACCAATGTTGAAACTTGTTACCTTTACATTTTGTATTGTTAATTCTTATAGAAACCTTCCAGTGCTAGAGTTTATTGAAATCTGTTCAGTAAAACCATTGTAATGTACCCTGTAATAAACTAACTACTCTACTATTGCACTGGCCACTGGATTAGTGTATATTTGTAGTATTCGAATGGTGTTGCATTAGCGTATGGACATAAAAAAGTGTGGCAAGCTTTCCCAGATATGTGCTCAAGAAAACTACTACCTGTTTTTCTAAATACTAGACGTTTGGGTACTTTAAATTGAACCGCAAAAATGCCTTATATTAAGGAACAGAGGGTGTAGAGTTCACTCAAATTATCCCGGTAAAGCTAGTCACACCTTTGTTAAAACTAATGTTCATTATGTTATCGGAGGAGGTCTGTATGTTTGTCTCTAATGCCTGTCGACTACATACCTGACATGATGATGTAATGTTAAGTCATTTCCTTTTGTACAATGTCACTGAATTGTCAAGGCGGTGATGGCATTTTATTTTAGTAGAACTGCACAAAATTTGCTTAAAAGAAGAGGAAAGGTCGGGAATGGCTCAGTTTTTCAGAAAAAAACTATGTATGCCTTCCTGACATCAGCCGTTGTTTCTTTATTTATTCCTTCAAACAGGTGGTTAGAAACAGTCTTGCTACCTTTTCCCATTAAGAAATTGGAATGCTTATATTTGTGAGTCTATGCTTCAACTAGTGCCACTTCTATAGTAATCACACTTTCAATATCTATGCAAACAGGGATGCTCGATTTTAGTGGAACTGCTCAAAAAGTCCAACTGGTTCAACATTAAGAGCATGTTTTTTTCCAGACCTTTATATCCAATTGGTGGTACTATGAGCTGTTCATTATGAAGGTACATGGTTTGCAACTATCTTGTTACTCTTTTTGTACTGTCATTAGATAGTAATACTAGTGGTTTGCATGTGAATTTATTGGCAGGGTGGACCTACATTGGAGGCGCAGGACAGGATTCAATTATTGAATGCTCAATTTCGGTTGTATCGGTTTCACCTCTTCCATCACTGCGAACATGGATATCCTTGGTCTGATGAAGAATAGGCGCTATATTTCTGCTCTGAACCAGCAAATCAATTCAATATGAAATTGTCCAGGGCAAAACATAACTATATCAGATTGTCCAGTGCAGAACATGACAGATGCTAAGCGGAAGAGACATGTTTAAACCGAAAATACATGGTGTGGTATATGTTTACTAGCTGCTTGATATTTGTGCATACAGAGATGTCTGCCCGTTGCTATTTGGCAAACAAACAAAGTGTCCGCAATTTTGGTTGAACTGCACAAGAGAATAGTATAGTCACTGCATGCAGTGCCATTTGAAAATAGACAGAGAAATATTGGATAGTCACTTCATGGACTGCAGAAAAGTAGTATTGTACTATTTATTGGCCAACACTAGGTGCTTCATTGCTTTGGTCTGATTATACAATGGGCATCATTTTGCCTAAGTTAAAGTTTGTATTCCGAAAATAGTCTCGCGGTGTGATCGAGAGAAGACCAAATCATATTGCAGTGGATGTTCCTCCATCATGTGTGGTTCATTCTCATGGTTCCAGCTGTTGGTGAAACCAGTTACGTTTGCAAGAGGAATTGTAGACTTCACAAACAAATTTGTCTTTCAGTCTGTATTGAATGTTGGCCAAGAGAAGCATCCATGTTAGTAGGAAGAACAGATGTTTTTTCTAGATCTTTTCTTCTGGAGCTACATATTTGTATGTGATCTGTGAATCTTTGAGATGCATTAACATGTTGATCTTATGTATGGGAATCGTACTAGTTGGTTTTAGTTGAGACACAAGATCCGAAGTAGCTGATCTTTGCTTTTGGAGCTACATATTTGTATATGATCTGTGAATCATTGAGATGCAATTATTTTTTCTGTTCGCTCAGTGTTTACAAGTTACTGATCGATCACTAGCAAGCCTACAAATGCGCTCCTGGCAGTTTTATTTGTGATGCAAGATGCGAAGTGGCAGTTTTTTGAATAAAAATGCCTACCTCTGAAGAAACTGACAAGCTACACTATCGATCCTACACGGATAAATAGCAGATCACGCACCTACTACCTCCTTTCCGGTTTGCAGGGCTCAATTCAAGAAACGACCTACTCGATCCTACACGAATAAATAGCGGATCACGCACATACTAGTACCTCATTTCCGGTTTGCAGGGCTTAATTCAAACCTCTCACCAACCAAGGTACTCCCTCCGTCCAGGTTTATTAGTCCCGTGAGCAAAGCAGCAAGACCAAGGCATGGCAATAATTAACGGCATGCAGAAGTTTAAGCCTAATTAATTCTAGCGATTTAAGTGGATGCATGCGTGCCCTCGGCTGCAACTCGTTGCATGCTGCTCCGCGTACTGGCTGCAAGTGATTCTGAGTGCCTGCATGCAGTCGGCCGTAATTAAGGCAGCTAACTGATGCGAAAAAAGATGCGCTTTAATTGTTGCGGGCTTTTTAAATCTGTGGAATCATTATTGACAAGGAGGGAGATGATTCGAGTGCACTCGTTTGACCGTCATGCCGGCGTGCGACCTAGACGGGACGGAACGGCACAGTCATAATTTTAGTTTCTCTAGTTTTCCACGGCAAGCTGGCGCGCTAAGCCATTATGCATTGAATTCCAATGACCGTCGCGCTACCTTCCACCTATAAGTATTGTTTCCCGGCCTTCTCCGGTGGCACCATGACCCAACTCGCCATATCCTCATAAGCCCCCACCGGCCCGACGTCGCTCGCCATGTCCGCCATGCCCCCGCCCGTCCGCGGTAGGCGACGCCGGAGGCGGTTATCGACGGAACTAGTGTTCGGTTTTTCACTGGAAGGCAGACGGAGGGAGGAGGCATTCTATCTATCTTTAGATGGCAATGCGGAGATCGAGAGTTGTTGGAGCGCGACCGCCTGGCGGAGGAGCAGCGTATCATCGATTTGCGCCGCCAGTGGGACATGAAGCAGCAGCGCACCGACGCTCTGAGTCGCAAGCAGAGCGCCCGCAACTGGGCCGACTACGTGGAGGCCGGCGCCCGGCAAATAGCCTTGGAGGCTGTCGGGCACGCACGCGTTTGCGACACTGATTTTTACTACCAGCTCGTCAAGTGGGTTTCCCGCTTGGAAGCCGAAGCTTCGGTGGACCACGCCGGCATGGAAAGGCCAACGCGCGCGAGCAACGCGCCCTATTGCACCTCTTGCAAGTCCGAGGCGAGGCGCGGGACGCTGGTGCCGGCGTTTAGCGTGTACCACAGATGGCGGCCGGCATCGTCTAGTTAGCTAAGAGTAAGTTAGTACTTGTATGCTACTAGAGTATTAGTGAGAGTAGATAGTTAACTTGGCTATGATGGTTGTCAACGTGGAAGTTCAGTACTCTATATGTGGATCAGACATGTTACTTTGCTCTGAATGTTGAAATTTCCGTTTGAACGTATGGAATGGGCTGTTATTTTTTTAAATGGGTTGTATTTGTCCTCCACGGGTTTAGAGGCTGACTTGTGGGCCTAGCAAGGAGATGTGTACACAATCAGGAGATGATTATACATGGAGAGGATGACAGTAGGGACCCGCCAACGTCATGGCAGTACGCAAGCAAGTGCCTCCTTATTTCAAGCCAATAAAAAAATGGCTCCTCCTAGTGGATTTCTGACATCTGGGTCCCATGCCATTGTCAACGTAGTCAATAAACGAGAGAATTGCACAACGAGCGGCTGACACCAGGGACCCAGCAGCTCACCCAATTATTTTTATTTTGGGTTAATTTGATAAATGCCAGTCCAAATCTGGTGTATCCGAGAAACGCCACTGCAATTTTCAAACTTTGAAAAATGCCATTTCATGCCATTTCTAGTGGCATTTTTTGAAGTCTAGAGTGGCGTTTTTCAAAGTTTGCAAACTGCAGTGGCGTTTTTCAAAGTTTGCCAAAATTGCAGTGGCATTTTTCAAAGTTTGGAAATTGTAGTGGCATTTTTATGAATCACCATAATTGGAGTGGCATTTATCTAATTTGTTTTTGAGACGGAAGCAGGGTGTCAACTGGGCTGTGCGGGACACTATGGCCTATCTAGACAGCCTTTTCTTTTATGTTTACCACAGACCAGCCCAGTAGTTTTTTTTCTTTCTGAAAATTGCTAGCCTAGTTTTTTTGTGATTTGTCAAGTAAGCCGCTTTATCAGGTCTGTTGGGCTGCAAATCTTTCAAGACGAAGAGAGCTTCATTCGGCTGGCCGAGAAAATGGCCTATCAGTAATGAGAAATGGATTGTACATTTTTAAAACACATCAAACCGGCAATTAGTTTCAAATATATTTTTTTCATTTCAAGATTTTAAATTGCATTGATTTTTATGCGTGGACAATTTATTAGATTTTATATTGATATACATTTATTTTTAAAATCAATCTGAATGTGACTCAAAATTTCGGATTAAAAACAGTTCAGACCGCACCGACATATGCAAAATTTTGTATATTTTTTTAACCGTCGCCACAATATGGGCTGTAATGCTAACAAAAAGAATATGGGCTCCAAAAAAACCCGTAAGAATTAGCAAATGGGCTATAAATTATTTGAAATAATGGCAGATGGCCTGTATGCTATTTTCCACAGATTTGAGGCTTTCCACAGATGGCCCGTATACTGTTGGATGTCCATCCAACGGCCGTCATGCTTCTTCAATCTCTGCTCTTCCTGCTCCAGCCGCTCAAACAAGCGCCGGCGGAACTGTCTGCTCCCTCCTCCCCGCGGCCGGCTGTGCTACCGCGCAGACCTCACCGCCCCACCATACTCCCATCGCTGGCCTAGCCATCCCTCTACTCACCCACAGTCCCACACCTGTTGTTATTCTCCGGTGACAGCAGATGAACCAGTAAACACTCATATAGTCGTACTCCCCTCCGTGTGGGAAACAACTGCCGAGTCTTCCCTGCCTCCGTGTCGTTCCCTTCCTAGGCCTCGTCGTCGTCCACCGCCCTGGTGCTCTCGGCGTGGCATGGTCAACGACCGACATGCATCTGAAGTGGACTGTACGTGGAGAGGCTGACAGCTGGGTCCACGGCCGCACGCAAGGAAATGCCTCCTTATTACGCGCAAAATAATGATTCCTCCACCTGACATCTGTGACCCACCGAAAGGGCCTCTGTATTTCGTGAGAAAAACGTTACCGCCGCTGACAGCTCGGACCCACCAGCTATATCTTCGCACGCAAGGAAGTGCCTCCTTATTACGCACACAAAAATGAATACCCCCTGCTAGCTGGGACCCAGTATAGTTGGCCTACTAAGTTGACGGGGACGAAGGGCTTTGTCAACTTAGTCAATATGCATGATTTTAGCTCGACTGACCGTACGATGTCCATCCAACGGCCGCAGTGCTTCTTCAACCTTTGGTCTTCTTGCTCCAGCCACCCAAAGCAGCGCCGGTCGTGCCACCTGCTCCTGCCTCCCGTGGTCGGCTGTGGTGCCGCGGAGCCCTCACCTCCCCCATACTACTCCCACCGCTGGCCAGGCCATCCCTCCACTCCACTCACCCACACCCCCTGTTATTCTGCAGCGACGGCAGCACAGCCGAACCAGTGAACCCTCATACTCCTCTCCGCGTGGGCATCCACTGCCGCGTCTTCCCCGGTTCCGCGTCGTCCCCTTCCTAGGCCTCGCCGTCGTCCACCGCCGTGGTGCTCTCGGCGCGGCATGGTCAATGTGGTCAACGACCGAATTCCATCGGAAGAATACTATACGTGGAGAGGCTGACAGATGGGTCCACGGCAGCCGCAAGGAAGTGCCTCCTTTTTACGCGGAAAATAATTATTCCTCCACCTGACAGCAGGGACCCACCGGACGGGCCACCAGTATTTCACAAAAAAAAACGTTTGCCCCTAACTGCTGGGACCCACCCGATGGGCCACCGTATTTTGCAAAAAAAAATGTTCCCCCTGCTGTCAGCTCGGACCCACCGGAAGTGCCTCCTTATTACGCACAAAAAAATGAATACCCCCCTACTAGCTGGGACCCACCTTGGTGGGAGGCTGGCTTGTGGGCCTACTAAGTTGACGGGGACGGAGGGCTTTGTCAACTTAGTCAATATAAACGATTCTAGCTCCAGTGAGCGTACGATGTCCATCCAACGGCCGTAGTGCTTCTTCAACCTCTGGTTTTCTTTCTCCAGCCGCCCAAAGCAGCGCCGGTCGTGACACATGCTCCTGCCTCCCGTGGCCGGATGTGCTGCCGCGGAGGCCTCACTGCCCCCTACTATTCCCACCGCTGGCCAGGCCCTACAGCGACGGCAGCCTCACACCGCAGCCGAACCAGTGAACCCTCGTACTCCTCTCTGCGCGGGCTTCCACTGTTGCGTCTTCCCCGGCTCCCCGTCGTCCCCTTCCTAGGCCTCGTCGTCGTCCATCGCCCTGGTGCTCTCGGTGCGGTGTGGTCAACGTGGTCAAGGAACGACTTCCATCGGATGTGGACTGTACGTGGAGAGGCTGACAGCTGGGTCCACGGCCACAACAAGGAAGTGCCTCCTTATTATGCGAAAAATAATGATTCCTCCACCTGACAGCTGGGACCCACCGGACGGGCCACTGTATTTCGAGATAAAAACGTTTCCCCTGACTACTGGGACCCACCAGCTACATCTTCGCACGCAAAGAAGTGCGTCCGGGCAAAAAAACGATTCGCCCCCTAACTGTTGGGACCCACCAGCTACATCTTCGCACGCAAGGAAGTGCGTCCAGACAAAAAAAACGATTCACCCCCTGACTGCTGGGACCCACCAGCTACATCTTCGCACGCAAGGAAGTGCGTTCGGGCAAAAAATAAAAAATAGATTCGCCCCCCTGACTGCTAGGACCCACCATCTACATATTCGCACGCAAGGAAGTGCCTGACAGTCGGGACCCACCTGGTCGAAGCATACGTAGCGTTGTCATTCTGGTCGCGAACGTGTACGTACATATAGAGGCGCGCACGTGTCGTAGTAGAGGCGCACACGTAGCATGTACACGTACGTACAGCGGCCAGGGTGCAAGAAAGAAAATACGGCCACGTATGTGTACATACGGGCGGGGTCTCGGACGCCTACTCGCGCATACGTACGGCAAGGGCTCGTGTACATGGCTGGGTCAGAACGGAGAAACAGCATCGTCGTCATGTTCATGGGGAGGCAACGGAATGCGTCGTGTTCATGGGGAGGCAACGGAACGCATCGTGTTCATCGGGAGGCAACAGAACGCGTGGGAGCCAACCGGCTGGGTCAGAACGGAATGCGTGCTCGTGTTCATCGGGAGGGCTTGGATGGAACAGGCAATGGAAACGAGGCCTGGCGTATCGCACAATGGAGGAAACGGCCTTGTGTTCAACCGGCCATGTTCAAAACGGGGGTCCTGTTAATCGGGAGGGGTGTGGCGTACCGCAAAACGGACAAAACGGACCTCGTACGGTCGAAACGGGGGTCCTGTTGATCGGGAGGGGTGTGGCGTACCGCAAAACAGACGAAACGGACCTCCTACGGTCGAAACGGGGGTCCTGTTGATCGGGAGGGGTGTGGCATACCGCAAAATGGATGAAACGGACTTGTGTTGGAGCGCTACAGTTGAAAAGGGGGACCTGTTCATCGGGAGGGGTGTGGCGTACCGCAAAACGGGACTCCACGGAATAATGTTCATCTCCACCGTCGACCTCCTCCAGCCTCCACGAGATACCGTCGACCTCCTCCAGCCTCCACAGGCTCCTGTTCATCTAGCCTCCACCGCGCGCTACTCCACCGGCTACTGTTCAACCACCCCTCCACGGGCACCCCTCCATCGTCTACTATTCATCCAGCCCTCCACACCACGGGGTCCTGTTCATCCAGAGGCAACGCCACCGCTCACTGTTCATCCAACTCCCCCCTCGCAATGCTCACTGTTCATCCTAGAGGCAGCATCGATCGACTTCAGTTAGCAGCAGTAGCGAAGGAATCGCTCGATCGGGTTCAGTTAACAGCCATCAATCGATTGGGTTCAGTAACGCGTAGCCTGCAGTGCAATCGCTCGGGTTCAGTTGGAGCCAACGCCTCGCACACACGCGCGTACGTGTATGAGAGAAACGCGCATCGCTCGGCCCCCGACCTCCCACCGTAACCGGGAACTCCCCGAAATTTTCCTCGCCCTCGCTTGTACCACGATTTTTTCCGTCATGGACGGCCCAAAGAATGTCATGCAGCTGCGTCTCCGGCCCGCCCAGGACGAAAAGCCCATTTTCTGTCATGATTTTTTGTCATAGAAGTAGGAGCCCACTACATCTATGATGATACCGGGTTTTGTCACAATTATCGTCATAGAAGTGTCATATGTATGACATAATTTTTTTTCGTTCGGCCCAAAATGTCACGGATGTGTCTTTTTTTTGTAGTGCATGGTCTAGCAAGTATTGCTCTAAAGGATCAGTAGGTGGCACAACTATTGGAAATATGCCCTAGAGGCAATAATAAAAGTATTATTATATTTCATTGTTCATAATAATTGTCTTTTATTCATGCTATAACTGTATTATCCGGAAATCGTAATACACGTGTGAATATATAGACCACAATATGTCCCTAGTGAGCCTCTAGTTGACTAGCTCGTTGTGATTAACAGATAGTCATGGTTTCCTGGCTATGGACACTGGATGTCGTTGATAACGGGATCACATCATTAGGAGAATGATGTGATGGACAAGACCCAATCCTAAGCATAGCATAAAGATCGTGTAGTTCGTTTGCTAGAGCTTTTCCAATGTCAAGTATCTCTTCCTTAGACCATGAGATCGTGTAACTCCCGGATACCGTAGGAGTGCTTTGGATGTATCAAACGTCACAACGTAACTGGGTGACTATAAAGGTGCACTACAGGTATCTCCGAAAGTGTCTGTTGGGTTGACACGGATCGAGACTGGGATTTGTCACTCCGTATGACGGAGAGGTATCTCTAGGCCCACTCGGTAATGCATCATCATATTGAGCTCAAGGTGACCAAGTGGTTGGTCACGGGATCATGCATTACGGTACGAGTAAAGTGACTTGCCGGTAACGAGACTGAACAAGGTATTGGGATACCGACGATCGAGTCTCGGGCAAGTAACGTACCGATTGACAAAGGGAATTGTATACGGGGTTTGATAAAATCCTCGACATCGTGGTTCAACCGATGAAATCATCGAGGAGCATGTGGGAGCCAACATGGGTATCCAGATCCCGCTATTGGTTATTGCCCGAGAGTCGTCTTGGTCATGTCTGCGTGTCTCCCGAACCCGTAGGGTCTACACACTTAAGGTTCGGTGATGCTAGGGTTGTATGAATATGAGTATGCAGCATATCGAATGTTGTTCGGAGTCCTGGATGAGATCCCGAATGTCACGAGGAGTTTCGGAATGGCCCGGAGGTAAAGAATAATATATAGGAAGTGGTATTTCGGCCATCGGGAAGGTTTCGGGGTCACCCGGTAATGTACCGGGACCACCGGAAGGGTCCCGGGGGTCCACCGGGTGGGGCCACCCATCCCGGAGGGCCCCATGGGCTGACGTGGGAGGGGAGCCAGCCCATAGTGGGCTGGTGTGCCCCCCTAGGCCCACCCCCTGCGCCTAGGGTTGAAACCCTAGGGTGGGGGGGGCGCACCACATGCCTTGGGGGGCACCCTCCCCCCTTGACCGCCGCCCCCTTGGGAGATCCAATCTCCCAGGGCCGGCGCTCCCCCCTGGGGGCCTATATAAAGGAGGGCAGGGGGGAGGGCAGCCGCACCCTTGTGCTTGGCGCCTCCCTCCCCCTGCTACACCTCGTCCTCCTCCCGTAGTCGCTTGGCGAAGCCCTGCTGGAGTTCTGATGCATCCACCACCACGCCGTCGTGCTGCTGGATCATCATCAACCTCTCTTTCCCCCTTGCTGGATCAATAAGGAGGAGACGTCTCCCGTCCCGTACGTGTGTTGAACGCGGAGGTGCTGTCCGTTCAGCACTTGGACATCGGTGATCTGAATCACGTCGAGTACGACTCCATCATCACCATCCCCTTGAATGCTTCCGCACTCGATCTACAAGTGGTATGTAGATGCAAACTCACTCCCTTGACTCGTTGCTTAGATGAACTCATAGATGGATCTTGGTGAAACCGTAGGAAAAATTTTAATTTTCTGCAACGTTCCCCAACAGTGGCATCATGAGCTAGGTCTATGCGTAGTTCTCTAATGCACGAGTTGAACACAATTTTGTTGTGGGCGTGGATCTTGTCAACTTGCTTGCCACTACTAGTCTTTTCTTGCTTCAGCGGTATTGTGGGATGAAGCAGCCCGGACCAACCTTACACGTACGCTTACGTGAGACCGGTTCCACCGACTGACATGCACTAGTTGCATAAGGTGGCTGGCGGGTGTCTGTCTCTCCCACTTTAATTGGAGCGGAATCGATGAAAAGGGTCCTTATGAAGGGTAAATAGAAGTTGACAAAATCACGTTGTGGTTATTCGTAGGTAAGAAAACATTCTTGCTAGAACCCAATTGCAGCCACGTAAAAGATGCAACAACAATTAGAGGACGTCTAACTTGTTTTTGCAGCGATTGTTCATGTGATGTGATATGGCCAGAAGTTGTGATGAATGATGAATTGTGATGTATGAGATCATGTTCTTGTAATAGGATTCACGACTTGCATGTTGATGAGTATGACAACCGGCAGGAGCCATAGGAGTTGTCCTTATTTTTTGTATGACCTGCGTGTCATTGAAGAATGCCATGTAAACTACTTTACTTTATTGCTAAACGCGTTAGCCATAGAAGTAGAAGTAGTCGTTGGCGTGACAAGTTCATGAAGACACGATGATGGAGATCATGATGATGGAGATCATGGTGTCATGCCGGTGACAAGATGATCATGGAGCCCTGAAGATGGAGATCAATGGAGCTATATGATATTGGCCATATCATGTCACTACTATATAATTGCATGTGATGTTTATTATGTTTATGCATCTTGTTTACTTAGAACGACGGTAGTAAATAAGATGATCCCTTACAACAATTTCAAGAAGTGTTCTCCCCTAACTGTGCACCGTTGCTACAGTTCGTCGTTTCGAAGCACCACGTGATGATCGGGTGTGACAGATCCTTACGTTCACATACAACGGGTGTAAGACAGTTTTACACAGCAAAACACTTAGGGTTAACTTGACGAGCCTAGCATGTGCAGACATGGCCTCGGAACACGGAGACCGAAAGGTCGAAGACGAGTCGTATGGAAGATACGATCAACATGAAGATGTTCACCGACGATGACTAGTCCGTCTCACGTGATGATCGGACACGGCCTAGTCGACTCGGATCGTGTAACACTTAGATGACTAGAGGGATGTCTAATCTGAGTGGGAGTTCATTATAATAATTTGATTAGATGAACTTAATTATCATGAACTTAGTCTAAAACCTTTGCAAATATGTCTTGTAGATCAAATGGCCAACGCTCATGTCAACATGAACTTCAACGCGTTCCTAGAGAAAACCAAGCTGAAAGATGATGGCAGCAACTATACGGACTGGGTCCGGAACCTGAGGATCATCCTCATAGCTGCCAGGAAGCAATATGTCCTAGAAGGACCGCTAGGTGACGCTCCCGTCCCAGAGAACCAAGACGTAATGAACGCTTGGCAAACTCGTGCTGATGATTACTCCCTCGTTCAGTGCGACATGCTTTACAGCTTAGAACCGGGGCTCCAAAAGCGTTTTGAGCATCACGAAGCATATGAGATGTTCGAAGAGCTGAAACTAGTTTTCCAAGCTCATGCCTGGGTCGAGAGATATGATGTCTCCGACAAGTTCTATAGTTGTAAGATGGAGGAAAACAGTTCTGTCAGTGAGCACATACTCAAGATGTCTGGGTTGCACAACCGTATGACCCAGCTGAACATTAACCTCCCAGATGAGGCGGTCATTGACAGAATCCTCCAGTCGCTCCCACCAAGCTACAAGAGCTTTGTGATGAACTACAACATGCAGGGGATGGTGAAGACCATTCCTGAAGTGTTCTCGATGCTGAAGTCAGCAGAGGCTGAAATCAAGAAAGAACATCAAGTGTTGATGGTGAATAAGACCACTAAGTTCAAGAAGGGCAAGGGCAAGAAGAACTTCAAGAAGGACGGCAAGGATGTTGCCGCGCCCGGTAAGCCAGTTACTGGGAAGAAGTCAAAGAATGGACCCAAGCCTGAGACTGAGTGCTTTTATTGCAAGGGGAAGGGTCACTGGAAGCGGAACTGCCCCAAATACTTAGCGGATAAGAAGGCCGGCAACACCAAAGGTATATTTGATATACATGTAATTGATGTGTACCTTACCAGTACTCGTAGTAACTCCTGGGTATTTGATACCAGTGCCGTTGCTCATATATGTAACTCACAGCAGGAGCTGCGGAATAAACGGAGACTGGCGAAGGACGAGGTGACGATGCGCGTCAGGAATGGTTCCAGAGTCGATGTGATCGCCGTCGGCACGCTGCCTCTACATTTACCTACGGGATTAGTTTTGAACCTTAATAATTGTTATTTAGTGCCAAGTTTGAGCATGAACATTGTATCGGGATCTCGTTTAATACGAGATGGCTACTCATTTAAATCCGAGAATAATGGTTGTTCTATTTATATGAGAGATATGTTTTATGGTCATGCTCCGATGGTCAATGGTTTGTTCTTGATGAATCTCGAGCGTAATATTACACATATTCATAGTGTGGATGCCAAAAGATGTAAAGTTGATAACGGTAGTCCCACATACTTGTGGCACTGCCGCCTTGGTCACATTTGTGTCAAGCGCATGAAGGAGCTCCATGATGATGGACTTTTAGAGTCTCTTGATTATGAATCGTTTGACACATGCGAACCATGCCTCATGGGCAAAATGACCAAGACTCCGTTCTCCGGAACAATGGAGCGAGCAACCAACTTGTTGGAAATCATACATACCGATGTGTGTGGTCCAATGAGCGTTGAGGCTCGCGGAGGATATCATTATGTTCTCACTCTCACTGATGACTTAAGTAGATATGGGTATGTCTACTTAATGAAACACAAGTCTGAGACCTTTGAAAAGTTCGAGGAATTTCGGAATGAGGTAGAGAATCAACGTGACCGAAAAATAAAGTTCCTACGATCAGATCGAGGAGGAGAATATTTGAGTCACGAATTTGGCACACACTTAAGGAAATGTGGAATCGTTTCACAACTCATGCCGCCTGGAACACCTCAGCGAAACGGTGTGTCCGAACGTCGTAATCGCACTCTATTGGATATGGTGCGGTCTATGATGTCTCTTACCAATTTACCGCTATCATTTTGGGGATACGCTCTAGAGACAGCTACATTCACTTTAAATAGGGCACCGTCTAAATCCGTTGAGACGACACCGTATGAATTATGGTTTGGGAAGAAACCTAAGCTGTCGTTTCTAAAAGTTTGGGGATGCGATGCTTATGTCAAGAAACTTCAACCAGAAAAGCTCGAACCCAAGTCGGAAAAATGCGTCTTCATAGGATACCCTAAGGAAACTGTCGGGTATACCTTCTACTTAAGATCCGAGGGCAAGATCTTTGTTTCCAAGAATGGATGCTTTCTGGAAAAGGAGTATCTTCGAAAGAAGTAAGTGGGAGGAAAGTAGAACTCGATGAATTACTACCTCTCGAACCTTTCAAAAAAAAGTACTACCTCTCGAACGGGAAAGTGGTGCAGCTCAGGAATATGTTCCTGTGATGCCCACACCAACTGAAGAGGAAAACAATGATGATGATCAAGGTACTTCGGATCAAGTTGCTACTGAACTTCATAGGTCCACAAGGACACGTTCCGCACCAGAGTGGTACGGGAACCCTGTCCTGGAAATCATGTTGTTAGACAACGGTGAACCTTCGAACTATGAAGAAGCGATGGCGGGCCCAAATTCCAACAAATGGCTTGAAGCCATGAAATTCGAGATAGAATCCATGTATGAAAACAAAGTATGGACTTTGACAGACTTGCCCGATGATCGGCGAGCGATAGAAAACAAATGGATTTTTAAGAAGAAGACGGACGCGGATGGTAATGTTACCATTTATAAGGCTCGACTTGTCGCTAAGGGTTATCGACAAGTTCAAGGGATTGACTACGACGAGACATTCTCTCCCATAGCGAAGCTGAAGTCCGTCCGAATCATGTTAGCAATTGCCGCATACTATGATTATGAGATATGGCAGATGGACGTCAAAATGGCATTCCTTAACGGACATCTTAAGGAAGAGCTATATATGATGTAGCCGGAAGGTTTTGTCGATCCTAAGAACGCTAACAAAGTATGCAAGCTCCAGCGATCCATTTATGGGCTGGTGCAAGCATCTCGGAGTTGGAACATTCGCTTTGATGAGATGATCAAAGCGTTTGGGTTTATGCAGACTTATGGAGAAGCATGCGTTTACAAGAAAGTGAGTGGGAGCTCTGTAGCATTTCTCATATTATATGTAGATGACATACTCTTGATGGGAAATGATATAGAACTTCTGGACAGCATTAAGGCCTACTTGAATAAGTGTTTTTCAGTGAAGGACCTTGGTGAAGCTGCTTATATATTAGGCATCAAGATCTATAGAGATAGATCGAGACGCCTCATAGGTCTTTCACAAAGCACATACCTTGATAAGATTTTGAAGAAGTTCAAAATGGATCAGTCCAAGAAGGGGTTCTTGCCTATGTTACAAGGTGTAAGATTGAGCTCGGCTCAGTCCCCGACCACGGCAAAAGATAAAGAAGAGATGAGTGTCATCCCCTATGCTTCAGCCATAGGATCTATTATGTATGCTATGCTCTGTACCAGGCCTGATGTAAACCTTGCCGTAAGTTTGGTAGCAAGATACCAAAGTAATCCCGGCAAGGAACACTGGACAGCGGTCAAGAATATCCTGAAGTACCTGAAAAGGACAAAGGACATGTTTCTCGTTTATGGAGGAGATGAAGAGCTCGTCGTAAAGGGTTACGTCGACGCTAGCTTCAACTCAGATCTGGATGACTCTAAGTCACAAACCGGATACGTGTATATGTTGAATGGTGGAGTAGTAAGCTGGTGCAGCTGCAAGAAGAGCGTCGTGGCGGGATCTACGTGTGAAGCGGAGTACATGGCAGCCTCGGAGGCAGCGCATGAAGCGATTTTGGTGAAGGAGTTCATCACCGACCTAGGAGTCATACCCAATACGTCGGGGCCGATCAAACTCTTCTGTGACAACACTGGAGCTATTGCCCTTGCTAAGGAGCCCAGGTTTCACAAGAAGACTAGGCACATCAAGCGTCGTTTCAACTCCATCCGTGAAAATGTTCAAGATGGAGACATAGATATTTGCAAAGTACATATGGATCTGAATGTTGCAGATCCATTGACTAAACCT
Source organism: Triticum timopheevii (assembly GCA_963921465.1). Classification (NCBI taxonomy): domain Eukaryota; kingdom Viridiplantae; phylum Streptophyta; class Magnoliopsida; order Poales; family Poaceae; genus Triticum; species Triticum timopheevii. The sequence continues at coordinate 449,337,278 of OY997272.1, read as the reverse complement.
CTCTCGCGAGCAAAACATGATCAACACCAGAACTCTATGGGTGTTCGATTCATCACAATGTAACTAGATTGGTGACTCTAGTGCAAGTGGGAGACTGTTGGAAATATGCCCTAGAGGTAATAATAAAAGTATTATTATATTTCATTGTTCATGATAATTGTCTTTTATTCATGCTATAACTGTATTATCCGGAAATCGTAATACACGTGTGAATATATAGACCACAATATGTCCCTAGTGAGCCTCTAGTTGACTAGCTCGTTGTGATCAACAGATAGTCATGGTTTCTTGGCTATGGACATTGGATGTCGTTGATAACGGGATCACATCATTAGGAGAATGATGTGATGGACAAGACCCAATCCTAAGCATAGCATAAAGATCGTGTAGTTCGTTTGCTAGAGCTTTTCCAATGTCAAGTATCTCTTCCTTAGACCATGAGATCGTGTAACTCCCGGATACCGTAGGAGTGCTTTGGGTGTATCAAACGTCACAATGTAACTGGGTGACTATAAAGGTGCACTACAGGTATCTCCGAAAGTGTCTATTGGGTTGACACGGATCGAGACTGGGATTTGTCACTCCGTATGACGGAGAGGTATCTCTGGGCCCACTCGGTAATGCATCATCATATTGAGCTCAAGGTGACCAAGTGGTTGGTCACGGGATCATGCATTACGGTATGAGTAAAGTGACTTGCCGGTAACGACAATGAACAAGGTATTGGGATACCGACGATCGAGTCTCGGGCAAGTAACGTACCGATTGACAAAGGGAATTGTATACGGGGTTTGATCGAATCCTCGACATCGTGGTTCAACCGATGAAATCATCGAGGAGCATGTGGGAGCCAACATGGGTATCCAGATCCCGCTATTGGTTATTGCCCGAGAGTCGTCTCGGTCATGTCTGCGTGTCTCCCGAACCCGTAGGGTCTACACACTTAAGGTTCGGTGACGCTAGGGTTGTATGAATATGAGTATGCAGCATACCGAATGTTGTTTGGAGTCCCGGATGAGATCCCGGACGTCACGAGGAGTTTCGGAATGGTCCGGAGGTAAAGAATAATATATAGGAAGTGGTATTTCGGCCATCGGGAAGGTTTTGGGGTCACCCGGTAATGTACCGGGACCACCGGAAGGGTCCCGGGGGTCCACCGGGTGGGGCCACCCATCCCGGAGGGCCCCATGGGCTGACGTGGGAGGGGAGCCAGCCCATAGTGGGCTGGTGCACCCCCCTAGGCCCACCCCCTGCGCCTAGGGTTGAAACCCTAGGGTGGGGGGCGCACCTCATGCCTTGGGGGGCACTCCTCCCCCTTGGCCGCCGCCCCCTTGGGAGATCCAATCTCCCAGGGCCGGCGCCCCCCTTGGGGGCCTATATAAAGGAGGGCAGGGGGAGGGCAGCCGCACCCTTGTGCTTGGCGCCTCCCTCCCCCTGCTACACCTCGTCCTCCTCCCGTAGTCGCTTGGCGAAGCCCTGCTGGAGTTCTGATGCATCCACCACCACGCCGTCATGCTGCTGGATCATCATCAACCTCTCCTTCCCCCTTGCTGGATCAAGGAGGAGACGTCTCCCGTCCCGTACGTGTGTTGAACGCGGAGGTGTTGTCCATTCAGCACTTGGACATCGGTGATCTGAATCACGTCGAGTACGACTCCATCATCACCATCCCCTTGAACGCTTCCGCACTCGATCTACAAGTGGTATGTAGATGCAAACTCACTCCCTTGACTCGTTGCTTAGATGAACTCATAGATGGATCTTGGTGAAACCGTAGGAAATTTTTTAATTTTCTGCAACGTTCCCCAACAACAACAATAGAGCAAGGCCAATTAATTCATCCTTACTAGGCAATTCTTTTTCATGATGATTTCTACTAAATTTGGAAAATTTTAACTCATGAGACTCATCACCAAAGCTAACACCCACAATTTGTTTCTTGCAATCTATCTTAGCATTGACGGTGTTCAAGAAAGGTCTACCAAATATAATGGGACAAAATTTATCTTGTGGGGTGGTAAGAACAAGAAAATCAGTAGGGTATTTTACCATCCCACACAAGACTTCAACATCTCTAAGAATCCCAATTGGTGATATAGTATCTCTATTAGCAAGTTTAATAGTAACATCTATGTCTTCTATTTTGGCAGGTGCTATTTCATCTCTAATTTATTCATATAAGGAGTGGGGAATAGCACACACTAGCTCCCATGTCACATAAACCATGATAATAGTGATCTCCTATTTTAACTGAAATAACAGGCATGCCAACAACAGGTCTATGTTTATCTTTTCCATCAGGTTTAGCAATTCTAGCAGCTTCTTCATAGAAGTACATAACATGCCCATCCAGATCTTCTTCCAAGATATCTTTAACCATAGCTATGCTAGGTTCTACTTTAATTTGTTCATCAGGTTTAGGTGTTCTAACATAGCTTTTGTTAACCACAGTTGAAACTTTAGCATGTTTTTTTATCCTAACAGGGAAAGGTGGTTTCTCAATATAAGCAGAAGGAACAACTGGATCAACATTATAAAGTATAGTTTCTTCTTTAACTAGTACTGGTTCTTTAATTTCATCTTTAATAGGTGGGTGATATTTAAACCACTTCTCTTTAGGAAGTTCAACATGAGTAGCAAATGATTCACAAAAGGAGGCTACTATCTCAGAGTCAAGTCCATATTTAGTGCTAAACTTTTGAAAAGCATCGGTATCCATAAAAGATTTAACACAATCATACTTAAGCTTTATACCTGACTCTTTACCTTTGTCAAGGTCCCAATCTTCAGAGTTGCGTTTAATTCTTTCCAAAAGATCCCATCGGAATTCAATAGTTTTCTTCATAAAAGAACCAGCACAAGTAGTATCCAGCATGGTTTGATCATTACGAGAAAGCCGAGCATAAAAATTCTGAATAATAATTTCTCACGAGATGGATATAACATCGTCTTAAGACTCCGCCAAGCTAGAGCTATACTTTCTCCTTCATGAGGCCAAAAATTATATATATAATTCCGATCACGATGAACTAGATGCATAGGATAAATTTTGATGGAACTCCAATTTCAAACGATTCTAATTCCATGATCCAATATCATCGCATAGCCTATACCATGCCAATGATTTTCCCTTCAAAGATAAAGGGAAAACCTTCTTCATCACTTCATCCCTGGGTAAACCTGCAAGCTTAAACAATCCACAAATTTGTTCCACTTGTATCAGGTGCATATCAGGATGTTCAGTTCCATCTCCTGCATAAGGATTAGCTAGCAGTTGTTCTATCATACCCGAAGGTATTTCATATTCAATATTTTCAGTAGGTGCAGTAGTTTGAGGGGTAACTAATTATGGTTCCGGATGAGGTGAAGATACCCCAAACAAACCCGTCAAAGGATTGTTTCCATAGTAACAAGTGACAATAAATTTCAGCACACTATATAAATGTTTCCTTACCGAATTCCACTTACCAAAGGCGCTTCACTCCCCGGCAGCAGCACTAGAAAATAGCCTTGATGACCCACAAGTGTATGGGGTCAATTTTAGCAATTTTCGATAAGTAAGAGTGTCGAACCCAAAGAGGAGCAGAAGGAAATGACAAGTGGTTTTCAGCAAGGTAATGTCTGCAAGTGCTAAAATTGCAAGTAGCGGAGTAGTTTGGTAGCAAGATAATTCATAACGAGCAAGTAACAATAGTAGTAATAAAAGTGCAGCAAGGTAGCCCAATCATTTTGAGACAAAGTATAGGCCAAAACGGTTTCTTATAATAAGCAAAGTGTTCTTGAGGGTACACGGGAATTTCATCTAGTCACTTTCATCATGTTGGCTTAATTCGTGTTCGGTACTTTGATAATTTGATATGTGGGTGGACCGGTGCTTAGGTGCTGTTCTTACTTGAACAAACCTCCTACTTATGATTAACCCTCTCGCAAGCATCCGCAACTACGAGAAAGGTATTAAGAATAAATTCTAACCATAGCATTAAACTTTTGGATCCAATCGGTCCCTTACGAAATAGCGCATAAACTGGGGTTTAAGCTTCTGTCACTCTCGCAACCCACCATCTAATAACTACTCCAGAATGCATTCCCTTAGGCATAAATATGGTGAAACTTCATGTAGTCGACGTTCACATGACACCACTAAGAGAATAGCAACATACCTACCATCAAAATATCGAACACATACCAAGTTCACATGGTTACTTGCAACATGATTTCTCCCGTGACCTCAGGAACAAAAGTAACTACTCACAAATGATAAACATGCTCAAGATCAGAGGGGTATTAAATAGAATAATGGATCTGAACATATAATCTTCCACCAAATAAACCATATAGTAATCAACTACAAGATGTAATCAACACTACTAGTCACCCACGGGCACCAATCTATAGTTTTGATACAAAGATTGAACGCAAGAGATGAACTAGGGTTTGAGAGGAGTTGGTGCTGTGAAGATGTTGATGAAGATAGCCCTCACCAAGAAGGGAGAGTTGTTGGTGATGATGATGACGATGATTTCCCCCTCCGGGAGGGAAGTTCCCTTGGCAGAATCGCTCCGCCGGAGAGCAAAAGTGCTCCTGCCCAAGTCCCGCCTCGAGACGGTGGCGCTTCGTCCTAAAAGTCTCCCCCTTTATTTTTCTAGGTCAAAATGACTTGTATACCAGAAGATGGGCACCGGAGGTGGGCCGAGGAGGGCAGAACCCACCAGGGCACGCCTGGGCTCCCTGGCACGCCCAGGTGGGTTGTGCCCACCTGGTGGGCCCACTCTGGTAGTTATTTGCTCCAATATTTCTTAAATATTCCATAAAAATTCTCCATGAAGGTTCAACTTGTTTGGAGTTGTGCAGAATAGGTAGCCTGACGTAGCTTTTTCAGGTCCAGATTTCCAGCTGCCAAAATTCTCCCTCTTGGTGTGTACCTTGCAAATTATGAGAGAAAAGGCATTAGAATTACTCGAAAAAGCATTATTATGGATAAAAACATTATAAATAACAGTAAGTAAACATGATGCAAAATGGACGTATCAGGGGGAGCCGAATAGGATTAGGTCCCCAGGTAGGATTCCTCCTACTTGGGCGCCCCCTTGGCTGCCCCTTCTCCCTCCCACCTGTATATATGAGCGGGGGGAGGCGCCTAGAAGACACACCATCGTTTGTTAGCCGTGTGCAGCGCCCCCCTCCATAGTTTACGCCTCCGGTCATACTCTCATAGTGCTTAGGCGAAGCCCTGTGCAGATAACTTCACCATCACCGTCAGCACGCCGTCGTGCTGACGAAACTCATCTACTTCCTCGACACTCTACTGGATCACGAGTTCGAGGGACGTCATCGAGCTGAACCTGTGCAGAACTTGGAGGTGCCATACGTTCGATACTTGATCGGTCAGAATGAGAAGAAGTTCGACTACATCAACCGTGTTGGCAAACACTTCCGCTTTCGGTCTACGAGGGTACGTGGACATACTCTCCCCCTCTCGTTGCTATGCATCTCCTAGATAGATCTTTCCTGAGCGTAGGAATATTTTTGAAATTGCATGTTATGTTTCCCAATACCTTCAAGATGGGGCGTGATGCTGAGTAATGCCGCCATCATCGGTACCGACCGGGGAAGGTGCAAGGCTTTCGACTGGAAAACAACACTTGTGCATGGAGCATTGTTGCCGACCTCCAGACCCACCTGCAAGACGTATTGGTGCGCCGCGCCATGCCATCACACCTCCGGCCACATCCATGGCCACCTTAAGCCCAACCCTCTTCTACGTCACAAGCAGAAGGTGAGCCCACTGCCTCGAAGGCCGGAGACCGATCTCCACAACCACTGCAACACGAACACATTCGCGGCGCCCCCATCCAAAAAACAGCATCTCTCCCCCGCCGCCACAACTAACTCACACCACAGTGACCTTATGACATAACAATCGCAACATTCATTTTTTTAGTAATAATTCTTCTCACGATAAGATACATATGCTACCTCCATCCGGATTTATTTGTCCCCCCTCTTATTTTGGGCTAAACATTGACCATAACTTCTCTACTACTTAAAAAGAATGTAAAGTTCCCGTTTCACCTGTCTTCCCACCACCTCTTTGTCCAACCTTCCCCATATGATAATAAAGCAACTTAATTTACTAACCTTCTGAACCAAATCCACTTTAATTTACTTACCAAACTTCACATCAAAACATAAGGTAAATCACGAGCAGGATTTGATAAACATTTATTTACACAACCGCATTTATTTGGATAGATAAATAACAAGATAACATAGTAGAATATTTATATCCCATTGCAACACACATGCATTGTCCTATTTTAAATTATAAATCTCTATAGACTACTTAAAAATAACGTAAGCTTCCCGTTTCACTTTTCGTCCCAACACCACTCCATCCAACCTTTCCGTATGATAATCAATCATCTTAATTTACTTAACTTCGGAACCAATTCCACGTTAATTTACTTAGCTTACTTCTCATCAAAACATAAGGCAAATCATGGGCATGATTTGATAAACATTTATTTACACAATCATATTAATATGGGCAGGTAAATCACAAGCTAACATACTAGAATTTATATCCCGTTGCAACACACAGGCATTGTCCTATTATCTATTATATAAATTTAAAAAGAATAGTGTTCCTTTTCCTGCCAGGCAGAGTGCTTCGTCCAACATTTCATAATTTTCTTGATGAACATTCCTTGAAAACCGCTTCAATTGTCTCATCTTTTATTAACTTACCAAATAAACTAAAATTTATGTGGCAAGTCAATAAGTGAATACAAAATTAAATCATGGCAGAATTTGGTAAATTTTTATTTACACAATCATATAATATGGAATAATGGACTAATGTACTAGAATATTTATACCCCGTAGCAACGCATGGCCAAATACCTAGTTAACTAATAAAATGTAAACTACATGTCATAAAAAATATTATAGGAAGTGAAAAAACCTACCCCTCTCGGGGGCTTCCGCGACCGCTGAGGGAGTCCCAGATTATGGGGTCCTCGGGGAGCAGGGCTATGTTACATAGGCCGGACTAATGGGCCGTGAAAACACAAGATAAAAGGCCCTCCCTCGTGTCCGGATGGGACTCTCCTTTGCATGGATGGCAAGCTTGGCGTTTGGATAATGTATCTTCCTTTCTCTGTAAACCGACTCTGTACAACCCTAGGCCCCTCCGGTGTCTATATAAACCGGAGGGTTTAGTCCATAGAGGCAATCACAATCATACAGGCTAGACATCTAGGGTTAGCCATTACGATCTCGAGGTAGATTAACTCTTGTAACCCCTATACTCATCAAAGTCAATCACGGGTATTACCTCCATTAAGAGGGCCAAACCTGGGTAAAACATCGTGTCCCTTGCCTCCTACTACCTTCAATCCTTAGACGCACAGTTCGGGGCCCCCTACCCGATATCTGCCAGTTTTGACACCGACATTGGTGCTTTCATTGAGAGTTCCACTGTGCTGTCGCCAAAAGGTTTGATGGCTCCGTTGATCATCTACAACAATACCGCCTTGAGGGAGACTTTTCTCCCCGGACAAGTTTTTGTATTCGGCGGCTTCGCACTGCGCGCCAACTCGATTGGCCATCTGGAGTAGATTGACAGCTACGCCCCTGGTCACCAGATCAGTTTTGGAAATCTGAACTATGTCGCTGATATCCGAGGAGACTCGATCTTCTAAGGGTCCGCGGCCCCAACCACCGCTCTTTACTTAGATCCGGAGCGCATCACTAGGTCCAAAGACGGGAGTTTAGGGCCCGTCGGACTCTCTCCATGCTATAGAGCTTGACACCGAAGAACCAGAGGGGGTCGCATCACCAGCAGGCCCGGAGTTATGCCAGGCTCCCTCTACCATCATGAAGCCGGATTCACCTCCGGGCACCAGCTCCGAACTCTTGAGGTCCGCGTCACGTGAGCTTGGCCAGGGAACTTCTGTCCCGCCCAACTCCACGGACTCTCGCTTCCCCGTCCAAACCTCGCTCTTAAACGAGGCCCTAGACTTAATGTGATCTCTCACCATTGCAGAAGAATCACTGCCGAACTACGCCCAGCCCATACTAGGGGCTGAGAGCGAGGAATTTTACATCCCACCCACCACCCACTTCATAGCCACTGTCGAGGACTTAACCGACATGCTCGACTATGCTTCTGAAGACATCGACAATATGGACGACGATGCCGGAGATGAACCAAGCCAGAACCCGCCGTTCACCGGACGCTGGATGGCCACTTCCACATATTACGTGTACATGGTGGACACACCCAAAGAGGATGATGGTGATGGTGGGAAGAATCTAGTTGAGGACAAACCTTCTGAGGCACCACCAAAGCGTCAACGTCAGTGGCGTCACTCGAAATCGCGTCGTGAAAAAGACAGCAATACCGGCACCAGAGACAATAATACTCCGAAGAACGCCGAAGACCAAGAAGCCCATATCAAGACAACATCCGAACAGGACGATTGGGAGGATAGGCAAGTTAACCCCGACGATCCTATCAGGAATGAGGGCTCAGAGGATAGTAACTACCTACCGATCTCCGAAGAGGATGAGAGCCTCGGCGACGAAGATTTCATCGTGCCACAGGAACCCCTCGAACAAGAGCGCTTCAAGCACTGGCTAATAGCCACTGCAAGAAGCCTGAAAAAGAAGCAGCAGCAGCTCCAAGCTGATCAAGACTTACTCAATGACAGATGGACTAATGTCCTGGCAGCCGAGGAATACGGCCTCAAACGCCCAACTAAGAGTTGCCCAAAGCGCAAGCTGCTACCCCAATTCGACGATGAGGCCCTGGAGCCTATACCGCCAATGTGTAACACTGCTGATGGACCTGACCGACCACCACGTGGCCGGGACAGAGCGACAACTCAAGATGAACACCAGCCCGCACCACCCCGCCATAGAGGCAGAGAGACAGCGGCTGCAGGATACACTTATGACCTACGAGAGGACCTAGACAATAGACTGGTCAGACCAGATCAATCTATGGATCAAGGGGGCGAGTCCCAGTGCAAGAAGACGGGCGTCAGGCCTGGCGCGACAAGCATAACCTCACCCGGGCCAAAAACCGCATACAGACTTCGTTTGAACTGCGTCATGACGTTGCCTGATACACAGGCGCTGCACACCCCCTATGCTTCACTGATACGTCTCAAATGTATCTATAATTTTTTATTGTTCCATGCTATTATATTATCTGTTTTGGATGTTTATGGGCTTTATTATACGGTTTTATATTATTTTTGGGACTAACCTATTAACCGGAGGCCCAGCCCAAATTGTTTTTTTTGCCTATTTTAGTGTTTCGCGGAAAAGGAATATCAAACGGAGTCCAAACGGAATGAAACCTTCGAGAGAGTTATTTTTAGAACAAACGCAATCCAGGAGACTTGGAGTAGACATCAGGGAAGCAACGATGTGGCCACGAGGGTCCAAGGTGCGCCCTACCCCCTAGGCGCGCCCCCACCCTCGTGGTCCCCTCGTGGCTCCACTGACCGACTTCTTTCGCCTATATATATACTCATATACCCTAAAAACATTGGGGAGCACCATAGATCGGGAGTTTCGCCGCCGCAAGCCTCTATAGCCACAAAAAAACCTCTCGGGAGCCTGTTCCGACACCCTGCCGGAGGGGGAATCCATCACCGGTGGCCATCTTCATCATCTCAGCACTCTCCATGACGAGGAGGGAGTAGTTCACCCTCGGGGCTGAGGGTATGTACCAGTAGCTATGTGTTTGATCTCTCTCTCTCTCTCTCTCTCTCTCGTGTTCTTGATTTGGCACGATATTGATGTATCGCGAGCTTTGCTATTATAGTTGGATCTTATGATTTTTCTCCCCCTCTACTCTCCTGTAATGGATTGAGTTTTCCCTTTGAAGTTATCTTATCGGATTGAGTCTTTAAGGATTTGAGAACACTTGATGTATGTCTTGCATGTGCTTATCTGTGGTGACAATGGGATATCACGTGATCCACTTGATGTATGTTTTGGTGATCAACTTGCGAGTTCCATGACCTCGTGACCTTATGCATAGGGGTTGGCACACCTTTTCGTCTTGACTCTCCGGTAGAAACTTTGGGGCACTCTTTAAAGTACTTTGTGTTGGTTGAATAGATGAATCTGAGATTGTGTGATGCATATCGTATAATCATACACACGGATACTTGAGGTGACATTGGAGTATCTAGGTGACATTAGGGTTTTGGTTGATTTGTGTCTTAAGGTGTTATTCTAGTACGAACTCTATGATAGATCGAACAGAAAGAATAGCTTCGTGTTATTTTACTACAGACTCTTGAATAGATTGATCAGAAAGGATAACTTTGAGGTGATTTCGTACCCTACAATAATCTCTTCGTTTGTTCTCCGCAATTAGTGACTTTGGAGTGACTCTTTGTTGCATGTTGAGGGACAGTTATATGATCCAGCTATGTTATTATTGTTGAGAGAACTTGCACTAGTGAAAGTATGAACCTTAGGCCTTGTTTCCTAGCATTGCAATACCATTTACACTCACTTTTATCATTAGTTACCTTGCTGTTTTTATATTTTCAGATTACAAAAACCTATATCCACCATCCATATTGCACTTGTATCACCATCTGTTCGCCAAACTAGTGCACCTATACAATTTACCATTGTATTGGGTGTGTTGGGGACACAAGAGACTCTTTGTTGTTTGGTTGCAGGGTTGCTTGAGAGATACCATCTTCATCCTACGCCTCCCACGGATTGATAAAACTTAGGTCATCCACTTGAGGGAAATTTTCCACTGTCCTAAAAACCTCTGCACTTGAAGGCCCAACAACGTCCACAAGAAGAAGGTTGCGTAGTAGACATCAAGCTCTTTTCTGGCGCCGTTGCCGGGGAGGTGAGTTCTTGAAGGTATATCTGTAGATCTTGCAATCGAATCTTTTAGTTTCTTGTTTTATCATTAGTTTAGTTTATAAAAGAAAACTACCAAAAAATGGAATTGAGGGTGCCTCATATGCTTCATCTTTTTAGTGTCTTCCATGAAAATAAGGATTCCGATAATTGTGCCAAAGTGTTAGAGTAAGAATGCATTACAATGTTTGGCACTAAATCTTTGTATGATGAGCATGATTGCAATGTTGTTAGTATGAATTCCTTGAATATCCATGACGCTAATGATATGCAAAGCTACAAGCTTGGGGATGCTATGTTTGATGAAGATGATATTTTTAGTCCCCCAAGTTTGGATGAGAAAATATATTATGATGATAGCATGCCTCGTATGCTATAAAGAGTATTGACATCCATGAAGCTTGTCATCATGATTTTAGTGCTCAGATTGATTATGTGAATAAAGTATCACATGATAGTTATTTCGTTGAGTTTGCTCCCACTACTATTCATGAGCAGAAGTTTGCTTATGTGGAGAGTAGTAAAACTTATATGCTTGTGCATCATGAAAATATTGCTTTTATGTGATGGTTATATTGTTGAATTCATTCATGATGCTGCTGAAAATTATTATGAGGGAGGAACATATGCTTGTAGGAATTGTAATAATATCAAGTTTCCTCTCTATGTGTTGAAAATCTTGAAGCTATGCTTGTTTTACCTTCCTATGCTAGTTGATTCTTGTTCTCATAAGTTGTTTTCTCACAAAATCCCTATTCATAGGAAGTGGGTTAGGCTTAAATGTGCTAGTCATATGCTTCATGAATCTCTCATTATGTTTCAATTCTTATCTTTTATGTGAGCATCATTGTCATCATCATGCCTAGCTAAAAGGCATTAAAAAAAGCGCTTGTTGGGAGACAACCCAATATTTATCTTTACTGTTTTTGTGTGTTCACATGATTATGCTACTGTATTAATCATGTTTTATAGCTTTTGTTTCAATAAAGTACCAAGTAAGACTTTAGGATAGCTTACGGTGATAGTTGTGTTGATCCTGCTAAAAATCAGAAACTTTTGCATCCAGTAAATTAGTTTTGATAATTCACATAAACGTGATTTTGATCTGATTCTTTCCGCTGTGGGTTGGTACACAAATTTCTCAGGTTTTCCTTATTTGGTAGAATTTTTGGAGTTACAGAAGTATCCGAATGATACAGATTACTACAGACTGTTCTGTTTTTGACAGATTCTATTTTCTATGTGTTGTTTGCTTATTTTGATGAATCTATGAGTAGTATCAGAGAGTATGAACCATAGAGAAGTTGGAATACAGTAGATAAGACTTTAGGATAGCTTACGGTGATAGTTGTGTTGATCCTGCTGAAAATCAGAAACTTTTGCATCCAGTAAATTAGTTTTGATAATTCACATAAACGTGATTTTGATCTGATTCTTTTCGCTGTGGATTGGTACACAAATTTCTCAGGTTTTCCTAATTTGGTAGAATTTTTGGAGTTACAGAAGTATCCGAATGATACAGATTACTACAGACTGTTCTGTTTTTGACAGATTCTGTTTTCTATGTGTTGTTTGCTTATTTTGGTGAATCTATGAGTAGTATCAGAGAGTATGAACCATAGAGAAGTTGGAATACAGTAGATATTACACCAATATGAATTTATAATGAGTTCACAACAGTACCTAAGTGGTGATTTATTTTCTTATACTAACGGAGCTTACGAGTTTTCTGTTGAGTTTTGTGTTGTGAAGTTTTCAAGCTTTGGGTAAAGATTCGATGGACTATGGAATAAGGAGTGGCAAGAGCCTATGCTTGGTGATTCCCAGGGCACCCCAAGGTACTATTCAAGGACAACGAAGAGCGTAAGCTTGGGGATATCCCGGATGGCATCCCCTCTTTCGTCTTTGTTCATCGGTAACTTTACTTGGAGCTATATTTTTATTCACCACATGATATGTGTTTTGCTTGGAGCATCATTTTCTTTTGTTAGTATTTGCTTGCTGTTATTTAGAATAATGTTTTGCATCTTTATTTTCAATAAAAATGTCAAGGATAGCCTTTACCATGCTTATTTTGCAAGTATACATGTTGCTGTTTCAAAACAGAAAGTTTACGCTGTTGAAAAAATTCCCTAGAAAAGTCATGGAATGATAAAATATTAAAACTTTTTGCATATTGAGATATGATAAATTTTCTACAGTGTGGTATTTTTCTCATAATTTTTGGAGTTAGTCAAGTATTATGAATCTTGCATTCTTTACAGACTGTACTGTTTTGGCAGATTGTTGTTATGTTTGCTTGTTTAATGATTCTATTTGAGGATAGGAGTATTAAATATGCATAGACATTTAGTATTAAATGTTGAATAATAATTTTTGTGATTTATTACAGTAGAGAATGACAAGGTTTTTTGCATTGGTTTATACTAACTTGTCTCACGAGTTCTTGTTGAGTTTTGTGTGGATGAAGTATTTAAGATTTAGGGAAACCGTGATATTAGAGGAATTAAGGAGACACAAAAGCTCAAGCTTGGGGATGTCCAGGGCACCCCAATATAATATTCCAAGAAGTCTCAAGCATCAAAGCTTGGGGATGACCCGGTAGGCATCCCACCTTTCTTCTTCAACAATTATCGGTTAGTATCGGTTGAACCTAAGTTTTTGCTTCTTCACATGATGTGTGCTATCCTTGAAATGTCATTTTGTTTTGTTTTGCTCGATGTTTGAATACAATACCAAGATCTGAAATTCTTAAATGTTAGAGAGTCTTCACATAGTTGCACAATTATTTGACTACTCATTGGTCTTCACTTATATCTTTTAGAGTAGTTTGTCTTTTGCTCTAGTGCTTCACTTATACCTTTTTACAGCATGGTGGTGGTTTTATTTTGTAGAAATTATTGATCTCTCATGCTTCACTTATATTATTTTGAGAGTCTTTTAGAACAGCATGGTAATTTGCTTTGGTTATAAAATTTGTCCTAATATGATGGGCATCCAAGTTAGGTATAATAAAAACTTTCATATAAAGTGCATTGAATACTATGAGAAGTTTCATATTTGATAATTGTTTTGAGATATAGAGGTGGTAAGGTTAGAGTCATGCTAGTTGGGTAATTATGAAATTGAGAAATACTTGTGTTAAAAAGTTGGCAAGTCCCGTAGCATGCACGTATGGTGAACATTGTGTGACAAATTTGAAGCATGGGGTGTTCTTTGATTGCCTACCTTATGAGTGGAGGTCGGGATCGCGCGATGGTTAACTCCTACCAACCCTTCCCCTAGGAGCATGCATAGTAGTACTTTGCTTCGAGGGCTAATAAACTTTTGGAATAAGTATATGAGTTATTCATGTTGGGGAACGTAGTAATTTCAAAAAAATTCCTACGCACACGCAAGATCATGGTGATGATATAGCAACGATAGGGGAGAGTGTTGTCCACGTACCCTTGTAGACCGTAAGCGGAAGCATTAGCACAACGCGGTTGATGTAGTCGTACGTCTTCACGATCCGACCGATCCAAGTACCGAACGTACGGCACCTCCGAGTTTAGCACATGTTCAGCTCGATGACGATCACCGGGCTCCGATCCAGCAAAGCTTCGGGGATGAGTTCCGTCAGCACGACGGCGTGGTGACGATGATGATGTTCTACCGGCGCAGGGCTTCGCCTAAACTCCACGACAATATGACCGAGGTGGAATATGGTGGAGGGGGGCACCGCACACGGCTAAGGAACGATCCATAGATCAACTTGTGTGTCTATGGGGGTGCCCCCCTGCCCCCGTATATAAAGGAGCAAAGGGGGAGGCCGGCCAGCCCTTGTGGGCGCGCCAAGGAGGAGGAGTCCTCCTAGTAGGAGTAGGACTCCTCATTTCCTACTCCTACTAGGAGGGGGGGAAGGAAGGGGGAGAGGGGGAAGGAAAGAGGGGGGCGCCCCCCCTCCCCTCCCTCCTAGTCCAATTCGGACCAGAGGGAGAGGGGGCGTGCGGCCCACCCTGGCCGCCCCTCTCTCTTCCCACTAAGGCCCATGTGGGACTCCGAACAAACTTCGGTACATCAAAACTTATAAACTCATAATAAAACTGTCATCGTAACGTTAAGCGTGCGGACCCTACAGGTTCGAGAACTATGTAGACATGACCTAGAACTATTCTTGGTCAATAACCAATAGCGGAACCTGGATGCCCATATTGGTTCCTACATATTCTATGAAGATCTTTATCGGTCAAACCGCATAACAACATACATTGTTCCCTTTGTCATCGGTATGTGAGGGAGTCCTGGACTAGGGGGTGTCCGGACAGTCGGACTATCAATATCCACCGGACTCCCATACTACGAAGATAGAAGATTGAAGACTCCGGCTCGTGTCCGGAAATTACTTTCCTTGGCGTGGAAGGCAAGCTTGGCAATACGGATATGTAGATCTCCTACCATTGTAACCGACTCTGTGTAACCCTAGCCTCTCCAGTGTCTATATAAACCGGAGGGCCTTAGTCCGTAGGACAGAGATACATCTCAACAATCATACAATAGGCTAGCTTCTAGGGTTTAGCCTCCTTGATCTCGTGGTAGATCTACTCTTGTACTACCCATATCATCAATATTAATCAAGCAGGACGTAGGGTTTTACCTCCATCGAGAGGGCCCGAACCTGGGTAAAAACATTGTGTCCCTCGTCTCTTGTTACCATCCGCCTAGACGCACAGTTCGGGACCCCCTACCCGAGATCCGCCGGTTTTGACACCGACATTGGTGCTTTCATTGAGAGTTCCTCTGTGTCGTCCCCGATAGGCTCGATGGCATCTTCAACCATCAACGCTGTCCATGGTGAGACTCTTCTCCCCGGACAGATCTTCGTATTCGGCGGCTTTGCACTGCGGGCCAATTCTCTTGGCCATCTGGAGCAGATCGAGAGCTACGCCCCTGGCCGTCAGGTCAGATTCAGATGCTTAAACTTCACGGCCGATGACCGTGGAGACTTGATCTTCGACGGACTCGAGCCACAGCCAAGCGCACTGCACTGCGACGATGGGCATGATCTAGCTCTGCCGCCGGACAGTGCTTTGGTGGCCGCACTCGGATCCGCTTCGGCTACTAGCCCGGAGCCGATTGCCCATATCGAGGGCCGGTGGGTAGACGCCGCCCTGGGGGCTTCAACATCCACGGCGATGGAGCCGAATACCAATCTTGTCCCCTGCGAAACTCGTGATCCCGAGGCGCCGGACTCCTCCCCGGACTTCGAGCCTCCCGCGCCCCTACCAATTAATCCGGATTGGGCGCCGGTTATGGAATTCACTGCCACGGACATCTTCCAGCACTCGCCTTTTGGCGATATCCTGAATTCACTGAAGCATCTCTCGCTATCAGAAGAGTCCTGGCCGGACTGCGGCCAGGATGGTTGGAGTTCAGACGACGAAGAAATTCAGAGCCCACCCACCACCCACTTTGTAGCCACTGTCGAGGATCTAACCGACATGCTAGACTACGACTCCGATGACATCGACGCCATGGACGACGATGCCGGAGACGAACAGGAACTAGCGCCTACAGGGCACTGGAAGGCCACCTCGTCATATGACGTATACATGGTGGATACCCCGGAAGAAGGGGAGGGCGAAGAAGCAGCGGAGGCAGACTCTTTAAAGAAGCAGCCCAAACGCCGGCGTCAGCGGCACCGCTCTAAATCCCGCCACAACAAGAATGGAGATTCTGGCACAGGAGACAATAACACTCCAGAGAGCGCCGAAGACAATCCCCTCCTGCACGACTTAGCGCAGGAGGATGCGGAAGCAAGCCCCCACGTGAGGGCAGCAAATGAAGGGGTTGAGGATGATAACTACATGCCTCCCTCTGAAGACGAAGCAAGCCTCAACGATGACGAATTCGTCGTACCTGAGGATCCCGTCGAACAAGAGCGCTTCAAGCGCAGGCTTATCGCCACGGCAAACAGCCTAAAGAAAAAGCAGCTACAGCTTCAAGCTGATCAGGACCTGCTGGCCGATCGATGGACAGAGGTCCTCGCGGCCGAAGAGTATAAACTCGAACGTCCCTCCAAAAGTTACCCAAGACGCAAGCTGCTCCCCCGATTAGAGGAGGAAGCATACATACCCTCATCACCAGCGCATGACATGGCTGACCGACCACCCCGTGGTCGCGACAGAGAGGCATTCAGGCCTCCAGCCAAGACCGTACCCTGGCATCGCTCCAAGAGTACGAAGCCAAAAGGGAACGCGCCGGACTTGCGAGACATATTGGAGGACAAAGCAAGACAATCTAGATCCATTTATGGATCACGTGGGCGCCCTACGACCCACGATGAATACCGTCGCGCCGGACATAACGCCGGCCGGGCTGAACATAGCAGACAGCGCTCCCTCGAGCTGCGTCGCGATATTGCTCAATACAGGGGCGCCGCACACCCGTTATGCTTCACTGATGAAGTAATGGATCATCAGATCCCCGAAGGGTTTAAACCCGTAAATATCGAATCTTACGATGGCACAACAGACCCCGCGGTGTGGATCGAAGATTACCTTCTCCACATCCATATGGCCCGCGGCGACGATCTCCACGCCATCAAATATCTCCCACTCAAGCTTAAAGGACCAGCTCGGCATTGGCTTAACAGCCTGCCCGCAGAGTCAATTGGGTGTTGGGAAGACCTGGAGGCCGCGTTCCTTGATAACTTCCAAGGCACATATGTGCGACCACCAGACGCCGATGACCTAAGCCACATTATTCAGCAGTCAGGCGAATCAGCCAGACAATTCTGGACACGGTTCTTGACAAAGAAAAATCAAATCGTCGACTGTCCGGATGCGGAGGCCCTTGCAGCCTTCAAACATAACATCCGGGACGAATGGCTAGCCCGGCACCTGGGGCAGGAGAAGCCGAAATCCATGGCAGCCCTCACATCATTAATGACCCGCTTTTGTGCGGGAGAGGACAGCTGGCTAGCTCGTAGCAATAATCTCCACAAACACTCTGGCAGTCCGGATACTAAGGACAACAACGGCAGGTCACGTCGAATCAAAAACAAGCGCCGCAGTAACGGCGACGATAAGGAAGATACGGCAGTCAATGCCGGATTCCGAGGCTCTAAACTTGGTCAACGGAAGAAGCCATTCAAAAGAACCACTCCGGGTCCGTCCAATTTGGACCGAATACTCGACCGCTCATGCCAGATACATGGCACCCCCGAAAAGCCAGCTAATCACACCAATAGAGACTGTTGGGTGTTCAAGCAGGCTGGCAAGTTAATTGCCGAACACAATGACAAGGGGCTAAATAGCAACAACGAGGAAGAGACCCGGCCGCCGAACAATAGAGGACAGAAGGGCTTCCCCCCACAAGTGCGGACGGTGAATATGATATACGCGACCCATATACCCAAGAGGGAGAGGAAGCGCGCACTACGGGATGTCTATGCGATGGAGCCAGTCGCCCCAAAGTTCAATCCATGGTCCTCCTGTCCGATCACTTTCGATCGACGAGACCATCCGACCAGCATACGCCATGGAGGATTCACCGCATTGGTCTTAGACCCAATCGTCGATGGATTTCACCTCACAAGAGTCCTGATGGACGGCGGCAGCAGCCTGAACCTGCTTTATCAGGATACAGTGCGCAAAATGGGCATAGACCCATCAAGGATTAAACCTACAAAGACAACCTTTAAAGGTGTCATCCCAGGAGTGGAAGCCAACTGTACAGGCTCAGTCACACTGGAAGTGGTCTTCGGATCCCCGGATAATTTCCGAAGCGAAGAGTTAATCTTCGATATAGTCCCGTTCCGTAGCGGCTATCATGCCCTGCTCGGACGAACCGTGTTTGCAAAATTCAACACGGTGCCGCATTATGCATACCTAAAGCTCAAGATGCCAGGCCCTCGCGGAGTCATTACGGTCAATGGGAATACGGAACGCTCCCTCTGAACGGAGGAACATACAGCGGCTCTCGCGGCAGAAGTACAGAGCAGCCTTCTCAGGCAATTCTCAAGTCCGGCAACTAAAAAGCCGGACACAGCAAAACGCGCCCGGAGCAATGCCAACCAAGACCACCTGGCGCGATCAGAGCACGCGTAGCAATGCGGCCCCAACCCTCGCCCGCGCATGATCGCAAGAATAACACTCCGCGTACATCATTACGCTTTGGAGATACCATGGGCGCAGGGAAAGGGGCACAAGGAACCAAGAGTGCGGCTCAACCACACCAGGGGCTCACACTAACGCCCCCCTTGTTTTTATTTTTATCTTTTCTCCTTTTGCGTATACAGGACTCCATTAACCAGAAGCCCTGTCCGATGGCGAACTCGCCGAACTCACGATGCAACAGTCAGGGATTAAAAAAGGCTGCGACGAACACTCAGGTGGTCTCAATTACGAGCATTAAATTCAATTACATACACCAAGTCTGCAGCTCATCCCTGGAGGGGGACATGTTATTTAGTCCAAATCCCTTGCTTACCACACTATTTGTATCAGTCCGCTTTATTAGCAGACCCTCTTTCATAAATAACGCAGCACTTCCTTCTTGCAAGTACATTACCTTTTCATTGCAATTGCGTTATCTTTTATATATGTTCATTATATGACATCTTGCACCCGTATACTTTGGTACGGCCGAATACGCCAGGGGCTTCTGTTCCCCAGATTATGGTGTGATTAAGTCCGAACACTTTCACAAGTGCGGCACCCCGAACTTATAGCATTACATGAATCAGCTCCGAATCATGTCTTGGGTCAATAGTTGGGTTTACCCGGCTCCCATGTTTTGGTACCTTACGTTCTGTTCCGTCAGCTAAGGTAGCACTGGGAGAACCACTGCGATTGCGCCCCGGTTGAGCCGGGTTAACGCCTCAGTGGAGAAAGCTAAAACTGACTGGCATGATAAGGCGAGAGACTGGTCGCTGTTCGAGAGGTTCTTTCGGGTCCCTAAAGACTCATGCCGCTTCGAGCAAAGTTCCGGATGATGTCCGACGAAGGCGTGGATAGCACCCCGGATTCGGTCTTCCGAATACCAGGGGCTTCGCCGAAATTTAAAATTATAGAATTCTATGGCTAAGTGAGAGTGTTCAAGCATTATAAGTCCGGTTGCCTTGTTCGTCGTGTTGAGCGCCTCCCTAGATGGACCCAATAATGGGAACAAGAGTGCTCAAGTTTATCACCGAACACCCCAGCACTTGTAGCTTGGGGGCTGAAGCCAACGACTTGCCATCTCTCAGATTTTACAAACGGCCGCACAGAAGGTAATATTTTAAATTAAATAAGCGTTGCTCATGGCGCACATAAACGAAGTTTTCAGCGCCCAGGATAAATACACAGCGAGTTCATTCAAAAATTACATTTCGGGAGCACTCATCTGCGATATCGCAGGCTCCCTTTAGGACAACTTTATAATACCGCTCCGGCGTACGATGCTCCTTGCCCGGCGGCGGCGGATCCGTGAGAAGCTTCTCCGCATCCAGTTTGCCCCATTGCACCTTTATGTGGGCAAGGGCCCGACGAGCGCCTTCAATACAGGCGGAGCGCTTGATCACATCCAGCCTGGGGCATGCATCCACCAGCCGCCGCACTAGGCCAAAGTAGCTGCCAGGCATGGCCTGTCCAGGCCATAGCCGGACTATGAGGCCCTTCATGGCCTCCTCAGCTACCTTGTGGAGTTCAACCAGCTGCTTCAGCTGGTCGCTTGAGGGCACCGGATGGCCGGCCTCAGCATACTGAGACCAGAAGACCTTCTCGGTCGAGCTCCCCTCCTCGCCACGATAGAATGCGGCGGCATCAGACGCACTACGCGGCAGATCTGCAAACGCCCCTGGAGAGCTCCGAATTCGGGTAAATATCCGGTAATTTACATTAACGTGCCTGCTCTGCATGAAAAAGGCCTTACCCGCCGCTATCTTCTTTATGTCCTCTACCTCCTGAAGGGCCTTCTGGGCCTCGGCCTTGGCGGACTTGGCACTTTCGAGAGCCGAGGCAAGCTCGGACTCTCGAGTCTTGGAGTCACGCTCCAAACTCTCATGCTTTTCCATGAGAGCCTGGAGCTCTTGCCGAACTTCCGCCACCAGTGCCGCTTGCTTTTCTCGCTTAGCCCGTTCTGTGGCCGCATTGCGTTCAGCCACGGACACGGCATCCTTCAGGGCTGCCACCTCATTAGTGGCCCCTGCATTACACATATTATCCTTATTAATTTTGTTTGCAACCAAAACCCTTTTCTGTAAGGTACTTATTTAAAGTGGTGTTATTCACCTTCTTTTTCCTCGAGCTGCCTCTTGGCATGGCCGAGCTCTTGCTCCGACCGCTCAAGGTCCTTCTTCAGCGCCTCGACCTCCGCCGTTAATGCGGCAGAGGTCAGCAGCGCAGCCTGCAAACCCATATTGACATATTTTTAGAAACCCTGCGTATATCTTGTTAGATCCTTAGTCTGGCTTTTCTTTCCGAACACCGAACTAAGCATCAGGGGCTACTGTCTATGCGGTATTACACTACATAATTTTAAACTTCTTACCTCAAAGCCTGTTAGAAGGCTGCTGCAGGCTTCGGTCAGCCCGCCCTTGGCGAGCTGGACCTTCTCAATCACAACACTCATAAGAGTGCGGTGTTCTTCCTCGATGGAAGCGCCTTTAAGCGCCTCCAGCAGGTTATCCGGCGCCTCCGGTTGGACGGAGGCCGCCGGCGTCACGGTCCTGCCCTTCTTTCGAAGGGGCCGCTTGCCGGACTCTGGAGCCGCTACGGGTTCCGAGGTAGAGTCCGGCACAAAGTCCGGGTGGTCACCAGACGGCGCCTCTGGAGCCTCCTCCTGATGGGTCCCTCTGTGGGATTCCGCCTCATCGTCCTCGTCGACCTGTGGGGTAGAGGCAGTCGGGATGGAATTTACATCCAACGGCGCCAAAGACCCGCTCATCGAGTCGGGAAGATCGTCAACGGCCGGACTACAGGCAGAATGCGGCGTTAGAAGGACACTACATGACATACAATGTACGGCATATAAATGATCCGAATACTTACGATCCTGCCGGACGCCTGGCCCTTGGAGGCCATTCATCCTCGCCAACGCTGGTGTTGGCGAAACTGTCCGGGGGGATAGTTCTCCCCCTCTTGGACCCTTCGGCCGCCCCGATCGGGGAAGCCTTCCTCTTCCTCTCTCCCTCCTCCGGGAGAGAGTACTCCTCCTCCTCCTCGTCTTCGGGGGAGGAGTCCTCGTCGTCGTCAGACGCCTGATTACGGGAACTCTTTCGAGTCCCCGTGGCCACCTTCTTGGCCTTCTTCTCCGGCACCACGTGCGGTGCCGGAACCAGAAGCCCTGCTAAGCGGGCATCCACTGGTTCTTCTGGCATGGGAGCCGGGCTGATGAGCAGCTCGGCCTTCTCCATCCATTCCTGTCAAAGGAAGAGGCAGATTAAAAACCTCGCTAGAGTCAATCTAATTATCATAAGTGTCCCGTAATGGGGTCGAATCACTTACCTCGTCAGTCGGAGACTGCGAGCTGAATCCGCGATCTTCGGTCGCAGATGCGGGGGCTTCGGCGCCCTTGAACAGCACCCTCCAGGCACCTTCGTGTGTTGTATCGAAGAGCCCACTCAATGTCTGGTGCTGTCCCGGATTAAACTCCCACAGATTAAATGCCCGTTCTTGGCATGGGAGAATCCGCCGGAGGAGCATGACCTGGACCACGTCGACGAGCCGGAGCCTATTGCTCACCATCTTCTTGATGCAGGCTCGAAGTCCCGTCACCTCCACCGGATCACCCCACTGCAAGCCCTTCTCTTTCCAGGAGGTGAGCTGCGTGGGGATTCCAGATCTAAATTCGGGGGCCGCCGCCCATGTAGCCTTGCGCGGCTCGGTTATGTAGAACCACCCCAATTGCCACCCCTTGACGGAGTCCACGAAGGTCCCTTCTAGCCAAGGGACATTGGGCAGCTTGCCCAACATGGCGCCTCCGCATTCCGCTTGTGTCCCCTTCACAACCTTCGGCTTGACGTTGAAGGTCTTGAGCCACAGGCCGAAGTGGGGCCGGATGCAGAGAAAGGCCTCGCACACGACGATAAACGCCGAGATGTTGAGGATGAAGTTCGGCGCCAGATCGTGGAAATCCAGGCCGTAGTAAAACATGAGCCCCCGGACGAATGGATGGAGCGGAAAGCCCAGTCCGCGGAGGAAGTGGGGAAGGAAGACGGCCCTCTCATGGGGCCCGGGGGTAGGGATGAGCTGCCCCACGTCGGGCAGCCGATGCGCGATATCGCTGGAAAGGTATCCGGCGTCGCGCAGCTTGGTGATGTCCTCCTCCTTAGCGGTGGAGGCCATCCATTTACCTCCCGCTCCGGACATGTTCGGAGAAAGGTCGAGGTGAGATGCGCGAGCTTGGGCGTTGGAGCTTGAGTTCGCGGGGATGGATGAGCAAAGGAGGAAGAAGGCGTAGGTGAGAAGGTAAATCCTTGTCCCTTATATATAGGCGGACAAAACTATGCGTCCCTCACCGGCCCGGTAAAACTCGCTTATCTCCCAAGCGCCACCATCAATGGCACGGTTGGGTTACCCATGCACGTATTGACGAGAATCCCGGAATAAGGGGAACACGATCTCTGCTTCGACAAGATGTGCCAAGGAAACCGCTTCGCTAAACGCGCTGAGGTGGAATAGTAAGAAACAATTCAAACGAGGGCTTGGCTGTGGCGTAATATCACGCCGCATAATACGTCAGCAGATTGAGCTAAGTGTATATTTTATTCTCTCTACGTTGGAATGTGGAATTTATTTTGCAGAGCCGGACACTATCCTGGTGTTCATTATCCTCTCCGGATTATTCAAGGGAGGAACCCGCCTTGCAATGCCGAAACATTATGCACGCCGGACTTATCGTCATTGAAGACTGGTTCAGGGGCTACTGAGGGAGTCCTGGACTAGGGGGTGTCTGGACAGTCGGACTATCAATATCCGCCGGACTCCCATACTACGAAGATAGAAGATTGAAGACTCCGGCTCGTGTCCGGAAGGTACTTTCCTTGGCGTGGAAGGCAAGCTTGGCAATACGGATATGTAGATCTCCTACCATTGGAACCGACTCTATGTAACCCTAGCCTCTCCGGTGTCTATATAAAAACGGAGGGCCTTAGTCTGTAGGACAGAGATACATCTCAACAATCATACCATAGGCTAGCTTCTAGGGTTTAGCCTCCTTGATCTCGTGGTAGATCTACTCTTGTACTACCCATATCATCAATATTAATCAAGCAGGACGTAGGGTTTTACCTCCATCGAGAGGGCCCGAACCTGGGTAAAAACATTGTGTCCCTCGTCTCTTGTTACCATCCGCCTAGACGCACAGTTCGGGACCCCCTACCCGAGATCCGCCGGTTTTGACACCGACAGTATGTTACTTGCTCAAGATTCGATCGTCGGTTTCCAATACCTAGTTCAATCTCGTTCCCGGCAAGTCTCTTTACTCGTTACGTAATGCATCATTCCTGAACTAACTCATTAGTTACATTGCTTGCAAGGCTTATAGTGATGTGCATTACCGAGAGGGCCCAGAGATACCTCTCCGACAATCGGTGTGACAAAACCTAATCTCGAAATACGCCAACCCAACATCTACCTTTGGAGACACCTGTAGTACTCCTTTATAATCACCCAGTTACGTTGTGACGTTTGGTAGCACCCAAAGTGTTCCTCCGGTAAACGGGAGTTGCATAATCTCATAGTTTCAGGAACATGTATAAGTCATGAAGAAAGCAATAGCAATATACTAAACGATCAAGTGCTAGGCTAACGGAATGGATCATGTCAATCACATCATTCTCCTAATGATGTGATCCCATTAATCAAATGACAACACATGTCTATGGTTAGGAAACATAACCATCTTTGATTAATGAGCTAGTCAAGTAGAGGCATACTAGTGACTATATGTTTGTCTATGTATTCACACATGTATCATGTTTCCGGTTAATACAATTCTAGCATGAATAATAAACATTTATCATGATATGAGGAAATAAATAACAACTTTATTATTGCCTCTAGGGCATATTTCCTTCAGTCTCCCACTTGCACTAGAGTCAATAATCTAGATTAGATAGTAATGATTCTAACACCCATGGAGTCTTGGTGCTGATCATGTTTTGCTCGTGAGAGAGGCTTAGTCAACGGATCTGCAACATTCAGATCTGTATGTATCTTGCAAATCTCTATGTCTCCCACTTGGATTTGGTCCCGGATGGAATTGAAGCATCTCTTGATGTGCTTGGTCCTCTTGTGAAATCTGGATTCCTTTGCCAAGGCAATTGCACCAGTATTGTCATAGAAGATCTTCATTGGTCCCGATGCACTAGGTATGACACCTAGATCGGAAATGAACTCCTTCATCCAGACTCCTTCATTTGCTGCTTCCGAAGAAGCTATGTACTCCGCTTCACATGTAGATCCCGCCATGACGCTTTGTTTAGAACTGCACCAACTTACAGCTCCACCGTTTAATAAAAACACGTATCCGGTTTGCGATTTAGAATCGTCCGGATCAGTGTCAAAGCTTGCATCGACGTAATCATTTACGACTAGCTCTTTGTCACCTCCATATACGAGAAACATATCCTTAGTCCTTTTCAGGTATTTCAGGATGTTATTGACCGATTCCAGTGATCCACTCCTGGATTACTTTGGTACCTTCCTGTCAAGCTTATTGCTAAGCATACGTCAGGTCTGGTACACAGCATTGTATACATGATAGAGCCTATGGCTGAAGCATATGGAACATCTTTCATTTTCTCTCTATCTTCTGCTGTGGTCGGGCATTGAGTTTGACTCAACTTCACACCTTGTAGCACGGGCAAGAACCCTTTATTTGCCTGATCCATTTTGAACTTTTTCAAAATTTTATCAAGGTATGTGCTTTGTGAAAGTCCTATTAAGCGTCTTGATCTATCTCTATAAATCTTGATGCCCAATATGTAAGCAGCTTCACCGAGGTCTTTGATTGAAAAACTTTTATTCAAGTATCCCTTTATGCTATCCAGAAATTCTATATCATTTCCAATTAATAATATGTCATCTACATATAATATCAGAAATGCTACAGAGCTCCCACTCACTTTCTTGTAAATACAGGCTTCTCCAAAAGCCTGTATAAAACCATATGCCTTGATTACACTATCAAAGCGTTTATTCCAACTCCGAGATGCTTGCACCAGTCCATAAATGGATCGCTGGAGCTTGCACACTTTGTCAGCACTTTTTGGATCAACAAAACCTTCTGGCTGCATCATATACAACTCTTCTTCTAGAAATCCATTCAAGAATGCAGTTTTGACATCCATTTGCCAAATTTCATAATCATGAAATGCAGCAATAGCTAACATGATTCGGACAGACTTAAGCATCGCTACGGGTGAGAAAGTCTCATCATAGTCAACCCCTTGAACTTGTCGAAAACCTTTTGCAACAAGTCGAGCTTTATAGACAGTTACATTACCATCAGCATCAGTCTTCTTCTTAAAGATCCATTTATTCTCAATGGCTTGCCGATCATCGGGCAAGTCAACCAAAGTCCATACTTTGTTTTCATACATGGATCCCATCTCAGATTTCATGGCCTCTAGCCATTTTGCGGAATCTGGGCTCATCATCGCTTCCTCATAGTTCGTAGGTTCATCATGGTCAAGTAACATGACTTCGAGAATAGGATTACCGTACCACTCCGGTGCGAATCTTACTCTGGTAGACCTATGAGGTTCAGTAGAAACTTGATCTAAAGTTTCATGATCAATATCATTAGCTTCCTCACTAATTGGTGTAGGTGTCACAGGAACTGATTTCTGTGATGAACTACTTTCCAATAAGGGAGCAGGTACAGTTACCTCATCAAGTTCTACTTTCCTCCCACTCACTTCTTTCGAGAGAAACTCCTTCTCTAGAAAGGATCCATTCTTAGCAACGAATGTTTTGCCTTCGGATCTGTGATAGAAGGTGTACCCAACAGTCTCTTTTGGGTATCCTATGAAGACACATTTCTCCGATTTAGGTTCGAGCTTATCTGGTTGAAGTTTCTTCACATAAGCATCACAGCCCCACACTTTAAGAAACGACAACTTTGGTTTCTTGCCAAACCACAGTTCATAAGGCGTCGTCTCAACGGATTTTGATGGTGCCCTATTTAATGTGAATGCGGCCGTCTCTAAAGCATAACCCCAGAACGATAGCGGTAAATTAGTAAGAGACATCATAGATCGCACCATATCTAGTAAAGTACGATTACGATGTTCGGACACACCATTTCTTTGTGGTGTTCCAGGTGGCGTGAGTTGCGAAACTATTCCGCATTGTTTCAAATGTAAACCAAACTCGTAACTCAAATATTCTCCTCCACGATCAGATCGTAGAAATTTTATTTTGTTGTTACGATGATTTTCTACTTCACTCTGAAATTCCTTGAACTTTTCAAATGTTTCAGACTTGTGTTTCATTAAGTAGATATACCCATATCTGCTCAAATCATCTGTGAAGGTGAGAAAATAACGATATCCGCCACGAGCTTCAACATTCATCGGACCACATACATCTGTATGTATGATTTCCAACAAATCTGTTGCTCTCTCCATAGTACCGGAGAATGGTATTTTAGTCATCTTGCCCATGAGGCACGGTTCGCAAGTACGAAGTGATTCATAATCAAGTGATTCCAAAAGTCCATCAGTATGGAGTTTCTCCATGCGCTTTACACCGATATGACCTAAACGGCAGTGCCACAAATAAATTGCACTCTCATTATCAATTCTGCATCGTTTGGCTTCGACATTATGAATATGTGTATCACTACTTTCGAGATTCAATAAAAATAGACCACTCTTCAAGGGTGCATGACCATAAAAGATATTACTCATATAAATAGAACAACCATTATTCTCTGATTTAAATGAATAACCGTCTCGCATCAAACAAGATCCAGATATAATGTTCATGCTCAACGCTGGCACCAAATAACAATTATTCAGGTCTAAAACTAATCCCGAAGGTAGATGTAGAGGTAGCGTGCCGACCGCGAGCACATCGACTTTGGAACCGTTTCCCACGCGCATCGTCACCTCGTCCTTCGCCAGTGCTCGCTTATTCCGTAGTCCCTGTTTCGAGTTGCAAATATTAGCAACAGAACCAGTATCAAATACACAGGTGCTACTACGAGCTCTAGTAAGGTACACATCAATAACATGGATATCACATATACCTTTGTTCACCTTGCCATCCTTCTTATCCGCCAAATACTTGCGACAGTTCCGCTTCCAGTGTCCAGTCTGCTTGCAGTAGAAGCACTCAGTTTCAGGCTTAGGTCCAGACTTGGGTTTTTCTCTTGAGCAGCAACTTGCTTGCCGTTCTTTTTGAAGTTCCCCTTCTTCTTCCTTTGCCCTTTTTCTTGAAACTAGTGGTCTTGTTGACCATCAACACTTGATGCTCCTTCTTGATTTCTACCTCCGCAGCTTTTAGCATTGCGAAGAGCTCGGGAATTGTCTTGTTCATCCCTTGCATATTATAGTTCATCACGAAGCTCTTGTAGCTTGGTGGCAGTGATTGGAGAATTCTGTCAATGACGCTATCATCCGGAAGATTAACTCCCAGTTGAATCAAGTGATTATTATACCCAGACATTTTGAGTATATGCTCACTGACAGAACTATTCTCCTCCATCTTGCAGCTGTAGAACTTATTGGAGACTTCATATCTCTCAATCCGGGCATTTTCTTGAAATATTAATTTCAACTCCTGGAACATCTCATATGCTCCATGACGTTCAAAACGTCGTTGAATACCCGGTTCTAAGCCGTAAAGCATGGCACATTGAACTATCGAGTAGTCATCAGCTTTGCTCTGCCAGACGTTCTTAACGTCGCCAGTTGCATCAGCAGCAGGCCTGGCACACAGCGGTGCTTCCAGGATGTAATTCTTCTATGCAGCAATGAGGATAATCCTCAAGTTACGGACCCAGTCCGTGTAATTGCTACCATCATCTTTCAACTTTGCTTTCTCAAGGAACACATTAAAATTCAACAGAACAACAGCACGAGCCATCTATCTACAACAAACATAGACAAGCAAAATACTATCAGGTACTAAGTTCATGATAAATTTAAGTTCAATTAATCATATTACTAAAGAACTCCCACTTAGACAGACATCTCTCTAGTCATCTAAGTGGTCACGTGATCCAAATCAACTAAACCATAACCGATCATCACGTGAGATGGAGTAGTTTTCAATGGTGAACATTAATACGTTGATCATATCTACTATATGATTCACGCTCGACCGTTCGGTCTCTGTGTTCCGAGGCCATATCTGCATATGCTAGGCTCGTCAAGTTTAACCTGAGTATTCTGCGTGTGCAAAACTGGCTTGCACCCGTTGTAGATGGACGTAGAGCTTATCACACCCGATCATCACGTGGTGTCTGGGCACGACAAACTTTGGCAACGGTGCATACTCAGGGAGAACACTTCTTGATAATTTTTAGTGAGAGATCATCTTAAAATGCTACCGTCAATCAAAGCAAGATAAGATGCATAAAGGATAAACATCACATGCAATCAATATAAGTGATATGATATGGCCATCATCATCTTGTGCTTGTGATCTCCATCTCCAAAGCACCGTCGTGATCACCATCGTCACCGGCGCGACACCTTGATCTCCATCGTAGCATCGTTGTCGTTTACGCCATCTATTGCTTCTACGACTATCGCTACCGCTTAGTGATAAAGTAAAGCAATTACAGGGCGTTTGCATTTCATACAATAAAGCGACAACCATATGGCTCCTGCTAGTTGTCGATAACTTCGGTTACAAAACATGATCATCTCATACAATAAAATATAGCATCACGTCTTGACCATATCACATCACAACATGCCCTGCAAAAATAAGTTAGACGTCCTCTACTTTGTTGTTGCAAGTTTTACGTGGCTGCTACGGGCTTAGCAAGAACCGTTCTTACCTACGCATCAAAACCACAACGATAGTTCGTAAAGTTAGTGCTATTTTAACCTTCGCAAGGACCGGGCGTAGCCACACTCGATTCACCTAAAGTGAGAGAGACAGACACCCGCCAGCCACCTTTAAGCACGAGTGCTCGTAACAGTGAAACCAGTCTCGCGTAAGCGTACGCGTAATGTCGGTCCGGGCCGCTTCATCTCACAATACCGCCGAACCAAAGTATGACATGCTGGTAAGCAGTATGACTTGTATCGCCCACAACTCACTTGTGTTCTACTCGTGCATATAACATCAACGCATAAAACCTAGGCTCGGATGCCACTGTTGGGGAACGTAGTAATTTCAAAAAAATTCCTACGCACACGCAAGATCATGGTGATGATATAGCAACGATAGGGGAGAGTGTTGTCCACGTACCCTCGTAGACCGTAAGCGGAAGCGTTAGCACAACGCGGTTGATGTAGTCGTACGTCTTGATGATCCGACCGATCCAAGTACCGAACGTACGGCACCTCCGAGTTCAGCACACGTTCAGCTCGATGACGATCCCCGGGCTCCGATCCAGCAAAGCTTCGGGGATGAGTTCCGTCAGCACGACGGCGTGGTGACGATGATGATGTTCTACCGGCGCAGGGCTTCGCCTAAACTCCGCGACGATATGACCGAGGTGGAATATGGTGGAGGGGGGCACCGCACACGGCTAAGGAACGATCCGTAGATCAACTTGTGTGTCTATGGGGTGCCCCCCTGCCCCCGTATATAAAGGAGCAAAGGGGGAGGCTGGCCAGCCCTTGTGGGCGCGCCAAGGAGGAGGAGTCCTCCTCCTAGTAGGAGTAGGACTCCTCCTTTCCTACTCCTACTAGGAGGGGGAAGGAAGGGGGAGAGGGGGAAGGAAAGAGGGGGGCGCCCCCCCCCCCCCTCCTAGTCCAATTCGGACCAGAGGGAGAGGGGGCGCGCCGCCCACCCTGGCCGCCCCTCTCTCTTCCCACTAAGGCCCATGTGGCCCATTAACTCTCCCGGGGGGGGTTCCGGTAACCCTCCGGCACTCCGGTTTTCTCCGAAAACGTCCCGAACACTTCCGATGTCCGAATATAGTCATCCAATATATCAATCTTTATGTCTCGAACATTTCGAGACTCCTCGTCATGTCCGTGATCACATCCGGGACTCCGAACAAACTTCGGTACATCAAAACTTATAAACTCATAATAAAACTGTCATCGTAACGTTAAGCGTGCGGACCCTACGGGTTCGAGAACTATGTAGACATGACCTAGAACTATTCTTGGTCAATAACCAATAGCGGAACCTGGATGCCCATATTGGTTCCTACATATTCTATGAAGATCTTTATCGGTCAAACCGCATAACAACATACGTTGTTCCCTTTGTCATCGGTATGTTACTTGCCCGAGATTCGATCGTCGGTATCCAATACCTAGTTCAATCTCGTTACCGGCAAGTCTCTTTACTCGTTACGTAATGCATCATTCCATAACTAACTCATTAGTTACATTGCTTGCAAGGCTTGTAGTGATGTGCATTACCGAGAGGGCCCAGAGATACCTCTCCGACAATCGGAGTGACAAAACCTAATCTCGAAATACGCCAACCCAACATCTACCTTTGGAGACACCTGTAGTACTCCTTTATAATCACCCAGTTACGTTGTGACGTTTGGTAGCACCCAAAGTGTTCCTCCGGTAAACGGGAGTTGCATAATCTCATAGTTTCAGGAACATGTATAAGTCATGAAGAAAGCAATAGCAATATACTAAACGATCAAGTGCTAGGCTAACGGAATGGGTCATGTCAATCACATCATTCCCCTAATGATGTGATCCCATTAATCAAATGACAACACATGTCTATGGTTAGGAAACATAACCATCTTTGATTAATGAGCTAGTCAAGTAGAGGCATACTAGTGACTATATGTTTGTCTATGTATTCACACATGTATCATGTTTCCGGTTAATACAATTCTAGCATGAATAATAAACATTTATCGTGATATGAGGAAATAAATAATAACTTTATTATTGCCTCTAGGGCATATTTCCTTCAATTCATGACTAATGTGAGTCCATGGATTATACGCACTCTTACCCTTCCATCATTGCTAGCCTCTACGGTACCGTGCATTGCCCTTTCTCACCTTGAGAGTTGGTGCAAACTTCGCCGGTGCATCCAAACCCCGTGATACGATACGCTCTATCACACATAAACCTCCTTATATCTTCCTCAAAACAGCCACTATACCTACCTATTATGGCATTTCCATAGCCATTCCGAGATATATTGCCATGCAACTTTCCACCGTTCCGTTTATTATGACATGCTCCATCATTGTCATATTGCTTTTGCATGATCATGTAGTTGGCATCGTATTTGTGGAAAAGCCACCTTTATAATTCTTTCATACATGTCGCTCTTGATTCATTGCATATCCCGGTATACCGCCGGAGGCATTCACATAGAGTCACATTTTGGTCTAAGTATTGAGTTGTAATTCTTGAGTTGTAAATAAATAAAAGTGTGATGATCTTCATTCTTAGAGCATTGTCCCAAGTGAGGAAAGGATGATGGAGACTATGATTCCCCCACAAGTCGGGATGAGACTCCGGACTTTATGAAAAATAAAAGAGGCCAAATAAGCCCAAATAAAACAAAGAGGCCAAAGAAGCCCACCAAAAAAATTATAGAAAAAGAGAGAAGGGACAATGTTATTATCCTTTTTCCACACTTGTGCTTCAAAGTAGCACCATGATCTTCATGATAGAGAGTCTTCTATGTTGTCACTTTCATATACTAGTGGGAATTTTTCATTATAGAACTTGGCTTGTATATTCCAATGATGGGCTTCCTCAAAATGCCCTAGGTCTTCGTGAGCAAGCAAGTTGGATGCACACCCACTTAGTTTCTTTTTGAGCTTTCATACATTTATAGCTCTAGTGCATCCGTTGCATGGCAATCCCTACTCCTCGCATTGACATCAATTGATGACCATCTCCATAGCCCGCTGATTAGCCGCGTCAATGTGAGACTTTCTCCCTTTTTGTCTTCTCCACACAACCTCCATCATCATACTATACTCCACCCATAGTACTATATCCATGGCTCACGCTCATGTATTGCGTGAGGGTTGAAAAAGCTGAAGCGCGTTAAAAAGTATGAACCAATTGCTTGGCTGAACCAACGTATCTATAATTTTTTATTGTTCCATGCTATTATATTATCTGTTTTGGATGTTTATGGGCTTTATTATACACTTTATATTATTTTTGGGACTAACCTATTAACCGGAGGCCCAGCCCAATTATTGTTTTTTTGCCTATTTCAGTGTTTCGTAGAAAAGGAATATCAAACGGAGTCCAAACGAAATGAAACCTTCGGGAGAGTTATTTTTGGAACAAACGCAATCCAGGAGACTTGGAGTAGACGTCAGGGAAGCAACGAGGTGGCCATGAGGGTCTAGGGCGCGCCCTACCCCCTGGGTGCGCCCCCACCCTCGTGGGCCCTTCATGGCTCCCCTGACCGACTTCTTTCGCCTATATATACTCATATACCCTGAAAACATCAGGGAGCACCATAGTTCGGGAGTTCCGCCGCCGCAAGCCTCTGTAGCCACCAAAACCCTCTCGGGAGCCCGTTCCGGCACCCTGCCGGAGGGGGAATCCATCACCGGTGGCCACTTCATCATCCCAGCGCTCTCCATGATGAGGAAGGAGTAGTTCACCCTCGGGGCTGAGGGTATGTACCAGTAGCTATGTGTTTGATCTCTCTCTCTCTCTCTCTCTCTCTCTCGTGTTCTTGATTTAGCACGATCTTGATGTATCGCAAGCTTTGCTATTATAGTTGGATCTTATGATGTTTCTCCCCCTCTACTCTCTTGTAATGGATTGAGTTTTCCCTTTGAAGTTATCTTATCGGATTGAGTTTTTAAGGATTTGAGAACACTTGATGTATGTCTTGCATGTGCTTATCTATGGTGACAATGGTATATCACGTGATCCACTTGATGTATGTTTTGGTGATCAACTTGCGAGTTCCGTGACCTTGTTAACTTATGCATAGGGGTTGGCACACGTTTTCATCTTGACTCTCCGGTAGAAACTTTGGGGCACTCTTTGAAGTACGTTGTGCTGGTTGAATAGATGAATCTGAAACTGTGTGATGCATATCGTATAATCATACCCACGGATACTTGAGGTGACATTGGAGTATCTAGGTGACATTAGGGTTTTGGTTGATTTGTGTCTTAAGGTGTTATTCTAGTACACACTCTATGATAGATCGAACAGAAAGAATAGCTTCATGTTATTTTACTACGGACTCTTGTATAGATCGATCAGAAAGGATAACTTTGAGGTGGTTTCGTACCCTACAATAATCTCTTCATTTGTTCTCTGCTATTAGTGACTTTGGAGTGACTCTTTGTTGCATGTTAAGGGATAGTTATATGATCCAGTTATGTTATTATTGTTGAGAGAACTTGCACTAGTGAAAGTATGAACCTTAGGCCTTGTTTCCTAGCGCTGCAATACCGTTTATGCTCACTTTTATCATTAGTTACCTTGCTGTTTTTTATATTTTCAGATTACAAAAACCTATATCTACCATCCATATTGCACTTGTATCACCATCTCTTCGCCGAACTAGTGCACCTATACAATTTACCATTGTATTGGGTGTGTTGGGGACACAAGAGACTCTTTGTTATTTGGTTGCAGGGTTGCTTGAGAGAGACCATCTTCATCCTACGCCTCCCACGGATTGATAAACCTTAGGTCATACACTTGAGGGAAATTTGCTACTGTCCTACAAACCTATGCACTTGGAGGCCCAACAACGTCTACAAGAAGAAGGTTGCATAGCAGACATCATTCACCGATGAGGTAATGGAGCACCAGTTCCCAGAAGGGTTTAAACCCGTGAACATTGAATCATATGATGGCACAACAGATCCCGCGGTATGGATTGAAGACTTTCTTCTCCACATTCACATGGCTCGCAGTGACGATTTACATGCCATCAAATACCTCCCCCTAAAACTTAAGGGACCAGCTCGGCACTGGTTAAACAGCCTTCCAGAAAACTCTATTGGAAGCTGGGAAGACTTGGAAGATGCCTTTAGAGACAACTTCCAAGGCACTTATATCCGGCCTCCGGACGCCGATGACCTTAGTCACATAGTCCAGCAGCCTGGAGAGTCAGCCAGAAAATTCTGGACCAGGTTCCTAATTAAAAAGAACCAAATCATCGATTGTCCGGACGCCGAAGCCTTAGAAGCTTTTAAACATAGCATCCGTGACGAATGGCTCGCCCGACACCTCGGCCAAGAGAAGCTGAAGTCCATGGCAGCCCTCACAGCACTCATGAACCACTTTTGCACGGGCGAAGATAGCTGGCTAGCCCGTAGCAGCAACAGTACTAGCGACCCTAGCACTTCTGAAGCGAGAAATGGCAACGGCAGGCCCCGACGCAACAAAAACAAGCGTCAAGGCAACAATGACAATATCGAAGACATGGAGGTCAATGTCGGATCTAGTGGCTCCAAATCCGGTCAGCGGAAGAGGCCATTCAAAAGAAACAAAGACGGTTCTAGTCTGGACCGAATAATCAATCAACCTTGCCAGATTCATGGAACCCTCGACAAGCCTGCCAACCATACCAATAGAAGTTGTTGGGTCTTTAAACAGGCCATTAAGTTCAACACCGAACATAAGGGGAAATGGTTGCCCAGCGTGGACGACGACGAGGAGCCTCCCCCACCGAACATAGGGGGACAGAAGAAATTTCCCCCCGAGGTCAAAACGGTGAACATGATATACATTACTCACATCCCCAAGAGGGAGCGCAAGCCCGTGTTAAGGGACGTCTATGCGATAGAGCCAGTCGCCCCAAAATTCAACCCATGGTCAGCATGTCCGATCACTTTCGATCGTAGAGACCATCCAACCAGTATCCGTCACGGAGGTTCGGCCGCGTTGGTCCTCGACCCAATTATCGATGGATTCCACCTCATGAGAGTCCTCATGGACGGCGGCAGCAGTCTTAACTTTCTCTATCAGGACATGCTCTGCAAAATGGGTATTGACTCGTAAAGAATCAAGCCCACCAAAACTACCTTCAAAGGAATAATACCTAGTGTAGAGGCCCGTTGCACGGGCTCAATCACATTGGAAGTCGTCTTCGGTTCGCCGGACAACTTCCAAAGCGAAGACTTGATCTTCGACATCGTCCCTTTCTGCAGTGGCTATCATGCACTACTCGGACGAACTGCATTCGCTCGCTTCAATGCGGTCTCGCACTATGCCTATCTAAAACTCAAGATGCCAGGACCACGCGGTGTTATAGAGTCAATGGAAACATGGAGCGCTCCCTCCATATGGAGGAACACACTGCGGGCCTCGCAGCGGAAGTACTGGGTGGCCTTATCAAGCCAAACCCTACATCAGCAGTCAAGCCCCCAGACACTGCCAAACGAGTCCGGACTACCCTGTAGAATGACAGTCCAGCTCGTCAGGAGCTCGATTAGTAATCCGGCCTCCATCTCAGCCCCAACCGAATTGCGGCATATGAACCACGCATACATAACTATGCACTAAAGATACCATGGGCAAAGATGGAGGCATATTAAACATAAAGTCCACAATACGGCTCGACCCTACCGGGACCCTCATATCCTCCTTTTTCTTGTTTTTTGTTTTTTCAGGTTCCTTACAACCCACATCACCTCTTGATGGTGCCAAGGGCCCCTTTTTCCATTCCCCTTATGAAAACCCAACCACTGATCCTCTCAAATGATCATACACCAAGGCGAAAAGCAGCGCAGATGTGCGACAGTGTATCTAAGGGATCTTTAAAGGTCACCTCTTCTTTTTTAGGACCTGTACACAACTTTCGCTTGAGCTCGGCATGTAAAATAGCATCGATGCTTATAGCATTATCTGCATAAATACATTTCAACGTATCAATCAGACTATAAGGGAAACAATTTTTCGCCCAACCTATTCGGTACTGGCTTATTTGCTAATCTGTATTCCCTCTCTTTTCGTTTGATTGTCATGTACACCTCGGTACGACTTAAATCGCCAGGGGCTCCATTCAGCCACGCACATTTCTTAAAAATAAAATAAAGTCCGAACACTTTTATAGTACAATTCGGTGTCCCGAATATAGCCTTATATGCATCGGCTCTGAATCATGTCTTTGGTCAATAGTTGGGTTGCCCGGCTCCTGTGGTTACTGCGTTACGTTCCGCTTGTTCGGCTAAGGTAGTAAAGGGAGAACTACTGCGATTGTGTTTCTGGTTCATCCGGATAAACGCCTCAGTAGAGAAAGCCGAAAACTGACTTTCATGATGTGGCGAGAGCTGGTCAGCTATTCGGTGACTAAATATAAATCTCTTGCAATTTTGTTCATGTTACGCAAAGGACCGGTCTTCACCTGGTCAGGCGTCTACAACACCCAAGTTTAGATAATCGAACAATACCAAGGGTTGCGCCTACAATCCTATTGTCAAACTCCTATGGCTAAATGAGAGTGATAAAGCCGCATAGTCTGATTGCCTGGTTCGCCGCACTAACACCTCCTTCAAGGACCAAGCCATTGGGTTAATGTGTTCATGTGCTATTCCGAACACCCCCGTACTATCTACGTGGGGGCTGAAGCCAACGACTGGGCAACTCTTAGATACCATAAAATGGTCGCACATGAGGGAAATAATTTGAGATGAAACAAGCAAAAATATTATACAAAAGCCTTGTTTTCATAATACAAAGTTCGGGTAGCACATATACATTCATTCAAAAATGATGTCCTTTGAACACTGGCCGTCTACAATGCGGGATCCTTCCAGGGCTTCGTCAAAATACCGCTCCGGCGTGCGGTGCTCCTTGCCTGCGGGCGGTCCCTCGGTTGCAAGCTTGGTGGCACTCATCTTCGCCCATTGCACCTTGACACGGGCGAAGGCCATCCGGGCACCTTCGATACAGACTGACCGCTTTATAGAGTCAAGCCGAGGGCAGGCATTGACAAGCCGCTTCACGAGCCCGAAGTAACTGCTGGGTATGGGTTCGGCTGGCCAAAGACAGACTATAACATCCTTCATGGCCAATTCGGCCACCCTATGCAGTTCGGTCAGCTGCTTCAGCTAATCACTGAGGGGCACTAGATGCTCTGGCGCAAGGTACTATGACCAAAACAGCTTCTCCGTTGAGCTCCCCTCTTCGGCTCAGAAGAACTCTGCAGCATCAGCAATACTCTGGGGTAGATCCGCAAACGCTCCTGGAGAACTCCAAATGAGGGTCAGTAAGGTGTACCTTCTCCTTACAAATTTGCTCTGCATATTAAAGGCCTTACCCACCGTGATCTGCTTTGCCTCTTGGATCTCCCGGCAGGCGCCTTGGGCTTCAACCCGGGCCTCCTATGCACTTTGGAGCATCGTAGCAAGTTTGGAGTCTCAATCCGAGACTTTGTGCTCCAAGGACTCACATTTGCTTATAGCATCCTTGAGCTCTTGTTGGACTTCATCCAACCTTGCTTCATGTTTCAGGCGGACGGCTCGTTCCTCCTCTGCCTCCTTCTTGGCTTCGGCCAGCGTGTTCTTGAGGGTCTCGACCTCAGACACGTCAATTGTGAGCATAATTATAAAACTCATTTAGATAACAAATCAGAACTCATATCATTTCAGATATGTTTCAGTATCGCATACCTTGTCTTCCTCCAACTTCCGCTTTAGTTCGGACACTTCGTCGGTGTGGGAGGTCGCCGCTAGCATCAAAGCATGTTTATCCAAATAGATACATATGTTATATCCTGCGAAGAATTATTCGATCCTCTATTCGGCTGTTCTTCGCGAAAGCCGAACAGAGTCTCAGGGGCTACTATCTATACACATGCATTCCTTTTACATATACAAATAGCCAAAAAATATATATTACATTACATACCTCAAAGCTTGTTAGAAGGCTGGTATAGGCTTCGCTCAATCCGTTTTTAGCAGACCGAATCTTTTCAACCACCGTACCTATAAGGGTACAATGTTCCTCCACAATGGAAGCGCTCTGAAGCGCTTCCAACCAGACTGTTCAGCGCCTCCGGATTGACAGAGGTCGCCGGTGGAAGTGGCGCGCCCCCTTCTTTCGAAGGAGGTTGCTCACCCGATTCTGGAGTCATATGGATCTCCGGAATAATATAGGTTGGAGGCCGAATTGGGCGTGGCCCCCATCACCGGTCTCCATGGGGGTCGGTACCCTCCTCTTTTCAGCAACATAGGTGTTACCCTCTGCCACCACCTTCACGGCCTCCCGCACCTCCCTGTGACCTGGAAAGGTTCCTCGGGACAACACTTCGGTGTTGTCTGTAGCAGTGGGTAGAGAGGCCTGTGGAGGCGATTCGCTCTCCATCATGTTCGGCCCCAGCGAATTCCTAGAGGACGATGACCGTTGGGGGAGATCGCCAGCCGGACTGCAATGCGCAATTCAATATGTTAGAACCACAAGGCATAAAACCGGATATATGTACGGTGTCTTTGGATACTTACGATCCGGCCAGGGGCTTCGGCCTGGGGTGCCACTCGGGGATGGCGTCGACATCTGATTCAGAATCATCCGAAAGGGCGAGTTTCCCTTTCTTGGACGCCTCCGCCTCTAGATCCACGGAAGCCGCCCTTTTCTTTTTCCCTCTTAAGGGGAGAATTGCTCTCTTCCTCCTCTTCATCTTCATCATGCGAGGAGAGAGTCTCGATGTCTTCAGACACAATGTCTGAAGCGCCTTTACGACGTTGGCCACCTCTGGCCTCATTGCCCTTCTTGTTGGCCTTCTTCTCCGGCGCCTGATACGGCGCCGGCACCAGCATACCCATAAATAGAGGAATGGCTGAGTCTTCGGGTAGCGGAGCCGGACATTGGATCCGCTCCGCCTTCTTTGTCCAGCCCTGTGGGAAGAATGGAAAGCTCAGTATACTCCTTGGATTTACAAAAGGGTCATCAGAAAACTTACGGGAGTGGCTGGATGAGCGCAGTCAAGGCCGAGGTCTTCGATCGTTTTCGGCCACGACTTCTGAGTCTTGAAAAGCAGCTTCCATATGCCTTCATGCATCGTGCCAAAGAACCGCTGCAGGGTCCGAGGACTGGCCGGGTCGAATTCCCACATATACAGAGTCCGGCATTGGCAGGGGAGAATCCACCGAAAAAGCATCACCTGGATCACGCTGGCAAGACTGGTGTTCTTGTTTATCATACCCTTGACGCGATTCTTTAGCGTCATCACCTCGTCGGACGATGCCTAATCGAGGCCCTTGTTGAGCCATGATGTTAGCCGCATTGGAGGACCGGACTTGAACTCAGGAGCGGCAGCCCATGTGGCGTTACGGGATTCCGTGATATAGAACCACTCCTGCTGCCATCCCTTGACGGTCTCCACGAAGGTCCCCTTGGGCCAGGTGATGTTGGGAAGCTTGCTCACCATGGCGCCGCCACATTCCATGTGCTGACCATCAACCACCTTCGGCTTCACATTGGAGACCTTGAGCCATAGGCCGAAGTGGGGGGGATGCGGAGGAATGCCTCGCACACGACGATAAACGCCAAAATATTAAGGAAGGAATTTGGGGCTATATCATGGAAATCTAGCCCCTAGTAGAACATGAGACCGCGGACGAAAGGATGGAGGGGAAACCCCAGTCCACGAAGGAAATGGGGGGATGAACACTACCCTCTCATTTGGCTCCGGGGTGGGAATGATCTGCTTCTTAGTAGGGAGCCGGTGGGCTATGTCCGCGGCCAAGTACCCTGCTTCCCAGAGTTCCTTGACGTTCCCCTCTGTAACAGAGGAAGCCATCCACTTGCCCTGTGCTCCAAATCCAGACATGGCTAGAGTATTTTGGTGGTGATGGAAAAGATCGAAGCTTGGGCGCTGGAGCTTGGGGACGGAAGGGCAGAGGAAGAAGAAGGCATAAGGTTTGAATATGGGTCCTTATCCTCTTATAAAGGCAATGAATATCAAGCGCCCCCTCATAAGCCTTAAACCTCGCCTATTCCCAAGGGGATGTACGAACGACACGGTTGGATTACCCAAACCCGCATTGATCCCGTGATAAGGGGACACGATCTCTGCTTTGACAAGACGTGTCAATGGCCGTGCCTCGAAAAGCGAAGAAGGGACTGTAAAACAGTTCGGAATAATAACAAGGCCAGGACATAACGCCTCGCCAAAAAGTTGCCAGTGGACGTGACTTACTTTGTTTTAAGTATTTTTCCCCTTATAGCTTAAGGTTGTAATTATTAAACAGAGCTGGATACAGCTCTTATGTGTGGAAGACTGCTTTGGAGTATTTGGAGAAGGAACCCGCCTTGCAATGCCGAAGACAATCTGCGTGCCAGATACATCATCATTGAAGTCTGGTTCAGGGGCTACTGAGGGATTCCTGGATTGTGTTCCTCGGGGAGCAGGTTTATGTTACATAGGCCGGACTAATGGGCCGTGAAGACACAAGATAGAAGGCCCTCCCTCGTGTCCGGATGGGACTCTCCTTTGCGTGGATGGCAAGCTTGGCGTTCAGATAATGTATCTTCCTTTTTGTGTAAACTGACTTTGTACAAGCCTAGGTCTTCATGAGCAAGCAAGTTAGATGCACACCCACTTAGTTTCTTTTGTTGAGCTTTCATAGACTTATAACTCTAGTGCATCCGTTGCATGGAAATCCCTACTCACTCACATTGATATCTATTAATGGGCATCTCCATAGCCCGTTGATATGCCTAGTTGATGTGAGACTATCTTCTCCTTTTTGTCTTCTCCACAACCACCATTCTATTCCACATATAGTGCTATCTCCATGGCTCACGCTCATGTATTGCGTGAAAGTTGAAAAAGTTTGAGAACATAAAACTATGAAACAATTGCTTGGCTTGTCATCGGGGTTGTGCATGATTAAATACTTTGTGTGATGAAGATAGAGCATAGCCAAACTATATGATTTTGTAGGGATAGCTTTCTTTAGCCATGTTATTTTGAGAAGACATGATTGCTTTGTTAGTATGCTTGAAGTATTATTATTTTTATGTCAATATGAACTTTTGTCTTGAATCATTTGGATCTGAACATTCATGCCACAATAAAGAAAATTACATTGAGAAATATGCTAGGTAGCATTCCACATCAAAAATTCTGTTTTTATCATTTACCTACTCGAGGACGAGCAGGAATTAAGCTTGGGGATTCTTGATACGTCTCCAACATATAAATAATTTTTTATTGTTCCATGCTATTATATTACCCGTTTTGGATGTTTATGGGCTTTACTATACACTTTTATATCATTTTTGGGACTAACCTACTAACCGGAGGCCCAGCCCAAATTGCTGTTTTTTTTGCCTATTTCAGTGTTTTGAAGAAAAGGAATATCAAACGGAGTCCAAACGGAATGAAACCTTCGGGAGCGATCTTTTTGGAACAAACGCAATCCAGGAGACTTGGAGTGGACGTCAAGAAGCAGCCGAGGTGGCCACGAGGCAGGAGGGTGCGCCCTAGGGGGTGGGCGCGCCCCTACCCTAGTGGCTCCACCGACCTACTTCTTCCTCATATATATATATATATATATATATATATATATATATATATCCGAGGTGGCCACGAGGCAGGAGGGTGCGCCCTAGGGGGTGGGCGTATATATATATATATATATATATATATATATATATATATATATATATATATATATATATATGAGGAAGAAGTAGGTCGGTGGAGCCACTAGGGTAGGGGCGCGCCCACCCCCTAGGGCGCACCCTCCTGCCTCGTGGCCACCTCGGCTGCTTCTTGACGTCCACTCCAAGTCTCATATATATATATATATATATATATATATATATATATATATATATATATATATATATATATATATATATATATATATATATATCTACGTACCCCGAAAAGATCCAGGAGCACCACGAAACCCTATTTACATCGCCGCAACCTTCTGTACCCGTGAGATCCCATCTTGGAGCCTTTTCCGGCGCTCTGCCGGAGGGGGAATCGATCACGGACGGCCTCTATATCATCACCAAGGCCTCTCCTATGAGTTGTGAGTAGTTTACCACAGACCTTCGGGTCCATAGTTATTAGCTAGATGGCTTCTTCTCTCTCTTTGAATCTCAATACAATGTTCTCTTCGATCTTCTTGGAGATCTATTTGATGTAACTCTTTTTGCGGTGTGTTTGTCGAGATCCGATGAATTGTGGGTTTATGATCAAGTTTATCTATGAGAAATATTTGAATCTCCTCTGAATTCTTTTATGTATGATTGGTTATCTTTGCAAGTCTCTTCGAATTATCAGTTTGGTTTGGCCTATAGATTGATCTTTCTTGCAATGGGAGAAGTGCTTAGCTTTGGGTTCAATCTTGCGGTGTCCTTTCCCAGTGACAGCAGGGGCAGCAAGGCACGTATTGTATTGTTGCCATCGAGGATAAAAAGATGGGGGTTATATCATATTGCTTGAGTTTATCCCTCTACATCATGTCATCTTGCCTAATGCGTTACTCTGTTCTTATGAACTTAATACTCTAGATGCATGTTGGATAGCGGTCGATGTGTGGAGTAATAGTAGTAGATGCAGAATCGTTTTGGTCTACTTTTAGTGGACGTGATGCCTATATACATGATCATGCCTAGATATTCTCATAACTATGCACTTTTCTATCAATTGCTCGACAGTAATTTGTTCACCCACCGTAATACTTATGCTATCTTGAGAGAAGCCACCAGTGAAACCTATGGCCCCTGGGTCTATCTTCCATCATATAAGTTTCCAATCTACTTTATTTTGCAATCTTTACTTTCCAATCTATATCATAAAAATACCAAAAATATTTATCTTATCTTATTATCTTTATCAGATCTCACTTTCGCAAGTGGCCTTGAAGGGATTGACAACCCTTTTATCGCTTTGGTTGCAAGGTTCTTGTTTGTTTGTGTAGGCACGAGGGACTTGCGTGGAGCCTCCTACTGGATTGATACCTTGGTTCTCAAAACTGAGGGAAATACTTACGCTACTTTGCTGCATCACCCTTTTCTCTTCAAGGAAAAACCAACACAGTGCTCAAGAGGTAGCACCTTTCAGCGCTTCCAGCAACCTGTCCGGTGCCTCTGGTTGGACAGATGTCACCGGCGGGATAGGCGCGCCCCTTCCCTTCGAAGGAGGCTGCTTGCCTGATTTCGG
Source organism: Triticum timopheevii (assembly GCA_963921465.1). Classification (NCBI taxonomy): domain Eukaryota; kingdom Viridiplantae; phylum Streptophyta; class Magnoliopsida; order Poales; family Poaceae; genus Triticum; species Triticum timopheevii. Next base: position 449,293,158 of record OY997272.1, on the reverse strand, counting down.
AACCGTAGGAGTCTTCGAGATTATATTCGGATGAGGGCCGAATTGAATACGACCCCCATCGTCAGTATCCATGGGGGTCTGCACCCCCATGTGTCCGGCAGCCGAGGCTTCACCCTCTGGCGCATCCCGGATAGCCGCCGGATTCTCTCCCAGGACGGGGATCCTTCGGTAAGATGCTTCGGCACCATCCAGGTCCCGGGGAGAGGTGGCCGACGGAAGGGTCTCGCTGTCCATCGCCGCGGGAGCCAGCGAATCCTCCGATAAAGACCACTCGAGGTGGGACTGAGCCGGACTGCAAATGCATAATGTAAGCACACTAAAACAATAAAGTAAAGAGTCCGAATACAAATACGTGTCCGGACACTCACGATTCGGCCAGGGGCTTCTCCCTGGGCTTGCACTCCCAGCTGCTGTTGGTGGCTGCTGTGGAGCTATCCGGAAAGGAAGCTTTCCCTTTCTTGGATGCCTCTGCCTCCGGGTACATGGGGGCCGTCCTTTTCTTTTTTTTTCCTGCAGGGGGGAGTGGATTTCTTCCTCTTCCTCCTCTTCCTCGTCGTCTCCGGCGGAGGAGTGCGCCTCGGCGTCTTCGGACGTCACGTCCAAAGTGCCCTTACGGCGGAGACCACTTCTGGTCCCCTTGGCCTTCTTCTCAGGCACCTCGTAAGGCGTCGGAAACAACATCTTTGTTAGGAGCAGAGTCTCCGGGCCTTCAGGCAGCGGAGCCGGACAGTTGATCAGCTCCGCTATCTTTGTCCAGTCCTGAAATAATCGATAGGGAGACTTAGATGCCTTCCTCTAATATGCAAGTAAAGGGTACACCTTGAAAACATGAGAGAACTTACCAGATTAGCTGGGTGAGTTAGGTCGTGCCCACGGTCCTCGTCCGTGGCTGGCGGCACCTCGTTGACCTTGAAGAGCACCTTCCAGATTTCTTCGTGCGTCGTGCCGAAGAGCTCTAGTAGGGTCTGGTGCTTGGCCGGATCAAACTCCCACAGATAGCAAGTTCGGCATTGGCCCGGAAGAATCCGATGGACGAGCATGACCTGGATCACGTCGACAAGCTTGACTTTCTTAATTATCATGCTCTGGACACGCGCCTGGAGCGCTGTCAGCTCGTTCGGAGAGCCCCAGGACAGGCCCTTCTCTTGCCAGGAGGTGAGCCGCATCGGGACTCCGGATCGGAACGCGGGGGCCGTCGCCCAATTGGTGTCGCGCGGCTCAGTGATGTAGAACCACCCCGACTACCACCCTTTGACAGTCCCCACAAAGGAGCCTTCAGGCCAGGTGACATTGGGCATCTTGCCCACCACGGCGCCTCCGCACTCCGCTTGTTGGCCGCTCACCACCTTCGGCTTCACATTGAAGGTCTTCAGCCATAGGCCGAAGTGAGGTGGGATGCGGAGGAAGGCCTCGCACACGACAATAAATGCCGAGATGATGAGGATAGAGTTGGGGGCCAAAACATGGAAGTCTAGCCCGTAGTAAAACATCATTCCACGAACGAATGGGTGGAGGGGGAATCCTAGCCCGCGGACGAAGTGTGTGAAAAACACCACCCTCTCCTCGGGCTCCAGGGTAGGGACGATCTGTCCCTTGGCCGGAAGTCAATGAGCGATTTCCTTGGCCAGGTATCCGGCCTCCCGGAGCTCCTTGATGTCCTTCTTCGTGACGGAGGAGGCCATCCACTTGCCTCCAGCTCCGGATCCGGACATGATTGGAGTGCTTTTTTGGGCGGAGAAGGCGAGAGCTTGGGCGCTGGAGCTCGAGAATGGATGGGCAGAGGAAGGAGAAGGCGTGGGTGTGAAAAGGTGAATCCTTATCCCCTTATAAAGGCAGTAAAAGTTATGTGCCTTCCTGCTTGCCTTAAAATTCGCCTATTCCCCAAGCGTCGTGTAGATGACACGGTTGGGTTACCCATGCCCGTATTGATGAGAATCCCGTGATAAGGGGACACGATCTCTGCTTCGACAGGACGTGCCAATGAAACCACACCTCGAAATACGGAGTGGCAGGCTGAAAAACGGTTTGAATAATGACCGGGCAGTGACATGATGTCACGTTACAAAAAGTTGTCAGCGGATTGGACTCGTGAAATATTATACTCTCTACGGTTGTGTGTGGTACTTGTTTTGCAGAGCCGGACACGTTTTCTATGTTCGGAAAACTATGTTGGAGTATTCGGAGAAGGAACCCGCCTTGCAATGCCGAGACAATATGCACGCCGGACTCATCGTCATTGAAGCCTGGTTCAGCGTCTACTGAGGGAGTCCTGGATTAAGGGGTCCTCGGACAACCTGACTATATACTTTGGCCGGACTGTTGGACTATGAAGATACAAGATAGAAGACTTCGTCCTGTGTCCGGATGGGACTCTCCTTTGCGTGGAAGGCAAGTTTGGCGATTCGGATATGTAGATTCCTTTCTCTGTGACCGACTTTGTACAACCCTAGCCCCCCCGGTGTCTATATAAACTGGAGGGTTTAGACTTCTAGGGTTTAGCCACAACAATCATAACCTCATAGGCTAGACTTGTAGGGTTTAGCCATTACGATCTCGTGGTAGATCAACTCTTGTAATACTCATATTCATCAAGATCAATCAAGCAGGAAGTAGGGTATTACCTCCATAGAGAGGGCCCAAACCTGGGTAAACATTGTGTCCCCTGCCTCCTGTTACCATTAGCCTTAGACACACAGTTCGGGGCCCCCTACCCGAGATCCGCCGGTTTTGACACCGACACCCACCATCACCGCGAGCAGACCAGGCTGAGCACGTGGTTGTAGCCACGCCACTGCAAGCCACCTCCACGTAGAACCCCCCACTGGACCTCCGGCACCACCCCGCGACGCCCGCCGCCACCCGAGACCAAATCCGCAAGGATCTGGCCGGAGGCGCGCCGGCCCGCCACCGCCCGATCTTGCCGCAGCCGCCCTCCGGGCCGCCCTCACCTCCTGCGCCCTGCCTTGCCGCGACAGTCGCTGCCGCCAGATCCGGCAGCCGCCGAGGAGGCCCGCACCTCCCGCCGCCCCACAACCGCTCGTGCCGCTGGCATGGCCGACCGCGGCGCCGCCGCCAAGCCTTGAGCGAGCACCGCATCCCGCTCTGCAGGGCAGCCGTCAAGGAAGAAGGAAGCCCCGCCGCCGCCTACGTAGACCGGGCTTTTTCCGGCGGCACGCGCCAGCGGCGGCGGAGGGAGGTAGGAGAAGAGGCGGCTGGCAGTGGAGATCCCTAGGGTTCGTCCCCCGCTCGCAGGAGCGGGTCGGGCGATATGTTTTTCGAGTGGCCTTTCGCTTGGCCATTTTGGCTAGAAATGGGTCGAGGGTGAAAAAAAAAGATGCCCTCGACCCCTCCCCCTGTCCACCCTCGACCCATCTCTCCCCGGTCAGAAACGAGATATTTGGATTTTTGCCACTTTGTTCGTGGGGCTTCTCAGATTTGCCACTCTGGACATTTGATTCGCACAATTGCCACTTCAGTCATTGCATCCTTGTTTAGTATGCCATTTGCCCTGTTTTAATTATTTTTTCACATTAATATGCTAGTGAAAAGACTAGCTTATCCCTGTGGCTATCTATAAGTATGTATCTGGTAACGAATCGGCACTTGAACCGTAGAGCGAGTCCTGTCTGTCGATATAATAAGCTAACTGCCATACCACCAGTTGCCTGGACGTTGCGCTCGAGCTATTCTTCTCGGCGTTTTGCGTCGCCGATCACGTGGATGCCGCGCGCGGCCGGCTGGACGTCTTGCACTGCTGATTGACTGCACGTCGTGCGTCGCGGATCGTTCGCTATCGAAGTGGCGGCATGGAACCTGATCAGCTTGGAGAGTAATATGATTTTCCTTTGCCTTGCTTTGTTCGTTTAATCTCCAGTTCAAAATTGTACGGTGATCGATCTCTCTTCTGTTACAAATCCTGAATGTCATAGCTTGTACCAAATGACTGAAAAAATAGCTTTCAAACCACATAATTTCATTCCTTGATACAAAAAATACAGCAAGTTCTCACTGATTTACGTCGATCCTGCTTTCCTCGTACCAATAAAGCTTGTCCATAACTTGGGATTATAGCACAAAAATTACTAAAAGAACACTGTAAAATGGATCTCCTGCACTTTGCCATTAGCTTCAGTCACTTCTTGTTCCGCCAATTCACGAGTAAGGAGAGGGAGGCGCAGCCAGCGACCAGAGCGCGCGGGTGGCACAAGAGGCAACGGAGAGCGGGCGGAGACTGACAGTGGTGAGCGGCGACGGCGACCTTGAGCTGTCGGCACTAGCGGCGAGTGGAGTGGCTGCCAGCCAGCCCGTGGAGAGAAAGCTGGCCGTGCATTCCCGCGATTCTTTGTCTCATTTTATTGTGGTCCATCAGGATCCACGGACGCTTTCCCCGCCCTGATTTTGGACGAACGGAATCAGCCCTGCCGGACCGGTGAATCTGCATCTGCATCTGGACGCGCCGGCGCCTGCGTGGACAGCGGGATCGCGCGCCATGCGTTGGTTGGACAGCAAGCGCGAAGCCGAAGCCGATCCGATGGGCGCTGTCAGGGGCTTTTGGGACCATGGAAACTGGGCGGGGGCGACGTGGGCGCCAGCCGCGCGAAGCCAGAGCCGGGGACGGCACTTTACTTGCCTGCGGTGCTAACGTAGCCGCGCCCTGCGCCACCAGTCATCCTCTCTCCACCGGCCGTCTCCACCTCTTGACCCAGGGCCAGGGAGGATTTCACCCGCCGAGGCTGAGCCGAGTCACCGGTCAGCCCCTCGCTTCCTTCCTGCTCTCGCCTCCTCGGCTCTCCCCCCGCTGCCCCGCGCCACCGCCTCCGCCGGCAGCCGGGACCGTGGAGCAACGGCATGTCTCTTGATCTCTTTTCGTCCAGGTTCTTGTTTTCTTCTGGCGCTGCGAAAAAGCTCCCCAGCAGGAGAAGGGTCACGTTCGTCGCTGCTGCTCCTTCGTCTCCGTCCACACCATCGCCGCCACGGTCGCAGGATGCCTCCTCTTCTTCCAGGCAAAGGAGTGTACGTGCCACGCCGTTGAGTCCCAGCAAAGGTGCGTCTCGACCTGCCGGTAGCAATGGCAGGACTAGGAGGAGGAGGCAGAGGAGGACGGCCGAGGGAGGACAAGAACAAGGCGGCTGCGTGCCGTCGGTGGAGGAGGCGTCCATAAGGGTGGGGACGCTGTATGAGAACGGCGATCCACTAGGGCGGAAGGAGCTTGGCCGGTGTGTCGTGGAGTGGCTAAGGCAGGGGATGCAGTCCATGGCATCCAAATTCGCTTCCGCCGAGCTTCAGGGTGACATGGCGGACCTCACCACAGCGGCATTGACTCTGAATTGGGGATCGGCAGAAGGCCAGCTTGGGTTTGTGATCCAGGCACAGCCTTATCTCTCATCCATCCCCATGCCCAAGGGTCTGGAGTCACTCTGCTTCAAGGCCTGTACGCACTACCCCACCCTTTTCGACCATTTCCAGCGTGAGCTCCGTGGTGTTCTGCTGAGTTATCAGAACCAGGGGCTCATCTACGACTGGCGCTCCACACAGACATGGAAGATGTTGAAGGAAATGGCCAATTCTACTCATCACCGGGCAGCTGTGCGCAGGACGACACCACGAACTAAAGCAGTTCATAGTAGCATCGGCATAAGCCTGAAGAAGGTAAGGCTGATGCAGGATAGGATTGAAGACTTTGTGAGGCATATGTCAGAGCTACTGCGCATCGAGCGAGATGCGGAGCTGGAGTTTACACAGGAGGAGCTGAATGCCACCACTATGCTCGACAACAATTCCAAGCCATCCAAGCCAGTTGAGTACTTGGTGACCCATGGGCAGGCTCAGCAGGAGCAGTGTGACACCATTTGCAACTTGAGTGTCATCAGCAGCTCAACTGGTGAGAGAGCTAAACTTGGCTACTTCCTTTTCTTCGTATGTTAAAATTTTATCTTCAGTTACTTTGGAAAATTGAGTAAGACACTGTTTTCTGTTATCCCTGCGTGTAGGTTTGGGAGGCCTACATTTGGTTCTATTCAGAATTGAAGGTGAACACAAGCTGCCTCCAACCACACTGTCACCTGGGGACATGGTTTGTGTGAGAACATGTAATAGCCGTGGTGAGGGAGCCACTTCTTGCATGCAAGGTTTTCTTTATAATCTCGGGGAGGACGGTTGCAGCATAACTGTGGCTCTGGAATCTCGCCATGGTGACCCAACCTTCTCCAGGTTATTTGGGAAAAGTGTGCGCATTGACCGGATACAGGGATTGGCAGATGCACTTACTTATGAGGTATTCAAATTATGCACATGAACATTGAATGGTTGGCTTCTTCCAGCATATTACTATTAAGCTTCCTGAAACTTCCTTGCCAGGAGCAACTATAGGCTGGCTCTTACATATTTATTTAAGCATAATCCTTTCGTTTTATGATCTGCAATCATGTTCTGTTTCTGTCATATATAGTATATTGGAGTGGCATGAAATGGGGAAAACCAGAACAAAGGAATTTTTAGCCTTAAGAAAGAACAGTGAAATTGGGGTTCCCTTTTCTTTTATGATTGTATCATTCTTGGCTTAACAACATGAGTGATAAGTTCATCTAATTCACCCAAGTATTTTTATTTGGCAGCGGAATCTTGAAGCATTGATGCTACTTCAAAGGAATGGTTTGCTGAAAAATAATGCTTCCATTGATGTGGTAGCTACTCTGTTCGGTGACAGCAAAGATGTCATGAAGATGGAGCAGAATTGCCTGATTGATTGGGGTGAATCAATTTTACCTGATCCAAGGCTATCAGAGAGGTGTGCATTTGATGACTCCCAGCTAAGGGCTCTCTCATTAGGCCTGAACAAGAAGAGGCCTGTTCTAGTCATCCAGGGGCCTCCTGGCACGGGCAAGACAGTTTTGCTCACGGAACTCATTGTACGTGCTGTCCAGCAGGGTGAAAGTGTCCTTGTGACAGCTCCAAGCAATGCGGCAGTCGATAACATGGTTGAAAGGTTGTCAAGAACTGGCTTAAACATTGTGCGAGTTGGAAACCCTGCTCGGATATCACCATCGGTTACTTCGAAGTCCTTGGCAGAGATTGTAAATGGAAGGCTTGGTCAGTTTAGGAAGGAGCTTGAGAGAAAGAGAACTGACTTAAGAAAGGACTTGAGGGACTGCATAGAGGACGATTCTTTAGCTGCAGGCATTCGTCAACTTCTGAAGCAACTTGGGAGGGATCTGGAAATGAAAGAAAAAGAAACGATCATGGAAGTGCTATCTGATGCACAGGTTGTGCTTTCTACTAACACAGGGGCAGCCGATCCACTTATCAGGAAAACTGGTTGTTTTGACTTGGTAATTATAGATGAAGCAGGTCAAGGAATTGAGCCCTGTTGCTGGATTCCCATACTGCAGGGAAAACGTTGTATTCTTGCGGGTGATCATTGCCAACTTGCACCTGCCATATTGTCAAGGAAGGCCCTGGAAGGTGGGCTTGGTAAATCTATGATGGAAAGGGCTTCATTGTTGCATGATGGATTACTTACTACAAGACTGACAGTCCAGCATAGAATGCATGATTCAATAGCCAGTTGGGCATCTAAAGAGATGTATCAGGGGTTACTCCAGTCTTCTCATTCTGTTGCTTCGCATCTTCTTGCCGACTCTCCAGTTGTAAAGGTATACATACTTTCTGTTTCAGGTGTCAGATCAATTGCATGGTATGTCTATGTTTTTTGGTCAGTGTTCGGGACTGAACTTGACTATCACGTGCAAAATCTTTTACCAAAAAGAGAAGTCATGGACTTCACTCAGGATTGGGTCTAATTGCAAAGTTCAGATCAGACATCACTGAATAAATTTACCCCATGTTCGGTGAATCTGAATCATGTACTGTTTGGTCTTTAACCCTTCCCTAGCTCATTGGTTCACTACCTTTTTAAGAGTGCAACTTTGGTCAACACTGTAGTTGTAGATCTTTAGATTATAGCAAGTCTCGGAAAGTAGAACTTAAATTACTTTGACAGATGATTATACTACTAGAAGCATATACACTACTTGGTATATTTCACCACAGTTTCCTTAAGCAGTTTCTAAACGTGTTTATTTCAACTGAAGCACATTTTAGATGCATCATTAGCATTATAATGTTCTTGTCTTAAGGTATCATGTGATTGTGTGTTTACTGGGCTAGTATGCCCCACTCCCTTCTTTTTTGTTATGCTTAGTGGTTACACATTTAGAAACGTTGATCAGACCTATTAAATTGTTTCTTTATCAATTTTATTATGGCATTCAAGCTGTGGTTGCCGAAGATAATTTAGGACACAATTTATTCCGAGTTATTGGGGAGAAAGACCTACATACACATTTACTTTACCAGCCATCGCGGTTCTACTCAACTTGGAGGATAAGAACATCATATTCTTTCTTTTAGAAGCGAATATGATATTAAATTTCATCCTGCGTTTCTAAGGAAATTTGACCATACCCTTCCAGCCCCCTTATTGAAATGGTCACGTCCACTCAGTCACCAAATATTACAGATGGGAACCGTCAGCACCCACTTTTCATTTCTTTTATATACGACCCTCAGGCCTGAGCCCGGGTTTCACTATCATCGGATAAAGGAACTTATATCCAATAGTAACAACAATACAACAACTGACTGACACAACTTTTGCTGCCTACTGCATAAAACTGCAAAGAGTTTCTTTAAAAACAATACAAATAGTTCAACAAAATGTTGTGGACATGGATACATAGTATGAAGGCAAGAGTAGCAGCATGGGAGGAGTCATTTAGAGAGAGGTGTCCTAAGAGTCCTTTAGGGAAGTATAGGATTAGGAAAAAGTCCAGTTGTATAAGGAAAGATCTAGGTCAAGGTCCTGAGCATCCGTTATATGAGGATGACATGTATCCACGTTTGAGGCAAGGAAGAACAATCAATCTAATCTCTCCCAGTGATTCTCTCGTCTAACCTATGTCTACTCAATCCCTCGCAGCCATGCGTCTGGCTATCTTCAACATGGTAGTTATCCCCTTCTGAATCAAGGTTCACAGCACGAAAGCACTCACTTTTCATGATGGATGGCCAATCATATATCTTATATGTAAGCCACGATCAATCTTTCATCATATGCATGGGTACAAATACAAACAAGCTGGGATACTCTCCAGCTCAATGTAGTATAATCACAAAAGATTAACAATCCAACAAAATAAGGTGGGATGAATTTTTATACATCACATTTAGATGGTGGTGGTAACTGTTCATTTGAGTGTTACATGTGGAACATGTAGTAGGTCTGGAACTCCTTCTGGAACCAACCCAGAATGTCTTGCATCTTTTTGTTGTGTCTACTCATTTGAAATTTGTGCATTCGATGTTTAGGATTTTTTTTGCCATGAATGCATCTATATGCACTCCTGTATTGTTGCTGTGTAAGTTGGACTCAAGTTGTACCTTATGATTTCAGGATACTTGGATAACACGGTGCCCACTGCTTTTACTTGATACCCGAGTGCCATATGGAATTCTAAACGTTGATTGTGTGGAGCATTTAGACCCTGCTGGCACGGGATCATTTTATAATGATGGAGAAGCAGACATAGTTACACAGCACGTTCTTAATCTTGTGCATTGTGGTATATACTTATCTTTTACTTCCTTAATGGAACACCGCATCAGTATTGTATAATCTTTGTTGCAGAATCCTTTGATCCTTAGTATTGTTTGCTTTAACATATCAGGATAATTATTCAGCATTTTTCATTCACTGGTCAAACATGGCCCTAACTTTTTACGCTCAGATTTTTGAACTTACGAACATATTACAATCATGATTGCAGGAGTGTCTCCAAGTGAGATAGCCATCCAGTCACCCTACATTGCTCAAGTTCAGTTATTAAGAGAGAAGTTAGAAGAATATCCAGGTCTTTCTGGGGTTGAGGTTTCAACAGTAGATAGCTTTCAAGGGAGGGAGGCAGATGCGGTGGTCCTATCAATGGTAAGCACTGCACGGTACCATACATCTTTCTGATGAATATGTCACCCAAATACAACACTGAATGAAGCAATTGACATTTATAAGGGCAGTCGCCGATCGGGCTACAATCATTTCATACTCCATGAATTTTAACCTACTTCTAGTGATGTTTATCCTTCTGCTGGCTTATAGGTTCGGTCAAACTCACTGGGAGCTGTAGGGTTCATGGGCGACAGCAGGCTGATGAATGTGGCTATCACAAGGGCACGCCGGCATGTCACTGTGGTATGTGACACCTCGACCATTTGTCACAGCACCTTCCTTGCCCGGCTCCTCCGTCATATCAGGCGGTATGGACAAGTAAAACATGTTGCACCTGGTTCCCTAGATGGGGTCTCCGGACTCGGCTTCAGCCAACCCACTCTCCCGTCTATCAGCTAGCGCTCCCAGCAGTTCACTGTCTTGATGGCATCATTCATTCATATGCTCATATGAGCATGTATATATGCGAAGAGCTAAAGGATGTATATACAGTCGTGCGAAAAAACCGAAGGCTGAGAAACTATAATGCCCGTCTCAGACGTGCCTGTCTGGTATCAATCTGTGAAGAAGACGAAGAACTCGAGAAGATATGAAGAGAAATTGGTGGATAGACATGGAAGAGCTTCGCCAGGTGTGTGGTTATCTTGAGATGACCACACACCTGTGCCATGTGGTTCGCCAGGTGTGTGGTTGATATGAAGCATGGCCATTCGTTGGACCTAACTGAAGGCTTAGCTGATCATGCATCCCTGAATTGGTGCACGTGATTCATTCAGCAGAAGGAAGACTACCTCAGTTCCTGTAAATTCTAACTAATATTGTTGACATGGATACCCCAACACAGACGTGTAGTAAATTGACAATTCACAGTTGAGTTGGAAAAAAATGCATTTCATCTCGAAGTTAAATGACACAATATCAAGTTACAGGTGCGTTTCTCTTAATCCCTGGAAAGAAAAAGAAAAAAACAGGTGCATCTCTTTCTTTCCCTTATCATGGTTGTTGGAGGGTGTTGTAACATCCGCATCATGTAATATTATGGATGGCGTATAGTCATGTCCTACTCCTTTTCGTAGCAAAAATAATTACTAGATAACCCCAACATGCACAAATAGACTACTCTTGTACTAGTGTTCCGTATGCAACTGCAACCTACCTATGTTTCACTGTTTTCGCTATCTAATTATTGAAATTGACACCATTGATGCTTAACACGTGTCTACTATGCCACAAAACGTTTTTCACACTGCTATGCCACAAAAACTTAAATCTAAAACCAAACAACATGAAACGTGGTGTGTGTCCTTCATAAAAAAACTTGGGCATATATTGCCTGGCCTGTACATCATAGATGCACACATGCCATATTTATTACAACCTCTGTACACTAATATATGATGTTTTTGAGGTTCAATTTGAACGGCAAAAACGTTTTACATTAGTTTACAAAGGGAGCATATCAAAACAATCCAAGGATTGCTAAGCAAAGAGTGACACACTACACGTTAAAAGAGTTGGACCGCAAATAGTCTATTACGTGCTCGCTACCCTAGTTGGGACATAAACTTGTGCGCGTTCCAATCTCCCGATGCCAAACTCCATTGCTCCCCATGTTGTAACCATGGCCACAACAAATTGATGCATGAGAATAATACCTGCGTAAGAGAATGGACATTATTTCCTATAAAAAACAACATCATTTCTACATAGCCAAATAGACATGTGAAAGGGGGAGGCTGGATAGACATTTTTTAAAACAAAGTTCATTTTTTTCAACAAGTTTAATGTAGGCTTGCCTATAAAACACTAGCGTGTAAATTGAACTAGTGGAAGTCTTAACACATGATGTAATTCCTAAAGTTCAGATTGTTGGCACAATACGTCGTTGGAGAAGATCTAGACACCAACTCCTAAGTGTTCTGGCCCCTAGGCCAACCTATTTCTCCTTGAGCTAGGACACAAAGTCCATACTCAATCACTAGGGTAGATTTACACACAAAGTAGACGATTTCCGGCCTTACAGACTTCTTGGCTCCTTCATAATTCAAAGACTTCCAAGCGACGCCTATTGGTCTAGGAGGGGTACACCATCCAAGAGTAACACATTGAACAGCTGACTTGGAACGAACAGTTGCCAGAGATCGGCTCAAGAGCCCCCTTATATCTCACAAGTTTTCCACTCAAAGGATAGGCACCTGGTAGAGAGAATTTGAGAAGCTAGTTGGGAATACAACGTTCTCGAAAGTATGACAATGAGGCGCAGAGGTACCGGGCTGTCTAGAGACACCTCAAGAACCAGTGTTACTTGGAAGGTACATGGCATGGACTATGTGAGGTACCAAACAATAACTACATGTTGTTCTCCCCAATAAAGATACATCACATGGTAGTACCGAACACACTTTAGTTGGAAGTTCCGGGACTAGCAAAGCACCCTCTGTAAATGGACTACATAGAATATGACTGAGTCCCAACTTGGAGGTTCCAGAGATATACATAAAATGCTTTATCTGAGAAACCCAAATATGCTCAGAAGTATCGCGCATACTAAACCAGGAGGTACTATACCTAACAGACAAGCCTTTGAAGTCAACATAGAGTCCAATTGTTCCGGTACCTAAGTTCGGTAGTTTCGTATCCACACTTTGGCGAAATCTCACCACATCTCATATCACACTGAGGTTTAGAAGTATCGGCTGACTGGCCTAGGTATGTACTTCCTCCGTTTTTATTTAGTCCGCGTATTAGCTTTAGTCAAGCTTTGTAAACATTGACAAAGTTTATAAACAAAAATATGAACATATACAACAACAAATCAATACCATTAGATTTATTATTGAGTGTACTTTCACATCATATAGATTTGTTATGGTAAATGTTTATATTGTTTTCTATAAACTTGGTCAAACTTTACGAAGTTTGACTTCAGTCAACTCTAATATGCAGAGTAAATAAAAACAGAGGGAGTATAAAGTACATAAGGATAATTTATGTAGAAATTAAAGGGAATATTTGAAGATTATGGCAATGTGTTCAAACCTTGTAGTTACGTTGCTTATTTCTAGGGGTCATCATTGACACTTTGCAACCACATCAGGGACTAAAGCTGAATTTTTGGCAAGCTTACTAGTCTCTTAATGTTTTGTCTCAAAACCTATTAGGAGACCTAGATGCACTTTTGATATGGAACACAAATAAGTGAACAAAAGACTTCGAAAATCAACACTCATAAATGTGCACCGTGCTACATGGTGGCGTGGTATTAAAGGCAAGGTGCACTGCCCACCAAGCAACACGTACCATTGCACAATCAAAAGCAAGTATTGGTCCGACTCTTGCTCGTGACAGAAGCTACAACGCGTTTCGTTGTACTTGTCAATTTCATTTAGACAAATTGTGAGGTGAGAATGACACCATTGCATAGGTACCACAAGAAAGTCTTGATTTCTAGCTGAAGCTTAAACTACAAGAACATGCAGGGTTAGAAACTGTACATACATGTCATACAATGGCAAATACATTGGTTGGACCGAAATATGTTGGGATAGCACAATGTTGGCCACCACGAGCACAATTTCGTGCCAATTGGTTAAGTGGTATCCAATTAGTGTGAGATGAAAGTCCACACCTGGTATCCAACCTATGACCGAACCAAAGCCTTCCACAAATCCACAAAAAAATTATCACTATAACTAGATATAAGACATTTTTGCAGTTTAAATTTAACTGCAAAAACATCTATTTGAGCTGCAAAAACATCTTATATTTAGTTACAGAGGTAGTATCATGTAAAACCATATTGAATCCCTGCTCATGACTTGAAAAGGCTCAAATTGGAGGAAGGTTTCTTTCACCCTCATCAAACCTTTCCAAATTGGGAATTTATAGGTTAATTTGAGCCAAAGACAATATTTTTGTCTTTGATACTTATTCTTGAGGAGACTACCGCACTCTATCCTTAGTAAGAAGATTGAAAAGGCACTTATTGAGAAACCACTTACTATTTTTAATATGCCCAAGTCCTAAGTGCCTAGACCTTCCTGGTCCTTTGGCGTTCAGAGTAACTCCTACTACACCAACGTATGCTTTATTTGATGTATCACAAGTCGTTTACAAACCACATTCACAAAAATTAAAGTTTGAGTTAGTGCACATTCATAGCAAGAGTTTTTCCAGATGGGTGGTCATAATTTGTATTCAAAAAATTTATACTGAACGCCAAAGGACCAGGACTTCTAATGATTTTTTTCGATCTCTACCGTGCACTCTTGCTATACTCCATCTGTTCACAATTATAAGATGTTCTAACTTTTTTTCCGGTTCAGATGTATATAGACGCATTTTAGTGTGTTTGTCACTCATTTCAGTTTGTATGTAGTCCATAATGAAATATCCAAAACATCTTATATTTGTGAGCAGAGGGAGTATTACCAAGGAGTTGTTTTCACAGAAGTTCCTAACATTATCTTTTCTTCAAAACTGATGGTCCCCATGATTAGCAGGATTTCAATACTATAGGAATAGGAAAAACTCAAGATTGTAATGTCATATCCACTAAAAAACAAAGGACTTATTTTACCTATAGGATTTACCGATTTAGCCTGCCTGAAGTTTGTTCAAGAGGTTTGAGTGGGTATAAATTTTCTTGTGTGAGAAATCGTTTAGAAGTTTTTTATATAGGGAGTAATAATCCTACAAAATCAAACAACCCACATATGATTATTATTTTGGTTAAGATTCTAAAAACTACTCCCTCCGTCCCATAATGTAAGACGCTTTTTGTCATTATGGGACAGATGGAGTACTATGAAAATGTTGTAAGTATGACAAGTGGTTGAGAGTTCAGAAACTTTTGCACATCATAGTGAAGGGCAGGCAGATAACCAAATAAATGCCTGCTAAAAATTGTCAAAACTGGCGGGCCTGAAGTCTGGCGGTTCATGCCATGAAACGAAACCTGCCCCGATATCATAAGTTCATAACGGTGTGGCGTGCGCGTCTCGCACAGTGCAGCACGCAACCAAGCAGCCCGCATGATCGTACAACCTCTCGAGAAGACAACAATGTCGCTCCGGTGCATTATTAGCTAGCTCCCCGGGCCGATAAAATATCGGTGCCCGATCCTGAGCTCCAGAACGGCCTGAAATGTGCACCGGTGAACCCCCACCTCGCCGATCGCTCGCGAACAAAGCACGCGGCATCACGATGTGTACAGCCCCCTTCGTCGCGTCGTCGTTACGTTAGATGAATCAGATATGTAGTACGAGCGCACTAACGCACGCAGATATTGCCGAGCGTCGCCGTCGCCGCCGCTGCCGTCTCACCGGCTTCTGCCTACCCCTTCCTTATCCCCGCCTCTACCTCCGCAGGCCAGATAAAATGGGTTTTGGACTTTGGGTTCCATATTCACGTGCTCCTGCCAAATTACCACAGCCAGTTAATCTCACCCGGATATTATGTGCTCCGATCTGAGTTCCGGTGCGCTTAAAATGGTAGGGTCGTGAGTGATTGAGTGGAAGCAATGGCAACCCACGAGCGACCCGTCCATTTGATCTTCCGCTGGTCCGTGACCGTGAGGGAGACGACGACGCCGATGTTGCCCCCGGGGCCCGGCCATGCCGCCCTCGCCACTCCCTTCAGATGCGATCAAACTGGCTACAGTTGCCTATCGACCTCATAGCCTCATTTCTTTTCTTTTTGTGGCCCTCCTCCGGCTCCGACCAGTTAATTTAAAGCGCTTAAAATGGCCCTCGATCGATCAGTGCCGGTCGACTGCATTATTTCTGGACTGGAGGAATACGCACGCTCTGATCGTTCAAGACATGATACTGGTTTGTTGCATCGGACGAGAACGGTTGCTTCTGGCTTCAGATTTGGTCTCTGTGTCTGTGATGATACTGATTGGTTGTATCAGACATGCACGATCGCTCATGCTGCTGCTAATTATTCGTGTATTCGAAACGAGAGAAAAAAAACATAGTGAGCCTGTGAATCCTCGGAGACTCTTGCCGCATGTTGGTGCTGAACTGCCGATGCGTGCACGCGTTCGTCTGCGAACAAACATCCGGGCAAGAACTTCAGGGCGACCCTGACATGACGCTGGTTGCGTCGCTTCTGCTCTGTTCTCTTGAGTGAAAAGTGAAGTGCTAAGCTGGTATAGATTGCTTGCAAGCTGCATCAACACTACCACCTCCATGGATCATCGCTCAGATGTTGCTGAGATGCATGCAGCCTGGGGCCTGGGCAGCAGATGCGCTTGATATTCCGAGGAAGGTGGAAATGGGAAGGAGGATGGCGACGGGGACGGGGGAGCAGGCAGTACACCATGGATGGACGAGTGAGTGGTAGCAGGGGCCGAGGATTAATGGCTGACATGGACTGTGGGTCCTGCCAGTCCGCATCAAACACTGGAAATTTTGTAAAGCATTTATCCTGTCTCGCCCAATCAATGTTCTGGATAACTGCACTGCTCAATTTCACACAAGTGTGTGGCTGGATGCTCTGCATGGATCCAACCAACCAATAGGTACTAAACCTATAGTACTAACTACTCCCTCCATTCCTAAATATTTGTCTTTCTAAAGATTTCAATAAGTGACTACTCCCTCCGTTCGGAATTACTCGTCGAAAAAATGAATGTATCTAGGTGTATTTTAGTGACAAGTAATTCCGAACGGAGGGAGTACATACGAAGCAAAATGAGTGAACCTACACTCTAAAGTATGTCTATATACATCCGTATGTGGTAGTCCATTTAAAATCTCTAAAAGGCAAATATTTAGAAACGGAGGGAATAGTAGATAGCCACACCATGCATGCAAATTGTACTTTGACGGGATTTCATGCTCATTAGAGCAAGTACAATAAGTTTACGTAATTAAGCAGACTATAAGGAGTTAAAATATTATATTTCTGCTCACATGAAGAGAAGAGAGGAGGAGAGAGAAGAGGAACGGGCTACAGAATAAGAGCCAGCTACAACATGTGCTCCTGGGCACTATGTGAGAGTGGAAGGTGGGTCATGTATTAATAAAGGAGCTGAAAGATCTAGGATGTCGCCTAGAGGGGGGGTGAATAGGCGCTTTAAAATAATTACGGTTTAGGCTTGAACAAATGCGGAATAAATCTAACGGTTAATTTGTCAAGCACAAAACCTAAAACAACTAGGCTCACCTATGTGCACCAACAACTTATGCTAAGCAAGATAAGCAATTATGTGATAGCAAGATATATGACAAAGAACAATATGGCTATCACAAAGTAAAGTGCATAAGTAAAGGGCTCGGGTAAGAGATAACCGAGGCACGCGGAGATGACGATGTATCCCGAAGTTCACACCCTTGCGGATGCTAATCTCCGTTTGGAGCGGTGTGGAGGCACAATGCTCCCCAAGAAGCCACTAGGGCCACCGTAATCTCCTCACGCCCTCGCACAATGCAAGATGCCGTGATTCCACTAAGGGACCCTTGAGGGCGGTCACCGAACCCGTACAAATGGCAACCCTTGGGGGCGGTCACCGAACCCGTACACTTTGGCAACCCTTGGGGCGGTCACCGGAACCCGTCAAGATGCTCGGGGCGATCTCCACAACCTAATTGGAGGCCCCGACACTTGCCCGGAGCTTTACACCACAATGATTAAGCTCCGAATACCACCAACCGTCTAGGGCGCCCAAGCACCCAAGAGGAACAAGCTCAAGGGCACCAAGCACCCAAGAGTAATAAGCTTCTCAAACTTCACTTCCACGTATCACCGTGGAGAACTCAAACCGATGCACCAAATGCAATGGCAAGGGCACACGGAGTGCCCAAGTCCTTCTCTCTCAAATCCCACCGAAGCAACTAATGCTAGGGAGGAAAATGAGAGGAAGAACAAGAAGGAGAACACCAAGAACTCCAAGATCAAGATCCAAGGGGTTCCCCTCACATAGAGGAGAAAGTGATTGGTGGAAATGTGGATCTAGATCTCCTCTTTCTTTTCCCTCAAAAACTAGCAAGAATCCATGGAGGGATTGAGAGTTAGCAAGCTCGAAGAAGGTCAACAATTGGGGAAGAACACGAGCTCAAAAGGATAAGGTTCAATGGGAAAGAAGACCCCCTTTTATAGGTGGGGGAAAATCCAACCGTTATGCTCACAACCCGCACAGAGCGGTACTACCGCTCGTCCTCACGGTACTACCGCTAGGGATCGCGGTACTACTGCTTGCGGTACAAAAAATATACTTCCGTACCTACCTCCGCAGGACTTGGGACGAGTTTTTTGGTCCGGAGCGGTACTACCGCTCTAGGAGCCGCGGTAGTACCGCTCTGGAGCGGTAGTAAAAAATTACATCCGCTCCAATTCGCGGTAGTACCGCTGCAGCCTTTTCAGAACACCAAAACTGCCACAACTTTTGCAAACGGACTCCGAATTCGATGAAACCAAGTTTGTTGGAAAGCTAGCGACAAGGGCTAACACAATCTTGAAAGAAATACCAATAATAAGCAAATGAGAAAAGGCCCAAAAGAAAATGGTGAGAACCCTTCCTCGGAGAAGACCGATAAAACCTCCAACACCGAAAACATCATAGAAGACGCATGCAAACTCCGTTTTCGATGAACTCAAACTTGTCATCAAGATGACCATAAGCTCAAAGACTCACAAAGAGAATCAAACAAGAACCAAGAAACATGATGCAAGGATGCAATGGTTTGAGCTCTCTATGAATGATACGATCAAGCAACTCATCGAGAGGCCCCCTTGATAGTACGGCAATCGATCCTATAACCCGGTCTCCCACAACTACCATGAGACCGGTAAAATAGAAAACCGATCAAGGGCAAACCTTTGCCTTGCACATGGTCCACTTGAGCTAGATGATGACGATCTTCACTCCCTCAAGTTGGACCACCTTTCTTGATTGCGTTGGCTCGATGAAGACTAGATGATTGCTCCCCCATAGTCCACTATGGGTGAGCCACTCTTTGCCTCATCTTCACAAGTCCATTGACACCACAATGGATGGCAAGATTCAAGCACTTGATCTCTTCGTGATGCTCCACTTGAACTTGCACACAGCAATCTTGATGACGATCACCACTTGATGTCATCCTTTCCATGGGTTGTATGATATCTTCCTCTTGATGCAAGCCCATGGATACGTACCTAACCCCACATAGAACTCTCACATAGACCATGGGTTAGTACACAAAGTGCAATGGACAATGCTTACCATACCATGGGATCACTTGATCCCTCTCGGTACATCTTCTACGCTTTGTGAGTTAATCAACTTGATTCACTATTGACTTAGTCTTGATCAACCTTGAATCTTTGAAACTCTCTTCATTTGGATGATGTATTGAAGGTAAACATGAATGATCACACAACCTTCTTCAAGACATGCTTGCAATAAGCTCAACACTCGCATGACCAATCTTTGGATAATTCCTTAATAGCACCTTGGTCAACTCATAAACTCCTTGAAACCAACACATGGACTTCAAGAAAAGCCTATGGACAAATCCTTCAAATATAACTCAAGACAACCATTAGTCCATAGAGATTGTCATCAATCACCAAAACCAAACATGGGGGCACCGCATGTTCTTTCAATCTCCCCCATTTTGGTAATTGATGACAATCACTTTCAAGAGAGTTTATACAAGGAATTATGCATCACCATGCAATGCAACAACCAATGATGCATGAGAATGAGATGCAAATGCTTAGGAACCAAAACCAAAGCAAGGAGAAAACTCAGAAGACTTCTCCACAAAACTCTCTGGAACTCCTCCCCCATTGGCATCGATTGCGAAAATGGGTGAAAAGCTAAGAAGGCCAAAATAAAAGGTGTTCCTCCATAAATTGTGTATTTCTCAACAAGAGAGAGGAATGCAATACACATATCCAACTGCCAATACTTGGAGGAAGACAAACTATATTGAGGCCCAAAGATTGCAACAAAAAGATATGACACAAAGACATAACAAAGAGAGACACACGCAATCAGAAGATAACAATTGAAGCAAGCAATCAACGGATATCAATTGAACCAACTAGACCAATGATCCTACATGACACAAGAATAAAGAAATTATGATAAGCGCAAAGGAGTGTTCTAAAGAAACTAGAGAAGCTCCCCATGATTTGTGCACACATAAGAATTTTTGTATTTGAATACAAAGTGCACAAAATAGGATCATAGCTCCCCCAAAATCAATAGAAACTCACATCCAGTGCAAGTGAGCATATGGGAAACAAAGCCTAGGACTTGCAACAAGCACATGGTTGAGCAACATGTAACAGAGGCGACTTAAGAATGGGCTCAACCAAAAAGATGTGTGTGAGTCAAGGCAATGCATTAGAGAAGACTAATGTACGGATGAGCATTACGCATCAATATAGTCTTGAAAGAATAAGATACACGGTGCAAGGCATGTAATTCCCACACACAACTAGCAACCGGGTTCACAAGCTCACAATAAGCATAAGAGAACCTATGCTTGTGACAATCCGTGGTGAAGATAGACGAAGAGAGGCTAATCAAGACGAGGGATACCAAATAAGATGGCAAAAGCCTCGTAAAGATAAGCAAGAGGAAAATAATATTCACCACACAAGAGTGCAACAAGATGCAACGATAGAGGACACGCACTCAAGGCAAAAACTTTCACGGAGCCACCAAAGAAATAACATAAGAAAGACAGGGTGGACGTGAAAGAAAGGATATCAACTAGAGATGTAATTTCTCTCAAGTGTATAAGGTTCTATGTAGACGAAATCTTGATGATATATATATCTACAAAGAAGGATGTACACCCTAAATAGTTACAACACGAAGGAACAAGATATCCACAAGGAAGTCATAAATATACCAATAAGATATTTGCTTGGAAGCATAGCACTTGGCTAGATATGGTCTTATTGTATATAAATGAAGTCCAATCACACAACCATCAAAGACATCACAACTAGCAACAAGAGATCGTCGTTGGGATGCTTTGAGAAAGGAAACAAGTATCACAAGATATGAAATGAATATCATGCCAAGATGCAACCTACACAAGGTTGAATGCAAGAAGGAAAAGCATGAATAGATACTTGTTACCGAGATATTATTGGAAGGAAGTAGTAGATACCAATTGAAGGTAGATAGTAGTTCATTGATCATCCTAGCTTGACTCCAATATGCACATGGTGACAACACCTTCCTTGAGAGTGAGCCGAGCATCCAATGCATCTCCAAAAGTTCCTAGAAGAACAACACAAACTAAATGGTACCCAAACTCATCGGGACCAAATAGTTAGAAACACCAATACATAGGACAAACTCCACATAAATATGTGCATATAGATATGAAAATGAATTTCATGCACATCTCATCCAAATTGAGACTAGGTGGAGTTTCCGCTATATATTGAGTCAAAGAAAGAAAGCATGCCAAATGAAATACATGAAGTAAACATGCATGCTCAAGACTTTCAAAACCCGAAACCAAAAGACAAAGAAATGCCAAGTGAAAAGGATACCAAATGGAAAAATCATCACTTGGAAGATATCATTAAAGATACATCAAGGAATGAGATATCCATTGATACACACTAAACTAAAGATGTCAAACTCCCAAAGAGAGGATGGTTCCAAACAAACCAAGCTCTCGACAAAGTTTCATGATGGCACAAAGTACCAAAAAGAAATGGCTTGCCTTCCACCAAAACACACTTGATAAGGATCACAAGAAGAGTGTTCTAAAGAAAATAGAATAGCTCCCCCACGAGTTGTGCATTATATAGGATTTGTATTTGAATACAAAATGCACAAGGTGGGATCACCGCTTTCACTATATCTAGAAAACACTAGACAAGAACAAGAAATTAACAAGATCCACAAGTGGTATGGAAGACGCGGGAGTTGACACAAACCTTGGCAAGAGAAAAGGCAAGTAAAACAAAAGCCAATGTAAAGATGATCAACAAATTTTACCACACATAAGACTACCAATTATCAAAGACAAGAAGTATTTGGAAATAATTCCCGGTGGTAGATAACAAGGATATCCGACATCATCTTCACACCAAACACAAGCAAATTGCAACTTGTAGAGCTAACATGCCACCTAGGAACAAGATAATATACAATATCAATTCTAGGTGACAATATCTCAAATGTACACATTTTCTAGGCTTGTAATATGCACTTAGCATATTACTCCCCCATAATGTGATACCAATAAGAACTTAACAAGAGGCAATAAGAGGAACAAACAAGAGATAATTAATGGACTATTTAGAATTTGAATTTCTCATGAGAGATATACCACCAAGCGACTAGATAATCTTGTAATGTCAATACTAGATGGTATTCCTCATGTACACACATTTATAGGATTGTGAGGTGCACAAAGCACATCACTCCCCCAAAATGGGATGTTCCATTAATCTCTCACATGAGCCAACTAGGATACAAACAAGAAGCAAAAAGGCTCAACGCACAACACACATGTACATGATGTGCAAACCAACACACACATACTTGATTGCTCAAGATAAGCAAGTTGGAAGCACAACATATACAAACACATGCAAGGAACAAAACCAAACACATGCAAGGGGGGCAAGTAACTTTCAAAGTAAACAATTTAAGTACAAGTTACCGCAAGGAGGCACATTGGATATAAGATAGAAACTTGATAATCCAATTGACTTGGCTTGAGACAATAAGAATGACGAAGTTCCCTTAATTCTTCGTAATGTAGCCAAGTCTCCAATGCCCTCCAACCAGCACCTATTGATCAAGTTTGAGCTTGGTGGTCCCCAACCGAGTTGGGTCCTAAGAGGTTAGTCACAATAGGCTTGGCTACCAAAATGGTTCTTTTCTTGACACCACTTTGAGTACCAACAAACTTGGCAAACACATTGCCAACCTTATCCTTCCCAAGAGAATAGACATCATCAATAATAATTGGGTTGGATAAGTTACCACTAGTGCATGAAGAAGCGAGGTGACCTTTCTCACGGCATAGGTAGCAACGTCTACTCTTCACTTTCTTCTCACTTGATTTCTCAACTTGAGAAGCATTAACTTGAGTCTTCTTGGGAAGAGGCCTTTCTTCAACTTGAGGTTGAGCA
The DNA here is from genome assembly GCA_963921465.1 of Triticum timopheevii. Taxonomy (NCBI): domain Eukaryota; kingdom Viridiplantae; phylum Streptophyta; class Magnoliopsida; order Poales; family Poaceae; genus Triticum; species Triticum timopheevii. The sequence continues at coordinate 449,270,045 of OY997272.1, read as the reverse complement.
TGTGATTGAACTTGTGCCCTCTTCCCTTGTTGCTTGACACTAATGGCCTTCTTCTTCAATGGGCAAGATCTAACATGATGCCCTTCTACTTTGCACTTGAAGCAAACAATCTTGGCTGAATTCTTGACTTGTTCTTGGCCCTTCTTTTTGTTCATCTTGGACTTCTTCTTCTTATTGGAGTTGAATCCAAGTCCACCTTTGTCATTGGGGGATTTTTGCACACTCAAGATATTGTTGAATGTGGATTTCCCTTGATGACTCTTTTCCAAGTCTTTCTTCAAAGAAGTGACTTGGGCCTTGAGCTCTTTGATTTCCTCTACATGGTTAGTCTCAACACAAGTACTAGAGGAAGTATAAGCTTCATCGTTAGAGCAACAAGGCAAGGAAAGCAATTCATCACAAGATGTACCAACATTGTGAGTAGATGAATTACAAGGACTAGCACATGGCAATATACTATTTTGACTAGAAGTAGTGCTAGTATCCACATGAGGCTCACTAGATGTTACCTTGGCAATCATGGCCTCATGAGCTATATTTAGCACACTATGGGATACTAGAAGATCATCATGAGAGCTTGAGAGCTTTTCATGACTTTCTTCCAATTTCCCATAATTGCTAGATAGCACCTCAAGTTGAGCCTGTAGATCAACATTCTCCTTCAAAATGGATGCTTCACAAGTAATAGAGTTGGTAGCACAAGCATCATCATTTTCAACAATAGGAGAGGACAACTTGGCAAGCTCTTTTAAATAAGAAGCTTCAAGTTGGGCATGAGACTCGGTGAGTTTGATGATCTCACCCTTGATGACCCTTGAGCCATTTTCGAGGTGCTCAAAATTCTCAAGGAGTCTAGCATGAGAAACTTCAAGCTTAGCATTTTTAGTTTTGAAATCATTGGCCACCTCAAGTGCTCTATCATGAGATTCCCTCACTCTAGATAATTCTAGAGCAAAAGTCTCCTCAAGAGATTCGGAGGTGGTTTGTTCATGTTCAAGAGCTTGAGATAGCTCCGCGATCTCATTTGCGTAATCACGCCCATGAGCTTCCATTTTCTCAATGGTGACCTCATGCTCCTCGAGATGAGATTCCAACTCCTCAATATATTTCTTTCCCTCAATGGCAATGGACATAATTTCCATGAAGTTGGAACGAGCAATTTTATTTTTATGAAGAGCTTTAAAAACCATTTCCCCCTTAATTTTTAAGGAGGCAACATTATCATTCTCTTCATCATAATCAACATCATCATCATTCTTGCCATTATCAATATCATCACAAGATATATTGGGATTCAAATTGGGAGATACCTTTAAGGCCTTGGCCATAAGGCAAAATGCAATAGATGATGATGTAGGATCCCTTGAAGCACCATAAAACACCACATCTTGTTCCATGGAGTGTTGAATTTCCTCTACATTGTTAGGACAACAATTCGAGGAAATAGATGCATTTTTATCATGGCAACAAGACATAGCAAGCATATCATCATGAGATTTAGTCAAGCAATTTCTACATGATATGAAAGGACTATCAACACAAGCATGTGAAACATTTGGAGTGCTAGAAGTGTTAAAGTCCAAAGATGAAGCATTGCAATAAGAAAGTGATGAAGGATTATCAACAATAAGCACACTATCATCATTGCAATGAACACCACTACTCACCATGTCATTACCTTGTGGCGAACCACATGTAGGTGAAGTAGAAGAAGTTGAGAACACAACACGGTCGGAGGTGGGGGGAGAACAATCATCCTTACAAAACTTGGACACGCCATATTTATCTTGAAGCTTTGTCCACAACTCCTGAGCATCCCGGAACGGCATGAGTTGAAATATAACTACATTGCTCAAAGCATCGAAAAGCACATTAGAAGCTTGAGCATTGAGATAAGAGTTTTTCTCATCCTCTAAACATAATCTTTGGGGATCCTTTGGAGGAGAAAAACCCATATCTACAATTCGCTCTAAATTTGGGTCCATGACCCTAAAGAGATTAAGCATGCGAATTACCCAAACATCAAAATTTGTGCCATTGAAACCTAGAGTGTCAGAGAATCCTAATCCCCTAGTCGACATCTTTACTCTTTAGGCGGTTAAGCCCAACAAAGAGAGACGAGGCTCTGATACCAATTGAAAGATCTAGGATGTCGCCTAGAGGGGGGGTGAATAGGCGCTTTAAAATAATTACAGTTTAGGCTTGAACAAATGCGGAATAAACCTAACGGTTAATTTGTCAAACACAAAACCTAAAACAACTAGGCTCACCTATGTGCACCAACAACTTATGCTAAGCAAGATAAGCAACTATGTGATAGCAAGATATATGACAAAGAACAATATGGCTATCACAAAGTAAAGTGCATAAGTAAAGGGCTCGGGTAAGAGATAACCGAGGCACGCGGAGACGACGATGTATCCCGAAGTTCACACCCTTGCGGATGCTAATCTCCGTTTGGAGCGGTGTGGAGGCACAATGCTCCCCAAGAAGCCACTAGGGCCACCGTAATCTCCTCACGCCCTCGCACAATGCAAGATGCCGTGATTCCACTAAGGGACCCTTGAGGGCGGTCACCGAACCCGTACAAATGGCAACCCTTGGGGGCGGTCATCGAACCCGTACACTTTGGCAACCCTTGGGGGCGGTCACCGGAACCCGTCAAGATGCTCGGGGCGATCTCCACAACCTAATTGGAGGCCCCGACACTTGCCCGGAGCTTTACACCATAATGATTAAGCTCCGAACACCACCAACCGTCTAGGGCGCCCAAGCACCCAAGAGGAACAAGCTCAAGGGCACCAAGCACCCAAGAGTAATAAGCTTCTCAAACTTCACTTCCACGTATCACCGTGGAGAACTCAAACCGATGCACCAAATGCAATGGCAAGGGCACACGGAGTGCCCAAGTCCTTCTCTCTCAAATCCCACCGAAGCAACTAATGCTAGGGAGGAAAATGAGAGGAAGAACAAGAAGGAGAACACCAAGAACTCCAAGATCAAGATCCAAGGGGTTCCCCTCACATAGAGGAGAAAGTGATTGGTGGAAATGTGGATCTAGATCTCCTCTTTCTTTTCCCTCAAAAACTAGCAAGAATCCATGGAGGGATTGAGAGTTAGCAAGCTCGAAGAAGGTCAACAATTGGGGAAGAACACGAGCTCAAAAGGATAAGGTTCAATGGGAAAGAAGACCCCCTTTTATAGGTGGGGGAAAATCCAACCGTTATGCTCACAACCCGCACAGAGCGGTACTACCGCTCGTCCTCACGGTACTACCGCTAGGGATCGCGGTACTACTGCTTGCGGTACAAAAAATATACTTCCGTACCTACCTCCGCAGGACTTGGGACGAGTTTTTTGGTCCGGAGCGGTACTGCCGCTCTAGGAGCCGCGGTAGTACCGCTCTGGAGCGGTAGTAAAAAATTACATCCGCTCCAATTCGCGGTAGTACCGCTGCAGCCTTTTCAGAACACCAAAACTGCCACAACTTTTGCAAACGGACTCCGAATTCGATGAAACCAAGTTTGTTGGAAAGCTAGCGACAAGGGCTAACACAATCTTGAAAGAAATACCAATAATAAGCAAATTAGAAAAGGCCCAAAAGAAAATGGTGAGAACCCTTCCTCGGAGAAGACCGGTAAAACCTCCAACACCGGAAACATCATAGAAGACGCATGCAAACTCCGTTTTCGATGAACTCAAGCTTGTCATCAAGATGACCATAAGCTCAAAGACTCACAAAGAGAATCAAACAAGAACCAAGAAACATGATGCAAGGATGCAATGGTTTGAGCTCTCTACGAATGATACGATCAAGCAACTCATCGAGAGGCCCCCTTGATAGTACGGCAATTGATCCTATAACCCGGTCTCCCACAACTACCATGAGACCGGTAAAATAGAAAACCTATCAAGGGCAAACCTTTGCCTTGCACATGGTCCACTTGAGCTAGATGATGACGATCTTCACTCCCTCAAGTTGGACCACCTTTCTTGATTGTGTTGGCTCGATGAAGACTAGATGATTGCTCCCCCATAGTCCACTATGGGTGAGCCACTCCTTGCCTCATCTTCACAAGTCCATTGACACCACAATGGATGGCAAGATTCAAGCACTTGATCTCTTCATGATGCTCCACTTGAACTTGCACACGGCAATCTTGATGACGATCATCACTTGATGTCATCCTTTCCATGGGTTGTATGATATATTCCTCTTGATGCAAGCCCATGGATACGTACCTAACCCCACATAGAACTCTCACATAGACCATGGGTTAGTACACAAAGTGCAATGGACAATGCTTACCATACCATGGGATCACTTGATCCCTCTCGGTACATCTTCTACGCTTTGTGAGTTAATCAACTTGATTCACTATTGACTTAGTCTTGATCAACCTTGAATCTTTGAAACTCTCTTCATTTGGATGATGTATTGAAGGTAAACATGAATGATCACACAACCTTCTTCTTCAAGACATGCTTGCAATAAGCTCAACACTCGCATGACCATTCTTTGGATAATTCCTTAATAGCACCTTGGTCAACTCATAAACTCCTTGAAACCAACACATGGACTTCAAGAAAAGCCTATGGACAAATCCTTCAAATATAACTCAAGACAACCATTAGTCCATAGAGATTGTCATCAATTACCAAAACCAAACATGGGGGCACCGCATGTTCTTTCAGGAGCACACCTTTATATCTAACTATTGTATGTGCTGGCTATAAGATTAGCTATAGATGACATGGCAACATCATATAGCCATCCGCGGGCTGTACTATTAACCATGCTCTTAGAGCAAGTATAATAAGGTATAGTCAGCAGGCTGTAAGGAATAAAATATTATATGTTTGCTGAGTTGGATGTGAGAGAAGAGGAGAGAGAAGGGAAGTGGATTGTAGATTAACAACCGACTACAGCACGTGCTCCAAGAAACAATGTGAGAGTGTAAGATGGGTCATCTATTAATGAAGTAGTACTACTTAGTAAGTAGCTATTGCCTATTAGGTTGGCTATAGATGATGTGGCAATCTCATATAGCCGATTGTTGGCTATACTATTAACCATGCTTTTACTGTGCACGAGCGTATTGTACAACCCACAGCCAAATGGTAAGAAGTAGTGAAAATTTGTGTTGGTCATTTTATCTTACCAAAGCATGTAATTTATAGCTGAACTGGACAGTTGACTAGCACTTCAAACGAAATTGTGTGCGCCCTTTCCAAGCTAGACACTTGAAAACCTTGGCACTTCTTCATACATGATCCAGCCACTAGTCCTAGGATTCTATCTTATCTTCCTAGATCACATCAACAATAAGCAACATATGGAGTTGTCCATTTGGTGAAAGCATAAAATGTTGGGAGTGTAGACCGTTGGGTGGCTAATCACAAAGTCACCATGTCAGTCATCCCAATGACCCTCCAAAGATTTACATTTTGGGCCAAAAGAGGTATGATACTTGTGGCTAGATTCCATCAAAATCCAAAGTTTTGGCGCAATTTGATGAATCTTGAGATATATTCAAACAAATAAAACAAAAAACACAAGAATTCATGTAATTCCGGTGAACCCAATCACCTAATGGTGTCTGAAATATGATGAACCGAATTGTGAACCCGGTTTTAGGGTGTGTTTGGATTGCCACCAAAGTACACCCTACCAAAAAAAGTTCATGGCAGAAACATTGGCCCTTGTTGGATGATCGCTAAATTTTTTTTCTAACAACTCTAGTTCATTTTTCTTGCCATTGTTGACCAACTCACGGGCAAAAAAACCACAACCAAATTTTAGGAAAACTTGGGCACAAACCAAACACCCTATCGTAACTCTTCATCATCGAGCTTTGCTACACGCACGGGCACATGATAACGGGCTTTTGCCGGGAAGCTTAGCTGGGACCTTTTGATTGAAAGAAATCATGATGAGGGGCCCACACCCCCTCTCAGGGGAAGGGTGGAGATTAGTTAAATAGGCCCGTAAAAGTCCGTTGGTTTAGAATTTTCGCTTCATCCTCCCACGTGATCCAACAGCCCACGTAATCTTTGAAGTTTTCACCAAATAAACATTTCCACCAAGTAAGTTTGCCTTTTACCGAGGCTATATATAGCCATAGCATACAAGCAGCAAAAGGCAGTAGCCTGCGAACTGGTGTCAGCGTTTGCTGCTACTCACCTGGGTTCCAAGTTTCAACATAGAAATTGCTACTCATCATCCACTAACAATCCAAAGAGCCATTGATCTGCAGATTGCAGAAAATGGAGGGAGCACTTGTCACCTCCAACTTCAGCATGCCTGATCTCTACCCCGCCAAAGCCAATGCTGCTCATGCTCCGAGATCGAGGAGGCTCTCCTACATCTCCCCCGCTGCCTCTTCCGCTGCTGCTCCGAACCCCAGCTACAGAAGGAGGAAGGGCACGTCGCCCCCGCCTCCGTCGGCTGCCGCCACCGCCACCATCCTCACCTCGCCGCCCAAGCCGGTCGAGCAACAAGAGACGGAAGAGCACCTGGTCGACACGTCGGTGAACAATGCAACTGGTACAAGAGTGGCTACCGCGAGAACGAGCAGGGCATCCGATGCGCCGCGCCAGGCGGCTCGGTCGTCCAGGCCTCGCCGCCGGCCCGTCACTTCGCTACAGGCGGCGTTCTGCAACGCGCTGGAGGAGGCGATCAACACGTTCGTCGACCCGCCGGTGCTGCGTCCGTCGGTGGACCCGCGGCACGTGCTGTCCGCCAACTTCGCGCCCGTGGACGAGCTGCCGCCCACGCCCTGCCCCGTGGTGCGCGGCGTCATCCCGCGCTGCCTCGCCGGCGGCGCCTACATCCGCAACGGGCCCAACCCGCAGCATCTCCCGCGCGGGCCGCACCACCTCTTCGACGGCGACGGCATGCTGCACTCCCTGCTCCTGCCGACGGCGCCCGACTCCGACCCCGTCCTCTGCTCCCGCTACGTGCAGACGTACAAGTACATCGTGGAGCGCAACGCGGGCGAGCCGGTCTTGCCCAACGTCTTCTCCGGCTTCCATGGCCTGGCCGGGATGGCGCGCGGCGCCGTCACGGCGGCCAGGGTGCTGACAGGCCAGATGAACCCGATGGAGGGCGTGGGGCTCGCCAACACCAGCCTCGCCGTCTTCGGCGGCCGCCTCTACGCGCTCGGCGAGTCGGACCTCCCGTACGCCGTGCGCGTCGACCCGGCCACCGGTGAGGTGACCACGCTCGGCAGGTGCGACTTTGGTGGCCGCCTCAGCATGGGCATGACCGCGCACCCCAAGAAGGACCCCATCACCGGCGAGCTCTTCGCGTTCCGCTACGGCCCCATGCCGCCGTTCGTCACCTATTTCCGGTTCGACCCTGCAGGGAACAAGGGCGCCGACGTGCCCATCTTCTCCGTGAAGCAACCGTCTTTCCTGCACGACTTCGCCGTGACGGAGCATTATGCGATATTCCCGGAGATACAAATCGTGATGAACCCCATGGGCATGGTGGTGGGCGGCGGCTCGCCCGTCGGGGCGGACCCCGGCATGGTGCCTCGCCTCGGCGTGATCCCCAAGTACGCCGCGGACGAGTCGGAGATGCGGTGGTTCGAGGTGCCGGGGTTCAACATGATGCACTCGGTGAACGCGTGGGAGGAGGCCGGCGGCGAGGAGATCGTGATGGTGGCACCCAACATCCTGTCCATCGAGCACACGCTGGAGCGCATGGAGCTGATCCACGCCTCCGTGGAGCTGGTGCGCATCAACCTCCGCACCGGCAACGTCACACGCACGCCGCTCGCGGCGGCGAACCTCGACTTCGGCGTGATCAACCCGAGCTGCCTCGGCCGCCGCAACCGCTACGGCTACTTCGGCGTTGGCGACCCCATGCCCAAGATCGGCGGGGTGGCCAAGCTCGACTTCGACCGCGCCGGCCACGGCGACTGCACCGTGGCGCGCCGGGACTTCGGACCGGGGTGCTTCGCCGGGGAGCCGTTTTTCGTCCCTGATGACGTCGAGGGGAACGGCGACGAGGACGACGGCTACGTGGTGTGCTACGTGCACGACGAGGGCACCGGCGACAACCGGTTCGTGGTGATGGACGCGCAGTCGCCCGACCTGGACATCGTCGCCGAGGTGCAGCTTCCCTCCCGCGTCCCCTACGGCTTCCACGGCCTGTTCGTCACTCAGGCCGAGCTCCGGTCACAGCACCAATGATCATCAGATTCAGACACGCCAACACGTCCGATGTTTCCGCGCCATAGATTGCGCACCACAATGTATAATACTCCCTTCGTCCCAAAATAAGTGTCTCAACTTTGTACTAGCTCTAGTACAAATTTGTAACTGAAGACACTTATTTTGAGACGGAGGGAGTAGTAGACCAATAGTGTGGTGCATGGGTAGGTCATGTATAGGATCCCATGACATACACATAGGAGAAATAGGTCATCTCATGTGTAGCATTTACATGTTTACAAGAAAGAATTGTTGGTGAAAAACATACCTGCAGTACAAAAAACGGCCTGGAAAATACTTGCAACACACGTCCAGCCTGCAGAATTGCTAACTCATCGAGTAGTAGTACGAAACAAGGCATGAACTACAAGAACTTCACAGATGTAAGAGAGTTTTATTTCTCTCAAAGTTTTACACACATGACCTCACTGGCTACAGAGTTCATACATATGTATGTATGTAGTGATTTCACGGGATATACATACTATTGTATTTCACGAAGTCGGTGGTGCTACCTTGCATTTGGTAATAGAATCATCAACTCAGCATCCTCAGTGTTGTTAGTCTGAAAAAACAGAATGAGCATGGCTTCTCTTTTGCCTAAATTAACCTAACTGCTCCTATGAAAGGTCTGAGAGTATGATTTTCTGCAGCGGACACAGATGCCAACATCATTACCAATCGTCAGTACAATCTTCTCTGCAGCACTTCTCTTCCCAACATCTAATGCGTTATGTATTTTTACTCATCAGAGGAGATAGTGAGATACCTAGCATAAGTTGCATAAAACACCAGCTTTTTAAGATTCATGTGGCACATTCCACAGCCTGGAAAGGGATATAAAGGGCCTGGGGCTCAAGTTACCGCCCTTTATGACTTGAGAAGCACCGTCACATGGCTCCGATGCGCATTTTACATAAGGTACTCCAGTGGCAGTCAACTTTTCTCGACGTCGTGCCCAGGTGACAATGTATAAACCAGAGATGATTAGAAACCCTCCAATAATACTGCAAGCAAACAGAGCAGATTACTTCAGATCAAAAGAGATGCTAAACATTTATTGCTACAAAAAGAATTACTTTATTACTATATGTTAGAAACTTAGACTATTGATCTTTCAGATTATCAGATGGTCAAATAGAACAAGACATCAATGTGCATATCCTACATTACTACATATACACATTAGTAAGTAGAAGAGGCCTGGAAAAGTATTTTTCACTTCAAAGAAAGGATAAAATGGAAAAGGTTAACTGTAAAGAGTAGAACATATGATAAACATACTCTTACCTTCCGAAATAAATTGGACTGCCCAGAAAGAGCACTGACAAGAGAGCAGAGAGCACTGGCTGGAGAGGCATATATAGTGCCACCATAGCTGGGCCCAGAATTTTGTTGGACCATGTCAATAAACCAGTATTAAGAGCAGATGAAACAACTCCCTGAAATAGGGGGGAAATAGGAGAATTTCAGTATAGAATATTTATGGTGGCATGCGTCAACTACTTCTATAGCCTACACAAACTAGCGTATTTTGCAAGTTTGCAACAATTATCACCACCACAGTACTACATACATGTAGAAATTCAATTCATGGTCCCATGCATGGGAAAGATAAATCTAACACAAAGCTTACAGCATATACAACAGCCGCAAACTCAGATGCAGTCAAAGTCCAATCTTCTTTACTGGTTGTTGAAAAAACTCCGGAAATAAGCATTAAAAGAGCTCCAAAAAAGTATGAGTAAGCTGTCAATGACAAACTGCAAGGGTACTTCACCAAAATTGGAGCCTGAAATAACAACACATGAACATAATAAGTATAAAATAACAAGAAAACTTTCTGCAATACAAATCAGAGCACATAGATCTTGTAGCATAAGTTTCAACCTTGAATAGCAAGATACTAGGGTTAAAAGGGTGATCTTGTTAAAAGGGTGATCTAATACATAAACATATTTTCAACAATGTTAAAAGGGTGATCTTGTTAGAAACTAGGGTTCTACCGGGTCTAGGCCGGAGGTGGTAGGAGAAGGAGGGAGCTGGTCGTGGACGAACTCACGGCCGCTGGCGGCTGGGCGCCGTCGAGCGCGAGGAGGCGGCGGCTGAGAGGGAGATGGTGCAGGGAAGGAGGCGGCTAGGGTTAGGTCTCCCAGCTCCCTAAGGAAGTCGAGCAAATATGATTGCTTCTTTGCTTATTTCCAAAACGGATCCTTACACGAGTTTATATAATCCTCCTAATAAGATAATTGCGCTAAGCCCCTAATAACGATAAGACAAACTGGGCCATAACTAACTGGCTAAGCCCCTAATATGCCGGTCATAACAGATCTCCTTCTATTAGTATAGTGATATTGGTTCTTAAAATGGAGTATCATTTGCTCGGCCCATGACAAATCTTCTTGTGACAATTCACCAAATAACATACCATGTTCAATATTAAGCAATGGCCAGTTGGCCACACAGCATAAATATGGGCCTTTTCTAGGAAGAGCAAACCCGGCCTAAGTTTTAATATCCTTCTCACTTTAAGAATGTCAAGAAGGCAGAGAAACCATTAGGAATTGGGACTGAAATATTCATCAAAATAGAGTGTTCTACATAGAGTTGATGTGATCTGAAGTTGCCCTACAAGATTTACTGATCTAACTTACAGAGGCTTTCAGCCTTTCAGAACTTGTGCCATGCATATGCCTGATAGAAAACTAAAGCTCGAGGTGTTCCGAGTTGACAAACATCAAAATGCAAACGGAATAGAGCGCGGCAACAGCCTGAAAATCATTAATACCTGCAAAGCAAGATAAGTTGCCATACAGAGGCAGTTCCCTATTAAACATAGCACTCCGATATGCCACTTTTCCAGCCCATATGCAATGAACCAAGATGATCCTGGCTCAGGTTGCAACATCTCAGTGATGACGACATTACGATGAACATCAAGATCTAGCTCGCTGCTACCAAACACAGCTGCCCCCCTGTACAACACCATGAGAACAGCACCAAGCACACAGACGATTGTGCCACCAACCTTGGCACGGCCCTCGTGTGTGACCAAGCTCGCCGTTTCAGTCCTGAAAATTATAAAATGCTTAAACCAGCAAACAAAGAGAGATGCGAGTCTCTGAACATTTTTCAAGATTGAGTGAGACTGACCCCATGATGAGGGCCAAGATGAAAGTGAAGACGGGAATTGATGGCTGGATGGCGGCGGCGTATGTCGGATTGGTGTAGCCGAGGCCGAACAAGAACAGCAGCTGGTTGCCAAAGATGCTACAGGACAAACAACCAGACACATCAGAGCACGAAATTTGCAAGTACATAAGCAGCATTGCTTCAAGCGGTCAGCGTGTCTGACACCGAGCGATCGGGTGGCCAGGCTTACCCCGTGAGCCCAAGGAAGAAGAAGGAGGTAAGGAGGCGACGCGTGACGGGCGGCGGACGAGCCTGCGCGGGCGAGCCGCGGTGGCGGAAGAAGGCGATGGGAGCAAGCACGCAGAGCGCGAGGAGGTCGCGGTAGACGCAGAAGACGACGCGGTTGACGCCGACGTTGAGCGCCTGCTTCGCGATGACGTGGTACCCCGCGTTGATGAACTGCGACCCCACCATCGCCGCGTGCGCCCGCCTCGCTTCCCCATCCCGCGCCGCCGCCGCCATCGCCGCCGATCCGATCCCACGGTCGTCGTCCCACGGTCTGAGTAGCGACTACTCCTCTTTGAACTTTCCCCACTGTTTTTTTTTTTTTTAGGATTTTTCCCCACTGGTTGTTTTTTTGAGGGGGTTTTCCCCACTGGTTAGCCATTGGACACTCGCAGTCCATGTGCTGGGCTCTTCCTAATTTGGAAATAGTTCTAACGGGCCGTTTTGTTCGTATAACCGAGTGGATCGGCCCACTTCGCGTTTTTTATTCATCCATTTTCTTTATTTTTAGAAAAATAATACGAATAAAAAAATTATCAAATATGCAAGCATTTTTAATACGTAAAACCCTTTTAAAATTACATGAAATATTTTTAAAAGCCATGAAATTTTTCTAAATCTATATGGTTTTCAAAAATATGTGAACACTTTGATTGACTACATGGACATTTTTAAAAGTACTTGACCACCTTTTTTTAGTTGCATGGAGATGTTAAATAAATGCGTAAACAGTCTTAAAATTGTATGAAGAGTTTTCAACACTTTTTTAGTTGTACATTTTTTTGTTCTTAAAATGACTTAACACTATTCCAAAATTGCATAACTTTTAAAAAAAATACATGAACAAGTTTTAGTTTAATTTCTTGAACATTTATTTAAAATTATGGGACATTTGGTTAAAATCATGGAGCTTGATGATAGCCTCTTCGTGCTCCAATGTTTTCTTTAGGAGATTATAACAACATCATGCTTTAGGGGCATTGGATTTTCTGGGGTTTGGTGGTGATGATCGAGGAGTATGATGGGAAGGGCACACCCAGTTAAGTTTAGTTGGAACATATCAGTGTATGGCACAAAATCCATGATATCTCAGATTTGTACCATTCCGAGCCCATAGCAGATCTGGTAGCATGAAAAATTGGTCAGATCAAGAGTGTCAAGATGAACCCATGTAGAGTTTTATAAGGTAATTATATCTGAGTCTGGGCCATGATAGAAGTGGCAAAGCTCCTTACCCCGTTTACACCATTAAATCTTAAAGAAAGGGAGAGGATTTTTTTTCATGTGAAATATGAAAAGCTTGGTTACCTATGTGAAGTTTGTGGTGTCCTAGGCCATAACCAGGAAGAATGTGGTGATGGTGTTCATGGGGTTGAAGAAATTGAGTATGACGATTGGATGATGGCTTGGAGGAGATCCTTTCCAAATGAGCAGGGCAACAACAACCGAGGTGGTTTCACATCATGAACAAAGGGCAACAATCGAGTGGTTTCATATGTATGTGAGGAAGAGGCCACAATGGTAGCCAAAGTGGGAGTGAGGGCAACAACCCACATAAATGACCATCAGGAGAAGTTGCTATCACGAGTTGGTCCCTGAATGGGGCCCAAATCTTTGCGCTTACTGTGTCAGTCCCTGGATCAATAGCTAACACGCACAGTCGACGATGAAATACCGAGAATACATCATGTGTTAATTATTACATCACAGATCCAATGCTTTACAATACACACCTGCCTAGCTCATAGGCCAGCTTATAGTACAACGTGAAGTGGAGATATCATTCTAGTCTTGTGGCGTCCATGCACTCACAGCCAGAAGTTGATATAGCATCGCAACCCTACTTTGTACCTTCCACTTGATACAGTAGACCTGCAACATGATACGTTGCAGCCACAAGGGTCAGTACATCGAATGTATTGGAAAGTTTCACCAGAATTAGCCTATTTGGAAGGTAAACATGCGAGTGGTGCGGCTGGTCTTTCTTTGGGCGAAAATAGTTTCCCTATCTTTTATAGTAGTGGTCTACTCTAACAATATTTGGACATACCGCATCACATAGTAGTCTTGGACAGATCGTATCACACGACCATCCAAAAATATAGCACTTGAGAATGTGGGTTCCCGTATCACGTGGTAGCCCCAACCTCCCCCGATGACGCTGCTGGTATCACGCCGGGAACCTGGGTTGGTCCACACTTCCCTTTGGTGCAACTCGTTCATTTCATTCAGAAGAGGTGATGAGATCAAGCTGACAGTTCTCAGGTGAGTTGCTCAAAGTTGTTCGTAACTGAGGACATGGCTAATCATGATCAGTTTTATACACCCTGTAGAGGTTTGTGTACTTTACCCGTGATTCCCAATCACACCTTCAAGCTACTAAACTTCACTTGTGAAGTAGTCAGGTAGACCAAGACGAGACTTTTGGGAAGTAGTCGCCCCCTCGGAAATGGCCAACCCAATCCAGTACATGCAAAACTACATCTGCTGGTTAGCCCTGGAGGGTTCCCACAACTTACTTGGTCCAGATAGAGCCCATATTGTCTCATAGTTACACATGGAAGCTACTCAACATTGAACTCATACAATCCCTTTGATACCTGGGTGGCATTCCCCACCAAAGACTACACTCTGATGATCCAATTGAAGCCACTCCACCCAGATCGGTTCATTTGCTAAGAGGTAGTTAAGTAGTCAACCATGTGGTTGTATGGTGGAATATATAGGTGTTTTCCCAATCCACGATATAGCAGCTAAGCTACTACTCACTAGTTACAAGGTCAGGGTATGGATGGACCTATATAATTCTACTGGGTTCTGTCAAGCATAAAGTAAAAAAACCCTATAGGGGATTCTTAGTTGAATACATCTACAATGCATGAAAATATAGGTTATGATCAAAGGCTCCACTTGCGTGTATTGATGATTCTTCAATCTCACAATCTTGATCACGTTACTCTTTGATCTCCGTACAATCTAACGTAAATAAATGGGCAATCACAAACAACCATATAATACAATCAAACATACCATAGGTGTTGTGCATGGTGTCAGTGTCATTGTGTTGTGAGTTCATGTGTCAAGGTTAACTCATAAGAGTTTGGAAACAACATGGTGGTTGTTAATTGGAATACATGTGACATAGGGGCTCACATGCTAGTTTCAACATAAATGGGTTCATCACATAAGGGTATGTGATGTCAAGTTGTTGTTGCTATATTCTGAAAGGAATCTAGACAACAATCATGGTCTCATGACACTTGGATAGCCAAGTTCATGTTCAAGTTTGAATGATAATTCAAACCTATTGGCCATTCATGAGCTTGAATACACTAAGGTCTGAAAATCATAACTTGGTATGTCTTCCAATTCAATTTGGGTCTGGATTAGAGTTCATCTCATTTTCGGCCAAGTAATTTGCAAAGCCATTTTGAATAATACCCTTCTGATTTTGAATTGATTTCAAAGTAAGACCAACTCAAATTCTTTTAGGGAAATCATTTGGCTTGGTATTCTTGGGACTTATTTAGGTTAGCCTTGTGCCCAACAATATTTCAAAATGGCTTGGTCTCTATAGAGCTAGCTAGGGTTCCAACTAGTGGCATTTGCATTTTTATCCTTATAGGCAATCAATCAACAAATCCAAGTCATTCACAAACATTCCTAGGCAGTCATGGCTATTTTCTAGAAAATTTTAATTCCCTGTGAATTTTATTTAACATCCAGATTTGGGAAAATCTGGGATGTGACAGTTGCTCTGAATGCTGATGTGGAGGCTGATTTGGATGATACGACAAGTCCTCTAAAGAACGGTTCAGCTCAAGAGGTAGAGGAGAAATACCAGAACATTTCAGCTAGTGTGGGGAAGAAGCTAGACTTGGGAACTAAACTGATGCACATAGATAAAATTGATGACCCGCGGGACCTTAGTGAGAACCATTTGCATGGTGACGCAACTGCAAAAGAGGGTCATACCAAGGGTGGGATACCAAACATACCTCCTCCACCTGAATATGGGAAACTTCGTGACAGAAAGAAACCGAAGAAGGGAAATTCACCCTCAAAACTGAAGTATTCTGATGACAAATTGGCAGGCTGCAGGATGGAGAACCGCTAGAAGCAATGAGTATTCTTAGCTGGATCAGTCGCGGGATTGGCAGTGACGCGACAATTCAAGAGCTCTGCACTTTATTGCAACAGTTCGTGTTGGAGATATGCCCTAGAGGCAATGATTTATGGTGATACTTATCAATGCATTTGTGGATCAGTGTAGCCCTTGAACATTATCAATGATGAGCATTAACAAGTACGTGACTTGTTTGTGAGACTATACATTGTATGATAGCTATCCTAAAGAGTCCGTAGTCGAAAGGGTTGTGTGGAATCACAACCGACTAAACTAGCATATGACATGGTGGATAGCCCAGTCTCACTGCCCATGTAGAATTGGATGCTAGCCGGATAATATGGACTTGGTGTTGGGGAACGTAGTAATTTCAAAAAAATTCCTACGCACACGCAAGATCATGGTGATGATATAGCAACGAGAGGGGAGAGTGTTTGTCCACGTACCCTCGTAGACCATGAGCGGAAGCGTTAGCACAACGCGGTTGATGTAGTCGTACGTCTTCACGATCCGACCGATCCAAGCACCGAACGTACGGGGCCTCCGAGTTCAGCACACGTTCAGCTCGATGACGATCTCCGGCCCTCCGATCCATCAAAGGCTCCGGAGATGAGTTCCGTCAGCACGATGGCGTGGTGACGATGATGATGTTCTACCGGCACAGGGCTTCGCCTAAACTCCGCGACGATATGACCGAGGTGGAATATGGTGGAAGGGGGCACCGCACACGGCTAAGGAACGATCCGTAGATCAACTTGTGTGTCTATGGGGTGCCCCTGCCCCCGTATATAAAGGAGGGAGGGAGGAGGGGGCGGCCTAAGGGGAGGCACGCCCTAGGAGGGGGAAACCTACTCCAAGTAGGTTTCCCCCTCCTTTTCCTAATCCAAGAAGGAGGGGGAAGGAAGGAGTAGGAGAGGGGGAAGGCAAGGGGGGCGCCGCCCCCCCTTCCTTGTCCTATTCGGACTCAAGGGGAGGGGGCGCGCCACTTGCCCTGGCCGGCCCCTCTCTTTCTCCAATAGGGCCCATCAAGGCCCATTACTTCCCGGGGGGGGGGGGGGGGGGGGGTTCCGGTAACCCTCCGGTACTCCGGTTTTCTCCGAAAACTCCCGAAACCTTTCCGGTGTCCGAATATAGTCGTCCAATATATCAATCTTTATGTCTCGACCATTTCGAGACTCCTCGTCATGTCCGTGATCACATCCAGGATTCCGAACAAACTTCGGTACATCAAAACTTATAAACTCATAATAAAACTGTCATCGAAACGTTAAGCGTGCGGACCCTACGGGTTCGAGAACTATGTAGACATGACCTAAAACCATTCTCGGTCAATAACCAATAGCGGGACCTGGATGCCCATATTGGTTCCTACATATTCTACAAAGATCTTTATCGGTCAAACCGCATAACAACATACGTTGTTCCCTTTGTCATCGGTATGTTACTTGCCCGAGATTCGATCGTCGGTATCCAATACCTAGTTCAATCTCGTTACCGGCAAGTCTCTTTACTCGTTCTGTAATACGTCATCTCATAATTAACTCATTAGTTATAATGCTTGCAAGTCTTAAGTGATGAGTATCACCGAGAGGGCCCAGAGATACCTCTCCGACAATCGGAGTGACAAAACCTAATCTCGAAATACGCCAACTCAACATGTACCTTTGGAGACACCTGTAGTACTCCTTTATAATCACCCAGTTACGTTGTGACGTTTGGTAGTACCCAAAGTGTTCCTCCGGTAAACAGGAGTTGCATAATTCTCATAGTTACAGGAACATGTATAAGTCATGAAGAAAGCAATAGCAGAATACTAAACGATCACGTGCTAAGCTAACGGGATGGGTCATGTCAATCACATCATTCTCCTAATGTTGTGATCCCATTAATCAAATGACAACACATGTCTATGGTTAGGAAACATAACCATCTTTGATTAATGAGCTAGTCAAGTAGAGTCATACTAGTGACTATATGTTTGTCTATGTATTCACACATGTATTATGTTTCCGGTTAATACAATTCTAGCATGAATAATAAACATTTATCATGATATGAGGAAATAAATAATAACTTTATTATTGCCTCTAGGGCATATTTCCTTCAGTCTCCCACTTGCACTAGAGTCAATAATCTAGATTACATGGTAATGATTCTAACACCCATGGAGTCTTGGTGCTGATCATGTTTTGCTCGTGAGAGAGGCTTAGTCAACGGGTCTGCAACATTCAGATCCGTATGTATCTTGCAAATCTCTATGTCTCCCACTTGGACTTGGTCCCGAATGGAATTGAAGCGTCTCTTGATGTGCTTGGTCCTCTTGTGAAATCTAGATTCCTTTGCCAAGGCAATTGCACCAGTATTGTCACAGAAGATCTTTATTGGTCCCGATGCACTAGGTATTACATCTAGATCGGAAATGAACTCCTTCATCCAGACTCCTTCATTCGCTGCTTCAGAAGCAGCTATGTACTCCACTTCACATGTAGATCCCGCCACGACGCTTTGTTTAGAACTGCACCAACTTACAGCTCCACCGTTTAATATAAACACGTATCCGGTTTGCGATCTAGAATCGCCCGGATCAGTGTCAAAGCTTGCATCGACGTAACCCTTTACGACTAGCTCTTTGTCACCTCCATATACGAGAAACATATCCTTAGTCCTTTTCAGGTATTTCAGGATGTTCTTGACCGCTGTCCAGTGATCCACTCCTGGATTACTTTGGTACCTTCCTGCCAAGCTTATTGCTAAGCATACGTCAGGTCTGGTACACAACATTGCATACATGATAGAGCCTATGGCTGATGCATAGGGAACACCTTTCATTTTCTCTCTATCTTCTGCTGTGGTCGGGCATTGAGTCTGACTCAACTTCACACCTTGTAGCACAGGCAAGAATCCTTTCTTTGCCTGATCCATTTTGAACTTTTTCAAAATTTTGTCAAGGTATGTGCTTTGTGAAAGTCCTATTAAGCGTCTTGATCTATCTCTATAGATCTTGATGCCAAATATATAAGCAGCTTCACCGAGGTCTTTCATTGAAAAACTTTTATTCAAGTATCCCTTTATGCTATCCAAAAATTCTATATCATTTCCAATTAACAATATGTCATCTACATACAAAACTAGAAATGCTACAGAGCTCCCACTCACTTTCTTGTAAATACAGGCTTCTCCAAAAGTCTATATAAAACCATATGCTTTGATCACACTATCAAAGCGTTTATTCCAACTCCGAGATGCTTGCACCAGTCCATAAATAGAACGCTGGAGCTTGCACACTTTGTTAGCACCTTTTGGATCAACAAAACCTTCTGGCTGCATCATATACAACTCTTCTTCTAGAAATCCATTCAAGAATGCAGTCTTGACATCCATTTGCCAAATTTCATAATCATGAAATGCAGCAATAGCTAACATGATTCGGACAGACTTAAGCATCGCTACGGGTGAGAAAGTCTCATCGTAGTCAACCCCTTGAACTTGTCGAAAACCTTTCG
The DNA here is from genome assembly GCA_963921465.1 of Triticum timopheevii. Taxonomy (NCBI): domain Eukaryota; kingdom Viridiplantae; phylum Streptophyta; class Magnoliopsida; order Poales; family Poaceae; genus Triticum; species Triticum timopheevii. The sequence continues at coordinate 449,250,779 of OY997272.1, read as the reverse complement.
CAACAAGTCGAGCTTTATAGACAGTTACATTACCATCAGCGTCAGTCTTCTTCTTAAAGATCCATTTATTCTCAATGGCTTGCCGATCATTGGGCAAGTCAACCAAAGTCCATACTTTGTTTTCATACATGGATCCCATCTCAGATTTCATGGCCTCTAGCCATTTTGCGGAATCTGGGCTCATCATCGCTTCCTCATAGTTCGTAGGTTCATCATGGTCAAGTAACATGACTTCCAGAATAGGATTACCGTACCACTCTGGTGCGGATCTTACTCTGGTAGACCTACGAGGTTCAGTAGAAACTTGATCTGAAGTTTCATGATCAATATCATTAGCTTCCTCACTGATTGGTGTAGTTGTCACAGGAACCGGTTCTTGTGATGAACTACTTTCCAATAAGGGAGTAGATACAGTTATCTCATCAAGTTCTACTTTCCTCCCACTCACTTCTTTCGAGAGAAACTCCTTCTCTAGAAAGGATCTGAATTTAGCAACGAAAATCTTGCCCTCAGATCTGTGATAGAAGGTGTACCCAATAGTCTCCTTTGGGTATCCTATGAAGACACATTTCTCCGATTTGGGTTCGAGCTTATCTGGTTGAAGTTTCTTCACATAAGCATCGCAGCCCCAAACTTTAAGAAACGACAACTTTGGTTTCTTGCCAAACCACAGTTCATAAGGCGTCGTCTCAACGGATTTTGATGGTGCCCTATTTAACGTGAATGCGGCCGTCACTAAAGCATAACCCCAAAACGATAGCGGTAAATCAGTAAGAGACATCATAGATCGTACCATATCAAGTAAAGTACGATTACGACGTTCGGACACACCATTTCGTTGTGGTGTTCCAGGTGGCGTGAGTTGCGAGACTATCCCGCATTGTTTCAAGTGTAGACCAAACTCGTAACTCAAATATTCTCCTCCACGATCAGATTGTAGAAACTTTATTTTCTTGTTACGATGATTTTCCACTTCACTCTGAAATTATTTGAACTTTTCAAATGTTTCAGACTTGTGTTTCATTAAGTAGATATACCCATATCTGCTTAGATCATCTGTGAAGGTGAGAAAATAACGATATCCGCCACGAGCCTCAATATTCATTGGACCACAAACATCTGTATGTATGATTTCCAACAAATCTGTTGCTCTCTCCATAGTACCGGAGAACGGCGTTTTAGTCATCTTGCCCATAAGGCACGGTTCGCAAGTACCAAGTGATTCATAATCAAGTGATTCCAAAAGCCCATCAGTACGGAGTTTCTTCATGCGCTTTACACCGATATGACCTAAACGGCAGTGCCACAAATAAGTTGCACTATCATTATCAACTCTGCATCTTTTGGTTTCAACACTATGAATATGTGTATCACTACTATCGAGATTCAATAAAAATAGACCACTCTTCAAGGGTGCATGACCATAAAAGATATTACTCATATAAATAGAACAACCATTATTCTCTGATTTAAATGAATAACCGTCTCGCATCAAACAAGATCCAGATATAATGTTCATGCTCAACGCTGGCACCAAATAACAATTATTTAGGTCTAATACTAATCCCGATGGTAGATGTAGAGGTAGCATGCCGACTGCGATCACATCAACTTTGGAACCATTTCCCACGCGCATCGTCACCTCGTCCTTAGCTAATATTCGCTTAATCCGCAGTCCCTGTTTCGAGTTGCAAATATTAGCAACAGAACCAGTATCAAATACCCAGGTGCTACTGCGAGCATTAGTAAGGTACACATCAATAACATGTATATCACATATACCTTTGTTCACTTTGCCATCCTTCTTATCCGCCAAATACTTGGGGCAGTTCCGCTTCCAGTGTCCAGTCTGCTTGCAGTAGAAGCACTCAGTTTCAGGCTTAGGTCCAGACTTGGGTTTCTTCTCTTGAGCAGCAACTTGCTTGCCGTTCTTTTTGAAGTTCCCCTTCTTCTTCCCTTTGCCCTTCTTCTTGAAACTAGTGGTCTTATTAACCATCAACACTTGATGCTCCTTCTGATTTCTACATCCGCGGCTTTCAGCATCGCGAAGAGCTCGGGAATAGTCTTGTTCATCCCTTGCATGTTATAGTTCATCACGAAGCTCTTGTAGCTTGGTGGCAGTGATTGGAGAATTCTGTCAATGACACTATCATCAGGAAGATTAACTCCCAGTTGAATCAAGTGATTATTATACCCAGACATTTTGAGTATGTGTTCACTGACAGAACTATTCTCCTCCATCTTGCAGCTATAGAACTTATTGGAGACTTCATATCTCTCAATCCGGGCATTTGCTTGAAATATTAACTTCAACTCCTGGAACATCTCATATGCTCCATGACGTTCAAAACATCGTTGAAGGCCCGGTTCTAAGCCGTAAAGCATGGCACACTGAACTATAGAGTAGTCATCAGCTTTGCTCTGCCAGACGTTCTTAACGTCGTCAATTGCATCAGCAGCAGGCCTGGCACCCAGCGGTGCTTCCAGGACGTAACTTTTCTATGCAGCAATGAGGATAATCCTCAGGTTACGGACCCAGTCCGTGTAATTGCTACCATCATCTTTCAACTTTGCTTTCTCAAGGAACGCATTAAAAATTCAACGGAACAACAGCACGAGCCATCTATCTACAAACAAACATAGACAAGCAAGATACTATCAAGTACTAAGTTCATGATAAATTTAAGTTCAATTAATCATATTACTTAAGAACTCCCACTTAGACAGACATCTCTCTAGTCATCTAAGTGATCACGTGATCCAAATCAACCAAACCATGTCCGATCATCACGTGAGATGGAGTAGTTTCAATGGTGAACATCGCTATGTTGATCATATCTACTATATGATTCACGCTCGACCTTTCGGTCTCCGTGTTCCGAGGCCATATCTGTATATGCTAGGCTCGTCAAGTATAACCTGAGTATTCCGCGTGTGCAACTGTTTTGCACCCGTTGTATTTGAACGTAGAGCCTATCACACCCGATCATCACGTGGTGTCTCAGCACGAAGAACTTTCGCAACGGTGCATACTCAGGGAGAACACTTCTAGATAATTAGTGAGAGATTATCTTAAAATGCTACCGTCAATCAAAGCAAGATAAGATGCATAAAGGATAAACATCACATGCAATCAATATAAGTGATATGATATGGCCATCATCATCTTGTGCTTGTGATCTCCATCTTCGAAGCACCATCATGATCACCATCGTCATCGGCGCGACACCTTGATCTCTATCGTAGCATCGTTGTCGTTACGCCATCTATTGCTTCTACGACTATCGCTACCGCTTAGTGATAAAGTAAAGCAATTACAGGGCGTTTGCATTTCATACAATAAAGCGACAACCATATGGCTCCTGCCAGTTGCCGATAACTTCAGTTACAAAACATGATCATCTCATACAATAAAATATAGCATCACGTCTTGACCATATCACATCACAACATGCCCTGCAAAAACAAGTTAGACGTCCTCTACTTTGTTGTTGCAAATTTTACGTGGCTGCTACGGGCTTAGCAAGAACTGTTCTCACCTACGCATCAAAACCACAACGATAGTTTGTCAAATAGACTCCGTTTTAACCTTCGCAAGGACCGGGCGTAGCCACACTCGGTTCAACTAAAGTTGGAGAAACTGACACCCGCCAGCCACCTGTGTGCAAAGCACGTTGGTAGAACCAGTCTCGCGTAAGCGTACACGTAATGTCGGTCCGGGCCGCTTCATCCAACAATACCGCTGAATCAAAGTATGACATGCTGGTAGGCAGTATGACTTATATCGTCCACAACTCACTTGTGTTCTACTCGTGCATATAACATCAACGCATAAAACCTAGGCTCGGATGCCACTGTTGGGGAACGTAGTAATTTCAAAAAAATTCCTACGCACACGCAAGATCATGGTGATGATATAGCAACGAGAGGGGAGAGTGTTTTTCCACGTACCCTCGTAGACCGTAAGCGGAAGCGTTAGCACAACGCGGTTGATGTAGTCGTACGTCTTCACGATCCGACCGATCCAAGCACCGAACGTACGGGGCCTCCGAGTTCAGCACACGTTCAGCTCGATGACGATCTCCGGCCCTCCGATCCAGCAAAGGCTCCGGAGATGAGTTCCGTCAGCACGACGGCGTGGTGACGATGCTGATGTTCTACCGGCGCAGGGCTTCGCCTAAACTCCGCGACGATATGACCGAGGTGGAATATGGTGGAAGGGGGCACCGCACACGGCTAAGGAACGATCCGTAGATCAACTTGTGTGTCTATGGGGTGCCCCCTGCCCCCGTATATAAAGGAGGGAGGGAGGAGGGGGCCGGCCTAAGGGGAGGCGCGCCCTAGGAGGGGGAAACCTACTCCAAGTAGGTTTCCCCCTCCTTTTCCTAATCCAAGAAGGAGGGGGAAGGAAGGAGTAGGAGAGGGGGAAGGCAAGGGGGGCGCCCCCCCCCCCTTCCTTGTCCTATTCGGACTCAAGGGGAGGGGGCGCGCCACTTGCCCTGGCCGGCCCCTCTCTTTCTCCAATAGGGCCCATCAAGGCTCATTACTTCCCGGGGGGGTTCCGGTAACCCTCCGGTACTCCGGTTTTCTCCGAAAACTCCCGGAACCTTTCCGGTGTCCGAATATAGTCGTCCAATATATCAATCTTTATGTCTCGACCATTTCGAGACTCCTCGTCATGTCCGTGATCACATCCGGGATTCCGAACAAACTTCGGTACATCAAAACTTATAAACTCATAATAAAACTGTCATCGAAACGTTAAGCGTGCGGACCCTACGGGTTCGAGAACTATGTAGACATGACCTAAAACCATTCTCGGTCAATAACCAGTAGCGGGACCTGGATGCCCATATTGGTTCCTACATATTCTACGAAGATCTTTATCGGTCAAACCGCATAACAACATACATTGTTCCCTTTGTCATCGGTATGTTACTTGCCCGAGATTCGATCATCGGTATCCAATACCTAGTTCAATATCGTTACCGGCAAGTCTCTTTACTCGTTCTGTAATACGTCATCTCATAACTAACTCATTAGTTATAATGCTTGCAAGGCTTAAGTGATGAGTATCACCGAGAGGGCCCAGAGATACCTCTCCGACAATCGGAGTGACAAAACCTAATCTCGAAATACGCCAACTCAACATGTACCTTCGGAGACACCTGTAGTACTCCTTTATAATCACCCAGTTACGTTGTGACGTTTGGTGTTACCCAAAGTGTTCCTCCGGTAAACGGGAGTTGCATAATTCTCATAGTTACAGGAACATGTATAAGTCATGAAGAAAGCAATAGCAGAATACTAAACGATCATGTGCTAAGCTAACGGGATGGGTCATGTCAATCACATCATTCTCCTAATGTTGCGATCCCATTAATCAAATGACAACACATGTCTATGGTTAGGAAACATAACCATCTTTGATTAATGAGCTAGTCAAGTAGAGGCATACTAGTGACTATATGTTTGTCTATGTATTCACACATGTATTATGTTTCCGGTTAATACAATTCTAGCATGAATAATAAACATTTATCATGATATGAGGAAATAAATAATAACTTTATTATTGCCTCTAGGGCATATTTCCTTCACTTGGAAAACTTTGGAGTCGGATTCGACGTAGTAGGCAATTTGGTTGTTATCACATGTGAGTTTAGGTGCTTACCTTGCGAGCAATTTGGTCAGCAATGAGGAAAACGATTCATGAGGATATGTACCAAAGCCCATTCTAAACATAATGTTTTATTAAAAGCTTCATGGAAGAAATTAAAAGTGGCGAGAAAATCCCCTCACATGTTGTATGGGTTTCGGTGCAAAGAAGATGGTTGGCACCTCAAGCAGGTTTTGCTAAGGTAAATTACAATGCAGCTTTCTCTAGGAATGGAGAAGTAGTAGTTTCGGCAACAATTTGTAGGGATACCCATGGCCTATATCTAGGAGCTTCGGCGTTGATATATCGAGGAGTGCCTGACCCAGCATCGGCGGAAGCAATCGCATGTCGGGAGGGACTGTGCCTGGCATCAGATTTGACACAACAAAATATTCGCCCTACCTTAGAATGCAAAGTTATTATTGATGATATTATTAATTGGTGAATGGGATTCATGGATCCATCAAAAAGAAGATTCTGCAGTGCTCTGAATCTTTTTCGAACTGTCCCTTTACCCATGAGCGACGCAATAGGAATTGCGAAGCTCATAACAGCGCTAAGTTCACAAGTTCGTTGACTACAGGACGACATGTGTATCTTGATGTTCCCTTCGATGCCATGTCTATCCTTGTAAATTTTTAGTTGATTAATAGAGTTTAGCGATATTGCCTAAAAAAACTCACAAGAGACCCCTTTAGCAGCCAAATCTTAGTTAACGCCTGCGGGCGTCAACTAGGAGAGCCAACGCGTGAAAGTGAGCAAGGCGGACCGGACCAGTTTGTTGCGCATGTCGGACGTTCGTTCATAGCAGTGTTTTTTTTTCTTTTGTCCCTGTTTATTTTTTCTTTGATCTTTTATTTTGTTTTGGGTTTTTCTATGGTTCTTTTTTTCTTTTCCAAAGAAGTTCCCTTTTAAAAAATTGGGCATTTAAAAAATTCTTCAGAATTTCAAACAATATTTGCGTTTTATTATTTCTTTAGGAAATTTTAAATAATGATCATGTTTCCAAATTTTTTTTCAAATTCTAAAAAATGTTTCCAAGTATTAAAAATATTCTGACCTTATACATTTCTTTTACTTTTTACTCTCTCCATTCCATAATAAGTGCCATTTGAACTAAAAACCATGTCACCTATTATGGAAAAGAGGGTGTAGTTTTTTAACTAGATGATTCGCCGTGCATTGCCGTGGAAACACTAAGGGACAAGTAACTAAGAAATATCATGAACGTCCTAACATTTATTTTGTTAAGTTAGCAACTTAATGTTTCAAGGAATTTTCAAAAACAAATAAAATACTTTTTCAAATAGAAAGCAATTCAAGTCGAATTGTTATAATAATATTCAGTATTCCTTTTTTTCATTTCCATAAACGTATCTCCAAAACTCTTGTAGTATTGTAGAGTTTTGAAAGAAAAAACTACTCTAGTATCTACAAATAGTCAACACACCACCCAATGCTTGTATGCGCATACTGCCTTCCTCAATTCAGTCTTTTTGCTCTTTAATACTCCTAACGAACAATATCTACCGTCAATCCAGTCAATTTCCTGTACACATGAATAAGATGACATGCTGATGACATAAGTTAATCTAAGATGCATGGTGCGGATAATTACATGATTAATATGATGTGGCTGACATCCATGACTAGGTGAGGTGGGAGAGTGCATGTTGTAAGAATTGATGGTAGAGGATGTGGCACATGACTCAAAAATAGTGCTAGTGGATGCGGACACGACACACTTGATGAGGTGGAGACTACATGTTGAGAGAATTGCAAGTGAGGATGAATTTTTTAAGAATATAGGATACATGGTGAATAATTTTAATACATCGTGAACAATTATTTAATATATGATGATTTTTTCAAATACACAGTGAACTTTTTTGTAATACGCATTGAACATATATTTAATACACATTGACCATTTGTCTAATATATAGTGAGCTATTTTTAATACAATATGAACAGTTTTCCGGTATATGCTGGAATTTTTTTAAACTCATGATAAAAAAATTAAAATTTATATTTTTTTTACTTTTAATACGGTCTTACCAATTCTTGAATATTTTTTAAATTCTGAATATTGTTGAAATCTCAGAACATTCTTAAAAATTCATTAACAGTTTCTAATTTCCAATTTTTGTAAAAATTCGTGAACATTTGTAAGTATATTATTTTTGAAAATACATGAACACTATTAAATTCGTGTTTAGAAAAAATCCCGAACATTGTTTTAAAAGAAATAATTAAAGAAAAACATCGCGCCAGAATTGGGCCGGTGCGTTGGCGCTCGCTTCCTTTTTTTATGCACATTTCTTGAAACAATTTTCTGAATTGGGACGAAGTGTCGAATTTTGCGTCGAAGTGTCGAAGTTTCGCACAACGATCGGGAGGTAAGATTGGCCGGCCCATTAACGTGATGCAGCGCTTTCGGTTTTGGGAACCTTCTAAAGTTTCCCAGCCGGTTTATCTGGTCTTGGGAAACCTTCTAGAAGGTTCCCTGAACCGGTTTTCCTTTTTCTTTCTGATTTTTCATACTTTTTCGTTTTTTATTTTACGTTTTTCTGTTTATTTTTCTTCTTTCTTCTTTCTTTTTTCGTTTCTTTTAAATTTTTAAATTTATTTTTCTTATTTTAAGGTTCATGTTCCCAAAATTGTTATGAAATTATATAAACAAATGTTGAACAATGTAACCAGTAGAAAAAGTGCTATGTGCCGAGGCGGCCCAGTAATTTAGCATGCGGAATTGCTTGAGGCGAGGCCGAAGCTTCACTTGCTGCAAACGAGATATAGCTTTTTCGTTAGCGTCGAAGGGCGCGACGATATCTCGCCTCCATGGCGATTATATCTCTCATTAAGCGAGACAGTAGCAACTCTTGTTGCAGGAGTCTGCAGAACAGGCTGGCCAACACGGGCATGTTGAAAAAAAAATACTAAAGAAAAAGGTGCCAAGGGTGGACTAGAACCATTGTCTCCTCACTAAGAGCAAGCGCAGCTACCCACTAGCCTAGCCTCGGGTTCATTGTAGAGAATTAGGCCGACTACTTAAGTCGAAACAAGCCGTATCTCCACTGTTCCTTCTCTGTTTTTCCCAGGGTTTTGTTCCTTTTGTTTTTTCACCGATGTATCTTCATTTCTTCTCTATTTTTATTTGTTTTTTCTTGTCTCAATTTTCCTTTTGGGTCTCATTTTTCATTGCTTTTCTTTATTTCTTTCTCGCTTTTCACTTTTCTTCTTTTTCTGTTTTATTTCTTTCTTTCTCATTTTTCATCGGCGTTTTGTTCCTTTGATTTTTATTTGGTTTCTTATTTCTTCCCCCTTTTAGTTTCTCTTTCCATTTTTATTTTTTATTTTATGTTTCTTTTGGTTTTCACTTTTTTCCAATACACGTTTAACATTTTTTCAATACAAAAAATAACATTTTTAATGCATTTACTATTTTTTCTATAAACTTTTTCAACATTTTTCAAATGCTTGATTAACATTTTTAAATACAAGATTAATAGTTTTTTAGTACATGGTTAAAAAATTCAATAAAATTAAAACATTTTTTAATGCCTGATTAACTTTTTTCAAATATAAGATTAACAGTTTTTTATATTGTGAATATTTGTTCTATATCATTTTAATATTTTTCAAACACTTGATCAACATTTTTACAAATGCTATGCATGTCCAAAAAAAATCATCATTTTTAATACATGATCAACATTTTTTCAATACACATTTAACATTTTGCAAATGCTTTCAAATACTTAATTAACATTTTTATATTCATGATCAAGTTTTTTCTTCCTTTTTCAGTACATGGTCAAAATGTTTCTATACACATTTAACATTTTCCAAATGCTTGTTCAACTTCTTTTTCGAAAGGCTTGATTCACATTTTTATGTGAATGGTCAAAAAATTTCATCATTTTTAATATGTGATCACAATTTTTCTATACATGCTCAACAATTTTTTGAATGCTTAGTTAACATTTTTCAAACACTTGTTCAACAAATTTCAAGTGTCTTTATTACATATATATATATATATATATATATATATATATATATATATATATATATATATATATATATATTTGTGTGTGTGTGTGTGTGTGTGTGTATAGTGTTACTATTCATCAACCAGGGTGGAGAATAAGTTATTCTTCACCCCAGGTAATTTTACGATCACTTCATAATTAAATTACATTTGAAATTCAAATAGTTACATTCCTGTTGATTCACTACGTAAAATTTGGCATAAGAAAATAAAAATATAGGTCAAAAGATAAGAAAATTTGTAGTTTATGTATATTTTACACTATGTTTTTACGTTGTAATTTTACATAACATAAAATATTTTTTTCGGTGATTATATATTTTCTTACGGTCTCTTTTTACGTCGGAAATAAGACAAAACTTACGGAACGTAAAATTATGGTGCATTGATGGTAAAATAGAGGCGGGTGAAGAATAACTATTCCTAACTCATGGTGAGGACGGCCATTTGGGACACCTAGGTGCTTGGGCACCTTACCTCCTAGCCGTTAGATGGTGACTTGCTACCGTTGATTCAAGTACTAGTGGGTAAACCCGGTATATATATATATGGTAGTAATCAATAGTAATGGCAAGCATGCGTGCATGCATGGAAACTACTAATAGATACTCATCAATGCATAAAAGTTACCAAATTATAGTGCATGTACGTGTACTATGTGATAATCATACCTATTATTATATTACTCAAATATCTGTATCGGGTAATGTTGTATAGTTTTTCATATTTATTATAATGTACGTATCATCTGTTGAGGTATTTAGTTTATGTACATGTATCCACCTATCAAAAGGTAGTTTCATTTATGGGTATATATCAATAAATTACACATCGAGGTATGTACATACACATAAATATTTTGAGTTTTTTTTCAGGGACTCCAATATGCACCAAGAGATATCACGGTTGGGTATTCAACCTTCATTTTGTGTAGAATAACCGAGGTATATCCAATTTTTATTAGTTATAATACCTCATCTATGTTTACATTTTTAGTACATATAATACCCCGGGTATATGTATATTCTCATTAGGTATAATACTTCTAGTATGTGTGTATTGTTATTCGATATAATGGCCCCAGGTATGTGTGTATTTTCATTAGGTATAATATATTAGTTCTTTGTATTTTCATTGGGTATAACACCAACACGTATATTTTTTTATCACGGTCTAATAATATGTACACATGGGCATCTGTTATTAGACCGTAATATTAGGTATAATACGCACCAACTATAATATCTCAGTCTAATAATATGTACACGTGGGTATCTCGGGTACATGTACCACCTATTACAAATCTGACATGTATAGGTATATACAAAAAAAATCACATCAAGGTACATACATACAGAGAAATATCTTGAGTATGCACTATTTTTTTGCGGGGATTTGAGTATATACACTATAAAATATATTGAATACATTTGTAGGTATCAAAAGTCTAAAATAATCTATTTGGTATATATGTACCCATGTACGAGTGTTCAGAGTATTTTAACAGGACTATAGTAAAATTCTTAATAAAATAAATCCTTTATGAAGCAATCAATCGCATGCATTTGTTTTGGAAACCAACATGCAATCAATGGTCGTGAGTACTAGTGCATGCAAGTACAAGATGGAAAGTAAATTATTTGGAAGGCACTAGTGATTATTTATATGTATAAAATGTGTTAACGGGTTGGATCCAAATAAGGAGCCCAGGCACCTAGGTGCCCCACATAATTTACCTATATATATATATATATATATATATATATATATATATATATATATATATATATTATTCTAAAGTATAAATGAAAGTAGAAAAATAAAGGGAAAAACATAAACAGAAAACATAAAAAACAGAAGAAAAAAAAGAGGTTGTGCCCCCGCGCGCATGTGCCAGCCCATCTAGCTCGCGCTTTCACGGGTCTGATGCTGGACTCGCTATATTTCTTTCTTTGTTAGTTTAGTTTCATTGTTTCGTTTATTTTCTATTTTCTTTTCTTACTTCTATTTATATTTACGAAATTAAAATATTTTAGCTAAATGTAAGTGAACTCTCATCATGTATTTAAAAATGTTCATGCAGTTATGTTTAAATTGTTCATTCCATTCGAAAAAATTGTGAAATGTAAAAATGTTTAAATATTTAAAATGTGTCGATGAAATTTAAAACAAACAATGAAATATAGAATTTTTTTCATGTAATCTGTGGGAAAAAAATTATAATTCAAAAACTGTTCATAATGTTCTAAGAAATTTCACTTGCCAAAAAAATATGTTTGTGACATTTAGAAAATGTTCAAACAACATAATTTTGTACACATAGTTTTTTAAAAATGTTAGTAATATCTGAAAATAAAGTTACCATTTGAAAGAAAAATACATAAACACTTAAGCATGTTTGCATGATTTATGAAAAAAAGTTTATGATATTTGTGAAATATGCTCGTCACATTTATCAAAAAAAATACTGTCTATTTTATGAAATATTCATTGTTTATGTAAACAATGTTTGATGCACAGTTGGGTGATGTTCAACATGTATTAAAAATGTTAAATGTGTATTTGGGAAATGTTCAATGTGTATTATAAAAATATTTAACGTGTATATACAAAATGCTCAATGTGAATTTGACAAAAAACCAGACATAGCTCTGGCGAGCGTCCATTGGGTGGGGAAACACCCACACCATCATTATATGGCAGAAGTTGAGCGACAAATTTACGTATCTATACATTTCCTTGTGGAAATATATTTATGAAAATGCTGTTAAAATAACAGTAAATAATGTAAAATATTTCCCTTTTCTAGTAAAAATGTTCACTATGTATTTAGAAAGTGATCAATGTGCGTTTGTAAATGTCCATCATGTATTTAAAAAAACTTCATTGGGTATTTAAAAAATATTGTTTGTATGATAAACAAATTGACGTATATTGTAAAAATGTTCTCCTTGTTTGAGTAAATGTGCCCCATGTTTAAAAACATATTCACCATATTTTGCAAAATTTTCACGTGTAAAAAGTAGATTTAGAACTGAAAAGTAATGAAAAAAGGCAAAAAATGATAAAACTGTAATAAATAGGAAATCTGCGGAAACTCGAAAAAAGAAAAGAAAAATACAGTTGAAGTTGTTGTAGAGCTCGGATACTGGTCCGGTCCTGGAGCCAACGCTCGTGGGCGTCAAGGCAATTATTTGACACCCGTGGGCTTTAGATAAAGAATTGCCCACTCACTCACACACACACACACCCCCACCCCCCCCCCCCCCCCCCGCGCGCACGCACGCACACACACACACACACACAGAGAGAGAGAGAGAGAGAGAGAGAGAGAGACCAAAATAACGTGGCCAATGTGAATGGACCAGTGAGACGATGGGCCTCAAAAGGAGTATTGTGAGATCTCTCTTAGAGCATCTCCGACAAGTCCCCCCTCCCCCTAAAAGTGGTTATACAAACTATCCATATTCTTTAGGAGAGGTTTGCAAGTGATCATCTCCAACAACTCAACATAAAACTCCCCCTATTAGTGGTTTTCGGTGGTGGCGTGGCGGCGGGGCTGGGCGGCATGATGGTCAACAACGACGCCTCAGTGGGTATGGCAGCGGCGCTCTGACGTGGAACTTTTCAGGGAAGGTTTACGGGGAGAGCTATCAACAACTTTTTGACGGAACTCTCCCTAGACCAATTTTTTATATGGAAAAGAGACTTGTAGGAGATGCTCTCATTCCTCACTGTTTTGCATAGAAAAAATACATTGACAAAGTACTCTCCGGGTGCTGACAGACCGCTGACTCAGAATTGTTTTTTGCAGGAAATTTGAAGTACCACAGAGAAGAAGAAAAATGTCACAGTGTCCATTTGTAAAATTGGAATTGCGGAAAAGGATGAGCTAAGCAGCGCATATGCATCTATCCAGAGAGCATAGGAAGCTGGTCAATTGAAGCAATTAGATCATAAGCTTCCACCTGTCCTGCTTATTGTCAAACAAAGAGTGTGCCAGTGTGTAATACATCCCCCATATTTCTCTAGTACCAAGACAAACTAGTAGTAAATTATTGATCCTAAAAAAAGGTCAATTCTGGATCAATTCATTTTGTACGCTTAACAGTGTCTTTTTTGTCCCCAGAGGATATATTTTATGTATGCTGTACAGCTTGACTGATGTAACGGTTAACTATAATTGAGCTGACAGCCAATATTTAAGACTGCCACCGAAAAATGGCTGTATTCCGAGACTTTCCAGACATAAAAAATGTCTACAGACAGCTCTGAACTGCACCTTTTCAAAGTTAAGGCGAAAAAGTCAGGGACCGGGCCATCTTGGCATTCATCTGGCCTGCACAAGTTGATGAGTTGACCTAGATAGGTTCATGCACAAACTAATCAAGCGCAAAATGCCAAACGAACACAGCATAAATACAGGTCAAGGAAACAGTTGAGTTTGACTCGGATGCATCGATGCCCAATAATTAAACGTGCATAGGGTCTACGCAGCGTGTTCTCCACCACCAGCTTCTACGCTACGTACTCCTACAAATTGTATACTCGAGAAGAAACAAGTGGAAAATGCATGCACATCGTCGCGCGCACAAGCCAGCCAGCGATCCAGTCCACGCATGCATGCACGAGGACGCCACTGGCAACATGTTTGTTTGTCGAGAACCATTATTAGAATATCACGGCTCGATCTGAGGCGTACGTACGTACGTACGGGTAGCGTTGCGTGATGAATAATTCGCACAGGCATCAAGCTAGCTAGCACAATAATGGAGAGTTGTATAATGCGTGGACTTCGATCGCTTGATGGAGAACCGAACGTGGGTGCATATATTGGCTGGCATCTTGCAGCGGGCAATGGCCCAAGTAGCTGCTGGGGCAGCGCGCCAGTATTGCTGACGCTTAAATATATCTTTATGCGTGGTAGTAGTGAGTATCTGCGGGGAAGAATGATAATCTAGTGGTCTGGAATAAGATACGTGGTTGAAGACTTGGCGTTAGAGGCCACGTTAATTGCACGCAGCCGGCAATCATACGGGGAAAAAGGAACTCTTCAACTCTTATCGGGATGCAGGACTCCACGGGGCCAGGATTTATGCTAGAGTCAACTCGTTGTTTTCAGTTGTATATATACGTATTGTCTAAGCATTGTACGTAGCTCCTCGTGACCTAACATAGCTAGCTCCCAGCTTGACCGCGTTGCCACTGCCCATTTGCATGCTTGTTTTTGATAAACGTTGCAATGTCAATGCTGTTTAAAATGGAGCAAATGACACGACAAAATGTCATGTCAGGAAATGGAAGAACCACTTATATTAACACTTTGATCTGCTGCCCTTCTTACATCACCTCACCCGTCCACCTCCAACGGGCAACGGAAAGTCCAGAGAATTTGATTAGTTATTACGTATTACTCTCAGTATGCAACGAGAAAGTTGCCATATAAACGACAGTGGCAGGTTTCAAACGAGGCATCGCGGTATTACTGGTGTACATGTGTACACCCGCATTCAAATTCATTTGCCTCTTGTGACAGATTTGGTGAGGTTTAGTCGTGATTTGTGATCACGCTTTTGTTGTTTTTCATTAAAGAAAACCATCAATATTTTTTTTGAAACGAGGCAAAAGACTTGCCATTTTAATTGATTGAGAAGAAGTGAGAATTGCCCGGTTAATTAATGGAAAACCATGCTAAAACCAATACATCTAAACCCAAACATGGGCACCACCGGCTAACCTGGCCAAACCAACAAAAAGCCACACGCGCGAACAACGACAACTCGGACTTTGACGACGAGCATTACAAGGGAAAGATGCAGGACTTGCGCCGATCGTACCCTCCGTAAACGACCACCGAGAACCTGTCATCGTCACCACCTGGACCCGCTCCACCGCAGTTCCGACTTCAGACCAACAAGGCAACCACGAAAGAGCACCTCGGACATGCCGGGAAGATTCGACTACCGAAGCCCGAGCCGCGACCCGAGCTCCTCTCAACGCCAGCATCGTTGCCAAACAGAAATCCGCGCCCCAGAAACGGCCGCCTCAACATTTTAAAAATCATTGAAAATATAACATCAAAGTAAACGACAAAGACAGATCAGAGGAGTGCACCTGCTCCCACGGCCAAGCTTACGGTCTATCTAAGCAACCAGCAGACTTGCCCTTATTACATCACAAGAAAAACATCACAAGCAAAGAAGCTCATCTCCGAGGGTAGCATTATATCATGGACCAAAAGTAGGGGAAATCAAACAACAGGTGGTTGATTGTTTAATCATGGCCACAAAAGAATCAGGATGAGGGGATAATAGAGGGGCACAAAAATCCTTAGGAATACATCACCGGGATTTATAAAAAACCTTTCTGATGAACCTGAAATTTCCTCTATTAACATGGATCATTCTGGAGTTGCTACTTTGAGCGACGTAGACCAGTAATTTTTAACTAGGAAATTTTCTTTAGAGGAACTAAAAGAGGCTGTTTTGAGGATGGAGAAAAATGAAGCAACTGGTCCTGATTGAGTTTTACCAGCATTTCTGGGATATGCTGAAGATGGATTTATTTGCCCTATTGGAGGAATTTTATGATGATAAATTAGATATTGATAGGCTGAACTATGGGTTCATATCTCTGATACCTAAAGGGAGTGATGTTGATAGGATCCAGAAATTCAGACCTATCTGCCTTCTAAATGTCATCTTTAAAATCATTACAAAGATTTTGTTTAATAGATTGGTGGTCATAATGAAAGGGGTTATTAGGGCTTATCAAACTGATTTCCTGAAAAGTAGGTACATCATGGAGGGTGTCTTACTTTTGCATGGGACTCTAAATTCATTGCATAAAAGGAAATCCCCTAGGGTTGTTTTAAGATTGATTTTGAAAAGGCCTTTGACAAAGTTAAATGGCCTTTCCTACTTCAAATCTTAAAAATAAAGAAATTCCCAGATAAGTGGAATGATTGGATCATGAAAATAATTTCTGATGGGAAAGTGGTTGTTAAGGTTAATGGAGTGGTGGGAACTTACTTTAGAATTTATCAAGGTTTGAGGCAAGGGGACCCACTCTCATCTTTGTTGTTTGATTTAGCAGTTGATGCCTTGTCAATTCTAGTAGATAGGGTTGTGAGGGGAAGATTGATTACTGGATGGCTAGTGATGAGGGGGTTGGGGATGTTGCTATCTTATAATATGCAGATGGCACTATCCTACTCATCTAAGATGATCTGGAGCAAGCTAAAAACTTGAAAAGGATGTTATGCTTGCTTGATATTATGTCTGGCTTAAAGATCAATTTTCATAAAAATGAGGTGATTTGTGCAGGCCTGAATGAGGAAAGGATTAAGAGTTATGAGGACATTTTCACTTGTGGAAGGCGTAAATTTTCTATCAAATCTTTAGGAGTTCCCGTGGATGAAAAAAGACTTAAAAATAGTGTCTGGAATCCTTCGGTGGGAAAGATGGAGAAAAGAATGGGAGTCTGTTTGGGTAGATTTTTAAATATAGCTGGTAGAACCACTCTTGTAAACACCTCTATTTCTAGTTTGCCTTTATTCATGCTTCCCTTTTATGGACTTCCTAAATGGGTAAAAAAGAAGTGTGATAGACCTAGAGTCAGATTTTTATGGAGTAGAGAAATAGAGAAAAGAAAGTGCCATTTAGTTTCTTGGCTAGTTGTGTGCCAACCAAAGGACTTGGGAAGTTTAAGAGTGTTGGACTTGGATCTAATGAATATTGCTCTACTTGCTAAGTGGTTGTGGAAATTATTCAATGACGAGGGGCTATGGTAGATACTTTTGTGGGATAAATACATCAAAAGTTCTACTCTAGCGAAAGTGTAGCACAAATAGGGGAACTCTCATTTTTGGCAAGGGCTGCTTATCCTGTACAGACGGTTTTACCCCTTTCCGCGACGTAGTAGTGTCGCCTTGCCTGTCTGCGATACGCGTGGGGGGGGGGGGGGGTCCATCCCACACAACCTAGAAAATAGTGGCCGATAAGGAGTAAGAATGCATATGTTTAGCAGAAGTAAGTGTATGCGATGCCTGCATCTATCCAAAACGTGAGTCGTCACACAACTATTTGCGATATATCAAATTTCCCAAGCGCTCCATCCTTGCTACTCGTGTGGGATGGCATTACCATCGCACACGCTATTCTGTGGCGCAATGTTTGCGATGCATGACCCATCAAAAACAATTCACGATTGTAAAGTGTGTATGATAAGGAGACTCTCACACACATTTACTTTTCCCGCACCGTTTGCAACATATAATTAAGAAGATAGTTTAACCATCGTACATGTGTCAGATAAGTTTAGTTTGATTGTCGTACTCATGTCAGATGGGATAACTATCGCACGCTATTCTGTGGTGCAACGTTTACTACGCGTAAGACATCACAAACAGTTCATGATTGTAAAGCGTGTACGATTAGGAGACTATCACAAACATTTAGTTCGGTTGCACCATTTGCGATATTGTCTGACATCACACACGGTTTCCAAACAGCAATTGTGTGCATGGTCGCACATGTTTTCTCTCTGTGAAACGTGTTGGGTTGTGAGGTATATCACACCCATTGTGCTTTACAAACCGCGTGCGGCGTATTGACCCCCAGAAAGTATTCTCTCCCTAATTTAATTGCTGCAATTTATAATTATACATACTTTGAATTCGAAAGTAGGAAATAACTTTTTCCATATCCATCAAGTTCAATAACCAATGCATTATTCGATTCACATATGTTCAAGAATTACATAAAAAAGAGTTACATAAGCACCAAAATAAAGAATGATGAATGAGGGTTGTATACTTGTATTAAAGACGGTAAAGAAAGAGGTGAAAGACATTCGGGCTGCTCTACAAGGTAAAGCGGAATGTCCATATTGTGCCCTCCTCTATGTTGAATGCACGTACAACTCTAGTCTAACCCTTGCGATGGACGACTATCCATCCTTCACTGTCTTCATGAGGACTTCTAGATAGTCATTGTAATTTGGTAGAAATACTTTAACCTTTGCATGTCCACCAATCATGTAGTTTGAGATGCAATCTTGAGTCAACTGCTTTGGGAACCAGTGCAAATGAAAAAGATTCAGACATTGTCATCTAACAACTCATTATGGGCAGTAAAAAGAAGGCTACATAGTTCTTAGTTACCATCCTGAAGTTCACTGTTGCCTTGGATAAAGTGTAACAAATAGTTTAATTGCCATCTTTTAACCCATTTTACTAACAACCTTTATTAGTTCCCTCACTTGATACTGGTTCATGAATATCTCATTACCCGACTGAAAGTGCATCTAATCGTCGGGTGGTTTTGGTAATTAATAACAACATATATGTCATTGATCTAATGAACATTGATGTTAGATTTCAGAAAAGATGAATGATTGGCATGACTTGGACTAATGGATGTGGACCCCTCAAAATGTGAAGAGAAAATTTGGGCTACCTCAAGACTCTACATTTTTGTTTTGTGATCCAAGATTACATTGAGTCCCTTAGGAAAGCCAATACTATTAAAAGGGGATGAGGTATTGTTGATCAGGTTGTTGCTCAAGTGCTTAGTGATATTGGTCCAAAAATCCTCAATCACTTTCCCAAATCACATTTGCCCAAAACCCTACTTCATCATTTCAGTCCACCGATACATTCCATTCCGAACCCACCGAGATGATCATACTATTTCCACAGCCAAAACCCTAGCTTTTCGGTCTGACCAAAACGGTTCTCGGTCCTACCGAGATGGCCTAACCAAGTTTCTGTGATGAAATCACTTCATCTCGGAATCACTGAGTGAAACTGACCAGAATTACCAAAACGTGGTTCAGCCTTTTCCATTGCACATTGGTCTGGCCGAGATGATCTAGTCGGTCCCACCGAGAACCCCAATGTTCATATCTTTTGCACATGTTGGTCTCACCGAGAATTCCAGTCGGTGCCACCGAGTTTGGTAAAAAGTGTGTAACGGTCGGATTTCGTGTGGAGGCTATTTTTACCCCCTCCATCCCTCTTACTCAGTAAGAGAGCCAAATACAACGTCCACCATTCATTTTTTGAGAGAGAACCACCTGCTCATGTGTTGAGATCAAGAGTTTTCATTCCTACCATTTGAAACTTTGATTTCTATCCTCTTCAAGTCACTTCCCACTCCAATCCTTCTCCTACCCGAGCCAAATCTATGTGACAGAGATTGAGTTTTGAGGAGATTATAATTTGAAGCACAAGAGCAAGGAATTCATCACCAACACAACATCTATTACCTTTTGGAGAGTGGTGTCTCCTAGATTGGTTAGGTGTCATTTGGGAGCCTCCAAGATCCTGTGGAGTTGAACCAAGGAGTTTGTAAGGGCAAGGAGATCACCTACTTTGCGAATATCTACCCGAGTGAGGCTAGTCCTTCGTGGATGTAAGCCATGGTGGAATAGACATGGTTGCTTCTTCGTGGACCCTTTGTGGGTGGAGCCCTCCGTGGACTCGCGAATCCATTATCCTATGTGGGTTGAAGTCTCCATCAATGTGGACATACAATGGCACCACCTATCAGAACCACGCCAAAAATCATCGTGTCTTCATTGCGTTTGAAATCTCCAAACCCCTCCTTTACTTACATGTGCAATGTTTTATTTTCCACTGCTTCACTCTTAGAATTGCATGTGTAGGGTGTGATAACCCACAAGTATAGGGGATCGCAACAGTTTTCGAGGGTAGAGTATTCAACCCAAATTTATTGATTCAACACAAGGGAAGCCAAAGAATATTCTCAAGTATTAGCAATTGAGTTGTCAATTCAACCACACCTGGATAACTTAGTATCTGCAGCAAAGTATTTAGTAGCAAAGTAGTATGGAAGTAATGGTAACGGTAGCAAAAGTAACAGTAGTGGTTTTGTAGCAATTGTAACAGCATCAACGGAAAAGTAAATAAGCAAAGCACAATATGTGGAAAGCTCGTAGGCATTGGATCAGTGATGGATAATTATGTCGGATGCGATTCCTCATGTAATAGTTATAACATAGGGTGACACAGAACTAGCTCAAGTTCATCAATGTAATGTAGGCATGTATTCCGAATATAGTCATACGTGCTTATGGAAAAGAACTTGCATAACATCTTTTGTCCTACCCTCCCGTGGCAGCGGGGTCCTAATGGAAACTAAAGGATATTAAGGCCTCCTTTTAATAGAGTACCAGACCAAAGCATTAACACATAGTGAATACATGAACTCCTCAAACTACGGTCATCACCGAGAAGTATCCCGATTATTGTCACTTTGGGGTTGTCGAATCATAACACATAATAGGTGACTATAGACTTGCAAGATAGGATCAACAACTCACATATATTCATGAAAACATAATAGGTTCAGATCTGAAATCATGGCACTCGGGCCCTAGTGACAAGCATTAAGCATAGCAAAGTCATAGCAACATCAATCTCAGAACATAGTGGATACTAGGGATCAAACCCTAACAAAACTAACTTGATTACATGGTAAATCTCATCCAACCCATCACCGTCCAGTAAGCCTACAATGGAATTACTCACGCACGGCGGTGAGCATCATGAAATTGGTGATGGAGGATGGTTGATGATGACGACGGCGACGAATCCCCCTCTCCGGAGCCTGAACGGACTCCACATCAGCCCTCCCAAGAGAGATTAGGGCTTGGCGACGGCTCCGTATCGTAAAACGCGACGAAACTTTCTCTCTAATTTTTTTCTCCGTGGAAGCAAATATATGGAGTTGGAGTTGAGGTCGGTGGACGCCCAGGGGGCCCACGAGGCAAGGGGGCGCACCCAGGGGGAGGGGGCGCGCCCCCACCCTCGTGGACAGGGTGTGGGCCTCCTGACGCTAATTATTTCGCCAGTATTTTTTATTAATTCTGAAAAGTTGCTCCGTGGATTTTCAGGTCATTCCGAGAACTTTTATTTTTGCACAAAAATAACACCATGGCAGTTCTGCTGAAAACAACGTCAGTCCGGGTTAGTTCTATTCAAATCATGCAAGTTAGAGTCTAAAACAAGGGCAAAAGTGTTTGGAAAAGTAGATACAACGGAGACGTATCAACTCCCCAAGCTTAAACCTTCGCTTGTCCTCAAGCAATTCAGTTGATAAACTGAAAGTGATAAAGAAAAACTTTTACAAACTCTGTTTGCTCTTGCTGCAAATATGTAAAGCCAACATTCAAGTTTTCAGCAAAGATTATGAACTAACCATATTAACAATAACACTTAGGTCTCATGTTTACTCATATCAATGGCATAATCAACTAGCAAGCAATAATAATAAATCTCGGATGACAACACTTTCTCAAAACAATCATAATATGATATGACAAGATGGTATCTCGCTAGCCCTTTCTGAGACCGCAAAACATAAATGCAGAGCACCTTTAAAGATCAAGGACTGACTAAACATTGTAATTCATGGTAAAAGAGATTCAGTCATACCCAATATAAACTAATAGTAATGCATGCAAATGACAGCGGTGCTCTCCAGCGGGTGCTTTTTAATAAGAGGGTGATGACTCAACATAAAAGTAAATAGATAGGCTCTTCGCAGAGGGAAGCAGGGATTTGTAGAGGTGCTAGAGCTCGATTTTGAAATAGAGATAAATAATATTTTGAGCGGTATACTTTCATTGTCAACATAACAACTATGAGATCTCGATATCTTCCATGCTACACACATTATAGGCGGTTCCCAAACAGAATGGTAAAGTTTATACTCCCCCACTACCAACAAACATCAATCCATGGCTTGCCCGAAACAACGGGTGCCTCCAACTAACAACAATCCTGTGGGAGTTTTGTTTAATTATTTTGATTTGATTTGAGCAAGGGACTGGGCATCCCGGTGACCAGCCATTTTCTTGTGAATGAGGAGCGGAGTCCACTCCTCTTGAGAATAACCTACCTAGCATGGAAGATACAGACAACCCTAGTTGATACATGAGCTATTCGAGCATACAAAACATAATTTCATTTGAAGATTTGGAGTTTGGCACATACAAATTTATTTGGAATGGTAGGTAAATACCACATATAGGAAGGTATGGTAAACTCATATGGAATAACTTTGGGGTTTATGGAGTTTGGATACACAAGCAGTATTCCCGCTTAGTATATGTGAAGGCTAGCAAAAGACTGGGAAGCGACCAACTGAGAGAGCGACAACAGTCATGAACATGCATTAAAATTAATCAACACCGAGTGCAAGCATGAGTAGGATATAATCCAGCATGAACATAAATATCGTGAAGGCTATGTTGATTTTGTTTCAACTACATGTGTGAACTTGTGCCAAGTCGAGTCACTCAATTCATTCAACGGAGGATACCACCCTATCATACCACATCACAACCTTTTTAATAGCATGTTAGCACGCAAGGTAAACCACTATAAGCTCCTAGCTAATTAAACATGGCATAAGCAACTATAATCTCTAATTGTCATTGCAAACATGTTTACTCATAATATGCTGAATCAGGAACGATGAACTAATCATATTTCCAAAAACAAGAGAGGTCGAGTTCATACCAGCTTCTCTCATCTCAATCAGTCCATCATATATCGTCATTATAGCCTTTCACTTGCACAACCGAACAGTGTGGATAATAATAATAGTGCACGTGCATTGGAATAAGCTGGAATCTGCAAGCATTCAATTCAAGGGAGAATACAAGGTAATATGGGCTCTTGGTTAAATCAACAATAAAGCATATTAGAGCCACCAAACATTTTCATTATGGTCTTCTCCTCTCGACCCCCAAAGAAATAAAACTACTTACAAGGGAAAGCTCCCAACAAGCAAAAGAAGAACAAGAAATCTTTTTGGGTTTTCTTTTAATTATTACTACTACAAGCATGGAAATTAAACTAACTAATTTTTTGGTTTTTCTTAAGGTTTATCAAACACACAAGAAGAAAGCTAGAAAAAGAAATAAAACTAGCATGGATAATACAATGAAAAAGTATGAGCACCGACGACTAGAATGAGGGTGTGAACATGAATGTAATGTCGGTGAGAAATACGTACTCCCCCAAGCTTAGGCTTCTGGCCTAAGTTGGTCTATGGCCATGGGTAGCCTGGCTAATATCCGAAGTTGTAACCGGGGTCATACTGAGATGCAACAGCCAATGCCTCCTGGGTTGCAGCACGGCGGCGAGCTGCCTCCGCTCTCCTCTCGTACTCATTTGCCTCCTCCCTGGTGATAACATATCTTCCTTTTGCCTGATAATCAAAATGGGTAGGAGCAGGGATAGTAACATGGATAGCGCGACGTCTGTCAAAGATTAGTCGATACTGGAGGAATTGTTCATTCCTCTCAAGAAAATGATGACTGACCATAGCATTATAATCCAAATAAGCAGGAGGCAACTCCCTATCATCCTCATGTACAGGTATACCAAGATAATTAGCCACATGGGTCGCATAAATCCCTCCAAACAAATCTCCAACTAAACCATTGTTATGCAACCTACGTGCAACAATTGCCCCCAAGTTGTATTGTTTATCACCTAATACAGCACTCTTGAGAACACAAAGATCAGGAACACACATGTGACATGCTTCATCCTTACCGTTAATGCATCTACCAATGAAGAGAGCAAAATAATGTATAGCAGGAAAGTGAATGCTTCCTATGGTAGCTTGTGCTATTTCTCTAGATTCTCCCACAGTGATACTAGCAAGAAAGTCCTTATATTCAGATTGGTTCATTAACACTACCCCACTGCGGGAGTTTGCAAGCAGTAGTGAAATCCTCTAGGTCCATGGTATATGATTGATCATAAATATCAAACAGGACACTTTGAGAATTACGCGGAGATGTAAATTTAAACCTTCTCATGAATGAATCAGTCAAATAGTAGTACTGAGGACACTTATCTTGGAGGAAGTCCTCAAGATCGGCATTACACACATATGCATCAAATTCATCCTTGATGCGTGCATTGACCATAAACTCTTCTGACGGCCATTCACAAGGCCACATGTCAGCTTCCCTTGGTGGCTCATCGTCCTGCTCACGCATTGCGAGCCTAGGTCCTTTCTTCCTTGAAGAACCACCTTGGTACATTTTTCCTGGACATATTTCTTCCTCTGAAAAATTTCTAAAAAAATTTAGTAACTCAAAATAAAAGTGAATCAAACTCAACAAAACTGATAGCAACTACTCCCACAAGTGCCTAGAGCCTATATCATGCATTAGAATTACTTGGGACCTCAAAAATTTTACATGCAAGCTCAAGAACAGGGTCACCTAGGCAGCAAAAATTTGTAATAAATAAAGCACTAGAACAAAAACTAGTTGGACCATTGGAGGAGCCACATACCAAAGAACAATCCCCCAAAGCAGTATTGTGAATGGAGCTTTGAGCAAGTAGATCGAAAATGGCAGCAAAGTGAGTTAGAACTCGTGCTTGAGCTGGATGGTGATTTTTTTGGGAGGAAGATGAAGTGTGTGGGTGCAGGAATAAGTGGAGGGGGGCCACCATGGGCCCATGAGGCCGGGGGGCGCGCCCTGGACCCTCGTGGCCAGGTGCCAGCTCCCCCTGTTGTGTTCTCAGTGCCAAATATTCTCAAATATTTCAGAAAAAATCATACTAAATTGGCAGGGCATTTGGAGAACTTTTATTTTCGGGTATTTTTTTATTGCATGGATAATTCAGAAATTAGACAAAAAAATACAATTTTTGCTTTATTTATTCTAAATAACAGAAAGTAAAAAGAGGGTACAGAAGGTTGTGCCTTCTAATTTCATCCATCTCATGATCATCAAAAGGAATCCACTAACAAGGTTGATCAAGTCTTGTTAACAAACTCATTCCGAATAACATGGAACCGGAGAAATTTTGAATAACACTAGGTTACCTCAATGGGGATATGAACATCCCCAATAATAATAATATCATATTTCTTCTTAACAGTAGGAAGAGGAAATTCAAAACCTCCAATAATAATAGTTGGAATTTTTCCAATAGAATTGATGCTATGAACTTGAGGTTGTTTCCTCGGAAAGTGTACTGTATGCTCATTACCATTAACGTGAAAAGTGACATTGCCTTTGTTGCAATCAATAACAGCCCCTGCAGTATTCAAAAAGGGTCTACCAAGGATAATCGACATACTATCGTCCTCGGGAATATCAAGAATAACAAAGTCCGTTAAGATAGTGACATTTGCAACTACAACAGGCACATCCTCACAAATACCGACAGGTATAGCGGTTGATTTATCGGCCATTTGCAAAGATATTTCAGTAGGTGTCAACTTATTCAATTCAAGTCTACGATATAAAGAGAGAGGCATAACACTAACACCGGCTCCAAGATCACGTAAAGCAGTTTTAACATAGTTTCTTTTAATGGAGCATGGTATAGTTGGTACCCCTGGATCTCCAAGTTTCTTAGGTATTCCACCCTTAAAAGTATAATTAGCAAGCATGGTGGAAATTCCTTCGGTATCTTTCTTTTATTTGTAATGATATCCTTCATATATTTAGCATAAGGATTTACTTTAAGCATATCAGTTAAGCGCATATGTAAGAAGATAGGTCTAATCATTTCAGCAAAGCACTCAAAATCCTCATCATCCTTTTTCTTGGATGGCTTAGGAGGAAAAGGCATGGGTTTCTGAACCCATGGTTCTCTTTTTTTACCGTGCTTCCTAGCAACAAAGTCTCTCTTATCATAACGTTGATTCTTTGATTGTGGGTTATCAAGATCAACAACAGGTTCAATCTCTACATTATTGTTATTGCTAGGTTGAGCATCAACATGAACATTATCATTAACATTATCACTAGGTTCATGTTCATCACCAGATTGTGTTTTAGCATCAGAAATAGAAATATCATTGGGATTCTCATGTGTGTCTACAACAAGTTCACTAGAAGCATGCAAAGTCCTATCATTTTTCTTTTTCTTATTTTTAGAAGGACTAGGTGCATCTAAATTATTTCTCTGAGAATCTTGCTCGATTCTCTTAGGGTGGCCTTCAGGATACAAAGGTTCCTGAGTCATTTTACCAGTTCTAGTAGCCACTCTAACAGCAAAATCATGTTTATTATTTAATCCATCGAGCAAATCACCTTGAGCTTTAAGTACTTGTTCTTCTTGAGTGGTAACCATAGAAGCATATTTACTAATGAGTTTAAGTTCACCTTTAACTCTAGCCATATAATCACTCAAGCATGCAATCATGTAAGAATTACTCTTTAATTCTCTACCAACATAAGCATTGAAGTCTTCTTGTCTAGCCATAAAGTCATCAAATTCATCTAAACATTGGCTAGGAAATTTAGTAGACGGGATTTCAACTTTATCATATCTATAGAGAGAATTTACCTGTACTACCTATGTCGGGTTATCAAGACCATGTGTTTCTACAATAGGTGGTATACTAAGACCATGTGTTTCTTCAACAGGAGGTAAATTCTTAACATCTTCAGCTTTAATACCTTTTTATTTCATAGATTTCTTTGCCTCTTGCATATCTTCAGGTCTGAGAAATAGAACTCCCCTTTTCTTCGGAGTTGGTTTAGGAGTTGGCTTAGGAGTTGGCTCAGGAATTGGCTCAGGAAGAGTCCAGTTATTTTCATTAGTCAACATATTATTCAATAGCACTTCAGCTCGACAGTTCTTTCCCTGAAAACACAACCAACACAACTATCCAAGTGGTCCTTGGAAGCATCTGTTAGTCCATTATAAAAGATATCAAGTATTTCATTTTTCTTAAGAGGATGATTAGGCAAAGCATTAAGTAATCGTAGAAGTCTCCCCCAAGCTTGTGGGAGACTCTCTTCTTCAATTTGCACAAAATTATATATTTCCCTCAAGGCAGCTTGTTTCTTATGAGCAGGGAAATATTTAGCAGAGAAGTAATAAATCATATCCTGGGGACTACGCACACAACCAGGATCAAGAGAATTAAACCAAGTTTTAGCAACACCCTTTAATATGAATGGAAATATCTTAAGGATATGATAGTAGCGAGATTTCTCATTATTAGTGAACAGGGTGGCTATATCATTCAACTTAGTAAGATGTGCCACAACAATTTCAGATTCATAGCCATAAAAAAGATCAGATTCAACCAAAGTAATTATCTCAGGATCGACAAAGAATTCATAATTCTTATCAGTAACAAAGATAGGTGAAGTAGCAAAAGCAGGGTCATATTTCATTCTAGCATTTAGAAATTTCTGTTTCAGTTTAGCTAATAACTTCTTAAGATCAGATCTATCATTGCAAGCAAGAAAATCTCTAGCAGTTTCTTCATCCATAACATAACCCTCAGGAACAACAGGCGATTCATACTTAGGGGGAGAACCTTCATCACCACTATCTTCAATAATTTCATTTTCAATAATTTCATTCTCTCTAGCCCTAAGAAGTTGTTCATCAAGAAATTCACCTAATGGCACAGTAGTATCAGGCATAGAAGTAGTTTCATCATAAGTATCATGCATAGTAGAAGTGTCATCATCAATAACATGCAACATATCGGAATTAATAGCAGAAGCAGGTTTAGCTGTCGCAAGTTTACTCAAAACAGATGGTGAATCTAGTGCAGAGATAGATGACAGTTCCTTACCTCCCCTCGTAGTTGAGGGAAAAATCTTAGTTCTTTCGTCTTTCAGGTTCCTCATAGTGATCAGCAGATATAAATCCCAAGTGACTCAAAGAATAGAGCTATGCTCCCCGACAACTGCGCCAGAAAATAGTCTTGATAACCCACAAGTATAGGGGATCGCAACAGTTTTCGAGGGTAGAGTATTCAACCCAAATTTATTGATTCAACACAAGGGAAGCCAAAGAATATTCTCTAGTATTAGCAGTTGAGTTGTCAATTCAACCACACCTGGATAACTTAGTATCTGCAGCAAAGTATTTAGTAGCAAAGTAGTATGGAAGTAACAGTAGCGGTAGCAAAAGTAACAATAGCAGTTTTGTAGTAATTGTAACAGCACCAACAGAAAAGTAAATAAGCAAAGCATAATATGTGGAAAGCTCGTAGGCATTGGATCAATGATGGATAATTATGTCGGATGTGATTCCCCATGTAATATTTATAACATAGGGTGACACAGAACTAGCTCAAGTTCATCAATGTAATGTAGGCATGTATTCCAAATATAGTCATACGTGGTTATGGAAAAGAACTTGCATGACATCTTTTGTCCTACCCTCCCGTGGCAGCAGGGTCCTAATGGAAACTAAGGGATATTAAGGCCTCCTTTTAATAGAGTACCGGACCAAAGCATAAACACATAGTGAATACATGAACTCCTCAAACTACGGTCATCACCGAGAAGTATCCCGATTATTGTCTCTTCGGGGTTGTCGGATCATAACACATAATAGGTGACTATATACTTGCAAGATAGGATCAAGAACTCACATATATTCATGAGAACATAATAGGTTCAGATCTGAAATCATGGCACTCGGGCCCTAGTGACAAGCATTAAGCATAACAATGTCATAGCAACATCAATCTCAGAACATAGTGGATACTAGGGATCAAACCCTAACAAAACTAACTTGATTACATGGTAAATCTCATCCAACCCATCACCGTCCAGCAAGCCTACGATGGAATTACTCATGCACGGCGGTGAGCATCATGAAATTTGTGATGGAGGATGGTTGATGATGACGACGGCGACAAATCCCCCTCTCTGGAGCCCTGAACGGACTCCAGATTAGCCCTCCCGAGAGAGATTAGGGCTTGGCGGCGGCTCCATATCGTAAAACGCGATGAAACTTTCTCTCTGATTTTTTTCTCCGTGGAAGCAAATATATGGAGTTGGAGTTGAGGTCAGTGGATGTCCAGGGGGCCCACGAGGCAGGGGGGTGCGCCCAGGGGGAGGGGGGCACCCCCACCCTCATGGACAGGGTGTGGGCCCCCTGACGCTAATTATTTCGCCATTATTTTTTATTAATTCTAAAAAGTTGCTTCGTGGATTTTTAGGTCATTCCGAGAACTTTTATTTCCGCACAAAAATAACACCATGGCAGTTCTGCTGAAAACAACGTCAGTCCGGGTTAGTTCTATTCAAATCATGCAAGTTAGAGTCCAAAACAAGGGCAAAAGTGTTTGGAAAAGTAGATACGACGGAGATGTATCAGGGTGATACTTGTCTTGCTAGAATTTCTAAAATCTACCTACAAGTAAAATTGGGAAAAGGTTAGGTTTTATTTGGTCAAGTAGTCTAATCACCCCCCCTCTAGACATACTTTTGATCCTACAAGTGGTATCAGAGCTTTGGTCTCCATAGCCTTGGTTTCCATTGCTTTGGTCTCCATAGCCTTGGGTTCATAACCTAGGAGAGTATGGCGTCTAGTGAGGGTAATTATCACTATAGAGGTCCATATTTTTATGGTACAAACTTTGCTATTTGGAAGCATAAGATGAAAATGCATATTCTTGGTCATAACCCCGCTGTTTGGGCTTTTGTTCGTATTAGCTTGCAAGGTGAATTCTTTGAGGATGGTAGAGAACCGGATCGTGAAGCAACCAGGGAAGATTTGAAGATGTTACAATAAAATGCTCAAGCTTGTGATATTCTCTTCAACTGTTTGTGCCCCGAGGAGTTCAACAAAATCAGCCACCTTGAGAATGCCAAGGAAATTTGGGATAATTTGGTTGATATGCACGAAGGTACCGAGTCCGTCAAGGAATCCAAGTTGGATGTGCTTCAAAGTCAACTTGACAAGTTCAAGATGAAGGATGGTGAAGGAGTTGCTGATATGTACTCTAGGCTTGCTCTCATCACAAATGAGATTGCCGACTTAGGAAGTGAAGAGATGACTGACAAGTTCATCAAGATCCTTAGAGCCTTGGATGGAAAATAGGACACCGTGTGCACATTGATCCAAATGATGCCCAATTAGAAAGATCTAAAGCCTACGAAAGTCACTGGAAGAATCGTTGCTCATGAGATGTCACTCAAGGATGAGGAGGAGCTCCACAACAAGTCAAGTGGTGCATACAAAGCCTCAAGTGAGGCTCCCACAACTTCAAGTGACAAGCAAGTATCCAATGAGGAATTGAGCTTAATGGCGAAGAACTTCAACAATGTGACGCCCCCGATTCAATCATACACTAATCATACACGCAAACGTGTATGATCAAGATCGGGGACTCACGGGAAGATATCACAACACAACTCTAAACACAAAATAAAGACATACACGCTTTATATTACAAGCCAGGGGCCTCGAGGAATCGAATACAAAAGCTCGATCATAAATGACTCAGCGGAAGCAACAATATCTGAGTATAGACATTAAGTTAAACAAAGTGCCATAAGACGGCTAGCACAAACAGGGATACAGATCAAAGAGGCGCAGGCCTCCTGCCTGGGATCCTCCTAAACTACTCCTGGTCGTCGGCGGCCTGCACATAGTAGTAGGCTCCGTCGGTGTAGTGGTAGTCGTCGTCGGTGGCATCTGGCTCCTGGGATCCGCCGTCTGATTGCAACAACGAGGTATAGAGGAAAACAGAGGCAGCAAAGCAACCGTGAGGACTCATCCAAAGTACTGGCAAGACTTACATCAGATCTACACTACATATGCATCGGTATCAACAAAAGGGGTAGTATCTGTGGACTAAATGTGGCACCCCGGCTCAGAGCAACCGGTTTACCATGCACTGCCAGCCCAGAGACCATGTCTTCTGGCAACACACAACATCTTGGTACAGAAAACAACCGCTTTATTGATGCTAGCAGACCAAGGTTTATATTACAACAGGTAGCGAGGCCAAGCGGCACACATGGTGCGGCAGAACAATATGTACATTATTTAGTGAACATTAAGGGGCCTCGTTCATGACAACTACGCGACAACGGAACAACATCGTAGCGGATAGCATAGGGACACCGATGTGGACACGATCTAGACTCAGACATCACTCCTTTCCAACGAGACTTCCCTAAAATCTGGCATGACACGCCAGGTTAGTACATTGAATGTACTTGCAAGCTCACAACAAGCATAAACATAATGACAAACAATATCATGATAATTAACCATTTCATAATAATGCAACAATGTATCCAACATGCTGTCCCTCGGACTGGCTTACCAACAGTGATCGCTCTTGGATCACAAACATACCAACCTAAAAGTATTAACTAGAAATGTCTCGTGATCTTTCTGGCGATCACAACCACGACCAATATTTGTTCTTAAACGGTGATCCTTCCGGCAATCACAACCACGACCCACACTTGGTCTAAAACAACAAGATGACCTATCCGCCATCATCAACAGTGCAAAGATCATAACTTAGTGTGCAAATTTATTAAATGTTAACCCATGGTGTGACCTACTTTCAAGCGTGTCCGTAACCGTGGACTCGGCTATCGATAGATTAATACACTCTGCAGAGGTAGCGCACTGTACCCACACCATGGAACCCATGGCCTCGCACTCCCATTCAGGTGGACCAACCGCATTCCGATGAAACCCCTCCATTGCCATGACACTCTCCCGGCCACTCCAACTCACTCCCCATCGGGCTAGTCCTGGGTGGCCCCATGTCTACCAAAGACACAACAACCACCGTCGTGGCCAAAACATAAACGATCCCACACGTTGACCCGGTACCATAAACTCAACAACGGGCACACAAGGTTATGTCTGCTTACCGGGCCAGGGTACCGCACGCCCATAACCTTCCCTCGTTGGAGGCACAGACCAGAGGCATGACAACGGATTGAATAAAGGCCTTCCCATAAAGGCAAATGTGGTTGCACTGGGAAAACTCGATTCAGTGGCACCATGACCCGGTCAACAATATATTCAAGTTGAGTTATTATTAGGTTCAACTTAAAGTGAAAATAACCAGTGTCATAGTATTCCACGAAATGCAACACTAACATATGCATCATATATTAACGAAAATGACTGAGTCAACTATATCCACACTAAGCATAAACATCAACAACTCATGCCACTTCTCTGGTTAAGATTAAACCTCAATTTAAACAGAATCTTTTCTAGCAAATTTTACCATTTTTACTCATGCAAGAAAATAACTCCACTAATTATTTATATCCATAACCATATCATTCTTTCATCACCCAAAAATAAATCCTAGTTTCTTTACCAACTAAGTTAACTTCGAACTTTCTGTGATTCAAGCATATTAACTAAAACAAGCAATTAACAGAATATAAATAACATAATAATGATTTAAATGCATGGATTAAATCATTTGTTCAAGTAAGGAAATCACAAATATTGTAATGGCACCATGAAAATGTTGTTGTGGCTTGCCTTAGTGCAGATGAGGTTCACAAGCCTCCTGGTGATCCTCAAGACAAGCCTCACCCTCTGAAAATAATTAAAAACACAAAAAGAAAATATCAAGAACCCTTCTGAAATTCACCAGAAAATCTAGACAGCAGGGAAAATTCCCATCTTTGGTGAGCAGCTAGATTTCTGTAGAAAGAACACAATGCAAAAAGAATCAATTCATTTGGACTTATGTTTAAAAAGTTTTGGCCCTTTGAAGTTCTCTGGATAAATTAAAATTTAAATAAAACAGACTGGGGGGTGACGTCGAAGGCGTAAAGCCTCGGGGTGCCACCACTCGTACCGCTTCACGCGCATACTGAGTGGCTGACTAGCGGGCCCCGCTAGTCAGGTGAGGGGGAGAGAGAGAGGGAAACAGAGGACAGCACGGCTTCGCCGGAGTGCATGCCGGCGGCGACGGCTTCTTGGCCAAAACGAGAGGGAGGGATCGAGAGAGGAGACAGAGGCGCACCTGCCCGTACCCGTAGAGTAGCTAGGGGTGGTCGGATGGCATCGAAATCAGCCTCTCTAGCGGAGGCAAAGAGCGGAGGTGGCCGGAGACAAAGACGACGGCGAACGAAGGCGACTCCAGGGGCTGCAACCAGGCGGAACGGCACCACCGGAGAGTGGCGGAGGCCCTAGAAGGGTTGCCCAGGCCTGGGAGGGGCTGGAGCTACGGAGACGACCCGAGGGGATTGCCGGTGAGCTCGAGCTTGGGGACGGTGGCCCGCGGCCTGCCCGGCCGGGCTACGGCTATCTACATGATTGTATAGTCTGTGGGAGTGGTGGATGGTGCTCGAGGAGGCTGGGAGGGCTCTATTTATAGCCGAGCGTCGAGGAGGGATCGGGCTCCGCCGGTGGACACCAGGACACGGCGCCCAGCAACGAACAACATTAGTTAGAGGGGGAGAAGGCGACGCAGCTCACGCGGGGACTATGGGCGAACGGGGACGAGCACAGGGGCACTGGGGTGACGACGAGCACAGTGCGCACCGCACTGTTACGTTGGCCGGACCGCGCCCGTGCTCGCTGCGGCGATCTTCGGTGTCGGCAAGCGCCAGGAGGGAGTTAAGAAGGTCGAGACGAAGATTGTGGCGAAGTTTGGCATGCTCAGGAAGGCGGGGAAGCGAGCACACGCGCAACAGAGCGCTCGGTGGTACTCAGAGCGCGTCGGCTGCATGCCAGCATGCCTAGACGAATGCGGTCACCACGTGAACTTTTCCCTCAGGCCGTCCTAAGTCCAAAGTTCATGTCTGGCTTGTTGTTCATGGTAGTTTTGAAGGTTACCACGCTTGGGTTTGGTCTCAGGTGTAGTAGAAAAGATTTCACACGCCAGCTAAGTTTTTGGACAGTAACTTTGAGAGTTTACTGAGGTCAAACTACTGGGAGTTGGGAGCTGGGATTTGGAGATTAGCAATCATCTACTAAGGTGATGATGCACAAGAAAAATCAGCCACAATGGAGTAAGTAAAATGGTAGTAGCTGTAGAAACTACCATTTCTGTCCAGAACTGAAAATATTTTCTATAGCAAAAATATTCCAAAAAGTGATGAAATATTTATATTTTTGCTCAGAAAGGTGTCCTAGGGTTCAAAGAATAATTGGGATTTTTCTCAGATTTTTATGGGCAAGAGAAATGGGGGTTGCTTTGGAGCACATTGAGCTAGCTAGGGTTTAAGAGAGGGAAATGAATATTTTTCATCAAAGAAAAATATTCAAAATATTATTTTTGAGTTGAACCAGAGAGGGAATGATGGTTAGAGAGGGAAATGGGGCACTTGGGGGAAAGCCAAGGGGTACCCAAGTGGTTAAGTCTTAATGAAAAGATTCAAAACTCCAAATTTCAAGTTCGAACCAACTGAAAATCAGGCAAAGAAAAAAAAGGGCAAAAACAAGGCTGTCACAAACCTCCCCCACTTAGAATGAATTTCGTCCTCGAGATTCGGTTGCTTGGGAAACCATTCTGGATAATGTTCCTTTAGAAATTCTTCCCGTTCCCACGTTGATTCTAACTCTATGTGATGCTCCCATTGGACTTTGTTGAACTTCCTTGCTTTACTACGAGTGACCCTTTCCCTCTGATCCAAAATTCTAACCGACCTCTCTTCATATGTTAAGTCCTTTGCCAGCTCTATTTCAGTCATAGCAGTC
The DNA here is from genome assembly GCA_963921465.1 of Triticum timopheevii. NCBI lineage: Eukaryota > Viridiplantae > Streptophyta > Magnoliopsida > Poales > Poaceae > Triticum > Triticum timopheevii. Next base: position 449,215,595 of record OY997272.1, on the reverse strand, counting down.
TTTTTCTCAGGCGGCGATATGCATCGCCTCAACTGTGAAACATGAAACACGTTGTGCACGTCTGACAATTCAGGGGGTAGTTCCAACTGATATGTAATAGTACCCACTCGTGACATAACGGGAAATGGACCAATAAATCTGGGTACCAATTTTCCATGAGTCTGGAATCTCTTGATTCTTTTCATAGGAGTGACTCGGAGGTATACGTGTTCTCCGGGTTCAAAACTAATCTGTCGGTGCTTTGCATCATAATAACTATTCTGTCGAGATTTGGCCAATTGCAATCTGTCTTGGATTTCCTTAACTTTTTTCTCAGCTTCCATCATGAGATCCATTCCGAAAATACGGCTATCTTCAGTTTGGGACCAATTTAAAGGAGTGCGGCACTTACAGCCATACAAAGCCTCATATGGTGACATCTTTAGACTGGTCTGGAAGCTATTATTGTAAGAGAACTCGGTATACGACAGACAATCTTCCCATTTAGGTCCTTGGGCCAAAGCATAGGCTCGCATCATATCTTCGAGTATTTGGTTTACCCGCTCTGTCTGTCCATCAGTCTGAGGATGATAAGCGGTACTGTATTTCAGTGCTGTCCCCAAGGCTTGATGGAGACGTGACCAAAAAGCGGAGGTAAAAAGTGAACCTCGGTCAGAAGTGATGGTTCGGGGTACTCCATGCAGACTGACTATTCTAGATACATACAACTATGCAAGTTGATCTGCTCGGTACGTGGTTCTGATTGGGATAAAGTGAGCAACCTTGGTTAAGGTGTCCACTATGACCCAGATTGCATCATTGCCTCGCTGAGTCTTAGGTAGCCCTATGATTAAATCCATGCAGACATCTTCCCATTTCCATTGTGGCACTGGCAGCGGTTGGAGAAGTCCGGCTGGCTTCTGATGCTCTGCCTTCACCCTGTTGCATATGTCACAACAGGCTACAAAATAGGCAGTGTCTTTCTTCATTCCATCCCACCAGAATATTTGTCGAAGGTCTTCATATATTTTTCTACCTTCAGGGTGAATGGAATACGAGGATTTGTGTGCTTCTGACAGGATTTTCTGCTTTAAATCCGCTTGATTGGGTACGCAAATCCTTCCACGGAAGTGGAGGGTACCAAATTGATCCTTCGGGAAATCTGAAGTCTGTCCTGCTACCATATTCTTGGCACGTTTCTGCAGGACGGTGTCAGCTGGCTGGGCCTTGCGGTTCTCTTCCTCAAGTGTGGGGGCAACTTCCAAAATATTAGCAAGGCCGACATCAACTATGACCAGGTTGAGTTGAGCATCTCCTCTTGAAGTTCAGGAGGCAAGGATTTTAATATGACATTTAGGCTGACAGGCTTTCGATTGAGTGCATCGGCAACCACGTTGGCCTTACCCGGTTGGTAATTTATTCCAAGGTCATAATCCTTGACTAACTCAAGCCATCTTTGTTGACGGAGATTTAAATCTGGTTGAGTAAATATATACTTGAGACTTTTGTGATCGGTAAAAATTTGGCACCTCTTCCCGATGAGATAGTGTCTCCAAATTTTTAGAGAAGGCACCACCGCGGCCAATTCCAAATCATTAGTAGGATAATTTCCCTCTTGGGGTCGTAGCTGTCGTGATGCATAGGCTACTACCTTGTCGTCTTGCATAAGTACGCATCCAAGTCCTTGTCTGGAGGCGTCACATTACACATCAAAACCGCGGTAGATATCTGGAAGAGTCAATACAGGCGCAGTTGTCAGCCGTATCTTTAGCTCATTGAAACTTTTCTCACAGTCCTCTGTCCATTCAAACTTCTTATCCTTTTTGAGAAGCTCCGTCATGGGTTTAGCAATCTTGGAAAAACCTTCAATGAAATGACGGTAATATCCGGCTAATCCAAGAAAACTTCGAATCTGAGATACGGTTGTGGGCAGAAACCAATCGAGCACATCCTTTACTTTGCTCAGGTCCATGGCTATACCTTCAGCAGATAGCACATGTCCAAGAAATCCAACTTGCTTGAGCCAAAACTCACATTTACTGAATTTGGCATATAGCTGATGGTCGCGGAGTCGTTGTAACAGTGCTCGGAGGTGTTCTTTGTGCTCTTCTTCACGTCTTGAGTAAATAAGTATGTCATCGATGAAGACTACCACGAACTTATCGAGGAAGTGCATGAATACTTTGTTCATCATATGCATGAAGAAGGTAGGGGCGTTGGTGAGACCAAAGGACATAACTGTATATTCATAAAGACCGTATCGAGTGGTGAATGCGGTCTTAGGAATATCTTCCTTTTTAATCTTGAGGTGATGATATCCGGTCTGCAAATCAATCTTGGAGAATACCTTGGCCCCACTGAGCTGATCAAACAAGTCATCAATCCTTGGCAGCGGATATTTATTTTTTATGGTGACATGATTCAGCTGACGATAATCCACACACATGCGGAGGCTGCCATCCTTTTTGTCCACGAAGATAGCAGGTGATCCCCATGGTGAAGAGCTGGGACGGATATATCCTTTCTGGAGCATTTCATCAAGCTGTTTCTTTAGCTCCACTAATTCTGATGAGGGCATCCGGTAATACTTCTTGTATAACGGTGCGGTTCCGGGCACAAGATCTATTGCAAACTCAAGCTCTCGATCTGGTGGCATGACTGGTAGCTCTTCTGGAAATACATCAGGAAACTCACTAACCACAGGAATTTATTCCATGTCAGCCATAGCGGCGAATACCATTTCTTTCTTGGGTATACTTCTGCAAGCATAGAATTTGGTAGTTTGCCCCTTCTGACTGGTCAAAGTGACCTCTCGGGTCGCACAATTTATGAATACTTGATATTGAGTCAGCCAATTCATACCCAAGATAACATCCAACTTAGCAGACTCAATAATTATCAAAGAAGTTGGAAAACAGACTCCGTTGATATTGACTTCCAGATTATGGCAGACCAGATTGCTCCTGATTAAGGATCCCGGGGTTTGTACCAGCATATTCTTGCCCAAAAGCGAACAAGGAAATTTGTTTTGGGCAATAAAACTCCGAGAAATAAAAGAGTGGGAAGCCCTAGAGTCAAATAAAATCACTGCAGGTATGGTATTAACAGAAAATATACCAATGATGACTTGGGGTTCTCTTGGGCTTCATCGTCGGTGAGGTGATGAACGTGCCCAGTGATGTTTTGCTGGTTCGGGCATGACTCCATAAAATTGACTCGTGGCCTGAATAGAGCATTCGCCTTGCTGTTCTTGGGACACTGTCTGTCATAATGTCCGGTTTGCCCACAACTGAAGCAAGAATTGTTGCGCTGGCGCTCCTCGTGCACTGGGTTGGTCACGACATTCTTGACTTGGGTGGTGGTCTTGTTAACATTTTGTTGCCAATTGGGCTTGTATTCCACCTGAGTCTACTGCCAGGTACGAGCCTTCTGCACTGGTTGCCCTTCCTTCCTTGGCTCAAACTTGCGCTTGTGATCGTTAGTAGCAGGCCTATTATCTGATACAAGCTTGTGCTCCCTTTCAGCAATGAAAGCCTTGTTCACTAGAGTTTGGAAATCTAGGAAATCAAACATACTGAGAGTACACCGGAGTTGTGGGTTTAATCCACCAAGAAATCTTTCAATCTTTCTTTCTTCAGTGGCCACGTCATATAGGGAGTAACGTGATAGATGATTGAATTTTTGCAAATATTCACCCACAAACTGATTTCCTTGGAGGAGCGCAAGAAATCCACGCTGCTTATTCTTCATAATTCCAATAGGGATATGATATTTCCAGAAATGGTCCTTGAATTTTGACCAGGTGATTTCTTCATCAGCAGGCCACATGGATTTTGCATTTTCCCACCATATGGCAGCAACGCCTTCAAGATAATGAGTTGCAAATGGAACCTTATCATCTTCTTCAGTACGAGCAATCTCAAGTTTCCTCTCATGGTTCGCAACCAATCGTCTGCATCCAAGGGGTCAATAACCTGACTGAAACTGGGAGGCTTGGTCCTTTGAAAATCTGACAGCTTGGAGTGATGACCGTTCCGATTTCCATTCTGTCCAACCATAGCTTGCACACTTCTTAATATTTCAATCAGATCATTATTCCATCTTTCCTCAAACATACGCAGAATTTGCTCGGTGGAGGGCGGATTTGGCGGTGGAGGCGGTGGTGGAACGTACGGCTCGGGGGGAGTGTCCTGCCTGTCATGCGGAACGACGAACATGAGTACCCTGGCGAATGTTACTACTACTGCCTCCCCGCGTCATCCTATTCTCATACATGAAACGAAACCTCATGACTCATACGACTACACTCGTACACCATCCTGACGACCACGAATACTCAGAAGCTCTACTGCTCTGTTGGTGCTGCGGGGTCCTCTCCTGAAGCTGACTCGGATCCTGAACTGACGAGGTTAACGGAGACCTCCGGGTCAAAGGTAACACGACAACGCTGCCTCGAGGGCTCTCCCTCCGGGGTAGGTGTAGGGTGAAGCATCGGGGCTACAGGAGTAGAGAGAAGTGAAACCCACTCAGCAGGAGCACTGAGAGGATTCACGGTCGCGGTGCCCGAGCTACTCAGAGGAGTAACCGGTGAAACAGGGGAACTAGAACTGGCTAGAATATAAGGAGTAAATCCCATAGATGCTGGAGCAGTGACAGATCTAGTAGAGGCTAAAGCAGTACGAGCACGAGCCAGCTCTCGAGCTAGCTCGTGGATCATAAGATAGCTAGCAGTGCTGTAACGAGAAAGGTGGCTAGCAACACTATCAGACTCCGGATCAATGATAGGGAAACGGATACGACCGTTGTCGTGCAGAGAAGGATAGTAGTAGAAACCTGGTTGGTTCTGCATCCGTACCTCATTGTAATGAAGCTCGACAAGGACCTCGAATGCAGCAAACTAGACAGCCTGAGAAGCGGTAGAAGCGTAACCGCTCTGAGAGGTACGAGTGTAAGTGCTGGAATCAAAACTGGTGCGCAGAGTAAACACTGCGTGATACTCATACACTGAGTCTTCTAGACGCTCCCGGTACACATGATAGGCTGGGTCGTCACCGAGGGGGTACAGCCGACGCCACGCGTTATGAAGGAGATGCAGCGACGTGTACGGCATCAGCTGCAACTGGCACGGATACGGCACCGGAGCCATCTACACTCACAACCATTAGTAGGTTAGCATAAAAATAAAACAAGTGCATGCAATGCAACAACCAACTACAAGTGCTACCGTCACTCAACTTAACTCGTATCTAACGTCCAGTTAACACGTCGTAGTCTAGCATGGCCTACAGTCAGCGCGGCTCTGATACCAAGCGTTGTGGCATCCCGGCTCAGAGCAACCGGTTTACCATGCAATGCGAGCCTAGAGACCATGTCTTCTAGCAACACATAACATCTTGGTACAGAAAACAACCGCTTTATTGATGCTAGCGGACCAAGGTTTATATTACAACAGGTGTCGAGGCCAAGCGGCACACACGGTGTGGCTGAACAATATGTACATTATTTAGTGAACATAAAGGGGCCTCATTCATGACAACTATGTGGCAGCAGAACAACGTCGTAGCGGAACTCCATAGCACAGGGACACCGATGTGGACACGATCTAGACTCGGACAACACTCCTTTCCAATGAGACTTTCCTAAAATCTGGCATGACATGCCAGGTCAGTACATTGAATGTACTTGCAAGCTCACAACAAGCATAAATATAATGACAAACAATATCATGATAATTAACCATTTCATAATAATGCAACAATGTATCCAACATGCTGTGATCATGCTCTTGTGATAAAAGTCCCTCAGACTGGCTTACCAACGATGATCACTCTTGGATCACAAACATACCAACCTCAAAGTATTAACTAGAAATGTCTCGTGCTCTTTTCGATGATCACAACCATGACCAGTATTTGTTCTTAAATGGTGATCCTTCCGACGATCACAACCACGACCCACACTTGGTCTAAAACAACAAGATGACCTTTTCGCCATCATCAACAGTGCAAAGATCATAACTTCGTGTGCAAATTTATTAAATGTTGACCCATGGTGTGACCTACTTTCGAGCGTGTCCGTAACCGTGGACTCGGCTATCGATAGATTAATACACTCTACAGAGGTAGCGCACTGTACCCACACCACGGAACCCATGGCCTCGCAATCCCATTCAGGTGGACCAACGACATTCCGATGAAACCCCTCCATTGCCATGACACTCTCCCGGCCACTCCGACTCACTCCCCATTGGGCTAGTCTTGGGTGGCCCCGTGTCTACCAAAGACACAACGACCACTGTCGTGGCCAAAACATAAACGATCCCACATGGGGACCCGGTACCATAAACTCAACAACGGGCACACAAGGTTATGTCTGCTTACCGGGCCAGGGTACCGCACACCCATAACCTTCCCTCGTTGGAGGCACCGACCAGAGGCATGACAACAGACCGAATAAAGGCCTTCCCATAAAGGCAAATGTGGTTGCAATGGGAAAAACTCGATTTAGTGGCACCATGACCCGGTCAACAATATATTCAAGTTGAGTTATTATCAGGTTCAACTTAAAGTGAAAATAACCGGTGTCATAGTATGCCATGAAATGAAACACTAACATATGCATCACATATTAACGGAAATGACTGAGTCAACTATATCCACACTAAGCATAAACATCAACAACTTATGCCACTTCTCTGGTTAAGATTAAACCTCACTTTAAACAGAATCTTTTCTAGCAAATTTTACCATTTTTACTCATGTAAGAAAATAACACCACTAATTATTTATATCCATAACCATATCATTCTTTCATCACCCAAAAATAAATCCTAGTTTCTTTACCAACTAAGTTAACTTCAAACTTTCTGTGATTCAAGCATAATAACTAAAACAAGCAATTAATAGAATATAAATAACATAATAATGATTTAAATGCATGTATTAAATCATTTGTTCATGTAAGAAAATCACAAATATTGTAATGGCACCATGAAAATGTTGTTGTGGCTTGCCATAGTGCATATGAGGTTCACAAGCCTCCTGGTGATCCTCAAGACAAGCCTCGCCCTCTAAAAATAATTAAAAACACAAAAAGAAAAATATCAAGAACCCTTCTAAAATTCAGCAGAAAATCTAGACAACAGGGAAAAATCTCATCTTTGGTGAGCTGCTAGATTTCTGTACAAAGAACACAATGCAAAAAGAATCAATTCATTTGGACTTATGGTTAAAAAGTTTTGGCCGTTTGAAGTTCTCTGGATAAATTAAAATTTAAATAAAACAGACTAGGGGGGGTGACGTCGAAGGCGTAAAGCCTCGGGGCGCCATCACTCGTACCACTTCGCGCGCGTACTGAGTGGCTGACTAGCGGGCCCCGCTAGTCAGGTGAGGGGGGGGGGGGGGAGAGAGAGGGAAACAAAGGATGGCGCGGCTTCGCCAGAGCGCACGCCGGCGGCGAGGGCTTCTTGGCCAAAACGAGAGGGAGGGATCAAGAGAGGAGACAGAGGCGCACCTGCCCGTACCCGTAGAGTAGCTAGGTGTGGTCGGACGACGTCGGAATCGGCCTCTCTAGCGGAGGCAGAGAGCGGAGGTCGCCGGAGACGACGGCGAATGGAGGCGACTCCAGGGGCTCCAACCAGGTGGAACGGCACCACCGGAGAGTGGCGGAGGCCCTGGAACGGTTGCCCAGGCCTGGGAGGGGCTGGAGCTACGGAGACGACCCGAGGGGATCGCCGGCGAGCTCGATCTTGGGGACGGCGGCCCGCGGCCTGCCCGGCCGGGCTACGGTTATCTACGCGATTGTGGAGTGTGTGGGAGTGGTGGATGGTGCTCGAGGAGGCTGGGGAGGGCTCTATTTATAGCCGAGCGTCGAGGGGGGATCGGGCACCACCGGTGGACACCTGGACACGGCGCCCGGCGACGAACGGCGTCAGTGAGAGGGGGAGAAGGCGATGCAGCTCACGCGGGGACTGTGGGCGAACGGGGACGAACATATGGGCACTAGGGTGACGACGAGCACAGTGCGCACCGCACTGTTATGTTGGCCGGACTGCGCCCATGCTCGCTGTGGCGAGCTCTGGCGTCGGCGAGCACCAGGAGGGAGTTAAGAAGGTCAAGACGAAGATTGTGGCGAAGTTTGGCATGCTCAGTCAGGCGGGGAAGCAAGCACACGCGCAACAGAGCGCGTCAGCTGCATGCCAGCACGCCTGGACGAACGCGGTCACCACGTGAACTTTGCCCTCAGGCCGACCTAAGTCCAAAGTTCATGTCTGGCTTGTTGTTCGTGGTAGTTTTGAAGGTTACCACGCTTGGGTTTGGTCTCAGGTGCAGTAGAAAAGATTCACACGCCAGGTAAGTTTCTGGACAATAACTTTGAGAGTTTACTATGGTCAAACTACTGGGAGTTTGGAGCTGGGCTTTGGAGGTTAGCAATCATCTACTATGGTGATGATGCACAAGAAAGATCAGCCACAATGGAGCAAGTAAAATGGTAGTTGCTGTAAAAACTACCATTTCTGTCCAGAACAGAAAATATTTTCTGTAGCAAAAATATTCCAAAAAGTGATGAAATATTTTTGCTCAGAAAGGTGTCATAGGGTTCAAAGAATAATTGGGATTTTTCTCAGATTTTTATGGGCAAGTGAAATGGGGGTTGCTTTGGAGCACATTGAGCTAGCTAGGGTTTAAGAGAGGGAAATGAATATTTTCATTAAAGAAAAATATTCAAAATATATTTTTGAGTTGAACCAGAGAGGGAATGATGGTTAGAGAGGGAAATGGGGCACTTGGGGAAAAGCCAAGGGGTACCCAAGTGGTTAAGTCTATACGAAAAGATTCAAAACTCCAAATTTCAAATTCGAACCAACTGAAAATCGGGCAAAGAAAAAAAGGGCAAAAACCAGGCTGTCACACTAAATTGCAGAATGCCAGAATAAGAGGGGGAAAGCTAGTCCTGTCGAAGACTACGCTTCTGATAGCCTCCATCTTGAAGCAGTAGAAGAGAGTAGCAAGCATAGTATCAAGTGACATCACATAGCATAATCCTACCTGACGATCCTCTCCTCATTGCCCTATGGAAGAGTGATCACTGGGTTGTATCTGGAACTTGTAAGGGATGTGTTTTATTAAGTATCCGGTTCTAGTTTTCAGAGGTCGGAATACAACTCCAAGCATCCTGTTACCATGGACACAACTATTCGAATAGATAAAACTTCCCTGCAAGGGTGCACCACATTTCCCAACACGCTCGATCTCTCTGGTCGGGCACACTTTCCTGGGTCATAGCCGGCCTCAGAAGATCAACACGTTGCAGCCCTACCTAGACTCAACAGAGAGGTCAGCACGCTGGTCTAAATCCTAAGCGCGCAAGGGACTTGGGCCCATCGTTCGTTGCACTCCTACATGTTGCGAGGGCGTCCGGGATCAGTCCTGGCAACCCACACTTCAAGGCGGTTGCTTTATGCGGACCACTCGGCATGCGCCGCTCAGTCGCTGACGTCTGGAAAGCTTTGGCTGATACTACGACGCCGAGTGCCCATAAGTGTCCCCTCGTAGTTGTAGTGCGTATAGGCCAAAAGACCAACTCGGATCAAATATCCAAAACTCGGTGAGCGTGTTATTATGAAATAACCGCGAACACCGACTAGGGACCAGGCCCACCTCTCTCATGGGTGGTCTCAACCTGCCCTGTCGCCCCGCCACAAAGTAACACTCGGGGGCCGTCGAGAACCCAGGCCCACCACTACCTGGGTGGAACCTCCTGCCCCTTCAGTCCCCACATCCGAACAGTAATGTAATAGTACATTGCATATACCCGTGATCACCTCCCGAAGTGATCACGACCCAGTAGTATAGCATAGCAGGCCGACAAGAGTATAGGGCCACTGATGTAATACTAGCAACCTATACTTAAGCATTTTAGGATTGTAGGTAAAGGTAACAACAATAGTTGCAAAGACAGGCTATGCAGCCAAATAGGATCAAACCGATGAAACAGTAACACTACTCTAATGCAAGCAGTAGAGGGAAAGAATAGGTTATATCGATATGATCAAGGGGGGTAGGCTTGCCTGGAATCTCAGTGGAGAAGGATGGGTCCTCAACACCGTAGTCGATTGGGGCCGCAGTGGCGTCCATCTTGAAGTCTACCGGAGAGAAGAGGGGGAAGAAACAATGAATACAATGCAAACACGTGCATGACGATGCATGCCACGGAAATAAGCGGTGCTAGGTGTGATCTAACGCAGTACTAGGTGATACTGGCGTAGGGGGAAACATCCGAGAAAGTATTCCTAGTGTTTGGCATCTTCAGACAGATGAAACGGAGGGGGCGGTTCATGTTCGCTATGCTAGGGACGTGTGGCACACGAGTGAAGTGTGTATTCGGAATCGTTACATTTTTCTGAACAACTTTCATGTACAAATTTTTTCATCCGTGTTATGCATTATTTTATATTATTTTTTCAAGTTTATTTGAATTTCTGGAATTACCGGATTTAATTTTATATCGAAATTATATTAAATATTAAAAGCTACGGGTACACAGAGATGTGTATGTGTGGCTCACAATGGGGCCCCACTGCTGAGTCTGCAGCTATCCCAGTCAACCTTATCCAAGAGAATAGTGCACTGGGTCCCACATGTCATAGGCAGTTAGGTTAATTAAATCTTCCTTATAAATAGTGCACATGTCCCACATGTAATAGACTCAGGTTTGATTCAAAGAGATATTTAGTTATTCCTAATTAGTTGGGGCCCACATGTCATACTGACAGGGGAAACTAATAGGGTAATTAGTGCCCCTAATTAACCGAACATGTCAGCTGGCTGGAGTTAACTGTTGGCGATGTCCAGGCGCGGTGGAGGAGCATCGTGATTGCACTACGGGCGATGTTCAGTGAGTCGATCACAACTACGAGTAGTTGTGGCTCGGCCGCATCCACTGGTGGTGGAGTTGGGACCTGGATGGTCGGAGAAGGCCACAACAACGATGGCTGGCGGCGGCGACATCACGGGTTCGACGAGGCTACGGCAAGCGGGGCAAGGCACGGTTAGGCATGCGCGGGCGCGCGCTTGAGGGCGCAAGCAGGGGCCCGTAGACCGCGGCCAGGGCATGGACTGGGTGAGACAGGGCGCGGGTGGCACACGGCCCTGCAAGGCGCGGTTAGCGTTGAGCGAGCGGCGCGCGAGTGCAGGCGGTTGCGGCATGGGTGAGCGTGGTGACCATGGGGAGGGAAGACAGGGTCCGACGGGGAGGTCCTCACCGGCCCTGTAGAGGTGCATGGGTTTGCTCGGGGAGGGCCAAAGCTGCGGGGCGACGGCGAGTTGGCGTCGGGGCGGCGAGCACGGCGGGGACGTGCTGGCACTGGTGGGGCGGCGCCGGCGAGCCGACGGGCGGACGATGACGGGGTCGGGGTGATCCCGATTCAGATCGGGATGGGGAAGGAGTGGGGAGGGATCGGTTAGGGTTGGCCCGGACACAGCTTCGGTGCCTTAAAGGCACCTACCTTTGAGTCACTGACATATGGGCCAGTCACCTGTTGGGCCCACATGTCATAGACACAAAGGTAGGTGCCTTAAGGCACCGAAGCATCATCCGGTTGGCCCAAGGGTAGGGGTTAAGCGGGAGGGGGGTGGGCGAGGGGGCCGGCTGGGCCACGGCCCAGCAGCAGGGGGGCTATTGTTTCATTTTTTTCTTTTATTTTTCAATCTCTTTTTTGTTTATTCAATTTTCCAAATTGTTTTAGTTTAGTAAAATCTAAAACAAATTCCTAAATTAGTGTTATAGTTTAATCCACTGCCACAAACAATTTTACTCACAAATAAAATAATTTGACAATTTTTAAATTACAACAGTAATTTAATTAATTATCTAAGCCACTGTTTAAATTACTTGAGCATTTAAACATGTTGTAAAAAATCTAATTCCTCCACCATAATTACTTATGATTTATTTGTCACATTTAGAACATTATATTTTTAACGTTTGAAAATTTTATTGTTTGACTCTATTTTAAAATTGAATTTGAACCAGATTTTGAATCATCGTGAGATTAACAACAGTAATCATGGTGATGTGGCATCATTAGTATAGGGTTATTGTAGCTTAATGGTCATTAGAATTCTCCTCCACTACAAGAAATCTTGTCTCGAGATTTAAGAGGGGGGGGGGAGGGGGAAGGGATTTGGTTATGAAATTCTAACGATTCTTCTCAGTCTTGGTTGCTCTTCTTGAATAAGTCGATCCATTATGTTGATGTCTTCATTTCTCTACTTCAGGTCATCATGATAAAGTCATCATCCTTTCTTCGGGATCTTCATCGTACTTACAAAAAGGATAGGGGTTAAACTATAGGGAGAATGTCTGCAAGGACTGGTTTTCGGTAGTTACCTTTGGGAGTGAGGCTCAATGTATCTCTCAATTTCAGATTCAAGAAATACATCGAGAACAAAGTAAGAAGGTGCAATAAGAAGTTTCAAGCGGATAGGCAATCGTTCTTTACCTGAAACGCAGTATGAAGGGGTTCAGAGCAATGGGAATAAGAATTGTGTCTGATCCCCGAATTGATGATTTATTGGAAGGTGGCTCATGAATTACATACAAAGCCAAACGTGAGGAATAACTTTGGAACAGGGGTGTACAGGAGAGTCAGGTTTCGACCATGTGGAACTGTGGGTTATGGGCCCACCATGTGGGTTAAAGTAGGAAGGGCAGTGACATCTTGCATAATCATGTAAGTAAGACATGTCAGAGGATAGCCTGTCAGTTATGTCGGCAACAACATCGGTACCAAGGGTGAGGGATGAAGAGAACCATTTTCATGCTCGTTGAACGAGGCGGGCCAATATGCAAAGTTCTCGTCCATCGGTGGTTACTGGAATGTCATCAACAATAGTAACAAGGTCTTACTGACAGAGGTGTACACCGAGGTGTTTACATAAGCAGGGAAATATTACTGCTTAGTTCGCAAAAATTTATAGTAAAAGGTTAAACAAAACAATGGAAAGGAAAATGTGATTAAACACAACTACCAGGAGTATATCCTTTCCCAAGGTCAACCAGAGCATGATATCCATGACAGGATAGAAAGTAGGAAACCATTTAGGTAAGGGGGAGATGAATTTCATGACATTACCCTGATATGTCTCCAACGTATCTATCATTTTTGATTGTTCCATGCTATTATATTATCTGTTTTGGATGTTTTATATGCATTATTATGCTATTTTATATTATTTTTGGGACTAACCTATTGACCTAGAGCCCAGTGCCAGTTCCTGTTTTCCCCTGTTTTTGAGATTCGCGGAAAAGGAATGCCAAACGGAATAAAACTTTCGCGATGATTTTTCTTGGACCAGAAGACAACCAAGAGACTTGGAGATGAAGTCGGAGGAGCCACGAGGCGGACACAAGGACGGAGGGCGTGCCCCCCACACTTATGGGCCCTTGATGGTTCTTTGTTATTCGAGTTTGGCCTTGTGGGCCCATGACGGATGAAAGCACTAAGCCGGGATGTGATTTCAGCTTGATCCGACCGTCCAAACTCCGGGAACCTTCCGATTAGTGCATCACTTTTCAGATCTGTTTTCTGCGTGAGAACAAATCCGACCCGAGTTCATCTTTTTTATGAACGGGATTTCGGACATCCTTTTTGAAGGAAGTTTTGTATGGGGTATTGTGTTTTGTTCCCCAACACATCCTGATAATTTTAAAGTCTTTTCCAATATGATCTTCACCATCGCACGGTGTCAAACCAGCCCGACAACATTGCTCTACAGCTGCCGACCTGCGCTTGACACGTCGTCGCTTTGTTGAGCTGAGCTCAACTTCTTCGGATCATCATCACGGCAAGCCGAACAAGAGTTCTGCATCGCGGAGGATAAATCGTCACCAACATTGCTGCCCCACGGATTACACGGAGCGGGCACATCGGCATCGCTGCACGGTCACTTCATCAAGCCAGCATTGACCACGTCACAAGTTACGACCTGCATCGGCATGGCCGAACCGTTGCTTCATCGAGCCGATGTCCATCACGCCGAACTACTTCAACACCTCAGCTGACATGGCAGCTGCAACATCTCATTACCGACCTGCTCCGTCTCCTCGTCTGGACCAGGGGCTTCGCCATCCCTTCATCGACTTATTCCAGAGACTTCGGCGTCGTCAACTGACCAACTTCGTCACGTTAGCTAGACCAGGGGCTTAGCCTCGGCAAGCCAACCTTTGCCAGCATCGCCATGCCGCCGCTCCATCGCTCAGTAGGCAATGGGTGTGCGGATCAAGTCCCAATTTTGGGAGTAACCTTTTTTAGATTGCTACAACAGATAAACCAGGTGCTATTAATCCTAGTACTTTTTTCTTGCTTGGGTTTATTTTTCTGAAAAAATATTATTCTGGTTTGTTCCATCATTTGTACACACGTCTGTCAAATGATGGCTGCATTAACGATGGTTGCGCGATGGTTCGGTCCGTTTCCCGTCCGTAGTTCGGTGAACGCCGCATCTAGAGCCCGGACCGCCCTACAAATGCAGGCTCTGTCACGCCTTCACTGCGTCACGCCGACACCCTGCATCAACATTGGCTTCGGCGCCATGCCACATCTCTTTAAATAAATTATTTTTGCATAAAGCAATTATGCAAGGATTATATATATATATATATATATATATATATATATATTATTTTCTGGACCGCACTGTTTTATGTGTGCAGGTAATCGATTTTGACTGCGTTACGCGATCACTTCAGCATCACCAGCCGACCCGCATTAAGCGGATCACAACTTCGCCATGTTAACTAGACCGAGAACTTCATCTTGCCACATCAGCCGCGCAGCATCGTCGCTTTGTCAAACTGACGTCCACCATGCCGAACAGGTTGACTGGCGTGGGGGCTTCATTGTCACCTTGCCGACCAACTCCTCCAGCTCGGCTAGACTGGGGGCTTCGCCTTACCACATCGGCCGGGTCGTGTCACTACTCCAGAGTGCCGAACTCCTTGCTCGGACACCTCGGGCTTGTGGGCTGGGACCTCGACCATGCTGAGGACTGCGAACCTTGTCGGATCTGTCACAGATCAATGGGCGTCTTTGTCCCACCACAAGCCCGAATCACATCATCAACACCGAGCACATTAACCAGCTAAGTTGCTTTCATGCTCAAAGACTTTCAGTTTTAAATTTTGTTTGGTTCGACCAAGCATTATACTTTTCTGGCAAAAAGTTGTTTGTGAAAAACTTCCTTGTCAAGACTTTGTTTGTAACACACAAAATCAAATACCCCGTTTACTTGGGGGCATCGCATATGATTATACTTGTATGGATTTGTTCCTTGTTCGTGTATTACGCCACAATATGCACCATATTGACATAAGTGTTCTGCAAGCTGGGTTTCCTTGCTCCTGTGTTTACTCCTACGTTCCCAATTGTTTGGCTAGGGAGTAAAGGGAGCACCTCTGCGATTGTCACGATCGGGTCATCCAAGCTCGGACCTCAGACTGGGTGAAGCCGAAAGCTAGCGCTCTTATTGTTTTCAATCATGGTCGGCACAGAACGGAACTCATGAGTACAAAAAATCTATTGCACAAGTCTCATAGTAACAATGAGCAACTGAAGAAAGGTATTGGTGGGGGTACTATTTTCTTCGAAGATGCTTCTTACACTTTGTCAGTAATATAGCATAAGTTCCCTGAGCGCGCTTTGTCTGTTACAACCTTATCGCCTGATTGCCTGGTTATCGGAAACACCGTCGATATTCTTGACAGGTGGAGTACATAACACTTTTCAGCCCTTGACCGAAGAGAGAGAAGCCGACGGTCGGTTAAGACACGTTTATAGTTCGGGTGAACACAAATATGATATAAGTACTTCAGTACATACAATCATTATACATAAAATTCTTTTACCAAGTCACTTGGGGGCTCTTAAATTAGTATGAGCCGTTTTATAGTAAAGTGGTTTCTTCTTGATCGTTGCAAAGTCTTTTTGTACCGCTCCTTTTTTGACACGAGTGTATGGTCAATAGCCGGATAGCCTGTCTTCTCTCTAAAAGCCACTCGAGTTTAGTTCGCTAAACAGGCCTCGAAGAAGTACTCCACCTTCGGGATAAGGAGTTTGAAGCCGTAAGCTGACCCGCTTGAAAGTCTTGAGATCGGATGTGTCATGTTAAAGCACGACAAAAGCACAATTTTTTTCTTTTTTCTCCAATTTTCGGATTGGCACCGAACACTTGATCTAGTTCAGACATCAAGTTTTTATTGTGGTTTTCTAAGCTTATGGCACTTTTAAACTATTTGTGTGTTTCCAGCATAAGTCTCGTAGTGCAACGCCGCACACCTTTAGAGATTCTCCAAAAACATTCTCGGATATTGCTATATATGCATCGGTTTCGAATTGTGTCTGTGGTCAATAGTTGGGTTGCCCGGCTCCTGTGCTTGCCTCCTACGTTCCGCTTTGTTCGTCTAGGTGTGCAAAGGGAGAACCACTGCGATTGTGCTTCCAGCTCGCATGGTTAAGCACCTCAGTGGAGAAAGCCAAAAATTGACTGTCACAATAAGCGTAAACTGGTCGGCGATCCGATGAGTGTGTTAAATGACGGGCCGTTCATAACATTGGCCGAAGTGTTTACGACGTGACCTCGGCTGTCGCCAAACACTAACCAGGGGCTAGTAGCTGGCCTCCCAACTTTAAGCACCTATGACTAAGTGAAAGTTATAAAGCCCGCATATCTGATTGCCTCATTTCCGCTAACACAACCGCCTTCGGGCACCGAGACGTCGGCTAAGGGTTGTTTGTTATTGCGAAAACACCCTGCATAGTATCTACAAGGGGGTGGAAGTCGACGACGGGCCACTTTCAGCTGATAAACGGTCGCAATGGAGTCAAAATAAGTATATATCACCAGCATTTGTATCCATTATACAAGTGTTGCCTTCCGTAATTATCGTTATATAAAGCCATAAATATGCATCAATTTGACTTAAGATTTTGGTCAAGCTGGGTTGCTTGGCTCCTGTGCTTACCCCTACATTCCTGATTGTTTGGCTAGGTGGTAAAGGGAGCACCTCTATGATTGTTACTACCGGGTCATCCCGTTTATTACCTCAGACTGGATGAAGCCGAAAGCTAGCCATCTTAAAGGATATAATTGGTCTGCAACGATGGAAGTGAAAATTCTGGTTCATCATGGACCACAGAGTTTGGGAACTTTCCCCTATCTAAATCCTCAATATTTTTCTCCCGCATTGATCAGAGGTGAGGTTTCATGATCATGCTTAGCATGACAACCCAATGAAAGGAACCGATAGCGGGACTATTTTGTTTGGAAGATGTTTCTTATCTCTCTGCATACCTTTGTTTATAAAATCATATGACCGTATTGCCTTGTTTGTCATAATTATTTGCTCTTATAAAGGCTTTATAAAGTAGGACAAACACTCCTCGGCTACTAGCTGAGGAGGTGGAAGCCGATGGTCGGTTAACAAAGTTTTGTACAATGCGGATCCGAGCATTAATGATGTAGAGTACTTGGATACATAGAATCATTACACATAATTTGTGGTTTTACTTTGGATATTGATCCTTAATTCGGCCACCCATGCCCGCATTAAGGCTCGGGGGCTACTGGGCTTCGCGCTCATTATTTATAAATATTAAAGGGGCACATCGATCCCCTGATCTGGTGTTGCCACCCGACCAGTATCTCGGGGGCTACTGCACTGCTTATTCAATGCAGAGAATTCAAAGTGCTTAGTGTTCGGCATGACCGAACTATGGGCAAACGCATCTTCAGACAACAATAGGTACCAACTGGGACTTATCAGGCATCAAGCTAATATATCACGGCGACTTCTCACAACCTATCTCAGGGGCCTGTCCGCCGATCATTATTTCTAATATATTACACTGCATTTCTATTCCTACGTATGCTGCCGAGCTAGGAGTTGATCCTCAGGCCGATTTCGCAAATCGACCTGAGTCTCAGGGGCTACTAGGATCAGCAGTTTAATGTTTTCCTTCAGGTGCATCTCGGGTTTTAGACCGACACACACCTTGAGGGCTACTGGATATACATATACTGGATATATATCTCGGCAGCGAATAAATTGCACTAATTAATATTCACAAAAATCAGCCCACGGTCAGGGTGGTGCACCACCTCGGAAGCAGTCCAGCATAAAGACCGGGCGCCAGTGGCTGGCTCCATAGAGGGCATTTCCGGCATTAAGCTCGGCTAAACTCCTTCAACCTTTTTGAATCAAGGTGATCTATGACACCTCGGATGCAGTCCGGCGTTGGAGCTCGGATACAGTCCGGCATTGGTGCTCGGCTGCAAAAGATATCTCGAATGCAGTCCGGAGTTGGAGTTGGATGCAAGAGGACACTGCCGCACGGGAACAACTTCGAACCTGAGGTGTGGCGTAAAAAAAAATAAGGCATTGATAAAGGCCGAGAACTTAAAGGGGCTCCTCGGATACCCGACGTGTAAACTCTTCAGATTTACTTCGGCGATCCTCAAGATCAAAGATGAGCAGATTTGTTGAACCACTTTTCAAGACCGACGACCGAAGATGAAGAACAGTTCGGAAGGATTGATGAGCGTCCCCAACTTGAAGACCGGTTCAGGGGGCTACTGACGGTGTCCTAGACTAGGGGGTACTCACCACATCGTCTCCTGACCAGGTGAATCGGGCCGAGGAGCCCCATGGCGGTTCACTCAAGGGCCACTTCGGGCAGCCCAAGCCGCATACAAGGAGTATTCCACAAGACTTGGTGATCAAGACAAGGACTCCTATTCACCAATGTATTCGGCTAGGACTCTTGTTATCCTAGGCCTCTGGTACATTATATAAGTCGAGGTCGGGCTAGTCGATAGGGACAATGCTAGATCATTATGACATTAATCATCATACCCCTAGGGTTTAGACCACCACATATGATCTTGGAGTAGATCAACTCTTGTAATCTCTATATTCATCAAAATCAATCAAGCAGGAAGTAGGGTATTACCTCCATTAAGAGGGCCCGAACCTGGGTGAACATCGTGTCCCCTGTCTCCTCTTACCCATCGATCCATGACACACAGCTCGGGACCCCCTACCCGAGATCTGCCGGTTTTGACACCGACAGCCCCTCGTGCACTTTGTGACCAAATTTCTTCGCCTATATATTCCCATATATCCCCAAACCACCAGAGGCATCCATGAAAACACTTTTTCGCCGTCTCAACCTTATGTACCCGTGAGATCCCATCTAGGGGCCTTTTTCGGTGTCCTGCCGGAGGGGGGGTCGATCACGGAGGGCTTCTACATCAACACCATTGCCCTTCCGATGAAGCATGAGTAGTTTACCCCAGACCTACAGGTCCATAGCTAGTAGCTAGATGGCTTCTTCTCTCTCTTTTATTCTCAATACCATGTTCTCCTCGATGTTCTTGGAGATCTATTCGATGTAATACTTTTTTGCGGTGTGTTTGCTGAGATCCGATGAGTTGTGGATTTATGATCAACTTATCTATGAATATTATTTGAATCTTCTCTGAATTCTTATATGCATGATTTGATATCTTTGCAAGTTTATATGAATTATCGGTTTGGTTTGGCCAACTAGATTGGTTTTTCTTGCAATCGGAGAAGTTCTTAGCTTTGGGTTCAATCTTGCGGTGTCATTTCCCAGTGACAGTAGGGGAAGCAAGGCACCTATTGTATTGTTTCCATCGAGGATAAAAAGATGGGGTTTTCATCATATTGCTTGAGTTAATTCATATACATCATGTCATCTTACTTAATGCATTACTCCGTTCTTTATGAACTTAATACTCTAGATGCATGCTGGATAGTGGTCGATGTGTGGAGTAAGATGCAGAATTGTTTCGGTCTACTTGACACGGACGTCCTATATTCATGATCATTTCCTTAGATATCGTCATAACTTTGTGCTTTTCTATCAATTGCTCGCAGTAATTTGTTCACCCACCGTATTATTTTCTATCTTGAGAGAAGCCTCTAGTGAAACCTATGGCCCCCGGGTCTATTTTCTATCATATAAGTTTCCGATCTACAATTTTAGTTTCTGATCTACTATTCTTGCAATCTTTTACTTTCCGATCTATAAACCAAAAACACGAAAAATATTACTTTATCGTTTATCTATCTCTACCAGATCTCACTTTTGCAAGTAACCGTGAAGGGATTGATAACCCCTTTATCGCGTTGGGTGCAAGTTTGTTTGATTGTTTGTGCAGGCATTCGGTGATTTGTGCATTATCCCCTACTGGATTGATACCTTGGTTATCAAACTGAGGGAAATACTTATCTCAACTTGCTGCATCACCCTTTCCTCTATAAGGGAAAAACCAATGCAAGCTCAAGAAGTAGCAGGAAAAATTTCTGGCGCCGTTGCCGGGGAGACCTACGCCAAGTCAAGACATGCCAAGTACCCATCATAAACTATCATCTCTTTCATTACATTATTCGCCATTCACCTATCGTTTTCCTCTCCCCCACTTCTAAAATGGTTTTCGAAAAGATTCACCCTTTTCTTTGCCCTTGTTCCCTTTGATCGTTTGTTTGCTTGTGTTACCATGTGCCTTCTTTTTGCTAGCATCTTGGCTTGCTAAAAGTTTATGGATCCCCATCCACTTGCTAATCTTTTAAGAGATCCAATTATGATGAACCAATCTCTAGTGATTTGAGTGCACTAAATTATCTTTATGAGGTTTTTCTTGAAATTCGTGAATCTGAAAATTGTGATGAAGAAATTTATGAAGAGATTCACGATAGCTCCGTGAATAAAAAGCATAATTGCAATGATTTTATTATAAATTCTGTTGATGTCAATTGTGCTAATAATATAAAAAACCCTAAGCTCATGATTAACGTGAGTAGCAAAAGTTTCACAAAAAGTAGCTACTATCTGAGAGTCAAGTACATACTTAGATCTAAATCCACGGAAAGCATCGGTATCCATAAAAGATTTAACACAATCGAACTTAGGTGTCATACCTGACTCCTTACCATCGTCGGAACCCCAATCTTCAGAGTTGCATTTAATTCTTTCCAATTACTCCCATTTGAAATCAATAGTCTTCAGCATATAGGAACCAACACAAGAAGTATCGAGCAAGTTGCGATTATCAAGGGAAAGCCGAGCATAAAAGTTCTGAATAATCATTTCCCGAGAGAGCTCATGATTGGGGCATGAATATAACATTGACTTAAGCCTCCCCCAAGCTTGAGCGATGCTTTCTCCTTCGTGAGGCCAGAAATTATATATGTAATTACGATCACGATGAACAAGATGCATAGGATAGAACTTCTGGTGAAATTCCAACTTCAATCGCTTGTAATTCCAAGATCTCGTATCATCACATAGCCTATGCCATGTCATTGCATCTCCCTTCAAAGATAAAGGGAAGAACTTTCTTTTGACAACATCATCGGGAATACCTGCAAGCTTAAATAATCCACAAACTTCATCCACAAAGATAAGGTGTAAATCGGGATGTAATGCTCCGTCTCCTGCAAAAGGGTTAGCTAGCAGTTTTTCTATCATACCCGAAGGAATCTCAAAGTGAATATTTTCATAAAGTTCAGTAGGTTGAGGAGCATCTCTTTGCTCTTCTAGTTGGGGTGAAGATACCCCAAACAAGCCCCTCAAAGGATTAGTTTCCATAGTGACAAGTAACAGAAAATTTTAGCACACTATATAAATGTTTCCTTACCAAGTCCCACTCACAAAAGGCGCTTCACTCCCCGGCAACGGCGCCAGAAAAGAGTCTTGATGACCCACAAGTATAGGGGATCTATCGTAGTCCTTTTGATAAGTAAGAGTGTCGAACCCAACGAGGAGCAGAAGGAAATGATAAGCGGTTTTCAGTAAGGTTTTCTCTGCAAGCACTGAAATAGTAGGTCATAGATAGTTTTGTGATAAGATAAATAGTAACAAGCAAAAAGTAAATAAAGTAAATAAAGTGCAGCAAGGTGTCCCAATCCTTTATGTAGCAAAGGATAAGCCTAGACAAATTCTAATAATGAAGAAGGAGCTCCCGAGGACACATTGGGAATTATCGTCAAGCTAGTTTTCATCATGTTCATAAGATTCACGTTCGGTACTTTGATAATTTGATATGTGGGTGGACCGGTACTTGGGTACTGTCCTAACTTGGACAAGCATCCCACTTATGATTAACCCCTATTGCAAGCATCCGCAACTACAAAAAGGAGTATTAAGGTAAACCTAACCACAACATTAAACATATGGGTCCATATCAACCCCTAACGAAGCAACGCATAAACTAGGGTTTAAGCTTTTGTCACTCTAGCAACCCATCATCTACTTATTACTTCCCCATGCCTTCCTCTAGGCCCAAATAATGGTGAAGTGTCATGTAGTCGACGTTCACATAACACCACTAGAGGAAAGACAACATACATCTCATCAAAATATCGAATGAATACCAAATTCACATGATTACTAATAGAAAGACTTCACCCATGTCCTCAGGAACAAACGTAACTACTCACAAAGCATATTCATGTTCATAATCAGAGGAGTAATAATATGCATAAAGGATCTGAACATATGATCTTCCACCAAGTAAACCAATTAGCATCAACTACAAGGAGTAATCAACACTACTAGCAACCCACAGGTACAAATTTGTGGTTTGGATACAAGATTGGATACAAGAGATGAACTAGGGTTTTGAGAGGAGATGGTGCTGGTGAAGATTTTGATGGAGATTGACCCCCTCCCGATGAGAGGATCGTTGGTGATGACGTTGGTGATGATTTCCCCCTCCCGGAGGGAAGTGTCCCTGGCAGAACAGCTCCGCCAGAGCCCTAGATTGATTCCGCCAAGGTTCCGCCTCGTGGCGGCGGAGTTTCGTCCCGTAAGCTTGCCCACGATTTTTTCCAGGGTAAAATTGATGATATAGCAGAAGATGGTAAAATTGATGATATAGCAGAAGATGGACGCCGGAGGCCCACCAGGGGGCCCAGGAGATTGGGGGCCGCGCCCTATACGAGGGGGGGGGGGCGTCCCCTGTCTCCTGGACAGGGTGTGGGCCCCCTGGCCTATTTCTTTCGCTCATAAATTCTTATTAAATCCAAAAAGTTGTTTCGTGGAGTTTCAGGACTTTTGGAGTTGTGCAGAATAGGTTTCCAACGTTTGCTCCTTTTCCAGCCAGAATTCCAGCTGCCGGCATTCCCCCTCTTCATGGTAAACCTTGTAAAATAAGAGAAAATAGACATAAGTATTGAGACATAATGTGTAATAACAGCCCATAATGCAATAAATATTGATATAAAAGCATGATGCTAAATGGACGTATCAACTCCCCCAAGCTTAGACCTCGCTTGTCCTCAAGTGGAAGCCGAAATCGAAAAATATGTCCACATGTTTAGAGATAGAGGTGTCGATAAAAATAAAATACGGACATGAGGGCATCATGATCAATCTAATAACAACAACATATATGGATTTTGTCATATGATTTCTTATGCTCAAGTAATAAGCAATTCACAATGTCAAGTATGGTTCAAAAACTTCATTGGGAACTAACAAACTATAATCTCGGTCATTGAAGCAATTGCAATTTATCGTAACATCAGAAAGAGTCAATAATAGAGTTTTTTCAACAAGCTCACATACTCAACCATCTCGTAGTCTCCCATAATTGCTAACACTCACACAATACTTGTGGTTATAGAGTTTCAGCCGGACACTGAGAAAGATAGGGGCTTATTGTGTTGCCTCCCAACATATTCACCTTTAGGTGAAGTCAACAATAATAGCCTATGCCAACTTACATCCAATTGGATATATGTATCATGATCTTTAAAACACGAAGAGCTTGCCAAAGGATAAAAAAGGTGAGCATCACCTTGACTCAAGCATATAAAGTAAAACATAAAGTAAAAGATAGGCCCTTCGCAGAGGGAAGTAGAGGTTGTCATGCGCGTTTAGGGTTGATGCATAAAATCTTAGTGCAAAAGAACGTCACTTTATATTGCCCCTTGTATGTGGACCTTTATTATGCAGTCTGTCGCTTTTATTACTTCCACAACAAGTTCGTACAAAGTTTATTTTCTCTGCACTAATAAGTCATACATATTTAGAGAGCAATTTTTATTGCTTGCACCGATGACAACTTACTTGAAGGATCTTACTCAATCCTCAGGTAGGTATGGTGGACTCTCATGGCAAAACTGGGTTTAAGGATATTTGGAAGCACAAGTAGTATCTCTACTTGGTGCAAGGAATTTGGCTAGCATGAGGGGGAAAGGCAAGCTCAACATGTTTGGAAGATCAATGACAATATACTTTAACTGAGATGTCGGAAAACATAAACCATTACGTTGTCTTCCTTGTCCAACGTCAAATCTTTTAGCATGTCATACTTAATGAGTGCTTCACAATCATAAAAGATGTCCAAGATAATATATTTATATGTGAACCCCTCTTTCCTCATCACTTCCTATTAATTGCAACGATGACCAAGGCTACGTTCATCAACTCTCAACAATTTTTATGCCTCATACTTTCTTTGTATGAAGTTATCACTATCCATAAGATCAATATGAACTCTTTTGTTCTTTCTACTTTCACAAAATCATAGCAACATGGCAAAGCCCTTGACTCAACACTAATCTTTATTATAGATAGCACACGGACTCGATTACATAAAGAGATCACAATGCAAAACTCAAAACTACTTGATATCAAAAACTTCAAACTACTAAATCAAGATACTACTAAAAGGATCGAACCAAATAAAGTGATAAAAATAGGAGTGTGATGGTGATACGATACCAGGGCACCTCCCCCAAGCTTGGCAGTTGCCAAGGGGAGTGCCCATACCCATGTGATTATTTCTTCGGAGGTGGTGAAGTAGGAGTTGTTGATGATGTAGGCTTGTCGTCCGTCTTCCAAGGCATCATCTCTCCATCATAAAAGGATGATCAAGTCTCCAGGATCCTTAAATCTGCAGCCAAACTCATTCGCTTGAATCTATATTCATACTCACAGTTCTGGTTTTGCAGGTCATAGATCTGAGCTTGGAGGTGCTCGATTTTCTCTTGAAGCTTGAAGATGGTCTCCCCAATGACTTTGGCATCCAGCTTGTGATTGTTGGTGAACTCCGTGATCATCATCTGGATGGCATTGAGTCCACGCTCCACCATCCCTTGACAGTTGAAAACTTCTTGCTCCACGGCTTCGAGCTTTGTCTCCACGCTCCCGGTACGCCTTGGTCCCTCCACATAGCGGATGTGCAGCACCCCCTCACGCATCTCAATGGTTTGAGGGTGATGCAGCACCTCCGCAAGATAGGGGTTGATAACCCTCTCGAAAAACTTGTCCTTGGGAGCGCTTGGAGATGACATGGTGCTCTAGATCTGCAACGAAAACAGCTTGAAACGAAAACAGAGGATATTTGCGTGATACGGTGGTCAAAACCTTCGGGAGTATATATAATGAATTTTTACCGACCAAAATACGTAACATACAAGAAAACGGAGTCCGAGAGGCACACGAGGTGCCCACGAGACAGGGGCATGCCCTACAGGGGGGGAGGCCTCCTCTCTCGTGGGAGCCTCGTGTCCCTTTCAGACTAATTCTTTCTTCCTAAAATTCTTAAATAATCCAAAACTGATAAAAATTGCCATTAGAGTTGTTTTGGAGTCGGTTTACTTACCGTACCACGTACCTATGCCTTTTCGGAGTTTGGAACATTCTGGAAAGTGTCTCTTACGTATTCCTCAAGGGTTATGGTTTCAATAATATTAGTTTCAACATTGATAGGATTACCTAAAATATAATGTTTAATTCTTTGACCGTTTACCACCCTCGGATTTGTGCCTTCGAAGTTGTTGATTTTTATAGCACCAGAACGATAGACCTCCTCGATCACGTAGGGACCTTCCCATTTTGAGAGAAGTTTTCCTGCAAAAAATCTTAAACGAGAGTTGAACAATTACACATAATCTCCTACGTTAAACTCACGGTTTTGTATCCTCTTATCATGCCAGTGTTTGACTTTTTCTTTGAAAAGCTTGGCTTTCTCATATGTTTGGGTTCTCCATTCATCAAGTGAGATAATATCAAACAACCTCTTCTCACCGGCAAGTTTGAAGTCATAATTGAGCTCTTTAATAGCCCAATATGCTTTATGTTCAAGTTCCAGAGGTAAATGACATGCTTTTCCATAAACCATCTTATATGGAGACATACCCATAGGATTTTTGTATGCGGTTCTATAGGCCCATAATGCATCATCAAGTTTTTTGGACCAATTCTTTCTAGATCTATTCACAGTCTTTTGCAAAATTAATTTGAGCTCTCTATTGCTCAACTCTACTTGACCACTAGACTGCGGGTGATAAGGAGATGCGATTCTATGATTGACATCATACTTAGTGAGCATCTTACGGAAAGCACCATGAATAAAGTGTGAACCACCATCAGTCATAAGATATCTAGGGACTCCAAACCTCGGAAAAATAACTTCTTTAAGCATTTTAATAGAAGTGTTATGATCAACACTACTAGTTGGAATAGCTTCTACCCACTTAGTAATGTAATCAACAGCAACTAAAATATGTGTATAACCATTGGAGGCAGGAAAAAGGTCCCATATAATCAAAGCCCCAAACATCAAACGGTTCAATAACAAGAGAATAATTCATAGGCATTTCTTGACGTCTACTAATGTTACCTATTCTTTGACATTCATCACAAGATAAGACAAACTTACGAGCATCTTTGAAGAGAGTAGGCCAATAAAAACTAGATTGTAGTACCTTGTGTGCAGTTCTATCTCCACCGTGGTGTCCTCCATAGGATTCAGAGTAACACTTGCGTAGGATTTGTTCCTGTTCATGCTCAGGCACACAACGTCTAATAATACCATCTACTCCTTCTTTATAAAGGTGTGGATCATCCCAAAAGTAATGCCTTAAATCATAAAAGAACTTTTTCTTTTGCTGGTATGTGAAACTAGGCGGTATATATTTAGCAACAATGTAATTAGCATAGTCAGCATACCAAGGAGCAGTATGAGAAGCATTGACGACCGCTAATTGTTCATCAGGAAAGCTATCATTAATAGGCAGTGGGTCATCAAGAACACTCTCTAACCTAGACAAGTTGTCTGCAACGGGGTTCTTAGCTCCATTTCTATCAATAATACGCAAGTAAAATTCTTGGAGCAAGAGAACCCATCTAATGAGTCTAGGTTTAGCATCTTTCTTTTCCATAAGATATTTAATAGCAGCATGATCAGTGTGGATAGTAACTTTGGAATCAACAATATAAGGTCTAAACTTATCACATGCAAACACAACTGCTAAGAACTCCTTTTCAGTGGTAGCATAATTTTTCTAGGCAGTATCAAGAGTCTTACTAGCATACTGGATAACATTCAATTTCTTATCGACTCTTTGCCCTAAAACAGCACCTACAGCATAATCACTAGCATCACACATAATTTCAAAATGTAAATTCCAATCAGGTGGCTGAACAATAGGTGCAGTGATCAAA
Source organism: Triticum timopheevii (assembly GCA_963921465.1). Lineage (NCBI taxonomy): Eukaryota > Viridiplantae > Streptophyta > Magnoliopsida > Poales > Poaceae > Triticum > Triticum timopheevii. Next base: position 449,188,075 of record OY997272.1, on the reverse strand, counting down.
GCTTTCTTGAGTGTTTCAAATGCTTCTACACAATCATCATCAAAGACAAAAGGAATATCTTTTGCAATAAATTAGTCAGAGGCCTAGAGATTTTAGAAAAGTCCTTAATGAACCTCCTATAAAAGCCGGCATGACCAAGGAAACTTCTTATACCTTTTATGTCCTTGGGACATGGCATCTTTTCAATAGCATCAACTTTGGCTTTATCAACTTCAATACCTCTCTCAGAGATCTTATGCCCCTAGACAATGCCTTCATTAACCATAAAGTGACACTTTTCCCAATTCAAGACGAGACTAGTGTCTTCGCATCTCTGCAAAACTTGATCAAGGTTGCTCAAACAATCATCAAAAGAGGATCCATAGACGGAGAAGTCATCCATGAATACCTCACAAATCTTTTCACAAAAATTAGAAAATATAGCCATCATGCATCTTTGAAAGGTAGCAGGTGCATTACATAAACCAAAAGGCATACATCTATAAGCAAAAGTACCAAAAGGGCAAGTAAAAGTAGTTTTAGATTGATCCTTCACTGACACAGGTATTTGAGAGAAACCAGAATAACCATCTAGAAAGCAAAAATGTGCGTGTTTGGATAGCCTTTCTAGCATTTGATCAATAAAAGGTAAAGGGTAATGATCTTTCTTAGTAGCTTTATTTAACTTACAGAAATCAATTACCATCCTATAGCCTGTAATAATTCTTTGCGGGATCAATTCATCTTTATCATTAGGAACAACGGTCATACCTCCCTTTTTTGGGACACAATGGACAGGGCTTACCCATTCACTGTCAACAACAGGATAAATAATACCTGCCTCAAGGAGCTTTAGTATCTCCTTTCTTACCACTTCCTTCATTTTGGGATTTAATCGTCTTTGAGGATCTTTAACTGGTTTGGCATCTTTCTCCACTGAAATTTTGTGTTGACATAATGAGGGACTAATGCCCTTAAGATCATCCAGAGTATATCCAATAGCAGCTCGGTGCTTCTTCAGAGTTTTCAATAATCTTTCTTCTTCTTTCTCTGAAAGATTAGCACTAATAATAACAGGATATATTTCTTTTTCATCAAGATAAGCATACTTAAGATTATTAGGTAAGGGTTTGAGTTCGACCACGGGATCACCCTTGGGTGGAGGGGGATCCCCAAGAATTTCAACGGGAAGGTTATGTTTTAGCATAGGTTCTTGTTTAAGGAACACTTTATCTATTCTTCCCTTTCCTTCATAAACATGTCGTTTTCATGGTCTAACAAATAATGTTCTAACGGATCAGTTGGAGGAACAACAATGGAAGCAAGACCGATAATCTCATCTTTACTAGGTGGTTCCTTTTCACGAGGTTGTCTACTAAACTTAGCAAAATTGAACTCATGAGACATACCATCTATGCCAACAGCGACGACCTTCCTTTTACAATTAATCTTAGCACTAGCAGTATTTAAGAAGGGTCTACCAAAAATAATGGGACAAAAATCATCTTGTGGGGAAGCAAGAACAAGAAAATCGGAAGGGTATTTAATCTTTCCACACAAGACTTCAACATCTCTAACCATCCCAATAGGTTTAATGGTGTCCCTATTATCAAGCTTAATAGTAACATCAATGTCTTCTAATTCAACAGGTGCAATATCGTGCATAATTTCTTTATAAAGATCATAAGGTATCGCGCTAGCACTAGCACCCATATCACATAAGCCATGATAACAATGATCTCCTATTTTAACAGAAATAACAGGCGTGCCTACAACAGGTCTATGTGTCTTAGTATCGGGTCTAGCAATATTAGCAGTTTCACCCAAGAAAGAGATAGCATGCCCATCTAGGTCCTCATCCAAGAGATCTTTAATCATAGCAATACCAGGTTCAACATTAATTTGCTCAGGAGGTGTATAGGTCCTAGTATTACTCTTACAAACAACAGTCGAAGCTTTAGCATGATCCTTTATCCTAACGCGAAAAGGAGGTTTTTCAACATAAGCAGTAGGAACAATAGGATCACTATAGGTAATAGTCTTTTCTTCGACTGTAATGGGTGCAACTACTTTCACTTCAACAAGAGGATTATATTTAAAACACTTCTCTTTAGGGAGATCAACGTGAGTAGCAAAAGTTTCACAAAAAGTAGCTACTATCTCAGAGTCAAGTCGATACTTAGAGCTAAATCCACGGAAAGCATCGGTATCCGTAAAAGATTTAACACAATCGAACTTAGGTGTCATACCTGACTCATTACCATCGTCGGAACCCCAATCTTCAGAGTTGCGTTTAATTATTTCCAATAAGTCCCATTTGAAATCAATAGTTTTCAGCATATAGGAACCAACACAGGAAGTATCAAGCAAGTTGCGATTATCAAGAGAAAGCCGAGCATAAAAGTTCTAAATAATCATTTCCCGAGAGAGCTCATGATTGGTCCATGAATATAACATTGATTTAAGCCTCCCCCAAGCTTGAGCGATGCTTTCTCCTTCGCGAGGCCAGAAATTATATATGTAATTACGATCACGATGAACAAGATGCATAGGATAGAACTTCTGGTGAAATTCCAACTTCAATCACTTGTAATTCCAAGATCTCGTATCATCACATAGCCTATACCATGTCATTGCATCTCCCTTCAAAGATAAAGGGAAGACCTTTCTTTTGACAACATCATCGAGAATACCTACAAGCTTAAATAATCCACAAACTTCATCCACAAAGATAAGGTGTAAATCGGGATGTAATGTTCTGTCTCCTGCAAAAGGGTTAGCTAGCAGTTTTTCTATCATACTTGAAGGAATCTCAAAGTGAATATTTTCATAAAGTTCAGTAGGTTGAGGAGCATCTCTTTGCTCTTCTGGTTGGGGTGAAGATACCCCAAACAAGCCCCTCAAAGGATTAGTTTCCATAGTGACAAGTAACAGAAAATTTCAGCACACTATATAAATGTTTCCTTACCAAGTTCCACTCACCAAAAGCACTACACTCCCCGGCAACGACGCCAGAAAAGAGTCTTGATGACCCACAAGTATAGGGGATCTATCGTAGTCCTTTCGATAAGTAAGAGTGTCGAACCCAACGAGGAGCAGAAGGAAATGATAAGCGGTTTTCAGCAAGGTTTTCTCTGCAAGCACTGAAATAGTAGGTGATAGATAGTTTTGTGATAAGATAAATAGTAACAAGCAAAAAGTAAATAAAGTAAATAAAGTGCAGCAAGGTGGCCCAATCCTTTATGTAGCAAAGGATAAGCCTGGACAAATTCTAATAATGAAGAAGGAGCTCCCGAGGACACATTGGGAATTATCGTCAAGCTAGTTTTCATCACGTTCATAAGATTCGCGTTTGGTACTTTGATAATTTGATATGTGGGTGGACCGGTACTTGGGTACTGTCCTAACTTGGAAAAGCATCTCACTTATGATTAACCCCTATTGCAAGCATCCGCAACTGCAAAAAGGAGTATTAAGGTAAACCTAACCTCAACATTAAACATATGGGTCCATATCAACCCCTAACGAAGCAACACATAAACTAGGGTTTAAGATTCTGTCACTCTAGCAACCCATCATCTACTTATTACTTCCCCATGCCTTCCTCTAGGCCCAAATAATGGTGAAGTGTCATGTAGTCGACGTTCACATAACACCACTAGAGGAAAGACAACATACATCTCATCAAAATATCGAACGAATAGAAAATTCACATGACTACTAATAGCAAGACTTCACCCATGTCCTCAGGAACAAACGTAACTACTCACAAAGCATATTCATGTTCATAATCAGAGGAGTAATAATATGCATAAAGGATCTGAACATATGATCTTCCACCAAGTAAACCAATTAGCATCAACTACAAGGAGTAATCAACACTACTAGCAACCCACATGTACCAATATGTGGTTTGGATACAAGATTGGATACAAGAGATGAACTAGGGTTTTGAGAGGAGATGGTGCTGGTGAAGATGTTGATAGAGATTGACCCCCCCTCGATGAGAGGATCATTGGTGATGACGTTGGTGATGATTTCCCCCTCCCGGAGGGAAGTGTCCCCGGCAGAACAGCTCCGCCTGAGGCCTAGATTGATTTCGCCAAGGTTCCGCCTCGTGGCGGCGGAGTTTCGTCCCGTAAGCTTGCCCATGATTTTTTCTAGGGTAAAAGTGATGATATAGAAGAAGATGGACGCCGGAGGCCCACCAGGGGGCCTAGGAGATAGGGGGCCGCGCCCTATAGGGGGGCGCCCCTGTCTCCTGGATAGGGTGTCGGCCCCCTGGCCTATTTCTTTCGCTCATAAATTCTTATTAAATCCAAAAAGTTGTTTCGTGGAGTTTCAGGACTTTTGGAGTTGTGCAGAATAGGTTTCCAACATTTGCTCCTTTTCCAGCCAGAATTCCAGCTGCCGGCATCCCCCCTCTTCATGGTAAACCTTGTAAAATAAGAGATAATAGCCATAAGTATTGAGATATAATGTGTAATAACAGCCCATAATGCAATAAATATTGATATAAAAGCATGATGCAAAACGGACGTATCAGGCGCCTGGAGGGATCAACCTCGTGAGGACCGCCTGCAGGGCAGCGCATGCCTTCCTCCTGTACCGCCGCCGCCAAAAAGGAATGACGACCATCATCAAGACGAGGGGGCTGGGGGCTTCCAGGAGCCACGTGTTATCGCTTGCATCTTGGGTGGAGCTCAGGCCCTAGCCTCTCAGCGCATCTTCAAGAAGTTTGCTTGCGAGGTGAATGCAGTCCTCCCCAGGCTTGAGGCCACGCGCCCGCTCAGGTGGTCCAAGAGCGCCATCACCTTCAGTTCAGTAGATCAACTCAAGTGTGCGGCTACTGCTGGCGTCCTCACGATGCTCTGCTCACCAGTCATCAGCAACATGCAAGTCACCAGGACCCTCATTGATGGTGGCGCAGGGCTTAACGTCCTGTCCGTTGAGACGTTCGACAACCTTCAAGTGCCATATGATCAACTTCACCCTACCAAGCCTTTCTTAGGAGTTACTGACGGTTCCACCACCCCGATAGGGCAGGTCCGCCTCCCTGTCACCTTCGGCAAGCGCGACAACTACCACACCGAGCTCATCGACTTCGACATCGCCCACATCCACCTGCCGTACAATGCCATCCTCGGGTATCCATCCCTGGCCAAGTTCATGGCGGTGACCCACCATGGCTACAATGTCCTCAAGATGCCAGGAAGCGGCGGAATCATCATGGTCCCCTGCGAAGAAAGAGATGCGGTGTGCTCCCTCAAGCGTGCCTTCCAAGCCGCATCAATCGAGGACCCGGACAACAAGGGCGAGAACCCTTCGGATGCCATCCCTAAGAAGAAGAAGCAATCGCTCAACACAAGGCCTCAGGAGGTTGGCATCCCGGGTGGTGCCGCGTCAGGATCAGCGCCCGTGCAAGAGGCGCCTCCTTCCATCGCATAGGAAGGCGCGCCCGGCGCCCTCCTCAGGCAGGGCTTGGGGGCTCTCTTCTGAAGGGCCTCAGACCTCGCCAACATCATGAGGGAGGTGCTCGGGCACCACTTGGAGGTGTGCTTCATGACACGTTTCCCTCAGGAAGGCACAGGGCGTGGGCAGCCCAACGTTCAGGAGTTCATCAACAAGACCACTCAGGAGATTCAGGAAGCAAGGGTCATGCGCGGCGATCACTGCTTGCCTGGCATGGCTCCCTATCCAGGCGAGGATGGTGGGCTGCTGATATGTCTCCAACGTATCTATAATTTTTGATTGCTCCATGCTACTTTATCTACTGTTTTAGGCAATATTGGGCTTTATTATCCACTTTTATATTATTTTTTGGGACTAACCTATTAACCGGAGGCCCAACCCAGATTTGCTGTTTTATGCCTATTTCAGTGTTTCAAGGAAAAGGAATATCAGACGGAGTCAAAACGGAATGAAATCAACTGGAGAAGTTATTTTTGGAAGGAAAGCAACCTGATAGACTTGGAGTGCACGTCAGGGGAGTCCCGGGCTGCCCACGAGGGTGGGGGCGCGCCCACCCCCTGGGCGCGCCCCCTGCCTCGTGAGCACCCCAGAGGTCCACCGACGTACCCCCTGCACCCATATATACATACGTACCCTAAGACTTCCAGAACAGAAGATAGATCGGGAGTTCCGCCGCCGCAAGCCTCTGTAGCCACCAAAAACCTCTCGGGAGCCCGTTCCGGCGCCCTGCCGGAGGGGGATCCCATCACCGGTGGCCATCTTCATCATCCCGACGCTATCCATGACGAGGAGGAAGTAGTTCACCCTCGGGGCTGAGGGTATGTACCAGTAGCTATGTGTTTGATCTCGATCTCTCTCTCTCTCTCTCTCTCTCTCTCTCTCGTGTTCTTGAGGTGATACGATCCTGATGTATCCCGAGCTTTGCTATTGTAGTTGGATCTTATGATTTTTCTCCCCCTCTACTCTCTTGTGATGAATTTAGTTTCCCCTTTTGAAGTTATCTTATCGGATTGAGTCTTTTATGAGAACACTTGATGTATGTCTTGCGTGGGATAACCATGATGACAATGGGTTATTCTATTGATCCACTTGATGTATGTTTTGGTGATCAACTTGCGGGTTTCGTGACATTGGGAACCTAGGAATAGGGGTTGGCACACGTTCTTGACGCTCCGGTAGAAACTTTGGGGCACTCTTTGAAGTACTTTGTGTTGGTTGGATGAATCTGAGATTGTGTGATGCATATCGTATAATCATGCCCACGGATACTTGAGGTGACAATGGATTATCTAGGTGACATTAGGGTTTTGGTTGATTTGTGTCTTAAGGTGTTATTCTAGTACGAACTCTTTTATAGATTGATCCGAAAGAATAACTTTGAGGTGGTTTCGTACCCTACCATAATCTCTACGTTTGTTCTCCGCTATTAGTTGCTTTGGAGTGACTCTTTGTTTCATGTTGAGGGATTGCTATATGATCTATCTATGTTATTATTGTTGAGAGAACTTGCACTAGTGAAAGTATGAACCCTAGGCCTTGTTTCCTATCATTGCAATACCGTTTACGCTCACGTTTATCACTTGTTACCTTGCTGTTTTTATTATTTCAGATTACAAAAACCTTTATCTACCATCCATATTGCACTTGTATCACCATCTCTTCGCTGAACTAGTGCACCTATACAATTTACCATTGTATTGGGTGTGTTGGGGACAAAGAGACTTTTTGTTATGTGGTTGCAGGTTTGTTTGAGAGAGACCATCTTCATCCTATGCCTCCCGCGGATTGATAACCCTTAGGTCATCCACTTGAGGGAAATTTGCTACTGTCCTACAAACCTGTGCACTTGCAGGCCCAACAACGTCTACAAGAAGAAGGTTGTGTAGTAGACATCAAGCTCTTTTCTGGCGCCGTTGCTGGGGAGGCTAGGTAAGTGAAAAGTATATCTTTAGATCTTGCAATCAAATCTTTTTGTTTCTTGTTTTAGCACTAGTCTAGTTTATAAAAGAAAATTACAAAAAAATGGAGTTAAGTTTGTCTCATACGCTTCACCTTTTTAATATCTTTTGTGAGTATGATGGAAAGGATAATTGTGCTCAAGTGCTAGAAGAAGAAATCTCTAAATTGTTTGGCACTAAATCTTTGAATGATGAGCATGATTGCAATGTTGTTAGTACAAATTCTTTGAATATCCATGATGCCAATGATGATTGCACTAGTTATGATGAAAATGCCTCCTATAAGCATGCCAATTTTTGTGGAGTGCATTGGGCTTGCAAGGACACACCAAATAGGGAAGATAGATATTGCAATAGGCATAAGTACTTAGAAACTAAATGGTTGCAAGAAAGGCTAGATGCATGTGCTGAAAATTTATTTTTTCTTAGCCATACTTGTGAACTTTGCAATGAACGTGATCATTTTAGTACCCAATGCAAATTGTTTCATGATCGTATCGTGTCCAAAAATTGTGATGACTTGATTTCCCTTGCACATCATAATGAGCTTAGTTTGCTCTTGGGTTATGAAGAAATAAAACGTATAACTAAGATTATTCCAGAATTTGCCCTTGATAGAATTCTTCATTTTGATCTAGAAGAAACTAATATGTATTGTGCGGTGAATTGCATTGAAAATCCTTATATTGCCAATTACATAAAGAAAAGAAAGCAAATGGAAGATGATGAGAATACTAATGAAAGGGAATAGGCTTCCCAATCTCCTCCTATTATTTCTTATGATGAATCAGGTAACGAGGAGGAGCCTTCTATTCAACCAATCTCATCAATAAGGAGCTCAAAGAGGAAGGTTGAACCCACACGTAATGTGAATAAGAAGAAGAAAAGAAGGAGCAACAAAGGTAGAAAGGTATCCCTCCCAAATGATGTTGCTCCTACTACTCATTGTGATGATGAATTGCTATACTATTGGTGCTATCAATATTTTTAATGATGAGAGTGATTATGCTTATGATATGAAACAGCCCAAGTTTGGGGAAGCTATGTTTGATGAGGATGAAGTATTTGAGAATTTATTTGCTGAAATTAATGTTTGCCCCAAGCTTGGGGATGCTATGTTTAATGAAGATGATATTTTTAGCATCCCAAGTTTTGATATGCAAAGTTGTTATGATGAAAGCATGCCTCCTACGTATGATGATAATATTTATGAAAGCGGGTTTTGAAGAGTGTCAACTTTAGGAAGTAGTGATCCCACAATATTGGAGGATGTTGAATCTTATAATATTTATGAAAATGGATTTGGAAGAGTGTCAACTTTATTTAGTGATTCCACTATCTTGGGAGAGGTTTCAATCGATTATGATGAGAACGAAGTTGCTACTTATTATGATTATTGTGATCAAACTTATGCTATAAAAGTAGTGATGATTATATTTACAAATCTTGTCATGATTATGATTAACCTTTTTCTGAACATTATTCTTTTAATGTGGAAACAATTTTTAGTGTTCAAGTCTCTTATGATACTCCCACTATTATTCATGAGAAGAATTTTGCTTATGTGGAGAGTAGTGAATTTTCTATGCAAGTAGATCATGAAAAGAAGGCTTTAGGTGCTGGTTATATTGTTGAATTCATTCATGATGCTACTGAAAATTATTATGAGGGAGTAATATATTCTTTTAGGAAATGCAATAATATCAAGTTTCCTCCCTATGTGCTTAAAATCTTGAAGCTATACTTGTTTTACCTTCCTATGCTTGTTGATTATTGTTCCCATAAGTTGTTTGCTCACAAAATCCCTATGCATAGGAAGTGGGTTAGACTTAAAAGTGCTAGTCATATGCTTCATGATGCTCCCGTTAAGTTTCAATCCTTATCTTTTATGTGAGCATCATTGTCATCATCATGCCTAGCTAGAAAGGCATTAAAGAAAAGCGCTTGTTGGGAGACAACCCAATATTTATCCTTACTATTTTTATGTGTCCACATGATTATGCTACTGTAGTAATCATGTTTTATAGCTTTTGTTTCAATAAAGTGCCAAGTAAGACCTTTAGGATAGCTTACGGTGATAGTTGTGTTGATCCTGCTGAAAATCAGAAACTTTTGCACCCAGTAAATTAGTTTTGTTAATTCACAGAAATGTTTTTCTGATCTGATTCTTTTTGCTCTGGATTGGTACACGAATTCATTAGGACTTCCTAATTTGGTAGAATGTTTGTAGTTCCATAAGTATACTTTTGATACAGATTACTACAGACTGTTCTGTTTTTGACAGATTCTGTTTTCTATGTGTTGTTTGCTTATTTTGATGAATCTATGAGTAGTATCGGAGGGTATGAACCATAGATAAGTTGGAATACAGTAGATATTACACCAATATGAATTTAGAATGAGTTCATTACAGTACCTAAGTGGTGGTTTTATTTTCTTATACTAACGGAGCTTACGAGTTTTCTGTTGAGTTTTGTGTTGTGGAGTTTTCAAGTTTTGGCTAAAGATTCGATGGACTATGGAATAAGGAGTGGCAAGAGCCTAAGCTTGGGGATGCACAAGGCACCCCAAGGTAATATTCAAAGGACAACCAAGAGCCTAAGCTTGGGGATGCCCCGGATGGCATCCCCTCTTTCGTCTTCGTCCATCGGTAACTTTACTTGGAGCTATATTTTTATTCACCGCATGATATGTGTTTTGCTTGGAGCGTCATTTTATTTTGTTAGTATTAGCTTACTGTTATTTATATTAATGTTTTGCATCTTTAGTTTCAATAAATAAGTCAAGGATAGCCTTTGCCATGCTTATTTTGCTAGTATACATGTTGCTGTTTGAAAAACAGAAAGTTTACCGCTGTTGAAAAAATTCCCTAGAAAAGTCAGAGAACGGTAATAATGTTGAATCTTTTTGCATATTGAGCTCTGATAAATTTATTACAGTGGGAATTTTAGTTCATAATTTTTGGAGTCAGGGAAGTATTGATACTCTTGCATTCTTTACTGAATGTACTGTTTTTGGCAGATTGCTGTTATGGTTGCATTGTTTGCATATGCTTGCATGATTAATGATTCTATTTGGTGATAGGAGTATTAAATATTCAGAGGCATTTAGTATTCAGTGTTTAATAATAATTTTAGTGATTTGTTACAGTAGAAAATGATAAGGTTTTGCATTGGTTTATACTAACCTATCTCACGAGTTCTTGTTGAGTTTGTTGTGAATGAAGTTTTTGATAAAAAGAGAAACCATGATATGAGAGGAATTAAGGAGACAAAAAAGTTCAAGCTTGGGGATTCCCAAGGCACCCCAAGATAATATTTTAAGAAGTCTCAAGCGTCTAAGCTTGGGGATGCCCCGGTAGGCATCCCACATTTATTCTTCAACAACTATCGGTTAGTATCGGTTGAGCCTAAGTTTTTGCTTCTTCACATAAGTGGTGCTATCCTTGCAATGTAGTTTTATTTAGCTTTGCTTGCTGTTTGAATAAAGTATCAAGATCTGAAATTATTAAATGAGAGAGAGTCTTTGCATAGTTGCATAATTATTTAGCTACTCATTGACCTTCACTTATATCTTTCGGAGTAGTTTGTGATTTTCTCATAGTGCTTCACTTATATCCTTTGAGCTTGATATTTTTGCTCTAGTACTTCACTTATATCTTTTAAAGCATGGTGGTGGATTTGTTTTAAAGAAACTATTGATCTCTCATGCTTCACTTAGATTATTTTGAGAGTCATTAATAGCATGGTAATTTGCTTAATGTTAATATACTAGGTATTCAAGATATGTGAAACTTTCTTTTGAGTGCGTTGAATACTAAGAAAAGTTTGATGCTTGATAATTGTTTTGAGATATGGAGGTGATAATATCAAAGTCATGCTAGTTGAATAATTGTGAATTTGAGAAATGCTTGTGTTGAAGTTTGCAAGTCCCGTAGCATGCACGTATGGTTAAAGTTGTGTAACAAATTTGAAACATGAAGTGTACCTAGCTAGTGCATCCTTATGAGTGGCGGTCGGGGACGAGCGATGGTCTTTTCCTACCAATCTATCCCCCTAGGAGCATGCGCGTAGTACTTGATTTTTGATGACTTCTAAATTTTGCAATAAGTATATGAGTTCTTTTGACTAATGTTGAGTCCATGGATTATACACACTTTTACCTTTCCGCCTTTGCTAGCCGCTTCGGTACCGTGCATTGCCCTTTCTCACCTTGAGAGTTGGTGCAAACTTCGCCGGTGCATCCAAACCCCGTGATACGATACGCTCTATCACACATAAACCTCCTTATATCTTTCTCAAAACAGCCACCATACCTAGGTATTATGGCATTTCCATAGCCATTCTGAAATATATTGCCATGCAACTTCCATCGTCATCATCTTGACATACATTACTTTTGTCATATTGCCATTGCATGATCATGTAGTTGACATCGTAGATGTGGCAAAGCCACCATGCATTATTTTTCATGCGTGTCACTCTTGATTCATTGCACCATCCCGGTACACCGCCGGAGGCATTCATACAGAGTCATATTTTGTTCTAAGTTTCGAGTTGTAATTGTTGAGTTGTAAGAAAAATAAAAGTGTGATGATCATCATTATTAGAGCATTGTCCCAAGTGAGGAAAGGATGATGGAGACTATGATTCCCCCATAAGTCGGGATGAGACTCCGGAGGAAAAAAATAAAAAAATTAAAAAAAAGGCAAGGCAAAAAAAGAAGAAGAGAAAGGCCTAAAAAGAAAAAAATGAGAGAAAAAGAGAGAAGAGACAATGCTACTATCCTTTTACCACACTTGTGCTTCAAAGTAGCACCAAGATCTTCATGATAGAGAGTCTCTCATTTTGTCACTTTCATATACTAGTGGGAATTTTTCATTATAGAACTTGACTTGTATATTCCAATGATGGGCTTCCTCAAAATGCCCTAGGTCTTCGTGAGCAAGCAAGTTGGATGCACAACCACTTAGTTTCTTTTGTAGAGCTTTCATATACTTATAGCTCTAGTGCATCCGTTGCATGGCAATCCCTACTCCTCATGTTGACATCAATTGATGGGCCTCTCCATAGCCCATTGATTATCCTCGTCAATGTGAGACTTTCTCCTTTTTTGTCTTCTCCACACAATCCCCATCATCATATTGTATTCCACCCTTAGTGCTATATCCATGGCTCGCGCTCATGTATTGCGTGAAGGTTGAAAAAGTTTGAGATTATTTGAGTATGAAACAATTGCTTGGCTTGTCATCGGGGGTATCGAAGTTGGGAACATCTTCGTGTGACGAAAATGAAGCATAGCCTAACTATATGATTTTGTAGGGATGAACTTTCTTTTGCCATGTTATTTTGAGAAGACATGGTTGCTTTGATTAGTATGCTTGAAGTATTATTATTTTTGTGTCAATATGAACTTTTGTCTTAAATCTTTAGGATCTAAATATTCATATCACAAGTAAGAAGATTTATATTGAAATTATGCCAATGTATCACTCCACATCAATTTTTTTTTTATCATTTACCTACTCGAGGACGAGCATGAATTAAGCTTGGGGATGCTTGATACGTCTCCAACGTATCTATAATTTTTGATTGCTCCATGCTACTTTATCTACTGTTTTAGGCAATATTGGGCTTTATTATCCACTTTTATATTATTTTTGGGAATAACCTATTAACCGGAGGCCCAGCCCAGATTTGTTGTTTTATGCCTATTTTAGTGTTTCGAGGAAAAGGAATATCAGACGGAGTCAAAACGGAATGAAATCAACTGGAGAAGTTATTTTTTGAAGGAAAGCAACCTGATAGACTTGGAGTGCACGTCAGGGGAGTCCCGGGCTGCCCACGAGGGTGGGCGGCGCGCCCACCCCCCTGGGTGCGCCCCCTGCCTCGTGAGCACCCTGGAGGTCCACCGACGTACCCCCTGCACCCATATATACCTACGTACCCTAAAACTTCCAGAACAGAAGATAGATCGGGAGTTCCGCCGCTGCAAGCCTCTGTAGCCACCAAAAACCTCTCGGGAGCCCGTTCCGGCGCCCTGCCGGAGGGGGATCCCATCACCGGTGGCCATCTTCATCATCTCGGCGCTATCCATGACGAGGAGGGAGTAGTTCACCCTTGGGGCTGAGGGTATGTACCAGTAGCTATGTGTTTGATCTCTCTCTCTCTCGTGTTCTTGAGGTGATACGATCTTGATGTATCCCGAGCTTTGCTATTGTAGTTGGATCTTATGTTGTTTCTCCCCCTCTACTCTCTTGTGATGAATTTAGTTTCCCCTTTTGAAGTTATCTTATCGGATTGAGTCTTTTATGAGAACACTTGACGCATGTCTTGCGTGGGATAACTGTGGTGACAATGGGTTATTCTATTGATCCACTTGATGTATGTTTTGGTGATCAACTTGCGGGTTTCGTGACATTGGGAACCTATGCATAGGGGTTGGCACACGTTCTTGACTCTCCGGTAGAAACTTTGGGGCACTCTTTGAAGTACTTTGTGTTGGTTGGATGAATCTGAGATTGTGTGATGCATATCGTATAATCATGCCCACGGATACTTGAGGTGACAATGGAGTATCTAGGTGACATTAGGGTTTTGGTTGATTTGTGTCTTAAGGTGTTATTCTAGTACAAACTCTTTTATAGATTGATCCGAAAGAATAACTTTGAGGTGGTTTCGTACCCTACCATAATCTCTACGTTTGTTCCCCGCTATTAGTTGCTTTGGAGTGACTCTTTGTTGCATGTTGAGGGATTGCTATATGATTTATCTATGTTATTATTGTTGAGAGAACTTGCACTAGTGAAAGTATGAACCCTAGGCCTTGTTTCCTATCATTGCAATACCGTTTACGCTCACGTTTATCACTTGTTACCTTGCTGTTTTTATTATTTCAGATTACAAAAACCTTTATCTACCATCCATATTGCACTTGTATCACTATCTCTTCGCCGAACTAGTGCACCTATACAATTTACCATTGTATTGGGTGTGTTGGGGACACAAGAGACTTTTTGTTATTTGGTTGCAGGGTTGTTTGAGAGAGACCATCTTCATCCTACACCTCCCATGGATTGATAAACCTTAGGTCATCCACTTGAGGGAAATTTGCTACTGTCCTACAAACTTGTGCACTTGCAGGCCCAACAACATCTACAAGAAGAAGGTTGTGTAGTAGACATCAGCTGCGCGTCTACATCAACGTCCCAGGGCTCAACCGAGCCGCATCTCAGGAGCGCTTCTGGCCTTCGCGTGTGGGACGCTGCGAGGGTCCGCCACACAGCTACGTTCGCATGCCTTTTGGCCTGCCGAACGCGGCTGCCACCTACCAGCGCCACCTGCGGAGCATTCTGGCGGCTCAGGAGGCCAGGCATCACGCGGTCCTAGCGGAGATGGAGACGGTCCTCAAGGAACCACCTGGACCCCCAGAGCCCCCCGAGGCTCAGGGCTCTGGTGACTCGTGAGGGTCGGCCTCTTCACCATGCATCTCCAAGCTACTTCAACACCCCTTGTACAATGGAACCAGGTGACATCTTCCAAGTTCATTTCAGCTGGGAGCGCCCTCAGGGATGCATCATTCCCATGCTGAGTGGGTCCGTCCCTGTGGCATGTATCTTTTTCTTATGTCTTTAGCTTACCTTGATGGGGGCGCCCGACGGGCTGCATCATCCCCAAGCCGCTCGGGCCTGACCAGTGGCATGTATTTCTCCTGCATTTACCTAAGCATATTTGCCTTTCCTGCTTAACCTGCCTATGATTATCGCCTGCTCGATTGACATCTACCACTGGAGCCGCTCGCGCTGGCACGGTGCTTGCGCATGGATCCATCCTGCAACGCCGACAAATCTGAGCGGTCGAGTTCTGGCCCGCGGTAGCCCCGCGCGCGTCACCTCACCAGGCCCTCAGTGCCCTCACCACTCTCTCGGAGCAACCCGTGCTTTTCTCGTGCTGATTTACAGGAACCTTCTGAGGACTTCAGTGGGTGGCACCACGAGCTCCCTCTATTTTCCATACGATCCGCTTGCGCGTTAAAAGGGGGGCTCCTGAGCATCGCAACTCAGGAGCTCTTACTGGCTCTTCAGCCCTCACCCCCTGGCCTTGACCACGGAATCGCGACCTGGCATACCAGCGACGGCTGAGCTCGCTCGAGGGCCAGGACCTGAGGACGTAGAGCACGAAGGAGAGTGCGGGAAGAAGGGGGAGGCTCGCGAGGGCCTGACCTAGCTGCGCCACGGTCGTCGACGCACGAGTCTAGCGCAACGCAAGGGAAGGACTCCAGACTACCGAGATGAGTCTTGCACCTGGAACAACTAACCGTTGCACGCTAAACTCTCACTTGCCGCGGCTCTGTGGCGGCAACATTGCCTTCCTTTCTCATCTCTCGGCGGCTGCTTGCGCGCTAAGGGGGACCTCCTGAGGATCGCGCCTCAGGGGCTCTTACTGGACCTCGGGCCGCTCACCTCCTGGCCTTGACCACGGCATCGCGACCTGGCATACCATCGATGGTTGAAGCCTGCCTAGGGACCGGGACCTGCCAGCGTAGAGCACCAAGTCGTCGCGAGATTAGAAAGGGGGAACCAAGACGGGACAGGACAAGCATTCGCACAATTTCGTAATGAGGATAACATCAAAAAAAGACATCGCAGACCCTTTACACGCCCCCGCGGGGTGTTCCTTGATTCCTCGCAGGGAACAAAAGAAAAAGAACTTCGAGAAGCCCTAACTACATGCGCCTCCGTGGCCGACGCCATCATCAACAGTGGGCCACGAGAGGTCGGTGCCTACCCCATCTAGATCAGCGTTAGCAATGGCCCGATGCTGCCGCCTTGCCCCTAGCGCGGCGCAAGCTCGGGGGCACGTAGCTGTCGTCGCTCATCTCTGGAGTCTCAAAGAGCTCAGGAGAGTCGCTAGACTCCCAAGCGCCACCGCTGCTGCTGGAGGAGTCGTTGGGGGAGCGGACGATGGGCCCAAGCCCCGCTGCGTCGATCTCCTGATTGCCCCTTCTGGGGCAGCACTCCAGGCGACATCCTTCTGCGTGGAAAACCTTGAAGAACAACAAGAAGGCACCATCGTATTCAAAATGGGTCACGAGGGCACCCCTCATTCGGCAGACTCGGGCTACCTCGCCCCAGCCTCGGGTCATGAAGATCTTGCCCGGGGAGACAACTTCAACCTCTGCTCCGGTCGCCGGAGCGCCATAGTCGGCGTGCTGCAGCCAAAGCTCGAGAGGCCCCCTCGGCGGCACCTCGGTGGAGAAGAATGAAGGAAGGTAGATCCAGGTGCTTGGAGGCATCGCCGCATGCAGCACGAGCTCGTGAGATGAGTCCGCGGCGTGGACTCCAGGAGCAACGTCGCGCGTCGCCACGGTTCACCGACCTCGCCTGCAGCGTGGGCGGCGTCGCTCGCCGTCCCTTTCTCCGGAGCCCACGGCCTGGGCATACAGGGGTAGCGGGAACCCAGGAGGAGGCCGCTCGCACCAAGGCCTCATCATCTCCATCCCCAAGACATCACCACGATGGTGGACCGGCCTCTTCTTCGGCGGGAGCGGATCAGGTCCATTCCGGGGGGCCTTCCCCTTCTCTTCGGCCGAGAATCTGCGGATCGGTGCCATTGGCGTCAAAGCTGAAGGCGGAGCAGGGAAGGAGAAGCAGGCTGAGCAAGAAGAGATGGGCGACGAGGGCTATCGCCCCTCATTTATAGCCCAAGGGAGGCCAGCCGTCGACCTCCACGATAGCAGGTAATGATGACCCTTTTTGCATGCAGCAGGGACTCGTCAAATCGAGCAGTTGCCGAGGCAGCGTGGGGAAGCGGAGACATCCACGTCCAATCAGTCGCCACGCGTTGACCAAGGCCGCAGGCTGTTGGGGCCCGCGGCGCTCCGCACTTGCCCTTTGGCTTCGCCTCTAGGCCAAGTCCGAGCGCGCCTTGGGCCCGGGGGCTACTGTCAGCGTTCTGGGAACGGGGGTCCCTAGACTTGCCTGCCTGCGGCCCCCGGCGTGGCTCCTCCAGTGGCCCAGTGCGGCCCATCTTCATCAACCAACACTAAAGACCCTCGCGAGGGGCCAAGCCTCGCGGGGTGGACGACACAGGGCCTCCTCAGGAGTGGCCTCACTAGGCAGGCTCGCGAGGAGGCGGAGAGATCAAGGCAAGGGGTACCTCGCGAGGTCTTCGTGATGCAAGCCATGACGACCAAGGCCAGGCGGGCGCCAGCCTACGCAGTGTCCTTGTTTCCTCTTTGGTGCTAAGGGGGCAAGCACAGGCGCGGAGTACCGAGGCATCAGGCAAAGGTTTCCATATCGGTGAAACAAGACCACGACCGGCAGGACGGTAGGACGGAGGTCATCGTCGAGCCCAAGACGGCGTCACCACCAGCGCCTTTGACAAACGAAGACCACCTTTAGTCAGGATAGATTGTACTAGCTATCCCCTTTCAAAATTGTCGATGTAGGATCCCTTCCCGCTCAATATTTGGGAAGAGGACCAGGGCCTCTATAAATAGGGCTAGCCACCACAGTAGAAGGGGATCTGAATCCAGTTCATCTACACACCACCAAGCACAAGAACACCTCTCCTCGCGAGGCTGTTCTTCCCTTGTATTGTTCATCATCAACCTAAGAGGCAATCCACCACGACACACAGGAGTAGGGTATTACACCACAATAGTGGCCTGAACCTGTATAAATCTTGTGTCCCTTGTGTTGTGAGTTCATCGAGCTAGCTTAGAGATCGCAGCGAGGCTGAGGGCGTGTTTCGGTAGGGAGAAATCTTTGTGCGCACCCCAGTGTTCAAACCTTATGGGTTTTGCCGGAACCCGATATCCGACAAGATGGATGATGTCTACTACACAACCTTCTTCTTGTAGATGTTGTTGGGCCTCCAAGTGCAGAGGTTTGTAGGATAGTAGCAAATTTCCCTCAAGTGGATGACCTAAGGTTTATCAATCCGTGGGAGGCATAGGATGAAGATGGTCTCTCTCAAACAACCCTACAACCAAATAACAAAGAGTCTCTTGTGTCCTCAACACACCCTATATAATGGTAAATTGTATAGGTGCACTAGTTCGACGAAGAGATGGTGATACTAGTGCAATGTGGATGGTAGATATGGGTTTTTGTAATCTGAAAATATAAAAACAGCAAGGTAACTATTGATAAAAGTGAGCGTAAACGGTATTGCAAAGCAAGGAAACAAGGCCTAGGGTTCATACTTTCACTAGTGCAAGTTCTCTCAACAATAATAACATAATTGGATCATATAACTATCCCTCAACATGCAACAAAGAGTCACTCCAAAGTCACTAATAGCAGAGAACAAACGAAGAGATTATGGTAGGGTACGAAACCACCTCAAAGTTATCCTTTCTGATCGATCTATTCAAGAGTCCGTAGTAAAATAATACAAAGCTATTCTTTCCGTTTGATCTATCATAGAGTTCGTACTAGAATAACACCTTAAGACACAAATAAACCAAAACCCTAATGTCACCTAGATACTCCAATGCCACGTCAAGTATCCGTGGGTATGATTATACGATATGCATCACACAATCTCAGATTCATCTATTCAACCAACAGAAAGTACTTCAAAGAGTGCCCCAAAGTTTCTACCGGAGAGTCAAGACGAAAACGTGTGCCAACCCCTATGCATAGATTCCCAAGGTCACGGAACCCGCAAGTTGATCACCAAAACATACATCAAGTGAATCAATAGAATACCCCATTGTCACCACGGGCCTCCCATGCAAGACATACATCAAGTGTTCTCAAATCCTTAAAGACTCAATCCGATAAGATAACTTCAAAGGGAAAACTCAATCCATTACAAGAGAGTAGAGGGGGAGAAACATCATAAGATCCTACTATAATAGCAAAGCTTGCGATACATCAAGATCGTGCCGAATCAAGAACACGAGAGAGAGAGATCAAACACATAGCAACTGGTACATACCCTCAGCCCCGAGGGTGAACTACTCCCTCCTCGTCATGGAGAGTGCAGGGATAATGAGGATGGCCATAGTTGAGGGATCCCCCCTCCGGCAGGGTGCGAGAACAGGGTCCCGATTTTTTTGGTGGCTACAGAAGTTTGCGGCGGCGGAACTCCTGATCTAGGTTATTTTCTCGAGGTTTGGGTATTTATAGGAATTTTTGGCGTCAGTCTCACGTCAAGGGGGTCTCCGAGTCATCCACGAGGCAGGGGGGCGCGCCCAGGTGGGTAGGGCTCGCCCTCCACCCTCGTGGACGGTTCGGGACTCTTCTGGCCCAACTCTTTTACTCCGGAGGCTTCTTTTGGTCCATAAAAAATCGTCAAAAATTGGCACGTCAATTGGACTCCGTTTGGTATTCCTTTTCTGTAAAACTCAAAAACAAGGAAAAAACAGAAACTGGCACTGGGCTCTAGGTTAATAGGTTAGTCCCAAAAATCATATAAAATAGCATATAAATGCATATAAAACATCCTAGATGGATAATAAATAGCTTGGAACAATAAAAAGTTATAGATACGTTGGAGATGTATCAAGCATCCCCAAGCTTAATTCCTGCTCGTCCTCGAGTAGGTAAATGATAAAAACAGAATTTTTGATGTGGAATGCTACCTAGCATATTTCTCAATGTAACTTTCTTTATTGTGACATGAATGTTCAGATCCAAATGATTCAAAATAAAAGTTCATATTGACATAAGAATAGTAATACTTCAAGCATACTAACAAGTAATCATGTCTTCTCAAAATAACATGGCCAAAGAAAGCTTATCCCTACAAAATCATATAGTTAGGCTATGCTTCATTTTCGTCACACAAAATGCTCCCATCATGCACAACCCCGGTTTCAGCCAAGCAATTGGTTCATACTTTTTATCGCGCTTCAGCTTTTTTCAACTCTCACGCAATACATGAGCGTAAGCCATGGATATAGCACTATGGGTGGAATAGAATTTGATGATGGAGGTTGTGTGGAGAAGACAAAAAAAGTAGAAAGTCTCACATTGACGAGGCTAATTAACGGGCTATGGAGATGCCCATCAATTGATGTCAACATGAGGAGTAGGGATTGCCATGAAATGGATGCACTGGAGCTATAAATGTATGAAAGCTCAACAAAAGAAACTAAGTGGGTGTGCATCCAACTTGCTTGCTCACGAAGACCTAGGGCATTTTGAGGAAGTCCATCGTTGGAATATAGTTCTATAATGAAAAATTCCCACTAGTATATGAAAGTGACAACATAGGAGACTCTCTATCACACTTCTATTTACTTACAACTCATGGATTACAACAAGATACTAGAACAAAATATGACTCTATGTGAATGCCTGCGGCAGTGTTCCGGGAAGGGCAATGAATCAAGAGTGACATGTATGAAAAATTATGCATGGTGGCATTGCCACAAATGCGATGACAACTACATGATCATGCAAGGCAATATGACAATGATGGAGCGTGTCATAATAAACGGAACGGTGGAAAGTTGCTGTCACGCCCAATATGCGACCCTATCCAAAAGGAACTCGAAGGTCCCACCAAGGATAGACCCGCATATTGAAACGCTTTTGCAAGGTGGATATCATTACATCAGCATTACATAATAGATGGGGATACATACAAAAGGCATACAATGTCACACGAATACAACATCATATTACATAAGAGCACCATCCGACTACGGATGGAACACAAACAGAAACTCAAACGACATCCACCCTGCTAGCCCAGGCTGCCGACCTGGAACCTATCCCCTGATCGAAGAAGAAGCAGAAGAAGAACTCCAAAACAAGCAAACATCACTCTCGCGTCAAGATCATCGCATAACCTGTACCTGCAACTGTTGTTGTAGTAATCTGTGAGCCACGAGGACTCAGCAATCCCATTACCATGGGTATCAAGACTAGCAAAGCTTAATGGGAAAGGAAGGGGTAAAGTGGTGAGGTTGCAGCAGCGACTAAGCATGATATGGTGGCTAACATACGCAAATGAGAGCGAGAAGAGAAACAAAGGAACGGTCGTGAAGCTAGTAATGATCAAGAGGTGATCCTGAACTCCTACTTACGTCAATCATAACACAGAAAATGTGTTCACTTCCCGGACTCCGCCGAGAAGAGACCATCACGGCTACGCACACGGTTGATGCATTTTAATTCGGATCTGGTGTCAAGTTATCTACAACCGGACATTAACAAATTCCCATCTGCCACATAACCACGGGCACAGCTCTCGAAAGTTTATACCCTGCAGGGGTGTCCCAACTTAGCCCATGATAAGCTATCGCGATCAATGAAGGATATACCTTCTCCCAGGAAGACCCGATCAGTCTCGGAATCCCGGTTTACAAGACATTTCGACAATGGTAAAACAAGACCAGCAAAGCCGCCCGTGCGCCGACAATCCTGATAGGAGCTGCACATATGTCGTTCTCAGGGCAACACCGGATAGGTCAGCCTATGAGTAAAACCAACCCTCGAGTTGCCCCGAGGTGGCCCCGCAGTCTGCCCGGTTCAGACCAGCACTTAGAGAAGCACTGGCCCGGGGGGGGGGGGCTAAAATAAAGATGACCCTTGGGTTGGCCGACCCAAGGGAAAGGTATAGGTGGTGGTGAGGCAAATGGTAAAACCAAGGTTGGGCCTTGCTGGAGGAGTTTTATTCAAAGCGAACTGTCAAGGGGGTCCCATAAATCAGACGACCGCGTAAGGAACGCAAAATTCGGGAACATAACACCGGTATGACGGTTAGGGCGGCAAGAGTGGAACAAAACACCAGGCATAAGGCCGAGCCTTCCACCCTTTACCAAATATATAGATGCATTAATAATATAAGAGATATTGTGATATCCCAACATAACCCTGTCCGCCATGGAGCAATCTTCAACTTCACTTGCAACTAGCAACGCTATAAGAGGGGCTGAGCAAAGCGGTAACATAGCCAAACAACGGTTTGCTAGGAAGGGTGTCAAAGGTTAGAGGTTCATGGCAATTTGTGAGGCTTGAAGAGCAAATGATAGGTAACGCAGCATAGCGATAGAACGAAGCAACTAGCATAGCAATGATAGTAGTGAGATCCAGGGTAGCGGTCATCTTGCCTGAAATCCCGCAAGGAAGAAGAACGAGTCCATGAAGAAGATGAAGCCACGAAGACGAACCACACGTAGACGAACGCATCCTCACGATCGCAACGAAACGGGAACTATCGAGAAGAAGCACACAACGTGGTAAACACACCACACATAGACACGACATGATGCACAACAAGCATGATGCATGACAAAGCTACAAGAAGCTACTCATGACAAGAGATGATGCAAACAAGAACAACACATCAAGGCAAGTTTAAATGAGGCCGGAAACAACATATAACAATTCCGGTAAGTCCTCATATGCAAGTTTTAAAGTTGGTCCAGAACTGAATAAACCTTAAGTTCAAGTAGTTAAACAGCAATTTAAGATGTACCAAGATGATCTACACGAAATTCTAGTCAAGTTACATATAAAGTTCATTAGATTCAGAGCTACGGCCTAGAAGATATGAGCAAAACAAGTTAAGCATGGCATTGATGTAAAATGCATGCAAATATCAAGCAAACACCTCAAAACAAGGATGCAACATGATAATATGAAACAACATGCAAAATCAAGCAAGTTTCATATAGAGCACACTCAAAACGGAGCAACGGGGCAACACATACACTCTATACAAGTCATAACAACAATCTGTCCATAACAGCAACTAGGCATCTTGCAAGCATCAAAACAATATGCTACAGCATCTCAACGTAATAACAAAAGGCATGGGCATGAAGTACAGGTAAAGCACAACAAACTATGAACACTGAGATATCTCCAGAAATCAATAGATCATGCTCAAAAAGACGTGGAAAGATTGCAAATAATAACAGTTTCAGACTTATCAGGAAATAACATCAGGTTGCAATGTTTAGAGCTATCAAACAACATGTTACAGGAAATTATCATGGCAAACAAAGGCATGGAATGAATCTACTAATTGCATAGAACAAAAGACCCTTACTGACCATGATCCAAAAAGACATAGAAAATATGATGGCACCCATGTAAACATGGCAAGTTATATGACATATTCATACATGGCAGGAACAACAATAAGTAGGCATGTTGGTGAGCTTGAACCACTCACCACAGAGCAATACATGGCATGGCAAGGCAACCAACAGTAAGAAGGCATGTTTATGAAGCTAAGCATGGCAAGATCAAGTTCATAGGGTACATGGATCACTAGAAAAGCACATGGCCAAAACTGAACTTCATGTTAACAGGTTGACAACAACATTATTTAGCAAGTTTGAAGCAAGATTACAACAAGCTACAGCAGGCTATAATTGCAACCAAGGGCATGAATGGATATAGCATGACATGTATAACAAATCATCCTTAGTGAACATCTCCAAAATAATGCACGAAATGACTTGTAGCAGCAGGTTTACATAGCAACAAAATATAACAGAATCAGTCAGGAAAACAGCAACAGCAAGTACCCCACTTAACAAGCTTGATGCACTCAGTACACAAGTCAAAAAAATACATGGATGGCACCCCTGGAGAGATGGCATGGCATAGATCAAAACACATGTAGACATCAACCTCATAGGATGCACACATCAAATATGGCAAAAATGACAAATGAGCATGTTATAACAATTTCAGCAGATTAACAGCAACATGCACTCTTCCAACAGCATTTCGGGCATCAAGATGGACTCAAATGAACATGACGCAATGGAATGAAATGAAGTACTCATCGTGGAGAACTATTTTACATATTACACAAACGAAACGGAGCAGCGGGTGCAGAGTTATGATGCGATGAACATGGAAATATTATGCAAAAAAATTACGGGACTTAGGCAAAAATCAACCTCCGAAAAACTGGACGGGACGAAGCGGGACGCGGAGGTCCAGGGCGGGGAGGCGTGTTTGGATCGGCTCCCGGTGGATCTCATCCACCCGGGGCTAGATCCGGCCGGAGAACCGCCGGAGTTCGCGGGATCTCGCCGGAGAACGCGGGGAGGGCAGCGCCGGAGTTGGATCCGGTCGGGGAGGCGGAGGAGGCGTGCGGGGAGGCCGGGATTCGGAGCTCCGGGGCGGCGCGGAGGCGCCTCGGCGGTGGCGGCCAGGCGCGCCGACGAGAGGCGCCCGGAGCGGGAGGCGGAGGCGGGAGGCGGCCGGCGAGCGTGGGAGCTCGCGGGCGCGGCTGGGTGGTGTGCGAGCTCGGGCGACGGGGAGCGGGGGCTCGGGGCGGAGCCCAGCGGTGGCGGGGCGAGGCGGGCGCCTCGGGCCCGGCGGCGTCGGCGACTGGGCGCACGGGGGCCGGGGGCGGGCCGAGCGGGCCGGCGCGTCTGGAGTAGAGAGGAGGGCGGCGGTGCGCCACGTGGCAGGAGGCGATTGGCTGAGGGGGCGGCGGCGAACGCGTCCGGCGGCGGGGTGGACATGTCCGGCGGGCGAGAGAGAGGTTTGATCTAGGGTTAGACCGGGATTTCGGGGAGATGCACATATTTATAGGTAGAGGGATCTAGGAGAGTCCAAATTAGGAGCGGTTTTCGCCCAAACGATCGTGATCGAACGACCGAGAGCATGGAGGGAAGTTTGCTGGGTTTTGGGCCACTTTGGAAGGGGTGTTGGGCTGCACACAAAAGAGGCTTTTACGGTTACCCGGTTAACCGTTGGGGTATCAAACGACCTCCAAATGGCACGAAACTTGATAGGCGGTCTACCGGTGCTATACCAAGGCCGCTTGGCAAGGCTCGGTCCATTCCGAGAAAGTTTAATACCCGCTCACAACAGAAGACAAAAGGGGAACGCCGGATGACATAGGAGTGCCGGATTGCAAAACGGACAACTGGGAAAAAGCTCGGATGCATGAAACGAACATGTATGCAAAATGAGATGCACATGATGACATGATAAAATGCAACACGCAAGCAAATGACATGGCAACGACGGTGAATAACTGGCAGACACCTGGCGCAACGAATCTGGGGCGTTACAACACTCCTCCACTAACAAGAGATCTTAGGACCGAGATGGAAGGGAAAAGGGAAGAGGTGAAACAAGAACTCAAGAGAAGAAGCAAAGAATCGATAGCACTCGAGAAAAAGAGAGGAACGATGAGAATGCCGAGAATCGAAAGTTCACGGAATCAGATAGACTATCAAACCACTCCGGTTAGAACGAGATAAGAAACGAATAAGACTGAAAGGATTTAGGCAGCACTCCAGCTGAAACATGGAGGAATAGAACACGAGCTTGATAGGATGGACTGATACTTGATGAAGACATGACACCAAATCTCCGGAAAGGATTGAAAGAGTTGAATGAAAAGAACGGAGAAGAAAATGACAACTTGTGCCACGAATGAAATTGAAAGCAACCTCAGAAGAAAAGATTGAACGGGTTTGTTGAGAAAATCAACAACGAAAAGAATAAGCTTGTTGTGGACTTATAGGTAACATCTCAAGATCATAAGGTGATAACAGGCCACAAACGGAAATGATTGAATAGCTGAGAAGAACGAAGAAATGCAAAACTCCACTTCAAAAGAATACGGAGAATTAAATGCACTTTGAGACGCAAGAAAGAAAGATTCTTGAGCTCCTCCAAAAGAACCTTGATGAACACTTGAAGAATGAATTGAATCATGAAGAACCACCATGAAGAACTCCGGTAAACAAAAGATAATGAGATAGAGTTGAAGGATGAAAGAATAAGATGAGCCTTGCGATGATTTAGATGGAGGTTCCGACGAAATGGCCGAGGAAAATTTGAACTCCGGAAAAGAAAAGATGAAAACACTTGGAACTAGAATTTATTCATCAAGAAAAAACTCCGAAGGAAGGGATTACTCACTTGGATGAAATAAGAATAAGATTTATTGTATGCTTATCCTTCATCAAATTAAATTGATGACAAGCAATGGATTTGGCATGCAACTTATTCTTCTTGAAAAGGATTAAGGGGTAAGGCACAAAACTTGAGAAAGTCTTCATGAACCGCCGGTAGGATTGAAAAGAACGAAAGGATTAATATGATGACAAAGGAAAAAGAATCTGAATGAACCACCGTAAGAATTAGAAAAAAAATGACTGATGAAAGAGAATGAATCGCCGGGAAGAATCAGAAGAACCAATATGCTCGAGGCGATTTAGATGCAAAAAAAACAAAGAGATCATGAGCTGATTAAAGAACACTTGAACGAAGCACTGGGATAAATAGAGAACGATAACTGGAATGATGGCCCTCGATGAAAAGAAACGGGAAAACAACTTCTGACACACTCTAGATGGGTGAAAAGAATAACTGACAAATGGAATAATTGAGAGGATAATAAGAAGCTAGAACCATGAATCTTCGGAAGAATGGAAAGGATTTAGAGGAAAAACTCTTCCTCGATCTTCACAGTTGAGAATGACGACGAGAAACACCACCAAAATTACCGAGATACTCCAGAAGAATGAAAAACAAAGAGGTTGAGCCAACAATGAAAATGATTTGAAATCGATCTTGGAAAGGCATCTGACTGATGAAATCCATTCTTACGTCATACTTGAAAAGAATTGAGAATAACTCTGGGGAAATTAGAAGAGTCAGGTAAGATCCTGGGAAAAGACCTGTGGGTTAGGGCCCACTAAAAGAAAACATCGTTGGAAAGGGTTGTTGAACAGATAGATGATGCACCGGAACGATTGACATATTTAAATGAGGTGACCACCTCAAATTAACTGGAACATGGACAAATCTCCTGAGACGTCTTGAACACTCCAGAAGGATAAACTGGCGAGAGGCGAACGAGCAAGGGGAAAACATTTGAGCCAAGGAAAAGAATACGATCAACACCGAAAAAACTAGAATTGAATCCACCGGAAAAGAAAAAAAAGATGAAGAATGACGAACGAGACGAGAATTCACCGGTTGAAATAATTGAGGGAAGACTGAAGAGGCTCCGTGCGAATGAAATAGATGGTCGAATTGACTAAACTCCGGGAAGAAAAGGGTGGGAGGGCGGGAAAACAAAAGAAACTCGGAAGGGGAAATCGACGAATATCTTGAAGAGAAAAAACACCGGTTGAAATCATTGAGGAAAGAAAGCAAAGACTTCGCACGAGTAGCAAGGATACTCGATTACGGACTCCGGCTCCGAGATGAAAAGGGTTGGGCGGGTGGGAAAAGAAAACAACTAAGGATTGAACTTGGCAAAGATGAAGAGGCTCGAGTCAACGTGACGAGAAATGCACCGGATCAAAAGAGCTGAGAACCAACGATCGGAAAACCAACTGCGTGATCCTAAAGAAAAATTTGAAGGGGAAGAGGAGTAATTCAAAACGCCTATGTCAAGATTTCTCACCAGAGCGACGAAGGGGCTGAGGAGTAAAAGAATTCCTACTCTCCGATATAACTAGACTCCGAAAACAGTTTTATCTAGACTCAACAACGGCCAAGCTACACGATCAATCAAGGGGGGCTCCTAGGGTCGGTCGAGGCTCTGATACCAACTTGTCACGCCCAATATGCGACCCTATCCAAAAGGAACTCGAAGGTCCCACCAAGGATAGACCCGCATATTGAGACGCTTTTGCAAGGTGGATATCATTACATCAGCACTACATAATAGATGGGAATACAACAATGTCACACGAATACAACATCATATTACATAAGAGCACCTTCCGACTATGGATGGAACACAAACAGAAACTCAAACGACATCCACCCTGCTAGCCCAGGTTGCCGACCTGTAACCTATCCCCTGATCGAAGAAGAAGCAGAAGAAGAACTCCAAAACAAGCAAACATCACTCTCGCGTCAAGATCATCGAATAACCTGTACCTACAACTATTGTTGTAGTAATCTATGAGCCACGAGGACTCAGCAATCCCATTACCATGGGTATCAAGACTAGCAAAGCTTAATGGGAAAGGAAGGGGTAAAGTGGTGAGGTTGCAGCAGCGACTAAGCATGATATGGTGGCTAACATACGCAAATGAGAGCGAGAAGAGAAACAAAGGGACAGTCGTGAAGCTAGTAATGATCAAGAGGTGATCCTGAACTCCTACTTACGTCAATCATAACACAGAAACCGTGTTCACTTCTCGGACTCCGCCGAGAAGAGACCATCACGGCTACGCACATGGTTGATGCATTTTAATTCGGATCTGGTGTCAAGTTATCTACAACCGGACATTAACAAATTCCCATCTGCCACATAACCGCGGGCACGGCTCTCGAAAGTTTATACCCTGCAGGGGTGTCCTAACTTAGCCCATGATAAGATCTCGCGATCAACGAAGGATATACCTTCTCCCAGGAAGACCCGATCAGTCTCGGAATCCCGGTTTACAAGACATTTCGACAATGGTAAAACAAGACCAGCAAAGCCGCCCGATGCGCCGACAATCCCGATAGGAGCGGCACATATCTCGTTCCCAGGGCAACACCGGATAGGTCAGCCTACGAGTAAAACCAACCCTCGAGTTGCCCCTAGGTGGCCCCGCAGTCTGCCCGGTTCAGACCAGCACTTAGAGAAGCACTGGTCCGGGGGGGGGGCTAAAATAAAGATGGCCCTTGGGTTAGCCGACCCAAGGGAAAGGTATAGGTGGTGGTGAGGCAAATGGTAAAACCAAGGTTGGGCCTTGCTGGAGGAGTTTTATTCAAAGCGAACTGTCAAGGGGGTCCCATAAATCACCCGACCGCGTAAGGAACACAAAATCCGGGAACATAACACCGGTATGACAGAAACTAGGGCGGCAAGAGTGGAACAAAACACCAGGCATAAGGCCGAGCCTTCCACCCTTTACCAAATATATAGATGCATTAATAATATAAGAGATATTGTGATATCCCAACATAACCCTGTCCGCCATGGAGCAATCTTCAACTTCACCTGCAACTAGCAATGCTATAAGAGGGGCTGAGCAAAGCGGTAACATAGCCAAACAACGGTTTGCTAGGAAGGGTGTCAAAGGTTAGAGGGTCATGGCAATTTGGGAGGCTTGAAGAGCAAATGATAGGTAACATAGCATAGCGATAGAACGAAGCAACTAGCATAGCAATGATAGTAGTGAGATCCAGGGTAGCGGTCATCTTGCCTGAAATCCCGCAAGGAAGAAGAACGAGTCCATGAAGAAGATGAAGCCACGAAGACGAACCACACGTAGACGAACGCATCCTCACGATCGCAACGAAACGGGAACTATCGAGAAGAAGCACACAACATGGTAAACACACCACACATAGACACGACATGATGCACAACAAGCATGATGCATGACAAAGCTACAAGAAGCCACTCATGACAAGAGATGATGCAAACAAGAACAACACATCAAGGCAAGTTTAAATGAGGCCGGAAACAACATATAACAATTCCGGTAAGTCCTCATATGCAAGTTTTAAAGTTGGTCCAGAACTGAATAAACCTTAAGTTCAAGTAGTTAAACAGCAAGTTAAGATGCACCAAGATGATCTACACGAAATTCTAGTCAAGTTACATATAAAGTTCATTAGATTCGGAGCTACGGCCTAGAAGATATGAGCAAAACAAGTTAAGCATGGCATTGATGTAAAATGCATGCAAATATCAAGCAAACACCTCAAAACAAGGATGCAACATGATAATATGAAACAACATGCAAAATCAAGCAAGTTTCATATAGAGCACACTCAAAACGGAGCAACGGGGCAACACATACACTCTATACAAGTCATAACAACAATCTGTCCATAACAGCAACTAGGCATCTTGCAAGCATCAAAACAATATGCTACAGCATCTCAACGTAATAACAAAAGGCATGGGCATGAAGTACAGGTAAAGCACAACAAACTATGAACACTGAGATATCTCCAGAAATCAATAGATCATGCTCAAAAAGACGTGGAAAGATTGCAAATAATAACAGTTTCAGACTTATCAGGAAATAACATCAGGTTGCAATGTTTAGAGCTATCAAACAACATGTTACAGGAAATTATCATGGCAAACAAAGGCATGGAATGAATCTACTAATTGCATAGAACAAAAGACCCTTACTGACCATGAGCCAAAAAGACATAGAAAATATGATGGCACCCATGTAAACATGGCAAGTTATATGACATATTCATACATGGCAGGAACAACAATAAGTAGGCATGTTGGTGAGCTTGAACCACTCACCACAGAGCAATACATGGCATGGCAAGGCAACCAACAGTAAGAAGGCATGTTTATGAAGCTAAGCATGGCAAGATCAAGTTCATAGGGTACATGGATCACTAGAAAAGCACATGGCCAAAACTGAACTTCATGTTAACAGGTTGACAACAACATTATTTAGCAAGTTTGAAGCAACATTACAACAAGCTACAGCAGGCTATCATTGCAACCAAGGGCATGAATGGATATAGCATGACATGTATAACAAATCATCCTTAGTGAACATCTCCAGAATAATGCACGAAATGACTTGTAGCAGCAGGTTTACATAGCAACAAAATATAACAGAATCAGTCAGGAAAACAGCAACAACAAGTACCCCACTTAACAAGCTTGATGCACTCAGTACACAAGTCAAAAAAATACATGGATGGCACCCCTGGAGAGATGGCATGGCATAGATCAAAACACATGTAGACATCAACCTCATAGGATGCACACATCAAATATGGCAAAAATGACAAATGAGCATGTTATAACAGTTTCAGCAGATTAACAGCAACATGCACTCTTCCAACAGCATTTCGGGCATCAAGATGGACTCAAATGAACATGACGCAATGGAATGAAATGAAGTACTCGTCGTGGAGAACTATTTTACATATTACACGCACGAAACGGAGCAGCGGATGCAGAGTTATGATGCGATGAACATGGAAATGTTATGCAAAAAATTACGGGACTGAGGCAAAAATCAACCTCCGAAAAACTGGACGGGACGAAGCGGGACGCGGAGGTCCAGGGCGGGGAGGCGTGTTTGGATCGGCTCCCGGTAGATCTCATCCACTCGGGGCTAGATCCGGCCGGAGAACTCGCCGGAGTTCGCGGGATCTCGCCGGAGAACGCGGGGAGGGCGGCGCCGGAGTTGGATCCGGTCGGGGAGGCGGAGGAGGCGCGCGGGGTGGCCGGGATTCGGAGCTCCGGGGCGGCGCGGAGGCGCCTCGGCGGTGGCGGCCAGGCGCGCCGACGAGAGGCGCCCAGAGCGGGAGGCGGAGGCGGGAGGCGGCCGGCGAGCGTGGGAGCTCGCGGGCGCGGCTGGGCGGCGTGCGAGCTCGGGCGACGGGGAGCGGGGGCTCGGGGCGGAGCCCAGCGGTGGCGGGGCGAGGCGGGCGCCTCGGGCCCGGCGGCGTCGGCGATTGGGCGCACGGGGGCCGGGGGTGGGCCGAGCGGGCCAGCGCGTCTGGAGTAGAGAGGAGGGCGGAGGCGCGCCACGTGGCAGGAGGCGATTGGCTGAGGGGGCGGCGGCGAACGCGTCCGGCGGCGGGGTGGACATGTCCGGCGGGCGAGAGAGAGGTTTGATCTAGGGTTAGACCGGGATTTCGGGGAGATGCACATATTTATAGGTAGAGGGAGCTAGGAGAGTCCAAATTAGGAGCGGTTTTCGCCAACACGATCGTGATCGAACGACCGAGAGCATGGAGGGAAGTTTGCTGGGTTTTGGGCCACTTTGGAAGGGGTGTTGTGCTGCACACAAAAGAGGCTTTTACGGTTACCCGGTTAACCGTTGGGGTATCAAACGACCTGCAAATGGCACGAAACTTGACAGGCGGTCTACCGGTGCTATACCAAGGCCGCTTGGCAAGGCTTGGTCCATTCCGAGAAAGTTTAATACCCGCTCACAACAGAAGACAAAAGGGGAACGCCGGATGACATAGGAGTGCCGGATTGCAAAACGGACAACTGGGAAAAAGCTCGGATGCATGAAACGAACATGTATGCAAAATGAGATGCACATGATGACATGATAAAATGCAACACGCAAGCAAATGACATGGCAACGATGGCGAATAACTGGCAGACACCTGGCGCAATGAATCCGGGGCGTTACAACACTCCTCCACTAACAAGAGATCTTAGGACCAAGATGGAAGGGAAAAGGGAAGAGGTGAAACAAGAACTCAAGAGAAGAAGCAAAGAATCGATAGCACTCGAGAAAAAGAGAGGAACGACGAAAATGCCGAGAATCGAAAGTTCACGGAATCAGATAGACTATGAAACCACTCCGGTTAGAACGAGATAAGAAACGAATAAGACTGAAAGGATTTAGGCAGCACTCCGGCTGAAACATGGAGGAATAGAACACGAGCTTGATAGGATGGACTGATACTTGATGAAGACATGACACCAAATCTCCGGAAAGGATTGAAAGAGTTGAATGAAAAGAACGGAGAAGAAAATGACAACTTGTGCCACGAATGAAATTGAAAGCAACCTCAGAAGAAAAGATTGAACGGGTTTGTTGAGAAAATCAACAACGAAAAGAATAAGCTTGTTGTGGACTTATAGGTAACATCTCAAGATCATAAGGTGATAACAGGCCACAAACGGAAATGATTGAATAGCTGAGAAGAACGAAGAAATGCAAAACTCCACTTCAAAAGAATACGGAGAATTAAATGCACTTTGAGACGCAAGAAAGAAAGATTCTTGAGCTCCTCCAAAAGAACCTTGATGAACACTCGAAGAATGAGTTGAATCATGAAGAACCACCATGAAGAACTCCGGTAAACAAAAGACAATGAGATAGAGTTGAAGGATGAAAGAATAAGATGAGCCTTGCGATGATTTAGATGGAGGTTCCGACGAAATGGCCGAGGAAAATTTGAACTCTGGAAAAGAAAAGATGAAAACACTCGAAACTAGAATTTATTCATCAAGAAAAAACTCCGAAGGAAGGGATTACTCACTTGGATGAAATAAGAATAAGATTTATTGTATGCTTATCCTTCATCAAATTAAATTGATGACAAGCAATGGATTTGGCATGCAACTTATTCTTCTTGAAAAGGATTAAGGGGTAAGGCACAAAACTTGAGAAAGTCTTCATGAACCGCCGGTAGGATTGAAAAGAATGAAAGGATTAATATGATGACAAAGGAAAAAGAATCTGAATGAACCACCGTAAGAATTAGAAAAAAAATGACTGATGAAAGAGAATGAATCGCCGGGAAGAATCAGAAGAACCAATATGCTCGAGGGGATTTAGATGCAAAAAAAACAAAGAGATCATGAGCTGATTAAAGAACACTTGAACGAAGAACTGGGATAAATAGAGAACGATAACTGGAATGATGGCCCCCGATGAAAAGAAATGGGAAAACAACTTCTGACACACTCCAGATGGGTGAAAAGAATAACTGACAAATGGAATAATTGAGAGGATAATAAGAAGCTAGAACCATGAATCTTCGGAAGAATGGACAGGATTTAGAGGAAAAACTCTTCCTCGATCTTAAAAGTTGAGAATGACGACGAGAAACACCACCGAAATTACCGAGATACTCCGGAAGAATGAAAAACAAAGAGGTTGAGCCAACAATAAAAATGATTTGAAATCGATCTTGGAAAGGCATCTGACTGATGAAATCCATTCTTACGTCATACTTGAAAAGAATTGAGAATAACTCTGGGGAAATTAGAAGAGTCAGGTAAGATCCTGGGAAAAGACCTGTGGGTTAGGGCCCACTAAAAGAAAACATCGTTGGAAAGGGTTGTTGAACAGATAGATGATGCACCGGAATGATTGACATATTTAAATGAGGTGACCACCTCGAATTAATTGGAACACGGACAAATCTCCTGAGACATCTTGAACACTCCGGAAGGATAAACTGGCGAGAGGCGAACGAGCAAGGGGAAAACATTTGAGCCGAGGAAAAGAATACGATCAACACCGAAAAAAACTAGAATTGAATCCACCGGAAAAGAAAAAAAAGATGAAGAATGACGAACAAGACGAGAATTCACCGGTTGAAATAATTGAGGGAAGACTGAAGAGGCTCCGTGCGAATGAAATAGATGGTCGAATTGACTAAACTCCAGGAAGAAAAGGGTGGGAGGGCGGGAAAACAAAAGAAACTCGGAAGGGGAAATCGACGAATATCTTGAAGAGAAAAAACACCGGTTGAAATCATTGAGGAAAGAAAGCAAAGACTTCGCACGAGTAGGAAGGATACTCGATTACGGACTCCGGCTCCGAGATGAAAAGGGTTGGGCGGGTGGGAAAAGAAAACAACTGAGGATTGAACTTGGCAAAGATGAAGAGGCTCGAGTCAACGTGACGAGAAATGCACCGGATCAAAAGAGCTGAGAACCAACGATCGGAAAACCAACTGCGTGATCCTAAAGAAAAATTTGAAGGGGAAGAGGAGTAATTCAAAACGCCTATGTCAAGATTCCTCACCAGAGCGACGAAGGGCCTGAGGAGTAAAAGAATTCCTACTCTCCGATATAACTAGACTCCGAAAACAGTTTTATCTAGACTCAACAACGGCCAAGCTACACGATCAATCAAGGGGGGCTCCTAGGGTCGGTCGAGGCTCTGATACCAACTTGTCACGCCCAATATGCGACCCTATCCAAAAGGAACTAAAAGGTCCCACCAAGGATAGACCCGCATATTGAAACACTTTTGCAAGGTGGATATCATTACATCAGCACTACATAATAGATGGGGATACATACAAAAGGCATACAATGTCACACGAATACAACATCATATTACATAAGAGCACCATCCGACTACGGATGGAACACAAACAGAAACTCAAACGACATCCACCCTGCTAGCCCAGGTTGCCGACCTGTAACCTATCCCCTGATCAAAGAAGAAGCAGAAGAAGAACTCCAAAACAAGCAAACATCACTCTCACGTCAAGATCATCGCATAACCTGTACCTGCAACTATTGTTGTAGTAATCTGTGAGCCACGAGGACTCAACAATCCCATTACCATGGGTATCAAGACTAGCAAAGCTTAATGGGAAAGGAAGGGGTAAAGTGGTGAGGTTGCAGCAGCGACTAAGCATGATATGGTGGCTAACATACGCAAATGAGAGCGAGAAGAGAAACAAAGGAACGGTCGTGAAGCTAGTAATGATCAAGAGGTGCTCCTGAACTCCTACTTACGTCAATCATAACACAGAAACCGTGTTCACTTCCCGGACTCCGCCGAGAAGAGACCATCACGGCTACGCACACGGTTGATGCATTTTAATTCGGATCTGGTGTCAAGTTATCTACAACCGGACATTAACAAATTCCCATCTGCCACATAACCGCGGGCACGGCTCTCGAAAGTTTATACCCTGCAGGGGTGTCCTAACTTAGCCCATGATAAGATCTCGCGATCAACGAAGGATATACCTTCTCCCAGGAAGACCCGATCAGTCTCGGAATCCCGGTTTACAAGACATTTCGACAATGGTAAAACAAGACCAGCAAAGCCGCCCGATGCGCCGACAATCCCGATAGGAGCTGCACATATCTCGTTCCCAGGGCAACACCGGATAGGTCAGCCTACGAGTAAAACCAACCCTCGAGTTGCCCCTAGGTGGCCCCACAGTCTGCCCGGTTCAGACCAGCACTTAGAGAAGCACTGGCCCGGGGGGGCTAAAATAAAGATGGCCCTTGGGTTGGCCGACCCAAGGGAAAGGTATAGGTGGTGGTGAGGCAAATGGTAAAACCAAGGTTGGGCCTTGCTGGAGGAGTTTTATTCAAAGCGAACTGTCAAGGGGGTCCCATAAATCACCCGACCGCGTAAGGAACGCAAAATCCGGGAACATAACACCGGTATGACGGAAACTAGGGCGGCAAGAGTGGAACAAAACACCAGGCATAAGGCCGAGCCTTCCACCCTTTACCAAATATATAGATGCATTAATAATATAAGAGATATTGTGATATCCCAACATAACCCTGTCCGCCATGGAGCAATCTTCAACTTCACCTGCAACTAGCAATGCTATAAGAGGGGCTTAGCAAAGCGGTAACATAGCCAAACAACGGTTTGCTAGGAAGGGTGTCAAAGGTTAGAGGTTCATGGCAATTTGGGAGGCTTGAAGAGCAAATGATATGTAACCTAGCATAGCGATAGAACGAAGCAACTAGCATAGCAATGATAGTAGTGAGATCCAGGGTAGCGGTCATCTTGCCTGAAATCCCGCAAGGAAGAAGAACGAGTCCATGAAGAAGATGAAGCCACGAAGATGAACCACACGTAGACGAACGCATCCTCACGATCGCAACGAAACGGGAACTATCGAGAAGAAGCACACAACATGGTAAACACACCACACATAGACACGACATGATGCACAACAAGCATGATGCATGACAAAGCTACAAGAAGCCACTCATGACAAGAGATGATGCAAACAAGAACAACACATCAAGGCAAGTTTAAATGAGGCCGGAAACAACATATAACAATTCCGGTAAGTCCTCATATGCAAGTTTTAAAGTTGGTCCAGAACTGAATAAACCTTAAGTTCAAGTAGTTAAACAGCAAGTTAAGATGCACCAAGATGATCTACATGAAATTCTAGTCAAGTTACATATAAAGTTCATTAGATTCGGAGCTACGACCTAGAAGATATGAGCAAAACAAGTTAAGCATGGCATTGATGTAAAATGCATGCAAACATCAAGCAAACACCTCAAAACAAGGATGCAACATTATAATATGAAACAACATGCAAAATCAAGCAAGTTTCATATAGAGCACACTCAAAACGGAGCAACGGGGCAACACATACACTCTATACAAGTCATAACAACAATCTGTCCATAACAGCAACTAGGCATCTTGCAAGCATCAAAACAATATGCTACAGCATCTCAACGTAATAACAAAAGGCATGGGCATGAAGTACAGGTAAAGCACAACAAAACATGAACACTGAGCTATCTCCAGAAATTAATAGATCATGCTTAAAAAGACATGGAAAGATTGCAAATAATAACAGTTTCAGACTTATCAGGAAATAACATCAGGTTGCAATGTTTAGAGCTATCAAACAACATGTTACAGGAACTTATAATGGCAAACAAAGTCATGAAATGAATCTACTAATTGCATAGAACAAAAGACCCTTACTGACCATGAGACAAAAAGGCATAGAAAATATGATGGCACCCATGTAAACATGGCAAGTTATATGACAGATTCATACATGGCAGGAACAACAATAAGTAGGCATGTTGGTGAGCTTGAACCACTCACCACATAGCAATACATGGCATGGAAAGGCAACCAACAGTAAGAAGGCATGTTTATGAAGCTAAGCATGGCAAGATCAAGTTCATAGGGTACATGGATCACTAGAAAAGCACATGGCCAAAACTGAACTTCATGTTAACAGGTTGACAACAACACTATTTAGCAAGTTTGGAGCAAGATTATAACAATCTACAACAGACTATAATTGCAACCAAGGGCATGAATGGATAGAGCATGACATGTATAACAAATCATCCTTAGTGAACATCTCCAGAATAATGCACGAAATGACTTGTAGCAGCAGGTTTACATAGCAACAAAATATAACAGAATCAGTCAGGAAAACAACAACAGCAAGTACCCCACTTAACAAGCTTGATGCACTCAGTACACAAGTCAAAAAAAATACATGGATGGCACCCCTGGAGAGATGGCATGGCATAGATCAAAACACATGTAGACATCAACCTCATAGGATGCACACATCAAATATGGCAAAAATGACAAATGAGCATGTTATAACAGTTTCAGCAGATTAACAGCAACATGCACTCTTCCAACAGCATTTCGGGCATCAAGATGGACTCAAATGAACATGATGCAATTGAATGAAATGAAGTACTTGTCGAGGCGAACAATTTGACATATTACACGCACGAAACGGAGCAGCGGATGCAGAGTTATGATGCGATGAACATGGCAATATTATGCAAAAAATCAACATCCGAAAAACTGGACGGGACAAAGCGGGACGCAGAGGTCCAGGGCGGGGAGGCGTGTTTGGATCGGCTCCCGGTGGATCTCATCCACCCGGGGCTAGATCTGGCCGGAGAACTCGCCGAAGTTCGCGGGATCTCGCCGGAGAACGCGGGGAGGGCGGCGCCGGAGTTGGATCCGGTCGGGGAGGCGGAGGAGGCGCGCGGGGAGGCCGGGATCCGGAGCTCCGGGGCGGCACGGAGGCGCCTCAGCGGTGGTGGCCAGGCGCGCCGGTGGGAGGCGCCCGGAGCGGGAGGCGGAGGTGGGAGGCGGCCGGCGAGCGTGGGAGCTCGTGGGCGCGGTTGGGCGGCGTGCGAGCTCAGGCGACGGGAAGCCGGGGCTCGGGGCGGAGCCCGGCGGCGCCGAGTCCGGCGGGGCGGAGCCCGGTGGCGGCGGGGCAAGGCGGGCGCCTCGTGCCCTGCGGCGTCGGCGGCTGGGCCCACGGGGGCCGGGGGCGGGCCGAGCGGGCCGGCGCATCTGGAGTATAGAGGAGGGCGGCGGCGCGCCACGTGGAAGGAGGCGATTGGCTGAGGGGGCGGCGGCGGACGCATCCGGCGGCGGGGTGGACATGTCCGGCGGGCGAGAGAGAGGTTTGATCTAGGGTTAGACCGGGATTTCGGGGAGATGCACATATTTATAGGTAGAGGGAGCTAGGAGAGTCCAAATTAGGAGCGGTTTTCGCCCACACGATCATGATCAAATGACCGAGAGCATGGAGGGGAGTTTGCTGGGTTTTGGGCCACTTTGGAAGGGGTGTTGGGCTGCACACAAAAGAGGCTTTTATGGTTACCCGGTTAACCGTTGGAGTATCAAACGACCTCCAAATGGCACGAATCTTGACAGGCGGTCTACCGGTGCTATACCAAGGCCGCTTGGCAAGGCTCGGTCCATTCCAAGAAAGTTTAATACCCGCTCACAATAGAAGACAAAAGGGGAACGCCGGATGACATAGGAGTGCCGGATTGCAAAATGGACAACGGGGAAAAAGCTCGGATGCATGAAACGAACATGTATGCAAAATGAGATGCACATGATGACATGATAAAATGCAACACGCAAGCAAATGACATGGCAACAACGGCGAATAACTGGCAGACACCTGGCGCAACGAATCCGGGGCGTTACAGTTGCATGGCAATATATCTCGGAATGGCTATGGAAATGCCATAATAGGTAGGTATGGTGGCTGTTTTGAGGAAGATATAAGAAGGTTTATGTGTGATAGAGCATATCGTATCACGGGGTCTGGATGCACCAGCGAAGTTTGCACCAACTCTCTAGGTGAGAAAGGGCAATGCACGGTGCCGTAGAGGCTAGCAATGATGGAAGGGTAAGAGTGTGTATAATCCATGGACTCACATTAGTCATAAAGAACTCATATACTTATTGCAAAGGTTTATTAGCCCTCAAAGCAAAGTACTACTACACATGCTCCTAGGGGGGAAGTTGGTAGGAGTTAACCATCGCGCGCCCCCGACCTCCACTCATAAGGAAGGCAATCAAAAGAGCACCCCATGCAACAAATTTGTTACACAACTTTTACCATATGTGCATGCTACGGGACTTGCCAACTTCAACACAAGTATTTCTCAATTTCATAATTACCCAACTAGCATGCCTCTAACATTACCACCTTTATATCTCAAAACAATTATCAAGTATCAAATCTCTCATAGTGTTTCATGCACTTTCTATGATAGTTTTTATTCAAATTACCATGCTGTTTAAGACTCTCAAAATAATATAAGTGAAGCATGAGATTTCATCTATTTCTACAAAATAAAACCACCGCCGTGCTCTAAAAGATATAAGTGAAGTACTAGAGAAAAAGACAAACTACTCCAAAAGATATAAGTGAAGATCAATGAGTACTCGAATAATTGTGCAACTATGTGAAGGCTCTCTAACATTTAAGAATTTAAGATCTTGGGATATTATTCAAACAGCAAGCAAAACAAAACAAAATGACATTTCAAGGATAGCACACATCATGTGAAGAAGCAAAAACTTAGGTTCAACCGATACTAACCGCTAATTGTTGAAGAAGAAAGGTGGGATGCCTACCGGGGCATCCCCGAGCTTGGATGCTTGAGACTTCTTGAAATATTATCTTGGGGTGCCTTGGGCATCCCCAAGCTTGAGATTTTGTGTCTCCTTAATTCCTTTTATATCTCGGTTTCCTAAATCTCGGAAGCTTCATCCACACCAAACTCAACAAGAACTCGTGAGATAAGTTAGTATAAACCAATGCAAAACCTTATCATTATCTACTGTAGAAAATCATTAAAATTAATATTAAACATTGCATACTAAATTCCTCTGCATATTTAATACTCCTATCCTCAAACAGAATCATTAAACAAGCAAACACATGCAAACAATGCAAACATAACAGCAATCTGCCAAAACAGTATAGTCTGTAAAGAATGCAAGGTTCGTCATACTTTACTAACTCCAAAAATTATGAGAAAAATACCACACAGTTATCATAGATCAATATGCAAAAAGTCTCAACATTTTATCATTTTCTAACTTTTCTAGGGAATTTTTGCAACAGCGGTAAACTTTCTGTTTTGAAACAGCAACATGTATACTTGCAAAATAAGCATGGTAAAGGCTATCCTTGACATTTTTATTGAAAATATAGATGCAAAACATTATTATAAATAACAACAAGCAAATACTAAAAAAATAAAATGACGCTCCAAGCAAAACACATATCATGTGGTGAATAAAAATATAGCTCCAAGTAAAGTTACCGATGAATGAAGATGAAAGAGGGGATGCCATCCGGGGCATCCCCAAGCTTAGGCTCTTGGTTGTCCTTGAATATTACTTTGGGGTGCCTTGGTCATCCCCAAGCTTAGGCTCTTGCCACTCCTTATTCCATAGTTCATCGAATCTTTACCCAAAACTTGAAAACTTCACAACACAAAACTTAACAGAAAACTCGTAAGCTCAGTTAGTATAAGAAAATAAATCACCACTTAGGTACTGTTGTGAACTCATTCTAAATTCATATTGGTGTAATATCTACTGTATTCGAACTTCTCTATGGTTCATACCCTCCGACATTACTCATAGATTCATCAAAATAAGCAAACAACACATAGAAAACAGAATCTGTCAGAAACAGAATAGTCTGTAGTAATCTGTATCAAACGTATACTTCTGTAACTAGAAAAATTCTACCAAATTAGGAAAACCTGAGAAATTTGTGTAAAAATCCGGAGAAAAAGAATAATATCAAAAGCACGTTTCTGTGAATTATCAAATCTAATTTACTGGGTGCAAAAGTTT
Source organism: Triticum timopheevii (assembly GCA_963921465.1). NCBI lineage: Eukaryota > Viridiplantae > Streptophyta > Magnoliopsida > Poales > Poaceae > Triticum > Triticum timopheevii. Next base: position 449,146,397 of record OY997272.1, on the reverse strand, counting down.
CTGATTTTCAGCAGGATCAACACAACTATCACCGTAAGCTATCCTAAAGGTCTTGCTTGGCATTTTATTGAAACAATAGCTACAAAACATGATTACTACAGTAGCATAATCATGTGAACACACAAAAACAGTAAGGGTAAATATTGGGTTGTCTCCCAACAAGCGCTTTTCTTTAATGCCTTTTTAGCTAGGCATGATGATGACAATGATGCTCACATAAAAGATAAGAATTGAAACATAACGGGAGCATCATGAAGCATATGACTAGCAGATTTAAGCCTAACCCACTTCTTATGCATAGGGATTTTGTGAGCAAACAACTTATGGGAACAATAATCAACTAGCATAGGAAGGCAAAACAAGCATAACTTTAAAACTTTAAGCACATAGAGAGGAAACTTGATATTATTGCAATTCCTACAAGCATATATTCCTCTCTCATAATAACTTTCAGTACCATCATGAATGAATTCAACAATATAACTATCACATAAAGCATTCTTTTCATGAGCCACAAGCATAGAATTTTTATTACTCTCCACATAAGCAAATTTCTTCTCATGAATAGTAGTGGGAGCAAACTCAACAAAATAACTATCATGTGAGGCATAACCCAATTGAAAACTAAAATCATGATGACAAGTTTCATGGTTATGTTAATTCTTTATGGCATACGTGTCATCACAATAATCATCATAAATAGTAGGCATGCTTTCATCATAATAAATTTGCTCATCAAAACATGGGGGACAAAAAATATCATCTTCATCAAACATAGCATCCCCAAGCTTGTGGCTTTGCATATCATTAGCTGTCGGATTTCAGGTTCCGGCAGACCCTTGAGGTTCGAACTCTGGGGTGCACGCAAAGATCTCTCCCCTACCAACTCACATCTCGAAGCCTCGCAAGGGATCTAAGCTAGAAAGATGAACACACGAGGGACACGAGGTTTATACTGGTTCAGGCCACCATTGTGGTGTAATACCCTACTCCAGTGTGTGGTGTGGTGGATTGCCTCAGGGGCTGATGATGAACAATACAAAGGGAGAACAGCCTCGCGAGGGGCTGTTCTTGAGCTGGTGCAATGAACTGCTCGGGTGAGTTCAGTCGCCTCTCTCTCTCTAGTCTACCCAAAATCTCCCCTTCTACTCGGTGGTGGCTAGCTCTATATATAGAGGGAGGCCCCGGGCCTCTTCCCAAATAATGAGCGGGAAGGGCGCCAACAATTGGCCATTTTGAAGGGGAACATCTAGTACACTTATCCTGACTAAAGTTAGTCTTCGACTACCAAAGACTCTGACGGTGACGCCGTCTTGGGCTCCACGGTGACCTCCATCCTGCCACTCCACTGGTCTTGGTCTTGTTCCACCGAAACGGTAACCTTTGCCTGATGCCTTGGCATGTGCTTGCCCCCTTTGCACCAAAGGGGAAACAAGGACACTACACAGGCCGGCGCCCGCCTGGTCTCGATCGTCATGGCTTGCGTCACGGGCAGCTCGCGAGGTACCCTGCCTTGATCTCTCCGCCTCCTCGCGAGCCCGCCTGATGAGGCTGCTCCTGAGGAAGCGCTCCTGAGGAAGCTTCCTGTCGTCCGCCCCGCGAGGCTTGGCCCCTCGCGAGGGTCTTGAGCTTGAGCTGATGAAGCTGGGTTGCACTGGACCTCCGCTTGAGCCACGCCGCAGGCCGCAGGTAGGCAAGTCCGGGGCCCAAGGCGCGCCCGTACTTGGCTTAGCAGAGAAGCGAAGGGGCAAGTGCGAAGCGCCGCAGGCCCCAATAGCCTGCGGCCTCGGGCGCCGTGTGGCGATCGATTGGACGTGGGTGTCTACGCTTCCCCATGGTGCCTCGGCAACCGCACGACTTGACAAGTCCCTCCAAGCAAAAATGGGTCATGATTACCTGCGATTTTGGTGGCCGACGGTTGGCCTCCTCCAGCTATAACTACGAAACAGCGCGAGTCCTTCCAGTCCATTCCTTTATGCTACTCCCTTTCTTCTTCTTCTTCGCCCTTGCTCCATCTTACGCCAATGGCACCAATCCGTCGGTTTTCTGCAGAAGAGAAGGGAAAGGCCCCCCGAGAGGGTCCCGACCCGCTTCCGCAGAAGAAGTGGCCAGTCCCCTGCCGCCGAGATGAGGATGCTCGGCAGGAGGCGTTGAGGCCCTGGTACGAGCGGCCGCCGCCTGGGTTTCTGCTGCCCTTGTACGCCCGAATCGAGGGCCCTGGGGAAGAAGGCGTCGAGCGTCACCGACGGTGCCGCCGTCGACGCCGGCGAGTTACGGCGGTGCGCGTCGTTCCCCCTGGAGTCCATGCCGAGGGCTCTTCTCACGAGCTTGTGCTTCATGCCGCCATGCCTCCTCGATCTTGGATTCGCCTTCCTCCCTCCTTCGCCTTCGAGATTCCACCGAGGGGGCCTCGGGAGCTCTGGCTGCAGCATGCTGACTGCAACACCCCCGCGACCGAGGCGGAGGTCGAGGTTGTCTCCCCGGGAAAGGTCTTCCTGACCCATGGCTGCGGCGAGATCGCCCGGGTCTGCCGGACAGGGGGCGCCCTCGTAATCCATCTCGAATTCGATGGCGCCTCCTTGATGTTCTTCAAGGTCTTCGACGCGGAAGGACGCCGGCTGGAATGCTGCCCCAAGGGAGGCGGCCGGGGCATCGGAGTGGTGAGGACCAGGCCTGCCAACCGCTTCCCCAGCAGCTCCTCAGGCAGCAGCGGAGGAGCCGGAGGGTCCAGCGACTCCGCCGAGCTTCACGCGACTCCGGAGACAAGCGACGATAGCTACGAGCCCCCGAGCTCGCGCCGCGCCCGAAGCAGGGCGGCTGCATCAGGCCATCAGCACTGCTGATCTGGATGGGGTCAGTGCTGGCGCCTGATGACCCACTGTTGATGATGGCGTCTCCTATGGAGGCGCGTGAAGTTATTGCTCCTTAGCACCTTTTGTTCCCTGCGAGGAATCGAAATGACACCCCATGGGGGTATGTAAGGCGCCTGCCATGTCTTTTGTGAATTGTACATCCTTATCATGAAATGATGCGAGAGGAGCGTTCTGCCCCAGCTCAGCTCCCCCTTTCTTTCCTCACGAGGGCTTGGTGCTCTACGCCGACAGGTCCCGGTCCCCAGGCACGCTTCAGCCGTCACTGGTATGCCAGGTCGCGATGCCGTGGTCAAGGCCAGGAGGTGAGCGGCCCAAGGTCCAGTAAGAGCCCCTGAGTCGCGATGCTCAGGAGGTCCCCTTTAGCGCTCAAGCAGCCTCCGCTGGGAGAGAAAGGCAGGCAACGTTGCCGTGACAGAGCTGCAGTGGGCGAGGGTTTAGTGTTGAGTCAATTTTGCTTTTGCGTGACTTATCTCGTAGGTTTGGAGCAGTTCTTCGGCGAGGTGCCGGGCCTGCGCGGCGGCAGCTGGGGTGTTGCTGGGTTAGGTCCTCGTGAGCTTCTTCCCTCTTCCCCGCACTTTCCTTCATGCTCTACGTCCTCAGGTCCTGACCCTTGAGCGAGCTCAGCCGCCGCTGGTATGATAGGTCGCGATGCCATGGGTCAAGGCCAGGGGGTGAGGGATGGAGAGCCAGTAAGAGCCCATGAGTCGCGATGCTCAGGCGCCCCCCTTTTAACGGCGAGCGGATCGTGCCGGAGAGAGGGAGAGAAAGCTCGCGACGTCCCCAGCGTTACTCCTGGAGCGGGTCCTGCATACCAATCACGAGGGAAAACAAGGTTTGCCGTTATGGTTGCCAACCAACCATTGGTTGCTCCAAGGGAGTGATTGGGGCACTGAGGGCCTGGTGAGGTGGCGCCTTGCGGGGCTGCCGCAGCCAGAGCTTGGCTACTCAGATTTGTTGGTGTTGCAGGGACGGACCCATACGCAAGCGCCGTGCCAGAGCGAGCGGCTCCAAAGGTAGGTGTCAATCGAGCAGGCGATTAAGTCAAGCAGGTTAAGCATGAAGGAGCAAATCCATTTAGATAGATGCGGAAAAGCCAACGCCACTGGGTCTGGTCCGAGCAGCTTGGGGATAATGCAGCCCGAGGGGCGCCCCCAACAAGGTAAGCAGAGAATATAAGCAAAACGGATACATGCCGCAGGGACGGACCCACGCGACCTGGGAATGATGCAGCTCGGTGGGCACTCCCAGCTGAGAATGGAACTTTGAAAGATGTCACTTGATACCGTTGGAGATGAAGGGATACTGAAGTAGCGGGCGTGGTGAGGAAGCCGATCCTCATGAGCTCTCGGGACCAGGAGCCTCGGGAGGCTCCGGGGGCGCAGGTGGATCTTCGAGGACCATCTCCATCTCCGCCAGGACCATGCAATGCCTGACCTCCTGAGCCTCCAGAATGCTTCTCAGCAGGCACTGATGAGCAGCGGCCGCGTTTGGTAGGCCGAGTGGCATGCGAACGTAGATGTGAGGTGGACCCTCGCAAGGCCCCACGCGCGAAGGCTAGAGGCGCTCCTCAGACGCGGCTCGGTTGAGCCCTGGCACGTTGATGCAGACGCGCAGCCCACCATCCTCGCCTGGATGGGGGGCTACGGCAGGCAAGCGGTGGCTGTCGCGCATGACTCTTGACTCCTGTAGCTCCTGAGTGTTTCTTGCGATGAACTCCTGAGGGTTTGGCCCTCCTTGCCTCATACCTTCCTGAGGGAAACGTGCTTCGAAGCACGCCTCCAAGTGGTGCCCGAGCGCCTGCCTCGTGATTTTGGCAAGGTCGGTAGCCCTCCAAGAAAGAGCCCCCGAGCCCTGCCCGAGGAGGGCGCCGGGCGCGCCTTCCTATGTGACAGAGGGTGGCGCCCCCTGAACGGGCGCGGATCCTGACGCATTGCCTTTGGAGGTGCCTGCCTCCTGATGGTTTGGGCCAGGTGAGGTCTTCTTCTTCTTAGGGACCACCTCGGGAAGGCTCCCGCTCTTGTGATCTGGGTCTTCGATTGCCGCGGCTTGGAAGGCACGCTCAAGAGAACACACTGCATCCTTTTCTTCACAGGGGACTGTGATGACTCCACCGCTTCCAAGCATCTTGAGGACATTGTAGCCATGGTGAGTCACTGCCATGAACTTGGCCAGGGCTGGGTACCCGAGGATGGCATTGTATGGTAGGCGAATGTGGGCGACGTCGAAGGCAATGAGCTTGGTGCGGTAGTTGTTGCGTTGCCCAAAGGTGACAGGAAGGCGAACCTGCCTTATCGGAATGGTGGAACCATCAGTGACTCCTGAGAAAGGCTTGGTCGGCTGAAGCTGATCATATGGCACTTGGAGATTGTTGAACGTCTCGACGGACAGGACGTTGAGTCCTGCTCCGCCATCGATGAGGGTCCTGGTAACTTGCACATTGCTGATGACTGGGGAACAAAGCATTGGGAGGACTCCGGCCGTTACCGTGCACTTGAGGTGATCCGCTGAGCTGAATGTGATAGCGCATGCAGACCACCTGAGAGGGCGCGTGGCCTCAAGCTTAGGAAGGACTGCATTCACCTCACGAGCAAACTGCTTGAAGATGCGCTGTGAGGCTGGGGCCTAGGCGCCACCCAGGATGCAAGCGATTGCGCACGGCTCTTAGAAGCCCCCAGCCCACTCGTCATGATGCTGGTCTTCATTCCTCCTTGGTGGTGGTGGCAGAGGAGGGAGGCCTGCGTTGCCTTGTGGGCGATCCTCACGAGGCTGATCCCTCCAACCTCCCTCGCGATGCTGGTCCTGCCAGCGGTCCTCGCGAGGTCGGTCACGTCGCCCTTGGCGAGGGCCGCGGTCTTCCCATCGTCCTCCACCTCTTCCTCCTCCTCGGCCATAGCCCCGATCGTTGCGCTCAGGGCGTTGGCCGATACGACCATCTCGCACATCCCTGAGCTCTTGGCATTCGTTGGTGTTGTGGGTGTGGAGGTCGTGGTACACGCAGTACTGGCTGCCCTTGGATGACTCCGGCTGATCCCTGCCTCGCTTGGTGTCTGGCTCCGCTGCGAGGACAGCCACTCTTTTGCGCTTCAAGTCCATCACCTTGGGCTTCTTCTCTTCCGGATCAGCAACCGGAAGCTCGAGGAGGGAGAGGCGCCCTTCCTCAGCCCTGGCGCACTTGGTCGCCAAGTTGAACAACTCCAGAGATGTGCACAGGTCTTCATGGATCGCTAGCTCCTCTTTCATCTTGATGTCACGCACGCCATCGGAGAAGGCTGAGATGATGGCTTCCTCAGTCACCCTGGGGATCTTGAGGCGGGCGTTGTTGAAGCGCTGGATGTACTTTTGCAGGGTCTCTCCTGGCTGTTGCTTGATGCGGCGCAGGTCACTCATGGACGGGGGCTGGTCGCGAGTGCCTTGGAAGTTGGCGATGAAGCGAGTGCGCATCTCGTCCCAAGAGGAGATCGTGCCGGGAGGCAGGTTTAGGAGCCAGGTGCGGGCGCCATCCTTGAGCGCCATGGGAAACCAGTTCGCCATGACCTTTTCGTCCCCATTGGCCGCCTCGATGCCCAGCTCGTAGAGCTGGAGCAACTCCACGGGGTCGGCAGTACCGTCGTAGCGGTGAGGCATATCTAGCTTGAACTTGCCTGGCCAGGCCATGCTGCACAGCTCGGCGGTGAAGGCGCGGCAGCCTGCAGTGGCTACAGGGGGCCTTTGGTGACGAAGGGCTTGATCTTGGAGGTCTCCGTGCGCTGCCGCCAGCAGCAGCGCGGGGTCTTGGCGCGCTGGAGCAGGAACGCGATCATGGCGTGCTGGCGCTGGGAGCACACGAGCAACTTCTTGAGGGCGAGGGACCTCTTGGCAGCTCTTTTCTTGCTACGCGGGCGCTGGACGCGGTGGGTCTCGTCCAGGGGCCACGCGCCTTGGGGCCAGGGCGCCTTCTTGACGAGGAGGTGGTGGAGGTGCCTCCGGAGCTGCGTTGCCCGCGCAGGGCGGAGGGCGATGCAGCGAGAGGGACGTCGCAGGGGAGCCCCCTGCGGCGCTGATGAGCTCGGTGATGTAAGCGAGCCACTCGTCCTAGAGGTCGTCGATGGGGCGATAGTGCAGGAGCTCACGTGCCAGGAGCAGCGCAGCGTGCACGTCTGCGGGAGCGCGACGAGCGTGCTATGACGAGCCTGCCGGAGTCAGCGACGGGGTGGCGGTGCGGCCTTCCCGCCACACCGAGGGATGCAGCGATGATGCCTGCTGCTTGTTCCCTGCCGGGCCGGTGGCGGCGTGGGCGGCAGGCGATGGGGAACGACGGGGAGGCCCGCCGACGGGGGCCGTCTGGGTGACATGGGCCGCGAGAGCAGCCCGATGCTCGGCGCAGGCTCGGCATGCGCCAGACATGGGTGCGATGGACGACAAAACGCTAATCGGTGGAAGAAGGATTCCAGCGCACCCCTACCTGGCGCGCAAAATGTCGGATTTCGGGTTCCGGCAGAACCTTGAGGTTCGAACTCTGGGGTGTGCGCAAAGATCTCTCCCCTACCAACTCACGTCTCGAAGCCTCGCAAGGGATCTAAGCTAGAAAGATGAACACACGAGGGACACGAGGTTTATAGTGGTTCAGGCCACCATTGTGGTGTAATACCCTACTCCAGTGTGTGGTGTGGTGGATTGCCTCAGGGGCTGATGATGAACAATACAAAGGGAGAACAGCCTCGCGAGGGGCTGTTCTTGAGTTGGTGCGATGAACTTCTTGGGTGAGTTCAGTCGCCTCTCTCTCTAGTCTGCCCAAAATCTCCCCTTCTACTCGGTGGTGGCTAGCTCTATTTATAGAGGGAGGCCCTGGGCCTCTTCCCAAATAATGAGCGGGAAGGGCGCCAACAATTGGCCATTTTGAAGGGGAACATCTAGTACACTTATCCTGACTAAAGTTGGTCTTCGACTGCCAAAGACTCTGACGGTGACGCTGCCTTGGGCTCCATGGTGACCTCCATCCTGCCGCTCCGCTGGTCTTGGTCTTGTTGCACCGAAACCGTAACCTTTGCCTGATGCCTTGGCCTATGCTTGCCCCCTTTGCACCAAAGGGGAAACAAGGACACTGCGCAGGCCGGCGCCCGCCTGGCGCCCGCCTGGTCTCGATCGTCATGGCTTGTGTCACGGGCACCTCGCGAGGTACCCTGCCTTGATCTCTCCGCCTCCTCGCAAGCCCGCCTGATGAGGCTGCTCCTGAGGAAGCTTCCTCTCATCCGCCCCGCGAGGCTTGGCCCCTCGCGAGGGTCTTGAGCTTGAGCTGATGAAGCTGGGCTGCACTGGGCCTCCGCTTGAGCCACCCTGCAGGCCGCAGGCAGGCAAGTCTGGGGACCCCCCTTCCCAGAACGCCGACATTAGCATCATAGGTATTCAAAGAATTCATACTAACAACATTGCAATCATGCTCATCATTCACATATTTTATGCCAAGCATTCTATGTAATTCTTCTTCTAGTACCTGAGCTCAATTTTCCGTTCCATCATTTTCACGGAAGACATTAAAAAGATGAAGCATATGAGGAACCCTCAATTCCATTTTTTAGTTTTCTTTTATAGACTAAACTAGTGATAAAACAAGAAACTAAAAGATTCGATTGCAAGATCTAAAGATATACCTTCAAGCACTCACCTCCCCGGCAACGGTGCCAGAAAAGAACTTGATGTCTACTACACAACCTTCTTCTTGTAGACGTTGTTGGGCCTCCGAGTGCAGAGGTTTGTAGGACAGTAGCAAATTTCCCTCAAGTGGATGACCTAAGGTTTATCAATCCGTGGGAGGCGTAGGATGAAGATGGTCTCTCTCAAACAACCTTGCAACCAAATAATAAAGAGTCTCTTGTGTCCCCAACACACCCTATACAATGGTAAATTGTATAGGTGCACTAGTTCGGCGAAGAGATGGTGATACAAGTGCAATATGGATGGTAGATATGGGTTTTTGTAATCTGAAAATATAAAAACAGCAAGGTAACTAATGATAAAAGTGAGCGTAAATGGTATTGCAAAGCTAGGAAACAAGGCCTAGGGTTCATACTTTCACTAGTGCAAGTTCTCTCAACAATAATAACATAATTGGATCATATAACTATCCCTCAACATGCAACAAAGAGTCACTCCAAAGTCACTAATAGCATAGAACAAACGTAGAGATTATGGTAGGGTACGAAAACACCTCAAAGTTATCCTTTCTGATCGATCTATTCAAGAGTCCGTAGTAAAATAACACGAAGCTATTCTTTCCATTCGATCTATCATAGAGTTCATACTAGAATAACACCTTAAGACACAAATCAACCAAAACCCTAATGTCACCTAGATACTCCAATGTCACCTCAAGTATCTGTGGGTATGATTATACGATATGCATCACACAATCTTAGATTCATCTATTCAACCAACACAAAGTACTTCAAAGAGTGCCCCAAAGTTTATACCGGGGAGTCAATACGAAAATGTGTGCTAACCCCTATGCATAGATTCCCAAGGTCACGGAACCCGCAAGTTGATCACCAAAACATACATCAAGTGAATCAATAGAATACCCCATTGTCACCACGGGCATTGATGACCCACAAGTGTAGGGGATCTATCGTAGTCCTTTCGATAAGTAAGAGTGTCGAACCCAACAAGGAATAGAAGGAAATGACAAGCGGTTTTCAGTAAGGTATTCTCTGTAAGCACTGAAATTGTAGGTAACAGATAGTTTTGTGATGAGATAATTTGTAACGGGTAATAAGCAATTAAAGTAAATAAGGTGCAGCAAGGTGGCCCAATCCTTTTTGTAGCAAAGGAAAAGCCTGGACAAGTTCTTATAATGAGAAAAGCGCTCCCAAGGACACATGGCAATTATCGTCAAGCTAGTTTTCATCACGCTCACATTATTCACGTTCGTTACTTTGATAATTTGATATGTGGGTGGACCGGTGCTTGGGTACTTCCCTTTCTTGGACAAGCATCCCACTTATGATTAACCCCTATTGCAAGCATCCACAACTACAAAAGAAGTATTAAGGTAAACCTAACCATAGCATGAAACATATGGATCCAAATCAGCCCGTTACGAAGCAACGCATAAACTAGGGTTTAAGCTTCTGTCACTCTAGCAACCCATCATCTACTTATTACTTCCCAATGCCTTCCTCTAGGCCCAAATAATGGTGAAGTGTCATGTAGTCGACGTTCACATAACACCACTAGAGGAGAGACAACATACATCTCATCAAAATATCAAACGAATACTAAATTCACATGACTACTAATAGCAAGACTTCACCCATGTCCTCAGGAACAAACGTAACTACTCACAAAGCATATTCATGTTCATAATCAGAGGGGTATTAATATGCATTAAGGATCTGAACAGAAGATCTTCCACCACATAAACCAACTAGCATCACCTACAAGGAGTAATCAACACTACTAGCAACCCACAGGTACCAATCTGAGGTTTTGGTACAAAGATTGGATACAAGAGATGAACTAGGGTTTGAGAGGAGATGGTGCTGGTGAAGATGTTGATAGAGATTCACCCCCTCTCGATGAGAGGATTGTTGGTGATGACGATGGTGATGATTTCCCCCTCTCGGAGGGAAGTTTCCCCGGCAGAACAGCCCCGCCGGAGCCCTAGATTGGTTCCGCCTCGTGGCGGCGGAGTTTCGTCCCGTAAGCTTGCTTATGATTTTTTTCAGGGTAAAAGACTTCGTATAGCAGAAGATGGGCACCGGAGGGCTGCCAGGTGGCCCACGAGGCAGGGGGCGCGCCCCCACCCTCGTGGGTGGTGTGTGGCCCCCTCAGGTATTTCTTCCGCTGGATAATTTTTATTAATACCCAAAATGACTTTCGTGGAGTTTGAGAACTTTTGGAGCTGTACAGAATAGGTCTCCAATATTTGCTCCTTTTCGAGCCCAGAATCCCATCTGCCGGTATTCTCCCTCTTCATGTAAACCTTGTAAAATAAGAGGGAATAGCCATAAGTATTGTGACATAACATGTAATAACAACCCATAATGCAATAAATATCGATATAAAAGCATGATGCAAAATGGACGTATCAGGAGTTCACTATGTGTTCCATGTTTCCCAGCTGAAGAAATGCCACGCAGAGATGGCTAATATTCCTCTAAGAGATACAGTGCCACTGGAAGCGATTCAGTTGGATAGCGATTTGACGTACGAGGAGAAACCAGTAAAGATTCTCGAGTTTGCCAGCCGAGTCACACGCAGCAAAGTTATCAAGTTTTGCAAAGTTCAGTGGAGCCACCATACTGAAGTTGAAGCCACCTGGGAGTGATAGGAAGACCTACGGAAGGATCACCCTCACCTATTTTCTAGCCAACCCGAATCTCGAGGGCGAGATTCATGTTAAGGGGGGTAGGTTTGTAACATCCCAAATTTTCAATTTGGAATGTTATATATTAGATCATCATTGCATATCATATTTTATTGCATTTTGGCTTGATCCTAGAAATTCTACGCAACTCATGGACCCACGGAGAGAGTTGGGGATTTCGTGATTTTCATATTTGGGTTTATCTCAAATTTTGAAAAACAGGATCAATTGGTTTTGATCATTTTTCTTTCCTAATATTTCTAAAATAAAAATATATGAGAGGATATAAAATGACTTCTCCAAAATAAATGAAATATTAGAGGAAAAATATTAAAATCAAATTAATATTTTATTTGGATTTTATTGCAATTTTATTTGAATTAGAAAAATTGCACGTTTTCAAAAATTGCATTTTTTAGGCAAAGAAAATGTTCATCTGTTCTAAATGTTTTATTTAGACGGTGATTTTTTTGGCATTTTTAGATTTTTATTTATTTTTTTCTAGGATTTATTTTCGGCGGAATCTTATTAAAAAAATCTTTGCGCGCCCGACTGGGCTAAAGGCACAGCCGAGCCGGGCCAAGCCCGCGCCGCCGCCACCACCCTGCGGGAGGGAGTCCTCCCCGCCGCCGACGCCGAGTCCGGCCGGGGCAGGCCTCCCGAGGCCGACCCCGACCCGGCGCCCCCTCCCCCAAGCCAGCGCCCCCCTCTTAAATAGTGCCACCGCCGACCACCACCACCACCCGAGCCGCTCCGCCACCCCGCCGCCCAGCGCCGCCGTTCGCCACCGACGCTCACCGCTGGTACCGCCTAGCGCCGCCGCCGTCGCCTGCCGCTGCCGCCCCGCCGCCGCCCAGGAGCCCCGCCGCCCCACCGGACCCCGCCGGAGCCGCCGGATCTCGCCGGAGCCCCGCCGAGGTAGCCGCCGCCGTTGCCGGTTTTCGTAAGAAAACCGTGTGTTTTTTTAATATACCCTAGGTTTTTTTATAGATCGATTTTATTTTTTTCTTTTCGGTTTTGTTATTTAATGAATGCCCGTTTGTTCGTTCATTTTAACGAACCTTTTTCACTGTTTAGCCGCAGAAGCGAACGTTTGTTCGTTAGCCTGTTCGTCAGTTTTTCTTTTTCCAGGGTTTTTTCGCGATTATTTTCGATCGTAATTTCTGCCCTGATTTTTGTTTTAGTTTATCTTTTCGCTCATTTATCGGAATCAGGCGATTCAAGGGCCTAGAGTTTCATCTCGGAACTCTCTTTCTGTTTAACCAACTTAAACAAGTTTTTGCTACTGTAAAATTTGACTTAAGTCCAGATTAGTAAAGGAAGCTTGTTTCTTTCGCAGTTTGAGTTTCGTTGTTTCGTTTGATTTGATTCTTTTTTCAAACCTGAGTTCTTAAGTTGAACTTTCTGGTTAGATCTATTATTTGAGTTTACCCGTGCTTGAAGTTGAGTGCTTATTGTATGCTTGTTTGTTTGCGATAGAGTACCCGGAGTGCGAAGCATGCTACTACGAGTCTCTAGGTTTCACGGATCATGAGCAAGGGGAATAACACTTTGATCATACCTCTTTACTGCCCAGTTTTATTGCATTAGATCAATCATCAAATAGTTGCATGGTTAGGATCTGATTAATATGTGGGTTTTGGGAAGTAGATGAGGTAGTACCTATTGTCTTGTTTCTTATTAAACCTTTGGGAGTTACTTCTACGTTGCTTATGTTGCTGAGCTATGCTTGTAGACGTGGATTGGGTGAGTGTATCCATGACAAATGTGAGTATTGTTATTTAATGGTTAACTTAAGGTGGCTACTTTAATACACATCTGGGTGGATTGAGGCACCTGGGGAACCCAGTGTTGCTTGTATTTTTGGAAATCCCGGGGTACCGTGTGATTCTCCTATGTACCGCCACCTAGGCTCAAAGGGATCATAAGATTATTCATGCTAGAAACTTCTGTGTGCAACCACGAGCTATTATGGGCTCTAGCATAGTTGAGAATGTTGCGTGACCTCTTTTAGTGGTAGGCTAGCAGATGTAGGGGATGTAGGTTGGTACTGTCTACCCAGAGTCAAGAGTTAATGCTTCTGAAAGACTGTGTCTCGGTCATCCGTTTCTCAAACACCATGTAGTGCGAGGAATCCAACGGAGGAGATCGAGTCTTGTGGGGAAAAGTGCGCAAACCTCTGTAGAGTGTACAAACTAATCATGGTTAGCCGTGTCCCCGGTTATGGACGTTTTGAGTATCTAGTTCTTGGATTATCATGTGGATCTCATCACTCTTAATTTAATTTTTTTGGGTTTAATGATGAAGCTTAATTGGGATTGAGTTGAGTGAACCTTCTCAATGTTTAACAACCACCATGATAGTTAAAGAAAATCTATTCCTTTGTTGTAGGGAAAAATTGGCTTTATGCAAAACTGTAACCATAGAGCTTTCCGCCAGCCATATATGCATGTAGTGATAGCTTTATTCTGTTCATTACTCTCTATGTGTTACATTGCCAGCATATTCCATGTGCTGACCCGTTTTGGGCTGCAATGTTCATGTTGCAGACTTTTCAGACGACGAGTAAGGTGCCTTAGGTCGTGATCTTTCACTCAGTGATGCCGTTGGAGTTGATGGACTCGCTTTATCTTCCAAGCCATCCATTGTTATCGTATTTAGATGGCCTTAAGCCGTATTTATTGCAATAAGTTCTCTTTTGAGACATTCGATGTAATAAGTGTGTGATTGCTACTCTGTTATAAATCCTTCAAGTATTGTGCGTGTCAGCATTACCGATCCAGGGATGACACTGATGCACAGAGATCGGACGGTTTGAGGTCTGGTCGCTACAGGTGATGATGAAGTTGTTGATGATGTAGGCTTGTCGTCCGTCTTCCAAGGCATAGGCTCACCATCATAGAAGGATGATCGAGTCTCCAGGATCCTCAAATCTGCAGCCAAACTCATCCTCTTGAATCTATATTAATACTCGTAGTTTTGGTTTTGCAGGTCATAGATTTGGGCTTGGAGGTGCTCGATTTTCTCTTGAAGCTTGAAGACGGTCTCCCCAATGTTCTTGGCGTCCAGCCTGTGGTTGTTGGTGAACTCCGGGATCATCATCTAGTTGGTGTTGAGTCCGTGTTCCACCATCCCTTGGCACTTGAAAACTTCTTGTTCCATTGTTTCGAGCTTTGTCTCCACGCTTCCGGTACTCCTTGGTCCCTCCATATCGCGGATGTGCAGCACCCCCTCATGCATCTCAATGCTTTGAGGGTGATACAGCACCTCCACGAGGTAGGGGTTGATGACCCTCTCGAAAAACTTGTCCTTGGGGGCGCTTGAAGACGTCATGGTGCTCTAGATCTGTCAGAAAAATAGCTCGAAACAAAGACAGAGGATATTTGCGTGATACGGTGGTCAAAACCTTTAGGAGATTATATAATGAATTTTACCGACCAAAAGAAGTATCATGCAAGAAAACGGAGTCTGGAGAGCACACGAGGTGCCCACGAGGCAGGGGGCGCGCCCAGGGGGTAGAGCGCGCCCTCCACCCTCGTGGATACATCGTGTCCTTCCCGGACTACTTCTTATTTTCCTATTTTCTTAAATATTCCAAAACAGAGAAAAATTGCTATTAGAACTGTTTTGGAGTCGGTTTACTTACTGTACCACATACCTATTCCTTTTCGAAGTCTAAAACGTTCTGGAAAGTGTCCCTTATGTATTCCTCAAGGGTTACGGTTTCCATAACATTAGTTTCAACATTTATAGGATTACCTGAGATATAATGTTTGATTCTTTGATCGTTCACCACCCTTGGACTTGTGCCTTTGAAGTTATTAATTTTTATGGCACCGGAACAGTAGACCTCCTCGATAACGTAAGGGCCTTCCCATTTAGAGAGAAATTTTCCTGCAAAAAATCTTAAACGAGAGTTGTATAGCAACACATAATCACCTACATTAAACTCACGCTTTTGTATCCTTTTGTCATGCCATCTTTTAACTTTTTCTTTAAACAGCTTGGCATTCTCATAGGCTTGGGTTCTCCATTCATCAACTGAGCTAATGTCAAATAACCTCTTCTCACCAGCAAGTTTGAAATCATAATCGAGCTCTTTAATAGCCCAATATGCCTTATTTTCAAGTTCGAGAGGTAAGTGACATGCTTTTCCATAAACTATTTTATACGGAAACATACCCATAGGATTCTTATATGTAGTTCTATAAGCCCATAATGCATCATCAAGTTTATTGGACCAATTCTTTCTAGATATATTAATAGTCTTTTGCAAAATTAATTTAAGCTCTCTGTTACTCAATTCTACTTAACCACTATATTGTGGGTGATAAGGAGATGCAATTCTATGATTAACATCATACTTAGCAAGCATTTTACGAAAGGCACCATGAATAAAATGTGAACCACCATCAGTCATTAAGTATCTAGGGACTCCAAACCTCGCAAAATAACTTCTTTAAGCATCTTAATAGAGATGTTATGATCAGCACTACTAGTTGGAATAGCTTCTACCCACTTAGTAACGTAATCAACAGCAACTAAAATATGTGTATACCCATTAGAGGCAGGAAAAGGTCCCATATAATCAAAGCCCCAAACATCAAACGGTTCAATAACAAGAGAATAATTCATAGGCATTTCTTGACGTCTACTAATATTACCAATTCTTTGACATTCATCACAAGACAAGACAAACTTACGGGCATCTTTGAAGAGAGTAGGCCAATAAAAACCAGAGTGCAATTCCTTATGTGCAGTTCTATCTCCAGCGTGGTGTCCTCCATATGCCTCAGAGTGATACTTGCATAGGATCTGTTCCTGTTCATGCTCAGGTACACAACGTCTAATAACACCATCAACTCCTTCTTTATAAAGGTGTGGGTCATCCCAGAAGTAATGTCTTAAATCATAGAAAAACTTTTTCTTTTGCTGGTATGTGAAACTAGGTGGTATAAATTTAGCAACAATGTAATTAGCATAATCAGCATACCATGGAGCAGTACGAGAAGCATTTATGACAGCTAATTGTCCATCAGGAAAGCTATCATCAATAGGTAGTGGGTCATCAAGAACATTCTCTAACCTAGACAAGTTGTCTGCAACGGGGTTCTCAGCTCCCTTTCTATCAATAATATGCAAATCAAATTCTTGTAGCAAGAGAACCCATCTAATAAGTCTAGGTTTAGCATCTTTCTTTTCCATAAGATATTTAATAGCAGCATGATCAATGTGAATAGTTACTTTAGAATCAACAATATAAGGTCTGAACTTATCACAAGCAAATACAACTGCTAAGAATTCTTTTTCAGTAGTAGCATAATTTCTCTAGGCAGTGTCTAGAGTTTTACTAGCATATTGAAAAACACTTAGTTTCTTATCAACTCTTTGTCCTAGAACAGCACCTACAGCATAATCACTAGCATCACACATGATTTAAAAGGGTGAATTCCAATCAGGTGGTTGAACAATAGGTGCAAAAATCAAAGCTTTCTTAAGTATCTCAAATGCTTCTACACAATCATCATCGAAAACGAAAGGAATGTCTTTTTGCAATAAATTATCCAGAGGCCTAGAAATTTTAGAGAAGTCCTTGATGAACCTCCTATAAAAACCGGCATGACCAAGGAAACTTCTTATACCTTTGATGTCCTTGGGACA
Organism: Triticum timopheevii; assembly: GCA_963921465.1. Lineage (NCBI taxonomy): Eukaryota > Viridiplantae > Streptophyta > Magnoliopsida > Poales > Poaceae > Triticum > Triticum timopheevii. The sequence goes on along the minus strand of OY997272.1, from coordinate 449,129,522 downwards.
CGACATCTTTTCAATAGCATCAACTTTAGCTTTATCAACTTCAATACCTCTTTCAGAAATATTATGCCCCAAGACAATGCTTTCATTAACCATAAAGTGGCACTTCTCCCAATTCAAAACAAGAGTAGTATCTTCACATCTCTGCAAAACTCGTTCAAGCCTGCTCAAGCAATCATCAAAAGAGGATCCATAAACAGAGAAGTCATCCATGAATACCTCACAAATCTTTTCACAAAAGTCAGAGAATATAGCCACCATGCATCTTTGAGAGGTAGCAGGTGCATTACATAAACCAAAAGGCATACGTCTATAAGCAAAAATACCGAAAGGGCAAGTAAAAGTAGTCTTTGCTTGATCCTCCGCTGACACAGGTATTTGAGAGAAACCCGAGTAACCATCTAGAAAGCAAAAATGTGTATGTTTGAATAATCTTTGTAGCATTTGATCAATAAAAGGTAAAGGGTAATGATCTTTTAGTAGCTTTATTTAATTTGCGGAAAGCAATTACCATCCTATAACCTATAATAATTCTTTGCGGGATCAATTCATCTTTATCTTTAGGAACGACAGTAATACCTCCCTTCTTAGGGACACAATGGACAAGACTTACCCACTGACTATCAGCAACGGGATAAATTATACCTGCCTCAAGGAGCTTTGGTATTTCCTTTCTTACAACTTCTTTCATCTTAGGATTTAACTTTGTTGGTGATCAATAACTGGTTTGGCATTGATACGTCTCCATCGTATCTATAATTTTTGATTGTTCCATGCCAATATTATTCAACTTTCATATACTTTTGGCAACTTTTTATACTATTTTTGGGACTAACATATTGATCCAGTGCCCAGTGCCAGTTCCTATCTGTTGCATGTTTTTTTGTTTCACAGAAAACCAATATCAAACGGAGTCCAAACAGGATAAAAATGGACGGAGATTTTTTTTGGCATATTTATGATTTTTGGGAAGTAAAATCAACGCGAGACGGTGTCCGAGGTGGTCACGAGGTAGGGGGGCGCCCCTGACCCTTGTGGTCCACCCGTAAGGCGGTTGATGCTCTTCTTCTAGCGCAAGAAAGCTAATTTTATGAGAAAGATCTGGGCGAAAGATTCACCCAAATCGGAGTTACGGATCTCCGGATATTTAAGAAACGGTGAAGGGGTAGAATCTAAGAACGCAGAAACAAAGAGATAGATACAATCTCGGAGGGGCTCTCGCCCCTCCCACGCCATGGGAGCCAAGAACCAGAGGGGAAACCCTTCTCCCATCTAGGGAGAAGGTCAAGGAAGAAGAAGAAGGAGGGGGGGGGCTCTCTCTCCCTCGCTTCCGGTGGCACCGGATCGCTGCCGGGGCCATCATCATCACCGCCATCTTCACCAACAACTTCACTGCCATCATCACCAACTCTTCCCCCCCTCTATGCAGCGGTGTGACCTCTCTCTTACCTGTTGTAATCTCTACTTAAACATGGTGCTCAACGCTATATATTATTTCCCAATGATGTATGGCTATCCTATGATGTTTGAGTAGATCTGTTTTGTCCTAATGGCTATTTGATGATCGTGATTGGTTTGAGTTGTGTGTTTTATTATTGGTGCTGTCCTATGGTGCCCTCCGTGTCGCGCAAGCGTGAGGGATTCCCGCTGTAGGGTGTTGCAATACGTTCATGATTCTCTTATAGTGGGTTGGTGAGTGAACAGAAGCACAAACCCGAGTAAGTAGGTTGTTTGCGTATGGGATAAAAGGGGACTTGATACTTCAATGCTATGGTTGGGTTTTACCTTAATGAATCTTTAGTAGTTGCGGATGCTTGCTAGAGTTCCAATCATAAGTGCATATGATCCAAGTAGAGAAAGTATGTTAGCTTATGCCTCTCCCTCAAATAGAATTGCAATAATGATTACCGGTCTAGTTATCGATTGCCTAGGGACAAATAACTTTCTTGTTGACAAAAGCTCTCTACTAGAACTAATTTAGTTGTGTCTTCATCTAAACATCCCCTAGTTTTATTTCCGTGCTCTTTACTTTCTTGCAAGCTTACCCAAAAACACCTACAAAGTACTTCTAGTTTCATACTTGTTCTAGGTAAGGTAAAGCGAACGTCAAGCGTGCGTAGAGTCGTATCAGTGGCTGATAGGACTTGAGAGAGTATTTGTTCTACCTTTAGCTCCTGGTTGGGTTCGACACTCTTACTTATCGAAAGAGGCTACAACTATCCCCTATACTTGTGGGTTATCAAGTCCTTTTTCTGGCACCGTTGCCGGGGAGTCATAGCGTGGGGTGAATATTCTCATGTGTGCATGTTTGCTTTATCACTAAGTAATTTTTATTTGCTATTCCAAGTTGTTCTCTATCTTTAGTTATGGATATGGAACGCAAAATACCAAAAAAATTAGCTGTACTTGCTACTCATGAGGATGGGGTAACTCCTAAAACCCTCGATTCTCATTATGCGAAAGATATTGTGTACTACTTTGATAATCCGGAGAAAACCCCATTCAACTTTATAATGGGAGACATGTTGGATCAACGTGAATACTTTAGGGATTATCGCTCGACACAAAAAGGGAAACTATTATGGGATCAATTTAACATGTTGCGTTGGTATGCCTCGAATCTATGCTTGAGATATGATATTACTTGTTGCTCTAGGATGGAGGCTCCACACCTTCCCTTTTCATGCAAATTTAATGATAATGAAACCTTAGCTTCTTATGCTAATGGTATATATGATTACTATGATGTGGAACAAATAGAAGAATTTGTTGCTTTTAAGGTTGCTTATGAAATTGAATCTTTGTTTGAAAAGTATGAAGCTTTAGATGATGATGCTTATAGGCCTGAAAATCTTGCTATACTTAGATATTGCTATGAAAATTATGAATACAATTACTATATTAATGCATTTATTGAGAAAGTTTCCGCTGTCCAAGAGGAGACTAATATTTTGCAGGAAGCTATGGAAGAAGAAATTGATGAAACTGTGAGCTCATTAGATGAAAAATATGATGAGGAGAGCAAAGAACAAAAGGAGGAAGAGCGGATTAGCTACCTGTACCCACCTTCTAATGAGAGTAACCCTCCAACTCATACATTATTTAATTCCCCTTCATGCTTACCGAAGGATGATTGCTATGATCCCATTGATTCTCTTGACATATCCCTTTTTGATGATGCTTGCTATGCTTGTGGCCAAGATGCCAATATGAATTATAATTATGGAGATGAACTTGCTATAGTACCTTATGTTAAACATGAAATTGTTGCTATTGAACCCACGCATGATAGTCCTATTATCTTTTTGAATTCTCCAAACTACACTATATCAGAGAAGATTGTGCTTATTAAGGATTATATTGATGGGTTGCCTTTTACCATTGCACATGATGATTTTGATGGATATAATATGCATGAGCTTGCTGCTCCTACTTGCAATTATTATGAGAGAGGAACTATATCTCCACCTCTCTATGTTTCCAACACGATAGAATTGCAAGAAACTGCTTATACTATGCATTGGCCTTTACATGGTGTGCATGAATTGTTCTTTTATGACATGCCGATGCATAGGAAGAGAGTTAGACTTCGTTGTTGCATGATATATGTTACTTTGTGCTCATTACTAAATTACAAATCCTTGTTAATTAAAATTGGCTTTGATATACCTTGGGATCCGGGTGGATTCATTACTTGAGCACTAAATGCCTAGCTTAATGGCTTTAAAGAAAGCGCTGCCAGGGAGACAACCCGGAAGTTTTAGAGAGTCATTTATTTCTGTTGTGTGCTTTCATATAGTTTAAAAACAAAACAAAAATAAAGAGGGGAACCTAAAACTTTTCAAAAAGGAAAGTGAAAGTGAGAGAGACAAGCATTGTTGAAATGGGGGAGCTCCTTGAACTTTGTTCATGCTCACGGAAACTTTGTGAATCTTAATTATAGAAACTTTTCATCAAAAGTAATTATCCCCTTGTACAATTCCATTGTATTATAAAAATAATGTGCCAAGGTTTGCCTTTAGGATGTTTACAATGCTTGTTGGTTTGTACGGTGCAGGACAGAAACTTTGGCTGTAGTGCGCGACTTTACATTTTTAACTGGAACGTCAATTGGTTCTGATTATTTTAGCACTGTCTTGCTATACAACTTGTTTATTTTTCCTAATTTTGGTAGAATTTTTGGGGTGTCAGAAGTATGGTGGATGTTCAGATTGCTACAGACTGTTCTGTTTCTGACAGATTCTGTTTTTGATGCATAGTTTGCTTGTTTTGATGAAACTATCTATTTATATCAGTGGATTAAGCCATGGAAAAGTTATACTACAGTAGACACAATGCAAAAACAAAATATGGATTGGTTTGCAATAGTACTTAGAGTGGTGATTTGCTTTATTATACTAACGGATCTTACCGAGTTTTCTGTTGAAGTTTTGTGTGGATGTAGTGTCTAATCGAGGATGTTTCGATGTGAGAAGAAGGAAGAGAGGCAAGAGATCAAGCTTGGGGATGCCCGAGGCACCCCAAGTAAATATTAAAGGAGACTCAAGCGTCTATGCTTGGGGATGCTGGGGAGGCATCCACTCTTTCTTCAACAAGTATCGGTATGTTTCGGATTCGTTTCGTTCATGCATTATGTGCAAGTCTTGGAGCGTCTTTTGCAATTAGGTTTTTATTTTTCTTTTATGCACCATGCTGGTATGAGATAGTCCTTGGTTGATTTATATAATGCTCATTGCACCTCACTTATATCTTTTGAGTGTGGCTTTATAGAATGCTTCATGTGCTTCACTTATATCATTTGAAGTTTGGATTGTCTATTTCTCTTCACATAGAAAACCGCCATTTGTAGAATGCTCTTTTGCTTCACTTATATTTGTTAGAGCGTGGGCATATCTTTCGTAGAAAGAATTAAACTCTCTTTCTTCACTTATATCAATTTAGATAGATGACAGGAATTGGTCATTCACATGGTTAGTCATAAAATCCTACATAAACTTGTAGATCACTGAATATGATATGTTTGATTCCTTGCAATAGTTTTGCGATATAAAGATGGTGATATTAGAGTCATGCTAGTGGGTGGTTGTGGATTGTAGAGACACTTGTGTTGAGGTTTGTGATTCCCGTAGCATGCACGTATGGTGAACCGCTTTGTGATGAAGCTGGAGCACAATTTTATTTATTGATTGTCTTCCTTATGAGTGGCGGTCGGGGACGAGCGATGGTATTTTCCTACCAATCTATCCCCCTAGGAGCATGTGCATAGTACTTTGTTTTCAATGGCTTGTAGATTTTTGCAATAAGTATATGAGTTCTTTATGACTAATGTTGAGTCCATGGATTATACGCACTCTCACCCTTCCACCATTGCTAGCCTCTCTAGTACCGCGCAACTCTCGCCGGTGCATTACACCCACCATATGCCTTCCTCAAAACAGCCACCATACCTACCTATTATGGCATTTCCATAGCCATTCTGAGATATATTGCCATGCAACTTCCATCATCATCATATACATGACTTGAGCGTTCATTGTCATATTGCTTTGCATGATCGTAAGATAGCTAGCATGATGTTTTCATGGCTTGTCCATTTTTTGATATCATTGCTACGCTAGATCATTGCACATCCCGGTATACCGCCGGAGGCATTCATATAGAGTCATATCTTTGTTCTAGATATCGAGTGGTAATATTGAGTTGTAAGTAAATAGAAGTGTGATGATCATCATTATTAGAGCATTGCCCCAGTGAGGAAAGGATGATGGAGACAATGATTCCCCCACAAGTCGGGATGAGACTCCGGACTTTACAAAAAACGAGGCCAAAGAAGCCCAAATAAAAAAAAAGAGGCCAAAGAAGCCCACCAAAAAAATAAAAATAAAAATAAAAAAAACTTGAGAGAAAAAGAGAGAAGGGGCAATGTTACTATGCTTTTACCACACTTGTGCTTCAGAGTAGCACCATGTTCTTCATAGAGAGAGTCTCCTATGCTTTCACTTTCATATACTAGTGGGAATTTTCATTATAGAACTTGGCTTGTATATTCCAATGATGGGCTATCTCAAATGCCCGAGGTATTCATGAGCAAGCAAGTTGGATGCACACCCACTTAGTTTCAGTTTGAGCTTTCATACACTTATAGCTCTAGTGCATCCGTTGCATGGCAATCCCTACTCACTCACATTGATATCTATTGACGGGCATCTCCATAGCCTGTTGATACGCCTAGTAGATGTGAGACCTTCTCCCTTTTTGTCTTCTCCACATAACCCCCACCATCATTTTCTATTCCACCTATAGTGCTATATCCATGGCTCACGCTCATGTATTGCGTGAAAGTTGAAAAAGTTTGAGATTATTAAAGTATGAAACAATTGCTTGGCTTGTCATCGGGGTTGTGCATGATTAAAAACTTTGTGTGATGAAGATAGAGCAACAGCCAGACTATATGATTTTGTAGGGATAACTTTCTTTGGCCATGTGTTTTGAAAAGACATGATAGCTTTATTGGTACCCTGGAAGTATTATTGTTTTTCTGTCAAATGGTAGACTATTGCTTTGAATCACTCGTGCCTTAATATTCATGCCATGATTAGACATATGATCAAGATTATGCTAGGTAGCATTCCACATCAAAAATTATTCTTTTTTATCATTTACCTACTCGAGGACGAGCAGGAATTAAGCTTGGGGATGCTGATACGTCTCCTTCGTATCTATAATTTTTGATTGTTCCATGCCAATATTATTCAACTTTCATATACTTTTGGCAACTTTTTATACTATTTTTGGGACTATCATATTGATCCAGTGCCAGTTCCTGTCTGTTGCATGTTTTTTTGTTTCACAGAAAACCAATATCAAACATAGTCCAAACGGGATAAAAACGGACGGAGATTTTTTTGGAATATTTATGATTTTGGGAAGTAAAATCAACGCAAGACGGTGTCCGAGGTGGTCACGAGGTAGGGGGCGCCCTACAACCCTAGGCGCGCCCCTGACGCTCGTGCTCCACCCGTAAGGCGGTTGACACTCTTCTTCTGGCGCAAGAAAGCTAATTTTGTGAGAAAGATCTGGGCGAAAGATTCACCCCAATCGGAGTTACGGATCTCCGGATATTTAAGAAACAGTGAAGGGGTAGAATCTGAGAACGCATAAACAGAGAGATAGATCCAATCTCGGAGGGGCTCTCGCCCCTCCCACGCCATGGGAGCCAAGAACCAGAGGGGAAACCCTTCTCCCATCTGGGGAGAAGGTCAAGGAAGAAGAAGAAGGAGGGGGGCTCTCTCCCCCTCGCTTCCGGTGGCGCCGGAGCGCTTCCGGGGCCATCATCATCACCGCCATCTTCGCCAACAACTTCACCGCCATCATCACCAACTCCTCCACCCCTCTATGCAGCGGTGTGACGTCTCTCTTACCCGCTGTAATCTCTACTTAAACATGGTGCTCAATGCTATATATTATTTCCCAATGATGTATGGCTATCCTATGATGTTTGAGTAGATCTGTTTTGTCCTAATGGCTATTTGATAATCGTGATTGGTTTGAGTTGTATGTTTTATTATTGGTGCTGTCCTATGGTGCCCTCCGTGTCGCACAAGCGTGAGGGATTCCCGCTGTAGGGTGTTGCAATACGTTCATGATTCGCTTATAGTGGGTTGGTGAGTGAACAGAAGCACAAACCCGAGTAAGTAGGTTGTTTGCGTATGGGATAAAAGGGGACTTGATACTTTAATGCTATGGTTGGGTTTTACCTTAATGAATCTTTAGTAGTTGCGGATGCTTGCTAGAGTTCCAATCATAAGTGCATATGATCCAAGTAGAGAAAGTATGTTAGCTTATGCCTCTCCCTCAAATAGAATTGCAATAATGATTACCGGTCTAGTTATCGATTGCCTAGGGACAAATAACTTTCTTGTTGACCAAAGCTCTCTACTAGAACTAATTTAGTTGTGTCTTCATCTAAACAGCCCCTAGTTTTATTTCTGTGCTCTTTACTTTCTTGCAAGCTTACCCAAAAACACCTACAAAGTACTTCTAGTTTCATACTTGTTCTAGGTAAAGCGAACGTCAAGCGTGCGTAGAGTCGTATCAGTGGCCGATAGGACTTGAGAGAGTATTTGTTCTACCTTTAGCTCCTCGTTGGGTTCGACACTCTTACTTATCGAAAGAGGCTACAACTATCCCCTATACTTGTGGGTTATCAGGTATCTTCCTCCAAATTTATTTTGTGTTGGCCTAAGGTGGGACTAATACCCTTAAGATCATCAAGACTACATCCAATAGCAGCACGGTGCTTCTTCAGAGTTTTCAGTAACCTTTCCTCTTCCTGCTCTGAAAGATTAGCACTAATAATAACAGGATATATCTTCTTTTCATCAAGATAAGCATATTTAAGAGTGTCAGGTAATGGTTTAAGCTCAAACACGGGATCACCCTTGGGTGGAGGAGGATACCCTAGGATTTCAACAGGGAAGTTGTGATTCAAAATAGGTCACTGTTTAAAGAATACTTCATTTATTTCCCTTCTTTCATTCATAAACATATCATTTTCATGGTCTAGCAAATATTGTTCTAAAGTATCAGTAGGAGGCACGGCAATAGAAGCAAGACCAATAATTTCATCCTTACTAGGCAATTCTTTATCATGGGGTTGTCTATGAAACTTAGCAAAATTAAATTCATGAGACATATCCCCTAAGCCAATTGTAACAACATCATTTTCGCAATCAATCTTAGGATTAACAGTATTCAAGAAGGGTCTACCAAATATAATGGGACAAAAGTCATCTTGTGGGGAACCAAGAACAAGAAAATTAGCAGGATATTTAACTTTCCCACACAAGACATCAACATCTCTAACAATCCCAGTTGGTGAAATAGTATCTCTATTAGCAAGCTTAATTGTAACATCAATTTCTTCTACCTCAGCAGGTGCAATATCATGCATAATTTTTTCATATAAGGAAAAAGGTATTGCACTGGCACTAGCACCCATATCACATAAGCCATGATAACAATGATCTCCTATTTTAACAGAAATAGCAGGCACGCCTACAACAGGTATATGTTTCTTAGCATCGGGTCTAGCAATTCTAGCAGCTTCATCATAGAAATAAATAACATGTCCATCAATATTATTGGCCAATAGATCTTTAACCATAGCAATACTAGGTTCAACTTTAATTTTCTCAGGTGGTGTATATGTTCTACTATTACTCTTACGAACCATAGTTGAAGCTTCAGCATGATCCTTTATCCTAACAGGGAAAGGTTGTTCCTCAACATAAGTAGTAGGAACAATATGATCATTATAAGTGATAATCTTTTCCTCAACTGTAATAGGTGCGACTACTTTTACTTCAGTGGGAGGATTATATTTAAACCACTTCTCCTTAGGGAGATCAACATGAGCAGCAAATGATTCATAGAAAGAAGCTACTATCTCAGGTCAAGTCCATATCTAGTGCTAAATCCACGAAAAGCATCGGTATCCATACAAGATTTAACACAATCAAACTTAGGTGTCATACATGACTCCTTACCATCATCGGAATACCAATCTTCAGAATTGCGTTTAATTCTTTCCAATAAATCCCACTTGAATTCAATAGTCTTCATCATATAAGAACCAGGACAAGAAGTATCGAGCATGGAGCGATCGTTGAGAGAAAGCCGAGCATAAAAGTTTTGAATAATCATTTCTCTTGATAGCTCATGATTGGGACATGAATATAACATTGACTTAAGCCTCCCCCAAGCTTTAGTGATGCTTTCTCTTTCGTGAGGCCAAAAATTATATATATAATTGCTCGGATGAACAAGATGCATAGGATAAAACTTCTGGTGAAATTCCAATTTCAATCGTTTATAGTCCCAGGATCCCATATCATCACATAGCCTATACCATGTAAATGCATATCCCTTCAAAGATAAAGGGAAAACCTTATTCTTGATAACATCATCGGGCATACCCGCAAGCTTAAATAATCCAGAAACTTCATCCACATAGATAAGGTGTAAATGAGGATGCAATGTTCCATCTCCTGCAAAGGGATTAGCTAGCAGTTTCCCTTCCATACCCAAAGGAATTTCAAAGTAAACATTTTCAGTAGGTTCAGTAGGTTGAGGATAAACTCTTTGCTCTACTGGTTGGGGTGAAGATACCTTGAACAAGCCCCTCAAAGGATTAGTTTCTATAGTAACAAGTGACAGTAAATTTCAGCACACTACATAGATGTTTTCTTACCAAGTTCCACTCACCAAGGGCGCTTCACTCCCCGGCAACGGCGCCAGAAAAGAGTCTTGATGACCCACAAATGTAGGGGATCTATTGTAGTCCTTTCGATAAGTAAGAGTGTCGAACCCAACAAGGAGCAGAAGGAAATGCCAAGCGGTTTTCAGTAAGGTATTCTCTGCAAGCACTAAAATTGTAGGTAACCGATAGTTTTGTGATAAGATAATTTGTAACGGGTAACAAGAAATGAAAGTAAATAAGGTGCAGCAAGGTGGCCCAATCCTTTTTGTAGCAAAGGACAAGCCTGGACAAGTTCTTATAATGAGAAAAGCGCTCCCGAGGACACATAGGAATTATCGTCAAGCTAGTTTTCATCACGCTCATATGATTCACGTTCGTTACTTTGATAGTTTGATATGTGGGTGGACCGGTGCTTGGGTAATGCCCTTTCTTGGACAAGCATCCCACTTATGATTAACCCCTATTGCAAGCATCCGCAACTACAAAAGAAGTATTAAGGTAAACTTAACCATAGCATGAAACATATGGATCCAAATCAGCCCCTTACGAAGCAACGCATAAACTAGGGTTTAAGCTTCTGTCACTCTAGCAACCCATCATCTACTTATTGCTTCTCAATGCCTTCCTCTAGGCCCAAATAATGGTGAAGTTTCATGTAGTCGACATTCACATAACACCACTAGAGGAGAGACAACATACATCTCATCAAAATATCGAACGAATACCAAATTCACATGACTACTAATAGCAAGACTTCACCCATGTCCTCAGGAACAAACGTATCTACTCACAAAGCATATTCATGTTCATAATCAGAGGGGTATTAATATGGATTAAGGATCTGAACATATGATCTTCCACCACATAAACCAACTAGCATCAACTACAAGGAGTAATCAACACTACTAGCAACCCATAGGTACCAATCTGAGGTTTTGGTACAAAGATTGGATACAAGAGATGAACTAGGGTTTCAGAGGAGATGGTGTTGGTGAAGATGTTGATGGAGATTGACCCTCTCTCGATGAGAGGATCGTTGGTGATGACAATGGTGATGATTTCCCCCTCTCGGAGGGAAGTTTCCCCGGCAGAACAGCTCCTCCGGAGCCCTAGATTGGTTCCGCCAAGGTTCTGCCTCATGGCGGCGGAGTTTCGTCCCGTAAGCTTGCTTACAATTTTTTTTCCAGGGTAAAAGACTTCATATAGCAGAAGATGGGCACCGGAGGGCTGCCAGGTGGCCCACGAGGCAGGGGGTGCGCCCCCACCCTCGTGGGTGGTGGGTGGCCCCCCTCAGGTATTTCTTCTGCTGGATATTTTTTATTAATTCCCAAAATGACTTTCGTGGAGTTTCAGGACTTTTGGAGCTGTATAGAATAGGTCTCCAATATTTGCTCCTTTTCGAGCCCAGAATCCCAGCTGTCGGCATTCTCCCTCTACATGTAAACCTTGTAAAATAAGAGAGAATAGCCATAAGTATTGTGACATAATGTGTAATAACAACCAATAATGCAGTAAATATCGATATAAAAGTATGATGCAAAATGGACGTATCAGGCATCCCACGCAAGACATACATCAAGTGTTCTCAAATCCTTAAAGACTCAATCTGATAAGATAACTTCAAAGGGAAAACTCAATCCATTACAAGAGAGTAGAGGGGGAGAAACATCATAAGATCCAACTTTAATAGCAAAGCTCGCGATACATCAAGATCGTGCCGAATCAAGAACACGAGAGAGAGAGAGAGATCAAACACATAGCTACTGGTACATACCCTCAGCCCCGAGGGTGAACTACTCCCTCCTCGTCATGGACAGCGCCAGGATGATGAAGATGGCCACCGGTGAGGGATCCCCCCTCCGGCAGGGTGCGGGAACAGGGTCCCGATTGGTTTTTGGTGGCTACAGAAGCTTGCGGCGGCGGAACTCCCGATCTAGGTTATTTTCTGGAGGTTTGGGTATTTATAGGAATTTTTGGCATCGGTCTCACGTCAAGGGGGTCTCTGAGTCATCCACGAGGCAGGGGCGCGCCCAGGGGGTAGGGCTCGCCCTCCACCCTCGTCGACGGCTCGGGACTCTTCTGGCCCAACTCTTTTACTCCGGGTGCTTCTTTTTGTCCATAAAAAATCGTCAAAAATTGGCACGTCAATTGGACTCCGTTTGGTATTCCTTTTCTGTAAAACTCAAAAATAAGGAAAAAAACAGAAACTGGCACTGGGCTCTAGGTTAATAGGTTAGTACCAAAAATCATATAAGATAGCATATAAATGCATATAAAACATCCTATATGGATAATATAATAGCATGGAACAACCAAAAATTATAGATACGTTGGAGACGTATCAATGGACTGATGTCCTAGCAGACGACGAATATGGCCTCGAGCGCCCAACCAAAAGCTACCCGAAGCGCAAACTGTTACCACAGTTCGATGACAAGGCAACGGAGCCCGTCCTACCAATGCATAATGCGGCTGACCGACCACCACGCGGCCGAGAAAAAGCGGCAACTCGAGCCGAACACCAGCCCACACTACCTCGTCGGGGATACACATATGACCTACGGGGTGACTTGGAAAACAGAGCAGGTTAGACAAGATCAATCTATGGATCGCGGGGGTGTGCCCCGATGTGCGATGGCCATCCGGCTAAACGTGACAATCATAACCACGTCCGGGCCGAAAACCGTAGACGAACTCCATCCGAGCTACGTCATGACTTGGCCCGATATAGAGGCGCCGCACACCCCCTTTGCTTCACTGACGAAGTAATGGGACATGAATTCCCAGAAGGGTTTAAACCCGTGAACATTGAATCATATGATGGCTCAACAGACCCCGCGGTATGGATTGAGGATTTTCTTCTCCATATTCACATGGCCCGCGATGATGATCTTCACACCATCAAATACCTCCCGCTCAAACTCAAGGGACCAACCAGGTACTGGTTGAACAGTCTGCCCGAAAACTCCATTGGCAGCTGGGAGGACTTGGAGGATGCCTTCCTCGACAACTTTCAAGGCACATACGTTCGACCTCCGGATGCCGACGACTTAAGTCACATAGCTCAACAGCCCGGAGAGTCGGCCAGGAAATTCTGGACTAGGTTCTTAACTAAAAAGAGCCAGATCGTCGACTGTCTGGACGCTGAAGCCTTAGTGGCCTTTAAACATAGCATCCGTGACGAATGGCTCGCCCGACACCTCAGCCAAGAAAAGAGAAAGTCCATGGCCGCCCTCACGGCACTCATGACCTGCTTTTGTGCTGGCGAAGATAGTTGGCTAGCCCGTAGCAATAACAACACAGGCGAACCTGGCACTTCTGAAGCCAGAAACAGCAACGGCAAGCCCCGACGCAACAGACACAAGGGTCGAAACAATGGCGACAACACCGAAGACACGGCAGTCAATGCCGGATTCAATGGCTCTAAATCCTGTCAGCGGAAGAAGCCGTATAAAAGAAACAATCCGGGCCTGTCCAATTTGGACCGCATACTAGATCGACCATGCCAAATCCACAACACTCCTGATAAACCAGCAAATCATACCAACAGAGAGTGTTGGGTTTTTAAACAGGCCGGCAAGTTAAACGCCGAGAACAAGGAGAAGGGGTCGCAAACCAAGGACGATGACGAGGAACCCCGGCCACCGAACACAGGGGACAGAAGAAATCCCCCCCCCAAGTCAAAATGGTGAACATGATATACGCTACCCATATCCCCAAGAGGGAGCGCAAGCACGCACTGAGGTACATCGATGCGATAGATCCAGTCGCCCCAAAGTTCAACCCATGGTCGTACTGCCCGATCACCTTCGATCGCAGGGACCATTGATAACCCGCAAGTATACGGGGTAATTGTAGCCTCTTTCGATAAGTAAGAGTGTCGAACCCAACGAAGAGCTAAAGGAAGAACAAATATTCTATCAAGTCCTATCTGCCACTGATACGACTCTACACACGCATAGTGTTCACTTTACCTAGAACAAGTATGAAACTAGAAGTACTTTGTAGGTGTTGTTGGATAAGTTTGCAAGATAATAAAGACCACGTAAATAAAAAGTAGGGGCTGTTTAGATAAAGAAGCAAAAAAGTAAATATAGCGAGTGTGGAAAAGTGGTGGTAGGAGTTGTGAAATTGTCCCTAAGCAATTGACTACTTTACTAGACCGGTAATCACTATTGAAATTCTATTTGAGGGAGAGGCATAAGCTAACATACTTTCTCTTCTTGGATCATATGCACTTATGATTGGAACTCTAGAAAGCATCCGCAACTACTAAAGATCATTAAGGTAAAACCCAACCATAGTATTAAAGTATCAAGTCCCCTTTATCCCATACGCAAACAACCTACTTACTTGGGTCGGTGCTTCTGTCACTCATGCCACCCACCATAAGCAAATCATGAACATATTGCAAACCCTACAATGGGAATCCCTCACGCTTGCGCGACACGGAGAGCACCATAGGACAGCACCAATAATAAAGCATGCAACTCAAACCAATCATAGCAATTCATCAATCACCGATAGGACAACGGAAATCAACTCAGACATCATAGGATGGCAACACATCATTGGATACTAATATGAAGCATAAAGCACCATGTTCAAGTAGAGGGTACAACGGGTTGCGGGAGATTGGACCGCTGAATATAGATGGGGGAAGGTGATGGAGATGTTGGTGAAGATGGCGGAGGTGTTGGTGAAGATCGCGGTGATGATGATGGCCCCCGGCAGCGTTCCGGCGCCACCGAAAGAAAGGGGGAGAGAGCCACCCTTCTTCTTCTTCTTCGTTGACCTCCTCCCTAGATGGGAGAAGAGTTTCCCCTCTGGTCCTCTGCTCCCATGGCATGGGAGGGGCGAGAGCCCATCCGAGATTGGATCTATCTCTCTGTCTCTCTCTGTTTCTGTGTTCTGGGATTCTGCCCTGGCACCGTTTCTTTTATATTCGGAGATCCATAACTCTGATTGGATTGAAACCTTCGCCCAGATCTTTTTCCAAAAATTAGCTTTCTTGCGGCCAAAGAAGGGCATCAACTGCCTTATGAGGGGCCCAGGAGGGTGGGGGCGCGCCCACCTGGAGTGGGCGTGGGCCCCTGTCTCGTGGCCACCTCGGGCACTATCTCGCATTGATTTTACTTCCCAAAAATCACAAATATTCCAAAATAATTCTCCGTCCGTTTTATCCCATTTGGACTCCGTTTGATATGGGGTTTCTGCGAAACATAAAACATGCAACAGGTAGGAACTGGCACTGGGCACTGGATCAATATGTTAGTCACAAAAATAATATAAAAAGTTGCCAAAAGTATATGAAAGTTGAATAATATTGGCATGGAACAATAAAAAATTATAGATATGACGGAGACGTATCAGCATCCCCAAGCTTAATTCCTGCTCATCCTCGAGTAGGTAAATGATAAAAAAGATAATTTTTGATGTGGAATGCTACCTAGCATAATCTTGATCATATGTCTAATCATGGCATGAATATTATGACACGAGTGATTCAAAGCAGTAGTCTATCATTTGACATAAAAGCAATAATACTTAGGGCATCCCAACTAACAATCATGTCTTTCAAAATATCAATGCTTCAGAAAGTTATCCCTACAAAATCATATAGTCTCGTATGCTCCCTTTTCTTAACACAAGGTACCCCTCATGCCTATCCTAGTGTCAGCCAAGCAATTGTTTCATACTTTAGTATTCTCAAACTTTTTCAACTCTCACGCAATACATGAGCGTGAGCCATGGATATAGCACTATGGGTGGAACAGAATATGATGGTGGAGGTAATGTGGAGAAGACAAAAAGGGAGAAAGTCTCACATCGACGCGGCTAATCAACGGGCTATGGAGATTCCCATCAATTGATGTCAATGCGAGGAGTAGGGACTGCCATGCAACGGATGCACTAGAGCTATAAGTGTATGAAAGCTCAACAAAAGAAACTAAGTGGGTGTGCATCCAACTTGCTTGCTCATGAAGACCTAGGGCATTTGAGGAAACCCATCGTTGGAATATCCAAGCCAAGTTCTATAATGAAAATTCCCACTAGTATATGAAAGTGACAATATAGGAGACTCTCTATATTAAGAACATGGTGCTACTTTGAAGCACAAGTGTGGTAAAAGGATAGTAACATTGCCCCTTTTCTTTTTCTTTTTTTTCTTTTTTTTGGGTGTTCTTCTTTGGCCCACTTTTTTATTTAGGCTTCTTTGGCCTTTCCTTTTTTTCTTTTTTTTCTCTTTTTTTCATGGGGCAATGCTCTATAATGATGATCATCACACTTTTATTTACTTACAACTCAATATTACAACTCGATACTGGAACAAAGATATGACTCTATATGAATGCTTCCGGCAGTGTACCGGGATGTGCAATGATCTAGTGTAGCAATGACATCAGAAACGGACAAGCCATGAAAACATCATGCTAGCTATCTTACGATCATGCAAAGCAATATGACAATGAATGCTCAAGTCATGAATATGATGATGATGGAAGTTGCATGGCAATATATCTCGGAATGGCTATGGAAATGCCATGATAGGTAGTTATGGTGGCCGTTTTGAGGAAGATATAAGGAGGCTTATGTGTGATAGAGCGTATCATATCACGGGGTTTGGATGCACCGGCGAAGTTTGCACCAACTCTCGAGGTGAGAAAGGGCAATGCACGGTACCGAAGAGGCTAGCAATGATGGAAAGGTAAAAGTGTGTATAATCCATGGACTCAACATTAGTCATAAAGAACTCACATACTTATTGCAAAATTTTAAAAGCCCTTGAAACAAAGTACTACACGCATACTCCTAGGGAGGAGGTTGGTAGGAGTTAACCATTGCGCGCCCCCGACCTTCACAGAAAGATAAACAAACAAGATACAATGCGCGCCAATTTGGTTACATAGTTAGTAGATCATATGTGCATGCTTCGGGAATCACAAACCTTAACACCAACATCCTTACTAAACACAACCATCTACTAGTACCTCCCACATATTATCATCTATATACCGCAAAACTATTGCAAGGAATCAAACATATCATATTCAGTGATCCACAAGTTTATGTAGGATTTTATGACTAACCATGTGATTGACCAATTCCTGTCATCTCTCTAAATTGATATAAGTGAAGCAAGACAGTTTAATTCTTTCTACAAAAGATATGCCCACGCTCTAACAAATATAAGTGAAGAAAAAGAGCATTCTACAAATGGCGGTTTTCTATGTGAAGAGAAACAGGCAATCCAAACTTCAAATGATATAACTGAAGCACATGAAGCATTCTATAAAGCCATACTCAAAAGATCTAAGTGAAGTGCAATGATCATTCTATAAATCAACCAAGGACTATCTCATACCAGCATGGTGTATAAAAGAAAAATGAAAACTAAATGCAAAAGACGCTCCAAGACTTGCACATATCGCATGAACGAAACGAATACGAAAACATACCGATACTTGTTGAAGAAAGAGGGGATGCCTTCCGGGGCAACCCCAAGCTTAGACGCTTGAGTCTCCTTGAATATTTAATTGGGGTGACTCGGGCATCCCCAAGCTTGATCTCTAGCCTCTCTTCCTTTTCCTCATATCGAGACCTCCTCGATCAAACACTTCATCCACACAAAACTTCAACAGAAAACTCGGTAAGATCCGTTAGTATAATAAAGCAAATCACTACTCTAAGTACTGTTGCAAACCAATTCATATTTTGTTTTTGCATTGTGTCTACTGTAATATAACTTTTTCATGGCTTAATCCACTGATAGAAATTGATAGTTTCGTCAGAACAAGCAAACTATGCATCAAAAACAGAATCTGTCAAAAACCGAACAGTCTGTAGCAATCTGAACATTCACCATACTTCTGTTACCCCAAAAATTCTACCAAAATTAGTAAAAATAAAAAATTTGCACATCAAGACAGTGCAAAAGGAATCTGAACCATTTGACATTCAAGTTAAAAACGTAAAATCGAGCACTACAACCAAAGTTTCTGTCCTACACCATACAAACCAACAAGCATTGTAAACATCCTAAAGGCAAACCTTAGCACATTATTTTTATAATACAATTCAATTGTACAAGGTGATACTTATTTTTGATGAAAAGTTTCTGTAATCAAGATTCACAAAGTTTTCATGAGCATGAACAAAGTTCAAGGCTAGCTCCCACTTCAACAATGCTTGTCTTTCTCACTTTCACTTTCCTTTTTGAAAAGTTTTAGGTTCCCCTCTTTATTTTTTTGTTTTCAAACTATATAAAAGCACTCAACAGAAATAAATGAATCTCTTAAACTTCCGGATTGTCTCCCTGGCAGCGCTTTTTTTAAAGCCATTAAGCTAGGCATATAGTGCTCAAGTAATGGATCCACCCGGATCCCAAGGTATATCAAAGCCAATTTTAATTAACAATGATTTGTGATTTAGTAGTGAGCACAAAGTAACATATATCAAGCAATGACGAAGTCTAACTCTCTTCCTATGCATCGGCATGTCATAAAAGAATAATTCATGCACACCAAGTAAAGGCCAATGCATAGTATAAATAGTTTCTTGCAATTCTATCATATTGGAAACATAGAGAGGCGGAGATATAGTTCCTCTCTCATAATAATTGCAAGTAGGAGCAGCAAGCACATGCATATTATATCTATCAAAATCATCATGTGTAGGAGTAAAAGGCAACCCATCAATACAATCCTTAATAAGCACAAACTTCTCCGATATAGTGTAGTTGGGAGAATTCAAAAAGATAATAGGAGTATCATGCGTGGGTGCAATAGCAACAATTTCATGTTTAACATAAAGAACTATAGCAAGTACATCTCCATAAGCATAATTCATATTGGCATCTTGGCCACAAGCATAGCAATCATCATCAAAAAGGGATATTTCAAGAGAATCAACGAGATCATAACAATCATCATAGCAATCATCCTTCGGTAAGCACGAAGGGGAATTAAACAATGTACGAGTTGAAGAGTTACTCTCATTAGAAGGTGGGCACGGGTAGCTAATCTGCTCTTCCTCCTTTTGTTCTTCGCTCTCCTCATCATCTTTTTCATCCAATGAGCTCACAGTTTCATCAATTTCTTCTTCCATAGCTTCCTGCAAAATATTCGTCTCTTCTTGGACAGCGGAGAATTTCTCAATATATAGTTTAACATAGGCATTAGAAGCATAATTATCATAACAATATTCAAGAATGGTAAAATTTTCAGATTTGTAGAGAGTAGCATCTACTTTTCAATCAAGGAAGCAATTTCATAAGCACCCTTAAAAGCAACAAATTCTTAAATTTGTTGAACATCATAGTAATTATAAACACCCTTAGCATACGAAGATACGATACCATTATCAATAAACTCACATTGGTAGGGAAGGTGTTTCTTAGGGTTTTTAGAACAACAAGTGACATCATATATTTCACATAAAGTCCAAGCATAGCATTGCAAACGATGAATTTGATCCAGTAAAAGTTTCCCTTTTTCAGATATACGGTGTCGCACATAACAAGCATGCTCATCTAAGGATTTTCCCTGAACTAAGCTAGTTGGGGTTTGAGCACGAGCACAAAGGGATCGAAGATGATCCAAATAAAAAGCTTCAGGAGTGTGATAGATTTTGAGTGGTTCTTCAACCATTTGTGTAGTAGGTACAACTAATTTTTTTGGTATTTTGCGTTTCCTATCCATAACTAAAGATAGAAAACAACTAAGAACAGCAAATAAAAATTACTTAGTGATAAAGCAAACAAGCACACACGAGAATATTCACCCCACGCTATGACTCCCTGGCATTGGCGCCAGAAAAAGGTCTTGATAACCCGCAAGTATACGGGATAATTGTAGCCTCTTTCGATAAGTAAGAGTGTCGAACCCAACGAGGATCTAAAGGTAGAACAAATATTCTCTCAAGTCCTATCTGCCACTGATACGACTCTACCCACGCTTAGTGTTCGCTTTACCTAGAACAAGTATGAAACTAGAAGTACTTTGTAGGTGTTGTTGGATAGGTTTGCAAGATAATAAAGACCACGTAAATAAAAAGTAGGGGATGTTTAGATAAAGAAGCAATAAAGTAAATATAGCAAGTGTGGAAAAGTGGTGGTAGGAGTTGTGAAATTGTCCCTAAGCAATTGACTACTTTACTAGACCGCTAATCACTATTGCAATTCTATTTGAGGGAGAGGCATAAGCTAACATACTTTCTCTTCTTGGATCATATGCACTTATGATTAGAACTCTAGCAAGCATCAGCAACTACTAAAGATCATTAAGGTAAAACCCAACCATAGCATTAAAGTATCAAGTCCCCTTTATCCCATACGCAAACAACCTACCTACTCGGGTCTGTGCTTCTGTCACTCACGCCACCCACCATAAGCAAATCATGAACATATTGCAAACCCTACAGCGGGAATCCCTCACACTTGCGCGACACGGAGAGCACCATAGGACAGCACCAATAATAAAACATGCAACTCAAACCATTCATAGCAATTCATCAATCACCGATAGGACAACGAAAATCTACTCAGACATCATAGGATGGCAACACATCATTGGATAATAATATGAAGCATAAAGCACCATGTTCAAGTAGAGGGTACAGCGGGTTGCGGGAGAATGGACCACTGAATATAGATGGGGGAAGGTGATGGAGATGTTGGTGAAGATGGCGGAGGTGTTGGTGAAGATTGCGGTGATGATGATGGCCCCCTGCGGCGTTCCGGCGCCACCAGAAGCAAGGGGGAGAGAGCCCCCCTTCTTCTTCTTCTTCCTTGACCTCCTCCCTAGATGGGAGAAGGGTTTCCCCTCTGTTCCTTGGCTCCCATGGCATGGGAGGGGCGAGAGCCCCTCCGAGATTGGATCTATCTCTCTGTCTCTCTCTGTTTCTACGTTCTGGGATTCTGCCCTGGCACCGTTTCTTTTATATCCGGAGATCCGTAACTCCGATTGGATTGAAACCTTCGCCCATATCTTTTTCCAAAAATTAGCTTTCTTGCGGCCAAAGAAGGGAATCAACCGCCTTACGAGGGGCCCAGGAGGGTGGGGGGCGCCCACCTAGAGTGGACGTGGGCCCCTGTCTCGTGGCCACCTCGGGCACCGTCTCGCGTTGATTTTACTTCCCAAAAATCACAAATATTCCAAAATAATTCTCCGTCCGTTTTTTCCCGTTTGGACTCCGTTTGATATGGGGTTTCAGCGAAACATAAAACATGCAACAGACAGGAACTGGCACTGGGCACTGGATCAATATGTTAGTCCCAAAAATAATATAAAAAGTTGCCAAAAGTATATGAAAGTTGAATAATATTGGCATGGAACAATCAAAAATTATAGATACGACGAAGACGTATCATCCATCCGACCAGTATCCATCATGGTGGTTCAGCCGCACTGGTCCTTGACCCAATCATTGATGATGGTTTCCACCTTACGCGAGTCCTCATGGATGGTGGCAGCAGCCTAAACCTGCTCTGTCAGGATACAATGCACAAAATGGGTATCGATCCCTCGAGGATCAATCCCACAAAAACCACCTTTAAAGGTGTCATACCAGGTGTAGACGCCTGCTGTACAGGCTCAATCACACTGGAAGTGGTCTTCGGATCCCCGGATAATTTCCGAAGCGAAGAATTGTTCTTCAATAGCGTCCCCTTCTGCAGTGGCTATCACGCACTACTTGGACGAACCGCATTTGCTCGATTCAATGTGGTGCCGCACTACGCTTACCTCAAGATGCCCGGGCCACACAGCGTTATAACAGTCAATGGAAACACGGAATGCTCCCTTCATACCGAGGAGCACACCACGGCCCTTGCAGCAGAAGTATAGAGCGGCCTTTTCAGGCATAATCGCAATTCAGTGGCCAAGCTCCCGGACACTGCCAAACGAGTCCGAACTACTCTACAGCAGGACAGTCCAGCTCGTCCAGAGTTTGACTAGAAATTTGGCCACGCGTCCTAGTCCCAGTCCCAACAAAGCGGCGCCGCTCGTGCCGCGCCTGCATAATTACACACTTAGAATACCATGGGCATGAACGGAGGCACATCTAGACCATAGTCCATAATGCGGCTAAACCGCTCCTGGACCCGCATACCTTCACTTTTTCTTTTTCTTTCAGGTTTTTTCTATTTCCAAGACTTTTTCTGATAACCTGATCATCAGACCTATCAAGGGACGGATACACCAAGAAGGCAAGAAGCTTTGACGTACAAGGGAACCCCCAGGTTGTCTCTGCTAACGATCATTATACCTGTTTTTAAAACCCGCACGCAGCTCGCCCTTGGTCGTGGCATGTCAAATAGCCCTATTTGCTTATCGCATTACTTGTACAAATACGCCTTGACGTATTAATCAAATTACAATGGAAAATAATTTGCGGCGTCAGCCTATTACTTGATTTTTTTTTCCTTTTCTTTATATATTATTATCAATTGCGCCCGTACACTCTGGTACACCTTAATTCGCCAGGGGCTTCATCATACCCCACAATACGGCAATAAAATCTGAACACTTTTACAGTGTAGTTCGGCACCCCGAACTTATAGCATTATATGCATCGGCTCCTAATCATGTCTTTGGTCAATAGTTGGGTTGCCCGGCTCATGTGCTTACTACCTTATGTTCCGCTATATCGTCTAGGGTAGCACAGGGAGAACTATTGCGGTTGTGTCCCTGTTCTTCCGGATGAGCACCTCAGTAGAGAAAGCCGAAAACTAACTGTCATGAGGCTGCGAGAGCCGGTGAGCTGTTCGATAGGTTACAAATCTTTAGCGTTTTTTCCGCATTATGCGATGAATCGATTTTATCCGATTAGGCGTGTATAGCGCCCCAAGTTCGGACTTCCAAACACCAGGGGCTGCGCCCAAAATTTTCTTGTCAAACTCCTATGGCTAAGTGAGAGTAAGAAAGCAGCATAGTTTGATTGCCTGGTTCGTTGCGCTAAACACCTCCTTAAAGGATCAAAACCTTGGATAAAGAGTGCTTAGATTTATCCCGAACACCCCCATACTACCTACGTGGGGGCAGAAGCCGATGACTGGCCAACTCTCAGATTTAACAAAACGGCCGCACAGGAGGTAAAATTTTAAATAACAGGCATTATATTACATAACGGATCTGTTTCATAATACAGGACAGGATAACATGAATGTATTCATGGGAATATGATATCCTTAGCATATTGCTTCGCCACAAGGCAGGACCCCTCCAGGACACTGTCAAAATACAGTTGGGGTGTGCGGTGCTCCTTGCCCACGGGCAGTCCTTCGGTCATCAGCTTTGTGGCGTCCATCTTCGCCCAGTGCATATTGGCGCGGGAAAAGGCTATTCACGCGCCTTCGATATAGACCGACCGCTTGATAGCTTCAAGCCGAGGGCAAGCACTGACAAGCCTCTTCACGAGTCCGAAGTAGCTGCTTGGAATGGATTCGGCAGGCCATAGCCGGATTATCAAATCTTTCATGGCTAGTTAGGCCGCCCTATGCAGCCCGACCAGCTATTTCAGCTGATCGCTAAAGGGCACTGGATGTTCTGGTCCAAGGTATTGCGACAAGAACAGCTTCTCTGTAGAGCTCCCCTCTTCGGCTCGATAGAATTCTGTAGCATCTGACACGCTACACGGTAGATCCACAAACGCCCCTGGAGAACTCCAAATCCGGGTCAGTAGAAGGAACCTTTCCTTCACATATCTGCTCTGCATGATAAAAGCCTTACCCACTGCGATCTTCTTGGCCGCCTGGATTTCCTGGAGGGCGCCCTGGGCTTTGGCTCGGGCATCGTTTGCGCCCTGGCGGGCCTTCTCAAGATTGGACTCTTGCCCCTTACGGTTGCGCTCCAAGGACTCGCAGTTCTTGACGTCGTCCTGGAGCTCTTGCTGGACCTCACTGAACTGGGCCTCATGCTTTTCGCGTGCGGCCCGCTCCTTGGCCGCTTTGTCCTCGGCCTCGGCCAGCGCTTTCTTGAGGGCCTCTACTTCGATCGTTGTCGGTGTCAAAACCGGCGGATCTCGGGTAGGGGGTCCCGAACTATGCGTCTAAGTCCAATGGTAATAGGAGGCGGGGGACACAATGTTTACCCAGGTTCGGGCCCTCTCGATGGAGGTAATACCCTACTTCCTGCTTGATTGATCTTGATGATATGAGTATTACAAGAGTTGATCTACCACGAGATCATAGAGGCTAAACCCTAGAAGCTAGCCTATGATTATGATTGTTGTTGTCCTACGGACTAAACCCCTCCGGTTTATATAGACACCGACTTTGTGTAACCGACTTTGTGTAACCCTAGCCCCCTCTGTAACCGACTTTGTGTAACCGACTTTGTGTAACCCTAGCCCCCTCTGGTGTCTATATATACCGGAGGGTTTAGTCCATACAACAACAATCATAATCATAGGCTAGGCTTCTAGGGTTTAGCCATTACGATCTCGTGGTAGATCAACGCTTGTAATACTCATATTCATCAAGATCAAATCAAGCAGGAAGTAGGGTATTACCACCATAGAGAGGGCCCGAACCTGGGTAAACATCGTGTCCCCTGTCTCCTGTTACCATTAACCTTAGACGCACAGTTCGGGACCCCCTACCAAAGATCCGCCGGTTTTGACACCGACAATGACCATCTCAGGATCTTGTTGTGGATCTTCCATGGACATCATCTGCTCAGGTTGGACCGAAAGCTGCTCTGGGTCTTGCACATGTGGGCCACCAGCTTGAGGCTGCTCAGTAACCAAGATTGGGCCCTCAACCACAGCATTGTTCGGCCCATCAAACTGATCAGCAGGCTCATGTGGGCCAAAAACATCACCAGAATCATTAGAGCCCATAGATGGATTTAAAACCATCGAGTTTGCTTCCTGAACTGGTGGCTGCACCTGCTGAATGTCATTGAGGTTGTCATCATGTCCCCAGCCCTGAAGATCTTGCTAGTTGGGTGGGTTTGGCTCTTCTGGAGCAGCAGGTTGTGGCACGTCATTCCAGCCGAGAGCAGGGTACGGCGGCAGTACCCAGAAGTTCTCTAGCGGCTGGAGCTCTCCTGGCATTGGGTGCGGGTTGCCATCAAATGGCATGACATCTTCATCAGGTGGAAGTTGCTCAGCGAAATCAGCAGTCAGGATCGAGAAAGAGGCGGTCCAAGAAACAATTGCACCTCCAATGTTTGCATACTGATGAAAAACCACATCTCTTGGTACAAGTTGATTATTAGGGAAGGATGCATAAACCAGAGAGCGCACGAGCCTCTCATCCTGGTGATTCCAATAATGGAACTGATCAAAAGTACCGACAACCTTAGCCAGAATGACCTCATTGCGATAATCCAAAGGAACCCCAACAAACATCAGCCAGCCAGTTATATGCCCTTGCAGAGCTCGGTAACCCTCACCATCATCATGATTAATAAATCTAACAAAAAGTTCATTGCCATGCTGATATAAATTGAGCGGCCATGGAGGATGGGCAACTAGAGCAGCTCGGATAACAGGATCTTGCATCTCATAAAGCCCTACCCCCGGGAACCAAGTTTGTGCAGATCGTATCGGCAGTTCAAGCTGCTTGGTGATGAAAGCGTGAACCTGCTGACAACGAGCGGCGACATCTTCAGGCGGCGGTGGGGGTTCCACAATGCCAACCATGTAAGACTCATGGCGACGGGGTGGAGCTTGATCCGGCGTGCAGAACATCCTCGAAACGCGAAAAGGCCCACCGTCGACGATGTCATGGCCCGCCGGAAGGAAGCGACGAGGATCAAGCTCGTACACTGCCATGGGAGGAGGCACTGATGAGCCTGGGTGCAGTGGGCTACTCGACGGCGATGGCGATGGTGGTTTTGGTGGAGAAGCAGAGGAGGATGGAGATTTTGGTGGGGATTTGTCAAAGTTGGTAGAGAAGGCGGTGGAGCTCGAAGCGTCAAGGCCCCTGTTGATGGCGCGAGGCTCAACGCGAGGTGCACCAAATTTGGGAACACATAGTTTAATATTAGGTGGAGACCGTGTGCAGTCCTCTTTAACGTGACCGGACCTAAAGCATTTACCACATCTTATCTTATTAGTGCAACGCACCAAACTATGACCCATGCCAAGGCACTATGAACAATACCAAAACCGGGCAACAATTTCCTCCACAACAAGATCAAGACCTTGCAAGTCACGGACTATCTCTTTAGGTGACTTAGGAGATTGAATATCCTCTTGCAAAACCGAATATTGAGGCAATTATGTCTTACTTTGCAAGTTAAGGTCGCTAGCCTCATCTGAAATTTTCAAAGGGTTTTGAGCCAAACCCAAAAGAATGGGCTGAGAGGCAGGGAGCCCAGGCCCAACATGAGCTACATGGGAGAAAATCAAACCAGCTCGTGTACCCGATCCCGATGACTCCGGGAGAAGATCGCGGGGAGATACTGATCCAAACGTGACATTCGGGGAAAGCAAAGCCCCCAACGGTGAGGTCGCCGGAGGTGACGCTGGTGGTGAAACAAAATCAACATGACTAAAACCAACACGTTCCTGGGGATCAATTGAGTAACCAGCATCTCAAGAAACAATACTGATCTCATCGGCAGTCGCCGGATAACGATAACCCTTGCAAGCATCATAATTCAAAACAGTAGCAAAGCGTAGGGATTTTTTCGCAACAGCATGGGAAGAGGAATGTAGTGAGGATTTAGCCGGTGCATTTTTTATAGCCTCTAGGCCAAGGCGCGCATGACGCTTAGATGGGCTAACCAGAGTCCATTCTTCCTAACATTAAAGTTGCCAAGCTCGAAATTCCTTTTCCCAATTAGGACCACCATGACCCCAAAGATGGAAGAAGCATTTGAAATGGGGGCAAACAAACGATCGCTGATACAAGATGAAAAGCCCCACTTCCTTGCATGAAACATGAAAGGCAAAGACTTGGTCACATAGACACGATACTTTGAGAGAAGAACAATATCCACCAATCGCAGATTCCAGCGCTAGAGCCACACTTTCCTCATCTAGACGAAAGTTGTGGCGTGCAAAGGACACCACCATGATGAAATGCCTAGATCGATCTAAGGGATGCGCCGTGTGATGGAAGGAGTGCTAGATTGCTTTTGCCATGTCAATCCCAAGGGAAAAATCCAAACCCAGGGAGATGGTCGCGTGGACAACCATGGAGATGAAAACCAGGAGAGAGAGAGAGAGAGAGAGAGAGAGAGAGAGAGGAGGAGACGCCGGAGAGGATGGCCGGATCAGATGCCAAAACCCACAGAGGGAAGTGGCCGATCACCGGCGGTGTGTGGGTATAGGGTTTAGGTGGGGGCGGGGGTGGAAGACGCCATCTTGTGGTCATATCACAAGTAGTATTTCTACTTAATACAAGTGGAGGCTAGCAAAAAGATTGAGAAGCAACTGTGGGAGTCCTGGACTAGCGGGTCCTCGGGCGTCCGGTCTGTTGATGTGGGCCGAACTAATGGGCCGTCAAGATACAAGACAAAAGATTGTCTCTTGTGTCCAGTGGGGACTCTCACATGTGTGGATAGCAAGTATAGGTGTCCAGATATATTATTCCTTTCTGTAAAACCGACTTTGTACAACCCTAAGCCCCTCCGGTGTCTAAATAAACCGGAGGGTTAGATCGGAGGCAGGATCACAACATTGCTAGGTTAGCTATTCTAGGGTTAGCCGAATCGATCTCGAGGTAGATCAACTCTTGTAACCCCTACACCCTCGAATATAATCAAGCAGGAGTAGGGTTTTACCTCCATTAAGAGGGCCCGAACCTGGGTAAACACTGTGTCCCTTCTCCATAGTTGCCATTGATCCTCATACGTACAACTTGGGCCCCCCTACTCGAGATCTGCCGGTTTTGACACCAACATTGGTACTTTCATTGAGAGCTCCGATGTATCGTCAAAACAAGGATCGATGGCTCGCCTCTTCATCAACAATGATGTTGCATCCAGGGAAACCTATCTCCCTGGACAAGTCTTTGTGTTTGGTTGCTTCGTGCTATGTGCCAACTCGATCGGCCGCCTCGAGCAGGTCGATAGTTATGCCCCCGGCCACCAGATCGGGTTTGGATACCTGAACTACGTTGCCGTCATCCGAGGATACCTAGTCTTCGACGGGTTCGCTGCCTGGGACGCCACTCTGTGTCCCTGCTGCGAAGACTCTTCGGATCCCCTGACAGATCCCGTCCAGGCGTCAGTACCCATACCCACCTCGGCCTTAGATCCGAGGCAGGTCTTATCATCCAAAGTCGGGAACTTGAACCCCGCCGGACTTCTTCCCCTTGTGGAACTCTCAACCAGACCCAGATGCAATCTTAGACTTGGCTCTGGGCAACCATCCCAAACTACTGAGGTCTGCACTTAGCGGGTCCAATCAGGCGCCCCATGCCGAACTCATCGCGGCAGATCCGCAGTTTTTGGTCCCACTTGTGCTCTTAGACGAAGCATTGGTTTATGCAGTCTCTCGCCATCACAGAGGCTTTACCTTCAAACTGTACCCAGCTCGAATTGGGGGTTGAGAGAGAGGAATTTTATGCCCCACCCACCACCCACTTAATAGCCATTGTCGAGGACTTAACCGACATGTTGGACTATGTGTCCGAAGCTATCGACAGCATGGACGATGATGCTGACGCTGAATCAAGCCAAGTCCCACCCGTCACGGGGCGTTGGACGGCCACCTCAACCTAAGATCTGTACATGGTGGACATTCCAAAGAACAACGAGGATAACCCGAGCCCACATGAGGACAAACCCGTCGATAAACCACCAAAGCGTCGACGTCGGAGGCGCCGCTCACGATCGCATCGGGCAAAGGATAGCAGTACTGGCACCGGATATAATGAGACTCCGGATGACGCCGAAGATCCTGAATACCCCCGTCGAGCCCATGTCCGAACAGGACAAAAGGGAAGAGGGTGAATATAGCCCCGGACACACTGACAACAAAGATGCGGAGGACATCAACTATATGCCAGAATCCAAAGAGGGGGTCAGCCTCGCTGATGAAGACTTCATCGTCCCAGAGGAACCCCTCGACCAAGAATGCTTCAAGAGACAACTCATTGCTACAGCCCGGAGCCTGAAGAAGAAGCAGCAGCAGCTCAAAGCCGAGCAAGATACGCTGAATGAAAGGTGGACTAAGGTCCTGGCCGCTGAGGAATACGGCCACAGACGACCTGTTAAAAGTTACCCTAGGCGCAAGCTGGTGCCACAATTTGACCATGAAGCCCTTGAGCCAATTCCATCGAAGTATAATCAGGCAGACCAACCAGACCGACCACCATGTGGGCGGGATAAAATGGCATATCTAGCCGAACACCAGCCCGCACCCCCTCCCCGAAGAGGTAGGGAGACGGCAGCCGTGGTATACATGTACTACTTACAACGCGACCTAGCCAATAAAGCCGGTTAGACCAGATCAATCTACGGATCAAGGGGTCGTGCCCCGGTGCGAGACAATGGCTACGAAGCTCGGCATAACAACCGTTACTATGTTCGGGATCAGAACCGAACTCAGATGTCAGCCGATCTCCGCCGCGATATTGCGCGATACAGAGGGGCCGCACACCCCCTATGCTTCACCGATGAGGTTATGGAACACCAATTTTCGGAAGGTTTTAAACCCGTAAACATCAAACAGTACGATGGGACAACGGATCCGGCCGTCTGGACTGAAGATTTCCTTCTCCAAATTCATATGGCTCGAGGAGATGATCTCCACGCCATTAAATATCTTCCTCTAAAGTTGAAAGGACCAGCACGGCACTGGCTAAACAGCCTCCCAGAAAACTCCATTGGAACCTGGGAAGACTTGGAAGATGCTTTTAGGGCTAACCTTCAGGGCACTTATGTCCGTCCACCGGATGCTGACGACTTGAGTCACATTATTCAGCAGCCAGGCGAATCAGCCCGCAAACTTTGGAATTGGTTCTTAACTAAAAAGAACCAGATCATAGACTATCCGGACGCCGAAGCCTTAGGGGCCTTTAAACACAGCATCCGCGTCGAATGGCTCGCCCGGCACCTCATGCAGGAAAAGTTGAAGACCATGCAGCCCTAACGACACTCATGACCCGCTTCTGTGCGGGCGAAGACAGCTGGTTGGCTCATAGAAGCAACAGCTCTTGTGAGCCCGGCACCTCCGAGGCGCAGGACGGTAATGGTAAACCTCACCACAACAAAAACAAACGTCGGAACAACAACAACGACGACACAGACGATACGGCAGTCAATGCCGGGTTCAGCAGTCCTAAGTCCGGTCAGTGGAAGAAACCTTTCAAAGGCAACAAAGACGTGCCATCCAACTTGGATAAAATCCTTGAGAGGCCCTGTCAGATTCATGGCACACCCGATAAGCCTGCAAACCACACCAATAGGAATTGTTGGGTATTCAAACAGGCCGGTAAGACAAATATCGAGCATAAGGGAAAAGGGCCTCCAAGTGAAGACGATGACGAGCCCCGTCAGCCGAACACCGGGGGTCAAAAGTAGTTTCCCCCCGAGGTGAAAATAGTGAACATGATATATGTCACTCATATTCCCAAAAGGGAGCGCAAGCACGCGTCTACGCCGTAGAGCCTGTCGCCCCCAAGTTTAACCCTAGGGTCAGCCTGTCCGATCACCTTTGATTGTAGGGACCACCCAACCAGTATCCATCACGGTGGTTCGGCCACCCTGGTTCTTGATCAAGTCATTGATGGATACCAACCCCACTAGAGTCCTTCTGGACGGAGGAAGCATCCTCAACTTGATCTATCAAGATACTGTCCGTAAGATGGGGATCGACCCATCACGAATCAAACCTAGTAACACTACCTTTAAAGGTGTGATACCAGGAGTGGAGCCCCGTTGTACGGGCTCAATACACTAGAGGTAGTATTCGGCTCCCCAGATAACTTTCGCAGCGAAGAGTTAATCTTCGACATCGTCCCCTTCCGCAGCGGCTACCATGCACTGGTCGGACGAATTGCTTTTGCCCGATTCAATGCAATCCCGCACTGTGCTTACTTGAAGCTCAAAATACTGGGACCTCGTGGCGTTATTACAGTCAATGGCAATATGGAGCGCTCACTCCGTACTAAAGAGCACACCGCGGCCCTTGCAGCCGAAGTATATGGCGGCATTATCAAGCCGAATAGTTCACCAGCCAATAAAGCCAACGACGTATCCAAACAAGTACAGTTCGTTCATAATAGCGATAAATCTACGGATCCGGACCGTGATTAGCAGTTTGGCCTCCGTCGATCGCCCACCAGGTCGCGGCTTATGTGCCGCATGTACATAATTACGCACTAAAAATACCTTGGGTGGCGCCGGAGGACACTGCTGTCGGGGCGTGTCTGCGGCCCCAGTCACCTATGGGGCAAGGGGGGCCCCTTCCTGGTTCGGCGAGGGGGCGGAGGCCGCGCGCAGAGCGGATCGAGGTCCCGGGCGCGCGCTGGGGGAGGACGACGGGTGATTTTTTACCCAGCTTCGGAGCTCTCCGGAGAGATAAAACTCCTACTGCTGCTTTGTGTTTTTATTTGATCTTGCTCGACTGCGAGCGCGAGACGGTGTGGTGTCGAATGGACCGAACCCTAGTCCTGTATAATCAGATGAACCAAACCCCTTCTACATGCGCATGGGCCTCCCTTTTATAGTCTAAAGGGGGCACCAACAGGTGGCAGCGTAAGAAGAGGGGGTAGAAAGGTAGAAACGCAGGTTGGTGTAACAGTGACCAACAGTGTCCCCTACCTAACTTTGCCGGCAGGGGACAAGGGCATTTAATGCCCGTTCGGTCGCCCCAACAGTGCAGAGAAACGACCGTCAAGCGAGCCTCTGGTTGCCACGATGGCGTCTCTGTCAGCTCCGCTTGCCACCTCGCCCCGCATGGCTGCGTAGTGCCTCGCCACGTGCCTTTGGGATGGCCTTGTGATGACACGTTGCCGGATGTGCTGGAGTTTGGTTGGCAATCTTGCCGCGGCAAGTGCCTTGCCGCGGTCCTCCTATTGTCATGCCGGCAAGCTTGCCGGCCGCCGGGCCTTGCTGGGACGCGCGGGGCGCCGCGGCGAGTCCTCTGGAGGTGCCTTGGTCGGCCTTCCCGGCAAGCTCCTCTTGCCGGGGCCTTTGTTTTCTTCCCGGTAAGTTCTTCTTGCCGGGGCCTTGGTTGGCCTTCCCGGCAAGCTCCTCTTGCCGGGGCTTTAGTTTGAGTACTCTGTTCTTGAATGGCATCAAAGTACCCGCGGAGGATCTTGGCGGACGCCCGGCAAGCCCTGCCGCGGGTCGCTGCGACTGCCCGTGCACAAGTTCGGGGTACTAAGGTACCCCCCTACTTTAGTACACCGACAGAAGCCCCCGGGCCTGGGCCATACACGGTGCCGAGCGTTGTTGGGTCAGGCCCAAAACAGTGCACGGGCACGCTTGGCCTGGGTCCACACAAAATCGGACTCCGCTTCCATCGCGCATGCTCGGAGTGGCACGTGTCAAACGCGGCATCGTGGGCGACGTGGGCGGCGCATGCGGGGCTGAGCCTCGCGAGCATGCATCAAGCCATGATGAAGGGGACGGCCCACGCCCTCCTACCTAAACGGAGGTAGGCGTGGGGGCGTGGTGCATTTACTGGACGGGGCCAGTGCGCGGCTTTTGAGGCGTCTGCTCTCGTGCTCACGGGGTGGGGCGAGACCGCCTCACCCGTCCACTCGGCGCTGCATCCCTGCCACGCGGCTCCCATGCGCTTGGGGTCACGGACGGTGAGATTGGGGAATCCGGGCCGGCGTGAGCGGAGGCACCGGGTCGGCCCCGATTCCCCGCTCTCCCGTGCCTTGATTCGCCGAGCAGGGCGGCCGGGTCCCCACCCTGCTCCTTTATAAAGGGCAGGAAGGGGGGCACGGAAGCCCACACTCCTTCATCTCCTTCTTTTCTTTTTAACTTCTGCTCCCCTTTCTCCCACTCGCCATGGAGAAAGGGACCCCTGGCCCTTCGTCGGTGGCGGCGAGGGTTGCCGCCAGACAGCGCATCCTTCCCTCTCTCACCCCTGCGGTGGCGGAGCCGGTCGCAAGGGGAAGAGGGAGGGGGCGAGGCCGAGGACGAGGTCGAGGGCGTGGCCGAGGCGCTCGGGGAAGAGGCGGCCGGGGTGGTGCGCCGCCCCCGTCTCCGCCGGCGGCTCCTCTCCTCGAGGCGGTCCACATTGTGGACGACCCCTGGGAGTTCTTCGTCAAGCTGCGCCGGGCACCTCGTCGACGCCTCCGGCTTCCGGCTCCGTTTGCGAACGCGATGGAACCGGACCCGCCCGAGATGCTGGAGTTACGGATGAGGGGCTGCGGGATCAGCGGCACTCGAGTTAGTGTCGTATCCCCAGCCCCCGGCGTGATGTACTTCGATCGAGGGTGGAAGACGTTCGCCCGCATCCATAGCTTGGCGGCGGGGTTTACCCTCCATTTTAAGTTAATGGAGGGCAACCTTCTCGCCGTCAAGGTCTTCGGGGACTCCGGCATCCGGGCGAGATGCTGCGTGGACAGCTCCTCCGATAGCGAAGGTCCCTCCTCGAGCGAGAGTGACGAGGAGGGGAGCGACAGCAACGACGAGGACGGCGGATCCGACTAGGCGTCGGACGCTGCCTCGCGCGCACCACCGGCGACCCCATCATCCGGGTCACCGGCCTTCTGAACTCCCCGGGGCCGTCTCCTTGGGCGGCTGGCGTAGGGAGGCAGCGAAAGAGGAAGAGGGGTGGCGGCAAGGCCGTCAAGCCGGAGTACGAGGGCGAGGTGCCCTCGACAGCGTGCTGACGTCCTGCCGCCCCGTCTTCGAGCTCTGCCTCCGGCGCCTCCGTCTCCGCCAAGCTCCTGGCCGGTCCCCGGGAAGTTCTCTTGGTGTCTTCTGGCACCCGTAGCTCGCCTAGGCGCTTCTTTTGCCCTCCCCGGCATGCTTCTCTTGCCGGGGCCTCCTTGACCTACCTCCTGAAGAGAGAAACAGGAGAGGGATTACGGGCATCTTATCTTTTAACTTGTAAGCCTTTGGGCCTTAGCTGTATTTAAAGTTTGTAATCCTCTCTATCATGTTTTTCATCCTCCATGGACTTGCGCTAAATTGGGATGTTTTTTAATGAAAAGAGGGGAAAGCTTGCTGGATTAAGTCCTTTACTTGATTGTGTGCCTTGTACGTTTTCACCCTACGCTTTTAGGGAACTTGCCGGCGCGGGCACCTTGCCGTGAGCGCCGAGTGCGGAACGTCGGCAACGGAACTGCAACCGACAGGAAACCTTGTCGTGGAGCTAGTCGCGGCTTACTTAAGTCGTTGAGCGGACTCGAAACGACAGTAAGGCAACTAGCTACGAGTTGGTTCTCTGCCGGCGGTGCCGCGACCGACAAGAAACCTTGTCGTTGAGCTAGCAGTAGTTCACCCAATATTGTCGAGCGGACTCGAAACAATGGTCGGTGCGCGACTAGCTACGAACTGGTTCCTCCGCGCACAGGTTTTTCGTACAAGGCATGATCGTTCAGAGACGCGGCCTCGCTTTCCCCAGCCCACAAGAGGATGCATGACGAGGGATGAAAAACTTATCTGGTATTACAGCCCCCGGCGACTCTGGCTTGCCGGGGGTGAATCTTGATATCTGCAGCCCCCGGCAACTTTGGCTCCGCCGGGATCTAGGTGCTGGTGCGCCTTGCTCTGTCCCTGCCGCCAGCGTTGTAGCCCCCGGGGACCTTGACTTGCCGCGTAGGGATCTTGGCAATCGCAGCCCCCAGTGAAATCGGCTTGCCGGGGCCTCTTCGCCAGTGCGCCCTTCTGGTTTCTCCTTGTCGCTGTTATTATAGTCACAAAAATAACTAAGACAGCGCTGTAATAAGTTACTCTTTGCAATGTAACTTCAAGTTGGGCAATGCGACGCCATGTTTCGCTCTTTGTATGTTTACACTCTACGCTTCTAGGGAACTTGCCGGTGCTAACACACTTGCTGAGTGCGGAACATCAGCAGCCCGCTGGCGGTGTTGTACCCGGCAAGAAACCTCCTCGGGCCAGTTGCAACGCACTTGCATTGTCGAGCAGACTCGAAACAAAGCAAGGGCGCAACTTAACCACGAGTTAGTTCCTCTGCGCACAAGTTTCTCATACAAAGGACGTCTCATGGCAAGGCTTGCTACGTTACATCCTCGGCTTCATTACATCCCTTGTACGTTTTTGCCCTACGCTTCTAGGGAACTTGCCGGTGCTAACACACTTGCTGAGTGCGGAACGTCAGCAGCCCGCTGGCGGTGTTGTACCCGGCAAGAAACCTTCTCGGGCCAGTTGCAGCGCGCTTGTATTGTTGAGCGGACTCGAAAACAAAAGCAAGGGCGCAACTTAACCACGAGTCGGCTCCTCAGCGCACGGGCTTTTCGTACAAGGGACGAACATTCGAGGAACATAACGTAAGCGCTTAAAACTAAAAAGAAGAGCTATGCACTCAAGTTCGGGTGACTTAGCTTTTCTGTCTTTCCGCGGTCCGGCGAAGCCGCGCTCCTCCCTTGACTTCCTCCCTTGTACGTTTTCACCCCCCCCCCCCCCCCCCCGCGCTTTCAGGGAACCTGCCGGCGCAAACACACTTGCTGAGTGCGGGACACCAGCAGCCCGCTGGCGGTGTTGCTTCCGGCAGGAAGAACTCGCCGGGCTAGTTGCGGCGCACTTTCGTCGTTGAGCGGACTCGAAACGGATCAAGGGCGCAACTTAGCCACGGTTCGACCCTTCTGCGCACAGGTTCTTCGTACAAGGTACGGATTCTCAGGGAGTACAATTCAAAAGCTTGAAACTGGACGCTTTCTTCGCCCTACTGGCTGGTGGAGCTCGATGGTGCATCCTCGACGGTAGCGCGGCACTCCGGGGAGGCGTGCTTGCCGGAGCAGGTACCAGAGCTGTTCTTGCCGGGCTTGGTCTTTGGCGGATCTGCCTTCGCTTTCTTGAACTTGCCGGTGGAGCTCGATGGTGCGCTCTCGACGGCAGCGCAGCACTCCGGGGAGGTGCGCTTGCCGGAGTGGGCATCAGAGCTGCACTTGCCGGTCTTGAGTTTCTCCTTCCCCTGGGGAGCTTCAGCGGCAAGTGGCTCGCGCTCTGCTGCGGCTGCTGCTTCCCGGTAGATCTTGTCGGCGCAGATGAGTGCATCCCTCTTGTCACCTTGGACAGAAATGACACTCATCGGGCCAGGCATCTTGAGCATGTTGTATGCGTAGTGAGAGGCTGCCATGAACTTGGCAAGCGCTGGTCGGCCGAGTATCCCATTGTAAGGTAATGGGATATCAGCAACATCGAAGGTGACCCTCTCTGTCCTGAAATTCAGCTCACTGCCAAACGTCACTGGCAGCGTGATCTTCCCCTTGGGCTTGCTCCTTCCCGGATTTATCCCTTGAAAGGTACCAGTTTCTTCGAGCTCGTCGTCGGGGATCTGGAGCTTCTTGAGTACTGTGGAGGAAATCAGGTTCAGGCCGGCCCCGCCGTCAACCAACATCTTCGTGACCTTGAGGTTGCGGATCGTTGGTGAGACCAACATCGGCAAGCACCCGACCGCAGTGATGCGATCGGGGTGGTCCTCAACATCGAAAATCATGGGCGTGCCGGACCATTTCAGAGGCTTGCGCGCCTCGACGGACGGCTCCGCTGCGTTCACCTCTCGCACCCACTTCTTGAGTTGGCGGTGCGAGGCGTGCAGAGAGGCACCGCCGTCGATGCATAGCACCTCCGTCGCCTTCTGAAACTCTTGGTCATCGGTCTCATCTTCCTCCATCTCATCCTCATCTTCGTCCTTGTCACGGCCGCAGGGAGGCCTATCTCCTTGCCGCGGCTTGGCCTTGCCGTGGTGTCCTCCCCGGGCGGGAAGCTTTTTGCCGGATCCTCCGCCACCTCCCTGGGCTCTCTCCTTATCGCGGCGCTCGTACTCGGCTTTCTGCAGCTCCGCCATCTCTTCGACTTTCTTGCAGGTTTGGAGATCGTGGCCCTTGGTGCGGTGGATCTTGCAATACCGCTTGCCGGAGCCATCCTGCTTGTCGGCGGCCACCACAGCCTCGCTGGAGTCATCGGCCTTGGCCTTGTCGGAGCCGCCTCCGTTGCCGGAATGCTCAACAGCTAACACATCCTTAGTCTTTCTCTTCCTGTTGTTCCATCTCCGGTTCTTCCTTGCCGGGGCGGTATCCTCACTGTCAGATCCTTCTGCTCCTGCAACCTCTCCTGGGATTTTCCTCCCCTCCTCAGCCCGTGCACACTTGTCGGCCAGAGCATAGAGCTCGCTGACGTTTCTGATCTTGCACATCACCATCTCCTCCCTCATCCTGCGGTTACGCACGTTCTGATGAAAGGCGCCGATAATTGCGGCAGGGTGGACGTCTGGGATGTTGCGTTGCACCTGGCTGAATCTCTGTATGTACTTGCGCAGGGGCTCCCCCTCTTTCTGGACGAGCAAGTGGAGGTCACTCTCCTGGCCATGAGGCTTGTGGCCACCTGTGAAGGCGCCGAAAAACTGATGACACAGGTCCGCCCATGAAGAGATGGAACCGTCCGGCAAGTGCATGAGCCAAGATCTGACATTGGGCTTGAGCACCAGCGGGAAGTAGTTGGCGAGGATCTTCTCATCGCGCCCTCCGGCAGCCTGCACCGCGATGGTGTAGATGCTGAGGAACTCCGATGGATGTATCCTGCCATCGTACTTCTCGGGCACGTCTAGCTCGAAGTTCTTTGTTTTGGGCCACTGGACTTGCCGCAGCTCGTGGGTGAATGCAGGGCAACCTACCGCGTACGGCAAGTCGCCTGGCTCCCCTAGCGCATGCATGTCGACAGTGGGCCCGGCGCGCTGGTCAGATTGACGTCGCGTTTCCCTTCTGCGCTCGATGCGAGTGCGAGCGTCTTTGTGTTGCCGTTCTTGGAGAACGTGGCGCTGATCGCGTCGGGTTCGCGGGTCCGACGACGCGGTGGAGTCGCCGTCGGGGTTAGTCCGACGAGCCGGCGATCTTGGCCTTCGGGGCTGGGAGTGCACGGAGGTGGCCCCCCCAGCGGTCTTGTCGGCGTCGGCTTGCGCTTGGACGCCTTGCCGGGGCCTCGATGCGCTCGGTTGCCGGGGCTTGTCGCCGTTGGCGAAGGCGATGAGACTGTATATAGTCATCCTCCAGTCGTCGATCTTGTGCGGCACCGGAGGGTAGTCTAGGAGCAGCTGGGCTCGGGCCAGCGCTTCCTCTGCTGTCTTGGGTGGTGGTGGCGACGAGCGGCGCGAGGAGCGGGATGTGCTCGGACTCCCAACTGGATTGGGAGGTGCAACACCCCGCCCTGGCGACCGTACCTCGCTCGCGCCAGCATGCGGGCGAGCATGCTGACCTCGAGCGTCTCGCGACCCACCAGCTTGGCCTTGTTCCAACGCGAGCACGGTGCTAGGAGCACCGGGGCATTGTCGACCTTGCACCTCCTGGGAAGGGTGCGGTGTCTGCATGGTTGCCGACGCTTGCGGGGCCTTGTTTTTGGATCTGGTGACGACTTGAGTCCCACCGTCAGCGCCCGCTCTTCCGCTGGCGCCCACTCCACCGCCCGTTTGCTCCGGCGGTGGTGGTGGAATCGATGTAGACGGAGCGGCCGCCTCCGAAGGCTTCTTCTTCGGTGGCATGTTGATGAAGGCGTTGACGCAGCGTGTGCAGAGACCGGATCAGATGCTCACGACCTCGACGCACCCCCTACCTGGCGCGCCAAAGGATGTCGGGGCGTGTCTGCGGCCCCGGTCACCTATGGGGCACGGGGGGCCCCTTCCTGGTTCGGCGAGGGGGCGGAGGCCGCGCGCAGAGTGGATCGAGGTCCCGGGCGCGCGCTGGGGGAGGACGACGGGCGATTTTTTACCCAGCTTCGGAGCTCTCCGGAGAGATAAAACTCCTACTGCTGCTTTGTGTTTTTATTTGATCTTTCTCGACTGCGAGCGCGCGACGGTGTGGTGTCGAATGGACCGAACCCTAGTCCTGTATAATCAGATGAACCGAACCCCTTCTACGTGCGCATGGGCCTCCCTTTTATAGTCTAAAGGGGGCACCAACAGGTGGCAGCGTAAGAAGAGGGGGTAGAAAGGTAAAAACGCAGGTTGGTGTAACAGTGACCAACAGTGTCCCCTACCTAACTCTGGCGGCAGGGGACAAGGGCATTTAATGCCCGTCCGGTCGCCCCAACAGTGCAGAGAAACGACCGTCAAGCGAGCCTCTGGTTGTCACGATGGCGTCTCTGTCAGCTCCGCTTGCCACCTCGCCCCGCATGGCTGCGTAGTGCCTCGCCACGTGCCTTTGGGATGGCCTTGTGATGACACGTTGCCGGATGTGCTGGAGTTTGGTTGGCAATCTTGCCGCGGCAAGTGCCTTGCCGCGGTCCTCCTATTGTCGTGCCGGCAAGCTTGCCGGCCGCCGGGCCTTGCCGGGACGCGCGGGGCGCCGTGGCGAGTCCTCTGGAGGTGCCTTGGTCGGCCTTCCCGGCAAGCTCCTCTTGCCGGGGCCTTTGTTTTCTTCCCGGTAAGTTCTTCTTGCCGGGGCCTTGGTTGGCCTTCCCGGCAAGATCCTCTCGCCAGGGCTTTAGTTTGAGTACTCTGTTCTTGAATGGCATCAAAGTACCCGTGGAGGATCTTGGCGGACGCCCGGCAAGCCCTGCCGCGGGTCGCTGCGACTGCCCGTGCACAAGTTCGGGGTACTAAGGTACCCCCCTACTTTAGTACACCGACAACTGCCGAATAGGTCCAGTGTACAGCTCGACCCTATTTGGACAGCATATATCTTTTTTTCCTTTTAACACAGGTTCATCAAGAGCCCCACTTCTGAGATGGTTGTTGCAGGAGATCCCTTTAAAGGCTGGCGCGTCTCAACCATCAAATAACCCTCTGAAAGGACTTACTACCAAGCAGAAAAGGCGCAGATGTGCGGCAGGGCAACATTGGAGTTTCTTTCCCGAACTATGGCTTTTAGGCCCTGTGTTAGACTTTCCCTTATGCAATATCTTCCCTTTGTGTTTTTGGGCATGTAACATGACCTCAATATCGAACGACATTGCCTGTCATCAACGTATCAATAAAGATATAAAGGGCATAGATGATTATCACCTTCTTGGTTGGGTTTTCCCCTTATCATCTGCTCTCCCCCTTATGTTCAACTGACATATGTGGTTTGACACGGTCTTCATACTATGGGTTGTATTCGGCCCCGCAAAATTCTTAAGTCCGAACACCCATAGGGAACTCTTCGACGTCCCGAATATGGCATTATATGCATCGCCTCCGAATCATGTCTTTGGTCTACAGTTGGGTTGCCCGGCTCCTGTGTTTGCCACCTTACGTTCCACAAGTTCGGCTAAGGTAGTAAAGGGATAACTACTGCGATTGTATTTCTGGTTCGTCTAGTCAAGTACCTCAGTAGAGAAAGCCGAAAACTGACTGTCATGATAAGCGAAAGCGGGTCAGCGATCCGATGACTTAGTGTTATACTACGAATCGTTCGCGATTTATGCCGTGACATATGAGGGGCTGGGTTTTTGACCAGCCGCGTTGCAAAGGTGTCGCACTCCGGCGCCGATCATGCAACGAGGGGCTAGTACTTAGCGCCACCAATGGACTCTTATGGCTAAGTGAAAGTACTAAAGTCGCATAGTCTGGTTGCCTAGTTCACTCCGCAAGACGCCTCCTACATCTGACCAAGATGTTGGATTAAATAATGTCATGCGTTCCCGAACACCCCTGTAATATTTACGTGGGGGCTGAAACCGACGACTGGTAAACTTTCAGATATATAAACGGCCAAAATAGGAGGATAAACTAATCATAAAAAGCATAACCATTTTTTACATGACGAGTTCATTACATGACTCTTACAAACCGGACACAACTACTCAAATATGATGTCCTTGGAGAAGTAGCCTTCTACACTATGAGCTCCCTCGAGGACCTCGTATAAGTACCTCTCCGGCCGTCGGTGCTCCTTGCCCTCAGGTGGCCCTCCCGTAGTAATCTCTGTGGCCATCATCTTCGCCCACTACATCTTGACGTGGGCGAAGGCCATCCGAGCACCTTCAATACAGGATGACCGCTTAAGGGCATCGATCCGAGGAAGCGCCTCCACCAGCCTCTTCACGAGTCCGAAGTGGCTGCTAGGTATGGCTTCGACCGGCCATAGACGGACTATTACGTCCTTCATGGCCAAGCCGACCACCCTATGCAGCTCTGCAGCTGCTTCAACTAGTCGCTCGAGGGCACTGGAAGCTCTAGCGCAAGGTACTATGACCAAAACAACTTCTCTGTTGAGCACCCCTCTTTGGCTCGGAAGAATGCGGCGGCATCCGCAATACTCCTTGGCAGATCCGCAAAGGCGCCTGGAGAACTTCGTACTCAGGTTAGTAAAATATATCTTCTACTAGCATACCTACTTTGCATGATAAAGGCCTTACCAGCTGCAATCCGCCTAGCCTCCTGGATCTTCCGGCGAGTGCCCTGGGCATCAACCCAGGCTTCCTTCAGGCTCTCACGGGCTTTGGTGAGCTCTGAGGCCTGCTCCGAACTCTTCAGCTCCAAGAACTCGCATCTAGCAATAGCGTCCTTGAGCTCCTTTTCGACCTCCCACACCCGCACCTCATGTCGTCGGCGGGTGGTTTGCTCCTCCTCTAAATTTTTGGCCACTTTGTCGTCCGCCGCCTTGCTCGCCTCCGCCTCCTTTTGGGCTTCGGCAAGGGCACTCTTGAGGGACTCGACCTCATCAGTGCCAACTGCAAATATAGTTATAACATTTTTAGTCAGTTTAAAACAACAAACACATATACAATTTTTGGATATACCAGTGGAGATATATGATCAAACTCCTAAATGCACGCATACCTTGCGTCTCCTCAAACTGCTTGTTGATGCGAATTACTTCTTCATCAGCCAACCGCAGCTTCCGAGTGAGTTCGGAAACTTTGGCGGCCTGGGCGCTCCCCGCCAGCAAGGAAGCCTATTGCACAATAGATTAATATGTCACCTCATCCGAATACTATGTGATCCTCTGTCTGGCTTCTCCAAAGCCGGACAGAGTCTCAGGGGATACTATCTATACACAGGCATATTCCTTTATTAAAATTAGTTAGAAAATTACAGCGCATACCTCAAAGCCTGTTAATAGGCTCGTAAAGGCTTCGTTCAGCCCTCTTTTGGTGGGCTGAATCTTCTCAACCACCATACCGATCAGGGTATGGTGCTCCTCCATGACGGAAGCACGACAAAGTGCTTCCACCAAAGTATCCGGCGCTTCCGGATTGATGGAGGTTGCCAATGGAGTCAACGCTCCCCCCTTCTTCAAAGGGGGTCGCTCGCCAGATTCTGGAGCCGTATGGGTCTCCGGAATAGTGTTTGGCTAGGGGCCGGATTGGTCATGGCCCCCATCATCAGTCTCCATGGAGGTTGGTCCCGCCATGTCTTCGGCACCCAAGGTGTTACCCTCTAGCATCGTCTTAATGGCCTCCCACACCTCTCCATGGCCTGGAGAGGCTCTCTGGGACAAGACCTCGGTGTCATCCGTAGCGGTTGGCGGAAAGGCCCGCGGAGGCATCTTGCTCTCCCCCATCCTTGGCTCCAGCGAGTTCCCCGGAGATGATAGTTGGGGGAGATCGCGGGCCGGACAGAAACATACATTATAATGCATTAAAACTACAATCCTAAACGCCGATATATG
The DNA here is from genome assembly GCA_963921465.1 of Triticum timopheevii. Taxonomy (NCBI): domain Eukaryota; kingdom Viridiplantae; phylum Streptophyta; class Magnoliopsida; order Poales; family Poaceae; genus Triticum; species Triticum timopheevii. Next base: position 449,086,626 of record OY997272.1, on the reverse strand, counting down.
TAAGGCAACCCGGGATACTTACGAGTCAGCCAGGGCTTCGACCTGGGACGCCGCTTGGGGATGACTTCGGCATCCGAATCCGAGTCGTCCGAGAGGGATATCTTCCCCCTCTTGGACGCATCCGCCTATGGGTCTACGAAGGCCGCTCTTTTTGTCTTCCTCCCCCTAAGGGGAGATTAGCTCTCTTCCTCCTCCTCTTGTTCGTCTTCATCTCCCTCATGGGAGGAGAGAACTTCAATATCTCCGTACACAACGTCAGGAGTATCTTCACGATGGAGGCCACCTTTGGCCTCCTTGCCCTTCTTCTTGGCCTTCTTATCCAGCGCATGGTATGGCGCCGGGACCAGCATCCTCGTCAACACAGGATCAGCTGGGTTTTCGGGTAACGGAGCCGGACACTTGATCCGCTCCGCCTACTTCGTCCAGCCCTGATTGAAGGATGAAAATCTCAATATACCCCTGTGACTTCTGAACTAAGTTATGTTCGGGAACTAAAAAACTTACCGGGAAGGCTGAGTGAGCATAGTCGAGGCCGATGTCGTCGGTCGTCTCAGGCCACGACTTCTGGGCCTTGAAAAGCAGCCTCCAGATATCTTCGTGCGTCATGCCGAAGAATTGCTGCAAAGTCCATGACCCTTCCGGATTGAACTCACACATACGGAGAGGCCGGTGCTGGCAGGGAAGGGTCCAATAGAATAGCATCACTTGAATCATGTCAGTGAGGCTGGTGTTCTTTTCTATAATGTTTTTATGCGCTTTTGCAGCATCAACACCTCGTCGGTCGACCCCCAGTACAGACCCTTGTTGATCCATGATGCGAGCCGCATTGGGGGTCCAGATCTAAACTCACGAGTGGGCGCCCAGTTGGCGCCAAGAGGTTCGGTGATGTAGAACCACTCCTGCTGTCATATCTTGATAGTTTCCATGAAGGCCCCTTTGGGCCAGGTGACATTGGGGAGTTTGCTCACCATAGCACCTCCACAGTCTGTGTGTTGCCCGTTCATCACCTTTGGCTTCACGTTGAAGACTTTGAGCCAGAAGCCGAAGTGGGGGGAATGTGGAGGAGTGCTTCACACACGATGATAAACGCCAAGATGTGGAGGAAGAAGTTTGGGGCTAGATCATGGAAATCTAGCCCGTAATAGAACATGAGGCCGCGGACAAAAGGGTGGAGTGGAAACCCTAGTCCACGGAGGAAGTGGGGGATAGATACTACCCTTTCGCTGGGCTCTGGAGTGGGGATGACCTGCTACTTGGCAGGGAGCGTGTATGCGATGTCCATACTCAGGTACCATGCCTCCCGGAGCTCCTTGATGTCCTCTTTTACGTAGGAGGCCACCCACTTGCCTTGCGAGCCGGATTTAGACATGGCTAGAGAGGTTGGTGGCGGTGGGGAGGATCGAAGCTTGGGCACTGGAGCTCGGAGATGGGAAGCCTGAGGAAGGAAGAAGGCGTGGGATAGAAAAGATGGATCTTTATCCACTTATATAGGCCGTGAATACCGAGCGCCTGCCTAGCCTTAAAACCTTGTCTGTTCCTGATGTGGGTATGCACCGCAGGCGGTTGGGTTACCCAAATGCCATTGATGTACAATCCCGCATTAAGTGGGCACGATCACTGTTTTGACAAGGCGTGCCAATAAGGTGTGGCCTTGAAACACGAAACGCGGGGTTGCAAAATGGTTCAAAATGTTGAAGGGTCAAGTCTGACGCTTCATCAAAAATAAAAGTTGTCAGTAAAAGACACTATTCTTATTTTATATATATATATATATATATATATATATATATATATATATCCTGCCTTCACGGCTAAGCGTTGTGATTATTATGCAAAGCCGGATACAATCCTTTTACAGAGGGAAGCTTATGTGTATTCTTCAACGAACCCGCCTTGCCATGCCGAAGACAATTTGAACACCGAATATATCATCATTGAAGACTGGTTCAGGGGCTATTGTGGGAGTCCTGGACTAGGGGGTCCTCGGGTGTCCGGTCTATTGATGTGGGCCGGGCTAATGGACCAGCAAGATACAAGACAAAAGATTATTTCTCGTGTCCGGTGGGGACGCTCACATGCGTGGATGGCAAGTATAGGTGTTCGGATATATTATTCCTTTCTGTAAAACCGACTTTGTACAACCCTAAGCCCCTCTGGTATCTATATAAACCAGGGGGTTAGATCGGAGGTAGGATCACAACATTGGTAGGGTAGCTATTCTAGGGTTAGCCGAATCTATCTCGAGGTAGATCAACTCTTGTAACCCCTATACCCTCGAATATAATCAAGCAGGAGTAGGGTTTTACATCCATTAAGAGGGTCCGAACCTGGGTAAACACTGTGTCCCTTCTCCATAGTTACCATTGATCCTCAGACATACAGCTTGCCCCCCCTACCCGAGATCTGCCAGTTTTGACATCGACAACAACCAACCAAGAAACAAAATTCACATAAATTAGCATTAAGCATAACTAACACCCAATAATGCGCCACACGTAGGATGTAATTTCATTGCATAACTATTCACTTTCCTGCTGGCATAGGGAATCACAAACCTTAACACCAATATTCTTACTAAAGCATAATTACTCACCAACATGGCTCACATATTACTATCTCCAAATCGCAGAACTATTGCAAGGAATCAAACTTATCATATGCAATGATCTACATGAAATTTTTTCTTATATATTTCTTGAATATCCATCACTTTGGGACCAATTTCAAAGCTTGTGCAAATTTTCATCACTATTATCAACTCTCAAAATAACATAAGTGAAGCACAAGAGTAAACGACAAACTACTCCAAAAAGATATAAGTGAAGGTCAAGCGAGTAGTTAAGTAAATGGTAGCCAACTGAGGACTCTATCTTGTTTAAAAACCTTCAGATCTAAGTATTTTACTAAAACAGCAAGCAAAAAGAAATAAAATGACATTCCAAGAATAGCACACATCATGTGAAGAAGCAAAAACTTAGGCTTAACCGAGGCTAACCGATAATTGTTGATGAAGAAAGGTGGGCTGCCTACCGGGGCATCCCCAAGCTTAGATGCTTGAGACTTCTTGAAATATTATCATGGGATTCCTTGGGCATCCCCAAGCTTGAGCTTTTGTGTCTCCTTAATTATTTTTATCTCACGGTTTCCCTAAATCATAAAAACTTCATGCACACAAAACTCAACAAGAACTCATGAGAAAAGTTAGTATAAATAAATGCAAAAACTTTGTCATTCTCTACTGTAGCAAATCACTAAAATTATTATTTAGCATTGCATACAAAATGCCTATGCATATTTAATAGTACTATCCTCAAATAGAATCATTAAACAAGCAAACATATGCAAACAATGCAAACATAACAGCAATCTGTCATAATAGTACCGTTTGTAAAGAATGCAAGAAGATTCATACTTCTGTAACTTCAAAAATTCTGAAAAATTACCACACTGTAGAAACTTTGTTTTATCTTGTTCTGTAAATTTTTAAATATTTTATCATGTTTTGACTTTCCAGAAGAATCCAGACAATGATAGAAAACTTTCTGTTTTTAAACAACAACATGTAGACTTGCAAAATGAGCATGGTAAAGGCTATATTTGACATTTTATGGAAAACAAAGATGCAAAACATTATTCTAAATAATAGCAAGCGAATCCTAAGGAAATAAAAGAAAATACACTCCAAGCAAAACGCATATCATATAATGAATAAAAATATAGCTCCAAGTGAGGTTACCAATAATGTTGGAGACGAAAGAGGGGATGCCTTCCGGGGCATCCCCAAGCTTAGTTGCTTGGATCTTCCTTGAATATTACCTTGGGGGTTCCTTGGACATCCCCAAGCTTAGGGTATGGTCACTCCTTATTCTCCTCATATTGATATCTCACCCAAAACTTGAAAACTTCAATCACACAAAACTTAACGGAACTTCGTGAGATAGGTTAGTATGATAAAGAGCAAACCATTCACTTTGGTACTGTCAAAGACAAGACTCATGATTTTTCTCACACAATACCTATTGTACCTTATCATTTCCACAATTTATATTGAGCAATATAATCCATAGAAACTAGGAAACAAGAAAACTATGCATTGAAAACAGAATCTGTCAAAAACAGAACAGTCTGAAATGATCTGGACAATGACCATAATTCTGTTACTTCAAAAATTCTGAAAAATTAGGACAATGTGGAAAATGTATATATCAATCATTTGTAAAAAATTCATAATTTTATCACATTCTAGTGAATTTAAACAATTATGTTACTGTAAGCAAAAGTTTCTGTTTTTGCACAGAATCACGTCAGCTATCATCCACACTATCCAAAGGCTTTACTTGGCACTTTATTGCAACAAAAGATATAAAACATGATTACTAAAATAGCCTAATCATGTGAAAACAAAAAATAAGTAGGGGTAAATGTTGGGTTGTCTCCCAACAAGCACTTTTCTTTAATGCCTTTTAGCTAGGCATGATGATCTCAATGATGCTCACATAAAAGATATGAATTGAAACATGCAAGAGAGCATCATGAATCACATGGCAAGCACATTTAAGCCTAACCCACTTCCTATGCATAGGGATTTTGTGGGCAAACAACTTATGGGAGCAAGAATCAACTAGCATAGGAAGGCAAAACAAGCAAAACTTCAAGATTTTCAACACACACAGAGGAAACTCGATATTATTGAGATATGTAAAAGCATATATTCCTCTCTCATAATAATTTTCAGTAGCACCATGAATGAATTCAACAATATAACTATCACATAAATCATTCTTTTCATGATCCACAAGCATAGAAAATTTATTACTCTCCACATAATTAAATTTGTTCCCATGAATAATAGTGGGAGCAAACTCAACAAAATAACTATGATGTGATTGAAAAATAAAATCATGATGACATGTTTCATGGTTATCATCATTCAATATAGCATAGATGTCGTCACCATAATCGTCATAGATAGCAAATTTGTTGTCATAATCAATTGAAACCTCTTCCAAAATAGTCGATTCATTACTAAATAAAGTCATGACCTCTCCAAATCCACTTTCACAATTATTAGAATAAGATTCAACACCCTCCATAAAAGTGGAATCATTACTACACACAGTTGACACTCTTCCAAACCTACTTTCATCAATATAATCATCATAAATAGGAGGCATGCTTTCATCATAATAAATTTTCTCATCAAAACTTTGGGGACTAAAAATATCATCTTCATCAAACATAGCACCCCCAACCTTATGGCTTTGCATATCATTAGCATCATGGATATTCAAAGAATTCATACTAGCAACATTGCAATCATGCTCATCATTTATGCCAAACATTTTATTGAATTCTTCTTCTATCAATTGAGCACAATTTTCCGATCCATCATTTTCAAGAAAGACATTATAAACATGAACAATATGAGACCACCTCAATTCCATTTTTTATAAGACATTATAAAGATGAACAACATAAACCAAACTAGTGATAAAATAAGAAACTAAAAGATTCAATTGCAAGATCTAAAGATATACCTTCAAGCACTCACCTCCCCGGCAACGGCGCCAGAAAAGAGCTTGATGTCTACTACGCAACTTTATTCTTGTAGACTCATGTTGGGCCTACAAGTGCAGAGTTTTGTAGGACCATAGTAATTTTCCCTCAGGTGGATGACCAAATGTTTATCAATCCGTGGGAAGTGTAGGATGAAGATAGTCTCTCTCAAATGACCCTGCAACCAAATAACAAAAAGTCTCTTGTGTCACCAACACACCAAATACAATGGTAATTTGTATAGGTGCACTAGTTCAGCGAAGAGATGGTAATAAAATCGTAGTAATGATAGTAGATATTGATTTTTGTGATAGGAACAATAAAAAACAGCAAGGTAGCAATAGATAAAACGGAGCTCAAACGGTATCGCAGTGCTTGAAAATGAGGCCTAGGGTCCGTACTTTCGCTAGAGCAATCTCTCAACAATACTAATATAATTGGATCATATAATCATCCCTCAACGTGCGATGAAGAATCACTCCAAAGTTCTTATCTAGCAGAGAACATAAGAAGAAATTGTTTGTAGGGTATGAAATCACCTCAAAGCTATTCTTTCCAATCAATCTATCCTAGAGTTCATACTAAAATAACACCAAGCTATTCTTTCCGACCGACCTATCCAAGAGTTTGTACTAAAATAACACCATATGATACACATCAACCAACTCTATTGTCACCTAGATACTCCAATGTCACCGCGAGTATCCATGAGTTGATTATACAATGTGCATCAAACAATTTCAGATTCATAATACTCAATCCAACACAAATAACCTCAAAAAGTTCCCCAAGATTTCTACCAGAGAAACAAAGACGAGAACGTGCATCAACCCCTATGCATAGATTACCGCAATGTCACCTTGGGAATCCGCGAGTTGAGTGCCAAAACACGTATCAAGTGAATCAATATGATACCCCATTGTCACCATGAGTATTCATACCAAGACATACATCAAGTGTTCTCAAATCCATAGAAGTATTCGATCCGATAAAATGAAATCTCAAAGGAAAAACTCAATTCACAACAAGATAGAGAGGGGGAAACACCATATGATCCAACTATATTAACAAAGCTCGCGATACATCAAGACTGTGCCAACTCAAGAACACGAGAGAGAGAGAGAGAGATTAAACACATAACTACTGGTACAAACCCTCACCCCCGAGTGTGGACCACTCCCTACTCATCATGGTGGCCGTCGGGATGATGAAGATGGCCACCGATGATGATTTTCCCCTCCGACGGAGTGCCAGAACAGGGTCTAGATTGGTTTTTTGTGGCTACAGAGGCTTGTGGTGGCGGAACTTCTGATCAAGGGTTAGTTCTCATGGTTTCTCTATTTATAAGATTTTTCATCATCGGAATCGAGCGAAGATGGGCCTTGAGGTGACCACAACCCATCGGAGCAAGCCAGGCCCCTCTGGCATGCCCTCGCGGGTTGTGCCCACCTCGTGGCTCTTCTAGACCTCCCATGAAGCTTCTAGTGCCTCTTTTGTTCCAAAAAAATCATCAAAAAGTTTTGTTGCATTTGGAGAACTTTTATTTCCGCACAAAAAACAACACCACGGTAGTTCTGAAAACAGCATCAGTCCGGGTTAGTTCCATCCAAATCATACCAAAACCATATAAAATTGTTGTAGACATGGCATGAATACTTCATAAATTATAGATACATTGGAGACATATCAATGTTCCACACCATAGTGGTACAGTAATCCTGTCTTGGAAGTCATGTTGTTAAACAATGGCGAGCCTACGAACTATGAAGAGGCAATGATGAGCCTGGATTCCGATAAATGGCTTGAGACCATGAAATTCGAGATAGGGTCCATGTATGATAACAAAGTATGGACTTTGGTCCTACTCGATGACCGGCAGACCATTGAGAACAAATGAGTCTTTAAGAAGAAGACATGCGTTGATGGTAATGTCACTATCTATAGAGCGTGACTTGTTGCGAGATGACTACAATGAGACTTTCTCACCAGTAGCGAGACTTAAGTCTATTAGAATTATGTTAGCAATTGCCGCATATTTCAATTATGAAATATGGTAGATGGACGTCAAAACAACATTTCTTAACAGGGTTCCTTAAGGAAGATTTGTATATGATACATCTAGAAGGTTTTGTTGATCCTAAGGATGCTAACAAAGTATGCAAGCTCCAGCGATCCATCTATGGACTGGTGCAAGCATGTCGGTTGGAATATGCACTTTGATGAGGTGATCAAAGCCTTTTGGTTTTATACAAACTTACGGAGAAGCTTGTATTTACAAGAAAGTGGGTGGGATCTCTATAGCATTTATAATACTACATGTGGAGATATATTATTGACTGGAAATGATACATAATTTATGGAAAGCATAAAGGGTTATTTGAATAAGAATTTTTCAATGAAAGACCTGGGTGGAGTTGCTTACATATTGGTCAATAAGATCTATAGAGATAGATCAAGACGCCTAATAGGACTTTCACGGAGCACGTTCCTTCTTAAGATTTTGAAGAAGTTCAAAATGGACCAGTCAACAAAGGGGTTCTTGCCTGTGTTGCAAGGTATGAAGTTAAGTCAGACTCAAACCCGACCACAGCAGAAGAAAAAGAAAGGATGAAAGTCATCCCCTATGCCTCAGACATAGGCTCTATAATGTATGTCATTCTGTGTACCAGACTTGATGTGTGCCTTGCCATAAGTCTGGCAAGGAGGTACCAAAGTAATCCACGAGTGCGTCACTGGATAGCGGTCAAAAATATCCATAAGTACCTCAAGAGGACTAAGGACATGTTTCTCCTTTATGGAGGTAACGAAAAATCTCGTCGTAAAGGGCTACGTTGATGCTAGTTTTGACACTGATCCGGATGACTCAAAGTCCCAGACCGGATACATACACATTTTGAATGGTGGAGCAACCAGTTGGTGCAGTTCCAAGAAGAGCTTTGTAGCGGGATCTACATGTGAAGCGGGGTATATAGCTGCTTCAAAAGCAACACAGGGAGGAGTCTGGATGAAGGAGTTCATGTCCGACCTAGGAGTTGTGCCTAGTGCAGTGGGTCTGATGACTCTCCATTGTGACAACACCGGTGCCATTGCCATTGCCAAGGAGCCAGGGTTTCACAAGAAGACCAAACACATCAAGCGCCTCTTCAACTCCATACGTGATTACATTAAGGATGGAGACATAGATATCTGGAAAGTACGTACAGATCTGAATGTAGCAGACCCATTGACTAAACCTCTTCCACGAGCAAAAGATGATCAGCACCAAGACTCCATGGGTGTTAGATACATTACAATGTAAACTAGATTATTGACTCTGGTGCAAGTGGGAGACCGTTGGGAATATGCCCTAGAGGCAATAATAAATTGGTTATTATCATATTTCCCGTTCATGATAAATGTTTATTATTCATGTTAGATTGTATTGACCGAAAACTTAAATACATGTGTGAATACATAGACAACACCGTGTCCCTAATGAGCCTCTACTAGAGTAGCTCGTTGATCAAAGATGGTTAAGGTTTCCTAGCAATAGACATAGTTGTCATTTGATAACGGGATCACATCATTAGGAGAATGATGTGATGGACGAGGCCCAGCCGTAAGCTCAGCAACAGATCATATCGCTTAGTTATTTGCTACAACTTTCTTCATGGCAATTACCTATTCCTTAGACCATGAGATCATGTCACTCCCGGACACCGGAGGAATATCTTGTGTGCTCTCAAACGCCACTTCGTAACTGGGTTATCATAAAGGTGCTCTACATGTATCTCCGAAGGTGTCCGTTGGGTTGCATGGATCCAAACTGGGATGTGTCGCTCCATGTGACAGAGAGATATCTTTAGGCCCTCTCAGTAATACAACATCACAAGAAGCTTTATGTGACTAATAAGTTTATTCACGGGATCTTGTATTACGGAACGAGTAAAGAGACTTGTCAGTAATGAGATTGAACTAGGTATGGAGATATCGATGATGGAATCTCAGGCAAGTAACATATCACCGGACAAAGGGAATTGCAAACAGGATTAACTGAATCCTTGCAATCGTGGTTCAACTGATGAAGGTCTTCGTGGAATATGTAGGAACCAATATGGTCATCCAAGTTCCGCTATTATTTATTGACCAAAGAGGTGCCTCGGTCATGTCTACATAGTTCTCGAACCCGCAGGGTCGCACGCTTAACGTCCGTTGACGCTAGAGTAGTATTGGGATATTTGATGTTGGTAACTGAATGTTGTTCGGAGTCCCGGATGAGATCCCGGGCATCAAGAGGAGTTTCAGAATGATCGAAAGGTAAAGATTTATATATGGAAAGTTGTTTTCACGGTTCCGGAAAAAGTTCGGTTTTTTCGGTATTGTACCTGGAAGCTTCCAGAAGGTTCTAGTCTGAAGGAGTCTGAAAGTCCACCAAGGGTTCCACCACGTCCCTAGGGCCAGCATGGGCTAAGCGGAGGTGCCTTGGCCTTATTGCGCCCGGCGCACAAGCCCTCAAAGGCCCGTGCGGCTAAGGGAAAAGGTGGAAGGAGAGTCCAAGTATGAGAAGGATTGGACTTGGAGTCCAATTTTTTCTCGCTTGGCGCCAGCCCTAGGATGAGAAGGGCTGAACTCCTAGCCCCTCCACACCTATATATTGAGGGGAGGGAGCGCACCAAAGGCACACCACAACCCCGCTGCCCCCTCTCTACCACCGGACACACTACACGCCCGTGTAGTGCTTAGTGAACCCCTGCCAACTCCACCACCCACGCCATCGTGTTGGTTGTGATCCCATCTACTTCTCCGCCTTCTCTTGCTGGGTCAAGGAGGAGGAGACATCGCCGAGCCGCACGTGTGCTAAAGTCAGAGGAGTCGCTCGTTCGGCACTAGATCGTTTGGATCGTGATTGAGTCGCGAAGAGTACGACTACATCAACCGCGTTAAATACGCTTCCGCTTTGAGTCTATGAGGGCACGTAGACACACTCCTCTCTCGTTGTTATGCACCTCCCAGATTAGATCTTGGGTGTTCGTAGGTCTTTTTTGATTTTCATACAACGTTCCCCATCAGTTACATGTGGTTTGAAATTAAATAAATATTTGTTTAATTTGAAATGGGTCAAATTAATGTTGCTGACTTGGTTTTAATTAGGTTAAGGGCGTTTTAATAAATCTAATGTGGTTGGATAGTTAATGAAAATTACTTAGTGAATATTTGCAACACCACCAACATTTTTGTTTTACTGTTAGAAGAAATAACAATTTGACTTGCAATTTGAATTTGAACTTGAGTTTGGTTTCTATCAAGGGGCAATTAAGCTTAACAAGGATGGTGACATGGCATCATTGGGGTGAGGTTACTGTAGCATAACTATCGAGGTGTTACAAGCGCGTCGGTGACTCGTTCTGGCGATAATAGTGGTTGTTCGGTGGTCTCGAAATCTCGATGTAATTTCTATTATGTTTGCTATAATTTGTACTTTCGGTGAATTTTTGTGATAGTTTTGATTTTATGAAAACTAGTTTGATTAGAGGGAACCATCACGGCCTCCCCCATCACCTTCTCTGCTTACCCTATGACCAGGCCATCGAACCGGTGGAGCACTTATTGGTGGCCTGCCCCTTCTTGCGGCAAATCTGGCATGACTCACTCGTCTGGTGCTACACCAACGCCGCTGCACCCGCGCCACCTGATTGCTTCCTAGATTGGTGGCATGACACTGCATCTGCCGCCCCGACTGCCCACAGGAAAGGCATCTCCTCGCTCATCCTCCTTGTCGCCTGGTCCATTTGGAAACACTGAAACTCCTGCGTGTTCGGTGGTTGCACCCCGTCCGTCGCTCAGCTCCTACACGTCATCCAAGAAGAAGTGCGCTCCTGGACAAAGGTAGGGGCTAGAGGCCTCACCACGATCGCGTTGTAGCTGATTTCTAGTTTCTTGGGGCCGAGCAAACCCATGCTCTTTCGTGCTCACGCTAGTGTCTACGCCATCGTTGTGTGTGTAGTTCTCTAGCATCCCCAACCTCATTCACTTGTACTATTACACTTCTACGTACAAAGTGGCTTCCGGATGGAGACGCTTGATGGCTTTGGCAACGCCTCTGGCAACCCGGCGGCTCCTCCGCCGCCCCAGCCCCCGTCCCCTTCCTCGAGCGCTGCCCACCCACCAGTGCTCCCCTCACCTGCCCTGCCGTCGACTCCCCCCGCTGGCCCGTCACGCGTGGTCTGGGCGGACCTCGCCGAGGCCGACGACATCGCTGTGGGGCGCCCCGTGCTATGCCGGGATCGCGTTCCCCCCAAGGCCCCGGCCCGGTTGCCCCGGCTCGACTCTGCCGGTGGACTTACTCCCAGGGGTGGGATTTCGGCCGCCCGCAGGGTTGCCCGGCGCCGGCGCCGGCCTTCGGGCTCGTCCCTGCCGGTGGGGGTGAAAGGTGCTCCCTTGGGGTCGAGGCTCCCACCCGGAGTCACCGTGCCGGCGGCTGGGGTGTCGCTGGCCGCGCTGACCGCGGCCTCGCGCGCTCCTCCTGGAAGGCCGCTGCTCCGGCATCGTCCTCCCCCACCCCGGCTGGCCCGTCACCGGCGCTCTCGTCGGAGCTCTCGGCTATGCTCTCCAGGCGCTCCCCTTCCGACCCTTCATCTCAACGTTCGGCGCCTCCATTTCCCCATCTCCTGGAGCCCAGCGCGCCCCGTCCTGGCCTCGCCGCTCCCGTCCTGCCCCGCTGGCGGCCACGGCGGCGGCGCTCGGGGAAACCCTTGCCCCCCGCTTGGTTGCCCCGGGTCGGTCGTACCGGGCTGCGTTGGTTTTGGGCCGCCCGTGGGCCACACCATTGGGCCCACCCCGGGGTCTTCGGCTGCCGGATTGCCTAGTGGGGTGCGGGTCATTGGCCGATCTGTGGGCCGGTCCCCTGGGCTGGTTTCGCCCCCCACAGCCCAGCCTCGCCCCTCGGTGGGCGCTGGCCCGGTCCGGCGCTCCATTTGGCCCCCGTTAGGGATTCCTTGTCAACCCCACGCCTCCAGCTTCCCTCCCTAATGCGCCCCTTGTCGCCCATCGCTGCCCTCTTCTCGTCGGTGCCCCCGGCCCCCTCGCGCCCCCCTCCTCCCCCGTCGGCCATGCCCCGGGAATGGGGCGACAACGTGGACCGCCCCAAACGCCGCGCGGACGACCGTCACGACCCCCCTCGGTCCTCCCCTGATGGTCTCCGGCGGGAGGCCGACCTCAGGCAGCAGCTCTCCTCCCGTCCGGACCGGCGCTCCCCAGATCGTGACTCTCGCTGCTCCCCCCCCCCCCCCCCCCCGTCAGTCCTGCCGGTCTCCGGCTCGCGACGACCGCCGCTCCCGCTCCTCGGTGCGCCGTGCGTCCCCCCGGGCGGACTTGCGGGACCGCGGCCGGTCGCCGGCTGGGGAGGCTCGGCTGTCCTCCCGGCAGCGCTCCTCCTCCCCGTCGCATCGTCGGGATCGGTCCCTTTCCCCTCCCCGTCAGCAGCCCCTCACTACCGATTCCAACGCCATGGCTGCCCGCCGCTACCAGCCCTCGCACACCCAAGCTGCGTTCCCGCCGTCCAACGGTGGCAATGGGAACTGGGGGCGCCAGGGTGCAAAGAAGAAGAAGAAGAAGAAGAAGGGCCCTCCTCGCCCCCCGGCCACCACCACCTTCGCCGCCGCCGCGGCCCCTCCCCCGGGTTCCACCCTCGCCCCTGACGGTCCGCCGTGCTTCAATTGCAGCTTGATCGGGCACTTCCAGGTGGCATGCCCCAACCCACCAATGTGCTACCTCTGCAAGGAAGCTGGTCACCCCACGATTCTTTGTCCGGACCGCCCGGTGGCGGAGGAGATCATGATGTACGGCCACGGCATCAAGGACATGGGCTTCTTTCACATCGAGGTGCCGGAGATCCCACCTCCCTCCCCATCGCTCCTGGCACTTGTGACTGTCGTGGGCGAGGGCGTCGCCACCCCGGACCTGATCGAGGCCGAGCTCAACCACTTGTGCAGGTGCAAGTGGGATTGGCAGGTGACCTCCACCGCTGCCCAGGCCTTCACGGTGACCTTCCCCGACGCCCTGAGCATGGGATTCTGCACCCGCAGCGACAAGATCACCTTGGCCCTCAACGGGATTGTGGTGAACATCTCCGAGCCGAGGTGGGATCCCAAGGCCGTGGCGGTTCTGGACACTGCCTGGCTCCTCATCGTCAGCCTGCCAGATGTGGCCCGGTCTGAGCGTGTCATTCGCAGTATGTCCAAGATCCTGGGCAAGGTGGTCGTGGTCGATGAGCTTTCTCTGCACAAGGAGGAGGAGGTCCGGGTCAAGGTGAAGTGCCTGGACTCCTCCAAGCTCCGCGCCATGATTCGGGTCTTCTTCAACGACGACGGCTACGACCTCACGATCTACCCCGAGCCCTCGAACCACATCAGCCGTCCCCGCCTCTCCGTCGACAGCCACCAGGGGGCGGCCCAGCTGATGCCGACGACTCCCGCCACAGGCAATCCCGCCACTCCCGCATCGACGACCATGAGGATGAGGACCTCTCGGAGCGCTCCCGCTCCCCGTCCCGCGAGCCCGTCAACCCACCTTCGGGTCGTGGCGGTTCCGGGGTGGGGCGCACTAGGGTGTCTGCCGCTGACCTCGTGGTGGCTCTCCGTCTGGCAGCCCCCCAGGTTGCGCCCTCTTCACCTCCTTCGGAGTCGGCCAGTGACATCTTTAGTGTGTGTCTGCTCGTCGTGCCGCCTTCGTCGCCTCGCTCCCAGTCCACCGGCTCCACCCTTCGCCACTCTCCGTCGGGCCCAGACCCCCCTAGTATGACCTCCCCGGTCCCCACGGGTGGCGACGATGGTGCCCCCCTCGGCGCACCTTCTTCGGTCCTCCCACCCGCGAGGGACGTGTCTGGCGACATCCTGGAGCTCGTTGCCCCGCTTCCCCCGCCAGTGGCCCTCAACGACCGCCTCACCTCTCCTGCTTCTCCGACCTCGGTGGTGGCCGTGGTCGTGACCACCACAGTCTCCGCGCACCCTCCCCAGACGGTGGCGTACGCCAGGCGGCCCCGCTCCTCCTCGACGTCGGTGACTGCGTCTCGTCGCAGCGCCCGCCTCGATGCGGCCCGCCCGGCGGACTCCTCGGTTCTATCCATCGCCGAGCGTACAGACCTCCGTGCGGCGGCCCGGAACCTCGAGACAGGTGTGGATCCCTCCCTTCCTAGCTCTTCCAGTTGTTCCTTTTCCACGCTTGAGGCCGTACCTCTCGGCCACCTCGCCAAGGTGGCCACTGACTCGGCCATCATCTTCAGGGGGGAAGTTGGTCCCTCCTTAGAACAGATTGCGGCCATTACGGATCGCGAGATCCTAGATGGAAAGCTGGCTGAAACTCGGGCTCGCCTGCTTCGACCTCCCGAGGTATCGACCACCACTCCCGCGGTCCGGGCTCCTTCGGTGGTCGACGGGGTGATCCGTGGGCGCACTTGTTCCCGCACAGCTGTGCTTCGCGCACAAAGCGCATCTCGCGTCGTCGGGTCAAGTAGCCCCCCGATGGGGGCTTAGATGCGGGCCCTTTTCTGGAACATCTGTGGCTTCGGCCATGATGGCCGCCGCCGCCAACACATCGAGTATGTGCAAGATGAACACATTTACATCATTGCCATCCAGAAAACCATGCGCACTGAGTTCTCCCTCCATGAGCTAGACAGCCTTTGTTCCCACCTCTTCGCCTGGCATTGGCTCACTTCTAGTGGGACCACGGGCCATTCTGGCGGCATCCTTTTAGGGGTAAAGGATGCCACTTTTGAGGTGGGTGGCATGGACCGGGGTGAATTCTTCGTTAGTATGGAGATCTTTGAGCGTGCTCTTAACTTCAAATGGGAAGTTGTGATTGTGTATGGACCGGCGGACCACCGCCGCTCCCCGAGCTTCCTTGGGAAGTTGCATCAAAAGATCTCCAACTCCCTCCTCCCAGTAGTTGTGGACGGAGTCTTCAACCTCATCCGTTCCCCGGATGAGAAGAATAATGATCGGATTAACCTCCCCGGGATGCAGTTGTTTAACGACTGGATCACGGAGCTCGGTCTCCATGAATTAGAATGGACGGGCGCCCGGTTCACCTGGACAAACCGCCAAGCTGACCTGACGCAATCCGTCTTGGATCGCGTCCTAATTTCCTCGGAATGGGAATTATGCTGCCCCTGGTGTCTCTTCGGGCGATTACCCGGATTGGGTCTGACCACGTCCCTCTCCTCCTCTCCACCGCGGACGAGCGTCCCCCCACCCCACCGCAGTTTCGGTTTGAGCTCTTCTGGCTTAATTTGGCGGGCTTCTGGGACGCGGTTATTGCTCGATGGATATCTGCTCGCTCTTCCCCTCATCGCTCCATGTCCGCTGTTGACTCGTGGCATTCTGTGCCAAGCTAGCCCGCCAATTCATGAAGGGTTGGGGCGCTAACCTTGGCCGGGACCTCCGCGAGTGCAAAAGGGCCCTCCTGCTGGCTATCCATGACTTAAGTAGATATGGGTATGTCTACTTAATGAAACACAAGTCTGAGACCTTTGAAAAGTTCAAGGAATTTCAGAGTGAGGTTGAAAATCAATGTGACAGGAAAATAAAGTTCTTACGATCAGATCGTGGAGGGGAATATTTGAGTCACGAATTTGGCACACACTTAAGGAAATGTGGAATCGTTTCACAACTCACGCCGCCTGGAACACCTCAGCGTAATGGTGTGTCTGAATGTCATAATCGCACTCTATTGGATATGGTGCGATCTTTGATGTCTCTTACCGATCTACCGCTATCATTTTTGGGTTATGCTTTAGAGATTGCCGCATTCACTTTAAATAGAACTCTGTCGAAATCCATTGAGACGACACCGTATGAATTATGGTTTGGGAAGAAACCTAAGCTATCGTTTCTAAAAGTTTCGGGATGCGATGCTTATGTCAAGAAACTTCAACGTGAAAAGCTCGAACCCAAGTTGGAAAAATGCGTCTTCATAGGATACCCTAATTAAACCATTGCGTATACCTTCTACCTTAGATCCGAAGGCCAGATCTTTGTTGCCAAGAACGGATCCTTTCTGGAGAAAGAGTTTCTCTCGAAAGAAGTAAGTGGGAGGAAAGTAGAACTTGATGAAGTACTGCCTCTTGAAGCAGAAAGTAGCGCAGCTCAGGAAGATGTTTCTGTGGTGCCTGCACCGACTAGAGAGGAAGTTAATGATGACGATCAAGGTACTTCGGATCAAGTTGATACTGAACTTCGTAGGTCCACGAGGACATGTTCCACACCAGAATGGTATGGCAACCTTGTCCTGGAAATCATGTTGTTAGACAACAGTGAACCTTCGAACTATGAAGAAGTGATGGCGGGCCTAGATTTCAACAAATGGCTTGAAGCCATGTAATCCGAGATAGGATCCATGTATGAAAACAAAGTATGGACTTTGACAGACTTGCCCGATGATCGGCGAGCGATAGAAAATAAATGGATCTTTAAGAAGAAGACGGACTCGGATGGTAATGATACCATATACAAGGCTCGGCTTGTCGCTAAGGGTTATCGACAAGTTCAAGGGGTTGACTGCGATGAGACCTTCTCACCCGTAGCGAAGCTGGAGTCCGTCCGAATCATGTTAGAAATTGCCGCATTCTATGATTATGAGATATGGCAAATGGACGTCAAAACGCCATTCCTTAACGGCTTCCTTAAGGAAGAATTGTATATGATGCAGCCAGAAGGTTTTGTCGATCCTAAGAATGCTAACAGGGTATGCAAGCACCAGCACTCCATCTATGGGCTGGTGCAAGCATCTTGGAGTTGGAACATTCGTTTTGATGAAATGATCAAAGCGTTTGGGTTTATGCAGACTTATGGAGAAGCCTGCGTTTACAAGAAAGTGAGTGGGAGCTCTGTAGCATTTCTCATATTATATGTGGATGACATATTGTTGATGGGAAATGATATAGAACTCTTGGAAAGCATAAAGGCCTACTTGAATAAGTGTTTTTCAATGAAGGACCTTGGAGAAGCTGCTTACATATTAGGCATCAAGATCTATAAAGATAGATCGAGACGCCTCATAGGTCTTTCATAAAGCACATACCTTGATAAGATATTGAAGAAGTTCAATATGGATCAGTCCAAGAAGTGGTTTTTGCCTATATTGCAAGGTGTGAAATTGAGCTCGGCTCAAAGCCCGACCATGGCAGAAGATAGACAAAAGATGAGTGTCATCCCCTATGCCTCAGCCATAGGGTCTATTATGTATGCCATGTTGTGTACCAGACCTGATGTAAACCTTGTCGTAAGTTTGGTAGGAAGGTACCAAAGTAATCCCATCATGGAACACTGGACAGTGGTCAAGAATATCCTGAAGTACCTGAAGAGGACTAAGGATACGTTTCTCGTTTATGGAGGTGACGAAGAGCTTGTCGTAAAGGCTTACGTCGATGCTAGCTTCGACACAGATCTGGATGACTCCAAGTCACAAACCAGATACGTGTATATTTTGAATGGTGGTGCAGTAAGCTGGTGCAGTTGCAAGCAAAGTGTCATGGCGGGATCTACATGTGAACCGGAGTACATGGCAGCCTCGGAGGCAGCACATGAAGCAATCTGGATGAAGGAGTTCATTACCGACCTAGGAGTTATTCCCAATGTGTCAGGCCCGATGATTCTCTTCTGTGACAACACTGGAGCTATTGCCTTGCCAAGGTTTCACAAGAAGACCAGACACATCAAGCGTAACTTCAACTCCATTCGTGAAAATGTTCAAGATGGAGACGTAGATATTTCTAAAGTGCATACGGATCTGAATGTCGCAGATCCGTTGACTAAACCTCTTCCACGAGCAAAACATGATCAACACCAGAACTCTATGGCTGGTCGATTCATCACAATGTAACTAGATTATTGACTCCAGTGCAAGTGGGAGACTGTTGGAAATATGCCCTAGAGGCAATAATAAAATGGTTATTATTATATTTCCTTGTTCATGATAATTGTCTATCATTCATGATATAATTGTATTGACCGGAAACCATAATACATGTGTGAATAAATAGACCACAACATGTCCCTAGTGAGCCTCTAGTTGACTAGCTCGTTGATCAACAGATGGTCATGGTTTCTTGACTATGGACATTGGATGTCATCAGGATCACATCATTAGGAGAATGATGTGATGGACAAGACCCAATCCTAAGCATAGCACAAGATCGTGTTCGTTTGCTAAAGCTTTTCTAATGTCAAGTATCATTTCCTTAGACCATGAGATCGTGCAACTCCCGGATACCGTAGGAATGCTTTGGGTGTACCAAACGTCACAACTTAACTGGGTGGCTATAAAGGTGCACTACAGGTATCTCCGAAAGTGTCTGTTGGGTTGGCACGAATCGAGACTGGGATTTGTCACTCCGTATGACGGAGAGGTATCTCTGGGCCCACTCGGTAATGCATCATCATAATGAGCTCAATGTGACTAAGTAGTTGGTCACGGGATCATGCATTACGAAACGAGTAAAGTGACTTGCCGGTAACGAGATTGAACAAGGTATTGGGATACTGACGATCGAATCTTGGGCAAGTAACGTACCGATAGACAAAGGGAATTGTATACGGGATTGCTTGAATCCTCGACATCGTGGTTCATCCGATGAGATCATCGTCGAACATGTGGGATCCAACATGGGTATCCAAATCCCGTTGTTGGTTATTGGCCAGAGAGTTGTCTCGGTCATGTCTGCATGATTCCCGAACCCGTAGGGTCTACACACTTAAGGTTCGATGATGCTAAGGTTATAAGGAAGATTTGTATGTGATTACCGATTGTTGTTCGGAGTCCCGGATGAGATCTCGGACATCACGAGGAGTTCTGGAATGGTCCGGAAGTGAAGATTTATATATGGGAAGTCATCATACGGTCACCAGAAATATTCGGGGGTATACCGGTATTGTACCGGGACCATCGAAGGTGTTCCGGGGGTCCACCGGGATGGTCCATGAAAGGATCGAGAAGAGGTGTCTAGAGGGGGTGATTAGACACTAAGTGAGAAAAGGTGTAGTTTTTAATTTCTTTAAGTTCAACTAGAGTTTTGGAACAAGTTTAACAATCACAATACATATCAAGCAAGCATGCAAAGAGTATATGAGCAGCGGAAAGTAAAGCATGCAACTTGCAAGAATGTAAAGGGATGGGATTGGAGGATTCAAACGCAATTGGAGACACGGATTTTTTTGTCGTAGTTCCGATAGGTGGTGCTATCGTACATCCACGTTGATGGAGACTTCAACCCATGAAGGGTAACGGTTGCGCGAGTCCACGGAGGGCTCCACCCATGAAGGGTCCACGAAGAAGCAACCTTGTCTATCCCACCATGGCCGTCGCCCACGAAGGACTTGCCTCACTAGCGGTAGATCTTCACGAAGTAAGCGATCTCCTTGCCCTTACAAACTCCTTGGTTCAACTCCACAATCTTGTCGGAGGCTCCCAAGTGACACCTAGCCAATCTAGTAGACACCACTCTCCAAGAAGTAACAAATGGTGTGTTGATGATGAACTCCTTGCTCTTGTGCTTCAAATGATAGTCTCCCCAACACTCAACTCTCTCTCACAGGATTTGGATTTGGTGGAAAGAAGATTTGAGTGTAAAGCAACTTGGGGAAGGCTAGAGATCAAGATTCATATGGTAGGAATGGAATATCCTGGTCTCAACACATGAGTAGGTGGTTCTCTTTCAGAAAATGTATGCTGGAAGTGTAGGTTCGTTTTGATGGCTCTCTCCATGAATGAAGAGTGGGTGGAGGGGTATATATAGCCTCCACACAAAATCTAACCGTTACACACACCTTACCAATCTCGGTGGGACCGAATCATCAAACTCCGTCGGACCGGTTTAGCAAATAATGTGACCGTTAGGGTTTTCAGTGGGACTGACATGCAACTCGGTAGGACCGATATGGTTAGGGTTAGGGCATAACGTAATCTAGGTGAGACCGATTACACAAACTCGGTGGGACCGATTTCGGTAATAAGCTAACCAGAGAGTTGGTCAGGCAAACTCGGTAGGACCGATTCACTCATCTCGGTTAGACCAAAATGTTACGAAGAGGAACAGAGAGTTTGCATTGTAATCTCGGTAGGACCGATTACACAAACTCGGTGGGGCCGATTTTGGTAATGGACATACACAGAGAGATTACAATCCCATCTCGGTGAGACCGAGATCCCTATCGGTGAAACCGATTTGCCTACGGTTTGTGGCAGTGGCTAAGACATATGAACTCGGTGGCTCCGGATAGAAAGAATCGGTGGGGCCGAGTTAGACTTTTCGGTTTAGGACATATGTGGATGTGAGAAAGTAGTTGAGGGCTTTGGAGCATATCACTAAGCACTTGAGCAAGTAAGCCATTAAGCAACACCTCATCCCTCCTTGATAGTATTGGCTTTTCCTATAGACTCAATGTGATCTTGGATCACTAAAATATAAAATGTAAAGTCCTGTGCTTGGAGCTTGAGCCAATCCTTTGTCCTTGGCATCTTGAAGGGGTTCCACATCCTCTAGTCCATGCCACTCCATTGTTGAACTTGTCTGAAACATACTAGGTAGAAGTGTTAGTCCAACAAGAGATATGTTGACATTAATTACCAAAATCACCCAGGGAGCACTTGTGCTTTCAATCTCCCCCTTTTTGGTAATTGATGACAACATACATCAAAGCTTTAGATAGAGATATAGACAATAGCAAGTAAAGCTTTGGAAAGACATGTAACATGCATAGGCTCCCCCTACATGTATGCAATCATGTGAAAATGGAATGTAGAAGCATGTGAGAGCATAACCATGACAGAGTAGGCAATGTGTTACATGTATCTTGGCTATGTGCATCAGAGCAAATGATGTGAATGTGGGAAATGTCCCTTCATGCTCATGAGTCCTTCTTGCAAATAGTATGTACATCAGCAAGAATTTCTCATACACATGACTGTGATGCATATACTTACCTTGTGGTCTTGAGTTGGCTTAGGATGGAATTAACCTGTGAAAATAAGGTTAGATAACACAGATGCACCTACTAGCCAGAGCAAACAGAAGGAAACCACAAGAGTACCAAGACTGGGATGACATGTAGAGTGTGTTCTAAGTACCACACTGGATATAGACATGTCCCCAAAGGTAAAGATGTGCAATGAATTTAAGGACTTCCTTCCCTTAGATGTCTTGCTCCCCCTGAATCTAGCATGGGATACTGGGAGAAGATAGGGAACAGAAAATCAGAGCAAAATCAGAGCTCAAAGAAGCAAATGAACAGAGCTAATGCAAATAAGCACATATTAGCATGTCTTTCCCCTCTTAAAGACATGTGTCTTCTCTCCTCTCGAACACCAAGCATCTGGGGTCCTTGATGATTACTCTTTCCATGAGTATTCTCTCCCCCTAGAGATATGATTAAGCTTTGATGTGATCTCTCCCCCCCCCCTTTGACATCAATTTCCAAGAAGGGTCTTCTGGAATGTGTTCTGAATGGGTTTGGTCCTTGAGACACAGCACAAAGCACTAAGGTAAATGTGATGCTTGTAGAGGACAAGATTCATTGAATGGAGCTAGATCAAAAGTAATGCAGGAATAAATGGCAAAATGTCTTTCCTGTAGTGAAATCGGTGGCACCGAGTGGTATGCTTCGGTTGCACCGAAATAATTCGGTTAGACCGAAAACAAGAGACCGGTGTGACCGAGTTCATCACAGAGAAAATACTTGTCACCTCAGCTCACTAGACAAGTAAGATCTCACAAGGATTTGCAAGGAATTAACTGAAAGATTTGCAATGAATTTGATGCAGGGAAGGCAGAACAAATAGAAAAGAAAAGAAATCTAGATGAAGTGTTTTTTGAAAGGGGAAACATATATGCATGAGACAAATGCAAGAGCACAGAAAGGAACACAAGAAAACTTCATCTAGAGATGGTCGGCGACAAAGACACCTATGTTAGAGTATATTGACTTAGGAGTCAAGTGAGATCACTTGATCATAGGTCATACTCATCATTTAAGCTCAAAATGGGGTTACCATTTTTCGTTTAAGCATCTTGATGTATTCACATCTTGTCGAGTTGCTTTGACTCATGACTTGGAGTAAAGCTTCAGTAAGATGGAATAACATACCTTGGGTGGTGGTGTTGATCGTGATCATGTAGTTGAACTTATGTGGGTTGCTCAATGTTGATGTAGCTCATCAAGAGTTGGGAGCACCACTTTGGAATTTGAGTTCATCTACCTACATGGGTTAGTTTTTGCAAGGAAGAGCACTTATGTGTCCAAAATGACAATCATGAAGGTCAATAAGAAGTTAGTCAAAGGATATGTTTGAGTGGTTTAGTGCTTCCTTGTCTTCAACCACCATTGTATAGAGACCTGGTGATGTAAAGATTGCTCAAGATGTGAGTGAGTTGCAATCTCATAGATTTAGATTCATCCAAGTACCTACATGTGTTAGATAACATGCAAGGTGCAAATATATCCAAGACATAAGATTAT
The DNA here is from genome assembly GCA_963921465.1 of Triticum timopheevii. Classification (NCBI taxonomy): domain Eukaryota; kingdom Viridiplantae; phylum Streptophyta; class Magnoliopsida; order Poales; family Poaceae; genus Triticum; species Triticum timopheevii. The sequence goes on along the minus strand of OY997272.1, from coordinate 449,063,581 downwards.
CATCATAAGAGAAATATCAAGGATTAGTCATAGGCTCATGCCTTGCATGTATCAAATGGAGTTCCTACTCCAAGTTTGAGGCATCAATGATGTTCAATTCACCTCTTAACCTGCAAAACACTTTCTCATCAAGTGGTTTAGTGAATATATCCGCTAATTGCTTTTCGGTGCGAACATGCTTAAGATTAGTGTCCCCTTTGGCAACATGATCTCGAATGAAATGATGACGAACTTCAATATGCTTAGTTCGAGAGTGTTGCACGGGATTGTGAGAAATCTTGATAGCACTTTCATTGTCACAAAGTAATGGAACATGTTTCACATATATCCCATAATCTTTAAGAGTTTGAGTCATCCAAAGTAATTGAGCACAACATGAACCAGCGGCAATGTATTCCGCTTCAGCGGTGGATAAGGATACCGAGTTTTGTTTCTTGGAAGACCAAGACACAAGAGATCTACCAAGAAATTGACAAGTACCCGAAGTGGACTTTCTATCAACCTTGTCATCGGCATAGTCCGAGTCAGAGTAGCCAACAAGATCGAAAGAGGCCCTCTTTGGATACCAAATGCCAAAGTTTGGTGTATGGATTAAATATATCACTATCCTTTTCACGGCCTTAAGATGACATTCTTTAGGAGCAGCTTGATATCGTGTGCACATGCACACACTTAGCATAATATCGGGACATGAAGCACATAGATATAACAATGAACCAATCATAGAGCGATAAACCTTTTGATCGACCGGTTCACCATCTTTTGTCAAATCAAGATGTCCACTAGTAGGCATGGGTGTAGTCATACCTTTGCATTCTTGCACATTGAACTTCTTGAATAAGTCCTTGGTGTACTTCGTTCGAGAGACAAAGGTACCTTTCTTAGTTTGCTTGATTTGCAAACCAAGAAAGAATGTGAGTTCACTCATCATAGACATCTCAAACTTCTCCGACATAAGCTTTCCAAACTTTTCACTAAAATGAGGGTTAGTTGATCCAAATATAATATCATCGACATAAATTTGGCATACAAATAGTTCTCCATTGACCCTTTTAGTAAAAAGAGTAGAATCTATTTTTCCAATTTCAAAGCCTTTTTCAATAAGGAACTTGGTCAAGCATTTATACCATGCTCTAGGAGCTTGTTTAAGACCATAAAGAGCTTTGTGAAGTTTGTAAAACATGATCAGGTTTCTTAGGATTAAGAAAGCCGGGAGGTTGTTTAACATAAACTTCCTCCTCTATTTCACCATTTAGAAAGGCACTTTTAATGTCCATTTGGTAGAAGGTGATATCATGGTGATTAGCATAGGCAAGTAAGATGCGAATGGACTCAAGTCTAGCAACGGGAGCATAAGTCCCACCATAGTCCATACCTTCAACTTGTGTGTAGCCTTGGGCGACGAGATGTGCTTTGTTGCGAACTACTTGTCCATCTTCATCTTGCTTGTTGCGAAACACCCATTTGGTACCGATGATGTTGTGGTTGTTGCCGGGCTTCTCAACCAATGTCCAAACTTGATTTCTCTCAAAGTTGTGTAGCTCATCATGCATGGCGTTTATCCAATTCGGATCTTCCAATGCTTCTTCAACCTTCATAGGTTCAATGCTAGAGATGAATGAATGGTGTTCACAAAAGTTAGCTAAACGAGGTTTAGAGTGAGTGATTCTCCCGGTTTGGATATCATTGTAGATTTGCTCGACGGGGTGGTATTTAGCAATTCTTGCTCGAATTCGTGAAAGCTTTTGCTTGGGTCTTGGTTGAACATCTTCTTCATCTTGTTCTTCTTCTTGGCCTTCTTCATTGTTGACATTGCCGTTCTCTTGTCGTGGTGGAGAAGGAGGTTATTGACGTTCATCTTGGTGCACTTCCTCGTTTTCTTCATCTTGGTGTGTCCCACTTGTGGATGCTTCCATATCAACTCTTGGTTCACCTTGTCGTGAGGTAGACGCTTCCACTTGGACGGATGAGGTACTCTCCTTCACCTCCGTTGGACAAATCTTGCCAATAGACAAGTCTTGGATTGCTTCCGAGGGATCTTTGTCTCCTACATCAATTGGCAATTGCTCTACTTGTGAGCCGTTAGATTCATCAAACTTCACATCTACCGTTTCTTCAACCTTTCGGGTGAAATTGTTGTAGACACGGTATGTGTGAGAGTTTGAGCCATAACCAAGTAGGAAACCTTCATGAGACTTAGGAGCAAATTTAGAACGACGATGCTTATCAAGAATGTAGCACTTTGAGCCGAATACTCGAAAGTATCCAACTTGGGGTTTGTTACCGGTGAGAAGCTCGTATGCCGTCTTGCCGAGTAGCTTGTGAAGATACAAGCAATTTGTTGCATGACAAGCTGTCTCAACCGCTTCCGCCCAAAAGTGCTTCGGTGTCTTGTACTCATCAAGCATCGTTCTCGCCATTTCAATGAGCGTCCGGTTCTTCCTCTCAACAACTCCGTTTTGTTGAGGTGTGTACGTAGCCGAGAACTCGTGTGAAATACCTTCTTCGTCAAGAAAGGTATCCACATTTGCGTTCTTGAACTCCGTTCCGTTGTCGCTGCGAACCTTCTTGATCTTCACTTCAAATTGATTTTGGGCCTTCCTAGCAAAGTTTTTGAAGATCTTTTGAACCTGCGATTTATCATCGAGAAAGAACACCCACGTAAATCTTGAAAAATCATCAACTATAACTAGACCAAAAGAATTTCCACCGAGACTTTTGTAGGCGTTGGGACCAAAAAGATCCATGTGAAGTAGCTCAAGTGGCCTCCTTATGGTCATGATGTTCTTCACGGGATGCCTTCCTCCAACCTGTTTACCTGCCTGACAAGCGCTGCAAAGTCTATCCTTATCAAATATGACATCGTTAACGCCAATGATATGATTTCCTTTAATAAGCTTGTCAAGGTTTCGCATGCCAACATGACCTAATCGTCTATGCCATAACCAACCTTTAGAAGATTTAGCAATAAAGCAAGTTCTAGGTTGAGCCTTTTTAGTGAAATCAACAATGTATAGATCACCTCTCCGTACACCGGTAAGACCATTTTATGATTATCTCTATGAAACACTTGGCAATCTACTTTAGTAAATAGGACATTGAAACCGAAATCAGCAAGTCTAGATACTGAAAGTAAGTTGTAGCCAAGAGATTCAACGAGCATGACATTTTGTATGGAGCTATCATGTGATATGGCCACCTTACCGAGGCCAACCACCTTACCCTTTGAGTTATCACCAAAAGTGACATACTTTCGAGGACCATCATTTTCAGCAAGCTCACGAAGCATATCTTTATCTCCGGTCATGTGATCGGTACATCCACAATCAAGAACCCATTACTTTCCTCCTGCCATATATCTCGAAGATTTGCCATAAGACCAAAGTGTCTCATTGCATCATCAAGATCAGAGTCACTATCATCATCCTCATCATAGTATCCATGTTCAACATCGTCATGTGGTGGATCAAATCCTAGAGAGGATGATTCGTTAGAGTGAGTTTGACAATGATCTTCTTTATGAATTTTGATAGCTTTGGAAATAATATCACTAATAATTCCAACATCTCCTTTGGCACGCATAAGATTTGTAAGCTCAAATAGACAATCACCAAACATAGGATCATTGGAATTCATCTTACTCAAGGCAATAGACTTATGGAGAATTTCATCTAGATTTTTCAAGGAATAATTTGGAAAACGTTCCTCAAGAAATTTCCATATGGTGTAGGCACACTTAAGAGTAGGCAAACATCCAATCAAGTTTCTAGGCAAGCCCCTAATGATAAGTTCAACAGTTCTAAGATTGCGAATCACGTCAATTGACTCATCAAGGGTAGGATGCATATGATCAACATGAGGTGCACAAGGGATAGCAATGTACCTTTTCAAATGATATTGATTGAAAATCACAAGCATCTCATTTTTTCACTCATGAAAGTACTCTCCATTAAGTATAGGCACTCTATGTCTAAGACTCCCAATTGTAGACTCATCCATCTTCCTCCAATGGTGTTTAAACCAAAGCAATGGAGACCAAAGCTCTGATACCAATTGAAAGGATCGAGAAGAGGTGTCTAGAGGGGGGTGATTAGACACTAAGTGAGAAAAGGTGCAGTTTTTAATATCTTTAAGTTTAAGTGGAGTTTTGGCACAAGTTTAACAATCACAATACATATCAAGCAAGCATGCAAAGAGTATATGAGCAGCGGAAAGTAAAGCATCCAACTTGCAAGAATGTAAAGGGATGGGATTGGAGGATTCAAACGCAATTGGAGACACGGATGTCTTTGTCGTGGTTCCGATAGGTGGTGCTATCGTACATCCACGTTGATGGAGACTTCAACCCACGAAGGGTAACGGTTGCGCGAGTCCACGGAGGGATCCACCAACGAAGGGTCCACGAAGAAGCAACCTTGTCTATCCCACCATGGCCGTCGCCCACGAAGGACTTGCCTCGCTAGCGGTAGATCTTCACAAAGTAGGCGATCTCCTTGCCCTTACGAACTCCTTGGTTCAACTCCACAATCTTTTCGGAGGCTCCCAAGTGACACCTAGCCAATCTAGGAGACACCACTCTCCAAGAAGTAACAAATGGTGTGTTGATGATGAACTCCTTGCTCTTATGCTTCAAATGATAGTCTCCCCAACACTCAACTCTCTCTCACGGGATTTGGATTTGGTGGAAAGGAGATTTGAGTGGAAAGCAACTTGGGGAAGGCTAGAGATCAAGATTCATATGGTAGGAATGGAATATCTTGGTCTCAACACATGAGTAGGTGGTTCTCTTTCAGAAAATGTACGCTACAAGTGTAGGTTCGTTCTGATGGCTCTCTCCGCGAATGAAGAGTGGGTGGAGGGGTATATATAGCCTCCACACAAAATCTAACCATTACACACAACTTACCAATCTCGGTGGGACCGAATCATCAAACTCTGTCGGACCGATTTAGCAAATAATGTGACCATTAGGGTTTTCGGTGGGACTGACATGCAACTCGGTTGGACCGATATGGTTAGGGTTAGGTCATAACGTAATCTTGGTGAGACCGATTACACAAACTCAGTGGGACCGATTTTGGTAATAAGCTAACTAGAGAGTTGGTCAGGCAAACTCGATAGGACCGATTCGCTCATCTCGGTTAGACCGAAATGTTATGAAGAGGAACAGAGAGTTTGAATTGTAATCTCGGTAGGACCGATTACACAAACTCGGTGGGACCGATTTTGGTAATGAACATACACAGAGAGATTACAATCCCATCTCGGTGAGACCGAGGTCCCTATCGGTGAAACCGATTTGCCTAGGGTTTGTGGCAGTGGCTAAGACATCTGAACTCAGTGGCGCCGGATAGAAAGAATCGGTGGGGCCGAGTTAGACTTTTCAGTTTAGGACATATGTGGATGTGAGAAAGTAGTTGAGGGCTTTGGAGCATATCACTAAGCACTTGACCAAGTAAGCCATTAAGCAACACCTCATCCCTCCTTGATAGTATTGGCTTTTCCTATAGACTCAATGTGATCTTGGATCACTAAAATAGAAAATTTAGAGTCTTGTGCTTGGAGCTTGAGCCAATCCTTTGTCCTTAGCATCTTGAAGGGGTTCCACATCCTCTAGTCCATGCCACTCCATTGTTGAACTTGTCTGAAACATACTAGGTAGAAGTGTTAGTCCAACAAGAGATATGTTGACATTAATTACCAAAATCACCCAGGGAGCACTTGTGCTTTCAGTCCACCTGCCCCGGAGGGCCTTATGGGCTATAGGTGGAAGGGAACCAGCCCCTAGTGGGATGGGTGCCATCCCCCCCCTTAGGGCCCATGTGCCTAGGGTTGGGGGGACCCTAAAGGGGGCGCCCCCCTTGCTTGGGCGGCAAGCCCCCTCCCCCTTGGCCGTCGCCCTCCCTCTAGATCTCATCTAGAGGGGCCGGCCCCCTTCCCCCTTCTCCCTATAAATAGAGGGGTGGAGGGAGGGGTGCAGCACCACATCCAAGGTGCAGCCCCTCCCCTCCCCAACACCTCTCCTCCTCTGCGTGAGCTTAGCGAAGCCCTACCGGAGAATTGCCACTCCATCACCACCACGCCGTCGTGCTGCTGTTGGAGTCTTCTTCCTCAACCTCTCCCTCGACCTTGCTGGATCAAGGCGCGGAGACGTCACCGGGCTGCACGTGTGTTGAACGCGGAGGCACCGTTGTTCGGTGCTTAGATCGGATTCGGCCGCGATCTGAATCGCTACATGTACGACTCCTCCAACCGCGTTCTTGCAACACTTCCGTCTCGCGATCTTCAAGGGTACGAAGATGCACTCCCCTCTCTCTTGTTGCTAGTTACTCCATAGATTGATCTTGGTGATGCATAGAAATTTTTTAATTTCTGCAACAATCCCCAACAGTGGTATCAGAGCTAGGTCTATGCGTAGTTTCTATGCACGAGTAGAACACAAGTTTGTTATGGGCGTTGATTTTGTCAATTTACTTGCCACTACTAGTCTTATCTTGTTTTGGCGGCATCGTGGGATGAAGTGGCCCGGACCGACCTTACACGTACGCTTACGTGAGACAGGTTCCACCGACTGACATGCACTAGTTGCATAAGGTGGCTAGCGGGTGTCTGTCTCTCCCACTTTAGTTGGATCGGATTCGATGAAAAGGGTCCTTATGAAGGGTAAATAGCTATTGGCATATCACGTTGTGGTTTTGGTGTAGGAAAGAAACGTTCTTGCTAGAAACCTATAGCAGTCACGTAAAAACTTGCAACAACAATTAGAGGACGTCTAACTTGTTTTTGCAGCATGTGCCGTGTGATGTGATATGGCCAAAAGGATGTGATGAATGATATATATGTGATGTATGAGATTGATCATGTTCTTGTAATAGGAATCACGACTTGCATGTCAATGAGTATGACAACCTGCAGGAGCCATAGGAGTTGTCTTAATTTATTGTATGACATGCGTGTCATTGAATAACGCCATGTAATTACTTTACTTTATTGCTAAACCGTTAGCCATAGTAGTAGAAGTAATAGTTGGCGAGACGACTTCATGAAGACACGATGAAGGAGATCATGGTGTCGTGCCGGTGACGATGATGATCATGGTGCCCCGAAGATGGACATCAAAAGGAGCAAAATGATATAGGCCATATCATGTCACTATTTGATTGCATGTGATGTTTATCATGTTTTACTTCTTATTTGCTTAGAATGACGGTAGCATAAATAAGATGATCCCTCATAAAATTTCAAGAAAGTGTTCCCCCTAACTGTGCACCGTTGCAAAGGTTCGTTGTTTCGAAGCACCACGTGATGATCGGGTGTGATAGATTCTAACGTTCGAATACAACGGGTGTAAGCCAGATTTACACAAGCAAAACACTTAGGTTGACTTGACGAGCCTAGCATGTACAGACATGGCCTCTGAATACAAGAGACTGAAAGGTCGAACATGAGTCGTATAGAAGATATGATCAACATGAAGATGTTCACTGATGATGACTAGTCCGTCTCACGTGATGATCGGACACGGCCTAGTTGACTCGGATCATGTATCACTTAGATGACTAGAGGGATGTCTATCTGAGTGGGAGTTCATTAAATAATTTGATTAGATGAACTTAATTATCATGAACTTAGTCTAAAAATCTTTACAATATGTCTTGTAGATCAAATAGCCCATGCTAATGTTGCCCTCAACTTCAACGCGTTCCTAGAGAAAACCAAGCTGAAAGACGATGGTAGCAACTACATGGACTAGGTCCAGAACTTGAGGATCATCCTCATAGCTGCCAAGAAAGCATATGTCCTTGAAGCACCGCTAGGTGAAGCACCTGTCCCAGCAAACCAAGACGTTATGAACGCTTGGCAGTCGCGTGTTGATGATTACTCCCTGGTTCAGTGTGGCATGCTTTACAGCTTAGAACCGGGGCTCCAAAAGCGTTTCGAGCAGCACGGAGCATATGAGATGTTCCAGGAGCTAAAAATGGTTTTCCAAGCTCATGCCCAGGTCGAGAGATATGAAGTCTCCGACAAGTTCTACAGTTGTAAGATGGAGGAGAATAGTTCCGTCAGCGAACACATACTCAAAATATCTGGGTTGCACAACCGCTTGTCTCAGCTGGGAGTTAATCTCCCGGATGACGTGGTCGTTGAAACAATCCTTCAGTCGCTTTCACCTAGCTACAAGAGCTTTGTGATGAACTTCAATATGCAGGGGATGGAGAAAACCATTCCTGAGTATATTCGTTGCTGATATCAGTGGAGGTGGAAATCAAAAAGGAACATCAAGTGTTGATGGTGAATAAGACCACTAGGTTCAAGAAAGGCAAGGGTAAAAAGGGCTTCAAGAAAGACGGCAAGGGAGTTGCCGCGCCCGGTAAGCAAGCTGCCGGGAAGAAGCCAAAGAATGGACCCAAACCTGAGACTGAGTGTTTTTTATTGCAAGGGAAATGGTCACTCGAAGCGGAACTGCCCCAAGTACTTAGCGGACAACAAGGCCGGCAACACCAAAGGTATATGTGATATACATGTTATTGATGTGTACCTTACCAGTACTCGTAGTAGCTCCTGGGTATTTGATACCGGTGCGGTTGCTCATATTTGTAACTCAAAATAGGAGCTGCGGAATAAGCGGAGACTGGCAAAGGACGAGGTGATGATGCGCGTCGGAAATGGTTCCAAGGTCGATGTGATCGCCGTCGGCACGCTACCTCTACATTTACCTACGGGATTAGTTTTAAACCTCAATAATTGTTATTTAGTGCCAGATTTGAGCATGAACATTGTATCTCGATCTCGCTTAATGCCAGATGGCTACTCATTTAAATCTGAGAATAATGGTTGTTCTATTTATATGAGAGATATGTTTTATGGTCATGCCCCGCTGGTCAATGGTTTATTTTTATTGAATCTCGAACGTGATGTTACACATATTCATAGTGTGAATGCCAAGAAATGTAAGGTTGATAATGAAAGTCCCACATACTTGTGGCACTGCCGCCTTGGTCACGTTGGTGTCAAACGCATGAAGAAACTCCATGCAGATGGACTTTTGTAGTCTCTTGATTATGAATCATTTGACACGTGTGAACCATGCCTCATGGGCAAAATGACCAAGACTCCGTTCTACGGAACAATGGAGCGAGCAACCAACTTATTGGAAATCATACAAACTGATGTGTGCGGTCCAAAGAGAATTGAGGCTCGCGGTGGCTATCGTTATGTTCTCACCCTCACTGATGACTTAAGTAGATATGGGTATGTCTACTTAATGAAACACAAGTCTGAGACCTTTGAAAAGTTCAAGGAATTTCAGAGTGAGGTTGAAAATCAACGTGACAGGAAAATAAAGTTCTTACGATCAGATCGTGGAGGCGAATATTTGAGTCACGAATTTGGCACACACTTAAGGAAATGTGGAATCGTTTCACAACTCACGCTGCCTGGAACACCTCAGCGTAATGATGTGTCCGAACGTCGTAATCACACTCTATTGGATATGGTGCGATCTATGATGTCTCTTACCGATCTACCGCTATCATTTTGGGGTTATGCTTTAGAGACTGCCGCATTCACTTTAAATAGGGCTCCATCGAAATCCGTTGAGAAGACACCGTATGAATTATGGTTTGGGAAGAAACCTAAGCTGTCGTTTCTAAAAGTTTGGGGATGCGATGCTTATGTCAAGAAACTTCAACATGAAATGCTCGAACCCAAGTCGGAAAAATGCGTCTTCATAGGATACCCTAAGGAAACCATTGGTATACCTTCTACCTCAGATCCGAAGGCAAGATCTTTGTTGCCAAGAACGGGTCCTTTCTGGAGAAAGAGTTTCTCTCGAAAGAAGTAAGTGGGAGGAAAGTAGAACTTGATGAAGTACTGCCTCTTGAAGCAGAAAGTAGCGCAGCTCAGGAAGATGTTTCTGTGGTGCCTGCACCGACTAGAGAGGAAGTTAATGATGATGATCAAGGTACTTCGGATCAAGTTGATACTGAACTTCGTAGGTCCATGAGGACACGTTCCACACCAGAATGGTATGGCAACCCTGTCCTGGAAATCATGTTGTTAGACAACGGTGAACCTTCGAACTATGAACAAGCGATGGCGGGCCTAGATTCCAACAAATGGCTTGAAGCCATGCAATCCGAGATAGGATCCGTGTATGAAAACAAAGTATGGACTTTGACAGACTTGCCCGATGATCGGCGAGCGATAGAAAATAAATGGATCTTTAAGAAGAAGACGGACGCGGATGGTAATGTTACCATATACAAGGCTCGGCTTGTCACTAAGGGTTATCGACAAGTTCAAGGGGTTGACTATGATGAGACCTTCTCACCCGTAGCGAAGCTGAAGTCCTTCCAAATCATGTTAGCAATTGCCGCATTCTATGATTATGAGATATGGCAAATGGACGTCAAAATGGCATTCCTTAACGGCTTCCTTAAGGAAGAATTGTATATGATGCATCCAGAAGGTTTTGTCGATCCTAAGAATGCTAACAAGGTATGCAAGCTCCAGCGCTCCATCTATGGGCTGGTGCAAGCATCTCGGAGTTGGAACATTGGTTTTGATGAAATGATCAAAGCGTTTGGGTTTATGCAGACTTATGGAGAAGCCTGCGTTTACAAGAAAGTGAGTGGGAGCTCTGTAGCATTTCTCATATTATATGTGGATGACATACTGTTGATGGGAAATGATATAGAACTCTTGGAAAGCATAAAGGCCTACTTGAATAAGTATTTTTCAATGAAGGACCTTGGAGAAGCTGCTTACATATTAGGCATCAAGATCTATAGAGATAGATCGAGACACCTCATAGGTCTTTCACAAAGCACATACCTTGATAAGATATTGAAGAAGTTCAATATGGATCAGTCCAAGAAATGGTTCTTGCATGTATTTCAAGGTGTGAAATTGAGCTCGGCTCAAAGCCCGACCACGGGAGAAGATAGAGAAAAGATGAGTGTCATCCCCTATGCCTCAGCCATAGGGTCTATTATGTATGCCATGTTGTGTACCAGACCTGATGTAAACCTTGCCGTAAGTTTGGTAGGAAGGTACCAAAGTAATCCTAGCATGGAACACTGGACAACGGTCAAAAATATCCTGAAGTACCTGAAGAGGACTAAAGATATGTTTCTCGTTTATGGAGGTGACGAAGAGCTCATCGTAAAGGGTTACGTCGATGCTAGCTTCGACAAAGATCTGGATGACTCCAAGTCACAAACCGGATACGTGTATATTTTGAATGGTGGCGCAGTAAGCTGGTGCAAATGCAAGCAAAGCGTCGTGGCAGGATCTACATGTGAACCGGAGTACATGGCAGCCTCGGAGGCAGCACATGAAGCAATCTGGATGAAGGATTTCATTACCGACCTAGGAGTTATTCCCGATGCGTCGGGCCCGATGACTCTCTTCTGTGACAACACTGGAGCTATTGCCCTTGCCAAGGAGCCTAGGTTTTACAAGAAGACCAGACACATCAAGCGTCGCTTCAACTCCATTCGTGAAAATGTTCAAGATGGAGACATAGATATTTGTAAAGTGCATACAGATCTAAATGTCGCAGATCCGTTGACTAAACCTCTTCCACGAGCAAAACATGATCAACACCAGAACTCTATGGGTGTTCGATTCATCACAATGTGACTAGATTATTGACTCTAGTGCAAGTGGGAGACTGTTGTAAATATGCCCTAGAGACAATAATAAAATGGTTATTATTATATTTCCTTGTTCATGATAATTGTCTATCATTCATGCTATAATTGTATTGACCGAAAACCATAATACATGTGTGAATACATAGACCACAACATGTCCCTAGTGAGCCTCTAGTTGACTAGCTCGTTGATCAACAGATGGTCATGGTTTCTTGATTATGGACATTGGATGTCATTGATAACGGGATCACATCATTAGGAGAATGATGTGATGGACAGGACCCAATCCTAAGCATAGCACAAGATCGTGTAGTTCGTTTGCTAAAGCTTTTCTAATGTCAAGTATCATTTTCTTAGACCATGAGATCGTGCAACTCCTGGATACCGTAGGAATGCTTTGGGTGTACCAAACGTCACAACGTAACTGGGTGGCTATAAAGGTGCACTACAGGTATCTCCGAAAGTGTCTGTTGGGTTGGCACGAATCGAGACTGGGATTTGTCACTCCGTATGACGGAGAGGTATCTCTGGGCCCACTCGGTAATGCATCATCACAATGAGCTCAATGTGACTAAGTAGTTGGTCACGGGATCATGCATTACGAAACGAGTAAACTGACTTGCCGGTAACGAGATTGAACGAGGTATTGGGATACCGACGATCGAATCTCGGGCAAGTAACGTACTGATTGACAAAGGGAATTGTATACGGGATTGCTTGAATCCTCGACATCGTGGTTCATCCGATGATATCATCGTGGAACATGTGGGATCCAACATGGGTATCCAGATCCCGGTGTTGGTTATTGGCCAGAGAGCTGTCTCGGTCATGTCAACATGATTCCCGAACCCGTAGGGTCTACACACTTAAGGTTCGATGACACTAGGGTTATAAGGAAGATTTGTATGTGATTACCGAATGTTGTTCGGAGTCCCGGATGTGATCCCGGACGTCACGAGGAGTTCCGGAATGGTCCGGAGGTGAAGATTTATATATGGGAAGTCATCATACGGTCACCGAAAATATTCGGGGGTATACCGGTATTGTACCGGGACCACCGGAGGGGTTCCGGGGGTCCACCGGGAGGGTCCACCTGCCCCGGAGGGCCTTATGGGCTGTAGGTGGAAGGGAACCAGCCCCTAGTGGGTTGGGCGCCATCCCTCCTTTGGGCCCATACGCCTAGGGTTGGGGGGCCTAAAGGGGGCGCCCCCTTGCTTGGGGGGCAAGCCCCCTCCCCCTTGGCCGCCGCCCCCCTCTAGATCTCATCTAGAGGGGTCGGCCCCCTTCCCCCTTCTTCCTATAAATAGAGGGTGGAGGGAGGGGTGCAACACCGCATCCAAGGCGCAGCCCCCTCCCCAACACCTCTCCTCCTCCACGTGAGCTTGGCGAAGCCCTGCCGGAGAACTGCCACTCCATCACCACCACGCCGTCGTGCTGCTGTTGAAGCCTTCTTCCTCAACCTCTCCCTCCTCCTTGCTGTATCAAGGCGCGGGAGATGTCACCAGGCTGCACGTTGAACGCGGAGGCACCGTTGTTTGGTGCTTAGATCGGATTCGGCCGTGATCTGAATCGCTACATGTATGACTCCTCCAACCGCGTTGTTGCAACGCTTCCATCTCGCGATCTTCAAGGGTATGAAGATGCACTCCCCTCTCTCTCGTTGCTAGTTACTCCATAGATTGATCTTGGTGATGCATAGAAAAAATTTAATTTCTGCAACGATCCCCAACATCTTCCTATGGCAATGGATCTGCGGCCGCCTCCCGTCCGGCGTGAAGGTCATCAAGCGTAATGGACCTGGAGATGGGATGTGTCCCCTGTGCGGCACGGTGGAGGATGCTAACCACACCTTTCTTCTCATGCGCCATGGCCCAGTTTCTTTGGTCAATTTCCGCGAGACGGTTGCGGGCCAGTGGTGCAACTCCAACTTCCCTGACCTGCTTGCGGAGATCCACGCCTCCCCCCCCCCTCGCTACCACCATATTAGATGGCTTTGCATTGGGGTCCTTGCCTGGACGCTTTGGACCGTCCGCAATAAGCTTGTCATCCAGAAGGTGCCTCTTCGACGCGCTACAGACGCTATCTTTAAAATGTGTGGATACTTGCAGCTTTGGCGGCCGCTTAGCCGCCCTTAGGATCGGGACGTCATCAACACCCTCCTCGCCGACCTTCGATCGCTGGCCTTCTGCTTGGCGCCCCCGCTCCCACCGCCGCCCCCGGAGCCCGACTAGTTGCTCCGTTGCACCCCGCGTGTGCATGCTTTTCTGTTTTTTCAGGGCTTGTTGAGTTGTGCCCTCAGCATTAACCCTTTTGGCTACCATTTGTGCTTTTTTATTTACTTTTTTAGAAAAGGAGGATGACCCCGGGCCTCTGCATCTGGGCGATGTATGCGGCCACTTTATTAATTATTCTCACAAGACCTTACAAAGTCATACAACAGTACGACTAAAGCCACCGTCTAGGCAACATCTGCCGCTACTCCTATCCAGTTGATGTAGGGATGCTGATAGTCTGGGCCTAATAACAAACAGACCTCGCAGCCAAACCTAACATCTATGACCTGAGGTCCCAACCAGGACGCTTGTCGGGTATGGGGAACCCACCAGTCCAGTGCACTCTTCAACCCGGATGTCTGCCGGGTATGAGGCCGCCGCAGCCACCTGCCACCAACCCATCTTCAAAGTTGTACTGTTGCATCTACCGTGCCAGGTCTCTATGCCATCGACGCCACCACGATGCCAAACAGCGTCGTCGCCCTGCGCGAGTCCATCCTCGCACATCGGACGCCGAATCTGCATTGCGCCACGCCGTCGAGATCCGTTGCCATCAATGTGTAGGATGAAGCACCGCTCCACCTAAGATGCGGTCCACTGGTCCCTCAAGCCCGTGCACACCTCCAAGAACGACGCCCCCAAGGGGGAACGACATAAGAATGCCGCCGTCTTCCGATCAACTGATCTAGGGTTTCTCCCGAAGGTATCAAACAGTGACCTTGAAAGTCCCCTCGGCGATGCCTTCAAGAAGGGAATGTCGCAAAATAGCGCCGCCACCGCCGGCTTTGGCAGTAAGCCGAAAGCAAGTTTTCACCCGGATCTGTTCGAAGGACCTCCATCAAGCATCTCGTGCACGGATCGCCGCCATCTCTGCCGGGGACTGGACGATGGATCCAGGTGCCGCCGCCTGACCGGCCACGGCACCACCGCGGTGCCTAAGGCCCTAAGCCGGCGCCGTCAGGCCCACCATGCCCGCCTGTAGACGCCCTCCAGATCTGCCGGCCCGCGGACGAGGCCTGCGATCTGGGCCGCCGCCACAGGTGCTCCTCGGCCGCGGGGAGAACGCGCATGTGCTGTCATTGCCGTCACACTCGCCGTCGGGCGCCCGCTGCTCCTTGGCGCCGGTGCACCGCCGATCCATGAACCGTCGCCGCCGACAAGAGATCGCCACCACCGCGCGAGGGGGAGGGCCCCGCCGCCGCCGTCACTGGCCAGGCAACACCGGCCTGGTCTCGGGCGGCGGCAGGAGGAGGAAGAGAGGAGCTGAGGCCTAGGGCCGGCGCGGTAGATCCCCCCCCCCCCCCCTGTGTCGCCAGGGGCTGGCGACGCGGGGGTTTCGTTGGACCTGGACCTTTGCCTGCTACCATTTGTACTAGACCTTTGTGTCTGTGTGTGTATGCGAACCTTTGTTGGATGTTTGGTTTGGGCAGTTGCTTTATAATATAATAAAGCAGGGCAAAAGCCTTTTTCGGTAATGATAGACAAGCTTTGCGTATTCGTGCAAAAAAAAAGATGAAGGGGATAATTTTGTGGCCCGTAATTTGACATCACACAACAATTAGGTGAAACATCATCCAGCACAATAGTGTCTCGTATTATGACTTAATCAATATGAAAGGCGACGCATGAAGTCCTTTTCGTCGTGTTGACATTTCTTATATGCAATGAGCGTGGAACTTCAGCGGAGTGACATATATAAAGATGTGCATTCCAGTACACGGAGATCCTCGGGCGAGAAATACCTCTCAAGACAAAGATGTCTATGCTGGTAGTTAAAAAGAAAAGGAAAGGGTCACGATAGCACCTGCTGGCTGCTGCTGCGCCTCTCTAGTCTGCACGATATGAACTTTCGGTCCCTGGCCATATTTTCGACACGTGTTCCTCGCATATCCGGTGAGCCATCATCCATTCCACTCATTCAAGAGGAAGTCGCAGTACAGCGCGACATGTCTGGATCTGAACGGCACCTAGGGCATAGGGTACAAGTTTTTCTCCGTTTGGTCTCTCTCCATGTATCCTTGTCTAGGTGTGAGCACATTTTTGTTTCGAAACCTATGTGTGAGTACATTAAATTGTGAACAAGCCTTTTTCCTCGGGCGTGCGCGGCCGTGGGCGATACCTTGCAAGTAGTACATGCGCATGCGCACGTTGACAAGTAGCGAACACATGACTGCGTTGACAAGCACCATGGCGTAGGAAGTTGCCAAGCAGGAGAGTGGATGCAGTGCGCGGGGAGCAGAGCAGAAACCGAGACTCGAGAGGCCAATCGGCATGATTAGTTCAGTCGGAGACTGAAAAGTCCAAAACATACTGATAACAGCAGATCTCCAGATGGATCAGCAGGGGGTCGGAATAAACAAATTCGTGGCCTCCATGGCTCCATCGGGCCGATCCCACGCAGCTGATGATGGCATGTCGATCAGCCAGTATTGTGTGCCTGCCTGTCACCAATTGGCTCCGTTCACGCGCCCATCCGCGGATCGGCGGCCCCTAACTGAATAATGCCGGCTCGTGACTGCTGCCCGGCTGGCTGGCTGGCTGAATAATTGGCACAGAGGATAGGATTCCATCTGTCTCGCCATTAGAGGGGAGGTGACTTCCTGCCTGCGCTTCCAGGAAACTTCGCTTTCATTTCCTCCCCTCCCTCTCCGTGCCTCTCTCTTTCTCGCGGCCCTCGATTACGTACTAGAGGTACACGGGGAGCACCTGCAAGCGTCGGCCTCCTCGCCTATTTTTGAATATTCAGTTTGCTCCTCCGCCCCTCCAAAAGTCCGCTAACCTATCGCCCTGTACGGACAACGACGCTTCCTCAGCTCACCCCAAGATAATTGTCAACAAGCTGCTTATAGTCAGTGTGGTTTAGTCTTAAGGGATCCCAAGGAGATTTTTTTTTTAGTTGTTGATTGTTTTTGAGATAGCTAATAACCACTTATTCCAAGCAGTGATCCCAAGGAGATGGAGGGAGGGAAAATTCCAAGTATCATACCCCCAACGCAACTCGCAGTTTCTCATTGCAACCAGAAGGGCCATTCTAAACCACTTTAGTGGCGGCTCCAGAGGAAACTCACTTTCTGGCCCACGAGCCATTCTAAATTGAAGCTCGGCTCGAAAAGAGAGAGAAAATACTTGCCCAAATTGTTGCAACGAAAAAAAATAGATTCTCCTTTTTTTAAAAGATAATATGGACGCGGATGCTTACACATTCGCCTGCCACATGCACTTCTTAGCCAAGAAATACGTCATAAGGGCTGAAGTAAATTCAAAAAAAAGTGAACACACGTGTCTAGGAATGGTATGATTCCACCACAAAAAGACAAACATCTAGGCTAGGTTTAATTCAACGATAAAACCAAACCAAACCACATCCGGGCTTCAATCCGAGTGGTATGATTCCACCACAAAAATACCAAACACAAGATAAACCAAACCAAACCAGATTCGGGCTTGAATCCCGAGTGGACCGATTCCACCACAAAAATACCAAACCATCTAAGCTAGGCTTAATTCCAGATAAAACCAGATCCGGGCTTGAACCCAAGTGGTCTGATTCCACCAAGAAAAAACCATCTAAGGTAGGCTTAATTCAAGATAAACCAAACCAAACCAGATTCAGGCTTGAATCCGAGTGGTCCGATTCCACCACAAAAATACAAAACCATCTAAGCTAGGCTTAATTCAAGATAAAACCAAACTGAACCAGATCCGGGCTCAAACCCAAGTGGTCTGATTCCACCAAAAAAACAAACCATCTAAGCTAGGCTTAATCCATCGTTGCATCACCTGCGTCGTCCCTCTCCCCGCTCAACTGCCCAACCCCGCCAACCTCTGCGCCTCGCCCGTCCTCTCGCTAGATCTGTAGCTCGTGCATCCGGCATCCAGGGCCTCCTCCGGCGGTAGGCGTTGCTCTCCTTCCTCTTATAAAGTCTACCCCGACGGCTTGGTTTGCTCAAACTAAGTCCAGTGTGAAATCCCTCCTCGGCTTGCCAATGCCGGTAGCGGCGACACCTGCGGGTGTCGTGCCTTTCCTCGAGGGGCTGCCACGGCCTTCATATGTGCCCTCCTCAAGCATCAGGGGAAACCCAAGGTCCGATTATTTTGGACCGGACGGCGACGACATCTCAATGTCGTCCCCCTTCGTGAAGGTGATGTCTTGCTCGCGTGCAGCATCCCCGGCGATGGAATTGGAGATGTTGCTCATCTTGGTTTGGGTTGGGTTGCTTCTCGGGGCTAGGCTAGTTTTGTTGTGTTGTTTCCTCTATTTGGGTTGAGCATCCCAAGTCTCTCTGCTCCAGATAGCAAGTCCATCCCTTCTTGTGTTCGTATCATGTGTTGTACCATCCCTTGTACTCACTCTTTCTTCTTTTGTCAATGAAAATATACACAAGCTTTGTGTATTCGCGAAAAAAGGGCATACAAGAAAAACCTAAAAGATTCCATTCATGTGATGATTTTTCTTTCAAAGAGGGCCTTAAGCCGTCGAAGGATACCATGGTTATTTCGGTGTCGTAGTTTTAGGGTTGGTTCATATGATAGGAATGTTATAAAAATCCACTTGATGCTATAATATGAGTTAATAAAAGCACCCTTTATCAGAAGAAAAAAATCATAGAATTATGACAACTACAGGAGGTGAGATGGCATGTATCTCAAATCGTATGAATAGGAATAAGGAAACACAAGTCATTGATTTTATTGGATAATTTTTTTCTATGAGTCTGAGCAATGTTTCTTTTCCTTTGATGCATGGAGGATATGAACCAATCAAGTATAGGAATATGATTATATTCCTATAAACAATGAGCTCATGAACCATAGGGTACTAAAAAAGACTGTCCTATCATGTAGAATTCCTACGGAACAAAACATATTTTTGCCCTTTGGGGATTTACGGAGAAGAAAGGGGTTGACCCTCGTCGCCTAACCCTAGGTGACACATGAAAGTGCGTTATATCGACTAGAGGGGGGGTGAATAGGCGATTTTTATGAATTCTTCACTGAGGAATTTGCTGGTGAGGAAATTCCTTAGCGAAGAACTACTTGCAGCGGAATATGTACTCAGAAGTAACATAACAGGATACAAACATGGTCATCATGATGAAATGAAGACTAACACAGAGTACGGAAAGCGTAAACACAGGATAGCAAGATGAAGACAAACAGACTGAAGAAATTGAACTGAGGAATTTGTGAAAGTCTTCAGTCAAAGTCTTCAAGCACAGATATGAACAACATTCAACACAGTAATGAGGAAATGAAAGAGTTGAGGAAATAGAACCAGTCAGTTGGTGAAGACAATGATTTGGTAAACCAGTTCCAACTGCTGTCTCAGTTGTACGTCTGGTTGGAGCGACTGAGTATTTAAACTCGAGGACACACAGTCCCGGACACCCAGTCTCTGAGCCGCAACTCAGGACACCCAGTCCTCACCGTATTCTCCTTGAACTAAGACCACGCAGGCCTCGTCCAATCACTCGTGGTAAGTCTTCAGGTGACTTCCAAACCTTCACAGACTTGGTCACTCGGCGATCCACAATTCCTCTTGGATGCTCTAGACCTTGACGCCTAACCGTCTGGAAGAAGCACAGTCTTCAAAGGTAACAAGCGTCGGATCCATGCAGGATCAGTTTCTTCAGTGATGCTCAATCACTTTGGGTTTGTGGGGGTTTGGTTTTGGGATTTTCCTCACTTGAAGATTTTCGCTCAAAGTCCTCGGAGGATGGGTTGCTCTCAGATGACAAGTGTCAAGTTCTCTCGGAGCAGCCAACCAGCTAGTGGTTGTAGGGGGCGGCTATTTATAGCCTAGGGAGCAGCCCGACATGATAAGACATAAATGCCCTTCAATGATATGACCGTTAGGTGGATAAGATATTTTGGGACAGCCGGCGCGCAGCACAGCAACGGTCGGAAATTTGACTCTCAAATTCCTCAGGGCTATCATGTTCCTCACTGTGTAGGCAATTCGCACTGGCGAATTCCTAACTCCTCAGTCAGAGCAAAGTCCTTAGTGAACAGAAGAACTGCGTCTCTGTCACTGACGAATTTGACTGAACTGTAGTTGATTTCCAATGGCTTCACTCGAAGGGATTGGTAGGTGCAGGATTTTGAGTTGAGCATCACATAGAAATTTTTCCTTAGTATTTCCTCGACCCCCTTTAACAGTACGGTGTTTCCTATGACTCAAGAAAGAGAAAATGAAACTACGAAAACAAAAGTCTTCACGCTTCATATTCCTCAAATGAATATCAAGTCTTCAAGGTTACACCAATTTCTTCACTTTCAAAGTCTTCAGAAAGTCTTCAGAATATCAAAGTCTTCAGTTGAAGAACTTCATTTTTAGGGGTCGACTTTCTCTGTAAATAGCAAACTCTTCATAGACTTATAGACCTATGTACACTTACAAACGCATCAGTTACTTAACCTATAAGTCTTCAATACACCAAAATCACTAAGGGGCACTAGATGCACTTACAATCTCCCCCTTTTTGGTGATTGATGACAACATAGGTTAAGTTTTCAACGGGGATAAACATATGAAGTGTAAATACTGATATTGAGGAATTTGATAGCAAGATATAGAAGAACTCCCCCTGAATATGTGCATAGTGAGGAATTTGCTTTTGAGGCAATGCACATTTGAAGAGTCGAATCATGGAGATCTCCCCCTATATCTTGTAATTCATACACGCATTTGATATATAATATGAAGAATTTGAAATGCATGATGAAATATGGTGCCTGATGAGATTCAGCATGCGTGCAATAATATTAACGAGGAATAAGCATGCGGAATATCACATCAAAAGTTTCAGAGCTCAGTGCATCAAAAGCATCAGAGCACGACCAAAAGTATCAAGGCACCATCGGATTTAAGATTACAACTCGATCCAATAAAAGTTTTCGAAAGAACGAGAGTTGTAACTTAATAAAACGCCCATAATATAAACCCGCTTGAAGACTAACTCAGATTTCTCCCCCTTTGTCATCAAATGACCAAAAGGATCAAAACTGAGGACTAACGCCCCTGAAGATTTTCAAGTCGATGGAGGAGCGCCAGCGTTGTCGGGGTTGGTTGTTGAAGTAGGGCCTGCCGTAGTGTCGTCCAAATCTTCATGTTCATCAGTTTCACGCGATGAAGAATAAGAACTGGCCACCAGATCAGGAACTTTGACTCACTTGAATTTCTTCGGAGGTGGTGCAGACCAGTCAAATGCTTCCTGGAGAATCATAGTCTTCAATTCTTCCGCGGAATATACATGCGTGAGAACAGCCCAGGTGCGGTTGAGGGTTTCATGAAGGTAATACTGATTTTTCTTCACTGCATTATGTGTAGAGGTCATGTTGTGAAGAATTGCAACAAATTGACGCTTCACCCATTTCTGATTGCGTTCAACCTTCTGATGAAGACTGAGGAGTAACTCACGATCAGTCATCACCCTGGGTGCAGTTGCTTGAGGCTTTTGCTTAGCTGAGGTATTTGCGGCAGTGTCATGTGTTGCAGAATCGTCATTGGTGGAGTAAGATGTAGCGAGACGGAATTGACCATCCAATGGACGTGTGCCTTCATCAATCACAGCAGCTGCCTTGCCCTTATCATCAGATGATGAAACTGGTCGCTTGAGGACTTCAATGGGCGGCAAGTAGCTACCATGGTTCAGAGTGTCAGCCTTGTAATTCAGTGAAGATCTTGCCCTTATGAATCTCATAATCCAAGGCGCATAGGGCTTCAGCTCAAAAGGTGACATTGCAACATTAGCCAAAGTCCTCATGAATAAATCATGGAAGTTGACGGGAACGCCATGAATGATGTTGAAAAGCATGTTCTTCATGATGCCAATGACATTCATTTGAGTCGTGGCCTTTGATGGGACTCATTGTCTTCGTCAGGATTCGATAGACAGTCCGAGGCGCATACAGCAGTTCCTTGACGAGGAATTTGGTTCGAGGGGCCTGCCCTGGCTTCAAAGGCTTCATGAGCACTTGCATATAATGATCAGTCAGCTCGTGGTCATTGTAGATGCAACGTGCGCTTTCATGGGGAGGATCAAGAGGAAGGACACGAAGCAATTCAGTTGCTGGTGCCTTGTAGTGAGTGTTTTCTGTCATCCAATCCAGCACCCATGAATTGACATCTTCAGCATCTCCGGTGATATGCAAAGTGGCGTAGAACTGAAGAATGAGTTCTTCATTCCAATCGCAGATATCAGTGCAGAAATTCAGGAGTCCTGCATCGTGAATAACTCAGAGTACTGGCTCGAAGCACGGCAGTGATTCCATATCCACATGAGGAATATGCTCATGATCGAAGATCTTGTCCTTATCAAAGAGCACTGAGGAATAGTAGTTGGCTTGAGTAGCAGTCCAGAAGCGTCTTTTCCTTATGCGAGCAGAGTCATATGGATTGTAACCAGTGAATAACACATGCTCAGAAAAGAAGTCTTCAGCCTTGAATTTTTGCTTGCTCGAGAACGGATTCTTCTGTTTGGGCAGAGGAATGTCAGTGATTTGCAGCACAACCTCAGGAATCGCGATCTCAGGTGCTTCAGGCTGAGGAATTTCTGGTTCCTCTTCTTGTGCAGTTTGGGGATCAGCAGCAGGTTCTTCAGCACTAGCGGCTGGAATTTCTTCATGAACAGACGATGTGGGATGAGTTTCTTCAGAGCCCATTTGAACAGTTGTAGCCGGGGACTGAGGAATTTGTTGAATTAGAGTGAAGAGAGGAGTATTGGGATGCTGACTTTCCCAAAAGTCATCGTTCATCACTGGTGTAGTGCATCCAATATCCACGTCTTCATCTTCTTTTTCAATTTCCTCAACACCAGCCTCTTCAGCTGTGAACTGAGGCATGGGTGAGGAAACGACTGGCGATGAAGGGAATGCTTCCACTTCAATTTCTTCATCAAACTGTTCTGAGGTAGCAACAGAGTGATTTTCTTCATCAGATCCGCTTGGGATCTCGTAGTCTTCTCCATAAGGAACAATTTCCTTAGACGACATGGAGGAAATGGGAACGGCATCAATGGGATTTTCAAGCGAGCTGGTCATCGGCTTCATTTTCTTCACAGCCGAAGAATTTGACGCAGCTGATGCCTTCCTCTTCTTCACTGCAGCTTGCTCTGCAGCCTTTGTCTTCTTCACTTCATAAGCAGAAGGTAGAATTGGAGTTGGTGTTGGTGCAGGAGGAGCTGAGGACTGTGGTTCAGTTTCTTCAGGCGCAACTGGTGCAGTTGCCCTGATCTCTTCAGTTTCTTCAGGCGCACCACTAGTGGATGCCCTGGGAATTTCTTCAGCGGCTGGAATGGAGTCATCAGCCCTGGAACTTGTATTCTCATCAGCAGGCTGAAAGTCATCAGCAGTGCTGGCATGTTCTTCAGCAGGCTGAGCAGAGTCTGCAGCCTGAGGATTCTTTTGTTGCGATGGGGCTGCAACAGTTGTCATTTTCTTCGTCAAATTGACGAATCTCACCTTGGCTCCTTGCCAATCAGCATTGTAAGCATCGAAATCCTTGCTGAGGGCTTGGATTTCAGATTGAGCTTTGAGAAGTTCTTCAGGAGTCAGGTTAACGATGTTCTTCTTCAGAAGCTTCTCCTTTCTGGCTTGTGCTCTCTTTATCTCACGAGCCTTTTCAAATTTCCATTTCTCTTCAGCGACGAAATGGTTCAGCATATGACTTTGACCAGGAGTCAGAGGCAGATCAGGCATGGGAGTGTTTGGATCCTGATGCCATAAGTCGATGAAGTCAAGGATCTTTTTCGGATCCAAAAGCAGAGGCACAGTTGTTCCTTTGGCTTTAGCGGCCTTTGTTAGTCTGTCTCTGATGATTTCTGCAAGTTCTTCATCAGAAGCTTCGTCATCAGAGGGCACGTTGAAGGCAACTTGTTTCTTTCTTGGACTTGGCCGAGGACCGCGTCCAGCTGTTGCTTTTGTCTTCAGCAGAGTGGGGCCTGATGAGGACATTGGTGCAGCTGAGGAACTTGCTCAGACACCAGAAGCAATCGAGAAGCCCTGACTCCTTTGACAGGTAGCCAGATGCACAGGAGTTGAGGACTTGGAGGGAGCTGCTGAGGATTTTGAGGTAGCAGCAGCAGTCTGAGGAATTTGCCGTGAGGGCGCGGCTGAGGAACTGGGCCGTGAGGGCGCTGATGGTGAAGCACTTGGCTTGCGAGCAGGCTTCTTCGGCATTGATTTCCTCGGCTTGACCGAGGTCTCAGCGGCAGCAGCAGCAGCAGAATCCTCATTGAATTTCCTCACTGCCTCCTTGGCCTGTCTTGCCAATTTGGCTTGGCGCCTGGACCATTCTTCAGGAAAGTCTTCACCACGCTTGATGCTGGTGGGATCAGCGACTTGGCCAGGTGCCAATGGAGCTCTTGGGCATGGAGGGTTTAAGGCAAATTTCTTCATGTACTTTGGAGTAACATAGCGATATTCCCTCCATTCTCGTGCCCATCTTCGTTCTATCCTCTGGATGCGCACTTTGCGCTGATTCTTGTTCTCCTTGCCAAACTTGGCTTCATCAGGTGTGCAATAGTCTTTGTATATTTCTTCAGGGATCTCGAAGGCAGTCATGACCTCCGGTTTCTTTCCTCCCTTCTGCGGTCTCTTGCCTTCTGCCATTTTCTTCAGATGAGGAATGTGAACAATAGAACACTCTGAAGAAGTATGCAGTTTTTCTTCGAGGAACGCTGCAAATGAGTTAAGTTGATGAGAACCTAGTGATTCAGCAGCGAACATGAGTACTTGTGAACAGAGTGTAGGTGCGAGGAATTTGGAGAGGTCATATGCGTTCTCAGAAGATTTTTCGAAAAAGACAAGTTTTGAGGAATTTGACCAGTTGAGCCTTGAGGAATTTCACTAAGCGTTTTGTCTCAGGTTCCAGAGTTGTACAGATTGAAAATCCGCACAATTGAGGAATCTTGAGGAAATGAATGCTTAGAGAGATAAATCAAGAGCATACAGTGTGTGAGGTGTTCATATGTGAAGATTTGAAGAATAAAACACCTTTGAAGATTTTCAGAAAGATTTTAGAATCAAAGCGAGTAATAAAAGTGACTTTTAATTACCCGAACTGAAGAACACGACGAACAGAGATGAACTGTGATGAAGTTCGTCACGTTAGATCTCCCACGCCCTAACTTGGCAGAGGGAGACAGCTACGGCGGCGGCGGAGTGAAGATTTCCGCAGCCGGCGCGAGTACGACGGCGACGAGGTCGAGGCAGTGAAGCTCTTCCTCACCGACGGCGATGAAGTAGCGGCGGCGCTAGGGTTTGAGGAGAGCTCGAGCGAGAGACAGCGACCGAGCGGAGTAAATGAAGTAAGGAAGGGAGAGGGGTATTTATAGCCACGGTAAAAACTGTTCGCCCGAAGATTTTGGGACGAACATGCCCCCGCCCTTTCTTCTTCACGCGACATGTGTCACCCACGTACTGTGCAGATGTTATCGTGTAAGATCGTGGGTGAATAAACTAATGCATCGTGGGATGCGGAATGGTTTGAGCGGTAAAACCAAAAATCTGGATAAGATTTGTTTTTTTTCTTAAAATTTCGTTCGCAATTTCTTCAGCTGACAAGGACACAGTGAAGACTTTGAACGAGTTTCAATCAGAACGCACATGAAGAATTTGTGAATAGATTGGATTGAGTATAGCATAGAGGCGGAAGGGTCCGATCACATTCACTTAGCAGAAATCGCAACTTGAAGAAATAGCAATAAGTGAATGTTGTAGAGGACATAAACTCACATATATATATAGCCAATGAGGAAAAACGACGGAAACAGTGAAGATTTTGCAAAGTTGAAGAATTTGTAAAACTGAAGAATTTCAAAAATGAGAACTCAAATTGAAGATTTTCAACTTTTGTGGTGGCGTAGCCCACCGTATAAGAATGATGATTTCAGACACCGCGTACATTGTCGTAGGGTTCTGAGAATCAAATTCTTAATTAATTTCTTCACACTTAGAATGTTATTCTTCATTGATTGAAGAAAAACGTTTCTTCATGTGTTGCACATCTAAGTCATCAATTCTGCATAAGGGTTAGGATGTGTGTCCTTTTCAAAGAACATTCAAAGATTCTAAGATATTTAGCTCACACCGCAACTTGCCAAATCTCTTCTCACCCAAGGGCTTAGTGAAGATATCAGCTAGTTGTTCTTCAGTCTTCACATGCTCGATGGAGATATCGCCCTTCAACACATGATCACGAAGAAAATGATGACGAATCTGGATGTGCTTAGTCTTCGAGTGCTGAGCTGGGTTGTGAGCAATCTTGATGGCACTCTCATTGTCGCAGAGGAGAGGCACATTCTTCACGTTGACGCCATAGTCCTTGAGGGTTTGCTTCATCCAAAGCAGTTGAGCACAGCATGAGCCAGCAGCAATGTATTCAGCTTCAGCAGTAGACAGTGATACACAGTTCTGTTTCTTCGAGGACCAACAGACCAAAGATCGTCCGAGGAAATGACAAGTGCCAGATGTTGACTTGCGGTCCACACGATCACCAGCATAGTCAGAGTTAGAATATCCAATGAGATCAAAAGCAGAGCCCTTGGGGTACCATAATCCTAGTGTTGGTGTGTGAGCTAGATATCGAAGAATATGCTTCACAGCCTTATGGTGTGATTCCTTCGGTGCAGCTTGAAATCGGGCACACATGCAAACACTAAGCATTATATCTGGCCTAGATGCACATAAGTACAATAAAGAACCAATCATGGAGCGGTATACCTTGTGATCGAAGTCAATACCATTTTCATCAGTGCATAGATGGCCATTTGTGGGCATAGGAATTTTGACGCCTTTGCAATCTTGCATGCCGAATTTCCTCAGTACATCTTTGAGGTATTTCTCCTGAGATATGAATATGCCATTGCGCTGCTTACGAATTTGAAGACCTAAGAAGAATTTCAACTCTCCCATCATAGACATTTGATATTCTTCACTCATCATATAGGCAAATTCATCACTATATCGTTGGTTAGTACAGCCAAAGATAATATCATCAACATATATTTGGCACACAAACAGTTCACCATCATATGATTTAGTAAAAAGAGTAGGGTCGAGTGAACCGGGTGTGAAGCCATTCTTCACGAAGAATTCCTTCAATGTATCATACCACGCCCGAGGGGCTTGCTTGAGGCCATAGAGGGCCTTATTGAGTCTGAAGACTTTGTCAGGATTCTTGGGATCTTCAAAACCTGGGGGTTGAGCAACATATACTTCTTCCTCAAGCTTACCATTGAGGAATGCACTTTTCACATCCATTTGATATAAGATGATATCATGATGGTTAGCATAGGCAAGTAAAATGCGAATAGCCTCAAGTCTAGCAACAGGTGCAAAAGTTTCATCGAAATCAATTCCTTCAACCTGCGTGTAGCCTTGAGCTACTAGTCGTGCCTTATTCCTCACCACAAGGCCATTTTCATCTTGCTTGTTGCGGTAGATCCACTTCGTGCCAATGATATTATGCTTGCGAGGATCTGGGCGATTGACCAATTCCCAAACATTGTTCAGCTCGAACTGATGTAATTCTTCTTGCATAGCCTGAATCCACTCCGGCTCCAGAAATTCTTCATCTACCTTAGTGGGCTCTGAGATAGAGACAAAAGCATAGTGCCCACAAAAGTTAGATAAGTGTGAGGCTTTTGAGCGTGTGAGAGGACCTGGTGCGCTAATGTCATCGATGATCTTCTCCACTTGCACTTCTTTTGCAACGCGTGGATGAGTTGGCTGTCGCTGAGGATTTTGATCAGCATTTTCTTCAGCACCATTTTCCTCATCATGTTCTTCAGGTGCATCAGCTCGACGTTCTTCACGAACAGGAATGAATTCTTCAGCAGATTCTTCAGTAGGAATGACATCCTCAGTTGCCTTGAGCTTGATAGCATCCTCAGGTGCTGGTTCATCTAACACAGAAGGTAGGTGCTCTCTTTGCGAGCCATTAGTTTCATCGAACCGCACATCTACAGTGTCAACAATCTTGTGAAGAACAATGTTGAAGACTCTGTAGGTGTGCGAGTCCTTTCCGTAACCAAGCATAAAACCTTCATGTGCTTTCGGTGAAAATTTAGAGTTGTGGTGAGGATCTCTAATCCAACATTTAGCACCGAAGACCTTGAAATAACTCACATTGGGTTTCTTGTCAATGAGGAGTTCATAGGCAGTCTTCTTGAAGAATTTGTGAAGATATACTCTGTTGATGATGTGGCAGGCAGTATCAATTGCATCAATCCAAAAACGCTGAGGCGTTTTGTATTCATCAAGCATAGTGCGAGCCATCTCAACAAGAGTTCTGTTCTTGCGCTCCACGACGCCATTCTGTTGAGGAGTATAGGGAGCAGATAACTCATGAGTAATACCAAGTACATCAAGATAGGCATCAAGACCAGAATTCTTGAACTCAGTTCCATTGTCACTTCTGATATGCTTGATCTTCACACCAAAGTTGGTTGAAGCCCTCGAGGAAAATCGTTTGAAGACTTCCTGCACTTCATGTTTGTAAGTAACAATGTGTACCCATGTATATTGAGAATAATCATCAACAATGACAAAACCATATAAAGATGCATCATTAGTGACTGCTGAATAATGATTAGGTCCGAAGAGGTCCATGTGAAGCAATTCGAATGGACGGGTAGTGGTCATGATAGTCTTCGCTAGATGCTTGGCCTTGGTCATTTTTCCGGCTTCACATGCTCCGCATAAGTGATCCTTGAGGAATTTGACATTCTCAATGCCAATGACATGCTTCTTCTTCGCAAGCGTGTTCAAATTCCTCATGCCTGCATGACCAAGTCGTCGATGCCATAGCCAGCCTTCTGAAGCTTTTGCAAGTAGACACACGGCTGGTTGTGGTCCTGTAGAGAAATCAACAATATACAGATCTCCTCTCCTAAAGCCTTCGAAGACTTTGGAATTGTCAGCTTCCATAATCACAACACAACGATATTTGCCGAAGACAACAACCATATCAAGATCACAAAGCATTGAGACTGACATGAGATTGTATCCTAAGGACTCAACAAGCATGACTTTGTCCATGTGCTTATCCTTAGAGATAGCAACCTTACCAAGACCCAATACCTGACTTTTGCCTTTGTCAGCAAAGATGATATGCTTCAGAGGTGACGGTGATAAGGGAGCATCCATCAATAGATTCTTGTCACCAGTCATGTGATTTGTACATCCACTATCGAGGACCCATTCAGTGGTTTTGGGTTGATCATCCCGCAGATGAATTAGTGTAGCTTACAATCTCATATGCTTCATCAGTGAAGAATATGATATCAAGTTCATCAGATGAATTTCATCAAGCAGTAAACAGATATAGCAGTATGAGGACGTGTGAAATGAAAGTTCATTTCATCATGATTCGCCTGCGTCCTTTCAGGCATTTTTGTCAGGTCCCCAGCAAATTCTTCAGATGTTAAGGCACGTCTGGAGACCTGACCCTGCAGAAGAGATTAGTTCCTTTTCTTCACCACCCACATCTGGAGGGGTGGCAAAGAGTTCATCATCCTGCGAGCACCATGTGAGAAAGGTGGCAAAGATGCCAAACCATTTCGCTTAGCATAGGAGGGGTTAGGGTAAGCATATGAATAAGCAGAGTAATTCTTCGAGGACTTATGAACATAATGGTTTGAAGAATAATGCACATATTCATAGCCCTTAGCTCTACCCTGCGAGACAGAGTTGTTAGCACGATGATAATCATATGAGGACTTTGTTCCAGTTGAGGAATTTGATCCATGTGAAGAATTTGGTCCATATGAAGAATTTGATCTGGGGTTCCTGTTCTTCACAGGTGGTGTCATGAGGACATTCACCTGAAGAATTTCAACGCAACTTTTGGGAACCCAGATTTTCTTCATAGGAGAACCGTTCCTGCAGTTAGTGCCAACATATCTAGCAAATACTTCACCATTCTGATTTTTGAACAGTTTATAGTTGGAGTCAAATGACTCATCAGAAGAATGAGGAGATTCACATGTAAAGCCAGATAAGTTAGATGGATCAACTGGAGGTCCCTTTGCAGCAACCCATGATGTTTTGGGGTACTGCTCAGGCTTCCAATATGTTCCATCGGCATTGAGTTTCCTCTCAAAGGCAATACCCTCTTTCCTTGGGTTTCTGTTGAGGATCTGCTTTTTGAGCACATCACAAAGTGTCTGATGCCCTTTGAGGCTTTTGTACATGCCTGTCATGTACAATTCCTTCAGCCCTGCATTGTCAGTGATACTAGCAATGTCCTCAGGTGAGGAATTAGTGATAGCAGAGGCAGATGAAGAATTTGTAACATTTGAAGCATTTGAACATTCAGGTGAAGAATTAGCAGATTCACGTTCAATGCACTTTAAGCATGGAGGAACAAATTCTTCCTGAGAAGCGCTGATTTGTTGAGCTAGTAATGAATGGCGCTCCTTCTGAAGATCTTCATAACACACTCTTAGCTTTTCAAGATCTTCCTTTCTTTGAAGAGCTTCAAGAGAAAGCTTCTCATGATCAGTCAAGAGAGTATTATGTTGATCTTGAAGGACGTCAAACTTGGAGTGAATTTTCTGAAGACATTCACCCAATGCTTTTGACTGATCCATTTCTTTGCGCAACATATTATCACTTCTTTCTAGCATATCTTGAGTTTGTTCTAAAACCGTTTGTTATTTAGTGGCAACGCAAATAAGTTTGGTATAGCAGGATTCAATATCATCATCAGATTCATCATTGTCAGATTCATCATTATCAGATTCATTATCACAAGACTCGGATGAGGAGCATTCAGTTACCTCAGCACCGTTTGCCATGAGACAAGATGCAGAAGATGATGATTCTGGCTCGAAAGTCATCGTTTTAAGAGATTCCTTGAAGTCCTCAAACCAGGTATCATGATGAGTTCGATGACCTTCATAAACATCAGAGATTCGGTCCCAGATGAGCTTCGAATTGCCAAGATGCATAATTCGCCCGAATTGATCTCTGGATAGGGAGGAGCAGATGATATCCTTCGCTATGATATCAAGTCGAGTGTACTTGCGAATATCATCAGCATTCGCCATCTTGCATAGATCAGTAAGACCAATCTCAGTGACGGTCCACAGCTCGCTGTTCTTTGCCATGAGGCTCTTCCTCATCATGGCCTTCCACTTGGGATAGTCATGACCGTCAAAGATAGGGCATGTCACTTTCTTCATACCTGCGGTCGACAGAACTAAAACTCCAGGCGGTTAAACCAAAATCACACAGAACAAGGGAGTACCTTGCTCTAATACCAATTGAAAGTGCGTTATATCGACTAGATGGGGGGTGAATAGGCGATTTTTATGAATTCTTCATTGAGGAATTTGCTGGTGAGGAAATTCCTTAGCGAAGAACTACTTGCAGCGGAATATGTACTCAGAAGTAAACATAACAGGATACAAACATGGTCATCATGATGAAATGAAGACTAACACAGAGTACGGAAAGCGTAAACACAGGATAGCAAGATGAAGACAAACAGACTGAAGAAATTGAACTGAGGAATTTGTAAAAGTCTTCAGTCAAAGTCTTCAAGCACAGATATGAACAACATTCAACACAGTAATGAGGAAATGAAAGAGTTGAGGAAATAGAACCAGTCAGTTGGTGAAGACAATGATTTGGTAAACCAGTTCCAACTGCTGTCTCAGTTGTACGTCTGGTTGGAGCGGCTGAGTATTTAAACTCGAGGACACACAGTCCCGGACACCCAGTCTCTGAGCCGCAACTCAGGACACCCAGTCCTCACCGTATTCTCCTTGAACTAAGACCACGCAGGCCTCGTCCAATCACTCGTGGTAAGTCTTCAGGTGACTTCCAAACCTTCACAGACTTGGTCACTCGGTGATCCACAATTCCTCTTGGATGCTCTAGACCTTGACGCCTAACCGTCTGGAAGAAGCACAGTCTTCAAAGGTAACAAGCGTCGGATCCACGCAGGATCAGTTTCTTCAGTGATGCTCAATCACTTTGGGTTTGTGGGGGTTTGGTTTTGGGATTTTCCTCACTTGAAGATTTTCGCTCAAAGTCCTCGGAGGATGGGTTGCTCTCAGATGACAAGTGTCAAGTTCTCTCGGAGCAGCCAACCAGCTAGTGGTTGTAGGGGGCGGCTATTTATAGCCTAGGGAGCAGCCCGACATGATAAGACATAAATGCCCTTCAATGATATTGACCGTTAGGTGGATAAGATATTTTGGGACAGCCGGCGCGCAGCACAGCAACGGTCGGAAATTTGACTCTCAAATTCCTCAGGGCTATCATGTTCCTCACTGTGTAGGCAATTCGCACTGGCGAATTCCTAAGTCCTCAGTCAGAGCAAAGTCCTCAGTGAACAGAAGAACTGCGTCTCTGTCACTGACGAATTTGACTGAACTGTAGTTGATTTCCAATGGCTTCACTCGAAGGGATTGGTAGGTGCAGGATTTTGAGTTGAGCATCACATAGAAATTTTTCCTTAGTATTTCCTCGACCCCCTTTAACAGTACGGTGTTTCCTATGACTCAAGAAAGAGAAAATGAAACTACGAAAACAAAAGTCTTCACGCTTCATATTCCTCGAATGAATATCAAGTCTTCAAGGTTACACCAATTTCTTCACTTTCAAAGTCTTCAGAAAGTCTTCAGAATATCAAAGTCTTCAGTTGAAGAACTTCATTTTTAGGGGTCGACTTTCTCTGTAAATATCAAACTCCTCATAGACTTATAGACCTGTGTACACTCACAAACGCATCAGTTACTTAACCTATAAGTCTTCAATACACCAAAATCACTAAGGGGCACTAGATGCACTTACAACACATGCGGCTTCCAGTCCACCGCCGCCTTCGGCCCTCTCCCTCTACTCCCCCCCCCCTCGCCGTCAACGGAGGCAACTATCGAACAAAGCATATGTGGTGGTGGTGGCTCAACGGTGGCTTCTCATGTGCGCTAGCCCGTGCGGCCTCTACCGGTTGGGCAGCGGGTCCCCGATGGGCGACTGATGCAGTGGCAGTGGCTGGCTCCCATGTGGGCGGAAACGGAGGCTCCCTGGATCATGGAGACATGCTCCTCCTAGCAGGGGGTACCTCCTCCACTGGGAATGGTGGTCGAGATGGCAGGTGCAGATCGATGGCGCAACCTCCTCCTATGGTGGTGGTTGCATGCTGTGACTGTCGGTGCCAGTGACGACGCATATGGACTTCCCCAATCAGGGTTCCAACGGTTGGCAGAGGCTCGGTGCCCAGGGCGTGGTCGGTGGTGGCACCGGAGATGTGACAGCAAGGACGACAACTTGAAGAGGTGTAATGGTGCATTGGTGATGGTGTTGCGACAACATGACGTGCCTTGGCGCCTTTGGCACTTTCAGACTCTACCACACTGTCTTTGGAATACATGCACACGAGAAGTTGTTGACGACATTTGGTTCTCCGCGATGTGCATCAGCCTTTGTTCGTGGGTATGGCCTAGCTTGCGTTAAAATGTCCATGTTGGGGTTAAGCACGTGAGCGGTTGTTTCTGGGCAGTATGGCATGAAACGCTTTGGATTTCAATTTCTCCTGACCATGCCATGTGGGTGTGCCCCTTCATGCGTCATCATCTTCTTAGGCAAGTGGTGGCGGCAATACACAACAACTACAGTTTGGTCGTTCTGTCCTTAGTATCGTGGGTGAATACCTTAGGTTTGACCTTTGACGGTTGCATCTGGCAATGGCGATATTTCCACGTCGTGTCCTTGTTGAAAGCATTGCATTGGAGATTCCTTGGCCATGCTCTTTGGGGTGAAAACCTAATATCTAACCTCTAGTGGTTCGATCCAACGCCCGACGGTGCTTTATGTGCCGCTCCCTTTCTGAAGGCATTATTTTTGGAGAACCTTTCTCGTAGTTCCTCTGTTGTCAACGAAAATTAATGTTGTCGCTGCTTGCATGTTGTGTGTCTTTGTCGCATCGGCTCTCTCTTTTAATCTTTTTGATTGTGTGTCCTTAATGTCTAGACTAGTTTTGATATGTGTCGATACATCGGTAAATTAATATAATATTGACATTAATATATTGCCCTTTGTAAAAATGTGGAATCCCTAGGAAATCACATATAAACCAAATGAGGTCTTTGCTGTGATATGAAGTTTTTGCACCTGAGCTCAAATGAGCTCGGGTGAACAGTTAAATCAAAAAAAATGTTCAAAAAAAATCTGAATTTTAAGGCAAGCTTTGGCAAATGTTCTAAGAGCTTGCAAAGTTTCATCATGAAATCACATTTTTAGAAGTCATTAAAAAACAAATTCAATACTCTAAAATGCTACTTTGAAAAGCATTTTGAAGCACTGATTTTATTTTATTTTTGCCACAACTTCCACAGATGTGATTTCGTGATGAAATTTTGCAAACTCTTAGACGTTTGTAAACGTTTTTCATATAAAAATTTCAGATGTTTTTAACATTTTAAAAAAAAAGAGTTACAGTTCATCCCGAGCTCATTTGAGCTCCGGATAAAGGGACTTCCGCCTTTGCTAAACACACGTCACCTTGGAGTCAAGCTCCTTGTAGGACCGGCTTCTTCCAAAACTAGTTTCTAGTAGAACCCTAAGAGTGGTTGATCTAAAAATAATGAAGAGTGGAGACAGGGCTCCACCACCACCAGGGGAGTGAGGAGCTAGCCCTTCCAGAATCACAGAGGCCAGGCAGTGGCTTAGTTTCTAGAGCATCAATCTCGACCACAAGCCTGCATGATTGTTTGCCCCGCCAAGAGCCCAGGCGATATTTTATGGTGGTGCACTTTGTGCAGCGTGGACTTTGTTGCTTCGAAGCATGCACGGACACGCACGAGGCGATCGGGAATGAGTGTTGCTTACTAGTACTACTACTCTCAACTACGAGTAGCATCGAGACAGTTGATTAGCACTAGTACTGTTTTTAGTATATTTAGAAACAGATCACAGGTACGTACTTGTATGCCATTCCATCCACAAGAAAGCCATTTCCAGTTTGCATTGACGTGTAACAAACAATACAGAGGGGTCGCTCTCCCGGGGGCCTCCTTTTGGCCCTTTGCCGCGATCGATCGATCCATTGATTATTCGACCTAGCTGCCAGCCTGCTTTCAGGCGGGCAGCCTATCTTACATCCCAATCAGGGCCTGTCAGTCTGCTGTCTTCTCCTCCTCCTATACTAGTATAGGTATTGCCAAAAAAAAAAATCTGAAGGAAAAAAAGATAAAAAATGGTTGGTTTTACAGTTCGGCGCCACTTCTTTGTGGCGCCGGATCTCCCTAGCTGAGAATGCCTACGTCTGTGTGTGTTTTGAAGAGTGGGATTTTTCTTGGTCTTGTCTCGCCCGGCCGTCATGGTCCTGGCTGAAGAATCTGTACAAAGGACTTTGACGGCCCGTGCTCGGCTTTGCTCCGATCGATCGGCCTCCGCCAGCCCGCTCCCGCTCCCGCCGCGGCGCCCACGGCTACAAGTGTCCCCTCCGACGGCGACCGCCACGGACACGGACGGAGCCGATCCAGGTCGTATGTGCCGTGCTGTTGATTTTCCTTTGGGAACGAGGAGGAGGTGATGGACGGATGGATGGCTCAGGCTTTGTTCTTGTCTTTGCGGGTGAAGGTCATGGGGAGGCCGTTGATGGGGAGGGCGAAGGGGCCGAACTGGACGCCGCTCTCGGACTTGGAGGTGGACCATCTGTACTTGGTGGCGAGGTGGTGGCAGAGGACGAGCATCTCCAGCTTGGCCAGCTCGTTGCCGGGGCACGAGTGGGTCCCGTTCCCGAACGGCATGAACGTGTTGGGCTTGGGGGCCACCTGCAGTCACCAACCAAAAACGTATAATCAGATAACGATCAATCGAATCGATGAAACAGAAGCAGACTCATCAAGGAAGATGTGATGATGCTGACCTCGAATCGTGAAGGATCGAACTTTTCGGGGGAGGGGAAGTGGTCGGGGTTGTGGTGGATGTTCCGGAACAGGGGAAGCACTTTCCAGCCCTTGGGAATCAGGTACCCTGCACGCACAGAAGAGAGCGAGTCGAGGTGAGTTGCGAGTTTCCCTTGAGTTCGTTCGGTTAGGAGCACGTCCTTTCCGAGCCAGTTCATGCGCAGACAGGCGGGCAGGCAGCGCACTGCTGTACTCCGAGAGGGACAGCACAGTACAGCGCTGCGCTGCCGCAAACGACCAAAGCGCGCGCACGCGAAGTTGATTGATGTCTCTGCTCACCTTGGTACTCCACGTCCTCCACGGCCTCCCTGAAGGTGAAGGAGAGGATGGACGCCACCCGCATCGTCTCCTGGATCACCCGGCCCGTCATCCGCATCCGCCGCGTGTCGGCCCACGACAGCGCCTCGCCGGACAACGCCTTCTCCCTCGCGATCTCAGCGTGCTCTTCCTGTTAATTGTTCGATGCACGGGTCAGTCGCTGCTTTTCGATCGGGTACCAAGCGCGCGGGTCAGCTGGTTGATGGCGACTTACGGTGACGGCTTTGAGGACGGCGGGGTTGTCGCCGAGGAACTTGACCATCCACGTGAGCACGCTGGCGGTGGTGTCGCGCGCGGCGAAGATGACGCCGATGGCGTTGTCGGCGATCTGGTCGTCGGTGAGCGCCTCGCGGCCGTCCATGAAGGAGCCCAGGAGGTCGCTCCCGCGCTCACGCTCGCGCCGGGCCGAGATGATGTGGGCCACAATGGCGCCCAGCCGCTTCCGGGCCTTCATGGCCTTGTGGAACAGCGTGCCCGGCAGGTTCACCGGCATCGAGTTGTACCCCTTCTCCAGCGTCAGGTAGCACTGCTTCAGCTCCTCGATGTACTGCATCTCCTCCTCACCGAAGATGGACAGCAATGCCACATTCAGAGCGTACTGCGCCACGACACCAACAGAAGGATCAGTCTCAAGCTCCAATCATTTAGCACTAGAGCAGAGCAGACGAAAGCAGAGCAAGTGGCAGGGAATGGAAGAGGAGGAAGAAGAAGCACTCACAGTCTTCATCTCTTGGAAGGTGTTGACTTGAAGGTCTTCCCAGGAGCCGAGGGAGCGGAGGGCGATAGCCTCGATGGCGGGGACGGAGCCGCGGATGGCCTCGGGGGAGAAGGCGCGGGAGACGAGGCGGCGGAGGTGAGCGTGGTAGTCCCCCTGCTGGAAGAAGATGGCCTGGGGGCCCAGCATCCGCTCCTTGCTGGCCGGGAAGGTAGGCTTGAAGAGGTGCGCCTGAGTGACGAGCACGAACTTGGCGGCCTCGGGGCTGGACACCATGACGCAGGGGCAACCCAGGATATGCGTCTTGAAGATGGGCCCGTACTTGTTCCGCTTCCTGGCGAAGAAGACGTTGGGGTTCTTGGAGGAGTAGAGCTGCGTGGTCTCGCCCACGTACGGCCACCCCATCGACCCCGGCGGCAGCGGCAGGCTGCTGCTGCCCTTCT
Organism: Triticum timopheevii; assembly: GCA_963921465.1. NCBI lineage: Eukaryota > Viridiplantae > Streptophyta > Magnoliopsida > Poales > Poaceae > Triticum > Triticum timopheevii. The sequence goes on along the minus strand of OY997272.1, from coordinate 449,026,246 downwards.
TGCCGCCGCCGCCGCCTGACGACGACCGCCCGCCGGCGCCCTTCCTGGCGCGCACGGCGCACGCGAGGACGAGCGGCACGAGCAAGCAGAGCAAGAGGATGAAAGCAGCCATGTGAACGAAAGGCTCTCTTCGCTTCTGTTAGCTGCAAAGGATGAGCCCGAAGGAGACCGAGGAGGAAGACGAGGAGAGGAGAGGAGATGGGTGGTGGTGGTGCCTGGGTGTGGAGGGAAATGCGAGGGGCGTGGCAGGTATTTATAGATTGGCGGTGAGGGAAATGCAAATGCGAGCGTCGTTGGTCTCCGGCCCCTAAAAATCTAACTAGGCGCTGCCACTGCTGCGTGTGAGGCTCACATCGAATTATTGCACAGTTTAATCCGGCAAGAGCTGGACCGAATGAGCGACTAATCTAATCAATCAATTAACCGATCCACGGAGCAGGAAGGAGCAGTCCCGTCCGGCTTTCCAGCGCGCGAGACGGGGATCGAAGCCCCAACAGCTCACCCCTCTCCCTTTCGCCCCTCCCTCCTCCCGTCTCTCAGTACTGTACACGCTCTCTATGCTGCTTGCTTCCCTCTCCTCTCCTATAATCCTGCTGTGTTTTGGCCGCACGCTTGCTTGATTAGTTGGTTATTGTATACAGTACTCTTCTCTCATAATATCCCAGCCCGTCCTCCTGGCCTGCCCACTGCGTCGTCACGTAGACGTAGCAGCAGCTCAGCTGGCCTCGAGATATTTCTATTGGCCTGCATATCTACTGATCGGGCCACTTCCATTATGCTTTCTAATGTGAGTCATTCTCTACGTGATTCTTGTGGTAAACATTAAACACTGACCGGTTAAAGCAGCCTTTGCGTAGAAATGCATGCGGAAAATGCTTGATTTGTTCCATGGTCGGAATGACAGGTGTTGAACTCATCTCTTGGTCCGTCGTCAGGGAAATGGTCGCGAGCATGCAGCAGCTCCCCGTCTTTAGTGTTTGTTTTTTGATTGACGAGGTAAAATGTCATTTTTATTTTATTTTTCGAACTTCCTTTTGGAATTGGTGTTCAGCAAAATAATGGTTCGCTACTGGTAGTACGTAGTAGGTTAGCATCCCAATCGGAAATTCAAAGAGCATGTGCGGTCAGATGAGTTGACCTTTGCACGGGACAGCTGTGAGGGCGCAGTTCGATCCACCCGATTTTGTGCAGCATTGTGCGACCATTTTTCTCCTTCCTTTTTCTTTATTCTTGACTTCACCCCCGTGTCAATCTCTCTGATTATGAATAATACTGTGGGAATGCATGCCGGGGAGTAGTATAATGTACGTAGTAGTCTAATGTGGAAATTGCTACTACTATAGCAAATATCTCTCTCACTTTCTTTCCTTGCCACGTGGTAGTAGAAGGTACCCCTCTTCTTCCTACGTACTCTTTTTCCTGTTCTCCTCACGACTCATGGGAGCGATTCAAGGGACAAGTGTCGGGTCACCATTGTTTGTGTCATTATTAATCCTAGTACATAGCTTCTTTTTCTACGATTAATGGTTAAATGATTGTATTGTCAAAAGGACGATATATCAAAACATTGATAGGCCTCTAGGGAAAACTCTCACCATTCAAAATCTTATGTCAGACATATCTAGTGTTTCCTCCCCTACCCCTGACGGCTAGGCCAAACCCTCCCCTTCCATGTTTCATCCGCGAGCCCATGGATTCGCCTACTCTTTGCCGCGGCTAGTGGCGGGGAGGGGAATTTCATTGCCTCCGCTTAGGCTAGTAGTTTGGTTATACTCCCTCTGTTCCTAAATATTTGTCTTTTGAGATTTCAAATGGACTATCACATACGGATATATATATAGACATAGTTTAGAGTGTAGATTCACCCATTTTGCTCCGTATGTAGTCAATTGTTGAAATCTCTAGAGTATTTAGGAATGGAGGGAGTAGTTTTTTATCCTCGCAGATGTTGTGCTTGGGTGGTGATGGCGCTTCCTCTTTTCGTTTGTCTTCTGGGCTCTGATCTTCATCGAGTTCATCCATCTAGACATAATCGACGGTCAGCTTAGAATTCTTGTCTTGTGGTGAGATTTGGTGTAGGTGTTTCGGATCTATTCAGGAGTTCAAGGGCGACGATTGTGGCACCAAGGCGTTGGTCCTTATGGGCATGTGCACGAAGACTTCCCAGCTATCATCGGTAAGATAAAGCCGGCTCCGATAGAGGAGCGGCAAGAAAAACGCGTCAGTGGCTCGTTCTGGCGGCGGTAGTGGTCTAAGAAATCTCGACGTAATTTTTATTATGTTTGTGGTGTTTTGTACTTCTGGTGAACTTTTATCATAGAATTGGATCCTTTTCACACAAAAAAAGTATATTAGAAAAGAATAATAATGTAAATACACATGACTTGTGAACAGCCAGCAGTATAAACGTATACTCAACTTATTTTTCTTAAGTCATTGCTGAGGCCATGCCCATGCACGGCCTTCTAGATGTTGCACGCCCCATGCTCCGTCCATGGAGATGGCGTACGAGTAAGTTGCTTAGTTCTCCTGTCGAAGGAAGTTTTTCTAAGGCACAAAGGAAGCTGTTTAGTTCAATTATGACGGCATTATTATCTGCTCGCCCGCCCAAGCTACCAACGGGCTAGTACATTCTTCACGTCAGAGAGCAAATGAAACTTGGCCTTTTGGAGCATGTTGCTGCGAAATATGGCATATTAAAATGGGTCGTTTGATTTGATAAGATATTTGCTGCAGGGAAAGGGCGATTACGTGGGTTCTTTACGCATTATGCATGTTGTTCTCCCATCACGCGCATGCACATACAATCCATCTTTATAGCTAAAATAGTTTATCTGGCAAGAATGTGTGGCGTGGTTAGTGAGGCCCCATGGTTGCAGGAGCCGCCCAAATCTGGTAGAAGCACCAAAAATCGGTACAGTACGAGTGCTCGATTCGGATAGATTCTTGGGGGCCCAGAGGGGCCGTGGTAGTATCCCAGTTGCATATGCCATGCCAGGCATGTATGTTTAGGATATGCACGACGGGAGACGGATCTGGAAGCCCGATACTTGTAGCGTGATGGGCAGAACCACAAGAGACCGATGCTTGCGTAGGAACGTACTAGGACGGTAGGAGGGCGGCACACCGCCGGCCGGGGGCACGCGTACGTTGCGGATGGTGGCACGTACTCGTACGTAGACCACATGGGTGCATCGTCTCGGTCGGTGCGCGAGCTAGCTACGCGAATTAAGCGTCAAAGGCTTAGCCAGAACCCAGAGCGGCCTTCCGTCGTGCGCATTTTGCGTCGTGCCGCCCTGCAAACGAAATGACCAATCAACCGCGGCTCGGGACCGGCTCGACGTTCATTGTCCGCATGCCACCGGCCGGCCCCATGCATGGAGAGTTGATCATGAGTGGCTCCTCGCCCCGGCCTACGGTCGCGGGACACCTGTGTGCTGCGTTTGTCTCTCGTGAAACGGGCAGGCTAGCGCGCGTCGGTGTTTGCCTTGGATCGTGCTTGAGGTCCGTCCGTACACCTGACTGAGTTTGGATGGACGCGGGCCGCAACGGCACACCTGCCGCTCGTTCATTGCCGATGTCGCCGGCTGGCTCGTCTGCGTGGGCCGTGAGGCAGACACCAATCACCATGTTGCTGCTAGCTAGGGATGGGTGAAAATATCAGCGCCCACCCACGAGCTGAGCGCCCAGAGAAGGGGTCGTCGTTGCGGCGCCGCGGGCCACGTTACAGCGGCCGCAGGACATACGTGTCTCGAATGATTGCACGCCGGCCGGGACCGGGAGGCGCAGTTGCTCACGTACCCCTACGTGTACGTGCGTGTCTATCCCACCGATCTCCGGCTTTATGACCGGCGGCCGGGCGATCGCGCGCATGTGCACGCTACACATGCTAGCGTACACAGGGCTGGGCTGCAGCAGGTGCATGCATGCACGCCGTCGCAGGGCATTCGGCGGCCGGTACGTACGCCCACGCTCTCCCCGCGCGCCGGGCGCTCTTCGTTGCTGGTTCGGGTAGCTCCTCCTCGGTCGATGGGATCTGGGTGTTGAAATGTCCGCGCACCGGACTCGCAGCCCGGCGGCCGTTGCGACGTCGCGCGTGTCCAGCGGGACGGCAAGGCAATCAATTGACTATAGTCCGATCAATCAAGGCGGCCGGCTGTGGCAGCGCCACCCGGCCAGGTTTTACCCTGCGGCTGCCGGCGGAGGGAAGCGCACGGCACTGCATGTGCCGGTGCATAACGTCCGACCATGAGCGGATCGACGACTCTGCGCGCCTGTATGCCCGACGTGGCGGCAGCGCGCCCGCTGTGGCCAACCACGCGCGAGCCCGTGAGTGGAATTAAGAGTGGATCCATCAGCAATGAGCGCATGCATATGCATGCAAAAGATCTCGAGATGGCCACGTCCATAGATCGCTCAACCTGCTGCTGTGGCCGGGACGTAAGAAATATCGATCGCATAAATTAGGAGAAAAATTGATAGCCACCACCTACTTTTCACGGTCCGCACTGGTTTGTTTTTATTCTCGGTTTTGCAGCACCTCTGAGATCCCAGAGATTAGAATATACAGGAACAAAGAAAAGGGACTAAATGTGGTGCGGTGTTAATTCTTAGGATATCGCAAAAAATACGTTTGGATGGTTCACACCAAAGAAATGCATGAACTTGGTGGTGGTAGAGTGAATAGAGAGTGATTGCATGGTACCACTTCTCAAAAGAAAATAATATGAGGGAGAACCAATTCATCATCTCATGGTCAGAGGAGCTGTTCTTGTGCCATGAGTCCACCAAAAGATCAAACCTTTGTTGTGCGTGTGCGCGCGTGCATCTACCGTGTGCTCGATATTGATAGAAAAATAATAATATGAGGTATCCTCATGTTGGTTTTCTTAGAAAATTTGGTGCACGTACATGAATTAAACGTCATCGGTCCTATGATGCAAAATGCTGTTACAGGGAACATCTTCTGACCGAGACCCTCCAAAAAATAATATAAAATCCTTCAATTAAAATAAACAATGGTGAAATGTACATGGATAACTGTGTTTGTTTTTGTTGTCATATTTTTGTTCTATTGTGACAGTGTTGTGTCACATTTATACATGTCGTATACTAGTAGAAGGAACGCACTTTACACAACTGCGTGATCAAGCGGAATCATAAAAAAAGGGTTCAAATTCACATGTGCTCGATAACTTTATAGTGTAGTTTGACTTTTACATATATTTGGAGAAAAGATAACCATACAAAAGTCTAACGATAATTTCAAATGTGGCTTTCGACTGGGTAGCAGCAAGGAGCATGTTCAGTAACAAAATGATACCTTTTATCCCGGTTTTGTTATTCATATGGATTATCGAAATACATAAGTATAATGTAATGCACAGTCTAAAAAACTAGCTAATTGATCATGCATTGCAACGGGGGTATACGTATTCTAGATTTTAGTATGGTTTGGTTTGATTTGAGAATGGGTAGGGGAAGACAAGGACATTTTTTATTTCGTTGAGGTTTTGTTAAGACTTAATTTGATTTGGGTATGGGTATGGGGAAAACAAGACAAGTTTTGATTTAGTTGAGATTTTGGTAAGATTTTATTTAATTTTATTGAGTTAAAGTAGGACATGATTTTTGCTAGATTTGATTAAGTTAATGGAGATTCTGGTTTCCTATTCCAAACCAGGGAGGGGGGAGGGGGGGGGGGGGGGGACAAAACTACCAAATTTAACGGAATACAAACATGAACTTTATATTTCATGTGAGAACAAAGATAGTACATCGTTCGCTAGTATATCAATAAGGAAGTCAGGAGGCTCCATGTTCCAAATAGTAGAACGAGAGACCTCTGATTTAGTAGCTAACATATCATCCATCATATTTGGCTTCCGTAGGGCAATCATTAAAGGTAATATAATTAAAATTCCTACAGAGAGAAGTGCATTCTTCATATATAGCCGCAGCTGGTCCCAGCAAGTTGCCACCATTTTGCATAACTTCAATTACCTCCATGCAATCAGCTTCAATCTGAAGGTTGTTGCATCCCATATCACTTGCCAGGACCAGCCCGCCCCTGAGTCAATTCTTTTAGAATCACATAAAAATGCACATTTTCTTATATTCTATTCGATACACAAAGTGATATGACCTTCAAAAACATTTCAATTTCCCAAATTTGTATTTACCTATTGACGGTATCAATAGGTCAAATGTTGCATGTTTAGTCTTTTGGTAACACGGCATGAGTTCACAAATTTGCAGTGCATCACACAAAAGTTTCATGTTCCAATAGGCAAGCAAATACTGTAGTATAACTTTATTGTTTGTTACAACTAGATAACTTAGTTTATTTACCACATGCTACAAGAGATTATATGTAGGTGGGAAGTTCTAGAACACATAGACTAGTGTTTGTTTTTTACTTGAGCAAGTAACACAACATGACATAGCAGAATCAGGTGATTTATAGAGTTGGTCAAATGGTTGGAGACGCCCGGGTTTGCTTCTTTTCAATCCCTGGATCGAGAACATCAAATGAATAATATTCAAAATTAATTTTACACATTATAGTGGTACAAATATACCATGCATGATGATTGAATTTGTACATCAAAAACAATGCATGCAATCCGATCAAAATACAAGTGTACAATATGTTATATGTCGCAAAAAATATTAGTAGTTTATTTTCTTCACGAACACTACTGGTATCTTTAAATGGTCTTTAAATTCATTAATACTAAATTTGCAAACCATATGCTTCTAATTGAAATTGGAGGAAACGATAGGGGCGAATAAACTCCTCTACACATAATGAACCTTTTCATATTCCCTTTCCTCTACACATGATGAATTTTTGTTATTCCTTTTTATATTCTGCCATTGCATTTTGCAAAAATCTTGGAAATGGTGGCAGGTAAGTATATGATTTCAAAAAGGAAGTGGGAGGTAGCAATGGTTGTAAATAAGAACTTGTCAATGATATGCATGTATTGCCTACATCTAGAATGATATTATTATAAGTTATGGGTACTATGTTGCAAATAATGTGAAAACAATATTTGAGTTTTCTAAGCCCTTCTTTGAGGCCTTTGTTTTTTTCTATTTTGTAGAAAAGCCCACGGTCCAACTTTTATTCAATGTTAAAAGAGTTTAGTTCAGCAAGTTTAAAATCCAAGGAGTTCCCAGCTACAAACAAGCACAGATAGAAAAAAGCAAATAAGCATACTCATTCAAGAGGGGCAAACTTCCGGAACCACCAACATGGGAACAACTAATAGAAGGTAACCCCACGATAGAGTTCCAGCGGGTGAGCAGGGACGCACTGCCCACCATCGTGTAGTGCTCATGGGAAGCAAGCAAGCATCCTACTTTGGAGGAAAGGTACGACAGTATGGTTTTTTTCATGGTTTTTTTTCCTTTTCATTATTTTTTGTTTTCAAGTGTGTTGCTTATATCATGTATGTGTGCCACGTGTGAAGAACAAGTTGCATCACGCTTAACTACAAGTTGCACCAAGGAGTGCATGTTGCACTACGCACGAAGCACATGTTGTGTCACATGTGAAGTACATGATCCGCGCGGGGATGTTGCACTACGCACAAAGCACATGTTGCGTCACACGTGAAGTACATGTTCCGATGGGGGAGTACATGTTGCACTACGCACGAAGCACAAGTTGCGGAAAGTACACCTTGCACTATGCGAGGTACATGTTGCACCAGAGAGTACGGATTACATTGCAATGGGAGTACATGTTATGCTAGAGAGTACATGTTGTACTATATGGGAATCACAGATTGCACACAATGGGAATACACTAACCGAGGAGAGTACAAATATGTTACAACAAAAATCCAAGCACATTGCCGTGGGGAGCACAATAGTTTGTCATATTCGCGGTACAAATTACATAAAAAAGTTAGTTAAAACACATCAACATGGGATTTTGTTGGTCTCGAAACGACTAACACAATGATGAAAACGGGTTCGTAATTTGGACATTCGATTCGATGCATATTTCTTGCTGAATATGGAATCTTATAAAAAAAGTATGTAGCAACCCTCCCACCCCCTTCCGTTGGAAAGTCCAAGAAACACAATGAGGGAGGTTTGGAATAGCCATTGCAAAAGGTATCCTTAATTAGTGATTTCGCGAAACATGGACTCTCCAACATGAGAATAAAACAAACAAAAAAGCTACTTAGTTTGTTTACTGCATCACGTCCTCCATCTGGGCGATGGGCTGATCATCTTTCTCCTGCAATGAACCACTTATCCACATTTAAGATCTAGATGTGCATTTTTACAGTTACATGACCTAGAAGACACACCTTAAATACCAAGACCCCGTGTGTATTTCCCCCGGTCCTAGATTCTGGTAGTGATCAGATCATCTTCCTCCATTTCACCGAGTTCTCTAGAGCTCCCCATTCCTCTGCATCATGAAAAATTGCGCCAAGTCGAGCAAGCAACGGGACAGGAAAGCAGAAATGATGGGTGCTTTCTAGTGCATCAAGAAAGAACACTCTGCAGGCCCATTGCGTCGTGAAAATGGACAAAACTGACCCCTTTTCGAAAGTTCAACATAAAACGGCCTCATTCTGAAAATATTTCACAGAGTGGCACTTTTGCATGACGCCCCGGGATAGGGCGCCATGCTATTTAGCATGACACTCTAGCTCGGGGCGCCATGATATGTCACAACCATGACGCCTTAGGCCGGGGCGCAATGCTACATGTCACAACCATGATGCCTTAGGCCAGGGCGCAGGCCGGGGCGCAATGCTACTGACAACAATGACGCCTTAGGCCGGGGCGCAATGCTACATGTCACAACCATGACGCCTTAGGCCGGGGCACATGCTCTTTAGCATGGAGCCCCAGCTCCGGGCGTTATGCAAAAGAGGGTCATTTTGTGAAATATTTTTAGATTGAGGCCATTTTGTGTTGAACTTTTGAAAAAGGCCCAGTTTTGTTCATTTTCAGCATTGCGTCTCTGAAGCTGCTCCCGTGGAAGAACTCTATCCCGAGTCACTTGACAGGAGAAGACCCAGTGTTTTAGGCGTGGTCTGCCAGCGGTTCGGTGTTGCATGGCGACCGCAATGTCGGCACTAGATTCCGAATGCGGATCGTAGGCTCCCGCGCTTTAGCCCGGTCCGCGACCGGATCTTCAAAGTTCGAACAGGTCTTGTGAATGCCATGGAAAGGTACCTGCTGATGGGGAAGAGCGGGGCATGCGTGCAAGTGGCCGTGTGTCAGTTAGTGCCGTTGCATTTGACTGCACGAGACGACGATCGCCTGGATTCGTAGAACCTTCGCCGTCCCAGTGAGCTTTGTTTCGGAAAACGCACAGGGGCCTCTTGTATCCATGCACGTCCACGTCTCATCCTGCCTGTCCACGCTGGCAGCTTTTCTTCCAGTTTGGATAAGAAAAACACGGACTGCGTATCGCCAACATAATCCATTCAAAACCGTGTGTTTTCCACCGAACCTTCAGCCAAGCGCACAGAAACTTCCAAATTGCCAGCCAGCCAGCCTATGTGAAATACTGGCAGCTTGGAGCGGCGGTCAGTTAGCATTAATTAAGGGCATGTATAGCCTTAAACATTGCCCGTACAGTACAGTTAAGCTGTCTGTATGTACACGTAGGGCCATGTGTTAGTGTTAGTGTTAGCTAGCTGGAGTGGACTACTTACGCACACGCGACGAGACAAGCATCTCCTGCAACTGCAAGCTAATCAGGCCCGTCGTGTCCTGACCTTGCATCATAGTACCCCGGACTTGGTACGGACTTGCATTGCACGAGGCACGGCCACTCATGAGTGGACCTCCGACCACTGTCTGTCCTGTACAGTACGCGTACCCGCTGGTTCATTAGCTGGTTACACGTCAGAAGGGATGGATCTAGAGCCGGTCGGGCCTACGCTGGTACGCCCGGCCAGCCGCATGCACGCTAATTGTGAGGCTGCTGGTCCCTCTCGGCGCCCGGCCGTTTCCCCGTGCTCGCTAGCGGGCAGACACCAGCTTGGGATCAGAATCCCGGCTCTGCCACACGTATCTCGCGCCCCATCACACGCATGCGTGCGTGCATGATTCGGATGTATAGTAGTACTGGCAGAATTAAGCATATGGATCTACCGAGATCCGCTGCCATGTGACACGCACCTGGCCAGGGCAATCAGTGAATGATATTATTCCTGATCTGACGCCCCTGCATGCAGTGCAGTGCAGTGCAGTGCAGGCTACGGACGGGCCATCTTCGTCCTCGGCCACCGATTAGCTGCCGTACGAGCGGCGGCAGCGGCAGAACGAATGGAGCCGTGGATGCCGGCGGATAGCGCTCCTGGGCGGACGGACGTACGCGTGAGGCCAAATGCGTAGATGCACCGGCGATTCCGTCGTCCCCCCGGCCATCAGGCGCCTGGACGCAGAGTTTTCTTTCACGAGCGCACGCACAGTCCGTGCCGACTACGTGCGGCGAAAGCTGCCTGGTTGTTCTGGTGCATGCATGCACGCCCGGGTCAGCGTCGGCGTCAAGGCTGCTTCGGTTGACTCGGCTATCAGCGGACAAGGCAGCCGACTACAAGAGCATCGGAATATATAGCGCTCAGGCAGCATTATATTACTGCTTCGAATATCGTGTTTATTAAGCCACAACATAATCAACATAGCTAAGGCCGACTATGAAAGCACTAGTACTCCGGAGTAGTATAGTACTACTGATTTGCTGCCGTCCACTTCACCCTCAACTACAGAGCTGAGAGCGCCCATGTACTTTTGCCGTAAAAAGAGGACCACGGCCGCGAAAAAGAAGAAAGCATTTCGTACCGCACTCCATCCTCGTCCATCAATTTCCAGTTGCCGCAAGGCCCTTCTCATCTCGTCACCACAAAAACGACGCCACGCATGCACGGCAGCTGGGTTAAGAATCTATCAGCCCAGCAACACTACACAGTTGTGTACGGTGCGCTGGTAGTTGGTTTTCCATACCACTGCACATATTTTCCCGACGGTTCACGCATGCCATGCGCTCTCGCTGCCTTCCCGGTCCGCGCACAACCACGGCTTAGCGAGCCGGAGCGCGACGGTTGACTTTTGCACGTTGCGTCGCGCCGGTGTGCTGCGCCGGGCCACCACCGAGGCGAGCAGACAGAGAGGGAAGAAAAGAACCGAACGGATGAAGGGGACGAGAGGCCAACACTGCTGCTCGACCGCGACCCGCACACGAACGAGCACGAGCAGGAGCAGGGCGAATCATTGATGGATCCATCCGATTTTATGCGATCAGCGCGCCCACGAAACAACGGAGTCGGAAACAGCTCTGGTTTTGGGTTTTTTTTCTCCGGTTTGGGCTGCCGCGCGCGTTGCCCGCTGGGTTTGGCGGCTGTAATCCGGGTCGGCCGCCCCGGCAATACCACCGATGACATACATGATCCAAACGTACGTACGCCCGTGGCCGTCGCTTTCGCGTGAGTCCGGTCCGGTCCCGTTCGCCCTTTCCCGCGTCTTTTCCCCAGTTGCCTTTGCGGGCGTTGCTCCCCTGTCACCCGGGTGGACTCTCCTCGCCGTGCACTGAACCTCCCCTCCCCTGTTATCACAGTTGTATTCTTTTGTCCGCCTGCTCATCCGTTGGAACGACCAGTTGCTCTCCACCCCACTGACCCTTCCTTAGCCAAGCTAGCCGCATCATCCATCCATCGATCCGTCCATCGCTACTGGAGTACCATGATTCATGTCCGGCTTCCGTCCAGCTTCCAAGTGCTTCCTCCTTTCCCCTGGTAGTAGCTTCGGTGCTCCCACACCTGGTATTTTATACTCCATGGTGATATCCTAAAGGCGAAAAGGGCCGGTGATTGGCCGGGATGGCCTTGCGCCGTACCGCTCGTTCCTGGCAATATATCTGGTCCGATTGGGATACAGCTGCCAGCCGGTCTGTCTACGACGGAATAGTATATGTATGTGCTCCGGCCTGGCCTGGCCTCCCATGACTGACAGGTCATCCTTGTTCTCATCTCCTTTTCTCCCCTTTCGTGTCCCACGCCCACGCACTCTGCCCACTTAAGTAATCGGGTCTTTCATTATTTTAGCTGACGCGAAAGTGCCGCGGTCTGTGCTATGCCAGTTGTGAGTGTGGACTTCCGGGGAAGGCCCATATGCACGCATGCATGGCGCCAATGCACTTTTCGCGCGCTCTTTTTTAATCCAGGATCCTCATCAGCGCGAGATTAAATTTGAGTTTCAGTGAAACCGTCCTTCTAAAAGTTGAGATACCTCCATCTCCATGGCTCCATCAGAAGCCACTACAGCACGTATAATGGTGGCTTCGTGAGACGTCGTGGTCGTACATGCATGCATGCATATCCATGCGCTCGCTCCAGCGAGGTGCTGCGTCCATGAAGCAAAGATCTAAGCCAATGTGTCACTCTGCCACTCCTTTCTACTGTGCTTTTTGATCGATCCAGGACAATTTGGTGGCGCTGCGCTTTTACTTCCACCCGAAGAAACATGCATGCATGGAGTGCGCGCGCCAAGAAACGTAGCTGCAGCAGCTGGCCTCCCACTCACTATTCCAAGGATATTTACCAGATGACGAAAAGGCCTCCTGTGATTTGAGAATTGAGATCACCGTCATCGCGAACTACGGCCTCGGCCGATCCACTCGCGGCCGCCAGGTGTGGGCGGCTTGATCCGCTTTACAGCGCGCGCGCTTTTGCTGTGTCCGCCCCACAGTCGCCGATTCGCCATATCAAAACGATACGGATACGCCCAAAGCCAAAGGGCGTTACAGCCAGCCAGATCATCCGAAAAGAGGGTGGTAGACTGTGTGTTGGCCTTTGAGCTTTAGTCGAGGACAACGTGTCTTGCAACTCAGCAGAAAAGTTCATGGAGAGATCTTTGCCTGGGGCTCGTGGGGTATCTCGGTGGATTTGGAGAAATCCGCACTGTCGTGATGGGACGCCACGCGTTTGCTTATCAGACAGGTGGATCATCTGAAGAATCGACGATAACTATGTCAAAAAATTCCACCTCAAACAAAATGTCAAAATTATACTTTATTCGTGTGTGAAGAATCGACTATAACTATATCAAAATTAGTTTTTCTTTTTAGGGGTACTATATCAAAATTAGTACAGGAAGAGTGAAAAAGAGACCACAATGGGCCTTCCTCGAAAAACAAACAAAAGAAATCATAACGGGCACGATGATCTCATGTTGAAAGCCCGTGGGCTCTAGCCCGCGTCTGCTAAACAGTGAAGCATGGCATGACTGGGGATTTCGCCAGATTTTCCCTAGGTTTTGGAGGGGAAATTTTTGCTGAAAAAATAGTGCTTTCACAAGAAGCACATATTTGTTTCTTGCGGAGGCACAAATTTGCTTCAGTAAGAAGCACAGTTGTGCTTCTCGAAAAAAGAAAAATAATTATAACTTCATGAGAAGCACATATTTGCTTGCGTACTTACGGTGCACTACTTCTAAGACAAGGAAAAAATCTATGCTTCCCAAAGAAGTAGTGGCGTAGCCAGAAAATTTATATTAGGAGAGCCAAGTGCTGCTAAAACTTATTGGGAGCACCAAACCATTGAAAAATTACTTTTTAGCAACAAATAATCACTAATTTACATAGTTCGTTAGCAAATATGCTGTCAATCCCTGATGTTAGGGGGGGCGGGGCGCTGCTAATCCCCTTGTCTCTGCCACCAGATTTGCTTCCGCACGATGCACAGATGTGCTTCTCGGGGAAAAATTGTGCTTCTCGGAAAGGAAAAGAAATATATGCTTCCACGAAATGCACAGATTTATTTCTTCATGTAGGGATAGATTTGCTTTTGTGAGAAGCACACTAAGAAAAAGACTTATGCTAGATAATTGCTTTGACGAGGCGTTCTTCCTTGTTCGCTACACGTGCTTCCACGAGAAGCGCAGATTTGTTTTTCCAAGAAGCACAACTATGTTTCTCAAAAAGAGAAAAAAAGTATAAAAAATTGTGCTTCTGGTTCTAGATTGTTTCTTCAGGTTTTTGTGAAAAAAAGTATCACCGAAACTTAGTAACGTGGATCTATTTTAAAAGATTTCGACGTGAAAAATCCAACAGTAAAAAGGTTCAGGATTTGGAAGCACGGTTCAATAGATAAAATATTTTGAATAAATGAATATATGAAAAAAGGAAAAGCGAGAACTGGCGTACTTACAGTGCACTACTTGTTAATGCCCGAGAAGGTGGGAGTGACTTTTGCAAGGCGAACCCTTAATTAATGATTTCGCGATAAGAAGCACAAATGATAGGGCGGACACGACTATGCCTCACTTTATGCGAGACATTGGCTTGCCTCGGGTAGAGGGCTAGCCAGTAGCCATCTGGATTCATCATGTTGTCACAATGTATTTTTTTATATTTTGAAAATTACTAAATACATAATGTAAAAAGTTAATATGATTTTTATAGTGCTTACGACACGTTTCAAAAATGTTGTTGTGGTGTAAAAATGTTCATTCAACATTTAGAAAATGATTGTACCATTAAAAAATGTATGTGCTTTCCAACAAAACAAAAAATGTACGTGACTTTTTCTATATTATAAATTATTAAAATGTGTGTGTAATTCAGAAAAATGTTTCTTACCGTTCAAAAATACGTATGTTACATTTTAAAAATGTCCATGCATTTCACAAATATGTTTGTGACATTTTAAAAAATATTTATCAATTTGAAAATGTTGCATATATTAAAAAAATGTTTTGATGTTTATTTGAGAAAAAAACTTTAACACGTATTTGAAAAAATGTTCAAAACCATGTATATGAAAAAATGTTAATACGTGTTTCAAAATTTTTGGCGTGCATAAAAATATTAGATGTATACATAAAATATACAATGTGTATGGAAAAAGGTAGACATAAAAAAATACGTTTAAAATAATGTTAATCATGCATTTGAAAAATGTTAAACATGTATAAAACATTTGTAACTACATTCTCACATGTCTTTTTTGATTCATGACTTTTATGTGACCTGAAAACGAATGAGATCAGAAAGATAGACCACTGCTGCAAAAAAAGATCATCTGCAAAGCATAGATGGTTGAGTGTGAGCTTCAACCAGCCTTGTGAAAAAACTAGATTCAAGCGATTGTTTTGCAAAAAATTGACCTTAAATGAAGCACATCATCTATTGGATGAGGTTTGCCTAAAAGCAGCCACTTTTTAAAGAGTGCGTAATAGCTTACTAAGACACCCTTCAGTTCATTCACGACCTCTATCTTTTTTTTATAAGATACCCTTCAAATCAAAAAGAAAAAAATAATAGCAAAGTGCTTCCTGCTATATGAATTAGATGCTCTTAATATAGGGTGCTAGCTTCCCCCACGATGAAAACTGAAGAAAAAAACAAAGAAGATGAATAAATAAGTAATATAATATAATAAAACCATGAGATCAAAAAAGAAATGTGAGAATGCAGCGTCAAGCTAGAGGCGAGACCTAGTTACATCTCGCAATGGGCAAGAAATAGCGCATGTGCAAATGATATGTGTTGCCTCATTGCGAGCGTTATCATAACGATCGCCTACATGGAGTGTGTACCCGGGCCAAGCCACTACCTGGTTTTCTTTCTTCCTCGATTGAAGCTTTAACCGCTCACCCCCCCTTTTTTTTCTTTGCACCTCGTCCCCATTGTACATCTGTTGCAGCTCATCTACTTTCTTCTTCCCTCGTAGGTTAGTTCTTGTCGCGGGATCTGTTTATTCATTGCTCGGTCGTGCTTTGCATTCATTGATCTTGTTTTGATATGTGGTTATTTTCTTCGGGTGCGTCTTTTTATTCTAGGGTTTGGTGTTCTCAAGGTACTGGATGAAATCAAGAGCTGCATGATGGAGTTTGAAGTTAGTTCACATCTTATATCCATTCCTTCGGTTGTTGCAGTTCCTTGAGTTTTTTCAATTTAGTCATCTTGCATTGTCCTTGTTTTTTTGCATGTTTTGGTTGACCACAAGGTTCGATCTGATTTATTCAAACACTTCACTATTATAAAGAGTAACATCACGAGCTGGTAGTGTTCTGTGTATTGGTTTTCTGGCTTATGTATGGTTGCTTTGTTTTTTTAGCAATTGATACTCTTTAAGATAGTCGGGTTCTTGTCCTTTCTGGTCCTGAAAATATTTTAGATAATTTTATTGTGTAAATTTTGCTGCACTCACATCTATTTGTCCTTGCCCTTGAATTTTACAATGGTTGCATTGTCTTTGATTTTTGTTACCTTCGCAACCCACTTTCTATTATTGGACTTTTTCGCCATCCACGTTGGTCGCAGGTGCATTCCGCACTGGCATTCTATTTTTTATTTCCTACGGGATTGAACGAGTATAATTGATTTTATACTGTTGTTGGGGCCATGAAATTTTTCGTGTTAGTTTTTTAGGGGTTTTCAGTGACTTTATCTAATTAGTTTGTTCATGGATAATTTAGCTCACAAGATTTATGACATTTTGCTCTAGAGAATCCCCAAGAATATTTTTTTGTTGGGTTCTTATTGTATTTTTTGGGGACTCTACTAGGTGAATGCCCGTGCGTTGCAACGAGATATAAAATATATTAAGAAAAGATACAAAAGGCAATGATCCAACTTTGTGGTGATTACATTTAAATTCCACCTCCATTGTCTTTCGCAAAAAAAATTCCACCTCCATTATGATCAACATGCACCCAAATAGCACTGGTTCAGTCTGATATAAAACAAATTCGAATGCACGACACAAATATATTTCTTTTCTTGGGGGGGGGGGGGGGGGAGATGGGCATCAATCAAATGTTCACCATGTCTTGTGACAAACATAGGGGTGGCTCCTTTCCTCTTCTTGACCACTATACACTCGCGGGCTCCTTTTTGTTGACATATCCAAACACACACTCCACTCATCTCTTCTCCATTTGCATCTCCTTATACACCCTCTGCAAGTCATTTCCTTTCCATTTACGTCCACAGATCCCACCAGCAGAGATGGCTAATTGATAATGAAGAAGAAGGGCCATGGAAGTACTATAGCAATATCCAACATTTGGCAGCCACGACGAACATGCAATGGTCCTGTCTTCGTTTGGCACTATTATCCATCAACTCAATGAAAAGACGAGGAGCAACATATGTGTGCGTGTTATTTTCATTTACAAAAAGTTTTAAACAAGTGTTCAATCATACCAATGTGATGGAACTATTTGTTGGGAAACGTTGCATGGAAAACAAAAAAAAATTTACGCACACACAAGATCTATCCATGGAGATGCATAGCAACGAGATGGGAGAGCATCTTCATACCCTTGAAGATTACTAAGCGGAATCGTTTATCAACGCGGCTGATGTAGTCGTACACCTTCACGATCCGTCCCGATCAAGTACCGAACGTACGGCACCTTCGCGTTCAGCACACGTTCAGCTCGATGAATTCCTCGCCTTCTTGATCCAGCAAGAGGGGCAAAGTAGTATATGAGTTCCGGCAGCACGACGGCGTGGTGAGGTGGTGGTGAAGAACAATCTCCGCAGAGCTTCGCCAAGCACTACGGAAACTATGATGGAGGATAGACAAGAGGGTCGAGGCTACCGGCACACGACTTGGTGTATCTTGATGTGTCTTGGGTACTAGCCCTGCCCCTCTATTTATATGTTGTGCCTTGGGGTCGAAACTTGGAGTAAAAGCCTCCTCAAAGTCAGTTTTACCTGAAAGGCAGGAGTCCTTCTCGGACTCCAGGGCCAGACGCCAGGGTTTCCGACGTCTGGACCCAGACGCCAGGGTCCTTGGCGTCTGGCCCCTGGCCTCCGAAAAACTTCCTTTTGCACTTTCCAAAAGCCCCGTGGGCTTTCCCCTTTGGCCCAAATAAAGTGTTCTCGTACTCAAACATTTCGGAAAACATCAGGAACCCCTTCCAGTGAATTTCGGAACCCTTTCGGAGACCAAACACTATTACCCCATATATCAATCTTTACCCTCGGACCATTCCGGAGCTCCTCGTCATGTCCGTGATCTCATCCGGGACTCCGAACAATATTCAGTCACCAACATACATAACTCATACAATACTATATCATCAACGAACGTTAATTGTGCGGACCCTACGGGTTTGAGAATGATGTAGACATGGCCGAGACTCTTCTCCGGTCAATAACCAGTAGTGGGACCTGGATGCGCATATTGGTTCCTACATATTCCACGAAGATCTTTATCGGTCGAACCTTTATGACAACTTACATAATTCCCTTTGTCTGTCGGTATGTTACTTGCCCGAGATTTGATCGTCGGTATCTTCATACCTAGTTCAATCTCGTTACCGGCAAGTCTCTTTACTCGTTTCATAATACATCATCTTGTAACTAACTCCTTAGTCATTTGCTTGCAAGGGTTCTTATAATGTGTATTACCGAGAGGGCCCAGAGATACCTCTCCGATACTCGGAGTGACAAATCCTATTCTCGATCTATGCCAACTCAACAAACACCTTCGGAGATACCTATAGAGCATCTTTATGATCACCCAGTTACGTTGTGATGTTTGATAGCACACAAGGTATTCCTCCGGTATCAGGCAGTTGCATAATCTCATAGTCGAAGGAATATGTATTTGACATGAAGAAGGCAATATCAATAAACTGAACGATCATTATGCTAAGCTAACGGATAGGTCTTGTCCATCACATCATTCTCCTAATGATGTGATCCTGTTATAAAATGACAACACACCTCTATGGTTAGGAAACCTTAACCATCTCTGATCAATGAGCTAGTCTAGTAGAGGCTTACTAGGAACACGGTATTTGTTTATGTATTCACACATGTATTTAAGTTTCCGATCAATACAATTCTAGCATCAATAATAAACATTTATCATGATTTAGGAAATATAATAATAACCATTTTATTATTGCCTCTAAGGCATATTTCCATCAGTCTCCCACTTGCACTAGAGTCAATAATCTAGTTCACATCGCCATGTGATTAACACCCATAGTTCACATCGCCATGTGACCAACACCCAAAGAGTTTACTGGAGTCAATAATCTCGTTGACATCGCCATGTGATTAATACCCAAAGAGTACTAAGGTGTGATCATGTTTTGCTTGTGAGAGAAGTTTAGTTAATGGGTCTGTCACATTAAGATCCATGTGTATTTTGCAATTTTCTATGTCTACAATGCTTTGCATGGAACTACTCTAGCCAATTGCTCCCACTTTCAATATGTATCCAGATTGATACTCATAGTCATCCGAATTGGTGTCAAAGCTTGCATCGGCGTAACCTTTTACGACAAACTCTTTATCACCTCCATAACCGAGAAAATATTTCCTTAGTTCTCTAAGTATAATTTTGACCGATGTCCAGTGATCTACTCCTGGATCACTATTGTACCCCCTTGCCAAACTCATGGCAAGGTACACAATAGGTCTGGCACACAACCTGGCATACTTTATATAACCTATGGCTGAGGCATAGGGAATGACTTTCATTCTCTCTCTATCTTCTGCCGTGGTCGGGCTTTGAGTCTTTACTCAACTTCATACCTTACAATACAGGCTAGAACTCCTTTGACTGATCCATTTTGAACTTCTTCAAAACTTTATCAAGGTATGTGCTTTACGAAAGTCCTACTAAGCGTCTCGATCTATCTCTATAGATCTTGATGCCCAATATATAAGCAGCTTCACCGAGGTCTTTCATTGAAAAATTCTTATTCAAGTATCCTTTTATGCTATATAGAAATTCTATATCATTTCCAATCAACAATATGTCATCCACATATAATATCAGAAATGCTACAGAGCTCCCACTCACTTTCTTGTAAATGCAGGCTTCACTGTAAGTCTGTATAAAACCATATGCTTTGATCACCTCATCAAAGCGTATATTCCAACTCCGAGATGCTTGCATGAGTCCATAGATGGATCGTTGGAGCTTGCACCCTTTGTCAGCACATTTAGAATCGACAAAACCTTCTGGTTGCATCATATACAACTCTTTTTTAAGATATCCATTAAGGAATACAGTTTTGACATCCATTTGCCAGATTTCGTAATCATAAAATGCGGCACTTGCTAACATGATTCGGACTTAAGAATTGCTACGGGTGAGAAAGTGTCATCGTAGTCACCCCCTGAACTTGTCGAAAACCTTTCGCAACAAGTCAAGCTTTTGTAGACAGTAACATTACCATCAGCATCCGTCTTCCTCTTGAAGATCCATTTATTTTGTATGGCTTGCCGATCGTCAGGCAAGTCCACCAAAGTCCACACTTTGTTCTCATACATGGATCCTATCTCAGATTTCATGGCCACAAGTTGGTAGGTTCATCATAGCTTCTTCATGGTCTAGTAACATGACTTCCAGGACAGGATTACCGTACCACTCTGGTGCGGATCATGCTCTGGTCGACCTACGAAGTTCAGTAGTAACTTGATCTGAAGTTTCATGATCATCATCATTATCTTCCTCTCTAGTTGGTGTAGGCATCACGGGAATGATTTTCTCTAATGTACTACTTTCCAATTAGAGAGAAGGTACAACTACCTCATCAAATTCTACTTTCCTCCCACTCAATTCTTTCGAGAGAAACTCCTTCTCTAGAAAGGATCCATTCTTGGCAACAAAGATCTTGCCTTTGGATCTGTGGTAGAAGGTGTACCCAATAGTTTCTTTAGGTTATCCTATGAAGGCACACTTCTTCAATTTGGGTTCAAGCTTATCAGGCTAAAGCCTTTTGACATAAGTGTCGCAACCCCAAACTTTAAGAAACGACAGCTTAGGTTTATTGCCAAACCACAGTTCATACGATGTCATCTCAAGGGATTTAGACGGTGCCCTATTTAACGCAAATGCGGCTGTCTATAATGCATAACCCCAAAACTATAGTGGCAAATCGGTATGAGACATCATAGAATGCACCATATCTAATAAAGTATAGTTATGACATTCGGACACACCATTACGTTGTGGTGTTCCAGGTGGCGGGAGTTGTGAAACTATTCCACATTGTTTTAAATGAAGGCCAAACTCGTAACTCAAATATTTGCCTCCGTGATCAGATGGTAGAACCTTTTATTTTCTTATTATGATGATTCTCCACTTCACTCTGAAACTCTTTGAACTTTTCAAATGTTTTAGACTTGTGTTTCATCAAGTAGATATATCCATACCTACTCAAATCATCTGTGAAGGTCAGAAACTAACGATACCCGCCGCGTGCTTCAACACTCATTGGACCGCTTACATCAGTATGTATTATTTCCAATAAGTTATTAGTGTTGGGAAACGATGCATGGAAAAAAAATTCTACGCACACGCAAGATCTATCCAAGGAGATGCATAGCAACGAGAGCGAGAGAGTGTGTCTACATACCCTCGTAGACCGTAAGCGAAACGTTTCACAACGCGGTTGATGTCGTCAAACTTTCTTCATGATCCAACCGATCGAGTACTGAACGTACGACACCTCCGCGTTCAGCACACATTCAACTCGATGACGTCCGCGCCTTCTTGATCCAGCAAGACGGCGAGGTAGTGGATGAGTTCTGACAGCACGACAGCATGGTGATGGTGATGGTGATGTGATCTCCGCAGGGTTTCGCCTAAGCTCTAGAAAATATGACCGAGGGAGTAAACGGTGGACGGGGGCGCCGCACACGACTAAGACAATGTTGTATCTCCTTGTGTGGCACTCCCCACACATATATAAGTGGGAGGGGAGGGAGGCAGCCAGGCGCGCCCTAGGGCTGGCCGCCGCCCCCTAGGGTCCCTACCTTGTCCTGCGCCCTCCTTTCCTTGTATAAGGAAGGGGGAAGGAAAGAGGGAGGGTGAGGGAAGGAAGGGGGAGTCCTACTCCACACTTTCTTTCCCTCCCCTCTTTCCTTCTCCTCCACATAGGGCCGACCACTATATGGGAGCACCAGCCCCTTGTGGGCTCGTCTGTTCCCTCTCTTGGCCCATAAGGCCCATATCTTTGCCGGGGGTGCCCGAAACTCCTTTCCGGTGACCCGATAAGTACCTGGTACCCTCCGAAACACTTCCGGTTTCCGAATACCATCGTCTTATATATCAATATTTTCCTCTCGACCATTTCGAGACTCCTCGTCATGTCGTGATCTTATCCTGGACTCCGAACAACATTCGGTCACCAAATCCCATAACTCATATAACACTATATTGTTAACGAACATTAAGTGTGCGGACCCTACGGGTTCGAGAACTATGTAGACATGACCGAGACACCTCTCCAGTCAATAACCAATAGTGGAACCTAGATGCCCATATTGGCTCCTACATATTCTACGAAGATCTTTATCGGTCAAACCGTGATGACAACAGACGTAATTCCCTTTGTCTATCGGTATGTTACTTGCCCGAGATTCAATCATCGGTATCTTCATACCTAGTTCAATCTCGTTACCGGCAAGTCTCTTTACTTGTTCCATAATACCTTGTATTGCAACTAACTCATTATTCACTTTGCTTGCAAGGCTTCTTGATGTTTGCTTAAACTACGTCGGTATTTCCCAAAAGAGGAAGGGATGATGCAGCACAACAACGGTAGGTATTTCCCTCAGTGATGAGACCAAGGTATCGAACCAGTAGGAGAATCACGCAACACCACGTAAACAACTCCTGCACACAAAGAACAAATACTTGCAACCCAACGTAAGAGAGGGGTTGTCAATCCCTCACGGGTAAAAAGATAGATAAAATTGTAGTAGATTGGATAAATAAATCTCGCAGGAACGCGAGATAAAATAAATTACTAAAAATTGCAGCAAGGTATTTTTTGTGTTTTTGGTTTAATAGATCTGAAAATAAAATCAAATAAAAATAGATCGTGAAGGCAAATATATTAAGGAAGAGACCCGGGGGTCGTAGGTTTCACTAGTGGCTTCTCTCGAGAGAAAATAGCAAACGGTGGGAAAACAAGTACTGTTGGGCAATTGATAGAACTTCAAATAATCATGACAATATCCAGGCAATGATCATTATATAGGCATCACGTCCAAGATTAGTAGACCGACTCCTGCCTGTGTCTACTACTATTACTCCACACATCGACCGCTATCCAACAAGAATCTAGTGTATTAAGTTCATGGAAAAATGGAGTAATCCAATAAGAACGATGACATGATGTAGACAAGATCTATTTATGTCGAAATAGACCCCATCTTGTTATCCTTAATACCAAAGATACATATGGGTCGTTTCCCCTTCTGTCAGTGGGATCAAGCACCGTAAGATCGAACCCATCACAAAGCACCTCTTCCCATTGCAAGATAAATAGATGAAGTTGGCCAAACAAAACCCAAATATCAGAGAAGAAATACGAGGCTATAAGCAATCATGCATATAAGAGTTCAAAAGAAGACTCAAATACCTTTCATGGATAAAAACATAAATCTCATCATGAACTCAAAGTCCATCGGATCCCAACAAACACACCGCAAAAAGAGTTACATCATATGGATCTCCAAGAGACCATTGTATTGAGAATCAAACAAGAGAGAGGAAGCCATCTAGCTAGTAACTACGGACCCGTAGGTCTACAATGAACTACTCACGCATCATCGAAGAGGCACCAGTGGACATGATGAACCCCTCCGTGATGGTATCTAGACTGGATCTAGTGTTTCTGGAACTTGCAGCGGCTGGAATTGATTTTCGTCGACTCCCCTAGGGTTTCTGGAACATTGGGGTATTTATAGAGCAAAGAGGCGGTGCGGGAGGCCACCAAGGTTGTACTTCTTCAGCCCATCTTGTGTCTTCTGGTCTAGAGAAAATCCACAAAAAGTTTCGCTGTGTTTGGACTCCGTTTGGTATTGATTTCCTGCGATGTAAAAAACAAGCAGAAAACAACCACTGGCACTGGGCACTATGTCAATAGGTTAGTACCAAAAAATGATATGAAATGATTGTAAAACATCCAAGAATGATAATATAACAACATGGAACAATCAAATATTATAGATACGTTGGAGATGTATCACTTCTTATGATGTGTATTAACGAGAGGGCCCAGAGATACCTCTTCGATACTCGGAGTGACAAATCCTAATCTTTATCTATGCCAACTCAACAAACACCTTCGAAGATACCTGTAGAGCATGTTTATGATCACCCAGTTATGTTGTGACGTTTGATAGCACACAAGGTATTCCTCCGGTATCCGGGAGTTGCATAATCTCATAGTCGAAG
This sequence comes from Triticum timopheevii, assembly GCA_963921465.1. NCBI lineage: Eukaryota > Viridiplantae > Streptophyta > Magnoliopsida > Poales > Poaceae > Triticum > Triticum timopheevii. The sequence goes on along the minus strand of OY997272.1, from coordinate 449,002,040 downwards.
GAATATGTATTTGACATGAAGAAAGCAATAGCAATAAACTAAATGATCATTATACTAAGCAAACGGGCGGGTCTTGTTCACCACATCATTCTCCTAATGATGTGATCCCGTTATCAAATGACAACATATGTCCATGGTTAGGAAACCTTGACCATCTTTGATCAATGAGCTAGTCTAGTAGAGGCTTACTAGGGACACGGTATTTGTTTATGTATTCACACATGTATTTAAGTTTTCGATCAATACAATTCTACCATGAATAATAAACCTTTATCATGATTAAGGAAATATAATATATCAACTTTATTATTGCCTCTAGTGCATATTTCCTTCAGTATCCCAGTTGCACTTGAGTCAATAATCTAGTTCACATCGCCATGTGATTAACACCCATAGTTCACATCACCATGTGACAAACACCCAAAGAGTTTACTATATTCAATAATCTAGTTCACATCGCCATGTGATTAATACCCATAGTTCACATCACCATGTGATTAACACCCAAAGAGTTTATTAGAGTCAATAATCTAGGTCACATCGCCATGTGATTAACAATCAAAGAGTACTAAGGTGTGATCATGTTTTACTTGTGAAAGAGGTTTAGTCAACGGGTCTGTCACATTCAGATCCGTATGCATTTTTCAAATTTCTATGTCTACAATGATCTGCATGGAGATACTCTAGCTAATTGCTCCCACTTTCAATATGTCCAGATAAAGACTCAGAGTCATCTGGATTGGTGTCAAAGCTTGCATCGAAGTAACTCTTTACGATGAACTCTTTATCACCTCCATAACCGAGAAACATTTCCTTAGTCCTCTTTAGGTACCTAAGGATAATTTTGACCGCTGTCTAGTGATCTACTCCTGGATCACTATTGTACCCCCTTGCCAAACTCATGGCAAGGCACACAATAGGTATGGTACACAACATGACATACTTTATAGAACCTATGACTGAGGCATAGGGAATGACTTTCATTCTCTCTCTATATATTCTTCCGTGGTCGGGTTTTGAGTCTTACTCAATTTCACACCTTGTAACACAAGCAAGAACCCTTTCTTTGACTGATCCATTTTGAACTTCTTCAAAACTTTATCAAGGTATGTGCTTTGTGAAAGTCCTATCAAGCGTCTTGATCTATCTCTACAGATCTTGATGCCCAATATATAAGCAGCTTCACCGAGGTCTTTCATTGAAAAATTCTTATTCAAGTATCCTTTTAAGCTATCCAGAAATTCTATATCATTTCCGATCAACAATATGTCATACACATATAATATCAGAAATGCTACAGAGCTTCCACTCACTTTCTTGTAAATACATGCTTCACCATAAGTCTGTATAAAACCACATGCTCTGATCACCTCATCAAAGCATATATTCCAACTCCGAGATGCTTGCACCAGTTCATAGATGGATCGCTAGAGTATGCACACTTTGTGAGCACCTTTAGGATCGACAAAACTTTCTGGTTGCATCATATACAACTCTTCTTTAAGAAATCCATTAAAGAATTCAGTTTTGACATCCATTTGTCAGATTTCATGAAGTGCGGCAATTGTAACATGATTCTGACTGACTTAAGCATCGCTACGGGTGAGAAGGTCTCATCGTAGTCAACTCCTTGAACTTGTCGTAAAACTTTTGCAACAAGTCAAGCTTTGTAGATGGTGACATTACCCTCATCGTCTATCTTCTTCTTGAAGATCCATTTATTCTCTATTGCTTGCCAATCATCGGGCAGTCCACCAAAGTCCATACTTTGTTCTCATACATGGATTCTATCTCAAATTTCATGGCCTCAAGCCATCTGTCGGAATCTACGCTCATCATAGCTTCTTCATAGTTCATAGGTTCGCCTTGGTCTAATAACATGACTTCCAAGACAGGACTACCATACCACTCTGGTGCGGATCGTGCTCTGGTCAACCTATGAAGTTCAGTAGTAACTTGATCTGAAGTTTTATGATCATCATCATTAGCTTCCTCTCTAGTTGGTGTAGGCATCACATGAACAATTTTCTTTGATGTGCTACTATCCAATTCGAGAGAAGGTACAGTTACCTCATTAAGTTCTACTTTCCTCCCACTCACTTCTTTCGAAAGAAACTCCTTGTCTAGAAAGGATCTATTCTTAGCAACAAAGATCTTGCCTTCGGATCTATGGTAGAAGGTGCACCCAATTGTTTCCTTAGGGTATCCTATGAAGATGCACTTCTCCGATTTGGGTTCGAGCTTATCTGGCTGAAGCCTTTTAACATAAGTGTCGCAACCCAAAACTTTAAGAAACAGTAGCTAGGTTTCTTGCCAAACCATAGTTCATACGGTGTCGTCTCAACGGATTTAGATGGTGCCCTATTTAACGTGAGTGCGGTTGTCTCTAACGCATAACCCCAAAATGATAGTGGTGAATTGGTAAGAGACATCATAGAACACACCATATCCAATAAAGTATGGTTACGATGTTCGTGCACACCATTACGCTGTGGTGTTCTAGGTGGCATGAGTTGTGAAACAAATCCACATTGTTTTGAATGAAGGCCAAACTCGTAACTCAAATATTCGCTTCCGCGATCAGATCGTAGAAACTTTATTTTCTTGTTATGATGATACTTCACTCTGAAATTGTTTGAACTTTTCAAATGTTTCAGACTTGTGTTTCATCAAGTAGATATACCCATACCTACTCAAATCATCTGTGAAGCTCAGAAAATAATGATACCCGCCGCGTGCTTCAACACTCATCGAACCTCATACATTAGTATGTATTATTTGCAATTAGTCATTAGCTCGCTCCATTGTTCCAAATAATGGAGTTTTAGTATCATGCCTAAGAAGTATGCAAGTATCAAATGATTCATAATCAAGTGATTCCAAAAGTCCATCCGTATGGAGTTTCTTCATGCGTTTTACATTAATATGACCTAAACAGCAGTGCCACAAGTATGTTGCACTATCATTTTTAACTTTGCATCTTTTGGCATCAATATTATGAATATGTATATCACTACGATCGAGATTCAATAAACCATTCACATTGGGTGTATGACCATAGAAGGTTTTATTCATTTAAACAGAACAACAATTATTATCTGACTTCAATGAATAGTTGTATTGCAATAAACATGATCTAATCATATTCATGCTCAATGCAAACACCAAATAACATTTATTGAGCTTCAACACCAATCCCGAAGGTAGAGGGAGTGTGCCCTAGTGATCATATTAACCTTAGAATCACTTCCAACACACATCGTCACCTCGCCCTTAACTAGTCTCTGTTTATTCTGCAACTCCTGTTTTGAGTTACTAATCTTAGCAACTGAACTGATATCAAATACCCAGGGGTTACTACGAACACTAGTAAAGTACACATCAATAACATGTATATCAAATATATCTTTGTTCACTATGCCATCCTTCGTATCCGCCAAGTATTTGGGGCAGTTCCACTTCCAGTGACCATTTCCTTTGTAGTAGAAGCACTCAGCTTCAGGCTTGGGTCCAGTTTTGGGCTTCTTCATGGGAGTGGGAACTTGCTTGTCATTCTTCTTGAAGTTCCCTTTCTTTCCCTTGCCCTTTTTCTTGAAACTAGTGGTCTTGTTTAACCATCAACACTTGATGTTCTTTCTTGATTTCTACCTTCGCCGATTTCAGCATCGCGAAGAGCTTGGGAATCATTTTCGTCATCCCTTGCATATTATAGTTCATCACGAAGTTCTAGTAGCTTGGTGACAGTGAATAGAGAACTCTGTCAATCACTTTCTTATCTGGAAGATTAACTCCCACTTGATTCAAGCGATTGTAGTACCAAAACATTCTGAGCACATGCTCACTGGCTGAGTATTCTCCTCCATCTTGTAGGCAAAGTACTTGTCAGAGGTCTCATACCTCCAGACATGGGCATGAGTCTGAAATACCAATTTCAGATCTTGGAACATCTCATATGCTCCGTGGCATTCAAAACGTTTTTGAAGTCCTAGTTCTAAGCCGTAAAGCACGGTGCACTAATCTATTAAGTAGTCATTATATCGACCTTGCCAAACGTTCATAACGTGTGCATTTGCTCCTGCAACAGGTCTGTCACCTAGCGGTACATCAAGGATATAATTCTTCTGTGCTGCAATGAGGATAATCCTCTGATCACAGACCCAGTCCGCGTTATTGCTACTATCATATTTCAACTTATTTTTCTCTAGGAACATAACAAAAATAGGGAAGCCATATAGCGAGTTGTTGATCTACAACATAGATACGCAAAAACTATCTGGACTAAGTTCATGATAAATTAAGTTCAATTAATCAAATTACTAATGAACACCCACTTAAATCAACATCCCTCAAGTTGTCTAAGTGATACATGATCCAAATCAACTAACCTATGTCCGATCATCACGTGAGATGGGGTAGTCATCAATGGTGAACATCTCTATGTTGATCATTTCTACTATATGACTCATTTTCGACCTTTTGGTCTCCAGTGTTCCAAGGCCATGTATGTACATGCTAGGCTCGTCAAGTTTAACCCAAGTATTCTACATGTGCAAAACTGTCTCACACCCGTGGCATGTGAATATAGAGTCTATGACACCCGATCATCACGTGGTGTCTCGAAACGGTGAACTTTCGCAACGGTGCATACTCGGGGAGAACACTTATATCCTAAAATTTAGTGAAGGGATCATCTTATAATGCTACCATCGTTCTAAGCAAAGATACATAAAAGATAAGCATCATATGCAAACAAAATATGTGACATGATATGGCCATCATCATCTCGTGCTTTTGATCTCCATCTCCAAAGCATCATCATGATCACCATCGTCACCGGCTCGACACCTTGATCTCCATCGTTGTGTCGTTGCTGTCTACTATTGCTTCTACAACTATTGCTAACGCATAGCGATGAAGTAAACAAATTACATGGTGTTTGCATTTCATACAATAAAGAGACAACCATAAGGCTCCTGCCGGTTGCCGATAAATTACAAAACATGATCATTTCATACAACACGTATATCACATCATGTCTTGACCATATCACATCACAACATACCCTTCAAAAACAAGTTAGACATCCTCTACTTTTTTGTTGCAAGTTTTATGTGGCTACTACGAGTTTCTAGCAAGAACCGTTCTTACCTACGGTAAAAACCACAACGGTGATTTATCAAGTTTGCTATTTTAACCTTCTTCAAGGACTGTCCGCAATCAAATTCGATTCAACTAAAGTAGGAGAAACAGACACCCGCCAACCACCTTCATGCAAAACCAGTCACATGTCAGTCGGTGGAACCGGTCTCATGTGCGTGGACATGTAAGGTTGGTCCACGCCTTTTCATCCCACAATGCCGCCGAAACAAAATAAGACGCTGGTCGTAAGCAGTATGAACATCACCGCCCACAACTTCTTTGTGTTCTACTCGTGCATATCATCTACACATAGACCCGGCTCATGATGCCACTGTTGGGAAATGTTGCATGGAAAACAACAAATTTCTAGGCACACGCAAGATCTATCCAAGGAGATGCATAGCAACAAGAGGGGGAGAGTGTGTCTACGTACCCTCGTAGACCATAAGCGGAAGCGTTTCACAATGCGATTGATGTAGTCAAACTTCCTTCATGATCCAACCGATCGAGTACTAAATGCACGGCACCTTTGCGTTCAACACACGTTCATCTCGATGACATCTGCGCCTTCTTGATCCAGCAAGACAGCGAGGTAGTGGATGAGTTCTGACAGCACAATGGCGTGGTGATGGTGATGCTGATGTGATCTCCGCAGGGCTTCGCCTAAGCTCTACAAAAATATGACCGAGGGAGTAAACGGTGGACGGGAGCGCCTCACATGGCTAAGACAATGTTGTATCTCCTTGTGTGGCACCCCCTCCTGATATGTCCATTTTGCATCATGCTTTTATATCAATATTTATTGCATTATGGGCTGTTATTACACATTATATCTCAATACTTATGGCCATTCTCTCTTATTTTACAAGGTTTACCGTGAAGAGGGGGAATGCCGGCAGCTGGAATTCTGGCTGGAAAGGGAGCAAATATTGGAAACCTATTCTTCACAGCTCCAAAAATCCTGAAACTCCACGGAAGTCAATTTTGGAATTAATAAGAATTATTGAGCGAAGAAAACACCAGAGGGGGCCCAGACCCTGGCCAGGAGGGTGGTGGTGGGGGGGGGGGGGGGCGCCCACCCCTACTGGGCGTGCCCCCTGTCTCCTGGGCCCCCTGGTGGCCCTCCGGTGCCCATCTTCTGCTATATGAAGGCTTTCACCCTGGAAAAAAAATCATAAGCAAGCTTACGGGACGAAACTCCGCCGCCACGAGGCGGAACCTTGGCGGAACCAATCTAGGGCTCCGGCGGAGCTGTTCTACCGGGGAAACTTCCCTCCGGGAGGGGGAAATCATCACCATCGTCATCACCAACGATCCTCTCATCGGGAGGGGGTCAATCTCCATCAACATCTTCACCAGCACCATCTCCTCTCAAAACCCTAGTTCATCTCTTGTATCCAATCTTGTATCAAAACCACAAATTGGTACCTGTGGGTTGCTAGTAGTGTTGATTACTCCTTGTAGTTGATGCTAATTGGTTTACTTGGTGGAAGATCATATGTTCAGATCCTTTATGCATATTAATACCCCACTGATTATGAACATGAATATGCTTTGTGAGTAGTTACGTTTGTTCCTGAGGACATGGGTGAAGTCTTGCTATTAGTAGTCATGTGAATTTGGTATTCATTCGATATTTTGATGAGATGTATGTTATCTCTCCTCTAGTGGTGTTATGTGAACGTCGACTACATGACACTTCACCATTATTTGGGCCTAGAGGAAGGCATTGGGAAGTAATAAGTAGATGATGGGTTGCTAGAGTGACAGAAGCTTAAACCCTAGTTTATGCATTGCTTCGTAAGGGGCTGATTTGGATCCATATGTCTAATGCTGTGGTTAGGTTTACCTTAATACTTCTTTTGTAGTTGCGGATGCTTGCAATAGGGGTTAATCATAAGTGGGATGCTTGTCCAAGTAAGGGCAGTACCCAAGCAACGGTCCACCCACATATCAAATTATCAAAGTACCGAACGCGAATCATATGAGCGTGATGAAAACTAGCTTGACGATAATTCCCATGTGTCCCCGGGAGCTCTTTTCTCAGAAATTGCCCAGGCTTGTCCTTTGCTACAAAAAGGATTGGGCCACCTTGCTGTACTTTATTTACTTTTATTGCTTGTTGCCCGTTACAATAGATCTTATCACAAAACTATATGTCACCTACAATTTCAGTGCTTGCTGAGAAAACCTTACTGAAAACGGCTTGTCATTTCCTTCTGCTCCTCGTTGGCTTCAACACTCTTACTTATCGAAAGGACTACGATAGATCCCCTATAATTGTGGGTCATCACCTCCCCACATATATATAGGTGGAAGGGGAGGGAAGGCAGCCAGGCATGCCCTAGGGCTGGCCGCCGCCCCCTAGGGGCCCTGCCTTGCCCTGCGCCCCCTTTCCTTGTATAAAGAAGGGGGAAGGAAAGAGGGGGGAGAGGGAAGGAAGGGGGAGTCCTACTCCACACTTGCCTTTCCCTACCCTCTTTCCTTCTCCTCCACATAGGGTCGGCCACTATAGGGGCGCACCAGCCCCTTGTGGGCTGGTGTGTTCCCTCTCTTGGCCCATATCTTCGCCGGGGGTGCCCGAAACTCCTTTCCAATGACCCGATAAGTTCCCGATACCCTCCGAAACACTTTTGGTATCCGAATACCATCGTCCTATATATCAATCTTTACCTATCTACCATTTTGAAACTCCTCGTCATGTCCGCGATCTCAACCGGGACTCCGAACAACATTCGGTCACCAAATCACATAACCCATATAACACTATATCGTCAATGAACGTTAAGCGTGCGGACCCTACGGGTTCAAGAACTATGTTGACATGACCGAGACACCTCTCTGGTCAATAACCAATAGAGGAACCTGGATGCCCATATTGGCTCCTACATATTCTACGAAGATCTTTATCGGTCGAACCGTTATGACAACATACGTAATTCCCTTTGTCTAGCGGTATGTTACTTGCCCGAGATTTGATCGTCGATATCTTCATAACTAGTTCAATCTCGTTACCGAAAAGTCTCTTTAGTCATTCCGTAATACATCATCTTGCAACTAACTCATTAGTCACTTTGCTTGCAAGGCTTCTTATGGTGTGTATTACCGAGAGGGCCCAGAGATACCTCTCCGATACTCGGAGCGACAAATCCTAATCTCGATCTATGCCAACTCAACAACACCTTTGGAGATACCTATGGAGCATCTTTATAATCACTCAGTTACGTTGTGATGTTTGATAGCACATAAGGTATTCCTCCGGTATCTTGGAGTTGCATAATCTCATAGTCGAAGGAATATGTATTTGACATGAAGAAAGCAATATCAATAAACTGAACGATCATTATGCTAAGCTAACGGGTGGTTCTTGTCCATCACATCATTCTCCTAATGATCTGATCCCGTTATCAAATGACAATACATGTCGATGGTTAGGAAACCTTAACCATCTTTGATCAACGAGATAGTCTAGTAGAGGCTTACTAGGGACACGATATTTGTTTATGTATTCACACATGTATTTAAGTTTCCGATCAATACAATTCTAGCATGAATAATAAAACTTTATCATGAATAAGTAAATATAAAATAACAACTTTATTATTGCCTCTAGAGCATATTTCCTTCAATTAGCTCTCATCATTGTTCCGGAGAACGGATTTTTAGTCATCCTACCCATGAGGCACGGTTCACAAGTATCAAATGATTCATAATCAAGTGATTCCAAAAGTCCATATCCCTGGACTTTCTTCATGCAGTTTACACCAATATGACCGAAACGACAGTGCCACAAGTATGTTGCACTATCATTATCAACTTTGCATCTTTTGGCATTAATATTATGAATAAGTGTATCACTACGATCGAGATTCAATAAACCATTCACATTGGGTGTATGACCATAGAAGGTTTTTATTCGTGTAAATAGGATAACAATTATTCTCTGACTTAAATGAATAACTGTATTGCAGTAAACATGATCTATTCATATTCACGATCAACACAAACACCAAATAACATTTATTTAGGTTTCAACACTAATCCCGAAGGTAGAGGGAGTGTGCCATGGTGATCGTATCAACCTTGGAATCACTTGCAACACACATCGTCACCTCGCCCTTAACTAGCCTCTGTTTATTCCGCAACTCCTGTTTCGAGTTACTAATCTTAGCAACTGAACCGGTATCAAATACCTAGGGGTTACTACGAACACTTATCAAGTACACATAAATAACATGTATATCAAATATACCTTTGTTCACTTTGCCATCCTTCTTATCCGCAAGTATTTGGGGCAGTTCCACTTCTAGTGACCATTTCCTTTGTAGTAGAAGCACTCAGTTTGAGGCTTGGGTCCAGCTTTGGGCTTCTTCATGGGAGCGGCAACTTGCTTGCCATTCTTCTTGAAGTTCCCTTTCTTGCCCTTTATCTTGAAACTAGTGGTCTTATTAACCATCAACATTTGATGCTCTTTCTTTGATTTCTACCTCCACTGATTTCAGCATTGCGAAGAGCTCAAGAATTGTTTTCGTCATCCCTTGTATATTTTAATTCATCATGAAGTTCTAGTAGCTTGGTGATAGTGACTGGAGTACTCTCTCAATCACTATCTAATCTGGAATATTAACTCCCACTTGATTCTAGCGATAGTAGTACTCAGACATTCTGAGCACATGCTCACTGGCTGAGGTATTCTCCTCCATCTTGTAGGCAAAGTACTTGTCAGAGGTCTCATTCCTCTCGACACGGGCAGGAGTCTGAAATACCAATTTTAGCTCTTGGAACATCTCATATGTTCAATGGAGTTAAAAACGTCTTTGAAGCCCCGATTCTAAGCCATAAAGTATGTTACACTAAACTATCAAGTAGTCATCATATCGAGCTTGTAAAACGTTCATAACATCTGCATCAGCTCCTACAATAGGTATGTCACCTAGTGGTGCATCAAAGACCTGTTGTAGGCATGCCTATTATTTCTGTTAAATAGGAGATCATTGTTATCATGGCTTATGTGATACGGGTGCTAGTGCTAGTGCAATACGCTATGACTTATATAAAGAAATTATGCATGATATTGCACCTGCTGAAATAGAAGATATTGATGTTACCATTAAGCTTGCCAATAGGGACACCATTAAACCAGTTGGGATTGTTAGAGATGTCGAAGTCTTGTGTGGGAAGGTTAAATATCCTGCTGATTTTCTTGTTCTTTGTTCCCGACAAGATGACTTTTGTCCCATTATATTTGGTAGACCCTTCTTGAATAATGTTAATGCTAGGATTGATTGTGAAAAGGATATTGTTGCAATTGGTTGAGGGGATATGTCTCATGAGTTTAATTTTGCTAAGTTTCGTAGACAACCCCGTATTAAATAATCACCTAGTAAGGATGAGATTATTGGTCTTGCTTCTATTGCCGTGCCTCCTACTGATCCATTAGAACAATATTTGCTAGACCATGAAAATGATATGTTTATGAATGAAAGAAGGGAAATAGATGAAGTGTTCCTTCAACAGGGTCCTATTCTGAAACACAACTTACCTGTTGAAATCCTAGGGGATCCCCCTCCACCCAAGGGTGATCCCGTGTTTGAGCTCAAACCATTACCTGATAATCTTAAGTATGCTTATCTTGATTAAAATAAAATATATCCTGTTATTATTAGTGCTAACCTTTCAGAGCAAGAAGAAGAAAGATTATTGAAAACTCTGAAGAAGCACCATGCTGCTATTGGATATACTCTGGATGATCTTAAGGGCATTAGTCCCACTTTATGCCAACACAAAATTAAAGTGGAAGAAGATGCCAAACCAGTTAGAGATCCTCAACGACGATTAAATCCTAAGATGAAAGAAGTGGTAAGAAAGGAGATACTAAAGCTCCTTGAGGCAGGTATGATTTATCCCGTTGCTGATAGTGAATGGGTAAGTCCTGTCCATTGTGTTCCTAAAAAGGGAGGTATTACCGTCGTTCCTAATGATAAAGATGAATTGATCCTGCAAAGAATTATCATAGGTTATAGGATGGTAATTGATTTCCGTAAATTAAATAAAGCTGCTAAGAAAGATCATTACCCTTTACCTTTTATTGATCAAATGCTAGAAAGACTATCCAAACACACACATTTCTTGTAACATCCCAAAATTCTAAATTTTGGAATGTTATAATAAATAGATAGATTTTATTGATTGCTTGATTGATTGAGAGAAATTCGAAACTTTTTGAAAATTAAATGAGAGGGAATAAAAGGACTTTCCCAAACTTTCATTTTTCATTCGTGGTCTCCGTGAATTCAAATTCTTTTCACCACAAAACCCTGGAGAGAAGATGACATGACTTCTTCCATTTATTTAAATGACAAGGGGTGTTGAAAATATTTGAATTTCATTTGAAATTATTTCCAATTCATAAACTTCAAGCAACTCAATGATTTTCATGAGAGAAGATAAAATGACTTCTTCAAAACATATGAAATATGAGTTGGGAGTTTAAAAGAATTAAATTCAAAGTTCTTTTGAATTTATTTCCAATTTGGAGTTATTTGAGTTTTATTCAAATTATTTTTCTCCAAGAATAAAATATATGGAAAATAGGGTAACATGATTCCCTACATCAGAAAATTGGAGAGAAATAAATTTGAATTAATTTGGTATTTTAAAAATGATTTTTATTGGATTTTACTAGGGCAGAAGCACTCTTTGCTTTATTTGAATTTGTGTGTATTTTGTTTGACTTTAGGAAAATGTTCAAGTCGTAGAAAATCTTTTTCTGAAAATTTTGATATATTATATGCCTATATAATATATCTTTTCTATTCTGTTTTTTTATTTGTCTGAGAAAATGTTTTATTAAAAAAAAACTCCCTCCTCCGACTGGACCGGCCCAGCTCCCAGGCCAGGCCACGGCCCAGCCCAGCCAGCGTGCCGCCGCCTTCCTCCTCGCGTGCCCTAGCGGGACTCGCCGGAGTCCGCCGCCCCCACGGCGCCCGTCGCCCCCTTCCCCACGCCACCGCCCTCCCCTGCCCCTTTAAAAGGCCAGCCCCATCGCCGCCGCCCCTCTTTTCCTCCTCTCGCCTCGCCCCGCATCTCGCGCCACCGTCACCGCATCTCACCGCCGCCGCCACCGCCGCCGTCGCCCTCGCCGCCGATAATCATCACCGTCGCCACCACCGCACCCGCCGCCCAGCGCCGCCCCTCCCCGACCACTTCGTCGACCTTGACGACCGCCGGAGCCGCCGCCCCGCCTCGCCGGAAGCGCCAGATCCGCCGCCCCGCCTCGCCGGAAGCGCCAGATCCGCCGCCCGACCCGTCGTTTTTCCCGGTCCGGTAATAAACCGCCCGGTTCACCGGTTTTTCTTTTTAGGGTTTCGTTTTTTTAAAACCCGGTATTCTGTTTTAGTCTAGTTATTTAGAGAGCGTTCGCTGGTTAGAGTTAGAAAACGAGCGTTTGTTCAATAGGTTTTTCTTTTATTTTCGGCCAGGGACCCATCTGTGAATATTTTATTTACAGATTAGCCCCTGGACTTCAAACACTCACAACTTTTTACTCGTTTATCCAAATCCAACGAAACCAACGCCCACTTCTTCGTTATGATCCCCTCTATCCAGTAATCCAACTCAAACATGTTTTTGAAAGTTTAAAATTTGAATTAGATCAGATTTGTATTTGAACTTTGTTTGATCGTAACTTGAGTTTCGTAGCTCCGTTTGAGTTGATTCTTTTTGCAAAGCAAAGCTCTTGACCTAGACCTTCTGATAAGGCCAAATTCACATAATTTTGGTACTGTTAGAAATTGTTTTATGTTGCAAGAGTTATTTGTTTGGTTTTGATGTTTTCCGAATCGTCTTCTTCGTTCTTTCCGATCTTTTGAGTGATTGCTTATGTGTGGTTACTATTGCTTGCTCACGATAGATTGACCGGAGTGTGACGAATAGAACTATCAGGAGTTGAGTGCGAATCATCTTCATCAACATTGCAGGCAAGTTCACACTTTGATCATACCTTTTCTCATACCCAGTTTTATGCATTAGTTCAATCCTCCAAACAATTGCACGATTAGGATCTGAATTAAATTGTGGGTTTTGGGAAGTAGATTGAGGTAGCACCTATTACCTGTTTTATTTTCAAACCCTTGGGAGTTACTTCTACGTTTGCTTATCATGCCATGCTATGCTAGTAGACGTGGATTGGGTGAGTGAATTTCCATGACAGATGTGAGATTGTTAATTAATGGTTTATTTAAGGTGGCAACTTAAACACACATCTGGGTGGATTGAGGCACCTGGTTACTCCAGGACTTGCCTGTCTAGGCACCTGGGTCTCCAGGACTTGCCTGTTTTTCTTTGGACCGCCACCCAGGCTCAAAGGGATCATGAGATTATTCAAACCAGAAACTTACATGTGCAGCCACAAGCCATTATGGGCTCTGGCATAGTTGATTAAGTCGTGCGAACTCTTACGGGTGGACTAGCAGATGTAGGGGAAAGTAGGTGTACCGGTCTAACCTTATGTAAGGTGCTAGCGCTTCCGAAAGACTATGTCTCGGTCATCCGTTTCTCAAACATCATGTAGTGCGAGAAATCCAACGGAGGCGATCGAGTCTTGTGGGGAAAAGTGCGCAAACCTCTGCAGAGTGTATAAACTAATCATGGTTAGCCGTGTCCCCAGTTATGGACGTTTTGAGTATCTAGTACTTGGATATCATGTGAATCTCATCATGTTACTTTAATTAATACTATTGAGTTTTAATGAGTACTTTTAATTGGGATTGAGAATGCTGTCAACCATTCTCAATGTTTAACAACCACCATGATAGTTAAATAAATTTATTCCTTTGCAGTAGGGAAAAATTGGCTTTTCGCAAAAACATTATAAACATAGAGCCTCCACCAGCCATATATGCATGTAGTGATAGACTTTATTCATCATTGCTCTATGGTGTGAATTTGCCAGTACATTCAATGTACTGACCCTCTGTGGCTGCAACGTCTCATGTTGCAGGATCTTACGACGAGTAAGTGATACGTTAGGGTTACGATTTCCTATACTCAAATTTGCCGTTGGTGTTGATGGGAATCCACAACCTTGTTGCTTCTGCTATTTTGGATTGAGGTAATAGTATTTACGTTAGTTTATACATGTGATTTACCTCTGTTATAAATCCTCGAGTACTGTGTGTGTCAGCATACCGATCCAGGGATGACACTTAAGCACAGAGACTTGATCCATTCAGGTCGGGTCGCTACAAGATGGTATCAGAGCACATGTTGACTGTAGGACGTGACCCTAGAAATTGGCAAGCCCATAGGAAAGATTTTTCTCTACAACTTTCTTTTCAAAAGAATCTTTTACCTCTCTTCTCTTCTGAGATTATTCAAAAATTCATTTTAGTGAGACTATACCCCTTTCCCCTTTTGACCCCATGGAGATTCGACTGATGAGACCACTCCAAGGAGTACAAGATATCGGACAACTAAGACCATTCGGAATGAAGAGGATTTTACCATACATTATGATAATGGAAACTACAACTGTTGAAGACTAGGAGAATATGAAGAATTTCCACATTTGGTATGACCAAGGAAGGCTACACTTATGGAACTTGACAGACTATGGAAGCTGTCAATACCCGAGATCAAGGTGTATCGGAGAAAGACCTGAACATGGAGTGTTAGAACTCAAAGTTTTGTCAAGAAAACCCTAAGACAGGAGATATCAACTATGGAATAAAAGTTCATGTCAATGACTAGGGCAGAAATATGGATATCCAAGATGTTATCGCTCTCTTATGCTATTATTACCGTGTTGAGTAAAAGCACACATCTTTCGGAAGAATTGGATGACAAAAGGGCTAATGGAGCACCCATCAGCAAAGGATGCAGTTTTAACCTTAGCTGGTGTATCACCGGGATCTATAGTATTACATCAAGAAGTTTAAGATGGACATGCAGGAAGCTATATTTTTACAAGGAAGTATTCGTGAAGAACTCAGGAACCAGAAGCTGAAGTAGCCAAACTGGAGGAACAAAACCTCGAGATACCGGAGATTTGTCAGGAACTGAAGGAAATTAGGACCATGGTTCATGCCAAGGATGTTGGAACCCAGAAGTTTGGAATGCAATTGCTGAATATTAAAGGACGTCACGAGAGACTTCGCGTCAACAGAGATGATTTGGCAAAATAACTTGAGAAGGACAAGCATGATCAGAAGAAGCCATCAGAGACATGAATAAGACTTGAAAAGTTTGATGATTTTGAACATTTATTGACCATTAGAAGACCAAAACCCGTTGTACCTACGTTAGATGCGATGTTTGTGAGCTGTCACTTGTTTGTTGTTTTTCCGACAGCCACAATAAAACCTGTCTTTTCAAAACTATTGTTTGTACTGTGTGCATCCCTTTCGATCTCTCTTATCCCACCCCAAACCCATGGACCCGATAGAGGACGAATGGAGATGAGCTCATATTTTCTGGACCGATGAGTCAATAGGAGACAGACCAGTGGATTCAGAACATGGAGGATCACATGAATTATAACACTATAGCCGGAAAGGATATGGCCTAGCATGCTCTTCCGTTCTTTGAAAGAAGTGCTGCTACCTGATGGAGGAGGTACCAAACCATCAATGGATGGCAAGGAGTAACCGTTTGGGAAGAATTTAAGTTGACTCTGCTAAAGTCTCGGCTTGTGTCCCAGAAGTTGAAGCCTTATGGAAAGGATATGAAGAAACCTTGTGCAAACAAGCTTTGTGGAGAAATATGGCACAACCATAAAGAAAACAAGGACGAATACCCTCATAAGCGGAGGATTTCCAAAGGAGTTAGCCGAGGATCTCAGGGAACTTCGGTTTGAGATTGTTCCCAAAGGTTTTGTTGCAGCAATGGAAGTTCAGTTTACCTTGTTGGGAAAGATCCGTGAAGCTCAGAAGGATGACAAAGAGATTTCTGAGTTAAAAGAGAGGATGAGCAAAGGAAAGGCCAAAGGTTTTCGTAAGGATGAGCACAACACCTTATGGTTCGAGGACCGTGTATATGTGCTCAATAATGCAAAGATCAGGAAGTAAATACTTCAAGAGGCTTATGACTCACCATACTCGATTCGCCATGGAAACACCAAGATGTATTTGGATTTGAAGGAGTGTTTCTGGTGAACTGGTATGAAGAAGGATATTGCAGAGTATGTAGGTGATGTATGCCAGAGAGAGTAAAAGCAGAGCATCAGAAGCCAACAGGATTACTACAGCCTATGCCGATACCCGAATGGAAGTGGGGATAAGCTTGGCATGGATTTCATTACTGGATTTCTCAGAACCCAATCGGGATATGATTCTATCTGGGTAGTAGTTGATTCGCTTGACCAAAGTGGCTCACTTTATTCCAGTAAAAACCACCTATACAAGTCAGAAGTTGGCCAAGATATATTTGACCAGGATCCTATGTCTGCATGGAGTTCCGAGGACCATCTTATCAGATAGAGGAACACAGTTTACCTCAAAGTTTTGGAATCAGCTGCACCACACTTTGGGTACTAGGCTAGAGTTCAGTACAACCTTTCATCCGCAGACAGATTGATAGACCGAGAGAGTCAATCAGATTCTAGGGGACATGTTGACAGTGTGTACGCTAGATTATGGATCTAGTAGAGATGATAATCCACCTTACGCGGAGTTCTCATACAACAACAGTTACCAAGCCAGTTTGAAGATGGCCCCTTTTTGAAGCTTTGTATGGGAGAAGGAGCCAGACACCGTTGATGTGGGATGAAGTTGGAGACCGTCAGTTGTTTGGACCAAATATGATCAAGGAGTCAGAAGAGAATGTTAAGTTGAGTTGAGATAGACTGAAGGTAGCACAGTCCAGGAAGAAAAATTATGTAGACTCAAAAACGCAAGGAGTTAGTCTATGAAATTGGAGACAGAGCATGTCTTCGTGTGTCCCCTCTGCAAGGAGTTAAACGATTTGGAGTTAAGGGAAAGTTAGCCCCGAGATTTTTAGAACCATACCGAGTCTTGGAGCGTATGGGAGAAGTGGCCAACAAGTTGGAGTCACCCAAAGGACTGTCAGGAGTTCATGATGTGTTTCACGTTTCCCAGTTGAAGAAGTGCCATGCAGAGACGGCCAATATTTCCCTGTAAGGGCACTTGGCCCTGGAAAGGATAATGATGTTCCACGAAGTGGAGTATGGACTTAATAAGTATAAGTTTTTATCTTGGTATGTGGGACATCCCACGAGGATGAAGAGATGTATTACTATTGGACATAAAGGAGGTACGATGTTGGAAATATGGACCAATGGAAATTCCATGATGAGTCTGAGTAATCATGTCCTAGTTTGGTGCAAATAGAAGGAAGGAAGACAGTACAATTGGATGGATTTAAGAATACTAGGAAGTTGGAAGTTGGAATAATGATCAGTTGCTCGATGATAAGTTCAAGGACTACAAGTGATGAGATGGGCCATAACCCACAGGCCCCAGGACCTGCCAAGAAGCAAGCACATTCTTGCTGAAGGAAAAAAAACCATGGAAGAAGTTACGACCTTGCGCACAGACGATTTTATAGGAGTAACGCAAAACCTGAGAGTTGTTAAGGAACGATAGATGTTTGTTTGGCTTGCAGAATCAATGGATTTATCCGAACTTAGTTCGTTGACAAGAGAAATTCTGCAATGCTTGTGAGGATGACCGAGTGTTAGAATGCGAGATTCGCTAAACCGTATACAAGGAAATGATTTGGGTGCGGGATGGATTGATCACCATACCGACTTACTATTATTGTTCGCCTTGCTATATGGGATGGTAAATCTGAGTGACTTACCTATAGTAGAGAGACGACGATCAAAACCTTGTTTAAACCTTAGAATGGTATAAGTATTTTTTCCCTTGTACAAGGCAGTTGTTGCCAAACGTAGGTTATATGGTGAGGTTCAGCCCAGACCCATTTCCTGCAGGAGAAACCATAAATGGTTGACCACCATGAGATATCGATAGTTGCTTAGCATTGGCGCCAGACCCGTCAGCTAAGAAGACCCAGTCTCGGAATAACCTTACCAAGATGAAAGGACAGAAGAATTGAGGAAAAAGGTTATGCCGCTACCGGAATAGCCAGAGAAGGAATTTTCCCGAGAATCTGAGAAGATCGACACTGCCAAAAATAAGGATGGATTATATGAGTTTTGATGGAACCGTAACAATGCTTTTAAGGGTGGTAGCACCCGAGACCCCGGAGACGAACGTTGGATTTTGAAGACCCCCAACCCTAACCTATTTCTTGCTAGCCTCTCCGAATCTCGAGGACGAAATTCATTTTAAGGGTGGTAGGTTTGTAACATCCCAAAATTCTAAATTTTGGAATGTTATAATAAACAGATAGATTTGATTGATTGCTTGATTGATTGAGAGAAATTCGAAACTTTTTGAAAATTAAATGAGAGGGAATAAAAGGACTTTCCCAAACTTTCATTTTTCATTCGTGGTCTCCGTGAATTCAAATTCTTTTCACCACAAAACCCTGGAGAGAAGATGACATGACTTCTTCCATTTATTTAAATGACAAGGGGTGTTGAAAATATTTGAATTTCATTTGAAATTATTTCCAATTCATAAACTTCAAGCAACTCAATGATTTTCATGAGAGAAGATAAAATGACTTCTTCAAAACATATGAAATATGAGTTGGGAGTTTAAAAGAATTAAATTCAAAGTTCTTTTGAATTTATTTTCAATTTGGAGTTATTTGAGTTTTATTCAAATTATTTTTCTCCAAAAATAAAATATATGGAAAATAGGGTAACATGATTCCCTACATCAGAAAATTGGAGAGAAATAAATTTGAATTAATTTGGTATTTTTAAAATGATTTTTATTGGATTTTACTAGGGCAGAAGCACTCTTTGCTTTATTTGAATTTGTGTGTATTTTGTTTGACTTTAGAAAAATGTTCAAGTCGTAGAAAATCTTGATATATTATATGCCTATATAATATATCTTTTCTATTCTGTTTTTTATTTGTCTGAGAAAACGTTTTATTAAAAAAAAACTCCCTCCTCCGACTGGGCCGGCCCAGCTCCCAGGCCAGGCCACGACCCAGCCCAGCCAGCGCGCCGCCGCCTTCCTCCTCGCGTGCCCCAGCGGGACTCGCCGGAGTCCGCCGCCCCCACGGTGCCCGTCGCCCCCTTCCCCACACCACCGCCCTCCCCTGCCCCTTTAAAAGGCCATCCCCGACACTGCCGCACCTCTTTTCCTCCTCTCGCCTCGCCCCGCATCTCGCGCCGCCGTCACCACATCTCACCGCCGCCGCCACCGCCGCTGGAGGCCGCAGCAGTCGCCCTCGCCGCCGATAACCTCCGCCGTCGCCACCACCGCACCCGCCGCCCAGCGCCGCCCCTCCCCGACCACTTCGTCAACCTCGACGACCGCCGGAGCCGCTGCCCCGCCTCGCTGGAAGCGCCAGATCCGCCGCCCGACCCGTCAGTTTTCCCGGTCCGGTAATAAACCGCCCGGTTCGCCGATTTTTCTTTTTAGGGTTTCGTTTTTTAAAAAAAATACGGTTTTCTGTTTTAGTCTAGTTATTTAGAGAGCGTTCGCTGGTTAGAGTTAGAAAACGAGCGTTCGTTCAATAGGTTTTTCTTTTATTTTCAGCCAGGGACCCGTCTGTGAATACTTTATTTACAGATTAGCCCATGGACTTCAAACACTCACAACTTTGTACTCGTTTATCCAAATCCAACGAAACCAACACCCACTTCTTCGTTATGATCCCCTCTATCCAGTAATCCAACTCAAACATGTTTTTGAAAGTTTAAAATTTGAATTAGATCAGATTTGTATTTGAACTTCGTTTGATTGTAACTTGAGTTTCGTAGCTCCGTTTGAGTTGATTCTTTTTGCAAAGCAAAGCTCTTGACCTAGACCTTCTGATAAGGCCAAATTCACATAATTTTGGTACTGTTAGAAATTGTTTTATGTTGCAAGAGTTATTTGTTTGGTTTTGATGTTTTCCGAATCGTCTTCTTCGTTCTTTCCGATCTTTTGAGTGATTGCTTATGTGTGGTTACTATTGCTTGCTCATGATATATTGACGGGAGTGTGACGAATAGAACTATCAGGAGTTGAGTGCAAATCATCCTCATCAACATTGCAGGCAAGTTCACACTTTGATCATACCTTTTCTCATACCCAGTTTTATGCATTACTTCAATCCTCCAAACAATTGCACGATTAGGATCTGAATTAAATTGTGGGTTTTGGGAAGTAGATTGAGGTAGCACCTATTGCCTGTTTGATTTCAAACCCTTGGGAGTTACTTCTACATTTGCTTATCATGCCATGCTATGCTAGTAGACGTGGATTGGGTGAGTGAATTTCCATGATAGATGTGAGATTGTTAATTAATGGTTTATTTAAGGTGGCAACTTAAACACACATCTGGGTGGATTGAGGCACCTGGTTACTCCAGGACTTGCCTGTCTAGGCACCTGGGTCTCCAAGACTTGCCTGTTTTTCTTCGGACCGCCACCCAGGCTCAAAGGGATCATGAGATTATTCAAACTAGAAACTTACGTGTGTAGCCACAAGCCATTATGGGCTCTGGCATAGTTGATTAAGTCGTGCGAACTCTTACGGGTGGACTAGCAGATGTAGGGGAAAGTAGGTGTACCGGTCTACCCTTATGTAAGGTGCTAGCGCTTCCGAAAGACTATGTCTTGGTCATCCGTTTCTCAAACATCATGTAGTGCGAGAAATCCAACGGAGGCGATCGAGTCTTGTGGGGAAAAGTGTGCAAACCTCTGCAGAGTGTATAAACTAATCATGGTTAGCCGTGTCCCCGGTTATGGATGTTTTGAGTATCTAGTACTTGGATATCATGTGAATCTCATCATGTTACTTTAATTAATACTGTTGGGTTTTAATGAGTAATTTTAATTGGGATTGAGAATGCTGTCAACCATTCTCAATGTTTAACAACCACCATGATAGTTAAATAAATTTATTCCTTTGCAGTAGGGAAAAATTGGCTTTTCACAAAAACATTATAACCATAGAGCCTCCACCAGCCATATATGCATGTAGTGATAGACTTTATTCATCATTGCTCTATGGTGTGAATTTGCCAGTACATTCAATGTACTGACCCTCTGTGACTGCAACGTCTCATGTTGCAGGATCTTACGACGAGTAAGTGATATGTTAGGGTTACGATTTCCTATACTCAACTTTGCCGTTGGTGTTGATGGGAATCCACAACCTTGTTGCTTCCGCTATTTTGGATTGAGGTAATAGTATTT
The DNA here is from genome assembly GCA_963921465.1 of Triticum timopheevii. Taxonomy (NCBI): domain Eukaryota; kingdom Viridiplantae; phylum Streptophyta; class Magnoliopsida; order Poales; family Poaceae; genus Triticum; species Triticum timopheevii. The sequence goes on along the minus strand of OY997272.1, from coordinate 448,980,613 downwards.
ACGTTACTTTATACATGTGATTTACCTCTGTTATAAATCCTCGAGTACTGTGTGTGTCAGCATACCGATCCAGGGATGACACTTAAGCACAGAGACTTGATCCATTCGGGTCGGGTCGCTACATTTCTGCTTTCTAGATGGTTATTCTGGTTTCTCTCAAATACCTGGGTCAGCAAAGGATCAATCAAAAACTACTTTTACTTGTCCTTTTGGTACTTCTGCTTATAGACATATGCCTTTTGGTTTTTGTAATGCACCTGCTACCTTTCAAAGATGTATGATGGCTATATTCTCCGACTTTTGTGAAAAGATTTGTGAGGTATTCATGGATGATTTCTCCGTTTATGGATCCCCTTTTGATGATTGCTTGAGCAACCTTGATCGAGTTTTGCAGAGATGCGAAGACACTAGTCTCGTCTTGAATTGGGAAAAGTGCCACTTTATGGTTAATGAAGGCATTGTCTTGGGGCATAAGATTTCTGAGAGAGGTATTGAAGTTGATAAAGCTAAAGTTGATGCTATTGAAAAGATGCCATGTCCCAAGGACATAAAAGGTATAAGAAGTTTCCTTGGTCATGCCAATTTTTATAGGAGGTTCATTAAGGACTTTTCTAAAATCTCTAGGCCTCTAACTAATTTATTGCAAAAAAGATATTCCTTTTGTCTTTGATGATGATTGTGTAGAAGCATTTGAAATACTTAAGAAAGCTTTGATTACTGCACCTATTGTTCAGCCACCTGATTGGAATTTACCCTTTGAAATTATGTGTGATGCTAGTGATTATGCTGTAGGTGCTGTTCTAGGGCAAAGAGTTGATAAGAAGTTGAATGTTATCCAGTATGCTAGTAAAACTCTTGATACTGCCCAAAGAAATTATGCTACTATTGAAAAAGAGTTCTTAGCAGTCATATTTGCATGTGATAAGTTCAGACCTTATATTGTTGATTCCAAAGTTACTATTCACACTGATCATGCTGCTATTAAATACTTTATGGAAAATAAAGATGCTAAGCCTAGACTCATTAGATGGGTTCTCTTGCTCCAAGAATTTGATTTGCATATTATTGATAGAAAGGGAGCTGAGAACCCCGTTGCAGACAACTTGTCTAGGTTAGAGAATGTTCTTGATGACCCACTACCTATTGATGACAGCTTTCCTGATGAACAATTAGCGGTCATTAATGCTTCTCGTACTGCTCCTTGGTATGTTGATTATGCTAATTACATTGTTGCTAAATTTATACCACCTAGTTTCACATACCAGCAAAAGAAAATTTTCTTTTATGATTTAAGACATTACTTCTGGGATGACCCACATCTTTATAAAGAAGGAGTAGATGGTGTTATTAGACGTTGTGTACCTGAGCATGAATAGGAACAGATCCTACGCAAGTGTCACTCTGAATCATATGGAGGACACCACGCTGGAGATAGAACTGCACATAAGGTATTGCAATTTGGTTTTTATTGGCCTACTCTCTTCAAAGATGCTCGTAAGTTTGTCTTATCTTGTGATGAATGTCAAAGAATTGGTAATATTAGTAGACGTCAAGAAATGCCTATGAATTATTCTCTTGTTATTGAGCATTTGATGTTTGGGGCTTTGATTATATGGGACCTTTTCCTGCCTCTAATGGTTACACACATATTTTAGTTGCTGTTGATTACGTTACTAAGTGGGTAGAAGCTATTCCAACTAGTAGTGCTGATCATAACACCTCTATTAAGATGCTTAAAGAAGTTATTTTCCCGAGGTTTGGAGTCCCTAGATATCTTATGACTGATGGTGGTTCACATTTTATTCATGGTGCTTTCTGTAAGATGCTTGCTAAGTATGATCTTAATCATAGAATCGCATCTCCTTATCACCCGTAGTCTAGTGGTCAAGTAGAGTTGAGCAATAGAGAGCTTAAATTAATTTTGCAAAAGACTGTCAATAGATCTAGAAAGAATTGGCCAAAAAACTTGATGATGCATTATGGGCCTATAGAACTGCATATAAAAATCTTATGGGTATGTCTCCGTATAAGATGGTTTATTGAAAAGCATGTCACTTACCTCTTGAACTCGAACATAAAGCATATTGGGCTATTAAAGAGCTCAACTATGACTTCAAACTTGCCGGTGAGAAGAGGTTATTTGATATTAGCTCACTTGATGAATGGAGAACTCAAGCCTATGAGAATGCCAAGCTATTCAAAGAAAGAGTCAAACGCTGGCATGACAAAAGGATACAAAAGCGAGAATTTAACGTAGGTGATTATGTGTTATTATCAACTCTCGTTTAAGATTTTTTGCAGGAAAACTTCTCTCTAAATGGGAGGGTCCTTACGTTATCGAGGAGGTCTATCGTTCCAGCGCCATAAAAATCAACAACTTCGAAGGCACAAGTCCGAGGGTGGTGAACGGTCAAAGAATCAAACACTATATCTCAGGTAATCCTATCAATGTTGAAACTAACATTATTGAAACCGTAACCCCAGAGGAATACATAAGGGTCACTTTCCAGAACATTTCAGACTCCGAAAAAGAATAGGTATGTGGTACGGTAAGTAAACCGACTCCAAAACAATTCTAATGGCAATTTTCTTCCGTTTTGCAATATTTAATAATTTTAGGAAGCAAGAAGTAATCCGGGAAGGACACGAGGCCTCCACGAGGGTGGAGGCCACGCCCACCCTTCCTGGGCGCGCCCCCTGTCTCGTGGACACCTTGTGTGCCTCCCGGACTCCGTTTTCTTGCACGTTACGTATATTGGTCGGTAAAAATTCATTATATAATCTCCCAAAGGTTTTGACCGCCGTATCACGCAAATATCCTCTATTTTTGTTTCGAGCTGTTTTTCTGACAGATCTAGAGCACCATGACGTCGCCCTCCTTCGATAATGAAGACAAGGATGCTTGGCTATTGAATATAGAGCTAAAAAGAGAAGAACCGGAAGAGATCAACAAGGATGAAAACATCAAGAAGGCCATGGAGATTCAAGCTCTAGCGGTGGAAGAAGAAGACATCCCTCAACCTTTACCTAACCTCTTTATTCCAGCTGAGATTGAAGCTTTCAAGATGATTGAGTTAGCTTGCATACAGAATAAGTATCTCACACAAGAGAATATTTTGTTGAAGGATCATATCGCCGGACTCAAGGGCATTATCCGCAAGTTGGAGGAGCTTTTACGCTCGATGTGCGATTATCCACCATCATCATCACCACCTCCATCACCTCCGAGGGCATAATCACATGGGTATGGGCACTCCCCTTGGCAACTGCCAAGCTTGGGGGAGGTGCCCCGGAATTGTATCACCATCACACTCCTATCTTTACCGTTTTACTTAGTTCGATCCCTTTAGTAATACCTTGATCTAGTAGATTGAAGTTTTAGTATCAAGTAGTTTTGAGTTTTGCTTTGTGATCTCTTTATGTAATCGAGTCCATGAGCTATCTATAATAAAGATTAGTGTTGAGTCAAGGGCTTTGCTATCTTGCTATGATCTTGAGAAAGTAGAAAGAATAAGAAGAATAAAAGAGTTCATATTGATCTTATGGATAGTAATGACTTCACACATAAAATGTATGAGGCATAAAAGTTGTTGAGAGTTGACAAACATAGTTTTGGTCATCGTTGAAATTAATAGGAAGTAATAAGGAAAGAGAGGTTTTCACATACAAATATACTATCTTGGACATCTTTTATGATTGTGAGAACTCATTAAGTATGACATGCTAAAAGAGTTGATGTTGGACAAGGAAGACAATGTAATGGTTTATGTTTTCTCACATCTCAGTTAAAGTATATTATCATTGATCTTCCCAACATGTTGAGCTTGCCTTTCCCCCTCATGCTAGCCAAATTCCTTGCCAAGTAGAGATACTACTTGTGCTTCCAAATATCCTTAAACCCAGTTTTGCCATGAGAGTCCACCATACCTACCTATGGATTGAGTAAGATCCTTCAAGTAAGTTGTCATGTTGCAAGCAATAAAAATTGCTCTCTAAATATGTACGACTTATTAGTGCGGAGAAAATAAGCTTTATACGATCTTGTTATGGAAGCAATAAAAGCGACGGACTGCATAATAAAGGTCCATATACAAGTGGCAATATAAAGTGACGTTCTTTTGCATTAAGATTTTGTGCATCCAACCCTAAAAGCACACGACAACCTCTGCTTCCCTCTGCGAAGGGCCTATCTTTTACTTTATGTTTTTACTTTATGCTTGAGTCAAGGTAATCTTCACCTTTCCCTTTTTCATTTTATCCTTTGGCAAGCTCCTCGTGTTTGAAAGATCTTGATATATATATCCAATTGGATGTAAGTTAGCATGAATTATTATTGTTGACATCACCAAAAGGTGAATACGTTGGGAGGCAACACAATAAGCCCCTATCTTTCTCAGTGTCCGGTTGAAACTCCATAACCACAAGTATTGCGTGAGTGTTAGCAATTGTAGAAGACTATGTGATAGTTGAGTATGTGGACTTGCTGAAAGCTCTATTCTTGACTCTTTTTGATGTTATGATAAATCCGCAATTGCTTCAATGACTGAGATTATAGTTTGTTAGTTCCCAATGAAGTTTCTGAACCACACTTGACATTGTGAATTGATCGTTACTTGAGCATAAGAAATCATATGATAAAATCTATTTATGTTGCTGTTTTAAGAATGATCATGATGCCCTCACGTCCGTATTTTATTTTTATCGACACCTCTATCTCTAAACATGTGGACAAATTTTTCGATTTCGGCTTCCGCTTGAGGACAAGCAAAGTCTAAGCTTGGGGGAGTTGATACGTCCATTTTGCATCATGCTTTTATATCAATATTTATTGCATTATGGGCTGTTATTACACATTATATCTCAATACTTATGGATATTCTCTCTTATTTTACAAGGTTTACCGTGAAGAGGGGGAATGTCGGCAGCTGGAATTCTGGCTGGAAAGGGAGCAAATATTGGAAACCTATTCTTCACAGCTCCAAAAATCCTGAAACTCCACGGAAGTCATTTTTGGAATTAATAAGAATTATTGAGCGAAGATAACACCAGAGGGGGCCCACACCCCGGCCAGGAGGGTGGGGGCGCGCCCACCCCTACTGGGCACCCCCTGTCTCCTGGCCCCCTGGTGGCCCTCCGGTGCCCATCTTCTGCTATATGAAGGCTTTTACCCTAGAAAAAAAAATCATAAGCAAGCTTACGGGACGAAACTCCGCCACCACGAGGCGGAACCTTGGCGGAACCAATCTAGGGCTCCGATGGAGCTGTTCTGCCTCCCTCCTGGGAGGGGGAAATCATCACCATCATCATCACCAGCGATCCTCTCATCGGGAGGGGGCCAATCTCCATCAACATCTTCACCAGCACCATCTCCTCTCAAAACCCTAGTGATGCAGCCATGTACCTAGGTAGGGTCATGGACCCGCCCAAGATACCCTCCACAAGGACATCTCTAGAAGAAACGGCCTTCCAGTCAACCTGGAAGGATTCCACTCGACGGACTCGAAGACACTCGACCATGAAGTCTCACTCGACCACCAGGAGATCGACAGTCACTCTGTATCCAAACGGTCTGTTATTAAGTAGTCTTTATGGTCATGATAGCACTTTATGTAGGGCGTTGCCAGTAACGCCAGGCCTTAATGTACCTTAAACCCCTTGTAACGTGGGCTGGCTGGGGTCCTGGAGCACTCTATATAAGCCACCCCCTCCACAGGCACAAGGGTTCGCACCCCTGTAACTCATACACATATAATCCAGTCGACCGCCTCCGGGCTCTGAGACGTAGGGTTATTACTTCCTCCGAGAAGGGCCTGAAATCGTAAATCCCTTGCGTATACAACTACTCCATAGCTGGGATCTTGCCTCTCCATACCTACCCCCCTATTCTACTGTCAGGCTTAGAACCACGACAGTTGGCGCCCACCATGGGGCAGGTGTCTTATCGACTTATTGGAGAAGTTGCAATTGTTCCGATCGCCTTCGTCATGGTTTCCGGCGGAGTTTTAGTTGAGGGTCGCAAGATCCGTCTCGGCGCGCTCACTTTCATCGCCGACGACTCCGCTTGGCTCCAGGAGGCTCCACTCGACATTGATGCGGTCCCAGTCTGCGGGGCGACACACTTTCACGCGTGTGTCCGCGGCGTCGTGCTGTGGCAACCGTCGGCCCCATATCGGCGACCCCTGCGTCGTCCTCCCTCCCAGTCTCCCTCCAGCACAAGCACTCTAGACGGTCGAGGCTTCAGCGGTGGGTGAGGCATGCGGTGGCTCGCCAGTCGGCCATCCCCCAAGTCGCGGCGATCGAGCCCGACGAATCTCTCTATGGCCTGTTCGATCTGCCGACTGGCTCTGTAGAGACTGCATCCGAGTGCGACAGCAGTGATCCAGCGGCAGATGTCTTGATGGTCAATGAACCGCGTAGTCCTCCCGGCTTCCCCCGCACCGACGGAGGAGACGGCGGAGGCGACCCGGCGCAGGTCCACGAGGAGTATCTGCTTGAACCACTCACTTCTCTGCAAAGGGAAGATCTTCGCCGCCGGAACATGGATGCTCTGCATACTCCTATCGTAGGAGAAACCCCTGAGGCTCGCGCCCTAGAGGACGTGCATTTGGCCAACCTGGCTGAATGCACTCGACTGGAGAACCTCCAACAAGCACTCGACGAACGTGCGCGGCAACGGGCACCAGACTCCAGTCGACGTCAGCTCTTTCCACCACCGACTCAGGTATATCGAACTCCAATTCAGAATCTAGCAGCTGCAGCCCGTATAGCAGAGTCGATCTAGCCCTCTCAGTCAGAGGCTGGCAGAGGCTAGATGCAGATCAGAGATTTACTCCGGGCAGCGGGTGATCAAAATTCAGCCGTATCGCAGTCGCGCAATAGGATTCACAGTCGATCCGTCGCTGTGAATACAGTCTAGTCGGCCCATAGCCCAAGATCGCCCCCGCAGCGTGAGGGACATGGAGGTCAACGTGATCAGTATGATGACCGATTCGATCGCAATGATCGGCGTCGAGTGCCCAATCCTCCCCCAAGAGGTGGGTCGTACGTCCCTCGACAGCAAGATGATAGGCGCCAGCACAGTGTTGGGCGTAGAGTTTCAGTCGACCCCAGAGAACTGGGTTTTGATGCAAGATCCATTATTGTTCAGGGTTTGGTCGACCGGAACAGAGCTCACAGGGAAGGTCATGATAGAGATGTACCCACCAGCAGCAGAGTTCATGTTTCAGGATCAGAGTGTTTTAGCAGGGCCATCAGGGCCGCAATGATTACTCCCAACTTCAGGTTGGCGACTAGGGTGAGTAAGTTCACTGGTGAGTCCAAGCCCGATACTTGGCTTGAGGACTACTGAGTGGCCGTTCAGATCGGCAGTGGCAATGATGAGGTGGCCATGAAACACCTACCCCTTATGTTGGAGGGCTCGGCCAGAGCATGGCTGAACCAGTTGGCCCCTAGTAGCATTTACACTTGGGAAGATCTTGCCCGAGTGTTTGTCAGGACATTTGAAGGAACTTGCAAGCGACCAGCAGGTTTGACGGAGCTGCAGGTTTGCGTGCAGAAGTCGAATGAGACCCTGAGGTATTACATCCAGAGGTGGATCACACTGCATCACACGGTGGAGAATGTATCTGATCACCAAGCAGTCTGTGCCTTCAAGGAAGGCGTGAAGAACAGGGAGTTAAGTTTGAAGTTCGGTCGGACCGGAGACATGACCGTGAGTCGAATGATGGAAATTGCCACCAAATATGCCAATGGTGAAGAAGAGGATCGACTCCGGAGTGGCAAGTACAAGCCGACTACTCACGAAACCGGAGGAGGGAACTCCAGTCGGAAGCAGAAGCGGAAGGCGGAGCCAGCTGCTCCTGGAGAAGCCCTGGCCGTAACTCAGGGCAAGTTTAAAGGAAAGCCCAAAGGATCTTGGAACCCCAAGAAGGTGAAGGACAAAGAGGGAAACGACCTGATGGATTTGCCATGCCATATCCACACGAAGAAAGATGAGGAGGGTAACTTCATTTACCCGAAACATACCACTCGCCAGTGCCGGCTCTTAATCCAGTAGTTCCAGGGGAAACAACCCAAGGATAAGGAAAAGGAGTCGGACAAGGCTGAAGACAAAGAGGACAGTGATGGAGGCTATCCCCATGTCAATTCCACCCTGATGATTTTTGCTGATGTAGAGAGCAAAAGTCGACTGAAAGTTATCAACCGTGAGGTGAATATGGTTGCTCCGGTGACACCCAGTTATCTGAAATGGTCCCAGACCGCTATCACGTTCGACCAGTCTGATCATCCGACACACATAGCCACCCCTGGGAGGCAAGCTTTGGTGGTCGACCCAGTCGTCGAAGGAACTCGACTGACTAAGGTTCTGATGGATGGTGGCATCGGCCTGAATATATTGTATGCGGAGACGCTGAAGGGAATGGGCATTCCGATGTCCAAACTCAGTTCCAGCAACATGAGTTTCCATGGAGTCATTCCTGGGAAGAAGGCTGAGTCACTCGGCCAAATTGCTCTTGATGTGGTTTTCGGCGATTCAAAGCATTTCCGCAAAGAAAAGTTAACATTTGAAGTCGTGGATTTTTAGAGTGCTTATCACGCTATTTTGGGCAGGCCAGCTTATGCACGATTCATGGCTCGACCATGTTACGTGTACCTCAAATTGAAGATGCCTGGTCCCAAGGGTGTGATCACCATCACTGGCAATCGGAAAAAGGCAAAAGAGTGCTTTCAGAAGGGCTCAAAGATTGCCGATGCTCAGATAACAGTGGTGGAGTTGCAAGAATACCAGAAAAATGCAGATCCGAGTGATTTATTGTGGGCCAAGAAGCCCGCCACGGAGTCAGCGTTCCAGTCGTCTGGTGAGACGAAGCCTGTTCACATCCACCCGACCGACCCCAGTGCTGCTCCGACTCATATCTCCACAACACTCGACTCTAACTAGGAAGAAGCGCACATCCAGTTTCTCCATGAGAACTGGGACATCTTCGCATGTAAGCCATCTGACATGCCGGGTGTTCCCAAGGGACTGGCTGAGCACCGTTTACGAGTCGACTCAAAGGCGAAACCTGTCAAAGAACATCTTCGGCGGTCCGCCGTCCAGAAAAGAAAGGCCATTGGTGAGGAGGTGGCTCGGCTCCTGGCAGCAGAGTTCATCCAAGAAATTTACCACTTCGAGTGGCTCGCCAATGTTGTCATGGTCCCCAAGAAGGACAAGTCACTTCGCATGTGCATTGATTTCAAACATATCAATCGGGCCTGCCCGAAAGATCTTTTTCCTCTTCCCCGCATCGACTAAATAGTCGACTCAATTGCGGGATGTGAGCGCCTGTCTTTTTTAGACGCTTATTCCGGCTACCATCAGATCCGTCTGTATGGACTCGACGAGATCAAAACAGCTTTCATCACTCCATTCGGGTGCTTCTGCTATGTCACCATGCCATTCGGCCTCAAGAATGCCGGAGCCACGTTCATGAGGATGATTCAGAAGTGTTTACTCACTCAAATCAGTCAGAACATGGAAGCATACATGGATGATATTGTGGTCAAATCACGGAAAGGTTCCGACCTGTTGACTGACCATGCTGAAACATTTGCCAATCTCAGGAGGTATGATATCAAGGTTAATCCATCAAAGTGCACATTTGGAGTTCCTAGAGGAAAGTTACTCGGTTTTCTCGTTTCCGAACAAGGAATCGACGCCAACCCAGAAAAAGTTGGCACTATACTCTGAATGAAACACCCCGTGCGTGTGCACGATGTCCAGAAACTTCTGGATGCTTGGCCATGTTAAGTCGATTCATCTCTCGCCTCGGTGAAAAGGCATTGCCTCTTTATCGACTGATGAAGAAGTCAGACAAGTTCGAGTGGACTTCAGAAGCTGAGGCAGCGTTTGCAGAGTTAAAAGCTCTTCTCTCCACCCAGCCGGTGCTTGCTGCTCTAGTTAGCAAAGAGCCTTTGTTGCTTTACATTGCAGTCACAGGACAAGTCGTCAGTACAGTACTTACGGTCGAGCAGGAAGAAGAAGGGAAAGCCTTCAAAGTTTAGCACCCAGTATATTATCTTTCCGAAGTGTTGACCCCATCGAAGCAAAGATACCCTCATTATCAGAAGCTCGTATATGGGATTTACATGACCACGAAGAAGGTTGCTCGTTATTTCCCCGATCATTCCATTACAGTCGTCAGCGAAGCCCCATTGTCAGAGATTTTGCACAACAGAGATGCAACTGGTCGAGTGGCAAAATGGGCGATTGAACTCCTTCCCCTTGATATCAAGTTTGAGGCAAAGAAAGCCATTAAGTCCCAAGCAGTAGCAGATTTCATCGCCGAGTGGATTGAACAGCAACTACCGACTCAAGTTCACTCGGAGCACTGGACCATGTTCTTTGACGGTTCTAAGATGTTGAATGGTTCCGGTGCTGGGGTAGTGTTGGTTTCCCCCAGAGGAGATAAGCTCAGATATGTGCTCCAGATCCACTTTGATTCCTCCAACAATGAAGCAGAATACGAGGCACTTTTGTATGGGTTGCGCATGGCCATTTCACTCGGCGTCCGTCGCCTTATGGTTTATGGTGACTCAGATTTGGTGGTCAATCAGGTGATGAAGGGGTGCGACATCAGAAGCCTAGCCATGACTGGATACTGCAATGCAGTAAGAAAGCTTGAGAAGAAATTTGAAGGGTTAGAGCTCCGTCATATACCCCGACTGAAGAATCAAGCGGCTGATGATTTAGCAAAGATAGGTTCCAAGAGAGAAGCCATTCCCAGTAATGTGTTCTTGGAACATATCCATACTCTGTCAGTTCAGGAAGATCCTTTTACCGAAGAAGCTCCGCAGCCAAAAAGTGTCACAGATCCGACTGAAGTTGAAGTTCCAGCGGTGGTCGACCTGATCATGGAAGCGTTGGTCATCACTCCCGATTGGACAGTGCCGTACATCGCGCATAGCTTAAGGAAAGAGCTCCCAGAGGATGAAGAAGAGGCTCGACAGATCGTCCGCCGATCCAAAGCCTTTACGGTAATAAAGGGACAGTTGTACAGAGAAAGCGCGACTGGAGTCGGTCAGAAATGTATAACGCCAGAAGAAGGTCGGATAATCCTTGACGATATCCACTCGGGAACTTGTGGCCATCATGCGTCCTCTTGGACCATTGTGGCTAAAGCATACCGAGTGGGATTTTACTAGCCGAGAGCAAATGAAATGGCAAAGGAAATAGTCGACAAGTGTGAAGGGTGTCAATTTTACTCCAATATGTCACACAAACCCGCCTCAGCCTTGAAGACCATTCCACTCGTCTGGCCTTTTGCTGTATGGGGGTTGGATATGGTTGGACCACTGAGAACAGGCAGAAGCGGCTTCACCCATGTGTTGGTAGCACTCGACAAGTTTACTAAGTGGATTGAAGCTAAACCCATCAAGAATCTTGATGCCGGCACTGCTGTCAGCTTCATCAGAGAGTTGATATTCAGATATGGAGTTCCACATAGCATCATCACTGATAATGGGTCAAACTTCGATTCCAAAGAATTCAGAGCCTTTTGCACATCTCAGGGCACACGAGTCGACTATGCTTCAGTTGCTCACCCCCAGTCGAATGGACAGGCAGAACGAGAAAATGGTTTAATTCTCAAAGGGCTGAAACCCCGACTGATGCGCGATCTCAAGCACGCTGCTGGTGCATGGGTCGACGAACTTCCGTCAGTACTTTGGGGATTAAGGACCACACCTAATCGGTCGACTGGGAGAACTCCGTTCTTCTTGGTCTACGGAGCTGAAGCAGTCTTGTCGAGTGACCTGCTTCACAACGCACCCCGAGTCGAACTCTACACTGAAGATGAAGCGGAGCAAGCACGACAGGACGCAGTCGACCTTCTAGAAGAAGAAAGAGAGATGGCGATGATCCGATTGACCATTTATCAGCAGGACTTGCGTCGCTTCCACGCCAAAAACGTGAAGAGTCGAGCCTTCCAAGAAGGAGATTTGGTTCTTCGAGTGGATTAGCAGAAGCTACACAAGCTTGCTCCTACTTGGGAAGGTCCCTTGATCGTCACCAAAGTTCTCCACAACGGGGCATATCGCCTTTACAATATCGATCACCAGATTGACGAGCCTCGAGCTTGGAACACGGAGCTGCTCTGCCCCTTTTACACTTAAGTACTCACTCGGATGAGTTGTAATAAAAGTACTCCTATAGTTTATTTATCAAAGACAAGAGCGTTATAATTTTCCCAGTGATTGTTGTTTCTTTTGTTTACATGAGCAGTTCCCCCAGTGGGTGACTTAGCTGCGAATCCGTTTCGCCTAAGTTTGTAAAAAAAATCCTTGCCGAGTGGTGAGCCAGCCTCCCACTCGGGGGCTTAGCTGCGAATCCATTTCGCCTAAGTTTAACAAAATCCTGCTGAGTGGTGAGCCAGCCTCCCACTCGGAGGCTTAGCTGCAGTCCAAGTACTCGCCTAAGTTTACCAAAATCCCGCCGAGTGGTGAGTCAACCTCCCAGTCGGAGGCTTAGCTGCAGTCCAAGTACTCGCCTAAGTTTAACAAAATCCTACCAAGTGGTGAGCCAGCCTCCCACTCGGAGGCTTAGCTGCAGTCCAAGTACTCGCCTAAGTTTAACAAAATCCTACCGAGTGGTGAGCCAACCTCCCACTCGGAGGCTTAGCTGCAGTCCAAGTACTCGCCTAAGTTTAACAAAATCCTGCCGAATGGTGAGTCAACCTCCCACTCGGAGGCTTAGCTGCAGCCTAATGCTTGCCTAAGTTTGAATACAACGTGCTCTCCGCAAGGAGGATGAGGTGCAGGTCAACTGCTACCCTTTCCTTCCGAGCTACGCCACAAATACAACATGCGCTCCGCAAGGAGGACGAGGTGCAGGTCGACTACTACCCTTTCCTTCCGAGCTACGCCACAAATACAACATGCGCTCCGCAAGGAGGACGAGGTGTAGGTCAACTGCTACCCTTTCCTTCCGAGCTACGCCACAAATACAACATGCGCTCCGCAAGGAGGACGAGGTGAAGGTCGACTGTTACCTTCTCCTTCAGAGGTACGCCACAAAAATCCTACCGAGTGGAGAGCAAACCTCCCATTCGGGGGCTTAGTTGCAGCCCAGTGCTCGCCTAAGTTTTTGAAAATCCTACCGAGTGGAGAGCAAACCTCCCACTCGGGGGCTTAGCTGCAGCCTAGTGCTCGCCTAAGTTTTTGAAAATCCTACCGAGTGGAGAGCAAACCTCCCACTCGGGGGCTTAGTTGCAGCCCAGTGCTCGCCTAAGTTTTTGAAAATCCTATCGAGTGGAGAGCAAACCTCCCACTCGGGGGCTTAGCTGCAGCCCAGTGCTCGCCTAAGTTTTTAAAAATCCTACCGAGTGGAGAGCAAACTTCCCACTCAGGGGCTTAGCTGCAGCCCAGTGCTCGCCTAAGTTTTTGAAAATCCTACCGAGTGGAGAGCAAACCTCCCACTCGGGGGCATAGCTATATCCCAGTGCTCGCCTAAGGATGAGATCCATTCCACTCCATCCGGATCTGCAAAAACGCAAGTCGACTGCAATCTGTGCTTCATTCCTACCTGCAAGAATGCATCACAAGCGCTAGCATATATTCAGAGCGAAGATCAATGTTCGTTCAAAGACAAACCCAAGTTTAGGTAGCATCCTATAGATCCAGGAGTTCTCAGGCACCAAGCCTGTTAAAGTTTACCGGTTACAAAAACCACTCGGCATTCCGAGGCAAATTTAAGGCATCAAGCATAGAAGTTTTTTACCCCTCCTGTGGAGGGCTGGAAGGCACGACAAACTCGTCCAGGTCGATTCCATCTGCGATCCGAGTGGCAGCAGCAATGAAGGTCTCCATGAAAGATTGGAAGTCATGCTTCTTGGTATTAGCCACCTTGAGAGACGCCAGCTTGTCCTCTTGCGCGTCCTTGCAGTGAACACGGACCAGAGACAGAGCAACATCAGCGCCACACCTGGTAGAAGACTTCTTCCATTCTTGCACTCGACTTGGAACTTCGTTCAGTCGAGTCATCAGAGACTCAAGGTCATTCTGAAGTGTTTCCCCTGGCCAGAGTGCTGTGTCGATGCGTGATGTTGCAACCTTCAGTCTTGCAAGATAATCGACCACAGCAGCAACGCGAGACTCGAGTCGGAGCACGTTCATGGCGACTTCATCCTTCACAGGAGAGTTAATGGGATCCAAGCTTGTCTCCACTCGACCTGTTTCCTCTTCGAAGTTTTGGCAGAATTCTACAAGCACAACCCAAAGATAAGCCCGCAGCTTTGCGGTAAGTTCTTAATTATAAGCCTGTCAGATATAAGAGATTACCTTCAAGCATGAGGAATAGCTTCTTGGCGAGTCCTCCCAGATAAGCTTCTAGATCATTCTTCTTTCCCGCCAGTTCGCTAGCCTTGTCGCTCATGGCGATCTTGTCATTCTTCAGTCGACTGGCCTCCTTGTTAGCCGCGTCGAGTGCAGCTTTTAGATTGGCATTCTCCTCTTCAAGTTTGCTGATCGAAGCCAGCTTCTCTTCTGCAAGTTTCGTCTTGTCCGAAGCCGCTTTCTGTGCCTCGGCAAGTTCAAGGTCCTTCTTCTTCAGAGCATCCCTCAGTTTATCTGCAAAATGACAGTGAGATCAGACTTAGGAATGGACAAGAAATAAGAGCAGTCATCAAGGACCTCACCGAACATACCTTTTGCCTCCTCCTTCGCCTTTGTGAAGTTCTCTTAGACAAGCTTCAGATCAAGGTTGAGCTGGATATGCTTGTCCTCCAACTCAGTATAACAAGCCGCAAGCTCGCAAGATCTCTGCGAAAGATCAATCGACAGACGTCAAAGATAGGTCACTTCTGAGTGACTAAGAGAAAATTCGTAGTATTTCTAAGACTACAGCCGAATCAAAACATTCAACCATAGTCTCGGGGACTACACCCAGTGGGTGCACTTAGCGTGCCCCCACTAGTTCTATCAACTCGGGTTGATCAGTCAACCAAAAGAGGTAAAAAGGCTAATTACCAGCAGTTAGCCACAGTTCAAAAAAAAGAAAAAAGAAAAAAGAGGTGTTCTTCAGACCGTAGTCGACTGCCAGTGGTCGACCACGGTCTCGGGGACTACACCCAGTGGGTGCACTCAGCGTGCCCCCACCGGTTCCATGATTCCATTCGACCAGATCGAGTAAAGAAAGTAATGAGAAAAAGTTCAAGACACAAAGACTATAGTCGACTGCCAGCAGTCCACCATAGTCTCGGGGACTACACCCAGTGGGTGCACTCAGCATGCCCCCACCAATCCAAATATTCAATCGACACACCCAGTGGGTGTATGACAGATACTAAGATTTTCAGAAAGAAAAGTTTTCAGATATCATATCCTAACAGAACAGGCGGTGATCAACTAACCTGGACATTGCTCTGAAGGGCTGAACTGGCGTCATAAGCTGCTTGACTGGTGTCTCGGATCGCCTTCACCTGCTCCATCATGACCCCCGCCTGGCGTATGGCTTCTTTAGCAGCGCTTGCTTGGTCCTCTGGGACGTGGTGGGTGGAAAAAAGGGAAGGCGGATCAGCACTCGACGACGAAGGGTGAGCACTCGTCAGCGGCACAGCAAAGGACACGGTAGCCCGAGTGACGTTGCCCCCCTCCGGAACCAGCGTCTCAGGTGCTGATATGACCTGAGCAGTCTTGCCAGCAGACGCCTTCCTGTTCCTCCTCTGCCTCAGCGACTCCTCATCATCATCATCAGGGAGATCAATGATGATATTAGGTGGAGCTACAGAAAAGATTCAAAGTTAAAAATGAAGCTCCAATCGACCGAAAGCAAAATTACAGAGGTCATACCAGGGTTGGAAGTGACCGCATCCTCCATCTCTTGATCTTCATGTCTGATTGAGGTCTCAGAAGTAGCAGCACTGCGATTTCAGAAATCAGTCGGTCGGTGAACGAGTCGACCAAGAGTGTATCCATGATTAAACAAGAAAACACAAGTTATGCAATTACCCGGAAATAGTGGGAACCACCATCTTCATCTTCAGCAGGGCCTTAGTCGGCTTTGATGAGCCGCTTGGGGTTACTTCGGTGCCTTCTCAGTCGGCACCGGAGAGGTCGTCCGAGGATGTTTGGTCGACTGCCCAGCAGGCACGACCCCCTTGCCACGCTCGACCGCAGGGTCATGGACGAGCTTGGATCATCTCTCGGTACGGGGAGGCCGGACTTCCTCCTCCTCTTCCTCATCAGAGCCAACATCTTCATCATCCACTTCACCATCAGATTCCCACTCTTCCTGACTTTCGCCTCCGCTCCCTTCCTCCTCTTCGGTCTGTTCTTGCGCCCCGTCGGGCATCGAATACATCTCGGTAGTGATCTGGAAGACAACAAACAAGTCAGTCGACCGAATGATAGCAAAGCAGAATGAAGGAAACAGAGTCATGGTCAGACCTTGTCTGGTTCGTAGGACTGATCGAGTGGCGGGATCCTCCTGGCCCCACGGGGATTATCTTTGTTCCCTGTGATGGCAGTCATCCACCTCTTCAGAGTGGCATCGTCGACCTCCTCCGGGTGGACCCGAGTGGTGTCTTTGGTTCCAGAGTACAACCACATTGGGTGGCCTCGATACTGAAGTGGCTGAATGCACCGTCGAAGGAAAACCTCCAAAAGATCCATGCCAGTCACTCCGTTGCAGATAAGTTGGACTACACGCTCTACCAACACCTTAACCTGAGCCTTCTCCTCCGGGACCACCTTCAGAGAGGATGGCTTGTTCACTCGGTCCATGGAGAAGGGAGGGAGTCCAGTCGACTGCCCTGGCGTCGGTTGGTCTTGGCAGTAGAACCAGGTCGACTGCCACCCTCGAACTGACTCGGGAAGAGTCATGGCTGGAAAGGCACACTTACTCCTCATCTGGACCCCAAGACCCCCACACATCTGGATTACTTGGGTTCTCTCGTCTTTCGGATTAGCCTTTTTCACCGTCTGAGAGCGACATGTGAAAATGTGTTTGAAGAGGCCCCAGTGCGGCCGGCAACCCAAGAAGTTTTCACACAAAGACACGAAAGCGGCGAGATAGACAATAGAGTTGGGCGTGAAGTGGTGGAGTTGTGCCCCAAAGAAGTTAAAAAAACCCCGAAAGAAAGGATTCAGCGGTAGGGAAAACCCACGGTCGACGTGGGTAGCTAAGAGGACGCACTCACCCTCCGGAGGCTGCGGCTGCCACTCCTCCCCCGGAAGCCTCGCTACTCCATGAGGGATCAGTCCTTCGTTGGCCAGGTCGTCGAGGTCCTTCTGGCGGATAGTCGAGCGGATCCAGTCTCCCTGGATCTAGCCCTTCGGCAGACCGGCCCACGACGAAGATCCACCCCGACTGGTCGTCCTTCCCTTCGCCTTCGCCGTCGCCTTCTTCGCCCGCTCCAAAGCCGCCGTCTTCTCCTTCACCATCATCGCCGGCAAAGCAGACGCAGAGCAGCAGCGCTGGGACGGTGGAGAATGCAGCGGGTGAATCCGAGGAAGAGGGAGGAGAAAATGAGGGCGCACTGTTGAAAAAACCCCCGTCCGGTGCCTTATATGGAGTCTCTTCCGAGTGGCTGACTGGTAGGCCCGGGCGATCCTGTCAAATCCCGCAACAGTCGCGCGCGCGATACGCTTTGAAAAAGGTGGCGCAAAGATCGAGGCGTCCCTGCCTTATCCCATCCGAGTACCACGACCTCCTCCGCTTCGCGTGCTTCCGGAAATTCAGATCCCGCTAAATCCGCGAACAGCAGAGCAACTTGTCAGACCGAAGATTTCCTCCGATCCGTCACTCGGAAATCTCCAAGCTCATAAAGTTCACTCAACAGATACAAAGAATGGATCAAGGCGACTGAAAAAGAAGTTGATGCCATCACTAAAAGCCATTGATCTATAACAAGACGTACTCGAAGCATGAAAAACAGGTCGGAGGAATTCTCAACTCCTTCCTCACTCAAACCTCGATCCATTCGGGGGCTAATGATGCAGCCATGTACCTAGGGTAGGGTTATGGACCCGTCCAAGATACCCTCCCCAAGGACATCTCTAGAATAAACGGCCTTCAGTCGACCTGGATGGATTCCACTCGACGGACTCGAAGACACTCGACCATGAAGTCTCACTCGACTACCAGGAGATTGACAGTCACTCTGTATCCAAACGGTCTGTTATTAAGTAGTCTTTATGGTCATGATAGCACTTTATGTAGGGCGTTACCAGTAATGCCAGGCCTTAATGTACCTTAAACCCCTTGTAACGTGGGCTGGCCGGGGTCCTGGCGCACTCTATATAAGCCACCCCCCTCCACAGGCACAAGGGTTCGCACCCCTGTAACTCATACGCATATAATCCAATCGACCGCCTCCGGGCTCCGAGACGTAGGGACATTACTTCCTCCGAGAAGGGCCTGAACTCGTAAATCCCTTGCGTATACAACTACTCCATAGCTAGGATCTTGCCTCTCCATACCTACCCCCCTATTCTACTGTCAGGCTTAGAACCACGACACCTAGTTCATCTCTTGTATCCAATCTTGTATCAAAACCACAAATTGGTACCTGTGGGTTGCTAGTAGTGTTGATTACTCCTTGTAGTTGATGCTAATTGGTTTACTTGGTGGAAGATCATATGTTCAGATCCTTAATGCATATTAATACTCCTCTGATTATGAACATGAATATGCTTTGTGAGTAGTTATGTTTGTTCCTGAGGACATGGGTGAAGTCTTGCTATTAGTAGTCATGTGAATTTGGTATCCGTTCGATATTTTGATGAGATGTATGTTGTCTCTCCTCTAGTGGTGTTATGTGAATGTC
This sequence comes from Triticum timopheevii, assembly GCA_963921465.1. Lineage (NCBI taxonomy): Eukaryota > Viridiplantae > Streptophyta > Magnoliopsida > Poales > Poaceae > Triticum > Triticum timopheevii. The sequence goes on along the minus strand of OY997272.1, from coordinate 448,961,810 downwards.
GACTACATGACACTTCACCATTATTTGGGCCTAGAGGAAGGCACTGGGAAGTAATAAGTAGATGATGGGTTGCCAGAGTGACAGAAGCTTAAACCCTAGTTTATGCGTTGCTTCGTAAGGGGCTGATTTGGATCCATATGTCTAATGCTGTGGTTAGGTTCACCTTAATACTTGTTTTGTAGTGGCGGATGTTTGCAATAGGAGTTAATCATAAGTGGGATGCTTGTCCAAGTAAGGCCAGTACCCAAGCACCGGTCCACCCACATATCAAATTATCAAAGTACCGAACGCGAATCATATGAGCGTGATGAAAACTAGCTTGACAATAATTCCCATGTGTCCTCGGGAGATCTTTTCTCAGAAATTGTCCAGGCTTATCCTTTGCTACAAAAAGGATTGGTCCACCTTGCTGCACTTTATTTACTTTTATTGCTTGTTACCCGTTACAATTTATCTTATCACAAAACTATATGTCACCTACAATTTCAGTGCTTGCAGAGAAAACCTTACTAAAAACCGCTTGTCATTTCCTTCTGCTCCTCGTTGGGTTCGACACTCTTACTTATCGAAAGGACTACGATAGATCCCCTATAATTGTGGCTCATCACCTCCCCACATATATATAGGTGGAAGGGGAGGGAAGGCAGCCAGGCATGCCCTAGGGCTGGCCGTCGCCCCCTAGGGGCCCTGCCTTGCCCTGCGCCCCCTTTCCTTGTATAAAGAAGCACTACAAAAAAACACTTCCATGATGATACGTGTTTGTCACAATAGGTCGCGTTTTTTGTCATGCATGTACATCCATGACGATTTTATGACAGAATCAAGATAGTCATACCTGTGCTGTCGTAGAAGTGTTCCATGACATTACCAAAATTATCATCACGGAAGTGTCCACTTCCATGACGATAAATCGCGTGTCAGAGAAGTGCTTTCGTCAAGGGTGACCGACACGTGGCATCCACCGTAACGGAACACCGTTAAGCTATCGGGACGGGTTTTGGATCTGATAACCCGTTAACAGCCCCAACCAATGGGGATTTCCACGTGTAAAATGATCATTGGCTGGAGGAAACACGTGTCGGCTAACCGTTGGGACAGATGTCATCCGCTCATTGGACCGAAGGCGCCTATGATACGGCGACACGTGGCACGGCCCAACAGAGGCCCATTCCTGTGAAAAGGCCGGCCCATTTGACTAGGTCAAAAGGTGGCGGGCCGGCCCACGGAAAGCCTGTTAACGACCTGTTCGCATATAGCCCATTTACAGCCCGCTAACCCAGGGCCCGTTACGCCCTATCCGAATTAGGCCCAGTAGCGTCATCTGGGCCGTCCAATATGATTCCAGCCCATTTTAACTTCTGGCCCATGTGTGGCCCATGACTTCTTTTGGCCCATATGAGGCCCTTTGTAACTCTTGGCCCATTAACGGCCCGTGGTGAAACTGGCCCGTAATGAACAGTGTATCACATTATACCCATTAACGGCCCATTATTCCATTGGGCCATTTCCAGCCCAAGTTATCTTTCAGCCTTCTCAGGGCCCATTGATTCTTGGGCTCATTTGCAGCATTCGGTTACATATGGCCCGTTACTGTAATTTTCTGCTTGTGGGCCAAATTCAGCCCGTCGTTACAGTCGGCCCGTTAATATGTTGGGCTGTTTTCATGTCAAAAAAAACCTGTTGGGCTGTTTTCATAGAGTTATCAAATACGGACTTTTAACAGCCCGTTATGGTCCACGAATAGTATGACCCATGATTGGCAAAATGATGATACGCCCCATAGAAGGCCCATGGATCCTACGGCCCGTATGAGGCCCATGGATAGTATGGCCCATAGAAGGCCCATGGATCGTACGACCCGTAGAAGGCCCATGGACCCTACGGCCCATAGAAGGCCCATGGATCCTCAGGCCCGTATAGAAGGCCGATGGATCCTACGGCCCATATAGAAGGCCAATGGATCCTATGGCCGGAAGAAGGCCCATGGATCATACGGCCTGCAGGAGGCCCATGGTTACAACAGTCTGTGTGTTGCCATGATTATTTTGGCCTAGTTACCAAAAATAGGCTATTGTGGCCACTAGAAAAACACAGAAAAAGAACTGGAGTGACTACAAGCAAACAACTAAACAAGACAATAAGGAAATTAATAAGCAAGCAATTAACGCTAGCCTATTATCGCTATTACACATATTACATCCACTGGGCACCAAAGTTTGCCACCAGTGCAAATATAGGGAACAAAGCATCACATTACATACACTGGCCGTCAAAATTGGCCAGCAGTGCAAATAAACGCGACAGCAAAACAAGAGCATAACTGAAACAACTTCAGAAGAGCTCAAGAAACGTTATTCTGGGTATCCACCATGCTGGCAATAAGCTTAGCAAGCTGATTAGCTTCGCCCTTTTTGGCGCTAAAATCGTCCAACACTTGCTGTTGCACCAGAAAGTATGCATCTGAATGCTCCAGGGACTTCCGCAGTCCTTCCACTTCTTGTCGCAGCACATCTGATCGATGTCTTTCAGCTTGTAGTTGAGACTCAAGAAACCGAACTGATTCAGACAGTGAGTTTGAATAGCTTGTGCAAGCGGTAGTGGCCAGTAACTCGAACACTAAACCAAGACAGGACTTTGGGGTTGTCTCGTTGTCTTCAAGATAGTCTTCCTTAGCTGTTTTATCAGCTTTGTTGGAGACCAACAAGGATGTGTCACTATCCTAAACCTTATCTGCATTACTTCCTTTACCATTGCTTAATAAGGCACTCTTCCCCAATATTCTGTCAGCATTCTAAAAGAAGAAACAAGCAGACACATAACAAGTTTAGCATGTACTAGTATATGAAACTCATTTCGGTGAACCAGTTCATTAGTAAGGTGGACAGGATTAAACTACCAACTCTTCTATTGCCAAGTACTAGTACATAATAAAAGCATCAAACAAACATATATCTATGTCCTATGGTCACTGCATTGTCTTGCCAAATCAAAATAGAGACACGCTTCAAATCATATCAGTTCAAGACAAAGCAGCAGTGAAAGAATACAAAGCGTGGGAAACTACAAGGCACAACAAGATCTCAGATGGGTACCACGGGTCTACATGTACAACAACACTATTGGCTCTTTTGTGATGCTAGTAATGTGCATGATATGAAAGTCAATTGTATACACAATTGAAATTGAAATCAACAGAGCTATTGAGAAGAGCAAACCTGTTAAAGAAACATGCGTGAACATACCCGCTGTGCCATTGGAGTTTCGATTGGATCCTTCAATTTAAAATACATTTGTATGAGTAAATACAGTGATACAAGAGCAAAGCAATCATAGTTAAAAAAGGCGCGCCTAAGCAAGCGCTTAAGCGCGCCTAGGCTCTAGGCGTTGGCAAAACACATTGCGCATAACTACGCTTAATCTGTGCATAACTGCGCATAAGCATGCGCTTTGGTCAGTAAAGCGCAAGACGGTGGCAAAACGCACAATTAACTCCTAGCGCTTTTTTGAACTATGATAGCAATGGAATCTTAAACTAGAACAGTTGTTCTTCAGGTTTAGGCACTTGTTCTACATGAACAGAGTAGAGTAAGACGCAAGAATATAATACTTAAAAAATAGAAAATGAGCTCATAGACCTTATCATATTCTTGGTTCGGGACTAGTACAGAACAATGCGTTCCCAGTCATCGTCCAGTTAATGTGTCTCAGGAGAACGTAAGGGAATTTGATGAGTTTCTTTGCCGGTGAAGTACATTTTCTTCAGGTAATTCCGATACTGCCACCAAGCATTCCTGAAGATAGCAGAGGTATTAGCACAGGTTACCTCATGCCGATTTTCCAAATTGGTCCTTCTCTATAGAGAAAAATGGGAAAATTTGTTGTATTATAACCATCATGGAGGTAGGATGTATGGGACGAAGCAAAGTAATTGCCATGAATAACATTACTTACACATAACTCCTGGACAAACACCTGCAACTGGCATTTTCCTTCATCTTCAGTATAATGTTTCCAAGATGAGAAGATACACACATACGATTTAACAACATCAAATGTGATAGATGCTAATCTACGACTAGCTAGTTGTGCTTCTTCCACAGGAATAGGCGTACTAACTGGTGGAGTTGGGGTTCGCCGTGATAGTACTAGCCCTTTGGGCACTGGAGCTGCCTTACTAACTGCTCTTATTTGGGAGCTCTGTGGTGGAGATGGTGCTGTGTCAACAGGAACTGGGTTACTATCGGCTGGGGTTGGGGTTAGATTGGGTGAAACTGGTTCTCTGTCCATCGCAGTAGGGGTACAATCTGCGAGAGTTTGGGTTATGTGTGGTTGGGATGGTTCTTGTGCATGTACAACCGGGGTGCTATCTCCACCAAGAGGTAGCACTGTTTTATTTGAAGACCGTGTTTTTAGTTCGCTAGATACTGGCATCACCCGCTCCAATTCAAATGGCTGATAAATAGGAAACATAGTTGAATGTACAGACATTGTATGAGAGACAGATGCAATAGATAGTGTGGAAAAAAGAGGGCATGAAATAGTTGACATGTATATTGTTTAACTAAAACGGATAGCATGACATATTTCACATATATGATGTCTATCTAAACTGGATAGCATAGCATAACATAACTCAAAGATATGATGAATAACTAAATAGGATCGCATGACATAATTCACCTACATGTTATCTAAGTAATCATGATCGCATCATTTAATTCACATATGTGATTTATATGCTAAACAGAGGGCATTCGATATGATGTCTGAACTAAGAACATGGTGTTGAATATTGTGTATATGATGTCTAAACTATGCAATGCAAGACACCGTATGCATGATATGAGCAGTATAACCGTGCCAAGTTAGAGCATACACGTCAGTGGGGGAATAGGACTGGTCATCTGTCTCTGAATCCATCTCTGAGGAGCTATCGGGACCCAACAAGAGATTTGCTTCGACAGGTAGCACTGTCTTCTCTGAAGGCCTTGTTTTCACTTCAGATTTTTCCATCTCCCACCCAAATGGCTGATTCATAGGAAGAGTAGTTTAATGTACAAACATTGTCGACAAATGGAAATGTAATGAAGAAAAGGATGGGCAAGATATCATTCAAATATATGATGCCTGGTTAAACAGGATGGCATTGCACATTTCACATATATTATGGCTGGCTAATTGACATGAGACAGCATAATTCCCATATATGATATAGTAACTAAACAGTTGGCATTATAGAACATGTCTAAACTAAGCAGATGACATATATTATGTCAAAAGTATGCACTGCAAGGCAACATATGCATGATATGACTAACATCATCATGCCAAGGTAGAGAAAACACCTTGGGGGGGGGGGGTAAATAGGAGTGGTCAGCGGCGTCTGAATCCGCCTCAGAACAGATATCTTCCTCTGGATTACAATCTGGAGAGGGGTGGGGAGGGTTTGCCATTGAACCCACCATGGAGCGATGTCTACATGACATTGTATTGCCGCGCAAAACTCTTCTCTTTTTCTCTACATGTTCAACATGACTGTGTACAATATCTGACATGCATACGAAAAAATATGGTGAGATTATGTAAGGAGAGCATGCAGAAATTTAGAGTGATGGTAACAACCAGTGGATCGACGTTTTTCCGTTGAACCAAAATAGCCCTAATGGATCGACGTGAATGTATAGTAATAAGTGATGCAACGAGTGTAGAACCTCTTTGCCGTAGCCGTGTTGACCTCAGCATCATTGGGTTGGTCGCCGAAGCAGTTGAGGCAGAGGTGGCTGTCGGTGGTGTGGAGGAAGATCTGAGGAATCTGTAGACGGCGTCCAGGGCACTGCTCTGTTGTGATGGATCGTCCTGTTGTTGGAGCAGCTCCGGTGAGCCATAAGACGTCAAGGCTGAAGCAGCACAAGACAAACATCGTCAATCTCAAGTGGGATTCTAATAGCATCTCCAATAGATGATGTAAAATGGATGTAAAATTAACATCACCAAAAACCACCTGACTACAACAGATGAGGTAAAAACTGTTGACTCTGAACTTAACTGTCGAAACTGAAATTTACTGTGGAATCTGAATGCTACTGTTGAAACTGAACCCAATGGTAGCAGAGAGGCACTTGACATGTAGTTTAGGGAGGGCCTGCAATTCATCTTCAACCTGCACCCCCCTGAGCCGCCAGCCACCACCGGCCGAACCGCCGGCCCCAGCGCCGCCTCGCCGCCCCGAAACAACTCGCCACCGCCGCCCCGGCCAGCCCTCTAGGCCCCCCGCCCCCACCCTGAACCCTAAGATAGATAGTGGGGTACCTCTTCGGCGAGCCCCCGTCCCCGCTGCGGGTGGTTCTTCCTTAAATCCGGCGAGCCCCCCAACCCCTGAAAATAGATTGACCCAAAAGTCGATTCAGTCGACTGAAGAGTGGCTTAATCGGAGTAGAGCAGCAGCACGAGCGAGGGGGAGAGTAGTAGCAGCAGCTGGGTGAGCGAGAGCCGGAGCAGCAGCAGCAGATCCGGATGGTATGGACGCCGCCGCCGAAGGGGCCTCACACTGGGGGAGAGCCGCCATGGAGATGTCGCCCGCGGTGCCGGCTTCAAGGTAGCCGCTCCATGGGGGTGCGGGATGGAGCACCGTCGGCGCCGTGAGGTCGAGTTAAGGAGAAGGTGCGATGCGATGAGTGTACAACCTCTTTGGTGGCACCGAGTAGGCCTCGGCTTCATCCGAGGAGTCGGTGAGGATGCTGCATTTCCGGTGGAGCAGGTTAAGGCGGCGCTGTGGGGATGGAGCAGCCATGATAGACGAGCGATCGTCGGAGCAGCTCCTTGGAGGTGGAGGACGGGGCGGCTGAACCGGCGGGACAACGAGATGGACAACGGATCCTCATCCGGGGAGGTGGACGAGGGACGTCGAGCTGTTGCGGTGGGCGACGTCGTCGGGGAAGAGGTTCCGGCTGGGCAGTGATACGTCTCCAACGTATCTATAATTTTTGATTGCCCCATGCTACTTTATCTACTGTTTTGGACTATATTGGGCTTTATTTTCCACTTTTATATTACTTTTGGTACTAACCTATTAACCGGAGGCCCAGCCCAGAATTGCTGTTTTTTGCCTTTTTCAGTATTTCTAAGAAACAGAATATCAAACGGAGTCCAAACGGAATGAAACCTTCGGGATCGTGATTTTCCAACCGAACGTGATCTAGGAGACTTGGACCCTACTCCAAGAAGTCTCCAATGAGGCCACGAGGGTGGAGGGCGCGCCCCCTGGGCGCGCCCCCTACCTCGTGGGCCCCTCGGAGCTCCACCGACGTAATCCTTCCTCCTATATATACCTACGTATCCCCGAACGATCAGAACAGGAGCCAAAAACCTAATTCCACCGCCGCAACCTTCTGTATCCACGAGATCCCATCATGGGGCCTGTTCCGGAGCTCCGCCGGAGGGGGCATCCACCACGGAGGGCTTCTACCTCAACACCATAGCCCCTCTGATGAAGTGTGAGTAGTTTACTTCAGACCTTCGGGTCCATAGCTAGTAGCTAGATGGCTTCTTCTCTGTTTTTGGATCTCAATACAATGTTCTCCCCCTCTCTCATGGAGATCTATTCGATGTAATCTTCTTTTTGCGGTGTGTTTGTTGAGACCGATGAATTGTGGGTTTGTGATCCAGTATTATCTACGAAAAATATTTGATTCTTCTCTAAATTCTTTTATGTATGATTGAGTTATCTTTGCAAGTCTCTTCGAATTATCCTTTTGGTTTGGCCAACTAGATTGGTAGTTCTTGCAATGGGAGAAGTGCTTAGCTTTGGGTTCAATCTTGCGGTGTCCTTACTCAGTGACAGAAAGAGTTGCAAGGCACGTATTGTATTGTTGCCATCGAGGATAACAAGATGGGGTTTTTATCATATTGCATGAATTTATCCCTCTACATCATGTCATCTTGCTTACGGCGTTACTCTGTATTTAACTTAATACTCTAGATGCATGCTGGATAGCGGTCGATGAGTGGAGTAATAGTAGTAGATGCAGAATCTTTTCGATCTACTTGTTTTGGACGTGATGCCTATATACATGATCATTGCCTAGATATACTCATAACTATGCTCAATTCTGTCAATTGCTCAACAGTAATTTGTTCACCCACCGTAGAATACTTATGCTCTTGAGAGAAGCCACTAGTGAAACCTATGGCCCCCGGGTCTATTCTCATCATATCAATCTATATCACTATATTTACTTGCTTTGTTTTTACTTTGCCTTTACTTTTTTACTTTGCGTCTATCTATAAAAAATACCAAAAATATTATCTCTATCAGATCTCACTCTCGTAAGTGACCGTGAAGGGATTGACAACCCCTAAGCGTTGGTTGCGAGTTGCTATCGTTTTGTGTAGGTACGAGGGACTTGTGCGTGGTCTCCTACTGGATTGATACCTTGGTTCTCAAAAACTGAGGGAAATACTTACGCTACTTTGCTACATCATCCTCTCCTCTTCGGGGAAATCCAACGCAGTGCTCAAGAGGTAGCAGGTAGCGGTGACGTGGCAGACGGAGGAGGGTGGGGTTTCGTGGCTGGAGCGGATAGGTTATGGCGGCCTGGGATTTCGAATGGCGAAAAGGGGGCGATGGGAGGGGTGAAGCATGACTTAGGGATGCGCTTGTCCAAAATGTAGGGTGTGTTACAAAAGTACCCCCTACCGATTTGAACTAGCGGCCCTTTTGGCTCAGGGTTAGAAGGGGGATTTCGCGTGTCGGGATTTGGCAGCTAGAAGGAGTTTTCGCGCGCGTTGTAATTTCGGGATAACAAGTCGCGGGTTGTGAAGGCGCCAGTTTTGGGAGCAGGAATCTGAATTTTTGGGATATAACAAGACGCGGGTTGAATTTTAGGGACAAGCCTAACGTGTAGTAATATTGTACTTGTACGTACCAAATCAATTCGCACTTCCCTCAACCAAAAAGAAAACGAAAAAAATAAAACTATTCACACCACACAAAGAGAGAGTCTTGCCCCGTTTTACTATACAAATGCTATTCAAAGCTACTCCCTCCTTCCATCTATATAAGGCCTAATGCGTTTTTCGATGCTAACTTTGACCAAACATTAGAGCAATGATATATGACATGCAACTTACACAAAGCACACCGTTAAATTCGTCTGTGAAAGGTTCTTTCAATGATATAATTTTCACATTGTGCATGTCATGTACTATTAATCTTGTGAATAGTCATATGCGGTCTTAAAAAACTCATTACACCCTTTATAGATGGAAGGAGGGAGTATGAATCCATGTTATGTCCAATTAAATTTTTTGATTGCTGTATAATGCATGTAACCTACTCATACCAACATTTTAGTGCATTCCAAATGTCTATACTACCGTTGCAATTAGAACTAAATTTGAATTCGTTTCTCTATTTCAATAAGAATCTACAATCATGATAGTTGCCAACTTCAACCATCATAGTTTCCTTGCTATCTGCCAGATATATATCGGACGGCCTATAATGCAGGATGGCAGGCACACCATCATCAACAACTCCATTTTTCATAAGAGTAGAGATAAAATATATTAAATGTAGTATAACATGTTCATAACCACACCATGTGTATCACCGTTATATATATATCCACACATGCGTCGGTTTAAAACACTATGATAAATTCTTCAAATATCTGAATTCACTTTTTATAATGAAGTATATATGATCTCTATTCGTCTTTTACACCCACACAACCCTCTTATCTTTGTAGCTAGCACTAACTTTCTCTTGTGCATGCACACACCTGCATCCCTCTCACCCTCCCTCAGCATTCTCTAGCTCCATCACGCAAATTCGTCTTTTCACTTTAGGTCGTTCACCCACGGTGTGTGTAGGCCCCCCAGCTCCTTGTTTACGGCACACATCGATCGATATGCCTCTCTAGCCAGGTGTGCCTAGCACAAACACAAGCTTACCCTCTTCTCTTGTCACCGTCCATGCCTCACTCCCACCACTCTTTTCATCGTTCTCGTACTCACACACTCCTTCCCCCTCGATATAGTATGCCTCTCGTACCACCTCCTACATGCATCCCTCTCTCTATCCTTCTCCTTGTGCCTCATTTGCTTCTAACACACACATGCATGTATACCGATCGATCTCCCAACATATACCTAGATCGACTTTAACTACCCCCCCATCGATCAACGTACCTCACAAGTTATGTCTCTCCTTTCTCTAACAAAGGGTGATTAATCTTCCTATGTAGTTACGTCGGCTTACCACAGCCACATCGTCCCCCCTCATCATTCATGCATGCCTCCTGACCCATCTCTCACACGCAGGTGCACAGACAACAAGCAGCCATCTCCTCTCTTATTGATATTGCGGGCGTGCCCTCCGTTTGTCTAGCAAGCCTATCCCACCATTTGTTAGAAGCAACTCCACTACAACCCCCTCCAACACTCTAGCTCTGTCTCTCTCCCAACCTTATTCCTCTCCTGCACATATGCATGGATGCCGATCGATCTCCCTTAATACATGAGGCCGATTGATCTCCTTAATACATGAGGTAGGCCTCTCTCCTCCTCCACACATATACCAGCCATTGTAGCTCTATAGTTAATTGGGCCTCCCTCTTCCCCCCACCACACACCGATAGTTGAGCGCTGCAGGTAGGTATCCATGCCACAGAGACAAACTGCACATGTCCCCTCTCACATTCCAGTAGGCCAACCACTCTATATCTTTGACGTGGGCACACACAAATTCGATGGCACTCTTTATCAATCGCGCACGCACACACACACATCATCCCTCTCTTCGATTCTATGGACACCTCAAGCCGATCATACATCCACTCTCTTCTGGTGGATCGCCCCCTCTATATATACATTATATCCAAGACTCTATTTCACACACATTGCATATGTTACATTTTTTGGTTGACCCCCCCCGGAAAAAAACTCTCAAGAACCCACACACTATATCTCTCTAGGTTTGTATCTCTCTCACACAACCCCACGTAGGTGGTGTACGTATACAAGAAGAGAATAGGTGCACCGTGCACGTACTCATGCTTCGTGCCCAGCCACACCCGCGCGGGTACACGGTGCTCATTTCTTTACGAAATGGCAGCCCACGTGCTAATTTGAACGCCTGTAGCGGTTGTTTACCTAGGGAGGTCGTGTACCACGCGTGCACAAAACAAAGTTTGACTTGACGCGTTGCCGCGTTATTTTTAAATAAAGTTATAGTGCTCAATGGCACGTACACAGAATATAAAACGATTCTTATGGAGAAAAAGGTAGTCCGCTCACTATATACAATGGAGCCTGCCTGCCTGGTTTGTCGCTCTTCAGAGTATCTCACACAAGGCTGTGGTGGCCTCTCTCTCTCACCGTTGGTCACTGATCCGGCCGCATCCCGTCCGCCGAGGGAAAGGGAGTGCGGTGGCCTCTCTCTCTCACCGTTGGTCACTGATCCGGCCGCATCCCGTCCGCCGGGGGAAAGGGAGGAAGTGCATCGTTTCTCCATTCGACGATGTTGAGGCAACACGTCCCGATCCGTGGTACACGCCGTTCTCTCTGACCAAGCTCCGATGTGGCAGGGCCTACGCAACCTGCTCGCAGATTCTGCCCGCCGCCGCTCACCTAGTTACATCCCGACGACCTCCAGGTATCCCCTCCGGCCTTGCTCCACTGCCCGTCTTCCCACGTCGCTGCATGTGGATCTTCCATAGTTCTTTGCCCAAAACGTAGCTCGTCTGGCGTACTTTCCATATTGCATTCTCGTCCTCACACCGTTTTAGACAAACACAACCGTGTTGTTATCTTCCCTTAGGACAAGGAATATGCTTCTTTTTTGTCGTCGCATGTGTCATCAACTGTTATTAGCCAGTAATTGTTTCCTTTCTACCTCTTTTTTGCAAACAGGGCTATCCATTTCACCTTGTTGCTATTGCGACCTTTTGGTGAACTGCACAAATCACTTTTTTCTTAAGAGTGTTTTGTGCAGTTGTACTAAAATGTCACACGGGCAACGTCTCTACATTTCAGTGCGACTACACAAAGGGAGATTGGTTTTGCTCTATCCTCCTCATCCAACTCCGAGCCTAATCTTCTCCAACTAGTTAGTCTTAAGAGAGACTGCAAAGGTGACCGGCTTCAATTTGTGTGTTTATTGTTTCATCAGTAGTCTCTATTATCGTAATCACACTTAATATCTTTGGAACAGGGACGCTCAACTCTATTTTAGTGGAACTGCACAAAATGATCGGAATGTTGCATGTTCCAGACAGCTACTTTTTTCCCAACATGCCTTGTTGATTTAGACAGAGCCGGGGGGACGTCGCTGCCAATGAAAGTATGGATCAATTTTAATTTAACACCTTCTCACAACTCTGTCTTCAGTTGTGATGTAATTATTAGCTTTGATCTGCTAATAATTGACATGCATTAGCAAGGAAGTTAGTTTTTTATTGTTCCGAAAGAGCATCGATGGCAAGACACGCGAAACAAAAGCTGAAAGCTCACACCATTGTACAATTTCATGTCGCTGGAAAATTATTGTATAGTACGTCAATTATGTAAACAAATGATGGAAGCTTGATAGCATTGCCAGAAGCCTCTTCATCATCCGGGTCCATGTGCCATGCACAAAATTATACTCCTTTATTCCTAAATATTTGTCTTTTTACAAATTTCAAACGGGCATATTTTAGAGTATAGATTCACTCATTTTGCTTCGTATGTGTACTCCCTCCGTTCCTAAATATTCTATTCGTATTTCTAGATATTTCAACAAGTGACTATATATGGAGCAAAATGAGTGAATCTACACTCTAAAATATGTCTATATACATCCGTATGTGCCAGTCCATTTAAAATCTCTAAAAAGACAAATATTTGAGTTGTCACTCGTTGAAATCTCTAGAAAGACAAATACTCTGGAGTATATTTAAGAACCGAGGGGGTAGTGCACAACCGCATGGGAGACTCAGCCCGGTCGTTGAGCCACATTAATAGTGAGTAATGAGCAGTCAAATCATAAGCCCCACCTTTCCCACTGTAAGTTGCTCGGAAGAAGCAACCATCAATACGCACTTCTTTGAATCCGCTCATACTACTCCATCCGTCACTGTTTATACAGCGCGCTTCAGAAAAAAGAAAAAAAAATCTATGGGACCAAGGCGACTAGCGATCGGCCTGAAAAATAGCATTGGTAGTTAGAGCACGGCGTTTATTACTAGAGGGAATAATGCGTACACACATGCATGCAGTGCTTCCACCCCGGGTACACACATGCATGCACTTACTCCACTCCGTAGTAGTACAGTACATGGAGAGAAAATTGTGGACTCAATTGCGGTTACCACGCCCTAATTAATTAAGCATTAAACCAAACGCGTCTAAAGTCTCTCTAGTGGTGGAAGTGCATTGAGAGAAATGCATCATAATGAAGCGCGCCCTGTAAACTGTGAAAGAGGGAGGAGTAGTATGAAGGTGCAAAACCAAGTACGCGTATGGCCAGTCAGTGAACGCACCACCTCTTGGCATATCACTGACATGTGGGATAGGAGTGTGAGCAAACCGATCTCAATTCACGGCAAAGAGCAAACCCGCCGTTCCTTGAGAGTGACAAGGAGCGAGAGCACACAGACGGGCTCGCACGGAGGCCAAGATATATTCGAGCATGGTTGGTTGATCGATATCATTCATTACATGTTGGGCTGCCGTTTTCCTCCCTTCTCCGGAATAAACGTGTACTTTATCAGAGATAAAAAAATAAGAGTACAGACGCTCCACCATGCGGTTCTAGTAGTAATACTACTCGTACTACTGCGCTTGGCTCTTCGCCTCTTCGTGAAGTCGAACAATGATGGTACTCCGCATGTTGGGTAGTACAGTGTATGCCTTTGACAATCTGACACCGAATGGACTGATGCATGTCCACCGAGGGTAGGTTGCATTAGTCAAAAGGCGTAAGCGAGCTTCACCTTGTCCTGCAAGCTTCTCCTCGTTCTGCGAGTTGACGGGACACACCAAATAGTAGTGCTAGTCCATACTCCCTCCTTTCCGGTTAATATGGCTTAATCTTTTTTGCGGGTAAATGAGAGAGCTTTATTCATATATAAGCATTCTTAGGACGATCAGCCAAGACACTGGTCACTAGGAAGCGAGGTACCCCGCAAAAAAAGAAGTAGGAAGCGAGGTGTTTCATCAAGCCAGCTCTCGGCCACATTCAAAGTGCAGCAAGCACGGTTCGCACGAAGATGCACCGCAAGGTTTGCTGACCTGTTTACATGCTGAATAACAAAAAAAGAGGAAATATTACCGAGCACTACTATTTGTAATAGGATATGAGCCAGAATTAAGCGAGAATTGTGGCGAGTGTTCCATGCAATCAACTTCCATTATCACATGCGAGAACCCTCGAAGAGAACCAAATGTGTTGAAGATTGCTTTATCACATTTTAAAATTATAATAAGAGGGCAGACGCTCCTCCATCCGGTTCCTAGTACTAGTATAGTACATACCATTATAGACTATAGTAGTAGTACTAGTACTATTAGTAAACTTTGCGCTTGGCTGTTCGCCTATTCGGAAAGTCGAACAATAATAGCACTAGTAGTATAGTGTATGCTTCTGGCAATCTGACACCAAATTAACTGTTGCACGTCCACCGCCTGAGCGAGGGAGAGCTTGCATTAGTCAAAAGTTTCTCTTTGTCCTGCGAGCCACCGCACGCAAGCTTCTCCCGTCTTGCAACCTTCTCCTCGTTCGACAAGTTGACGGGACACAGCAAAGTAATGCTAGTCCATACTACGTCCTCTCCGGTTAATATGGCTTAATTTCAAATGAGATAAATACACTGTCTGTCACTGTATATTTGTAAAAATATGGTCAGTGGACTTCATAATATGCTCATTGCGCTCAATATATATATATATATATATATATTTTTTTTTCAGTGTTTATACGGTCACTAGCTCACCCTGACTGAGTATGCGTGTGCATGCACGTGTAGGTTGAGCACTTGAGCATGACCGTGTGTGTTCCGTCGTGTGCTTGGACATGCATGCATAAGGGTGTCGCGCGCATTTTTGCGTCCATGTGTACGTGTGACTCTTGCATACACATAGGGGGAGTACGTGTAGGGGCCACTAAGGAGCAGTCAAATCACACAGTAAGTTAGTCGGAAGAAGCAACCATCATTTCACTCTTGAATGACACGTACGCAATATAAAATGGTTGATATGGAGAGAAAAAGAAAACCACTATATATACACTAGCAGGAGCCTAAGCGACATGCCTGCTTGCTTAGGTTGCTCTCTTCACAAGCATAGAACGACGGGCCTGATCCCGCAGCTGGGGGAAAGGAACAATGTCCTGCGTAGAGACGGTCGACATCGGCGAGGGAGAAAACCCACAGTCGGTGCGTCCCAATCGGGGGTCACCACGGTATGGGCCGATGCTGCGTCCCAACCGCCCTTCTAGCTACAGCCCGACGTCCCAGGTAGTCCATCTTCCTTTTGGAGCCGGCTTGCTCCACTGCCGTAGCTCCATCTCCATGTCGATCTTTGTCTACTTCTACCGGCTTCTACATGTGATGAGTTTATGTCTCATGAACTAGTGCCAGTACTATTATTCTAATCACACTTCTTCAATATCTTTGCCATCAGGGATGCTCAGGTCGATTTTAGTGGAACTGCACAAAAGCATCATATGATCTGAGGGTGCCAGCCGTCTTTCCTTTGACAGGTTCTACCTGGCCGGGAAATTAAATCATCTTTAGGGTTTAGGGTTTAAGTCGTAGTGACCCCATCAGTAGTTTTTCTTTCGTACACGCTCTCACAACTTTTTTCTTTAGTTGTGAAGTAAATATTGGCTATGATCTATGAATCATTGAGATGCATCAGCATGCATGTTAGTTTTCCTTTGTATTTGATGGAATGTTGTAATGAGGCAACCTTGGAATAGGAATGAAAATGGAGTGGAAAGTTTCCGTTTTTCCGGAGAAAAAATGGAAACGGAGAGAAACCAACGTTTCGTTTCATTGGATCGCGCCATCGAGCAAAACCAACATTTAAATCACGTCTGTCGTGTTCGTGTCTCACCCTCCTCCATGGCTCGACCCCACATGGTCGCTTGGCATGCCACTCACCGTAAACTGAGTATACGATAACTTTCTCGCCTGCTTGTCAATGGATCGCGCCATGGAGTACTAGCACTACTGGAAGAGATTGACGAGTTGGGGGAGGACAACTAGCTGTAGCACGGACTACCAAGAACTTTTTACATGCATGTTGTAGCCGGCTATTGCGACCTTTGAACGCGGAGCAGCCGCGTGCACCCGGAAGCGGCACGGCCGATGCTCTCTCGGCCGGCGCGCCACTTCAATGCCAGCGCCACTGAGAGGTCGCGTCCGCTTTGGCCGGGCATGAATGCAACACTGACCGTTTCAGGTGGGAAGCACGCGCGGGTGATGAAGAGGGTTCGGGTTGGTCAGGACTGGCCGTGGCAGCGGTCCGGACGTACGCAAACAAGAGATGCTGTATGTTAATATTGCTGCGTATATAATTATCAACGTAAATAATGTGCCAGTTGGACAAATATGATTGGAGATGAAGATGGAAATGGAATTTTACGTAAACACGGATATGCATGTCTATGTCTATGTGTGTGTGCGCGACGACTCTCGCGACCTGGAAGCGGGGGCGTGTTTTTGATCGAGTTTTCTTTCTTGGTACGTGGGAAAATCAGTTTGTCTAATTCACATCTAGATGTTATTTAAGGATATCATATCTAAGCTCCCATAAGTATATAATGTAGCAACAAGAAACAAAAAAAACTAGGACAAAAAAATAGACCACAAACAGAGTGGACATCAACTTAGATGTGACATAACTATGTGTTGGAAATATTCCCTAGAGGCAATAATAAAAGTATTATTATTATATTTCCTTGTTCATGATAATTGTCTTTTATTCATGCTATTACTGTATTATCCGGAAATCGTAATACACGTGTGAATACATAGACCACAATATGTCCCTAGTGAGCCTCTAGTTGACTAGCTCGTTGTGATCAACAGATAGTCATGATTTCCTGGCTATGGACATTGGATGTCGTTGATAACGAGATCACATCATTAGGAGAATGATGTGATGGACAAGACCCAATCCTAAGCATAGCATAGAGATCGTGTAGTTCGTATGCTAAAGCTTTTCTAATGTCAAGTATCTTTTCCTTAGACCATGAGATTGTGCAACTCCCGGATACCGTAGGAATGCTTTGGGTGTACCAAACGTCACAACGTAACTGGGTGGCTATAAAGGTGCATTACAGGTATCTCCGAAAGTGTCTGTTGGGTTGGCACGAATCGAGACTGGGATTTGTCACTCCGTGTAAGCGGAGAGGTATCTCTGGGCCCACTCGGTAGGACATCATCATATGCGCAATGTGACCAAGGAGTTGATCACGGGATGATGTGTTACGGAACGAGTAAAGAGACTTGCCGGTAACGAGATTGAACAAGGTATAAGGATACCGACGATCGAATCTCGGGCAAGTATAATACCGCTAGACAAAGGGAATTGTATACGGGATCGATTGAGTCCTTGACATCGTGGTTCATCCGATGAGATCATCGTGGAACATGTGGGAGCCAACATGGGTATCCAGATCCCGCTGTTGGTTATTGACCGGAGAATGTCTCAGTCATGTCTACATGTCTCCCGAACCCGTAGGGTCTACACACTTAAGGTTCGATGACGCTAGGGTTATAAAGGAAGTTTGTATGTGGTTACCGAATGTTGTTCGGAGTCCCGGATGAGATCCCGGACATCACGAGGAGTTCCGGAATGGTCCGGAGGTAAAGATTTATATATGGGAAGTCCTATTTTGGCCACCGGAAAATGTTCGGGATTTTTCGGTATTGTACCGGGAAGGTTCTAGAAGGTTCCGGAGTGGGGCCCACCTGCATGGGGGGACCCACATGAACGTGGGTAATGGGGGAAAGGCCCCACACCCCTGGTCAAGGCGCACCAAGATCCCCCTTAGAAGGAATAAGATCATATCCCGAAGGGATAAGATCAAGATCCCTAAAAAGGGGGGATAACAATCGGTGGGGAAGGAAATGATGGGATTTCTTTCCTCCCACCTTAGACAACGCCCCAATGGACTTGGAGGGCAAGAAACCAGCCCCCTCCACCCCTATATATAGTGGGGAGGCGCATGGGAGCTTCACCCTTGCCCCTGGCGCAGCCCTCCCTCTCCCAAGTGCTCCTCCTCTCTCGCGGTGCTTGGCGAAGCCCTGCAGGATTGCCACGCTCCTCCACCACCACCACGCCGTTGTGCTGCTGCTGGATGGAGTCTTCCTCAACCTCTCCCTCTCTCCTTGCTGGATCAAGGCGTGGGAGACGTCACCGGGCTGTACGTGTGTTGAACGCGGAGGTGCCGTTCGTTCGGCACTTGATCATCGGTGATTTGAATCACGACGAGTACGACTCCATCAATCCCGTTCACTTGAACGCTTCCGCTTAGCGATCTACAAGGGTATGTAGATGCACTCTCTTTCTACTCGTTGCTGGTCTCTCCATAGATAGATCTTGGTGATACGTAGGAAATTTTTTGAATTTCTGCTACGTTCCCCAAAAGTGGCATCATGAGCTAGGTCTATTGCGTAGATTCTTTGCACGAGTAGAACACAAAGTAGTTGTGGGCGTTGATGATGTTCAATATGCTTACCGTTACTAGTCCAATCTTGTTTCGACGGTATTGTGGGATGAAGCGGCCCGGACCGACCTTACACGTACTCTTACGTGAGACAGGTTCCACCGATTGACATGCACTTGGTGCATAAGGTGGCTAGCGGGTGCCAGTCTCTCCCACTTTAGTCGGAACGGATTCGATGAAAAGGGTCCTTATGAAGGGTAAATAGCAATTGGCATATCACGTTGTGGTCTTGCGTAGGTAAGAAATGTTCTTGCTAGAAACCCAAAGCAGCCACGTAAAACATGCAAACAACAATTAGAGGACGGCTAACTTGTTTTTGCAGGTTATGCTATGTGATGTGATATGGCCAAGAAGAATGTGATGAATGATATGTGATGTATGAGATTGATCATGTTCTTGTAATACAATTCACGACTTGCATGTTGATGAGTATGACAACCGGCAGGAGCCATAGGAGTTGTCTTAATTTATTGTATGACCTGCGTGTCATTGAACAACGCCATGTAATTACTTTACTTTATTGCTAACCGGTAGCCATAGTAGTAGAAGTAATAAGTTGGCGAGACGACTTCATGGAGACAAGATGATGGAGATCATGATGATGGAGATCATGGTGTCATGCCGGTGACGATGATGATCATGGAGCCCCGAAGATGGAGATCAAAAGGAGCAAAATGATATTGGCCATATTATGTCACTATTTGATTGCATGTGATGTTTATCATGTTTATGCATCTTGTTTACTTAGAACGACGGTAGTAAATAAGATGATCCCTTACAACAATTTCAAGAAGTGTTCTCCCCTAACTGTGCACCGTTGCTACAGTTCGTCGCTTCTAAGCACCACGTGATGATCGGGTGTGATGGATTCTTACGTTCACATACAACGGGTGTAAGACAGATTTACACAACAATACACTTAGGGTTAACTTGACGAGCCTAGCATGTACAGACATGGCCTCGGAACACGGAGACCGAAAGGTCGAGCATGAGTCGTATAGTAGATACGATCAACATGAAGATGTTCACCGACGTTGGCTAGTCCGTCTCACGTGATGATCGGACACGGCCTAGTTGACTCGGATCATGTGATCACTTAGATGACCAGAGGGATGTCTATCTGAGTGGGAGTTCATAAGATGAACTTAATTATCTTGAACATAGTCAAAAGACCTTTTGCAAATTATGTCGTAGCTCGCGCTTTAGTTCTACTGTTTAGTTATGTTCCTAGAGAAAATATAGTTGAAAGTTGACAGTAGCGATTATGCAATCAGTAGAAAGCTTATGTCCTTAATGCACCGCTCAGCGTGCCGAACCCCAAATGTCGTTTGTGGATGTTGTGAACATTAGACATACACGTCTTGATAACTACGTGATAGTTCAGTGAAACGGTTTAGAGTTGAGGCATCAAAGACGTTTTTCGAAATGTCGCGGAACATATGAGATGTTTCGAGGGCTGAAATTGGGATTTCAGGCTAGTGCCCACGTCAAGAGGTATGAGACCTCCGACGATTTTCTTAACCTGCAAACTAACAGAGAAAAGCTCAATTGTTGTGCTTGTGCTTAGATTGTCTGAGTATGACAATCGCTTGAATCGAGTGGGAGTTGATCTTCCAGATGAAATAGTGATGGTTCTCCAAAGTCATTGCCACCAAGCTGCTAGAGCTTCGTGATGAACTATAAACATATCAGGGATAGATATGATGATCCTTGAGGTATTCGTGATGTTTCACACCACGAAAGTAGAAATCAAGAAGGAGCATCAATTGTTGATGGTTGGTGAAACCACTAGTTTCAAGAAGGGCAAGGGCTAGAAGGGATACTTCATGAAACGGCAAATCAGCTGCTGCTCTAGTGAAGAAACCCAAGGTTGAACCCAAACCCGAGACTAAGTGCTTCTGTAATAAGGGGAACAACCACTGGAGCAGAATTACCCTAGATACTTGGTAGATGAGAAGGCTGGCAAGGTCGATAGAAGTATATTGGATATACATTATGTTAATGTGTACTTTACTAGTATTCCTAGTAGCACCAGGGTATTAGATACCGGTTCGGTTGCTAAGTGTTAGTAACTCGAAATAAAGGCTACGGAATAAACGGAGACTAGCTAAAGGTGAGCTGACGATATGTGTTGGAAGTGTTTCCAATGTTGATATGATCAAGCATCGCACGCTCCCTCTACCATCGAGATTGGTGTTTGCGTTGAGCATAGACATGATTGGATTATGTCTATCGCAATACGGTTATTCATTTAAGGAGAATAATGGTTACTCTGTTTATTTGAATAATACCTTGAATGGTCTTGCACCTAAAATGAATGTTTTATTGAATCTCGATCGTAGTGATAGTGATACACATGTTCATGCCAAAAGATAGTAATGATAGTACCACCTACTTGTGGCACTGCCACGTAAGTCATATTGGTGTAAAACGCATGAAGAAGCTCCATGTTGATGGATCTTTGGGCTCACTCATTTTTGAAAAGTTTGAGACATGCGAACCATGTCTATTGGTGTATATGCATGAAGAAACTCCATGCAAATGGACCGTTGGAACTCACTTGATTTTGAATCACTTGAGACATGCAAATCATACCACATGGGCAAGATGACTGAAAAGCCTCGGTTTCAGTAAGATGGAACAAGATAGCAACTTGTTGGAAGTAACTCATTTTGATATGTGCAGTCCAATGAGTGCTGAGGCATGCAGTGGATATCATTATGTTCTTACTTCACGCATGATTCGAGTAGATGTTGAGAATATTTACTTGATGAAACACAAGTCTGAATTATTGAATGGATCAAGTAATTTCAGAGTGAAGTAGAAGATCATTGTGACAAGAGGATAAAATGTCTATGATATGATCATAAAGATGAATATCTGAGTCACGAGTTTTGGCACACAATTAAGACATTGTGGAAATTGTTTCGCAATTAATACCGCCTGGAACACCATAGTGTGATGGTGTGTCCGAACGTCATAGTTGCACCCTATTGGATATGGTGGGTACCATGATGTCTCTTATCGAATTACCACTGTCATTCATGGGTTAGGCATTAGAGACAACCACATTCACTTTAAATAGGGCACCACGTAATTCCGTTGAGATGACACCGTATGAACTATGGTTTAGAGAAACCTAAGTTGTCGTTTCTTTAAAGTTTGGGGCTGCGACGCTTATGTGAAAAAGTTTCAGGTTGATAAGCTCGAACCCAAAGCGGATAAAATGCATCTTCATAGGACACCCAAAACAGTTGGGTATACCTCCTAATTCAGAGCAATAAGGATTGTTTCTTGAATCGGGTCCTTTCTAGAGGAAAAGTTTGTCTCGAAAAGTTGAGTGGGAGGATGGTGGAGACTTGATATGGTTATTGAACGGTCACTTCAACTAGTGTGTAGCAGGGCACAGGAAGTTGTTCCTGTGGCACCTACACCAATTGAAGTAGAAGCTTATGATATTGATCATGAAACTTCGGATCAAGTCACTACCAAACCTCGTGGGATGACAAGGATGCGTACTACTTCAGAGTGGTACGTAATCCTGTCTTGGAAGTCATGTTGCTAGACAACAATGAACCTACAAGCTATGGAGAAGCGATGGTGGGCCCATATTCCGACAAATGGTTAGAAGCCATGAAATCCGAGATAGGATCCATGTATCATAACAAAGCATGGACTTTGGTGGACTTGCCCAATGATCGGCAAGCCATTGAGATAAATGGATCTTCAAGAAGAAGACGGACGTGGACGGTAATATCACCGTCTATGAAGCTCGACTTGTGGTGAAGAGTTTTTTCACAAGTTCAAGGAGTTGACTACGATGAGATTTTCTCATCCGTAGCGATGCTTAAGTTCGTCGAAATCATGTTAGCATGAGCTGCATTTATGAAATCTGGCAGATGGATGTCAAAACAAGTTTCCTTACCAGTTATCGTAAGGAAAGGTTGTATGTGATACAATCAGAAAAGTTTTGTCAATCCTAAGGATGTTAAAAAGGTATGCTAGCTCCAGCGATCCTTCTAAGGACTAGAGTAAGCTTCTCGGAGTTGGAATATGCACTTTGATAAGATGATCAAAGATTTTGGGTTTATACAAAGTTTATGAGAAACTTGTATTTCCAAAGAAGTGAGTGGGAGCACTATAGAATTTCTGATGAGTATATGTTGTTGACATATTGTTAATCAGAAATGATGTAGAATTTCTGGAAAGCATATAGGGTTATTTGAACAATAAGCATTAAGATCTATAAGATAGATCAAAATGCTCAATAGTACTTTCAAAAAATAAGCACATACCTTGACATGATCTTGAAGGAGTTCAAGGTGGGTCAGTCAAAGAAGGAGTTCTTGCCTGAGTTGTAAGGTATGAAGTTAAGACTTAAAAGCTCGACCACGGCAGAAGAAAGAGGAAGGACGAAGGTCGTCCCCTATGCTTTTATCATAGGCTCTCTACAGTATGCTATGCTGTGTACCGCACCTGAAGTGTGCCTTGCCATGAGTCAGTCAAGGGGTACAAGAGTGATCCAAGAATGGATCACAGGATGGCGGTCAAAGTTATCCTTAGTAACTAGTGGACTAAGGAATTTTCTCGATTATGGAGGTGATAAAGAGTTCGACGTAAAGAGTTACGTCGATGCAAGCTTAACACCTATCCGAATAGCTCTGAGTAGAGATACCGGATACGTATAATGGAGCAACAATTTAGAATAGCTCCAAGTAGAACAGTTATTTGGAATAGCTCCAAATAGAGCGTGGTAGCTGCATCTAGGAGATGACATAGAGATTTGTAAAACACACACGGATCTAAAAGGTTCAGACCCGTTGACTATAACCTCTCTCACAAGCATAACATGATCAAACCCAGAACTCATCGAGTGTTAATCACATGGTAAATGTGAACTAGATTATTGACTCTAGTAAACTCTTTGGGTGTAAGTCACATGGGGATGTGACCTTGAGTGTTAATCACATATCGATGTGAACTAGATTATTGACTCTAGTGCAAGTGGGAGACTGTTGGAAATATGCCCTAGAGGCAATAATAAAAGTATTATTATTATATTTCCTTGTTCATGATAATTGTCTTTTATTCATGCTATTACTGTATTATCCGGAAATCGTAATACACGTGTGAATACATAGACCACAATATGTCCCTAGTGAGCCTCTAGTTGACTAGCTCGTTGTGATCAACAGATAGTCATGATTTCCTGGCTATGGACATTGGATGTCGTTGATAACGAGATCACATCATTAGGAGAATGATGTGATGGACAAGACCCAATCCTAAGCATAGCATAGAGATCGTGTAGTTCGTATGCTAAAGCTTTTCTAATGTCAAGTATCTTTTCCTTAGACCATGAGATTGTGCAACTCCCGGATACCGTAGGAATGCTTTGGGTGCACCAAACGTCAGAACGTAACTGGGTGGCTATAAAGGTGCATTACAGGTATCTCCGAAAGTGTCTGTTGGGTTGGCACGAATCGAGACTGGGATTTGTCACTCCGTGTAAGCGGAGAGGTATCTCTGGGCCCACTCGGTAGGACATCATCATATGCGCAATGTGACCAAGGAGTTGATCACGGGATGATGTGTTACGGAACGAGTAAAGAGACTTGCCGGTAACGAGATTGAACAAGGTATAAGGATACCGACGATCGAATCTCGGGCAAGTATAATACCGCTAGACAAAGGGAATTGTATACGGGATCGATTGAGTCCTTGACATCGTGGTTCATCCAATGAGATCATCGTGGAACATGTTGGAGCCAACATGGGTATCCAGATCCCGCTGTTGGTTATTGACCGGAGAACGTCTCGGTCATGTCTACATGTCTCCCGAACCCGTAGGGTCTACACACTTAAGGTTCGATGACGCTAGGGTTATAAAGGAAGTTTGTATGTGGTTACCGAATGTTGTTCGGAGTCCCGGATGAGATCCCGGACATCACGAGGAGTTCCGGAATGGTCCGGAGGTAAAGATTTATATATGGGAAGTCCTATTTTGGCCACCGGAAAATGTTCTGGATTTTTCAGTATTGTACCGGGAAGGTTCTAGAAGGTTCCGGAGTGGGGCCCACCTGCATGGGGGGACCCACATGAACGTGGGTAGTGGGGGAAAGGCCCCAGACCCCTGGTCGAGGCGCACCAAGATCCCCCCTTAGAAGGAATAAGATCATATCCCGAAGGGATAAGATCAAGATCCCTAAAAAGGGGGGATAACAATCGGTGGGGAAGGAAATGATGGGATTTCTTTCCTCCCACCTTAGACAACGCCCCAATGGACTTGGAGGGCAAGAAACCAGCCCCCTCCACCCCTATATATAGTGGGGAGGCGCATGGGAGCTTCACCCTTGCCCCTGGCGCAGCCCTCCCTCTCCCAAGTGCTCCTCCTCTCTCGCGGTGCTTGGCGAAGCCCTGCAGGATTGCCACGCTCCTCCACCACCACCACGCCGTTGTGCTGCTGCTGGATGGAGTCTTCCTCAACCTCTCCCTCTCTCCTTGCTGGATCAAGGCGTGGGAGACGTCACCGGGCTGTACGTGTGTTGAACGCGGAGGTGCCGTCCGTTCGGCACTTGATCATCGGTGATTTGAATCACGACGAGTACGACTCCATCAACCCCGTTCACTTGAACGCTTCCGCTTAGCGATCTACAAGGGTATGTAGATGCACTCTCTTTCTACTCGTTGCTGGTCTCTCCATAGATAGATCTTGGTGATACGTAGGAAATTTTTTGAATTTCTGCTACGTTCCCCAACACTATGTCACATCTAGATGTGTCCTAGAAAGACCCTTAAAAAATTGTCCGCCAGTTTTCGTTTCTTTTTTCTGGGAACGCGCGTATTCTATTTAAAACCACTGCTATGGAGATATTTTTTTACTCCATTATAGCCTCTTGTTTGATAGAGTTTCTCGCATCTCGCTCTCTCACCCTCTCCATATCAAAACAAGATGACAATGTCCACTCTATCTCTCTCCTCACCGGTGGTCACATATCCGGCCGAATCCCGTCCGCTGCGGGAGGTGAGGAGGTGCAGCATTGACGTTGTCACCGTCGGCGACGGAGGAAGCCGATGCGCACCGTCCTCTTGGAGCCGGCGCTGGCGCGGACGAAGATCCTCTGCGCCCTTGTTTGCTGCCGTCGTGTGGGCAGATCCCGCCCGCCCACCTAAATGACATCTCGCCCACCTGAGGTATAACTTCTTGTACTGGTCTAGCTCCCCAGGTTGCTGCGTGCGGGTTTTCTTCTATGCGACTACTCCCCAGCTCCCCATGCATAGTAGCTAGGGTTCGTCGGCTGGTCCAACATCACCTACTAGTACTATTATAGAGGAAATGCCACTCGAAAAGTTGTCCTGATTTATGCCTCGGTGGAGGTATACATGTTGTTTCGACAAAAAGTACATGGTGGTTGTGCGGTCATTATCCATATGGTGGTAGTACTATCACTAGTTAAATGAAGAAATGTTTTTTTCTCGGGTATCCTTGTTTAGTTCCCATCAAGATAATTATGATGCTTCTATTTGTTGGTGTACTTTTCATTAATTCTTATTGACAATTGAGATGTCGTTGCTAACCCTTTTTTTTGGAAACAACGATGCGTGTCTCCATACCCGGGCATGTCTTCCTCAATTTTAGTGGAACTGCACAAAATTGGATGGCCATTGTTGTTCCGCCTCACTGTCCTCTACCACGTGGTTCTTCCTTCCTCGAGCTTGATTACTGAGATGAAACAGACCACAGTGAGGATTTGTCGAACTTCATAGGTGCCTCACCCAAACTTGATGCCAAATGGATGATGCAGCACCACGATGACCTATCGGTGCTCATGGTTGCGCCTCATGGTTGCATCGGCTGGTGAAGCTGATCGATTTTCAATGAAAAACAAACTATCTTCCATCAGTGCTCTTTGCTTGTTACGCACAAAGATGATATCCTTCGTTAGTTCACCTTGGTTGCACTGGAGACGCAGTCATCTTTCACGTTGGTACAATTTTATCAAACAATTGGCTATGAACCAAATGTTTCCTTGAAGAAGGATCAACGTTGGTACTAAGAGCATAACTTTTATATTGATTTCTAAGCCTTCTCACAACTTTGTCTCTAGCTCCCCTGTAATTTTATTTGTCCAGCTATTAACTTTGATTTAAAAAATGGTGTGGACTAAAAACCCGGATGGACGTAGTAGCCCTCCATTTTTATTTACTCTGCATATTAGATTTGACTGAAGTCAAACTTTGTAATACTCTCAAACCTTTCCGATAATTGAAATTAAAATTCTTTATTTGTACACACTCTCACACGTTTCCGATAATTTGGCGCATGTGTGGTTGTTCACTTAAGGGAGGGTAGTGTACCACACGTGAAGGATAGGAAGTGCGACCAGGACGCGTGGGTGTGGATTGTTAGTTCATCGGAAGTAGTAGTAGTTTTCTTCACTGTACATTAAATAAAGAGTTTCATTTCGTACTTACACAATTTAAAACAATTGTTATGGAGAGAATAAGAAAACCACTCCACTATATATTAGTCGTATACACGAGAGTACTATAT
The DNA here is from genome assembly GCA_963921465.1 of Triticum timopheevii. Classification (NCBI taxonomy): domain Eukaryota; kingdom Viridiplantae; phylum Streptophyta; class Magnoliopsida; order Poales; family Poaceae; genus Triticum; species Triticum timopheevii. Next base: position 448,934,538 of record OY997272.1, on the reverse strand, counting down.
GGACGCAGCTTCATTGACTTAGTGAACCTGCCTTTGGGTTTATGACAGGTGGGCCCAAAATGTGGCTGGCTCACCTGTCATACAGCCAAAAGCAGGTGCAGTGAAGGAACCGGAGCTCAGTCCATACTACAGTAGTATATATATAAGCTGGAGCCTCAGCGCTTGTTCGCTAGGGTTTGCACTCTCCACACGCTCGCCGCACGACATATATGTATACACGCTAGAGGCTCAGTGTTCATTTGCTAGGGTTTTCTATATTCACAGTCTCTCACCCTCTCTTCACCAGATCTAAACAAGACTGTGTTGGCCTCTTGTCTCTCTCTCCCCCTTCACAGCTGGTGAAGGAGGCGTCCGTATCCCGTCGCACCGGGAAGGGGAGGAGGTGCAGCGTTCACTCTATTGCCTTCGGTGAGGGAGGCAATCCACTGCTGGCTGCACTGTTCTCTTTCACCCAGCGCGTGTGCGGGAGGGCCACCGACCCCTTCTTCCTTGCTGCCGTACATAGTGTGGGCAGATCCAGCCTCCCGCCGCACGCCTTGCCACATCTCGACGGCCCTAAGGTATAAGTTTCTTTGAAACCGTCGTTGCTCTAGCTGCATGTGGATCTTTTTCGATCTGTAGTCGAATCTAGGTCTTGGTTCAAAGAGGAAAGAAGGGTGCGGTGGGCTGGAGCAAGAATCTAGGACGTGGTTCAATGAGGAAAGGAGGGGCGGAAAGTAGTATAGACTGGCTATCCAGCAGCTTTGTAGGTCGAAAAGGGAAAAAGGGGGTAACAAAGTACACACATCTGTAAGGAACCGATCTCTTTGTTTAAAAGGAAAAGAAACTGAGGGGTCGGGTAGTTTGTGCAGGACTAGATTTGCTGCCCTCACATATTAAAAAGGTTCAAAGAGAACAAATATGGGACCAACGCATATATGCTGCTTGGCTACATACTCTGCATCAACAATTTATACGTGTGGACGCACATGGTGCTGGCATGTCCCATACAACTATTTTGCTATTGTTAATCTAAGAATGCCGCCGGAAAATTGAAGCAATGCCACTGTTAAAAGTAAATTACATTTTTTAACGAATGCTGTTTCAAGAGAATGTCTCTGTTAATATGAATCAATGCAACTGTTTTAGAAATGCTACTATCCTACTTTGTTTTCCATCCAAAATAAGTTAGATGCTTCTTTCTGTCACCGTTTGTTTCATACTCCTTTATAGACAAGTAATTGTTTTCTTTTTTGCCTCTATTAAAACAGGGGTATCAATTCAACTTGTTGCTATTGCGACATTTTGGTTCGCTACTCGAAACACTTATGTTTTAAGAGTGTTTTGTGCAGTTCAACTTGAATGTCACACCGGTGATTTTGCTTAATTTTGGTGGAACTGCACAAAAGGAGATCACGATTTTTTTCCAGTCTTCATGGCGAGTTGTTTCAAATCTTGGTCTCATCCACATGATGTGCAGTGTGCTTTGAGATGTTGTGCTACTTGTTTTGGTACTGTTTTAAATAAATGTTGAATTGAAGCTATTGTATTGCTGTCTTTTTCCATTAAGTAGTGAACAAAAATGGGACCAACCCAAACATGATGCTTGTTGCTTTGTTACAACAAATTCAGCATCACCCCCTTTATATGCCAGTAATTGATGCCACTCTCAGAATTAACTACCGAATCTTATTTCAAAACTGCTACACTTGTTAGGGATTGGCAGGATTACCATTTTTGTGGCCGCATGTTTCATCCTCCTTTATTAGCCAGTAATTGATTCCTTTTTTGCCTCTGTTTAAACAGGGATATCTATTCAACTTGTTGCTATTGAGACATTTTGCTTCGCTACGCGAAACACTTTGCTTGATTTCAGTGCAACTGCACAAAACGAGATTGGATTTCCTATTCGTGTTGGCAGATTCGTATTTTATCTTGTCCGTCTCATGAAAGGTCAGTACAGGCCTTCATCCACATGATTGTGCAGTGTGCTTTGAGATGTTGTGCTACTTGTATTGGTACTATTTAAATAAATGTTGAATTGAAGCTATTGTATTGCTGCCTTTTTCCATTAAGTAGTGAACAAAAATGGGACCAACCCAGACATGATGCTTGTTGCTTTGTTACAACAAACTCTGCATCACCCCCTTTATAAGTAGATGGAAGCACATACTGTTGTTGCGCCCACTCTCCCTGGAACTGTTTATGCTTTTCGTTAATCTAATGCGCTGGTAAAATTAAGCAATGCCACTCTCAGAATTAATTAACTACTGAATCTTAGTTCAAAACTGCAACACTTATTTGGAATGGTACTATCCTGCTTTGTAGTTCTTTCTACATGTTTAACCAAGGTATTGTTAAGATAATGTCTCTATTAAAATGAATCAGTTGCATTGTTTTAGGAATGGTACTTTTCTACTTTGTCGTTCTTTATACATGTTGAAACAAGGCATTGTTAAGATAATGTCTCAGTCAATATGAATGAATCACACTGATGGAGAATTGCTACTCTCCTGCTTTGTTTCCCATTAAGATAAAGTAGGTCAGTAGATGCTTTTCTTCTGGGAGTACAAGTCATCAACCGTTATTTCTCAGTAATTGTTTCCCTTATACATATTGTTGCTTACAGGGATATCAAAATTAAAGCTCGGTTTTATTCCGACTTCGATTTTAGTTGAACTGCACAAAAGGGGCCAATGTGTCCAAGGCAAACTGCTGCATTACTGGGTCTAGTTGGTCGTTCCACTTTGCAGAAAGAAGCAGTCACTATTTGCGCTACATTACAGAAGGAATGACCGAGAAGCTTTACAGAGTATTATTAGACACTGGTGACATGACTAATCTGCAGAGAGCATTGGCAATTTAACAACACGTGGAGTGCCCTGGGCAAAAAGTGCCCAAACAAGTACAAGAAGCTACGACAGGACTCCACGATCATAGGCATTACATATTTTGAATGGGAAAAGCTTGTCAAAGTTTAATCATTGATGTTAGCAAGAAGACGTTAGTTTAATATATTGGAATTGGAAAACCTTGTCAAAATTTGCTCATTGATGTTAGCCAGAAGACATGCATTTGATATTTTTGAGTGGGACGCCCTTGCTGTGAGCAGCGTCGAGTGTTTTTTCCTATTCCTGTGTTCAGTTTAGAAGTAAATAGTTACTCTGCTGAGATATTCCTGTGTTAAGAGTTTGTTCTGAATATTGTCTATGTAATGCCAGGCCTTGTGTTTGATTGCAAAGTTAAGCTTGGAATGTTGTGGCATGCGGCATCACGAGCTATTCACCGTGCCTCCTGAGAATAATGCTTCGTATTGTTTTGCATGTCGATCTAATGCCAGTGATTTGCTTGTTAATAAGATCATCCTCTTCTATTGTTTCCGTGCTTAAGAAGTTCATCGTCCGATGTTTCATTCATAGCCTATACGATAAGTCGGGTAGGTTAGACGTGAAACCATATGATCTTCCGACCAACTCAGGATATTAGGCCGTGATTGGATCGTCGTTTTCCAACCAAAACCGCTTGTAAAACTGACGCTTGTAAATAAAAGCAGATGGTCTCGGGCGAAGGTGCTTGGTTGGTTGATTTTGACTAGTAAAATATCAGAAGTACTTCACACACGATAAAAACGCTGAACGACCCTCGGACGATTGCTAATCCAGCCATTAGCTGCTGTTTCAGCCTTGCCCATGGATGACATGATACGCACGTCGTGCATGTATCGTCTCGTAATGTCGTCCATATAGCAGTGCTCGTAAAATATACACTGGTCTCTCAAATTACACGCGTAACCCGCCGGTTTTACTTACAGACCTCGGGCCCTTGGTTTCATTACGCCTGTATTTTATGCGTTGTTTCCGATGATGAGTAAATTACACTTGTATGTTAATACAGGTTTGAAATAAACCAGAGCTCCCAAGCGCGGCCTTACCGTTTCATGCCATCTCAGTTTCTCGAAGGTGCTCATAGGTGTCCGATGATCCTGGCTTCCTGAATGAGCAGTGGGCGCTGTATCAGACCATCCATAGGCCCACAAGGCCCTCTCCATTGTCTTTCGAGTTGTTGCGCTCGCTGTGGTGCCGAGCATTGTTAACATCGTCAACGAACATGAGGATTCAGGAGATGACTTTATTTTGACTAGATGACACTAGGGACCCACTAGGGACATAGCTGTACGTACGCAAGTGCCTCCTTATTATGTACAACTATATTTTTTTTCTTTCTCCTGGTTTCCTGACATCACGGTCCCACACCATTGTCAACCTATGTAGTCAACATAAACGAGAGAATTGCACAAGGTGCGGCCGACAGCTGGGACCAAGCAGCTCGAGCAGTATTTGTGTTTTTGAGGCGTGAGCACTGCAGAGTTTTTCTTGGCGATGATTTCGTTGTTGTTCAAAGGAGAGCAGGGTATTAACTAGGCGGGCTGTGGCTCGTCTAGCCCAGGCCAGATATCTTGCCCAGATACTATTTTTTTCAAGATGAAAATGGCTAGCCTAGCTATACGTTTTTTTGAGGAATAGCCATGCAAGGTCAACTTGCTATTCTCCGCCCCGCTGGGCTGCAAATCTTTCCTAGGAGGGATGCATTAGGCTTAACAGGAAAATGGGCTTTAAAAATAATAAATGGGATGTAATTATAAAAACTGGGCAGCAACTATAAAAAAATGCACCAAACACGAAATTAGTTTATAAAATATTATTTATGGATTTTGAAAATCATAAATTTTCATTGTTGCGCACGCAATGTTTCGTTGGATTTTTATGTAATACAAATTTATATTTAATCTGACTAGAAATTTCGAGATAAAAATATTTTGGATCCCATCAAAATATGGGAAATTTTATTTAATTCTGTCTTCAACGGTTGGTTGAAATTATTAATCGTTGTCCTAGCTAGAAAATGGGCTGTACTTTTAACAAACTGTAAATGGCCTGTTCTAAATTCCATTAGACTTCAAAAATGGGTTGTACATTCTTACGGAACGCAAATGGGCTATAAGTTCTCTGCCACACACTTGTGGGCCTACTAAGTGACGCGTCCCCTAAGAAAATAAGTTGACGCGTATGCAAGGCTTTGTCAACTTATTGTAGTCAACACACGGTTCTAGCAGCAGTGGCCGTTGGATGTCTATCCAACGGATGTCGTGCTTCTTCTTCAATCTCGGATATTCTTAGCTTCGGCCGCCCAAAAAATGATTCCTCCCCCTGACATCTGGGGCGCATCGTTTCTGTCGGATTTCGGGTTCCGACAGACCCTTGAGGTTTGAACACTAGGGTGCGCATGAAGATCTCTCCCCTACCAGCTCACGTCTCGAAGTCTCGCAAGGATCTAAGCAAGAAAGATAAACACACAAGGGACACGAGATTTATACTGGTTCAGGCCACCATTGTGGTGTAATACCCTACTCCAGTGTGTGGTGTGGTGGATTGCCTTAGGGGCTGATGGTGAACAGTACAAGGGGAGAACAGCCTCGCGAGGGGCTGTTCTTGAGCTGGTGCGATGAACTGCTTAGGTGAGTTCAGTCGCTCCTCTCTCTCTCTAATCGATCTGTTTCTCGATGCCTCTACCCTGTGGTGGCTAGTCCTATTTATAGAGCGAGACCCTGGGCCTCTTCCCAAATAATGAGTGTGAAGGGCGCCAACAATTGGCCATTTTGAAGGGGAACATCTAGTACACTTATCCTGACTAAAGTTAGTCTTCGGCTGCCAAAGGCTCTGTTGATGACGCCGCCCTGGGCTCCACGATGACCTCCATCCTGCCGTTCTGTCGGTCTTGGTCTTGTTGCACCGAAACGGTAACCTTTGCCTGATGCCTTGGCCTGTGCTTGCCCCTTTTGCACCGAAAGGGAAACAAGGACACTGCATAGGCTGGCGCCTGCCTGGCGCCCGCCTGGCGCCTGCCGGCCTCGATCGTCATGGCTTGTGTCACGGGCCCCTCGGGAGGTGCCCTGTCTTGATCTCTCCGCCTCCTCGCGAGCCTGCCTGAGGAGGCTGCTCGCGAGGAAGCTTCCTGTCATCCGCCCCGCGAGGCTTGGCCCCTCGCGAGGGTCTTGAGCTTGAGCTAATGAAGCTGGGCTGCATTGGGCCTCCGCCAGAGCCACACCGCAGGCCGCAGGCAGGCAAGTCTGGGGACCCCCGTTCCCAGAATGCCGACAGTAGCCCCAGGGCCCAAGGCGCGCCCGGACTTGGCTTAGCAAAGAAGCGAAGGGGCAAGTGCGAAGCGCCATGAGCCCCAACAGCCTGTGGCCTTGGGTGCCGCGTGGCCGTTGATTAGACATGGGCATCTCCGCTTCCCCACGATGCCTCATAATGCGCCCGGCTAGGCGGACCCGTGGTTGCACACAGCTATTCCCCTTTCGCCGCCCGCGCGCTTCCTGCCCTTCCTCCTTCCTCGAGCTCCAACCTCTGCCTCCAATCCAACTCGAGCTCTCCCCTCTTTCGACCGCCATGGCGCCAACGAAGAAGGAAAAGGGGAAGAGGCCTGCACCTTCGTCCCGCTCGCCTCCGGCGGTGGCCCCCGCGGTTGATCGGTCGATCATACTCAATCCCGAGGCCCTGCGCAAGGTCTGTTCTGCTCTTGCCACCATCTTCAACGAGTGTGGCCGGACCACGGCCTGGCCCGCGTCCCATGCTTCTATTGATAGGGTCGTCACAAAGGTACGGTTCTTTGCCGACGCCTTGTGGGCGGGTCTGGTTCCCCCTTTCTCTGCTTTCTTCAATGCGGTGCTCTCCCATTATCAGATCCACATGATGCACCTCGGGCCTGAGTCCATTACCCTCCTGGCCATCTTTGCTTTTGTTTGCGAGGCAATGGTGGGCATTCCTCCTTCCGTTGCCCTACTGCGCCACTTCTTCTCTTTGCGCCTGAGCGACCCCACTCAATGCTCGGGGTGTGTGAGCTTCCTTGCCGTGCCAGAGACGGCTGCTTTAGGGATCCACTTCAGCCTTCCTCCTTCTGAGGCCAAGTTCAGAGAGCGGTGGCTGTATGTGGACGTTGGGGTACCCAGCCCCTGCTCTCGCACCCAACCGCGCCAGTCGTTCCCAGCTCAGGCTGGGGTCATGAGGCGCTCGTGAGCCCCCGTCTCGTCTTCATCTGGCGCTGTTTCGAGACCTTGAGGGCGCTCAATGTGACAGCGCCCAAGGTGGTGAAGGAGTTCCCCTAGTGTCGCATTGCTCCTCTCTAGCGCCACTCTCGCCGGATGTGGGACTATGCGGGGCACAAAGACCGCATGCAGCTCCAGGAGGAGGACCTAGCGCCTGAAGCACTAAGGACGGTGCTCAAGGTCCTGACTGGCGACCCTTCCCCAGGAAGCCTTCGACATGATGGCGCCCTCCTGTATCTTTGTTCGGGCAGGGCCGATTTCGTGAAGCATATGCCCAGCTTCGACGAGTGGGGGCTGCGCCCGACTGGCCTCAGGGGGCCCCGCGAGAATCCTGTCGCTGTGGTTGCTCTTCCGGCTGCCCAAAGCGGCCCTGTCTCAGGCGATGGAGTGGGGAGACGAGAACTGCCTGGAGCCGAAGGGGATGATGTTGAGGAGGTGCTGATGCCGCGTGGAGCTTCGGAGGCGGCATCTCATGAATCCCTTCCTGGAGCAGCGACAAGAGAGGAGTTGCGTCCTACGGCTCCCGAGGCCCCGGTCGCCCCTCATGAGGCGGTGCCCGGTGGCGTTCCTCAGGCCGGTCCCCTTAGCGCCGATCGCCTTGACGCCTCCCCCATGCCACAGACTGACCCCTGCGCCAAGCGCTTAGGTCGGTTTCGAGTAGATTTCGAGGCCCTCCGCAAGAGGAAGGAGGCCTTGGGCGGTGAAGGTCACCCTTGCCGCCCGTTGAAGCATAGGAAGTACTTCGCCATGGATGAGTAAGTCCTCTTCTTTCTTTGCTCCTTAATTTCTCTGCTCTCGCAGCTGATCACGGCCTTTTCAGGGTCCTTCCTGCTGTTCGCGGAGACGGCCAAGGAGCCATCCCCCCAAGCTTTGTCCTCGCTGCTGACACTTGGCGTGCCGAGCTCGAGCGGCGCCTCTGCCGCTCGGCCAGTCGGAGGAGTGGCCCGTCCTGCTGGTCATCTCAAGCCTGCGTGCCTGCTGTCCTCCCTTCACGGGTTGTCCTGGGGCACAACCAGCTTGCCCCGTGCTCCTTCCTTGATCGTGAACGGCGATTGGTTGAAGTCAGTCTTAAGCTTCTCTTCTGGGGACGGACCGGTGCCAGGCCGGGCTCCTGGCGCGGCCCGTCCGGCGATTGCTGTGGCACCAACCCCTAGCCCTGCGCCGGGAGGGGGCATGCCGCCCCAGTGCCCCCGGGTTTGCCAGTGGTGGAGGATGACGCGGAAGACGTACTCAGGCGTGCTCGCGAGCGCCGCGCCCTTCGCCAAGAATTCCTCCAGGGGGCGATGGACGCAGTAAGTCGGGTCGGAGCGGAGCTTGCTGGCGAGGATGCGTGCCTCGAGGTCGAAGGCTTGCGCCTCGCTGAAGAGAGGCGCAAGCTGAAGGTAGCCGTTGCCTTTGCATGTCACCAGCGTGACCTTGACAACGTGAAGGCTGAAGCATCACTGGTGGCATCGCGAGAGGCCTGCTCCCGAGCCATTGAGGAGGTCCGGGAAGCAGACCGACGATGCAAGGATGCGGAGGAGCGCGTGTCGGAGCTCCAAGCCTGGAGAAACTCTTTGGAGGAGCAAGTGGAACTGCGCCAGGCAGCCCATGTGTCGCTGAAGGAGGCCTCCGTCGACTAGGCAGAGCTCTAGAAGCGCGAGGAAACGCTGACGCTGGAGGCCGCCGAGCGCAACCTTGACCTTGAGTGGTTGGAGATGAGGGAGCACCTGGTGGCTCAGGTGGAGGATGATGTCGCCGCGCGCGAAGCTCGAGCCCAGGAAGAGGTCGACCGCTGTGTGGTGAAAGCTCGTTCGGGTCTCGAGCACCAATACGAAGCGAGGTTGGAGCTGATCAGGGACGAAGCTGAGGGTAGGGCCGCGGCCCTCAGTGCCAAACTGGCCGAAGTGACGCGGGGTGCGGACCTCTCTGCGGCTGCCCTTGGCGCAGCGCAGGCGGAGCTAGCCTCTTCCCGCGCCGAGCTGCTTCTTCTCCGACAGAGGGTTGATGGCACCGAGGCCATCGCACGGCAGAACGAGGATGAGATCTGTTAGAGGCGGGTTCTGGAGCATGACCATGCCCCCATGCTCCGAACGCTCAGGGAACGGGCTAACACGGCCCTGGGCAACATTTGCGAGGCAGCTGCCGAGGTGCCGCATGAGACCAACTATGCCGGCAACCTCCAATATTTCACTGACGTGGTGACGCTTCTGGAGAACCGCTCCGAGAGGTCTCGTTGGCTCGTTGCGGAGAGGAGCCGAGCCTTGCTTGGGCGTGCCTTCTCCCGTGTCTTCAGCTATCTGCAGAACAGGGATCCCCACTTCGATTTTGATGCCGCCATTGCACGTGTGCCCATAGCCATCCGGGGTGACCTGGCGCAATGGGTGGAGGACAACGTGGGCGCCCTCGATAGGGCCTTCGCGTCTGATGATGATGGCGTGATCGTGGACGCCGATGAAGGCGGCGTGGTGGACGCGCCTGGCGCTGGCGGAGGTGTTGGTGGTGATGGTGATGATGCCAGCGACGCCAGCGACGCCTCTGGAGGTGCCCCAGATGGCGCAGCGAGTGATATGTCCGACTGATCGTACGTCACCGCTGTTTACCCTGCGTGAAGAAAGTTCGGGCTTGGCCCTGAAGAATGTAAGAGCATTTTGGGAGTGGAAGCCCCGCATGGAAAGGTTTGCGATCAATATCCTTGTAAGCATAACGCTGCGAGTGAGCTTAGCTACTGGCCCGACGATGGGTCAGCTGACCTGTTTACCTCTTGACCGCGACGAGTCCCGAGTGGGCCTGTGGGGGCCGCAACGCCTCGAGTGTGTTCTAGGTGGTCCCGTTGACCCTGCGGTGAGAACCTCCGGAGAGGGTGCGGCGACAGCGGTCCGGATTGTAGACGTGACTGGCCTGGACCGGCTCACGAGGAGCTTGTGAGGGGAGGCAGCTGATGCTAACTTGGACTAAAGCCGAAACCAGAACACGCGAGATTGCTCGAACGATACTAAGCACCCCTTCCCCAGACACACGCAAGTCTCAAGCTCAAATCAAACTTAAATTCAAATCGAAGAAACTTGTCAACAGAGGAAAAGGCAAAAGGCAAAAAGCCGCGTCCGACACCTAGTCTAGTCTTCGACATCTTCTCACCAGCGTGGAGCTAAGTGCTGCCACTGGGCGTGGGCGGGAGCCCCCGAGGCCCGAGGGCGGCTCTCCGGAGACTCCGGGGTGTGTACAGCCCCACTCATTATTACGTGAGAGTGTCACGGGGCGGCGAGCTTCACAGGCACTAGGCCTTCTTCACAGGTACCGGCCTTGCATCATATCGCCAGACGAGGGCCCCGCCTTGCACCGCACTCTACCGCCATTGACGGCGACCGGAAACCAAGGACGACGCCAATGGGGTAGAGCGGTCGCCAGCGGTTCCCCCGACGACCACGAGTCCTCTACCGGGGGCAGGCCCTGTGGCACCTCCCCGGTAGAGGGCCTACCTCCGGAGTGTGCCTGGTGCCGAGCGCCGCGGGGACGAACCCGGATCTTGGCCCCTTTCCTCCCGAGGGGTAGGAGGCTGCGGCATTGGGGCAGCCATCTGCTGCGGCGACCTGTACCTCCTGTGACCCATGGTTAGCATAAGCTTGCTCCTGAGGAAGTAGTGGTACCAGATAGTTGCTGCCGCCGGCGCGGCCATCGAGGCCCTCTTGGGGCTCTTGAAAGAGCTCATCTTCGGTGGCTCCTCGCCCCAGCCTGGCCCAAGGAACGAGCCATGGTCTTCTTCCAATGCGCTCTCTTGATCCACCATGTGGGGCACATAAGCTTCTGGCACCGCGACCGCATGGTTCTCACTGTAGTGCCCCACATGCCACGCAGTTCTGCCTGGAGCGTTGTCTTGAGGGTGATGGCACGGTGGCCCGCCGAGGCCGAAGGTCGCGGTGTGTGTTCCTTCGCTGGCCAGAGATGGGGCCGGCGCGACTTGGCGCCCGGTGCTGATGGCCGGGTTGGCGTTGTGCTGGGCCTGCAGTCCACTCGGAGTCGCATGGGCACGTATGGGGCCGCCATACGGCCCGCCCTGGACCTGGGGTGGCTGCTGGACACAGAAAGGAGGCGCTCCCGAGGCGGCGGCATCCAGGAGTTCGGCCACTCGCTCCAGCAACACGTCAGGGCCGGCCTCCAGCAGCCAGCATCGTAGCAGCTCTCGGGCCACCGTGAGTGCGGCCCTGGAGTTCGCATGCTCCCGTCTGGTGTGCGACGCTGTGGCCGTGGTTCGAAGCTCTTGCTGCTGACCGCACCTGCCGCGGTGTGAGGGCAGGCGGTGTTTGGCCACGTCGCCTGCGCCCTACAGCGCCCTACGGAGCGTAGGCTGCATGAGGCACAAGGTTATGGTCGCCCTGGACCGGCGGCACGGCGTGGACGGGCCACGCCGCCCAGCGGTCGGCGTTGGCAGTCGGGTCGCTTGACATCAAGGCGGCGAGGCGACGAAACGCGAGGCGGCGGAAGAAGGATTCTGGCGCACCCCTACCTGGCGCGCCAAATGTCGGATTTCGGGTTCCGGCAGACCCTTGAGGTTCGAACACTGGGGTGCGCACGAAGATCTCTCCCCTACCAGCTCACGTCTCGAAGTCTCGCAAGGATCTAAGCAAGAAAGATGAACACACAAGGGACACGAGATTTATACTGGTTATGGCCACCATTGTGGTGTAATACCCTACTCCAGTGTTTGGTGTGGTGGATTGCCTCAGGGGCTGATGGTGAACAGTACAAGGGGAGAACAGCCTCGCGAGGGCTGTTCTTGAGCTGGTGCGATGAACTGCTTATGTGAGTTCAGTCGCTCCTCTCTCTCTCTAATTGATCTGTTTCTCGATGCCTCTACCCTGTGGTGGCTTGTCCTATTTATAGAGCGAGGCCCTGGGCCTCTTCCCAAATAATGAGAGGGAAGGGCACCAACAATTGGCCATTTTGAAGGGGAACATCTAGTACACTTATCCTGACTAAAGTTAGTCTTCGGCTGCCAAAGGCTCTGTCGATGACGCCGCCCTGGGCTCCACAATGACCTCCATCCTGCCGTTCTGCCGGTCTTGGTCTTGTTGCACCAAAACGGTAACCTTTACCTGATGCCTTGGCCTGTGCTTGCCCCCTTTGCACCAAAAGGGAAACAAGGACACTGCGCAGGCCGGCGCCCGCCTGGCGCCCGCCGGGCCTCGATCATCATGGCTTGCATCACGGGCCCCTTAGGAGGTGTCCTTCCTTGATCTCTCCGCCTCCTCGCGAGCTTGCCTGAGGAGGCTGCTCCTGCGGAAGCTTCCTGTCATCCACCCCGCGAGGCTTGGCCCCTCGCAAGGGTCTTGAGCTTGAGCTGATGAAGCTGGGCTGCATTGGGCCTCCACCTGAGCCACGCCGCAGGCCGCAGGCAGGCAAGTCTGGGGACCCCCGTTCCCAGAACACCGATAGTTTTGGAGGCTGACCAGTGGGCCTACTAAGTTGGAGCGTACCAAGGGCTTTGTCAACTTTGTCAATATAAACGATTCTAGCTTCTATGACCGTACGATGTCCATCCAACGGTCGTAGTGCTTCTTCAACCTTGGGTCTTCTTGGTCCAGCCACCCAAAGCAGCGCCGATCATGCCGCCTGCTCCTGTCTCCTGTGGACGGCTGTGCTGCCGCGGAGGCCTCACCGCCCCCATACTACTCCCACCGCTGGCCAGGCCATCCCTCCAGTCACCCACACCCCCTATTATTCTGCGGCGACGGCAGCCTCACACCGCAGCCGAACTAGTGAACCCTCGTACTCCTCTCCGCGCGGGCTTCCACAACTGCGTCTTCCCCAGCTCTGCGTCGTCCCCTTCCTAGGCCTCGCCGTCGTCCACCGCCCTGGTGCTCTCAGCGCGGTGTGGTCAACGACTGACATCTATCAGAAGAGTATTGTACGTGGAGAGGCTGACAGCTGGGTCCATGGCGGCCGCAAGAAAGTGCCTCCTCATTACGTGCAAAATAATTATTCCTCCACCTGATAGCAGCGACCCACCAGGCGGGCCACCTTATTTCGCGAAAAAAACGTTTCCCCCCTGACTGCTGGGACCCACCGGACGGGCCACCGTATTTCACAAAAAAAATGTTCCCCCCGCTGTCAGCTCGGACCCACGGGAAGTGCCTCCTTATTACGCAAAAAAAATGAATACTCCCCCTGCTAGCTAGGACCCACCTTGGTGGGAGGCTGACTGTGGGCCTACTAAGTTGACGGGGACGGAGGGCTTTGTCAACTTAGTCAATATGAACGATTCTAGCTCTAGTGACCGTACGATGTCCATCCAACGGCCGTAGTGCTTCTTCAACCTCTGGTCTTCTTGCTCCAGCCGCCGAAAGCAGCCGGTCGTGCCGCCTGCTCCTGCCTCCCGTCGCCGGCCGTGCTGCCGCGGAGGCCTCACCGCCCCCTACTATTCCCACCACTGGCCAGGCCCTGTGGCGACGACAGCCTCACACCACAGCCGAACGAGTGAACCCTCATACTCCTCTCCGCGTGGGCATCCACTGTCGCGTCTTCACCGGCTCCGCATCGTCCCCTTCCTAGGCATTGCCGTTGTCCACCGCCCTGGTGCTCTCGGCACGCATGGTCAACATGGTCAAGGAACGACTTTCATCGGACGTGGACTGTACGTGGAGAGGCTGACAGCTGGGTCCACGGCCGCAACAAGGAAGTGCCTCCTTATTACGTGGAAAATAATGATTCCTCCACCTGAAAGTAGGGACCCACCAGATGGGCCACCGTATTTTGCGAAAAAAACGTTTTTCCCTGACTGCTGGGACCCACCAGCTACACCTTCGCACGCAAGGAAGTGCGTCCGGGCAAAAAAAAACGATTCGCCCCCTGACTGCTGGGACCCACCAGCTACATCTTCGCACGCAAGGAAGTGCGTCCGGGCAAAAAAAATGATTCGCCCCTTGACTGCTGGGACCCACCAGCTACATCTTCGCACGCAAGGAAGTGCGTCCGGGCAAAAAAAAAACAATTCACCCCCCTGACTGCTGGGACCCACCAGCTACATCTTCGCACGCAAGGAAGTGCGTCCGGGCAAAAAAAAAACAAAACGATTCCCCCCTGACTGCTGGGACCAACCAGCTACATCTTTGCACGCAAGGAAGTGCGTCCGGGCAAAAAAAACGATTCGCCCCCCTGACTGCTGGGACCCACCAGCTATATCTTCGCACGCAAGTAAGTGCCTGACAGTCGGGACCCACCTGGTCGAAGCGTACGTAGCATTGTCATTCTGGTCGCGAACATGTACGTACATATATACTGGTGGATGTATAGGCGCGCACGTGTCATAGTAGAGGTGCGCATGTAGCATGTATACGTACATACAACGGCCAGGGTGCAAGAAAGAAAATACGGCCACGTGTGTGTACATACGGGCGGGGTCTCGAACGCCTACTCGCGCATACGTACGGCCAGGGCTCGTGTACATGGCTGGGTCGGAATGGAGAAACAACATTGTCATCGTGTTCATGGGGAGGCAACGGAATGCGTCGTGTTCATGGGGAGGCAACGGAATGCGTCGTGTTCATCGGGAGGCAACGGAACGCGTGGGAGCCAACCGGCTGGGTCGGAACGTAATGCGTCGTCGTGTTCATCGGGAGGGCTTGGACGAAATAGGCGATGGAAACGAGGCCTGGCGTACCGCACAACGGAAGAAACGACCTTGTGTTCGACCGGCCACGTTCGAAACGGGATCCTGTTCATCGGGAGGGGTCTGGCATACTGCAAAACGGAGGAAACGGACCTCCTATGGTTGAAACGGGGGTCCTGTTGATCGGGAGGGGTGTGGCGTACCGCAAAACGGACGAAACGGACCTCCTACGGTCGAAACGGGGGTCCTGTTGATCGGGAGGGGTGTGGCGTATAGCAAAACGAACGAAACGGACTTGTGTTGGAGCGCTACGGTCGAAACAGGGGTCCTGTTCATCGGGAGGGGTGTGGCGTACCACAAAACGGGACTCCACAAGATACTGTTCATCTCCACCGTCGACCTCCTCCAGCCTCCACGGGCTCCTGTTCATCCAGCCTCCACCGCGCGCTACTCCACCGGCTACTGTTCAACCACCCCTCCACGGGCACCCCTCCACCGTATACTGTTCATCCAGCCCTCCACACCACGAGGTCATGCTCATCCAGAGGCAAAGCCACCGCTCACTGTTCATCCACCCCCCCCGCAACGCTCACTATTCATCCAGAGAGGCAGCATCGATCGGCTTCAGTTAGCAGCAGTAGCGAAGGAATCGCTCGATCGGGTTCAGTAACGCGTAGCCTGCAGTGCGATCGCTCGGCTTTAGTTAGAGCCCAACGCCTAGCTTGGGTTCAGTTAGAGCCAACGCCTCGCACACACGTGCGTACGTGTATGAGAGAAACGCGCATCGCTCAGCCCCCGACCTCCCACCGTAACCGGGAACTCCCCGAAATTTTCCTCGCCCTCGCTTCTACCACGGGTTTTTCCGTCATGGATGGCCCAAAGAATTTCATGCAGCTGCGTCTTCGGCCTGCCTAGGACGAAAAGCCCATTTTCTATCATGATTTTTTGTCATAGAAGTAGGAGCCAAATACATCTATGATGATACCGGGTTTTGTCAAAATTATCGTCATAGAAGTGTCATATGTATGACAAAAAAAGTTTCATTCGGCCCAAAATGTCACGGATGTGTCTGTTTTCGTAGTGAAGGGGGAAGGAAAGAGGGGGGAGAGGGAAGGAAGGGGGAGTCCTACTCCACCCTTTCCTTTCTCTCCCCTCTTTCCTTCTGCTCCACATAGGGTCGGCCACTATAGGGGTGCACAAGCCCCTTGTGGGCTGGTGTGTTCCCTCTCTTGGCCCATATCTTTGCCGGGGGTGCCCGAAACTCCTTTCCAGTGACCCGATAAGTTCCTGATACCCTCCAAAACACTTTTGGTGTCCGAATACCATCATACTATATATCAATCCTTACCTCTCTACCATTTCAAGACTCCTCGTCATGTCCGCGATGTCAACTGGGACTCCGAACAACATTCGGTCACCAAATCACATAACCCATATAACACTATATCATCAACGAACGTTTAGTGTGCAGACCCTACGGGTTCAAGAACTATGTAGACATGACCGAGACACCTCTCTGGTCAATAACCAATAGCGGAACCTGGATGCCCATATTGGCTCCTACATATTCTACGAAGATCTTTACCGGTCGAACCGTTATGACAACATACGTAATTCCCTTTGATCATCGGTATCTTCATAACTAGTTCAATCTCGTTACCGAAAAGTCTCTTTAGTCGTTCCGTAATACATCATCTTGCAACTAACTCATTAGTCACTTTGCTTGCAAGGCTTCTTATGGTGTGTATTACCGAGAGGGCCCAGAGATACCTCTCCGATACTCGGAGCGACAAATCCTAATCTCGATCTATGCCAACTCAACAAACACCTTCGGAGATACCTGTGGAGCATCTTTATGATCACTCAGTTACGTTGTGATGTTTGATAGCACACAAGGTATTCCTCCGGTATCCTGGAGTTGCATAATCTCATAGTCGAAGGAATATGTATTTGACATGAAGAAAGCAATATCAATAAACTTAACAATCATTATGCTAAGCTAACGGGTGGTTCTTGTCCATCACATCATTCTCCTAATGATCTGATTCCGTTATCAAATTACAACACATGTCCATGGTTAGGAAACCTTAACCATCTTTGATCAACGAGCTAGTCTAGTAGAAGCTTACTAGGGACACGGTATTTGTTTATGTATTCACACATGTATTATGTTTCCGATCAATACAATTCTAGCATGAATAATAATACTTTATCATGAATAAGGAAATATAAAATAACAACTTTATTATTGCCTCTAGAGAATATTTCCTTCAATTAGCTCTCTCCATTGTTTCGGAGAACGGTTTTTTAGTCATCCTGCCCATGAGGCATGGTTCGCAAGTATCAAATGATTCATAATCAAGTGATTGCAAAAGTCCATATCCATGGAGTTTCTTCATGCGGTTTATACCAATATGACCTAAATGACAGTGCCACAAGTATGTTGCACTATCATTATCAACTTTGCATCTTTTGGCATTAATATTATGAATAAGTGTATCTCTACGATCGAGATTCAATAAACCATTCACATTGGGTGTATGACCATAGATGGTTTTTATTCGGGTAAACATGATAACAATTATTCTCTGACTTAAATGAATAACCGTGTTGCAATAAACATGATCTATTCATATTCACGCTCAACAGAAACACCAAATAACATTTATTTAGGTTTCAACACTAATTCCGAAGGTAGAGGGAGTGTGCGATGGTGATCGTATCAACCTTGGAATCACTTGCAACACACATCGTCACCTTGCCCTTAACTAGTCTCTGTTTATTCTGCAACTCCTGTTTCGAGTTACTAATCTTAGCAACTAAACCGGTATCAAATACCTAGGGTTACTACAAACACTTATAAGGTACACATAAATAACATGTATATCAAATATACCTTTGTTCACTTTGCCATCCTTCTTATCCGCAAGTATTTGGGGCAGTTCCACTTCCAGTGACCATTTCCTTTGTAGTAGAAGCACTCAGTTTCAGGCTTGGGTCCAACTTTGGGCTTTTCATGGGAGGGGCAACTTGCTTGCCATTCTTCTTGAAGTTCCCTTTCTTGCCCTTTTTCTTGAAACTAGTGGTCTTATTAACGATCAACATTTGATGCTCTTTCTTTGATTTGTACCTCCTCTGATTTCAGCATCGCGAAGAGCTCAGGAATTGTTTTCGTCATCCCTTGTATATTATAGTTCATCATGAAGTTCTAGTAGCTTGGTGATAGTGACTAGAGTAATCTCTCAATCACTATCTAATCTGGAAGATTAACTCCCACTTGATTCAAGCGATAGTAGTACTCAGACGTTCTGAGCACATGCTCACTGGCTGAGGTATTCTCCTCCATCTTGTAGGCAAAGTACTTATCAGACGTCTCATTCCTCTCGGCACGGGCATGAGTCTGGAATACCAATTTCAGCTCTTGGAACATCTCATATGTTCAATGGAATTCAAAACGTCTTTGAAGCCCCGATTCTAAGCCGTAAAGTATGGTACACTAAACTATCAAGTAGTCATCATATCGAGCTTGTAAAACATTCATAACATCTGCATCAGCTCCTGCAACAGGTCTGTCACCTAGTGGTGCATCAAGGACATAAATCTTCTGTGTGGCAATGAGGATAATCCTTAGATCATGGACCCAGTTCGCATCATCGCTACTATCATCTTTCAACTAATTTTTCTCTAGGAACATATCAAAAGTTAGGGGAGCTATATCGTGAGCTATTGATCTACAACATAGATATGCAAAACAATTAAGACTTAGTTCGTAATAAATTAGGTTCAATTAATCAAATTACTAATGAACTCAAACTTAAACAAACATCCCTCAAGTTATCTAAGTGATACATGATCCAAATCAACTAACCCATGTCCGATCATCACATGAGATGGGGTAGTCATCAATGGTGAAAATCTCTATGTTGATAATATCTACTATATGACTCACATTTGACCTTACGGTCTCCAGTGTTCCGAGACCATGTATGTACATGCTAGGCTCATCAAGTTTAACCCAAGTATTCTGCTTGTGCAAAACTATCTTACACTCGTTGTATGTGAACGTAGAGTCTATCACACCCAATCATCACATGGTGTCTCGAAACAACAAACTTTCGCAACGGTGCATACTCGGGGAGAACACTTATATCTTGAAATTTAGTGAAGGGATCATATTATAATGTTACCGTCGTTCTAAGCAAAATAAGATGCATAAAAGATAAATATCACATGCAATCAAAATATGTGACATGATATGGCCATCCTCACCTAGTGCTTTTGATTTCCATTTCCAAAGCATCGTCGTGATCTCCATCATCATCGGCTCGACACCTTGATCTCCATCGTTGCGTCGTGGTCGTCTCGCCAGCTATTGCTTCTACAACTATCACTAATGAATAGTGATAAAGTAAAGATATTACATGGCGTTTGCATTTCATACTATAAAGAGACAACCATAAGGCTCCTGCCGGTTGCCAATAAATTTCAAAACATGATCATCACATACAATAACATATATCACATCATGTCTTGGCCATATAACATCACAACATGCCCTGCAAAAACAAGTTAGACATCCTCTACTTTGTTGTTGCAAGTTTTACGTGGCTGCTACAGGCTTCTAGCAAGAACCGTTCTTACCTACGGCAAAAACCACAACGGTGATTTATCAAGTTTGCTATTTTAACCTTCTTCAAGGACCGACCGTAGTGAAATTCGATTCAACTGAAGTAGGAGAAATAGACACCCGCCAGCCACCTTTATGAAAAAGTAGTTGCATGTGTGTCGGTGGAACCGGTCTCATGTACGTGGATGTAACATACAAAATTTTCAATTTGGAATGTTGTACATTAGATCATAATTGCATATCATATTTTATTGCATTTTGGCTGGATCCTAGAAATTCTAGGCAACTCAAGGACCCACGGAGAGAGTTGGGGATTTCGTTAATTTCATATTTGAGTTTTCTCAAATTTTGAAAAGAGGGTCAATTGATTTTAATTATTTTCTCTTAGAATATTTCTTTTATAAAAATAAAAGAGAGGGGATAAAATGACTTCCCCAGAATAAAGAAATATTGGAGGTTAAATATTAAAATCAAATAAGAATTTTATTCAGAGTTTTATCGCTATTTTATTTAAATTAGGAAAAATATGCGTTTTTCAAAATTGCATTAGAGGCCCAAATAAATGTTCACTTTGTCTGCTATATTTTTAGAGGACGTGGAAAGTTTATTTCAGGATTTTTGGAGTCCGTTTAGTATTTCTTTTCTTCGATTTTCTGCGCGGAATTATTAAAAAAAGGAACCTGCAAGGCCGGGCCGTACCCGACTCGGACTCCTCCGGCCGGCCCTCTTAAAAGGCCCGCCCGGGACCCCGCCAGCCCATCCGCCCGCCCCCGAAACCCTAGCCGCTGCCCGATCCGCGCCGCCGCGCCGTCTCGCCACCTCCCGTCGCGACGCCGCCGCCGCCGCCGTCGCCGACCGCCGCCGACCCCGCCGCCACCCGTCGCCGTCGCCGACCACCGTCGGAGCCGCCGCCGCCCCTCGCCGGACCTCGTCGAGGTAGTCCGCCGCCACCGCTGCTGGTTTTCGTTAGAAAACCGTTCGTTTTTTAAGATCCCGCGGTATTTTTTTGATCGGTTTTTTTTTCCGGTTTAGTTATTTTAGCGAACGCCCGTTCGTACATTCTATTTAACGAACAGTTTTCACCGGTTAATCGCAGACAGCGAACGTTTGTTCATTAGCCTGTTCATCAGTTTTTCTTTTTCCAGGGATTTTCCGCGATTATTGTCGATCGCGATTTCTGCCCTGATTTTCGTTTTAGTTTATTTTTTCGCTCATTTGTCGGAATTAGGCGATTCAAGCGCCTAGATCTTCGTCTTGAAGCCCTCTTTCTATTTAACCAACTTGAACAAGATTTTGCTAGTGTAAAAGTTGACTTACGTCCAGATTAGTAAATGGATCTTATTTCTTTCGCAGTTTGAGTTTGGTTGCTTCGTTTGATTTGATTCTTTTTGCAAACCAGAGTTCTTAAGTTGAACTTTCTGGTTGAGTGTTTATTGTATGCTTGTTTGTTTGCGATAGAGTACCTGGAGTGCGAAGCATGCTACTACGAGTCTTTAGGTTTTACGGATCATCAGCAAGGCAAGTAACACTATGAACATACCCCTTTACTACCCGGTTTTATTGCATTAGATGAATCCTTAAACAATTGCATTGTTAGGATATGATTAACATGTGGGTTTCGGGAAGTAGATGAGGTAGTACCTATTGTCCTGTTTATTATCAAACCTTTGGGAGTTACTTCTACGTTATGCTTATATTGCTATGCTATGCTCGTAGACGTGGTTTGGTTCGAGTGATTCATGACAGATGTGAGTATTGTTAATTAAGGGTTGAACTAAGGTGGCTACTTAAAAACACATCTGGGTGGATTGCTTGAAGGAACCCTGGAGTACCCAGTGGTTGTCAGGGCACCTGGAGAGTCCAGTGTTATCCTAGGATATCCCAGAGTACCCGTGTGATCATCCTACGGTCCGCCACCCAGGCTCAAAGGGATCATAGGATTATTCATGCTAGAAACTTCCGTGTGTAGCCAGAAGCCAATATGGGCTCTGGTTAAGTTAGTAAGTTGCGTGAAGTTCTTGAAGAGGTAGACTAGCAGATGTAGTGGGTTGTAGGTGGTATTGTCTACCCAGAGTAAAGAGTTAATGTTTCTGAAAGACTGTGTCTCAGTCATCCGTTTCTCAAACATCATGAAGTGCGAGAAATTCAACGGAGGAGATCGAGTCTTGTGGGGAAAAGTGCGCAAACCTCCGCAGAGTGTACAAACTAATCATGGTTAGCCGTGTCCCCGGTTATGGACATCTTGAGTATCTAGTTCTTGGATTATCATGTTGATCTCATCACTCTAAAATTAATTTGTTGGGTTAATGATGATGTTTAATTGGGGTTGAGTTGGAGGAACCTTCTCAATGTTTAACAACCACCATTATAGTTAAATAAAATTTTATTGCTTTGTTGTAGGGAAAAATTGGCTTTATGCAAAACTGTAACCATAGGGCTTTCCAGGAATGTAGCCTTTGTAGCCTCGCTGGTGGGGATTCCACTAGAGATCGATAACGCAACCTTACATCGTCCGGCTTCTGTTCGTGTGAAAATTGGGTGCAGAAATGTTGATGCGATACCTGGAATAGCACAATCAATTTTGGGAGGACACTTCTATGGTTTTGTTTATGAGGTTGAACAGGTGCTGATCAGGGACCCTAATCGTGTGAACAATGAGGTTCGAGTGCCTACTGGAGATGAGGGAGGAAAACATGAAAAGAGCAAAAAGGCTGTGAATCCTGATACTCAAATGGGCAGTACTTCATCTGGGCTTGGGGGGAAATCTCTCCCCATTCCCCAACATGTGGTACCTGACCCGATGCGAGAATCCCAAGAGAGTGTTGAGTCTGATGACTCTCTGCACACCTCACTGCTTATTGAGACCATGAAGTATGAGCATGAACAGGGTGTGAAAGAGAAAGTAAGTACTCCTCTACAACAGACTCCTATAAAAACAGTCCTGAATGTAAAGAAACAATGAAATCCTACTCTGATGTGGTTAAATCCCTGCCACAGGTTGTGGAGGTGGTTGGGCACCATGACTCAACTCTGAAGGTGGTCAATGAATATAGGGTGGAGTCTCCTGATGTGAATGCTGAGGTGATCCCCACTCCTCCTTTGGTCACTGAGGAAAACTTACGCTTCAGCTTGAGAAATGTGCAGAGTAAACTGGAGCGGGTGGAGGACAAGGCTGCAGCCATGGCTAAGAAGAGAAACATGGAAGGTAACAATCTAAAACAGAACTCGTTTGATGCCTTATCTGATCCTGTTCTTATTCTCAGAGCTATTAAGATGGGTGTTGATATACCAGACTCTGATTTTACTAATATAGATATTTAAGAGAACTGGAAAGATCCAGAAATAGAGATTTCTGGGAAGGTAAAGATGTTAGTAATAATGATAGTAATAACATCCTGATGCTGACTAATGGAAAAGGGGACCAAACTCCTCTGGACATGAAATGGAGTGAGGAAAATGAGCTGGATGAGGAACCTTTTACTTTAGTTCGGTCTAGGAAGAAAAAGGAGAGAAAAGTGAATGTTACTATATCTAGACCTGTTACTAGAAGTCAAAAAGGAAAAAAAGCCCCTGCACAGAGTAGTGGTAGCCCTACCATGCCTCCTGGTAGGAATGCCAAACGGGGGAAGAAATCCAATGTGATTAAATGAATGGTATTTTTTGGAATTGCAGGGGAGCAGGCAAAAGGGGAATGAGTGCCTGCTTCTCTGATATGATAAAAGACCATTCCCTAGATTTCCTTTGTCTTCAGGAGACTATGAAGAAGAAGTTCCCTCCTAAGAGTATCAGGAAAATAGATCCTGCAGATCAATTCGATTGGAATTGGATTCCATCGATTGGGAAAGCGGGGGGAATCCTCTGTGGTATTAAGAAGGAATCCTTAGAGGTTATTTCGTGGACTCCAGGTAGGTTTTGTTTGCAGGCCAACCTGTACGATATTAAACGTAAGATTGTCTGGGCTCTCATTACGGTTTATGGAGCAGCCCATGATGACAGTAAAGATGACTTCCTGGTAGAACTAGCCGCGATGTGTGCGCATACACATGTCCCATACATTGTTGGGGGGGGGGGATTTTAATATCCTCAGAGAAGCTTGTGAGAAAAATAAAGCCTTGAATAGATCGCCTTTTGTGGATAAATTCTACTCCATTATAAACTCTTTGAACCTTCGAGAGATTTATATGGGGGGAGGCAAGTATACATGGACTAATAATCAAAAGCATCCTACTCTGGAAAAGCTAGACAGAGTCCTGATGAGTTTTGAATGGGAGGACATCTTTCCTTTGGTCATGGTTCGCAAACTGGTGAGGGATGTTTCGGACCACAATCCACTGCTTTTGTCCTTGGGAGAGGAGAGGCAAAAGAACCATAATCAGCATGAATTCAGGTTTGAGCTTAGCTGGCTGTGTGACGAATTTTTTTACCCTATTACCAAGGAAATCTGGGAGCAACCTGTCAGATCAGATGACCCTATTGACGTTCTTAATATCAAGCTGAAGCGCATTAAAAAGTACTTCAAAGGGTGGGGCTCAAACATTTTTGGTCATGCCAGGAAGAGAAAAAAGAAATTAAAAGGGAGTTAGAAGAAATAGAGAGTAAAGAAGAGGAGAGACCTCTCGACCCTGAATCATATGAGGGGAAAACTACGCTTCAGATAGAACTCAGCGAGATTCTATTCAAAGAAGAGTTGTATTGGCTGCAGCAGTCTAATGAATACTGGCTCTTAAAAGGAGATCGAAACACAGCCTTTTATCACAGAGTGGCTGATGGCAAAAAGAGGAAAAACACGATCCAGTCCCTGACAGATGGGGATGTTGTGATCGAGGGGACCACCAACCTACTAGATCATGCCACAGCCTACTACAAGGAGCTATTTGGGCCTGCTAGAGGGAACCTGTTTCACCTGTCGCCCGATATGTGGGTTGAGACTGAGAAATTAACTAAAGAAGATAATACCCTGCTTACTAGTAAATTCACTGAAGAAGAAGTGAAAAAAGCTCTCTTCAATATGAAGAGCAACCGAGCCCCTGGCCCCGACAACATACCTGCAGAATTTTATAAACATTGCTGGGAGTTTGTGAAAAAAGATATTATGAACCTTTTCGAGGCCTTCGACAACAATTCTTTAGATGTGGCTCGGCTGAATTATGGGGTGATTACCCTTATTCCTAAGATGAATGGAGCTAAAAAAATTCAACAATATAGACCTATTTGCTTGCTAAGATGTCCTTACAAGCTCATTACCAAAGTGTTGGATAATAGAGCCGCCTTGTTTGTAGATATTTTGATCAGCAAACACCGAAATGCATTCATAAAGCACAGAAACATTATGGATGGCATTTTAACCCTTCATGAAATTCTTCATCACACACAGAGAAAAAAGAAGATTGGTGTAGTGTTGAAACTCGATTTCGAAAAAGCATATGATAAGATCAATTGGGATTTCCTCCTTGAGTGCCACAGCAACAGGGGCTTTGGCCCCGTGTGGTGTGGGTGGATCCAGAATATCCTTAAGAATGGGAACATTAATATCAAACTGAATAATGAGAAAGGCTCTTACTTTCAAAGCTGCAAGGGGGTGCGACAAGGGGACCCACACTTTCCTTTTTTGTTCAATATGGCCGTCGAAGCCTTATCCAAAATGATCCTGAATGCTCAGAAAGAGAAAATGATAACTGGTCTAGCTCCGGACCTGATCGATGGGGGGGGGGGGGGGGGGGGTAGCGATCCTTCAATATGCAGACGATACAGTCGTGTGCTTTGAGCATGACAAAGAAGCCACGATTAATCTGAAACTCCCACTCTATCTGTTCGAACTTATGTCAGGACAAAAAATTAACTTTTTGAAGAGTGAAGTTCTTTGTATTGGAGGGGATGATGATATTCTTGCCTTTTATTCTGAGCTCTTTAACTGCCAGATTGGCCATTTCCCTATGAAATACTTAGGAGTTCCTGTGAGTTATTCTACTCTTCGTGCAATAGACTGGGATTTTGTTGATGATAAATTCCTTAAATGCTGTGAATCCTGGATTGGTAATGCAGCCTCCTCAGGAGGGAGATTGACCCTTCTCAATTCCTCCCTTACGAGCATTGTATTCTACTATATGTCTACGTTCATGCTATCTAAGAAAAATATTGAGAGACTAGATAAGCATAGAAAACAATTCTTTTGGCAAGAAACTGATGGTCGAAGAAGATATCACCTGGTCAGATGGTCTAGGATATGCAGGTCCAAGAAAAAAGGAGGTTTGGGAGTTAAAGACTTCCATAGACAAAACATCAGTCTTCTCACCAAATGGTGGTGGAAGTTGGAAACCCAACAAGGCCTGTGGCAGGAGATTATTCGTGCTAAGTATTTCAAAAACGACACGGTCCACTCGGTGAAGAGTAAATTTGGGGATTCCCCCATATGGAAAGCTATTGTAAAAGTGAAGGAGATTTATTTGCAAGGGAGGGAGGTGATTCTGAACTCTGGGAATTTAGCCAGGATTTGGAATGATCCAATTAGGGGTGCTGATCCCTTGCGGTGTAAATTCCCGGCCCTGTTCAGTATCTGTAATTATCAGGAAATTACAGTTGCTGACTTCAAAATTTTTGAAGGTCACGACCTCTTTAGAAGGAACCTTCACCCGACTCTTAAGGATCAGTGGAACGATCTGATTGGGGTGGTTAACTCTTGGCATCTTTCTGATGAGACAGATGGCATTCGATGGAGATTGGGGAGTAAAGGCAAATTCTCGACCAAATCGGTTTATTCCTATCTGGAGAGAAATCTGGCAGGATGTGATTTCAGGTGGATCTGGAAAGCAAAAATCCCTCTAAAAATTCAGATTTTTCTCTGGCAACTATTCCAAGATGCAGTTTTGACTCGAGATGTCATGAAAAGACGAAATTGGGCAGGAAATCCTAAATGCGCGTTCTGTAATGAAGTGGAAACCTCACAACATCTCTTTTTCACTTGTCCTGTGGCTAGGGTGGTGTGGAGGACAGTTGGGTGTGTTTTTGGCACATCGCTGTGCCCAAACAACCTTTGGCAATATTTCTCCTGGTGTTACATCTTCCTTCCTGATGGGGCTAAATTTTATACTTTTGGTTTGGCAGCTATATGCTGGGCGATTTGGACCAGTCGCAATCAGGCTACCTTTGAACACAAATCTCTTAAAAATCCGTTTAATGTGGTGTATGCTGCTTGTGGCTTTTTGTCATACTGGGCAGGTCTGATGGCTGGTGAGGACCGGGAGTCCATGGAGCGTGGAGCCAAGATGCTGAGGTCGAACGCGTCGGCGATGATGAGGATCTGTGCACCTCCGGCAAGGACGAACTGATGCTGCTGCACCATCTTAGAGACTCCGTCGATGTGTCTGCCTAGTTTGGTTAAACTCCACTCCTGCGCGAGTGTTTTGGTCTCCCTTAAGTTTGCCCGTGGGAATGGTGGTGTGGGACTGTTAGACTGTTATAGCTCCTGCTGGAGTTTGCCTGGTTCTGTTAGGTCTAGAGGTTTTGCGTGATGCTAGGTGTCACTGGGTTTTCGCCCCGCGATGAGCTGCTCGATGAAGGGTGCTCGTAGTGGGTTTCCCAGTGATGCGTTGATCTCGCCTTACCCCTTTCTAGTTTCCTTATGCTGTAGTTCATCTTTGTTGGGTCTTATGCGGTGAACTTTGTATTTCCGTTATGCTTTTAATTGAAAGGGGTTATGGCCCGGGTAAAAAAAAGTGTTACATTGCCAGCATATTCCATGTGCTGACCCATTTCGGACTGCAACGTTTATGTTTTACAGAATTTTTAGACGACGAGTAAGATGCCATAGGTCGTTGTCTTTCACTCAGTGATGCCGTTGGAGTTGATGGACTCACATTTTCTTCCAAGCTTTCCACTGTTATCGATTTTAGATGGCCTTAAGCCATATTATTGTAATAAGTGTGTGATTGAAAATCTGTTATAAATCCTCGAGTACTGTGCATGTCATCATTACCGATCTAGGGATGACACTGATGCACAGAGATCGGACTTTTTGAGGTCTGGTCGTTACAAGATGGTATCAGAGCACACGCTGACTGTAGGACACGACCACTAAGCTAAAGCCCTAGATCACTACTCTCTTCTCATTTCTGACTCCTCTCCCTTTTCTACTCTTTAGGATGGCGGATGCACGGAACAAGTTCACTCAACCGTATGAAGATACACTTTTTGGACGGCACTTGAAGGAAGTTACTAGATATCTGAACATCGGAATACCAAGCTTCACCGGGACATACATCGCCACTTTACAAGAAGAGGAGTGTTGGATGATTCGAGTTCAAGTTCCAGGAAGGATGTTCATACCAGTCACTGACCCCATAGAGTTTTCCTTTGACGCACCAACCTGGAGTCTAGGAAAGAGCATGGCAACCCACATCACCATGGTACGCATTGGAGAAGTTTACCATAAGGATCTCAAGGATACTATCTACCAAATTTGTGGGCGCCGAGATGAGCAGTGGGAGATGACCAGCACCAGGAAGGATAGATATATTGCAGCTTTCATCCAGGAGTTAAATCAGCACATTCGTCGTCAAGAGAACCAGATGTGCGCAAGCATGATTGATCTGAAGAAGGCAATGACCAGGATCATGGAGCTGGAGGAAGAACTCAAGTCTACACGCGATGGATATGAGGAGGAAATGACGATACTCGTGGAGAAGAATGACGATCTGACAAAGAAGCTAGGAGTATTCATGGGAGACCCCGCACCAGGAGGAGAAGACGATGATTCCACTTGCCTGGAGAACTGCATCATCATCGACGACACCGACTCGGACCCTGACGATAGCGATGATGACTATGTTGATGAAGCTGGAGCAAATATCATGAAGTCTTCCACCGATCAAGTATTCTAGTCGACCACCATATCAGTAGTAGCATTTCCCCATGTATATAGTATAGTCCGAGCACTTTTGTAACGATAGTTAGACCGATGTATGCCCTTGTTTGAAATTGGGTGAAGTGCTATGTTTGTGTTTGTCTCATGTGCATATGGGTAGTGTTTTCCCTCTAGATCTATTTCTATTCTGTTTTCTCATCTTTTCTAAACCCATCTGATGCCCCAAGACGCGACAATGGATTTGCTTTCCCACCGGAGCTCACTCAGTTGAGCCAGCAGCAGAATGCTTTGATGCAGATACTAGTCCAAAATCAGAACCAGGGGAATAACAACAACAACAAACCACCACCACCTACACCTGTTGATCACTTAGTCCGTTTTCTAAGGCTGAATCCACCGGTGTTCTCCAGTAGCACCGAGCCGATAGTTGCAGATGATTGGCTCCGCAAGATTGGAAGGGAGTTGACCACTGTAGGATGTACAGATGTGGAGAGAGTGCATTTTGCTGCACATCAGCTTGATGGACCCGCAACATCATGGTGGGAAAATTTCATAGCCACTTACCCCATCGACACTGTCACATGGGACCAGTTTCAGCAAGCTTTTCGTACTGCCCATGTTTCAGCAGGAGCTATGGCCATGAAGAAGCGCGAGTTTCGCTACTTGCACCCAGGAGGACGCAAAGTGGGCCAGTATGTGGATGATTTTAGTAAGTTAGCACGTTATGCCCAGATGACGTCCCTACAGATGCCGCTAAGTAGGAGAAGATTTTGGAAGGACTGAATGATGAGCTGAGCATGCAGTTGATGGTGGCAACCTTCAACAACTACCAAGAGTTGGTAGATAGAGCTCTCATGATTGAAGGGAAGCAGCAGCAGATTGACAACTGCAAGACGAAGTATGGACAAGGGAAGTACAATTCTGGAGCTCAGCAGAGACCCCGTTTTACCCCGAACTCGGGAGGACCCCTTCAACATAACCATGGAGGTCACAATCACAATGGAGGAAGTTCGCACAACCATAGTGACCCAAAGAATGGGAATGGGAATGGAGGAAGCAATGGTCAGAACCGTTCCAACCCAGCAACACCCGCCAAGAAAGATCTAAGTCACATTACTTGTTTCAAGTGCGGGAAGAATGGACATTACGCCACAGAGTGTTCTGAAGCAAAGAATGGAAATGGCAATGGAAGCTCTGGAAAGATGCCCAACCCTTTCAATAGGGGACAAGTGAACCACGTTAGTGTGGAGGAGGTTGAAGCAAAACCCAATGCAGTAATAGGTAAGTTTTTGGTTAAGTCATTTACTGCAATTGTTCTTTTTGATACTGGTGCATCGCATTCATACATATCAAGGGGATTTGTGGATAAGTTTAAACTGCCAACCCAAGCCCTTAGGTCACCCATGTTAGTAACCTCGCCAGGAGCAGAGTATATGGCTAGCCTATGGTGTGATTGGTTAGCATTACGGATTGGTAACTGCGTGTTTCCCTCAGACGTAATAGTATTGGAGTCACAAGGACTGGATGTGATATTAGGCATGGATTGGTTATCGAAGTATGGAGGGAACATTGACTGCGCTAGTAAGTTGATTTTGCTTACCACCCCAGAAGGAAGAAGGATTAAGTATGTATCCCGGCATGTGCCGAAAGAGGACTCAAGTGAATTGCTTATCAGGAGTTGTACAGGAGGAAGTACCAGTGGTGAAGGATTTCCCTAATGTATTTCCATAAGAATTGCCAGGCATGCCACCGGATAGAGACATTGAGTTTTTGATTGAGCTTTTGCCAGGCACATGGCCAATATCTAAGAGACCGTACAGGATGCCCGCAAAATATCTGGAGGAAATTAAGAAGCAAATTAAGGAGTTACTAGATAAAGGCTATATTCGCCCAAGTTCATCACCTTGGGGATCACCAGTACTTCTAGTGGAGAAGAAGGATGCATCATTGAGGATGGTTGTTGATTATCATGGATTGAATGAGGTGACGATCAAGAACAAGTACCCACTACCAATGATCAATGATTTGTTTAACCAGTCGCAAGGAGCTAAAGTATTTTCCAAGATCGATCTGCGATCAGGATACCATCAGCTGAAGATTCATGAGCAGGATATACCTAAGACAGCTTTTACCACAAGGTACGGGCTATATGAGTATACAGTTATGTCATTTGGTTTGACTAACACACCTGCCTATTTCATGAACCTGATGAACAAAGTGTTTATGGAGTTTTTGGATAAGTTCGTCGTGGTGTTCATTGATGGCATATTGGTCTATTCGAAGAATGAATAGGAGCATAAGGAGCACTTGTGTTTGGTACTTGGGAAGCTCAGAGAACATCAGTTATATGCCAAGTTCAGCAAGTGTGAGTTTTGGTTGAAGGAAGTTTGATTTCTCAGACATGTTATATCCGGAGAAGGAATAGCGGTAGACCCCACCAAGGTGGTTACTATGACAAATTGGAAAGCACCCACGTCTGTTGGAGAGATTCGGAGTTTTCTTGGACTCGCAGGATATTACCGGAGGTTCATTGAGAATTTCTCAAAGATTGCAAAGCCCATGACAGAGTTGTTGAAGAAGGACACCAAGTTCAAATGGACTGAGGAATGTGAGGCCAGTTTTCAGGAGTTGAAGAAACGTTTGGTTACAGCTCCAGTGTTGATTCTGCCAGATCAATGCAAGGATTATCAAGTGTATTGCAAGCTTCTCGTCGAGGACTTGGAGCAGTGCTTATGCAGGAAGGAAGAGTTGTTTCATATACCTCTCGACAGCTAAAACCCCATGAGTTGAATTATGCTACCCATGATTTGGAGTTAGCTGTCGTAGTGCATGCGTTGAAGACATGGAGATATTTTCTCATCGGAAACCACTGTGAGGTGTACACAGATCACAAGAGTTTGAAGTATATCTTCATGTAGAAGGAGTTGAATCTCAGGCAGAGGAGATGGTTGGAGCTCATAAGGATTATGATATCAGGTTGCATTATCATCCCGAAAAGGCCAACATAGTAGCTGATGCGGTGAGTCGCAAGAGCCATGTCAATACGCTCATGACCGAAGAGTTACCTGATACGTCTCCAACGTAACTATAATTTTTGATTGTTCCATGCTATTATATTACCCTTTTTGGATGTTTATGGGCTTTACTTTACACATTTATATCATTTTTGGGACTAACCTAGTAACCGGAGGTCCAGCCCGTATTGCTATTTTTTTGCCTATTTCAGTATTTCGAAGAAAAGGAATATCAAACGGAGTCCAAACGGAATGAAACCTTCGGGAGCATGATTTTTGGAACAAACGTGATCTAGAGGACTTGGAGTACAAGCCAAGAAGCAGGGTAGGCGCCCACGAGCGTGGAGGGCGCGCCCACCCCTACAGGGCGCGCCCCCTATCTCGTGGGCCCCCCGGGCGGCCACCGACCTACTTCTTCCTCATATATATACCCACGTACCCCGAAAACATCGAGGGAGCCAAAGAAAAACAATTTCCACCGTCATAACCTTCTGTATCCGCGAGATCCCATCTTGGAGCCTTCGCCGGCGCTCCGCCGGAGGGGGAATCGACCACGGGGGGCTTCTACATCAACACTATAGCCCCTCCGATGAGTTGTGAGTAGTTTACCACAGACCTTCGGGTCCATAGTTATTAGCTAGATGGCTTCTTCTCCCTTTTTGGATCTCAATACCATGTTCTCCTCGATCTTCTTGGAGATCTATTCGATGTAACTCTTTTTGCGGTGTGTTTGTCGAGATCCGATGAATTGTGGGTTTATGATCAAGTTTATCTATGAGAAATATTTGAATCTCCTTTGAATTCTTTTATTTATGATTGAGTTATCTTTGCAAGTCTCTTCGAATTATCAGTTTGGTTTGGCCTACTAGATTGATCTTTCTTGCAATGGGAGAAGTGCTTAGCTTTGGGTTCAATCTTGCGATGACCTTACCCAGTGACAATAGGGGTAGCAAGGAACGTATTGTATTGTTGCCATCGAGGATAAAAAGATGGGGTTTATATCATATTGCATGAGTTTATCCCTCTACATCATGGCATCTTTCTTAATGCGTTACTCTGTTCTTATGAACTTAATACTCTAGATGCATGTTGGATAGCAGTCGATGTGTGGAGTAATAGTAGTAGATGCAGGCAGGACTCGGTCTACTTGTCACGGACGTGATGTCTATATACATGATCATGCCTAGATAATCTCATAATTATTCGCTTTTCTATCAATTGCTCGACAGTAATTTGTTCACCCACCGTAATACTTATGCTACAAATACGATGTCAACTACACAAAAAACAGAATCTGTCAAAAACAGAACAATCTGTAGAAATCTGTAACTAACGCAAACTTCTCAAACTCTAAAAATCCTACCAAAATAGGAGGTCCTGGAAAATTTGTATATTGATATAAAGAAAAAAGAATCAACACAGAAGAGGGTTTCTATGAGTTAACAAAACTAATTTCGTGCGTGCAAAGTTTCTGTTTTTCAGCAGAATCAAATTAACTATCACCATAGGTTATTCTATAGGTTCTACTTGGCACAAACACTAATTCAAACATAAAAACACATCCAAATAGAAAGTAGATGCAAAATTTATTACTAAACAGAAACAAAAGCAAAAAAACACAAATAAAATTGGGTTTCCTCCCAACTAGCGCTATCGTTTAACGCCCCTATCTAGGCATAAAAGCGAGGATAGATCTAAGTAGTGCCATCTTTGGCACTCAATTCATAAGTATCTCACATGATAGATTCATAAGGTAATTTGACTTTCTTTCTTGGAAAGTGATCCATGCCTTTCCTTAATGGAAATTGGAATCTAATATTCCCTTCCTTCATATCAATAATCGCGCCAATCGTTCTAAGGAAAGGTCTACCAAGAATAATAGGGCAAGAAAGATTGCAATCTATATCAAGAACGATAAAATCTACGGACACCAAATTTCTATTCGTAACAATGAGAACATCATTGATCCTTCCCATTGGCTTTTTAATGGTGGAATCCGCAAGGTGCAAATTTAAAGAGCAATCATCAAGATCATGGAAACCTAGAATATCACATAAAGTTTTCGGAATTGTGGAAACACTAGCACCCAAATCACATAAAGCATAACACTCATGATCTTTAATTTTAATCTTTATAGTAGGTTCCCACTCATCATTAAGTTTTCTAGGTATAGAAACTTCCAAATTAAGTTTTTCATAAAAAGATTGCATCAAGGCATCAACAATATGTTTGGTAAAAGCTTTATTTTGACTATAAGTATGAGGAGAATTCACAACGGATTGCAACAAGGAAATACAACCTTCTAAAGAACAATTATCATAATCAAATTCCTTGAAATCCAAGATAGTGGGTTCAATGCTATTTAAAGTCATGACCTCTCCAATCCCACTTTTACCAAATTTAGCATCAAGATCTAAAAACTCCGAATTATTGGGATGGCTTCTAACTAAAGTTGACTCATCTTCAGTCCCATTATTATTAAGATTCATATTGCAAAACAAAGATCTAATAGGGAACACATCAATAAGTTTAAGATCTTCATCATTATTTTCATTGAAACTAGGAGAACACGCCTTTACAAAGCAATCTTTCTTAGCACGCAATCTAGCGGTTCTTTCCTTGCACTCGTCAATGGAAATTATCATGGCTTTGAGAGACTCATTGATATCATGCTTAGGAGGAGTAGATCTAAGTTTAAGAGAATCAACATCAAGCGAAAGTCTATCAACGTTCCTAGCCAAATCATCAACTTTGAGCAATTTTTCTTCAAGCAAGGCATTTTTTTGAGAGATCATAAATTCTTTCACACTATTCTCAAAATCAGAGGGCATCTTATTAAAATTATCATAAGAATTATTGTAGGAATTTCCATAATTATTAGAGGAATTACTAGGGAATGGTCTAGGATTATAGTTTCCTCTATAAGCATTGTTTCCAAAACTATTCCTACTAACAAAATTTACATCCATAGATTCATTATTATTCTCAATCGAAGTAGACAAAGGCATATCATTAAGATCAAGAGGAGCATTCTTAGTAGCAAACAATTTCATAAGTTCATCCATCTTTCCACTCAAAACATTAATTTCTTCTATAGCATGCACTTTTTTACTAGTAGATCTTTTGGTGTGCCATTGAGAATAATTAGCCATAATATTATCAAGGAGTTTTGTAGCATCTCCTAAAGTGATTTCCATAAACGTGCCTCCCGTGGCCGAGTCTAAAAGATTTCTAGAAGCAAAGTTCAATCCGGCATAAAATTTTTGTGTGATCATCCATAAATTCAAACCATGAGTAGGCAATTGCGAATCATCAATTTCATTCTTTCCCAAGATTGGGTAACATGCTCATGATCAAGTTGTTTAAAATTCATAATATCGTTCCTAAGAGTGATAATCTTAGCGGGAGGAAAATATTTAGAGATAAAGGCATCTTTGCACTTGTTCCAAGAATCAATACTATTTTTAGGCAAAGACGAAAACCAAACTTTAGCACGATCTCTAAGTGAAAACGGAAATAACATCAATTTAACAATATAATTATCCGTATTTCTTTTGCATATCACATAAATCAACAAAGTTGTTTAGATGGGTAGCGGCATCTTCACTAGGAAGGCCGGCGAATTGATCTTTCATAACAAGATACAGAAAAGCAGTATTGATTTCACAAGACTCAACATCATTAAGAGGAGTAATCAGAGTACTAAGGAAATCATTATTATTGGTATTGGAGAAATCACACAATTTGGTATTATCTTGCGCCATGGCGACAAGTAATCCGCACACAAGCAAACAGAAAAAGGCAAGCGAAAGAGAGGAGAAGATTGGGAAAGAGAGGGCGAATAAAATGGCAAGGGTGAAGTGGGGGAGAGGAAAACGAGAGGCAAATGGCAAATAATGTAAATGCGAGGGAGATAAGTTTGTGATGGGTACTTGGTATGTCTTGACTTGAGCGAAGACCTCCCCGGCAACGGTGCCAGAAATCCTTCTTGCTACGTCTTGAGCTTGCGTTGGTTTTCCTTGAAGAGGAAAGGGTGATGCAACAATAGTAGCGTAAGTATTTCCCTCAGGTTTTGAGAACCAAGGTATCAATCTAGTAGGAGGCTCCTCAAAAGTCCCACACAGCTACACAAACAAACAAACAACTCGCGACCAACGCAATAAAAGGGTTGTCAATCCCTTCACGGCCACTTGCGAAAGTGAGATCTGATAGAGATAGGATGATAAGATAAATATATGTTTGGTATTTTATAATATAGATTGGAAAAGTAAAGATGCAAATAAAAGTAGTGTCGGGGTTGGATGCGACATATGCCAACGGGTGGCTTATCATGGTGGGGGCGAGTAGAACGTCGCCGGTGCCTGGAAACGGGATGAGGCGCAGACATGCACGCCGGCGAATCTTACCCAGCTTCGGGGCTCTCCGGGGACATAACACCCCTACTGCTGCTCTGCGGGGTCTCCACATGATCACTATGGTGAGATGGTTACAAAGGTGCTCCTAGAGCTGTATCAGGAGGCAGGAGGGAGCAAGGCTGGCTCTCTCCCCCGCTTGCTATGTGTCTAAATCTATCCAAGGCCCCAACCCTTTGCATGGGTATCCCGGGGGGTTTATATAGGCCTACCCCCCGGGGGCACAATAGTAATCTGACTGGGCATGGCCCCCAGCCGTCTGTCTCTCACGCCGTCGTCCTTCCTGCCGGCTTCTGGGGCCCGCCGAATGGTGGGTCTCGCGGACAGGTCGACACTGTGCGGCGCTCCTGATGACGCAGGCTCGGTCATGGGGTCGTGGCAACAGTGCCGCCGTCTGTCAGGTGATCACTGTCGCCACTCCCCATCCAATCTGGTTTATGGCTTGTGGGGCCCTGGCAGGGAGGCGGCCGACTCCGGGACGGCCGACTCCCGCTGGGCCGTCTTCAGGCGCTCTGGCCGTCTTCGATCCTCTCACTGACAGGTGACCCGGCGATCTTCGGGCCGTACAAGCCGGCGTCGTGGGCACAGTGCATCGCGCACTGTGGCTGAGGTCAGGGGAGGCATGACAACAGTGCCGCGCCTCACCGGAGATCTCCCAGCGATACGGCTCACTGTAGCCATGCCCACCCCTCGTGGGTCGGAGGGGACGGCCACATCGGGGCCGTGCCCTGCATCGGTCTTCGTGAAAGGTCGCGGGCCGACTCCCATAGTCGCCCCCCCGGAAGGTCGCAAGCCCGGAGTCGGCTTGCTTCAGAGTCGTCGTCTGGGACTCGGCTTCTCCGAAGGTCGCCAGCTGGGACTCGGCCTCCCCGAAGGTCGCCAGCTGGGACGCGGCCAGAGGGGCGCGGCTTTGAAGGAAATATGCCCTAGAGGCAATAATAAAGTTATTATTTATTTCCTTATTTCATGATAAATGTTTATTATTCATGCTAGAATTGTATTAACCGGAAACATAATACATGTGTGAATACATAGACAAACATAGTATCACTAGTATGCCTCTACTTGACTAGCTCGTTTATCAGAGATGGTTATGTTTCCTAGCCATGGACAAAAGAGTTGTCATTTGATTAACGGGATCACATCATTAGGAGAATGATGTGATTGACTTGACCCATTCCGTTAGCTTAGCACTTGATCATTTAGTATGTTGCTATTGCTTTCTTCATGACTTATACATGTTCCTATAACTATGAGATTATGCAACTCCCGTTTACCGGAGGAACACTTTGGGTACTACCAAACGTCACAACGTAACTGGGTGATAATAAAGGAGTACTACAGGTGTCTCCGAAGGTACATGTTGAGTTGGCGTATTTCGAGATTAGGTTTTGTCACTCCGATTGTCGGAGAGGTATCTCTGGGCCCTCTCGGTAATGCACATCATTATAAGCCTTGCAAGCAATGTGACCAATGAGTTGGTTACGGGATGATGCATTACAGAACGAGTAAAGAGACTTGCCGGTGACGAGATTGAACTAGGTATTGGATACCGACGATCGAATCTCGGGCAAGTAACATACGATGACAAAGGGAACAACGTATGTTGTTATGCGATTTGACCAATAAAGATCTTCGTAGAATATGTAGGAGCCAATATGGACATCCAGGTCCCGCTATTGGTTATTGACCGAGAATAGTTCTAGGTCATGTCTACATAGTTCTCGAACCCGTAGGGTCCGCACGCTTAAGGTTTCGATGACAGTTATATTATGAGTTTATGAGTTTTGATGTACCGAAGGAGTTCGGAGTCCCGGATGAGATCGGGGACATGACGAGGAGTCTCGAAATGGTCGAGACGTAAAGATCGATATATTGGACGACTATATTCGGAGTTCGGAAAGGTTCCGAGTGATTCGGGTATTTTTCGGAGTACCGGAGAGTTACGGGAATTCGCCGGGGAGAAGTATTGGGCCTTATTGGGCCCTGCGGGAAAGAGAGAGGGGCTGCCTAGGGAAGGCTGCGCCCCCCCCCCCCATGGCCTAGTCTGAATTGGACTAGGGGGAGGGGCCACACCCCCTCCTTCCTTCCCTTCTCTCTTCCCCTTCCTTGTCTCCTACTCCTAATACATGGAAGGACTCCTAGTTGGACTAGGAAAGAAGGAATCCTACTCCCGGTGGGAGTAGGACTCCCTTGGCGCGCCCTCCTCCTAGGGCCGGCCTCCTCCTCCCTCCCTCCTTTATATACGGGGGCAAGGGGGCACCCCATGACACACAAGTTGATCTACGGATCGTTCCTTAGCCGTGTGCGGTGCCCCCTTCCACCATATTCCACCTCGGTCATATCGTCGCGGAGTCATACTGCCTACCAGCATGTCATACTTTGGTTCAGCGGTATTGTGAGATGAAGCGGCCCGGACCGACATTACGCGTACGCTTACGCGAGACTAGTTTCACCGTTACGAGCACTCGTGCTTAAAGGTGGCTGGCGGGTGTCTGTCTCTCTCACTTTAGTTGAACCGAGTGTGGCTACACCCGGTCCTTGCGAAGGTTAAAACGGAGTCTATTTGACAAACTATCGTTGTGGTTTTGATGCGTAGGTGAGAACGGTTCTTGCTAAGCCCGTAGCAGCCACGTAAAATTTGCAACAACAAAGTAGAGGACGTCTAACTTGTTTTTGCAGGGCATGTTGTGATGTGATATGGTCAAGACGTGATGCTATATTTTATTGTATGAGATGATCATGTTTTGTAACCGAAGTTATCGGCAACTGGCAGGAGCCATATGGTTGTCGCTTTATTGTATGAAATGCAAACGCCCTGTAATTGCTTTACTTTATCACTAAGCGATAGCGATAGTCGTAGAAGCAATAGATGGCGTAACGACAACGATGCTACGATGGAGATCAAGGTGTCGCGCCGGTGACGATGGTGATCATGACGGTGCTTCGAAGATGGAGATCACAAGCACAAGATGGTGATGGCCATATCATATCACTTATATTGATTGCATGTGATGTTTATCCTTTATGCATCTTATCTTGCTTTGATTGACGGTAGCATTTTAAGATGATCTCTCACTAAAATTATCAAGTAGTGTTCTCCCTGAGTATGCACCGTTGCCAAAGTTCGTCGTGCCGAGACACCACGTGATGATCGGGTGTGATAAGCTCTACGTCCATCTACAACGAGTGCAAGCCAGTTTTGCACACGCAGAATACTTAGGTTAAACTTGACGAGCCTAGCATATGCAGATATGGCCTCGGAAAACGGAGACCGAAAGGTCGAGCGTGAATCATATAGTAGATATGATCAACATAGTGATGTTCACCATTGAAAACTACTCCATCTCATGTGATGATCGGTTATGGTTTAGTTGATTTGGATCACGTGATCACTTAGATGACTAGAGAGATGTCTGTCTAGGTGGGAGTTCTTAAGTAATATGATTAATTGAACTTAAATTTATCATGAACTTAGTCCTGGTAGTATTTTGCAAATGATGTTGTAGATCAATAGCTCGCGTTGTTGCTTTCATATGTTTATTTTGATATGTTCCTAGAGAAAATTGTGTTGAAAAATGTTAGTAGCAATGATGTGGATTGGATCCGTGATCTGAGGTTTATCCTCATTGCTGCACAGAAGAATTATGTTCTTGATGCACCGCTAGGTGAGAGACCTATTGCAGGAGCAGATGCAGACGTTATGAATGTTTGGCTAGCTCAATATGATGACTACTTGATAGTTTAGTGCACCATGCTTAACGGCTTAGAATCGGGACTTCAAAGACGTTTTGAATGTCATGGACCATATGAGATGTTCCAGGAGTTGAAGTTAATATTTCAAGCAAATACCCGAGTTGAGAGATATGAATTCTCCAACAAATTCTATAGCTAAAAGATGGAGGAGAATCGCTCAACTAGTGAGCATGTACTCAGATTGTCTGGGTACTTCAATCGCTTGAATCAAGTGGGAGTTAATCTTCCAGATAAGATAGTGATTGACAGAATTCTCTAGTCACCATCACTAAGTTACTAGAACTTCGTGATGAACTATAGTATGCAAGGGATGAGGAAAAGGATTCCCGAGCTCTTCATGATGTTGAAATCGACGAAGGTAGAAATCAAGAAAAGAGCATCAAGTGTTGATGATTGACAAGACCACTAGTTTCAAGTGAAGGGCAAAGGGAAAGAAAGGGAACTTCAAGTGGAAAGACAAGCAAGTTGTCACTCCTGTGAAGAAGCCCAAAGCTGGACCATAGCCTGAAACTGAGTGTTTACACTGCAAAGGAAATGGTCACTGGAAGCGGAAATGCCCTGAATATTTGGTGGATAAGAAGGATGGCAAAGTGAACAAGGGTATATTTGATATATAGATTATTGATGTGTGCCTTACTAGTGTTTATAGTAGCCCCTGAGTATTTGATACTTGTTCGGTTGCTAAGATTAGTAACTCGAAACAGGAGTTACAGAATAAACAGAGACTAGTTGATGGGAAAGTGACGATGAGTGTTGGAAGTAGTTCCAAGATTGATATGATCATCATCGCACACTCCCTATACTTTTGGGATTAGTGTTAAACCTAAATAAATGTTATTTGGCGTTTGCGTTGAGCATGAATATGATTTGATCGTGTTTATTGCAATACGGTTATTCATTTAAAATCAGAGAATAATTGTTGTTCTGTTTACATGAATAAAACCTTCAATGGTCATACACCCAATGAAAATAGTTTGTTGGATCTCGATCGTAGTGATACACATATTCATAATATTGAGGCCAAAAGATGCAAAGTTAATAATGATAGTGCAACTTATTTGTGGCACTGCCGTTTGGGTCATATCGGTGTAAAGCGCATGAAGAAACTCCATAAAGATGGATTTTCGGAATCACTTGGTTATGAATCATTTGATGCTTGCGAACCGTGCCTTTTGGGCAAGATGACTAAAACTCCGTTCTTCGGAACAATGGAACGAGCTACCGACTTATTGGAAATAATACATACTGATGTATGCAGACCAATGAGTATGAAGGCTCGTGGCAAGTATCGTTATTTTCTGACCTTCACAAGATGATTTGAGCAGATATGGGTATATCTACTTGATGAAACATAAGTCTGAAACATTTGAAAAGTTCAAAGAATTTCAGAGTGAAGTGGAAAATCATCGTAACAAGAAAAATAAAGTTTCTACGATCTGATCATGGAGACGAATATTTGAGTTACGAGTTTGGTCTTCAATTAAAACAATGTGAAATAGTTTCACAGCTCACGCCACCTGGAACACCACAATGTTATGGTGTGTCCGAACATTGTAACCGCACTTTATTGGATATGCTGCGATCTATGATGTCTCTTATTGATTTACCATTATTGTTTTGGGGTTATGCATTAGAGACAGCTGCATTCACGTTTAATAGGGCACAATCTAAATCCGTTGAGACGACACCATATGAACTGTGGTTTAGCAATAAACCCAAGTTGTCGTTTCTTAAAGTTTGGGGCTGCGATACTTATGTGAAAAAGTTTCATGCTGATAAGCTCGAACCCAAATCGGAGAAGTGTGTCTTCATAGAATACCCAAAGGAAATTGTTGGGTACACCTTCTATCACAGATCCGAAGGCAAACATATTCGTTGCTAAAAATGGATCCTTTCTAGAGAAGAAGTTTCTCTCGAAAGAAGTGAGTGGGAGGAAAGTAGAGCTTGATAAGGTAATTTGTACCTTCTCCCGAATTGGAAAGTAGTTCATCACGGAAATCAGTTCCAGTGATTCCTACACCAATTAGTGAGGAAGCTAATGATGATGATCATGAAACTTCAGATCAAGTTACTACAAAACCTCGTAGGTCTTCAAAGTACAGTCCGCACCAGAGTAGTACGGTAATACTGTTCTGGAAGTCATGTTACTAGACCATGATGAACCTACGAACTATGAGGAAGCGATGATGAGCCCAGATTCCACGAAATGGCTTGAGGCCATAAAATCTGAGATATGATCCATGTATGAGAACAAAGTATGGACTTTGATTGACTTGCTCGATGATGAGCAAGCCATGTTAAATGAATGGATCTTCAAGAGGAAGACGGACACTGATAGTAGTGTTACTATCTACTAAGCTCGACTTGTTGCGAAAGGTTTTCAACAAGTTCAAGGTGTTGAATACGATGAGATTTTCTCACTCGTATCGATGCTTAAAGTCTGTCTGAATCATGTTAGCAATTGCCACATTTTATGAAAGCTGGCAAATGGATGTCAAAACTGCATTCCTTAATGGATTTATTAAAGAAGAGTTGTATATGATGCAACCAGAAGGTTTTGTCAATCCTAAAGGCGCTAACAAAATGTGCAAGCTCCAGCGATCCATCTATGGACTGGTGCAAGCATCTCGGAGTTGGAATATACACTTTGATAAGTTGATCGAAGCATATAGTTTTATATGGACTTACGATGAAGCCTGTATTTACCATAAAGTGAGTGGGAGCACTACAACCTTTCTGATTAGTATATGTGAGTGACATATTGACGATCAGAAATAATGTAGAATTTTTCTGCAAAGCATAAAGGAGTATTTGAAAGGAGTTTTTCGAAGAAAGACCTCAGTAAAGCTACTTACATATTGAGCATCAAGATCTATTGAGATAGATCAAGACGCTTGATAAGATTTTCAATGAGTGCATACCTTGACAAGATTTTGAAGTAGTTCAAAATGGAACAGTCAAAGAAAGAGTTCTTGCCTGTGTTGCAAAGGTATGAAATTGAGTAAGACTCAAATCCCGACCACATCAGAAAATAGAAAGAGAATGAAAAGTCATTCCCTATGCCTTAGTCATAGGTTCTATAAAGTATGCTATGCTATGTACCAGACCTATTGTATACCTTGCTCTGTATTAGACAAGGGAGTACAATAGTGATCTAGGAGTAGATCACTGGACATTGGTCAAGAATATCCTTAGTGAGGACTAAGAAAATATTTCTCGATTATGGAGGTGATAAAAGAGCCCGTCGTAAAAGTTACCTCGGTGCAAGTTTTCACACTGATCCAGATGACTCTAAGTCTCAATCTGGATACATATTGAAAGTTGGAGCAATTAGCTAGAGTAGCTCTGTGCAGAGCATTGTAGACATAGAATATTTGCAAAATACATACGGCTCTGAATGTGATAGACCCGTTGACTAAGCTTCTCTCACGAGCAAAACATGATCACACCTTAGTACTCTTTGGGTGTTAATCACATAGCGATGTGAACTAGATTATTGACTCTAGTAAACCCTTTGGGTGTTGGTCACATGATGATGTGAACTATGGGTGTTAATCATATACAGATATGAATATTGGTGTTAAATCACATGGCGATGTGAACTAGATTATTGACTCTAGTGCAAGTGGGAGACTGAAGGAAATATGCCCTAGAGGCAATAATAAAGTTATTATTTATTTCCTTATTTCATGATAAATGTTTATTATTCATGCTAGAATTGTATTAACCGGAAACATAATACATGTGTGAATACATAGACAAACATAGTATCACTAGTATGCCTCTACTTGACTAGCTCGTTTATCAGAGATGGTTATGTTTCCTAGCCATGGACAAAAGAGTTGTCATTTGATTAACGGGATCACATCATTAGGAGAATGATGTGATTGACTTGACCCATTCCGTTAGCTTAGCACTTGATCGTTTAGTATGTTGCTATTGCTTTCTTCATGACTTATACATGTTCTTGTAACTATGAGATTATGCAACTCCCGTTTACCGGAGGAACACTTTGGGTACTACCAAACGTCACAACGTAACTGGGTGATAATAAAGGAGTACTACAGGTGTCTCCAAAGGTACATGTTGAGTTGGCGTATTTTGAGATTAGGTTTTGTCACTCCGATTGTCGGAGAGGTATCTCTGGGCCCTCTCGGTAATGCACATCATTATAAGCCTTGCAAGCAATGTGACCAATGAGTTGGT
Source organism: Triticum timopheevii (assembly GCA_963921465.1). NCBI lineage: Eukaryota > Viridiplantae > Streptophyta > Magnoliopsida > Poales > Poaceae > Triticum > Triticum timopheevii. The sequence goes on along the minus strand of OY997272.1, from coordinate 448,890,994 downwards.
TACGGGATGATGCATTACAGAACGAGTAAAGAGACTTGCCGGTGACGAGATTGAACTAGGTATTGGATACCGACGATCGAATCTCGGGCAAGTAACATACCGATGACAAAGGGAACAACGTATGTTGTTATGCGATTTGACCGATAAAGATCTTCGTAGAATATGTAGGAGCCAATATGGACATCCAGGTCCCGCTATTGGTTATTGACCGAGAATAGTTCTAGGTCATGTCTACATAGTTCTCGAACCCGTAGGGTCTGCACGCTTAAGGTTTCGATGACAGTTATATTATGAGTTTATGAGTTTTGATGTACCGAAGGAGTTCGGAGTCCTGGATGAGATCGGGGACATGACGAGGAGTCTCGAAATGGTCGATACGTAAAGATCGATATATTGGACGACTATATTCGGAGTTCGGAAAGGTTCCGAGTGATTCGGGTATTTTTCGGAGTACCGGAGAGTTACGAGAATTCGCCGGGGAGAAGTATTGGGCCTTATTGGGCCCTGCGGGAAAGAGAGAGGGGCTGCCTAGGGAAGGCTGCGCCCCCCCCCCCATGGCCTAATCCGAATTGGACTAGGGGGAGGGGCCGCACCCCCTCCTTCCTTCCCTTCTCTCTTCCCCTTCCTTGTCTCCTACTCCTAATACATGGAAGGACTCCTATTTGGACTAGGAAAGAAGGAATCCTACTCCCAGTGGGAGTAGGACTCCCTTGGCACGCCCTCCTCCTAGGGCCGGCCTCCTCCTCCCTCCCTCCTTTATATACGGGGGCAAGGGGGCACCCCATGACACACAAGTTGATCTACGGATCGTTCCTTAGCCGTGTGCGGTGCCCCCTTCCACCATATTCCACATCGGTCATATTGTCGCGGAGTTTAGGCGAAGCCCTGCGCCGGTAGAACATCATCATCGTCACCACGCCCTCGTGCTGACGGAACTCATCTCCGGAGCTCGGCTGGATCGGAGGCCGGAGATCGTCATCGAGTTGAACGTGTGCTGAACTCGGAGGCTCCGTACGTTCGGTGCTTGGATCGGTCGGATCGTGAAGACGTACGACTACATCAACCGCGTTGTGCTAATGCTTCCGCTTACGGTCTACGAGGGTACATGGACGAACACTCTCCCATCTCGTTGCTATGCCATCACCATGATCTTGCGTGTGCGTAGGAAATTTTTTGAAATTACTACGTTCCCCAACAGGCTTGCCCCGACGTCTTGAAAGATCTTGGGTCCCGGGTCGGCCTACCCGTGGCCCATTACTCCGACAGTAGTCCCCGAAGCTGGTGAAGCCCAGCGGGCGCTGCCTCGTGGGGCTTCAACAGTTTCAATTTCCCAGTGCCGACTCTGAGACTCGGCCGCTGCTTCCTTGGGCCGCCTCGCCGAAGTCGGACTCGTTCTGCGAGGGGTCGCTGTTCGCAAGTCGCGGCGGGAAACGGGCGGCGTATCGGATACGCTTCCCTGCCATCATTGAGACGGTCCTATCGCGCGGCGCCACGTGGGGGCGATAGTCTGCCTACACATGCGCGTGACGGGACGGGCCGCCAGGTGGGGCCCGCCACTACCGCGCCTCGGCCCCCGAGCGGATCCACTGTGGCCGCGGACGGTTGGCATCCCCACGTTGTTACTGCGCGCAGTAACTTCGTGGGGGTTAATCGTGGGCAGCGTGGGGCCTCGGGCGCAGTTAATCCCACGTCCGCCCCCTCGGCTCCTCAGCCCACAGGGCTATAAATAGGCGGGGGGGAGCGGGGCGGCACTGCACGCACACCCTCTCCCCCGCGCTCCTGCCTTCTCTTCTTCCTCCGTCGCGAGCCAAGTCATTCTTCCTCGCCGGCGATGAGCTCTTCCTCCGCCGCGCCCCCCACCTTGCGCTCCGGTGTGTGGGATGGCTCCGACGTGGAGGCGGAGCACATCGACTTTCTCCGTCGGACCCGCCGTCTCCCGAGCGCGGACCTGGTGCACGCCCGTCCCGCGCCGGAGGAGGGCAAGCGGGTCATCTTCCGCTCGCACCTAATGCGTGGGCTGGGGCTTCCGGTGAGCGGATTCTTCCGCTCGCTCCTGGAGTTTCACAAGCTGCAGCCGCACCACCTCACCCCCAACGCGGTAGTGCTTCTTTCCGCCTTCGCCACTCTGTGCGAAGGCTACATCGGTGTTCTCCCCACCCTCGAACTGTGGGGGGGGTTCTTTTCTTCAAAACTGGGCACTCAGGCCGCCGGCACGCCGGCTCAGTGCGGCACCTACATCGCGGTGCGGCGCTCGACGGCCGACAATCCTTTTCCGCCCATCCCGTTGGTGAAGTCGGTGAAGATGTGGCAGAAGTCCTACTTCTACGTGAAGAACATCTCCACCGACGGTGACTGGGTCAACCTGCCGCCCTTCGACCCCGAGCCTCTGACTGGCTGGCTCGCCAGCTGGTCCCACCGGTCCAAATCTCTTTCGCCCTCTGGAGCCGGCGCCGTGGCGCGACTCCGAGTTCTGCTGCAGTCGGAGGGGCTCGTCGCCTCCGATCTTATGGCCGCCTTCGTGGCACGCCGAGTTCTCCCGCTCCAGGGCCGGCCTCACCTCATCTGTCAGATGAGCGGCCGCCATGATCCGAGCCGGTTGTGCACCAAGGACATGCCGCGTGGGGAGGTGGCGAACTTGGTGAACCACATCGCCCACTGCGAGTTCACGGAGGACTGGCAGTTCGGCAAGGAGCCGTACTTGCGCGACAACCCCCCTCCAATGGTAAGTCACATCCATCTGTAGTTCGATCTTCCTTGCATCTGACTTCGAACTCTGATCCTCGTTGGCTTATTCCGAGCAGAATCCCCTCACGGCGCCCGCAGCCGGCACCATCAGAGAGCCTCGCGATTACGTCCCAGATCGCGAGGCCAGCAACGTCGACGACCCCGACTTCGGGGCAGCGGCGCTGGAGGCCGACGCCGAAGGCGGCGGAGAGGGGGCAGACGGCGGCCTCAGGCCGTCGGCGACCTTCGCCGACTGGCCCGAGGATGACGTCGACGCGGAAGTCGTCCCGCACCGCCAGCTGTGGGCCGGCCCCTCCGGCCAAGCCGGCGCGAAGAGGCGTCACGCCGGGCCGAGCGCGCCCGGCGGCAAACAAAAGAAGCTCAAGGGGGCCGCCGCCGCGACCAAGCGGGAGGAGGCGGCAGCGAAGGCCAACCACTTCCGAAAGGAAGTGAGAAGGCCGCCGCTAGTTTCTTCGTGAGTCCTCTTACTCTTTCATTTCTTTGCTGGATCTTATCTGAATCTTGCTTGATTTTCCCTCCGATCTTCTCCAGAGCTCTCCTCTCCCTTGAGAGAGCCGCCGCCCCCTCCGTCATGGGGTCGGTGGTAACATCCGCCAACACTCGGCGGATTGATCCCGCCGCCGACCTTCGGGAGGTGACGGAACGGAACGCGCGGGAGAAGCGCGAGGAGGAGGAGGCCGACCGCCTGGAGAAGGCGGCCGCCAACGCCCAGCGATGACTGGAGGAGGCCGAGACTGCGGCCGCGGCGAAACGGCACGCAGAGGAGGCCGCACGCCGTCGATCGGTGATGCTTGTCCCTCCGCTGTCATCGGCACCGCCGGCTCTTGAGTTCATGTGGAAGACCAGGGAGGTCGGCACCGCGAACCCTCTCGCGGAGGAGGGCGGCGACGCTTCAGGCTCGGATACTCACGCACCGCCTCCGCCGCCTCCGCCGCCTCCGTCTGGGAGGCCGCATGGCAAGCAGCCGGTGGACCCGCAAGATCCTCCAACCGCGGACGATGCCGAGGCGCGGCTGCTACTTCAGGTCGCCGCGCCGGCGCGCCGCCGGCTTGAGAGGACGAGCTCAGCGCCGCGAGCTCGGGAGTCTGGCGCCGCAAGTTCGGCGAATCTGGACGTCGAGGCCTCCAGTGCCGCGCCCACCGGCTGGCTGCGGGGAGGCGGCACCGGCCCACTGAACCAGGCCCTCCTGGACGTCCAGTCGAAGCTGCGCGAGGAGGGCGACGCCCTCCAACTCTGCACCAGAACGCATCTGGCCCTGCGAACTTCCGTCCGGGTATGTTTCGTTTCTCTTTTTTAATTTCTGTCCTTTTTCTGTGGGGGCGCGCCAGCGCACCCACTGGGTGTAGTCCCCGAGTTCGGGGCCGGCTGTTGAGCAGGCGGTTCGGAACACCTCTGGTGAGCTCCGAGGACTAACTTTGCTTTCCCTGGCTTTGCAGGAATACCACAATCTCCGCGCCACTGCCTTCAACCGCAATGTTGAGGAGCTGAAGAAGCGGACCGCCGATCTGACGGAAAGCCGAGGTGGGTTATTTCTTCCTTTTCCGCGGGGGCGCGCTGGCGCACCCGCGGGCTGTAATCCCCGAGATTCGGGCCGACTACTGAGCAGTCGGGCCGGATCTCCCCGACGACCTTTCTTCCTTCTTCTCCACGGGGGCGCGCTGGCGCGCCCGCGGGCTGTAGTCCCCGAGATTTGGGCCGACTGCTGAGCAGTCGGACCGGATCTCCCCGGCGATCTACCTTACTGATGACTTTTCTTGTCTTCTTCTTCTTCGATCTTCAGGCGCCAATGCCGCCCTCCAGGAGAAGCTGGGCGAGGCCAACACCGCTCGCCGCGCCAAGGAGGAACAGTGCGACAAGCTCGTCAAAGAGCGCGATCTGCTGGCGACGCAGCTGGCCGAGCAGAAGGAACTGCTCCGGAAGGCGCAGGACGACGCCAAGTTGCGGGAGGATTCCCTCATGGCCGAGTTTGAGGTCGAACGCTCCGTGTGGACCGACCGGGAGGCGATGCTGACCTCCGGCTACCACGAGCTCGAGGACATCGTCGATGGTAGGTCTTTTTTCTCTTCTTTGGTCTTCCGACTCTGCGTCGGGCTGATTTCTGATTTTTTGACTCTCTTTTCTTCTGCCTTGGCAGACTTCTTTCCCGGCCATTCGCAGGCCGTCCCTCTAGCCATCGAGGCGGCTCTGGAGGAGCGAAGGGCAAAGGGCGCAGTGATTGCTGCCAACGCCCCCCGAACCATCGACGAACAGCTTTTGAGCATCGGGGCTCGTCTTTGTCCTGCTCATCGTCTGCTGCACCGTCGTCAGCGTGCCGGTGCCCAAGTGGTTGCCGCCCTGTGGCCGGAAGTGCCGGCTCTTCGCACCGCCAGCCGAACCGCCGAGTGGCTAGAGGTCGCCCCCGGTCGCTTTGAGGCTTGGAGGGGCTCCTCGGCTCGGGCCGGAGCACGCCGAGCCTTGGAGTTCGTCAAAGGGTGGTATCCGGGGCTGGACCTGGACCGTCTAGCCGCATTCCGGTCAAAGGCCCAGGCCGAGCTGGAGGCCGTACAAGGCGCCCTTGTCGAGCGCGCGGCGGCCATCGCCGAGTACACGGACACCAGTGTCTTTGTGCCCGAGCGGACCGAAGGCGGCGAGGAAGCACCGCCGGACTGGTTCGGGATGCACCCGGAGTATGAGGAGGACTCGGCGGAGGTGATCGGCTCCAGCGCCGAGGAGGAGGACGAGTCGGAGGACGGAAGCGAGGAGGAGGCGCCAGAAGACAAAGCAGGCGGCCAACCTCAGCCCGATCGCGCCTCCAGCAACGAGCCGCACAAGGACAAAGCGACCATCGCCGGAGGCGACCAAGCTGAGACCGCCTAGCCGACTGCCCCGGCATCCGATACCGCCGTTACCTCCGATCCTCCGGCTCCGGAGGCCGCCTCCTAGAGTGCTTCTGTTTATCTGTCTTTATTATCTTTTTGCAAGACTTGTTAGATTCGAACAATTCCACCCACGGGGTGTATCCTGAATTCTTATTCAGAGATTCGGCCGATGGCCTTATGTAAATACTTATCTAATTTCCGCCTTTACTTGCTTATTGCTCCTTAGACTTTTTCCTTTGCCGCCTTCCCTTAGTTGCCGCCTTGCCGGCCGGGCAGCCGCTCTGCGGACTGTCGCCAGGTCAAGTGCTCGGCTACTTTAGGAAGGCAAGTACTTAGTCGTTTAGAGTTCTTCAGCAAAATCGGCTGGAAGGCGACAGGCCAACTATTCAAGAGTCGGCTGTCCTTGATAAAAATTTGAGACGGCGAGCCGACTGCTCATGAGTCGGCTCGGTGGGGGGAGGCTGGTAGCCGGCTTGGGCCATGCGTAGCTCTTAGGTCCTTAGCCGTTTTTCATATGTGCACTCGTTCTTGCTTGTCCCCTGCTTACCGACAGTCGCTCTGCGAGCTGCAGCTTTCGACAGGAGACGGCTTTGAGCGCAACACATTACTTGTCTGACTGCAGGGAGCATTTCGTAGCGCATGACGGCGAATCCCCGGGCCGACTTAGTCGGACCCGGTGCCAGGCAGTATGATAAAAAGGGAACAGCATATTCGGAAGCGTAGTTCTTATCATACAGATAATCAAAAAAGGCAGTCCCCGAGCTCGTCCAGGTGGGCCTAAGGTCTTAGTACTTTAATACAAAGAGGGTAGCGCGATACATACTGCATCAACTGTCAAATCTTTGAAGAAGATTCGCGTTCCACGGGCGCTCTGTTTCTTTGCCGGAGTCGTCCCTCTTGCGCGCTCGCGGCTTCTGAGCATCGATCAGATAGTAGGCATCGTTCCCTAGCACCTTGCTGATGATGAAGGGACCTTCCCAAGGCGCCGACAGCTTGTGCTGGCCGGCTGTTCTCTGAATCAGCCGGACCACAAGGTCGCCCTCTTGGAACGATCTTGGCTTGACCTTGCGGTTGTAGTATCGGCGCAGACTCTGCTGGTAGATGCCGGACCGACTGAGTGCCAACAGTCGGCCCTCTTCCAGCAGATCGACGCCGTCTTGGCGTGCTTCTTCGGCTTCCTCCTCGGTGTACATGGAGACTCGCGGAGAGTCGAACTCTATATCCGTCGGGATGACGGCTTCAGCACCGTAGATGAGGAAGAAAGGCGTGAAGCCGGTTGATTTTTTTGGGGTTGTACGCAGACTCCAAAGGACGGCAGGTAGCTCCTTGACCCAACAGCCGGCCGAGCGCTCGAGTGGTTCGACCAATCGAGGCTTGATGCCGGACAGGATGAGGCCGTTGGTTCGTTCCACCTGGCCGTTTGACTGTGGATGGGCAATGGACACTAAGTCCAGTCGGATGCCCTGCGTCGCGCAGAAACGAGCCAAGGCACCTTTGGCGACGTTGGTGCCGTTGTCGGTGATGATGCTGTGCGGTATGCCGTACCGCACTATGATGTCAGCAATGAAGGTTACTGCAGTAGGTCCGTTTAATTTCTTGATTGGCCTTGCTTCCACCCACTTGGTGAACTTGTCCACCGCGACAAGCAAATGGGTTAGGCCGCCTCGGGCCGTCTTGAATGGTCCCACCATGTCCAGGCCCCAAACTGCGAAGGGCCAGGCAATGGGGATTGTCTTCAGCGCGGAAGCCGGCTGAAGGGGCTTGGAGCGCAACATCTGGCACCCCTTGCATTTTTGGACTAGCTCTTTAGCTTCTTCGAGGGCAGTCGGCCAAAAGAAACCGTGCCGAAAGGCTTTGGCCACGAGTGCCCTTGAAGCCGCATGGTGACCGCACTCGCCCTGATGGATATCTTTGAGGATCGCTTGGCCTTGCTCTGACTCTACGCAGCGCTGGTAAACACCAGTGACACTGCGCCTGACTAGCTCTCTGTTGACTATGGTGTATGCTGCTGCTCGGCGCTGCACTTGCCGAGCCAGGATCTCGTCTACTGGTAATTCTTTGTTCACTAGGAACTTGAGGATGGGCTGTGCCCACGAAGGTGCCGCTATCTCTTCAACTGCTACCACAGCGACTTGGACAAGGGTGGCTGGGCTGGGAGGCAGCGGGTTGGAGTCTGCCGCCGTTTGCTGGGTTGAGGGAATCTCTGGGCCGACTGGGGCAGCTCCCGGGCCGACTGGCGCAGTCCTCGGGCCGGGCTCAGAAGTCCCCGGGCCGACTGGCGCAGTCCCTGGGCTGGGCTCTGAAGTCCCCGGGCCGACTGGCACAGTCCCCGGGCTTGCTTCAACTGTGGCTTTCTTGATGTCGCTTGCTGGGGCCTTGGAGTCGGATCCGACTATTTCTGGCGGAGCCGGCATGAAGATGGAGTCTGACTCAGGTGAAGGCTTGATAGACGGCTTGAGGAGGCGCTGAAGGGCGACGCCAGAAGGTATCGCTTGGCGGGTGGAGCCGACCCGTGCCAAGGCATCTGCTTGATCGTTGTCGTTTCTTGGCACGTGAAGGAATTCGCACCCCTCAAAATATCCGCTGAGTTGCTGCACCAGGAAGCGGTAACTTGCCATGTTTGCGTCCTTGGCGTCCCAGTCGCCGGATGATTGCTGAACCACCAAGTCGGAGTCGCCATAGCACAGGATCCGGCGAATGCCGAGCTCTTTGGCAAGCCGGAGCCCGTGGATGAGCGCTTCATATTCGGCGACGTTGTTGGAGGCGGCGAAGTGGATTTGCAGCACATATTTGAGCTTGTCGCCCTTAGGGGAGGTGAGGACGATGCCGGCTCCAAGGCTGGTGCGCATCTTGGAACCATCGAAGTGCATCCGCCAATGAGTGGAGTCGGGCACTGGCGGCAGGTACTGGGTCTCGGCCCAGTCGACGAGGAAGTCGGCCAGCGCCTGCGACTTGATGGCGGTGCGAGGTTGATAGTAAATTGTGTAAGGGGCTAGATCTATAGCCCATTTGGCCACTCGGCCGGAGGCGTCTCGGCTTCCAATGATCTCGGCGAGTGGGGCGGTGCAAACCGCATTGATTGGATGCTCTTGAAAGTAGGGCTTTAGCTTCTTGGCGGGAAAATGCACGCCGTAGCACATCTTCTGGTAGTGAGGGTAGTTCCGCTTGGAGGTCGACAGTACCTCGCTTAGGTAATACACCGGTCTCTGGACTGGAAGCGCCTTGCCTTCCTCCTTGCGCTCGACTACAACGACTGTGCTGACTACCCGGCTGGTGGCGGCGATGTACAAGAGCATGGGCTCTTTGGGAGTCGGAGCCGCCAACACAGGGGGAGTTGCCAACATCTTCTTCAGTTGGAGAAATGCCTCATCTTCCTTGTGGTTCCACTCAAAAAAGGTGGTCTTCTTCATCAGTTGATACAAAGGCAGAGCTTTCTCGCCCAGCCGACTGATAAATCGGTTGATGGACGCCAGGCAGCCGGTGAACTTCTGCACATCCAACAGTTGGCTGGGTACCTCCATTCTCTCAATGGCCTTGATCTTCACGGGGTTGCACTCTATGCCGCGCTCGGAGACTAGGAAGCCAAGGAGCTGGCCGGCTGGGACTCCGAACACGCACTTCTCGGGGTTGAGCTTGATCTGGAATCGGCGCAAATTTTCAAAGGTCTCTTTGAGGTCTTCCTGCAGCGTCCCACGCTTTTCCGTCTTCACCACCACATCATCCACATAGACGTGGGCGTTCCTGCCGAGTTGCTTGAGGAGGCACTTCTGCATGCAACGCTGAAAGGTGGCGCCGGCATTCCTTAAGCCGAACGTCATGGTCAGGTAGCAGAAGGCTCCAAATGGCATGACGAATGCGGTCTTCAGTCTGTCTGCTGGATTCAGCTTGATCTGGTGATATCCTGAGTATGCGTCTAGGAAACTCAACAGCTCGCATCCGGCTGTGGAGTCTATCACCTGATCAATCCTTGGCAGAGCAAACGGGTCCTTCGGGCAAGCTTTATTGAGGCTTGTGTAGTCGATACACATCCGCCACTGCTTGTTTTTCTTCAGTACCAGCACTGGGTTTGCTAGCCATTCTGGAAAAAACACTTCCATAATGAATCCGGCTGCCAGGAGCCGGGCTATCTCTTCTCCAACAACTCTTCTCTTCTCTTCTGACAGGCGGCGCAAGGGCTGCCTGACGGGCTTCACATCCGGCCTGACGTGTAGCTTGTGCTCGGCGAATTCCGTCGGTACACCCGGCATGTCCTTGGGGGACCATGCGAAGATGTCCCGATTCTCACGGAGGAAATCGACGAGCTCGCCTTCCTATTTGCTGTCAAGGCCTGTGCCTATGACAGCGTATTTCTCTGGGTGCTCTGGGTCCAAGGGTATCTTCTTGGTTTCTTTAGCCGGCTTGAATGATCCTTCTGCCTCCGACTCCTTGGGGTCGGGCGACATTTCTGGCTGCTTTCCGGCCATCGCCACGACCCGGTTAAGGAGCCTCTTCTCGGCTGCGATCACCAAAGACTCGGCCAGCCGACTGCTGTCGGCCGCGCAAGCGGATGACTTCTTGTAGTCGCCGGCAATGGTCAGAATCCCCTTGGAACTCGGCATCTTCATCTTGAGGTAGGTGTAGTGAGGAACCGCCATGAACTTGGCCAAGGCGGGTCGGCCAAGCAGCGCGTGGTACGGGCTCTCCAAGTCCACCACCTCGAACCAGACCGGCTCCCGGCGGAAGTGATCTTTGTCTCCGAAGAGAACGTCTATCAGGATCTTGCCGATCGGTGAACAGGAGAGGCCGGGTACGATTCCATGGAACACTGTGCGGCTGCTCTGCAGTTGCCTTCGCCTGATTCCAAGCTTTTCCATGGTGTCTTTGTACAGGATGTTTATGCTGCTGCCTCCGTCTATCAGGACCCGCGAGAAACGGGCGGCCCGCCTATCAGTGGCCAAGGTCGCGCCTAAGACCAGGGCGTAGGAGCCTGGATTCGGCATCACCTCTGGATGATCCGCCCGACTCCAACTGATAGGCTTCTCGGACCAATGCATGAGCTCTGGAGCATCCGTTGCTATTGCATTTACTTCTTGCTGTTGTTGGCGCCTGCTGCGCCGATCATCTGCCACACTGGTGAACACTACGTAGGCTCCGTGCTCTTCTGGGAACTCGTCTTGGACCGCGCCGACTGGCCGAGCCGCCGGCTGCTGAGGCGGCGGCGGAGGCGGCGGCCCTGCAGGCGGCGGAGGAGTGAGGCCGTCTCCCTTGGCGATTCTGGCGAGCCAGTGACACTTTCTTGTGGTATGGTTCGAAGGCTTCGCGCCGCTGTGGAACTTGCAAGGACCATCCAATGTCTGCTCATAGGAGAAAGCTGGCAACCAATTGGACTTGCCGCCTTTCTGTCGCTTGGCCGGAGGCTGCCCCTCCGGCTGCTGATCTTCTACTGCTGCGACCTGCCGACTGTTGGAAGTCGGCTGTGGGGCCTTGCGCTTGTTGTCGTTTTGTTGCTGTCGCCGACTGGCGTCTCCGGCCGGGGTTCTGGGAGCCTCGGGAGTCACTTTGCCAGCCGCGTTGACTTGAATCTCCGTCTTCATAGAAGAGTCGGCCGTGGCGTATTTGTCCGCTATGACTAGCAGTTCGTCAAGGGTTTCGGGCTCATCGCAGAGGAGCTTATGCTTGAGGAGGGTGCCCTCTCGGCACCCGGCAGTGAAGTACTCGATGGCCTGCACCTCGTGCACGCCCTCGCAGGAGTTTCAAAGTTCGCCCCAGCGCGTGAGGTAGTCGCGCGTTGATTCTTCAGGGCCTTGCACGCACAAGGAGAGCTGGCGCGGCTTGGGAGGTCGCTTGTACGTGCTGGTGAAGTTACGAATGAAGGCTTCGGTGAAGTCGACCCAGCTATTGATGCTGCGGGGCTTCAGGCTGTTCAGCCATGTCCGGGCTGTGCCCTGGAGCATGAGGGGAACGTACTTCACGGCAACTCGCTTGTTGCCATTTGCTATGTTGACGGCTGTGGAGTAGTCTATCAGCCAGTCCTCCGGCTTCACGGAGCCGGTGTACTTAGGCGTGTCTCGGGGGAGCGTGAACCCTTTGGGGAAGGGCTCGTCTCTGATGCGGGGCCCGAAGCAAGGCGGACCCAACTCATCTTCTTCTTCCAGTGCCAGGGATCGGTGGAGTCGGTCGATCCGATGGTGGGCGTCATTCTCTCCGACTCCCTCTCGGCGGCCAAGGCGACCTCCGAGAGTCGGGTGCTCAACAGGTGGCGGGGACTCTCGCCGCTCTCTTCGGGGCGGGGGAGGCAGATAATCGTCCCGTCATTCTACTGCTCTTCGGCGGCCGTCCTGGTCGCGCTCGATGGTGATGCGAGTCCGGCTGTGACTAACAGCCGGCTCCTTCTCTTTCCTTCCGCGGACTCCGCCAGTCGGTGTCTGGGAGGTCGCGCCTTGATCTCGGCGAGGGGGTACGTCGTCGTTCAGCTGCTGCAGCGCATCTGCGCGGCCGCCTGCCGCGTTTTGCGCAGCAACCGCGTCGAGGAGCTGCTGGACTCGCTCCGTCATCACACGGCGCTCTTCGCCCTCGAAGTTCTTCAGCTCGTCAGTCGCCTCTTGGGCGGCGCGGATGTTCTCCGCAGGGGTGGCGTACACGGGGCGCTTCGCCCCGAGCAAGTCGGCGATGGCCGCGCCGCGCTGTTGGACCGCACCTAGACGGCTCGGCCCAGTTGGAGCCGGCGAGCCGCCTACAGCGCAATCCATCTCGCGCTGGTATGCTTCTGACAAGCGTCTCATGCTTGCCAACTTCTTGGCGCCTTCGATGATCTGAAGGCGGCGTTCTTCCAGCGTCTCAGCGTCCGCGTCCTCTAGAATGGGCGCGGTCAGGTCTTGTAGGACCGCTGGCAGCGGGTCCTGAGCGTCTTCGCCGGAGTGCTCGCCGTGGCCGATGACGAGCACCTCCGTGACGGCGCTTCCGCCACTCTCCTCGTACGGAAGCGGCTCGTCGTAGACCACCATGTTGGTGGGGAAGATATCGAGCGATACGGCGTCGGAGTCGACCAGCATCGGGTCGGAGGAGCCTACGGACTCCAAATCTATGGCAGGCTCGCCGGCGACGTGGAGTTGGTCGAGGAGGCCCGCGAGAAGGTTCTCGGGGCCACCCGTGCCTGCACTTGGCGCAGGCTCGTCGGAGAGGCGCACCTCGCCGATGAGTTCGGCGAGGCCGCTTGCAGCGCAGGCGGCTTCGGCGCCGCGCAGTGTGTCGATGCAGACTCCATCTGGCGAGCCTGGCTGGCTGCGCTCGCCAGGGAGGAAAAGGGTTCCCGTCCAGAACAGATCTTCGGACGACGGTGCACCTCGCCCCATGGTGGGCGCCAAATGCCGGGGGTTGGATGCGACATATGCCAACGGGTGGCTTATCACGGTGGGGGCGAGTAGAACGTCGTCGGTGCCTGGAAACGGGATGAGGCGCAGACATGCACGCCGGCGAATCTTACCCAGCTTCGGGGCTCTCCGGGGAGATAACACCCCTACTGCTGCTCTGCGGGGTCTCCGCATGATCACTATGGTGAGATGGTTACAAAGGTGCTCCTAGAGCTGTATCGGGAGGCAGGAGGGAGCAAGGCTGGCTCTCTCCCCCGCTTGCTATGTGTCTAAATCTATCCAAGGCCCCAACCCTTTGCATGGGTGTCCCGGGGGGTTTATATAGGCCTACCCCCCGGGGGCACAATAGTAATCTGACTGGGCGTGGCCCCCAGCCGTCTGTCTCTCACGCCGTCGTCCTTCCTGCCGGCTTCTGGGGCCCGCCGAATGGTGGGTCCCGCGGACAGGTCGACACTGTGCGGCGCTCCTGATGACGCAGGCTCGGTCATGCGGTCGTGGCAACAGTGCCGCCGTCTGTCAGGCGATCACTGTCGCCACGCCCCATCCAATCTGGTTTATGGCTTGTGGGGCCCTGGCAGGGAGGCGGCCGACTCCGGGACGGCCGACTCCCGCTGGGCCGTCTTCAGGCGCTCTGGCCGTCTTCGATCCTCTCACCGACAGGTGGCCCGGCGATCTTCGGGCCGTACAAGCCGGCGTCGTGGGCACAGTGCATCGCGCACTGTGGCTGAGGTTAGGGGAGGCATGGCAACAGTGCCGTGCCTCACCGGAGATCTCCCGGCGATACAGCTCACTGTAGCCATGCCCACCCCTCGTGGGTCGGAGGGGACGGCCACGTCGGGGCCGTGCCCTGCATCGGTCTTCGTGAAAGGTCGCGGGCCGACTCCCATAGTCGGCCCCCCGGAAGGTCGCAAGCCCAGAGTCGGCTTGCTTCAGAGTCGCCGTCTGGGACTCGGCTTCTCCGAAGGTCGCCAGCTGGGACGCGGCCAGAGGGGCGCGGCTTGCCCCGACGTCTTGAAAGATCTTGGGTCCCGGGTCGGCCTACCCGTGGCCCATTACTCCGACAAGTAGATAAAAGATAGACTCGGGGGCCATAGGTTTCACTAGTGGCTTCTCTCAATATAGCATAAGTATTACGGCGGGTGAACAAATTACTGTCGAGCAATTGATAGAAAAGCGAATAATTATGAGATTATCTATGCATGATCATGTATATAGACATCACGTCCGTGACAAGTAGACCGAGTCCTGCCTGCATCTACTACTATTACTCCACACATCGACTGCTATCCAACATGCATCTAGAGTATTAAGTTCATAAGAACAGGGTAATGCATTAAGAAAGATGCCATGATGTAGAGGGATAAACTCATGCAATATGATATAAACCCCATCTTTTTATCCTCGATGGCAACAATACAATACGTTCCTTGCTACCCCTACTGTCACTGGGTAAGGTCATCGCAAGATTGAACCCAAAGCTAAGCACTTCTCCCATTGCAAGAAAGATCAATCTAGTAGGCCAAACCAAACTGATAATTCGAAGAGACTTGCAAAGATAACTCAATCATAAATAAAAGAATTCAGAGGAGATTCAAATATTTCTCATAGATAAACTTGATCATAAACCCACAATTCATCGGATCTCGACAAACACACCGCAAAAAGAGTTACATCGAATAGATCTCCAAGAAGATCAAGGAGAACATGGTATTGAGATCCAAAAAGGGAGAAGAAGACATCTAGCTAATAACTATGGACCCAAAGGTCTATGGTAAACTACTCACAACTCATCGGAGTGGCTATGGTGTTGATGTAGAAGCCCCCCGTGGTCGATTCCCCCTCCGGCGGAGCGCCGGCGAAGGCTCCAAGATGGGATCTCGCGGATACAGAAGGTTACGACGGTGGAAATTGTTTTTCGTTGGCTCCCTCGATGTTTTCGGGGTACGTGGTATGAACCATAGAGAACTTTAAATACAGTAGGTTTAACACCAATATAAATAAAGAATGAGTTCATTATAGTACCTTATGTGGTGGTTTTGCTTTCTTTCACTAACGGAGCTTATGAGATTTCCTGTTGAGTTTTGTGTTGTGAAGTTTTCAAGTTTTGGGTAAAGATGTGATGGACTATGCAATAAGGAGTGGCAAGAGCCTAAGATTGAGGATGCCCATGGCACCCCAAGATATTCAAGAATATACAAAAGCCTAAGCATGGGGATGCCCCCAGAAGGCATCCCCTCTTTCGTCTTCGTTTATCGGTAACTTTACTTGGAGCTATATTTTTATTTGCCACATGATATGTGTTTTGCTTGGAGCGTCTTGTATGATATTAGTCTTAGCTTTTTAGTTTTCCACAATCATCCTTGCTGTACACACCTTTTGGGAGAAGCCCACTTGATTGGAATTTATTAGAATACTCTATGTGCTTCACTTATATCTTTTGAGCTAGATAGTTTTTGCTCTAGTGCTTCACTTATGTCTTTTAGAGCACGGCGGTGGCTTAATTTTGTAGAAATTGCTAGTCTCTCACGCTTCACTTAAATCATTTTGAGAGTCTCTTATAACAGCATGATATTTGCTATGGTTATAAAATTGGTCCTAGAATGGTTGGCATCCAAGTTGGGTATAATAAAAACTATCATAGGAAGTGAATTGGATGCTATGATCAATTTGATACTTGATAATTGTTTTGAGATATGGAGGTAGTGATATTAAAGTCATGCTAATTGGGTGATTATGAATTTAAAGAATGCTTGTGTTGAAGTTAGCAAGTCCCGTAGCATGCACGTATGGTTAAAGTTGTGTAACAAATTTGAAACATGAAGCGTCCTTGGATTGTGCATGCTTATGAGTGGCGGTCGGGGACGAGCGATGGTCTTTTCCTACCAATCTATCCCTCTAGGAGCATGCGCGTAGTGCTTGGTTTTTGATGACTTCTAAATTTTTGCAATAAGTATATGAGTTATTTTGACTAATGTTGAGTCCATGGATTATACGCACTTTTACCTTTCCATCATTGCTAGCCTCTTCGATACCATGCATTGCCCTTCTCACGTTGAGAGTTGGTGCAAACTTTGCCGGTGCATCCAAACCCCGTGATATGATACGCTCTACCGCACATAAACCTCCTTATATCTTCCTCAAAACAGCCACCATACCTACCTATTATGGCATTTCCATAGCTATTCCGAGATATATTGCCATGAAACTTTCCACCGTTCCGTTTATCATCATGACACACATTACTATTGTCATATTGCCATTGCATGATCATGTAGTTGACATCGTATTTGTGGCAAGGCCACTTTGCATAATTTTTCATACATGTCACTCTTGATTCATTGCCCATCCCGGTACACCGCCGAAGGCATTCATATAGAGTCATATCTTGTTCTAGTTTCGAGTTCTAATTCATGTGTTGCAAATTAATAAAAGTGTGATGATCATCATTATTAGAGCATTGCCCCCCCCAAAAAAAGGAAAAAAATAAAGGCCTAAAAGAAAAAAAGAAAGGCCAAAGAAAAAAAGAAAGGCCAAAGAAAAAAAGAAAAAGAAGAAAGGCCAAAAGAAAAAAAAGGAAGGCCCAAAAAATAAAAAAATAAAAAAGAAAAAGAAAAAAAGAAAATAAATAAAAAGGGGGCAATGTTACTATCTCTTTTTCCACACTTGTGCTTCAAAGTAGCACCATGTTCTTCATATAGAGAGTCTCATATGTTATCACTTTCATATACTAGTTGGAATTTTTATTATAGAACTTGGCTTGTATATTCCTACGATGGGCTTCCTCAAAATGCCCTAGGTCTTCGTGAGCAAGCAAGTTGGATGCACACCCACTAGTTTTCTTTTGTTGAGCTTTCATACATTTATAGCTCTAGTGCATCTGTTGCATGGCCATCCCTACTCCTCATGTTGACATCAATTGATGGGCATCTCCATAGCCTGTTTATTATCCTCGTCAATGTGAGACTTCCTTTTTTTGTCTTCTCCACACAATCCCCATCATCATATTCTATTCCACCCATAGTGCTATATCCATGGCTCACGCTCATGTATTGCGTGAAGACTGAAAAAGTTTGAGATTATTTAAGTACGAAACAATTGCTTGGCTTGTCATCGGGGGTGTAGAATTTGGGAACATTTTTGTGTGACAAAAATGAAACATAGCCTAACTATATGATTTTGTAGGGATGAACTTTCTTTAGCCATGTTATTTTGAGAAGACATGATTGCTTTTATTAGTATGCTTGAAGTATTACTATTTCTTATGTCAATATGAACTTTTATTTTGAATCATTTGGATCTGAACATTCATGCCACAAGAAAGAAAATTACATTGAGAATTATGCTAGGTAGCATTCCACATCAAAAATTCTGTTTTTATCATTTACCTACTCGAGGACGAGCAAGAATTAAGCTTGGGGATGCTTGATACGTTTCCAACGTATCTATAATTTTTGATTGTTCCATGCTATTATATTACCCTTTTTGGATGTTTATGGGATTTACTTTACACATTTATATCATTTTTAGGACTAACCTACTAACCGGAGGCCCAGCCCGTATTGCTGTTTTTTGCCTTTTTAGTATTTCGAAGAAAAGGAATGTCAAACGGAGTCCAAACGGAATGAAACCTTCGGGAGCGTGATTTTTGGAACAAACATGATCCAGAGGACTTGGAGTGCAAGCCAAGAAGCAACCGAGGCGTCCACGAGGGTGGAGGGCGCGCCCCCTATCTTGTGGGCCCCTTGAGCGGCCACCGACCTACTTTTTCCTCCTATATATACCCACGTACCCCGAAAACATCTAGGGAGCCAACGAAAAACAATTTCCACCGCCGTAACCTTCTTTATCCGCGAGATCCCATCTTGGAGCCTTCGTCGGCGCTCCGCCGGAGGGGGAATCTACCACAGAGGGCTTCTACATCAACACCATAGCCCCTCCGATGAGTTGTGAGTAGTTTACCACAGACCTTCGAGTCCATAGTTATTAGCTAGATGGCTTCTTCTCTCTTTTTGGATCTCAATACCATGTTCGCCTCGATCTTCTTGGAGATGTATTTGATGTAACTCTTTTTGCGCTGTGTTTGTTGAGATCCGATGAATTGTGGGTTTATGATCAAGTTTATCTATGAGAAATATTTGAATCTCCTCTGAATTCTTTTATGTATGATTGAGTTATCTTTGCAAGTCTCTTCGAATTATCAGTTTGGTTTGGCCTACTAGATTGATCTTTCTTGCAATGGAAGAAGTGCTTAGCTTTGGGTTCAATCTTGCGGTGACCTTACCCAGTGACAATAGGGGTAGCAAGGCACATATTGTATTGTTGCCATCGAGGATAAAAAGATGGGGTTTATATCATATTGCATGAGTTTATTCGTCAACATCATGTCATCTTTCTTAATGCGTTACTCTGTTCTTATGAAGTTAATACTCTAGGTGAATACTGGATAGCGGTCGATGTGTGGAGTAATAGTAGTAGATGCAGGCAGGAGTCGGTCTACTTGTCACGGACGTGATGCTTATATACATGATCATGCCTAGATAATCTCATAATTATTCACTTTTCTATCAGTTGCTCGACAGTAATTTGGTCACCCACCGTAATACTTATGCTATCTTGAGAGAAGCCACTAGTGAAACCTATGGCCCCCGGGTCTATCTTTTATCTACTTTTATTTGCATCTTTACTTTTCCAATCTATATTATAAAATACAAAAAATATATTTATCTTATCATACTATCTCTATGAGATCTCACTTTTGCAAGTGGCCGTGAAGGGATAGACAACCCCTTTATTGCGTTGGTTGCGAGTTCTTTGTTTGTTTGTGTAGGTGCGTGGGACTTTTGAGGAGCCTCCTACTGGATTGATACCTTGGTTCTCAAAAACTGAGGGAAATACTTACGCTACTATTGCTGCATCACCCTTTCCTCTTCAAGGAGAACCAACGCAAGCTCAAGACGTAGCATTACCCAAGGAGTTAGCAGAAGATCTTCGTCAGCTATGTTTGGACATAGTTCCGAGAGGCTATGTAGCAGCATTTGAGATTCCGTCTACCTTGATGGAGAAAATCAGGAAAGCTCAGAAGACAGACAAGGAGATTGCCGAGATAAAAGAGAGGATGAGCAAAGGAAAGGCTAAAGGATTTCTTGAGGATGAGCACGATACCTTATGGTTTGAGGACTGCGTATATGTGCCTAATGACCAGGAGATCAGGAAGTTGATTCTGCTAGAGGCCCATGATTCGCCGTATTCGATTCACCCAGGAAATACCAAGGTGTATCTGGATTTGAAGGATAGTTTCTGGTGGACCGGAATGAAGAAGGATATTGTGGAGTATGTAGCAGTTTGTGATGAATGTCAGAGAGTTAAGGCAGAGCATCAGAAGCCAGCAGGATTGCTACAGCCATTGCCAATACCCGAATGGAAGTGGGATAAGCTAGGCATGGATTTTATCACAGGATTGCCCAGGACTCGTTCAGGATATGACTCGATATGGGTTGTATTCGATCGTTTGACGAAGGTAGCTCATTTCATCCCAGTGAAGACCACTTACACCAGTGCTAAGTTGGCAAAGATATATATGACCAGGATCATTTGTCTGCATGGGGTTCCGAGGACCATTGTATCAGATAGAGGAACTCAGTTTACCTCAAAGTTCTGGAATCAGTTGCATGAAACTTTGGGTACTAGGCTAGAGTTCAGTATAGCGTTTCATCCACAAACAGATGGACATACTGAGAGAGTCAATCACATTCTGGAGGACATGTTGAGAGCTTGTGCACTTTACTATGGATCTAGTTGGGACGACAATTTGCCATATGCAGAGTTCTAGTATAACAACAACTATCATGCCAGTTTGAAGATGGCCCCTGTCGGTGTCAAAACCGACGGATCTCGGGTAGGGGTCCCAAACTGTGCGTCTAGGCGGATGGTAACAGGAGACGAGGGACACGATGTTTTTACCCAGGTTCGGGCCCTCTCGATGGAGGTAAAATCCTACGTCCTGCTTGATTAATATTGATGATATGGGTAGTACAAGAGTGGATCTACCACGAGATCAAGGAGGCTAAACCCTAGAAGCTAGCCTATGGTATGATTGTTGTAATGTATGTTGTCCTACGGACTAAAGCCCTCCGGTTTATATAGACACCGGAGAGGGCTAGGGTTACACAGAGTCGGTTACAATGGTAGGAGATCTACATATCCGTATCGCCAAGCTTGCCTTCCACGCCAAGGAAAGTCCCATCCGGACACGGGACGGAGTCTTCAATCTTGTATCTTCGTAGTCTTGGAGTCCGGCGGATAATGATAGTCCGGCTGTCCGGACACCCCCTAGTCCAGGACTCCCTCAGTAGCCCCTGAACCAGGCTTCAATGACGATAAGTCCGGCGCGCATAATGTTCGGCATTGCAAGGCGGGTTCCTCCCTTGAATAATCCAGAGAAGATCATGAACACCAGGATAGTGTCTGGCTCTGCAAAATAAATTCCACATTCCACCGTAGAGAGAATAAAACGTACACTTAGTTCAATCTGCTGACGTATTATGCGCGTGACCTCACACGGCTACCAAGCCACTGTTTGAATCATTTTTTACAATACCACCTCAGCACGTTTAGCGAAGCGGTTTCCTTGGCACGTCTTGTCGAAGCAGAGATCGTGTTCCCCTTATTCCGGGATTCTCATCAATACGTGCGTGGGTAACCCAACCGTTCCCGTCACCACGCCTCCTCTATGGAAGGTGAATCCCAAACGGTCACGGAGACGGCTTTTGGTATTTGTCCCCTTTATAAGAGGACCAAGGCTCGTTCTTGTTCTTCAATCTCGCATCGAATCTCCTCCTCGCTCCTAGTTCCAACACCCAGAGCCACAGATTCGAGCGCTTCGGATTCTCAATCATGTCCGGCTCCGACCTTCAGGGCCGGTGGATGCCCTCCTCCGTCACGGAGGAGGACATATTGAAGTTACGTGAGGCCAAGTACCTGGCCTACGAAGTTTCGCATAGGTTGCCCGCCCAAGGGCAGGCCGTGCCCGCCCCCGAGCCTGGTGAGTTCATTGTCTTCGTATCTCACCTCTGTCGGGGTATAGGCTTCCCGACGGACCCCTTCGTGAGAGGACTCATGTTCTACTACGGGCTGGACTTTCACGACTTGGCTCCGGAGTCCATCCTCCACATCTCCGCATTCATTATCGTCTGCGAAGCCTTCCTCCGTGTCACTCCCCACTTCGGCCTATGGCTGAAGACCTTCAAGGTGGAGCCGAAGATGATCGGGGGGCGTCAAGCGGAGTGCGGCGGGGCGGCCATAAGCAAAAAGGCTGATGCCCCGTGGCCCGAGGGTTCCTTCCAAGAGGAACTCGGACTGTGGCAGCAGGAGTGGTTCTATATCACCGCTCCGAGGGGCAGCAAGCAAAAGCCGCCGCCTTCATTCCGCCAGGGACCTCCATGCTGACTGATGTCATGTGTCAACCAAGGGCTCAATTGGGGGCCGTCCGAAGATGTGCCCTTATTGCAGGGCTGGATCTGAGACCTCCAGGTGAGGGAGATCAATCTGACTGTGGTGATGCAGGTTATGCTAATCCGGCATCTTCTGCCCTGCAAGCGTCGTCCTCTCCATCTATGGGAGTTCAGTCCGGAGGGACCTCGGATTCTACAACACTTCACGGGTACGACACCCATGGAGATGTACAAGTTGTTCTTCAGACCGCAGGTGGCATGTCCGGAACTGGCCGAGGACGCAGGCCCAAGCCGCAATCGCCCGGATACTCAGGTAAATAGCTCAGAGTCCGGACGCCCTGTTTATCTTCTTTTCTAGAGTTCGCCTCCTGACCCATTACTCTTCACAGGAGTGGGTAGCACATTCGAGGCTGATAAGGTGTCCGGCCCCCCTCCCAGAGACCGCACTGGAGCTCGTGCTGGTCAGAATGTTGGAGGTCGCACCCATGGAAGGGAGCGATGGGGAAAGTAGAGGAGCTATTATTTCGCCCAAAAGGGCGTCCGAAGAGAGGGGAATCAAAAACCCCTCCTTCCAGGGGGAGAAGAGGACTGCCTCCGAAGATCCGGAGGCCAAAGCCCCTAAGCGTGGGAAGAAATCTTCACCGGAGGGATCGGCGCCCAGAGAGAATCCGGACGCACAATCATCGCCAAAGGGTCAGCCCTCCAGCGAGCCGTGAGTATAAAAAAAGGGAGTTAATTAGTAAGGAAATACCTTCATTTGTGCTTCTGTGGGTAACCGAAATATTTATATTGCAGTTCGGATCTGCAGCCTTCTCAGATGAGTTCATCTTCGGGGGACCTTCTTACGGAGATGATGGAGAGCGAAACACCTCCGTCTGCAGCGCCGTCAGATAAGGCAGGCGAGCCTGAAGTATCGTCACGGGGGGTATCCCCGAGTCCGGAGGGGCCAGAGAGTTCGGCACCCACTAGTATCCGGACGGGAGAACTGAATAATCTGTTTGAGAGGGTGTCCATCTCAGAAGATCACCGTGCGTTGATGCGTATGGTGATTGGAAGGATTTCGTCCGCCGAAAGCGGATTGTGCAATGCCGCTATGAGTTGGCTGACGGGGTTTGAGGTACGCGAGAATGACGCATCTCTTTGTCTATTGACAGTCTTGCACATGAAAATGCGCCCTGTATAGATAGTAGCCCCTGAGACTCGGTAGGTTGTCGAAAACGACAGCGTGCCGAGGATCGAAATCGAAAGTAATGAATTCTGCCATTCCTATGCAGGTGGCAGATAGTTCGGGGGCTAGCCGGACTAGTGGGTTTGCCGAGTTAAATCGGCAACTTGACGTGGCGGATGCGGACATCGCACTTGTCAACCGGCGACTTGACGAGTCGCAAGGTAAATGAGTTCTCCGCAGTCGCTTTATTAAGGGGGTCGAAGCCCTCCTCTGATAAATTATATGCTGTTGTACAGACGGTGCTGCTGCTATGGAGAGCCTTCGGGCCGAACTTGCTCTAGCTAAGGAGCAAGCCCGAAGGAGTGACGCGGCTGCCTCGAGGGCGGCCGAGGAGTTGAAAGCCGAAAGGGCTGCGCACTGCCTAAGCAGCGCAGAGGTGGCCGAATTGGCAATGAAAGTAAAAGATGCTGCCGACCGCAATGAGGCTCTTGAAAAGGAGCATTTATCGGAGCGGGAAGACCTGAAGAAGGCCACCGCCGAAGCCAAGGATGCCCGCTCTGCAATGCGGGCTATGAAGGAGGAACTGCGCCAGGCCGGAGATATCGTGGCTGGTAAGCCTTTTCTGCTGCGTCGCCGGTTTATGGATCAAAAGTATGCTCAATTTGAGCGGCTGTGGAGTCCGGAGGATCCGTATATGGACTTACCTGCAAGTGCGGCTGATGCCGTTGAGCACTTCCGGAGCCAGAAGGATCACAAGACGGAAGAGCTATATTGGTCTCAATTCCATAGTCCGGATCGCTCACTTCCGTTGACAGACCGGTTGGCCGAATGGGCCGAGCTAAATAGATTGTCCGGACTTGCCATGACTGACATCGTGGCCCATGTCTGGCCAAAGAGGCCCAAGGCGACGAGCTACTTCGGCTTACTGCAGCAATTCCTTGGAGCGGTGCCGCATATAAAGGAGATGAAGCGGTCGGCCTGCATCGAGGGCGCGCGGATGGCTCTTGCCCGTGTGAAGGCGCATTGTCCGGAGATGGATGCCACCGCTGTTGCCGCCCAGGGTTCGAATGAACGCCGGCTCCCCGCCGAGCACTATTTCGGGGAAGTTATGCGTGGCGCTCGTGTAATAGAGTCGCAGTGCTCGAAAAATGTCACGTTCAAATGAATGTATTAGCTTGTAAAATGATGATTATGCTATAACTGCTTTTTATACTTGTGCGTCCCAAGTAGTAAAACTTCTCCTGTGCGGCCGTTTACGTATACATTTGTATAACTTGAAAGATTGCAGTCTTCGGCTTCAGCCCCCACGCACAGGGTGCGGGGGTGTTCGCAAAAATAGCGCGTTTTCACACTTAATCTGACGTCTCGGTCCTGTTTAAGGAGGTGGTAGCGTAGCGAACGAGGCAATCCGGACTATAATGCTTTATCACTTTCACTTAGCCAGTGGAGCTCGAGGGTGGGGCTATGATATAGCCCCTGGTGGCACCGCACTTCTCCGAATTCGGGGCGCGTATGTGCCTGACCGAGAAACGATCTTTCGTCAAAGCGGGGAATTCTAGACATTCC
This sequence comes from Triticum timopheevii, assembly GCA_963921465.1. NCBI lineage: Eukaryota > Viridiplantae > Streptophyta > Magnoliopsida > Poales > Poaceae > Triticum > Triticum timopheevii. The sequence continues at coordinate 448,866,858 of OY997272.1, read as the reverse complement.
GGTAGTCGATCGAGTGGCTGACAAGTCTCTTGTTGTATCATGACAGTCAGTTTTCGGCTTTCTCTACTGAGGTGCTCGCCCAGCCGAACTGGGGCACAATCGCAGTAGTTCTCCTGGTGCCGCGTTAGCTGATGATACGGAACGTAAGGCAGCAAAACACAGGAGCCGGGCAAACCCAACATTTGACCAAAGACATGATTCGGAGCTGATGCATATAATGCCTAACTCGAGACGCCGAACACTCCCTAAGGTGTTCGGTCTTTATAATAATGGGCAGAACGATGCCCTAAGCCCCTAGGGTCCAGGTACGGGCATGGTCTTCTGACGCGGCCGATGCCAAAACGTCAGGCTCCGCTTTGGCTATAGGAAGAAACCAAGGGAGAATAACAACAAGAGACAGTAAAAAAGGTTTACGCAGGGTCTTAATCAGAAAAGAATCCTCACAACGGGTCCCTACTGCACGTCTGTGCCTATGTCTCTATTGCGCCGTTATCCTGGACGGGTATGCACGATGTTCATCCGCGGTTGTTTGTGCACGCAGCCCCCTGTGAAGAGGTATGCGGCTAGGGAGCCCCTAGCCTGCTGAAGCCGGATTCGTCTATCCGAGTCCGGGGTCTTTAAGTGACCCTCGCACTGAAATGACGCCACGCGGACCGGGCATCTTGAGTGTAAGAGACGCGTAATGCGGTATGGCGTTGAAGCGGACAAAAGCCTTTCGTCCCAAGAGTGCTTGATATCCACTTTCGAATGGGACGATGTGAAAAATTAATTTTTCGCGTCGAAAATTGTTCGGCGATCCAAACACGACTTCTAGTAATATGGAGCCTGTGCACTTGGCGTAAGGGCCTGGCGTCACTCCTTTGGAGGAAGTGCGGCTGTGTCAGATTTTGGTAGGGTCTATCCCCATCCTACGGATTGTGTTTGAATACAGCAGGTTTAAGTCACTGCCTCCGTCCATTAGGACGTTAGTAAATTGTAATCCGTCTATTATGGGATTCAATATCAGGGGAGTCCGTCCCGCGTTTCGAACGCTTCTGGAATAGTCCAGGTGGTCGAAAGTGATTGGTTTTGATATCCAATCTCTATGGTCTGCTGGGTTGGACCGCGCGAAGCTCTTTTTAGAAAGTGCCGCGCTATTTTTCCGTATTATCACATGAAGTGAGTTTACTGCTTTGACCCCTTGTGGGAAAGTCTTTTGTTTTTCGGTGCTCTGATGGTGGGGTTTATCATCTTCGCTTGACGCGTCGAGCCCCTTGTGTTCGGCGTTTAGTCGGCCGGACTGTTTAAAAACCCAACAATCCCGATGGGTATGGTTTGCAGGCTTTCCGCGGGTACTGTGGATTTGACATATCCGACCCAGAATCTTATTTAAGCTGGACAGATCGTTGCTGTCATCCTTAAGAGGCGTTGTTTTGTTGTTTGGCCGCGAGCGTTTGAATCCGGCGTTGACTGCCGTGCTCTTTGGGCTTTTCTCTTTATTTCGGCGCTGTTCTTTTCTGCGCCGTGGTTTTCCGTTTCCATCCCTTATCTCGGATGTACTTGGGTCGCTGGTGCTGCATCTTGCTAGCCAGCTGTCCTCCCTCGCGCAGAAGCGGGTCATGAGGCTTGTTAGTGCGGACATTGTCCTCGGTTTATCTTGACCGAGGTGCCTGGCAAGCCATTCGTCTCGGACATTGTGCTTGAAAGCTTCTAAGGCTTCGGCGTCCGGACAGTCGACTATTTGGTTCTTTTTGGTAAGAAACCTGTTCCAGAACTTCCGCGCTGACTCTCCGGGCTGTTGCGTTATATGACTTAGATCATCTGCGTCCGGAGGGCGGACATAAGTCCCTTGAAATTTTGCTCTAAACGCATCCTCGAGCTCTTCCCAACTTCCCACAGTGTTTTCTGGGAGGCTTTTAAGCCAATGACGGGCTAGCCCTTTGAGCTTGAGGGGTAGGTATTTTATGGCGTGGAGATCATCTCCTCTGGCCATGTGTATATGTAGTATATAATCTTCTACCCAGACTCCAGGGTCTGTTGTTCCATCATAGGCCTCTATGTTTATGGGTTTAAATCCTGCTGGGAATGCATGTTCCAGCACCTCATTGGTGAAACATAGTGGGTGTGCGGCGCCCCTATATTTGGGCGTGCCACTATCTTCGGACACTTGACGTGTTGCCTTGCTTCCTGGGGCCCTCTTCTTTGGCCCGTAGATGGACCTGGCTGGGCCATCTGTCTTTCCAGGTTCATTAGTTGGTTTATGTGTGGCGCCGCTTTCAGAATTTGGCCTATCATCTGGCCGTCTATCCAACCAGGCGGCCTCTTTATTTTTTGATGGTGGAGGCTCCATGGCCTCCTCGTCGAATTCTGGTAGCAGCTTGCGCTTCGGGTAGCTCTTTGATTGGTGGCCATTGCCGTATTTATCTGCGGTTTTGAGCACTTTGCTCCATCTCATTCTGAGTGTGTCTTCCGCTGTTTTGAGTCTCCGTTTTTCCTTCTTCAGGCTTCTTGCAGTGCTGACGAGTCTTTTCCGAAGGTTCTTGCTCTCCGGTGGTGTGTCCGACATGAGATCATCCGGACTATCGTTTTCGCCGGGCCTGGACTGATTATCTGACTCATCATGTTCGGACGGTTGCTTATCTGCATGTTCATCGTCCATTTGTGAGCCCTGCTGTATTACTGGCTCCTTTGGAGCGTTGTTGTTGTCGAGGCGGGACTTAGGGCGGCGTATGCGCCGCCGTTTTGGTCGTTTATCGGCGGGGTCATCTTCTGCCGCGGCCCGTTGGTCCTCGTTATCGCTCTCCTTTGGGGTGTCCACCATATATATGTCATGTGACGAGGTGGTCTTCCAGTGCCCTGTAGGCGCTGGTTCCTGTTCGTCTCCGGCATCGTCGTCCATAGCGTCGATGTCGTCGGAGTCGTAGTCTAGCATGTCGGTTAGATCGTCGACAGTGGCTACAAAGTGGGTGGTGGGTGGGCTCTGAATTTCTTCGTCGTCCGAACCCCAACCATCCTGGCCATAGTCCGGCCAGGACTCTCCCGATAACGAGAGATACTTTAGCGAATTTAGGACGTCGCCAAAGGGCGAGTGTTGGAAGATGTCCACGGCGGTGAATTCCATAACTGGCGCCCAATCCGAATCGATTGGTAGGGGTGCGGGAGGTTCGGAGTCCGGCAAGGAGGCCGGCACCTCGGAATCACGAGTTTCGCGGGGGACAAGATTAGTGTTCGGCTCCATCGCCGTAGAAGTTGAAGCCCCTGAGGTGGCGTCTATCCACCGATCCTCGATCTGGGCGATCGGCTCCGGACTGATTGCCGAAGCGGATTCATGTGCGGCCACCAAGGCACTGTTCGGCGGCAGAGTTAGATCATGCCCATCGCCACAGTGCGGCGCGCTCGGCTGTGGCTCGAGTCCGTCGAAGATCAAGTCTCCGCGGACATCGGTCGTGAAGTTTAGGCTTCCGAATCTGACCTGACGGCCAGGGGCGTAGCTTTCGATCTGCTCCAGATGGCCAAGCGAATTAGCCCGCAGTGCGAAGCCGCCGAATACGAAGATCTGTCAGGGGAGAAAAGTCTCACCCTAGACAGCGTTGTTGGTTGAAGATGCCACCAAGCCTATCGGTGACGACACAGAGGAACTCTCACTGAAAGCACCAATGTCGGTGTCAAAACCGGCGGATCTCGGGTAGGGGGTCCCGAACTGTGCGTCTAGGCGGATGGTAACAGGAGACGAGGGACACGATGTTTTTACCCAGGTTCGGGCCCTCTCGATGGAGGTAAAACCCTACGTCCTGCTTGATTAATATTGATGATATGGGTAGTACAAGAGTGGATCTACCACGAGATCAAGGAGGCTAAACCCTAGAAGCTAGCCTATGGTATGATTGTTGTAATGTATGTTGTCCTACGGACTAAAGCCCTCCGGTTTATATAGACACTGGAGAGGGCTAGGGTTACACAGAGTCGGTTACAATGGTAGGAGATCTACATATCCGTATCGCCAAGCTTGCCTTCCACGCCAAGGAAAGTCCCATCCGGACATGGGACGGAGTCTTCAATCTTGTATCTTCGTAGTCTTGGAGTCCGGCGGATAATGATAGTCCGGCTGTCCGGACACCCCCTAGTCCAGGACTCCCTCAGCCCCTTTCGAAGCTTTGTACGGAAGAAGGTGCAGGACACCGTTGTTGTGGGATGAAGTTGGAGATCGTCAGTTGTTTGGACCAGATTTGATTAAAGAGTCTGAAGAGAAGGTTAAGTTGATTCGCGATAGACTCAAGGTAGCCCACTCCAGGCAGAAGAGTTATGCGGATTCTAAACGCAAGGAGACAGTTTACGAAGTCATAGACAAAGTTTATCTTCGTGTGTCCCCACTTCGAGGAGTTAAGAGAATTGGAGTTAAGGGAAAGTTAGCACCACATTTTTTGGGACCATACAAGGTTTTGGAACGTATGGGAGAAGTTGCTTACAAGTTGGAATTGCCCGAAGGATTGCCAGGAGTTCACGATGTGTTCCATGTTTCACAGTTGAAGAAGTGCCATGCAGAGATGGCCGATATCCCTCTGAGAGATACAGTGCCACTTGAAGAAATTTAGTTGGATAGCGATTTGACCTACGACGAGAAACCAGTGAAGATTCTCGAGTTTGCCAGCCGAGTCACCCACAACAAGGTTATCAAGTTTTGCAAAGTTCAGTGGAGCCATCATAACAAGGATAAAGCCACCTGGGAACGAGAGGAAGACCTACGGAAGGATCACCCACACCTATTTTCTAGCCTACCTAAATCTCGAGGGCGAGATTCATCTTAAGGGGGGAAGGTTTGTAACATCCCAAATTTTCAATTTGGAATGTTATACATTAGCTCATAATTGCATGTCATATTTTATTGCATTTTGGCTTGATCCTAGAAATTCTACGCAACTGAAGGACCCACGGAGAGAGTTGGGGATTTCGTTAATTTCATATTTGAGTTTTCTCAAATTTTGAAAAGAGGATCGTTTGATTTTAATTATTTTCTCTTTGAATATTTCTTTTATAAAAACAAAAGAGAGGGCATAAAATGACTTCCCCAAAATAAAGAAATATTGGAGGTTAAATACTAAAATCAAATAAGAATTTTATTCGCAGTTTTATCGCTATTTTATTTGAATTAGGAAAAATATGTGTTTCTCAAAATTGAATTAGAGGCCGAAATAAATGTTCACTTTGTCCGCTATATTTTTAGAGGACGGGGAAAATTTATTTCAGGATTTTTGCAGTCCGTTTAGTATTTCTTTTCTTTGATTTTCTGGGCAGAATCATTAAAAAAAAGAGGAACCGACTTAGCCGGGCCGTACCTGACCCAAACTCCTCTGACCGGCCCTCTTAAAATGCCCGCCCGGGACCCCCCCAGCCAGCCGCCCGCCCCCGAAACCCTAGCCGCCGCCCGATCCGCGCCGCCGCCGCACCGTCTGGCCGCCTCCTGCCGTGACGCCGCCGCCGTCGCCGACCGCCGCCGACCCCGTCGCCGTTGCCGACCACCGCCCCTCGCCGGACCTCGTCAAGGTAGCCCGCCGCCACCGCCGCCGGTTTTCGTTAGAAAACCGTTCGATTTTTTTAGAACCCGCGGTATTTTTTTTTGATCGGTTTTTATTTTTTTCCGGTTTAGTTATTTTAGCGAACGCCCATTCGTACGTTCATTTTAACGAATGGTTTTCACCAATTAATCGCAGACAGCGAACGTTCGTTCGTTAGCCTATTCATCAGTTTTTCTTTTTCCAGGGATTTGCCGCGATTATTTTCGATCACGATTTCTACCCTGATTTTTGTTTTAGTTTATCTTTTCACTCGTTTATTGGAATTAGGCAATTCAAGCGCCTAGATCTTCGTCTCGAAGCCCTCTTTCTGTTTAACCAACTTGAACAAGATTTTGCTACTGTAAAATTTGACTTAAGTCCATATTAGTAAACGGATCTTGTTTCTTTCTCAGTTTGAGTTTTGTTGCTTCGTTTGATTTGATTCTTTTTGCAAACTGGAGTTATTAAGTTGAACTTTCTGGTTAGATGTCTTATTTGAGTTTTACCCGTGCTTCTAGTTGAGTGCTTATTGTATGCTTATTTGTTTGCGATAGAGTACCCGGAGTGCGAAGCGTGCTACTACGAGTCTTTAGCTTTCACGGATCATCAGCAAGGCAAGTAACACTTTGAACATACCCCTTTACTACCCAGTTTTATTGCATTAGATGAATCCTTAAACAATTGCATGGTTAGGATCTGATTAACATGTGGGTTTTGGGAAGTAGATGTGGTAGTACCTATTGTCCTGTTTATTATCAAACCTTTGGGAGTTACTTCTATGTTATGCTTATATTATTATGCTATGCTCGTAGACGTGGTTTAGTTCGAGTGATTCATGACAGATGTGAGTATTGTTAATTAATGGTTCAACTAAGGTGGCTACTTAAAAACACATCTGGGTGGATTGCTAGAAGGCACCCTGGAGTACCCAGTGGTTGTCAGGGCACCTGGAGAATCCAGTGTTGTCCTAGGATATCCCGGAGTACCCGTGTGATCATCCTACAGTCCGCCACCCAGGTTCAAAGGGATCATAAGATTATTCACGCTAGAAACTTCCGTGTGCAGCCACAAGCCAATATGGGCTATGGCATAGTTGAGTAAGTTGCGTGAAGCTCTTGAAGAGGTAGACTAGCAGATGTAGTGGGTTGTAGGTGGTACTGTCTACCCAGAGTAAAGATTTAATGTTTCTGAAAGACTGTGTCTTGGTCATCCGTTTCTCAAACATCATGAAGTGCAAGAAATTCAATGGAGGAGATCGAGTCTTGTGGGAAAAAGTGCGCAAACCTCTACAGAGTGTACAAACTAATCATGGTTAGTCGTGTCCCCGGTTATGGACGTCTTGAGTATCTAGTTGTTGGGTTATCATGTTGATCTCATCACTCTAAAATTTATTTGTTGGGTTAATGTTGATGTTTAATTGGGATTGAGTTGGAGGAACCTTCTCAATGTTTAACAACCACCATGATATTTACATAAAATTTTATTCCTTTGTTGTAGGAAAAAAATGGCTTTATGCAAAACTATAACCATAGAGCTTTCCACCAGCCAAATATGCATGTAGTGATAGCCTTTATTTCTGTTCATTACTCTATGTGTTACATTGCCAGCATATTCCATGTGTTGACCCGTTTCGGGCTGCAATGTTCATGTTGCAGACTTTTCAAACGACGAGTAAGGTGCCATAGGTCGTTGTCTTTCACTCAGTGATGCCGTTGGAGTTGATGGACTCACATTTTTTTCCAAGCTTTCCATTGTTATCGATTTTAGATGGCCTTAAGCCATATTATTGTAATAAGTGTGTCATTGAAACTCTATTATAAATCCTCGAGTACTGTGCGTGTCAGCATTACCGATCCAGGGATGACACTAATGCACAGAGATCAGACTATTTGAGGGTTGGGTTGCTACAGTGGACATGTAATGTTGGTCCGGGCCGCTTCATCTTACAATACCGCCGATCAAAATAAGACGTTGGTGGTAAGCAGTATGACTATCACCACCCACAACTCTTTGTGTTCTACTTGTGCATATCATCTATGATAGACCTGGCTTGGATGCCACTGTTGGGAACGCTGCATGGAAAACAAAAAAAATTCTACGCACACGCAAGATCTATCCATGGAGATGCATAGCAATGAGATGGGAGAGCATCTTCATACCCGTGAGATCACTAAGCGGAAGCATTTATCAACGTTGTTGATGTAGTCATACACCTTCATGATCCGTCCCGATCAAGTACCGAACGTACGGCACCTTCGCGTTCAGCTCACGTTCAGCTCGATGATGGCCTCGCCTTCTTGATCCAGCAAGAGGGGTGAAGTAGTAGATAAGTTCCGGCAGCACGACTGCATGGTGATAGTGGTGGTGAAGAACAATCTCCACAGGGCTTCGCCAAGCACTACGAAAACTATGACGGAGGATAAACTAGAGAGTCGGGGTTGCCGGCACACGGCTTGGTGTATCTTGATGTGTCTTGGGTGCTAGCCCTGCCCCTCTATTTATATGTTGAGGCTTGGGGTGGAAACTTGGAGTAAAAGCCTCCACAAAGTCGGTTTTGCCCGAAAGAAAACAGTCCTTCTCGGATTCCAGGGCCAGACGCCAGAGTTCCCGGCGTCTGGACCCAGACGCTAGGGTCCCCGCCGTCTAGCCGCTGGCCTCCGCAAAACTTCCTTTTGCACTTTCTAAAAGCCTCGCGGGCTTTCCTGTTTGGCCCAAATAAAGTGTTCTCATACTCAAACATTTCGGGAAACATCCGAAACCCCTTCCAGTGAATTCCGGAACCCTTCCGGAGACCAAACACTATTATCCGATATATCAATCTTTACCTCCGGAGCTCCTCGTCATGTCTGTGATCTCATCCGGGACTTCAAACAACATTCGATCACCAACATGCATAACTCATACAATACTATATCGCCAACGAATGTTAAGCGTGCGGACCCTATGGGTTCGAGAATGATGTAGACATGATCGAGACTCTTCTTCGGTCAATAACCAATAGCGGGACCTAGATGCCCATATTGGTTACTATATATTCCACGAAGATCTTTATCAGTCGAACCTTTATGACAACATACATAATTCCCTTTGTCTATCGGTATGTTACTTCCCCGAGATTCGATCATCGGTATCTTCATACCTAGTTCAATCTTGTTATCGGCAAGTCTCTTTACTCATTTCGTACTACATCGTCTCATAACTAACTCCTTAGTCATTTTCTTGCAAGGCTTCTTATGATGTGTACCGAGAGGGCCCAGAAGAAACCTCTCCGATACTCGGAGTGACAAATCCTAATCTCGATCTATGCCAACTCAACAAACACCTTCGGAGATACCTGTAGAGCATCTTTATGATCACCCAATTATGTTGTCACGTTTGATAGCACACAAGGTATTCCTTCGGTATCCGAGAGTTGCATAATCTCATAGTCGAAGGAATATGTATTTGACATGAAGAAAGCGATAGCAATAAACTGAACGATCATTATGCTAAGCTAACAGATGGGTCTTTGTCCTGTTGGGGAACGTAGTAATTTCAAAAAAAATCCTATGCACACGCAAGATCATGGTGATGCATAGCAACAAGAGGGGAGAGTGTTGTCCACGTACCCTCGTAGACCGAAAGTGGAAGCGTTATGACAACGCGGTTGATGTAGTCGTACGTCTTCAATATTGACCGATCCTAGTACCTAACGTACGACACCTCCGCGATCTGCACACGTTCAGCTCGGTGACGTCCCACGAACTCCGATCCAATAGAGTGTCGAAGGAGAGTTTTGTCAGCACGACGGCGTGATGACAGCGATGATGAAGCTACTGGCACAGGGCTTCGCCTAAGCGCTGCAATGATATGACCGAGGTGGATTATGGTGCAGGGGGGCACTGCACACGGCTAAGAGATCAATGATCAACTTGTGTATCTCTTGTGCCTTTGGGGTGTCCCCTGCCCACGCATATAAAGGAGGGAGGAGGAGGAGGCCGGCCCTAGAGGGGGTGCGCCAAGTGTGGGGAGTCCTACTAGGACTCCCAAGTCCTAGTAGGATTCTCGTTTTCCTTTCCAGAGTAGGAGAGAAGAAAGTGGGAAAGAGAGAGGGAATAGGAAAGGGCAAGGGGGGGAGGGGCGTGCCTCCTTCCCTTTGGCCTGCCTACTCTATTCCCGTATGGCCCAATAAGGCCCAATACTTCTCCTGGCGAATTCCCGTAACTCTCCGGTACTCCGAAAAATACCCGAAACACTTGGAACCTTTCCGATGTCCAAATATAGCCTTCCAATATATCGATCTTTATGGCTCGACCATTTCGAGACTCCTTGTCATGTCCCCGATCTCATCCGGGACTCCAAACTACCTTCTGTACATCAAAACACATAAACTCATAATGCTGATCTTCACCAAACATTAAGCATGCGGACCCTACGGGTTCGAGAACTATGTAGACATGACCGAGACACGTCTCCGGTCAATAACCAATAGAGGAACCTGGATGCTCATATTGGCTCCTACATATTTTATGAAGATCTTTATCGGTCAAACCGCATAACAACATACGTTGTTCCCTTTGTCATCGGTATGTTACTTGCCCGAGATTCGATCGTCGGTATCTCAATACCTAGTTTAATCTCGTTACCAGCAAGTCAATTTACTCATTCCATGATGCATCATCTTGTAACTAACTCATTAGTCACATTGCTTGCAAGGCTTATAGTGATGTGCATTACCGAGAGGGCCTAGAGATACCTCTCCAATTGGAGTGACAAATCCTAATCTCGATCTATGCCAACTCAACAAACACCATCGGAGACACCTGTAGAGCACCTTTATAATCACCTAGTTGCGTTGTGATGTTTGGTAGCTCACAAAGTGTTCCTCCGGTATTCGGGAGTTGCATAATCTCATAGTTATAGGAACATGTATAAGTCATGAAGAAAGCAATAGCAACATACTAAACGATCAAGTGCTGGGCTAACGGAATGCGTCAAGTCAATCACATCATTCTCTATGATGTGATCCCGTTAATCAAATGACAACTCATGTCTATGGCTAGGAAACTTAACCATCTTTGATTCAACGAGCTAGTCAAGTAGAGGTATACGAGTGACACTCTGTTTGTCTATGTATTCACACATGTACTAAGTTTCCGGTTAATACAATTCTAGCATGAATAATAAACATTTATCATGATATAAGCAAATATAAATAACAACTTTATTATTGCCTCTAGGGCATATTTCCTTCAGTCTCCCACTTGCACTAGAGTCAATAATCTAGTTCACATCAGCATGTGTTTTAACACCAATATTCACATCTGTATATGATTAACACCCATAGTTCACATCGTCATGTGATCAAGACCCGAAGGGTTTACTAGAGTCAATAATCTAGTTCACATCGCTATGTGATTAACACCCAAAGAGTACTAAGGTGTGATCATGTTTTGCTTGTGAGAGAAGTTTAGTCAACGGGTCTGACCCATTCAGAGCCGTATGTATTTTGCAAATATTCTGTGTCTACAATGCTCTGCACGGAGCTACTCTACTAATTGCTCTGACTTTCAATATGTATCCAGATTGAGACTGAGAGTCATTTGGATCGGTGTAAAAGCTTGCATCGATGTAACTCTTTACGACGAGCTCTTTTATCACCTCCATAATTGAGAAATATTTCCTTATGGATAATTTTGACCGCTGCCCAGTGATCTACTCACATATGAAAATTGTACTCCCTTGCCAAACTCAAGGCAGGGTACACAATAGGTCTGGTACATAGCACAACGTACTTTATAGAACCTATGACTGTGGCATAGGGAATGACTTTCATTCTCTTTCTATTTTCTGCCGTGGTCGGGTTTTGAGTCTTACTCAACTTTACACCTTGTAATACAGGCAAGAACCCTTTCTTTGACTGATCCATTTTGAACTTCTTCAAAACTTTACCAAGGTATATACTCATTGAAAAATCTTATCAAGCGTCTTGATCTATATCTATAGATCTTTCCCAATATGTAAGGATCTTCATCGAGGTGTTTCATTGAAAAACTCTTATTCAAGTATCCCTTTATGCTATCCAGAAATTCTATATAATTTCCAATCAACAATATGTCATCCACATATAATATTAGAAATGCTACAAAGCTCCCACTCATTTTCTTGTAAATACAGGCTTCTCCAAAAGTCTGCATAAAACCATATGCTTTGATCAACTCATCAAAGCGTATATTCCTAACTCTGAGAGGCTTGCACCAGTCCATAAATGGATCGCTGGAGCTTGCACAGTTTGTTAACACCCTTTGGATTGACAAAACCTTCTGGTTGCATCATATACAACTCTTCTTCCAGAAATCCATTCAGGAATGCAGTTTTGACATCCATCTGCCAAATTTCATATCATAAAATGCATCAATTACTAACATGATTCGGACGGATGTAAGCATCGTTATAGTTGAGAAAATCTCATTGTAGTCAACACCTTGAACTTGTCGAAAAAACCTTTTATGACAAGTCGAGCTTTGTAGATAGTAACACTACTATCAGCGTCCGTCTTCCTCTTGAAGATCTATTTATATTCTATGGCTTGCCGATCATCGGGAAAGTTCACCAAAGTCCACACTTTGTTCTCATATATGGATCACATCTCAGATTTCATGTCTTCAAGCCATTTTGGGGAATCTGGGCTCATCATCGCTTCCTCATAGTTCGTAGGTTCATCATGGTCTAGTAACATGACTTCCAGAACAGGATTACCGTACCACTCTGGTGTGGACCGTACTCTAGAAGACCTACGGGGTTCTGTAGTAACTTGATCTGAAGTTTCATGATCATCATCATTAGCTTCCTCACTAATTGGTGTAGGAATCAATGGAACTGATTTCTGTGATGAACTACTTTCCAATTCGGGAGAAGCTACAACTACCTCATCTAGTTCTACTTTCCTCCTACTCACTTCTTTTGAGAGAAACTCCTTCTCTAGAATGGATCCATTCTTAGCAACGAATATCTTGCCTTCGGATCTGTGATAGAAGGTGTACCCAACAGTTTCCTTTGGGTGTTCTATGAAGATGCACTTCTCTGATTTGGGTTCGAGCTTATCAGGTTGAAGCTTTTTCACATAAGCATAACAGCCCCAAACTAAGAAATGACAACATTTGGTTTCTTGCCAAACCACAGTTCATGAGGCGTCGTCTCAACAGATTTTGATGGTGCCCTATTTAAAGTGAATGCAGATGTCTCTAATGCATAACCCCGAAACGATAGTGGTAACCCGGTAAGAGACATCATAGGTCGCACCATATCCAATAAAGTGCGGTTACGATGTTCGGACACACCATTATGCTGTGGTGTTTCATGTGGCGTGAGCTGTGAAACTATTCCACATTATTTTAAATGAAGGCCAAACTCATAACTCAAATATTCTCCTCCATGATCAAATCGTAGAAACTTTGTTTTCTTGTTACGATGATTCTCCACTTCACTCTAAAATTCTTTGAATTTTTCAAATGTATTAGGCTTGTGTTTCATTAAGTAGATATACTCACATCTGCTCCAATCATTTGTGAAGGTCAGGAAATAGCGATACCTGCCACGAGCATCAACACTCATTGGACCGCATACATCAGTATGTATTATTTCCAATAAGTCTCTAGCTCGTTCCATTGTTCTGGAGAACGGAGTTTTAGTCATCTTGCCCATAAGGCACGGTTCGCAAACATCAAATGATTCATAATCAAGTGATTCCAAAATCCATCTTTATGGAGTTTCTTCATGCACTTTACACTGATATGACCCAAATGGCAATGCCACAAATATGTTGCACTATCATTATCAACTTTGCATCTTTTGGCATCAATATTATGAATATTTGTATCACTACGATCAAGATTCAATAAACCATCAACATTGGGTGTATGACCATAGAAGGTTTTATTCATGTAAACAGAATAACAATTTATTCTCTGTCTTAGATGAATAATTGTATCGCAATAAACATGATCTAATCATATGTATGCTCAACGCAAACACTGAATAAAATTTTTTTAGGTTCAACACTAATCTCGAAAGTATAGGGAGTGTGCGATGATGATCATATCAATCTTGGAACCACTTCCAACGCACATCGTCACTTCACCCTCAACTAGTCTCTATTCATTCTGTAACTCCTGTTTCGAGTTACTAATCTTAGCAACCGAACAAATATCAAATACCCAGGGGCTACTATAAACACTAGTAAGGTACACATCAATAACTTGTATATCAAATATACCCTTGTTCACTTTTCCATCCTTCTTATCCACCAAATATCCAGGGCATTTCCGCTTCCAGTGACCATTTCCTTTGTAGTAGAGTCACTCAGTTTCAGGCTTTGGTCCAGCTTTGGGCTTCTTCACGGGAGTGACAACTTGCTTGCCATTATACTTGAAGTTCCCATTCTTTCCCTTTGCCCTTTTCTTGAAACTAGTGGTGTCGTGGAATTAACACGTCAGATGTCCTCATGAAAGGACTTAGTCGTAGTGCCATCACGACGGGTTAGCTTGAAGGGGTTAAACCGGACAAGGGACACGGGAGTTTTATACTAGTTCGGCCGCTTCGATGAAGGTAAAAGCCTACGTCTAGTTGTGATGGGATTGATTGGGTTTCGATGACCAGGGAGCAAATACGCTTTGCCTGGGTCTCGAGTTATTGTTTCTTGTCCTTGAACCGCCGTCGGGTCGTCCCTTTATATACATAGGTTGACGCCCGGCCGGTCTACAGAGTCCCGAGGCCGACTCATACAAGTGTCCGGCTTGGTCTCTCCTTTCCTAACTTACAATACAAGTTACATAACCACGGGGGTTTACCACTATCGGCCCTAATCCGCCTTTGGGCTCCGGGCCTCTAAGTTTCATTAGTAAAACGCCATCTTCAGATCACCGTGGGCTTCAATATAGTTGAGGGTGGACCGGGCCCTCCTGGACGGTTTACGCTCAGTAGTTATATCTCCAATATTAGGCCCCAGATTGATTTGAACCTGTTCATGTCAATCTTCAATACTTTAAAGAAATTCTGTGAACATCTCCTTATATTCTCGTAAACCGCCATGATGTCTTCTCCTGTAAACTTTGTTAAACCACCGTGACGTCATCCTCTGGACACAGCAATGGATCATCATGACATCATCTCTATATAAAAAGATTAAAAATATTCCCTTCATTAATGGTATCCTGAAGATCGAGGCGACAACCGCACCCACTTTTGCCTCTTCAGGCTCCTCAATTATCGCGCCTGCCACTTATCCACTTGCCTTATAAATAGGCTCGGGGTTCCTTTCTTCTTTCCCCTTCCATTCCTCTTCTTCCTCCTCGCGACGCTCAAGCTCTGAAGCTCCGCCGCCGCCCTCAACCTTCGACCACTGCATCGTCAAAGGCCGCTTCATCAACCTGATCGTACCAGAAACCTGCGGCTCTTCTCCGCTATCCCTGCACATCTGGTAAGTTTCCTCCTCTCAACCCTAGATTTGTATTTAGGGTTTCTGCATTCATCCGTGTTCATAAGTGTTCATCTCAGTTCTTCGTATTTGCTTCTGCCATAGTTTCTTTGATCTAACTGCAGCATAGATCTCGTGCAGTAGTCACTCCGCATCCAGTTTTAGCACTAGTAGATCTTCCTTCTTTGTACAAAATCCTTTGTAGAACGCACGAACTTCTCTGTCCTGCTTAACGCCTTTATAGGTCACGAAAATTTTTCTTACTAAAGTATGGTAGATCCAAAATAATTTCATCATTGTGTGAAACCTATTTCTGTCAACACTTAGTGGATTTTCATCTCTGGCTCCTCCACCTAAGGGTGGTTTAAACCTTTAGTTGTTGGTAATCCGCCATATATCATTATCCCTCACTTAAACCGCCGTCTTGTCTTGAATAATAAACTCTAGTTTAACTCACTTATATGCCTTCATCAAATTCCCCGGTTCAACACCGATTGGTACACACCAACCATCTGTCGTAAACCGGCCTTCATTTTTCCTTTTACAGTTTGTTTCCAAGATGACCAAGCAATTCGCCGCTTGCAACTGGGTTCCGTCCCGGATCACGGAAACGCAAATCAATGGATATGTTGTAACGAGCGCTTTAGCTTCAAAAAATGTCCTTTACTGGCGAGTTCCTGGCCCTGAGTGCCCTCCTGAACCTCAAGATGGAGAAGTTATTGTTTTTATGCAGCACCTAGACCGGGGCTTCAGCCCTCCTGGATCAAAAAAATTCCGGGATGTCCTTGCTAGCTTTTAACTCCATCCACAAGATATTGGACCAAATTCCGTATCAAATATATGCAATTTTCAAGTATTTTGTGAAGTTTACCTTCAAGAGGAACCATCCGTTGAGCTCTTCCGGGACTTTTTCCATCTAAACCGCCGAACTGAGTTTTCTGATGGCCCTAACACGGAACTTGGTGGGGTATCAATCCAGAAAAGGAAGGAAGTTGATTTCCCTCATGCCAAACACCACAGTCATCCCAAAGACTGGAACCAAACTTGGTTTTATTGTCAGAACACTGCCCCTGCTGGAGAAAACCCTTTGCCGGGTTACCGCCATCACCGGCTTAGCAACGGCCACCCGTTACCTCAACGATTAACTGCCAAAGAATGACAAACTTATGCACCTCAACTTGCCAAGCTCCAGGCTCTCTTAACCAACGGTTTGACTGGTGTTGATCTCGTTCGCTGTTGGGTTAAATGGCACATCCTGCCCTTAAGTCGTCGCTCCGTATTAATGCATGAGTATACCGGCGATGCCAAGGACCCTCAACGATTTAACGAAATAGAAATGACTGATGATGAAGTCACCGAATCGGTGAAGAAGATGTTAGACGAACCAATCGCCGCATGCAGCCAAACCGGGCTGGCCCCCTTCTACACCGCCAACAAACCACCAGTGGTAAAGATTTTAACTTTGTGCTTTCTAGATCCGCCTCCGCTTTAACATTGTTGTAATAAACCTTTGTTAATTTTTATAGGCCAATAGCTCCTTTTGGAAAAGGAAGGCTTCAGATAAACCGGCAAGGGCTCCTCGTGCCAAGAGCAACGTTATAAAGAAAGCAGCCAAGAAGAAGACCGGCGAAACTGCTGATCCACCCGAAGATGTTGAAGATTCGGATCAAGAGGTAGAACTTGACTCCCTTGGCTCCCTTTTCATACATCTTATTAACAATGACTATTATCAGGATGATGCAGAGGTTAGCCTTGCGGACCATGTTGAGGTAATCTCTCTTTCCTCCGATTCAGATCTTGTGCGGGTTCAAAGATTTCTCCGTGCATTTCTGAAAGTGAAATACTCTCACCCTCTCGCTTATTTGGATCCAAAATTTTCTTTGAAGACACAGCAACCTGAAGGGCGTCGCACAACCCTACACAGTGGCCAGCAAGTCACCTCTTCCGGTTTACCGGACACACCAAACCGGAAACGTCGTCCGGAGGTTACTTGTTCTCCTGAAAAACTTTATCCTTTGAAGGGTTTCTTCTGATACCCACTCAATCCGTCTGATCCGAATTATCAGGTGTCTTCTAATTCGTCTGGCGGTTCATCAACCACTCAGCTGCCTCCCCTTAAAACCGTCGTTGGGTAAGCCTACTGCTTTTTGGTTTGTTTCTCCATGCATCGGTTTATCATACTAATCTTTATTTTGATGTTGTAGCGCCAAGGCCTGATTGAGCAAGAAAGCCAAGACCAGCGGCCCCACTGACGATGTTGAACCGGAGAAGACCCCAGAAAATGCTGGCAAAAATCCTGATATTGTCATGGATGACTCTGCCCCGCAAGACCCAGCTACTGATGCTAATCCGCCAGAGGCTAACCCGGCTACACAGGTTGATACATCAAGTCCACGTGCCACGCCTCCAAGTCCAGTTGCTGATCCGCTGAGTTCAGCTGCTAATCCGCCAAGCCCTGCTGCCAATCCGCCAAGCCCTGCTGCCAATCCGCCAAGCCCAGCTAAGGATAATGTCAATCCACCGAGACCAGCCAAAGATGATGATGATGTTATTGTCACTGGCACTGCTTATACCGCCCCAGGCAATCCAGTTGCTTTATCGAAACATACTGCCAAGGACGAATTTGCTGCTATGGGCAAGGGGAAAGGGAAGACTGATTTGTCAAGCTATGTTAACCTTTCTGCTCAGGATCTTCATTCTGGATTCTTGAACCGGCTTTACACCAGCCGAGATTATGAGGCCGGTTTGGTGAATCTGATGAAGGAACGCTATGAGGTAATCTTCCAAACACCTTCATCTTTACTCTGTACATTCATTGTATCGTAGCCCCCAAGGGACGGTTTATCTCTTGAAGATAAACCAGGACTTTAAAGATAAAGGACACTTCGACTTCGTAGCCCCCAAGGGCCGGTTTATCTTGTGAAGACAAACCGGGACTTTTATATTCCATACTATACTTTATTGACTTTCCTTACTTGCGTATTTTCTTGATCAAACACACATTAGCCCCCAAGTGCCAAGATTAAAACTTGTATTGATCCTTGGGACTTCAAACAATCAGTAGTAAAGAAGCAACCTGCATTAGCCCCCAAGTGCCAAGATTAAAACTTGTATTGATCCTTGGGACTTCAAGCAATAGTAGTAAAGAAGCAATCCGCATTAGCCCCCAAGTGCCAAGTGTATAACTGGTTATATGCTTGGGACTTTTGATAAAATATTTACATGCTCCTCATGTGACTATGGCAGGCTGATATAAATCACCAAGGCTCTCAAATTGCTGATCTTCAAGAGAATATCAAGTCCCAACAAGTAGAGACTTCCAAGGCCAAGGATGAGGTTAAAACCACTTTAGCAGCCATGGAACAACTTAAAGAAGGGTTTAAGACTGAGCGTGCCAACTGGGAGACTGAAAAGAATGCATTGCTGAAGCGGGCTGAAGACGCCGAGTCGGCTCTTAAACCGGTGGCAGAAGAACTAACTGGGTTGAAGCGCCAAGTGAATGCCATGACCTCTGCAATATTTGGTAAGTACTCTTGCCAAGGCTTCTTGAATGACCATTTTGTAATTTGCCGCTTTAACATAAAATTCTTAAACCGTTGTAGGTGGCCGCATTGCTCATCTGGGCTCTGACATGCAGATGAAGCTGAAGGCAGCATATACTCTGATTGAACAACTGTATACCGGTGCCCAACGGGTTATCTGTGCAGCCTCATACAACAATCCGGCCCCAACATTGATCAAGGACACTCTAGCAAGGTTATCCATGACGCCAGCGCAGATAGAAGAGATGAAGCGATCCGCTGCCAGGGCTGGCGCTTTGTTGGCACTTACTCGAGCCAAAGCATGGATAGCGGACTTGGATCCGGTTGATATTGCTAAGGGTTTTCCTAGTGAACAAGAAAACGGGACAGAGTTTGATAACGAAGCCCTCAAAGTTGTGACAAGGGAGATGCGTCCTCTGGCAAATCAATTGGCGGCAGAGGCTAACTTGACTGTTCATTGGTCCTTCTACGATGCCAACAACCAACGGATTAACACTGCGGTGGAAGAAGTGCAAAATCTTATCCCGCCAATCCGTAAGCACACTTACGCCCCTGACGTTGATCCGTCCGAACTTGTAAGTGAGGAGGTTGTCTTTCAAGCTTTAACCTGGATTCACTGGACCACCGTTGACGTCCAGCCACTGGATGGGGAGGAGGAGGCTGAACCGACGCCAGATGATCCATCAACTTCACGTCAACATGGTGATGAGGCTTGATCCAGAAATCTAGTTGATGCTTCATAACCTTTGTTCTGTGGAAAGAACAATTCCATATTTTGGGCCTTAAAGCGCCTTGTAATAGGCTAGTCAAAATACTTTGATTTGCTGCCATCGTGCACTGGGATATACTTTGTTTGATCCGCCATGACAATTTCAGTGCTGGCTTATATATCTTCATAATATTATGCAATCCCTATGTCTGCATAAAAAGATCTGTCCGGGCGGTTTACCACTGGACGGGTCATAATGCCCAAGATAAAGCCTGGCTAAAAGCGGAATAAATATGAAATAACTCATACCTGTGATATGAAATCACTTAGTAAGGGTGAAACCCAAATCTTGAGCTGTTATAACCCTTACTCTATAATGATGTTATGAATAAGTCATGTCAGGTTATGATGAACACCAGATGATCGAACTGGCGACATATAGTCAAAGCCAGGCCGGGTGTTGTAAACACCGATGTGATAAGATGGTTTGACAACTTATAGTTGAAAGCCAAGCCGGGTTAACAAACACCGGGTTAATATGATGACTGAAAAGCCACACTGGGTCAATGGACACCGGTTCAAGATAAATTCATCAAAAGGTGAAAACTTGGCAAAAAAGCAAACAAGAAACCATGTAGTCAAGGCTTTTCAAGGGCTGCCAGGCCCAAATTCGAGGCTTTTCATGGGCTGCCAGGCCATTGAGTTAAACAATTTTGCAAAGACTTTTAAGATGGGCCTCCAACTAACCAATCGTTGTTTTAACTTTGACAAGTTTAAGGTCTGTATAAGATTGACTTGTCAAACATTCAGCGGGTCGTGCCAGGACTACCTGGATAGGAGTGGCTTACTTGATGAAGGCAGGTTAACCCGGGGTTTTAGGTGAATACACCAGGGCTTCCAAGCCGTGGGTCGATACCCAATTACAAGGGCCTTTCAAAACTCTTTGTTACTTTGCACAAAGAGCCCCCAAGTAACTTTGTGAGCTGTGCTCAATGGGTGCCTATGTTTGAGCTGTGCATAACATCCAGACTCTCTTTGTCCCCTTGGTGTGAAGCTCCCAAGCTGTTTTTGTGGCATGATAGTCGGTTTAACAGGTAGTACTTTGCTTTGTCAGCTGAAGCCCCCATGTAAACAAAGAGATTTGAAGAAAAAATGGCAGAGGCCCTGCTTATAGCAAGGATGTCGGTTTATTATATTGATCATAATATATGCATTGTTGAAATATGTACATAAGAAAAGCCTATGGCTCAAGTGTAATAAGGCTGAAGGAGAGCTATATTCCACGGCCGCCGGGTCTCCTCCACAGAACTGCGTGAGTCTTCTCAAACGTCAATGAGGTAGTATGATCTGTTGTGCAGATTTTTGCTGACCACAAAGGGTCCTTCCCAAGGTGGGGATAACTTGTGCATATCGGTCTGATCATGGATGAGCCGGAGCACTAAGTCGCCTTCTTGAAAGGTTCGTGTCTTAACCCGGCGGCTGTGATAACGCCGCAGGTCTTGTTGATAAACCGCCGATCAAGCCAAAGCCATGTCCCGTTTCTCATCTAACAGGTCCAGCGCCTCTTGGCATGCTTGCTCATTTTCCGCTTCAACATAATTGGCAACCCCGGGAGAATCATGTCGAATATCACTTGGGAGGACGGCCTCAGCCCCGTAAACCATGAAGAAAGGTGTATAACCCGTAGATCGGTTTGGGGTGGTGTTTATACTCCATAACACAGATGGTAATTCTTCCACCCAACAACCCGGCGTCCGTTTCAAAGGAACCATGAGCCGGGGCTTGATACACTTAAAGATTTCTTGATTCGCCCTCTCAGCTTGACCATTAGACTGGGGATGAGCCACAGACGCTACATCAAGCTGGATGTGCTCTCATAGACAAAACTCCTCCATCTCACCTTTAGAAAGGTTTGTGCCATTATCTGTGATGATGTTGTGTGGAAAACCAAAACGGAAAATGATCTTTTTGAGAAACTGAACCAGCGTGGCTGCATCACACTTGCTGACGGGCTCCGCTTCAACCCATTTAGTGAACTTGTCAACCGCCACCAACAGGTGGGTCTTCTTATCCTGGGAGCGCTTAAAAGGTCCCACCATATCAAGCCCCCAAGTGGCAAACGGCCAACTGATAGGAATCATCCGTAGCTCCTGACCGGAACATGAGCTCGACGTGAAAATTTCTAACAAGCGTCACACCACTTTACCAGATCCTCCGCATCAGCATGAGCTGTCAACCAATAGAACCCATGACGAAAAGCTTTAGCCACCAGGGAATTTGAACCGGCATGGTGACCACAATCCCCTTCATGGATTTCACATGGAATCTCTTGTCCTTCTTCAGGAGAAATACAACGCTGGAATACGCCTAAAACACTGCAACGGTGTAACTCGTCATTGTGAATAACCATGGACTTGGACCGCTGGATTATCTGTCTGGCGAAGACCTCATCATCTAGTAACTCGCCCCGGTTCATATATGCCAAACGTGGAACCGTCCAATCCGGAGTGGTATGTAAAGCGGCCACCAATTGGGCTTCTGGATCAGGAACAGCTAAATCCTCCTCTGTAGGCAACTTAACAGACGGGTTATGCAAGATATCTAAAAAGGTATTGGGTGGTACCGGTTTACGTTGAGATCCCAGCCGGTTTAAAGCATCTGCTGCTTCGTTTTTGCGCCGGTCAATGTGCTCAACCTGATAACCCTTAAAGTGACCTGCCACAGTATCCACCTCGCGTCTATAAGCCGTCATGAGTGGATCCTTAGAATCCCAAGTACCAGAAACTTGCTGATCCACCAGATCAGAATCTCCGAAACAGCGAACCCGGCTTAAGTTCATTTCCTTAGCCACATGGAGACCGTGGAGTAAGGCCTCGTACTCAGCTGCATTGTTAGTACAAGGAAACATTAAGCGGAGAACATAACAAATTTTATCACCTCGAGGGGAAGTAAGAACAACTCCAGCCCCCGAGCCTTCCAATTGCCTGGATCCATCAAAGTGAATGGTCCAGTATGTATTATCCGGTTTGTCCTCTGGTGCCTGTAACTCGGTCCAATCATTGATGAAGTCAACAAGCGCCTGTGACTTGATTGACGTCCGAGGCATATACTTCAATCTGTACGGGCCGAGCTCAATTGCCCACTTTGCAACCCGGCCACTTGCCTCCCTATTCTGAATTATATCGCCCAAAGGAGCTGAACTGACCACTGTAATGGGATGGCCTTGAAAGTATTGTTTGAGCTTCCGACTTGCCATAAAAACCCCATAAACCAGCTTCTGCCAATGCGGATACCGTTGCTTTGACTCGATAAGTACTTTGCTGATATAGTAAACCGGCCGTTGAACCGGATATTCCTTACCAGCCTCCTTGCGCTCCACCACAATTGCCACGCTAACAGCACAGGCATTAGCAGCCACGTACAATAACAAGGGCTCTTTGTCAACTGGAGAAGCAAGAACCGGCGGTTCAACCAACTGCCGCTTTAATTCCTCAAATGCCGCATTAGCTGCGTCACTCCAGACGAAATCATCTGTATTTTTCAACATCTGATACAAAGGAATCACCTTCTCTCCCAAATGGCTGATAAACCGGCTAAGGGCTACAATTCGACCCGCCAAACGCTGAACATCATTGATACACTTCGGTTTAGCCAAAGATGTAATCGCTTTGATTTTTTCTGGGTTAGCCTCAATGCCTTTGTCGGACAACAGAAAGCCTAAGAGCTTGCCTGCTGGAACACCAAAAACACACTTGTCCGGATTAAGAATCATTTTGCAAACCCGAAGATTGTCAAACGTTTCCGTGAGGTCATCTATCAAGGTTTCCTTCTTCCTGGATTTTACCACAATGTCATCCACATAGGCATGAACATTACGCCCAATCTGCGTGTGAAGACAATTTTGCACACAACGCTGATAAGTTGCCTGAGCACTTTTGAGCCCAAAGGGCATAGAAACATAGCAGAAGGTTCCAAAGGGAGTGATGAAGGCTGTCTTCTCCTGGTCCTTAACTGCCATTTTAATCTGATGATAACCTGAATAAGCATCCAAGAAACTCAGGCTCTCACAACCTGCCGTCGCATCAATAATCTGATTAATACGCGGGAGAGCAAAAGGATCTGCCGGACAAGCCTTGTTCAAATCTGTGTAGTCCACACACATACGCCAAGTGCCGTTTTTCTTAAGAACGAGCACCGGATTAGCCAACCACTCGGGGTGAAATACTTCGATGATAAACCTAGCAGCCAACAGCCAGGCTACCTCTTCACCAATGGCCTTGCGTCTTTCCTCGTTAAAGCGTCGAAGAAATTGCTTGACCGGTTTAAACTTGGGATCAATATTGAGAGTGTGCTCAGCGAGTTCCCTTGGTACACCTGGCATGTTAGAAGGCTTCCATGCAAAAATGACCCGGTTCTCACGGATGAACTCGATGAGCGCGCTTTCCTATTTCGGATCCAGATTGGTGCTAATGCTAAACTGTTTGGATGAATCGCCAGGAACAAAGTCAACAAGTTTAGTCTCATCAGCTGGTTTGAACTTTAGGGTCGGGTCATGCTCAGTGGTGGGCTTCTTCAGAGGGGTCATGTTTGCCGGATCAACATTGTCTTTATAAAACTTCAGCTCCTCTATAGCACAAACCGACTCAGCATAAGCCGCATCACCTTCCTCACAATCCAAAGTGATCTTTCGACTTCCATGTACTGTTATAGTCCCCTTATGACCCAGCATTTTGAGCTGTAAATAGATATAGCAGGGTCTCGCCATGAATTTTGCGTAAGCCGGCCGTCCAAACAGTGCATGATACGGGCTCTGGATCTTCACCACCTCAAAGGTCAATTTTTCAGACCTGGAATCATGCTCATCTCCAAACACAACCTCCAAAGTGATCTTACCAATAGGATATGCCGATTTACCTGGTACTACACCATGAAAAATAGTGTTGGACGGTTTAAGACTCTTGTCTGTCAACCCCATGCGACGAAAAGTCTCATAGTACAGGATGTTGATACTGCTCCCTCCATCCATGAGAACATTGGTAAACTTGTAACCTCCCACCTGAGGTGCTACCACCAAAGCCAGATGACCTGGATTGTCAACCCGGGACGGATGATCCTCTCTGCTCCACACAATGGGCTGCTCGGACCACCGCAAATAACGCGGCACTGCCGGTTCAACAACATTAACTGCCCTTTTGTGAAGCTTCTGATCGCGCTTGCACAGGCTAGTAGTGAACACATGATACTGCCCACCATTCAACTGCTTGGGATGACTTTGATAACCTGACTACTGCTGATTTCCTTGATTATTCTGTTGGCCATTACCACCTTGGTTATTCTGGTTGCCCTGATTATTCTAAAATCCAGAGTTTGAACCGCCGCCACCATGAAAACCTGGACCTAAACTGCCCGACGGACCCTGATCATACCGGAAGAGATCAGAATCTTTGACCTCCTTCATAATATAACAATCTTTCCAAAGATGTGTGGCAGGGGCCTCCTTGGTCCCATGCTTTGGGCAGGGCTCGTTCAACAAACGCTCCAGATTCATCCCTCCACCACGCTGGGGCGGTTTACCTTTACGACACTGCATATTGGTGTTAGCCACAAGATCTGAACTATCTGCCTTGTGCTTACCATTATTCCCATGGCCTCCTTGGTTGTGATGTTGTCCCTTTGCCCCGTCGTTCTTCTTTCCCTTCTCCGGTTTCTCCTCATCAGAATCGGGATCCTTGGTATTATCAGAATTGTCATATTTGACCAAGGCTACCATAAGGGTTCCCATGTCATTGCGGTGGCGCTTGAGCCATCCCAACTTCATCTTCAATGACTTAAACCGGCAATTATGCTCCAGCGTCATGATTGCTTGACCAGCATTAATACGGTCTAACGAATGCAAAACTTCCGAAACCTGGCGCACCCAATGAGTTGTTGACTTGTTCTCCCCTTGAACACAGGCATCCCGATCCACAATGGACATAGGCTGTTTGCATGTGTCTTTGAAATTGGCTATAAACCGGGCCTTCAACTGATCCCATGAATCGATGGAGTTGGCTGGTAGGTTTTTCAACCAAGTACGGGCGGTCCCTTCCAACATCATCGTGAAATACTTTGCACTGGCTGCTTCATCCACATCTAGCATCTCCATCACCATCTCATAACTCTCGACCCGCGCCTCAGGTGGCTGATCGGCGGTATAATTAGGTACTTTGCGTGGACCCTTGAAATCCTTGGGTAGTCGCACATTACGGAGAGCCGGAATGAGACACGACACTCCCCAGGAACTAAAGGCAAGCCCGGTGCCTCGATCTACTGACGCTGCTGGCTGAACCGGGCCGGGTTGATAACGACCCGCATATTGTGCTGCCAAAGCGGCCTCCCTTCATGCTCTGCCATTGTCCACCACGTCTTGAGCATTTACCTCACCGCGCGCCGGATTGAGTCCTTGAGGGACATTACAGCGCCGCGCACTGCTAGAGACTTCCAGTTCATCCATGTGCCTGCTATAGCTTTTGCTAGGACGGGGGGTTGAATGAATTCTATCTCGGCTATAGGAATAAGCCTATTGCTGCACCACGGCGGTTTGAAGAAGATCCCTGGCCCACCGCGTCTCAATCGCCGCCAGTGAATCACCCTCCATTGGAATGGCTGCCAGGCGAGATGCTGCGGCAATCATGTTATCCAAAGGGCTCGAGAAGTGACCCGGTGGTGTGGACACATATTGCGGCGGGTTATCCGTCCGCCGAGGTGGCTCCGTCATCCGTGGTTGATCTGGCGCTGCCCTATGCGCGTCGGTCCAGTTTGTAGCTACCGGATTGCTCGGCCCAGCCCCCGATGTATTAAAAAGATTCAATCCTTCGAAGACCGGCTGCATACGCGATCGGTACTTCCTTCGCATTACGTTGTTTGATGCATTCTGATCCAACATGAGCCGGTAATTCTGCGCTTGTATCTACTGTGACTGGGCATCCAAAGCGGCCGTTCTTCAGCCGTCCTAGCATCCTCAGTTGACAGGTCCTCCTTAGCCTGCGTTATCTGGTCCTTCAGCTTCGCAATGTCCGCATTGTGCTGATCCTGCGTCTCTGGGGTAACCGCCATGGTTAACAAGGTCGCCCAGGC
The DNA here is from genome assembly GCA_963921465.1 of Triticum timopheevii. NCBI lineage: Eukaryota > Viridiplantae > Streptophyta > Magnoliopsida > Poales > Poaceae > Triticum > Triticum timopheevii. The sequence goes on along the minus strand of OY997272.1, from coordinate 448,840,506 downwards.
ATCCATCAAACCGGAGAGGACTTGAGCCAGTCGGCGCGCCAGGGCCCCTGCCGCGGCCACTGATCCCGTACTCACTGCTGCTGTAGATGAAGACTGCAAAGTGGGCTGTGTTCCGGCCATGTAAACAGCAACCCGACTTGGCGGTTCAAGGAGGTCCAGAATACTGTTGCCATCGGAATATCCTTCAAACACACCATCATGAATTTGGTATAGGGACTCGGTTTCGCTAGTGGATGACTCGCTATCGGAATAAACAGCCGTCTCACCTTCAGACACTGGTTCAGATCCGATCCCATGGATACATCCTACGGACGCACGCTTCATGGCGGGCTTAACCCGGGCAGGATTCGCACGCTGAGCCGTCTCGACGAGGTCGGTGCAGATGTCTGGCTCAGGGCCCGGTTCGCCGATCTTGCTGATGAAGACATGAATTCCGCCAAAGGGGACCCGGTATCCATACTCGATTGAGCCGGCCTCGGGGCCCCATCCTTCGTCGTCGATGTAGAGTTTGCCGCGACGACTCTTGGTCATCCGGCCAACCACGTACCCCTTGAGTCCTTCAGAGCTGCCCTTCAAGAACTCGAAACCATCGTGCGATATCCCCATGGTGGAATTAACACGTCAGATGTCCTCATGAAAGGACTTAGTCGTAGAGCCATCGCGACGGGTTAGCTTGAAGGGGTTAATCCGGACAAGGGACATGGGAGTTTTATACTAGTTCGGCCCCTTCGATGAAGGTAAAAGCCTACGTCTAGTTGTGATGGGATTGATTGGGTTTCGATGACCAGGGAACAAATACGCTTTGCCTGGGTCTCGAGTTGTTGTTTCTCGTCCCTGAACCGCCGCCGGGTCGTCCCTTTATATACATAGCTTGACGCCCGGCCGGTCTATAGAGTCCTGAGGCCGACTCATACAAGTGTCCGGCTCGGTCTATCGTTTCCTAACTTACAATACAAGTTACATAATCACGGCGGTTTACCACTATGGGCCCTAATCCGCCTTTGGGCTCCGGGCCTCTAAGTTTCATTAGTAAAACGCCATCTTCAGATCACCGTGGGATTCAATATAGTTGAGGGTGAACCGGGCCCTCCTAGCCGGTTTATGCTTAGTAGTTATATCTCCAACAAGTGGTCTTGTCAATCAACACTTGATGCTCTTTCTTGATTTCTATCTTTGTCGATTTCAGCATCACGAAGAGCTCGGGAATCATTTTCGTCATCCCTTGCATACTATAGTTCATCACGAAGTTCCAGTAACTTGGTGATGGTGACTAGAGAACTCTGTCAATCACTATCTTATCTGGAAGATTAACTCCCACTTGATTCAAGCGATTGTAGTATCCAGACATTCTAAGTACATGCTCACTAGTTGAGTAATTATCCTCCATCTTTTAGGCAAAGTACTTGTCAGAGGTCTCATACCTCTTGACATAGGCATGAGTCTGAAATACAAATTTCATCTCTTGGAACATCTCATATGCTCCGTGTTGTTTCAAAAAACATTTTTGAAGTCCCATTTTTAAGCCGTAAAGCATGGTGCACAAAACTATCAAGTACTCATCATATTGAGCTAGCCAAACATTCATAACGTCTGCATCTGCTCCTGCAATAGGTCTGTCACCTAGCGGTGCATCAAGGACATAATTCTTCTGTGCAGCAATGAGGATACACCTCAGATCACGGACCTAGTCTGCATCTTTGCTACTAACATCTTGCAACTTAATTTTCTCTAGGAACATATAAAAACACAGGGAAGCTATAATGCGAGCTATTGATCTACAACATAACTGCAAAATACTATCAAGACTAAGTTCATGATAAATTAAAGTTCAATTAATCATATTACTTAAGAACTCCCACTTAGATAGACACCCCTCTAGTCATCTTAATGATCGCGTGATCCAAATCAACTAAACCATGTCCGATCATCACGTGAGATGGAGTAGTTTTCAATGGTGAACATTACTATGTTGATCATATCTATTATATGATTCACGCTCGACCTTTTGGTCTCCAGTGTTCCGAGGCCATATCTGCATATGCTAGGCTCGTCAAGTTTAACCCAAGTATTCTACGTGTGCAAAACTGGCTTGCACCCGTTGTATGTGAACGTAGAGCCTATCACACCCGATCATCACGTGGTGTCTCAGCACGAAGAACTGTCGGAACGGTGCATACTCAGGGAGAATACTTATACCTTGAAATTTAGTAAGGAGTCATCTTATAATGCTACCGTCGAACTAAGGAAAATAAGATGCATAAAAGATAAACATCACCTGCAATCAATATAAGTGATATGATATGGCCATCATCATCTTGTGCCTTTGATCTCCATCTCCAAAGCACTGTCATGGTCACCATCATCACTGGCGCGACACCTTGATCTCCATCGTAGCATCGTTGTCGTCTCGCCAACTGTTGTTTCTACGACTATTGCTACCGCTTAGTGATAAAGTAAAAACAATTACAGGGCGACTGCATTGCATATAATAAAGTGACAACCATATGGCTCCTGCCAGTTGCCAATAACTCTGTTACAAAACATGATCATCTCATACAATAAAATTTAGCATCATGTCTTGACCATATCACATCACAACATGCCCTACAAAAACAAGTTAGACATCCTCCACTTTGTTGTTGCAAGTTTTACGTGGCTGCTACGGGCTGAGCAAGAACCGTTCTTACCTACGCATCAAAACCACAATGATTTTTCGTCAAGTATGTGTTGCTTTAACCTTCAACAAGGACTAGGTGTAGCCACACTAGATTCAACTAAAGTTGGAGAAACTGACACCCGCCAGCCACCTGTGTGCGAAGCACGTCGGTAGAACCAGTCTCGCGTAAGCATACGCGTAATGTCGGTCTGGGCCGCTTCATCGAACAATACCGCTAAATCAAAGTATGACATGTTGGTGAGCAGTATGACTATTATGGCCCACAACTCACTTGTGTTCTACTCGTGCATATAACATCTACGCATAAACCTGGCTCTGATACCACTGTTGGGGAACGTAGTAATTTCAAAAAAATTCCTACGCACACGCAAGATCATGGTGATGCATAGCAACAAGAGGGGAGAGTGTTGTCCATGTACCCTCGTAGATCGAAAGGGGAAGCATTATGACAACGCGGTTGATGTAGTCGTACGTCTTCACGATCGACCGATCCTAGTACCTAATGTACGACACCTCCGTGATCTGCACACGTTCAGCTCGGTGACGTCCCACAAACTCCGATCTAGCAGTGTGTCAAAGGAGAGTTTCATCAGCACGATGGCGTGATGATGGTGATGATGAAGCTACCGGCACAGGGCTTCGCCTAAGCGCTGCAACGATATGACGGAGGTGGATTATGGTGGAGGGGGGCATCGCACACGACAAAGAGATCAATGATCAACTTGTGTATCTGTTGTGCCTTTGGGGTGTCCCCTGCCCACGTATATAAAGGAGGGAGGAGGAGGAGGCCGGCCCTAGAGGGGGCGCACCAAGTGTGGGGAGTCCTACTAGGACTCCCAAGTCCTAGTAGGATTCCCCTTTTCCTTTCCGGAGTAGGAGGGAAGAAAGAGGGAAAGGGAGAGGGAGTATGTAACATCCCAAAATTTCAATTTGGAATGTTATACATTAGATCATCTTTGCATGTCATATTTTATTGCATTTTGGCTTGATCCTAGAAATTCTACGAAACTCAAGGACCCACGGAGAGAGTTGGGGATTTCATTATTTTTCATATTTGAGTTTCCTCAAATTTTGAAAATGAGGATCAATTGGTTTTGATAATTTTTCCTTCTTAATATTTTGAAAATAAAAACATATGAGAGGAGATAAATTGACTTCTCCAAAATAAAAGAAATATTAGAGGAAAAATATTAAAATAGTGGGTGCTTCTAGTATAAATACTCCCCAGCTGTGTGGCATACCGCAAAACGGATGAAACGGACTTGTGTTGGAGCGCTACGGTCGAAATGGGGGTCCTGTTGATCGGGAGGGGTGTGGCGTATCGCAAAACGGACGAAACGGACTTGTGTTGGAGCGCTACGGTCGAAACGGGGGTCCTGTTGATCGGGAGGGGTGTGGCGTACCGCAAAGCGGACGAAACGGACTTGTGTTGGAGCGTTACGGTCGAAATGGGGGGGGAGGGGTGTGGCGTACCGCAAAACGGGACTCCACGGGATACTGTTCATCTCCACCGTCGACCTCCTCCAGCCTCCACGGGCTACCGTCGACCTCCTCCAGCCTCCACGGGCTCCTGTTCATCCAGCCTCCACCGCGCGCTACTCCACCGGCTACTGTTCAACCACCCCTCCACGGGCACCCCTCCACCGTCTATTGTTCATCCAGCCCTCCACATCATAGGGTCCTGTTCAACCACCCCTCCACGGCCATCCCTCCATCGTCTACTGTTCATCCAGCCCTCCACACCACGGGTTCCTGTTCATCCAGAGGCAACGCCACCGCTCACTGTGCATCCAACCCCCCCCCCCCCCCCCGCAACACTCACTGTTCATCCCAGAGGCAGCATCGATCGGCTTCAGTTCGCAGCAGTAGCGAAGGAATCGCTCCATCGGGTTCAGTTAACAGCCATCGATCGATCGCTCGGGTTCAGTAACGCGTAGCCTGCAGTGCAATTGCTCGGGTTCAGTTAGAGCCCAATGCCTCGCTCGGGTTCAGTTAGAGCCAACGCCTCACACACACGCGCGTACATGTACAAGAGAAATGCGCATCGCTCTCCCATCGCTCTCCCACAGCTCTCCCACAGCTGGCTCAAGTTGTGCAAGTTTCCATGCAAGCTGTCCAGGAATTTATTACAGCGCGAGGCTCAACAAGTTTGCTCCTGCTACAACTTGGGGCTCACGATTTTACCCTTCTTTTTGAGTTGTTTTTACACCTAACTAGTGGGTGCTTCTAGTATAAATACTCCCCAGCTGTTCCATGGGAGGCACATGAGATTTCTGAGTTTATGTTTGTAGACAGCCGGTGATGTTGTGTTGTGCTGTGAGCACTAGTATCGTTGAGTGTTAGCTCGTGTGTGTGGATTGGAGGGCCTGTCCTCAATTCATATAGGATCCTTGTGGTTCCCCCTTGTGATTCTTCATAGGTTCCCAAGCTTCATGGTTTGGGTTGCATCCTTGTAAACCAAGCTAGTTATCCGCTGCAATTTATCTGAGAGTGTTTCCTCTTGTTCTTGCCACTTGAGAGAAACAAAGTGTGTTGAAGCAAGTACCGAGTGAGTTTGTTGCTGCTCCTTGTGAGTTCTTTGGCACCGTGAAAGATTCGTTTCCGAGGCGTCCCGCATCATCTTGGCATCAGAGATTTAGGTTGTTCGCGGTGCTATTTTCTCTCTTGCTGATTTTGTTCTTGAGAAGCTTCCATGGGTTCGAGGAAATCCAACAGTGTTGATGGTGTGCATGGAGGTAGGCACCTCGTGGAGGAGGAGCTGCCACTTCCCATGTACGATCCAAGCTTGCAACCTGCCTATGTGTTGGCATTGGAGGATACACGAGAGTATGTGTTGAACAGGTGGAGAGGCGCATATCAGCCGTGGAGACCAACCTTGGCCAGAGAATCGACTCCCTCACCGAGGAACTCCGTCGAGATAGGCTTGATGCACGGGGTCGACATCGACAAATCCCCGAACAGCAGGGCAAATGCCACCTTGAGGAGGAGCATGGAGAGCACAACCACGTCTACTCGGGTGATGCTCATAGCTACTACGCTGCACCACCTCGGCGTGCTCGCTACGACCAGCGAGGTGCTACTTGGGTGCCACCGTCGCCACCACGAGATGGGTTGCGGCACGGGGTCGACATCGACAACTCCCCATACATCAGGACCACTATGGAGAGCATTGGAGTGACCACTCCGATGATGCTCGAAATTACTACGAACCTCGACCACGACGTGTTCATCATGATCATCGTGGAGAAGGCCAAGAAGGCTTTGCCATGGGAGGAAGAGGTCATGGGCGTGCTCATCGTGACCATGAAGATGATGGGATTGGTAAATTCAAACTTACCATACCATCGTTCAATGGGAAAACCGAGCCCGATGATTATTTGGAGTGGGAGATGCATGTGGATCAGATTTTTGACAGCCACCGCTATACGGAGGAGAAGAAGGTACGATATGCATCCATTGAGTTTACTGGATATGCTTTGATTTGGTGGAACCAATTGTGCCGTGTTGGAGGTCGTCCGGGGACATGGGTGCAAATGAAAAATCTGTTGCGGAGACGGTTTGTTCCTGAACATTTCACAAGAACCTTGTACAATCGACTCCAACGGTTGTGCCAAGGTAATTCTAGTGTTGATGAGTACTATAAAGAGATGGAGATTTTGATGATTAGGACAGCGGTGAATGAGCCAGAGGAGGCCACAATGTCAAGATTCTTTCATGGACTGAATGAAGATGTGCAAGAAAGGATAGAGATGGTTACATATCAAGATTTGCAAGAACTTGTCCATCAAGCTATTCGTGTAGAGCAGCAGCTGAAGCGTCGCCAAAATCGAAGCCAAACCTATACATCAAGCACTTGGAGAGGTTCAGTTCAGCGAGAAGTAGACGGAAGTGTTGCTGCAGATTTTCGCTCACACAACAAGATGACTACAAAAGAAGCTAATGCATCAACGGTTGAATCTTCCAATATTCCTGCCACTCGCATTAGTAATATTCAGTGCCATACATGCAAGGGTAGAGGTCACTTCAAGAAGGATTGACCTAATCGGAAGAAGGATTTACACACAAATGATGGATATGTCATCGATGACTCAACTGACAAATCTGAATCTGAGAAGAAAGATGCAAATTATTGTACTTTTGAGACCGGAGCACCTCTGAGTTCAGATGGAGGAGATGGTGTTAATCTCATGGTTCGCAAAGTGGCTCATGATGATGCTCCTATTGTTGAGAAGGGCCAGCAACAAGATGTGTTCCAATCCATTTGCAAGATCAAGGACAAAAACTGCAAGGTGGTCATCGATGGAGGCAGCTACAACAACATCATTAGTAGTGATCTTGTGCATGGTCTTGGGATATCAACATGGAGGCAGCCCCAGCCATATTATGTGAAGTGGCTGAATGGTGTTGGTAAGCTAAAGATTACGCATCGTGTGAGGGTGCAATTTTCGGTGGGAAGTTATGTGGACAAAGTGGTATGTGATGTGGTGCCAATGCGAGCTTGTCATCTTCTTTTGGGAAGACAGTGGCAGTTTGATCATAATGCTACTCACCATTGGAGGTCTAACAAATATTATTTCATGCATCAAGGAGTGAACCATGTCTTGGAACCTATGGTGGATCAAGTACTCAAGGTTGAGCAATACCCACAAGTGAAGAAGCCCAAAAAGAATACCTCAAAACCGAGGACGGTTTTGTTTGAAGGAAGGGACGATGATGTGGACCAGATCATGACCAAGGCATCCAAGAGTGAGGTTAATGCTAGCACAAATGCTGAACCACTAGAGCATCCAAAGGAAGACAAGGGCAAAACCATTATCTTGGTTGGGAAGCTTCCAGTGCCTATTTTGGGAGAAATGACACATCAGATTTCCAGCTGCAACTTCCCACCTAAACCTATTTAATTCTGGAAGTCTCTAGCACTTTATAGAGGCTAGAAAAGATGGTCTTAGAAGTCACTTTCATTTAAAAAATGGTGCATCATTTGAGGTCTTGAGTCAAAAGTTGTGCAAGTTTCCATGCAAGCTGTCCAGGAATTTATTACAGCGCGAGGCTCAACAAGTTTGCTCCTGCTACAGCTTGGGGCTCATGATTTTACCCTTCTTTTTGAGTTGTTTTCACACCTAACTAGTGGGTGCTTCTAGTATAAATACTCCCCAGCTGTTCCATGGGAGGCGCATGAGATTTCTGAGTTTATGTTTGTCGACAGCCGATGAGGTTGTGTTGTGCTGTGAGCACTAGTATCATTGAGTGTTAGCTCGTGTGTGTGGATTGGAGGGCCTGTCCTCAATTCATATAGGATCCTTGTGGTTCCCCCTTGTGATTCTTCATAGGTTCCCAAGCTTCATGGTTTGGGTTGCATCCTTGTAAACCAAGCTAGTTATCCGCTGCAATTTATCTGAGAGTGTTTCCTCTTGTTCTTGCCACTTGAGAGAAACAAAGTGTGTTGAAACAAGTACCGAGTGAGTTTGTTGCTGCTCCTTGTGAGTTCTTTGGCACCGTGAAAGATTCGTTTCCGAGGCGTCCCGCATCACCTCCCCCCCCCCCCCCCCCGTTTCGACCGTAACGCTCCAACACAAGTCCGTTTTGTCCGTTTTGCGGTACGCCACACCCCTCCCGATCAACAGGACCCCCGTTTCGACCGTAGCGCTCCAACACAAGTCCGTTTCGTCTGTTTTGCGGTACGCCACACCCCTCCCGATCAACAGGACCCCCGTTTCGACCGTAGGAGGTCCGTTTCCCCCGTTTTGCGGTACGCCACACCCCTCCCGATCAACAGGACCCCGTTCCGAACGTAGGAGGTCCGTTTCCTCCGTTGTGCGGTACGCCAGGCCTCGTTTCCATCGCATGTTCCGTCCAAGCCCTCCCGATGAACACGACCACGCATTCGTTCCGACCCAGCTGGTTGGCTCCCACACGTTTCGTTGCCTCCCCATGAACACGACGCATTCCGTTGCCTCCCCATGAATACGACGCATTCCGTTGCCTCCACATGAACACGACGCATTCCATTGCCTCCCCATGAACATGAGCCCTCCCCGTACGTATGCGCGACTAGGCGTTCGAGACCCCGCCCGTATGTACACATACGTGACCGTATTTTCTTTCTTGCACCCTGGCCGGTGTACGTACATGTACATTCTACGTGCGCGCCTCTACTACGACACGTGCGCGCCTCTACATCGACCAGTATGTACGTACACGTTCGCGACGAGGATGACAACGCTACGTACGCTTCGACCAGGTGGGTCCCGACTGTTAGTCACTTCCTTGCCTGCGAAGATGTAGCTGGTGGGTCACAGCAGTCAGTGGGGCGAATCATTTTTTTTGCCCGAACGCACTTCTTTGCGTGCGAAGGTGTAGCTGCTAGGTCCCAGCAGTCAGGGGGGCGAATCGTTTTATTTTTGCCCGGACGCACTTCCTTGCGTGTGAAGGTGTAGCTGCTGGGTCCCAACAGTGAGTGGGGCGAATCGTTTTTTTTGCCCGGACGCACTTCCTTCCGTGCGAAGGTGTAGCTGGTGGGTCCCAGCAGTCGGGGGGCAAATCGTTTTTTTTTCGGACGCACATCCTTGCGTGCGAAGATGTAGCTGGTGGGTCCCAAGAGTCACGGGGCCAAACCTTTTTTTCAGACGCACTTCCTTGCGTGCGAAGATGTAGCTCATGGGTCCCAGCAGTCAGGGGGCGAATCATTTTTTTCGCGAAATATGGTGGCCCGTCCGGTGGGTCCCCGCTGTCAGGTGGAGGAATAATTATTTTGCTCGTAATAAGGAGGAACTTCCTTGCGGCTGCCGTGGACCCAGCTGTCAGCCTCTCCACGTATAGTCCACGTCTGATGGAAGTCATTCCTTGACCACGTTGACCATGCCGTGCCGAGAGCACCACGGCAGTGGACGACGGCGAGGCCTAGGAAGGGGACGACGCGGAGCCGGGGAAGACGCGGTAGTGGATGCACACGCGGAGAGGAGTACGAGGGTTCATTGGTTCGGCTGCGCTGCCGTCACCGCAAAATAACAGGAGGTGTGGGTGAGTGGAGGGATGGCCTGGCCAGCGGTGGGAGTAGTAGGGGGCGGTGAGGCCTCTGCGGCAGCACAGCCGACCACGGGAAGCAGGAGCATGCGGCACGACCGGCACTGCTTTGGGCGGCTGGAGCAAGAAGACCAGAGGTTGAAGAAGCACGACGGCCGTTGGATGGACATCGTACGGTCACTGCAGCTAGAATCGTTTATATTGACTAAGTTGGCAAAGCCCTTGGTACGTCAACTTAGTAGGCCCACAGGTTAGCTTCCGAAATGGTGCGCCCCAGATGTCAGGGGGATGAATCATTTTTTGGGCGGGTGAAGCTAGAATATCCAAGATTGAAGAAGAAGCACGGCATCCGTTGGATGGACATCCAACGCCACTGCTGCTAGAACCGTGTGTTGACTATAAGTTGACAAAGCCTTGCATACCCGTCAACTCTGTTTTTTTAGGGGAAGCGTCAACTTAATAAGGCCAGAAGTGTGTGGCAGAGAACTTATAGCCCATTTGAGATTTGTAAGAATGTGTAGCCCATTTTTGAATTCTAATGGAATTTACTACAGCCCATTTACAGTTTGTTAAAAGTACAGGCCATTTCAACCAACCGTTCAAAACAGAATTCAATAAAATTCCCCACATTTTGATGGGATCCGAATATTTTTATCCCGAAATTTTAGTCAGATTAAATACAATTTCAATATAAATTTGTATTGCGTAAAAATCCAACGAAACATTCCGCTCACAACAATTAATGAAATTAAAATTTTCAATATTCCAAAAATAATATTTTATAAAGTAATCACTGTTTGGTGCAAGTTTTTTTAGTTACTACCCAGTTTTTATAATTACATCCCATTTATTATTTCTTAAAGCCCATTTTCTTGTTAAGCCTAATGCATCCCTCCTAGGAAAGATTTGCAGCCCAACGGGGCGGAGAATAACAACTTGACCTTGCCTGGGTATTCCTAAAAAAAGTATAGCTGGGCTAGCCATTTTCAGCTTGAAAAAAATTAAAATCTGGGCTGGATATCTGGCTTGGGCTAGACGGGCCACAGCCCGCCTAGTTAATACCTGCAGCGATGTTTTCGTTGTTGTTCAGAGGAGAAAAATTAATATCTGGGGTAAACATCAAAAGCCTCTGCAGTGCTCACACCTCAAAAACACAAAATACTGCTCGAGCTGCTTGGTCCCAGCTGTCGGCCGCTTCTTGTGCAATTCTCTGGTTTATTGACTACTCCCTCCTTTCCGGTTTATAATGCTCAATTCAAAAATCTCACCAATCAAGGTAGATGGCAAGTGGTGGAGTATTTTTTCTAGTTTTGCAAAAGCACCTAATTAATGCTCTTGTTATCCTCAAAAAATTATGTTTATCAATGCATTAATTGCAATGCATGCATGCATAAAGTACATGCATTGGTCAATTTTCTCTTAATACTTGCACGCAATGCTTTAATGCACCTTGGAATCTGAACATGTGATGGAAAACAACCAAATTGAGCCTTATAAATGGGAAAACTAAAATTTTGAGATAAGCCCTATAAACCGGAAAGGAGGGAGTACATAGGTAGACAATAGTGTGGGACCGTGATGTCAAGAAACCAGGAGGATGCAAAATAAATTATAGTTTTATATATATATATATACATAATAAGGAGGCACTTGCGTACGTGAGGCTATGGAACTGGTGGGTCCCCATTGTCATCCTATCCAAGTAAAGTGATCTCCTCGCCCGCGCGCGCTTTCCGCCCGAAACAGTCAGCGCCGACCGCCCCACTTCCCGGTGCAGGCGATTGCTCCGCCTTCAAACGACACAAGTGTCGTCCGTCCGTCCATCTGTCGCACACATTAATGATACGCGGTTGCCGAGGCGGCTACTCCGGCGTCACACGTCCGTCCCTCCGTCCGCCCACCATTGCTATATAAACTACTGCGCGGGCCATAGCCGCAGTCATCCGCATCCGTTGCCTTTCTCCTATCCACACAACTACTGCCCACCATGGCTTCCTCGCGCTCCAGCGCTCTTCGGGACGGGCGGACGATGGAACACAAGGAGATAGCAGCCATTGCTGCCGACCGGCTGGCCGGCAGGCAGCCGGAGGACGACGACGTCCCAATGGAGAACATGGTAGTCGACGATCCGGCGCCAACCCCCTCCTCCGCGCCATCCTTGCCGGTGCATTGCACCATGACCATCGGCGAGGCCCGTGCCCAATATATGGACAGGGTGAGGCAGATGCATGAGGAGCAGTTCCGGGAGGCGCAGGCCGACGCCGCCTACAACCACCATCTCCTCCAGGAGCACCTGCAGGCGGAGTATCAGATCGCCGCGGAGTGGGCGGAGCAGGAGGCGCTGCTCGACTCATACCGCTCCGCCCGCAAGGGCCGCCTCGAGCGCTGGCGGTACCGCATGCGGGTGGCGGAGGCTGCGGCCACCTACAAAGAGGCTAGCAAAGAGGGCTATGAAGCGGGCAAGGCGCTGTTTGGCGAGACCGAGGACGAGGCAGAGGACAATGCCGGCTCCGACGAGTCCCCGCTCTGCTGGCGTCGACGACGCCTTGCTCCGCCGACGCCCCGCGGCGCCAACAACGAGGCAGAGGACACCGCCAGCTCTGCTGAGGTCCCGCGGCGCCAACAACGAGGCAGAGGACACCGCCGGCTCCGCCGAGGCCCCGCCCCGCCAACAACGAGGCAGAGGACATCGCTAGCTTAGACGAGGCCCCACCGTGCCGGCAACGTGGGGGAGGATTTCCTCCGCTCCGCTGAGGCGCCACCCGCCGGCAACAAGACAGAGGCATCGCCGGCCCTGCCGAGGCCCCGCCCCGCTGCCAAAGAGGCCGCACGACACAGAAAATGAGGAAGAGTAGAACACGGTAGGTCGCCGCCGCTCGGGTCCAAGTAAGGCCACCGCTGCTACCCTCCGGTTGAAGCCAAGCTAGGCGGGTTGACCGTTGACGGCCGGTTAGCTTCTTGGCGGCGACGTGGAGTCGGAGAGCTGCACTGGAGAAGAACGCTGCTTCTACTTAACTGCTGGTGCAGTTGGCTGACTGACACGTGGGCCCAATAGGCCACATGTCAGTTACGCAACTGCACCTGCAGTTAAGTCACTGAAGCTTCTGTTCGGCTCAGCGGGACACAGGTGGGTAGCTTCGGTTAATTAATTATACCTCCAGTGCACCCCTTTTTTGTTTTTTTCGAAAAGGAGGATGGCCCCCGGCCTCTGCATCTGGGAGATGCATGCGACCACAAACACCCCTTTTTAGTTAAAGAATGTATGAAATGTAATGAAATCCGGCATGTTTATATGAAATCCGACCGTGTATGAATGAATTTATTTTGATTAGATCGAATTCCTGTATCACTAGCATTGGATGAACATGCAAAACAATACGTACTAGCATTATTCCCAGGGTGATCACCACGTTTACAGTAGTTTCACATGTACTCCCTCCGGTCCTTTCTAGTCTGCATACAAGTTTTGTCTGCAGTCAGAGTATCTCTACTTTGACCAATCTTATACAAAAAATTTGCACTTTCACAATGTGCGAAGTAAAAAGGAACAGAAGGAGTACAAAGAGTTTGAGCAGCTTTTTAGCGTTTCTGTACATTGCAATCAAACACACAGACCTGGCAATTCATAGAGAACATTCAAAACAATCGATGATTATGCATCTCAGCGACTCACATGTCAGAGGCAATATTTACTTCACAACTAAAGAATAAAGAAAAAATTGATCGCCGCTGCTGACAGCAAAGGGCGACCCATTCGAAAATATCAAACGCATATCTTGCTAAAATCAATGAGCAAAATTTGACAAGGTTGTCCCATTCCAAAATGTCAAATGCCTACGATTGTGGAATGGGCAGGGTTTGCCATCAGTTCGGACATTGACATGGCACCTCGTGCTAAATGAACCAGCTGTTCTTTTTGTGCAGTTCCACCAAAATCAACCAAATTCACGCGTAGCTTGTATGATTTCGCCCTTATATGTTGCAACGCCTTGAACTTATGGGCACCTCCTTTCTTGTGGTGAAAATGAATGATTCGATGTATTCATGAACATTTTGTGCAGTTCCCGTTGAAATCAAGCTGAGCGCCCTTATTTGCACAAATACAAAAAAATGATTAGTATAAAGCAAACTGTACTATGAATTGACAGTTTCAACAGGCACAAACATGGTCCATGTAGAGCACACTTTTAGAAAAATGGAACTCACCAGAAAGAATCTGTCACACCCTGATTTTCATTCCACAACACTTAAGTCAATAAATCATGCTAAAATGTGGTTTGACAAAAACTTTTGAGTGTTTTGCCTTTGCTTTGATTGAATGGTTGACTGTTGTTTGCAAGTGCTCTAAAAATCAAATAAATCCTCCAACTCCTATACTTCATCTCCTTGCTCCAAACTCTTGAACCAATGATCATGCCATGTGTATAGGACATAAAAGTATTTTCTTACAAAAATAATTTGGCCAAATAGTATTTTCAAAAATTAGTTTTTCAAAAACCCCTGAATTGAGGTTTGCACTGCAAGTACTTAATTAAGGGCAGTAAAAATCTTTATAAAAATATATTTCACTCCTATTAGATATAGGATACCCAGAAACCACAAAAATATAATTTTAAAAGTTATTTTCCTATTTTATTTGAAAGCTTTTTCTTAAGGCCAGAAATAGTCTTTAATAGGGAAAAATTATTTTATTGTTTTAAAAATATTTGACAAAAATTAGGGAAACTCGGTGGACATATATTGTCCATATATAAGAGTTTAAACACATGGTCATGTTCAAAATATTGGTCAAATACCTCAAAAACCCTTTCTGGATATTTTAAGCTTTTGAAATATTTACAAAGGAAATATTCCCCAAAAATTCCAAGAAAATCCTATCATGTCACATATGACATATTAGATGATCTTGCCAAGTCTCATGACTTGGAGAACAAGATAACATCATCAAATCCTCTCAAAACCATTTCTGTCCATTTTGAAGTTTGAGCAACTTTACATTGACAAACATGTCCAAATGCTCTCAAACTTGGTGCACATTCTCAAATGGTCTAATAATTCATCTAGACCAAATGGCACAAGTTGGAGAACAAGTTAACTTGATCAAAGTGCCCCCAAACTCTTCCTGTCCAGAACCAAATTTGAACAACTTTGCATTACCAACTTTCTCTCCTTGACCCCAACTTTTGTGAGCATGATAACATGACCAAATGAGGCCACCACACCAAGTGGTTCATCAAGGAGAACAGATTTGCACAACTAAATCTTGGAAAGCCCATTTCTGCTGATTTCTAGGGTTTACAAAAGTTGCATTGGCAACTTTGCCAAAATGAGCTCAAAATGGGTGGAAGGCCCTAATTATGTGTGACATCTCACCCAGTGGAGTCTCATGGCAAGTGGGAATTATTTTCTTGCCCAAACCTACATCAAACACCTTCTGGCAGAAACTAAAAATGTATGTTTTGTCCGCTTCCACTAATCTCCATGAGCTGATCTTTTTCCCAGAGCCCTATCTGGTCCTCCTCTAGCCCCTGCATCTTTCCCTGCCCGAGAATCCATGATGAAGGGGGTGAAAAGCCCATTTTTCTCCTCTGGACAGCCACTTTTCCCTCCCTTTCTCATCTCTCTCTCACTCCTGGCATGTTCCAGGGCATCCAATGCCACTTTCCCATTGTTTACTCCCCCCTGCAGCCTCCAGACACAAGTGGCCGCGCCCATTCCGCAAAAAGGCATGTCACGCCGGCCAAAGACGCGCTCTGGAGCACGTCAGCGTGCTCCCGACAGTTGATACGGCGCTCCCGTCCACCTCGAGCCTCCCCCTCGCGCCAGTCGAGGTGCCTCGGCGTCCGCAACACGCTACGCGGTCGACCCCCTCCTCTCTCCTCCTCCCCGCGCCTCCGCGCTAGCAAACAGAGGCCGCCCGAGTGCGCCAATGGTGCGGGTCACACGCGCGATACCCTGGCCCTTTCCCGCTCCTTCTCTCCCCTCCTCTAGCCCTAGACCAACCCCACGAACACCCCAGACACGCCCACGCGCGCCCCCGTGGCCTCCAGCAACGGCTAGGAGCTCGCCGGCGCACGAGCCACGGTGCACCTCGCCCCCTCCTACTTAAGGCAGTCCCTGGCTTCCCTCTCCGCTCCATTTGCTCCCCCTCTCTCCCGTGCACCCCCTGGATCAACTCACATCTCTCCCCGTGCCCTCCATTCACCGCAATGGCCGGAGCTCCGCCGTCGGGCTCCGCCTAAATCCGGGCTATCCCGAGCCTCTCCTCTCTCCCTAGCCACTCCGGTACCCTCATACCACCACCACGAAGCTCTCCATCAATGTCGTTCATCCCCGGGAACACCACACGCTCGTGGCCAAAGATGGCCGACAGCCTCCTCCGTGGCCACCCAGACCATCGCTGCTGCAGCCCTCCGCGGCGTGCGTGCAGCACATGGATGGGTGCGGCGTGGCCTCCTGAGTACGCCGGTGGGCGGAGCGTCGCCGGAGACGCTCTGTAGCCCCGGCAATCGCCGGCGGGAGCCGCTTCTCCCCGCGGCCAAAGCGCGCACGGGAGGTTGAAGGCGACGGCCTGAGTGCTGGGGCCCACGCGTCAGCGACCCAGCGGCTGGGCCCCGCCGTTTAAGTGGAAACGGCTTCTGCCGGATCCACCTCCCCTGCGTGAAGGCGCACCCCCGAAAGCCGCCTTCGACGTGGCCTCTGCGCGCGTGCGGCCGAGCCGCTGGGCCGGCCCAGTGGCGCCTGCCGCTAAGCCTCGCCCGGTGCGCGCCGCCGCCGCCCAGATCCAGCCCATCTGGGTAAAACCCTTTTCCCCTTTTTCTTTTCTATACAGCTTGTAAAATCCATAGATTATTTATTCTAAGTCCAAATTTGATGATTCTAATTTCTGTGAGTTCATAAATTCCTGATCTATCACATGGTGCAATTTGCACATTTTTCCATAAAGATTTTCTTCACAGATAATTATCAAATCCCATATTTTTATTTCTGTCATAAACTTTAGAAAATCACAGAAGGCTCAAAATTGATCCAAATTCCATGATTCAAATTCCTAGGTGCATCTAAGTTCAAAACTTAGTTTATGAACATTTTTGTCAATACTTTCTGAAACACATAAAATAATGAGCCATTTCTTCATGTTTGTCAACTTTGCAAATTCATAAGAAATTCATTTGAACTCCAAATCCAGTGAAACCAAATCCTAGATGCTTCTAAAATCATCCTTTGTTAAATGGGTATCTTTGCTCATTTTCCAAAAATATATTTCTGTACACTTCTTGCAAATCCATAAACCCCTTGATTCCATCATATTGAAATGTTCAGAGATGTCCATTGATCAAATCCTAATAGAACCACTTTGGTCATCCCTCGTATGACCAGATGTATCCCAGAAAAGTCCAACTCATATTTTTAGAGCACTTTTATTTCCTGCCTTGTTGTGTTGCTTACTATGGTTGCTTTCAACGATAGTTGACGAAGTAGACGGAATGCTCGGAGTTGGGCCAGAGACATTTGAAGACCTCGAAGACTTTGTTACAACAGGCAAGCAGCCCTTTGACCATGCCCATGAAACCTTTTTTTTATGCATGACATATAACTCTTTATTATTGTTGCATCGGAATCATGATGAGATGGTAGACCACGTTGGTTGGCTGCCTCAGTTACTTCCTCATTGATACTGGCATTGTGCATGACCCTACCTTCTTATGAGGGTTATGCTGGTGGGAGTAGATAGGATGCTAAAGTAGTTGCTACGCAAAGTGGGTCAGGGTTATGCATGGGAAGGAACAAGTGTGGTTTGACATACTTGCAAACAACCCCAGTGGGAGCCACTAATGCCCCTGGGAGATGATGATGAACTAGGTCACTACTTGGTGGAGAAGTAGTGTACCGAGGCTTGATGAAAGTGTTGTCTACAGAGACGGATTAGATTTAAGATTTGTCGACTGTCCCAACCTTACATGCGCAACCACTCTACCCTTATATGGGAAAGGGCATTATTGATTACCTAGGTCGATACTAGCTTGGAGCCCGCATTACTAGTGACGGGGGAGAGTTGGTGCTCTCTCTCAGGACGGGGTCGTGCCAGGTAGGGCGGCCATGACTGTTTTCACAGGGCACCGGACACACCGTTGGTACCCCGTGCCAGTGGTATGTGATAATTATGGGAGCGAGGCTCCAAGAAAGTGTTTTGTGAATTGTTGGGCACGAGGGACGGGGGTTACTGCCAATCGAGTGGACTCCATGTTAGTGTCGTCTAGGGAAAGGTAGTGATCGGGTGCTTACCCCGGGTACTTCAGGTACCGCGGGTCGTGGTTGACACGGAAGTTCCCCGGATCTAGTGGGTACAGTGTGCAACCTCTGCAGAGTGTAAAACTATTCGAATAGCCGTGTCCACGGTCAAGGACAGTTGGGCGGTGCTGCTTAGACTACGTCCATATGTTTCTGAAAAACAACACAGTTTGGTGATATTGATGATGCGACTCGTGAGGAAGTCACGATGAGCTTGAGCATGAGTTGGTTATAACTCATGCTCGATGATGATGTCTGAAACCTCCTGATACTTGTTGCAGACATAGTCATGCCCTTGATATATGCTGATCATACTTGCATGAGAAAAACTAGCTTTCTGCAAAAATTTACCTATATCATGCATTGTTGTATCTTGAACCAAAACATGGGTTGCTTGCGAGTACATTCAAAGTACTCATTGGCTTGCCACTGGTTATTTTATTGGCCAGGCATGAAAGAACAGGATATGATGAAGAACACTTCGGTGACGAACATGCGAGCTAGGACGCTTCCCAGTCAGAATGCCTGTAGGGTTAGGGCAGATGGCATGGGTCCAAGTTATCGACGAAGATTTCCGCTGCGATGATATACTCAAGACTTGACCATAATGGTCCTACTTGTGTAATACGGTATGTATGGATGTAAGACTCTTGTTATTCAGCTTCTGTGTGTTCAGTGAGCATTGATCTCTGGGATCACTGTACACGTGCATTCGGTGATCACGACTTATGAGTCGGGGTCCCAATAGAGCTGGTATCAGAGCCATCCTGACTGTAGGAAGCCTTAGTTGGCATGGTCGTTAGTTAGGGTAAAACTGTTTCCAAAACTACTACTACTTTTCAAAACTATCCATACTTCTCTTCCCTTCTCAGTTTTTCGAAAACTAAGGTATACCTTCCTTATTAAACTCTTCCCCTTCAAACCTTTGGTCGCTAGAACCCTTATGCCCCTGACCATTGGATTCCTTGTAATCCTCATGGATAATCAGGAAGGAAGATGCCTTGCCAGACATTCACCTACATCTCCTAAACTCAAGATTGGCGACATCACAACAAGACGATACCAACAGAAGATACATCCTCGAGGAATGAGGACCTGAAGACCCAGGAGACGGTGACACCCTTGACACTGTCCCAAGATGATGCAACCTTAGCCTACGATGATCAGGGCGTAGAATATGCAAGATCATGATATACATCGCTAATAGAGTAACCATGTCACTACCGTTGTTGTATCGGCAACCACCGATGGATGAGAACCTAGCCATTTGGTCCGCCTCACCATAGTGAGCAGGAAAACAGTTCTCCACATCCCCCGCTCTTGGTGTCGATGTTGTCACCAATGTAACCGACATGGTGGACTTCTATTACGCCTTGATAATATCATTGCATAAAGGATTACCTACCTGGTACCATCGACGGCTTAGAAGACAAAAGGGGATAGTCGTAATTAAGAAGACAAGAGAAGATCAAGTCAATGCCAGCCACGAGGAGCCACCTTCACCCCATCACCTCATCAGGAGAGAAGTTGTTGAAGATTCTCTAGGCTCGACCCAGATTGTTTCGTCGAACCACTACAAGAGATGTAGCAACACCTGAGGAAAACTCAGCAAACTGCATGAGGCACAAGGCACGACTACTGAGTCCGAGAACCCCTAGGGTAGGATGAGTCGTGTACCCCCCCTATGCGCAGTCGAGTCCGTATGATGGTTCGAATAGAACCATGATTGTGTGTTGCTTGTTTTTTTATTTTTTGTTTGGGTTTTGATATAAGTCGCACTTTTTCCCTAGGCAACAAGTACGTGACTATATCACCTGCCTTATTTTGTTGTTTGTGTTTGGCCCTTTTTGGCACCTGTTTGTTTGCACTTGCACTATAGAACCCCCCTTAGGCATTCCCCTCCTCTATGCTACTTTTCCCTCTCATCTCTCTCCTCAACTAAAGACAAGCAAGACAATATGCACCAAGGATTCCACCTCGGCGACCAACAAGCACTGAAGACTTTTGCTACAACCTCCTCGACCAAGTGCAACCCCTTAGAGTTATGGTTTCCCCTCAAGATTAGAGACCCATTCCTAGACCCTTCGAGACTTCACGAGATACCCCAGCTCGAAACCTTAACCCTGAGCTTAACCTACGGAATCACAAGAGGACAAGTTAAGCTACAGTAAGCCTTGCTTATCACTGGGTTCATTATGGAACTAGTGGACGCAGTGAATGAGCACATTACCATCCTAAGGTAGCACCAGAACTGACGATGCCATAGGAAAGACCGATTTGGGGGATATAGGAATAGAGGACAAATGACTTGATGAGTTTATATCAATGACTTGAGGAATTATATGAGACTACTTGGTGGGATCATGAGTATAGATTAGCATAGTTTTCATTACCCCTGAGTAAATTGGATTTATAGGACAATTATGATCGCAAGCTGAAACTCCTGGAAGTACAAGGATTTGAGTTGATCAGATGATAGGAGACAGTTGATATTACGTAAACGACTTGGGGGAACATGTAGGAATTCTCGTTGGACAAGAGATTTGAATTTTAGTAGGTGATTCTAGTTGAATATAGATGCTGAGTATGTCTACATGGTTCGGAGTAAATTGGGTTTAGACTGATGATCTTGATCGTGATACCATGTTTCTCGGTGGACCATAAACTAGGATATTGGATGTATTGTCAGAGTTTAATTAGGTATCTATATAAGTTTGACCTTGGAGTATTACTTGACCATGATAATGGGAATTGGTGGACTGACTATAGTAAATATAGCTCTTTCAAGTATTCGGGGATTATAAGGACTTTAAAAGATCATGTGGAACACCAGCATAGGCGTTGGATTTGTAGAATTAATGGATTATGATTCATAGGAAGGAAACAAGATCTTGGAGTGGCTTACGACATGTTTCCTTAGGATAGAGATGCTTTATCTTAGACCTCGGAAGAACAAGCTGAGCACTCGGATTGTCACGTTCAAGCTTAGCAGCCTGTATGTTCTACCCATGGATTTTTAGGGGTAGACATACATATGAGTTTGGGGATTGTAGACATATATGATTTTGTTAGACCTCCTCTCGAGAGTCATGAGGATATGAATCACATGAGTGATGATTGGAGTTGACCTATGCAAATGATGCTATCGGTGAAATGAGGTGATTTTCTTAAAGGACTAGATAGAACAATTGGCATCTCAGGAACCGTGCTTAAGGATAAAGATGATAAATGTTCACTCGCACCCTAGAATCCTTGAAACCCTTAAGCCCTACCAAGCCACAACATGGTCGGATCTTGACCTTGGGCTTTGGCTCTAGATCAATAAGACCTTGGCCAATGCTCAACCAAGACCACCACCAATGCCTCAGCTCACTTCACGTACCCCATAGATCTCATGGAGTGCTCAGACAAGATAGTTGTCATCATCATTTGGTGACCTACCTGTCCACCCGAAGACGGAAGAAGAGCCATTCAGCTAGCCAAGGAACATTTGAAGACCGCCATGCCAAGGAGGAAGAACTATACCAACCACCGTCGTCAAGGAGTGAGCTTCCGCGTTGAAAACCGTGCATATCTGCAAGCCACTCCTCTCAAAGGCAACTACGGCCACATGAAGAAAGCTATGCTACTCATGATCTTGAGCTAGCAGCAGAGGTTCATGCCCTGAAGACATGGCGACATTACCTCTTAGGAAAGCGATGTGAGATATACACGGATCACAAAAGTCTGAAGTATATTTTCACTCAAAGGGAATTGAACATGAGGCAAAGAAGATGGCTAGAGTTGATCAAAGATTATGACCTCAGTGTTCAATACCCCCCCCCCCCTGGGAAGGCTAATGTGGTAGCTTAGCAGATGCATTAAGCAGAAAGGCTTGTTCCTTGAATGTTATGCTTAAGGACAAGCTACCCGCCCTGTATGAAAGAACTTGAAAGCTTCGGGTTGGAACTGGTTGCACCAGGATTCTTAGCTAACCTTGAAGTCAAGCCGACCCTGATGGATGAGGTTAAAGGAGCTCAGACGGGACACGAGAGTATTGAAGGCATCAAGAGGAAGATCAAGGCGGGCAAAGCCCCCACTTCATTCCTGTCAAGACGACCTACAAGGGGAACCAGTTAGCCAGTCTCTACATCAACCGAATCGTGGGCCTTCATGGTGTTCCCAAGGAGATTGTGTCAGATCGAGGAACCCAGTTTACCTCAAGGTTTTGGAAGAAATTCCAAGAGGCCATGGGGACCAAGTTGTCCTTCAGCACTGCTTTCCACCCACAGACCGGAGGTCAAATAGAACGAGGGAATCAGATACTCGAAGACATGCTCCGAGCCTGTGTTTTAGCACATGGAGCTAAGTGGGAAGATTGCCTCCCTTTCGCCGAGTTCTCTTACAACAACTGTTATCAGTCAAGCCTTCAGATGACACCATTTGAGGTGTTATACGGACAGAAATGCCGCACACCCCTCAATTGGTCAGAAACCGGAGAAGGACTTGTCTTTGGGCCCGATATTCTCCGTGAAGCCGAAGAGCAAGTCCAGCTTGTCAGAGAGCATTTGAAGACTGCCAAGTCAAGACGAAAGAGCTACGCTGACTCACATCGTCGAGACATGACCTTCCGGGTTGGAGACCATGTTTATCTCCGGGTCACCCCTCTCAGAGGAACCCAGCGCTTCCATGTCAAAGGAAAGCTCGCCCCAAGATTCATCGGCCTTCTTCAAGATCACTCCAAGATTTAACAACCCCCTCCGAGATCACTTCAAGACAAAGAGAAGACAGATACCAACTAGAGTTACCACCTGACTCACCCACTGTGCACAGCGTTTTTCCACACGACACCACTCCGGAAACATTTCCAACTTCCTAACTAGCCCGGTCTCTAGAAGGACATTGACCACCGAGCCATCGACCCCTAGCCCAATTTAACCTACCACGAGCTACCCATTAGTAACCTGGATCAAGAAGAGCGTCATACACGAAGCCACACCATCAAGTACTTCAATCTCAATGGAGCACTACACAGAAGCAGGAGCAACATGAGGACGTGAAGACTACCCCAAATCCAAGATTCCATACTCCTTTCCGCGCCTAGTCTGGGAATCTCGGGGACGAGATTCTTGTAAGGGGGGTAGGTCTATCACACCCTGATTTTCATGCCACAACACTTAAGTCAATAAATCATGCTAAAATGTGGTTTGACAAAAACTTTTGAGTGTTTTGCCTTTGCTTTGATTGAATGGTTGACTGTTGTTTGCAAGTGCTCTAAAAATCAAATAAATCCTCCAACTCCTATACTTCATCTCCTTGCTCCAAACTCTTGAACCAATGATCATGCCATGTGTATAGGACATAAAAGTATTTTCTTACAAAAATAATTTGGCCAAATAGTATTTTCAAAAATTAGTTTTTCAAAAACCCCTGAATTGAGGTTTGCACTGCAAGTACTTAATTAAGGGCAGTAAAAATCTTTATAAAAATATATTTGACTCCTATTAGATATAGGATACCCAGAAACCACAAAAATATAATTTTAAAAGTTATTTTCCTATTTTATTTGAAAGCTTTTTCTTAAGGCCAGAAATAGTCTTTAATAGGGAAAAAATTATTTTATTGTTTTAAAAATATTTGACAAAAATTAGGAAACTCAGTGGACATATATTGTCCATATATAAGAGTTTAAACACATGGTCATGTTCAAAATATTGGTAAAATACCTCAAAAACCCTTTCTGGATATTTCAAGATTTTGATACAAAGGAAATATTCCCCAAAAATTCCAAGAAAATCCTATCATGTCACATATGACATATTAGATGATCTTGCCAAGTCTCATGACTTGGAGAACAAGATAACATCATCAAATCCTCTCAAAACCATTTCTGTCCATTTTGAAGTTTGAGCAACTTTACATTGCCAAACATGTCCAAATGCTCTCAAACTTGGTGCACATTCTCAAATGGTCTAATAATTCATCTAGACCAAATGGAACAAGTTGGAGAACAAGTTAACTTGATCAAAGTGCCCCCAAACACTTCCTGTCCAAAACCAAATTTGAACAACTTTGCATTACCAACTTTCTCTCCTTGACCCCAACTTTTGTGAGCATGATAACATGACCAAATGAGGCCACCACACCAAGTGGTTCATCAAGGAGAACAGATTTGCATGACTAAATCTTGGAAAGCCCATTTCTGCTGATTTCTAGGGTTTACAAAAGTTGCATTGGCAACTTTGCCAAAATGAGCTCAAAATGGGTGGAAGGCCCTAATTATGTGTGACATCTCACCCAGTGGAGTCTCATGGCAAGTGGGAATTATTTTCTTGCCCAAACCTACATCAAACACCTTCTGGCAGAAACTAAAAATGTATGTTTTGTCCACTTCCACTAATCTCCATGAGCTGATCTTTTTCCCAGAGCCCTATCTGGTCCTCCTCTAGCCCCTGCATCTTTCCCTGCCCGAGAATCCATGATGAAGGGGGTGAAAAGCCCATTTTTCTCCTCTGGACAGCCACTTTTCCCTCCCTTTCTCATCTCTCTCTCACTCCTGGCATGTTCCAGGGCATCCAATGCCACTTTCCCATTGTTTACTCCCCCCTGCAGCCTCCAGACACAAGTGGCCGCGCCCATTCCGCAAAAAGGCATGTCACGCCGGCCAAAGACGCGCTCTGGAGCACGTCAGCGTGCTCCCGACAGTTGACACGGTGCTCCCGTCCACCTCGAGCCTCCCCCTCGCGCCAGTCGAGGTGCCTCGGCGTCCGCAACACGCTACGCGGTCGACCCCCTCCTCTCTCCTCCTCCCCGTGCCTCCGCGCTAGCAAACAGAGGCCGCCCGAGTGCGCCAATGGTGCGGCTCACACGCGCGATACCCTGGCCCTTTCCCGCTCCTTCTCTCCCCTCCTCTAGCCCTAGACCAACCCCACGAACACCCCAGACATGCCCACGCGTGCCCCCGTGGCCTCCAGCAACGGCTAGGAGCTCGCCGGCGCACGAGCCACGGTGCACCTCGCCCCCTCCTACTTAAGGCAGTCCCTGGCTTCCCTCTCCGCTCCATTTGCTCCCCCTCTCTCCCGTGCACCCCCTGGATCAACTCACATCTCTCCCCGTGCCCTCCATTCACCGCAATGGCCGGAGCTCCGCCGTCGGGCTCCGCCTAAATCCGGGCTATCCCGAGCCTCTCCTCTCTCCCTAGCCACTCCGGTACCCTCATACCACCACCACGAAGCTCTCCATCAATGTCGTTCATCCCCGGGAACACCACACGCTCGTGGCCAAAGATGGCCGACAGCCTCCTCCGCGGCCACCCAGACCATCGCTGCTGCAGCCCTCCGCGGCGTGCGTGCAGCACATGGATGGGTGCGGCGTGGCCTCCTGAGTACGCCGGTGGGCGGAGCGTCGCCGGAGACGCTCTGTAGCCCCGGCAATCACCGGCGGGAGCCGCTTCTCCCCGCGGCCAGAGCGCGCGCGGGAGGTTGAAGGCGACGGCCTGAGTGCTGGGGCCCGCGCGTCAGCGACCCAGCGGCTGGGCCCCGCCGTTTTAGTGGAAACGGCTTCGGCCGGATCCGCCTCCCCTACGCGAAGGCGCACCCCCGAAAGCCGCCTTCGACGTGGCCTCTGCGCGCGTGCGGCCAAGCCGCTGGGCCGGCCCAGTGGCGCCTGCCGCTAAGCCTCGCCCGGTGCGCGCCGCCGCCGTCCAAATCCAGCCCATCTGGGTAAAACCTTTTTCCCCTTTTTCTATTCTGTACAGCTTGTAAAATCCATAGATTATTTATTCTAAGTCCAAATTTGATGATTCTAATTTCTGTGAGTTCATAAATTCCTGATCTATCACATGGTGCAATTTGCACATTTTTCCATAAAGATTTTCTTCACAGATAATTATCAAATCCCATATTTTTATTTCTGTCATAAACTTTAGGAAATCACAGAAGGCTCAAAATTGATCCAAATTCCATGATTCAAATTCCTAGGTGCATCTAAGTTCAAAACTTAGTTTATGAACATTTTTGTGAATACTTTCTGTAACACATAAAATAATGAGCCATTTCTTCATGTTTGTCAACTTTGCAAATTCATAAGAAATTCATTTGAACTCCAAATCCAGTGAAACCAAATCCTAGATGCTTCTAAAATCATCCTTTGTTAAATGGGTATCTTTGCTCATTTTCCAAAAATATATTTCTGTACACTTCTTGCAAATCCATAAACCCCTTGATTCCATCATATTGAAATGTTCAGAGATGTCCATTGATCAAATCCTAATAGAACCACTTTGGTCATCCCTCGTATGACCAGAGGTATCCCAGAAAAGTCCAACTCATATTTTTAGAGCACTTTTATTTCCTGCCTTGTTGTGTTGCTTATTATGGTTGCTTTCAACGATAGTTGATGAAGTAGACGGAATGCTCGGAGTTGGGCCAGAGACATTTGAAGACCTCGAAGACTTTGTTACAACAGGCAAGCAGCCATTTGACCATGCCCATGAAACCTTTTTTTTATGCATGACATATAACTCTTTATTATTGTTGCATCGGAATCATGATGAGATGGTAGACCACGTTGGTTGGCTGCCTCAGTTACTTCCTCATTGATACTGGCATTGTGCACGACCCTACCTTCTTATGAGGGTTATGCCAGTGGGAGTAGATAGGATGCTAAAGTAGTTGCTACGCAAAGTGGGTCAGGGTTATGCATGGGAAGGAACAAGTGTGGTTTGACATACTTGCAAACAACCCCAGTGGGAGCCACTAATGCCCCTGGGAGATGATGATGAACTAGGTCACTACTTGGTGGAGAAGTAGTGTACCGAGGCTTGATGAAAGTGTTGTCTACAGAGACGGATTAGATTTAAGATTTGTCGACTGTCCCAACCTTACATGCGCAACCACTCTACCCTTATATGGGAAAGGGCATTATTGATTACCTAGGTCGATACTAGCTTGGAGCCCGCATTACTAGTGACGGGGGAGAGTTGGTGCTCTCTCTCGGGACGGGGTCGTGCCAGGTAGGGCGGCCATGACTGTTTTCACAGGGCACCGGACACACTGTTGGTACCCCGTGCCAGTGGTATGTGATAATTATGGGAGCGAGGCTCCAAGAAAGTGTTTTGTGAATTGTTGGGCACGGGGGACGGGGGTTACTGCCAATCGAGTGGACTCCATGTTAGTGTCGTCTAGGGAAAGGTAGTGATCGGGTGCTTACCCCGGGTACTTGAGGTACCGCGGGTCGTGGTTGACACGGAAGTTCCCCGGATCTAGTGGGTACAGTGTGCAACCTCTGCAGAGTGTAAAACTATTCGAATAGCCGTGTCCACGGTCAAGGACAGTTGGGCGGTGCTGCTTAGACTACGTCCATATGTTTCTGAAAAACAACACAGTTTGGTGATATTGATGATGCGACTCGTGAGGAAGTCATGATGAGCTTGAGCATGAGTTGGTTATAACTCATTCTCGATGATGATGTCTGAAACCTCCTGATACTTGTTGCAGACATAGTCATGCCCTTGATATATGCTGATCATACTTGCATGAGAAAAACTAGCTTTCTGCAAAAATTTACCTATATCATGCATTGTTGTATCTTGAACCAAAACATGGGTTGCTTGCGAGTACATTCAAAGTACTCATTGGCTTGCCACTGGTTATTTTATTGGCCAGGCATGAAAGAACAGGATATGATGAAGAACACTTCAGTGACGAACATGCGAGCTAGGACGCTTCCCAGTCAGAATGCCTGTAGGGTTAGGGCAGATGGCATGGGTCCAAGTTATCGACGAAGATTTCCGCTGCGATGATATACTCAAGACTTGACCATAATGGTCCTACTTGTGTAATACGGTATGTATGGATGTAAGACTCTTGTTATTCAGCTTCTGTGTGTTCAGTGAGCATTGATCTCTGGGATCACTGTACACGTGCATTCGGTGATCACGACTTATGAGTCGGGGTCCCGACAGAATCCTAGAACAACATTGTACTCGCGCATCACAGCAAAAAAATGGAGATTTGTCAGTCCTTCTGAGCTGAAGTTAGTTTGGTCTTGTGGGGAGTAATGTAACCATCGTTCAACTACTCCTTTTGATGAGAAGATAGATAGTGCTTCTTCATCCTGGCATAATCGGAACTAGTCACTTCACGTACTCCATATTCTTCTTCAGAGGAAGATGATCATGTTGTGCAAAGACAAGAGGACTACTAAATGCTAGAATCCATGTGTGCTCAAAAAAAGGAAAGGAAATATTTAAAACAACACAGATGAAGCACTTCCCAAGGACAATACCACTTTTTCATGATAGTATCTAAACAGTAGCACAACACCGATAGAGATGACAAAGCTCAACCATATGGATGAAATCAGTGGGCGAGTACCAACCTTTGTCAGGAGGCTGATTGTGTAGAGCATACAGATGAAGCACTTCTCGGGAACCATCTGTTGCTATCTACGGGGGTGGCCATGCTTACTATATACTCCTCGATTAGTTTAATGTTTCCAACATCTTCTTGTGCAGTTCCACTAAAATATATGGTATCTTCAAAGAAGATCCCTGTTTGCACAAGTAGATATAATTATGTATGGCATCAAATTAGTGGCAAAACGATTGCTCATTCCAGCCATAGCAATAAATTAAGATGCAAAACTATATCATTACTTGTGTCATCACAGTTCTAGTGCTTCATTACAGCACCGAGAGTTGATTTTTGTTTTTCTTCCGCTTGTTCTTCGCGTCATCACTTGGTTCAATAACAGACAAGCTTCACCTTCAATGTAAGATTTGGCATGTCAATTAGGGAGCACAAGTATAGTACTAAACTTAATTTTCTGATGAAAGTGGCAAAATACAGGCCAGCAGTTGTGAAATATCCTTATCTTACCTCAATGGGATATTACAGTGCACATACAGATTGGAAGTCTTCTCTCCATTTGTGCAGTTCACTAA
This sequence comes from Triticum timopheevii, assembly GCA_963921465.1. Taxonomy (NCBI): domain Eukaryota; kingdom Viridiplantae; phylum Streptophyta; class Magnoliopsida; order Poales; family Poaceae; genus Triticum; species Triticum timopheevii. Next base: position 448,811,590 of record OY997272.1, on the reverse strand, counting down.
ATCAAGCAACATTATCGTACAAGTAGCACAACATATGAAAGCACACTGCAGAATCATGTGAAAGAAGGCTAGTACTGACTGTAGGATCTTGAAGTATGTCTAGAGGGGGGTGATTAGACTACTTGACCAATTAAAAACTTAACCTTTTCCCAATTTTAGACTTTGGCAGATTTTAGCTATCTTTGGACAAGTCAAGCAATCTTCACACAATTCAAGCAAGCATGCAAAGAGTATATGAGCAGCGGAAATTAAAGCATGCAACTTGCAAGAATGTAAAGGGAAGGGTTTGGAGGATTCAAACGCAATTGGAGACACGGATGTTTTTGTCGTGGTTCCGATAGGTGGTGCTATCGTACATCCACGTTGATGGAGACTTCAACCCACGAAGGGTAACGGTTGCGCGAGTCCACGGAGGGCTCCACCCACGAAGGGTCCACGAAGAAGCAACCTTGTCTATCCCAACCTTGTCTATCCCACCATGGCCGTCGCCCACGAAGGACTTGCCTCACTAGCGGTAGATCTTCACGAAGTAGGCGATCTCCTTGCCCTTACAAACTCCTTGGTTCAACTCCACAATCTTGTCGGAGGCTCCCAAGTGACACCTAGCCAATCTAGGAGACACCACTCTCCAAGAAGTAACAAATGGTGCGTTGATGATGAACTCCTTGCTCTTGTGCTTTAAATGATAGTCTCCCCAACACTCAACTCTCTCTCTCATGGGATTTGGATCTGGTGGAAAGAACATTTGAGTGGAAAGCAACTTGGGGAAGGCTAGAGATCAAGATTCATATGGTAGGAATGGAATATCTTGGCCTCAACACATGAGTAGGTAGTTCTCTCTCAGAAATGGTAAGTTGGAAGTGTAGGTTTGTTCTGATGGCTCTCTCCATGAATGAAGAGGAGGTGGAGGGGTATATATAGCCTCCACAAAAAATCTAACCATTGCACACAATTTACCAAACTCGGTGGGACCGAATCAACAAACTCGGTCGGACCGATTTAGTAAACCTAGTGACCGTTAGGATTTTCGGTGGGACCGACATGCAACTCGGTAGGACCGATATGGTTAGGGTTAGGGCATAACGTAATCTCGGTGAGACCGATTACACAAACTCGGTGAGACCGATTTTGGTAATAAGCTAACCAGAGAGTTGGTCAGGTAAACTCGGTGGGACCGATCCGCTCTTTTCGGTGAGACCGAAATGTTACAAAAAAGAAACAGGGAGTTTACATTGCAATCTCGGTGGGACCGATCGCTCACTTCGGTTATACCGAAACGTTACGAAGGGAAACAGAGAGATTACAATCCCATCTCGGTGAGACCGAGATCCCTATCGGTGAGACCGATTTGCCTAGGGTTTGTGGCAGTGGCTATGACATTTGAACTCGGTGGCTCCAGATAGAAAGAATCGGTGGGACCGATTTTGACTTTGGGTTTAGGTCATATGTGGATGTGAGAAAGTAGTTGAGGCTTTTTGGAGCATATCACTAAGCACTTGAAGCAAGAGGCTATTAAGCAACACCTCATCCCTCCTTGATAGTATTGGCTTTTCCTATAGACTCAATGTGCTCTTGGATCACTAAAATGTAAAATGAAGAGTCTTGAGATTTTGAGCTTGAGCCAATCCTTTGTCCTTAATATTTTGAGGGATCCACTTTCATCATCCATGCCATGCCATTCATTGAGCTTTCCTGAAATAATAGTCTTGGAATAGCATTAGCTCAATGAGCTATATGTTGTTATGAATTACCAAAACCACCTAGGGATAGTTGCACTTTCACTGACCTCTCATGATGCGGAATTCAAACAACTCACAAGAAGAAGATCTGAACCAAATTCGCCTTAATAGATAGGAAGTAAGATCTCCTCTTGTGCAGTTCCACTAAGATCAAGCAATCAAGCAACGTTGTCGGAGTGACATTTTGGTTGAACTGCACAAAACGCTCTTAAAACAAAAGTGTTTTGTGCAGTGCAATGAAAGGTCACAATGGCAACGAGGTGAAGTAGATAACCCTGTTTACATAGAGGTGCAAAGGAAACAATTAGTGGTCAATAACGGTGGATGACACATAAGCCAACAAAAAGAAGCATCTACCTTATCTAAATGGGAAAGAAAGCAAGACAGTAGCATTTCTCAAACGGTGGAATTGATTAATATTAACATAGAGATTATATTAACAATAAATTCGTTAAACATGTAATTTGCTTTTAACTATGGCATTGCATCAATTTTCCAGCGGCATTATTAGAGGGTGTTTTTTTACAGGGACATTTTGGTGTAGGGACTAAAAAAACTCCGTGTCAGTCACATCTAAACCAAACAGGAGGGACTTTTCGGGACTAAAAGTGGGCATTTGGGACTAAAGAAAGAAGACCCCGAGGGAGTCTTTTTGGGACTTTTTCCAACAGTTGCCCCTGCCACGCATCGCACCTTGTTTCTATTAGTTCATTACTAGGGGTAACATGGTCTTTTATCATGTCGTTTAATAACCTCTAGTCCATGTTTAGTCCCTGGAACCAAGCAGGTAGGGACTAGGGAGTTTTTAACCAAACAGGGCCATAGATTAACAACAGCTAATGAGTTGCACGGAACAGTGGATGCACCAGCACCATGTGCATCTACCGATGCACTGTGGTCATGCACAGTCTGTTGCAACAAAGAACAAACAACCAAGGAGCATACTTGTGATGTCCCAGTTTTGTTATCTTTAGACACCTTTCCCTATGTGAGCACAGCAAATCTAGTCCTGCTCAAACTCTACAGCCTTGTCCCTTCCTTTCCTTTTTGAACGAGTACTTTCGCCCCTTCCTTTCCTATTTGAACCATGTCCTAGATTTATGCGATACAACTTTCCCCACTACTTTCCCCCATTCCTGTCATCTTTGAACCACGTCCTAGATTCATGCTATACAACTTTCCCCCTTCATTTCCTCTTTGAACCACGTCCTAGATTCATGCTATATACAACTTTTCCCACTACTTTCCCCCACTCCTTTCCTCTTTGAACCACGTCCTAGATTCATGGTATACATGCAGCTAGAGCAATGCATGTGGAGTAAGTAAAATATACCTTATGGTTCTTGGGGTGTGGTTCGGTGGGCGACGTGACGGCAGCGAAGAAGAAGGGGTCGGAGGCCCTCCCACGCCGCCGCTGGGTGGAAAGTGAACATCAGTGTCGGTAGTGGATTCCCTCCCTCGCCGACAGCGACAGCGTTAAGCCTCCTTCCCTTCCCGGCGGACGGATCCTGATGGCTCTTTGAGCAGCAGTGAGGGGAGAGAGAGGCCAACAAAGTCTTGTTTAGATCTGGAGAGGGCGAGAGAGTGTGAAGAGAGCAACTACAAGCGCTGAGGATCCAGCGGGAGAGGGCGAGAGAGTGGGAAGAGAGCAACTACAAGCGCTGAGGCTCCAGCGTGTATATATATACTGGAGAGAGAGTGTGAAGCGTGCAAACCCTAGAAAACATTTTGACTAGTCAAAGAATCCTCCTGGCAAAAATTATGCTCAAGTGTAGTTATCGAACCCGAGACCACAAGTTTGATGAGCGAACAGGCTAACCAGCTACACAACCCTCCCATTATGTTCAACGAGAGGAAAATAACCTTTTATACATTCGTGTGACAGGCATGTCGTGTTGTGTGTGTGTGTGTGTGTGTGTGTGTGTGTGTGTGTGTGTGTGTGTGTGTGTGGGAGTCATTAGGATTTCAATCATAATTGTGTCATGCGGCTTTGGTGGTAAGACTATCCACAGTGGTGCAGAAATAATGCAGCCTTAGTCACCTTACCTCTCTCCACGTAGTACGTTGGGTACCACCAGTCAGAGGGTGAAACAAACAAATTAATAAGAAAAATTAAAAGCGCCAGCAGTGTATCTTACTACCTCACACATCTCGCTACTGCTCGGGAACACTGTCTAATTGATCCCTCTGTTTGCTCACGTACTATTTTAAGTGAATCCTTATTATAACATGCACATAAATTTTGGGCACTTGTATTCGACTTAAGTCAGTGTGCCACCGTATTTCGTATACTTACTACTCCCTCCGTCTAGGTGTAATAAGTCACGTTAGATGGTGCAACGGGGCCAGCGTGCGTGTGCGTGTGTGTGTTTAACAGCATGTGTGTGTTAGAGAGTGCGACAGATCGACCTACTCCTACAGAGATATGGTCTGTAGTGTACGATTTTAGCCGCGAGAGTCAGTGCATCCTCTCGTTTCCGGGCGTGTCCGGTAGGGACATGCGGACAGCTGCCACGCCCGCTCCTGACTAGCCTGGCCCACCCAAAGCCCCTCCACCGCCCGCGCGCGCTTCCCGCCTGAAACGGTCAGTGCCGCTCCAAAGAATCGGTGCCGCATTCATGCCCGGGCAAAGCGGACACGACCTCTCACTGGCGCAAGAGTGATGGTTGCTTCGTCCGTCCAACTTACTGCTGGGTCTATTTGATTTGACGGCTCATTGGTCTTTATTACTGAGGTGGTAGGACTGCTGGATGTCCCACGCTTTCGGCGAAAGGAGGTAGTAGATTACAATTTTCTCCATTCTTACAGCGGAGGAGTGCAAGAGCAGTGAAAACACGCAGGCTCAGTGATTACATGGCCCACCTCACACTATCACCGTGCGACACCTAACTCTTTACATAGTACTCCCTCCGTTCCTAAATATTACTAGATGAGTCCCCGCTCGTTGCCGCGGAACATCGGTATATCTCTCTGCGCAAAATTATCGATTTCATAGAACTAAAAAAAATCTATAACCGCATGACAAATGTTGTAGCCAAACTAAATAAACTCCCATCATCATTTAGATCATCCCACATAAGGAAAAAAGATCAGCCAACTCCTACTGCATAATGGGATTATATTTTTCTTTTTGACATGTTAATGGGACTTAAAAGCTCACTTACATGCATGCTACCGGTGCATGCTTGCATGCAGACATGTTGATGTGATTTAAAACCCACTCACATGCATGTGCCACGGTATTTCTGCATGCTTGCATGTGGCTTAGTGCTGAGCCTCTCAACGTCTAGATCAGACGGCTATTATGACTGATTTACTTCATCTAACGGCTACGTCAATTTTGATGATGTGGCTCAAGGAGAGGATAGAGAATTCCTAGTAGTGGGGGCTAGCTATTACTAGTAGATAAGTCTTTGTAGATATTCCACTAGGTGAACTACATACGGAACAAAATGAATGAATCTAGACTTAAAATGCATCTATATACATCCACATGTGGTTAATGGTGTAATCTCTACAAAGACTTATATTTAGGAACGGAGGAAGTACTAGTATAGTACTAGTACGTACTGTAATTTATCAGCGAGATAAATTTGTACAATGCTATGAAGCTTCCAGCTCCTGTTACATGTATCTTGCGTCCAAGGTTGCCCGTTGCAACATTTCATCAAATACAAAGGAGACTAACATGCATGCCATTGCATCTCAATGACTGACAAATCATAGCAAATATGTACTCCCTCCGTTCCAAAATAAGTGTCTCAACTTTGTGCAAACTTTAGTACAAAGTTGTACTACTACTAAAGTTGACACTTATTTTGGAACAGAGGCAGCTAAAGAAAAAAACGATCCATGCAGTCCCTAGCCCTTGAACCGTGAACCCTGACCAGGCTTCAATTTGCTGGCAATGTTAGAGCTTCCTAATAAATGAAGTTTGCAACCTTTTGACCATCGGATCATTTTGTGCAGTTTCACCAAAATCGAGATGAGCATCCCTGTGGCAAAGAAATTTATGAAGCGTGATTAGAATAAGATTACTAGGACAAGTTGATGAGACATAAACTAATCACAAATACAGTACGTAGAAGCCAGTAGAGGTATCAGGTATGTGCGGGGCAAAGAAGTAGAGAAATATCCACAGGGAGTGATGTGGGCAGCTGGAGCAGTGGTGCAAGCCGGGTGTAAAGGGAGTTGTACCTGAGGGACGTAGCTCGACCATGAGGAGGGCGGCAGGAGGCAGCAACTGCCCACGTCGCGGCAGTGAGCAAGGGACGAAGGCAACCTCACCGGCTTTGTGAGAGAGAACGGCGGGGACCCCTGATCGGGACGTGCCGACAGTGGGTTTTCGCCGTCGGTGACGGCCACCGCATCTACACTAAGCATCCACCCCTTCCCCAAGCGGACATGATCCGCCGGGATGTTAGAGATGTGGCCACAGTCGTTTTGTGCGAGAGAGTGTGAAGAGAGCAACCCCAGCAAGCAACCGTGTAGGCTGGCCCGTCCTGACTATGTATATAGTGGAGCGGTTTCCTTTTATCCATATGAACCTATCATATTGCGTACGTGCCACTGAAGAAAAAAATTATTTATAAATGACGCGGCACCTACTACTCGTTCTCCTATAACCTTGCGCTTGGCATCTCCAAAATACTAACCTTGCGATTGGCTCTTTGCCTCTTCGGGAAGTCAAGCAATAATGGTAGTGCAGTATATATCGTTCTGGCTATATGAGACCGAATGAATTGCTGCACGTCCACCACATGGGCGAGGGTCGAGGGGCGAGGGAGAGTGCTACTACATACGGAGCAAAACGAGTGAATGTACACTCTAAAATACATTTATATACATAAGTGTTTGGAGTATGTACTAGTAGTTCATATTGAAATCTACTAAGGACATATATATTCCAAACAATATGATATAATCTCTATAACCAAGGTAGTAGGGACGAGGAGTAAACAGAGGGAGTAGTAAATTTTTCTCCTCGTCCTGTGAGCCACCGCGTGCATGGGCGAGGGAGGAGCAAGCTTCACCTCATCCTGCGAGCCACCGCGCCCGTGGGCGGGGGAGACGGCGTACTAAGCAAGCTTCTCCTCATTCTGCGAGTTGACGGGACACATCAAAAGTACTCCAATGTATAGAGCCTTGCCTCTAAGGTAGGCCCCACATGGTTTGCCTCTTTTTTTAATTTAACATAACGCGTCAAGTCGCAATTTGTTTGTTCACCCGTGGTAGACAATCCTCCCTCCACCAAGTGGACAACCAGTACATGTGCCAAATTACCACATGGGCTGCCTTTTTCGTACAGAAATAAGCTCCACCGTGTACCCGCGCGGGTGTGGATGGGAAAGAGCCGGGAGTACGTGCGCCGTGCATGCACCTCTTCTCTTCGTGCACATCCCCCACCTACGTGGGTGGGTGTGAGAGATACAAACCGCATTCATGAGTGTTTTTTGTTTTGTGGTGGGGGTGGGGGTGGGGTGGGGGGTTGATTTCGTGAATTATTTGTGGGAATATGTGTCGATGACATCTCAAACAAAATTTTGCATGCAATGTGTGTGAAATGGAGGCCTATCCATATCATACATAGAGGGTCGGGCAATCCACGAGAAGAGAGGGAGGGGTCATAGCTATCGATAGAGTCGAACAGAGGATCAAGTACGGGTGGGTGCAAGATCAATGAAGAGAGCCATCGAAATTGTGTGTGTGTGTGTGTGTGTGTGTGTGCAAGTCAAAGATATAGGGCGACTGGACTACCGGAACATTAGAGGGCACATGTCAAGTTTGTGTGTGGCAGGGAGACATGACTAGAGCGCTTGATGTATCGGTGTGTGGGGGGGGAAGGGGTGGGGGAGGGGTAGGCAGAGGCCTAACTATAGAGGTAGAACGACTCGTATATGTGTTGAGAAGGAGAGACCCAGCTATGTCATGAGGGAGATCGGTCGACATCCATACATAACTGAAGGACGGGAAATATGATGGGACAGAGAGAGAGAGAGGAGAGAGAGAGGGAGGGAGAGGGAGGGAGAGGGGTAGAGTGCTGGATGGGTGATGGAGTTGCTTCTCGGAGATGTTGGGAGAGGCCTACTAGACAAACTGAGGGTGGAACTGCAATGTTATTAATAAGAGTGGGGATGTGTTACTGTGTGTGCCTGTGCATGATAGATCTGTCGGGACGCATCCATGGATGATGAAGGGGAACCATGTGCTTGGTAAGCAAACCTAACTAGATCGGTAGATCAATTGTTGTTTGTCGAAGGAAGGGAGAGACACAACTAATGAGGTAGATCGATTGATGTGTGGGTAAAAACGAGTTATAAGGACCTAGCTGGCTATATGTATAGCGAGAGATCGGTCGGTGTACGTCCATTTGGTAGAGGCAAATAAGGCCCAGCGAGACAGATAGACAGAGAGAATGGAGCTAGGAGGTGGTGCGAGAGACCCAACTACTAGCTAGATAGGGGGAGGAGTGTGTGGTTGTGAGATAGATTAAAAGAGGGGTGAGACTTTACACGTGTGTCTGACCATATGAGAGACACGAGGCAAGGACACATAAAGGAGGAGATTGAAGCTGTGTGTGTATACTGTAGGCAGGCATCGCTGGAGAGGTTTATCGATCGGTGTGTGTCGGAAAGGAGTTGTGGAGACTCTGGGAGAACGACCTAAAGGAAAAAATGAATGTGCCCGGTGGATAGAATGCCGAGGGAGGGGGAGGGCGAGGAGGGCGTGTGCATGCACGAGAGAAAGTTAGTGTGTGGGTGTAAGAGACTAACAAAGATCATAATTTGATATGAAAGCGGATTCATATATTTGAATAGGAGATCATAGTGTTTTAAACATTGCATGCATGAATATAGAGGTGATACACGTGTTGTGCACATGTTATACCATAATGTGATAATGCATGGCGTTTGCAACTCACAGCTAAATGCCGAACAATCTAAACCATACTATACATCAAACAATCTCACATTTTATTTGAATTTGTGATAATGTGCGGCGTTTGCAGCTTACAACTAAATATCGAGCAATCTAAACAATACTATATATCGAACATTCTCATATTTTATTTGAATTTGTGGTAATGTGTGGTGTTTGCAACTCGCATCTAAATACTTGTAGGCGTAGGGGGCGGGGCACCATACATAATGTGATAAACACATTATACATATGAGACATGGTTTAGATTATGAAGATCTAGCTAGAGCTAGAAATGTAATGTGATTTGAAATCAAAATAAAGTGGATTCAAAAAATCTAGTTCAAGTTCATATAGCACACATAGTTCATATGTAACTCGATACTGATCATGTGGTGTGCTGTGAAGATAATACACAAACGGTGGTTTAACTTGACAATAATGATGATTGTAGATCTTATTAAAATAGAGAAACGGATTCAAATGCTTTGACTTCACAACAATCATTACTGTAGATCTTATTCAAATTTAGTTCATATTGAAGCGGTAGTATATATGCTTGGAATGCACTAAAACGTTCATTTGAGTAGTAGGTTGCATGCATTATACACGTAGCGAAATATTTTAATTGAACATAACATGAATTCAAAGTTTTGAATGACATTTGTAGTGCGCATTGATTTGGTACAGTACACGTTAGGCTTGTCCGGAAATTTCAACCCGCGCCTTGTTAGCCCGAAATATTTAAGATATATCTTTGTCTCGTTGTGCTCCGACAACTCCCTCCATATCAACCCGTGCCTTGCTATTCTGAAATTACAACGCGCGCGAAAACTCCCACCTCCTGTGAAATCCCGACACGCGGAATGCCCGTGGTACCCCTGAACCGAAAGAACCGCCTCAAATCGGTGGGGGGTACTTTCGTAACTTACCCCACATTTCAGACAAGCGCGTCTCTAAGCCATGGTTCCCCACTGCCATCCCATCCGCCCACCCATTCATACACCGAGGCCGCGAAAACCCGCGATGAAACCCCACACCCTGCTCCGTCCGCCACCCAGCCGGAGCTTCTTCCCCGACGACGTCGTCCACATCAACACTTCGACGTCCCTCATCCACCGTACCGGATGAGGATCCGTCGTCAATCTCATCGTCCCACCGGTTCAGCCACCCCGTCCTCCACCTCCAAGGAGCTGCCCCGATGTTCCCCTCGTCTTTTGCGCCACCTCCATTCCCACACCGCCGTCTTCACCTGCACCACCGGAAGAGCATCATCATCACCGTTTCCTCAGATTAAGCTGCGGCCTAATCGGCGCCACCAAAGAGGTTGTACACTAATCGCCGCATTTTCTTCTTGATTCGATCTCACGGTGCTGCTGGCACTCGGTCCCGAGCCGACATGGCGCGGCTCCATCCACGGCGGCGTCGCCGGCCACTTCCTCCACGGCGTCGCTCCCTCGGCGGCGATGTCCACATCAGTAGGAGCTGCTGCTGCTTTAGCTCTCACTCGCGCTGCTGATCTGCTCTTGCTCTCGGTCCCCTGCCTGGTCTACTCTTGCTATTGCTATTGCTCGTGCTGCTGCTCTTGCTCTTGCTCTTGCTTGTGATGCTGCTCCGATTTGGCTACACTTCAGTCGGCTGAATCGACTTTTGGGTCAGTCGACTTCCAAGGGGTGGGCTCGCCGGGGTGAAGGAAGAACCAGCCGCAGCGGGGAGGGGGGCTCGCCGGAGAGGTACCCCACTATCTATCTTAGGGTTCAGGATTGGGGCGGTGGTCGCCGGCGGTGGCGGGGCGTTAGCGGGGCGGTGGCGTGGGGATCGCTGGAGAAAAAGCTCGGCACGGGGGGGCCTAGAGGGATGGCCGGGGCGGCGGTGGACTGGCGGTGGGGAGTGTTTTCAGGGCGGGCGGGGCGGCGCACCGCCGGCCGCGGGCGACGGGGGGCTGCTGTTTGGCCGGTGGTGACTGGCGGCTCAGGGGGGGTGGAGGTTGAAGATGAACCGCAGGCCCTTGTTTTCGTATCCAACGGCTGCAAAATCGAGTGACCAGAGATGAAGAAGTCAGTCGACCGACGTGTAGCGTCACCTTGCTAGTGCGTTCAGTTTCGACAGCAAAATTCAGTTTTGACAGCAAAATTCAGTTTGGACAGTTAGGTTCAGTTTCGACAGTTAAGTTCAGTTTCGACAGTTAAGTTCAGAGATGAGCAGCTGATGTATTTTACATCTAGCACTTTGTGGTTATGTATTTTACGTCATGTATTGGAGATGCTATTAGAATTCCACTCAGGTTAACGTTGTTCGTTGTCTCCCTTGTCCTGCTTCGGCCTCGGCGTCATACAACTCACGGCACTGCTCCAAAGACGAAACCCTCCATCACAGTGGAGCAGTACCTCGGGCTCCATCTCCAGACGCCTAAGATCTTCTTCCCCTCCTCCGATAGCAAAGTCAGCCGGAGCATCCTCACCGGCCAACCCAATCACGATGAGATCGACATGGCTTCGCCAAAGAGGTTGTACACTTGTTGCATCTCTTTTTTACTCTACATGTTATATATATTGTCCACTAAGCACACGGATTTGTTCCTTTAGTGTCTCCTTGAAAGAAAAAACATAGGAATTTTAATTTTCACTTGTCCTCCATTTCAAATTCCTATTCATGAAGCACAAGACTAAGAGATAGTAGCATAATAACATTATAACTGTACATTTTCTTGTGGTTTGACTTAATCTCACCATGCTTCTTTGCATCCTGTGATCTTCCAATTGTTGTGAATCAAACACCCAGATTGGCAGAAATCCTGTGTTTTTAAATTCTCTGTTTTGCACGTGCATTCCTATCCTATTCCTGTCTATTTCCTATCCCTGCATTATTGGAATCCTCCAATTCAAAAGATCCCTTACAGAATTACTTCTCTTACAAATAGTTGTCAAAGAAAACCTTGTGTGGTTTGTCCCGGTCCTGCTGCACCGTCGTCCACCCCAGCTCAGCAGCTCCAACGATAGAAGGGTCCAGCACAGCAGGGATCCATCCTCCAGACTATCTTTCGCCACCTCAAATCTTCTTCCCCGCCGCTGGCAGCCATGAAAACTGCATTACCATCATTAACCGAGCAGATGACCTCGAGGACTACACGGGTCCACAAGAGAGGTCGCACTCTTTCACGTCTGCTTACGTTATGCATCGCTTAACATTACATGCTACTTTATCGTCCTGTTCACCAATTAGACTCTAAGTCAGCTCCAAACTAATGGTCAAACTTGAGTTTTAAAATGGTTGTGGGGTACATATCGGGGCCGCTATCTATAGTATATATCTACTATATGGTTAATCTCCGGTGTCTGCTATGAGTTTCATGTTGGGTGGGAAACAAACAGTAAAGAAGCCATTATCTGTATTTATTAACTAAAGCCATTATCTTCCTGCTATTATTGGTTTTGGGTCTATCCACAGGTTGCTACCATCACTCTGGATTTCTGCATGCACTCCTTACATAATCTCACTATGTTTTATTCCTATGCATGACAGTTATTGTAAACAATGGAACTAAACATGTAGAGCAAAAGAGACGAGCCTTGCGTGGCAATATAATTTCATGCAGACAACCCTCCATGGTAGGCGCAAAGGCAGCCCCCCTCCACACATTTCGAATTGTAATCGAGAGGAAGATATCTGTTCTGAGGGGGATTCAGAAGGAGAAGATAACTCCTATTTACCCACTGAGGTCTTCGCTCTAACTTGGCATGCTGATGTTGGTTATATCATGCATATGGTGTCTTGCATTGCTTACTTTATACATCAAATATGTCATCTGCTTAGTTTAGACATCCTTTGTGCGAATGCCATCTATTTAGTTTATTCATCGTTTATGTGAATTATGCAACGCCACCTTGTTTAGCCACGCATCATATATGTGAATTTTGCAATGCCATCCTGCTTAGCCAGTCATCTTATATGTAAATTATATCAGGCCATCCTTTTTTTGTTACATATTACATTCGTCAACAATGTTAGTACATTCAACTGCTCTTCGTGTGCATCAGCCATTTGACACGGTGATGGCAAATTCTGGAGTGAAAACAAGGTCTTCTAAGCAGACTATGCTATCTGACGAAGCGCATATCTCGCTGGTTAGGGGTAGCTCCTCAGAGGAGGATTCAGAGACAGATGACCAGTCCTATTCCCCCCCCCCCCCGAGGTGTATGCTCTAACTTGGCAGGGTTATGTTGCTCATATCATGCGTATGGTGTCTCACATTGCTATGCCATTTGATTAGTTTAGACATGCTTTGTGTGAATGCCACCTGTTCAGTGTCTAATTACCATATATGTGAATTATGCATTGCCATCTTGTTGCAAGACATTATATATGTGAATTATACAATGCTATCTTGTTGCAAAGGCATTATATATGTGAATTATGCAATGCCATGCTGTTTAGCCAATCATCATGTATGTGAATTATATCACGCTATCATTTTTTTGTATTACGTGTTCCATTTGTCGACAACGTTTGTATATTCAACTACTCTTCCTGTGCGTCAGCCATTTGAAGCGGTAATGGAAGTATCTGGAGTGAAAACACGGTATTCAGAGCAAACAATGCTACCTACTGAAGCAGACATCTTGCTGGCTACAGAGAGCTCCTCAAAGGAGGATTCAGAGACTGATGACCAGTCCTATTTCCCCCTGAGGTCTATGCTCAAACTTGGCAGGGTTATATTACCCATGTCATGCATGTTGTCTTGCATTGCTTAGTTTTTACATCATATATTACCCATGTCATGCATGTTGTCTTGCATCTGCTTACTTGCTTACTATATAAATCATATATTTGAATTATATCATGACATCATGTTTACATAGTACATACACATCATCTATCTGAATTATGGCATGGCAACCCATTTAATAAAGGCATCATATAGTTATATCATCTCATCCTGTTTAGTGTTTACAGTCATCATATTTAGAATTATGGCATTCTATCCATGAATGTATGTGAATTATGGCATGCCAACCTATTTAATAAACACATTATATAGTTATGTCATGTCATCCTATTTACATAGTCTCATATTTTGAACTATGTCTTTCCATTCTTATTTAGTTAGCCATCATAATGTGAAATTGTGTCATGCTATCCTGTTTAGTTAGCCATCATATATGTGAAATTGTGTCAACATAAATATGAATTATTTCATGCCCTCTTTTATTCCCCACTATCCATTGCACCTGTCTATCATACAATGTATATACTTTCAATTACTTTTCTTGTTTATGAGCCATTTGAATTGGAGAGCGTGATGGCAGTATCTAAGGGAGTAACAACACGGTCTTCAGAAAAGATAGTGCTACCAGTTGATGCAGATAGAACCACGATTGTACTTGCCCAAGGACCAGATCCACCACACATAACCCAGACTCTCGCAGATTGTACCCCTACCCAGTTGGACAGAGAACCAGCTACACCCCTTCTAACCCCAACCCCGGCAGATAGTAACCTAGTTCCAGTTGACACAGCACCGTCTCCACCATAGAGCACCCAAACACGAGCGGTTAGTAAAGGAACTGCAGTGCCCAAAGCACGAGGACCACCACTCCGAATCCCAACTCAACGCTTAAAGGAGAAGAAGATTTGTTCTCAGGTCAGGTTCTATAGCTATGGTTCATACTCCTTTGCTCTTGCATTACTGTATTTACTCATACCAACTATTTTCAAATTTGAAGGATGGAATTGAAACTCCAATGGCGCAACAGGTATGTTTTAAACCTGTTTCTTTAACTGGTTTGCTGTTGTAACCTGCTCTATGTTGATTTCAGTTTCAATTGAATAAACAGTTATGTTCTCATGTCATGCACATTACAAGTGTTGTTATTGCTCTATAGTTACCCACACTTATATTCTGTCTATTCTGCTTTCTCTTGAACAAATATTATTTGAACTGTGTCTCTATCTTGATTTGGCAACAAAACTAGAATGATATAGACCATAAAGTGACCATGGCACATAGATATATGTTTGTTTCATGCTATTATCATGTCCACTTTACTACTGAACTCATTTACCAAAATGAGTTTCATATACAACATGGTAAACATGTGATGTGTCTGCTTGTTTCTCTCTTAGAATGCGGACAAAATATTGGAGAACAGTACCGCATTATCCAATGGTAAAGGAAGTAATGCAGATAAGGTTCAAGATAGTGAGACATCCCTGTTGGTCTCCAAGAAAGCTGATAAAAACTATCTTGACGACAGTGAGGGAACCCAAAAGTCCTGTCTTGATGCAGTGTTCGAGTTACTGGCCACTACTGCTGGCACAAGCTCTTCGAACTCGCTGCCTGAATCAGTTCGTCTTCTTGAGTCTCAACTTCAAGTTGAAAGACATCGATCAGATGTGCTGCGACAGGAAGCTGAAGGACTGAGGAAGTCCCTGCAGAATTCAGATGCATATTTTCTGGTGCAACAGCAAGCGCTGGAGGATCTAAGCGCCAACCAAGAGAAAGTTAATAAGCTTGCTAAGCATCTTGCCAGCATTATGGGTACCCAGGATATTGTTTCTTGAGATCTTCTGAAGTGGTTTCAGTTCTGGATTTGTTTTGTTGCGGCGTTTATTTGCGCTGGTCGCCAACTTTGACAACCAGTGTATATGATATGTTGCTTTGTTCCCTATATTTGCACTGGTGGCGAACTTTGATGCCCGGTGGATGTAATATGTGTAACAGATGTCATAGCCTAGCATAAGTTGCTTGCTTATTTATTTCCTTGTTGTCTTGTTTATTTGTTTGCTTGTAGTCAGTGCAGTTCTTTTTAAAACTAGGCCACAATAACCATGGGCTAATATTTACTGTAGTGACACTAGGCCTCCTACGGGCCGTAGAAACACTGGGCCTCCTACGGGCCGTAGAAACAGTAGGCCTTCTACGGGCCGTAGAAACAATGGGCCTTCTACGGGCCATAGAAACAATGGGCCTTCTACGGGCCGTAGAAAGAATGGGCCTTCTATGGGCCGTATCATCAATGGGCCTTATACGGGCCATATGACCATAACGGGCCATCGTTAATAGGCCGTATTTGATGACGCTATGAAAACGGCCCAACGTATTAACGGACCACAAACGGGCCGATGTAACCACGGGCTGAATTTGGCCCACAAGCAGAAAATGACAGTAACGGGCCGTAAGTAAAAAAAATGCTGGAAATGAGCCCAAGAATAAATGGGCTCTGAGAAGGCCGGAAGATAACATTTGCTGGAAACGGCCCAAGTGAATAACGGGCCCTTAATGGGTATAAAGTGATATACTATTCATTACGGGCCAGTTTCATCACGGGCCATTAGTGGGTGTGAAGTGATACACTGTTCATTGCGGGCCAGTTTCACCACGGGTCGTTAATAGGCCAAGAGTTACATAGGGCCTCATATGGGCCGAAAGACGTCATGGGCCTTACATGGGCCAGAAGTGAAAATGGGCTGGATCATATTGGATGGCCCAGATGACACTACTGAGCCTAATTCGGATAGGGCGTAACGGGCCTTGGGTTAGCGGGCTGTAAATGGGCTATATGCGAACAGGCCGTTAACAGGCTTTCCATGGGCCGGCCCGCCACCTTTTGACCAAGTCAAACGGGCCGGCCTTTTCACAGGAATGGGCCTTTGTTGGGCCATGCCACGTGTCGACGTATCATAGGCGCCTTCTGTCCAATGAGTGGATGACATATGTCCCAACGGTGAGCCGACACGTGTTTCCTCCAGCCAATGATGATTTTACACGTGGAAAATCCCCATTGGTCGGGGCTGTTAACGGGTTATCGGATCCAAAACCCGACCCGACAGCTTAACGGCATTCTATTACGGTGGATGCCACGTGTGAGTCACCCTTGACGAAAGCAGTTCTGTGACACGCGATTTATCGTCATGGAAGTAGACACTTCCGTGATGATAATTTTGGTAATGTCATCGAACACTTCTACGACAGCACAGGTATGACTATCTTGATTCTGTCATAAATTTGTCATGGATGTACATGCATGACAAAAAACGCGACTTACTGTGACAAACACGTATCATCATGGAAGTGTATTTTTTTGTAGTGGTAATAGCAGCGCCGCAGCCGCCGCTGCCGAACTGCCGCGCCGCCCCCGCCGCTAGCGCCGCCCCGTGCCGCCGCCGCGCCACCCCCGCTGACGCCGCTGCCCCGCAGCACCCCACCTCGCCTCGCCGGCACCGTCGGCTCGTCGCCGGAGCCATCGATCCGATCCGGCTCCACAAGATTGGAAGGGAGTTAACCACTATAGGATGCACGGATGCGGAGAGAGTGCGTTTTGCCGCACATCAGCTTGATGGACCCGCAGCCTCATGGTGGGAGAATTTCACAACCACTTATCCCATTGACACTATCACATGGGACCAGTTCTGGCAAGCTTTCCATACTGCCCATGTTTCAGCCGGAGCTATGGCCATGAACAAGCGTGAGTTTCGCAACTTGCGCCAAGGAGGACGTACAGTTGGCCAGTATGTGGATGATTTTAGTAATTTAGCATGTTATGCACCAGATGATGTTGCTACGGACGCAGCTAAGCAGGAGAAGTTTCTGGAAGGACTGAATGATGAGCTGAGCATGCAGTTGATGGTGGCACCCTTCAACAACTATCAGGAGTTGGTAGATAGAGCTCTCATGATTGAAGGGAAGCAGCAGAAGATTGACATCCGCAAGAGGAAGTATGGACAAGGGAAGTACAATTCTGGAGCTCAGCAGAAGCCTCGTTTTACCCCAAACTCGGGAGGACTATTTCAGCATAACCATGGAGGTCACAACCACAATGGAGGAAGTTCGCACAACCATAGTGTCCCCAGGAATGGGAATGGCAATGGAGGAAGCAACGGCCAGAACTGTTCCAATCGATCAACGCCCGCCAAGAAGGATCTGAGTCACATTACTTGCTACAAATGCCAGAAGACTGGAAATTATGCCAATGAATGTCCTGAAGCTAAGAATGGAAATGGCAATGGAAGCTCTGGGAAGAAGCCTAACCCTTTCAACAGGGGACAGGTGAACCACGTTAACGTGGAGGAGGTTGAAGCGCAACCCGATGCAGTAATAGGTAAGTTTTTGGTTAAGTCATTTACTGCAGTCTTTCTTTTTGATAATCGTGCATCGCATTCATACATATCAAAGGGATTTGTGGATAAGTATAAACTACCAACCCAAGCCCTTAGGTCACCCATGTTAGTAACCTCGCCAGGAGCAGAGTATATGGCTAGTCTATGGTGTGATCGGTTACCATTAAGGATTGGTAACTATGTGTTTCCCTCAGACCTAATAGTATTGGAGTCATAAGGACTGGATGTAATATTAGGCATGGATTGGTTATCTAAGTATGGAGGGAACATTGAATGCGCCAGTAAGTCGATTTTGCTTACCACCCCAGAAGGAAGAAGGATTAAGTATGTATCCCGGCATGTGCCGAAGAGGACTCAAGTGAATTCCTTATTAGGAGTTGTACAGGAGGAAGTACCAGTGGTGAAGGATTTCCTTGATGTATTTCCAGAAGAGTTGCCAGGCATGCCACCAGATATAGACTTTGAGTTTTTAATTGACCTTTTGCCAGGCACAGGGCCAATATCTAAGAGACCGTATAGGATGCCCGCAAAGGATTTGGAGGAAATTAAGAAGCAGATTAAGGAGTTACTGGATAAAGGCTATATTCGCCCAAGTTCGTCACCTTGGGGATCACTAGTACTTATAGTGGAGAAGAAGGATGGATCATTGAGGATGGTTGTCGATTATCATGGATTGAATGAAGTGACCATCAACAACAAGTACCCCCTACCGATGATCAATGATTTGTTTGATCAGTTGGAAGGAGCTAAAGTATTTTCCAAGATCGATCTGCGATCAGGATACCACCAGTTGAAGATTCGAGAGCAGGATATACCAAAGATAGCTTTTACCACAAGGTACAGGCTGTATGAGTATACCGTTATGTCATTTGATCTGACTAACGCACCTGTCTATTTCATGAACATGATGAACAAGGTGTTTATGGAGTTTTTGGATAAGTTCATCGTGGTGTTCATTGATGATATTCTGGTCGACTCGAAGAATGAAGAGGAGCATAAGGAGCATTTGCGTTTGGTACTTGGGAAGCTCAGAGAACATCAGTTATATGCCAAGTTCAGCAAGTGTGAGTTTTGGTTGAAGGAAGTTGGATTCCTCGGACATGTTATATTCGGAGAAGGAATAGCAGTAGACCCCACCAAGGTTGTCACTGTGACAAATTGGGAAGCACCCACGTCAGTTGGAGAGATCCGGAATTTTCTTGGACTCGCAGGATACTACCGGAGGTTCATTGAGAATTTCTTGAAGATTGCAAAACCCATGATGGAGTTTTTGAAGAAGGACACCAAATTCAAATGGACTGAGGAATGTGAGGCCAATTTCCAGGAGTTGAAGAAACGTTTGGTTACATCACCAGTGTTGATTCTGCCAGATCAACGCAAGGATTATGAAGTATATTGTGATGCTTCACGACGAGGACTTGGAGCAGTGCTTATGTAGGAGGGAAGAGTTGTTTCTTATGCCTCACGACAGCTTAAACCCCATGAGTTGAACTATGCTACACATGATTTGGAGTTAGCAGCCATAGTGCATGCGTTGAAGACATGGGGACATTTTCTCATCGGAAACCATTGTGAGGTGTACACGGATCACAAGAGTTTGAAATACATCTTCACGCAGAAGGAGTTGAATCTCAGACAAAGGAGGTGGTTGGAGCTCATTAAGGATTATGATATGAGGTTGCATTATCATCTAGGAAAGGCTAACGTAGTAGCCGATGCGTTAAGCCGCAAGAGCCATGTCAATACCCTCTTGACTAGAGAGTTACCCAAGGAGTTAGCCGAGGATCTTCGTGAGCTATGTTTGGAGATAGTCCTGAGAGGCTATGTAGCAGCACTAGAGATTCAGTCTACGTTGATGGATAAGATCAGAGAAGCTCAGAAGACAGACAAGGAGATTGCCGAGATAAAGGAAAGGATGAGCAAAGGAAAAGCTAATGTATTTCGTGAGGATGAGCACGATACCTTATGGTTTGAGGACCGCGTATATGTGCCTAATGACCCGGAGATCAGGAAGTTGATTCTGCCGGAGGCCCATGATTCGCCGTATTTGATTCACCCAGGAAATACCAAGATGTATCTGGATTTGAAGGATAGTTTCTGGTGGACCGGAATGAAGAAGGATATTGCGGAGTATGTAGCAGTTTGTGATGTATGTCAGAGAGTAAAGGCAGAGCATCAGAAGCCAGCAGGATTGCTACAGCCATTGTCGATACTTGAATGGAAGTGGGATAAGCTAGGCATGGATTTTATCACGGGATTGCCCAGGACTCGTTCAGGCTATGACTCAATATGGGTTGTAGTCGATCGTTTGACGAAGGTAGCTCATTTCATCCCCGTAAAAACCACTTACACCAGTGCTAAGTTGGCGAAGATATATATGACCAGGATCGTATGGATGCATGGAGTTCTGAGGACCATTGTATCAGATAGAGGAACCCAGTTTACCTCAAAGTTCTGGAATCAGTTACATGAAACTTTGGGTACCAGGCTAGAGTTCAGTACATCCTTCCATCCACAGACAGATGGACAAACTAAAAGAGTAAATCAGATTCTGGAGGACATGTTGAGAGCTTGTGCGCTAGATTATGGATCTAGTTGGGACGACAATTTGCCATATGCAGAGTTCTCTTACAAAAATAGCTATCAATCTAGTTTGAAGATGGCCCCTTTCAAAGCCTTGTATGGAAGGAGGTGCAGGACACCTTTGTTGTGGGATGAAGTTGGAGACCGTCACTTGTTTGGACCAGATTTGATCAAAGAGTCTGAAGAGAAGGTTAAACTGATTCGCGATAGACTCAAGGTAGCCCAATCTAGGCAGAAGAGCTATGCGGATTCTAAACGCAAGGAGACAGTTTATGAAGTCGGAGACAGATTTATCTTCGAGTGTCCCCACTTCGAGGAGTTAAGCGTTTTGGAGTTAAGGGAAAGTTAGCGCCACATTTTGTGGGACCATACAAAGTTTTGGAACGTATGGGAGAAGTTGCTTACAAGCTGGAGTTGCCCGAAGGATTGTCAGGAGTTCACGATGTGTTCCACATTTCCCAGCTGAAGAAGTGCCACGCCGAGATGGTTGATATTCCACTGAGAGATACAGTGCCACTGGAAGCAATTCAGTTGGATAGCGATTTGACCTACGAGGAGAAACCAGTCAAGATTCTCGAGTTTGCCAGTCGAGTTACACGCAGCAAGGTTATAAAGTTCTGCAAGGTTCAGTGGCGCCACCATATCGAAGATGAAGCCACCTGGGAACGAGAAGAAGACCTATGGAAGGATCACCCTCACCTATTTTCTAGCCAACCCGAATCTCGAGGGCGAGATTCATCTTAAGGGGGGTAGGTTTGTAACATCCCAAATTTTCAATTTGGAATGTTATACATTAGATTATCTTTGCATATCATATTTTATTGCATTTTGGCTTGATCCTAGAAATTCTACGCAACTCAAGGACCCACGGAGAGAGTTGGGGATTTCGTTATTTTTCATATTTGAGTTTCCTCAAATTTTGAAAATGAGGATCAATTGGTATTGATAATTTTTCCTTCTTAATATTTCGAAAATAAAAACATATGAGAGGAGATAAAATGACTTCTCCAAAATAAAAGAAATATTAGAGGAAAAATATTAAAATCAATTTAATATTTATATGGATTTTATTGCAATTTTATTTGAATTAGAAAAATTGCACGTTTTCAAAATTGCATTTTAGGGCCAACAAAATGTTCATCTTGTTCTAAATATTTTATTTAGACGGTGAAAATTTGTTTTGGCTTTTTTAGATTTTTATTTATTTTTCTAGGATTTATTTAAATTTCGGCGGAATCAATTTAAAAAAAAATCGCTTCGGACCGACCGGGCCGAAGGCCCAGCCGGCCACCGCCTCCCTCGCGCCTTGCCCGCATCGGACTCCGCCGGAGTCCGGGAGACCGCCGCCGCCTCGGTTCCCCCTTCCCCAAGCCGACCCCGCCCCTCCCCCTCATAAAAGCCGCCGCCCCTGCCCCCACATCGCCACCCAAGCCGCAGCAGCAGCAGCGCCGCAGCCGCCACCGTCGCCGCTAGCGCCGCCCCGCGCCGCCACCGCACTGCCCCACCCCCGCCGCACCACCCCGTCCCCCGCCGCCGCCCCACAGCGCCCCACCTCTCCTCACCGGAGCCGTCGGTTTTTTTTCCGTTTAGGTAAAAACTGATCGGTTTTTATTTAAACCCTAGTTATGTTTTTTAGAATAGATCGGTTTTATTTTTCCGGTTTATTTATTTAGCAAGCGTCCGCTCATTCGTTCATTTTAACGAACGTTGTTCATCGTTTATCCGCAGACAGCGAACGTTCGTTCGTTAGCCTGTTCGTTAGTTTTTCTTTTTCCAGAGTTTTTCCACGATAATTTCTGATCGCGATTTCTGCCCTGATTTTCGTTTTAGTTTTTCTTTTCGCTCGTTTATCGGAATCAGGCGATTCAAGCGCCTAGAGTTTCGTCTCGAAATCCTCCTTCTGTTTAAGCCACTTAAACAAGTTTTTGCTATTGTAAAGTTTGACTTAAGTCCAGATTAGTAAACGAAGCTTGTTTCTTTCGCAGTTGGAGTTTCGTTGCTTCGTTTGACTTGATTCTTTTTGCAAACCGGAGTTCTTAAGTTGAAATTTCTGGTTATATCTCTTATTTGAGCTTTACCCGTGCTTGTAGTTGAGTGCTTATTGTATGCTTGTTTGTTTGCGATAGAGTACCCGGAGTGCAAAGCGTGCTACTACGAGTCTCTAGGTTTCACGGATCTTCAGCAAGGCAAGTAACACTTTGATCATACCTCTTTACTACCCAGTTTTATTGCATTAGATCAATCCTCAAACAATTGCATGGTTAGGATCTGATTAATATGTGGGTTTTGGGAAGTAGATGAGGTAGTACCTATTGTCCTGTTTATTATCAAACCTTTGGGAGTTACTTCTACGTTTGCTTATATTACCCTGCTATGCTTGTAGACGTGGATTGGGTGAGTGTATCCATGATAGATGAGAGTGTTGTTAATTAATGGTTAACTTAAGGTGGCTACTTTAATTCACATCTGGGTGGATTGAGGCACCTTGGGAACCTAGTGTTGCCTGTATTTTTGAAAATCCCGGGATACCGTATGATTCTCCTATGGACCGCCACCTAGGCTCAAAGGGATCATAAGATTATTCATGCTAGAAACTTCCGTGTGCAGCCGCAAGCTATTATGGGCTCTAGCATAGTTGAGTAGGTTGCGTGACCTCTTTCAGTGGTAGGCTAGCAGATGTAGGGGATGTAGGTTGGTACTGTCTACCCAGAGTAAAGAGTTAATGCTTCTGAAAGACTATGTCTCGGTCATCCGTTTCTCAAACATCATGTAGTGCGAGAAATCCAATGGAGGAGATCGAGTCTTGTGGGGAAAAGTGCGCAAAGCTCTCCAGAGTGTACAAACTAATCATGGTTAGCCGTGTCCCCGGTTATGGACGTTTTGAGTATCTAGTTTCTTGGATTATCATGTGGATCTCATCACTCTTAATATAATTTGATTGGGTTTAGTGATGATGCTTAATTGGGATTGAGAGGTGGATTACCTTCTCAATGTTTAACAACCACAATGATAGTTAAATAAAATTTATTCCTTTGTTGTAGGGAAAAATTGGCTTTATGCAAAACTGTAACCATAGAGCTTTCCACCAGCCATATATGCATGTAGTGGTAGCATTATTCTGTTCATTACTCTCTATGTGTTACATTTCTAGCATATTCCATGTGCTGACCCGTTTTCGGGCTGCAACGTTCATGTTGCAGACTTTTCAGACGACGAGTAAGGTGCCTTAGGTCGTGATCTTTCACTCAGTGATGCCGTTGGAGTTGATGAACTCACTTTATCTTCCAAGCCTTCCGTTGTTATCGTTATTAGATGGCCTTAAGCCATATTTATTATAATAAGTTCTCTTTTGAGACATTCGATGTAATAAGTGTGTGATTGCTACTCTGTTATAAATCCTTCGAGTACTGTGCGTGTCAGCATTACCAACCCAGGGATAAAACTGATGCATAGAGATCAGACTGTTTGAGGTCTGGTCGCTACAGAGTAGGAAAGGGCAAGGGGGGGCGCCGCCCCCTTTCCCCTAGTACAATTCGGACCCACGGGGGGGCGTGCACCTCCTTCCCTTTGGCCTGCCTCCTCTATTCCCGTATGGCCGAATAAGGCCCAATACTTCTCCCGGCGAATTCCCGTAACTCTCCGGTACTCCGAAAAATACCCGAATCACTAGGAACCTTTCCGATGTCCGAATATAGCCTTCCAATATATCGATCTTTACGGCTTGACCATTTCGAGACTCCTCGTCATGTCCCCGATCTCATCGGGGACTACGAACTACCTTCGGTACATCAAAACACATAAACTCATAATGTCGATCGTCACCGAATGTTAAGCGTGCGGACCCTACGGGTTCGAGAACTATGTAGACATGACCGAGACACGTCTCCGGCCAATAACCAATAGAGGAACATGGATGCTCATATTGGCTCCTACATATTCTACGAAGATCTTTATCGGTCAAACCGCATAACAACATATGTTGTTCCCTTTGTCATCAGTATGTTACTTGCCCGATGTTCGATCGTCAGTATCTCAATACCTAGTTTAATCTCGTTACCGGCAAGTCTCTTTACTTGTTCCGTAATGCATCATCTCGTAACTAACTCATTAGTCACATTGTTTGCAAGGCTTATAGTGATGTGCATTACCTAGAGGGCCCACAAATACATCTCCGACAATCGGAGTGAGAAATCCTAATCTCGATCTATGCCAACTCAACAAACACCATCGGAGACACCTGTAGAGCACCTTTATAATCGCCTAGTTACGTTGTGACGTTTGGTAGCACACAAAGTGTTTCTCCGATATTCGGGAGTTGCAAAATCTCATAGTCATAGGAACATGTATAAGTCATGAAGAAAGCAATAGCAACATACTAAACGATCAAGTGCTGAGCTAACGGAATGGGTCAAGTCAATCACATCATTCTCTAATGATGTGATCCCGTTAATCAAATGACAACTCATGTCTATGGCTAGGAAACTTAACCATCTTTGATTCAACGAGCTAGTCAAGTAGAGGCATACTAGTGACACTCTGTTTGTCTATGTATTCACACATGTACTAAATTTCCGGTTAATACAATTCTAGCATGAATAATAAACATTTATCATGATATAAGGAAATATAAATAACAACTTTATTATTGCCTCTAGGGCATATTTCTTTCATGTCTGTCACATCATTCTCCTAATGATGCGATCCCGTTATCAAATTACAACACATGTTTATGGTTAGGAAACCTTAACCATCTTTGATCAACGTGCTAGTCTAGTAGAGGCTTACTAGGGACACCGTATTTGTTTATATATTCACACATGTATTTAAGCTTCCGATCAATACAATTCTAGCATGAATAATAAACCTTTGTCATGATTTAGGAAATATACTAATAAACATTTTATTATTGCCTCTAGGCCATATTTCCATCATTATTTATATGCCCTTTTACTTCCAGGGGCCAAGCAGTGCAACAAAGATACAACATAGCACAAACTCCCTCTGTAAAGTATTATAAGAGTGTTTAGATCACTAAGGTAGTATTTCTTTACGGAGGAGTATTTGTTTTCTTTCCACTAACTGCCATCATTAATATGTAAATATGTACACAGATGTTAAAACAAGCTTTTAGAATTGAAAAAATCTATAAACCAAAATCTATGCCCGAAACAAAGGGACCGGGTAACATTGTTGTGTTCCAAAAATGCAAATAAGAGCACGCATGAAGGAAGCTTGATAAAAGAGATCTCTCTCACTTCTAGAGATGAACCTATGATGAGAATGCTAATCTCAGCGATGTATCTAGAGATATTGATTGAGATCTGCTCAACAAGATAGCTAAAACTTTGACAATAGTCATTTTGTTATGTTAGAAAAGTAATACCGACCAAAAGAACATGGTGAGCAAGTGAAAGATTTAACTTAACTTTATCATGATTTCCATAGATGCAAAACCAATTTCAATCAAGAATGGTTTAACCAAGCGCTTCTCTTGTCTCTTTTCCTTCGTCAATATCACCCTAAGATGAAGCATATCCCATTGCAAAATTCTTACATATGGAAATAAGAATGCCAACAATTAGTTTTAAGTAACAGACAACATAATCTCACTACTATTGTATAGTAGCATAACAACACCTTAAATTAGGCTAAAAGCTATGGAAATGTGGTGTCACCTAGTCTAGACAATCAGTCTTCTTAACAATAATCGTCATCAGTGGAGAAGCACAGGTAATCAAATGCACTGAGGGAATAGGTACTGCTTAATGGATAAAAAATAGGATGTAAAATAAACATGAATTCCTTGGACATTATTGTGGCACCGTCGCTCAGAGCAACCGGTTTACCTTGCATTGCCAGCCCAGAGATCAAGTCTTCTGGCAACACACAACAACATGGTACAGAAACAACTGCTTTATTGATGCTAGCGGAAACATAAGTCTGATATTACATCGAGATAAGAGGCCAAGCGGCACACGCGGTGTGGCCGAACAGTATGTACATCATTTAATGAACATGAAGGGGCCTCGATCACATGAACTACGCGGCAGCGGAATGACGACGAAATGGAACTCCATAGCACAGGGACACCAACGTGGACATGATCTAGACGTGGGAAGCTCTCCGATTCGATACAACTTGCTTGAAATCTGGCATGACACGCCAGGTCAGTACATTGAATATACTTGCAAACTCACAACAAACATAAGCATAATGACAAACAATATCATGACAATTAATCAGGTTAATGCAATGCAAGTAATGCTATTGATGCGGTGAAACCAACATGTGCACTGAGTCCCTTGGACTCGCTTACTAGACGGGTTACCTCGTAACCGAACGGTGATCATACCTGGATCACAACTGAAGCCAATCACTCACGATCATCTCATGATCCCACAAATCATCACAAAACAATTGCCAACAATAAATACTTAGTGTGCAAGATTAATTAGAAATGTTGATCCATGGTGTGACCTACTCCCGAGTTGTGTCCATAACCGAGGACACGGCTATCGATAGATTGAATACACTCTTCAGAGGTAGCACACTTTACCCACACCACAGAACCCATGGCCCCGCACTCCCATTTGGGTGGACCAACGGCGTTCCAACGAAACCCTTCCCTTTCCATGACACTCTCCCGACCACTCTGACCAACTCCCTCTCAGGGCTAAGTCATGGGTGGCCCCGTGCCTACCAAAGGCATCAACGGCCACCGTCGTGGCAAAAACGGTCCCAAACGGGGACAAGGTACCATAACAACAAACGGGCACACAAGGGTATGTCTGCTTACCGGGCTAGGGTACCACACTCCCATAACCTTCCCTCATTGGAGGCACCGGTGAGAGGCACGACAAAGGACCGAATCAAGACCCCCCATAAAGGTAAATGTGGTCGCACTGAGGAAAACCTGATTTAGTGGCACCATGACTTGATTAATGTTATATTCAAGTTGGATTATTATCAGGTTTAACTTGAAAATAAAAATCACTCCAAGTCATACGATGCCATGATCATGCAACTACTCGATATGCAAAGCATGCAACTCACAAGAACGGATCAACCTTATCAAAATGACTTTCTTGCACTTACTCATCATCAAACCTTACTGATTCTACCTCACTAGTTATTATCATGCATTATCTTGATTAACTCATAATTTATATGAAAATCCCATTTATCAAAATAAACTACCATTATTTATCATAGCAATTTCATTAAGTTAAACTTTATTCTACTTGACCAAACTAGTTCATGCATTCAACCGGTAACTTAAACAAGCATTTCAAGCATGAAAAAGTAACTAGCATTAAACCATATTTATTTAACTAATTTAAATGCATGAAAAATAGCTCATACTTAAGTAGGAAAATCATAGATATTGAGATGACACCATCCAAATGTCGGTGTGGCTTGCCTTAGTGCAGAGGAGGTTCACACTCCTCCTGGTTTTCTTCAAGACAAGTCTCTCCCTCTGAAAATATTTAAAAACCACAAAACAAAATATCAAGAACCATTCTGAAAATCACTAGAAATTCTAGACAGCAAGGAAAAATCCACACTTTGGTGTGCTGCTAGAGCTCTCTGAAACAAACACAAAAGTTATCACTGGTCAAAGTTTTGGTCGAAATTTTGAATTTATTTGAATTAAACAGAAAATCTGGGGGGTGGACGTTGATGGCGTAAAGGTAGAATACGCCTCCACTTGTACCGCTTCGGGTGCGAGTGGAGAGGCTGACAACGGGCCCCACTGGTTAGGAGAGAGAGGGGGAGAGAGGAAACAAAGCCCGACGGTGCTCCGCCGGAGCTCACGCCGGCGAGGAGGGGTTCTTTGGCGAAACTAGAGGGATAGAAGTGTAGAGGGGGTCACGGCGCACCTGCCTGTACCCGTGGCTCGTCAGGGAATGGCCGGAGCTGCTCACAATGAAGCTCGCAAGCGGCGGTGGCGGTCGGGACTTGCCGGAGAGGAAGAAGGTGACGGTGAGGGGTACCTCCGGGCGCTCTACTGCTTCCAGGCAACACCAGTGGACCTCCAATGATGCACCTGAGGGGTTGGTTGAGCTCGAGGGGCTCTAGAATAGGGTGGATGGGCTGTGGGGATTTCCGGTGAGCTCTAGTCGGGGACGGCGGCCAGAGGCCTGCCCGGACGGGCTGCGGCTATGCTATGGGGTTGTGGTGGTTGAGAGGTGCGGTGTGAGGCTTCGGGGCGGAGGGAGGGGCTCTATATATAGCCGGAGGAGGAGGGGGATACGTGGCGCCGGAGCTCTCCGAAAGCCGGTGAGCAACGATGAAGGGCGCCAATGAGGGGGGGAAGAGCTCAGCAATCATGCAGGAACTGTCCACGCTCACGAACGAGCACAGGAAGCAGGGGGAGAAGAAGACAGGGGCACGGGCACACAGTGGCTTTTGGCCGCGACGTGCCCGTGCTCGCCGTGGCGTCTCCGGCGTCGGCGAGTGCCAGGGAGAGTTCAAGAGTGAAGAGTCGAGGATTGTGGCATGGCACGGCAGTCGTCGGCGAGCTCTGGCTCGAGCACGCGCCGAACAGAAGCACTGGCGCGACACAAAGCGCATCGAACGCATGCCAGAGCCCGTGTCCACACGCGGTCACCATGCTGGCATGGTCAAAACAATGCCCACGCTCAGCCAAACCTTGTCTGGGTTTTTATTCGTGCAGTGTTAGGTCTAGGGAGGTTGAGAACTCACTGCCAGGCTGACCAGAGGTGACTCAAGCTTGCCGGCAAGTTTCTGGTCAGAAACTTGGTCGCCAAGTTTGGAGGGCTTCTAGAAGGCCATTAGGTCTGATCTCCTGGGGTTAAGGTTTACTTAGGAGGGTAATGAGGCTCAAGAAAACCAGCTCCATTGGATAAAGGAAAATACACTTGTTGTACAAAGTGCATTTTTGGGCCAGAAGAGAAATGATTTTCTATAGCAAAAATATTACTTATAGTTTTGCTCAGGGATGTGGGTCAAGGTTCAGAGAATATTAAGGAATTATCTCAAGATTTTTGGAGCAGTAAAAATGAGGGTTGCTTTGGAGCACTAGTTTCTGAAATGAGTTTCAGAAGAGAAATTGAATATTTTTCTTTTATGAAAAATATTCATTGGGCCATTTTGGAGTTTTTCAGAGAAATGAGATTGAATGAGAGGTATATGGGTCACTTGGGTGAAAGTCAAGGGGCTTCCCAAGTGATAAGTCCATTTGAATTGATTCCAAAAACTCAAATCCAAAGCAAGGGCGAAACAAGTCCGGAAAAAGAGAGAAGGCAAAATCCAGTCTGTCACAAACCTGCCCCACTTAGGATGAATCTTGTCCTCGAGATTCGGTTACTTGGAAAAACAGTTCTGGGTAGGCGGTCCTTAAAACTTCCTCTCTTTCCCAGGTTGCCTCTTCCTCGGTGTGATGCTCCCATTGAACCTTGTAAAACCTTATCACTTTGCTGCTAGTGACCCTTTCTGTCTCATCCAATATTCTGATTGGTTTTTCCCCATATGTTAAATCCTTAGCCAGTTCTATCTCTGCCATATCAGTCCTTTTCTCCGGTGGCGAGATACATCTCCTTAGCTGTGAGACATGGAACACATTTTGTACCTCTGACAGTGCTGGTGGCAATTCCAACTGATAGGCAACTGTTCCGACTCTGGTCATGACTGGAAACGGACCAATATATCTGGGTGCCAATTTTCCTCGGGTCTGAAATCTCTTAACCCCTTTCATGGGGGTGACTTGGAGATACACGTGTTCTCCTGGTTCGAAGCTGATCTGACGGTGCTTTGCATCCTAGTAACTCTTTTGTCGTGACTTGGCCAATTGCAATCTGTCTCGGATCTCCTTGACTTGCTTCTCAGCCTCCATCATCAAATTAGTCCCGACAATACGGATGTCTTCGGTTTGAGACCAGTTTAGTGGAGTGCGGCATTTACGGCCATACAGGGCTTCATAGGGTGACATCTTTAAGTTGGCCTGGAAAGTATTGTTGTAGGAAAACTTGGCGTACGACAGACAGTCTTCCCACTTGGATCCTTGGGCCAACGCACATGCTCGGAGCATATCTTCGAGTATTTGATTTACTCGCTCAGTCTGTCCGTCTATCTGGGGATCATAAGCTGTGTTGTATTTCAGGGCAGTCCGCAAGGCTTGATGTAGACGGGACCAAAAGGCTGAAGTGAAGAGAGATCCTCTATCTGAGGTGATGGTCTTTGGCACTCCATGCATACTGACGATCCTGGACACATACAACTATGCAAGTTGATCAGCACGGTAGGTGGTCCGGATGGGAAGGAAATGTGCTACCTTCGTTAATGTGTCCACTATGACCCATATTGTGTCATTTCCTCGGTGAGTCCTTGGTAAATCGGTGATGAAATCCATGCAGACATCGTCCCATTTCCATTGCGATACAGGTAAGGGTTGAAGGAGTCCTGCGTGTTTTTGGTGTTCCGCCTTTACCTTGTTGCATATATCACAACAAGCCACAAAATAAGCAATGTCTTTCTTCATCCCATCCCATCAGAATACCTGACGAAGGTCTTCGTACATTTTGGTGCCGCCTGGGTGAATTGAGTACAAAGATTCATGTGCTTCTGGCAATATCTTCTTTCTCAGACTATCTTGATTGGGTATGCAAATCCTTCCTCGAAACCTTAGCATACCTTGTTGATCTTTAGAGAAATCATGTGTCTGTCCTTCTTGCATATGCTTGGCATGTAATTGCAGTGATTCGTCATCTGCTTGGGCGCTGCGAATTTCTTCCTCGAGGGTAGGAGCAAGTTCCAATATGTTGGCAAGACCGGCATCCACTATTAGCAAATTGAGCTGAGCAATTTCTTCGCAAAGTTCAGGAGGCAAATAATCCATTAGAGCATTCAGGCTCGCAGGCTTGCCGCTGAGGGCATCGGCCACCACATTAACTTTACCTGGGTGATAATTTATCCCAAGGTCATAGTCCTTAACCAACTCGAGCCATCTTCGCTGACGAAGGTTTAAATCTGGTTGAGTGAACATATACTTGAGACTTTTGTGGTCGATAAATATCTGGCACCTCTTTCCAATAAGATAGTGTCTCCAAATCTTCAAAGCATGCGCCACCGCAGCCAATTCCAAATCATGAGTTGGATAATTGCCTTCATGAGGCCGTAGTTGTCGAGATGCATAGGCCACAACCTTCCCATCTTGCATAAGTACACATCCAAGGCCTTTTCTGGAGGCGTCGCAGTAGACATCAAAACTGCGGTAGATGTCGGGGAGAGTCAATACTGGTGCTGACGTCAGTCTGGTTTTTAACTCATTGAAGCTCCTTTCGCAGTCCTCAGTCCATTCAAACTTCTTACCCTTCTTTAGGAGATCTGTCATCGGCTTGGCAATCTTAGAGAATCCTTCAATAAAACGGTGATAATATCCGACTAATCCAAGGAAACTTCAGATTTTTGAGACTGTCATGGGTGCGGCCCAATCAAGCACATCTTTCACCTTACTTGGATCCACGGCTATTCCTTCTGATGAGAGAACATGCCCTAAAAATCCAACTTGCTTGAGCCAAAATTTGCATTTGCTGAACTTTGCATAAAGCTGATGGTCGCGGAGCCTTTTCAAAACTTCTCGGAGGAGGTCCTTGTGCTCTTCTTTGCTTTTTGAGTAAATGAGGATGTCATCGATGAACACCACCACAAACTTGTCCAAGAAATCCATAAATACCTTATTCATCATATGCATGAAAAAGGTAGGAGTGTTGGTGAGATCGAATGACATAACAATATATTCATAAATACCGTAGCGAGTGGTGAACGCGGTCTTGGGAATATCTTCCTTCTTGATTTTGAGTTGATGATATCCGGTCCTCAAATCAATCTTGGAGAATACTTTGGCCCCACTGAGTTGATCAAACAAATCATCAATCCTGGGTAGTGGTTACTTGTTTTTGATGGTGACGTCATTCAGCTGTCGGTAGTCCACACACATCCGAGGACTGTCGTCCTTTTTATCCATGAATATAGTGGGTGATCCCCAAGGTGAAGATCTTGGATGGATGTATCCTTTCTGCAGCATCTCATTGAGCTGTTTCTTTAATTCCACCAGTTCTGATGAAGGCATCCGATAATATTTCTTATATATCGGTGCGGTTCTAGGCACCAAGTCAATTGCAAACTCTAGTTTTTTGTCTGGCAGCATTCCTGGTAATTCCTCAAGAAATACATCTGGATACTCACTGACCACAGGAATCAATTCCACTTCTTCAGCCACAGTTGTGAAAACCATATCCTTCTTGGGTATGCTTCTTCGGGCATAAAAACTTGTGGTGCGACGCTCCTGACTTGCCATGGTGACTTCTATGGTCGCACAGTTGATGCATACTTGGTATTGGGTTAACCAATTCATTCCTAGAATAATATCCAATTTGTCAGATTCAATGACTATCAGGGATGTTGGAAACTTGACTCCCTTGATATCAATTTCCAAATTACGGAAGACCAGATTGCTTCGGAGCACCGATCACAGGGATTGTACCATCATACTCTTTCGAGCAAGGAAATTTTTTTTGGGCAACAAACTCTGTGAAATAAAAGAGTGGGAATCCCCAGAGTCAAATAAAATTATTGCAGGTATGCTATTAACAGGAAACATACCAATGACGACTTTCAGGTCTTCTTGGGCTTCGTCGGCGGAGATATGATGGATTTGACCTTGGATGTCCCTCGGGACAGAATATGGCTCTAGGTGGTTGACTTGTGGATGGAATGGAGCTGTTGGCTTGCTATTCTTGGGGCACTATCTAGCATAATGTCCGGTTTGTCCACAGTTGAAGCAGTAATTGTTGTGCTGACATTCTTCATGTACCAGACTGGTCACGACATTCTTGACTTGAGTGGTGGTCTTGTTGACATTCTTCTGCCAATTGGGTGTGTACTCAACCTGTCTCTGTTGCCAAGTACGAGCCTTCTGCACTGGTTGCATATCCTTTTTAGGCTCGAATTTGCGCTAGTGGTCATTATTAGCGGGCCTGTTGTCATGCATGAGCTTGTGTTCCCTTTCTACGATGAGGGCCTTGTTCACCAGAGTTTGGAAATTCGGAAAATCAAACATACTCAGAGTGTATCTGAGATGCTGGTTCAGTCCTCCAAGAAATCTGTCGACCTTCCTTTCTTCTGTGGCCACATCATAGAGAGAATAGCGGGACAAATGGTTGAACTTATTCAGGTACTCACTTACTGACAGGCTTCCTTTGAGTGAGAGCGAGGAATTCGCGTTGCTTGATTTTCATAATTCCGGCGGGAATATGATACTTGCGGAATTGATCATTGAATTTGGTTCAAGTAATTTGCTCGTCCACGGGCCACATAGCCTTAGCATTATCCCACCATATGGCGGCACCTCCCTCAAGATAATGTGTTGCAAACGGAACCTTGTCTCCTTCAGTGGGAGCAATTTCCAGTTTCTTCTCAATAGTCCTCAGCCAATCATCGGCTTCCAACGGATCAATAACTTGGCTGAAACTGGGAGGCTTGGTCCTCTGAAAATCTGACAGCTTGGAGTAATGACCATTCTGATTTCCATTCTGTCCAACCATAACTTGCACACTTGTCAATAGCTCCATCAGATTGTTGTTCCTTCTTTCTTCAAACATTCACATGATTTTCTCAGTGGAGGGCGGATGTGGCTGGTACGGCTCGGGAGAATGTCCTGCATGTCTTGCGGAACGACGAATAGGGACATCCTCAAGCTTGGCTACTGCTGCCTCCCGACAACATCCTATTATTTATTTTCCCAATGCAAAGCAACCGCGATGAGAAATATCCAAGAATGGGAGGAAAAGCCAGTGACAATCCCGAAGAAAATAGCGAAAAGAAACCAAGGCGAATAAAAAGGTTCCAACATAATTATACATAGACTCAACATAAAAGGTAAACATCATGACGGGTTCACTACCCTCATACATGAAACTAATCATCATGACACATAGGACTACATCCATATATTATACTCATGACGAAGGTGATAATCTAGTGATCTATTGCTCGACTGGTGCTGCTGCGGGCTCCTCTCCTGAGCCGGACTCAGATCCTGAACTGATAGTGGAGACCTCCGAGTTAAAAGAGACGCAACGGCGCTGCCTCGAGGACTCTCCCTCAGGGGCATGTGCGGGATGGGATCTAAGCATGGGAGCTGCAGGAGTAGCAACAAGGGAAGCCCACGCAGCAGAAGCACTGCGAGGGGTCACTGCCAAAGGGTTGGTGGTACACTGAGTGGTCACCAGGGTAACAGAAGCTAGAGGAACGTATGGAGTGAAACCGACAGAAGGGGGAGGGTTCCTATTCCGAGCGGCGGCAAGGGCTATCCGGGCTCGGGTTAACTCCCGAGCTAACTCGTAAATCAAGAGATAACTGGCAGTGATATAGCAAGAAAGTTGTCTAGAAGGACGATCGCACGCCGGATCAATAAGAGGAAAGCGAATACGCCCATTCTCGTGCAGAGATGGGTAGTAATAGAAACCTGGGTGGGTGTGCATGCGAACCTCGTTGTAGCACAAGTCTACAAGAGCCTCGATTGTAGAAAAGTGGACCGCCTGAGATGGCATAGAAGCAAAACCACCCTTAGAAGAACAAGTGTAAGTGTCGGAAGGGGAACTGTGGTATAGAGTGACCTCGGCATACTACTCATACAACGAACCGGCCAGATGCTCCCGATACACCTGATACACTGGACCAACACCCTCTGAGTAGAGTCGTCGCCACAAGTTCTGTAGCAGGTGCGGCGATGTGTACGGAGCTAGCTCAGGATGGTACAAGATCGAAACTGGAGCCATCTACACTCACAACCATCAGACGGTTAGTAATAACAAAATATAAACATGCATGCAATGCAGCAATCAATTTCTATGACTATCGGCACTCAGACGAAACTATCTACCGTTCCACTAATGCACTAACGATCTAGTGTGTCCTATAATCAGTGCGGCTCTGATACCAAGCGTTGTGGCACCCCGGCTCAGAGCAACCAGTTTACCTTGCATTGCCAGCCCAGAGATCAAGTCTTCTGGCAACACACAACAACATGGTACAGAAACAACCGCTTTATTGATGCTAGCGGAAACATAAGTCTGATATTACATCGAGATAAGAGGCCAAGTGTCATACACGGTCCGGCTGAATAGTATGTATATTATTTAATGAACATGAAGGGGCCTCGACCACATGAACTACGCGGCAGCGGAATGACGACGAAGTGGAACTCCATAGCATAGGGACACCAATGTGGACACGATCTAGACGCGGGAAGCTCTCCGATTCGATACGACTTGCCTGAAATTTGGCATGACACTCCAGGTCAGTACATTGAATGTACTTGCAAGCTCACAACAAACATAAGCATAATGACAAACAATATCATGACAATTAATCAGGTTAATGTAATGCAAGTAATGCTACTGATGCGGTGAAGCCAACATGTGCACCGAGTCCCTCGGACTCGCTTACCACACGCGTTACCTCGTAACCGAACGGTGATCATACCCAGATCACAACTGAAGTATCACTCACGATCATCTCATGATCCCACAAATCATCACAAAACCAGTGCCAACAATAAATACTTAGTGTGCAAGATTAATTATAAATGTTGATCCATGATGTGACCTATTCCCGAGTTGTGTCCATAACCGAGGACGCGGCTATCGATAGATTGAATACACTCTCCAGAGGTAGCACACTTTACCCACACCACAGAACCCATGGCCTCGCACTCCCATTCGGGTGGACCAACGGTGTTCTGACGAAACCCTTCCCTTGCCATGACACTCTCCCGGCCACTCCGACCAACTCCCTCTCAGGGCTAAGTCATGGGTGGCCCCATGCCTACCAAATGCATCAACGGCCACTGTCATGGCAAAAATGGTCCCAAACAGGGACAAGGTACCATAACAACAAACGTGCACACAAGGGTATGTCTGCTTATCAGGCCAGGGTACCGCACGCCCATAACCTTCCCTTGTTGGAGGCACTGGTGAGAGGCACGACAAAGGACCGAATCAAGACCCCCCATAAAGGTAAATGTGGTCGCACTGAGGAAAACCTGATTTAGTGGCACCATGACTTGATTAACATTATATTCAAGTTGGATTATTATAAGGTTTAACTTGAAAATAAAAATCACTCCAAGTTATACGATGCCATGATCATGCAACTATTCGATATGCAAAGCATGCAACTCACAAGAACGGATCAACCTTATCAAAATGACTTTCTTGCACTTACTCATCATCAAACCTTACTGATTCTACCTCACTGGTTATTATCAACATTATCTTGATTAAATCATAATTTATATGAAAATCCCATTTATCAAAAGAAACTACCATTATTTATCATCGCAATTTCATTAAGTTAAACTTTATTCTACTTGACCAAACTAGTTCATGCATTCAACCAGTAACTTAAACAAGCATTTCAAGCATGACAAAGTAACTAGAATTAAACCATATTTATTTAATTAATTTAAGTGCATGAAAAATAGCTCATATTTAAGTAGAAAAATCATAGATATTGAGATGACACCATCCAAATGTTGGTGTGGCTTGCCTTAGTGCAGAGGAGGTTCACACTCCCCCTGGTTATCTTCAAGACAAGTCTCTCCCTCTGAAAATATTTAAAAAATACAAAACAAAATATCAAGAACCATTCTGAAAATCACCAAAAATTCTAGACAACAAGGAAAAATCCGCACTTTGGTGTGCTCCTAGAGCTCTCTGAAACAAACACAATGCAAAAAGAATCAACTCATTTGGACTTATAGGCTAAAAGAATCAACTCATTTGAATGGGGTGGATGGGCTGTGGGGATTGCCGGCGAGCTCTGGTCGGGGACGGCGGCCAAAGGACTGCCCGGCCGGGCTGCGTCTATGCTATGGGGTTGTGGTGGTTGTGAGGTGCGGTGTGAGGCTTCGTGCGGAGGGAGGGGCTCTATATATAGCCGGAGGAGGAGGGGGATACGTGGCGCCACCAGAGCTCTCTGGAAGCCGGCGAGCGACGACGAAGGGCGCCAGTGAGGGGGGGAAGAGCTCAACAATCACGCGGGAGCTGTCCACGCTCACGAAGGAGCACAGGAAGTAGGGGGAGAAGAAGACAGGGGCACGGGCGCACAGTGGCTTTTGGCCGCGACATGTCCGTGCTCGCTGCGGCATCTCCGGCGTCGGCGAGTGCCAGGGAGAGGTCAAGAGTAAAGAGTCGAGGCTTGTGGCGTGGCACGGCAGTCGTCGGCGAGCTCTGGCTCGAGCACGCGTCGAACATAAGCACTGGCGCGACGCAGAGCGCGTCAAACGCATGCCAGAGACCATGTCCACTCGCGGTCACCATGCTGGCATGGTCAAAACGATGCCCACGCTCGGCCAAACCTTGTCTGAGTTGTTGTTCGTGCAGTGTTAGGTCTAGGGAGGTTGAGAACTCACTGCCAGGCTGACCAGATGTGACTCAAGCTTGCTGGCAAGTTTTTTGTCAGAAACTTGGTCGCCAAGTTTGGAGGGCTTCTAGAAGGCCATTAGGGCTGATCTCCTGGGGTTAAGGTTTACTTAGGAGGGTAATGAGGCTCAAGAAAAACCAGCTCCATTGGATCAAAGAAAAATACACTTGCTATACAAAGTGTATTTTTGGCCCAGAAGAGAAATGATTTTCTGTAGCAAAAATATTACAAAAAGTCATGCAATATTTTTGCTCAGGGAGGTGGGCCAAGGTTCAGAGAATATTCAGGAATTATCTCAAGAGTTTTGGAGCAATAAAAATGATGGTTGCTTTGGAGGACTAGTTTCTTAAATGAGTTTGAGAAGAGAAATCGAATATTTTTCTTTTATGAAAAATATTCATTGGGCCATTTTGGGTTTTCTTCAGAGAAATGAGATTGAATGAGAGGTAGATGGGTCACTTGGGTGAAAGTCAAGGGCATGCCCAAGTGATAAGTTCATTTGAATTGATTCCAAAAACTCAAATCCAAAGCAAGGGCAAACCAAGTCCAGAAAAAAAGAGAAGGCAAAATCCAGGCTATCACAGTTATATATCTACTAGACCATGAAGGCGCGCATTGCCGCGCCTGTTCATTCTTAAGAAAAAAATACAAAAATTGAAGAAACATTAAATTTAAATGACCCACACTACAATCTTTCGATATAGGGGCTGGGGCATAATTCTCAAACATTAATTAGAACTGATCGACTAATCATATAAATCATCTGTTCACGTTTTTCCTATATCAAAATCATCAGAATGGTCAAGAAATAGACATAACAAAAATGTAGAACATTTTATCTTTGTCTTGTCTGCTCTCGCACATAATTGAATTCTCCAAGAGTTCTTTAGTGGAATATCTCATTAGAATTAGCTATCTTCTGACGTAAAATGGTCATGCTGCAGCAGGGCACAAACGGTATTCAAAATCAGTATTCTTACAAGCATTTCAAGCTTTTGACATAATTTTTATTTCAAAAAATAACTTGAAAAGTTAATTATTGTATATAAATATAACTATGAACAAGTCTGAAAACAACAATATGACAAAAAAAACTATTTAACACATCTGCAGCAAATGCCGCCACAAATTAGTTTTCAGGATGCTCTTGTATATGCTAGTTACCTGAACTTCCTTTTGGGCATCGTCTGCAGTTGATATGCCTGTAAAAAGACATGCTATGCTAAGTAGCTATGAGTAGGATAACATAATTTAAGGAGCTGATTTGCATACTTACAAATCTCTTGGGTAACATGCAATGCAACAACCCCTACAAAGATTCGTATTTTTCAAACTGCCTCGCTCGGCTACTATACTCAGAGATTCAGGTATGATCTCTCTTTACACACATTTATGAGAAGCGTCCATATTTATCTCCTTCTGCAACACGAACGGCATTGCTACATCAATTGTTTGGCTTAGTACTTTAGGGCATCATTACTGCCACTTTACCTATTCACACAAATGTCCTTCATGAGTAGGAAGGCATGAACTGAAAACTGTATCAGAATCAGGACCTGTACCAAACAACTCGACCATAAGAACAGAGTGGGAATAGAGAAAATAAAATCAGGAAAGAGAATAGCTCACCTGGTCTTGGGACTGTTTGTGCCATGAGGACTAATGAGCATCTGCATTCACGTCGGCTTCGTCGCCGAGCTAACATGTGTGGCCTGATCCTCCAGCCGCTCATTGGTTGCTTGTCGCGCATGCTCAGGCCCGCAGATACAACGCTGGAGGGCACGGCATGGGGAAGAAGAGACCACCATGGGGGCCTGCGGACGCAGGAAGCTCGCCGGCGACGGCGCCGCGCCCAGGAAAAGGGGAGCAGCTCGAGAATAGGTTTGGCGACCTGACTTGCAAGAGGCTCGTGGGCCTTGAACCTAACGGCCCGATTAGCCACAATTAGTGTAACTCGTTCTCCAGAGCAGCAGCCCAGAAAACGACCGAGGAAATCTTATGCGTAGATGAGAGTGATCTGATGGTTCAGAGCATCAAATCGTTGTGGAGGCTCCTAACTAGCTCTGTTATACTGTTTTTTAATTAAGCAAAAGAGAAGCTGAATTGTTGGGCAGAGTGATGTGCTTCCCACAACACAACACAACACAACACAACAGAATATGTTGTTGGGGAGCAAGATAGAGGAATAATATAAGGGCAAAACAGAATGTAATCCTGAAAATATGGTGGTTCCGTCCTTCCACGACATAAATCAGCACAAAATAAAAAAATAGAATGCTCGTCATCCCACTAATTGTTGCTCCACATCCACAGATGTATATGAGAAAACTCAATTAAATAACCAACCCATTTGAGCTCATGTTTTGCTATTCCCTATAATTATTGCCATTATCAAATGAAAGTGTGTAATTTAAAGGTGGACAGTATTAACTACATGTGTTATACAACCATTCATATACTGAATTTTTTTTGAATAACATAATCTCGGTCGCTGCGAGTGCTCGGTGGATCCATACCACATGAAGCGGAAAGCTAGTATGTGGACTCCAACCGTTGAACCCAAGGGATGTGATAGGAGGCTAGAGGAAAGGGAGGACGTGAGGCAACAAAAGACCTTACTGCTACCGACCTCACACCTAAGCAATATGCTACAGTAGACACATGGTTATGTCATTGTTCCATACCACATCCAAATACTATCACTTTATCTATACAATCTGCATACTTTCTCTATACAATATGCATGACCAAACATAACAGTAACGGTTAATCATGCATGGAAATCAAATTGAGTACAATCACACATACTTGGACAAATTTGTATCATGATATGTCGCTCTATTCTTTAGACGATAGGGAAAAAGCATCAACAACAGCATGCAGCCTCCCAAAAGCATTTGGCAAGAAATCATCAGTTACTAATTAATCAATTACACACACATCTTGTTTGGCCGGTGCAGTATCTCCTGTCAGTTTTGGTTGCTTCTTTGAGGCCGCCTCATGGAGCCACAACCGCAACTCGTCGATCGGCCACGACACCAACGAGGCTGGGATGGGCGCAGCCACCAGATCGAAAAGGTCGACGTGTACCAGGGCCGTAGGCTATGGCGGACCTCGGCAAGTGTGGTGGCGAGGTGGGGCCGAGGAGGGCGAGCAGCGGTTGGGGAGCCAAGGGTGGGGTGGGATTGGAGCCGATGCCAACCCTACCTAGCCAGATCGAGGTTGAGGGATGTGCGTGTGTTGTGTGAGGTCAGACCACGAGAGATATGTGGGCTTTGCGGGGCTTGGCCCATGTGTGGCTGCACGGGCAAGCGAAGAAGGATCGACAAAGATCGTGAGTGATGTAAGACGGGAAATGGAATATTCCGTTCCTTTTAGGTAGTAGAGATTACATTGGAAAGATATATAGAATTAATGAATTATTTTTTTACCTTCCATCTCTCCACATGAGCAAGATAAGGAATTGTTTGGAAGCAAGACATGAAGAATATAGTGCATTTTCAGTTTTATGTTTCCCATGTTGTATGTACCTTGGTTGATGGATTAAATATTAATCTATTGCTAATTAATTTGAGTACGCTACTTTTAGTCCATATATTAAATCTTGATCTACCGCTACTTAATTTGGGTGGGCTATTTCCAGTCCATGGATTAAATCTTAATATATCTCTAATTAATTTAAGTGGGCTATTTTCAATATGCTACTTCCATAGCCATGTCCTACTTGATTGATGAAGGAGGTACAATATTTTTTATTGTTCTCTGTGTTAGTTCTTCTTGCCTCGATTTATGCATGCCATGATTCTTTTGTTTTCTTTGATTATTCTTTAGAACGTAATGTGGACAATGTTGTAATCCCACCAACTCATTTTTTTTTATTTTCTACGATATGTTTGGAGCAAAAGAATGCATGACATGATTTTTCTATTTCATTTTTGAGAAGTAATATGGTTAATTTGTGTAATGTTTACCATATATTAAAAATCGTTCATTGCTTGTGCAAGATGTAAGTTTGACAAGCCCTGAGAGGATAGCTAGTAGTAGTTTCCCGAATTTAGGGTTCTTCGTTTTCCTCCTCTACATGGTATGCTGAGGAATTATTCGAGACATGTGAAAGAATGGTTTCAACAAACAAAGAAATGTATGGCCAAATTCTTAAACTATGTTTTCTGCTCAGCTTCTTAGCATTTCGGTTTATCTTAATGGGGTTATCCTCTTAATCAAGTGTTCTTCTGGTTTGTTTCTATAGACGACTATTCCTGCGTCCAATTTTTATTTCCATCACAAGTTTTTTCACTCGGCAAAGAACAAGCTGAAAGAAGATGCCCTCCAAAATTGTCCATCGACATGATTGTCATCCTTAACTTCACCAGTTTGTGGGGCACATCGAGAAGTTCATCCTTTCCCATGAGGTGGTATTTTGGCCGTTGTAAGCTATGAGTGTTGCACCCTTGTTTATATTCAGTTGTCACATGAACCAAATGAGTTGTGTGCTTATCTCGCCGGACTCTCTTAACTTGAGAATCATGTTCTGTCTCCTCTCTTCTCTGAATAGTGCACATCTTTATGATGAACAATGAACTTGTGTATTAATTCTAGCTAGTTCTCTTTTCATTTAAAACTTGATCCAAGTGAACTAGTTGCCTCATTGTAAAGACAATAGTTTCTCCTTTTGTGAATTAAAGTTGATGTCCTGTACAAATTAAACCGCTACTCAGTTTGCTAATATTTCCCTTGTTATTTGTTTTAAATGATCATTGCAAGGTTTTTCACAACAAACAAGTTGAAAATAAGATGCCTTCCGAACGATTTCAACAAAGTTGATCTATGTTCACAATGTACATGAAAAACTATTACAGTAGTGTAGTTCATTCTTGTCGCTAATGATTTTTTACCAAATCTTTTCACACTAGACATGAAACAATGTCAAATTCAAATAAAGATTCAACTAAGTTAACAACCTATTACAAAAAACATTGTTGATCTAAATCAAGAAACACCAAGAAATTTAAATAGTATTCACCTAATTAATAAACATGCCATTCTAATTTTAGAAAGAGATGAGATAATTTAAAAAGGTAGTCTTTTGCGCACCTGCTCAGTGCAAGGTCTTGCCACGCGGCGAGCTTGCAGCTGTCAGATGCCCTTCGCTATCGCGTGATATGTCTGTGCGATCATGTCATGGCTTAACTATGGCTAACATGCCATGCACAACAGCGGTTGTCGTGTCGTATATCAACCAAAATTGTTCACCAGATTCGGTTAAAAGTGTATCAAAATGGGAAAAAGTTCAGCTAGTACAAACACTTTCCGTGACTTTTCCAAAACAAACTTATGGATCTAAAAAAATGTTATTAATTGTTTAAAAAAATTCTTCCCCTAATTTAAATAAAGTTATTTTTAATATTTTCTTTGGAATTTGAAAAAAAGGTTCGCTACATATTTAAAATAATTTTCTTCTAATTAAAAAAGTTATGAATAATCAAAAATAATATTCATGGAATTCAAAAAATGTGCATTGCATTTTCCCAAAAATAACCATTCCACTAATTAAAAGTTGCTCATTTCATGTTGAATTTTTATCACCTAACTAAAATAACCATTCACCTAATTAAAAGTTGCTCATTTCTGCAATTATGGTTGTTATGTTTTAAATAAGTTTCAATCTCACTAAAAAATTCCAGAAAAAATATTCAGACTAATGGAATTCCAAAAGTAATTTCTGAATTCATGGATATTTTGATAATTCACGAACATTTTCTACAAATTCTTGATTTTTTGATTTCCTGCACATATTTCTACTTTAAGAACACTTTTATAAATCCACTACAATTTTATTAATCCTTCATATTTTTTGATTTCCCCAACATTTTTCTAAATTAATATTTTTCCAATTTACAAACATTTTTTCACATTAATGTACCTTTTAAAAAACACAAATAATTTTAGTATGCATGATCACTTTACTTTTCATGAGCATTTTATAAATTTAAAAACCTTTTTCAAAATCCAAATTTATTATTCAAAGTCGCAAAGTTTTTTTGAGCTGCCAAACATATTTTCAGAAATGATGACGATTTTTTATTTCTTTAATTTTTAATGTTCTAGAGCAATTAGAAATTCCTTTTTGAAATAATTTATCTCATTCTGAAATTCGTAAACATATTTGAAATGCACGGACATTTATATAATCTGAGAACTTTTTTGAGTATGTGAACTTTTTATCAAGTTTGTGAATATTTTCCAATTAACAAACATTTTTTGATTTGGAATATTTTTTATATTCATGAACATGTTTGCAGTTCCACGGTATTTTTTGAATCAACGGACACTTTTTCAAATTCTTGAGCATTTTCTGAATTCGCATTGTTTTTAAAATTTGCAAACAGTTTTGTTGAATTGGTGAACACCTTTTATATTCACGAACATTTTTTCACATAGCGCCGCTGCTGCAAGGAGCGATGGGGCAAAGACCATGGGGTTGGCCGGCCCAGAAACGAATGAAGAGAGAGGCGCGTGAGCCACATTTCCTTATAACAACTACCATATATCACTTACAACAATTATTTGCATAGCGATCTGTCACTAGCGATAGGTAGACAATAGGGGCATTATAAAACGAGGCGAAGCGAGTGAACCACACTGGCTGGTTGTAGGAACCTTCTGGAACGTTCCTGGCCAGTTTTGGTAACCTTCAAGAAGGTTGCTGAACCATTTCATTTCCCATTACTGTTCTATTTGGTTTTCTTTTTGTTTTTTCTTCTCTTTTTTTCATGTTTATTTTTCTTTTTAGTTATATTTTTATTTATCAAAAACTAACACATTTCCAAAAAAAATAAGATTTCCAAAATTCTTAGTGTTTTCCCAAAAATGCATGAAATTTAAAAATCCTTTATGATTTCAAAAAATATTTATTTTTCAAAAATGTGGGAA
Organism: Triticum timopheevii; assembly: GCA_963921465.1. Classification (NCBI taxonomy): domain Eukaryota; kingdom Viridiplantae; phylum Streptophyta; class Magnoliopsida; order Poales; family Poaceae; genus Triticum; species Triticum timopheevii. The sequence goes on along the minus strand of OY997272.1, from coordinate 448,766,852 downwards.
TGCCAAAAAATTCCGCAGTTTGAATAAATGCTCACAAAAATGTTAATTGGTGAGCATTTTTAAATTCGCAAACATTTCTTTGTATTTAAGAACTTTTTTGAATTTCACACATATTCTGAATTGACATTTTTTTAAATCCCTACTATTTTTTGACTTAAAATTAAACAGACCAAAATACAAGACAAAATGATAAAGAAAAAAAGGCAAAAGGCGTATGCTTCTGTCCCTAGCTCTGATTGTGCTCACTGGGCCTGGCCTATGTTCTGCAGGCGACACGAGCGATGCGGTGGCCTGCTCACTATGAGCGATATGTTAGAGATACGACGGGCAAATCAAATGACGAGAACGATATCAACACGGGAGACACGTGATTTTAACATGGAAAACCTCTCCAACATGAAGTGGCAAAAACCACGGACGACAGTCAGCAAATCTTCACTATATCGGGGGAAATTACAAACGCCGGTGATTTACAACTAATCAACTTTCCCGTGCGGCAGCTTACAAAGAATTTATATAACACATGTGAACTAATTCAATACTGATCTGTACCGCGCGCGCGCGCGGGGGGGGGGGGGGGGGTTCATCCCAAGCCTACAGACGACGGGTCTCGCTCCGCTCGCTCGTCAGAAAGTAGTCTTTATTTGTATACTTAAATTTGGATCACACCATAATACAGTACTGTTGGGTAACGTAGTAGTAATTTAAAATATTTCCTATGTGTCACCAAGATCAATCTAGGAGATGCTAGCAACGAGAGAGAGGGAGTGCATCTTCATACCCTTGAAGATCAGAAAGGGGAAGCATCACAAGAACGCGGTTGATGGAGTCGTACTCCCGGCGATTCAAATCACAGAAGATCCGATCCAATCGCCGAACGAACGGCGCCTCCGCGTTCAACACACGTACAGCCCGGGGACGTCTCCTCCTTCTTGATCCAGCAAGGAGAGAGGAGAAGTTGTGAGAGAACTCCGACAGCATGACGGCTTGGTGGTGGACCTCGTGGTTCTCCGGAAGAGCTTTGCTAAGCACTACAGAGGAGGAGGACGTGTAGGAGGGAGCAGGGCTGCGCCAGGGGAAGGGTTGTTGCAGCCCTCTCTATCCCTCACTATATATAGGGGAAGGGGGAGGAGGAGGCGCCCTAGGGTTTCCCTAGGGGAGGGGCGACGGCCACAAGGGAAACCCTAGATGGGTTTGGGCGCCCCCACCCATAGGAAACTTGGCCCCCAAGCCGGGAGAGGCGGCTGCCCTAGGGGAGGCGCCCCCATATCTCCAGGTTATGTGAGATGGGGTGGGAGGGGCGCACTGCCCCTTACTGGGCTGGTGTGCCCCCTCCCCTTGGCCCATAAGGCCCCCAAATGTTTGCCGGGGCCTCTGAAACTCCTTTCGGTCACACTGGTCGTCACCCGGTACCTTCCGAACAATTCCGGACTCCAATACCCTTCGTCCAATATATCGATCTTCACCTCCGGACCATTCTGGAGTTCCTCGTCAAGTCCCGGATCTCAATCGGAACTCCGAACAACCTTCAGTAATGACATACTATTCCCATTACAACTCTAGCGTCACCGAACCTTAAGTGTGTAGACCCTACGGGTTCGGGAACCATGCATACATGACCGAGATACCTCTCCAGTCAATAACCAATAGCGGGAGCTGGATACCCATCTTGGCTCCCACATGTTCCATGATGATCTCATCGGATGAACCACGATGTCGGGGATTCAATCAATCCCGTATACAATTCCCTTTGTCCATCGGTATGTTACTTGCCCGAGATTCTATCGTCGGTATCCCCACACCTTGTTCAATCTCCTTACCGGCAAGTCTCTTTACTCATTCGTAACACATGATCCCGTGACTAACTCCTTAGTCACACTGAGCTCATTATGATGATGCATTACCGAGTGGGCCTAGAGATACCTCTCCGTCATACGGAGTGACAAATCCCAGTCTCGATTCATGCCAACCCAACAGACACTTTCAGAGATACCTGTAGTGCACCTTTATAGTCACCCATTTACATTGTGACATTTGATACACCCAAAGCATTCCTACGGTATCCGGGAGTTGCACAATCTCATGGTCTAAGGAAATGATACTTGACATTAGAAAAGCTCTAGCAAACGGACTACACGATCTTGTGCTATGCTTAGGATTGGGTCTTGTCCATCACATCTTTCTCCTAATGATGTGATCCCGTTATCAATGACATCCAATGTCCATGGTGAGGAAACGACAACCATCTATTGATCAACGAGCTAGTCAACTAGAGGCTCACTAGGGACATATTGTGGTCTATGTATTCACACATGTATTACGGTTTCCGGTTAATACAATTATAGCATGAACAATAGACAATTATCATGAATAAGGAAATATAATAATAAATATTTTATTATTGCCTCTAGGGCATATTTCCAATAGTCTCCCACTTGCACTAGAGTCAATAATCTAGTTATATTGTGATGAATCAAACACCCATAGTGTTCTGGTGCTGATCATGTTTTGCTCGTGGAATAAGTTTAGTCAATGGGTCTGCGATATTCAGATCCGTATGTACTTCGCCAATCTCTAGGTCATATTGTACATGCTGCTTCCACGCTCCAATTGGATCTATGCCAAATGGTTTCTCCACTATACGTATTCGATTAGCTACTCAGAGTCATCCGGATAGGTGTTAAAGCTTGCATCGACGTAACCCTTTACGCCAAACTCTTTATCACCTCCATAACCAAGAAACATTTCCTTGTTCCTCTAAGGACAATTTTGACCGTTGTCCAATGATCCACTCATGGATCACTCTTGTACCCCCTTTCCAGACATGTGGCAAGGCACATATCAGGTGTGATACACAGCATGACATATCGTATAGAGCCTATGGCTAAGGCATAGGGCACGACCTTCATCCTTTCTCTTTCTTCTGCCGTGGTCGAGCTTTAAGTCTTAACTTCACACCTTAAAACTCAAGCAAGAACTCCTTCTTTGACTGATCCATTTTGAACTCCTTCAAAATCATGTCAAGGTATGTGCTCTATGAAAGTCTTACCAGGCATCTTGATCTATCTCTATAGATCTTGATACCCAATATGTAAGCAGTTTTACCCAGGTCTTCCTTTGAAAAACTCCATTCAAACAACCCTTTATGCTTTCCAGAAATTCTACATCATTTCCGGTCAACAATATGTCATCCACATATACTTACCAGAAATGTTGTAGTTCTCCCACTCACTTTCTTGTAAATACAAGTTTCTTGCAAACTTTGTATAAACCCAAAAGCTTTGATCACCTCATCAAAGCGTATGTTCCAACTCTGAGATGCTTGCTCTAGTCCATAGAAGGATTGCTAAAGCTTGCATACCTTTTTAGCATCCTTAGGATCAACAAAACCTTCTGGTTGTATCACATACAGCCTTTCCTCACGGAAACCGTCAAGGAAACTTTGTTTTGACATCCATTTGCCAGATTTTGTAAATGAAAATCCAGCAACTGCTAACATAATTCTAATAGACTTCAGCTTCACTATGATTGAGAGAGTCTCATCATAGTCAAGTCTTTGAACTTGTCGGAAACTTCTTTGAAACAAGTCGAGCTTCAAAATGGTGACATTACCATTAGTGTTTGTCTTCTTCTTAAAGATCCATTTATTCTCAATGGCTTGCTGATCATCGTGCAAGTCCATCAAAGTCCATACTTTGTTCTCATACATGGTTCCTATCTCGGATTTCATGGCTCATAGCCATTTGTTGGAGTCCGGGCCCACCATCGCTTCTCCATAGCTCGTAGGTTCACCGTTATCCAGCAACATGACTTTTAAGACAGGGTTACCATTCAAAAGTTGTACGCACCCTTGTCGACCTATGAGGTTCGGTAGTAACTTGATCTGAAGCTTCATGATCATCATGATTAGCTTTCTGTTCAACTGACGTAGGTGCCACAGAAACATCTTTCTGTGTTGCGCTACTCTCTCGTTGAAGTAAAGGTTCAACAACCTCATCAAGTTCTATCTTCCTCCCACTCAATTCTTTCGGGAGAAACTCTTTCTCGAGAAAGGACATGTTTTTAGCGACAAATACTTTGCCCTCAGATCTGAGATAGAAGGTATACCCAGTCGTCTTCTTTGGGTATTCTATGAAGACAAAATTGTCCGCTTTGGGTTTGAGCTTTTCTGACTGAAGCCTATCAACATAAGCATTGTAGCCCCAAACCTTAAGAAACGACAACTTAGGTTTCTTGCCAAACCATAGTTCATACGGTGTCGTCTCCACGGACTTAGATGGTTCCCTATTTAAAGTGAATGTAGTTGTCCCTAATGCATAACCCCAAAACAATAGCGATAGATTGGTAAGAGACATCATAGATCGCACCATATATAATAGAGTGCGATTATCACGTTCGGACACATCATTACGCTATGGTGTTCTAGGTGGCATCAACTATGAAATGATTCCACCTTGTCTTAAGTGATTGCCAAACTCATAACTCAGATACTCTCCCCTTGATCATATCATAGGAACTTGATCTTCATGTTACGATGATTCTCAACTTCACTCTGAAATTGCTTGAACTTTTCAAATGTTTCAGACTTATGCTTCATTAAGTAAACATGCCCATATGTACTCAATTCATCGGCGAAGGTGAGAAAATAACGATATCCACCGCACACGTCAACACTCATCTGACCGCACACATCAGCATGTATGATTTCCAACAAGTCACTTGCCCGTTCTAATGTTCCAAAAAAGGGGGGGTTTAGTCATCTTGCCAACGAGGCATGGTTCGCATGTGTCAAGTGATTCAAAATCAAGTGACTTCAAAAGTCCATCGACATGGAGGTTCTTCATGCGCTTTACACCAATATGACCTAAGAGGCAGTGCCACAAGAAAGTGGAACTATCATTATCAACTCTACATATTTTGGCATCAATGTTATGAACATGTGTATCACTACGGCCGAGATTCAATAAACCATTCACACTGGGTGCATGACCATACAAGGTGTTATTCATGTAAACAAAATAACCATTATTCTCTAACTTAAATGAATAACCGTATTGCAATAAACATGATCTAATCATGTTCATGCTCAACGCAGACACCAATGCAAACAATATTTATCTAGGTTCAACACTAATCCCGAAGGTAGAGGAAGCGTGTGATGGTGATCACATCAACCTTGGAAAAACTTCCAACACATGTCGTCACCTCGCCCTTAGCTAGTCTCCATTTATTTCGTAGCTTTTGTTTCGAGTTACCAATATTAGCAACTGAACCGGTATCTAATACCCATGTGCTACTAGGAGTACTAGTAAGGTACACATAAATAATACATATATCAAATATACTTTTGTTGAAGTTGCCAGCCTTCTTATCTACCAAGTATTTGAGGCAGTTCCACTACCAGTGACCGTTCCCCTAATAGAAGCACTTCGTCTCGGGTTTGGGTTCTTGGGATTCTTCACTGGAGCGGCAACTGGCTTGCCATTCATGAAGTTTCCCTTCTTGCCCTTGCCCTTTCTGAAACCAGTGGTCTTGTTAACCATCAACACTTGATGCTCCTTCTTGATTTCTACCTTCACGGCCTTAAGCACGACGAACAGCTCTGGGATCATCTTCCCTTGCATGTTATAGTTCATCACGAAGCTCTAGTAGCTTGGTGATAGTGACTGGAGAACTCTGTCAATCACTCTCTTATCTGGAAGATTAACTCCCACTTGATTCAATAGATTGAAGTACCCAGACATTCTGAGCACATGCTCACCGGCTGAGCTATTCTCCTCCATCTTGTAGGCAAAGATCTTTTCAGAGGTCTCAAACCTCTCAACACGGGCATGAGCCTGATATTACCAATTTCAGCTCTTGGAACATCTCATATGTTCCATGGCGTTTCAAATATGCCTTTGGAGCCCTGATTCTAAGCCGTAAATGGCGCACTAAACTATCAAGTAGTCATCAGAACGTGTCTGCCAGATGTTCACAACATCCACAGATGACGCTAGAGGGGTTGCACTACTGCAGGATGCTGCTAACGCGACACTACGATTAGAGACCCTTTGAGAAATTGTGTGCGATGCAATAATCGTGAACGCTGGTGTCAGATAACCGTCTAAAATGTGTAAAACGTTTGCGAAGACGGATGCATCAAACACGGTTCAGATTTTAGTTGCGTGTGCGATGCAAGGCATATGGTTCAGTTCAATTAACTATTTGCGATGAGGAGGAACAAAAGAAATGGGCAGCCAGATGAAGGCGTGTGCGATACATAGCATATGGTTTACTCGGATGAACTGTTTGTGATTAGGCAACACAAAAGAAACGGTCAGCCAGATCAAGGTGTGTGTGCGATATACAGCATGCGGTTCACTCGGATGAACTGTTTGCATTGAGACAAGAGAACAGAAACGGTTCAATATAACAAGATGTGTGTGATACGCGACAAACAAGTCTGTAATCAGAAATGTTTGCGAAGACCGATAATAACACAAACAATTGCTTCTAATAAGACGTATCTGATATGCTCTGTCTACACAACATGTATTGGCCATTGGGGGACGGGCGATCATCCGGATACGCCGTAAGGATGCGAAGAGGCATCCTATATCAGCAAGGACTAGTTGTTCCACCAGTAGCTCATTTAAGAGACCTCTCAAGTTAAGTGTGCTCAGGCTGGAGCAGCCATCAGATGGGTGAATGGATGGGAAGTTGTGTTGATGTTAAATTAACTGATAGGATGGGTCATATCGGTCAAATGACCGAAATGACCCATTCCCTCAGCTAATTTAACCTCGAGGCCCTTTTTTTATTTTTATTTTATTTTTTAACATATGCTAAAGAAGGTCTACCGCATTACTTTTTGATAATGTGTATACGTGGCATATAGTTGATCCGTCCGACTTGTTTGTGATGGAATAAGCCGTGTGTGTTGTGGAAAAACACTTGCTAGTGTACAACCGTTTGCGATTGATGAATTCATCACCGACGGGTTCCCTAGTGTGGTCCGTGTTTATCTCATCATCATCTACTTCTTGTGCTACCTCGATGTTCCTTTATATTGTAACTTTCCATTAATTGATGGCGTTCTATGAACACACCATCGTTTTCCGCCATTTCCTCACCTGTTTCCCACCACCCAGCGATATTGCACATAAACCTAGGCGTGGCACGATGCATGGAGGCAACAAGCGCAGCCTGTAGCACATCCACCTTTTCCAAGCATGCCAACGCACCAAAGCGCTGCGTCTGCCATCATCCTCGTCGACGAGGAAAACCAGAAGACACCACGGCTTGTCGAGGCCACGGCACTCCCCGGCAACATGATGGACGACGCCGTGATGTGCGTCATCGCCAGGGTTGAGCAGACCTTTGGCGCATGGCGCTTCAGCGCCTCGGATCAAGATAGGCATGTCAGCGCCGAGAGGCTGCAGCTCGCCGCACAACATGACCGATGGCGCACCGCAGAGCAAGCTAGGCGCATCCGCACCGATAGTATGCGGCTCGCCGCACGACGAGAGCATTGGAGCGCCGCAGAGCGAGAGGCGCGGTGTGCCGCACAGCAAGAGCGGATCCATCGACGCTTGCCTGCTGTCGATAGGGCGTCGCAGCTGGGTACACGTCCCGTCAGTACCCCCATTCCTCGCCAGTAGTGGGCACATGCCCTCTACACCGTACTTGCACCAGAGGCCGGCCGCGCCGTACTTGCACCGGACGCCCGCCGCACCGTTCGCATGGGTCTTTCCGTTCGCCTTGTCCGCGGCCTGCTCGATGCCAACACGCTGGTCGGTAGGCTCGACCGCCTTAGCCCAAGTGTCCACCTAGGCGCAGTAGAGGAACATGGTTGTCGCATCCTTGAGGTGGTGATCTCCGATGAAATAGCCAACTTGAAGCTCGAGATCGCGCTCCAGATGTACTGCGAGCGTGTCGACCGCTTGGACGAACGCCTGCATGAGTTCAGGCAGAGCCAAGAGCTACCGTAGGCAAGGGCTGCTGGTCATGGTCTCATGGACGCGTTTTATTTTGTTGAGTTGTTTCGACGTGGATAGCTATGTATTCACAACAATCATACTATTGCTCTGTTTATTGCTGTGTTTCAATGTGTGTACTCTGTTTTCCGTTCTTATATGTTCTGTTTCAATGTGTGTTTATACGCTTTCCATTCTGTCTATGTGGATGATAACAGATAGACTCAAATTAGTATACAAAAACAGATAGAAAATGAAATTCATAGTACATATAATATTAATTGTTCATTAGTTCATCACAGAGTATATATAATATCACATATACGTGATGATACTTAACTACTAGGTATAATGTATAAAATTGAAAACGAATAATACTAAAACTAATAATCCCTCCTGGGGCCAGTATTCCGGCAGCCCCTCGCCAGCATCTCCCTGGTGCGCGGTGTCTTCCCAGAGCGAAGGCAGTACTCCGCCTCCTCCGCCTCGCAGCGCTTGACGTGCCGATCTGCCTCTTGCAGGCGGATGCACACGAATGATCTTGCCATTTTGGTGGGCGCCCATCGGAGCTCATCGTCGATGGCATGCTGGAGCTTATTGGCCCAGCTCCACGCAGCGACGAGGCGCTTAGTGCCTCTGGCCTTCCTCGCGAAGTATCCGTCTTTGTACACCTCCTACGCACGATGATGTGCCCGCCCCCAAAGCTCCGCCGCCTCCTTTTTCCAGGCGGCATCACGGGCTTCACAGGCCGCCTGGTGCCTGGCATCCTCCTCCGCCATCTCCTTCTTGAAAGACACTTGCCTGGCTTTCTCAGCCGATGGCAACGACTTCCAAAGACAAAGATCATACTGGCCCCAGAACCAATCCAAAGTTTGGGGGTTCGGCGCAACCTCGTCCGGCGGCGCGTAGGTGTCCTCATCGTTGCTCTTCGAGTGAGCGTCCTCAGGGGGTGGTGACTCCTCGTCGGCGCGTGGGCAGACCGGTGGCACCATGGTAGAGATTGGAGAGAGATAGAGAGAGATAGGTAGATAGATAGATAGATACAGAGAGAGAAAGAGAGGGCGAGCAAGGGGACGATCTAGATGAGGATGCAGCGGGACGACATGAGCAAGGTGGTATTTATTGGCGGCCAGAATCTAGATGAATGGGAACAGTACACGCGCCGGTCGCCGGAATTTACGAGTACTGTAGTTTGAATTACACACGATTCCCGCAGCAAAATCCGTGTGTGAACATAATAGCTGACGGTGCCCAATGCAGAACCATGTCTGATTAATAAAGCCCGCCACTCACCTTCCAAACCTCGAGGTGCAAAATAGAGTGCTAATCGTGTGGGGCCGGTTGTCTTGCCAGATTTTATGTTTTCTATTTTGAACACTAGATATTTACATCGTTTGATGATTTTTTTAACTCGCACACAAGTACACAAATATGATTTTTCAAACCGTTATGGTTAGCCGTTGCATTGTTCCCTCTCGGAACCACAAGCCTTCTATTGAGTTGCTCCGGTTTGTGAGGGGTGTGTGTCCAAACTTTCTTCAAACAGGCCAATTTTTGTACCACATCATCTTGGCGGTATGACATTACCTCAAGCAAGGTTCCATGTTTTAATTTTTTGGAATTTAAATGTCATGGCACTCCATGCTTAATTGTGTCATAACTGTTAGACCAATATGTTTGAAAATTCCTTCCAATTTACTGCACGTGGAATTAAATCGCACACAAGTACAAAAAATATGATTTTTCAAACCGTTTGGATTAGCTGCTGCTTGTACATGAGTTGCTCCGGTTTGTGAGGGGTGTGTGTCCAAACTTTCGTCAAACAGGCCAATTTTTGTACCACATCATCTTGGCGGTATGACATTACCTCAAGCAAGGTTCCATGTTTTAATTTTTTGGAATTTAAATGTCATGGCACTCCATGCTTAATTGTGTCATAACTGTTAGACCAATATGTTTGAAAATTCCTTCCAATTTACTGCACGTGGAATTAAATCGCACACAAGTACAAAAAATATGATTTTTGAAACCGTTTGGATTAGCTGCTGCTTGTACATGTAGTTCAAATTTCAATTACGGTCTTAAAAGGTCAAATGACCCCTGAGATTTTCCAGAATTTGACATGACAATTGTATTAGTACTACAAGTTTTCTCGTCATCTAAAACACCATCCATTGCCACTTTACTCTAAATTTGTCTTTCACAGCTAATGAAAAATATCTACAACATCACACACAGTTGTTTTGTAGGGATCGTTTGTGATGAAAAATTCTGGGTCTATTTAAGTCTTCCTTCTTAAGATTCACCATCTCGTCTACTCCAGTGTCGGCAACCCCCGAATCCACAAATTCTGATCCCCATTCCCGCATCCCCTTCTTGCAAAGATGACGCCGTGGAAATGCTTCGTGAAGGCCCGTACGAGGGTCGCGTCCCCCCGAGCGCCGCCGCCTACGCCGAGAGCGCGGTCGCCTACACCGAGAGTTCCGCTGCATTCGCATTGAGCGTGGCCGCTTCCGCCGAGAGGGCGTCTGCGGCAGCCAACAGGGCAGCTGCATCAGCCGAGACAGCTAAAGCTGCTACTGTGACGGCGGCTGCAAATGCCGAGAGCACTCGAGCTGCCGTCTGTGCCACCGATATCGCCCTGGCCGGAGTCGAGGTCATCCACGCCAAGATATTCCAGGCCACCTCAGAATCCAGCATGCAATCCACGTCCGAAAAGGCGGCAGTGGCCATGGAGCGCCTGGTTCCTCATGAGGTCGTCGGGTGGGAGTTGGAGATGCAGGAGCCGATGGAGATCGAGGAGCGCCGAGAGGAGGAGTTGCATGGCCCAGGTCGAGGTAGAGAAGAGTCTGTCTGTCGAGGAACCGACGGTGGATCACCAACGCGAGCTCTAGCGCAGCCACTACTATGAGTACTACAACCTTGAGGGTGGCGCCGAGGACAAGGACGGGGACGAGGACCTGGTCGACTTCAGCAGGGGGGGTGCGGAGTCCACCAACGGCGGCATGTCACCAGGACAAGTCATCGACATCTCATCTCACACCGCCGATGCACAAGCCGGCGCGGCAGCAGATTTGTTAAAAATTATTCGTACTTAGGCTTTGTTTTTAATGCTGGTCTTTTGTTAGAGCAATGTTTAGGTGAATTGTCTCTGTTTAATTACTAAAATTGCTCGATTCAGTAAGTCTGGTCTGTGTGCTATACGCTATTTTGTGTGCCCAAATTAGCAAGCGATGTTAAATTATGCAATGACGTACGCGGGGAAATTTCCACCAAAATTTCAATTACCAAACTCATCCCATGAGTGTTAAGCAGAAGAATCGTTTGCGATGCACACTATCGTTCAAAGTGGGATTTGGATACCCATATTGGCTCCCACATGTTCCATGATGATCTCATCGGATGAACCACGATGGCGGGGATTCAATCAATCCCGTATACAATTTCCTTTGTCCATCGGTATGTTACTTGCCCGAGATTCGTTCATCGGTATCCCCACACCTTGTTCAATCTCGTTACCGGCAAGTCTCTTTACTCGTTCATAACACATGATCCCGTGACTAACTCCTTAGTCACACTGAGCTCATTATGATGATGCATTACCGAGTGGGCCCAGAGATACCTCTCCGTTATACGGAGTGACAAATCTCAGTCTCGATTCGTGCCAACCCAACAGACATTTCCGGAGATACATGTAGTGCACCTTTATAGTCACCCAGTTACGTTGTGATGTTTGATACACCTAAAGCATTCCTACGGTATCCGGGAGTTGCACAATTTCATGGTCTAAGGAAATGATACTTGACATTAGAAAAGCTCTAGCAAACGAACTACACGATCTTGTGCTATGCTTAGGATTGAGTCTTGTCCATCACATCATTCTCCTAATGATGTGATCCCATTATCAACGACATTCAATGTCCATGGTTAGGAAACCACAACCATCTATTGATCAACAGCTAGTCAACTAGAGGCTCAATAGGGACATATTGTGGTCTATGTATTCACACATGTATTACGGTTTTCGGTTAATACAATTATAGCATGAACAATAGACAATTATCATGAACAAAAATATATAATAATAAACATTTTATGATTGCCTCTAGGGCATATTCCCAAAAGGTACGCAGCAGCACCCTGTATCGCTCATCACGACAAGAACTCCTACTTCACGTGTGTGTCCGGCCCACTTTGCCCTCGAGGCATTATTTTTATCTTGGTGTTTTGTCAGTTTTCACCCAAAAAATCGGCTATAGTCTTTTCCGACAATTGCTCGTTATGATTTATATAAGAGCATGTTCGTTTTGCATTATATAAAATTGTTCCTTGTCTATACAAAAAGTGTACAACATACATTAAATACCAGTAGACATCAAAAATATGTATTTTTACAAATGTTGATTATGTATTAAAAAGTGTCTTGATGTATTAAAAAAATTACAAATGCTGACCATTTATTCAAAAGTTATTGTATTTGAAAAATAATGAACATGCATTATATATACACAAATATATATATAATACGTATATAAAAAAGCAAGCATAAAAAGTTTATTTTATGTTAATTACTCCCTCTGATATGCATTATTTTCAATGCGGTGACCGAGGCGGTAAACTTTAGAGCACGGTAACCACGTATATAAAATGTTATATATTCATATAAAATATAATTATGATGTATAATAAAAAATGTTGAATGTGTACAAAAAACAAAGAAATCTAATCAAAAAATGAAAACCGGATATAACCTATACAAAAGAATGGAAAAATGAAAACCACGAAAGAAACAAAGAAAAAAAGGAATCTGATGAACACCAAGAATTAAACGAAGAAAAAAACAGTTAAAACCATGAATGAAACAAAAAGGCAACAAAATATAATAATAAAACCATCAAAATAACGAAAGAAATAAAAAATCCAGTGAAAAAACTAAAAAATAAAAAAATAAAGGAAACCGGTGAAGAAGTAAAAAAAAGAAAGAAATAGACAAAAGAAGCCAACGAATTAATCGGAAAACAGCAAAAAAGAAACGAAAATCGACCGGCCCAGCAGGTACGCATGGACGAAACCATTCAGGCAAGCATGTCATATATCCCACAATAACCGAGATATAATCTCCACGAAGACCTCTAGTCGGCGCCTTTGGACAACAATTAATTAAGGAGCGCTTCTTTGGGAGCCTCCCCAAGGGTCATTTTGGGGTGGCTAAGAGTGCGTCACTTGCGCTCTCTCAGCCGTCATCAGTGTCGTGCTCTGAATTATTTTTTCGGACGCGTTTTCTGTTTTTAATGGTTTTATTCCGGTTTTTCTTTCAGATTTTTGGTTTTTCATCGGTTTTTCTTAACTGTTCGACAAAAAGACATACATTTTTTGCATAAAAATATATTTTTTGGCTTTCGCGAGAGGCACAACTATGCCTCTTGGAAACAAAGAAGACACGTTTTCTCTGTTTCTTCTTCCGCGAGAGACATGGTTATGCTTCCGCGAGTGGCCTGATTTTGCTTCCACGGGGCACGGTTGTGCCTCCCGAAAACGAAAAAAATGTGTTCTCTTTTTTTCCTTCAATGAGAGGAACGGTTTTGCTTCTGCAAGAGGCAAAGCCGTGCATCCCGGAAACGAAAAAATGTGTTTTCTTTTATTTCGTGAGAGGCACGGCTTCGCTTTCGCAAGAGGCACAACCATGCCTCTTGGAAACGGAAAAATGTGTTTTCTTTTTTTCCTTCTGCAAGAGGCACATTCGTGCTTCTCGAATACGGCTTTCCAAAAGGGAAAAAATGTACCCCCGGTTTGATTCTTTTGTCCGGGTTTTTTCTTGATTTTTTTTGTCAAAACCTATCAACATGGGATCAAGTTTTGTAGATCTTGCTGCGAGAAATTTGACGGTAAAAACAGTTCGAGATTTGGATGCACGGTTTAAGAGATAAAACATTATGAATAAACGGATCCATGAAAAACGAAAAACTCCCAGGTTGCGAGAAGTGATGCACATGTAGTGTGCCACTTGTCGCAACCTGGGGAGGGTGATGGTGATCTTTGGAAGAAGTGTTTCTCAATTAGTGATTTCAGCGCCTTAGCCTTAAGTGTCAGCTGGAGAACCAGCTCCCACGCGCCCACATTTCTGGTCTAGCCCAGCATCATGCCAATGTGGTCGGTCGCCAGGTTTGGGCTGGGTTTCCTCGGTCACGGTTGACGTGTTGACAAGTCAACTATTGAGTTTCGAAAAAAGAAACAAAAAACAAAAAAATGATCACAAACTTTAAAAGTTTTGCAAAGTAGAGAAAAGTTCATGTATTTCACAAAAAAATCATGATTTTAAAGGAAAAACATATATTCAAAACAGTTTGTGATGATTTTGAAAATTATGTTCACATATTTGAAAAAGTTTGCGATTTTGAAAAAAAGAACGAATTCAAAAAAAGTTTGTGGGTTTGGAAAAGTTCATTGATTTTTAAAAAAAATGTTTACCAATTTGAAAAAGTTAAAGGATTTTGAAAAGGGAAGTTAGCGGATTTAATAAAAAATCATTTGATTTTGAAAGAAGTTCGCTGATTTTGGAGAAAATGTTCATGAATTTGCAAGAAGTTCATAAATTCAAACAAATTCACAAATTTATAACAGTTTACGTGCTTTCAAAACAGAAAAGGGAAAGTAAAAGGAAACTACTGAATTAAAACGAAGAAAAACCACAGAGTTGGGCCGCCCCATGCACATCACAGCAAACACTATGCGTGAAAAAACTACTAAAAATTGACCTCTACAGGATTAGAAGTGGCGCCATTGAGTATAAAAGTGGTTCGGCTAACCACTAGACCCACCAAGCCCCGTGATTGAAAATAGTGGCCGCGCAATTTGTTGCACTATACTGTCTACTGTAATAGTTTGACATTTTGAATTATTTGGAAAAATATGAATTTGAAAAGTGGATTACTCCGTGAACTACATTCCAGTGAAACAGTTTCACAAAAAAATGTTAAAAAGTTCAAGTTTTGAGGAAAAAGTTCATGAAGTAATCCACCAAAAAATGTTAGTTGATTATTAAAAAGTTCATTGAATTTTAAAAAATCATCAAATTTGAAAAAAGTTCATCAAATTTGAGAAAAGATTGTCAATTTTGAAAAAAAGTTCATCAAACTTGAAAAAATTTCATCAAATTTTAAAAAAGTTCATCGATTTTGGAAAATACTCATTGATTTTAAAAGAAAGTTCATCGATTTGAAAAACAGTTCACAAATTTGAAAAAAAAACTTGGCAAAAAAGAAGAAGGAAAGAAAAAGAAAAAAAAGGAAAAAACCGCACAAAACTGTTTCCAATAAATAAGGAAGAAGAAAAAGGTTAAAAGGCTCTCAGTAAACATGACCAGGTTTGATAGCCGAGTGGTTAGGCCAGCGTTCGTATACTCCGAACATCGCCTGTTCGAATCACGCCCTCGCAATCACTTTCATCTTCTCAGGTTGCGATAAAAATCATGAATTGATGAGTACTCTTTTCAAAGATCACTTTCATTTTCTCAGGTTGCGACCAGTGACGCACTGCTTGTGCGCCACTTGTTGTAACCTGCTAGTTTTCCTTTTTTTTGGTAGATCCATTTACTCAAACATTTTATCTCTTAAACCGTGCATCGAAATCTCGAATCGTTTTCACCGTTGGATTCATCACGTCGAGATCTTTAAAACTAGATCCCATGTTGATAGGTTCCGGTGAACTTTTTTTCACGAAAAAAACAGATGAAAAAAACTAGACGAAAAAACTGAACTGGAACCACATTTCTTTCCCCTTTTCGAAAAATGTTACCGAGAGGCATGGCCGTGCCTCTAGCATAAGCAAATATGTGCCTCTGACGGAAGCAAACCTGTGCTTCTCGAAAGAAAAAAAGAAAAGAAAAACATGTTTTATTTTTTCGTTTCCGAGACACGGTCGTGCCTCTCGCGGAAAAAAGAATAGAAAACACATATTTTCGTTTTCGAAGAGGCACGGCCGTGCCTCTCCCGGAAGATAAACCGTGCCGCTGATGGAAGAACAAAAGCACATTTTTTTCGTTTTCGAGAGGCATGACCGTGCCTCTCGTGAAAGCAAAGTTGTGCCTCCCACGGAAGCTAAACCATGTGTCTCTCAGAAGAAAAAAAACACGGGTTTACCGTTAAAAAGGTTGTTTTTCAAAAAAAAAAACGTTGAAAAGTTAAGAATAGACAGGTGGAAAACCGAAAAGCCGAAAAAACCCAAAAAAACACCTAAACAGTAGAAAATGCGTGCGGAAAAATTAAAAACAAATTCTGCAGGGAGCGTCCAGAGCGCGTCACGTGGTGACTTTTGATAGCTCCTGAAGGAGCGCTCCTCAATTAGTTGCTTTCGCGTTGCCACGGCTGGAAAGAATCAAGACGCAGTGCCCACGTTCACACTTTTGGACCAGCCCATGTGTGGGGAGGCGCCCCTTTTTTTAGCTCTTGTATTGTTTTTTCTTTTTTCTATTGTTGTTGTTTGCTTCCTTAAATCTGTGATTAGAAAAAATGGTAGCTATTTAAAAAAATGTTCCAGCAATTAAACATTGTTCATGAATTTTTAAGATGCCTACGGATTAGAAAATGCTCAGGAAATTTAAAAATTATTCAAAAATTTGATTTATAATTCCAAAAAATTGAAAAAAATGATCACTAAGTTTGAAGAAAAATTGAATAAAAAAATGGTCATGATTTTTTTAAATCACAAATTTTTAAAAAATGTTTGTAGATTTTCTAAAAAGTTCACTAATTTGGTAAATGTTCTTGTTTTTTAAATAAAGAGTTTCATAAAAAAATGTTGACAAATTGAAATCATGTTCGTGAATTAAAAAAATTGTCCCAAATTTTTAAAAATCACGAATTTGACTTTTTCACAGTTTTTGAAAAATTATGAATTTATAAAAATGTTACAATTTTTATAAATTGTTCATTAATTTCCAAAATGTTTGCTAATTTGAAAAATAGTACACAAATTCAAGATATGTTTATGAATTTGAAAGTGGTCAAGAATTCAAAAAGCACGAGTTTGGAAAAAAAGTTCATAGATTTGAAAAAAGAAAGCAAAAGATAAAACAGGCGGTGAAACAAAGGTGCTTGGAGACGCCATACACAAAAGATAAGACACACATTGGCTATTTGATTTTGAGCTTGTTTTAGTACATTACTTGAACAACGCACTATTATGAGGGGTCACAAGGTATGAGTGGGATTCACGATACAAATGCACCCATACCAGGAGTCAAATACACCCATACACTTTTTAGAATACCAAAAAGGGTTTCACAAAACCATGTTTTCAGCTTGGAACCTCTATACTTGATCTGAAGTTGCTCTAGACTGCTGAATATGATAAATTAAACCGAGAGCAATTCTCAGATAAAATTTGGAGACTAAGAAACGAGCAACCTCAGGGTTTAGTAGAAAACATGCACAAGAGGTAGATTTTTATGATAATATAAATACCCTCCCTTCTCCCCGAAAGCATGGTGTTCGACCATATCTCATTCACTACCATTGTTGACCATCTCCATCCTCCACTCCACCTTCTCTTCCCAATCGAAAGTACATTTCATAAAGAGGAAACCTATATATGTCGGTGTCCTGGATTCGGGGGTATCCAGCCCTGCCTGCCTGCGGCCCACCACGTGGCTCCATCGACGGCCTGATGCGGCCCAGTTTCAACATCAACAACACAAGACCCTCGCGAGGCGGACGACGTCAAGAACCCCGAGGGGATCGGCCTCGCCAGGCTGGCTTCCGAGGGGCGGATAGTTCTATGCAAGGTTCACCTCACGAGGCTCAGCTGACGTGAGCCATGACGACCAAGGCCAGGCGGGCGCCAGGCGGGCGCAGAGCGCAGGTTTCCTCTTCGGTGCAAAGGAGGCAAGCCACAGGCACGGAGTCCCGAGGAATCAACCAAAGGTTTCCATTCTGGTGCAACGAGACCAAGACTGCTAGGACGGCAAGACGGAGGTCATCGACGAGCCCACCACAGCGTCACGACCAGAGGCTTTTCGCAGGCAAAGACTACTTTTGTCAGGATAAGTTGTACTACTTGTCCCCTTTCAAGTCCGGCCGTTGTGGGATCCCTTCCCGCCAACATTTGGGAAGAGGACCAAGTCCTCTATAAATAGGACTAGCCACCACCATAGAGGCAAGACAAGTCGAACTAGCTCACACCACACCAGCTCTCTCGAGCTCAAGAACACCTCACCTCCTGAGGCCAGTTCATCCACTGTACTAGTTCATCCTCAGCCCTCCGAGGCAATCCACCAAAACGCTGGAGTAGGGTATTACACCGCAAGATGGCCCAAACCAGGATAAATTGATGTGTCTCTGTCTCTTTGAGCTTGTCGCGCTAGGCTTAGGAGGATCGCGAGTAGGCAGGCTAGGTAGGTTGAGATCTCCGCACGCACCCCAGAGTTCGAACCTCTCAAGGGTTTGCGGATCCCATAATCCAACATTTGGCGCGCTAGGTAGGGGTGCGTCGGACCTTCTCTTCCGTCGACCTGTCCTCCGCCGCTCCACCGACGCATGGCCGACACCCCGAGATCGCATGCCGAGCACTGGGTCGTCCAGGCCTCCTCGGCAGCGCCTGCTGACGAGGAAGACCTCCACTCCGCTCTGCTCGTGGCCCGCGCTCCGCCGGGGGCGACTGACCGTAGGGGGCGCGCGGAGCAACCTTCTCCACTGGCGCCGCGCCGCAGCTGCGCCGCTGCGCTATCGGCGAACTATGCTGCAGCAACCGCTCCACACACGCGCAGGGAACAAGCAAATATGCGGGCAGCGGTCATCGTGGCCCGAGAGCTCTTACGATGCAGACTGCTGGAAAGTGCCAAGACGCCCTGCTGGAGCGGGTTGCCGAGCTGCTGGATGCGGCGTGCAGGGGGGCGGCGCCATTCTGCACCCTTCCCACATCGCAGGAGGTGGCGGGGGTGCGCGCTCATCCCCGACACAACCGCGCGCCCCCTCCCAGGATCCCTGGAGAGCCTCTCGACGCCGACAAGCCCCGCGGGGCATCCCGTGCCACCCCGAACGTGCCACCTCGGCGCGGGGCTGCTCCAGGCGACATCACCAAGGACCGCGCTGGAGTGTCGGCCCTTGGCCAACAGGACCAGAGGGCAACTGAAGAAGGCGGGAACGTGAGGCAGTCGGGCGGCACTTCTAGTGCGGACAGCCCGGAAGCCTACGTCCCCGTCGCGGTGGATCCAAGGCACGCACGGGGAGAGGGCCCCAGCCGATCCCCCACGCCAGGCTGGGCGCTAGATGTACACGAGGCCGAGCTCTCCTTCGAGCCACCACCAAGCCCCACCAACATCTCCAACGGCGACATCCTCTAGGTACAGCTAACACCGAAGGAGCATGCTTACGCTGACCATGGATCGCAGGTGAACTAGGGTGTAGCTGCCACCAGGACTCTCAGGATTACGGATCCTCCGTAGGAGCGCGAAGGACATTGGGAGCAGCGCGGGGGAAGCCCGGCGGTAGGGCCCTCCTCGCGCCGCACGGAGCAGGGCCCTGCCTGGAGGTAGGTTCCCTGCCAGGGAAGGCGTCGGCGAGCCCTTCTCCCCGGTGGGGGGCCTACGGTCGTCGAGGACACCGCCAGCGTCCCCCTGGCCCCTTGGTCTTGTCCTGGTTTCCGGTCTCCCCAATGGTGGTCAGGGGTGGCGCATGGTGGGGTCCTCGTCGGGCGACATGAAGCAAGGCTCCGGCCTGTGAAGGTCTCCGCTCGTGACACTCTCACGTAATAATGAGTGGGGCTGTACAAGGCCCGGAGTCTCCTGAGTGCCGCCCTGGGGCCTCACGGGGGCTCCCGCCCACGTCCTAGTGGAAGCACCATGCTCCCCGCTGGCCGTCGACACTGTCCCCAATGACCATGCCCAGCTAGTGGAAGCACTTAGCTCTGCGCTGGTGAGAAGACTTGAAGACTGAAGACTAGCTAGACGCCGGACGCGGCCATTTGCTTTTGCCTCCTTTTTGTACGTTTATAAAAATGGGGGGAGTTTTCTCGTTTCATGTCGCTCTCTTGCCTTCAGTTCTTGCGTTCTTTCTGGAGCTCGTGACCATTGCCCTGCCCTCAAGCGCCTCACGAGCGGGGGCTGGGTACGGTGCACGCGCTAATGCCGATCTCCCCCCGGGGGCTCAAGGGTGCGGCCGCCCCACGCACCCACCTCGCCACGGTCTGGCAGTTGGCTCCTCACGAGGCACTCTATGGCGGGCCAGCAGGCCCCTCGGGAGGCATAGAACCTCGCGAGCTCGCGGCAGGCTCGCCTCGGGAGAAGGAGCGCCGCCTCGACACCAGGCCTCACTAGAGACCCACGAAACCAAAGATAAGTCATAAACAACTACCTCGCTCAGCGGCCCGCGGCCCTGCAGGGCCCCGCTCCGGGCACTACTTCAAAAGCATTTCACAATCTCACACATCATAAGGGGCACCCCCTTTTCAAAATGCTCTCACAAGAATGCGTTAAAGTTTTAGTCATACAGGTCAAAGCAAAATAAACACGGGCCTAGCTGGACGCACCTTCTTCGTCGCTCCCATCCGCGCTGCTTGCATTGTAGCTGCCATCCTCATCATCATCATCGCCCGCGCCAGCTTCTTCGGCCGCGAGCACAGCCGTGTCATCCTCAGGAGTCAGCTCCTTCACCAAGGCGTCCACATGGCCATCCACCCACTTGGCTAGCTTGTCTTGGGAAGCCTTAGGCACGGGGGCTAGCACGGTGCCGAAATCTAAGTGGGAATCAAGATTTAGGAGGTTGCTGAAGATGCGCGAGAGTGCACGCCCAAGGAGGCCCCGGCTCCTCTACTCAACAAGTTGGCGAGCTTTCGCAGCTTGATCTTCCAGGCGGGTCACGATATCAGTGAAGAAGTTGAGATGGTTGGCGTAGTCGCTCTCGTGAGGATGAGGAGCGCTCTCGTCACAAATAGCACCCAAGGCATTGTTGGCTCTGACGCGCAGACCTTGGAGCATGGAGCCGTGCTCGTGTTCCAATGTCAGGCAGCGACTCTTTTCACTCGAAGCCTTCTTCAGGAGGGAGGCAGTGTCTTCGACTTGCTTCTGGAGAGAGGATATCTCGGCATGGGCAAAATTCAGGGCAGATTCGGAGGAAGTCAGGGCTCCTCGGGCAGCGCTCTCACGCTGCTCCACATACTGCAGCTTAGCCTTCAGGGCAGAAGTCCGACCCTCAAGCTTGGCCTCGTGCAGCTCCAGATCTAGGCGGTGCCTCTCAGCCAACTCAGCACGCGCCTTCGCTACCCTCTCCTCCACCTCCAGCTGGACCTGAGCTTCCCGGGCGGCAATGGCGTCCTCAGCTGCGGCAGCCTGCCGCTCCCTCTCCTCCAGCCTCTCCAACGCCATGTTGTGCTTGCTACGTCTTGAGCTTGCGCTGGTTTTCCTTGAAGAGCAAAGGGTGATGCAGCAAAGTAGCATAAGTATTTCCCTCAGTTTTTGAGAACCAAGGTATCAATCCAGTAGGAGGTTCCTCAGAAGTCTCACGCACCTACACAAACAAACAAGAACCTCACAACCAACGCAATAAAGGGGTTGTCAATCCCTTCACGGCCACTTGCGAAAGTGAGATCTGATAGAGATAATATGATAAGATAAATATGTTTGGTATTTTTATGATATAGATTGGAAAAGTAAAGATGCAAATAAAAGTAGATGGTAAACTTATATGATAAAAGATAGACCCCGGGGCCATAGGTTTCACTAGTGGCTTCTCTCAAAGATAGCATAAGTATTATGGTGGGTGAACAAATTACTGTCGAGCAATTGATAGAAAAGCGCATAGTTATGAGATTATCTAGGCATGATCATGTATATAGGCATCACATCTGTGACAAGTAGATCGAAACAATTCTGCATCTACTACTATTACTCCACACATCGACCGACTCCTGCCTGCATCTAGAGTATTAAGTTCATGAAGAACAGAGTAACGCATTAAGAAAGATGACATGATGTAGAAGGATAAACTCATGCAATATGATATAAGCCCCATCTTTTTATCCTCGATGGCAACAATACAATATGTGCCTTGCTGCCCCTGCTGTCACTGGGAAAGGACACCGCAAGATTGAACCCAAAGCTAAGCACTTCTCCCATTGCAAGAAAGATCAATCTAGTAGGCCAGACCAAACTGATAATTTGAAGAGATTTGCAAAGATAACTTAATCACACATAAAAGAATTCAGAAGAGATTCGAATATTTCTCATAGATAAACTTGATCATAAACCCACAATTCATCGGATCTCGACAAACACACCGCAAAAAGAGTTACATCGAATAGATCTCCAAGAAGATCGAGGAGAACTTGGTATTGAGATTCAAAGAGAGAGAAGAAGCCATCTAGCTAATAACTATGGACCCGAAGGTCTGTGGTAAACTACTCACAACTCATCGGAGAGGCCTTGGAGATGATGTAGAGGCCCTCTGTGGTCGATTCCCCCTCCGGTGGAGCGCCAACGAAGGCTCCAAGATGGGATCTCACGGATACAGAAGGTCGAAGCTAATTAGGTTTTCGTGGTGCTCCTATATGTTTTCGGGGTACGTGGATATATATAGGAGGAAGAAGTAGGTCAGTGGACGCTCGAGGGCCCCACGAGGGTGGGGGGCACGTCGGGCACCCTCGTGGCCGCCTCGGTTGTTGCTTGACGTCCACTCCAAGTCCCGTCGCTTGCGTTTGTTCCAAAAAGATCTCTCCCGAAGGTTTCATCCCGTTTGGACTCCGTTTGATATTCCTTTTCTTCGAAACACTGAAATAGGCAAAAAAAATAGCAATTCGGGTTGGGCCTCCGGTTAGTAGGTTAGTCCCAAAAATGATATAAAAGTGTAAAGTAAAGCCCATAAACATCCAAAACGGGTAATATAATAGCATGGAACAATCGAAATTTATAGATACGTTGGAGACGTATCAAGCATCCCCAATCTTAATTCTTGCTTTTCCTCGAGTAGGTAAATGATAAAAACAGAATTTTTGATGTGGAATGCTACCTAGCATAATTCTCAATGTAATTTTCTTTATTGTGGCATGAATGTTCATATCCAAATGATTCAAAAGAAAAGCTCATATTGACATAAGAAATAGTAATACTTCAAGCATACTAATCAAAGCAATCATGTCTTCTCAAAATAACATGGCTAAAGAAAGTTCATCCCTACAAAATCATATAGTTTGGTCATGCTCCATTTTAGTCACACAAGAATGCTCTCATCTTGCACACCCCCGATGACAAGCCAAGCAATTGTTTCATACTTTAGCAATCTCAAACTTTTTCAACTTTCACGCAATACATGAGCATGAGCCGTGGATATAGCACTATGGGTGGAATAGAATATGATGATGGAGGTTGTGTGGAGAAGACAAAAAGGAAGAAAGTCTCATGTTAACGAGGCTAATCAACGGGCTATGGAGATGCCCATCAATTGATGTCAACATGAGGAGTAGGGATTGCCATGCAACAGATGCACTAGAGCTATAAATGTATGAAAGTTCAACAAAAGAAACTAAGTGGGTGTGCATCCAACTTGCTTGCTCACGAAGACCTAGGGCATTTTGAGGAAGCCCATCGTAGGAATATACAAGCCAAGTTCTATAATGAAAAATTCCCACTAGTATATGAAAGTGATAACAAATGAGACTCTCTATATGAAGAACATGGTGCTACTTTGAAGCACACGTGTGGAAAAAGATAGTAGCATTGTTCCCCCTTTTTTTGGCCTTTCTCTTTTTTTGGCCTTTCTTTTTTTAGGGACAATGCTCTAATAATGATGATCATCACACTTCTATTTATTTACAACTCATGAGTTACAACTCAAAACTAGAACAAGATATGACTCTATATGAATGCCTCCGGCAGTGTACCGGGATGGGCAATGAATCAAGAGTGACATGTATGAAAAATTATGAAGGTGGCTTTGCCACAATACGAAGCAAGGCAATATGACAATGATGATGCGTGTCATGATGAACGGAACGGTGGAAAGTTGCATGGCAATATATCTCCGAATGGCTATGGAAATGCCATAATAGATAGGTATGGTGGCTGTTTTGAGGAAGATATAAGGAGGTTTATGTGTGATACAGCGTATCGTATCACGGGGTTTGGATGCACCGGCAAAGTTTGCACCAACTCTCAAGGTGAGAAAGGGCAATGCACAGTACCGAAGAGGCTAGCAATGATGGAAAGGTAAAAGTGCGTATAATCCATGGACTCAACATTAGTCATAAAGAACTCATATACTTATTGCAAAAATCTACAAGTCATCAAAAAACAAGAACTACACGCATGCTCCTAGGGGGATAGATTGGTAGGAAAAGACCATCGCTTGTCCCCGACCCCCACTCATAAGGATGACAATCTAAGAACACCTCATATTTCAAATTTGTTACACAACGGTTACCATACGTGCATGCTACGGGACTTGCCAACTTCAACACAAGCATTCTTTAAATTCACAATTACCCAACTAGCATAACTCTAATATAACCACCTCCATATCTCAAAACAATTATCAAGTATCAAATTGATCATAGCATCCAATTCACTTCCTATGATAGTTTTTATTATACCCAACTTGGATGCCCATCATTCTAGGACCAATTTTATAACCATAGCAAATACCATGCTGTTCTAAAAGACACTCAAAATAATATAAGTGAAGCATGAGAGTTCAACAATTTCTACAAAATTAAACCACCGCCGTGCTCTAAAAGATATAAGTGAAGCACTAGAGCAAAACTATCTAGCTCAAAAGATATAAGTGAAGCACATAGATTATTCTAATAAATTCCAAATCATGAGGGTTTCTCCCAAAAGGTGTGTACAGAAAGGATGATTGTGGAAATCTAAAAAGCAAAGACTAATATCATACAAGACGCTCCAAGCAAAACACATATCATGTGGAGAATAAAAATATAGCTCCAAGTAAAGTTACCGATGGACGAAGACGAAAGAGGGGATGCCTTCCGGGGCATCCCCAAGATTAGGCTTTTGGTTATCCTTGAATATCTTGGGGTGCCATGGGCATCCCCAAGCTTAGGCTCTTGTCCCTCCTTATTCCATAGTCCATCAAATCTTTACCCAAAACTTGAAAACTTCACAACACAAAACTCAACAGGAAATCTCATAAGCTCCGTTAGTGCAAGAAAGAAAAACTACCACATAATGTAATGTAATGAACTCATTCTTTATTTATATTGGTGTTAAACCTACTGTATTCCAACTTCTCTATGGTTCATACCCACCGATACTAGCCATAGATGCATCAAAATAAGTAAACAACACATGAAAAACAGAATTTGTCAAAAACAGAACAATCTGTAGCAATCTGTAACTTTCGGATACTTCTGGAACTCTAAAAATCCTAAAAAAATAGGAACTCCTGGGAAAGTTTTCTATTGATCTACAGCAAAAAGAATGAACGCAGAAGCACATTTCTGTTAATTACTAAAATTATTTTTGTGCGTGCAAAGTTTCTGTTTTTCAGCAGAATCAAATTAACTATCACCGTAGGTTATCCTATAGGTTCTACTTGGCACAAACACTAATTAAAACATGAAAACACATCTAAACAGAAGCTAGATGAAATATTTATTACTAAACAGAAGCAAAAAGTAAGAAAAATAAAATTGGGTTGCCTCCCAACTAGCGCTATCGTTTAACGCCCCTAGCTAGGCATAAAAGCGAGAATAGATCTAAGTGGTGCCATCTTTGGCATTCAATTCATAAGTAGCTCGCATGATAGATTCATAAGGTAATTTAAATTTATTTCTAGGGAAGTGTTCCATGCCTTTCCTTAATGGAAATTGGAATCTAATATTCCCTTCCTTCATATCAATAATTGCACCAATCGTTCTAAGGAAAGGTCTACCAAGAATAATAGGATATGAAAGATTGCAATCTATATCAAGAATGATAAAATCTACGGGCACATAATTCCTATTTGCAACAATAAGAACATCATTGATACTTCCCATAGATTTCTTAATGGTGGAATCCGCAAGGTGCAAATTTAAAGAGCAATCATCAAGATCATGGAAACCTAGAATGTCACATAAAGTTTTCGGAATCGTGGAAACACTAGCACCCAAATCACATAAAGCATAGCACTCATGATCTTTAATTTTAATCTTTATAGTAGGTTCCCATTCATCATAAAGTTTTCTAGGTATAGAAACTTCCACATTAAGTTTTTCTCATAAGATTGCATCAAGGCATCGACAATATGTTTGGTAAAAGCTTTATTTTGACTATAAGCATGAGGAGAATTCAACACGGATTGCAAGAAGGAAATAAAATCTATTAAAGAAAAATTATCATAATCAAATTCCTTGAAATCCAAGGTAGTGGGTTCAATGCTATTTAAAGTCTTGACCTCTCCAATCCCACTTTTACCAAATTTAGCATCAAGATCTAAAAACTCCGAATCATTGGGACGCCTTTTAACTAAAGTTGACTCATCTCCAATCCCATCATTATTAAGATTCATATCACAAAACAAGGATTTAATAGGGGACACATCAATAACTTTTAGATCTTCATCATTATTTTCATGGAAACTAGAAGAACACGCTTTTACAAAGCAATCTTTCTTAGCACGCAACCTAGCGGTTCTTCTTTGCACTCATCAATGGAAATTGTCATAGCTTTGAGAGACTCATTGATATCATGTGTAGGAGGAGTAGACCTAAGTTTCAAAGAATCAACATCAAGCAAAAGCCTATCAACGTTCCTAGCCAAATCATCAACTTTAAGCAATTTTTCTTCATGCAAAGCATTAAAATTATTTTGAGAGATCATAAATTCTTTGACACTATTCTCAAAATCAGAGGGCATCTTATTAAAATTTCCATAAGAATTATTGTAGGAATTTCCATAATTATTAGAGGAATTACTAGGGAACGGTCTAGGGTTAAAGTTTCCTCTATAAGCATTGTTACCAAAATTATTCCTACCAACAAAATTTACATCCATAGATTCATTATTATTCTCAATCAAAGTAGACAAAGGCATATCATTAGGATCAATAGGAGCACTCTTAGTAGCAAACAATTTCATAAGTTCATCCATCTTTCCACTCAAAACATTAATTTCTTCTATAGCATGCACTTTTTTACTAGTAGATCTTTCAGTGTGCCATTGA
The DNA here is from genome assembly GCA_963921465.1 of Triticum timopheevii. Classification (NCBI taxonomy): domain Eukaryota; kingdom Viridiplantae; phylum Streptophyta; class Magnoliopsida; order Poales; family Poaceae; genus Triticum; species Triticum timopheevii. Next base: position 448,739,746 of record OY997272.1, on the reverse strand, counting down.
GAATAATTAGCCATAATGTTACCAAGGAGTTTAGTAGCTTCTCCTAAGGTGATTTCCATAAAAGTGCCTCCCGCGGCCGAATCTAAAAGATTTCTAGAAGCAAAATTCAATCCGGCATAAATTTTTTGTATGATCATCCATAAATTCAAACCGTGAGTAGGGCAATTGCGAATCATCAATTTCATTCTTTCCCAAGATTAGGCAACATGCTCATGATCAAGTTGTCTAAAATTCATAATATCGTTCCTAAGAGAGATGATCTTAGTGGGAGGAAAATACTTAGAGATAAAAGCATCTTTGCACTTATTCCATGAATCAATACTATTCTTAGGCAAAGACAAAAACTAAATTTTAGCACGATCTCTAAGTGAAAATGGAAATAACTTCAATTTAAAAATATCATTATCCGTATCTTTCTTCTTTTGCATTTCACAGAAATCAACAAAGTTGTTTAGATGGGTAGCGACATCTTCACTAGGAAGGCCGGAGAATTGATCTTTCATAACAAGATTTAGCAAAGCAGCATTGATTTCACAAGACTCAACATCATTAAGAGGAGCAATCAGAGTGCTAAGGAAATCATTATTATTGGTATTGGAAAAGTCACACAATTTGGTATTATCTTGCGCCATCGCGACAAGCAATCCAACACACAAGCAAACAAAAAGGCAAGCGAGAGAGAGAGGAGAATGGGAAAGAGAGGGCGAATAAAACGACAAGGGTGAAGTGGGGGCGACGAAAACGAGAGGCAAATGGCAAATAATGTAATGCGAGGGAGATGAGTTTGTGATGGGTACTTGGTATGTCTTGACTTGAGCGAAGACCTCCCCGGCAACGGCGCCAGAAATCCTTCTTGCTACGTCTTGAGCTTGCGTTGGTTTTCCTTGAAGAGGAAAGGGTGATGCAGCAAAGTAGCGTAAGTATTTCCCTCAGTTTTTGAGAACCAAGGTATCAATCCAGTAGGAGGCTCCTCAGAAGTCCCACGCACCTAACAAACACATAAGAACCTCGCAACCAACGCAATAATGGGGTTGTCAATCCCTTCACGGCCACATGCGAAAGTGAGATCCGATAGAGATAATATGATAAGATAAATATGTTTGGTATTTTTATGATATAGATTGGAAAAGTAAAATGCAAATAAAAGTAGATGGTAAACTTATATGATAAAAGATAGACCCGAAGGCCATAGGTTTCACTAGTGGCTTCTCTCAAGATAGCATAAGTATTACGGTGGGTGAACAAATTACTGTCGAGCAATTGATAGAAAAGAGCATAGTTATGAGATTATCTAGGCATGATCATGTATATAGGCATCACGTTTGTGACAAGTAGATCGAAACGATTCTGCATCTACTACTATTACTCCACACATTGACCGACTCCTGCCTGCATCTAGAGTATTAAGTTCATGAAGAACAGAGTAATGCATTAAGAGAGATGACATGATGTAGAAGGATAAACTCATGCAATATGATATAAACCCCATCTTTTTATCCTTGGTGGCAACAATGCAATACGTTCCTTGTTGCCCCTGCTGTCACTGGGAAAGGACACCGCAAGATTGAACCCAAAAGCTAAGTACTTCTCGCATTGCAAGAAAGATCAATCTAGTAGGCCAAACCAAACTGATAATTCGAAGAGACTTGCAAAGATAACTTAATCACACATAAAAGAATTCAGAAGAGATTCAAATATTTCTCATAGAGAAACTTGATCATAAACCCACAATTCATCGGATCTCGACAAACACACCGCAAAAAGAGTTACATCAAATAGATCTCCAAGAAGATCGAGGAGAACTTGGTATTGAGATTCAAAGAGAGAGAAGAAGCCATCTAGCTAATAACTATGGACCCAAAGGTCATTGGTAAACTACTCACAACTCATCGGAGAGGCCTTGGAGATGATATAGAGGCCCTCCATGGTCGATTCCCCCTCCGGCGGAGCACTGACGAAGGCTCCAAGATGGGATCTCGCGGATACAAAAGGTCGCGGAGGTGGAATTAGGTTTTCGTGGTGCTCCTAGATGTTTTCAGGGTATGTGGATATATATAGGAGTAAGAAGTAGGTCGGTGGATGCTCGAGGGGCCCACGAGGGTGGGGGCATGCCGGGCACCCTTGTGGCCGCCTCGGTTGTTGCTTGACGTCTGTCGGTGTCAAAACCGGCGGATCTCGGGTAGGGGGTCCCGAACTGTGCGTCTAGGCAGATGGTAACAGGAGACAAGGGACACAATGTTTTACCCAGGTTCGGGCCCTCTCGATGGAGGTAAAACCCTACGTCCTGCTTGATTAATATTGATGATATGGGTAGTACAAGAGTAGATCTACCACGAGATCAAGGAGGCTAAACCCTAGAAGCTAGCCTATGGTATGATTGTTGTGATGTATGTTGTCCTACGGACTAAAGCCCTCCGGTTTATATAGACACCGGAGAGGGCTAGGGTTACACAGAGTCGGTTACAATGGTAGGAGATCTACATATCCGTATTGCCAAGCTTGCCTTCCACGCCAAGGAAAGTACCATCCGGACACGAGCCGGAGTCTTCAATCTTCTATCTTCGTAGTCTTGGAGTCCGGCGGATAATGATAGTCTGGCTGTCTGGACACCCCCTAGTCCAGGACTCCCTCAGTAGCCCCTGAACCAGTCTTCAATGACGATAAGTCCGGCGCGCATAATGTTCGGCATTGCAAGGCGGGTTCCTCCCTTGAATAATCCAGAGAAGATCATGAACACCAGGATAGTGTCCGGCTCTGCAAAAATAATTTCCACATTCCACCGTAGAGAGAATAAAATATATACACTAACTCAATCTGCTGACGTATTATGCGGCGTGACATCACACCGCAACCAAGCCTTTGTTTGAATCATTTTTTACTATACCACCTCAGCATGTTTAGCGAAGCGGTTTCCTTGGCACGTCTTGTTGAAGCAGAGATCGTGTTCCCCTTATTCCGGGATTCTCATCAATACGGACGTGGGTAACCCAACCGCGCCATTGATGGTGGCGCTTGGGAGATAAGCGAGTTTTATCAGGCCGGTGGGGGACGCATAGTTTTTGTCCGCCTATATATAAGGGATAAGGATTCACCTTCTCACCTACGCCTTCTTCCTCCTTTGCTTATCCATCTCCGCGCACTCAAGCTCCAATGCCCAAGCTTGCGCATCTCACCTCGACCTTCTCCGAATATGTCCGGAGCGGGAGGTAAATGGTTAGCCTCCACCGCTAAGGAGGAGGACATCACCAAGCTGCGTGACGCCGGATACCTTTCCAGCGATATCGCGCATCGGCTGCCCGACGAGGGGCAGCTCATCCCTACCCCTGGGCCTCATGAGAGGGTCGTCTTCCTCCCCCACTTCCTCCGTGGACTAGGCTTTCCGCTCCATCGATTCGTCCGGGGGCTCATGTTTTACTACGGCCTGGATTTCCACGATCTGGCGCCGAACTTCATCCTCAACATCTCGGCGTTTATCGTCGTGTGTGAGGCCTTCCTCTGCATCTGGCCCCACTTTGGCCTGTGGCTCAAGACCTTCAACGTCAAGCCGAAGGTTGTGAAGGGCACGCAAGCGGAATGCGGAGGCGCCATGTTGGGCAAATTGCCCAACGTCCCTTGGCTTGAAGGGACCTTCGTGGACTCCGTCAAGGGGTGGCAATCGGGGTGGTTCTACATCACCGAGCCGCACAAGCCCACATGGGCGGCGGCCCCCGAGTTTAGATCTGGAATCCCCATGCAGCTCACCTCCTGGAAAGAGAAGGGCTTGTAGTGGGGCAATCCAGTGGAGGTGACGGGACTCCGAGCCTGCATCAAGAAGATGGTGAGCAATAGGCTCCGGCTTGTCGACGTGGTCCAAGTCATGCTCCTCCGGCGGATTCTCCCATGCCAACAACGGGCATTCAATTTGTGGGAGTTCAATCCGGAACAGCACCAGGCGCTAAGCGGGCTCTTCGATACAACATACGAAGGCGCCTGGAGGGTGCTGTTCAAGGGCGCCGAAGCCCCCGCATCCGCGACGGAAGACCGCGGATTCAGCTCGCAGTGTCCAACTGACGAGGTAAGTGATTCAATCCCATCACGGGACACTTGTGATAATTAAATTAACTTTTAATGGGATCTCATTCTACCACTTCCTTTGACAGGAATGGATGGAGAAGGCCAAGCTGCTTATCAGCCCGGCTCCCATGCCAGAAGACCCAGTGGACACCCGCTTAACAGGGCTACTGGTTCCGGCACCGCACGTGGTGCCGGAGAAGAAGGCCAAGAAGGTGGCCACGGGGACTCGAAAGAGTTCCCGTAATCAGGCGTCTGACGACGACGAGGACTCCTCCCCTGAAGACGAGGAGGAGGAGTATTCTCTCCCGGAGGAGGGAGAGAAGAAGAGGAAGGCTTCCCCAATCGGGGAGGCCGAAGGGTCCAAGAGGGGGAGAACTATCCCCCCGGACAGTTTCGCCAACATCAACGTTGGCGAGGATGAGTGGCCTCCAAGGGCCAGGCGTCCGGCAAGATCGTAAGTATCCGGATCCTTGATGTGTAATTTCTTTTACGTCGCGTAGTGTCCTTCTAATGCCGCGTTCTGTCCGTAGTCCGGCCGATGATGATCTTCCTGCTTCATCAAGCAGGTCATTGGCCTCGTCGGATGTGAATTCCATCCCGACTGCCTCTACCCCACGCGCCGACGAGGACGCCGAGGTGGGATCCCAAAAAGGGACCCATCAGGAGGAGGCTCTGGAGGCGCCGTCAGGCAGCCTCCCGGACTTTGTGCCGGACTCTACATCGGAACCCTCAGTGGTTCCAGAGTCCGGCAAGCGACCCCTTCGAAAGAAGGGCAGGACCGTGACACCGGCGGCCTCCGTCCAACCGGAGGCGCCGGATAACCTGTTGGAGGCGCTTAAAGGCGCTTCCATCGAGGAAGAACACCGCACTATCATGAGTGCGGTGATTGAGAAGGTTCAGCTCGCTAAGAGCGGGTTGACCGAAGCCTGCAGCAGCCTTCTAACAGGCTTTGAGGTAAGAAGTTTAAAATTATGTAATGTAATACCGCATAGACAGTAGCCCCTGATGCTTAGTTCAGTGTTCGGAAAGAAAAGCCGGACTGAGGATCTAACAAGATATATGCAGGGTTGCCTAAAATATGTCAATATGGGTTTGCAGGCTGCGCTGCTGACCTCTGCCGCACTGACGGCGGAGGTCGACGTGCTGAAGAAGGATCTCGAGCGGTCCGAGCAAGAGCTCGGCCATGCAAAGAAGCAGCTCGAGGAAAAAGAAGGTGAGTAACACCTCTTTGAATAAGTACCTTACAGAAAAGGATTTTGGTTGCAAATAAAATTAACAAGGATAATATGTGTATTGCATGGGCCACTAACGAGGTGGCAGCCCTGAAGGATGCTGTGTCCGCGGCTGAACGCAGTGCGGCCGCGGAACGGGCTGAGCGAGAAAAGCAAGAGGCACGGGTGGCGGAAGTTCAGCAAGAGCTCCAGGCTCTCATGGAAAAGCATGAGAGTTTGGAGCGTGACTCCAAGACTCGAGAGTCCGAGCTTGCCTCGGCTCTCGAAAGTGCCAAGTCTGCCAAGGCCGAGGCCCATAAGGCCCTTCGGGAAGTTGAGGACATAAAGAAGATAGCGGCGGGTAAGGCATTTTTCATGCAAAGCAGGCATGTTAATGTGAACTACCTGACACTTACCCGAATTCGGAGCTTTCCAGGGGCGTTTGCAGATCTGCCGCGTAGTGCGTCTGATGCCGCCGCATTCTATCGTGGCGAGGAGGGGAGCTCGACGGAGAAGGTCTTCTGGTCTCAGTACTCTGAGGCCGGCCATCCGGTGCCCCCAAGCGACCAGCTGAAGCAGCTGGTCGAACTCCACAAGGTAGCTGAGGAGGCCATGATGGGCCTCATAGTCCGGCTGTGGCCTGGACAGGCCATGCCTGGGAGCTACTTTGGCCTCGTGCGGCGGCTGGTGGATGCATGCCCCAGGCTGGATGTAGTCAAGCGCTCCGCCTGTATTGAAGGCGCTCGTCGGGCCCTTGCCCGCATAAAGGTGCAATGGGGCAAATTGGATGCGGAGAAGCTTCTCACGGACCCACCGCCGCCGGGCAAGGAGTATCGCACGCCGGAGAAGTATTATAAAATTGTCCTGAAGGGAGCCTGCGATATTGCAGATGAGTGCTCCCGAGATGTAATCTTTGAGTGAACTCGCTGTGTATTTATCCTGTGCGCTGAAAACTTCGTTCATATGCGCCATGAGCAACGCTTGTTTAATTTAAAATATTACCTTCTGTGCGGCTGTTTGTAAAATCTGAGAGATGGCAAGTCGTTGGCTTCAGCCCCCAAGCCACAAGTGCTGGGGTGTTCGGGATAAACTTGAGCACTCTTGTTCCCATTTTTGGGTCCATCTAGGGAGGCGCTCAACACGACGAACAAGGCAACCGGACTTATAATGCTTGAACACTCTCACTTAGCCATAGAATTCTATAATTTTAAATTTTGGCGAAGCCCCTGGTATTCGGAAGACCGAATCCAGGGCTCTATCCACGCCTTCGTCGGACATTATCCGGAACTTCACTCGAAGCGGCGTGAGTCTTTAAGGACCCGAAAAAAACCTCTCGAACAGCGACCAGTCTCTCGCCTTATCATGCCAGTCAGTTTTAGCTTTCTCCACTGAGGCGTTAGCCCGGCTCAACCGGGGCGCAATCGCAGTGGTTCTCCCAGTGCCACCTTAGCCGACAGAACGAAACGTAAGGCACCAAAACATGGGAGCCGGGAAAACCCAACTATTGACCCAAGACATGATTCGGAGCCGATTCATATAATGCTATAAGTTCGGGGTGCCGCACTTGTGAAAGTGTTCGGACTTTATCACACCATAATTTGGGGAACAGAAGCTCCTGGCGTATTCGGCCGTACCAAAATATACGGGTGCAAGATGTCATGTAATGAACATATATATAAAAGATAATGCACTTGCAATAAAGAGGTGCTGCATTATTTATGAAAGAAAGTCTGCTAGTAGAGCGGACTGATACAAATAGTGCGGTAAGCAAGGGATTTGGACTAAATAAACATGTCCCCCTCCAGGGATGTGCTGCAGACTTGGTGTAAATAATCGAATTTAATGCTCGTAATTGAGACCACCTGAGTGTTCGTCGCGGCCTTCTTTAGTCCCTGACTGTTGCATCATGAGTTCGGCAGGTTCGCCGCCGGACAGGGCTTCTGATAAGCAGAGTCCTGTGTAGATAATGAAGGAAATATGCCCTAGAGGCAATAATAAAGTTATTATTTATTTACTCATATCATGATAAATGTTTATTATTCATGCTAGAATTGTATTAACCGGAAACATGATACATGTGTGAATACATAGACAAACATATAGTCACTAGTATGCCTCTACTTGACTAGCTCATTAATCAAAGATGGTTATGTTTCCTAACCATAGACATGTTTTGTCATTTGATTAAATGGGATCACATCATTAGGAGAATGATGTGATTGACATGACCCATCCCGTTAGCTTAGCACTTGATCGTTTAGTATTCTGCTATTGCTTCCTTCATGACTTATACATGTTCCTGTAACTATGAGAATTGTGTAACTCCCGTTTACCGGAGGAACACTTTGGGTACTACCAAACGTCACAACGTAACTGGGTGATTATAAAGGAGTACTACAGGTGTTTCCGAAGGTACATGTTGAGTTGGCATAATTCGAGATTAGGATTTGTCACTCCGATTGTCGGAGAGGTATCTCTGGGCCCTCTCGATAATACTCATCACCTAAGCCTTGCAAGCATGTAACTAATGAGTTAGTTATGAGATGACATATTACGGAACGAGTAAAGAGACTTACCGGTAACGAGATTGAACTAGGTATTGGATACCGACGATCAAATCTCGGGTAAGTAACATACCGATGACAAAGGGAACAACGTATGTTGTTGTGCGGTTTGACCGATAAAGATCTTCGTAGAATATGTAGGAACCAATATGGGCATCCAGGTCCCGCTATTGGTTATTGACCAGAGACGGGTCTCAGTCATGTCTACATCGTTCTCGAACCGTAGGGTCCGCACGCTTAAGGTTTCGATGACAGTTATATTATGAGTTTATATATTTTGATGTACCGAAGTTTGTTCGGAGTCCCGGATGTGATCACGGACATGACGAGGAGTCTCGAAATGGTCGAGACATAAAGATTGATATATTGGACGGATATATTTGGACACCGGAAAGGTTCCGGGAGAGTTTGGGAAAATACCGGAGCTCCGGGAGGTTACCGGAACCCCCCGGTAAGTATATGGGCCTTATTGGGCCCAAGTGGAAGGGAGAAGGAGCAAGGGAAGGGGGCGCCCCCCCCCCAAGCCCAATCCGAATTGGGGAGGGGGGCCGGCCCCCCCTTTCCTTTCTCCTTCCCCCTCTTCCTTCCTACTACTAGTACTCCTTCCTTCCCCCTCCATATTGGATTAGGAAAAGGAGGGGAAACCTACTTGGAGTAGGTTTCCCCCTCCCTATGGCGCGCCCCCCTTGGGCCGGCCACCTCCTCCCTCCTTCCTTTATATACGGGGGTAGGGGGGCACCCTAGGACACACAAGTTGATCATTGATCGTTCCTTAGCCGTGTGCGGTGCCCCCCTCCACGATATTACACCTCGGTCATATTGTAGCGGTGCTTAGGCGAAGCCCTGCGACAGGAGAACATCAAGATCGTCACCACGCCGTCGTGCTGACGGAACTTCCCCTCGGAGCCTCTACTGGATTGGAGATCGAGGGTGCGTCATCGAGCTGTACGTGTGTCAAGAACTCGGAGGTGCCGGAGTAACGGTGCTTGGATCGGTCAGACCGGGAGGACGTACGACTACTTCCTCTATGTTGCGTCAACGCTTCCGCTTCGGTCTACGAGGGTACATAGACAACACTCTCCCCTCGTTGCTATATCATCACCATGTTCTTGCGTGTGCGTAGGAAATTTTTTGAAATTACTACGTTCCCCAACAGTGGCATCCGAGCCTAGGTTTTATGCGTTGATGTTATATGCACGAGTAGAACACAAGTGAGTTGTGGACGATATAAGTCATACTGCCTACCAGCATGTCATACTTTGGTTTAGCGGTATTGTTGGATGAAGCGGCCTGGACCGACATTACGCGTACGCTTACGCGAGACTGGTTTTACCGCCGTGCTTTGCACACATGTGACTAGCGGGTGTCTGTTTCTCCAACTTTAGTTCATCCGAGTGTGGCTACGCCCAGTCCTTGTGAAGGTTAAAACGGAGTCTATTTGACAAACTATCGTTGTGGTTTTGATGCGTAGGTAAGAACGGTTCTTGCTAAGCCCGTAGCAGCCACGTAAAATTTGCAACAACAAAGTAGAGGACGTCTAACTTGTTTTTGCAGGGCATGTTGTGATGTGATATGGCCAAGATGTGATGCTATATTTTATTGTATGAGATGATCATGTTTTGTAACCGAAGTTATCGGCAACTGGCAGGAGCCATATGGTTGTCGCTTTATTGTATGAAATGCAAACGCCCTGTAATTGATTTACTTTATCACTAAGCGGTAGCGATAGTCATAGAAGCAATAGATGGCGTAAACGACAACGATGCTACGATGGAGATCAAGGTGTCGCGCCGGTGACGATGGTGATCACGACGGTGCTTCGGAGATGGAGATCACAAGCACAAGATGATGATGGCCATATCATATCACTTATATTGATTGCATGTGATGTTTATCCTTTATGCATCTTATCTTGCTTTGATTGACGGTAGCATTTTAAGATGATCTCTCACTAATTATCAAGAAGTGTTCTCCCTGAGTATGCACCGTTGTGAAAGTTCTTCGTGCTGAGACACCACGTGATGATCGGGTGTGATAGGCTCTACGTTCAAATACAACGGGTGCAAAACAGTTGCACACGCGGAATACTCAGGTTATACTTGACGAGCCTAGCATATACAGATATGGCCTCGGAACACGGAGACCGAAAGGTCGAGCGTGAATCATATAGTAGATATGATCAACATAGAGATGTTCACCATTGAAACTACTCCATCTCACGTGATGATCGGACATGGTTTAGTTGATTTGGATCACGTGATCACTTAGATGACTAGAGAGATGTCTGTCTAAGTGGGAGTTCTTTAGTAATATGATTAATTGAACTTAAATTTATCATGAACTTAGTACCTGATAGTATTTTTCTTGTCTATGTTTGTTTGTAGATAGATGGCTCGTGCTGTTGTTCCGTTGAATTTTAATGCGTTCCTTGAGAAAGCAAAGTTGAAAGATGATGGTAGCAATTACATGGACTGGGTCCGTAACCTGAGGATTATCCTCATTGCTGCACAGAAGAGTTACGTCCTGGAAGCACCGCTGGGTGCCAGGCCTGCTACTGATGCAACTGACGACGTTAAGAACGTCTGGCAGAGCAAAGCTGATGACTACTCTATAGTTCAGTGTGCCATGCTTTACGGCTTAGAACCGGGTCTTCAACGACGTTTTGAACGTCATGGAGCATATGAGATGTTCCAGGAATTGAAGTTAATATTTCAAGCAAATGCCCGGATTGAGAGATATGAAGTCTCCAATAAGTTCTACAGCTGCAAGATGGAGGAGAATAGTTCTGTCAGTGAGCATATACTCAAAATGTCTGGGTATAATAATCACTTGATTCAACTGGGAGTTAATCTTCCGGATGATAGCGTCATTGACAGAATTCTCCAATCACTGCCACCAAGCTACAAGAGCTTTGTGATGAACTATAATATGCAAGGGATGAACAAGACTATTCCCGAGCTCTTCGCGATGCTGAAAGCCGCGGAGGTAGAAATCAAGAAGGAGCATCAAGTGTTGATGGTCAACAAGACCACTAGTTTCAAGAAGAAGGGCAAAGGGAAGAAGAAGGGGAACTTCAAAAAGAACAGCAAACAAGTTGCTGCTCAAGAGAAGAAACCCAAGTCAGGACCTAAGCCTGAAACTGAGTACTTCTACTGCAAGTAGACTGGACACTGGAAGCGGAACTGCCCCAAGTATTTGGCGGATAAGAAGGATGGCAAAGTGAACAAAGGTATATGTGATATACATGTTATTGATGTGTACCTTACTAATGCTCGCAGTAGCACCTGGGTATTTGATACTGGTTCTGTTGCTAACATTTGCAACTCGAAACAGGGACTACGGATTAAGCGAAGATTAGCTAAGGACGAGGTGACGATGCGCGTGGGAAATGGTTCCAAAGTCGATGTGATCGCGGTCGGCACGCTACCTCTACATCTACCATCGGGATTAGTTTTAGACCTGAATAATTGTTATTTGGTGCCTGCGTTGAGCATGAACATTATATCTGGATCTTGTTTAATGCGAGACGGTTATTCATTTAAATCAGAGAATAATGGTTGTTCTATTTATATGAGTAATATCTTTTATGGTCATGCACCCTTGAAGAGTGGTCTATTTTTATTGAATCTCGATAGTAGTGATACACATATTCATAATGTTGAAGCCAAAAGATGCAGAGTTGATAATGATAGTGCAACATATTTGTGGCACTGCCGTTTAGGTCATATCGGTGTAAAACGCATGAAGAAACTCCATACTGATGGACTTCTGGAATCACTTGATTATGAATCACTTGGTACTTGCGAACCGTGCCTCATGGGCAAGATGACCAAAACACCGTTCTCCGGATCTATGGAGAGAGCAACAGATTTGTTAGAAATCATACATACAGATGTATGTGGCCCGATGAATGTTGAGGCTCGTGGCGGATATCGTTATTTTCTCACCTTCACAGATGATTTGAGCAGATATGGGTATATCTACTTGATGAAGCACAAGTCTGAAACATTTGAAAAGTTCAAAGAATTTCAGAGTGAAGTAGAAAATCATCGTAACAAGAAAATAAAGTTTCTACGATCTGATCGTGGAGGAGAATATTTGAGTTACGAGTTTGGTTTACATTTGAAACAATGCGGAATAGTTTCGCAACTCACGCCACCTGGAACACCACAACGAAATGGTGTGTCCGAACGTCGTAATCGTACTTTACTTGATATGGTACGATCTATGATGTCTCTTACCGATTTACCGCTATCGTTTTGGGGTTATGCTTTAGAGACGGCCGCATTCACGTTAAATAGGGCACCATCAAAATCCGTTGAGACGACGCCTTATGAACTATGGTTTGGCAAGAAACCAAAGTTGTCGTTTCTTAAAGTTTGGGGCTGCGATGCTTATGTGAAGAAACTTCAACCAGATAAGCTCGAACCCAAATCGGAAATGTGTCTTCATAGGATACTCAAAGGAGACTATTGGGTACACCTTCTATCACAGATCTGAGGGCAAGATTTTCGTTGCTAAATTCGGATCCTTTCTAGAGAAGGAGTTTCTCTCGAAAGAAGTGAGTGGGAGGAAAGTAGAACTTGATGAGATAACTGTATCTACTCCCTTATTGGAAGGTAGTTCATCACAAGAACCGGTTCCTGTGACAACTACACCAATTAGTGAGGAAGCTAATGATATTGATCATGAAACTTCAGATTGGTAGGGGCGCGGGAGGTTCGGAGTCCGGCGAGGAGTCCGGCGCTTCGGAATCATGAATTTCGCAGGAGACAAGATCAGTGTTCGGCTCCATCGCCGTGGATGTTGGAGCCCCCAGGGCGGCGTCTATCCACCGGCCCTCGGTATGGGCGATCGGCTCCGGGCTAATGGCCGGAGCGGATCCGGGTGCGGCCACCAGGGCACTGTTCGGTGGCAGAGCTAGATCATGCCCGTCGTCACAGCGCGGCGCGCTTGGCTGTGGCTCGAGTCCGTTGAAGATCAAGTCTCCGCGGACATCGGCCATGAAGTTTAAGCTTCCAAATCTGACCTGACAGCCAGGGGCGTAGCTTTCGATCTGCTCCAGATGGCCAAGTGAATTGGCCCGCAGTACGAAGCCGCCGAATACGAAGATCTGTCCGGGGAGAAAAGTCTCACCCTGGACAGCGTCGTTGGTTGAAGATGCCATCAAGCCTATCGGTGACGACACAGAGGAACTCTCAATGAAAGCACCAATGTCGGTGTCAAAACCGATGGATCTCGGGTAGGGGGTCCCGAACTGTGCGTCTAGGCGGATGGTAACAGGAGACAAGGGACACAATGTTTTACCCAGGTTTGGGTCCTCTCGATGGAGGTAAAACCCTATGTCCTGCTTGATTAATATTGATGATATGGGTAGTACAAGAGTAGATCTACCACGAGATCAAGGAGGCTAAACCCTAGAAGCTAGCCTATGGTATGATTGTTGTGATGTATGTTGTCCTACGGACTAAAGCCCTCCGGTTTATATAGACACCGGAGAGGGCTAGGGTTACACAGAGTCGGTTACAATGGTAGGAGATCTACATATCCGTATTGCCAAGCTTGCCTTCCACGCCAAGGAAAGTACCATCCGGACACGAGCCGGAGTCTTCAATCTTCTATCTTCGTAGTCTTGGAGTCCGGCGGATAATGATAGTCCGGCTGTCCGGACACCCCCTAGTCCAGGACTCCCTCAACGTCCACTCCAAGTTCCGCCGCTTGCGTTTGTTCCAAAAAGATCGCTCCCGAAGGATTCATCTCGTTTGGACTCCGTTTGATATTCCTTTTCCTCGAAACACTGAAATAGGCAAAAAAAACAGCAATTCGGGTTGGGCCTCCGGTTAGTAGGTTAGTCCCAAAAATGATATAAAAGTGTAAAGTAAAGCCCATAAACATCCAAAACGGGTAATATAATAGCATGGAACAATCAAAATTATAGATACGTTGGAGACGTATCAGTGCTCCACGGTCTCCAATGTCAAATCTTCGTGGCGCCTTAGGAGCTCCGCCTCGGCAAGGGCCGCCTCGCCTCGTGAGGAGGCCAGAAGGGCGCGACGCTCCTTGACTTCGCGCTCAAGAGCCGCATTTAAAGACAGAAGATCTCGCTCCCGCTCCTCGACCACCTCGTGGCGGTGGTTGGCTGGCTCGACCTCTTCCATGGCGCAGGCGCAAGCCTCGCGAGAAGTCGCGAGCGAGGCTACTACGCGCGCTTCGGCTTCGTCACGCTGAAATTTCCCAAGGTTAATGGCAACCTTCAGCCGCTGCCACTCATGCTCCAGGCGGCGGTTTTCTTCCTCGAGCTTGGTGTCAATGTTGGCAAGCTCCCCGCCAAGATGGATCATCGCACGCATCGCTTCATCGAAGAGCCCAAAGCGCACGGCACTACGCCCACGAGCGAGCGCAAGCTCGTCGCCAAGATCTTCATTGGCCCCGGAGGCTACGTGGGAGGCGCTGGGCGCCCCGCCAGCCACCGGCCGGGGCCTGGCCGGCGTAGCCCTACAACTTGAAGACGAAGGCCGCCCAATGGGCACCCCCTGCCGGCAATGACAAGAGGAAGGATCACCGGTGCATCCCCAGTCTCACGGGCCGAGTCGTTGGGAGAGGGAGTGATGTCTACTACACAACCTTCTTCTTGTAGACGTTGTTGGGCCTCCAAGTGCAGAGGTTTGAAGGACAGTAGCAAATTTCCCTCAAGTGGATGACCTAAGGTTTATCAATCCGTGGGAGGCATAGGATGAAGATGGTCTCTCTCAAGCAACCCTGCAACCAAATAACAAAGAGTCTCTTGTGTCCCCAACACACCCAATACAATGGTAAATTGTATAGGTGCACTAGTTCGGCTAAGAGATAGTGATACAAGTGCAATATGGATGGTAGATATAGGTTTTTGTAATCTGAAAATATAAAAACAGCAAGGTAACTAATGATAAAAGTGAGCGTAAATGGTATTGCAATGATAGGAAACAAGGCATAGGGTTCATACTTTCACTAGTGCAAGTTCTCTCAACAATAATAACATAACTGGACCATATAACTATCCCTCAACATGCAACAAAGAGTCACTCCAAAGCCATTAATAGCGGAGAACAAACGAAGAGATTATGGTAGGGTACGAAACCACCTCAAAGTTATCCTTTCTGTTCTATCTATTCAAGAGTCCGTAGTAAAATAACATGAAGCTATTCTTTCCGTTCAATCTATCATAGAGTTCATACTAGAATAACACCTTAAGACAATAATCAACCAAAACCCTAATGTCACCTAGATACTCCATTGTCACCTCAAGTATCCGTGGGCATGATTATACGTTATGCATCACACAATATCAGATTCATCTATTCAACCAACACAAAGTACTTCAAAGAGTGCCCCAAAGTTTCTACCGGAGAGTCAAGACGAAAACGTGTGCCAACCCCTATGCATAGGTTCATGGGCGGAACCCGCAAGTTGATCACCAAAACATACATCAAGTGGATCATGTGATATCCCATTGTCACCACAAATAAGCACGACAAGACATACATCAAGTGTTCTCAAATCCTTTAAGACTCAATCCGACAAGATAACTTCAAAGGGAAAACTCAATTCATCACAAGAGAGTAGAGGAGGAGAAACATCATAAGATCCAACTATAATAGCAAAGCTCGCGATACATCAAGATCGTGCCATAGAGAGAACACGAGAGAGAGAGAGAGAGAGAGAGAGAGAGAGAGAGAGAGAGAGTGAGAGAGATCAAACACATAGCTACTGGTACATACCCTCAGCCCCGAGGGTGAACTACTCCCTCCTCGTCATGGAGAGCGCCGGGATGAGGAAGATGGCCACCAGTGAGGGATCCCCCCTCCGGCATGGTGCCGGAACGGGCTCCCGAGAGGTTTTTGGTGGCTACAGAGGCTTGAGGCGACGAAACTCCCGATCTATCTTGTTCATCGATGGTTTTAGGGTATATGGGAATATATATAGGCAAAAGAAGTTGGTCGGGGGAGCCTCGAGGGGCCCATGAGGGTGGAGGGCGCGCCCAGGGGGGTGGGCGTGCCCCCCTATCTCGTGGCCTCCTCGACGCTTCCATGGCTTGCACTCCAAGTTCCCGGGATTGCTTCTGTTCCAAAAATAACTTTTCCGAAGGTTTCATTCCGTTTGGACTCCGTTTGATATTCCTTTTCCTCAAAACACTGAAATAGGCAATAAAAAGCAATATGGGTTGGGCCTCCGGTTAATAGGTTAGTCCCAAAAGTAATATGAAAGTGTATAATAAAGCCCGTAATCATTCAAAACAGATAATAAAATAGCATGAATGCTTCATAAATTATAGATACGGTTGAGACGTATCAGCATCCCAAGCTTAATTCCTGCTCGTCCTCGAGTAGGTAAATGATAAAAGAAAGAATTCATGAAGTGTGAATGCTAGCAGGTGCACAAGTTTGAACAATGATAATTTCAATCACCTTTTCTAGCATGATTATATGTCATAACAGTAGTTCATCTCATAAAACTTCTCAAGATCAAGTAACAAGCTATTCACATGTTAAATCATAGACCATGAACTTTCTTGAAAACAAGCAAACTTCATTCTCAATCATCAAACAATTGCAATT
This sequence comes from Triticum timopheevii, assembly GCA_963921465.1. NCBI lineage: Eukaryota > Viridiplantae > Streptophyta > Magnoliopsida > Poales > Poaceae > Triticum > Triticum timopheevii. The sequence goes on along the minus strand of OY997272.1, from coordinate 448,723,324 downwards.
CATCTTATTTTCAGGAAGGGTCTATGTCAGAGCTTTGATTTAGCAAACTCCACATACTCAACTATCATATAGTCTTCTACAATTGCTAACACTCATGCAATACTTATGGTTATGGAGTTTCAATCGGACACTGAGAAAGATAGGGGCTTATAGTGTTGCCTCCCAACGTATTCACTTTTGGGTGATGTCAACAATAATAGTTCATGCTAACTTACATCCAATTGGATATATATATCACGATCTTCCCAACACGAGGTGCTTTCCAAAGGATAAAATGAAAAAGGGAAAGGTGAATATCACCTTGACTCTTGCATAAAGTAAAAGACATAAAGTAAAAGATAGGCCCTTCATAGAGGGAAGCAGAGGTTGTCATGCACTTTTATGGTTGGATGCACAAAATCTTAATGCAAAAGAATGTCACTTTATATTGCCACTTGTATATGGACCTTTATTATGCAGTCCGCCGCTTTTATTGCTTCCATAACAAGATCGTATAAAGCTTATTTTCTTCACACTAATAGATCATGCATATTTAGAGAGCAATTTTTATTGCTTGCACCGATGACAACTTACTTGAAGGATCTTACTCAATCCATAGGTAGGTATGGTGGGCTCTCATGGCAAAACTAGGTTTAAGGATATTTGGAAGCACAAGTAGTATCTCTACTCGGTGCAAGGAATTTTGGCTAGCATGAGGGCGAAAGGCAAGCTCAGCATGTTTGAATGATCCATGACAATATACTTTAACTGAGATGTGAGAAAACATAACCCATTACATTGTCTTCCTTGTCCAACATCAAATCTTTAGCATGTCATACTTAATGAGTGCTCACAATCATAAAAGATGTCTAAGATAGTATATTTATATGTGAAATCTCTCTTCCTTCAATATTCTTTCATGAATCTTTCAAATGACCAATACAATGCTTGTTAACCTTCAATAAATTTACAACCTCTACTTTTTAGATGTGAAGTCATTACTCCCCATGGGATAAGCAAATGAGACATATATAATTTCATATTTATGACAATCAACTCATTCAACAATTTACTCATAGGATATAAGTGAAGCACACGAGTAAATGACAAACTACTCCAAAAAGATATAAGTGAAGATCAATGAGTAGTTAAATAATTATGTAGCTATGTGAAGACTCTCTCTCATTTAAGAATTTCAGATCTTGGTATTGTATTCAAACATCAAGCAAAACAAAATAAAATGACATTTCAAGGATAGCACAACTCATGTGAAGAAGCAAAAACTTAGGCTCAACCAATACTAACCGATAGTTGTTGAAGAAGAAAGGTGGGATGCCTACCGGGCCATCCCCAAGCTTAGATGCTTGAGACTTCTTGAAATATTATCTTGGGGTGACTTGGGCATCCCCAAGTTTGAACTTTTGTGTCTCCTTAATTCTTCTCATATCATGGTTTCTCATTTATCAAAAGCTTCATCCACACCAAACTCAACAAGAACTCGTGAGATAGGTTAGTATAAACCAATGCAAAACCTTATCATTTTCTACCATAAAAAATCACTAAAATTATTATTAAACATTGCATACTAAATGTCTCTGCATATTTAATACTCCTATCCTCAAATAGAATCATTAAATAAGCAAACATATGCAAACAATGAAACCATAACAGCAATCTGCCAAAACAGTATAGTCTGTAAAGAATGCAAGATTCATCATACCTCCCTAACTCCAAAAATAATGAGAAAAATACTAAGCTGTAGAAGATTTGTCAGAGCTCATTATGCAAAAAGTTTCAACATTATATCATTCTCTGACTTTTCTAGGGGTTTTGCAACAGCGGTAAACTTTCTGTTTTCAAACAGCAACATGTATACTAGCAAAATAAGCATGGTAAAGGCTATCCTTGACATTTTTATTGAAAATAAAGATGCAAAATATTATTCTAAATAACAGCAAGCAAATACTAACAAAAAAAATGACGCTCCAAGCAAAACACATATCATGTGGTGAATAAAAATATAGCTCCAAGTAAAGTTACCGATGAACGAAGACGAAAGAGGGGATGCCATCCGGGGCATCCCCAAGCTTAGGTTCTTGGTTGTACTTGAATATTACCTTGGGGTGCCTTGGGCATCCCCAAGATTAGGTTCTTGCCACTCCTTATTCCATAGTCCATCGAATCTCTACCCAAAACTTGAAAACTTCACAACGCAAAACTCAACAGAAAACTCGTAAGCTCCGTTAGTATAAGAAAATAAAACCACCACTTAGGTACAGTAATGAACTCATTATAAATTCATATTGGTGTAATATCTACTGTATTCCAACTTATTTATGGTTCATACCCTCCAATACTACTCATAGATTCATCAAAATAAGCAAACAACACATAGAAAACAGAATCTGTCAAAAATAGAACAATCTGTAGTAATATGTATCAAACGTATACTTGTGGAACTCCAAATATCCTACGAAATTAGGAAGTCCTAAGAAATTTGTGTACGAATGCAGAGAAAAAATAATCAGATCAAGAGCATGTTTCTGTGAATTAAAAAAACTAATTTACTGGGTGTAAAAGTTTCTGATTTTCAGCAGAATCAACACAACTATCACCGTAAGCTATCCTAAAGGTCTTACTTGGCACTTTATTGAAACAAAAGCTATAAAACATGATTACTACAGTAGCATAATCATGTGGACACACAAAAACAGTAAGGATAAATATTGGGTTGTCTCCCAACAAGCGCTTTTCTTTAATGCCTTTCTAGCTAGGCATGATGATGACAATGATGCTCACATAAAAGATAAGGATTGAAACATAACGGGAGCATCATGAAGCATATGACTAGCACATTTAAGTCTAACCCACTTCCTATGCATAGGGATTTTGTTAGCAAACAACATATGGGAACAATAATCAACTAGCATAGGAAGGCAAAACAAGCATAGCTTCAAGATTTTCAACACATAGAGAGGAAACTTGACATTATTGCAATTCCTACAAGCATATGTTCCTCCCTCATAATAATTTTCAGTAGCATCATGAATGAATTCAATAATATAACCAGCACCTAAAGCATTATTTTCATGATCTACAAGCATAGAAATTTTATTACTCTCCACATAAGCAAATTTCTTCTCATGAATAGTAGTGGGAGCAAACTCAAGAAAATAATTATCATGTGAGGCATAATCCAATTGAAAACTAAAATCATGATGACAAGTTTCATGGTTATCATTATTCTTAATAGCATACAAATCATCACAATAATCATCATAGATAGCAACTTTGTTCTCATAACCAATTGGAACCTCTTTCGAAATAGTGGATTCATCACTAAATAAAGTCATGACCTCTCCAAATCCACTTTCATAATTATAAAAATAATATTCAACATCCTCCAAAATAGTGGGATCATTACTTCATAAAGTTGACACTCTTCCAAACCCACTTTCATCAATATAATCATCATAAATAGGAGGCATGCTGTCATCATAATAAATATTCTCATCAAAACTTGGGGGACTAAACATATCATCTTCATCAAACATAGCATCCCCAAGCTTGTGGCCTTGCATATCATTAGCATCATGGATATTCAACGAATTCATACTAACAACATTGCAATCATGCTAATCATACAAAGATCTAGTACCAAACATTTTAATGCATTCTTCTTCTAGCAATTGAGCACAATTTTCCTTTCTATCATTCTCATGAAAGATATTAAAAAGATGAAGCATATGAGACAAACTCAATTCCATTCTTTTGTAGTTTTATTTTATAGACTAAACTAGTGATAAAACAAGAAACAAAAAGATTCGATTGCAAGATCCAAAGATATACCTTCAAGCACTCACCTCCCCGGCAACGGCGCCAGAAAAGAGCTTAGTTGACGGGGTGTGAGTGCCGCTTACCTAGCCTCCGCGGCAACAGCGCCAGAAAAGGGCTTGATGTCTACTACACAACCTTCTTCTTGTAGACGTTTTTGGGCCTCCAAGTGCAGAGGTTTGTAGGACAGTAGCAAATTTCCCTCAAGTGGATGACCTAAGGTTTATCAATCTGTGGGAGGCGTAGTATGAAGATGGTCTCTCTCAAGCAACCCTGCAACCAAATAACAAAGAGTCTCTTGTATCCCCAACACACCCAATACAATGGTAAATTGTATAGGTGCACTAGTTCGGCGAAGAGATGGTGATACAAGTGCAATATGGATGGTAGATATAGGTTTTTGTAGTCTGAAAATATAAAAACATCAAGGTAACTAATGATAAAAGTGAGCGTAAACGGTATTGCAATGGTAGGAAACAAGGCCTAAGGTTCATACTTTCACTAGTGCAAGTTCTCTCAACAATAATAACATACTTGGATCATATAACTATCCCTCAACAAGCAACAAAGAGTCACTCCAAAGTCACTAATAGGGGAGAACAAACGAAGAGATTATTGTAGGGTACGAAACCACCTCAAAGTTATCCTTTCTGATTGATCTATTCAAGAGTCCGTAGTAAAATAACGTGAAGCTATTCTTTCCGTTCAATCTATCATAGGGTTCATACTAGAATAACACCTTAAGACACAAATCAACCAAAACCCTAATGTCACCTAGATACTCCATTGTCACCTCAAGTATCCGTGGGCATGATTATACGATATGCATCACACAATCTCAGATTCATCTATTCAACCAACACAAAGTACTTCAAAGAGTGCCCCAAAGTTTCTACCGGAGAGTCAAGACAAAAATGTGTGCAAACCCCTATGCATAGGTTCATGGGCGGAACCCGCAAGTTGATTACCAAAACATACATCAAGTGGATCACATGATATCCCATTGTCACCACATTTAAGCACGGCAAGACATACATCAAGTGTTCTCAAATCCTTTAAGACTCAATCCGACAAGATAACTTCAAAGGGAAAACTCAATTCATCACAAGAGAGTAGAGGGGGAGAAACATCATAAGATCCAACTATAATAGCAAAGCTCGCGATACATCAAGATCGTGCCATAGAGAGAACACGAGAGAGAGAGATCAAACACATAGCTACTGGTACATACCCTCAGCCCCAAGGGTGAACTACTCCCTCCTCGTCATGGAGAGCACCGGGATGATGAAGATGGCCACCGGTGAGGGATCCCCCCTCCGGCAGGGTGCCGGAACGGGCTCCCGAGAGGTTTTTGGTGGCTACAGAGGCTTGCGGCGGTGGAACTCCCGATCTATCTTGTTCTTCGATGGTTTTAGGGTATATGGGAATATATAGGCGAAAGAAGTCGGTCGGGGGAGCCTCGAGGGGCCCACGAGGGTGGAGGGCGCGCCCAGGGGGGTGGGCGCGCCCTCCTATCTCATGGCCTGCTCGACGCTTCCCTGGCTTGCACTCCAAGTTCCCGGGATTGCTTCTGTTCCAAAAATAACTTTTCCGAAGGTTTCATTCCGTTTGGACTCCGTTTGATATTCCTTTTCTTTGAAACACCGAAATAGGCAATAAAACAACAATATGGGCTGGGCCTTCGGTTAATAGGTTAGTCCCAAAAGTAATATAAAAGTGTATAAGAAAGCCCGTAATCATTCAAAATAGATAATAAAATAGCATGAATGCTTCATAAGTTATAGATACGTTGGAGACGTATCAGGGAGTAGGGAGCCCAGTTCCGGGGCACCCCCGCGGCGTCGCGACAACTGGAGTCGACCCCATGCCCTGCGTAGGAATAGGGCACTGGGGGCTGTGCGCGGGCGTCAAGCTGGAATCCTAGGGGACGCCTCCTTCCCGAGGTTTCGCCTTCGTGGGAGCCCTACAATACCCCGATTGTGAGAAAACGCGGCGCGCAAGTGATCAAGAGCAAATGTACTTACTCATCGGCGACCACTTATCTCCTCGTCTTTAGCGGCCGACTGGTGCCATCGCCGCGACACGGGGACCTCTTCCTCTTCAGGAGCGACTCAAGGCACAGGCGGGGTCGACCGAACCCCGACCGGTGATCCTCGGGAGGAGGAGCGCTCGGCGGGGCAGCCGGGGCAGGGACCCCAAGAGCAGGGGCGCCCGGCGAGACCTTCTGGCTTACGGCTCCGGAGCCATTGGCGGCCTCCTCGCCATCAGCAGCCACTCTGGAGCCAGCACCCTGGGCATCAGGGGCCTCTGCCTCCAGAACTTGGGGTCACGTCAGCTCTGCGGCAACTCCTTCTAGGGCCTCAGGAGCCTCGGCCTCCCGTGCCACTATCGGCGCCTGGCCTCCGGAGGAGCCCTCAACAGCTGCTGGAGGCACGCGCCCCATGCTTCCACACTCGGGGCGCACGCGGCAGGATCGATCAGGAGAGGAGCCACGAAGATGGGGTTCTCGTGGGGCCCCTCAAGGCCCTCCGGAAGCAACCCCCACTCGTCGAATAGAGGCATTTGCCAGGTGAAGGAAACCTTGTTCGAGCATTGGTAGAGGACGCAACCACCACCCGGAAGGTCAGTAGGCTCGGGTTCGCCTGTCAGGAGTTTGAGCACCATACTCAGGGTCCCGGTTGCCAGAGATGGCCTCTGCAGCCTCATTGGATCCTGGACGCCCGCAAGATCCCACATTGGGTGAGAGTGGCGCTGAAGGGGAGCAATGCGCTGTGTCGGATTTCGGGTTCCGACAGACCCTTGAGGTTCAAACACTGGGGTGCGCACAAAGATCTTTCCCCTACCAGCTCACGTCTCGAAGTCTCGCAAGGAAACTAGGCTAGAAAGAAGAACACACAAGGGACACGAGATTTAGACTGGTTCAGGCCACCATTGTGGTGTAATACCCTACTCCAGTGTGTGGTGTGGTGGATTGCCTCAGGGGCTGATGATGAACAGTACCAAGGGAGAACAGCCTCGCGAGGGCTGTTCTTGAGCTGGTGCGATGAACTGCTTGGGTGAGTTCAGTCGCTTCTCTCTCTTTCTCTGAACGACTCGTTTCTAGATGCCTCTACTCTGTGGTGGCTAGTCCTATTTATAGAGGGAGGCCCTGGGCCTCTTCCCAAATAATGAGCGGGAAGGGCGCCAACAATTGGCCATTTTGAAGGGGAACATCTAGTACACTTATCCTGACTAAAGTTGGTCTTCGGCTGCCAAAGGCTCTGACGATGACGCCGTCCTGGGCTCCACGATGACCTCCATCCTGCCGTTCTGCTGGTCTTGGTCTTGTTGCACCGAAACGGTAACCTTTGCCTGATGCCTTGGCCTGTGCTTGCCCCCTTTGCACCTAAGGGGAAACAAGGACACTGCGCAGGCCGGCGCCCGCCTGGTCTCGATCGTCATGGCTTGCGTCATGGGCTCCTTGCGAGGTGCCCTTGCCTTGATCTCTCCGCCTCCTCGCGAGCCTGCCGGACGAAGCTGTTCCTGAGGAAGCTCCCTGTCGTCTGCCCCGTGAGGCTTGGCCCCTCGCGAGGGTCTTGAGCTTGAACTGATGAAGCTGGGCTGCGCTGGGCCCCCACTTGAGCCACGCCGCGGGCCGCAGGCAGGCAAGTCTGGGGACCCCTGTTCTCAAAATGCCGACAGTAGCCCCCGGGCCCAAGGTGCGCCTGGACTTGGCTTAGCAGAGAAGCGAAGGGGAAAATGCGAAGCGCCACGAGCCCCAATATCTTGCGGCCTTGGGCGCCGCATGGCAATTGATTGGACGTGGGCGCCTCCGCTTCCCCACGACACCTCGGAAACCGCATGACTTGACAAGTCCCTGCATGCAAAAATGGGTCATGATTACCTTCAATCATGGAGGCCGGCGGTTGGCCTTCTCCGTCTATAAGTACAGAACGGCGTGAGCCCCTTCAGCCTATTCCTTCTTGCTACTCCTTTCTCTCCATCCCGGCTACTCGCCATTCCCATGGCTCCGCCGAAGAGGTTCTCGGCCGCAGAGAAGGGGAAGGCTCGTTAGGAAGGGCCTAACTCTCCTCCGACCAAGCACGGCCGGAGCCGCCCTCGCAAGTATCCTGCGGCCCCAGCAGCGGCTTCTCGTGGTCGCGGAGGCGGTCCCCTGCGCGGCGATGAGTGCTCGGTTGCTGATGAGAGGTGCGCCATGGCTGCGCGACCCCCCAGGCCGCGCTTCCGCTCGGCGGAGGTGCTGCCGGAGTTCGTCGTGTGGTCAGCGGACCCAACCAGCACCTGGCTCCAGCTCCCCTGCTTCTTCGTAGGTGAACTCCCGGCCGGCGCTCCGGGCGGCCTCCAGCTTCAGGCAGACGGTTGCTGCAGCAGGGCCTCCTGGGCTTCGCTGGAGGTCTCTATCACAGGGGAGGTGGCCCTGACCCACGGCTGGCAAACATTTACCCGCGCGCATGGCCTGAGCCGGCGGTGCATTCTGCACTTCAAGTTCGACGGCGATGCCACCCTCTACGTGAGGGTGTTCGGGGAAGACGGCCGCCGGGCTGGGTGCTGCCTCGAAGACGACGACCGCGACCATGAGCCCAGCCCCGGCGTTGATCAGGATGAAGGTGGAAGCAGGCGCGTGGGCAGCGGCGCTCGAGGCTTGCCAAGCTTCGGCGACTCTCCTTCAGACAGCAGCTCCTCCAGCGGTGGCCGCGACCAGCCCCCGCGCCGTCTCGCCCGCCTGGGGGAAGGTAGCGGGTCGGTCCGCCGCCGCGCCCCGGTGAAGCGAGAGAAGGGATCTAGCTAAGCTCCGGAGGCAGTACGAGCCCTCGCCGCGAGTTGGTGCCGAGCAAGTCGTGCCTATTTTGCTTTTCTTCCTTCCCTGCGCAAAAAGAAGATAGTATAGGGCCCCGCGGGGGCGTGTTGAACTGTTGTTGTTAATTATCGTGTTGTTTCTGTTATTTCTGTCATATGTTTCCGTGCCGCGTGCCCACGTGTGGGAATTACTTAGCTCGGGGAGGCTTGTCGTGGCCTTTTCCTCACAAGGCCGAGGCCTTGCCATGCGCTTCGTGTCCTGCAAGGATTAGTCAGGAGGGGTAGTTTTCGGTCTCGGTTGTGGGGGCGACCAACCCAGGTCCTGTGCTCGCGTCGTGATGCCCGTGGGGCATGGACTGGGAGGGGTGCTCCCGCGGCGGACTCGGATAGGAAAGCTTCAAACGACCGGGGCAAAAAACACTCGCGAGGGTGCCCGCATACCTCCCTCGCGAGACTTGCACGAGAGAAAATGAGGCAAGTGAGTGAAGAAGACAAAGAGTCACAAGCCAGAGACGGCAACAGCTCCAATAAAACTTCAAATAGGAACGAACAAGCCAACTGCAGAAAGCAAATGAAAAAGGCGCGTCCGGCACCTAATCTAGTCTTCGACGTCTTCTCACCAGCGCGGAGCTAAGTGCTGCCACTGGGCGTGGGTGGGAGCCCTCGAGGCCCGAGGGCGGCACTCCGGAGACTCCGGGGCGTGTACAGCCCCACTCATTATTACGTGAGAGTGTCACGGGCGGCGAGCTTCACAGGCATTGGCCTTCTTCACAGGCACCGGGTCTTTTCCAAAATGCAGCAGCTTCACATGCATTGGCCTTCTTCACAGGCACCAGGCCTTCCCCAAAATGTGGTAGCTTCACAGGCATTGGCCTTCTTCACAGGCACCGGGCCTTCCCCAAAATGCGGCAGCTTCACACCCATTAGCCTTCTTCACAGGCACCGGGCCTTTTCCATAGGCACTGGGCCTCGCTCAGGGGTAGAATCTTCGGAGTTGTTGAATGTTCCATGCGTTCTGGATGGGTACCCCCTCCTGAGTCTCCAAGCGCACGGAGGCGGGCCTGGAAACATGAACAACCTTGAATGGGCCCTCCCACATGGGAGAGAGCTTGTGCAACCCCTCCCTGGAGAGGACCCGTCTGAGCACGAGGTCCCCTACCTCAAGAGTTCTGGGGCGGATGTTGCGGCAGTGGTATCATCGCAGCGCCTGTTGATACCTTGCCACTCGCAGCGTGGCCTCTCGACGGCGTTCCTCCCCCAGCACGAGATCCGTCCCCCGCATGGCGTCCTGCTGCATCTCGTCGAACGCCAGGACCCGTGCGGAACGACGCCTGACCTTGTGAGGGAGGATGGCCTCAGCTCCGTAGACGAGGAAGAACGGGGTCTCACCAGTCGGCTTGGCCGCGGTCGTGTGGATAGACCACAGCACAGACTGGAGCTCATCGTACCAGCCCCTGCCGTAGGCCTCCAGCTTCTTCTTGAAGGTCCTTGTTTTGAGGTCCCTCAAGACCTCCGCGTTGGCTCGCTCGGCCTGGACATTGCTCCAGGGGTGTGCTACCGAAGCATAGCATATCTGTGTTCCAAGGTTAGCACAGTACGTTTTGAAGAGATTATTGGTGAATTGCAAACTGTTGTTGGTGATGATGCGGTTAGGCACCCCAAATCGGCTCACGAGGCCCTTGATGGACTTGACTACGGAGCCCGATGGGATGGTGCGGACAGCTTCCACCTCAGCCCACTTGGTGAACTTGTCCACGGCGATGTAGAGGTAGCGATAGCCCCCTGGCGCCCGAGGGAACGGGCCCAGAATGTCCAGCCCCCAAACTGCGAATGGCCATGAGAGGGGTATAGTCTGCAGGCCCCCCGCCAGCCGATGGATCTGCTTGGCATGGAATTGGCAGGCCTCACAAGCCTTCACCAGCTCAATGGCGTCACTATGGGCCAGTAGAATCCGCTGTGGAACGCCTTGCCAATGAGGGTTCGTGACGATGAGTGATGCCCACAATCTCCACCGTGTATGTCTGCCAACAGCTCCTTCCCTTGCTCTCTGGAAATGCAACGTAGGGACACATCATTTGGTCGCCTCCGATAGAGCTCTCTATCCTTGATGCAGTAGGCCGTGGCCTGCCGCGCCACACGCTCCGCGTCCTCCTCCTTCTCCGGAAGGGTCCCTTGCGTCAAGTAGTTCTTGAGCTCTGCGATCCAACATCCCTCCTGAGGCTCCAACGCCAGGAGCAGTCGTGCCCCTGAAGCCGGGCCGCAGGCCAGGGCTCTCGAGGCAGGCGGCTGATGGGGCTCCTCCAAAGGTTGCGCCCTGCTTGATAGTGATGGTGCCGCCGAGGGCTTGAAAAGTCGCTCCTCGAAGACGCCAGGCTCCTGAGGCAGCCGCCTGTATGCCCTCTTGGCGATGTCATCAGCCTCTTGATTGGTGCCACGAGGCACATGCTGCAACTCCAGCCCCCAAAATTGTTTCTCCATCATGTGAACCTCCACCAGGTAGGCTTCCATGTGATCGTCCTTTGGCTCGTATATCTTGTTGGAGAAGTTGACAAGGAGTTGCGAATCGCCCTTGATGATGAGGCGCTTTACCCCCAAGGCGACTGCGGCTTTCAGGCCTGCTATCAGGCCTTTGTACTCTACTATGTTGTTGGAGACCTTTTCTCCATGCTGGAAATAGAGTTGTACGGCGTAGTAGAGCTTGTCCTGAGTAGGAGATACAAGCACTGCGCCGGCCCCCGCGCCATGTCGGGAGAATGCCCCGTCGAAGTACATGACCCAGCCATCCGGTGCCTCGCTTCCCGGGGAAAGTGATCGGTCCTTGCCTGCCTCGAGGCCCGGGGCCTCTACCCATTCTGCCACGAAATCTGCAAGTACGGCTCCCTTGATGACTCTAGTCGTGCTGAATTCTAGCTGAAATGCTTGTAGTTCGATGTTCCACTTGGCGAATCTTCCAGCCGAGTTGGGGCTCCTGAGTACCCTTTCCAAGGGTTATGCTGAGATGACCTTGATGGGATGGCCTTGGAAATAGTGCCGCAGCTTGCGTGAGGCTACCAATAGCGCGAGGAGGAGTTTTTGAGGCATGGGATACCGCGCCCTTGCGTCCCGTAGCACCGTGCTGACGAAGTACACAGGGTGCTCGACGAGGTTGAGGGTGCTAGCGCTGCTTGCGTCCTCCGGAGGTTGGGGCGCCTCCTGAGACGAAGGATCCCCCAGCGCTTGGTCGCTTGGAGAGGCCTCTTCTGCTCCGGGTGTGCTCCCCTGCTGCGGCTGATCCTTTTCGGATGCGGTCGCGGTCTTCGTGAGGCTTTCGTGGCTTCGCTTTGCTTCGGCCCGGACGGTTGCTGCGGCCTTGGTCCGACGCTCCTCCCTAACCACCACCAAGGCTGCGCTGGCGGAGTAGGGGGAGGCTGCAAGGTAGAGCACCAGGGGCTCCCGAGGACGCGGGGCTACCATCACCGGAGGGCTGGTAAGGTACCTCTTGAGATCTTGGAATGCCTTGTCGGCCTCTTCAGTCCATTCAAAGGGGCCTTTCTTCTTCATCAGCTTGAAGAAAGGCAGTGCTCGTTCCCCCAGCTTGGAGATGAAGCGTCCTAGCGCGGTTACATGCCCGGTGAGATTTTGCATTTCTCTGAGGGTCTTCGGCGGGCTCATGTCTTTGACTGCTTTGACCTTCTCCGGGTTGGCCTCGATGCCCCTGTGGGACACAAGGAAACCCAGGAGCTTGCCCGAGGGGACTCCAAACACGCACTTCTCTGGGTTGAGCCGCAAGTCCACTTCATTGAGGTTCGTGAAGGTTTCTTCCAAGTCCTGTATCAGGGTTTTTGCCTCCCGAGACTTCACCACAATGTCATCAACATAAGCCTGAGCGTTCCTCCCGAGCTGCCGGCCCAAGGTGATGTGCATCAGCCGCTGAAAGGTCGCGCCTGCGTTACGCAACCCAAACGGCATGCATGTATAGCAGTATTCTCCACACGGGGTCAGGAAAGCTGTTTTTTCCATGTCTTCTACCGCGATCTTGATATGGTGATAGCCCAAGAAGGCATCCAGGAAGCACAGCTGGTCACACTCAGCGGTGGAGTTGACGATTTGGTCGATGCGAGGGAGCGGAAATGGATCCTGCGGGCAGGCCTTGCTGAGGTTGGTGAAGTCGACACACATGCGTTCCTTTCCTCCCTTTTTCGGCATGACGACCGGGTTAGCCAACCAATCTGGGTAGCGGACCTCGCGAATAACCCCTACTGCCTCTAGCTTGCGGGTCTCTTGGACGATGAAAGCTTGTTTCTCAGTGGACTGCCGTCTCGCCTTCTGCTTTACGAGGCGCACGTTGGGGCACACGTTGAGGTGATGCTCAATCACACCCCTCGGGACCCCTGCTAGCTGATCAGGTTCCCATGCGAACACCTTCTTGTTCGCGCGCAGGAACTTCACCAAGGCCTCTTCCTGCTTGGGTTCGAGGTTGGCACATATGGTGAAGGTGGCGCTAGTGGATCCGTCCTCGTCGACTGATACTTGCTTGGTTTCCGCCTTGTTTTTGGTGAATAGCTGCTTATTCTTAGCCGGCGCAGCCCCCTTGGGCTCGAGGGCGTCAGTGCTGGCGGGCTGCGCCACTGTGGCTGTCTTGAAAGCGAGCTTGAGCGCCTGCTGTGCATCTCTTGTGTCTCCTGACACGGTAAGGACGCCGCTGCTCCCGGGCATCTTCATGAGGTTGTACGCCGGGTGAGTTGCTGCCATGAACCGGGCCAAGGCCGGGTAGCCGAGGATGGCATTGTAGGGGAGGCCGATGGGGGCGATGTCGAAGTCGATCAGCTCGGTGCGGAAGTTGTCGAAGGTGCCGAAGGTCACCGGGAGGCAAATCTGTCCCAAGGAGGCGGTGGAACCGACTCCGACACCCAAGAAAGGCCTGCTGGGCTGAAGCCGCTCAAGTGGAACGTGGAGGAGGCTAAAGGCATCCACAGAGAGCACGTTGAGGCCGGCACTGCCGTCGATAAGGGTCCTGGTGATGGCCACTTGGCAGAAGGTGGGGGTGCACAGCATCGGGAGCGCCCTCGAATCGGCGGGGTTGGAGGGGTGATCGCCCTAGTTGAAGGTCAGATCGGCCTTGGGCGCCACCCAGCCCGGGGGGCCTCTTGGCGCTTGGAGGCGGTGCCTATCTGGCAAGTGAACAACTTGATGTGGCAGCTAGAAGGTGGCGCCTGTGAGCCACCCAGGAGAGCTGCGACGACCGTGGGCACTGGTGCGGCGTGATGCGCGAGGAAGAGGTCGCGCAGCTCACCCCAGGAGGTCACAGAAGCCGTCGGTAGGTGGAGCAGCCACATGCGCGGAACGCCGACGAGGGCCATGGGAAACCAGTTGGCCATCACCCTGTCGTCGCCCCCGGCCTTGAGGACAGCCTTCTCGTATGCCAGTAGGAAAACCAGCGGATCCATCGCGCCATTGTAGCGCGGCGGCATCTCTGGCTTGAACTTGTGCGGCCACTACACCTGTCGCAAGGCGGGGGCCAAGGCTCGGAGCCCCTGGCCCCCGTGCCGGCATCGGCTACTGGAGCGGGCGGCGCGTTGTCCCCATGAGGGCGAAACGCGATGTCGGTGGAGAGCAGGTCGTCGGAAGGGAGAACTTCAGCGCACCCCTACCTGGCACGCCAAATGTCGGATTTCGGGTTCCGGCAGACCCTTGAGGTTCGAACACTGGGGTGCGCACGAAGATCTTTCCCCTACCAGCTCATGTCTCGAAGTCCCTCAAGGAAACTAGACTAGAAAGAAGAACACACAAGGGACACGAGATTTATACTGGTTCAGGCCACCATTGTGGTGTAATGCCCTACTCCAATGTGTGGTGTGGTGGATTGCCTCAGGGGCTGATGATGAACAGTACCAAGGGAGAATAGCCTCGCGAGGGCTGTTCTTGAGCTGGTGCGATGAACTGCTTGGGTGAGTTCAATCGCTTCTCTCTCTCTCTGAACAATTCGTTTCTAGATGCCTCTACTCTGTGGTGGCTAGTCCTATTTATAGAGGGAGGCCCTGGGCCTCTTCCCAAATAATGAGCGGGAAGGGCGCCAAATATTGGCCATTTTGAAGGGGAACATCTAGTACACTTATCCTGACTAAAGTTGGTCTTCGGCTGCCAAAGGCTCTAACGATGACGCCGTCCTGGGCTCCACGATGACCTCCATCCTGCCGTTCTGCTAGTCTTAGTCTTGTTGCACCGAAACGGTAACCTTTACCTGATGCCTTGGCCTGTGCTTGCCCCCTTTGCACCGAAGGGGAAACAAGGACACTGCGCAGGCCGGCGCCCGCCCGGTCTCGATCATCATGGCTTGCGTCACGGGCTCCTCGCGAGGTGCCCTTGCCTTGATCTCTCCGCCTACTCGCAAGCCTTCCTGACGAAGCTGTTCCTAAGGAAGCTCCATGTCATTCGCCCCACGAGGCTTGGCCCCTCGTGAGGGTCTTGAGCTTGAACTGATGAAGCTGGGCTGCGCTGGGCCCCCACTTGAGCCACGCCGCGGGCCGCGGGCCGCAGGCAGGCAAGTCTGGGGACCCCCATTCCAAGAACGCTGACACGCTGCCTGATGAACTCCTTCACCACCATTGGTGCCGACACTTCTAGTTCCTGCAACCTCGCTAGCCTCTTCCAGACGAAAGCAAGACGCCAGTCGGAGAGCCTCTTGTGGCACCAACCGGAGCTAGGCGAGGCTGGTGCCCTAGGAGTCAAGAGTAGGGGGCTGAACGCGCGGACGTCCATGAGCAGCCACTGCTTCCGGAATCCCTTCGCAGCAGGTGAGAGCTCAAAGTCGATTCCTGAACCGGTAGTCGCGGCCACAGCTTCAAAGGTCGCGCACCCAGAGCATTGGCGGGCATCAGCCAACCGAAGCAAGAAGAAATGGCGAAATAAGGCCATGGAAGGAGTAATGCCGACCATGGCCTCACAGAGGAAGGCGAAGATGGCGAGAAGGATAACAGAGCAGGGGTCCAGATGCAGCAGGTGGATCTGGTAATGCGATATCACAGCATTGAAGAAAGGGGAGAAGGGAGGAATCAGCCCCGCGTGAAGAGCATGTAGATAAATGGGGATCTCGGTGGCACTCATCTCTTTCACTCGCCAAGATGCAGGGCGGATGGCCGTCGCCCTCCACTCATTGGAGTTGGCGGCGAGCGCGTGGCCGACACTACAAAAAAAAGACACATCCATGACATTTTGGGCCGAATGAAATTTTTTCCTGTCATACATATGACACTTCTATGACGATAATTGTGACAAAACACGGTATCATCATAGATGTGGTGGGCTCCTACTTCTATGACAAAAAATCATGACAGAAAATGGGCTTTTCGTCCTGGGCGGGCCAGAGACGCAGCTGCATGACATTCTGTGGGCCGTCCATGACGGAAAAAACCATGGTAGAATCAAGGGGGAGGAAAATTTCGGGGTGTTCCCGGTTATGGTGGGTGGTCGGGGGCCGAGTGATGCGCGTTTCTCTCGTACACCGGATAAAAGAGACCAGGTTGCACTGCAGGCTACACTGGATGCGCATTCTTTGGCTCTAACTGAACCCGAGCGAGGCGTTGGGCTCTAACTGAACCCAAGCGATTGCACTGCAGGCTACACGTTACTGAACCCGAGCGATCGATCGATGGTTGTTAACTGAACCCGATCGAGCAATTCCTTCGCTACTGCTGCTAACTGAAGCCGGAGGGCTGGATGAACAGTAGACGGTGGAGGGGTGCCCATGGAGGGGTGGTTGAACATGACCCCGTGGTGTGGAGGGCTGGATGAACAGTAGACGGTGGAGGGGTGCCCGTGGAGGGGTGGTTGAACAGTAGCCGGTGGAGTAGCGCGCGGTGGAGGCTGGATGAACAGGAGCTCGTTAAGGCTGGAGGAGGTCGACGGTAGCCCGTGGAGGCTGGAAGAGGTCGACGGTGGAGATGAACAATATCCCGTGGAGTCCCGTTTTGCGGTACGCCACACCCCTCCCGATGAACAGGACCCCCGTTTCGACCGTAGCGCTCCAACACAAGTCCGTTTCTTCCGTTTTGAGGTACTCCACACCCCTCCCAATCAACAGGACCCCTCGTTTCGACTGTAGGAGGTCCGTTTCGTCCATTTTGCGGTATGCCACACCCCTCCCGATCAACAGGACCCCCGTTTTGATCGTAGGAGGTCCGTTTCCTCCATTTTGCGGTACGCCACACCCCTCCTGATCAACAGGACCCCGTTCCGAACGTAGGAGGTCTGTTTCCTCTGTTGCGCGGTACGCCAGGCCTCATTTCCATCGCCTATTCCGTCCAAGCCCTCCCGATGAAGACAACCACGCATTCCGTTCTGACCCAGCTGGTTGGCTCCCACGCGTTCCGTTGCCTCCCGATGAACACGACGCATTCCGTTGCCTCCCCATGAACACGACGCATTCCGTTGCCTCCCCATGAACACGACTACGATGTTGTTTCTCCGTTTTGACCCAGCCATGTACACGAGCCCTCGCCGTATGTATGCGCGAGTTGGCGTTCGAGACCCCGCCCGTATGTACACATACACGGCCGTATTTTCTTTCTTGCACCCTGGCCACTGTACGTACGTGTACATGCTACGTGCACGCCTCTACTACGACACGTGCGCGCCTCTACATCCACCAGTATATATGTATGTACACGTTCGTGACTAGAATGACAACGCTACATACGCTTCGACCAGGTGAGTCCCGACTGTCAGGCACTTCCTTGCTTGCGAAGATGTAGCTGGTGGGTCCCAGCAGTCAGGGGCGCGAATCGTTTTTTTTTGCCCGGACGCACTTCCTTGCGTGCGAAGATGTAGCTGGTGGGTCCCAGCAGTCAGGGGGAAATGTTTTTTTCGCGAAATACGATGGACCGCCCGGTGGGTCCCTGCTGTCAGGTGGAGGAATAGTTATTTGCACGTAATAAGGAGGCACTTCCTTGCTGCGGCCGTGGACCCAGCTGTCGGCCTCTCCACGTACAGTCCACGTCCGATGGAAGCCGTTCCTTGACCATGTTGACCACGCCGCACCGAGAGCACCAGGGCAGTGGACGACGGCGATGCCTAGGAATGGGACGACACGGAGCCGGGGAAGACGCGACAGTGGATGCCCATGCGTAGAGGAGTATGAGGGTTCACTGGTTCGCTGCGGTGTGAGGCCGCCAACGCCGCAGAATAACAACGGGTGTGGGTGAGTAGTGGGATGGCCTGGCCAGCGGTGGGAGTAGTAGGGGGCGGTGAGGCCCCCGCCGCATCGCAGCCGGCCACGGGAGGCAGGAGCACGAGGCACGACCGGCGCTGGTTTGGGCGGCTGGAGCAAGAAGACCAGAGGTTGAAGAAGCACTACGGCCGTTGGATGGACATCGTACGGTCACTGGAGCTAGAATAGTGCATATTGACTAAGTTGACAAAGCCCTCCGTCCTCGTCAACTTAGTAGGCCCACAAGTCAGCCTGCCACTATACTGGGTCCCAGCTAACAGGGGGAGTATTCATTTTTTTGTGAGTAAAAAGGAGGCACTTCCTTGCGTGCGAAGATATAGCTGGTGGGTCCGAGCTGTCAGCGGCGGTAATGTTTTTTTGCGAAATACAGATGCCCTTTCGGTGGGTCCCTGATGTCAGGTGGAGGAATCATTATTTTGCGTGTAATAAGGAGGCATTTCCTTGTGTGCGGTCGTGGACCCAGCTGTCGGCCTCTCCACGTACAGTCCACTTCAGATGCATGTCGGTTCTTGACCATGTTGACCAGGCTGCGCCGAGAGCACCAGGGCGGTGGACGACGGCGAGGCCTAGGAAGGGAACAACACGGAGGCAGGGAAGACTCGGCAGTTGTTTCCCACGCGGAGGGGAGTACGACTGTACGAGGGTTTACTGGTTTGTCTGCCGTTGCCGGAGAATAATAGCAGGTGTGGGTGAGTAGAGGGATGTCTAGGCTAGTGATGGGAGTACGGTGGGGCGGTGAGGCCTGCGCGGTAGCACAGCCGGCCTCGGGGAGGAGGGAGCAGGCAGTCCCGCCGACGCTTGTTTGAGCGGCTGGAGCAGGAAGAGCAGGGATTGAAGAAGCACGACGGCCGTTTGATGGACATCCAACAGTCACTGCTTGTGCGTCAACCTTTTTTTAGGAAAGCCTCAAATCTGTGGAAAATAGCATACATCCAATCTGCCATTATTTCTAATAATTTACAGCCCATTTCCTAATTCTTAAGGTTTTTTTGGAGCCCATATTCTTTTTGTTAGCATTACAGCCCATATTGTGGCCACGTTTAAAAAATTATACGAAATTTTGCATATTTCTGTGCGGTCCGAACTGTTTTTAATCCCGAAATTTCGACTCACATTCAAACTGATTTTAAAAATAAATGTATATCAATATAAAATCCAACAAATTCTCCACGCATAAAAATTAATGTAATTTAAAATCTCAAAATGAAAAAAAAGATATTTGAAAATAATTGCCGGTTTGATGTGTTTTAAAAATGTACAACCCGTTTCTCATTATTGATAGGCCATTTTCTCGGCCAGCCAAATGAAGCTCTCCTTATCTTGAAAGATTTGCAGCCCAACAGGCCTGACAAAGCAACTTACTTGACAAATCACAAAAAAACTGGGCTGTGGCCGTGGACCCAACTGTCAGCCTCTCCACGTACAGTACTCTTCCGATGGAAGTCGGTCGTTGACCACATTGACCATGGCGCGTCGAGAGCACCAAGGAGGTGGACGACGGCGAGGCCTAGGAAGGGGACGACGCGGAGCCGGGGAAGACGCAGCAGTGGATGCCCACGCGGAGAGGAGTACGAGGGTTCAGTGGTTCGGCTGCGGCGTGAGGTTGCCGTCGCCGCAGAATAACAGGGGGTGTGGGTGAGTAGAGGGATACCCTGGGCCAGCGGTGGGACTAGTAGGGGGCGGTGAGGCCTCCGCGGCATCACAGCCGGCCACGAGAGGCAGGAGCACGCGACATGACCGGCGCTGCTTTGGGCGGCTGGAGCAAGAATACCAGAGGTTGAAGAAGCACTATGGCCGTTGGATGGACATCATACGGTCACTGGAGCTAGAATCGTTCATATTGACTAAGTTGACAAAGCCCTCCGTCCTCGTCAACTTAGTAGGCCCACAAGTCAGCCACCCACTATGGTGGGTCCCAGCTAGCAGGGGGATTCATTTTTTGGTGTGTAATAAGGAGGCACTTCCTTGCGTGCGAAGATATAGCTGGTGGGTCCGACCTGTCAGCGGGGGGAACGTTTTTTTCATGAAATACAGAAGCCCTTCCCACGTACAGTGCATGTACAATGCATAATAAGGAGGAACTTTCCTTGCGTGCGAGCATGGACCTCGTGGGTCCCAGCCATCAGGCTCTCCACGTACAATCCTCTTCTGTTGACTCTCGTATGTTGACCACGCCATGCCGAGCGCACCGAGGCGGTGGACAACGGCGAGGCCCCAGACTGGAACGACTCGGAGATGGGGAAGACGCGGCAGTGGAGTCGCAGACGGAGAGGAGTGGGAAACTTGACTGGTTCGGGTGCGGGGTGGGCCTACAATCAGCAGAGAATAACAGGAGGTGCGGAGTGGAGGGATGGCCTGGCCGTAGGCGGGGTAGCGTTTCGCTGAGGAGCGCAAAACAACACCGCTGGACGCCGAAGGCTGGAGCAGGTGGTTCCGGCAGCACTGGGGGAAGAATACGAGAGATTGAAGAAGAATGCCGGCCGTTGGATGTAAATCCAACACCTTCTTAGGCTTTGACCTACTGGCCCACATGTCAGCCAGTCCATTTGTTTTTTAGTCCATTTGGTGGGCTGGGTGAAACAATGATGTAGCATTTATGCAGCCTGTTTAAGTCCCATTTGCATTTTTCTCGAAATCCGCGGACTTGCTGGGCTGGGTGAAAATATCATGTTGGGCTAGACGGAGAAATGTTATAAAAACATAAACACATGAGTGCACGTCAGTAAAATCTTTGCAAGCTTATGTACGCAATCACTAGGAGTTAACTTGCCAAGTTATATATATACAATTATTATTATTATTTTGTAAGAACTTTCAACTTACAAAATAAAATATCATTTTAATTTGATGAGTTAATAGTACGTGGGGTATTATTATTTTTTAGGCTAGACGTGGGACAGTTGAGTTGGTTCTAGGGGAAAGTACTAGGAGAAAACTCAGTTTACATTGAAAAAGAAAGTGGGAGAAAATTCATAGACCTGCTGGGTCCACCTAAGGAGGGGAATATGTTGGGAGGAATACATAAGCAAATAGCCACTAAAAAAAGCAATCAGGTTAATGGGTTCTTAAAAGAAATATTTCGGACAAAACAGATAATTACGACACATAGGCTAATGCATGAAACACTCAGATGATAAAGGTGCTTATAAACAGATAAAGTATAACATCTAGACCTTCCTGGCACGCTTGATCATGACGCTGCAGCTGTCCGTGTACTCGCCGGTTACGGGAAGCACACACGCCCTCATGTCCAAGATCTACCTGTACAAGTCGTAGCATGCGTATGCGTCCTTGGCCGTGTAGGTTATGTAGGCTAGATTCGGAGGTACCTCCATGTGTTCAGGTTGTCTTCTTTCATGTTGGAGTAAAAGGGGTCGATGATGGTCTCAGCAAGGTCAACCACGGAGTCCTTCTCCTGCCCGTTGCTGATGATCTTGTATTGCTTTTGGATGTCGACAAGCTTGTTGCACCAGATGGCCGAATTGTCGCGTTCTTCCTTCTCTCCACCGTAGCGAAGGTGCAGTCGGCGCTGCCAATGAAACGGGCGAATGCTCCAGAACCTGGTGCAGCCATAGGACTGAGGCGAGGCAGAGCTTCACCGAGTCCGTATCGTTGGTGTACATCACATTCAACTTGGTGCAGCCATAGGACTGAACGACGAACTCAAAGGGGAACTCCTTTGCTGAAGTCCATATCCAGCAGGATCACCCCTCGGATCGCATTGGAGTCTCTTCGAGTGAACAAGTGTGTAGGCGGCGGCGGCAGTTCGTTTTTCAGTTCTTGGGGAACTGGATTCAGTAGTAAGCTGAGTGTGTACAGGCGACAACAGTTACTACCCCTCCCTCGTCCGCTGCACACCCAGCAGAAGATGCACCCTCGGTGCATTCAAATGCCTCCATTAAGAAACCTACTCCGTCCACACGTCGGTTCACGAGCGGGTCTATATTGGTACTGTAATAACAGGAGTTAGTGGTCACTTTACTTAAATTTAATTAGCTTTAACAGAAATTTATACTTAAAACAAGCAATGCATTTGCTCGTTCTATCAGTGCCACAGGATCAACATGCACAACAATTAGAATTATTATTCTCAGGACGCACACGATCAGCACATTTGTCGCACTTTCACAAAGATAATACTACCAAGTTTGAACTGTTTGTTATGGTTGTTGTCCTCTGCATCATCATGTTGTGTTTCCCAGCTTGCAAGATTCAGAACCAACAAATAAGATCCAAATAATAAGTACAACAAAGTGCCTACACATCTCATTGATTCCCAGCTTGCAAGATTCAGAACCAACAAATAAGATCCAAATAATAAGTACAACAAAGATGCCTACACAGCTCATTGATTCCCAGCTTGCAAGATTCAAAACCAACAAATAAGATTCAAATAGTAAGTACAAAAAAGATGCCTACACATCTCACTGATTCCCAGCTTGCAAGATTCAGAACCAACCCATTAGAGCCTTTTGATAAAGTGAACATCGGGATTAAATCCATCTTGGCTAGCCATGTCATACAATCGAAGAACTTGGCGAATGCTCTTGACTGTCACAACATCTGTAGTTGAGTATTCCTGTTTGCACAGCATGTTTGCACAACACAAACAAGGAGACAGGATAGCATGATTTCACTTTAATAGCGGCCTCCTTGAACTCAACCTCCAGCTCTACTTGGATGAGGTCTGCCTGGAGTTCCATGATTCAATTCATGCGCCTTTTTCTACAGTTCACCTGAAATGAAGCAAATATTGCATCATTCAGCTAGCAAGAAGTACTTGCTCTTGTGAGCTGGCAAGTTCTTCTTTAGTAGTTTCACTAAAATTGAGGAACATTAAGGTTGGCTGTCCGGCTTATGTAAGGTGCAACTATAATTTTCTTATCCTTTTGTGCAGTTCCACTAAAATAAAGTGCCATTGTGGTGACAGTGACGGCTCCATCTTGCAAAGGCTAATAAAATGTTGCACGAGATTACCAGCAGAACTTGACGGAGATTTTGGAAACTCCAATCACCATTTTGTGTAGTTCCACCAAAATTGAGAGATGTTGCCCACGTGACATTTTAGTTGAACTGCACAAGACACTCATTCCAAAAAAAGTGTTTTGTGCAGTTCACCAAAAGGTCACAATAGCAACAAGGTGAAATGGATATCCCTATCTGCACAAAAAGATAGAAAGTAAACAGTTGCTGGTCAATAAGAATATATGAAACATATACAAAATGAAAAGAAGCATCTTAATTTTGTTCATGGAAATCACGCAAGGACAGTAGAAACTTTAAAACGTCAGCAATGCTTCATGTTACCAGAAGCATTACAATCAACAATGATATTCCTCAAATATGGGATTACTTTAATGGTGGCATTGCTTGTTTACCAGACACAGTAAATCAACAACAGCTAAAGTGTTGGTTTAAGGGCATGGGACCACGGGGACACCAGGACACTCAGCAGCGTAAAGGAGCAACTTACTTATCATACTGGGGAAAATAGCAGGAGTGCCATTTGTAACATAGTTTAATTGCATCTTATCACTGGAGGCATTAGATTAACAATAACACTGGTTAGACATGTCCCTAAGGTAACAGTGTGATCGCTTCATTTTACATGTGCCCTTACATTAACAATAGCAAAAGGTTGGTATAAGGACATGCGACAGTGGACGCATCAGCACAATGTACCTACAAGGAGGCATAAAGTGGTGATGCCGAGTTTGTTCATGCTATGTGAGGGCAGCAAACCTAATCCTGGAGACCTTGTACTATGTGAGGGCGGAAAATATAATCCTGGAGACCTTTTACTATGTGAGGGCAGCAAATCTAATCCTGGAGACCTTTTACTATGCGAGGGCAGCAAATCTAATCCTGGAGACCTTTTACTATGTGAGGGCAACAAATCTAATCCTGAGACCTTTTACTATGTGAAGGCAGCAAATCTAATCCTGAGACCTTTTACTATGTGAGGGCAGAAAATCTAATCCTGGAGACCTTTTACTATGTGATGGCAGCAAATCTAATCCTGGACATAGTCTGTTGACTTGTCCACCAGCCGCCACTTTATATCCTTTTTTCAACCAATAATAGATCTGTTCCTTATCCAGTTTGTACTGTGTTTTCCCATTATTTCCCTTTTCAACCAAGAGACCGGTTGGGCATCCGGTCTCTACTACTTTCACCATATTATTTCCAAGATTCATGCTACAACTTTACCCCCTTTCTTCGTTGTTTGAACAAAGCCCTAGATTCGAATGCATAAAGTAGCTTTACCTCTAATAATACTAAAAATTTAGGTGGGGAGCTGATGGGAGTAGAGCTGATGGGAGTTGTTGGAAGAGCTGATGGGAGTAGAAAAAGATGCACATGCAAACACGTGGGGAGCTGGGGCAGTAGAGCAAGGCCGCTGTCGGTGTCAAAACCGGCGAATCTCGGGTAGGGGGTCCCGAACTGTGCGTCTAGGCTGATGGTAACACGAGACAAGGGACACGATGTTTTACCCAGGTTCGGGCCCTCTTGATGGAGGTAAAACCCTACGTCCTGCTTGATTAATATTGATGATATGGGTAGTACAAGAGTGGATCTACCACGAGATCAAGGAGGCTAAACCCTAAAGCTAGCCTATGGAATGATTGTTGTAATGTATGTTATGTCCTACGGACTAAAGCCCTCTAGTTTATATAGACACCGGAGAAGGCTAGGGTTACACAGAGTCGGTTACAATGGTAGGAGATCTACATATCCGTATCGCCAAGCTTGCCTTCCACGCCAAGGAAAGTCTCATCCGGACACGGGACGGAGTCTTCAATCTTGTATCTTCGTAGTCTTGGAGTCCGGCGGTCGATGATAGTCCGGCTGTCCGGACACCCCCTAGTCCAGGACTCCCTCAGTAGCCCCTGAACCAGGCTTCAATGACGATAAGTCCGGCGCGCATAATGTTCGGCATTGCAAGGCGGGTTCCTCCTTTGAATAATCCAGAGAAGATCATGAATACCAGGATAGTGTCCGGCTCTGCAAAATAAATTCCACATTCCACCGTAGAGAGAATAAAATGTACACAAGTCCAATCTGCTGAAGTATTTTGCGGCACGACATCACACTGCTACCAAGCCTTTACTTGAATTGTTTTTTATTATACCACCTCAGCACGTTTAGCAAAGCGGTTTCCTTGGCACGTCTTGTCGAAGCAGAGATCGTGTTCCCCTTATTCCGGGATTCTCATCAATACGGACGTGGGTAACCCAACCGCGCCATTGATGGTGGCGCTTGGGCGATAAGCGAGTTTTACCAGGCTGGTGGGGGGCGCATAGTCTTCGCCCGCCTATATATAAGGGATAAGGATTCACCCTTTCACCCACGCCTTCTTCCTCCTTTGCTTATCCACCTCCGCGCACTCAAGCTCCAACGCCCAAGCTCGCGCATCTCGTCTTAACCTTCCCCGACCATGTCCGGAGGGGGAGGCAAATGGTTGGCTTCCACCGTCAAGGAGGAGCACATCACCAAGCTGCGCAGCGCCGGATACCTTTCCGGCGATATCGCGCACCGGCTACCCGACGAGGGGCAGCTCATCCCTACCCCCGGGCCCCATGAGAGGGTCGTTTTCCTTCCCCACTTCCTCCGCGGACTGGGCTTTCCACTTCACCCCTTTGTCCGGGGGCTCATGTTCTACTACGGCCTGGATTTCCACGATCTGGCGCCGAACTTCATCCTCAACATCTCGGCGTTCATCGTCTTGTGCGAGGCCCTCCTCTGCATCCGGCCCCACTTCGGCTTGTGGATCAAGACCTTCAACGTCAAGCCGAAGGTAGTGAAGGGCACGCAGGCGGAGTGCGGAGGCGCCATGTTGGGCAACATGCCCAACGTCCTCTGGTTCAAAGGGGCCTTCGTGGACTCCGTCAAGGGGTGGCAATCGGGGTGGTTCTATATCACCGAGCCGCGCGACCCTACGTGGGCGGCGGCCCCCGAGTTTAGATCTGGTATCCCTACGCAGCTCACCTCCTGGAAAGAGAAGAGCTTGCTGTGGGGTAATCCGAAGGAGCTGATGGGACTCCGAGCCTGTATCTAGAAGCTGGTGAACAAGAAGCT
This sequence comes from Triticum timopheevii, assembly GCA_963921465.1. NCBI lineage: Eukaryota > Viridiplantae > Streptophyta > Magnoliopsida > Poales > Poaceae > Triticum > Triticum timopheevii. The sequence goes on along the minus strand of OY997272.1, from coordinate 448,697,430 downwards.
CAGGCTCATTGACGTGGTCCAAGTCATGCTCGTCCGCCGGATCCTCCCATGCCAGGAACGGGCATTCAATCTGTGGGAGTTCGATCTGGAGCAGCACCAGGCACTAAGCGGGCTCTTCGACACGACGTACGAAGGCGCCTGGAGGGTGCTATTTAAGGGCGCCGAAGCCCCCGCATCTGCGATGGAAGATCGCGGACTTCACTCGCAGCATCCGGCTGACGAGGTAAGTGATTCTACCCCTTTACGGGACACTTGTTGTAAATAGATTGATTCTAAGAGGGTTTTAATCTCCCTTTTCCTTTGACAGGAATGGATGAAGAAGGCCGAGCAGCTCATCTGCCCGGCTCCCATGCAAGAAGACCCAGTGGATGCCTGTCTAGCGGGGCTGCTGGTTCCGGCACCGCACGTGCTGCCGGAGAAGAAGGCCAAGAAGGTGGCCACGGGCACTCGAAAGAGTTCCCGTAATCAGGCGTCCGATGACGAGGCGGACTCCTCCCCCGAAGATGAGGAGGAGGAAGAATACTCTCTCCCGGAGGAGGGAGAGAGTAAGAGGAAGGCTTCCCCAACAGGGAAGGCCGAAGGGTCCAAGAGGGGGAGAACTATTCCCCCGGACAGCTCCGCCAACACCAACGTTGGCGACGAGGAGTGGCCTTCAAGGGCCAGGCCTCCGGCGAGATCGTAAGTATCCGGATCCCTGATATGCAATTTCTTTCGTGCCACATAGTGTCCTACTAATGCCGCATACTGCCCGCAGTCCGGCCGATGATGATCTCCCCGCTTCATCGAGCGGGTCGTTGGCCCCGTCGGATGTGGATTCACTTCCGACTGCCTCTACCCCCCGCGCCGATGAGGACGCCGAGGTGGGATCCCAGAAAGGGACCCATCAGGAGGAGGCTCCGGAGGCGCCGCAAGGCAGCCTCCCGGACTTTGCGCCGGACTCTACGTCGGAACCTGCAGTGGTTCCAGAGTCTGGCAGGCGGCCCCTTCGAAAGAAGGGCAAGACCGTGATGCCGGCGGCCTCCGTCCAACCGGAGGCGCCGGACAACTTGCTGGAGGCGCTCAAAGGCGCTTCCATCGAGGAAGAACACCGCACTGTTATGAGTGCGGTGATTCAGAAGGTCCAGCTCGCCAAGAGCGGGCTGACCGAAGCCTGCAGTAGCCTTTTAACAGGCTTTGAGGTAAGAAGTTAAAATTGTGTAATGTAATACCGCATAGACAGTAGCCCCTGATGCTCGGTTCGGTGTTCGGAAAGAAAAGCCGTACTGAGGATCTAAAAAGATATTCGCATGTTGCTAATAAATTATGTCAATATGGGTTTGCAGGCTGTGCTGCTAACCTCTGTCGCACTGACTGCGGAGGTTGGTACATTAAAGCAAGATCTCGAGCAGTCCGGGCGAGAGCTCGGCCATGCCAAGAGGCAGCTCGAGGACAAAGAAGGTGAGTAGCACCAATTTGAATTGTTACCTTACAGAAAAGGATTTTGGTCGCAATAAAATTAACAAGGATAATATGGGTATTGCAGGGGCCACAAACGAGGTGGCAGCCCTGAAGGAGGCTGTGTCCGTGGCCGAACGCAGTGCGGCCGCGGAACGGGCAGAGCGAGAAAAGCAGGAGGCACGGGTGGCGGAAGTGCGGCAAGAGCTCCAGGCTCTCATGGAGAAGCATGAGAGCTTGGAGCGCGACTCCAACACTCGAGAGTCCGAGCTTGCCTCGGCTCTCGAAAGTGCCAAGTCCGCCAAGGACGAGGCCCATAAGGCCCTTCAGGAGGTTGAAGATGTGAAGAAGATAGCGGCGGGTAAGGCATTTTTCATGCAAAGCAAGCATGTTAATGTAAACTACCTGACACTTACCTGCATTCGGAGCTCTCTAGGGGCGTTTGCAGATCTGCCGCGTACTGTGTCCGATGCCACCGCATTCTACCGTGGCGAGGAGGGGAGCTCAACGGAGAAGGTCTTCTGGTATCAGTACGCTGAGGCCGGCCATCCGGTGCCCCTAAGCGACCAGCTGAAGCAGCTGGTCGAACTCCACAAGGTAGCTGAGGAGGTCATGAAGGGCCTTATAGTCCGGCTATGGCCTGGACAGGCCATGCCTGGGAGCTACTTCGGCCTCATGCGGCGGCTGGTGGATGCGTGCCCCTGGGTGGAGGTCATCAAGCGCTCCGCCTGTATTGAAGGTGCTCGTCGGGCCCTTGCCCGCACAAAGGTGCACTGGGGCAGACTGGATGCGGAGAGGCTTCTTACTGACCCGCCGCCACCGGGCAAGGAGTATCGTACACCCGAAATGTATTATAAAACTGTCCTGAAGGGAGCCCGCGACATTGCGGACGAATGCCCTAGAGATGTAATTTTTGATTGAACTCGCTGTGTATTATCCTGTGCGCTGAAACTTTGTTCATGTGCGCTTTAAGCAACGCTTGTTTAATTTAAAATATTACCTTCTGTGCGGCCGTTTATAAAATCTGAGAGATGGCAAGTCGTTGGCTTCAGCCCCCAAGCCGCAAGTGCTAGGGTGTTCGGGATAACTTGAGCACTCTTGTTCCCATTTTTGGGTCCATCTAGGGAGGCACTCAACACAACGAACAAGGCAACCGGACTTATAATGCTTGAACACTCTCACTTAGCCATAGAATTCTATAACTTTAAATTTTGGCGAAGCCCCTAGTATTCGGAAGACCGAATTCGGGGCGCTATCCACGCCTTCGTCGGACATTATTCGGAACTTCGCTCGAAGCGGCGTGAGTCTTTAAGGACCCAAAAAGACCTCTCGAACAGCGACCAGTCTCTCGCCTTATCATGCCGGTCAGTTTTAGCTTTCTCCACTGAGGCGCTCGCCCGACTCAACCGGGGCGCAATCGCAGTGGTACTCCCAGTGCCACCTTAGCCGACGGAACGGAATGTAAGGCACCAAAACGTGGGAGCCGGGCAAACCCAACTATTGACCCAAGACATGATTTAGAGCCGATTCATATAATGCTATAAGTTCGGGGTGCCGCACTTGGGAAAGTGTTCGGACTTATCACACCATAATGTGGGGAACGTAAGCCCCTCGTGTATTAGGCCGTATCAAAATATACGGGTGCAAGATGTCATGTAATGAACATATATATGTAATAACAGGCAAAAGAGTGATGCGTCATTTATTAAAGGAAGTCCGCTATGAGTGCGGACTGATACAAATAGTGCGGTAAGCAAGGGTTTTGGACTAGTTAAACATGTCCCCCTCCAGGGATGGGCTGCGGACTTGGTGTATATAATCAAATTTAATGCTCGTAATTGAGACCACCTGAGTGTTCGTCGCCGCATTCTTTCTTCCCCGGCCGTTGCATCATGAGTTCGGCAGGTTCACCGCCGGACAGGGCCTCTGGCTAACGGAGTCCTGTGTATACAAAGAAGGAAAATAATAATAAGAAAGAGTGACACACTTCCGAGCCCCTGGTGTGGTCGAGCCGCACTCTGGTTCCATTGTGGTCGTGCCCCTTCCCCTACGCCCATGGTATCTCCAAGGCGTAATGATGTACGCGGAGGGTTGTTCTTGCAATCATGCGAGGGCGGGGGTTAGGGCCGCATTGCTACGCGTGCTCGGATCGTGCCAGGTGGTCTTGGTTGGTGTTGCTTCGGGCGCGTTTGGCTGTATCCGGCCGTTTAATGGCCGGACTCGAAAATTGCCTTAAAAGGCTGCTCTGTACTTCTGCCGCGAAAGCCGCTGTATGTTCCTCCGTTCGGAGGGAGCGGTCCATATTTCCGTTGACCGTGATGACTCCACGAGGGCCTGGCATCTTGAGCTTGAGGTATGCATAATGCGGCACCGCGTGGAATTTTGCAAACGCGGTTCATCCGAGCAGAGCGTGATAGCCGCTGCGAAATGGGACTATGTCGAAGATTAACTCCTCGCTCCGGAAATTATCCGGGGATCCGAAGACCACTTCCAGTGTGACTGAGCCTGTACAATTGGCCTCCACACCTAGTATGATGCCTTTAAAGGTTGTCTTTGTAGGTTTAATCCTTGAGGGGTCTATGCCCATCTTGCGCACTGTATCCTGATAAAGCAGGTTCAGGCTACTGCCGCCGTCCATCAGGACTCTTGTGAGGTGTAATCCATCGACGATTGGGTCTAAAACCAATGCGGCGAATCCGCCATGGCGGATGCTGGTCGGATGGTCTCTTCGATCGAAAGTGATCGGACAAGAGGACCATGGATTGAACTTCGGGGCGACTGGCTCCATCGCGTATGTGTCCCTTAGTGCACGCTTCCGCTCCCTCTTGGGTATATGGGTTGCGTAAATCATGTTCACCGTCCGCACTTGTGGGGGGAAACCCTTCTGTCCTCTATTGTTCGGCGGTCGGGTCTCTTCCTCGTCGTCGCTGTTTAGCCCCTTGTCGTTGTTTTCGGCAATTAACTTGCCTGCCTGCTTGAACGCCCAGCAATCTCTGTTGGTGTGATTAGCTGGCTTTTCAGGGTTGCCATGTATCTGGCATAAGCGGTCGAGTATTCGGTCCAAATTGGACGGACTCGGAGTGGTTCTTTTGAATGGCTTCTTCCGCTGACCGGGTTTAGAGCCTCGGAATTCGGCGTTGACTGTCGTATCCTCCTTGTCGTCGCCGTTAATGCGGCATTTATTTTTGCTTCGACGCGACCTGCCATTGTGGTCCTTAGTATCCGGACTGCCAGAATTTTTGCTGAGGTTGTTGCTGCGGGCTAGCCAGCTATCCTCTCCCGCGCAAAAGCGGGTCATTAATGATGTGAGGGCTGCCATGGATTTTGGCTTTTCCTGTCCCAGGTGCCGGGCTAGCCACTCGTCGCGGATGTTATGTTTGAAGGCTGCGAGGGCCTCTGCATCCGGACAGTCGACGATTTGGTTTTTCTTTGTCAAGAACCGTGTCCAGAATTGTCTGGCCGATTCGTCTGGCTGCTGAATTATGTGGCTTAGGTCATCGGTGTCTGGTGGCCGCACATACGTGCCCTAGAAGTTGTCGAGGAATGCGGCTTCCAGGTCTTCCCAACACCCAATTGACTCTGCGGGCAAGCTGTTAAGCCAATGCCGAGCTGTCCTTTAAGCTTGAGTGGGAGATACTTGATGGCATGGAGATCGTCGCCGCGGGCCATATGGATGTGAAGGAGATAATCTTCGATCCAAACCGCGGGGTCTGTTGTGCCATCGTAGGATTCAATGTTTACAGGTTTGAACCCTTCAGGGATTTGATGATCCATTACTTCGTTAGTGAAGCATAGCGGGTGTGCGGCGCCTCTATATTGAGCAATATCGCGACGTAGCTCGAGAGAGTGTTGTCTGCTGTGTTCGGCCCGGCCGGGGTTATTGTATCCGGCGCGACGGTATTCGTCGTGGGTCGTGGGGCGCCCACGTGATCCATAGATGGATCTGGATTGCCTTGCTTTGTCCTCCAATACGTCTCGCAAGTCCGGCGCGTTCCCTCTTGGCTTCATACTTTTGGAGCGATGCCGGGGTACGGTCTTGGTGGAGGGCCTGGATGCCTCTCTGTCGCGACCACGGGGTGGTCGGTCGGCCGTATCGTGCGCTGGTGATGAAGGTATGTATGCTTCTTCCTCTAATCGGGGGAGCAACTTGCGTCTTGGGTAGCTTTTGGAGGGGCGTTCGAGTTTATACTCTTCGGCCACGAGGACCTCGGTCCATCGATTGGCCATCAGGTCCTGATCAGCTTGAAGCTGCTGCTGCTTTTTCTTTAGGCTATTTGCCGTGGCGATAAGCCTGCGTTTAAAACGATCTTGTTCGACGGGATCCTCGGGCATGACGAATTCGTCGTCATTGAGGCTTGCCTCGTCTTCGGAGGGAGGTGTATAGTTATATTCCTCGACCTCTTCGTCTGCCGCCCTCTCATGAGGGCTTGCTTCTGCATCCTCCTGCGCTGAGTCTTGCTGGAGGGGATTGTCTTCGGCACTCTGTGGGGTATTATTATCTCCTGTGCCGGAATCTCCATTCTTGCTGTGGCGGGATTTAGAGCGGCGCCGCTGACGTCGGCGCTTGGGCTGTTTCTTTAAGGAATCTGCCTCCGCTGCTTCTTCGCCGTCCCCGTCTTTTGGGGTGTCCACCATGTATATGTCGTATGACGAGGTGGTCTTCCAGTGCCCTGTAGGCGCTGGTTCCTGTTTGTCTCCGACATTGTCGTCCATAGCGTAGATGTCTTCGGAGTCGTAGTCTAGCATGTCGGTTAGATCGTCGATAGTGGCTACAAAGTGGGTGGTGGGTGGGCTCTGAATTTCTTCGTCGTCCGTATCCCAACCATCCTGGCCATAATCCGGCCAGGACTCTCCGGATAGCGAGAGATGCTTTAGCGAATTTAGGATGTCGCCAAAGGGCAAGTGTTGGAAGATGTTCGCGGCGGTGAATTCCATAACCGGCGCCCAATCAGATTCGATTGGCAGGGGCGTGGGAGGTCCGGAGTCCGGCACCTCGGAGTCACGAGCTTCGCGAGGGACAAGGTTGGTGTTCGGCTCCATCACCGTAGAAGTTGCAGCCCCCGAGGCGGTGTCCAACCACCGGTCCTCGACCTGGGCGATCGGCTCCGGACTAAGGGCCGGAGCGGATTCTTGTGTGGCCACCAAGGCACTGTTCAGCGGCAGAGCTAGATCATGCCCATCGTAACAGTGCGGCGCGCTTGGCTGTGGCTCGAGCCCGTCGAAGATCAAGTCCCCGCGGATGTCGGCCGTGAAGTTTAGGCTTCCGAATCTGACCTGACGGCCAGGGGCGTAGCTTTCGATCTGCTCCAGATGGCCAAGTGAATTAGCCCGCAGTGCAAAGCCGCCGAATACGAAGATCTGTCCGAGGAGAAAAGTCTCACCCCGGACAGCGTTGTTGATTGAAGACGCCATCGAGCCTATCGGTGACGACACAGAGGAACTCTCAATGAAATCACCAATGTCGATGTCAAAACCGGCAGATCTCGGGTAGGGGGTCCCGAACTGTGCGTCTAGGCGGATGGTAACAGGAGACAAGGGACACGATGTTTTACCCAGGTTCGGGCCCTCTTGATGGAGGTAAAACCCTACGTCCTGCTTGATTAATATTGATGATATGGGTAGTACAAGAGTGGATCTACCACGAGATCAAGGAGGCTAAACCCTAAAGCTAGCCTATGGAATGATTGTTGTAATGTATGTTATGTCCTACGGACTAAAGCCCTCCGGTTTATATAGACACCGGAGAAGGCTAGGGTTACACAGAGTCGGTTACAATGGTAGGAGATCTACATATCCGTATCGCCAAGCTTGCCTTCCACGCCAAGGAAAGTCCCATCCGGACACGGGACGGAGTCTTCAATCTTGTATCTTCGTAGTCTTGGAGTCCGGCGATCGATGATAGTCCTGCTGTCCGGACACCCCCTAGTCCAGGACTCCCTCAGCCGCTTTCGAAGAACTTGAACCTGAGGGTCGCCGGGATGTCGGCGGCGGCAGGTCGGATCTGCGGACAATACGACAGGGAGGAAGAAGGGTCGGAGGACCTCCCGCGCCGGCGCTGTGTCGGAGAGAACAGCACGGGCAGAGGATCGGGCCCCTCCGGCAGCTATGGGTTTCCTCCCTCGGCGGCGATGACCGCGTGAATGCTGCACCTTTTAGTCCTCTACACACACCGGCCGAAGGGATCCTGCCGGATCTGTGACCAGCGGTGAGCAGAGAGAAAATGTTACTTCCGCTGTCTTGTTTATATCTGGAGAGGATGAGAGAATGAAGAGAGCAACCCTAGTAAAGCAAGCGCTCAGGCCCCTGCGTCCATATATAGTGGAGTGATTATCTTTTTTCTCTCCACAACAAGCGTTTCAATTTGTGTATGTGGCATTAAAGAAAAGAAACTCTCTATTTAAGGTGACTACTGTACGACTCCTACTTACTACTAGTAGTACTACAGTATTGTTCACTTGTGCTCCCTGCCCCTCCATTCATTGAACAACCCCACGGGTGAATAAACATACAGTAAGTACTGTATTTATATAGAACGAACAAGCTCGAACTATTTTCGCGTAGTTAAAAGTTGAGGGCGGGGCTTTTCCCGGGCAGTACGCGCGGCAGTTTTCGAGTAGGCGGTTTGACAGAGAGGGGAGGAGGCTGAGCGAGTGGGGCTATGCGATTTGACGGCGCGTTACTACTGGAAAGACTTGTGATATGACCACTCACTATCTATATCTATACCCTTATAAAAAACGATTTGGCAATGATGGTGTGCCTGCCATCTTGTAATGCAGACCGTATGATCTATATCTGACAGATAGAAAGCAAACTATGGTAATTTTACAAAAGATACCCGCACCTCTCTCCACATCATTATCTCCCGCAACCTCATTGCTCAGCAATTAAAAAAGGAATAAGTCTCTGGAACAATCTAGCATGCATGGTGGCCGCTGCTGCCTGCCGGCGCCGTCCATCCCCATGCCTCCGCCCATTTCGACCACCAGTCACCACCACACTCCACTCCTCCTCGCCTTATCTCTCATCTTTCATTTTTTCGATGACATTCTCGAGATACCAGTTTTTCGATAAAATTCTCGAGATATCATTAGTTTTTACACATGGGATTACTCCTGCATGGGTCAATCACAACAGGTGTTTTGTAAAAAATGCATATTGATGTTCCGTGCAATGCACAAGAATCTTTCTTGTAATTATATAATGCAAATCACGAGCAGGAAGTGACATTTTTTGACACAACCACGTTAACATGGCCACGTAAATCACTAGCTAAAATAAATACCATTATACTTATATCCCGATGCAAAAGGTTGCGTACATGTCCGAAGAGTAGAGTTGCACACACGCACTCTGTCTCTCAGAATCTCTCTCTCACACACACACACCAGTTACATGACGCCCACTTAAGCAGACACGTATGTTACAATTTGTGCACCCGTGGGTACACGTGATGCTGCGCATTTATTTAAGCCGGAAGGCGAACCCAAACAGTGGCTGCATTCATTCCCCTCCCGCCGCCTCTTCTCTGGCCTCCGTCGCCCGGTAGCCTTGGGACGGCCGAAGGTAACAACATACGCCATACTCCCGCCGGAGCGGCGCTTTAATATGGAAATTTTAGTGGTCATGCATGCATCTTTTTGTGCTAGCACTCCTATACGCTTCCTGCAGACGTGCGCGGGTGGTGGAAGAGGAAGGAGAAGGGAAGCGAGCTGTGGAGTAACATTTTTTTACCACAATTTCTTAGGAAACTGAGTCCAATAATTGAGTAGTTTTGCAAACTACCAGTACTACACCTGAAACGGTTCAAAACCTATACTCCCTTGCTAGCGCGCGCTTCCCGCGTGAAACGGTCAGCGTCGCCCTGGAGCGTCAGTGCCGCATTAATGCCCGGCCAGAGTGGAGGCGACCTCTCACTGGCGCCGGCTTTGAAGTGGCGCGATGGCCGAGAGAGCGCCGCTCCCGGTGCACGCAACTGCTCCGTGTTGAGACTGGCCATAGGCCCTGTTTGGATCCATGGGTTAGAGCTAGTTTGAGCTAGTAGTCATGAATTACTGGCGCTCCGACCGGAGTGATGCACCCTTCCGTTCCGCGCCCTAATCTGGTGCATGACACGTCGACCCGGATGTTGGCTCTCCCACATGTCGGAGTAGTAAGAAGGAGCAAAGAATGATGCGGTATATACTAGTACTATACTACTCCCTCCGTTCCTAAATATAAGTCTTTAGAGAGATTTCACTATGGACCACATACGGAGAAAAATGAATGAATCTACACATAAAATGCATCTATATACATCCGTATGTGGTCCACAGTGAAATATCTACGAAGACTTATATTTAGGAACGGAGGGAGTACTACTCAGGTCAGAGGTGTGCAAACCACGGCAGCCCAGTGAACCAGCAGTGCGAACCACGGTAGCCCAGTGAACCAGCAGTAGAAAACAATGTGGTATATGTCCATAAAAAACAATGTGCTACGGTCCACACTGTAGCATGTACAGTAACACTCCTCTTTGTTTGGATCCCTGAGTTAGAGCTAGTTTGGGTTGAAATAGCCTCAAATTATCGAAACAAGAGGGGTTAGTTTGAGCTAGTTTGCTCTAACCCAGCTAAAAAAACTAGCCCAGTGGAGAGGTTCTAATTGGGTTAGCTATCCTCGGGCCCACTAAAAGAGAACTAAAAAAATCTCCCCTGCCCGCACCAGATTGCTCCCCCCCTTCTCGCACGACTCCTCTCTGTTCCTTATAGGGACGCCCGCCCAAGCACTGCTCGCCCTCTCTCTCTCCTCCAACCGCCCTCTCCTTCCGGCCTCGGCCGCCCTACTCCGACCGTCCTCTTCCTCTGGCCTTCGAAGGTCGCCCCGCTCCCCCTTCACCAGTCATTTTTCTCCCTCTGTCGTGCGCGGCGACAGCGCATCTACCAGGGAGGTCGCGAGAGGGGGTGAGTTTTTTCGTTCCTTCTCTGTCTCACGGCCATATCATTGATCTTGCTTGCTCTAGCGCTAATTCTGATTTGGAAAAGTAAATCCTGATCAAACTTGGTATAGATTGGTGGTGCACGCATGGAATTGTTTGATGCTGCTTGAGGAGGTCATAAATCTTTCTAGAGGCCCAAAGATTCAGGTCACCTTTCTAGGTATTTCAATTTCAGGCTTGCATTATTTCTAGAGGCCCAAAGATTCAGTTCACCTTTCTAGGTATTTCAATTTTAGGCTTGCATTATTTCTAGAGGCCCAGAGATTTAGTTCACCTTTCTAGGTATTTCAGTTTCAGGCTTGCATTATTTCTAGAGGCCCAAAGATTCAGTTCACCTTTCTAGGTATTTCAGTTTCAGGCTTGCATTATTTCTAGAGGCCCAAAGATTCAGTTCACCTTTCTAGGTATTTTAGTTATAGGCTTGCATTATTTCTAGAGGCCCAAAGATTAAGTTCCCAATCCGTGGCAAGCGGCCCTGCTACCCATGCCGGTGTTGACCTCAACTCGCAAGGGCCGGCATCGGAGGGGTTCCCGGGGCTTGGGCTCTACAGAGCCTTCCTCCAGAGCGACGATGGCGAGCTCCTCCCTCGGTGTGTGAGGGGCTCCGGCCTCCCTCCCTATCGTGAATGACTTCCGTGATGAGTTAGCTCATTCTTTGTTTCATGAAGTGTTTTTTTATTTTGTGAAGCTTGATTGACGACTTGTTTGTTTAAGTGGGATATCTCATTTGTATGGACAAAGTAAAAATTATCATGTTTTGCATGCTTCATTTGTATAGATGATTCGTTTATGTCAATCGTGAGTGGGAGGAGGCCACAAAAGAGCCGGCCACACCAAGAGGGTGCTTGGATCCAAGGGACTTATTTTAGTCTGACTAAAAATAGTCTCTTTAAGAGGCTAAAGTTCGAAGCACCCCTGACTAAAGAGGGGCTAAAACTAGTCTTGAGACTAAAAATTTTTAGTCAGGGGTACCCCTACTAAAATGTGGATTAGTCCTCTCTCTCCTCATTTAACTCCTCTCCTTTAACACAGGCGAGTTCTAGATTGGAGGGTTTGGAGGATAATAAATGCTCATTAACTTGATTTTAGTCTCTTTAGTATTTGGATCCAAGCATGGGTGAGGCTAGCAAGTTTTAGTCCCACTACTTTTAGTCATGGAACTAAAACGTATCCAAGCACCCTCCAAATCCGGCAGGAAATAGGGTCCAAAGTAGTCAAATGATTGAGATAGAGCATTTATTGTCAATCTAACCCTGCCATCCATACACCTCTTTGGTTTAGAGTTAGTTCAGGGTTAGAATCTAACTCTAACCTCTAACTGAGTTAGAGTTCTCCTCATCTCGGTTCATCGCCATCATACTTTCCCCATTCCCGTGTTTTCAGTATCCTGCGAATCAAAGAGGCCCTTTTTTTGCGGGAAAAATCAAAGAGGCCCTTAGACTGGTTTAGGTCCGGTCATTTTTTATAAACGTGTTATGTCCAAAATTTAATGAACGTGCTCTGGTTTCCATGAAAATAATCCGGTTTCATGTAGTAATTCATTCATTTATTTATTCTTCTGCGGGGGGTTTGCATGTAATTCGTGAGGTCTAAAATGTAAAGTACCCCGACATATGCTCCGAGTCGTGCATGCACTACGACCCAGATGCTCTATGTCCCCCATGTTGGCGAATGGGAGCACGTGGAAATAGCCTAGGAGTACATATAGGAGGATAAATGCATGAAAAAATATGTATTGTGAAGCGTAGCCGTGGTTCGAAAAGGAGACCTAAAGTGATGACAGCTATAGGTCGCACACACCCAACTAGTGGTACTAGACATACGAATAATTTTTCCCTCAAAAAAAAGAGGCACAAGTTCTCAGTACTCCTATTCTATAAACACGAGTCCCATCTGACAACATCGTCCGTGCTACAGCTAGCTCTCCTCCCTCGTTTCTCTCTTCTAATTCTAAACTCGGCCGACGCCCGGTGGGCGGGGTGGGTTTGCTCAACTACGGCCCCACCTCATAGTGAAAACATTACGACTGGAATAAAAATGCCATATACTCCCTCCGTTCATAAATATAAGCCTTTTTAGATACTATTGTAGATGGAATACAGCATACAGATGTATGTAGACATAGTTTAGAGTGTAGATTCACTCATTTTGCTCCGTATGTAGTAGTCACTTGCTGGAATCTTTAGAAAGACTTATATTTGGGAACGGAGGGAGTACTATACTAATAAAACATTAAGGCCACGAGGCGATGCAGTGCTGGTTACAGGAGGCAAGAAGAAGAGATGCATCCATCGATGACGTCCACCTCCTCGACTCAGGGCGCCGGCCCACCGAATGGTGCCTAAGTAGCAGCGGCTTTCGTGGCCAGGTCGACGTGCTTCTGAACAATGGCATCCAAAGATTCCAGCCGCTGGAAGAAGGCCAACGTCTTTCTGTCCTCGATTGCCTTGTAGTGACCTATGTAGACGATTTCCTCGTAGACGTGGATGTGCAGGTCGATGGTTTCTTGCATGGCGAGGCGCTGCGTGGCGAGCACGACCTCGAGGTGCACATTCTTCGTCGCGATCTTCGGCACCTGCAGGGCCACCAGGGCTTGAAAGAGTTCGTCACCATGGAGGCCGATGAGGGTGGCAGGCAATGAGGAGCATGGGCACGGGCTGGAGCAGTACGACAAGGTCGTCCACGCGCTTCTTGATGGCGGTGAACTTGCGGATGGAGTTGACCATCATGTCGTCCATGCGAGAGGCGAAGCCGGCATCGGCGAGTGCTACAATGCCTGCGGTCGCGAGCACCATCTGGAAATGCTGCATGGTGCGGGGCCACAGGCCGACGCCTTGGATGATTTGGCACATCCAACTGCCACTCGCGTCCATCGCCTCCATAGGTGCTTGTGGCTTCTGGTCACTTGGTCTTGGATTGGAGTGAGCAGTGTTGCGCAGAGACTTGGGAGTAGATGAATTGGAGTGGTGGGGTGCCTTTATTATATGAGAGTCCAAACTATATTGCATTCACATCGTGCTGGCTCTATTCTGCTTCTCCAATTAATTCCCTCTGCATGTAATTGAGGATGCATCATTGACCGTTCAACATCTTGGGAACCGCTACCCTCTCCCTCCTTGGCATTCAAGCACCTATGGACTCGTCGATGACGAGGTGCCTATGGTGACTTCATAAATTTCAAGATGATAGTGCCGTGCATGTGTGCGTTCATAGGGGTGAGTGTATGCGCGTGTATATGAGCGCTTGCGTCTGTACTGTGTAAAAAACGTAAATGCGTGTCAAAAAGAGACTAGTCAGTATACTCAATATTGTGCACCTCGGAGAGGAAAACGATAGAACTAGTACGTATTTATTTACGGTGCAGATTCACTCATTTTGCTCCATATGTACTCCGTCTCGGTGTAGTCTAGTCACTTATTGAAATCTCTAGAAGGGCAAATACTCCTTTCTGGTTTACAGGGTTATACTAGCAAGTAGTTGTACGTACTAGTACAATAGGTGGGCTCACATAGCAATTTTGTCTCATGCAAGAGCCTGACTATATGCGTGCTCCAATGTTCGCAACTGCAACGTTCAGTTTGCGCTTGGCTCTTCGCCTCTTCGAGAAGACGAACAATGATGTTACTACTACTGCTTCTACAGTGTCGACTCCACTACTGCATGTCCGTCCACCGCGAGCGGGACGGATAGCTTGTTGTAGAAGTACTACTAAGCAAAAGCATGTCCTTGTTTGCGAGCAACCGCGCGCATGGTCGAGGGAGAAGACACGTAGTAAAATCAAGCTTCTCCTCGTTGTACGAGTTGATGCGACACATCATAGCACTGGCCCCACATGCTTGCCTCTAAACTTGGTTGAAAGACCCGTAGAGTACAATATATTTGCTGCAACCTCTAACATTTACCCACCACAAATTAAAATATATGTGGCCGTATGCACCGTTCTGATGTAGAGGCCAGGGAGTCCCCCCTTTTCAAAAAAAATAAATTAAAATATATATTCCTGTCTTGACCAGATGAGCGTGCAAACTACAATCACCAGTGTGACAGATAGGGCTAGAAGACTATTTTAATTTTTTTTAAAAAATTTTGAGACGGTCACATGGCATGGAGCCGACCCGAACGATTTTAAGCTTACAGGCACGGTACATGCTATCCTAGACTACTCTACACATGAAATTGCCACACGAGCGTCCAGGCTGCGCTTGGCTCTTCGCCTCTTTGGGAAGTCGAACAATGATGGAGCACTACTGCACTGGAGGAGTACTACAGTACACTTCTGGCCATCTGACACCGATTGAACTGCTGCATGTCCACCGCGTGCGGGAGGGAGAGCATGTAGCAAAAGCTTCTCCTAGTCTTGCCAGCCACCACGCTCATGGGCGAGGGAGGGATGCTCCTGTCTTTGCATGTATGACAGATGGGCCCGACATGTGTGTGGCCAACCTGTCATATAGGCTAAGGCAGGTGCAGTTAAGTCCGTGAGGGAGAGGATAATCAAACTTCTCGTTGATGTACGAGTTGACGTGACACATCAAAGCACTGCACTCGATATATTTTAATAATTTGCGTTTACCGATGCATTAATTACAATGCATGCATGCATGCCGTGACTCTTCTTTTGATACTTGCATGTGTTGATTTAATGCACCTTGAAGTAGTATAAAATATGTGACGGTAAAGCTTTGTAATACCCCGGCCCAAGTCAAGAGATGGTTGTGCACGAGGAGGGCGAGATCATGCAGACCGAACAGGACCCGACGATGGAGCTCTCTAAGGTCTCGATGGACCTCACCATGCTCCACTGCCCCTTGTGCCTCCGCCCCTTGACGCCTCCAGTGTATGAGGTTCGAATACACCTCGTCCGTTTGGCTGATTGAGCAAGGTGCAGGTTTCTTGATTGATGTGCTGTTCGATTGATTTCTGCATTGCAAGGGAGGGCACCTGGCCTGCGCGGACTGCCGCGTCGAGCACCCCGGGAACCAGCGACGGTGCTAGAAGTGCGAGCGCGGTGGTGGCTTCGACATGCGGAACACGGCGGTGGACTCCGTCCTTTCGTCGGTGAGGGTGGAGTGCCCGCACGAAGGCTGTGGGCTCTACGTCACTTACCACAAGCTCGCCGATCACCAAAGCGTGTGTCCGCTCGCCCCCTGCAAATGCCCCAAGCCCGTCTGCGGCTACGAAGGCCCGCTGCCGGCACTCTACCACCACATCAGCACCGCATATCCCATGCCCGTGCACAGGATCCAGTACGGCAAGGTGCTCTAGCTGCAAGTGCCACTGTCGGAGCCACGGCTCTTGCTGTTCGTGGAGGAGGACCGATGCACGTTTTCTTGGTCGGCGGCGTGCTCGACAGCGGCGCGCCTATTGCCGTGTCGGTCGTCTGCATCAGAGCGGGGGCGTCCCCACTGCCGCACTACGTGGCCAAGCTGTGGGCGAACAGCCCACCGGGGGAGCCCAAAGGCACGATCGACGCCGTCAAGGTGGAAATGGAGGTGACAAGCAGCAAGGATCCTGGTGACGTCGACGTGCAGGAGCTGACCTTCTTGACAGTTCCGCCCAAGCTCCTGGTCGGGGCTAATCTTGTGTCCCTCCACATTCAGATTGACAAGCTCACGTCCTAAATGTTTCTATAGTGCCTTCTGTTTATCTTAGTAATATGCTAATATTGAAGGAAATATACCCTAAAGGCAATAATAAAGTTATTATTTATTTCCTTATATCATGATAAATGTTTATTATTCATGCTAGAATTGTATTAACCGGAAACATAATACATGTGTGAATACATAGACAAACATAGTGTCACTAGTATGCCTCTACTTGACTAACTCGTTTATCAAAGATGGTTATGTTTCCTAGCCATGGATAAAAGAGTTGTCATTTGATTAACGGGATCACATCATTAGGAGAATGATGTGATTGACATGACCCATTCCGTTAGCCTAGCACCCGATCGTTTAGTATGTTGCTATTGCTTTCTTCATGACTTATACATGTTCCTGTAACTATGAGATTATGCAACTCCCGTTTACCGGAGGAACACTTTGTGTGCTACCAAATGTACAACGTAACTGGGTGATTATAAAGGTTCTCTACAGGTGTCTCCAAAGGTACATGTTGAGTTGGCGTAATTCGAGATTAGGTTTTGTCACTCCGATTGTCGGAGAGGTATCTCTGGGCCCTCTCGGTAATGCACATCACTATAAGCCTTGCAAGCAATGTGACTAATGAGTTAGTTGCGGGATGATGCATTACGTAACGAGTAAAGAGACTTGCCGGTAACGAGATTGAACTAGGTATTGGATACCAACGATCGAATCTCGGGCAAGTAACATACCGATGACAAAGGGAACAACGTATGTTGTTATGCGGTTTGACCGATAAAGATCTTCGTAGAATATGTAGGAGCCAATATGGGCATCCAGGTCCCGCTATTGGTTATTGACCAAGAATAGTTCTAGGTCATGTCTACATAGTTCTCGAACCCGTAGGGTCCGCACGCTTAAGGTTTCGATGACAGTTATATTATGAGTTTATGAGTTTTGATGTACCGAAGGAGTTCGGAGTCCCGGATGAGATCGGGGACATGACAAGGAGTCTCGAAATGGTCGAGACGTAAAGATCGATATATTGGACGACTATATTCGGAGTTCAGAAAGGTTCCGAGTGATTCGGGTATTTATCGGAGTACCAGAGAGTTACGGGAATTCGCCGGGGAGAAGTATTGGGCCTTATTGGGCCATACGGGAAAGAGAGAGGGGCTGCCTAGGGCAGGCCGCGCCCCCCCCCCCATGGCCTAGTCCGAATTGGACTAGGGGGAGGGGCCGCACCCCCTCCTTCCTTCCCTTCTCTCTTTCCCTTCCTTGTCTCCTACTCCTACTACTTGGAAGGTCTCCTAGTTGGACTAGGAAAGGGGGAATCCTACTCCCGGTGGGAGTAGGACTCCCCTAGGGCGCGCCATAGAGAGGGCCGGCCCTCCCCTCCTCCACTTCTTTATATACGGGGGCAGGGGGCACCCCATAGACACACAAGTTGATCTACGGATCGTTCCTTAGCCGTGTGCGTTGCCCCCCTCCACTATATTCCACCTCGGTCATGTCGTTGCGGTGCATAGGCGAAGCCCTGCGTCGGTAAAACATCATCATCGTCACCACGCCATCGTGCTGACAGAACTCATCCCCGACACCCTGCTGGATCGGAGTCCGGGGATTGTCATCAAGCTGAACGTGTGCAGAACTCGGAGGTGCCGTACGTTCGGTGCTTGGATCGGTCAGATCGTGAAGACGTACGACTACATCAACCGCGTTGTCATAACGCTTCCGCTTACGGTCTACGAGGGTACGTGGACAACACTCTCCCCTCTCGTTGCTATGTCATCACCATGATCTTGCGTGTGCGTAGGAATTTTTTTGAAATTACTACGTTTCCCAACAGTGGCATCCGAGCCTTGGTTTTATGCGTTGATGTTATATGCATGAGTAGAACACAAGTGAGTTGTGGGCGATACAAGTCATACTGCTTACCAGCATGTCATACTTTGGTTCAGCGGTATTGTTGGATGAAGCGGCCCGGACCGACATTACGCGTACGCTTACGCGAGACTGGTTTTACCGCCGTGCTTTGCACACAGGTGACTAGCAGGTGTCAGTTTCTCCAACTTTAGTTGAACCGAGTGTGGCTACGCCCGGTCCTTGCGAAGGTTAAAGCAGTACCAACTTGAGAAACTATCGTTGTGGTTTTGATGCGTAGGTAAGAACGGTTCTTGCTCAGCCCGTAGCAGCCACGTAAAACTTGCAACAACAAAGTAGAGGACGTCTAACTTGTTTTCGCAGGGCATGTTGTGATGTGATATGGTCAAGACGTGATGAGATATAAGTTGTTGTATGAGATGATCATGTTTTGTTGAAGTTATCGACAACTGGTAGAAGCCCTATGGTTGTCTTTTTGTTGCATAAGATGCAAGTGCCAAATAATTGCTTTACTTTATCGTTACGCGATAGCAATAGTTGCAAGAGCAATAGTTGGTGAGACGACCATGTGACGACACATTGATATAGATCAAGATGATGAAGATCATGGTGTTGTGCCGGTGACGATAGAGATCATGACAGTACTTTGGAGATGGAGATCAAAGGCGCAAGATGATCATGGCCATATCATGTCACATATTTTGATTGCATATGATGTTTATCTTTTATACATCTTATTTTGCTTTGATTGACGGTAGCATTTTAAGATGATCTCTCACTAATTATCAAGAAGTGTTCTCCCTGAGTATGCACCGTTGCCAAAGTTCGTCGTGCCCAGACACCACGTGATGATCGGGTGTGATAAGCTCTACGTCCATCTACAATGGGTGCAAGCCAGTTTTGCACACGCAGAATACTCAGGTTAAACTTGACGAGCCTAGCATATGCAGATATGGCCTCGAAACACGGAGACCGAAAGGTCGAGCGTGAATCATATAGTAGATATGATCAACATAGTGATGTTCACCATTGAAAACTACTCCATCTCACGTGATGATCGGTTATGGTTTAGTTGATTTGGATCACGTGATCACTTAGATGACTAGAGAGATGTCTGTCTAAGTGGGATTTCTTAAGTAATATGATTAATTGAACTTAAATTTATCATGAACTTAGTCCTAGTAGTACTTTGCAAATTATGTTATAGATCAATAGCTCGTGTTGTTGCTTTCACATGTTTATTTTGATATGTTCCTAGAGAAAACTGTGTTGAAAGATGTTAGTAGCAATGATGCGGATTGGATCCGTGATCTGAGGTTTATCCTCATTGCTGCACAGAAGAATTATGTCCTTGATGCACCGCTAGGTGACAAGACCTATTGCAGGAGTAGATGCAGACGTTATGAATGTTTGGCTAGCTCAATATGATGACTACTTGATAGTTTAGTGCACCATGCTTAACGGCTTAGAATCGGGACTTCAAAGACGTTTTGAACGTCATGGACCATATGAGATGTTCCAGGAGTTGAAGTTAATATTTTAAGAAAATATCCGAGTTGAGAGATATGAAGTCTCCAACAAGTTCTATAGCTAAAAGATGGAGGAGAATCGCTCAACTAGTGAGCATGTGCTCAGATTGTCTGGGTACTTCAATCGCTTGAATCAAGTGGGAGTTAATCTTCCAGATAAGATAGTGATTGACAGAGTTCTCTAGTCACCATCACCAAGTTAGTAGAACTTTGTGATGAACTATAGTATGCAAGGGATGACGAAAACGATTCCCGAGCTCTTCGTGATGTTGAAATCGACGAAGGTAGAAATCAAGAAAGAGCATCAAGTGTTGATGGTTGACAAGATCACTAGTTTCAAGAAAAGGGCAAAGCCAAAGAAAGGGGAACTTAAAGTAGAATGACAAGTAAGTTGTCACTCCCACGAGGAAGCCCAAAGCTGAACCAAAGCCTGAAACTCAGTGCTTACACTGCAAAGGAAATGGTCACTGGAAGCAGAAATGCCCTTAATATTTGGTGGATAAGAAGGATGGCAAAGTGAACAAGGGTATATTTGATATACAGGTTATTGATGTGTGCCTTACTAGTGTTTATAGTAGCCCCTGAGTATTTGATACTTGTTCGGCTGCTAAGATTAGTAACTCGAAATAGGAGTTACAGAATAAACAGAGACTAGTTGAAAGGTGAAATGACAATGAGTGTTGGAAGTAGTTTCAAGATCGATATGATCATCATCGCACAATCCCTATACTTTCGGGATTAGTGTTAAACCTAAATAAATGTTATTTGGCATTTGCGTTAAGCATGAATATGATTTGATCATGTTTATTGCAATACGGTTATTCATTTAAAGTCAGAGAATTAGTGTTGTTCTGTTTACATGAATAAAACCTTCAAATGGTCATACACCCAATGAAAATAGTTTGTTGGATCTCGATCGTAGTGATACACATATTCATAATATTGATGCCAAAAGATGCAAAGTTAATAATGATAGTGCAACTTATTTGTGGCACTGCCGTTTGGGTCATATCGGTGTAAAACGCATGAAGAAACTCCATAAAGATGGATTTTTGGAATCACTTGGTTATGAATCATTTGATGCTTGTGAACCGTGCCTTTTGGGCAAGATGACTAAAACTCCGTTCTCCGGAACAATGGAACAAGCTACTAACTTATTGGAAATAATACATACCGATGTATGCGATCCAATGAATGTTGATGCTCGTGGCAAGTATCGTTATTTTCTGACCTTCACAAGATGATTTGAGCAGATATGGGTATATCTACTTGATGAAACATGAGTCTGAAATAGTTGAAAGGTTCAAAGAATTTCAGAGTGAAGTGGAAAAATCATCATAACAAGAAAATAAAATTTCTACAATCTGATCGCGGAGACGGATATTTGAGTTACGAATTTGGTCTTCAATTAAAACAATGTGGAATAGTTTCACAGCTCACGCCACCTGGAACACCACAACGTTATGGTGTGTCCGAATGTCGTAACCACACTTTATTGGATATGGTGCGATCTATGATGTCTCTTACTGATTTACCATTATCGTTTTGGGGTTATGCATTAGAGACAGCTGCATTCACGTTAAAAGGGCACCATCTAAATCCGTTGAGACGACACCGTATGAACTATGGTTTAGCAGTAAACCTAAGCTGTCATTTCTTAAAGTTTGGAGTTGCGATGCTTATGTGAAAAAGTTTCATCCTGATAAGCTCGAACCCAAATCGGAGAAGTGCGTCTTCATAGAATACCCAAAGGAAATTGTTGGGTACACCTTCTATCACAGATCCGAAGGCAAGATATTCATTGCTAAAAATGGATCCTTTCTAGAGAAGGATTTTCTCTCGAAAGAAGTGAGTGGGAGAAAAGTAGAACTTGATGAGGTAACTGTACCTTCTCCCGAATTGGAAAGTAGTTCATCACTGAAATCAGTTCCAGTGATTCCTACACCAATTAGTGAGGAAGCTAATGATGATGATCATGAAACTTTAGATCAAGTTACTACAAAACCTCGTAGGTCTTCCAGAGTACGGTCCACACTAGAGTGGTACGGTAATTCTGTTCTGAAAGTCATGTTACTAGACCATGATAAACCTATGAACTATGAGGAAGCGATGATGAGCCCAGATTCCGCAAAATGGCTGGAGGCCATGAAATCTGAGATAGGATCCATGTATGAAAACAAAGTGTGGACTTTGGTGGACTTGCCCGATGATCGGCAAACCATAAGAAATAAATGGATCTTCAAGAGGAAGACGGACGTTGATAGTAGTGTTACTATCTACAAAGCTCGACTTGTCGCAAAAAGGTTTTTCGACAAGTTCAAGATGTTGAATACAATGAGATTTTTTCACTCGTATCGATGCTTAAGTCTGTCTGAATCATGTTAGCAATTGCCACATTTTATGAAATCTGGCAAATGGATGTAAAAACTGCATTCCTTAATGGATTTATTAAAGAAGAGTTGTATATGATACAACCAGAAGGTTTCGTCAATCCTAAAGATGCTAACAAAGTGTGCAAGCTCCAGCAATCCATCAATGGACTGGTGCAAGCATCTCGGAGTTGGAATATACACTTTGATGAGTTGATCAAAGCATATGGTTTTATACAGACTTTTGGAAAGGCCTGTATTTACAAGAAAGTGAGTGGGAGCACTACAACATTTCTGATAAGTATATGTGAATAACACATTGTTGATCGGAAATAATGTAGAATTATTCTGCAAAGCATAAAGGAGTGTTTGACAGGAGTTTTTCAAAGAAAGACCACAGTGAAGCTGCTTACATATTGAGCATCAAGATCTATTGAGATAGATCAAGACGCTTGATAAGATTTTCAATGAGTACATACCTTGACAAGATTTTGAAGTAGTTCAAAATGGAACAGTCAAAGAAAGAGTTTCTTGCCTGTGTTACAAGGTGTGAAATTGAGTAAGACTCAAATCCTGACCACAGCAGAAAATAGAAAGAGAATGAAAGTCATTCCCTATGCTTCAGACATAGGTTCTATAAAAGTATGCCATGCTATGGACCAGACCTATTGTATACTCTGCCCTGGTTTGGCAAGTGATTACAATAGTGATCTAGGAGTAGATCACTGGACATTGGTCAAAATTATCCTTAGTGAAATAAGGATATGTTTCTCGATTATGCAGGTGACAAAAGGTTCGTCGTAAAGGGTTACGTCGATACAAGTTTTGGCACTGATCCAGATGACTCTAAGTCTTAATCTGAATACATATTGAAAGTGGGAGCAATTAGCTAGAGTAGCTCCGTGCAGAGCATTGTAGACATAGAATATTTACAAAATACATACGGCTCTGAATGTGATAGACCCGTTGACTAAACTTCTCTCACAAGCAAAACATGATCATACCTTAGTACTCTTTGCGTGTTAATAACATAGCGATGTGAACTAGATTATTGACTCTAGTAAACCCTTGGGGTATTGATCACATGACGATGTGAACTATGGGTATTAATCACATACAGATGTGAATATTGGTGTTAAACCACATGGCGATGTGAACTAGATTATTGACTCTAGTGCAAGTGGGAGACTGAAGGAAATATGCCCTAGAGGCAATAATAAAGTTATTATTTATTTCCTTATATCATGATAAATGTTTATTATTCATGCTAGAATTGTATTAACCGGAAACATAATACATGTGTGAATACATAGACAAACATAGTTTCACTAGTATGCCTCTACTTGACTAGCTCGTTTATCAAAGATGGTTATGTTTCCTAGCCATGGACAAAAGAGTTGTCATTTGATTAATGAGATCACATCATTAGGAGAATGATGTGATTGACATGACCCATTCCGTTAGCCTAGCACCCCATCATTTAGTATGTTGCTATTGCTTTCTTCATGACTTATACATGTTCCTGTAACTATGAGATTATGCAACTCCCGTTTACCAGAGGAACACTTTGTGTGCTACCAAACGTCACAACGTAACTGGGTGATTATAAAGGTGCTCTACAGGTGTCTCCAAAGGTACATGTTGAGTTGGCGTAATTCGAGATTAGGTTTTGTCACTCCGATTGTCGGAGAGGTATCTCTGGGCCCTCTCGGTAATGCACATCACTATAAGCCTTGCAAGCAATGTGACTAATGAGTTAGTTGCGGGATAATGCATTACGTAACGAGTAAAGAGACTTGCCGATAACGAGATTGAACTAGGTATTGGATACCGACGATCGAATCTCGGGCAAGTAACATACCGATGACAAAGGGAACAACGTATGTTGTTATGCGGTTTGACCGATAAAGATCTCCGTAGAATATGTAGGAGCCAATATGGGCATCCAGGTCCCGCTATTGGTTATTGACCAAGAATAGTTCTAGGTCATGTCTACATAGTTCTCAAACCCATAGGGTCCGCACGCTTAAGGTTTCGATGACAGTTATATTATGAGTTTATGAGTTTTAATGTACCAGAGGAGTTCGGAGTCCCGGATGAGATCGGGGACATGACGAGGAGTCTCGAAATGGTCGAGACGTAAAGATTGATATATTGGACGACTATATTCGGAGTTCGGAAAGGTTCCGAGTGATTCGGGTATTTACCGGAGTACCGGGGAGTTACGGGAATTCGCCGGGGAGAAGTATTGGGCCTTATTGGGCCATACGGGAAAGAGTGAGGGGCTGCCTAGGGCAGGCCACGCGCCCCCCCATGGCCTAGTCCGAATTGGACTAGGGGGAGGGGCCGCACCCCCTCCTTCCTTCCCTTCTCTCTTCCCCTTCCTTGTCTCCTACTCCTACTACTTGGAAGGTCTCCTAGTTGGACTAGGAAAGGGGAAATCCTACTCCCGGTGGGAGTAGGACTCCCCTAGGGCGCACCATAGAGAGGGACGGCCCTCCCCTCCTCCACTCCTTTATATACGGGGGCAGGGGGCACCCCATAGACACACAAGTTGATCTACGGATCATTCCTTAGCCGTGTGCGGTGCCCCCCTCCACTATATTCCACCTCGGTCATATCGTTGCGGTGCTTAGGCGAAGCCCTGCGTCGGTAGACCATCATCATCGTCACCACGCCGTCGTGCTGACGGAACTCATCCC
Source organism: Triticum timopheevii (assembly GCA_963921465.1). Lineage (NCBI taxonomy): Eukaryota > Viridiplantae > Streptophyta > Magnoliopsida > Poales > Poaceae > Triticum > Triticum timopheevii. The sequence goes on along the minus strand of OY997272.1, from coordinate 448,672,950 downwards.
CGACACCCTGCTGGATCGGAGTCCGGGGATCGTCATCGAGTTGAACGTGTGCAGAACTCGGAGGTGCTGTACGTTCGGTGCTTGGATCGGTCGGATCGTGAAGACGTACGACTACATCAACCGCGTTGTCATAACGCTTCCGCTTACGGTCTACGAGGGTACGTGGACAACACTCTCCCCTCTCGTTGCTATGTCATCACCATGATCTTGCGTGTGCATAGGAAATTTTTTGAAATTACTACGTTTCCCAACAAATATAGGGATTACCTTGGTCTACTTTAGCTTAAGAAATGGTGGGTTTTGGTGGCGATGCAGCAATTACTTCGACATCAGATCAGTAATTTCCAACAGTCGAACGAATATTTTGTGTCTGTTGGATATAAAGTTCCTTTGGGTAAGAAGTACTACTTGTCATCAAAATGGATAAAAGGAGATGTATGTAGACGTATTTTAGTTCTAGATACGTCCCTTTTTATCCATTTTGATGACAAGCACTCCCTCCATTCCACAATACATGCCTTCCATTTGTCAAAATATAGATGTATCTAGACATGTTTTAGTATATAGGTACATCCATGATAGAGCCAATCGGATGGTTGAGAACACTACAATTCGTAGCTACAGATGCGTGTGTGACTCCCAGATGCAGAGGCCGGGGGTCATCATTCTCCTTTTCGAGAAAAAACAGACGCGTGTGTGAGAGGACGAGTGCGTGCGTGCACCTCTTCTCTTCCTGTATAACGTATACTAAACTCAGAGTACAGTTTGTGTGGGTGGCACGATGGTGCGTGCGAGAAGTCCCGAGAGATAGGTTTAATGCGTCTGAAAAAAAGACTAGCCTAGAGCTCGCCACGCGGCTATTCCTGTCGAACGCCCCATTAACCGTAAGATATGTATACGATGGTGCGAGTTATTGCACGTACACAACAGTACTCCATCCTTTCCAGTTTATAGGGCTTAATTCAAAAATCTCACCAACCAAGATGGTGAGTGGTGGAATATTTTTTGTAGTTTGTAAAAGCACCTAATTAATGCTCTTGTTTTTCTCAAAAAATTATGTTTATCAATGCATTAATTGCAATGCATGCATGCATAAAGTACATGCATTGGTCAATTTTCTCTTAATACTTGCATGCAATGATTTAATGCACCTTGGAATCTGAACATGTGTTGGGGAACAACCAAATTGAGCCTTATAAAATGGAAAAACTAAAATTTTGAGATAAGCCCTATAAATTTGGAAAGGAGGGAGTAGAAAAAGAAGTACTCCATCCGGGAATAGTGCCGCACTTCGAAACTAGAAACGTCAATAAATTTTGAGCTTGCGTCTCGTCACATTCCAAATTACTCCACACTATAATGAATTGCAAACCTGTTCACACCAATCACAACCTAAACGGTTTCCCACTTAGGAGCGTATTCGTACCACGCTATATTGAATTGCAAACCTGTTCACACCGATCACAACCTAAACAGTTTCCCACTTAGGAGTGTATTAGTACTCGGTTATATATACTAGTATACCAAGATGACTGCACATTCCTCCTCAACTCCTCATCCACAAAAACAAAGAAGTCATTCAGCATCCTTCCCTTGCATCTGCCATGGCCAGCCTGAGTTCTGGGTTGAGAGATTGCCACCAGGGAGAGGCGAGCATGTAAGCGGAAGCACGAGAGATGTCCCGCCTCGCTGCGAGAGCAGCTGACATGTCCCGCCGCGCGGAAGTAGCATCACAGAGGTCCGGCCGCGCCGCTGAAGCAGCACAGAGGTCCCGCCGCGCCGTCAATGCAGCAGACTGGTCCGACCGCGCCGCGGAAGCAGCAGAGATGTCCCGCCGCGCCACGAATGCAGCAAAGATGTCCCGCCGCGCAGCGGCGGCTTGGGAAAATTTCTTGCGGGCAGGCGACGACTGTTACAGGCGCATGCATGCGATCGTCCATAGCCAGATGGATCAGATCTCCGGCTGGGTGAGGTTACAGGATGACATGAAAGCCTCGTTTGAACAGGCTACGGGCATCATCCGGCAACAAAGGGAGGGCAATGAGAGGCTCCGGGCCGAGCGCGACATGCTGAGGGAGAAGATCGTCCGAAGTGCAGACCAGCAGGAGGAGACCAGTGCCTTGTTGAAGAGGACCGGCGTCATCGTCAAAAAACTTATGGACGAGAATGACATGCTCCGCAACGAGCACCAAAGGCTGGTGGAGGAATCTGTGGATGTTCTCAAGAAGCATCTTGAGGACACGAAAGAGCTCATCGCCGCTCGCCGCGGAGACTAGTTCCCGCGGCCTGCAGCAACACATCAAGAAAGTAGAGATCAGCGAGCCAGATCCTTGTCTTCCTTCTTCTTTGGCCTTGTGTATTTCGGGCGTAGCCGCATGTGGCTTTTTTAACTATTTTCTAATTATGTAAGACAATTAATCGTCCTTATCTTTCTGTGGAAGATCAATGTTGCGAGGCTGGAATGAAGAAAACTCTTGCTGTAGCGACCCTGGTGTTGCTGTTCCTCTAGTTGATGTTGGGCTTCCTTCAGTTTCCTGGTTTCTTTTGATGTAATAATCGGTTTAGGATGTGGATTGTGTCGCCGGTTGTGAAATTTTGGGTTCTAGCATGGATGTTTGGCCTTTGTTGGCCTCTTGGGATGTTGTGATTTCAATCTGGTAGCTTTTAGTCCTTCGTGTTAGGCTGGAGTTGTGCTGAACTTCTTGTGAATTGTGGTGGTTTTCAGTAATGAAAATCGGAAGGGGCAAGCCCTTCTTTGATAAAAAAATCGACCTTATATATTCATCAGTCTTGCTATAAGTCGCAGTAGATGTATATAGGTCCGTCAGATCTTACATCAAGATCCGTGCTTTTAGATTTTCTTTTTTCTCTCTTAAATCTCAGTCGAGTGAGACATAGCCACGCCATTAAGCAGAGGCTCGGGCGCCATTAATGGAGACCTTGGGGGAGAGGTGGACGGCAGATGGAGGTCAAAGGGCTCTCCTCCCGATAAGCACGCGCATGGGTCTGATCGCACGCCTCTCGTACTCAAATAGCTACCCTGCATGGCGCCTCCTAGCTAATAAAAACTGGGGACGCGTGGCGGCACGTAAATGGTACTAGTAAGTAGAACTCCCATGGTTTCAATAATACTTGTGTTTTCGATTGTAACGTGACAGCACTTGTTCCAAAATGACTTTGTTGATTGTTAATGTGTGCGCCTTCGCAAATCGGACTGCAAATTTACCACAGCATGTTGGTGCCATGTCATGGCACCAAGCCAAGTTTCATTATTTTCATGCGTGTTTTGGATTTACATGAATTAAAAAACTAAGTTTCTCAATGTTTCCAACCCAGCCACGACGCCCAGAATTTTGAATTTCATTCCCATTTCTTGCATGGAACCTAGAAATTTACCCGAGGACACACATGTGATTTTTCAACCAACTTTGGTGCACTGGAACATGTTCTTGTATTTCAAATTTGAATTATGCACACAAAGGTGACACGTTCCCTCCCAGAACCACGAGCCTTCTTGAGAGAAGCTCCAATTTGCAAGAAGCATATACCAAAATTTGTTCCTATTCGGCAATTTTTTTTACCACGACATGGTACTACCATGACATGACACCATGCCAAGTTTCATTGTCGGTGTACTAAAGTAGGGGTACCTTAGTACCCCGAACTTGTGCACGGGCAGTCGTAGCACCCCGCGGCAAGGCTTGCCGGACGCCCGCCAAGACCCTCCGTCATTTCCTATTACTACCATTCAAAAACAAAGTATTAACCAAGAAAACAAAGGCCCCGGCAAGAGGAGCTTGCCGGGAAGGCCAACCAAGGCATCTCCAGAAGACTTGTCGCGACGCCCCGCGCGTCCCGGCAAGGCCCGGCGGCCGGCAAGCTTGCCGGCGCGGCAAGAGAAAGGCCGCGGCAAGACACTTGCCACGGCAAGGCGGCCACCCAAAATCCAGCGCATCCAGCGGCGTGTCACTCCAGGGCCACCCCAGGGGCACGTGGCGGGGCGTTGCGCAGCCATGCGGAGCGAGGTGGCAAGCGGAGCTGACAGAGACGCCGTCGTGGCAACCGGTGGCTCACCTAACGGTCGTTTCTTTGCACTATTGGGGCGACCGGACGGGCATTAAATGCCCTTGTCCCCTGCCGTCAGAGATAGGTAGGGGACACTGTTGATCACTGTTGTACCAACCTGCATTTTTACCTTTCTACCCCCTCTTCCTACGCTGCCACCTGTTGGTGCCCCCTTCAGACTATAAAAGGGAGGCCCATGCGCACGTAGAGAGGGTCGGTCCATTCGACACACGAAACACCACCATACGCTCGCTCTCGAGCAAGATCAAATACGAACACAAGGCAGCAGTAGGAGTTTTATCTCTCCGGAGAGCTCCGAAGCTTGGTAAAAATCGCCGTCTCCCCTGCGCGCCCGACGTCGATCTGCTCTGCGCGCGGCCTCCGCCCCCTTGCCGGACTAGAAGGGGCCCCCCGTGCCCCATAGGTGCTCGTGGCCACACCGAGAGACGCCCCGACATCTTTGGCGCGCCAGGTAGGGGGCGCGTCGAGGTCGTGAGCATCTGATCCGGTCCCCACGCGCGCTGCATCAACGCCTTCATCAACATGCCACCGAAGAAGAAGCCTTCGGAGGTGGCCGCTCCGTCTACATCGATTCCGCCACCACCGCCGGAGCAAACGGGCGGTGGAGTGGACGCCGGCGGAGGAGCGGGCGCCGACAGTGGGACTCACGTCGTCACCAGATCCAAAAACAAGGCCCCGCAAGCATCGGCGACCGTGCAGACACCGCACCCTTCCTAGGAAGTGCAAGGTCGACAACGCCCCGGTGCTCCCAGCACCGTGCTCGCGTTGGAACAAGGCCAAGCTGGTGGGTCGCGGGACGCTCGAGGTCAGCATGCACGCCCGCATGCTGGCGCGAGCGAGGTACGGTCGCCCGGACGAGGTGTTGCACCTCCCAATCCAGTTGGGAGTCCGAGCACATCCCGCTCCTCGCGCCGCTCGTCGCCACCGCCACCTAAGACAGTAGAGGAAGCGCTGGCCCGCGCCCAGCTGCTTCTAGATTACCCTCCGGCGCCGCACAAGATCGATGACTGGAGGATGACCATATACAGTCTCATCGGCTTCGCCAACGGCGACAAGCCTCGGCAACCGAGCGCATCGAGGCCCCGGCGAGGCGCCCAGGCGCAAGCCGACGCCGACAAGACTGCTGGGGGTGCCACATCCGTGCACTCCCAGCCCCGAAGGCCAAGATCGCCGGCTCGTCGGGCCAACCCCGACGGCACTCCACCGCGTCGTCGGACCCGCGAACCCGACGCGATCAACACCACGTTCTCCAAGAACGGCAGCACGAAGACGCTCGCACTCGCATCGAGCGCAGAAGGGAAGCGCGACGTCAATCCGACCAGCGCGCTGGGTCCACTGTCGATATGCACGCACCAGGGGAACCAAGCGACTTGCCGTACGCGGCAGGTTTCCCTGCGTTCACCCGCGAGCTGCGGCAAGTCCAGTGGCCCAAAACCAAGAACTTCAAGCCAGACGTGCCCGAGAAGTACGATGGCAGGATACATCCATCGGAGTTCCTCAGCATCTACACCATCGCAGTGCAGGCTGCCGGAGGGCGCGACGAGAAGATCCTCGCCAACTACTTCCCGCTGGTGCTCAAGCCCAACGTCAGATCTTGGCTCATGCACTTGCCGGACGGTTCCATCTCTTCATGGGCGGACCTGTGTCATCAGTTTGTCGGCGCCTTCACAGGTGGCCACAAGCCTCATGGCCAGGAGAGTGACCTCCACTTGCTCATCCAGAAGGAGGGAGAACCCCTGCGCAAGTACATACAGAGATTCAGCCAGGTGCAGCGCAACATCCCAGACGTCCACCCTGCCGCAGTTATCAGCGCGTTTCATCAGAACGTGCGTAACCGCATGATGAGGGAGGAGATGGCGATGTGCAAGATCAGAGACGTCAGCGAGCTCTATGCTCTGGCCGACAAGTGTGCACGGGCTGAGGAGGGGAGGAAAATCCCCGGAGAGGTTGCAGGAGCAGAAGGATCTGACAGTGAGGATGCCGCCCCGGCAAGGAAAAACCGGAGGCGGAACAATAGGAAGAGAAAGGCTAAGGATGTGCTAGCTGTTGAGCATTCCGGCAACGGAGGCGGCTCCGACAAGGCCAAAGCCGATGACTCCGGCGAGGCTGTGGTAGCCGCCGACAAGCAGGATGGCTCCGGCAAGCGATACTGCAAGATCCACCGCACCAAGGGCCATGATCTCCAAACCTGCAAGAAAGTGGAGCAGATGGCGGAGCTACAGAAAGCCGAATACGAGCGCCGCGATAAGGAGAGAGCCCAAGGAGGTGGCGGAGGATCCGGCAAGAAGCTTCCCGCCCGGGGAGGGCACCGCGGCAAGGCCAAGCCGCGGCAAGGAGATAGGCCTCCCCGCGGCCGCGACAAGGACGAAGATGAGGATGAGGATGATGAGATGGAGGAAGATGAGACCGAAGACCAAGAGTTTCAGAAGGCGACAGAGGTGTTGTGCGTCGACGGCGGCGCCTCTCTGCACACCTCGCACCGCCAACTCAAGCGGTGGGTGCGAGAGGTGAATGCAGCGGAGCCATCCGTCGAGGCGCGCAAGCCTCTGAAGTGGTCCAGCACGCCCATCATCTTCGATGTTGAGGACCACCCTGATCGCATCACTGCGGTCGGGTGCTTGCCGATGTTGGTCTCACCAACAATCCGCAACCTCAAGGTCACGAAGATGTTGGTTGACGGCGGGGCCGGCCTGAACCCGATTTCCTCCACAGTGCTCAAGAAGCTCCAGATCCCCGACAGCGAGCTCGAAGAAACTGGTACCTTTCAAGGGATAAATTCGGGAAGGAGCAAGCCCAAGGGGAAGATCACGCTGCCAGTGACGTTTGGCAGCGAGCTGAACTTCAGGACAGAGAGGGTCACATTCGATGTTGTTGATATCCCATTACCCTACAACGGGATACTCGGACGACCAGCGCTTGCCAAGTTCATGGCAGCCTCTCACTACGCATACAATGTGCTCAAGATGCCTGGTCCGACAAGTGTCATCTCTGTCCAAGGTGACAAGAAGGATGCACTTATCTGCACCGACAAGATCTACCGGGAAGCAGCAGCCGCAGCAGAGGGCAAGCCACTTGCCGCTGAAGCTCCCCGGGGGAAGAAGAAAGTCAAGTCCAGCAAGAGCAGCTCTGATGCCCACTCCGGCAAGCGCACCTCCCCGGAGTGCTGCGCTACCGTCGAGGACGCACCATTGAGCTCCACCGGCAAGTGCAAGAAGGCGAAGGTAGCTTCACCAGAGACCAAGAAGGTGGCCGCCAAGGAGGACGGCACTGGTGGTACCTTCACCATCAGTGCCACGCTTGATCCTAAATAGGAAAGCGCGCTCGTTGCTTTCCTGCGGGCGAATGTCGATGTGTTTGCGTGGCAACCATCTGACATCCCCGGTGTTCCCAGGGAAGTAATCGAGCACCACCTTGCCATCTGCCCTCACGCGCGGCCCGTCAAGCAAAGAGTCAGGAAGCAAGCAGTAGAGCGTCAAGAGTTCATAGCAGAGGAGATCAGGAAGTTGGAAGCAGCCGGATTGGTCCGAGGAGTACTCCATCCAATGTGGCTAGCCAATCCAGTAGTCGTGCGCAAGGCGAACGGGAAGTGGAGGCTTTGCATTGACTTCACTGATGTTAATAAAGCCTGTCCCAAGGATCCATTCCCCTTGTCGCGCATCGACCAGATTGTTGACTCCATAGCAGGATGTGATCTGCTTTCGTTCCTTGATGCATACTCAGGATATCACCAGATCTTCATGGCAGAAGAGGATGAAGAGAAAACCGCATTCATCACTCCATGTGGCACGTACTGCTTCGTACGGATGCCTTTCGGACTGAAGAATGCCGGTTCAACATTTGCAAGAGTGGTCAGCCATGCTTTTGAGCCGCAGTTGCACAGAAATGTAGAAGCTTACATGGATGACATAGTGGTCAAGAGCAAGGACAAGGAGACCCTAATCCAAGATTTGGATGAGACTTTTACAAATCTGCGAAAGGTCAATCTCAAGTTGAACCCCGAGAAGTGTGTATTCGGAGTCCCTTCCGGCAAGCTTCTCGGGTTCTTCGTGTCTCAGAGGGGGATTGAAGCCAATCCCGACAAGATTAAGGCCATTGAGCAAATTGAAGCACCAAAGCGAGTCAAGGACGTGCGGAAGCTTGCCGGCTGCATTGCTGCTCTCAGTAGATTTATTTCCAAGTCCGCTGAACGCGCCCTGCCATTTTTCAAAATCCTGAAAAAGGTAGGTCCCATGAAATGGACCTCGGAAGCGGAGGCTGCGCTGCAGGACTGGAAGAAATATTTGTCTTCCACTCCCACACTTGTCGCACCTAAGCCACAAGAGAAGTTGCTACTATACCTGGCGGCAACCAATCAAGTGGTTAGTGCTGCGTTAGTGGTGGAGAGGGAGGCAGATGATGAACCAGCAACCGCGGCGAGCGAGTCCAGCGACAAGCAGGGGGCTTCTCCGACAATCTCTGGCCCGGCAAGCCCTGATCCGACGAATTCTGGCTCCGCCAAGGATGGATCCGTGCAGTTGCCGGAAGAAAAACAGAAGAAGAAGGTGCAGCGCCCAGTTTACTTTGTCAGTTCCCTTTTACAGGGGGCTAGATCAAGATACTCTGGTGTGCAGAAGTTTCTTTTCGGCCTACTCATGGCCTCAAGAAAGCTGCGCCATTATTTTCAAGCACATGAGATCACGGTTGTCACTCGCTTTCCGCTGAAGAGGATACTGCAGAATCCAGAAGCAACGGGCAGGATTGTCGAGTGGGCACTGGAATTGTCAAGCTTTGGCCTCAGGTTCGAAAGTACTTCGACTATTCAGAGCCGGGCTTTGGCAGAATTTATAGAAGAATGGAGGCCAACACCGGACGAAGAATCTCCAGAGAAGAGCATCCCTGTCAAGGAAGTTAGCAAGGAATGGATCATGTACTTTGATGGTGCCTTCTCGCTGCAAGGCGCCGGTGCGGGCGTACTACTTGTCGCCCCCACCGGAGAACACCTAAAGTATGTGATCCAAATGCACTTTCCCAAGGAGCAAGCCACAAATAATACTGCAGAGTATGAGGGACTGCTTGCCGGACTTAGGATAGCAGCAGAGTTTGGGATTAAGAAACTTATTGTCAGGGGTGACTCACAACTTGTCATCCGCCAAGTCAACAAAGATTACCAGAGTCCACTGATGGAAGCATACATTGATGAAGTGAGGAAGCTAGAGGAACATTTTGACGGCCTGCAAATGGAGCATGTTCCAAGAGTTCAGAACGACATTGCAGATGGCCTATCAAAATATGCCGCACTCAAATTGCCTGTGGAACCAGGGATTTTTGTGCTCAAGCTGACTCAGCCATCCGTCACACCATCAACTGGATAGAGCAAGAAGAGAAAATTGCCTGTTGGCGACCACTTTCCGGCAGAGCCCCCCGAGGCCGCCGCCAAGAAGGTTCCCAGGATCAGCACAGAAAGAGCTGAGGAGCAGTCTGCTCCGACAAGCCCCAAGGCTTGCTTCGTTGAAGCAGGCGCTCCCGACAAGCTGTGTCCCGACACGCTTGCCGGGGAACGTCACGCTCCGACAGGATCCCTGATCCTCGCCGTTGAAGCGGATGTTCCTACAGCAACCTTTGCGCCTTTGGTCCTCGCTGTCGAGCCGCAAGCTCCAGCCTGGGCACAGCCAATAGTCCATTTCCTTCAGACAGGAGAACTTCCCGCAGAACAGGAAGAAGCGGAAAGAGTAGCCTGGCAATCAAGTATGTACCAGTTTGTCGACGACATACTATACAGAAGAAGACTCAACAGAGTGAAACTGAAGTGCATTTCCCGGGAAGATGGACAAGAACTGTTGGCAGAGATACATGGAGGCATATGTGGTCACCACATTGGCGCAAGAGCACTTGCCGGCAAGGCTTTCCGGCAAGGCTTCTTCTGGCCGACAGCCCTCCAGGATGCAACTGCACAAGTAACCAAGTGTGAAGCGTGCCAGTTCCATTCCAAACAGATTCATCAACCAGCTCAAGCTCTCCAAACAATCCCTTTGTCCTGGCCATTTTCGGTCTGGGGGCTCGACATCCTCGGCCCCTTCCCCCGAGCTGTCGGGGGCTTTGAGTACTTGTACGTTGCAATCGACAAGTTCACAAAGTGGCCTGAAGTGGAACCAGTGAGGAAGGTGACAGCACAATCAGCAGTCAAGTTATTTAGGTCGATTGTTTGCCGTTTCGGGGTCCCTAACAGGATCATCACCGACAATGGCACACAGTTTACGAGCCACACCTTCATGCAGTACGTCCAAGATCTTGGCACCAAGATCTGTTTCGCTTCTGTTGCTCACCCAAGAAGCAATGGTCAAGCGGAGAGGGCAAACGCTGAAGTGCTGCGCGGGCTCAAGACCAGAACTTTCGATAGGCTGCATAGGTGCGGAAAGAATTGGATCGAGCAGTTGCCGGTGGTTCTCTGGTCGATCAGGACGACACCGAATCGAGCCACTGGCCAGACACCTTTTGCTCTTTTCTATGGAGCAGAGGCGGTTCTCCCCACGGAACTCGTATACGGATCGCCACGAGTGCTCGCTTATGATGAGCTTGAGCAAGAGCAGCTGCGACAAGATGACGCGCTGCTCCTCGAGGAGGATCGTCTTCAGGCTGCTGTGCGAGCTGCTCGCTACCAGCAAGCTTTGCACCGCTATCATAGCCGCAAGGTTAACGCCAGAAGCTTCGAGGAAGGCGACCTTGTTCTTCGGCGCGTTCAATCCGCCAAGAATTCAAACAAGTTGACGCCGAAGTGGGAGGGCCCTTATCGGGTGAAACGAGTCACTAGGCCCGGCGCTGTCCGCCTTGAGACAGAAGATGGCATTCCGGTGAGCAACTCCTGGAACATAGAACATCTTCGCAAGTTTTATCCATAAGGTGCGGTTGCCGGACCCGTTCCGTCAACCACCTTTTGTACAAGCCTTGCCGCTGTCGCATGTAACACTTTGTACAAAGCCGGGCGCAGCTCCCGTGCGTAAATAGAAGTCTATGTGCCCTGCACATCTTGTCAAATTCAGTGCATATTTATTTTCCTTGCATGTGTATCTGACACTTCGTGCAGCACTTTCCCCCGGTAAGCAATAAAGAAGCTTAGGGTTCCATATCATTATTTTCTCTTCTTTCTTCTCAAAAAAGAAGACTCCTCCGCCCACAAGTTCACCAGGGGGGGGGGATAAAGGTCAGGTCTGGACCAGGCGAGGTCTGGACCAGGCGCCGTTCAAAAGAATCTAGCCTTGTCGGGACGAAGAAGACAAAAAAAAGCTAAGTGGCCAAAGTTTGAGCCCAGTCAATTTTAAATTTTTTCGAGTTATATCCCTTGAACGTTCGTGCCTTGTATGGAAAACCTGTGCGCGGAGGAATCGACTCGCGGCTAAGTTGCGGCCCTGCATTGTCTCCGAGCCCGCTCGATAATACAAGTGAGCTGCAACTTGTCCCGACAAGATTTCTTGCCGGAGGCAGCACCGCCGGCAGGCTGCTGATGTTCCGCACTCAGCAAGTGTGCTCGCGCCGGCAAGATCCCTCGAAGCGTAGGGTAAAAGCATACAAGGGATGCAACAGAGTAAAGGGAATAACATAGCGAGCAGTACCCAGAATAGAGTTATATTACAAGAATGACTTATTGTGGCACTTTCTCGTAACCAAAACGGCAGCAGCTAGAAAACGGGAGAAGAAGGGCGGCCTAATCCGCGCGCCCGCCGTCGACCCTCCTGACCTCGTTCACCTTGTCCACGATGGGTGCGACGATGGCCCTGAGTTCTTCGAGATCAGCGCCCTCCGGCAGCTTCTTGGTGACGCGGGAGAGGTCGATGCCCGGATTGCGGAAGAGGACCTTCACCAACACCTTCTCCAAGACCCCGGCGCAGATCGCGCGCGACTCGTCGGCCAATTGCTTCGGGATCCTTTCCCGGAGCTGCCGGAGAGCCGTCACCACATCCTTGTAGAAGAGCGTGAGCTTGGCGCTGGGCTGGAGATTCTCCTCGGTGGAGTACCCGAAACCCGTCAAGTTCAGCTCCGCCAACTCCTCGTCAATGAGCGCGGCGATGTTGACAAGGCCCTCCGTCCAGAGCTCCACCATGGTCTTGAAGGTGTTCTGGGTCTCGGCGGCCCTCGTCAGCAGCTCCTCATTGCCCTTGAGGTCTTTTCTCAGGGTATCTTCTCGCTTCTTGGCGGCGTCCAGCGTCTCCGTCAAGGTGGCCAATTTCAGCTCTAGATCAGCGCTCGAATCCTTGGCGACATTCAGCTCCTTGATCTTCTCGGAGATCTGGACTTGCAGATCACCGTGAGCACGCGCATCCTTCTCGCGATCGCGCTGGAGTGCGGCAAGCTCTTCGTTTTTCCTTGTCGCGTCCGCCTCCAGCTGCGTCACCTTCTCCTCCAACTCCTTCTTGGCGGCTTCGGCAGCCGCGGCGGCATCCTTCGCCTCCTTGAGTGCCCCGCCAAGTGATTGTTCCCAGACGGCGAGCTCCTCGTCATGGCTATCCAAGTACGCCTTCCTCTGTATCAGCTCGCCGTCCCGCTTGGACAGCTCCTCGGCGGCGAGCCTATGCTGCTCCTCGGCTTCAGCCTTCTCCAGGATGAACGCCTTCTTCGCTTCATCGAGCTGCGCCCTCTCCTCAGCAATGGACTGAAGGGCCTCCTGGTTGCGGCTCTTGAGTTCTTGCGCATGCTTTTCTATGTCAACTCCCGCCTGCGCGACAAGCGCTTCCCGGGACTCAAGCTTCGCTTGCCGGACGCGGTAGAGTGACACCAGCTTTCGGAGCAGCTGCTCCTCCTCGGACTCGCCACTGCTGCTGCTTGGCCTGTCGACCACCGCCAGCCCAGCAGAGGCAAGTACCTCCCCGTCAAACTCCTCTCCTTCAACCGGTGCCCTGGAGCTCGACGCCCAGGGGAGCTTGATGTATACGCCCTCGCCGGCTTTCAAGTATGCGCCGGGCTGAGGCTCCTCGGAGCCCAGCGCCGCGTCAGCGGCGGAGGGGTCGGCAGTCGGTGCAGCGCCTCGCGCTCCTGCGTCCTCCGGGTCGTCAGTACGGCCGCCGGACCCCTCGCCGGCCCCTGTGCCAGCGGCCTTGGCGGCCTCTTCGCCGGCGGGCTCCTCCGCGCCGGCCTCTTCCTCAGCGGCGGCGGCATCCCCAGTATTGCCGCGCCCGCCCTCCTCACCGGTGGCCTCAGCCTCCATCGGGTCCCCAAGGGGAGGATCTGAAGGCAGGGAAAGGAAGGGACAGTCAAGCAAATTCCCAAAAGAAGGAAAAGGGAGATCAGCAGAAACCGAGGGAGAGTCCCCGACAAGGAGGGTCACCTGTGCTGGGCTCTGTGATCGTGGGCTCCACCACCGGGGGCTCACTGGTCCCACCCCTTGCCGGAGACCCCTTCCTTGCCGGAGATGGCTCCCATACTGGGGAATCGGCCCTTGGTGGCGTAGTCGAGGCCGACGACACCTCCAGGTCGGCCTCCGACTGCTCCTGGTGGGCCTGTTCTTCTCCTGAATACAAAAGAGTCAATAATCAAGATATTGGCAGAAGAAGAGGTGACCATGCGCGCCCCACGGCAGGAAGTGAATCAAGGCACTTACGCTGGGGGCTGTGCTGGGAGCTGCTGCGAGGGGAAGGGACCGGGTCCGTCAAAGTGGTCTCGGACGTATCCTCTGCCACCACAGCAGGATCGCCCTCGATGTTAACCACAGGGACCTTGGCCCTCTTCGCCGCTCTCTCCGCCAAAGTCCTGAGACAGAACAGGAGTTTGGAGAGAAAAACAGATTAGATACAAGACAAACAACAACAAGGATCAAGAGAAAGGCGAGTACAGTACGGAGGAAGCCTTACTCCTCTTCATCCTCCTCCTCCTCGTCGTCATCAGAGCTCAGCGCGGAGAGGTCAAACTCCGGTGCCCTCCCCGCGCGGCGTGGCGGAGGGGTAGGCTCCCTCTGGCGCTTGCCAAGGGCTGCGGCAGGGTCAGGCGTGGCGGCCCGGGAAGACCCCGCCTCAGTTGCCGGCACGGCTTGGGACCCTCCCGCGGCAACGAAACTTGCCGCGGCAGAGCGCGTCCCGCGGCGCGGCGGCTGCTGATCGGCCTGCGCCTCTGCCAGCTCTCCAACTCGACGGAGACGCCTTCTCGGTCGGAACTGGGGCTGCGCTGAGGGCTCCATCGGCGGCAAGTTGCTCGAAGAAGGCTGGCCTCTCGCGCCCTCGGTGGGCTGGCTCGCTTCGGCCGCGGCCTCCCCTTCGCCGTCGCCCTCTCCGGCAAGATCTTCCCGGGTGGCAAGGCTTGCCGCCTCAGCTGCTTCCGCCTCCGCCAGCGTGAAGCCAAACTCACCCGCGGCAGCCGCTGCCGCCGCCTCCTCGGCCCTGCTAGCGATGTATGCCAGCTCACTGGCAGTGGTGGCGCGGGTGAGGAGTTTCTGCTCGTCAGAATTGACTGCCACCTCCGACAAGTCGTCGAAGAATTGTTGCATGACCTCGGCGGCGGGCTCTATCCAGTTGGCACTTACCCCGTGCGAGTCACACTCTGGCATCATTGCGCAGATGCGATCGCGCTGGGAGTTGTTGCACAAGGGGACGACGCCCTGCGGCAGCTGGAACCACTCTGGATGATTGGCGTCGTGCTTGAATGTCTCCCTCAGCATCGCGTCAAGCTCCAGGACTGTGAAGTTGAAGTTGAGGCCTGGGCGCAGCCTCATGAAATCCGCCGGGCCGCTAAACAGCCAGGCGGGCCTTCCCTTGCCTGCAAAGGGGCGATACGACGGCGAAGGAAATCCGCGCCGACCGCCCCTGTTGTGAGTCCGGCGTGCCTGAGCCGGAGGATTCGGGTGGTGGCGATTGTCAGCTTGGCGTCATCCGGCGACAGAGCGCTCCAGTCGCCGCCACGCACCACCCGAGTCTTGCGCAGCTTGGTGAATGACGGCGGATCGGCATCACAGATCCAACACCACTCCGCCCTCCACTCGTCCCACTTGCTGCGGAGCTCGCCCGTCAAGTACACCTCCTTCATGCCCATCCGGGAGGTCTAGGCAATTCCGCCAGCCAGTGGCTCCCCCTTCTCGGCCCGAGGGGAGAAATAATGACGAAAAAGAGCGACATTGGGGAGGATACCAACGAAGTTCTCACAGAGGTGCGCGAAAACCGCCATTGTTAGAACGGCATTGGGGGTGAAATCAAGCAGATGGAACCCGTAGGTGTTCATGATGTCGCAAAAGAAATCGGAAAAAGGTGGGCAGAGCCCGCAATAGAAGAACACAGGGAAGAAGTAGTACCCTCTGGGGCGTTTCTTCAATTTGGAGGCCACCGCAGAAAGCACCGGCGTGCGCGGATGCGCTCGCGTTTCCGTCGACCAAAAGAGGTAGAACTCCGACCGCAACGCCTCCGGGGTGAGCTCAGGGGAGAAAAGCACCTGCTTCTTGCGCAGCGCCTCGAGCTCCAGTGCCTCGGCCGACTTCGCGGCCTTCGAGGCCTTCGCAGCCTTCCTAGCCTTCCCGGCCTTCGGAGCCATGGCGGGGGCAGCGGGGGGATGCGAAAGCGACGACGGCGACGACGGCGACGGCGGCGACGGGCGGCGGAGCGCTGTTTTTCTCTCGATTCAGGAGATGGAGGAGAGCGGCGGAGCTTTCGGAGGAAGGAACTGCGAGTGGCGAAAGTGGGGGAACGGCCCCGTTTCCTCTGCTTATAAACAGGGGATGCGAATGTTACACATTTCCTAGAGTTAAGTATTGACCACGTTCTCTCCCACAACGCCGCAATCGACGCGTGCCGTTGCGGGAGGACGCGGTGGGCACGGAGTCCGATTCTGTGTGGCCCCAGGCCACGCGTGCCAGTGCACTGTTTTGGGCCTGGCCCAACAACGCTCGGCACCGTGTATGGCCCAGGCCCGGGGGCTCCTGTCGGTGTACTAAAGTAGGGGTACCTTAGTACCCCGAACTTCTGCACGGGCAGTCGTAGCACCCCGCGGCAAGGCTTGCCGGACGCCCGCCAAGACCCTCCGTCATTTCCTATTACTACCATTCAAGAACAAAGTATTAACCAAGAAAACAAAGGCCCCGGCAAGAGGAGCTTGCCGGGAAGGCCAACCAAGGCATCTCCAGAAGACTTGCCGCGACGCCCCGCGCGTCCCGGCAAGGCCCGGCGGCCAGCAAGCTTGCCGGCGCGGCAAGAGAAAGGCCGCGGCAAGACACTTGCCACGGCAAGGCGGCCACCCAAAATCCAGCGCATCCAGCGGCGTGTCACCCCAGGGCCACCCCAGGGGCACGTGGTGGGGCGTTGCGCAGCCATGCGGAGCGAGGTGGCAAGCGGAGCTGACAGAGACGCAGTCGTGGCAACCGGTGGCTCACCTAACGGTCGTTTCTTTGCACTATTGGGGCGACCGAACGGGCATTAAATGCCCTTGTCCCCTGCCGTCAGAGTTAGGTAGGGGACGCTGTTGATCACTGTTGTACCAACCTGCGTTTTTACCTTTCTACCCCCTCTTCCTATGTTGCCACCTGTTGGTGCCCCCTTCAGACTATAAAAGGGAGGCCCATGCGCATGTAGAGATGGTCGGTCCATTCGACACACGAAACACCACCATACGCTCACTCTCGAGCAAGATCAAATACGAACACAAGGCAGTAGTAGGAGTTTTATCTCTCCGGAGAGCTCCGAAGCTGGGTAAAAATCGCCCGTCTCCCCCGCGCGCCCGACCTCGATCTGCTCTGCGCGCGGCCTCCGCCCCCTTGCCGGACTAGAAGGGGCCCCCCGTGCCCCATAGGTGCTCGTGGCCACACCGAGAGACGCCCCGACATTCATGATTTTAAAACCAAGTTTCTCAATGTTCTCGACCGAGCCACGATGCCCAGATGTTTGAATTTTATGCTCATTTTTTGCATGGGACCTACTCCCTCCTTCCATCTATATAGGGCCCAATGTGTTTTTCAAGACAACCATTGACTATTGACAAGATTAATAGCACATGAGATGTATACTATGAAAATTATATTATTGGAAGCTCCTTTGACATACAAATTTGAAGGTATGCTTTGTGTAAGTTGCATGTCATATATTATTGCTCTAACATTTGGTCAAAGTTAGCCTCGAAAAACGCATTAGGACCTATATAGATGGAAGGACGGAGTAGAAATTCACTCGAGGACACAAATGTGATTTTTCAACCAACTTTGGTGAATGGGAGCATGTGCTTGTAGTTCAAATTTGAATTATGCACATTAAATGACCAAAAACTCAATTAATGTGTAAATAAGGCCAAACGAAGCCGGAATAATTCCAAAATTTAACAGGGCACTCATGTAGTTCTATGTTGCCTTTGTAAATAAACTCAAGGGGGACAACGTATATCGTTTCGCACTCAAAGGTGGCACGTTCCCTCTCAGAACCACGAGCCTTCTTGAGAGAAGCTTCGGTTTGCAAGAAGCTTATACGAAAATATGTTCCTATTCGGCCAATTTTTTTACCACAACATGGTAGTACCATGACATGACATCCATGCCAAGTTTCATGATTTTCAGACGTGTTTTGGATTTACAAGAATTTTAAAACCAAGTTTCTCAATGTTCTCGGTCGAGCCACGATGCCCAGATGTTTTAATTTTATTCTCATTTCTTGCGTGGGACCTAGAAACTCACCTGAGGACACAAATGTGATTTTTAAACCAACTTTGGTGCACGAGAGCATGTGCTTGTAGTTCAAATTTGACTTATGCACATTAAATGACCAGAAACTCAATTAATGTATAAAAACGACAAACGAACCCGGAATAATTCCAAAATTTAATAGGGCACTAATGTAGTTCTATGTTGCCTTTGTTAAGAAACTCAAGGGGGGGGGGCAGCGTATATTGTTTCACACTCAAAGGTGGCACGTTCCCTCTTAGAACCACGAGCTTCCAAATCGGCCCAATTTTTACCACAACATGTTAGTGCCATGACATGACACCATGCCAAGTTTCATGGTTTCCAGGCGAATTTTGGATTTACATGAATTTAAAATCTAAGTTTCTCGATGTTCTCGGCCGAGTCATGACGCCCAGATGTTTGAATTTCATTCTCATTTCTTCCATGGGCCCTAGAAATTCAACCAAGGACACACATGTGATTTTTCAACCCACTTTGGTGCACCGGAGCATGTGCATGCAATTCATATTTAGATTATGCACATTAAATGTCCAGAAACTCAATTAATGTATAAAAATGCCAAATGAACCCGAAATAATTCCAAAATTTAATAGGGCACTCATATAGTTCTATGTTGCCTCTGTAAATAAAATCAGGGGGGAGACAGCGTATATCGTCTCGCACACAAAGGCGACACGTTCCCTCTCGGAACCACGAGGCTTGTTGAGAGAATCTCCGGTTTTGCAAGAGGCTTATACCAAAACTTGTCCCAATTCAGCCAAAAATTAGACGTATGAAAATAGGGTTTAGATTATCCCGAACATCTCACTACCTAGACCAATAATGTACTATGATTTGAATTCAACATAAAATGGATACACATATTTGAATTGGAGAGTGTATGGTACATGTAGTTCATAGTGAAATATGATTACTGCTATATGCATGTTTTTTGTTATCAAGATAATATTTAAATTATTGTATAACTTGACAACAATCGTATTCAAATAAGGAAAATTGATTCAAATTTAGTCCATATGGTAGACGACAACATATATGTTCACATGGTGGAGTAAAATGTTCATATATGATGGAAGATCAAAATGTACGACTACATCAATTATAAACCGCAAGGTCACCTAACGATATATTCGAATTCAACATAACGTGGATTCAAAAATTGAAATTCGAGATCATGGCATCTGTAATCATATAAAAAGGGACATTACTCTTTCTTTGGTGGGAATTGATTTGTTTTTTGTTGTTGTTGAGGGAAGTGCGAATCGATTTGGTACTGTGCAGGGTAATCTTGTTCTCCCGATTTTTTTTACATTTTTCTTGTAGTTTTTTCAATGGCGTCTATAGCTATATAGTAAAAGGGGACATGACTCTCTTGTGTCTTGTATGAATTGTTTTTTTACACGTTAAGTTTGTTCTGTCGAACAAGGAATCCACACCTTGTTATCCAGAAATTTTCAAGCTCGAGTATCTTTTGTCTCACCTGCTTTGAAACTCCTGCTTCTTCAATTCGCGCCGCGCCTTGTTATCCCGAAATTTGGACGCGCGCGAGAAAACCCTCCTCATCTGAAATCGCTCCCGCAGCCCAGACACGCGAAATCCCCCTTCTACCCCTCAGCCAGAAATGAAGCTCCACGTCGCGGTGTCAAAACTGGTGGGGGTATGCTGGTAACTTACCCTACATTTCGGACAAGCGCGTCCCTAAGCTTAGCTCCCCCCTCCGCCTTGCCTCCCCCATTCGTACACCGAGGCCGACAAAACCCGCGAAACCCCACGCTCCTCCGTCGGCCTCCCGACCGCCGCCCAGCCGAAGACTCTTCCCCGACTACGTCATCCACCGCAATAGCTCGCCGTCCCTCATCCACCAGACCGGATGAGGATCCGTTGTCGATCTCGTTGTCCCGCCGGATCAGCCGCCCCATCCTTGTCGTGGGAAACGAGCACCTATGGGGTAGGGCCCCTTTTCGGTCCGGCAGGGAGTGGAGGGCGCACGAAGAGCAGATCGAGGCTAAGCACACGAGGGATTTTACCCAGCTTCAGAGCTCTCCGGAGAGATAAAACTCCTACTGCTGCTTTGTGTTTCTATTCTGTTCTTGCTCGAAAGCGTCGGTCTGTTGTCGTTTCGAATGAGTCGAACCCCCTCTACGTGCGCATGGGCCTCCTTTTTATAGTCTAAAGGGGTCACCGACAGGTGGCAACGCAGAGAAAGGGGTAAAAAAGTAAAAAGAGAGGTAGGTTCAACCGCTATCAACAGTGCCCCCTACCTAACTCTGATGGCAGGGGACAAGGGCATTTAATGCCCGTCCGGTCGCCCAAACAGTGCAAGAAACGACCGTTAGGGGCGCCACCGATTGCCACGACGGCCTCCTAGTCATCTTCACTTGCCACCTTGCACCGCTTGGCTGCACAGCTACCCGCCACATGCACCAGGAGCGATCCTGCAGCGACACGTCATCGGATGCGCTGGAGCGTGGGCGCAGAGTGGTGGCTTCGCCGCGGCAAGTGCCCTGCCGCGGTCGCTGTCTTGCCGCACCCGCAAGCTTGTCGCTCGCCGGGTCTTGCCGGGATGTGCGGCGCGTCGCGGCAAGTCCCTTGAAATGCCTTGGTTGGCCTTCCCGGCAAGCTCCTCTTGCCGGGGCCTTGTCCTTCCCGGCAAGCTCCTCTTGCTGGGGCCTTGTCTTCACAGTTAAACACTTTGTTCTTGAATGGCAGTAATAGGAAATAGCGAAGGATCTTGGCGGACGCCCGGCAAGCCTTGCCGCGGGACGTTGACTGCCCGTGCACAAGTTCGGGATACTAAGGTACCCCTACTCTAGTACAACGACAGGAGCCCTCGGGCCTGGGCCATACGCGGTGCCGAGCGCTGTTGGGCCAGGCCCAAAACAGGGCACGGGCATGCGCGGTTTGGGTCTATACCAAATCTACTCTGTATCCGCCATGCCCTCCCGTAACGGCACGCGTCAAACGCGGCGTCGTGGGAGAGATCATGGGCAATTATTAAATCAGAAAAAAGCATAACGTTCGCCTCTCCTCTTTATAAGCAGAGGAAACAGGGGCCGTTCCCCCACCCTCGCCACTTGCAATTTCTTCCTCAGAAAGCTCCGCCGCTCCCCTCCGCTTCCCAAGCCGAAAGAGAGTAGCGCTCCGCCGCCCGCCGCCGCCGTCGCCCCCAACGCTTCCGCGCTCCCCCGCCGCTTCCGCCATGGCTCCGAAGACCGGCAAGAGCATGAAGTCGGCCGAGGCATTGTGGCTTGAGGTGCTGTGCAAGGAGCGAGTGCTTTTCCCCCCCCGAGCTCACCCCGAAGGCGCTGCGGGAGGAGTTCTACCTCTTCTGGTCGACGGAGACGCGGGCGCATCCGCGCACGCCGGTGCTCTCCGCCGAAGCTTCTACCTCGAAGCGATGCCCAAAAGGGTACCATTTCTTTCCGGTGTTCTTCTACTGTGGGCTCTGCCCACCTTTTTCTGATTTCTTCTGTGATCTCATGAATACCTACGGGTTTCATCTTCTTGATTTCACCCCCAACGCCGTTCTGACAATGGCGGTTTTTGCACACCTCTGCGAGAACTTCGTTGGCATCCACCCAAATGTTGCTATTTTTCGCCACTATTTCATCCCCCGAGCCGAGAAAGGAGAGCCCTTAGCCGGCGGGGTCGCCTGGATCTCACGAGTCGGCATGAAGGAGGTGTATCTGGAGGGGGAGCTCCGCAGCAAATGGGACGAGTGGAGGGCGGAATGGTGTTGGATTGTTGACGCCAACCCGCAGCCATTCACCAACTTGCGCCAGACCCAGGTAGTGCGCGGCGGCGACTGGAGCGCTCTGTCGCCGGACGATGCCAAGCTGAAGATCACCACCACCCGAATCCTGCGGCTCAGGCTTGCCGGCCTCACAGCAGGGGCCGTTGGCGCGGATTTCCTTCGCCGTCGCATCGCCCCTCTGCAGGAGAGGGGGAGGCCCGCCTGGCTGTTTGGCGGCCCGGCGGATATCATGAGGCTGCGCCCGGGCCTCAACTTCAACTTCACGGTTCTGGAGCTTGACGGAATGCTCAAGGAGCTATTCAAGCACGACGCCCACCACCCGGAGTGGTTCAGGCTGCCACAGGGCGTCATCCCATTGTGCAACAACTCCAGTCTTGATCGCATCCGTGCAATGATGCCGGAGTGCGACTCGCATGGGGTTATCCCGACTTGGAAGGAGCCCGCAGACGACGTCGTGCGGCAATTCTTCGATAGCCTGGTGGAAGTAGCAGTCCGCGCCGACGAGCAGAGGCTCCTCACCCGCGACACCACCGACGACGAGATGCGGTACATCGCCACCAGGGCCGAAGAGGCGGCGGCAGCCGCCGCCGCGGGCGAATTTGGCTTCACGTTGGAGGAGGCAGAGGCGGCCGAGGCGGCAAGCCTTGCCGACTAGGAGGACCTTGCCGGAGGGGTCGTGGGCGAGGGGGAGCCCGTAGCCGAGGCGAGCGAGCCCGCCGAGGGCGCGAGCGGCCAGCCGTCTTCGAGCAGCTTGCCGCGGGCGGAGCCCCCAGCGCAGCCCCAATTTCAACCAAGAAGGCGCCTCCGTCGAGTTGGAGATATAGCAGGGCGGCAGGCAGGCCAACAGCCGCAGCGCCGTGGGACACGCTCTACCGCGGCAAGTACCGTTGCCGCGGGAGCATCTCAGGCCGTGCCGGCAACTGAGGCGGGGTCTTCCCGGGCCGCCACGCCTGATCCTGCCGCAGCTCCTGGCAAACGTCCAAGGGAGCCTACTCCTCCGCCTCACCGCGCAGAAAGGGTACCAGACTTCGACCTCTCTGCGCTGAGCTCCGACGAGGAGGAAGAAGAGGAGGAGGAGTAAGGCTTTCTCCTCGCTATATTTGTATTTGCTCGATCTTCGTTGTTTCTTGTCTTGCATCTGATCTGCTTCCCTCCGAATCCCTGTTCCATTTCAGGACTCTGGCCGAGAGAGCGGCAAAGAGGGCCAAGGTCCCTATGGTTTTCATCGAAGACGATCCTGCTGTGATGGCAGAAGACACGTCCGAGACCACCTTGACGGACCCGATTCCTTCTCCTCGCAGCAGCCCCCAGCACAGCCCCCAGCGTAAGTGTTTGGTTCACTTCCTATTGTGGGGCGCGCATGGGTGCTTTTTCTTTTGCTGACATCTTGATTGTTGAATCATTTGCGTAGGAGCAGAACAGGCCCACCAGGAGCAACCAGAAGCCGCCCCGGAGGTGCTGTCTGCTTCGACTACGTCGCCAAGGGGTGATTCCCCAACAAGGGAGCGCTCCCCGGCAAGGGAGAGGTCCCCGGCAAGGGACGGAACCAGTGAGTCTTCGGTGGTGGAGCCCATGGCCACAGAGCCCAGCACAGGTAACCCTTCTTGCCGGGAATCTTCCCTCGGGTTCTTCTTCTGATCTTCTTTTTGGATCTTTGCTTGACTTTTTCTTCCTCTTCCTGTCTTCAGATCCCCCTCTCACAGACCCGATGGAGACTGAGGCCACCGGCGAGGAAGGCGCACGCGGTAATACTGAAGACGCCGCCGCTGACGAGGAAGAGGCCGGCGCTAATGAACCCGCCGACGAAGAAGCCACCAAGGCTGCTGGCGCAGGAGTTGGCGAGGGGTCCGGCGATCGTACTGACGACCCGGAGGGCGCAGGAGCGCAAGGCGCTACACCGACCGCCGACCCCTCCGCCGCTGATGCAGCGCCGGGCTCCGAGGAGCCCCAGCCAGGTGCCTACATGAAGGCCGGCGAGGGTGTCTACATCAAGCTTCCCTGGGCGTCGAGCTCCAGGGCGCCGGTCGAAGGAGAGGAGTTTGACGGGGAAGTACTCGCCTCTGCTGGGCTGGCAGTGGTTGACGCGCCAAGCGGCAGCAGCGGCGAGTCCGAGGAGGAGCAGCTGCTCCGAAAGTTGGTGTCACTCTACCGCGCCCGGCAAGCGAAGCTTGAGTCCCGGGAAGCGCTTGTCGCGCGGGCGGGAGTTGACATAGAAAAGCATGCTGAGGAGCTCAAGAGCCGCAACCAGGAGGCCCTCCGATCCATTGCGGAGGAGAGGGCGCGACTTGTCGAGGCAAAGAAGGCGTTCATCCTGGAAAAGGCTGAAGCCGAGGAGCAGTAGAGGCGCGCCGCCGAGGAGCTGTCCAGGCGGGAAGGTGAGCTGACGCAGAAGAAGGTTAATCTGGACAGCCACGAGGAGGAGCTCAACGCACGGGAGCAATCACTTGGCGGGGCACTCAAGGAGGCGAAGGATGCCGCCGCGGCTGCTGAGGCCGCCAAGAAGGAACTGGAAGTGAAGGTGACGCAGCTGGAGGCGGACATGAAAGGGAAGAATGAAGAGCTTGCCGCACTCTAGCGCGAACGCGAGAAGGATGCACTTGCCCATGGCGATCTGCAAGTTCAACTCACCGACAAGGTCAAGGAATTGAACGCCGTCAAGGACTCAAGCGCTGATCTGGAGCTGAAGCTGGCCACCTTGACGGAGACGCTGGATGGTGCCAAGAGGCGGGAAGATGAATTGAAGAAAGAGATCAAGGGCAACGAGGAGCTGCTGACGAGGGACGCTGAGACTCAAAACACCTTCAGGGCTACGGTGGAGCTCTGGACGGAAGGCCTCGTCAACATCGCTGCAACCATCGACGAGGAGCTGGCGCAACTGGACTTGGCGGGCTTCGGGTACTCCACCGACGAGAACCTCCAGCCCAGTGTCAAGCTTACTTTGTTCTTCAAGGGTGTAGCGACGGCTCTCCAGCAGCTCCGGGAAAGGATCCCAAAGAAGCTGGCTGACGAGTCGCGTGCAATCTGCGCCAAGGTCTTGGAGAAGGTGTTGGTGAAGATACTCTTCCGCAACCCGGTCCTCGACCTCACCCGCGTCCTCAAGAAGCTGCCGGCGGGTGCTGATCTTGAAGAGCTCAAAGCCATTGTTGCACCCATTGTGGACAAGGTCAATGAAGTCAAGAGGGTCGACGGCGATCGTGTAGATTAGGCCGCCCTTTTCCTCCTTTTTCTTGCCGCTGCTAGATATGTCATACAAACAATCCATTAGAGCGCGGCAAGTTATTTATTGTAATATAACTTTATTCTGGGCAATGCTTGCTATGTTATCTCCTTTACTTAATTCTATCCCTTGTATGTTTTTACCCTACGCTTTTAGGGAACTTGCCGGCGCAAGCACACTTGGCGCGAGCGCTGAGTGCGGAACATCAGCAGCCTGCTGGCGGTGTTGCCTCCGGCAAGAAACCTTGTCGGGACTAGTCGCAGCACACTTTCATTGTTGAGCGGACTCGAAACAAAGTAAGGGCGCAACTAGCCACGAGCCGGTTCCTCCGCGCACATGTTTTCCATACAAAGCACGGTCGTTCAAGGAATATAACTTAAGGATTTAAAACTGATTATGCTCAAACTTTGGCAACTTAGCTTTTCTGTCGTCCGTGTCCCGGCAAGGCTATACTTCTTTGAACGACGCCTGGTCCATACCCTTATCCTCTCCCCCCCCCCCCCGGTGAACTTGTGGGCGAAGGAACCTTCTTTTTGAGGAAAAGAAAGAAGAGAAAATAATGATATGGAGCCTTAGGGCTCGTTATTGCTTACCGGGGCAGGTGCTGCATAAGATGTCAGTTTATACATGCGAAAAAGAAAAAGGCATGAAATTTGACAACTTTTGCATAGCATATGATTCTTTATTTATGCACGGGATCTGCGCCCGGCTTTGTACAAAGGGTTACATGCAACAGAGGCAAAGCTTGTACAAAAGGTGGTTGCTGGAACGGGTCCCGGCAACCGCGCCTTATGGGTAAAACTTGCGAAGATGCTCTATGTTCCAGGAGTTGCTCACCGGAAAGCCGTCTTCGGTCTCAAGGCGGACAGCGCCGGGCCTAGTGACTCGCTTCACCCAATAAGGGCCTTCCCACTTCGGCGTCAACTTGTTGGAATTCTTGGCGGATTGAACGCGCCGAAGAACAAGGTCGCCTTCCTCGAAGCTTCTGGCATTGACTTTGCGGCTATGATAGCGGCTCAAAGCTTGCTGGTAGCGAGCAGCTCGTACAGCAGCCTGAAGACGATCTTCCTCGAGGAGCAGCGCGTCATCTTGCCGCAGCTGCTCTTACTCAAGCTCATCATAAGCGAGCACTCGAGGCGATCCGTATACGAGTTCCGTGGGGAGAACTGCCTCTGCTCCGTAGACAAGAGCAAAAGGTATCTGGCCAGTGGCTCGATTTGGTGTCGTCCTGATCGACCAAAGAACCACTGGCAGCTCCTCTATCCAATTTCTTCCGCACTTGTGCAGCCTGTCGAAAGTTCTGGTCTTGAGCCCGCGCAGCACTTCAGCGTTCGCCCTCTCCGCTTGACCGTTGCTTCTCGGGTGAGCAACAAAAGCGAAGCAGAAATTGGCGCCAAGATCTTGGACATACTGCATGAAGGTGCGGCTCGTGAATTGTGTGCCATTGTCGGTGATGATCCTGTTAGGGACTCCGAAACAGCAAACAATTGACCTGAAGAACTTGACTGCTGACTGTGCTGTCACCTTCCTCACTGCTTCCACCTCCGGCCACTTTGTGAACTTGTCGATTGCCACGTACAAGTACTCAAAGCCCCCGACAGCTCGGGGAAAGGGGCCGAGGATGTTGAGCCCCCAGACCGAAAATGGCCAGGATAAAGGGATTGTTTGGAGAGCTTGAGCTGGTTGATGTATCTGTTTGGAGTGGAACTGGCACGCTTCACACTTGGTTACTTGTGCAGTCGCATCCTGGAGGGCCGTCGGCCAAAAGAAACCTTGTCGGAAGGCTTTGCCGGCAAGTGCTCTTGCGCCAATGTGGTGACCACATATGCCTCCATGTATCTCCGCCAACAGCTCCTGTCCTTCTTCCCGGGGAATGCACTTCAATTTCACTCCATTGAATCTTCTTCTGTACAGTATATCATCGACAAACTGGTACATACTTGATTGCCGGGCTATTCTCTCCGCTTCTTCTTGCTCTTCGAGAAGTTCTCCTGTTTGAAGGAAATGGACGATCTGCTGTGCCCATGCCGGAGCTTGTGGCTCGACGACAAGGACTAAAGGCGCAAATGCTGCTGCGGGAACATCTGCTTCTACGGCAAGAATCTGTGATTCAGCCGGAGCGTGATGCTCCCCGGCAAGCGTGTTGGGACACGACTTGCCGGGAGCGTCTGCTTCAACGAAACAAACCCTAGGGCTTGTCGGAGCAGACTGCCCCTCAGCACTCTTTGTGTTGATCTTGGGGACCTTCTTGGCGGCGGCTTCAGGGAGCTCTGCCGGAAAGTAGTCGCCGGTAACCAACTTCCTCTTCTTGCCCTGTGCAGTTGATGGTGTTACAGATGGTTGAGTCAGCTTGAGCACAAAACTCCCTGGTTCCACAGGCAACTTGAGTGCGGCGCATTTGACAGGCCATCTGCAATGTCGTTCTGAGCTCTCGGAACATGTTCCATCTGCAGGCCATCAAAATGCTCTTCTAGCTTCCTCACTTCATCAATGTAAGCTTCCATCAACGGACTCTAATAATCTTTGTTTACTTGATGGACGACAAGCTGCGAGTCACCCCTGACAATGAGCTTCTTGATCCCAAGGTCTGCAGCGATTCTGAGTCCGGCAAGCAAGCCTTCATACTCTGCAGTATTGTTCGTTGCTTGCTCCTTGGGAAAGTGCATCTGGATCACGTACTTGAGGTGCTCTCCGGTGGGTGCGATAAGTAACACACCCGCACCGGCGCCTTGCAGCGAGAAGGCACCATCAAAGTACATGATCCATTCTTTGCTTGCCTCCTTGACGGGGATGCTCGTCTCTAGAGTTTCTTCATCAGGTGTCGGTGTCCATTCTGCTATGAATTCTGCCAATGCTCGGCTCTGGATAGTTGAGGTACTCTCAAACTTGAGGCCAAAGCTTGACAATTCCAGTGCCCACTCGACGATCCTGCCTGTTGCTTCTGGATTCTGCAATATCCTCTTTAACGGAAAGCGAGTGACAACTGTGATCTCGTGTGCTTGAAAATAATGGTGCAGCTTCCTCGAGGCCATGAGAAGGCCGAAAAGCAACTTCTGCACACCAGAGTACCTTGACCTAGCCCCCTGCAGAAGGGAACTGACAAAGTAAACTGGGCGCTGCACCATCTTCTTCTGTTTCTCTTCCTGTGGCTGCACAGATCCATCCTTTTCGGGACCAGAGCTTGTCAGGGAAGCCCCCTGCTTGTCGCTGGATTCGCTTGCCGTGGTTGCTGGCTCATCATCCGCCTCCCTCTCCGCTACTAACGCAGCACTAACCACTTGATTGGTTGCCGCTAGATACAGCAGCAACTTCTCTTGTGGCTTAGGTGCGACAAGTACTGGACTGGAGGACAGGTATCTCTTCAAGTCCTGTAGCGTAGCCTCCGCTTCCGGAGTCCATTTCATTGGACCTGCCTTTTTCAAAATTTTGAAAAATGACAGGGCGCGCTCAGCAGACTTAGAGATGAACCTACTGAGAGCAGCAACGCAGCCGGCAAGCCTTCGCACATCCTTGACGCGCTTCGGTGCTTCGATCTGCTCAATGGCCTTGATCTTGTCGGGATTGGCTTCAATCCCCCTCTGGGACACAAAGAACCCGAGAAGCTTGCCGGAAGGAACTTCAAACACGCACTTCTCGGGGTTCAACTTGAGATTGATCTTGTGCAGATTTGCAAAAGTCTCGTCCAGATCTTGGATCAAAGTTTCTCTGTCTTTGCTCTTGACCACTATGTCATCCATGTAAGCTTCTACATTTCTGTGCAGCTGTGGCTCAAAAGCATGACTGACTACTCTTGCAAATGTTGAACCAGCATTCTTTAGTCCGAAAGGCATCCGTACAAAGCAGTACGTGCCAAATGGAGTAATGAATGCGGTTTTCTCTTCATCCTCTTCTGCCATGAAGATCTGATGATATCCTGAGTATGCATCAAGAAATGAAAGCAGATCACATCGTGTTGTGGAGTCGACAATCTGGTCAATGCGCGGCAAGGGCAATGGATCTTTGGGACAAGCTTTATTAACATCAGTGAAGTCAATACAAAGCCTCCATTTCCCGTTCGCCTTACGCACGACTACTGGATTGGCTAACCACGTTGGATGAAGTACTCCTCGGACAAGGCCTGCTGCTTCCAACTTCTTGATTTCTTCTGCAATGAACTCTTGGCGTTCCACCGCTTGCTTCCTGACTCTCTGCTTGACGGGCCGCGCGTGAGGACAGACGGCAAGGTGGTGCTCAATTACTTTCCTGGGAACACCGGGGATGTCAGATGGTTGCCATGCGAACACATCAACATTCGCCCGCAGGAAAGCAACGAGCGCGCTTTCCTATTTAGGGTCAAGTGTGGCACTGATGGTGAAGGTACCACCAGTGCCGTCCTCCTTGGCGGCCACTTTCTTATTCTCTGGTGAAGCTGTCTTTGCCTTCTTGCACTTGCCGGTGGAGCTCGATGGTGCGTCCTCGACGGTAGCGCAGCACTCCGAAGAGGTGCGCTTGCCGGAGTGGGCATCAGAGCTACTCTTGCCAGACTTGGTCTTCTTCTTCCCCCCGGGAGCTTCAGCGGCAAGTGATTTGCGTTCTGCTGCGGCTGCTGCTTCCCGGTAGATCTTGTCGGTACAGATAAGTGCATCTTTCTTGTCGCCTTGGACAGAAATGACACTTATCGGACCGGGCATCTTGAGCACATTGTAGGCGTAGTGAGAGGCTGCCATGAACTTGGCAAGTGTTGGACGGCCGAGTATCCCATTGTAGGGCAATGGGAAATCAGCAACGTCAAACGTGACTCGCTCTGTCCTGAAATTCAGCTCGCTGCCAAACGTCATTGGCAGTGTGATCTTCCCCTTCGGCTTGCTCCTTCCCGGGTTGATTCCTTGAAAAGTGCCGGTCTCTTCGAGCTCGCTGTCGGGGATCTGGAGCTTCTTGAGTACCGCTGAGGAGATCAGATTCAGGCCGGCCCCGCCGTCAACCAACATCTTTGTGACCTTGAGGTTGCGGATAGTTGGCGAAACCAACATCGGCAAACACCCGACCGCAGTTATGCGATCAGGGTGATCCTTAACATCAAAGATGATGGGCGTGCTGGACCACTTCAGGGGTTTGCGCGACTCGACTGACGGTTTTGCCGCATTTACCTCCCGCACCCACTGTTTGAGTTGGCGGTGCGAGGTGTGCAGAGAAGCACCGCCGTCAACGCACAAAACCTTCGTTGCTTTCTGAAACTCCTACTCATCGGTCTCATCCTCCTCCATCTCGTCATCTTCGTCTTCGTCTTCGTCCTTGTCGTGGCCGCGGGGAGGCCTATCTCCTTGCCGCTGCTTGGCCTTGCCGCGGCGCCCTCCCCGGGCGGGACGCTTCTTGCCGGATCCTCCGCCACCTTCCTGGGCCTTCTCCTTGTCGCGGCGCTCATATTCAGCTTTCTGTAGCTCAACAAGTTGCTCAACCTTCTTGCAGGCCTGGAGATCATGGCCCTTGGTGCGGTGAATCTTGCAGTACTGCTTGCCGGAGCCGTCCTGCTTGTCGGCGGCCACCACAGCCTCGCCGGAATCACCAGCTTTGGCCTTCTCGGCGCCGCCTCCATTGCCGGACTGCTCGACAACTAGCACATCCTTAGCCTTCCTCTTTCTGTTATTCCGCCTCCGGTTCTTCTTTGCCGGAGGGGCGTCCTCACTGTCAGATCCTTCTGCTCCTGCGTTCTCTCCGGGAAGTTTCCTCCCCTCTTCAGCTCATGCACACTTGTTGGCTAGAGCATATAGCTCGCTGACATCTCTGATTTTGCACATCGCCATCTCCTCCCTCATCCTGCGGTTACGCATGTTCTCATGGAATGCGCTGATAACCGTGGCAGGGTGGACGTCTGGAATGTTGCGCTGCACCTGGCTGAATCTCTGTATGTACTTGCGCAGGGGTTCTCCTTCTTTCTGGGCGAGCAGATGAAGATCGCTCTCCTGACCATGGGGTTTGTGGCTGCCTGTGAAGGCGCCGACAAACTGATGGCACAGGTCCGCCCACGAAGAGATGGAGTTGTCTGGCAAGTGCATGAGCCAAGATCTGACGTTGGGCTTGAGCACCAGCGGGAAATAGTTGGCGAGGATCTTCTCATCGCGCCCCCCGGCAGCCTGCACCGCGATGGTGTAGACGCTGAGGAACTCCGACGGATGTATCCTGCCATCGTACTTCTCGGGTACGTCTGGCTTAAAGTTCTTGGTACTGGGCCACTGGACTTGCCACAGCTCACGGGTGAACGCAGGGCAACCTACCGCGTACGGCAAGTCGCCTGGTTCCCCTGGCGCATGCATATCAACAGTGGGCCCAGCGCGCTGGTCTGACTGACGTCGCGCTTCTCTTCGACGCTCGATGCGGGTATGAGCGTCTTCTTGTCGTCGTTCTTGGAGAATTTTGCCTTGATCGCAGCGGGCTCGCGGGTCCAACGACGCGGTGGAGTCGGTGTTGAGGTTGGCCCGGCGAGTCGGCGATCTTGGCCTTCGGGGTGGGGAGTGCACGGTGGTGGCGCCCCCACCAGTCTTGTCGCCACCGGCTTCCGCCTGGGCGTCTTGCCGTGGCTTCGACGTGCTTGGTCGCCGGGGCTTGTCGCCGTTGGCGAAGCCGATGAGGCTCTGGATGGTCATCCTCCAACCGTCGATCTTGTCCGGCGCTGGAGGCTAGTCTAGTAGCAGTTGGGCTCGAGCCAACGCTTCTTCTGGGGTCTTCGGCAGCGGTGGCGAGCGGCGCGAGGAGCGGGATATGCTCGGACTTCCAACTGGGTTGGAAGGAGCAGTACCCTGTCCAGGCGACCGTAGCTCGCTCGTGCCAGCATGCTGGCGTGTATGCTGGTCTTGAACGCCCCGAGATCCACCAGCTTGGCCTTGTTCCAACGCGAGCACGGTGCTAGGAGCACCATGGCGTTGTCGATCCCGCGCCTCCTGGGAGGGATGCGGTGCGTGTACGGATGCGAAGCTTGCGGGGCCTTGTCCTGGGATCTAGTGACAATGTGAGTCCCCCCATCGACGCCCGTTCCTCCGCCAGCGTCTACCCCACCGCCTGTTTGCTCCGGCGGCGGTGGGATCGACGTGGACGGAGCGGCCACCTCCGAAGCCTTCTTCTTCGGTGGCATGTCGATGAAGATGTTGATGTAGCGCGTGCGAAGACCGGATCAGGTTCGCACAACCTCGATGCCCCCTACCTGGCGCGCCAAAGATGTCGTGGGAAACGAGCACCTATGGGGCAGGGCCCCTTTTCGGTCCGGCAGGGAGCGGAGGGCGCACGAAGAGCAGATCGAGGCTAAGCACGCGAGGGATTTTACCCAGCTTCGGAGCTCTCTGAAGAGATAAAACTCCTACCGCTGCTTTGTGTTTCTATTCTGTTCTTGCTCGAAAGCGTAGGTGTGTTGTCGTTTCGAATGAGTCGAACCCCCTCTACGTGCGCATGGGCCTCCTTTTTATAGTCTAAAGGGGTCACTGACAGGTGGCAACGCAGAGAGAGGGGTAAAAAAGTAAAAAGAGAGGTAGGTTCAACCGCTATCAACAGTGCCCCCTACCTAACTCTGACGGCAGGGGACAAGGGCATTTAATGCCTGTCCGGTCGCCCAAACAGTGCAAGAAACGACCGTTAGGGGCGCCACCGATCGCCACGACGGCCTCCTAGTCATCTTCACTTGCCACCTCGCACTGCTTGGCTGCACAGCTACCCGCCACGTGCACCAGGAGCGATCCTGCGGCGACACGTCGTCGGATGCGCTGGAGCATGGGCGCAGAGTGGTGGCTTCGCCGCGGCAAGTGCCCTGCCGCGGTCGCTGTCTTGCCGCACCCGCAAGCTTGTCGCTCGTCGGGTCTTGCCGGGACACGCGGCGCATCGCGGCAAGTCCCTTGAAATGCCTTGGTTGGCCTTCCCGGCAAGCTCCTCTTGCTGGGGCCTTGTCCTTCCCGGCAAGCTCCTCTTGCCGGGGCCTTGTCTTCATAGTTAAACACTTTGTTCTTGAATGGCAGTAATAGGAAATAGCGAAGGATCTTGGCGGACGCCCGACAATCCTTGCCGCTGGACACTGCGACTGCCCGTGCACAAGTTCGGGATACTAAGGTACCCCTACTTTAGTACACCGACAATCCTCCACCTCCAAGGAGCTGCCCTGATGTTCGCCTCGTCTATCGCGCCACCTCAATCCCCACAACACCGTCTTGACCTGCCCCACCGGAACCGCAGCACCCTCACCAATTCCTCCGATGAAGCCGAGGCCAACTCGGCGCCGCCAAGGAGGTTCTGCACTCACCGCTGCATTTTATCTTTTATTCGATCTCACGGGGCTGCCGGTGCTCGATACCGAGCAGACATGGCGTGTCTCCATCGACGGCGCCGTCGCCGGCCACATCATCCACGACGTCTCTCCCCCATGTCGTTGCTTCCTCGGCGGCGACTTCCACAACGGCACTAGCTGCAGCTGCTCCGGCTCTCGCTCGCGCGGCTCTGTTCTTGCTGTCGGACGCGCTGCTGCACTGCTCCTGCTTTCGTTCATGCTGCTGCTCTGCTCTTGCTCTCGCTTGTGCTGCTGTTGCTGTTGCACGACCTCCGGCAGCTACAGGAGTTGCTGCTTTAGCACTCGCTCACGGTGCTACTGCACGACTTGCTCTCTGCTAGTGCGTTCCCTGCTCGAGCGTCTGCTAATTTAGGTCACTGCTTCTCTGCTACTAGTGCTCGAACACCCTAAACATCTATTACAATGCTCTGTTACTAGTTCAATCAGTCTCGACAGTAAAATTCAGTTTCGACTGTGAAGTTCATTTTCTTCAGTTAAGTTCAGAGTGAACAGTACTTACAGCATCTGTCGAAGCGGCTGTGGCGCGGCTGATGCATTTTACATCTAGCACTTTTTGGTGATGTATTTTACATCATCTATTGCAGATGATATTAGGGTCCCACTTCAGATTAACGTTGTCTGTCTTGTCATGCTTCAGCCTCGTCACTGTACACATTAGCGGAGCTGCTCCAATGACGGAACCGTCCATCACGGCGGAGCAGTACCCTCGACGCCATTTCCAGAGGCCTCGGATCTTCTTCCCCGCCTCCGACAGTCACACCAGCATCATTAGCATCCTCCACGTCCAACCCAATTATGCTGAGGTCCACAAGGCTATGCCAAAGAGGTTGTACACTCGTCGCATCCCTTTGTTTCTCCATTCTTCTGTTCTTCCAATTCATGTGAGCCAAACACCCAGGTTGACTGAAATCCTATGTTTCCAAATGCTCTGTTTTGCACGTGCATTCCTATCCTATTCCTGTGTTTTTCATGTCCCTGCGTTTATAGAATCCTCCAGTCCTAAGGAGCCCTTACAAATTTGCTTCATTTTCAGATAGGCGTCAAAGAAAACTCTGTGTGTTATGTCCTGCTCCTGCCGTGCCATCATCCACTCCACCTGCGGTGCACCATGGACAGAAGCGTTCACTGCAGCAGAGATCCCCCTTGCATTCTTTCTTTCGCCGCCTCAGATCATCATCCCCGTTGCCGGAAGCCACGCCAACTGCATTACCATCATTGACTGAGTAGATGAACTTGAGGACTACACAGTTCCAGAAGAGAGGTCGCAGTCTTTCATGTTTGCTTACGTTATACATCAGTTATTATTACCTGCTACTTTATCGTTCAATCTTGAGTTTTGAATTGCCCATGGGTCTCATATCAAGCCAGCAACGAATAGTATCTGTCTACTATCTGGTTCATCTGTGGTCTTCTATGTGGTTCATGTTGGGTGGTGTCGGTGTCAAAACCGGCGGATCTCGGGTAGGGGGTCCCGAACTGTGCGTCTAGACAGATGGTAACAGGAGACAAGGGACACGATGTTTTTACCCAGGTTCAGGCCCTCTCGATGGAGGTAAAACCCTACTCCTGCTTGATTGATATTGATGATATGGGTAGTACAAGAGTAGATCTACCACGAGATCAAAGAGGCTAAACCCTAGAAGCTAGCCTATGGTATGATTGTTGTTCGTCCTATGGACTAAAACCCTCCGGTTTATATAGGCACCGAAGAGGGTTAGGGTTACACAGAGTCGGTTACAATGGTAGGAGATCTACATATTCGTATCGCTAAGCTTGCCTTCCACACCAAGGAAAGTCCCATCCGGACACGGGACGAAGTCTTCAATCTTGTATCTTCATAGTCAAGGAGTCCGGCCAAACGTGATAGTTCGGCTATCCGGACACCCCCTAATCCGGGACTCCCTCAGTAGCCCCCGAACCAGGCTTCAGTGGCGATGAGTCCGGCGCGTAGATTGTCTTCAGCATTGCAAGGCGGGTTCTTCTCCAAATCCTGTGTACCTGTTGAATAGCGTCCGGCTTCCTGTGAATATTGCGCTCCTCGGCTTCCACGCCCAATAATGGTCATCTTCCACGTGTTGAACGAATGCGAAAAGTCAGGGTATTTTTACATTTACCCCCCTAGCTGCGCAAATGAGCTGCCTATAAAAGAGACGAGGATCTAGATCCGAATCACACCATCCTCCCTTCGCGAGCATTCATCAGAGCGCATCTGACAG
The DNA here is from genome assembly GCA_963921465.1 of Triticum timopheevii. Classification (NCBI taxonomy): domain Eukaryota; kingdom Viridiplantae; phylum Streptophyta; class Magnoliopsida; order Poales; family Poaceae; genus Triticum; species Triticum timopheevii. The sequence continues at coordinate 448,637,763 of OY997272.1, read as the reverse complement.
AAATCCACTCCATCATGGACAGTCGACGTGGCTCCTCCTCTCGCCCTCCCAGCCCTCGGCCTGGAGATTGGGAGAGATGCTCCGTCCCGTACAACGAGTTAGTGACGCTCCCAACCAAGGGATTTCTTCCCCCAGCCTTCATGGTTCCGGTTCGAGCCGGACTCGCCACCTATAAGGGCGGAAAGCAAGCAGAGAGCGTCCCCAGCCCCTCCAAAGGAGAGCGGATATGCCTTGTCTCTTATTTGATAAGAGGGCTCAGATTTCCAATTCATCCATTTCTCCGGGGGCTCCTGGAGTTCTACGGCCTCTAGTTGCACAACCTTACGCCTGCCTCCATTTTGCATATTGCGGGCTTCGTGGCCCTTTGCGAGCTGTTTTTGGCCATCGAGGCTCATTTTGCGCTGTGGAAGAAGCTGTTCTACCTTGTGCCCCGTTCTCAAGAGGGGTCAATATATCAAGTGGGCGGAGCCGAACTATGGCGCAACACCGGGACCGGATATCTATCCGGAACCCCGAAGAAGGCGTTCAAAGACTGGCCTTCAGAATGGTTTTACATAGAAGATGTCCCCCTGTCGGACCCTATTCGGATCGGCCTCCCTGAGTTCAATAACACTCCTTTGAAGAAACGCCTAAGCTGGCGCCCACGGAGCCCTCAGAAGGAAAATGACAGGGACGTCCCTTACCTGATGAGCCCAATTAGGCTGTTAGCTCATTCCGGACTGACCATGATCGGGGTCATGGCCACATGCATTATGCGGGGGGTGCAGCCGCTCCAGTATAGAGGCCACCCCATGTGGGATTTCAACGGGGAGGATGATGCCACCCGCTGCGGCCGTAAGGGGCCGGGATCGGTCGCCGATCCGATGAAGATCTTGTCCGCCTTGTACAAGGGAGAAGAAGAGGAATTTCTCCGCGTCAATCCACAGGGCGGATTTTCTATGAACAATCCTCCAAGATGGGTAAGCAGACATTTATTTTTGCCTATCCGATCCATACTCCCATAGTCAAGTATCTCATTGTGTGATTTCGGCGCAGGAACTACGCCGGGCCGTAAAGGATATAAGCAGCCTGCCTCCACAACCCGAGGATCCAGAACGGTTCCTCGATCCGACCTCCCAAGAGGATCCGGACATATCGGTGGAGCTGATCGACGGGGTATTTCACCAACTGAGCATCGATAATGCCTTGGTCGCCATTACAGCCGATTACCCCGGAATACTTCCCGCCTCGCAGGTAAATGAGACCGAAGTCCCAATACTTTGAGAATGACCCATCCGTGCGTGTTTTTGATCACCGTATACCAATGGTGTCTCGCAGGGGGTGCCCTTGAGGCGGGAGGCCGAGCCCACGGCGGCTAGCCAACAGAGGACAGCACGGCCCAGCAGGCTAAAAAGAAGTGCGGTCCGGATCGAAACGCTGGCGCAACGGTATGGCATGTCACCATATTCCCAGGTTTGATTCCCGGAAGGCATACTAACGCTCGTGCTCTCTTCAGGAAAAAGAGCGCTCGCCGGACTATATCCAGAGAGGTTGCCAATCAATCCTCCGCTCGCTAGGCTCCAAAGCCAGATCCAGAAGCGGAGAAGAATGCGAGGCGTGTGTCGGATGCTCCTCTGACAGAGGATGCCGACAGGTTATCTGCCACCAATTCCGAGGTGGAGAGTGCCATGAATCACAGGCGTCGCCGGACAGTTCTTCGTGACGCATGTTTCTCCCCAGAGGCATTGGATGCTTTCAATTCGGGAGATGCGCACCTCCGTGCCGCTCAAAATGGTCTAGCCAGAGCCACAAAGTAGTATGTAAAAGACATACGGGTGAGAAAATTTGATAGTTATATATGGCAGTAGCCCCCGAGACTTGAAATAGTTATAATAACTGGTTTAAGGATCGTTTATTGTGCAGGATCTTACGGAAAAGAATACCCAACTGTCCCAGGAGCTGGAGGAGTGCAAAACCCAACTTGAGGCCGCACTAGCCGCGGCGGGGGAAGCCAAAGAGACCCCCTCTGGTAATATATGCTTCAAAAGATAAGTAATTTGATAAGTGCGGTGTGTGTATAAGTCTGACAATAATATTGCAGATGGCGCCGGGATAGATCCGGAAAAGCAACAGCTCTTGCACCGGTTAAAGGCCGGCGAGAATGTGCTTACAAGGGTGAGGCAAGAGAATAATAATCTCCAAGATGCCAACACCCAGCTGGGTGAGGAACTAAAAGATGTTCGTGCCCAGCTGTCTAACTCCGTTAAGGAGAATCAGCGGCTTCGACGCGGCATTTTAAGTAAGTGCTTGAACGAACTTTGAAAAAGAGTTCGGCGAGGAAGTCGACTAACAGAGTTATGTCTGTAGGTATGCTCACAGTCCGTCCTGCAGAGGAAATGCCCGGTTCTATGGGTGACCTTCTTCCCGAGCTCTTGCAACTGCACGAACGAGTTCGGCAGGTGATGAAAGGCGTCACCCAGGCCTTGTGGCCATCTGTCTCCCTGCCTGAAGGCCTTGGAGAGCTTGCAGAGAGGCTTCAGGGAGCGCGGCAGCGCTTCCGCTTATGGAAGATATCGGCCTGCCGTCAAGACGCCAGGGAGGCCTGGGCCATGGTGAAGACGCGGTACACGAAGGCTGACCCAAACCACATGGCCGAGGTCGGACCTGCGGGGCCCGATGGGAAGGAGATCCCTGTGAGCTTAGTGTACGACCAAGTAGAAGTGGCCGCAAAGTATTCCCAACAGGACTGTCAACTAGACAGCCTGCTGGATGGCATTGAAGAGGGATATGCCCAGTCAAGTTGACTATGTAATTTAAGATGACATGTAAAATGCCTTCTAGCCGGATTGTAGATCGTTTGTCATAGCAGACCTTTTCTCTTCAACCTCGGGACCCAATAGTCCAGAGTGTGTCCAAATACCCTCGCGGTTATATAAGAACCCGGGCATGCGTGGAGACCAGCCGTAGGGGTCATTAGTGCTTTATCAGACAAGTGCCCAACTAGTTATGTTATATTACATGGTTAGTAAGAAACATCTTTCAGGGAGAATAGTTCCGTTAGGGGTTCCTTTCCCTGGGAGGCATGCCCTAAAGTGCATGTCCGGACTGCGAAAAGAGCAGAAAAACATCTAGGGGCAGATAAATAAATAGATAAGAAATCGTCTTTTAGTTCACCAACTGAATATTCCCTTAAGAATGCTAGTTTTCGGCTTCACCCAGTCTGAGGTAGACATCCGGCTGACCCGGCAGTAACAATCACAGAGGTGCTCCCTTTACCACCTAGCCGAACAATCGGGAACGTAGGGGTAAGCATAGGAGCCAGGCAACCCAGCTTGGCCAACACTTAAGTCATATCGATGCATATAATGGTGAATAAAAGGTACGTGCGGAAGTGTGACACATGTGTTGGGCATGAAGCCCGTATAAATAAGCTTCTGTTAAAGAAGCCCCCAGGTATAATGAGCGCGGATAGCGCGTCAAGTGTGTGCGAACAATGCATGAACAAGCTTTCAAAGGCTGTAATAGGAAAGGAGGGAGAAGGAGAAAAACAGAAGACAATTAATATGTAAAATATAGACAGAGGAAGGAGATGAACTCAGAATCCGGCGCTAGCCGTAGAATCTTCGGAGACGGGCTACGTTCCATGGGTTCGGCTCGAGTCGGTTATCCGATGCATCTCGCAGACGGTATGCTCCACCAGTCAGGACTTGGTCGATGATAAAGGGATCTTCCCATTTGGGCTTGAGTTTGTCCTTTTTCTTGTCCGGCAGGCGTAGAACTAACTCGCCAACATTGTAAGTTTTGGCCCGTACTTCTCTGCTTTGATATCTTCGAGCTTGCTGTTGATAGAATGCGGAACGGGCTTTTGCCACGTCACGCTCCTCCTCCAATGCATCCAAACTGTCCTGCCGGTCGAGCTCGGCTTCTCTTTCTTCGTACATGCGCACGCGAGGTGAGTCATGAATTATGTTACAGGGCAGAACTGCCTCTGCGCCGTATACCATAAAGAATGGTGTGAATCCGGTAGTGCGATTCGGCGTGGTCCGCAGCCCCCAGAGTACAGAGTCGAGCTACTCTACCCAGTGCATGTTAGATTCCTTGAGGGACTGCACTAGTCTAGGTTTGATGCCGCTCATTATTAGACCATTTGCTCGCTCGACTTGACCGTTAGTTTGAGTGTGATAGACTGAAGCATAGTCGAGCTTGATGCCCATGTTTTTGCACCAGAGTTTAACCTCGTCGGCCATAAAGTTCGTGTCGTTATCAGTGATGATGCTATGGGGGACGCTGTAACGGTGTACGACCCCTGATATGAAGTCTATCACCGGTCCGGAATCAGCCGTCTTAATAGGTTTGGCCTCTATCCATTTTGTGAATTTATCCACCATGACCAGTAGGTATTTTTGCTTGTGGGTTCCTCCTTTAAGGGGTCCAACCATGTCAAGCCCCCAAACCGCGAAGGGCCAGGTTATGGGTATAGTTTTGAGGGCGGTGGGTGGCATGTGGCTTTGATTAGCAAAGAGCTGGCAACCGACGCATCGTTGGACTAAGTCCTAAGCATCTGCCCGGGCCGTCGGCCAATAAAATCATGTACAGAAGGCCTTGCCTACAAGAGCCCGAGTTGCGGCGTGGTGCCCGCCGAGTCCGGCATGAATTTCAGCCAGAAGGTTCCGCCCTTCCTCTTCGGAGATACACCTTTGAAGGACTCCGGTTGTGGTTTTCTGTTAAAGCTCTCCCTCATGGACCTTATAGGCTTTGGATCGCCGCATTATGCAGCGGGCCTCGTTTTGGTCCTCGGGAAGTTCCTGCCTGGTTAGGTAGGCTAGGAATGGTTCCGTCCACGGGGCGATGACTGCCATTATTACGTGGGCTGAGGATGTTACTTTGTTGGCAGGACCACCAATTGTGTCAGAATGTTCGGTGTCCGGCAGTGCGGTTGGGTCCGGGTTTTTATTTCTGGACTCCCCCTCCCATAGTACGGATGGCTTGAACAACCTCTCTAGGGAGATGTTGGGAGGGATGGCATCGCACTTTGTGCCAATGCGTGCCAATACGTCTGCTGCCTGGTTGTTATCCCGGGCTATATGGTGAAATTCGAGCCCCTCAAACCGAGCTGACATTTTTAGAATGGCGTTGTGATAAGCTACCATTTTCGGATCCTTGGTATCGAAGTCTCCATTTATTTGGGATATCGCGAGGTTCGAATCCCCGCGCACCTCTAGGCGTTGAATTCCCATGAAGACTGCCATCCGGAGGCCATGTAGAAGGGCCTCGTATTCGGCTGCATTGTTGGAGTCTGTATACATTATCTGGAGTACGTATTGAACTGTATCTCCGGTAGGGGACGTCAGAACGACGCAAACCCCCAGACCAGCCAACATTTTGGAGCCGTCGAAGTGCATGATACAGTTGGAATATGCGCCGTACTCTTTAGGGAGTCCGGCTTCGGTCCATTCGGCGACGAAGTCGTCCAAAACTTGCGACTTAATAGCTCACCGTGGCTTATAGGTTATGTCGAACGGGACGAGCTCAATGGCCCATTTAGCAATCTGGCCCATCGCGTCGCGGTTGTTTATAATGTCATTAAGAGGTACTTCGGAGGCTACTGTTATCGAACACTCTTGAAAGTAGTGTCGCAGCTTCCGGGATGCCATGAACACCGCGTATGCTATCTTTTGATAATGCGGGTACCATGACTTGCATGGAGTTAGGACAGTGGACACGTAGTAAACTGGTTTTTGCAGGGGGAACTTGTGTCCGTCCGTTTCTCATTCCACCACGAGTACCGCGCTCACAACTTGATGAGTTGCCGCGATATATAATAGCATTGGTTCGCCCATGTTGGGAGCAGCCAGGACCGGATTTGTTGCCAATATGGCTTTTATTTCTTCGAGTCCAGCCGTGGCGGCATCCGTCCACTCGAAGTGTTTGGTGCGTCGGAGGAGGCGATAAAGGGGTAATGCCTTTTCTCCTAAACGGGAGATAAAGCGGCTTAAAGCCGCCACGCATCCCGTCAATTTTTGTATTTGTTTGAGGTCCTTTGGGATATCCAATTGTGACAGAGCTCGGGTCCTGGCCGGGTTTGCTTCAATTCCTCTACCGGATACAATGAAGCCCAAGAGCTTTCTGGCTGGTACGCCGAAAACACATTAAGCTTAATGTCGTATGTTCGGAGATTATCGAACGTGAGCCTCAAATCGTCTACTAAAGTTTCGACGTGCTTGGTTTTGACGACCACATCATCTACGTATGCCTCCATTGTTTTGCCGATCTGGTTTGCCAGACATGTCTGTATCATGCGCTGATATGTTGCGCCGGTGTTTTTGAGCCCAAAGGGCATTGTGTTGAAGCAGAGTGGGCCGTATGGGGTGATGAATGCCGTTGCGGCTTGGTCGGGTTCTGCCATCTTAATTTGGTGGTAGCCGGAGTATGCGTCGAGGAAGCACAATGAATCGTGTCCTGCGGTAGCGTCGATAATTTAATCGATGGGGGGGAGGGGAAGGGATCCTTTGGGCAAGCCTTGTTAAAGTCCTTGAAATTGACGCATAGGCGCCAGGATTTGTCCTTCTTTGGTACCATCACCAGGTTTGCTAGCCAGTCCGAATGTTTTATATCTCTAATGAATCCAGCCTCCAATAGTTTGGCTAGCTCCTCTCCCATGGCCTGTCTCTTGGGTTCGGAGAAACGCCGAAGAGCCTGTTTGACTGGCTTGAATCCTTTTAGGACGTTTAGGCTGTGCTCGGCCAGCCGGCGTGGGATTCCTGGCATGTCTGAAGGGTGCCAGGCAAAAATGTCCCAATTTTCGCGTAGGAATTCTCATAGTGCAGCGTCTACATCAGGGTTTAATTGTACCCCGATGGAGGCCGTTTTTGTAGGGTCCGTTGGATGGACTTCGAATTTGACTATTTCGTCCGCTGGTTTAAAGGAGGTGGACTTGGATCTCTTATCGAGTATCACATCGTCCCTATTCACCGTGGAGCGCAGCGCAGAGAGTTCCTCGGCTGCTAGGGCTTCGGATAGTGCCTCAAGGGCCAGTGCGGCTGTCTTGTTTTCGGCGCGGAGTGCTATGTCCGGGTCACTAGCAAGAGTGATGATTCCGTTGGGCCTGGGCATTTTGAGCTTCATGTACCTGTAATGGGGTATAGCTTGGAAAATTGTGAATGCCTCTCGTCCTAATAGCGCGTGATATCCGCTGCTGAACGGGGCCACTTGGAACGTGACCTCCTCGGACCTATAATTATCCGGCGTGCCAAACACCACATCCAGTGTGATTTTTCCAGTACAGCATGCTTCCCGACTGGGATTATTCCTCAAAAGGTTGTGCTGCTTCGCTCAATGCGGCTCCAGTCTATTTCCATTTTTCGGAGGGTTTCCTCATAAATGAGGTTCAATCCGATGCCACCATCCATGAGGACCTTGGTAAGGCAAAAGCCGTCCACTATTGGACTGAGGACCAATGCGGCTGGTGCTCGGGCTGTTCGGAATTTAGGTTCATCACTAGCATTAAAGGTAATAGCCGTGTCACTCCATGGGTTTATTGTTGCTACTTGGTAGACTTTGGCAAGGCTGTGGAGTGTTCGTTTCCGCATATTATTTGATGCGAAAGTCTCGAAGACTGTTAATACCGTACTAGTATCCTTGGGCTGGTGCTCTGGAGTTAGAAGCTCTTAGCCACTTTTGGCCACCTGCCGTAGTATCCAACATGCTCTAAGGCTATGAGTTTGAGTGGCGCCCTCTGTACTATGAATTTTGCAGGGTCCATTGAGCAATCCTTCCAGTCCATGCCCTATAGAGGGTTTTTGCTTTTTGGTGTTTAACCCAGGTGCCTGGCGATAATGCACCCTTTTATTTCGGACTGGGGTTGTATTCAAGGTCGGATTGTCCCAAAATTTGATTTCGGTTTTCCAGGCGCTTTCCATCGCACAGTACTTTTGTACTATGGACGCCAAGTCAGTGAAGCATGTAATTTCACGATGACTTACGACGTTAAGGATTCCCTAGTCTGTGCAATTATCACAGAAGAATGAAATTGCGTCCTCCTCGCGGCAGTCCTTTATCCTGTTCATAACCAGGAGGAATCTGGCCCAGTAATGGTGTACTGTTTCTGCGGGCTCTTGCCGGATTTGGGATAGATCTCTTATGTTTGGGTGGGCGGGCAGGATTAAATTCGGAACCCCGTCCAATCTAAGACTCAGGGGCCAAGAAGTTCCAGAATTTGGAAGCTTGGGGTTCTTGGATGTTGTCCAATGAATCTAGCCCGCTGCCTGACTTTAGGTTCAGGGCTTGAGTGACGTCCTCCCCTCCGCGGGAATCCGGCATGGAGGGATCGGGAATCCAGACATAGCTAGTCCTTAAAATAGAGGAAGGGTCGCCGTATTGTTCCTCAACCATAGCAACGTGGTGGGTAACCTGGGGAGAGTTGATCTCTCTTAGATCGGGTTTAGGCCCAATCTGATCATAGTCTGTAGCGACTCCCAGGGCGGCGATGCGATCCAAGAGCTCGTTTAAGGAAGAGAGCTCCATCGGATCTAACTGCTCGGCGAGTTCTGAGCTAACGTGAAGATTGCTTTCGATGACCCGAGAAGTCATCGATGGTGCGGTGGCCAGACAGGCGGTCATAAGGAAACCGCCTAGCCGGAGGGTTTGGCCGATAGCCAAAGCTCCTTTAGCAACAGTGCCGTCTTTAAAGACGGGATGAGGCATCCTTCCTGATGGCGACGGCACAGAGGAACTCTCAATGAAAGCACCAATGTTGGTGTCAAAACCGGCGATCTCGGGTAGGGGGTCCCGAACTGTGAGTCTAGGTGGATGGTAACAGGAGACAAGGGACACGATGTTTTTACCCAGGTTCGGGCCCTCTCAATGGAGGTAAAACCCTACTCCTGCTTGATTGATATTGATGATATGGGTAGTACAAGAGTAGATCTACCACGAGATCAAAGAGGCTAAACCCTAGAAGCTAGCCTATGGTATGATTTTTGTTCGTCCTACGGACTAAAACCCTACGGTTTATATTGGGACCGAAGAGGGTTAGGGTTACACAGAGTCGGTTACAATGGTAGGAGATCTACATATTCGTGTCGCCAAGCTTGCCTTCCACGCCAAGGAAAGTCCCATCCGGACACGGGACGAAGTCTTCAATCTTGTATCTTCATAGTCAAGGAGTCCGGCCAAACGTGATAGTTCGGCTATCCGGACACCCCATAATCCGGGACTCCCTCAGGTGGGCAACAAACAATAGATGATCCATTGTCTATCTTTTTAAACTAAAGCTATAATCTACCTACTATCATTAGTTTTGGATCCATCCACTCGTTTTCTACCATCAGTCTTGATTTTTGCATGCACCCCTTAGGCCTTACAAAATCTAACTATTTTTTATTATGCATGTCAGATATTGTACACAATCGTACTGAACATGTAGAGAAAAAGAGAAGACCGTTGCGTGCGAACATAATGTCATGCAGACACCGCTCCATGGTTGGCAAAGTGCCCCCCTCTCCTTCATTTCCAGATTGTATTCCAAAGGAAGATAACTGTTCAGATGGAGATTCAGAAGGAGCCGACCACTCCTGTTTACCACCTGAGGGGTTTGCTCTAACCTGGCATGCTGATGTTGGTCATATCATCCATTTGGCACCTTGCATTGCTTACATTATACATCATATATGTCATCAGCTTAGTTTAGATTTTCTTTGTGTGAATGCCACCTGTTTGGTTTCTATATCATACTCCCACCATTCCTAAATATTTATCTTTTTAGAGATTTCAATAAGTGACTACATACGGAACAAAATGAGTGAATCTACATTCTAAAATATGTCTATATACATCCGTATGTGGTAGTCCATTTGAAATCTCTAAAAAGACAAATATTTAGGAACGGAGGGAGTATATGGGAATTATGCAATGCCATCTTCTTTAGCCAGGCATCATATACGTGAATCATGCAATGCCATCCTGTTTAGCCAGTCATCGTATATGTGAATTGTATCGTGCCATTTTTTCCATAATGTATTCCATTTGTCAACAATGTTTATACATTCATCTACTCTTCCTGTGCATCAGCCATTTGAGTCGGTCATGGGAAAATCTCGAGTGAAAACAAGGTCTTCTGAGCAGTTAGTGCTACCTGTCGATGTAGATTTCTTGCTGGTTACAGATAGCTCCTCAAAGGAGGATTCAGAGAGAGATGACCAGTCGTATCCCCCCCCCCACCGAGGTGCATGCTCTAACTTGGCTGGGTTATATTGCTCATATCATGCATATGGTGTCTTGCATTGCCATGCCATCTGCTTAGATTATACATGCTTTGTGTGAATGCCTCCTGTTTGCTTTCTATAACAGATTTGTGAATTATGCAATGCCATGTTTTTCAGCCAGTTTTCATATGTGTGAATTATGCACCGCCATGGAGCCAGGCATCATATATGTGAATTATCTCATGCCATCTTTTTTTCATTACGTATTCCATTTTCGACAATCTGTGTATATTGAACTACTCTTCATGTGTATCAGCCATTTGAGCCGGTTATGGAAAAATCTGGAGTGAAAACAAGGTCTTCAGAGCAGGCAATGGTACCTGTTGAAGCATATATCTCGATGGTTATAGGGAGCTCCTCAGAGGAGGATTCAGAGATAGATGACCAGTCCTATATCCTACCTGAGGTGTATGCTCTAAGTTGCAATGTTTATATTTCTCATATGATGCATATGGTGTCTTGCATTGCTTAGTTTAGACATCATATGCACAATATTGAATTCTATCTGCTTAGTTTAGAGATCATACATGCGAGTGCCAGCTGCTTAGTATATGAATCAATTATGTCAATTATATCATGCCATCATGTATACTTAGACAACATGTATGTGAATTATTTCATCCCAACCTATTTTAGAAAGACATCATATAGTTTTGTCATGTCATCCTGTTTAGGTACTCATCATATGTTGAATTATGCCATTATATCCTGTTAAGTTATCCATCATATAACTAAAACTGTGTCATGATATCCTATTTAGTTAGGCATCATATATGTGAAATTGTGTCATGCTATCCTGTTTGGTTAGACAACATATATGTGAATTACCACATCTGTCTATCATACAATGTCTGTACATTCAATTTATTTTCTTGTTTATCAGCCATTTGAATTGGAGGGGGTGATGGCAGTATCTAAGGGAGCAAAAACCCGTTCTTCACAAAATATAGTGCTACCCGTCGATGTGGATAGAACCATGGTTGTACTGCCCACAAACTAGCCCCACCACACATAATCGAGACTCTTCCAAATTGCACACTTACACCGTTGGGCAGAGAACCAGCTACAACCCATCTAACCGCAACTCCAGGGGATAGTAACCCACTTATAGTTGACAAAGCACCATGTCGACCACAGAGTACCCCCACATGAGCAGTTTGTAAAGCTACTGCAGTGCCCAAAGCACGAAGACCACCACAGCTAACCCAAACTCCACGTTTAAAGCAGAAGAGCAACTATTCTCAGGTCAGATTCCATAGCTATGGTCCATACTCCTTTGTTGTTGCATCACTGTATTTACTCATACCAACTACTTTCGAATTTGAAGGATCCAATTGAAACTCCAATGGCGCAATAGGTATGTTTTAACCCTATTTCTTTAACTGGATTGCTGTTCTAACTTCTTGCTCTATGTTGATTTCAGTTTAAGTTGTATAAACAGTTATGTTCTCATGTGATGCACATTACAAGTGCTGCCAATGCTATGTAGTTTCTCACACTTATATTCTGTCTATGCTGCTGTGTCTTAAAAATATATGAGTTGAACTGTGTCTCTATCTTGATTAGGGAACATAAACTAGAATGATATGGACAATACAGTGACCATAGTACATAGATATATGTTTGTTTCATGCTGTTATCCTGTCCACCTTACTACTAAACCGGTTTACCAAAATGAGTTTCGTATACTACAAGCTAAACCTATGATGTGTCTGCTTGTTTCTCTTGTAGTATGCAAACAGAATATTGGAGAAGAGCACCCCACTATGCAATGGTAGAGAAAGTAATGCAGATAAGGTTCAAGATAGTGAGACAACCTGTTGGTCTCCAAGAAAGGTGATAAAAACGATCTTGAAGATAGTGAGAAAACCCCACAGTCCTACGTTGATGTAGTGTTCGAGTTACTGGCCAGTACCGCTGGCACAAGCTCTTCGAACTCGCTGCCTGAATCACCTCGACTTCTTCAGTCTCAGCTACAAGCTGAAAGGCATCAGTCAGCTATGCTGCGGCAAGAAGCCGAAGGACTGAGGAAGTCCCTGCAGAATTCAGATGCATACTTTCTTTTGCAACAGCAAGCGCTGGAGGATTTAAGCGCCAAACAAGAGAAAGTTAATAAGCTTGCTAAGCATCTTTCCAGCATTATGGGTACCCAGGATATTGTTTCTTGAACTCTTCTGAAGTGGTTTCAGTTCTGGACTTGTTTTGCTGCGGGGTTTATATGCTGCTTTGTTCCCTATATTTGCACTAGTGGCGAACTTTGATGCCCAGTGGATGTAATATGTGTAATAGCCGTGATAGCCTAGCATAAGTTGCTTGCTTATTTATTTCCTTGTTGTCTTGTTTATTTGTTTGCTTGTAGTCAGTGCAGTTCTTTTTCCGCGGTTTGCTAGTGGCTGCAATAACCTATTTTTTAAAACTAGGCCACAATAACCATGGGCTAATATTTATTGTAGTGACACTGGGCCTCCTACGGGCCGTAGAAACAGTGGGCCTTCTACGGGCCGTAGAAACGGTTGGCCTTCTACGGGCCGTAGAAACAATGGCCTTCTACGGGCCGTATCATCAATGGGCCTTATACGGGCCGTATGATCGATTGGCCAAAGATGGGCCAATAACAGGCCGCATTATGGCCGTAAACAGGCTAGAGTTGGAATCGCCCATTCATGGGCCGACCATAACGGGCCATCGTTAATAGGCCGTATTTGATGACGCTATGAAAACGGCCCAATGTATTAATGGGTCACAAAAGGGCCGACTGTAACCACGGGTTGAATTTGGCCCACAAGCAGAAAATGACAGTAACGGGCCGTAAGTAAATGAATGCTGGAAATGAGCCCAAGAATAAATGGGCTCTGAGAAGGCCGAAAGATAACATGGGCTAGAAATGGCCCAACAGAATAACGGGCCGTTAATGGGTATAAAGTGATACACTGTTCATTACGGGCCAGTTTCACCACGGGCCGTTAATGGGTGTAAAGTGATACACTATTCATTACGGGCCAGTTTCACCACGGGCCGTTAATAGGACAAGAGTTACATAGGGCCTCATGTGGGCCAAAAGACGTCATGGGCCATACATGGGCCATAAGTGAAAACGGGCTAGAATCATATTGGATGGCCTAGATGACGCTACAGGGCCTAATCCGAATAGGGCGTAATGGGCCTTGGGTTAGCGGGTTGTAATTGGGCTATATGCGAACAGGCCGTTAACAGGCTTTCCATTGGCCGGCCCACCACCTTTTGACCAAGTCAAACGGGCCAGCCTTTTCACAGGAATGGGCCTCTGTTGGGCCGTGCCACATGTCGACGTATCATAGGCGCCTTCTATCCATGAGTGGATGACATCTGTCCCAACGATGAGCTGACACGTGTTTCCTCCAGCCAATGATGATTTTACACGTGGAAAATCCCCATTGGTTGGGGCTGTTAACGGGTTATCGGATCCAAAACCCGACCCGATAGCTTAATGGCGTTCCGTTACGATGGATGCCACGTGTCGGTCACCCTTGACGGAAAAACTTCTGTGACGCGCGATTTATCGTCATGGAAGTGGACACTTCCGTGATGATAATTTTCGTAATGTCATGGAACACTTCTACGACAGCACAGATATGACTATCTTGATTCTGTCATAAATTTGTCATGGATGTACATGCATGAAAAAAAATGTGACCTACTGTGACAAACACGTATCATCACGGAAGTTTATTTTTTTGTAGTGAGACCTTGTCCGGCCCCTCCTGGTTGATCACTATCGACTGTTCGAGGGCTGGCTCCAACGCCGATGGAGGACTGGCCGGGGCGAGCGGCTTCCCCTTCTTCCTCGGCTTAGGGGCCATGACAAACACCAAGGGAAGGGCGAGGCACCGGCGCCGGATCTATGCACGGAGCGGCAAGACGGGAAAGTAGGAAACGAGGGTCAAGCGCGACAATCTGCGGAGGGTGAACTGCACTGACAATGGGCAACCGCTAGTTCTGCCAGATATCAAGGCGGCGTGGGGAAGTGGAGACGCCCACGTCCCGTCAATCGCCACGTGTCATCAAGGTCGCAGGCGGTTAGGGCCCACGGTGCTCCGCACTTGCCCTTTGGCTTCGCCCGGAAGCCAAGTCCGAGCGTGCCTTGGGACCGGGGGCTACTGTCGGCGTCCTAGATTAGAGGGTATCCAGCCCTGCCTGCCTGCGGCTGATGTCTACTACACAACCTTCTTCTTGTAGACGTTGTTGGGCCTCCAAGTGGAGAGGTTTGTAGGACAGTAGCAAATTTCCCTCAAGTGGATGACCTAAGGTTTATCAATCCGTGGGAGGCGTAGGTTGAAGATGGTCTCTCTCAACCAACCCTGCAACCAAATAACAAAGAGTCTCTTGTGTCCCCAACACACCCAATACAATGGTAAATTGTATAGGTGTACTAGTTCGGCGTAGAGATGGTGATACAAGTGCAATATGGATGGTAGAAGGTTTTTGTAATCTGAAAATATAAAAACAGCAAGGTAACTAATGATAAGAGTGAGCGTAAACGGTATTGCAATGGTAGGAAACAAGGCCTAAGGTTCATACTTTCACTAGTGCAAGTTCTCTCAACAATAATAACATACTTGGATCATATAACTATCCCTCAACATGCAACAAAGAGTCACTCCAAAGTCACTAATAGCGGAGAACAAACAAAGAGATTATTGTAGGGTACGAAACCACCTCAAAGTTATCCTTTCTGATCGATTTATTCAAGAGTCCGTAGTAAAATAACATGAAGCTATACTTTCCGTTCGATCTTTCATAGAGTTCGTACTAAAATAACATCTTAAGACACAAATCAACCAAAACCCTAATGTCACCTAGATACTCCATTGTCACCTCAAGTATCCGTGGGCATGATTATACGATATGCATCACACAATCTCAGATTCATCTATTCAACTAACACAAAGTACTTCAAAGAGTGCCCCAAAGTTTCTACCGGAGGGTCAAGACGAAAACGTGTGCCAACCCCTATTCATAAGTTCATTGAACCCGCAAGTTGATCACCAAAACATACATCAAGTAGATCACATGAATATCCCATTGTCACCACAGATAAGCACGGCAAGACATACATCAAGTGTTCTCAAATCTTTAAAGACTCAATCCGATAAGATAACTTCAAAGGGAAAACTCAATCCATTACAAGAGAGTAGAGGGGGAGAAACATCATAAGATCCAAATATAATAGCAAAGCTCGCGATACATCAAGATCGTGCCAAATCAAGAACACGAGAGAGAGAGAGAGAGAGAGAGAGAGAGAGAGATCAAACACATAGCTACTGGTACATACCCTCAGCCCCGAGGGTGAACTACTCCCTCCTCGTCATGGAGAGAGTCAGGATGATGAAGATGGCCACTGATGATGGATTCCCCCTCCGGCAGGGTGCCGAAACGGCCTCCCGAGAGGTTTTTGGTGGCTACAAAGGCTTGCGGCGGTGGAACTCCCGATCTATTGTGCTCCCCGAAGGTTTTAGGGTATATGGACTTATATAGGTGAAAGAAGTCGGTCGAGGGAGCCACGAGGGTCCCACGAGGGTGGGGGCGCGCCCAGGGGAGGTGGCGCGCCTCCCTGCCTCGTGGCCACCTCGAAGCTTCCCTTACGGGCACTCCAAGTCCCATGGATTGCTTCCGTTCCAAAAATAACTTTCCCGCAGGTTTCATTCCATTTGGATTCCGTTTGATATTCCTTTTCTTCGAAACACTGAAATAGGCAAGAAAACAGCAATATGGGCTGGGCCTCCGGTTAATAGCTTAGTCCCAAAAATGATATAAAAGTGTAAAGTAAAGCCTATAAACATCCAAAACGGGTAATATAATAGCATGGAACAATCAAAAATTATGGATACGTTGGAGACGTATCAGCGGCCCACCACGTGGCTCCATCGATGGCCTGGTGCGGCCCAGTTTCAGGATCAACAACACAAGACCCTCGCGAGGGGGCAAGCCTCGCGAGGCGGACGATGTCAAGACCCCCGAGGGGATCGACCTCACCAGGCTGGCTGCAGAGGGGCGGAGAGTTCTATGCAAGGTTCACCTCACGAGGCTCAGCTGACATGAGCCATGACGACCAAGGCCAGGCAGGCGCCAGGCAGGCGCAGAGCGTAGGTCTCCTCTTCGGTGCAAAGGAGGCAAGCCACAGGCGCAGAGTCCCGAGGAATCAGCCAAAGGTTTCCATTCTGGTGCAACGAGACCAAGACTGCCAGGACGGTAGGACGAAGGTCATCGACGAGTCCACCGCAGCGTCACGACTAGAGGCTTTTCATAGGCGAAGACTACTTTTGTCAGGATAAGCTATACTACTTATCCCCTTTCAAATCCGGCTGTTGTGGGATCCCTTCCCGCCAACATTTGGGAAGAGGACCAAGGCCTCTATAAATAGGACTAGCCCCCACCATAGAGGCATGACAAGTCGAACTAGCTCACACCACACCAGCTCTCTCGAGCTCAAGAACACCTCACCTCCTGAGGCCGGTTCATCCACTGTACTAGTTCATCCTCAGCCCTCCGAGGCAATCTACCAAAACGCTAGAGTAGGGTATTACATCGCAAGGTGGCCCAAACCTGGATAAACTGTTGTGTCTCTTTGTCTCTTTGAGCTTGTCGCGCTAGGCTTAGGAGGATCGTGAGTAGCCAAGCTGGGTAGGTTGAGATCTCCGCACGCACCCCAGAGTTTGAACCTCTCAAGGGTTTGTGGATCCCATAATCCGACAATATCTACATTTCTAGCAAACCAATATTAACCCCTACCCCCGAATGTTTGTAGTGTGATTTGTCACTCTTGTATTTGTGGGGAACCTTAGGAGCAATGGTGACTCCCCGGAGCTTCGAAGTTCTGGAGTTGGGCCCCGAACTTGTGTGAGGTATTTTCTTCACCATGAGCTACCCCTAGTAAAGTGTCCTTGTAAAGTCTTTGGTCAAGGCACTTGGAGACTTAGATGACACATTCGTCGTGAGGGAATTCATTGAGCTCTCCCTCTCCAACGACTATTGGCACTCCCTAAGAGTGTTAAATTGGAATTACATATTCATCTCCATCACTTGTGGTCATCCTTTCTGCTAATAGTTTGCATGTTGTTTTTTTCTTTCTTGTGTGCCTCGTGTAGCTTGATTTCTTGTCATAAGTCATAATTTGCCATAGAATGTGTATACCTTAGTTGCCTTTCTAGATAACTTTAAAACCAGCTAAGGGAAAACAATGTAAACACCTATTTATCTCCCTCTAGTCAACATTGGGTACACTAGGCATGGTGATTTGTACATAACAGAGCCGGTAAGTGACAAAAACATTATCTGGACACACTTGGCTATAGGATTTTGCAGAAGCAAAAATTTGTTATGAATACAACAACCCCAATCCCCCTGATAGTTTTAGAACAACAAACGTAATAAACATCATGGCATGATCTACCAATTAACTACCAAAATGTAGTGAACAATAGGGGATTACACATGTTCTTTTGGATTCAAAACATTGTTTTACTAGGGGGATTCCACTTCAACTAACGAATCAAACCAAATAAACACTCGAGAAACCCTAGAATTAACATGGATACATAGGACATAGGGGATTGGTCACAATGTGTCGTGCTTTTGTCCCAGCAAATGTCCTCGTGAAAGGACTTAGTCGTGAGGCCATCGCCGCGAGGTAGTAGCTTCAACGGGGTTGATCGGAATCGAGAGACAAGGATTTACCCAGGTTTGGCCCCTCTCGATGGAGGTAATGGCCTACTTCCTGCTTGATTGATTATTGCTTGGGATCTCGATTACAAGGGTGCGACTTGGCTATCCTAGTACTTGAGAGCTTGTAACTTAACCTTTCTACCTCAGTGGCTCCCCTTATATATAGGTCGAGGCCCTGGGTTTACAATAGAGTCCGGGTCGTACTATAACCCGTGACCGAATCTATCTTCTACTTATCTTACTTCCCAAGTAAGGAAACTTCCTTTGGCGTCTTCTAAGCACCAACGTCTTAGACTCTGGGCCATGAGCCAGCCCACCTGGCGACTCATCTTCTGGGCCTTGAATTTGCGATCGCCACAATACTTCGTCGAGCTTACCTTTAAGCCGCCACTGAATGTCCTGGCCTTGAACGAACGGGTTATACCGTGGGGTCGTATCCCCAACATTACGCAGATTGGCTTGGACTTATCCATGTCAATCTTCAGACTGATACTCATTCCGGATCATACAACCATACAATTGCGCCGGCTCATGATTTCATTATACTTGGAAGCCTTTGCTTTCTTTAACAAGATGTCATTTTCCTGATTTCCTGGAGTTTAGGTGTGACATCACAATGAATCTTCCGAGTATATCTGTCAGGCACGGAAATCGAGGCGTCCTTTGCTTGAAAAGTTACTGCGCCACCTCTATCTTTGCACCTGCCTTTTCCTCTTCTCATCATCTTATAAAAGCATGCGAGGGGGCCAAAATTCACTTTTACCGCTCTAGCCCCACAGTCTTCTTCTTTCTTGCACCTCGGCTACCCGAAACCAGAGCTCCACCACCGTGCGACTGTGGGTTCTCCGGCAACATCAACTGCGCCTTCTACATCGCATCCGTCACCGTCGAAGCTATTCATGAATGCCCCACACTAGTGGAAAAAGTGCTAGCCACAACTTTCGTTGGTGGCACACCATTTACAACCAATGCCAACACTACTTTTTTCAAATAGTGGTGGCGTTGGCTTATTTGGTACGACATTAGTAGGGGCATAGTAATGGTGTTGGAAAACAGAGTAGCGTCAGAAGTATATGAGATCAACAATTAGTACCATGCGTAATATAGTGATGTCGTGGACTAGCATGCAACACTAGATCTATTATGTTTAGTTGTAGCGTATTGTTGGTTCCGACGCCAGTATTATTATTTTGTCAATGTCAACATTCTTATATTATTATTTTTATAGTATTCTGTAGCTTAATTTTATTATTTCAAATATATCTTAAATTTCTATTATTTTAAATGGAAATAATGGCATTTTTTTAAATATGTACTTTGAGAAACCTTAAATTTACTTTTTCCCCCTTTTAGTTTAAGACTTGAAATGTATAGTTTTGAGCCTTCAAATATGTAGTTTGACACTTCCAATTTTTTTCCTTTTTAGTTTTTTATGTGTGATATTTTTTATAGTATATTATAGTTTACTTTTTTTAATTTCTATTATTTTTAATGTAAATAATGACAGTTTTTAAAATACGTACTTTGGGACTTTAATTTTTTCCCTTTTTAGTTTAAGACTTGAAGTATATAGTTTTGAACCTTCAAATATGTAGTTTGACACTTCCAATTTTTTTTCTTTTTAGTTTTCTATGTGGTGATCTTTTTTATAGTATATTATAGTTTACTTTTATTAAATTTATATTTTTTAAATGGAAATAATGACATTTTCTAGGTGGTGACCTTTTTTCTTATTGAGCTAGCCTAAATAGGATTAGGATGCTGTGGGGGTCAAAACCAACGGGGGCAACGACCCCCTCCACCCACTCCCTCTCTCTGTGTGCTCTGTTCCGTTCTCCTTTCTCTCCCTCTCTCGCCGCTCGTCGTCGCTGCTTCGATTTCGGCGATTGTCGTCGTTGTCGGTGTCAAAACCGGCGGATCTCGGGTAGGGGGTCCCGATCTGTGCGTCTAAGGCTAATGGTAACAGGAGGCAAGGGACACGATGTTTTACCCAGGTTCGGGCCTTCTCGATGGAGGTAAAACCCTACTTCCTGCTTGATTGATATTGATGATATGGGTATTACAAGAGTTGATCTACCACGAGATCGTAGAGGCCAAGCCCTAGAAGCTAGCCTATGATGATTATGATTCTGTCTCTAAGGACTAAACCCTCTGGTTTATATAGACACCGGAGAGGGTTAGGGTTTACATGAAGTCGGTTACAAAGAAGGAAATATAATATCCAGATCGCCAAGCTTGTCTTCCACGCAAAGGAGAGTCCCATCCGGACACGGGAGGAAGTCTTTAGTCTTGTATCTTCACGGTCCAACAGTCCGGTCAAAGTATATAGTCCGGCTGTCCGGATACCCCCAAATCCAAGACTCCCTCAGTAGCCCCTGAACCAGGCTTCAATGACGATGAATCCGGCGCGTAGTTCTGTCTTCGGCATTGCAAGGCGGGTTCCATCTTTGAATACTCCAAAGTAGTTATCGAACACTTGAACCGTGTCCGGATCTGCAAGATGATCTTCACAGCATAGTACTTCATAAATCTGATCTGCTGGCAATTTTTGCACGGCGTGCTCCTGCATCGTGGCCCGGCCCAACACGAACCGGTTTTATTTGGCCTCCCTCGATACGCGTTGCGAGGCGGTTTTACTGGCACGCCTTGCCAGAGCAGAGATCATGCTCCCCTTAGAGTGGGATCTTCCATTAATATAGGTGCACGCGTCCCCATGATGGCTATTGGTATGACTCTGTGTTTTTAGGTAAGTCCCGAGCGGTTATGCTGAGGACGCTTCATATTCACCCCCTATATAAAGGGGCCGAGGCCTATCCCTCCTTTACACCACTCTTGCGCCTTTTCGCATCTCGAGTTCTAACACCCGAAGCCCAAGCTCGAGCACCTCCGATCCTTAACCATGTCCAGATCCGACCTTCAAGGCCGGTGGGTGGCCTCCTCGGTCACAGAGGAGGATATTGCGAAGCTTAGGAGGTCAGATATCTGACCGCCCACATCAAGCACAGGCTTCCTGCTCCAGGGCAGGTCATCCCTACTCCCGAGCCCAACGAGAGCATCGTATTTGTTTCCCACTTCCTCCACGGCTTGGGCTTCACCCTTGATCCCTTTGTGACAGGGCTCATGTTCTATTACGAGTTAGATTTTCACGATCTAGCTCCGAATGCTATCCTCCATATCTCGTTGTTCATTGTTGTGTGTGAAGCTTTTCTCCATGTCACTCCACACTTCGGCTTATGGCTCAAGACCTTCAATGTGAAGCCGAAGATGATTGAGGGGCGACACGCGGAGTGCGGAGGTGCTTTAATAAGCAGGAATGCCGACGCCCCATGGCCAGAGGGCTCCTTCCCAGAGGTGTCCGATCTATGGCAGTGGAGGTGGTTATATGTCACGGCTCCCAGAGGCACAAAGTGGGTGGCTACCCCTGACTTCCGTCCGGGCCCTCCTTCTCAACTGGCGTCATAGGCCAACGTAGGATGGGATTGGGGATCTGCTAGTGATGTACCAATACTGCAGAGCCGTATTCGGGAGCTTCTTGAGAGGGACATTAGCCCTGTCAGCATAATTCAGGTAATGCTAATCCGACGGATGTTGCCGTGCAAACGCCAGCCTCTCCAGATGTGGGAGTTCAATCCGGAAGGTCCACGGACTATTCTGCACTTCTTCGGCCTGACGCTCGAAGGGATGTGTAAATTATTCTTAGGACCACAAGTAAAGTGTCTGGATACCACCGAAGATGCGGGGCTGAGCTGCAATCGCCTAGATACCCAAGTAAGTAACCCACAAACTGAACACTTCGTCTATTTTTGTCATAGTCATTATTCTGAAAATCCTCCGTGGCCAGGAATGGCTCAGCAAGGCGGAGAGAATCAGGTGTCCGGCGCCACTTCCCGGAGGCTCGCCAAATCCCACCATAGCCAAGATGCTTGGTCGTGTGCTAAGCAAAATGCCCTCAGGGAAAGACGAAGGGAAGAACAGGGAAGCAGAACTTCACACATTGCGTATCCAAACCGGGGGAATTGCTACCTCCCCAAAGGAGGATAGCAGGGAAGGGGAATTTAAGGCCTCCTCCCCTCGTGGGAAGAAGAGGGCCGCCTCCGAAGACTTGGAGACGGAGGTGCCCAAACAGGGGAAGAAAGCTTCACCAGGGGGCCCTGCCCCGAAGGGCGTCCTCACCGCATCATGCCAGCCAACGGGCCAGCCCTCAGCCGAGCTGTAAGTTAATCGTAAATACGAAGGTACTACTTTTCTCCGAGAACAATAACCAGGATCCATTGTTTGCAGTTCGGCTAGCAGCTCTTCTCGACAGAGTTCGTCTTCGGGGGATCTCCTTCCAGAGATGATGGAAAGTGAGACCCCACCAACCTCTCTGCCTCATGAGGCGGGCGACCCCGAGGTGTCGTCACGGAGGAGTCCAGATCTGCAGAAGCCAGAAGCTAATCCTTGGCCGCCCTAAGCCCGGAGCGTTCAGCTCCCACGGGGGGGCGATGAGAAGGGTCTGGCACAGTTCGGTGTCTAGTCGGACACACTGACGGGCCTTCTGGAGCGAGCTGCTCTCTCGGAGGAGCACCATTCATTAATGAGCACGGTGCTCAAGAAGATTTCCTCCGCCACAAGTGGGTTGAATGAAGCCTTTACGAGCCTGCTCAGAGGCTTTGAGGTATGTAATGAAAATACGTAATTTTTGGCTGGGATGCACGCGCTAGGTGTGATCCATATGGATAGTAGCCCCTGAGACTCTGGTTGCCCGCCCTAGGCGGCAAACAGAGGATCATATTGTGTAAGTAATGATTGCGCTGTATTTATGAGCAGGTGTCTAAGGATCTGGCAGCCGACCGGTCCGTTGAAGTTGCCGAACTAAGGAGGCAGATTGGAGCTATTGATGTCGATATCACGCTGGTGAACGAGCGGTTTAACGAGTCACAAGGTATGTGCTCTGCTTTACTTATTATTTTTATAGGAAAAATTGAGAGGGGCATAATGCGAAT
This sequence comes from Triticum timopheevii, assembly GCA_963921465.1. NCBI lineage: Eukaryota > Viridiplantae > Streptophyta > Magnoliopsida > Poales > Poaceae > Triticum > Triticum timopheevii. Next base: position 448,614,836 of record OY997272.1, on the reverse strand, counting down.
GTTATATGCTTGGACTGTAGATGGTGCTACTGTCATAGAAGCCCTAAGGGCGGAACTTGCCCTGGCCAAGGAACAGGCCTGGGCGAGCAATGCGGCTGCCCTAAAGGCGACCGAAGAGTTGAGAGCCGAACAGGCTGCTCGTCGCCGGAGCAAAGACAGAATAGCCGAAATGGCTGTGGAGCTAGAAAACGCCACCAACCGGTATGAGCTTCTTGAAAAAGAAAATCATGCGAATAAGGCTGACCTGAAGAAGGCCCTTGATGCGGCCAAGGAGACGCGTTCCGACCTTAGGGATGCGTGGGAGGAGCTTCGACAGGCCAGAGGAATCGCGGCTGGAAACCCCTATTTGTTGCGGATGAAGTTTTTAAATCCAAAGTACGCTCCTCTAGATCGACGCTGGAGTCCTGCGGACGCCTATGCGGATTTGTCAAAGAGTATGGCTGATGCAGCCAAGTTTTTTGAGGATCAAAAAGATGATGAAGTGGAAAAGCTGTTTTGATCACAATTCACCGCTCCAACGCGCAAATTGCCTTTGAGTGAGAAGATGGCTGTTGTGGCCGAGCTCCAAAGGTTGTCCGGTCTTGCAATGTGGTCTATACTAGACCATTTATGGCCGAAGGGGCCGAAGCCGGACAGTTATTTTGGTTTAGTGCAACAATTCCTTGGTGCCGTATCGTGGATCGATGCCATGAAGAGGTCGGTGTGCATAGAGGGTGCCCAGATGGCTCTTGCCCGTGTTAAAGCATACTGGACAGATATGGAGGCCACCGTCATTGCGACCCAGAATCCGGGGGGGGGCAGGATCCGCCCGAGCACATCTTGGAGCAGGTAGCAGAAGGTGCTCGCTTAATAGAGGCTCAGTGCTCGAAGAATGTGATGTTCGAGTGACAAGTCGTGTCATTGTAAAAACAATGTTGTTTTGATTATGAGGCTATATTTATACTTTTTGCCCGAAAGTATTATTGTTCCTCCTGTGCGGCCGTTTTTATGTATATGCGTAATCTGAAAGTTAGCAGTCATTGGCTTCAGCCCCCACGCATACAATGCGGGGGTATTCGCGAAAAATATGCGTAATCACACTTGATCCAACATCTTGGTCCGTTAAGGAGGTGATCGCACGTCGAACTAGGCAACCGGACTATATAGCTGTAACACTTTCACTTAGCCATAAGAGTTTGACGGTGGGGCTACTATGTAGCCCCTGGTACTTTTGCGTGCACCCGAATACGGGCGTGTGTGTACATGACCGGAAAATGGTCCTTCGTTAATGCGGCGGAATCCTAAAGATTCCGATAAGTCTTCGAGTGGTTGAATAGTCTCTCGCTATATCATGACATCCAGTTTTCGGCTTTCTCTACTGAGGTGCTCATCCGGAATAACCAGGGCACAATCGCAGTAGTTCTCCCTTGGCCGCCTTAGCTGATAAGAACGGAACGTAAGGTAGCGAACCCAGGAGCCGGGCAAACCCAACATTTGACCACAGACATGATTCGGAGCTGATGCATATAAGGCCAAACTCGCGACGCCGAACACTCCCGAAGGTATTCGGACTTTATAACATATACTGAGCTGAGTAACGCCCTTTATTATGAACCCTGTATTCCCATGTACGTGCATTAGTCTGTCGTGGCGCAATGCCAATAATGGCAGTATCCCCTGTGGGTGTAGTACCCGTGGGATGTGTAAGCAACAAGAGACAATAAAGAAGGTTTACACAGGGGCTTAATCTAAAGAGAAACCTTTGAGCGGGGCCCTGCTGCACGTCTGCGCCTTTGTCTCCGTTGTGCCGTGTCCTGGGAGGGTGTCGCACGAATGGTGTCTGTAAAAAGAAAAACTAATGTAGAAGAGTATGACGTAAGCGTGCGAAAAGTTGGCTATCACTAATGGATAGTAAAAGTGTAAGACAGTGGCCTGTTAATAAGGTCAGGCCGAAAATTGAGCTTTATTAATTATCTATAGCCCCTGGTGTCCTCTATGAGATTGCATGTGTGGCGCCTAGATAAGGTTTATCTGGGCTGCCGGACTCGTGTAACCGTGTCCGTGGTCTTAACGACCAGACATGTTTTCAGGTATTAGAGGCCGCTTAGAGTCCGGCGGCTAGAGTCGTCGCGTACTCTTCCGCGCGTAAGGAACGCTCTGCGTTTCCGTTAACGGTGATGATGCCACGTGGACCGGGCATCTTGAGTTTAAGGTAGGCGTAGTGCGGTACTGCGTTGAAGCGGGCAAAGGCCGTTCTCCCAAGCAATGCATGATAGCCACTTTGGAGGGGGAGATGGTGAAGAGTAGTTATTCGCTTCTGGAGTTGCCTGGGGAACCGAATGTTACCTCCAATACGAGGGAGCCCCTGCAGTGGGCTTCGACGCCTGGTATCGCCCCTTCAAAGGTGGTGTTACTGTGGTTGATTCTGGATGGATCTATCCCCATCCTGCGAATAGTGTCCTGGTATATTAGATTAAGACTACTGCCGCCATCCATGAGGACGTGAGTAAGATGGTATCCGTCGATTATTGGGTCGACCACCAAGGCACCTGATCCTTCGTGTCGAATACTAGTCAGGTAGTCCCTATGATCAAAAGTGATCGGGTAAGCCGACCAGTGGTTAGGTTTGGGTGCGACGGGCTCTATAGCGTATGCGTCTCTGATCGCGCATTCGCGCCTTCTCGTGGATATGTGAGTCGTGTGGATCATGTTTACTGTTTTTACCTCTGGCGGGAATTTTTTCTGTCCCCCAGTGTTCGGCTGGCGAGGCTCATCCTCGTCTCCACTTGGTGTTTCCCTTCCCTTGTGTTCAGCATTTAATTTGCTGTCCAGCTTGAAGACCCAGCATTCCCTGTGAGTGTGGTTCGCAGGTTTTTCGGGGGTGCCATGAATTTGGCACAGTCTATCCAGGACTTTGTTCAGGCCGGACGGTCCCTCTTTGCTGCCTTTAAATGGCTTCTTTTATTGACTGGGTCGAGAGCCCCTGAATCCGGCGTTGACCGTTGTGTTGTCCGGACTTTCTTCCTTGTTTTGACGTTTGTTTTTATTGCGCCGTGGCTTCCCGTTGCCATCCCTGATTTCAGATGTACTTGGGTCACTGGTGCCTTTACGTTCCAACCAGCTATCTTCGCCTGCGCAAAATCGAGTCATAAGGTTTGTTAGGGCTGCCATTGTCCTCGGCTTTTCTTGGCCGAGGTGTCTGGCGAGCCATTCGTCCCAGATGCTGTGCTTGAAGGCCGCTAGGGCTTTGGCATCCGTACAATCGACGATTTGATTCTTCTTAGTGAGTAATCTGTTCCAAAGCTTGTGGGCGGACTCTCCGGGCTGTTAAATTATGTGACTTAAATCGTCCGCGTCCGGAGGCCGGACATAGGTCCCTTGAAAATTGGCCCTGAAAGAATCCTCGAGTTCCTCCCAACTTCCAATTGAATTTTCAGGGAGGCTTTTCAACCAGTGTCGAGCTGGTCCCTCAACTTGAGGGGAAGGTATTTGATGGCGTGGAGGTCGTCCCCACGAGCCATGTGGATATGCAGGAATAAATCCTCGATCCAGACCCCTGGGTCTGTCGTTCCGTCGTATGCCTCTATGTTCACAGGTTTAAAACCCTGTGGAAATTCATGATCCATCACCTCTTCGGTGAAGCACAGGGGGTGAGCAGCCCCTTTGTATCTGGACGTGTTGTGGCATGCTATCAGCTGTTGTTGTCTCCGGTGCTGATTCCGAATTGGTATCCGATCGGTTTGATCGTTTTGGTGACCATAGTCCTGCGCCGGGGTGTGTCCTTTAGATCCATAGATGGACCTAGCTGCGCCGGCTTTTTATCTAAGAGCTCGCGTAAATCGTGTGGGGCGTCGGTAGCTGCTATATTGCGGTTACGAAGTGGTTTGTCCGGCCTCCTAGCCATATTGTTCTTTGGTGGAACAGCCTCATCGTCGAATTCTGGCAGCAGCTTGCGTTTTGGATAGCTCTTTGTATGGCGATCGTCGCCGTATTTTTCTTCAGTGTCTACCACTTTATTACATCTGTGATTGAGCGTTTCCTGTGCGGCCTTAAGCCGTTGCTTCTGCTTCTTTAGACTTCTCGCAGTGGCCATAAGCCTTCTGTGGAGGTTATCTCGTTCCAAACGTGTTTCCGGGATGACGAGTGCATCGTCGTCCGGACTGTGCTCTTGTCCCGGGGCGGTTTGATGAATTTGTCCCTCGGGATCATTGTGATCGGGCGTCTGCTCCGAGTTGTGTTTGGCGTGACCTGGCTCATCCTGCTCCATTGCTGGGTCCATATGGTCGTTGTTGCCTTCGAAGTTGACTGGGGTGTCGATCTTTCTAGCGCTGTTATCGCTATTTTTACTGTTGCTGGACTTGGAGCGGCGTCTGCATCGTCGTTCTGGCTTTGCTCGAGGGTTTTGTCCTCCGGTTTGTCGCCGTCGTCCTCCTTAGGCATATCCACCATGTATATATCGTATGACGAGGTGGCAGTCCAGCACCCCGTTGGTTCTGAATCGTCTCCTGCGCCGACGTCCATACCGTCGGTATCATCAGAGTCGAAGTCAAGCATGTCTGATACATCGTCGACAGTGGCTATGAAGTGGGTGGTGGGTGGGCAACGGATTTCTTCGTCACCTTCTCCCCCTTGAGCCGGACATAGTTCGGCCAGGAGTCTCCTGACAAAGAGAGAGACTTTAATGAGTTTAGCATGTCGCCAAAGGGCGAGCACTGGAAGATATCCGCAGCGGTGAACTCCATTACCGGAAGCCAACCAGATTCGGCGGGCTCGGGAGTGCGCGGACTGGAACCTACATCCGGATACGAGTCCGGGGGTCCGAAGTCACAGGCTTCCTTGGGGGTGAGGCCTATGTTCGGCTCTACCACCGATGAGCATGCGGCCTCTGGGGCGGGGTCCATCCACCCGTCCTTGGGCGACGCAATCTGCTCCAGATTTAGGTCCGGGGCTCATGCAGGGGCGATATCCCGAGCATTGTCCGACAGCAGGTCTAAGCCGTGCTCATCGTGACTGTCCGGCGCTCCTGGAGCAGGCTCGAATCTGTTGAAGATCAAGTCTCCGTGGATATTGGCCTTGTAGTTCAAGTTTCCGAACCCGACCTGGTGGCCAGGGGGCGTATAGCTATCAATCTGCTCCAGATGGCCAAGCGAATTGGCCTGCAGTGCGAAGCCGCCGAACACGAAGATCTGTCCGGGGAGAAAGGTCTCACCCTGGACCACATTGTTGTTGATTGAAGGAGCCATCAAGCCTTGTAGCGATGACACAGAGGAACTCTCAATGAAAAGCACCAATGTCGATGTCAAAACCGGCGGATCTCGGGTAGGGGGTCCCGATCTGTGCGTCTAAGGCTAATGGTAACAGGAGGCAAGGGACACGATGTTTTACCCAGGTTCGGGCCCTCTCGATGGAGGTAAAAACCCTACTTCCTGCTTGATTGATATTGATGATATGGGTATTACAAGAGTTGATCTACCACGAGATCGTAGAGGCCAAACCCTAGAAGCTAGCCTATGATGATTATGATTCTGTCTCTAAGGACTAAACCCTACGGTTTATATAGACACAGGAGAGGGCTAGGGTTTACATGGAGTCGGTTACAAAGAAGGAAATATAATATCCGGATCACCAAGCTTGTCTTCCACGCAAAGGAGAGTCCCATCCGGACACGGGACGAAGTCTTGAGTCTTGTATCTTCACGGTGCAACAGTCTGGCCAAAGTATATAGTCCGGCTGTCCGGATACCCCCTAATCCAGGACTCCCTTAGTCGTTCTCCAGTCCTGAGCTACACATCTGAGCCTCCCACTCTCATCCGATACATTTGGATTTTTTTAATTAGACATGTGTTTCGCATTCCCTATGCTAGGGTTTCGGCGACAGCAGCAGGCGACGGCGATGACGACAGAGTAGACTGTAGGCGACTCTCGGCTCTAACCCAAGTGAGCATATCATCCCCCCCCCCCTCTTTTCTTGTAGGTCACTGCCGCCATCAATTTTTTTTTCTTTGCATCGTTGGGGTTCATCACTACTAGGCAGTGACAATTTGATGTACTTGTCTAGAATTAAGGTAGATATATTTTTTAATCTTCGGTTAGCACTAGCTGTAGAAACTAGAAGTGCAATCTGTCAATCAAATTAAGGTAGATATATGTTTTAAGTCATCATCTTTGGAAGCATCTAAATTCTGGAACAAAGTGTTTGAGTTGTTGTTGTAATCTATAACATAGTGTTTCGCTCGAAGCCACAACTTGCCATCTTTGGAAGCATCTAAATTCCGAAACAAAGTGTTTGAGTTGATGTTGTAATCCATAACAAAGTGTTTGGCTCCAAGCCACAACTTGCCACACTTTGTCACAACTCAACTTAGGCAAGTTTGACCAAGTTAGACGTGTGTTTGGTTCTTGCCCACATGTTATAGATACAAACTTACATATATATACTGCACTTCATCCATATAATTGTGTGAAGATATCAATAGTGCTATATTGTTGTTGTCCAAAGCAAGCTATGCACATGCTATGATATATTGTTGTTTTTTTACCCTTGATGAAATCTGCCAAGTCTGAAACTGGCAGAGTTACAACTTGCCATGTTTCCATGATGTTTCCCACTAATCTATAACCATTTTCAACATTACTAGTAAAGATGTTTTGTTATGAACTACCAGTACATTCATGCCATGCCTTTTGTTGCCATCTAAAACTACTGTAGCATGAATTAAACTTGCTCTAAATATGCCATGTTAATATAACAGTTTGCTAATATAGCATACTCCATGATGCTAATGAACTTGAACCTTTGGATGAATTTTCATGCATCTAGCATACTCCATCCACATGCCATGCATATGCACTTTATGTTACTGTAGCATGTCTTGGTCTTGCTTGTATATTGCCATGTTCTGTTATGGACAGATTTGCATTGTATAATTTCACATGTGTGTTTGGTTCTTGTCATAATAACCTATACTTGTTATTATTTTGAAGTTCCAGCCATGACCAGCTGGAACAACCAATACCAGTCCTCGTGCAACTTCACGGCCTATGAAGTTGACAAAGGAGAAACAATCACCAACCAGGTAAGATTACAAAAACATCCATGAGCATTGCAAACACATGCATATATACATATATCATCTAACCATTCTTTATTGATGATTTCAAATATTTGACTTGCCAGGCGTATGTACGAGACACATCTCCAGAAATGGTCCAGCAGCAGCTACGGGTACGTGACGTGGACATGCTCAGCCGTGAGCTTGTCGCGTCGAAGGAGAGTACAATAAAGGCACTTAAGGAGTTGAATGACTCCCTAAAGAAAGAGAAGGAAGAGATGATCGACGAGAACTCTAATCTCTGCGATAAGAAATTGAAGCTCATCAACCAGAAGGAGCTACTGGTCACCGAGATTGAGTCTATGAAGAAGGAGATACAACTCCTGAAGGCCAAGAGGGAGGAGCTGAAGACCCGCAAAGTCTATTTCAAAAAGGAGGGACAGAGCAACATGAACAAGTTGCATGAGATGAGGATCATTATTCATCATAGCTAGTAAGCGGATAACAAGTTGCGTGAGATGACGATAACTTTTGCTTATAGCTAGCTATCGGATAAGTTTTGCTTGTAGGTAGCAAGCTAGTTACTGAAAAATATACTAATAGCTGGGTATATTTTTGTGGCTTTGAGACTTACCACTAGAAGTTTAAATGGATGCACATATACTAATAGATGGGTGTTTTTTATTGCTGAAAAATACAAATTGCTGGCATTGCCTCACAATAAACGCCATAGATAACACAATATATTGCTGGCGCTAGCCAGGTGGCATGCCATCAGTACTAAAATACTGCTGACATGTCTGCCAACGCCACCACTAAATAGTTTTCACTGGCGCCATATTGGTGGTGTTGGGTCTCTATGCTAGTAAGCAATTTTTCCACGCCATAGCTAGGCTTTTTTCCACTAGTACCGACAGCATCTACCGCGTCTAGGTGCACTACCTCTTCTTCCCTTAGATCTGTAGAAAAACCCCATTGTTCTCTGCAGCTCGTCATAGTTCGTTGATATTCTTCAATGCTTACCGCCATTCTTCGGTAAATAGATCTAGGTTTATTTGAACTATTCATAGAAAGATTCTGATGACAACCGCGACACCATTTTTGCATCTAAAGAACTCGCAACGTTCTCAAACCCTATCAATTGACCAACCAACACTTCCACTGTACTTTTTTAGGTCTGATAAATATTTCATTTTTGAATGATTTTGTAGATATATAATCGTAACTGCTTTGTCCAAAACTTGTTCTTGCGAACACTTAGTAGAAAAAACATACAACTCCATATAGGATAAATTGGCTCATCACTATCTTTTGTAGCTCGCGTGACTTGAGTCTTAGCTTGATAGATATAAGACGCATTTTATCTTGCCGGCTCATAATTTCCAAAAAGCTTGTAGACTTATGATCATACATGCCATCTCATTCCAAAGTGTAGCATTTTTACTATTATTCCGGCTTAGATAACCTAGCGACTTATCATTCATGAACATAACACGCCAATTCGTTTTACTTTGCAGTTTCAAACTTTTTAGGCAACTTATTATGGAGAGACCCGATAAGGCCTGTAACTGGGTGAGATCTCAAGTATCCACCCTCATGCTTGATGACCTTGTAACCCAAGGCCTGTTGTTGAGGTGAATAAGGCCACCAAAAAGTTGTCGGGTGAGCCCCAAGACAAATGCAACAGGACTGGGCTTGCTCCCTTCTATATAATTAAAGAACCCTGCGCCTCCAGTAAGTATTATTGCACTCTATCTTACTCATTCCATGCTTGATTTGTTCTTTTTAATCTTGATTTCCGGCTTATCACAATACATGCCAGTGACAAATTCTGGAGGAGGAAGAAACCTCGCAAGGCTGCCCCTGCCCTAGTTCCTAAAGAGAATGAGTCGGTCGATGCAGATGAGCCCGCCGCTGAGAATGAGTCGAAGGTAGAACTTGACTCGCTTGGACTTCTTTTTATTCAACTTGTTGACACTCATTCTTCCTAGGACCACACCAAAACAAGTCCAACCGACAATGTCGAGGTAATTTCAATCTTATCCAGCATGGAAAACTTATCTCGGAAGAAAACAAGACAGACTGTGAGAAAAATACCGTTTTCACACCCAGACGCTCACTTAGATCCACAATTTCTTTTGAAGAAATCGCAGCATGCAGGTACTAAAGGAAATATGCCCTAGAGGCAATAATAAAGTTGTTATTTTATATTTCCTTATTTCATGATAAATGTTTATTATTCATGCTAGAATTGTATTAACCAGAAACTTGATACATGTGTGGATACATAGACAAAACACCGTGTCCCTAGTAACTCTCTACTAGACTAGCTCGTTAATCAAAGATGGTTAAGTTTCCTAAACATAGACATGTGTTGTCATTTGATGAATGGGGTCACATCATTAGGAGACTGATGTGATGGACATGACCCGTTCGTTAACTTAGCATTATGATCGTTCATTTTTATTGCTATTGCTTTCTTCATGTCAAATACATATTCCTCTGACTATGAGATTATGCAACTCCTGGATACCGGAGGAATGCCTTATGTGCTATCAAACGTCACAATGTAACTGGGTGATTATGAAGATCCTCTACAAGTATCACCGAAGGTGTTTGTTGGGTTGGCATAGATCAAGATTAGGATTTGTCACTCCGAGTATCGGAGAGGTATCTCTGGGCCCTCTCGATAATGCACATCATAAGAAGCCTTGCAAGAAAAGTGATTAATGAGTTAGTTGTAGGATGATGCATTATAGAACAAGTAAAAGAAACTTGCCGGTAACGAGATTGAACTAGGTATGAAGATACCGATGATCGAATCTCAGGCAAGTAACATACCAATGACAAAGGGAATAACATATGTTGTCATAACGGTTCGACCGATAAAGATCTTCGTAGAATATGTGGGAGCTAATATGAGCATCCAGGTTCCGCTATTGGTTATTGACTGGAGAGGTGTCTCAGTCATGTCTACATAGTTCTCGAACCCGTAGGGTCCGCACGCTTAACGTTCGATGACGATTTTGTATTATATGAGTTATGTGATTTGGTGACCGAATGTTGTTCGGAGTCCCGAATGAGATCACGGACATGGCAAGGAGTATCGAAATGGTCGAGAGGTAAAGATTGATATATAGGATGATACTATTCGGACACCGGAAGTGTTCCAGGTAGTATCGGGTATTTATTGGAGTACCGGGGGGTTACCGGAACCCCCGGGGGGAGATATGGGCCATATAGGCCATAAGAGGGGAGCACACCAGCCCACGAGGGGTGGCGCCCCCTTAGGCATGTGGTCTAATTGGATAAGGAGGAGAAGGGGTTGAGCCCCCCCTTCCTTCTCTCTTTCCTCCTTCCCTTGTCTCTCTGGCAAAAATAAGGAAGGAGGGAGGTTGAATTGGACTAGGGAGCCCAAGTAGGATTCCTCCTACTTGGGAACCCCAAGGCTGCTCCCCTCCCTCTCCCACCTATATATACATGGGGAGGGGGCGCCTAGAATACACACCAACAATTGTTAGGGTGCCCCCCTCCACAGTTTATGCCTCCCGTAATATTCTCGTAGTGCTTAGGCGAAGCCCTGCGCGGATAACTACACCATCACTGTCACCATGATGTCGTGCTAACGGAACTCATCTACTTCCTCGACACTCTGTTTGATCAAGGGTTCGAGGGACGTCATCGAGCTGAACGTGTGCAGAACTCGGAGGTGTCATGCGTTTGGTGCTTGATCGGTCGGAACGAGAAGAAGTTCAACTACATCAACCGTGTTGGCCAACGCTTCCGCTTTTGGTCTACAAGGGTATGTGGACACACTCTCTCCCTCTCGTTGCTATGCATCTCCTAGATAGATCTTGCGTGAGCGTAGGATTTTTTTTGAAATTTCATGCTACGTTCCCCAACAGTGGCATCCGAGCCAGGTCTATGAGTAGATGATATGCACGAGTAGAACATAAAGAGTTGTGGGCGGTGATCGTCATACTGCTTACCACCAATATCTTATTTTGATTCGGCGGTATGTTGGATGAAGCGGCCCGGACCAACCTTACATGACCACGTTCATGAGACCGGTTCCACCAACAGACATGCAACTAGTTTTGCATAAAGGTGGCTGGCAGGTGTCTGTTTCTCCTACTTTAGTTGAATCGAATTTGACTACGCCGGTCCTTGTTTAAGGTTAAAACAACAAACTTGATAAATCACCGTTGTGGTTTTGTGCCGCAGGTAAGAACAATTCTTGCTAGAAGCCCGTAGCAGCCACATAAAACTTGCAACAACAAAGTAGAGGACGTCTAACTTGTTTTTGCAGGGCATGTTGTGATACAATATGGTCAAGACATGATGTGATATATGTTATTTTATGAGATGATCATGTTTTGTAGAAGTTATGGCAACTGGCGGGAGCCTTATGGTTGTCACTTTATTGTATGAAATGCAAATACCATGGAATTGCTTTACTTCTTTATCAATATGCGTTAGCGATAGTTGTAGAAGCAATAGTTGGCAAGACGACCACGACGCTACGATGGAGATCAAGGTGTCAAGCCGGTGACAGTGGAGATCATGACGATGCTTTGGAGATGGAGATCAAAAGCACAAGATGATGATGGCCATATCATGTCACATATTTTGATTGCATGTGATGTTTATCTTTTATGCATCTTATTTTGCTTAGTATGACGGTAGCATTATAAGATGAGCTCTTAATTAAAATTTCAAGGTATAAGTGTTCTCCCTGAGTATGCACCGTTGCGACAGCTCTTCATGCTGAGACACCACGTGATGATCAGGTGTGATAGGCTCTACGTTCAAATACAATGGGTGCAAGACAGTTTTGCACATGCGGAATACTCGGGTTAAACTTGACGAGCCTAGCATGTACAGACATGGCCTCGAAACACTGGAGACCGAATGGTCGAACGTGAATCATATAGTAGATATGATCAACACAGGGATGTTCACCATTGATGACTACCCCATCTCACGTGATGATCGAACATGGGTTAGTTTATTTGGATCACATGTCATTTAGATGACTTGAGGGATGTCTATCTAAGTGGGAGTTCTTAAGTAATTTAATTAATTGAACTTAATTCATCATGAACTTAGTCTAGATAGTATTTGCAAATTAAGCTGCAGATCGATAGCTCGAGTTATAGCTCCCCTATTTTTGATATGTTCCTAGAGAAACCTAAGTTGAAAGATGGTAGTAACAATAATGCGGACTGGGTCCGTGATCTGAGGATTATCCTCATTGTTGCACGGAAGAATTATGTCCTTGATGCACCGCTAGGTGACAGACCTATTTACCTGTAGGAACGCCAAAAACACACTTGACCGGGTTAAGCATCATTTTATAAACCCGAAGGTTGTCAAAGGTTTCCTTGAGGTCATCTAGCAGTATTTCCTTCTTTCAAGACTTGGCCACAATATCATCAACATTGGCATGAACATTGCGCCTGATCTGATTGTGAAAACAATTATGTACGAAACGCTGATAAGTAGATGATAACCCACAAGTATAGGGGATCATTTTAGCCTTGTTAGATAAATAAGAGTGTGGAACCCAACGAGGAGCTAAAGGTAGAACAAATATTCCCTCAAGTTCTATCGACCACCGATACAACTCTACGCGTTTGCTTTACCTAGACCAAGAATAAAACTAGAAGTACTTTGCGAGAATAAAACTACGAATAAATTGCAATGTAATAAAAGTGGATAACTTTTGTCAACAAGAAAGTCATTTGTCCCTAGGCAATCGATAACAAGTACCGGTAACCATTCTTGCAATTTTATATGAGGGAGAGGCATGAGCTAACATTCTCTACTTGGATCATATGCACTTATGGTTGGAACTCTACCAAGCATCCACAACTACTAAAGATCATTAAGGTCGTGAAACCCAACCATATCATTAAGTATCAAGTCCTCTTTACTCCCATACGCCATAACCCACTTATCCGCGTTTAGGCTCCTGTCACCCCTGCAACACCGACAATAAGCAAACCATGAACATATTGCAACACCCTACAGTGAGGATCCCTCCATTTGCGCGACACGGAGGGCACCGTAGGACACCACCATAAATAAAATATACAACCATACCAACCAAGATCACGATTAACCCATAGGACAAAACGGATGTACTCAAACATCATAGGATAACCATAGATCATTGGGAAATAGTACATGGAGTTGAGAACCATGTTTAAGTAGAGATTACCGAGGGGAGAAGAGGGGTTACACCGCTGCATAGAGGGGGAGAAAGTTGGTGTTGATGGTAGCAAGGTTGTTGATGTAGATCACCGTCACGATCCTAGCCCCGGCGGCACTCCGGCGCCACCGGGGGAGAGGGGGAGAGAGCCCCCCTCCTTCTTCTTCTTCTTCTTCTTCCTTGGCCTCCCCCCTAGATGGGAGGAGAGTTCCCCCTCTGGTCCATGGCCTCCATGGCGGCGGAGGGGCGGGAGCCCCTCAGAGATTGGATCTATCCCTCTGTTCTCTTCTGTTTCGCGTTCCCCGGATCTGGCCGAAAACCGTTTCTTATATTCTGGGAGATCCGTAACTCTGATTGCGCTGAAATTTTAACATGATTTTTCGGATATAAGCTTTCTAAGTAGAGGTCCAACCAAATTTCAAGGTGAACACAAGCCACCACGGCGCTAGGGACCTGGGGCGCGCCCTGGTGTCTTGTGGTGGGTGTGGGCCTCCGTTTGCGTTGATTCCAACTCCTAAAAATCACATATATTCCAAAATAATTCTCCAAAAAAGTTTATCGATTTGGACTTTGTTTGATATGGATTTTCTGTGAAACAAAAAACATGCAACAAACATGAACTGACACTGGGCACTGGATCAATAGGTTAGTTCAAATAAATCATATAAAATGTTGCCAAAAGTATGTGAAAGTTGTATAATGTTGGAATGAAACAATCAAAAATTATAGATACGACGGAGACGTATCAACATCCCCAAGCTTAATTCTTGCTCGTCCTCGAGTAGGTAAATAATAAAAAAGATAATTTTTTATGTGGAATGCTACCTAGCATAATCTTGATCATATATCTAATCATGGCATGAATATTAAGACATGAGTGATTCAAAGCAATAGTCTATAGTTTGACATAAAGACATCAATACTCGGGCATCCGAACAAACAATCATGTCTTTCAAATATCAATGCTAAAGAACGTTATCCCTACAAAATCATATAGTCTTTCCATGCTCTGTCTTCTTAACACAAAGTATAAATCATGTACTACCCCGGTGTCAGCCAAGCAATTGGTTCATACTTTTTAACGCGCTTCAGCATTTTCGACTCTCACGCAATACATGAGTGCAAGCCATGGATATTGCACTATGGGTGGAATAGAATACGGTGATAGGGGTAAATATAGAGAAGACAAAAAGTAATAAAGTCTCACCGCGAGGAGTAGGGATTGCCATGCAACAGATGCACTAAGATCTATAAGTGTATGAAAGCTCAATATGAAACTAAGTGGGTATGCACCAACTCTACTATGAAAAAATCCCACTAGTATATGAAAGTGACAACATAGGAGACTCTCTATATGAAAAACATGGTGCTACTTTGAAGCACAAGTGTGGAATTAGCATGCCCCTTCTCCTTCTTTTCTTTTTTTCCTTTTTTTCTTTTTCTTCCTTCTTCTTTTTCTTTCCTTTTAGTCTGGAGTCTCATCCCGACTTGTGGGGGAATTATAGTCTCCATCATCCTTTCATCACTGGGACAATGCTCTAATAATGAATAATGATGATTATCACACCTCTATTTACTTATAGCTCAAAAGAAATAAAAATTACAACTCGATACCTAGAACAAAATACTATAGATGAATGCCTCTGGCAGTGTACCAAGATGTGCAATGATCTAGCGTAGAAAAGATATCAAAAAAACGGACAAGCCATGGAAATATCATGCTAGCTATCATCATGCAAAGCAATATGACAATGAATGCTCAAGTCATCAAAACGGAAGCGGTGGAAGTTGCATGGCAATATATCTCGGAATGGCTATGGAAATGCCATAATAGGTAGGTATGGTGGCTGTTTTGAGGAAGATATAATAAGGCTTATGTGTGATAGAGCGTATCATATCATGGGGTTTGGATGCACCGACGAAGTTTGCACCACGTCTCGAGGTGAGAAAGGGCAATGCATGGTACCGAAGAGGCTAGCAAATTGCGGAAAGGTAAGAGTGCATATAGTCCATAGACTCACATTAGCCATGAACAACTCATATACTTATTCTAAAAGTTTACTATCCCTCGAAGCAAAGTACTACTATGCATGCCCCTAGGGGGGAAGTTGGTAGGAGTTAACCATCGCGCGGCCCCGACCTTCACACAAAGATAGACAATCAAGGATAAATTGTGCTCCAACTTCACGACATAACGGGAGACTATACATGCATGCTTCAGGAATCACAAACCTTAACACCAATTTCTTACTAAACACAATCATCCACTAGTACCTCCCACATATTATCATCTCTATATCGCAAAACTATTGCAAGGAATCAAACATATCATATTCAATGGTCCACAAGTTTTATGTAGGATTTGATGACTGCTACCTCTTGAGCACTACGTTGGACTTCCCCGAAGAGGAGAGGATGATGCAGCAAAGTAGCGTAAGTATTTCCCTCAGTTTTTGAGAACCAAGGTATCAATCCTGTAGGAGACCATGCACAAGTCCCTCGTACCTACACAAAACGATAACAACTCGCAACCAACGCTTAGAGGTTGTCAATCCCTTCACGGTCACTTACGAGAGTGAGATCTGATAGAGATAATATTTTTGGTATTTTTGATGGATAAATGCAAAGTAAAAGTAAAAGGCAAAGTAAAAACAAAGCAAGTAAATAAAGTGATAGAGATTGATATGATGAGAATAGAGCCGGGGGCCATAGGTTTCACTAGTGGCCTCTCTCAAGAGCATAAGTATTCTACGGTGGGTGAATAAATTACTGTTGAGCAATTGACATAATTGAGCATAGTTATGAGTATATCTAGGCAATGATCATGTATATAGGCATCACTTCCAAAACAAGTAGGTCGAAACGACTCTGCATCTACTACTATTACTCCACTCATCGACCGCTATCCAGCATGCATCTAGAGTATTAAGTAAAAACAGAGTAACACCGTAAGCAAGATGACATGATGTAGAGGGATAAATTCATGCAATATGATAAAAACCCCATCTTGTTATCCTCGATGGCAACAATACAATACGTGCCTTGCTGCCCTTTCTATCACTGGGTAAGGACACCGCAAGATTGAACCCAAAGCTAAGCACTTCTCCCATTGCAAGAACTGCCAATCTAGTTGGCCAAACCAAAAAGGATAATTCGAAGAGACTTGAAAAGATAACTCAATCATACATAAAAGAATTTAGAGAAGAATCAAATATTTTCCATAGATAATACTGGATCATAAACCCACAATTCATCAGTCTCAACAAACACACCGCAAAAAGAAGATTACATCGAATAGATCTCCACGAGAGAGGGGGAGAACATTGTATTGAGATCCAAAAAGAGAGAAGAAGCCATCTAGCTACTATCTATGGACCCGAAGGTCTGAAGTAAACTACTCACACTTCATCGGAGGGGCTATGGTGTTGATGTAGAAGCCCTCCATGGTGGATGCCCCCTCCGGCAAAGCTCCGGAACTGGCCCTATCAGTGTCAAAACCGGCGGATCTCGGGTAGGGGGTCCCGAACTGTGCGTCTAGGCGGATGGTAACAGGAGGCAAGGGACACGATGTTTTTACCCAGGTTCGGGCCCTCTCGGTGGAGGTAAAACCCTACTCCTGCTTGATTAATATTGATGATATGGGTAGTACAAGAGTAGATCTACCACGAGATCAAAGAGGCTAAACCCTAGAATCTAGCCTATGGTATGATTATTGTTCGTCCTACGGACTAAAACCCTCCGGTTTATATAGACACCGGAGAGGGCTAGGGTTACACAGAGTCGGTTACAATGGTAGGAGATCTACATATCCGTATCGCCAAGCTTGCCTACCACGCCAAGGAAAGTCCCATCTGGACACGGGACGAAGTCTTCAATCTTGTATCTTCATAGTCCAGGAGTCCGGCCAACGGTGATAGTTCGGCTATCCGGACACCCCCTAATCCGGGACTCCCTCAGTAGCCCCCAAACCAGGCTTCAATGATGATGAGTCCAGCGTGTTGATTGTCTTCGGCATTGCAAGGCGGGTTCTTCTCCAAATCCTGTGTTGAATAGTGTCCGGCTTCTTGTAAATATCGCGCTCCTCGGCTTCCACGCCCAATAATGACCATCTTCCATGTGTTGAATGAATGTGAAAAGCCAGGGTATTTTTCCATTTACCCCCCTAGCTGCACAAATGAGCCGCCTATAAAAGGGGCGGGGATCTAGATCCAAATCACACCATCCTCCCTCCGCAAGCATTCATCAGAGCGCCTCTGATAAAAATCCATTCCATCATGGACAGTCGACGCGGCTCCTCCTCTTGCGCTCCCAGCCCTCAGCCTGGAGATTGGGAGAGATGCTCGGTCCCGCACATCGAGCTAGTGGCACTCCAAACCAAGGGATTTCTTCCCCCCAGCCTTCATGGTTCCGGTTCGAGTCGGACTCGCCACCTACAAGGGCAGAAAACAGGCGGAGAGCGTTCCCGATCCCTCCAAAGGAGAGCGGGTATGCTTCGTCTCTTATCTGATAAGAGGACTCGGATTTCCAATACATCCATTTCTCCGGGGGCTCCTGGAGTTCTACGGCCTCCAGCTGCACCATCTTACGTCTGCCTCCATTCTGCACATCGCGGGCTTCATGGCCCTTTGCGAACTGTTCTTGGGCGTCGAGGCTCATTTTGCACTGTGGAAGAGATTATTCTGCCTCGTACCCTGTTCTCATGAGGGGTCAATATATCAAGTGGGCGGAGCCGAGCTATGGCGCATCGCCGGGACCGGATACCTATCCGGAACCCCGAGGAAGGCGTCCGAAGACGGGCCTTCGGAATGGTTTTACATGGAAGATGTCCCGCTGCCGGATCCAGTTCGGATTGGCCTCCCGAAGTTCAGTAATGCTCCTCTGAAGAAACGCCTAAGCTGGCATCCGCGGAGCCCTCAACGGGAGAATGACACGGACGTCCTTTACCTGATGGGCCGAATAAGATTATTGGCTCATTCCGGATTGACCATGATCGGGGTCATGGCCACATGCATTATGCGGGGGCGCAACCGCTCCAGTATAGGGGCCACCCCATGTGGGATTTCAACGGGGAGGATGATGCCACCCGTCATGGCCGTAAGGGGCTGGGGTCGGTCGCTGATCTGGTGAAGATCTTGTCCGCCCTGTACAAAGGGGAAAAGGAGGATTTTCTCCGTGTTAGTCCACTGAACGGGTTTTCTATGAACAATCCTCAAAGTTGGGTAAGCGGACATTTCTTTTTGCCTATCCGATCCACATTTCCATGGTTAAGTATCTCATTTTGTGATATCGACGCAGGTACTGCGCCGGGCCGTAGAAGATATACACAGCCCGACTCCACAACCCGAGGATCCGGAACGGTCCCTCGATCCGGCCTCCGAAGAGGATCCGGCCATAAAGGTGGAGCTGATCGATGGGGTGTTCCACCAACTTAGCATTG
Organism: Triticum timopheevii; assembly: GCA_963921465.1. Classification (NCBI taxonomy): domain Eukaryota; kingdom Viridiplantae; phylum Streptophyta; class Magnoliopsida; order Poales; family Poaceae; genus Triticum; species Triticum timopheevii. The sequence continues at coordinate 448,596,154 of OY997272.1, read as the reverse complement.
ACAATGCTTTGGTCGCCATTACGGCCGACTACCCCGGAATATTTCCAGCCTCCCAGGTAACTGTGACCGAAGTCCTAATACCATGACCCATCCGTCCTTATTTCTGATCACCGCATACCAATGGTGTTTCGCAGGAGGTGCCTTTGAGGCGGGAAGCCGAGCCCGCGACGGCTGGCCAACAAGGGGGAGCTCAGCCCTGCAGGCGGAAAAGAAGTGCGGTGCGGATCACGGCGTCGCTGCAATGGTATGGCGCACCACCGTGTTTCAAGGAAAGATTACTGGAAGGCATACTAATGCTCGTGATTTTTCAGGAGAAAGAGCGCTCACCGGACTGTGTCCGGAGAGGTTCCCAATCAAGGCTCCGCCAGCCAGGCTCCAACGCCAGGTCCGGAAGGGGAGATGAACACAAGGCGCGCGTCGGATGCTCCTCCAACGGAGGATGCCGACAGATTGTCCGCTACCAGATCTGAGGTGCAGAGTGCCATGAATCACAGGCGCCGCCGGACAATTCTTCGTGACGCATGTTTCTCCCAAGAGGCATTGAATGTCTTTAATTCGGGAGATGCACACCTCCGTGCCGCTCAAGATGGTCTAGCCAGAGCCACGGAGCAGTATGTGAAAGACATACGGGTGAGGAATTTTGACAGTTATATATGCCAGTAGCCCCCGAGACTTAAAATAGTTAGAATAACTGATTTAAGGATCATTTGTTATGCAGGATCTTACAGAAAAGAATACCCAACTGTCCCAGGAGCTTCAAGAGTGCAAGGCCCAACTTGAGGCCGCACTAGCCGCGACAGGGGAAGCCACAGAGACTCCCTCTGGTAATATATGCTTCAAAAGAGAAGTAATTTGCTAAATGCGGTGTGTGTATAAGTCTGACAATAATATTGCAGATGGCGCCAGACTAGATCCGGATAGGCAACAGCTACTGCGCCGGTTAAAGGCCGGCGAGAGTGTGCTTACAAGTGTGAGGCAAAAGAAAAATAATCTCCAAGATGCCAACACCCAGCTGGGTGAGGAACTGAAGGATGTTCGAGCCCAGCTGTCTGACTCCGTTAAGGAGAATCGGCGGCTTCGTCGTGGCATTTATAGTAAGTACTTGAGCGAACTTTTGAAAAGAAGAGCCGGCGAGGAAGTTGATTAACAGAAATATGTCTGTAGGTATGCTCATAGGTCGTCCTGCATAGGAAATGCCCGGTTCAATGGGTGACCTACTTCCCGAGCTGCTGCAACTGCACGAACGAGTTCGGCGGGTGATGAGAGGCGTTGCCCAGGCCTTGTAGCCATCCATGTCCCTACCCGAAGGCCTTGGAGAGCTTGTAGAGAAGCTTCAGGGAGCACGGCGGCGCTTCCGGCTATGGAAGATATTGGCCTGCCGTCAAGGCGCCAGGGAGGACTGGGCCATGGTGAAGACGCGGTACACGAAGGCTGACCCAAACCACATGGCCGAGGTCGGACATGTGGGGCCCGATGGGAAGGAGATCCCTGTGAGCTTAGTGTACGGCCAAGTAGAGTTGGCCGCAAAGTATTCCCAACAAGACTGTAAACTAGACAGCCTATTAGATGGTATTGAAGAGGAATACAATCAGTCAATTTGACTATGTAATTTGAAATGACATGTAAAATGCCTTCTAGCCGGATTGTAGATCGTTTGTCGTAGCGGACCTTTTCACTTCAACCTCGGGACCCGACAGTCCGGAGTGTGTCCGAATACCCTCGCGGTTATGTAAGAACCGGGGCATGCGTGGAGACTAGGCGTAGGGGTCATAAGTGCTTTATCAGACAAGTGCCCAACTAGTTATGTTATATTACATGGTTAGTAAGAAACATCTTCCAGGGAGAATAGTTTCGTTAGGGGTTCCTTTCCCTGGGAGGCATGCCCTAAAGTGCATGTCCGGACTGCGAAAAAAGCAGAAAAACATCTGGGGGCAGATAAATGAATAAGTAAGAATCCATCTTTTAGTTCACCGACCGAATATTCCCTTAAGAATGCTAGCTTTCGGCTTCACCCAGTCTGAGGTACACGTCCGGCTGACCCGGCGGTAACAATCGCAGAGGTGCTCCCTTTACCACCTAGCCGAACAATCGGGAACGTAGGGGTAAGCACAGGAGCCAGGCAACCCAGCTTGGCCAAAACTTAAGTCATATCGATGCATATAATGGTGAATAAAGGGTACATGCGGAAGTGTGACACATATGTTGGGCATAAAGCCCGTATAACTAAGCTTCTATTAAAGAAGCCCCCAGGTATACTGAGCGCGGATAACGCGTCAAGTGTGTGCGATCAATCCGCAAATGAGCCTTCAACGGCTTCAGAAAAAAGGAGGGAGAAGGAGAGAAATAAAAGACAGTTAAAGTATAAAAGATAGATGGAGGAAGGAGACGAACTCAGAGTCCGGCGCTAGGCGTAGAATCTTCAGAGACGGGCTGCGTTCCATGGGTTCGGCTCGAGTCGGTTATCTGATGCGTTTTGCAGACGGTACGCTCCGCCGGTCAGGACTTGGTCGATGATGAAGGGACCTTCCCATTTGGGCTTGAGTTTGTCCTTTTTCTTGTCCGGCAGTTGTAGAACTAGTTCGCCAACATTGTAAGTTTTGGCCCGTACTTCTCTGCTTTGATATCTTTGAGCCTGCTGTTGATAGAATGTGGAACGAGCTTTTGCCACGTCGCGCTGCTCCTCTAAGGCGTCCAAACTGTCCTGCCGATCCAACTCGGCTTCTCTTTCTTCGTACATGTGCACGCGATGTGAGTCATGAATTATGTCGCAGGGCAAAACTGCCTCTGCGCCGTATACCATAAAAAATGGTGTGAATCCGGTAGTGCGATTCGGCGTGGTCTGCAGCCCCCAGAGTACGGAGTCGAGCTCCTCTACCCAGTGCGTATTAGATTCCTTAAGGGACCGCACTAGTCTGCGTTTAATGCCGCTCATGATTAGACCATTTGCTCGTTCGACTTGACTGTTAGTTTGAGGGTGATAGACTGAAGCGTAGTCGAGCTTGATGCCCATGTTTTTGCACCAGAGTTTAACCTCGTCGGCCGTGAAGTTCGTACCGTTATCATTGATGATGATATGGGGACGTCGTAACGGTGTACTACCCCTGATATGAAGTCTATCACGGGTCCGGATTCGGCCGCCTTAACTGGCTTGGCCTCTATCCATTTGGTGAATTTATCCACCATGACCAACAGGTATTTTTGTTTGTGGGTTCCTCCTTTAAGGGGTCCAACCATGTCAAGCCCCCAGACCGCGAACGCCCAGGTGATGGGTATAGTTTTGAGGGCGGTGGGTGGCATGTGGCTTTGATTAGCAAAGAGCTGGCAACCGACGCATCGTTGGACTAAGTCATGTGCATCTGCCCGGGCCGTCGGCCAATAAAATCCTATACGGAAGGCCTTGCCTACAAGGGCCCGGGCTGCGGCGTGGTGCCCACCGAGTCTGGCATGAATTTCAGCCAGAAGATTTCGCCCTTCCTCTTCGGAGATACACCTTTGAAGGACTCCGGTTGTGCTTTTCTTATAAAGCTATCCCTCATGGACCTTATAGGCTTTAGATCGCCGTACTATGCAGCGGGCCTCGTTTTGGTCCTCGGGAAGTTCCTGCCTAGTTAAGTAGGCTAGGAATGGCTCGGTCCACGGGGCAATGACTGCTATTATTTCGTGGGTGGAGGGTGTTATTTCATTGGCAGAGCCACCGATTGTGTCAGAATGCTCGGTGTCGGGCGGTGCGGTTGGGTCCGGATTGTTGTTTCCGGAATCCCCTTCCCATAGTACGGATGGCTTGAACAGCCGCTCTAGGAAGATATTGGGCGGGACAGCATCACGCTTTGCGCCAATGCGTGCTAATATGTCCGCCGCCTGGTTATTATCCCGGGCTATATGGTGAAATTCAAGCCCTTCAAACCGAGCTGACATTTTTAGGACGGCGTTACGGTAAGCTGCCATTTTCGGATCCTTGGCGTCAAAGTCTCCATTTATTTGGGATATCGCGAGGTTCGAATCCCCGCGCACCTCTAGGCGTTTAATGCCCATGGAGACCGCCATCCGGAGGCCATGTAGAAGGGCCTCGTATTTGGTTGCGTTGTTGGAGTCCGTGTACATTATCTAGAGTACGTCTTGAACTGTGTCTCCGGTTGTGGACGTCAGGACGACGCCAGCCCCCAGGCCGGCCAACATTTTGGAGCCGTCGAAGTGCGTGATCCAATTCGAATATGCGCCGTACTCTTTAGGGAGTTCGGCTTCAGTCCATTCGGCGACGAAGTCGGCCAAAACTTGCGACTTAATAGCTCGCCGTGGCTTGTAGGTTATGTCGAACGGGAGGAGCTTGATGGCCCATTTTGCAATCCGGCCAGTCGCGTCGCGGTTGTTTATAATGTCATTAAGAGGTACTTCGGAGGCTACTGTTATTGAACACTCTTGAAAGTAGTGTCGCAGCTTCCGGGATGCCATGAACACCGCGTACGCTATCTTTTGATAATGTGGATATCGGGACTTGCATGGAGTTAGGACAGTGGACACGTAGTAAACTGGTTTTTGAAGGGGGAGCTTGTTTCCGTCCGTTTCTCGTTCGACGACGAGCACCGCGCTTACAACTTGATGTGTTGCTGCGATATATAATAACATTGGTTTGCCCGTGTTGGGCGTGGCCAGGACCAATATGGCTTTTATTTCTTCGAGTCCGGCCATGGCAGCATCCGTCCACTCGAAGTGTTCGGTGTGCCGGAGGAGGTGATAAAGGGGTAATGCCTTTTCTCCCAAACGGGAGATAAAGCGGCTTAGGGCCGCCATGCATCCAGTCAATTTTTGTATTTGTTTGAGGTCTTTTGGGATATCCAATTGTGACAGAGCTCGGATCTTGGCTGGGTTTGCTTCAATTCCTCTACCGGATACAATGAAGCCCAAGAGCTTTCCGGCTGGTACGCCGAAGAAGCATTTTTCCGGATTCAGCTTCGTATGTTCGGAGATTGTCGAATGTGAGCCTCAAGTCGTCTATTAGAGTTTCGACATGCTTGGATTTGACGACCACATCATCTACGTAAGACTCCACTGTTTTGCCGATCTGGTTTGCCAGACATGTCTGAATCATGCGCTGATATGTTGCGCCGACATTTTTGAGCCCGAAGGGCATTGTGTTGAAGCAGAATGGGCCGTATGGAGTGATGAATGACGTTGCGGCTTGGTCTGGCTCTGCCATCTTAATTTGGTGGTAGCCGGAGTATGCGTCAAGGAAGCACAATGAATCATGCCCTGCGGTAGCGTCGATAATCTGATCGATGCGGGGAAGGAGGAAGGGATCCTTTGGGCAAGCCTTGTTAAGGTCCTTGAAATCGACACACAGGCGCCAGGATTTGTCCTTCTTTGGTACCATTACTAGGTTTGCTATCCAGTCCGGATGTTTTATATCTCTTATCAATCCGACCTCCAATAGTTTGGCAAGCTCCTCTCCCATTGCCTGTCTCTTGGGTTCGGAAAATCGCCGAAGAGCCTGTTTGACTGGCTTGAATCCTTTTAGGATATTTAGGCTGTGCTCGGCCAGCCGGCGTGGGATTCCTGGCATGTCTGAAGGGTGCCAGGCAAAAATGTCCCAATTTTCCTGTAGGAATTCTCGTAGTGCAGCGTCTACATCAGGGTTTAAATGTGCCCCAATGGATGCCGTCTTTGTAGGGTCCGTTGGATGGACTTGGAATTTGACTATTTCGTCCACTGGCTTAAAAGAGGTGGACTTGGATCTCTTATCGAGTATCACATCGTCCATGTTCACCGTGGAGCGCAGCGCAGTGAGTTCCTCGGACTCTAGGGCTTCGGATAGTGCCTCGGGGGCTAGTGCGGCTATCTTATTTTCGGCGCAGAGTGCTATGTCCGGATCACTGGCAAGAGTGATGATTCCATTAGGCCCGGGCATTTTGAGCTTCATGTACCCGTAATGGGGTATGGCCTGAAAAATTGTGAATGCCTCTCGCCCTAATAAAGCGTGATATCCGCTGCTGAACGGGGCCACTTGGAACGTGACCTCCTCGGACCTGTAATTGTCCGGCGAGCCGAACACCACATCCAGTGTAATTTTTCCTGTGCAGCGTGCTTCCCGACTAGGGATTATTCCTCTAAAGGTTGTGCTGCTTCGCTCAATGCGGCTCCAGTCTATTTCCATTTTTCAAAGGGTTTCCTCGTAAATGAGGTTTAATCCGCTGCCGCCATCCATGAGTACCTTGGTAAGGCGAAAGTCGTCCACTATTGGACTGAGGACCAATGCGGCTGGTGCTCGGGCTATTCGGAATTTAGGTTCGTCACTGGAGTTAAAGGTAATAGCCGTGTCACTCCATGGATTTATTGTTGCTACTTGGTAGACTTCGGCAAGGCTGCGGAGTGTTCGTTTCCGCATATTATTTGATGCGAAAGTCTCAAAGACTGTTAATACCATACTAGTATTGTTGGGCTGGTTCTCTGGAGCTAGAAGCTCTTCGCCACTTTTGGCCACCTGCCATAGTATCCAACATGCTCGAAGGCTATGAGTTGAAGCTCTTTGCCACTTTTGGCCACCTACCATAGTATCCAACATGCTCGAAGGCTATTTCGGACTAGGGTTGTATTCAGAGCCGGATTATCCCAAAATTTGGTTTCGGTTTTCCAGGCGCTCTCCATCGCACAGTACTTTCGTACTATGGACGCCAAGTCGGCAAAGCGTGTAATTTCACGACGACTTATGGCGTTTAGGATTCCCTTGTCCGTGCAATTATTGCAGAAAAGTGAGATTGCGTCTTCCTCGCGGCAGTCCTTTATCCTGTCCATAACCAGGAGGAATCTGGCCCAGTAATGGTGTACTGTTTCAGCGGGTTCTTGCCGGATTCGGGATAGATCGCTTATGTTTGGGTGGGCGGGTGGAATTAAATTCGGAACCCCGTCCAATCTAAGACTCAAGGGCCGAAAAGTCTCCGAACTTGGAAGCTTGGGTTTTTGGATATTGTCCAATGAATCCAGCCCGCTGCCTCACTTTAGGTTCAGGACTTGATCGACGTCCGTCCCTCCGCGGGAATTCAGCATGGAGGGGTCGGGAATCCGGACATAGCTAGTCCTTAATATAGAAGAAGAGTCGCCGTACTGTTCCTCCACCACAGCAACGTGGTGGGTAGCCTGGGGAGAGTTGATCTCTCACAGATCGGTTTTAGGCCCAATCTGATCGTAGTCTGTAGCGACTCCCAGGGCGGCGATGCGATCCAATAGCTCGTTTAAGGAGGAGAGCTCCATCGGATCTAGCTGCTCGGCGAGTTCCGAGTTGACGTGAAGATTGCTTTTGATGACCCGAGAAGTCATCGTCGGCGCGGCGGCCGAACAGGCGGTCATAAGAAAACCGCCTAGCCGGATAGTTTGGCCGATGGCCAAAGCTCCTTTAGCAACGGTGCCGTGTTTAAAGATGGGACGAGGCATCCTTCCTGATGGCGACGGCACAGAGGAACTCTCAATGAAAGCACCAATGTCGGTGTCAAAACCGACGGATCTCGGGTAGGGGGTCCCGAACTGTGCGTCTAGGCGGATGGTAACAGGAGACAAGGGACACGATGTTTTTACCCAGGTTCGGGCCCTCTCGATGGATGTAAAACCCTACTCCTGCTTGATTAATATTGATTATATGGGTAGTACAAGAGTAGATCTACCACGGGATCAAAGAGGCTAAACCCTAGAATCTAGCCTATGGTATGATTGTTGTTCGTCCTACGGACTAAAACCCTCTGGTTTATATAGACACCGGAGAGGGCTAGGGTTACACAGAGTCGGTTACAATGGTAGGAGATCTACATATCCGTATCGCCAAGCTTGCCTTCCACGCCAAGGAAAGTCCCATCCGGACACGGGACGAAGTCTTCAATCTTGTATCTTCATAGTCCAGGAGTCCGGCCAACGGTGATAGTTCGGCTATCCGGACACCCCCTAATCCGGGACTCCCTCAGGCCCCAAGATGGGATCTTGTGGATACAGAAGGTTGTGGCGGTGGAATTAGGTTTTTGGCTCCTGTTCTGATCGCTCGGGGATACGTAGGTATATATAGGAGGAAGGAGTACGTCGGTGCAGCTCCGAGGGGCCCACGAGGTAGGGGGCGCACCCAGGGGGCGCCCTCCACCCTCGTGACCTCCTCGGAGACTTCTTGGAGTAGGGTCCAAGTCGCCTGGATCACGTTCGGTTGGAAAATCATGATCCGGAAGGTTTCATTCCGTTTGGACTCCGTTTGATATTCTGTTTCTTCGAAATGCTGAAAAAGGCAAAAAACAGCAATTCTGGGCTGGGCCTCCGGTTAATAGGTTAGTCCCAAAAGTAATATAAAAGTGGAAAATAAAGCCCAATATAGTCCAAAACAGTAGATAAAGTAGCATGGAGCAATCAAAAATTATAGATACGTTGGAGACGTATCAGGCATCCCCAAGCTTAATTCCTGCTCGTCCTCGAGTAGGTAAATGATAAAAAAGAATTTTTGATGCGGAGTGATACTTTGGCATAATTTCAATGTAAATCTCCTTAATTGTGATATGAATATTCAGATCCGAAAGATTCAAGAGAAAAGTTCATATTGACACAAAAATAATAATACTTCAAGCATACTAATCAAAGCAATCACGTCTTCTCAAAATAACATGGCAAAAGAAAGTTCATCCCTACAAAATCATATAGTTAGGCTATGCTTCATTTTCGTCACACAAAGATGTTCCCAACTTCTATACCCCCGATGACAAGCCAAGCAATTGTTTCATACTTAAATAATCTCAAACTTTTTCAACCTTCACGCAATACATGAGCGTGAGCCATGGATATAGCACTATGGGTGGAATAGAATATGATGATGGGGATTGTGTGGAGAAGACAACAAGGAGAAAGTCTCACATCAACTAGGCGTATCAACGGGCTATGGAGATGCCCATCAATAGATATCGATGTGAGTGAGTAGGGATTGACATGCAACGGATGCACTAGAGCTATGAATGCTCAACAAAAGAAAACTAGTGGGTGTGCATCCAACTTGCTTGCTCACGAAGACCTAGGGCATTTGAGGAAGCCCATCGTAGGAATATACAAGCCATATTCTATAATGAAAAATTCCCACTAGTATGAAAAGACAACTTATGAGACTCACTACATGAAGAACTAGATGCTACTTTCAAGCACGATATATGAGACTCACTACATGAAGAACTAGGTGCTACTTTGAAGCACAAGTGTGGAAAAAAAGATAGTACCATTGCCCTTTTTTGGGCGTTTCTTTTTTTTGGCCTTTCTCTTTTTTTTATTTGGGCAATGCTCTAATAATGATGATCATCACACTTCTATTGGTTACAACACAAGGATTGCAACTCGAAACTTAGAACAAGATATGACTCTATATGAATGCCTTCGGCGGTGTACCGGGATGGTGCAATGAATCAAGAGTGACATGTATGGAAAATAATGCATGGTGGCTTTGCCACAAATACGATGTTAACTACAAGATCATGCAATGGCAATATGACAAAAGTAATGTATGTCATGATGATGATGGTGGAAGTTGCATGGCAATATATCTCGGAATGGCAATGGAAATGCCATGATAGGTAGGTATGGTGGCTGTTTTGAGGAAAATACAAGGAGGTTTATGTGTGATAGAGTATATCGTATCACGGGGTTTGGATGCACCGGCGAAGTTTGCGCCAACTCTCAAGGTGAGAAAGGGCAATGCACGGTACCGAAGAGGCTAGCAAAGGTGGAAAGGTGAGAGTGCGTATAATCCATGGACTCAACATTAGTCAAAAGAACTCATATACTTATTGCAAAAATTTAGAAGTCATAAAAAATTCAAGTACTACACGCATGCTCCTAGGGGGATAGATTGGTAGGAAAAGACCATCGCTTGTCCCCGACCGCTACTCATAAGGATGCACAAGCCAGGTACACTTCATGTTTCAAATTTGTTACACAACTTTAACCATACGTGCATGCTACGGGACTTGCAAACTTCAACACAAGTATTTCTCAAATTCATAATCACCCAACTAGCACGAGTTTGATATTATCACCTCACATCTCAAAACAATTATCAAGCATCAAACTTATCTTAGTATTCAATTCACTCAAAAGAAAGTTTCACATATCTTGAACACCAAGTATATTAACATTAAGCAATTTACCATGCTATTAGAGACTCTCAAAATAATCTAAGTGAAGCATGAGAGATCAATAGTTTCTTTAAAACAAATCCACCACCATGCTCTAAAAGATCTAAGTGAAGCACTAGTGCAGAAATTATCACGCTCAAAAGATATAAGTGAAGCACTATGAGCAAACCTATCAAGCTCAAAAGATATAAGTGAAGCACATAGAGTATTCTAACAAATTCCAATTCATGTATGGCTCTCTCAAAAGATGTGTACAGAAAGGATGATTGTGGTAGACTAACAAGCAAAGACACAAATGATACAAGACGCTCCAAGCAAAACACATATCATGTTGGTGAATAAAAATATAGCTCCAAGTAAATTACCGATGGAAGTGGAAGAAAGAGGGGATGCCTTCCAGGGCATCCCCAAGCTTTGACTTTTTAGTGTCCTTGGATTATCTTGAGGGGTGCCATGGGAATCCCCAAGCTTAGGCTCTTGCCACTCCTTGTTCCATAATCCATCAAAAGAATTCACCCAAAACTTGAAAACTTCACAACACAAAACTCCACAGAAATCTTGTGAGCTCCGTTAGAGAAAGAAAACAAAAGACTACTTCAAGGTACTGTAATGAACTCATTATTTATTTATATTGGTGTTAAACCTACTGTATTCCAACTTCTGTATGGTTTATAAACTAATTTACTAGCCATAGATTCATCAAAATAAGCAAACAACACACGAAAAACAGAATCTATCAAAAACAGAAAAGTCTGTAGCAATCTGTAACTAACGCAAACTTCTGGAACTCTAAAAATTCTACAAAAATAGGAAATCCTGGAAAATTTGTTTATTGATCAGCAGCAAAAAGAATCAAAGCAAAATCACGTTCCTGTGATTTACCATAACTAAATTCGTGCGCGCAAAGTTTCTGTTTTTCAGCAGAATCAAATCAACTATCATCGTAGGTTATCCTATAGGTTCTACTTGGCACAAACACTAATTAGAACATAAAACCACATCCAAACAGAAGGTAGATGGATTATTTATTCCTAAACAGAAGCAAAAACAAAAAACACAAAATAAAATTGGGTTGCCTCCCAACAAGCGCTATCGTTTAACGCCCCTAGCTAGGCATAAAAGCAAGGATAGATCTAGGTATTGCCATCTTTGGTAGGCAATCCATAAGTGGCTCTCATGATAGATTCATATGGTAATTTTATTTTCTTTCTAGGGAAGTGTTCCATACCCTTCTTTAAGGGAAATTGGAATCTAATATTCCCTTCCTTCATATCAATAATTGCACCAATCGTTCTAAGGAAAGGTCTACCAAGAATAATAGGACATGAAGGATTGCAATCTATATCAAGAACGATAAAATCTACGGGCAAATAATTCCTATTTGCAACAATAAGAACATCATTAATTCTTCCCATAGGTTTTTTAATAGTGGAATCTGCAAGATGCAAGTTTAGAGAGCAATCATCAAAATCACGGAAATCTAGTAAATCACATAAAGTTTTGGGTATAGTAGAGACACTAGCACCCAAATCACACAAAGCATGAAACTCAAAATCTTTAATCTTAATTTTAATAGTAGGTTCCCACTCATCATAGAGTTTTCTAGGGATAGAAACTTTCAACTCAAGTTTTTCTTCATAAGATTGCATCAAAGCATCAACAATATGTTCGGTAAAGGCTTTATTTTGACTATAAGCATGAGGAGAATCTAGCCTGGATTGCAACAAGGAAATACAACCAATCAAAGAGCAATTTTCATAATTAAATTCCTTGAGATCCAAAATAGTGGGTTTAGCAACATCATGGTTTTTATTTATTTCAATCCCACTTTCATCAATTTCATCATCAAGATCTAGAAACTCCGAATTCTTAGAATGCCTTCTAGGTAAAGGAAGATAATCTTCAGATTCATCAAGATTCATATTGCAAAACAAAGATTTAATGGGGGACACATCAATAACTTTTAGATCTTCATCTTGATTTTCATAGGGATTGGAAGAACACGCTTTAATAAAGGCATCTTTGGAAGCACGCATCCTAGCGGTTCTTTCCTTGCACTCATCAGTGGAAATTCTCATGGCTTTGAGAGACTCATTGATATCATGCTTAGGAGGAATAGATCTAAGCTTTAAAGAATCAATTTCAAGAGAAATTCTATCAACGTTCCTAGCCAAATCATCAACTTTAAGCAATTTCTCTTCAAGTGAAGCATTAAAATTCTTTTGTGAATTCATAAACTCTTTAACACTACTCTCAAATTCAGAGGGCATCTTATTAAAATTTCCATAAGAGTTATTGTAGGAATTTCCAGAATTATTAGAAGGATTACTAGGATAAGGCCTAGGATTAGAATTCCCTCTATAAGCGTTGTTTCCAAAACTATTTCTACCAACAAAATTCACATCCATAGATTCATTATTATTCTCAAGCAAAGTAGATAAAGGCATATCATTGGGATCAAGAGTAGTTTTAGGAGCAAACATCTTCATAAGTTCATCCATCTTTCACTCAAAACATTGATTTCTTCTATAGCATGCACTTTCTTACTAGAAGATCTATCGGTGTGCCATTGAGAATAATTAACCATAATATTATCAAGCAATTTGGTAGCATCCCCTAACGTAATTTCCATAAAAGTGCCTCCCGCGGCCGAATCTAAAAGATTTCTAGAAGCAAAATTCAATCCGGCATAAAAATTTTGTATGATCATCCATAAATTCAAACCATGAGTAGGGCAATTGCGAAGCATTAGTTTCATTCTTTCCCAAGATTGGGAAACATGCTCATGATCAAGTTGTTTAAAATTCATGATGTCGTTCCTAAGAGTGATAATCTTAGCGGGAGGAAAATACTTAGAGATAAAAGCATCTTTGCACTTGTTCCAAGAATCAATACTATTTTTAGGCAAAGATGAAAACCAAACTTTAGCACGATCTCTAAGTGAAAATGGAAATAACTTCAATTTGACAATATAGTTATCCGTATCTTTGTTCTTTTGCATATCACACAAATCAACAAAATTGTTTAGATGAGTAGCGGCATCTTCACTAGGAAGGCCGGCGAATTGATCTTTCATAACAAGATTCAACAAAGCGGTATTGATTTCACAAGACTCATCATTATTAAGAGGAGCAATCGGAGTACTAAGGAAATCGTTATTATTGGTATTCGAGAAATCACACAATTTGGTATTATCTTGCGCCATGGCAACAAGTAATCCAACACACAAGCAAACAAAAAGGCAAAGGGAAAAAGGCAAACGGGAAAGAGAGGAGGAGATTGGGAAAGAGAGGGCAAATAAAACGGCAAGGGTGAAGTGGGGGAGAGGAAAACGAGAGGCAAAAGGCAAATAATGTAATGCGAGAGATAGGGATTGTGATGGGTACTTCGTATGGTTGACTTGCTTGCGTGAGCCTCCCCGGCAACGGCGCCAGAAATTCTTCTTGCTACCTCTTGAGCACTGCATTGGATTTCCCCGAAGAGAAGAGGATGATGCAACAAAGTAGCATAAGTATTTCCCTCAGTTTTTGAGAACCAAGGTATCAATCCAGTAGGAGACCACGCACAAGTCCCTCGTACCTACACAAAACGATAGCAACTCGCAACCAATGCTTAGGGGTTGTCAATCCCTTCACGGTCACTTACGAGAGTGAGATCTGATAGAGATAATATTTTTGGTATTTTTGATAGATAGATGCAAAGTAAAAGTAAAAGGCAAAGTAAAAACAAAGCAAGTAAATAAAATGATATAGATTGATATGATGAGAATAGACCCGGGGGCCATAGGTTTCACTAGTGGCCTCTCTCAAGAGCATACGTATTGTACGGTGGGTGAACAAATTACTGTTGAGCAATTGACAGAATTGAGCATAGTTATGAGTATATCTAGGCAATGATCATGTATATAGGCATCACGTTCAAAACAAGTAGATCGAAACGATTCTGCATCTACTACTATTACTCCACTCATCGACTGCTATCCAGCATGCATCTAGAGTATTAAGTAAAAACAGAGTAACGTCGTAAGCAAGATGACATGATGTAGAGGGATAAATTCATGCAATATGATAAAAAAAACCATCTTGTTATCCTCGATGGCAACAATACAATACGTGCCTTGCTACCCCTTCTGTCACTGGGTAAGGACACCGCAAGATTGAACCCAAAGCTAAGCACTTCTCCCATTGCAAGAACTACCAATCTAGTTGGCCAAACCAAAAAGGATCATTCGAAGAGACTTGCAAAGATAACTCAATCATACATAAAAGAATTCAGAGAAGAATCAAATATTTTCCATAGATAATATTGGATCATAAACCCACAATTCATCAGTCTCAACAAACACACCGCAAAAAGAAGATTACATCGAATAGATCTCCACGAGAGAGGGGGAGAACATTGTATTGAGATCCAAAAAGAGAGAAGAAGCCATCTAGCTACTAGCTATGGACCCGAAGGTCTGAAGTAAACTACTCACACTTCATCGGAGGGGCTATGGTGTTGATGTAGAAGCCCTCCGTGTTGGATGCCCCCTCCGGCGGAGCTCCAGAACAGGCCCCAAGATGGGATCTCGTGGATACAGAAGGTTGCGGCGGTGGAATTAGGTTTTTGGCTCCTGTTCTGATCACTCGGGGATACGTAGGTATATATAGGAGGAAGGAGTACGTCGTTGGAGCTCCGAGGGGCCCACGAGGTAGGGGGCGCGCCCAGGGGGTGCCCTCCACCCTCGTGACCTCCACGGAGACTTCTTGGAGTAGGGTTCAAGTCTCCTGGATCACGTTCGGTTGGAAAATCACGATCCCAAAGGTTTCATTCCGTTTGGACTCCGTTTGATATTCTATTTCTTCGAAATACTGAAAAAGGCAAAAAACAGTAATTCTGGGCTGGGCCTCCGGTTAATAGGTTAGTCCCAAAAGTAATATAAAAGTGGAAAATAAAGCCCAATATAGTCCAAAACAGTAGATAAAGTAGCATGGAGCAGTAAAAAATTATAGATACGTTGGAGACGTATCAATGACTAACCATGCAATTGACCAATTCCTGTTGACTATCTAAATAGGTATAAGTGAAGTGTGAGAGTTTTAGTTCTTTCTACAAAATACCATGATCTAATAAATATAAGTGAAGCAAAAGAGCATTCTACAAACAACGGTCTTCTATGTGAAGAGAAACATGCAATCCAAACTTCAAATGATATAAGTGAAGCACATGAAGCATTCTATAAAGCCATACTCAAATGATATAAGTGAAGTGCAATGAGCACTCTATAAATCAACCATGGACTATCTCATACCAGCATGGTGCATAAAAGAAAAATGATAACTAAACACAAAAGACGCTCGAAGATTTACGCATATCACGTGAAAGAAACAAAGACGAGAACATACCGATACTTGTTGAAGGAAGATGGGATGCCTTTCGGGGCATCCCCAAGCTTAGACGCTTGAGTCTCCTTGAATATTTACTTGAGGTGCCTTGGGCATCCCCAAGCTTGAGCTTTTGCTTCTCCTCCTTCTCCTCATAGCGAGACCTCCTCGATCTTTGATCACTTCATCCACACAAAACTCAACAGAAACCTCGTGAGATCCGTTAGTATAATAATGTAAATCACTACTCTAAGTACTGTTGCAAACCAATTCATATTTTGTTTTTCCATTTTAGCTACTGTAATGTAACTTTTCCATGGCTTATACCACCTATAGAATCGATAGTTTCATCAAAACAAGCAAAACAATGCATAAAAAACAAAATTTGTCTTAAACAAGACATTCTGTAGTAATCTGAACATCTACCATACTTATGGTACTCCAACAATTCTGGTAAATTAGGACAACATAAAAAATTTGTATAACAATACTATGCAAAAAGTTTCAGAAGCTTTTGACATTCCAGTAAAATATGAAAATTCACGCGCTACAGCCAAAGTTTCTGTTTCTGCACCACACATACCAAGAAGGAATCTAATCATCCTAAAGGCCAATCTTGGCACATTATTTTTATAATATAATGGATTTGTACAAGGGGATAATTTTTTTGTGAGAATCTTTATGAAAAATTCTACATTGTTTCCATGAGCATCAACACAAGTGTTCAAGGTCGACCCTCAATTCACCAATGCATCGCCTTTCAATCGCTTCTCTTTTTGTGAAGTTTTAAGTTCCCCTCTATATTGTTTTTGTTTTTAAACTTTATAAAAGCAATCAATAGAAATAAATGACTCTCTAAAACTTCCAGGTTGTCTCCCTGGCAACGCTTTCTTTAAAGCCATTAAGCTAGGCATAAAGTGCTCAAGTAATGGATTCACCCGGATCCCAAGGTATATCAAAGCCAATTCTAATTAGCAATGATTTGGCATTTAGTAGTGAGAACAAAGCAACATATATCATGCAATGACGAAGTCTAACTCTCTTCCTATGCATTGGCATGTCATACAAGAACAATTCATGCACGTCAAGTAAAAGGCCAATACATGGCATAAGCAGTTTCTTGCAATTCTAACATGTTGGAAACATATAGAGGCGAAGATGTAGTTCCTCTCTCATAATAATTGCAAGAAGGAGCATCAAGCACATGCATATTATGTTCATCAAAATTATCATGTGAAAAGGTAAAAGGCAACCCATCAATACAATCCTTGATAAGTGCAAATTTCTCGGATATAGTGTAGTTTGGAGAATTCAAAAAGATGATAGGACTATCCTGTGTGGGTGCAATAGCAACAATTTCATTCTTATCATAAGGAACTATAGCAAGTTCATCTCCATAAGCACAATTCATATTGGCATCTTGGCCGCAAGCATGGCAAGCATCAATTTCATCAAAAATGGATATTTCAAAAGAATCAACGGGATCATAGCAATTATCATAGCATTCATCCTTCGGCAAGCATGAATGGAATTTAAACAATGTATGAGTTGGATAGTTACTCTCATCAGAAGGTGGGCACAGGTAGCTAATCCATTCTTCCTCCCTTTGTTCTTCACTCTCCTTGTCATCTTTTTCATCCAATGAGCTCACAATGTCATCAATTTCTTCTTCCATAGAGTCCTGCAAAATATTAATCTCTTCTTGGACAGCGTAGGAGTCCTCAATATATGGTTTAACATAGGCATTAGAAGCATAATTATCATAGCAATATTTAAGTATGGCAAAATTTTCAGATTTGTAAAGAGTAGCGTCAAACTTTTCAATCAAAGAAGCATTTTCATAAGCACCCTTAAAAGCAACAGATTCTTCAATTTGTTGAACATCATAGTAATTATAAAAACCCTTAGCATACAAAGATGCGATTCCATTATCACTAAACTCGCATTGGTAAGGAAGGTGTTTCTTAGGGTCTTCAAAATAACAAGTAAAATCATAGAATTCACATAAATTCCAAGCATAGCATCGCATAGTATTAATTTGATGCCATAAAAGTTTCCCTTTTTGAGATAAGCAGTGTCACACATAACAAGCATGCTCATCTAATGATTTGCCCTCAACTAAGCTAGTTGGGGTTTCAGCACGAGCACATAGGGATCAAAGATGATCCAAGTAAAAAGCTTCAGTAGTGTGATAGATTTTGGGTGGTTCTTCAACCATTGGTTTAGTAGGTACACCTATGTTATTGGTATTTTGCATGTCCTACCCATAACTAAAGACAGAAAACAAGAGCACAAAATAAAAACTACTTAGTGATAAAGCAAACAAGCATGCACGAGAATATTCACCCCACACCATTGCTCCCCTGCAACGGTGCCAAAAAAGGTCTTGATAACCCATAAGTATAGGGGGTCGTTTGTAGCCTTCTTCGATAAATGAGAGTGTCGAACCCAATGAGGAGCTAAAGGTAGAACAAATATTCCCTCAAGTTCTATCGACCACCGATAGAACTCTACGCACACTTGTTGTTTGCTTTACCTAGACCAAGAATCAAACTAGAAGTACTTTGCGAGAATAAAACTACGAATAAATTGCAAGACAATAAAAGTGGATAGCTTTTTTTTCAACAAGAAAGTCATTTGTCCCTAGACAATTGATAACAAGTAGCGGTAATCATTCGTGCAATTTTATATGAGGGAGAGGCATGAGCTAACATACTTTCTCTACTTGGATCATATGCACTTATCATTGCACCTCTAGCAAGCATCCACAACTACTAAAGATCATTAAGGTTGTGAAACCCAACCAAAGTATCAATCCTCTTTACTCCCATACACCATAATCCACTTATCCGCGTTTAGGCTGTTGTCACCCCCGCAACACCGATAATAAGCAAACCATGAACATAATGCAACACCCTACAGCGAGGATCCATCCATTTGCACGACATGGAGGGCACCGTAGGACAACACCATAAATAAAATATACAATCATACCAACCAAGATCACGGATAACCATAGATCATTGGAAAATAATATATGGAGTTGAGCACCATGTTTAAGTAGAGATTACAGCAGGGAGAAGAGAGGTTACACTGCTGCATAGAGGGGGATAAAGTTGGAGTTGACGGTAGCAAGGTTGTTGATGTAGATCACCGTCACGATCCTAGCACCGGCGGTACTCCGGCACCACCGGGAGAGAGGGGGAGAGATCCCCCCTCCTTCTTATTCTTCCTTGGCGAGGAGAGTTCCCCCTCTGGTCCATGGCCACTATGGCGGTGGAGGGGCGGGAGCCCCTCCGAGATTGGATCTATCCTTCTGTTCTCTTCTGTTCCGCGTTCCTAGATCTGGCTGAAAACCATTTCCTATATTCTGGGAGATCCGTAACTTCAATTGCGCTGAAATTTTAAAATGATTTTTTCCGGATATAAGCTTCCTTGCGCCTGAAGTAGAGGTCCAACCGAGGTTCGAGGTGAGGACAACCCACCACGGCACGCTAGGGCCCTAGGGCGCGCCCTGGTGTCTTGTGGTGGGTGTGGGCCTCCGTTTGCGTTGATTCCAACTCCTAAAAATCACATATATTCCAAAACAATTCACCCTAAATTTTTATCGCGTTTGGACTTCGTTTGATATGGATTTTCTGCAAAACAAAAACATGCAACAAAGAGGAACTGGCACTGGGCACTGGACCAATAGGTTAGTCCAAATAAATCATATAAAATATTGTCAAAAGTATGTGAAAGTTGTATAATATTGGCATGAAACAATTATAAATTATAGATACAACGGAGACGTATCAGTAGCTCCCGCGCTCTTAAGCCCAAAAGGCATAGAGACATAGCAGAAATCCCCGAATGGTGTGATGAAGGACGTCTTCTCCTGATCCTCAACAACCATCTTTATCTGATGATAGCCGGAGTAAGCATCCAGGAAACATAAGCTCTCACAACCAGCTGTGGAATCAATGATCTGATCAATGTGGGGGAGGGCAAACGAGTCTTTGGGACAAGCATTGTTAAGATCTGTGTAATCAACACACATATGCCAAGTGTCATTTTTCTTCAGAACAAGCACTGGATTGGCCAGCCACTCAGGATGAAATACTTCCACGATGAACCCGGAGGCTAGGAGCCGGGCCACTTCTTCCCCGACAGCTTTGCGTCTCTCCTCATTAAAACGGTGGAGGTATTGCCGGACTGGTTTCATATTAGGATCAACATTGAGGTGGTGCTCAGCGAATTCTCTTGGTACACTAGGCATGTTAGAAGGTTTCCATGCGAAGATGTCTCAATTCTCATGGATGAACTCGATGAGCATGCTTTCCTATTTAGGATCCATGCCAGTTCCAATAGTGAACTGTTGGGATGAGTCACCAGGGGTGAAGTCAACCTGTTTCGTGTCCTCAGCCGATTTAAACTTGAGCGGGGGATCAGACTCTGTGGTGGGTTTCTTCGGGGGGGCATGTCAGCCGGGTCAACATTGGATGTGTAAAACTTCAATTCCTCTGCTGCACAAGCCAACTCGGCATAAGCTGCGTCCCCTTCTTCACAGTCACGAGCGATTCTCCTGTCGCCATCGACTGTGATTGTGCCCCAGGCATCTTGAGCTTGAGATAAACATAACAAGGTCGGGCCATGAAATGAGCGTAAGCCGGCCACCCAAAGAAAGCATGATATGGGCTTTTGATCTTGACCACCTCAAACATCAGAAACTCATTTCTGTAATTGTACTCATCACCAAATGCAACTTCTAGCTTAATCCACCCAATGGGCTAGGCAGACTTTCCAGGAACGATCCCATGGAAAACGATCGAGGATGGTTGAAGTTGATTTTCTGACAAGTTCATGCGCCTGAAGGTGTCATAGTACAGGATGTTGATGCTGCTTCCTCCATCCATAAGTACCTTAGTGAGCTTATACCCATCGACTTGAGGTGCCACCACTAAAGCTAGACAACCAAGATTCTCAACCAAGGAGGATGATCTGCCCTACTCCAGGTGATTGGTTGCTCCAACAAGTTCAAGTATTCAGGAGCTGCCGGCTCGACCATGTTGACAGCACGATGTTGGAGCTTGCGATCCCGCTTACAAGTGCTAGTCGTAAAAACATGGTACTACCCGCTATTCAGCTACTTAGGATTGCTTTGAAACCTGACTGATTGCCCTGCTGCTGAACACCCTGGCCAGAATGCTGATTGCCTCCATTATTACTAGAACCCTGGTAGCCAGATCCTGAGCCGCCTGACCCTGATAGCCGGGGTTCTGGAAGACACCAGACGAGCCGGCTCCCGGGAAGCCGGATCCTGAGCCGCCCACTCTAGGCTGCCCTGGGTTTCTGCTGCCACCACCCTGGTGATTATGGTAAACTTGATTACAAAATTGCTGCACAATGTAATAGTTTTCCCAAGAATGGTTTGCTGGCTTATCCTGGGTACTGTGCTTGGGACACGGGCCTTTGAGGGCTTCCTTAAAATTACAAGCTTTATTCGCATTGAATGACCTCCCAGAATTATTCCGTCTCTGGCCCTTAAAGCCAGTGTTGGCAACGAAACCTGAGCCGCCCTCCAGGTGCTTGCATTTACTGAAGGAAATATGCCCTAGAGGCAATAATAAAGTTATTATTTATTTCCTTATATCATGATAAATTTTTATTATTCATGCTAGAATTGTATTAACCGGAAACATAATACATGTGTGAATACATAGACAAACATAATGTCACTAGTATGCCTCTACTTGACTAGCTCATTAATCAAAGATGGTTATGTTTCCCAACCATAGACATGAGTTGTCATTTGATTAACGGGATCACTTCATTAGGAGAATGGAGTGATTGACCTGACCAATTCCGTTAGCTTAGCACTTGATTGTTTAGTATGCTGCTATTGCTTTCTTCATGACTTATACATGTTCCTACAACTATGATATTATGCAACTCCCGTTTACCAAAGGAACACTTTGTGTGCTACCAAACGTCACAACGTAACTGGGTGATTATAAAGGAGCTCTACAGGTGTCTCCAAAGGTACATGTTGAGTTGGCGTATTTCAATATTAGGTTTTGTCACTCCGATTGTCTGAGAGGTATCTCTGGGCCCTCTCGGTAATGCACATCACTATAAGCCTTGCAAGCAATGTAGCTAATGAGTTAGTTACGGAATGATGCATTACATAACGAGTAAAGAGACTTGCCGGTAACGATATTGAACTAGGTATTGGGATACCGACGATCGAATCTCGGGCAAGTAACATACCGATGACAAAGGGAACAACGTATGTTGTTATGCGGTTTGACCGATAAAGATCTTCGTAGAATATGTAGGAACCAATATGAGCATCCGGGTTCCGCTATTGGTTATTGACCATAGACGTGTCTCGGTCATGTCTACATAGTTCTCGAACCCGTAGGGTCCGCACGCTTAAAGTTTCAATGACAATTATATTATGAGTTTATGAGTTTTGATGCACCAAAGGTTGTTCGGAGTCCCGGATGTGATCACGGACCTGATGAGGAGTCTCAAAATGGTCGAGACATGAAGATTGATATATTGGAAGCCAATATTTGGATGTCGGAAGTGTTTCGGGTGAAATCGGGATTTTACCGGAGTACCGAGGGGTTACCGGAACCCCCCGGGAGCTTAATGGGCCATAGTGGGCCATAGTGGAGAAGAGGAGAGGAGGGCAGGGCAGGGCCGCGTGCCCCTCCCCCCTAGTCCGAATAAGACAAGGAGAGGGGGGCGGCGCCCCCCCCCCCCTTTCCTTCCTCTCTCTCCCTCCTCTTTCCCCCCTTCTCCTAATCCAACAAGGAAGGGAGGGAGTCCTACTCCCGGTGGGAGTAGGACTCCCCTTGGTGCGCCTCCTCCCTGGCCGGCCGCCCCCTCCCCCCTTGCTCCTTTATATACGGGGATAGGGGGGCACCTCTAGACACAACAACAGATCATTGATCTCTTAGCCGTGTGCGGTGCCCCCCTCCACCATAGTCCTCCTCGATAATATTTTAGCGGTGCTTAGGCGAAGCCCCACGGTAGTAGAACATCATCATCGTCACCACACCGTCGTGCTGACGTAACTCTCCCTCGACACTCAGCTGGATCGGAGTTCGAGGGACGACATCGAGCTGAACGTGTGCTACAACTCGGAGATGTCGTGCTTTCGGTGCTTGATCGGTCGGGCCATGAAGACGTACGACTACATCAACCGCGCTGTTCTAACGCTTCCGCTTTCGGTCTACGAGGGTACGTGGACAACACTCTCCCCTCTCGTTGCTATGCATCACCATGATCTTGCGTGTGTGAAGGAATTTTTTTGAAATTACTACGTTTCCCAACAGTGGTATCCGAGCCTGGTTTTATGCGTAGATGTTATATGCACGAGTAGAACACAAGTGAGTTGTGAGTGATACAAGTCATACTGCTTATCAGCATGTCATACTTTGGCTCGGCGGTATTGTTGGATGAAGCGGCCCGGACCGACATTACGCGTACGCTTACGCGAGACTGGTTCTACCGACGTGCTTTGCACACAGGTGGCTGGCGGGTGTCAGTTTCTCCAACTTTAGTTGAACCAAGTGTGGCTACGCCCGGTCCTTGAGAAGGTTAAAACAGCACTAACTTCACGAACTATCATTGTGGTTTTGATGCGTAGGTAAGAACGGTTCTTGCTCAGCCCGTAGCAGCCACGTAAAACTTGCAACAACAAAGTAGAGGACGTCTAACTTGTTTTTGCAGGGCATGTTGTGATGTGATATGGTCAAGACATGATGCTATATTTTATTGTATGAGATGATCATGTTTTGTAACCGAGTTATCGGCAACTGGCAGGAGCCATATGGTTGTCGCTTTATTGTATGCAATGCAATCGCCCTGTAATTGCTTTACTTTATCACTAAGCAGTAGCAATAGTCGTAGAAGCAATAGGTGGCGAAACGACAACGATGCTACGATGAAGATCAAGGTGTCGCGCCGGTGACGATGGTGATCATGACGGTGCTTCGGAGATGGAGACCACAAGCACAAGATGATGATGGCCATATCATATCACTTAAATTGATTGCATGTTTATGCATCTTATTTTGCTTTGATTGACGGTAGCATTATAAGATGATCTCTCACTAAATTTCAAGGTATAAGTGTTCTCCCTGAGTATGCACCGTTGCGAAAGTCCTTCGTGCTGAGACACCACATGATGATCGGGTGTGATAGGCTCTACGTTCAAATACAACGGGTGCAAAACAGTTGCACACGCGGAATACTCAGGTTAAACTTGATGAGCTTAGCATATACAGATATGGCCTCGGAACACTAAGACCGAAAGGTCGAGCATGAATCATATAGTAGGATGTTCACCATTGAAAACTACTCCATCTCACGTGATGATCGGACATGGTTTAGTTGATTTGGATCACTTGATCACTTAGATGATTAGAGGGATGTCTGTCTAAGTGGGAGTTCTTTAGTAATATGATTAATTGAACTTAAATTTATCATGAACTTAGTACCTGATAGTATTTTGCTTGTCTATGTTTGTTGTAGATAGATGGCTCGTGCTGTTGTTCCATTGAATTTTAATGCGTTCCTTGAGAAAGCTAAGTTGAAAGATGATGGTAGCAATTACACGGATTGGGTCCGTAACTTGAGGATTATCCTCATTGCTGCATAGAAGAATTACGTCCTGAAAGCACCGCGGGTGCCAGGCCTGCTGCAGATGCAACTGACGATGTTAAGAACGTGTGGCAGAGGAAAGCTGATGACTACTCGATAGTTCAGTGTGCCATGCTTTACGGCTTAGAACCGGGACTTCAACAATGTTTTGAACGTCACGGAGCATATGAGATGTTCCAAGAGTTGAAGTTAATATTTCAAGCAAATGTCCGGATTGAGAGATATGAAGTCTCCAATAAGTTCTATAGCTGCAAGATGGAAGAGAATAGTTCTGTCAGTGAACATATACTCAAAATGTCTAGGTATAATAATCACTTGATTCTACTAGGAGTTAATCTTCCTGATGATAGTGTCATTGACAGAATTCTTTAATCACTGCCACCAAGCTACAAGAGCTTCGTGATGAACTATAATATGCAAGGGATGGACAAGACTATTCCCGAGCTCTTCGCAATGCTAAAGGCTGCGGAGGTAGAAATCAAGAAGGAGCATCAAGTGTTGATGGTCAATAAGACCACCAGTTTCAAGAAAAAGGGTAAAGGGAAGAAGAAGGGGAACTTCAAGAAGAACGGCAAACAAGTTGCTGCTCAAGAGAAGAAACCCAAATCTAGACCTAAGCCTGAGACTGAGTGCTTCTACTGCAAGCAGACTGGTCACTGGAAGCGGAACTGCCCCAAGTATTTGACGGATAAGAAGGATGGCAAGGTGAACAAAGGTATATGTGATATACATGTTATTGATGTGTACCTTACTAATGCTCGCAGTAGCACATGGGTATTTGATACTGGTTCTGTTGCTAATATTTGCAACTCGAAACAGGGACTAGATTAAGCAAAGATTGGCTAAGGACAAGGTGACGATGCGTGTGGGAAATGGTTCCAAAGTCGATGTGATCGCAGTCGGCACGCTACCTCTACATCTACCTTCTAGATTAGTTTTAGACCTGAATAATTGTTATTTGGTGCCAGCGTTGAGCATGAACATTATATCTGGATCTTGTTTGATGCGAGACGGTTATTCATTTAAATTAGAGAATAATGGTTATTCTATTTATATGAGTAATATCTTTTATGGTCATGCACCCTTGAAGAGTGGTCTTTTTTATTAAATCTCGATAGTAGTGATACACATATTCATAATGTTGAAGCCAAAAGATGCAGAGTTGATAATGATAGTGCAACTTATTTGTGGCACTGCCGTTTGGGTCATATTGGTGTAAAGTGCATGAAGAAACTCCATACTGATGGACTTCTGGAATCACTTGATTATGAATCACTTGGTACTTGCGAACCAAGCCTCATGGGCAAGATGACTAAAACGCCGTTCTCCAAAACTATGGAGCGAGCAACTGATTTGTTGGAAATCATACATACTGATGTGTGTGGTCCAATGAATATTGAGGCTCGCGGCGGGTATCGTTATTTTCTCACCTTCACAGATGATTTGAGCAGATATGGGTATATCTACTTCATGAAACATAAGTCTGAAACATTTCAAAAGTTCAAAGAATTTCAGAGTGAAGTGGAAAATCATCGTAACAAGAAAATAAAGTTTCTACGATCTGATCGTTGTAACATCCCAAATTTTCAATTTGGAATGTTATACATTAGATCATCATGCATTGCATACTTTCTTGAATTTTGTCGATCCTAGAAATTTCACGCAACTCAAGGACCCTCGAAGAGAGTTGGAGATTTCGTAATTTTTCATATTTGAGTTTTTCTCAAGTTATGAAAAGAGGATCATTTGATCTTATTTATTTTATCTTCAAATATTTTTCCAATATCAAAAATATGAGAGGGAATAATATGACTTTCCCAAAATTTAGGAAAAATGAAGATTTAATAAATAAATCAAAATTTGGATTTTTCCGAAGTTTATTTGCCTTTTTTTGGATTAGGGAAAAATGCGTGTTTTCAAAAAGTGCATTTAGGCCCCGAGTAAAAGTTCATTTTATTCGACTCATTTTTAGGAGTCGGGGAAAATTTACTTTGTAGTTTTTGGAGTTCGTTTAGATTTTCTTTTCCTTGTTTTTCTTTCTGCGCGCGTATTTATTTAAAAAAAACCGCAGCACCCAACTGGGCCAAGGGCCCAGCCGAGCCGGCCCAGCCGCGCCCCCTCCCGCGCGCGCGCCCGCGCGCAGCCGCGCCGCCGCCGCCGGCCGAATCCGAGGAGGATTCCTCCTCCTCCTCCCCTTGCTTGCCCCCTCCCCCAAGCCACCCTCCCCCCCTTTAAATACCCAACACCCCCCCCCCCTCTCCTCCCCACACCGCCCCGCAGCCGCAGCCGCCGCAGCAGCAGCGCCGCCGCCGCCGCCAGCGCCGCCGCCCGCGCCGCACGCCGCCGCCGCCACCGCATCGCCGTCGCCCCGCGCCAAGCCGCCGCCCCGCCGGAGCCCCTCGTCGAGGTAGTCACCGCGCCGCGCCGCCCCTCGCCCAGTTCGCTTTTCTAATAAACCGTTCCGGTTTATTTTCGATGTTTCGGTTTTTTTTTAAACCCTAGATCGTTTTTTTTCTGGTTTTGTTGTTTACCGAGCGTTCGCTGGACCATTCGTCTTAACGAACGTGATCACCGGTTATTCTCGGTTAACAAACGTCCGTTCGTTTAACCGTTCGTCGTTTTCTTTTTCGTCGGATTTATTCCGCGATTTTTTGATCGCGATTTCAGATCCGATCTTCATTCTAGTTTATCTTCTCTGTCGTTTATCGGAATCAGGTGATTCAAGCGCCTGGAGTTTCGTTTCGAAACCGCCGTTCCGACTAATCAACTTAAACAAGGTTTTGCTACTGTAAAATTTGACCTAGTCTCAACTTGCTAGAACCGAGTTGTTTTCTTCCGCCGTTTGTTTTCCGTTGTTTTGTTCGGTTCGTTTTCTTTTGCAACCAGGGTTCTTAAGTTGAACTATCTGGTTAGATCTCTTATTCGAGATTTACCTGTGCATTAGATGAGTACTTATTGTATGCTTGTTGTTTGTCTGCGATAGATCACCCGGAGTGCGCCGCTTGTTACTTCGAATCTCTAGGTTTCACGGATCCTCAGCAAGGCAAGTAACACTTTGATCATACCCTTTTCTACTACCCGGTTTTTATGCATTAGATCAATCCTCAAACATTGCATGATTAGGATCTAATTAAATTGTGGGATGGGAAGTAGATGAGGTAGTACCTATTACCTACTTTACTTATGAAACCTTTGGGAGCTACTTCTGCGTTTGCTTATCATGCCATGCTATGCTAATAGACGTGGATTGGGTGAGTGATATCCATGACAGATGTGAGTTTGTTAATTAATGGTTTATCTAAGGTGGCAACTTAAATACACATCTGGGTGGATTGAGGCACCTGGTTTCTATCAGGACTTGCCTGTTTTTCTTTGGACCGCCACCTAGGCTCAAAGGGATCATAAGATAATTCATGCTAGTAACTTCCGTGTGCAGCCACAAGCCATTATGGGCTCTGGCATAGTTGACTAAGTCGTGCGAACTCTTATAGTGGTAGACTAGCAGATGTAGGGGATGTAGGTGTATCGGTCTACCCATCGTAAGGTGCTAGCGCTTCTGAAAGACTATGTCTCGGTCATGCATTTCTCAAACACCATGTAGTGCGAGAAACCAAACGGAGGCGATCGAGTCTTGTGGGGAAAAGTGTGCAAACCTCTGCAGAGTGTACAAACTAATCATGATTAGCCGTGTCCCCGGTTATGGACAACTTGAGTATCTAGTACTTGAATATCATGTGAATCTCGACATGTTACTCTAATTTAATATTGTTGGGTTTGTTAATGATTACTTTTAATTGGGATTGAGGATGTTGTCAACCATTCTCAATGTTTAACAACCACCATGATAGTTAAATAAATTTATTCCTTTGCAGTAGGGAAAAATTTGCTTTACGCAAAATTGTAACCATAGAGCTTTTCCGCCAGCCATATATGCATGTAGTATAGGCTTATCATTCATTACTCTCTATGTGTTACATTGCCAGCATATTCCATGTGCTGACCCATTTTCGGGCTGCAATGTTTCATGTTGCAGACTTTTCAGACGACGAGTAAGGTGCTTTTAGGTCGTGGTTCTATACTCAGTGATGCCGTTGGAGTTGATGAACTCACTTATCTTCCAAGTCTTCCGCTGTTATCGTTATTAGATGGCCTTAAGCCATATTTATTGTAATAAGTTCTCTTTTGAGACATCGATGTAATAAGTGTGTGATTGCTACTCTGTTATAAATCCTTCGAAGTACTGTGTGGTGTCAGCATTACTGATCCAGGGATGACACCTGAGCACAGAGACTTGACCATCTGAGGTCGGGTCGCTACAGAGATGGTATCAGAGCCCACGCTGACTGTAGGACACGACCACTAAGTTAAAGCCATAGATCACTATTCTCTTCTCATTTTCTAACTCCTCATCTTTTCTACTCTTTAGGATGACGGACGCAAAGATCAAGTATGCTCAACCAGATGAAGGCACACCTTTTGGATTCCACTTGAAGGAAGTCACCAAGTACCTGAACATTGGATTGCCAAGCTTCACCGGGACTTTCAACGCCACTCTGCCTGAAGAGGAGCACTGGAAGATTCAAGCTCACGTTTCGGGAAGGACATTCGTGCCAATCACCAAACCCATAGATAGTGTTTTCAGTGCACCAACCTGGAGTCTGGGAAAGAGCATGGCAGCTCATATCACCATGGGACGCATTGGAGAAGTTTATCAAGAAGACCTCAAGGACACTATCTACCAGATTTGCGGACGCCGAGATGAACAATGGGAGATAGTCAGCACCAAGAAGGATAGATCCATTGCAGCTTTCATCCAAGAGCTAAACCAGCACATTCGACGCCAGGAGAACCAGATGTGCAATGATATGATAGAATTGAAGAATGCGAAGGGAAGGATCATCGAACTTGAAGGAGAGCTGAAGTCTACACGCAAGGACTACATGGACGAGATCGTAGCTCTAGTAAGGCACAATAGCGATCTTAAGCGTGAGATTGAAGAACTCAAGGGGAAATTAGCGTTCAAGAATGAAGACAAGTACGTCGCATGTCCGAGCAACTACATCATCATCGACGACACCGATTCGGATCCAAGTGAACCCGACTTTGAAGACGAAGCTGGAGAAGACATCATGGAGTCTTCCACCGGTTCAAATTAATAGATGACCCCCACATATTAGTAGTATTCCCTCCATGTAAACATTATAGTTCAAGCACTTTTGCGATAGTTAGACCGTTGTATGCCCTTTGTTTGAATTGAATGAAGTGATTTTTGTGTGCATTTGCTCATGTGCATTTGGGTAGTGTTTCCTCCCTAGACCTCACTCTATTCTTAATTTATCGTCTTTTCTAAACCCTTCAGATGCCTCCGAGACGTGACAATGGATTCGTTTTCCCGCCGGAAATCACTCAGTTGATTCAGCAGCAGAATGCCTTGATCCAAACATTAGTGCAGAACAACAACAACAACAACCCACCACCACCTGCGGATCACTTGACTCGTTTCCTTAGGCTGAATCCGCCAGTGTATTCCAGTAGCACCGAGCCGATTGTAGCAGATGATTGGCTCCGTAAGGTAGGGAGGGAGTTGACCACTGCAGGATGTACAGATGGTGAGAAGGTGAAGTTTGCCACACATCAGCTTGAAGGACCCGCAGCAGCATGGTGGGAGAATTTCACAGCCACTTACCCTGTAGACACTGTCACATGGGATCAGTTTCAGCAAGCTTTCCGCACTGCCCATGTTTCAGCAGGAGCTATGGCCATGAAGAAGCGTGAGTTTCGCAACTTACGCCAAGGAGGAAGGACAGTTGGCCAGTATGTGGATGATTTTAGTAAGTTAGCACGTTATGCCCCAGATGACGTTGCTACAGACGCAGCTAAGCAGGAGAAGTTTCTGGAAGGACTGAATGATGAGTTAAGCATGCAGTTGATGGTAGCAAGTTTCAATAACTACCAGGAGTTGGTAGACCGTGCCATCATGATTGAAGGGAAGCAACAGCAGATTGACAACCATAAGAGGAAGTATGGGCAGGGGAAGTATAACTCTGAAGCCCAGCAGAAGCCCCGTTATACCCCTAAACAGGGAGTTCAGTTTTAGCATACCCATGGAGGAGGTAGTTCGCACAACCATAATGGCCACAAGAATGGGTAATGGGAATGGAGGAAGCAACGGCCAGAACCGGACCACCCCATCAACCCCATCCAAGAAAGACCTAAGCCATGTCACCTGTTTCAAGTGTTCCAAGACCGGACATTATGCAAATGAATGTCCCGAAGGCCAAGGTGGAAATGGAAGCTCTGGAAAGAAGCCAAACCCTTTCAACAGGGGACAGGTGAACCACATTGATGTGGAGGAGGTTGAAGATCAGCCCGATGCAGTAATTGGTAAGTTTTTGGTTAAGTCATTTACTGCACTTGTTCTTTTCGATACTGGTGCATCGCATTCATACATATCAAGGGGATTTGTAGAAAAGTATAGCCTGCCCACTAAGATTTTTAAAACCCATATGCTAGTAAGCTCACCAGGAGCAGAGTACATGGCCAGAAAAGGATGTTTTCAAGTGCCATTGAGTATAGGAAGGCATGTATTCCCAACGGATTTGATCATTCTGGAATCCCAAGGACTGGATGTGATTCTCAGTATGGATTGGCTGTCAATGTATGGAGGAAACATCGATTGCGCAAGTAAGACGATTTTGCTCACGACGCTAGAAGGAAGAAGGATCAAGTATGTATCACGACATGGACCAAATAGGAGTCAAGTAAATTCCTTATCAGGAGTTGTGCAGGAAGAGGTACCAGTGGTGAAGGATTACCATGATGTATTCCCTGAGGAATTGCCAGGAATGCCACCGGATAGAGACATTGAGTTTTTGATTGAGCTTTTGCCAGGTACAGGCCCAATATCGAAGCGACCATACAGGATGCCTGCACAGGATTTGGTGGAAATCAAGAAGCAGATTAAGGAGCTATTGGATAAAGGTTATATACGCCCAAGTTCTTCGCCTTGGGGATCACCCGTACTTTTAGTAGAGAAGAAGGATGGATCGTTAAGGATGGTTGTTGATTACCGTGGATTGAATGAAGTAACAATCAAGAACAAGTGCCCACTACCAATGATAAATGATCTGTTTGATCATTTGCAAGGAGCTAAGGTGTTTTCCAAAATTGATTTGCGATCAGGATACCATCAGTTGAAGATTCGAGAGCAGGACATACCTAAGACAGCATTCACCACAAGATATGGACTATATGAGTATACTGTTATGTCATTTGGACTGACTAACGCACCTGCCTATTTCATGAACCTGATGAACAAAGTGTTTATGGAGTTTTTGGATAAGTTCGTCGTGGTGTTCATTGATGATATTTTGGTTTACTCGAAGAATGAAGAGGAACATAAGGAACATTTGCGATTGGTTTTGGAGAAACTAAGGGAACATCAGTTATACGCCAAGTTCAGCAAATGTGAGTTTTGGCTAAAGGAAGTTGGATTTCTTGGACATGTTATATCCGGAGAAGGGATAGCAGTTGACCCTAAAAAGGTTGAGACCGTAACCGAATGGGAAGCACCAACGACAGTTGGAGAGATCCGGAGTTTTCTTGGACTCGCAGGATACTACCGGAGATTCATTGAGAATTTCTCAAAGATTGCGAAACCTATGACTGAATTGTTGAAAAAAGATACCAAGTTCATATGGACTGAGGAGTGTGAAGCTAGTTTTCAGGAGTTGAAGAAAAGATTGGTTACCTCACCAGTGTTAATTTTGCCAGATCAGACCAAGGATTATGAGGTGTATTGTGACGCTTCACGTCGAGGACTTGGAGCAGTGCTTATGCAGGAAGGAAGAGTTGTTTCATATGCTTCACGACAACTGAAACCTCATGAATTAAATTATGCCACACATGATTTGGAGTTAGCAGCCGTAGTGCATGCATTGAAGACATGGAGACATTTCCTCATTGGAAATCATTGTGAGGTGTACACGGATCACAAGAGTTTGAAGTACATTTTCACGCAGAAGGAGTTAAACCTTAGACAAAGGAGATGGTTGGAGCTCATCAAGGATTATGATATGAGATTGCATTATCATCCCGAAAAAGTTAATGTAGTAGCTGACGCATTGAGCCGTAAGCGCCATGTCAATACACTGATGACGGGAGAGATACCAAAGGAGTTAGCAGAAGATCTTCGTGAGCTATGTTTGGAAATAGTTCCGAGAGGCTATGTAGCAGCATTGGAGATTCAGTCTACCTTGATGGATAAAATCAGAGAAGCTCAGAAAAATGACAAAGAGATTGCGGATATAAAGAAGAAAATGAGCAAAGGAAAAGCAAAGGGATTTCGTGAGGATGAGCACGATACCCTATGGTTTGAGGACCGTGTTTATGTGCCAAATGACCCGGAGATTAGGAAGTTGATTCTGCAAGAGGCACATGATTCACCCTATTCGATTCACCCAGGAAATACCAAGATGTATTTGGATTTGAAGGAAACGTTCTGGTGGACCGGAATGAAGAAGGATATTGCGGAGTATGTAGCAGTTTGTGATGTATGTCAGAGAGTGAAGGCAGAACATCAGAAGCCAGCAGGATTGTTGCAACCATTGCCGATACCCGAATGGAAGTGGGATAAACTAGGCATGGATTTCATCACGGGTTTGCCAAAGACTCGTTCTGGCTATGACTCGATTTGGGTTATAGTCGACCGCTTAACGAAGGTAGCTCATTTCATTCCAGTCAAGACTACCTACAGCAGTGCTAAGTTGGCAAAGATATACATGACCAGAATCGTGTGTTTGCACGGAGTTCCGAGGAGTATCGTATCAGATAGAGGAACCCAATTTACCTCAAAGTTTTGGAATCAGTTGCATGAAACTTTGGGAACCAGGCTCGAATTCAGTACAGCTTTTCACCCATAGACAGATGGACAGATTGAGAGAGTCAATCAGATTTTGGAAGATATGCTGAGAGCTTGTGCACTAGATTATGGATCTAGTTGGGACGATAACTTGCCGTATGCGGAGTTTTCTTATAACAACAGTTACCAAACCAGCTTGAAGATGGCACCTTTCGAAGCTTTATACGGAAGGAGGTGCAGGACACCGTTGTCATGGGACGAAGTTGGAGACCGTCAGTTGTTTGGACCAGATTTGATTAAGGAGTCTGAACAGAAAGTTAAGTTGATTCGCGATAGGCTCAAGGTAGCCCAGTCCAGACAGAAGAGCTATCAGATTCAAAACGCAAGGAGATAGAATATGAAGTTGGAGACAGAGTTTATCTTAGAGTATCCCCACTTCGAGGAGTTAAGCGTTTTGGAGTTAAAGGAAAATTAGCACCACGTATCGTTGGACCGTATAGGATCTTGCAACGCATGGGAGAAGTCGCTTATAAGTTGGAATTACCAGAAGGACTGTCAGGAGTTCATGACGTATTCCATGTTTCTCAGCTGAAGAAATGTCACGCCGAGATGGCAGAGGTACCGCTAAGAGATACAGTGCCACTTGAAGCAATTCAGTTGAAGGATGATTTAACATATGAGGAAAAACCCATCAAGATTCTCGAGCACGCCAGCAGAGTTACTCGCAGCAAGATTATCAAGTTTTGCAAGGTTCAGTGGAGCCACCACACTGAGGAAGAAGCCACCTGGGAGAGAGAAGAAGATTTGCTCAAGGACCACCCTCACCTATTTTCTAGCCAACCCGAATCTCGAGGGCGAGATTCATCTTAAGGGGGGTAGGTTTGTAACATCTCAAATTTTCAATTTGGAATGTTATACATTAGATCATCATGCATTGCATATTTTCTTGCTTTTTGTCGATCCTAGAAATTTCACGCAACTCAAGGACCCTCGGAGAGAGTTGGAGATTTCGTAATTTTTCATATTTGAGTTTTTCTCAAGTTATGAAAAGAGGATCATTTGATCTTATTTATTTTATCTTCAAATATTTTTCCAATATCAAAAATATGAAAGGGAATAATATGACTTTCCCAAAATTTAGGAAAAATGAAGATTTAATAAATAAATCAAAATTTGGATTTTTCCGAAGTTTATTTGCCTTTTTTGGATTAGGGAAAAATGCGTGTTTTCAAAAAGTGCATTTAGGCCCCGGGTAAAAGTTCATTTTATTCGACTCATTTTTAGGAGTCGGGGAAAATTTACTTTGTAGTTTTTGGAGTTCGTTTAGATTTTCTTTTCCTTGTTTTTCTTTCTGCGCGCGTATTTATTTAAAAAAAACCCGCAGCGCCCGACTGGGCCAAGGGCCCAGCCGAGCCGGCCCAGCCGCGCCCCCTCCCGCGCGCGCGCCCGCGCGCAGCCGCGCCGCCGCCGCCGGCCGAATCCGAGGAGGATTCCTCCTCCTCCTCCCCTTGCTTGCCCCCTCCCCCAAGCCACCCTCCCCCCTTTAAATACCCAACACCCCCCCTCTCCTCCCCACACCGCCCCGCAGCCGTAGCCGCAGCAGCAGCAGCGCCGCCCGCGCCGCACGCCGCCGCCGCCACCGCGTCGCCGTCGCCCCGCGCAAAGCCGCCGCCCCGCCGGAGCCCCTCGTCGAGGTAGTCACCGTGCCGCGCCGCCCCTCGCCCGGTTCGGTTTTCTAATAAACCGTTCCAGTTTATTTTTCGATGTTTCGGTTTTTTTTAAACCCTAGATCGGTTTTTTTCTGGTTTTGTTGTTTAGCGAGCGTTCGCTGGACCATTCGTCTTAACGAACGTGATCACCGGTTATTCTCGGTTAACGAACGTCCGTTCGTTTAACCGTTCGTCGTTTTCTTTTTCGTCGGATTTATTCCGCAATTTTCTGATCGCGATTTCAGATCCGATCTTCGTTCTAGTTTATCTTCTTGCTCGTTTATCGGAATCAGGTGATTCAAGCGCCTGGAGTTTCGTTTCGAAACCGCCATTCCGACTAATCAACTTAAACAAGGTTTTGCTACTGTAAAATTTGACCTAGTTTCAACTTGCTAGAACCGAGTTGTTTTCTTCCGCCGTTTGTTTTTCGTTGTTTTGTTCAGTTCGTTTTCTTTTGCAATCAGGGTTCTTAAGTTGAACTATCTGGTTAGATCTCTTATTCGAGATTTACCTGTGCATTAGATGAGTACTTATTGTATGCTTGTTGTTTGTCTGCGATAGATCACCCGGAGTGCGCCGCTTGTTACTTCGAATCTCTAGGTTTCACGGATCCTCAGCAAGGCAAGTAACACTTTGATCATACCCTTTTCTACTACCCAGTTTTTATGCATTAGATCAATCCTCAAACATTGCATGATTAGGATCTAATTAAATTGTGGGATGGGAAGTAGATGAGGTAGTACCTATTACCTGTTTTACTTATGAAACCTTTGGGAGTTACTTCTGCGTTTGCTTATCATGCCATGCTATGCTAGTAGACGTGGATTGGGTGAGTGATATCCATGACAGATGTGAGTTTGTTAATTAATGGTTTATCTAAGGTGGCAACTTAAATACACACCTGGGTGGATTGAGGCACCTGGTTTCTATCAGGACTTGCCTGTTTTTCTTTGGACCGCCACCTAGGCTCAAAGGGATCATAAGATAATTCATGCTAGTAACTTCCGTGTGCAGCCACAAGCCATTATGGGCTCTGGCATAGTTGACTAATGAAGGAAATATGCCCTAGAGGCAATAATAAAGTTATTATTTATTTCCTCATATCATGATAAATGTTTATTATTCATGCTAGAATTGTATTAACCGGAAATATGATACATGTGTGAATACATAGACAAAACTATAGTCACTAGTATGCCTCTACTTGACTAGCTCATTAATCAAAGATGGTTATGTTTCCTGACCATAGACATATGTTGTCATTTGATTAGTGGGATCACATCATTAGAAGAATGATGTGATTGACATGACCTATTCTGTTAGCCTAGCACTTGATCGTTTAGTATACTGCTATTGCTTTCTTCATGACTTATACAAAGTTCCTGCAACTATGAGATTGTGCAACTCCCGTGTACCGGAAGAACACTTTGTGTGCTACCAAACGTCACAACGTAACTGGGTGATTATAAAGGTGCTCTACAGGTGTTTCCGAAGGTTCATGTTGAGTTGGCATAATTCGAGATTAGGATTTGTCACTCTGATTGTCAGAGAGGTATCTCTGGGCCCTCTCGGTAATACTCATCACTTAAGCCTTGCAAGCATGTAACTAATGAGTTAGTTATGAGATGACGTATTACAGAACGAGTAAAGAGACTTGCCGGTAACGAGATTGAACTAGGTATTGGATACCGACGATCAAATCTCGGGCAAGTAACATACCGATGACAAAGGGAACAAAGTATGTTGTTATGCGGTTTGACCGATAAAGATCTTCGTAGAATATGTAGGAACTAATATGGACATCCAGGTCCCGCTATTGGTTATTGACCAGAGACGTGTCTCGGTCATGTCTACATTGTTCTCGAACCGTAGGGTCCGCACGCTTAAGGTTTCGATGACAGTTATATTATGAGTTTATGTATTTTGATATACCGAAGGTTGTTCGGAGTCCCGGATGTGATCACGGACATGACGAGGAGTCTCGAAATGGTCGAGACATAAAGATTGATATATTGGACGGATATATTTGGACACCGGAAAGGTTCCGGAAGAGTTTGGAATATACCGGAGCTCCGGGAGGTTACCGGAACCCCCCGGTAAGTATATGGGCCTTATTGGGCCCAAGTGGGAGGAAGGGAGAAGGAGCAAAGGAGGGGGGCGCGCCCCCCCAAGCCTAATCCGAATTGGGGAGGGGGGCCGGCCCCCCCTTTCCTTTCTCCTTCCCCTCTTCCTTCCTACTACTAGTACTCCTTCCTTCCCCCTCCAACATGTATTAGGAAAAAGAGGGGAAACCTACTTGGAGTAGGTTTCCTCCTCCCTATGGCGCGCCCCCCCTTGGGCCGGCCACCTCCTCCCTCCCTCCTTTATATACGGGGGTAGGGGGGCACCCTAGAACACACAAGTTGATCTTCGTGATCGTTCCTTAGCCGTGTGCGGTGCCCCCCTCCACCATATTCCACCTCGGTCATATCGTTGCGGTGCTTAGGCGAAGCCCTGCGATGGTAGAACATCATCATCGTCACCATGCCGTCGTGCTGACGGAACTCATCCCCGACACCCTGCTGGATCGGAGTCCGGGGATCGTCATCGAGCTGAACGTGTGCTGAACTCGGAGGTGCCGTACGTTCGGTACTTGGATCGATCGGATCGTGAAGACGTACGACTACATCAACCGCGTTGTCATAACGCTTCCACTTACGGTCTACGAGGGTACGTGGACGACACTCTCCCCTCTCGTTGCTATGCCATCACCATGATCTTGCGTGTGCGTAGGAAATTTTTTGAAATTA
This sequence comes from Triticum timopheevii, assembly GCA_963921465.1. Taxonomy (NCBI): domain Eukaryota; kingdom Viridiplantae; phylum Streptophyta; class Magnoliopsida; order Poales; family Poaceae; genus Triticum; species Triticum timopheevii. The sequence goes on along the minus strand of OY997272.1, from coordinate 448,558,642 downwards.
CTATGTTCCCCAACAGTGGCATCCGAGCCTAGGTTTTATGTGTTGATGTTATTTGCACGAGTAGAACACAAGTGAGTTGTGGACGATACAAGTCATACTGCCTACCAGCATGTCATACTTTGGTTCAGCGGTATTGTTGGATGAAGCGGCCTGGACCGACATTACGCGTACGCTTACGCGAGACTGGTTTTACCGCCGTGCTTTGCACACAGGTGACTAGCGGGTGTCTGTTTCTCCAACTTTAGTTGAACCGACTGTGGCTACGCCCAGTCCTTGTGAAGGTTAAAATGGAGTCTATTTGACAAACTATCGTTGTGGTTTTGATGCGTAGGTAAGAACGGTTCTTGCTAAACCCGTAGCAGCCACGTAAAATTTGCAACAACAAAGTAGAGGACGTCTAACTTGTTTTTGCATGGCATGTTGTGATGTGATATGGTCAAGACATTATGCTATATTTTATTGTATGAGATGATCATGTTTTGTAATCGAAGTTATCGGCAACTGGCAGGAGCCATATGGTTGTCGCTTTATTGTATGAAATGCAAACGCCCTGTAATTGCTTTACTTTATCACTAAGCGGTAGCGATAGTCGTAGAAGCAATAGATGGCGTAAACGACAATGATGCTACGATGGAGATCAAGGTGTCGCGCCGGTGACGATGGTGATCACGACGGTGCTTCGAAGATGGAGATCACAAGCACAAGATGATGATGGCCATATCATATCACTTATATTGATTGCATGTGATGTTTATCCTTTATGCATCTTATCTTGCTTTGATTGACGGTAGCATTTTAAGATGATCTCTCACTAAAATTATCAAGAAGTGTTCTCCCTGAGTATGCACCATTGCCAAAGATCGTCGTGCCCAGACACCACGTGATGATCGGGTGTGATAAGCTCTACGTCCATCTACAACGGGTGCAAGCCATTTTTGCACACGCGGAATACTCAGGTTAAGCTTGACGAGCCTAGCATATGCAGATATGGCCTCGGAACACGGAGACCGAAAGGTCGAGCGTGAATCATATAGTAGATATGATCAACATAAGATGTTCACCATTGAAAACTACTCCATCTCACGTGATGATCGGTTATGGTTTAGTTGATTTGGGTCACGTGATCACTTAGATGACTAGAGAGATGTCTGTCTAAGTGGGAGTTCTTAAGTAATATGATTAATTGAACTTAAATTTATCATGAACTTAGTCCTGGTAGTATTTTGCAAATTATGTTATAGATCAATAGCTCGCGTTGTTGATTTCATATGTTTGTTTTGATATGTTCCTAGAGAAAACTGTGTTGAAAAATGTTAGTAGCAATGTTGCGGATTTGATCCGTGATCTGAGGTTAATCCTCACTGCTGCACAGAAAAATTATGTCCTTGATGCACCGCTAGGTGACAGACCTATTGCAAGAGCAGATGTAGACGTTATGAACGTTTGGCTAGCTCAATATGATGACTACTTGATAGTTTAGTGCACCATGCTTAACGGCTTAGAATCGGGACTTCAAAGACGTTTTGAACGTCATGGACCATATGAGATGTTCCAGGAATTGAAGTTAATATTTCAAGCAAATACCCGAGTTGAGAGATATGAATTCTCCAACAAGTTCTATAGCTAAAAGATGGAGGAGAATCGCTCAACTAGTGAGCATGTGCTCAGATTGTCTGGGTACTTCAATCGCTTGAATCAAGTGGGAGTTAATCTTCCAGATAAGATAGTGATTGACAGAATTCTCTAGTCACCATCACTAAGTTACTAGAACTTCGTGATGAACTATAGTATGCAAGGGATGACGAAAACGATTCCCGAGCTCTTCGTGATGTTGAAATCGACGAAGGTAGAAATCAAGAAAAGACCATCAAGTGTTGATGATTGACAAAACCACTAGTTTCAAGAGAAGGGCAAAGGGAAAGAAAGGGAACTTTAAGTGGAAAGACAAGCAAGTTGTCACTCCTACGAAGAAGCCCAAAGCTGGACCATAGCCTGAAACTGAGTGTTTATACTGCAAAGGAAATGGTCACTGGAAGCGGAAATGCCCTGAATATTTGGTGGATAAGAAGGATGGAAAAGTGACCAAGGGTATATTTGATATACAAATTATTGATGTGTGCCTTACTAGTGTTTATAGTAGCCCCTGAGTATTTGATACTTGTTCGGTTGCTAAGATTAGTAACTCGAAACAGGAGTTACAGAATAAACAGAGACTAGTTGAAGGGAAAGTGACGATGAGTGTTGGAAGTAGTTCCAAGATTGATATGATCATCATCGCACACTCTCTATATTTTCGGGATTAGTGTTAAACCTGAATAAATGTTATTTGGCGTTTGCGTTGAGCATAAATATGATTTGATCATGTTTATTGCAATACGGTTATTCATTTAAAATCAGAGAATAATTGTTGTTCTGTTTACATGAATAAAACCTTCAATGGTCATACACCCAATGAAAATAGTTTGTTGGATCTCGATCGTAGTGATACACATATTCATAATATTGAGGCCAAAAGATGCAAAGTTAATAATGATAGTGCAACTTATTTGTGGCACTGCCGTTTGGGTCATATCGGTGTAAAGCGCATGAAGAAACTCCATAAAGATGGATTTTCGGAATCACTTGGTTATGAATCATTTGATGCTTGCGGACCGTGCCTTTTGGGCAAGATGACTAAAACTCCGTTCTTCGGAACAATGGAACGAGCTACTGACTTATTGGAAATAATACATACCGATGTATGCGATCCAATGAGTGTTGATGCTCGTGGCAAGTATCGTTATTTTCTAACCTTCACAAGATGATTTGAGGAGATATGGGTATATCTACTTGATGAAACATAAGTCTGAAATAGTTGAAAGGTTCAAAGAATTTTAGAGTGAAGTGGAAAAATCATCGTAACAAGAAAATAAAGTTTCTGCGATCTGATCGCGGAGACGAATATTTGAGTTACGAGTTTGGTCTTCAATTAAAACAATGTGGAATAGTTTCACAAGTTCACGCCACCTGGAATACCACATCATAATGGTGTGTCCGGACTTCATAACCGTACTTTATTGGATATAGTACAATCTATGATGTTTCTTACCGATTTACCAATATCGTTTTGGGATCATGCATTAGAGACAACTGCATTCACGTTAAATAGGGCACCATCTAAATCTGTTGAGACGACACTATATGAACTATGGTTTAGCAGTAAACCTAAGCTGTCGTTTCTTAAAGTTTGGGGCTACAATGCTTATGTGAAAAAGTTTCATCCTGATAAGCTCAAACCCAAATCGGAGAAGTGCGTCTTCATAGAATACCCAAAGGAAACTGTTGGGTACACCTTCTATCACAGATCCGAAGGCAAGATATTCATTGCTAAAAATGGATCCTTTCTAGAGAAGGAGTTTCTCTCGAAAGAAGTGAGTGGGAGGAAAGTAGAACTTGATGAGGTAACTGTACCTGTTCCCTTGTTGAAAAGTAGTTCATCACAGAAATCAGTTCCTGTGACAAATACACCAATTAGTGAGGAAGCTAATGATATTGATCATAAAACTTCAGATCAAGTTACTACAGAACCTCGTAGGACTTCCAGAGTAAGATCCGCACCAGAGTGGTGTAGTAATCATGTTCTGGAAGTCATGTTACTAGACCATGATGAACCTACGAACTATGAGGAAGCGATGATGAGCCCAGATTCCGCGAAATGGCTCGAGGCCATAATATCTGAGATATGATCCATGTATGAGAACAAAGTATGGACTTTGATTGACTTGCTCGATGATCAGCAAGCCATGTTAAATAAATGGATCTTCAAGAGGAAGACGGACACTGATAGTAGTATTACTATCTACCAAGCTCGACTTGTTGCGAAAGGTTTTCAACAAGTTCAAGGTGTTGAATACGATGAGATTTTCTCACTCATATCGATGCTTAACTCTGTCTGAATCATGTTAGCAATTGCCACATTTTATGAAATCTGGCAAATGGATGTCAAAACTGCATTCCTTAATGGATTTATTAAAGAAGAGTTGTATATGATGCAACCAGAAGGTTTTGTCAATCCTAAAGGTGCTAACAAAATATGCAAGCTCCAGCGATCCATCTATGGACTGGTGCAAGCATCTCGGAGTTGGAATATACGCTTTGATAAGTTGATCAAAGCATATAGTTTTATATGGACTTACGATGAAGCATGTATTTACAATAAAGTGAGTGGGAGCACTACAGCCTTTCTGATTAGTATATGTGAGTGACATATTGTTGATCAGAAATGATGTAGAATTTTTCTGCAAAGCATAAAGGAGTGTTTTAAAGGAGTTCTTTAAAAAGAAAAAACCTCAGTAAAAGCTACATACATATTGAGCATCAAGATCTATTGAGATAGATCAAGACGCTTGATAAGATTTTCAATGAGTACATACCTTGGCAAGATTTTGAAATAGTTCAAAATGGAACAGTCAAAGAAAGAGTTCTTGCATGTGTTGCAAAGGTATGAAATTGAGTAAGACTCAAATCCCGACCACAACAGAAAATAGAAAGAGAATGAAAAGTCATTCCCTATGCATCAGTCATAGGTTCTATAAAGTATGCTATGCTATGTACCAGACCTATTGTATACCTTGCTCTGAATCTGGCAAGGGAGTACGATAGTGATCTAGGAGTAGATCATTGGACATTGGTCAAGAATATCCTTAGTAAGGACTAAGGAGATGTTTCTCGATTATGGAGGTGATAAAAGAGTTTGTTGTAAAAGTTACATCAGTGCAAACTTTTACACCGATCCAGAAGACTCTAAGTCTCAATCTGGATACATATTGAAAGTGGGAACAATTAGCTAGAATAGCTCCGTGCAGAGCATTGTAGACATAGAATATTTGCAAAATACATGCGGCTCTGAATGTGACGGAACCGTTGACTAAGCTTCTCTCACGAGCAAAACATGATCACACCTTAGTACTCTTTGGGTGTTAATCACATAGAGATGTGAACTAGATTATTGACTCTAGTAAACCCTTTGGATGTTGGTCACATGATGATGTGAACTATGGGTGTTAATCATATACAGATATGAATATTGGTGTTAAATCACACGGCGATGTGAACTAGATTATTGACTCTAGTGCAAGTGGGAGACTGAAGGAAATATGCCCTAGAGGCAATAATAAAGTTATTATTTATTTCCTCATATCATGATAAATGTTTATTATTCATGCTAGAATTGTATTAACCGGAAACATGATACATGTGTGAATACATAGACAAAACTATAGTCACTAGTATGCCTCTACTTGACTAGCTCATTAAACAAAGATGGTTATGTTTCCTAACCATAGACATATGTTGTCATTTGATTAGTGGGATCACATCATTAGAAGAATGATGTGATTGACATGACCCATTCTGTTAGCCTAGCACTTGATCGTTTAGTATACTGCTATTGCTTTCTTCATGACTTATACAAAGTTCCTGCAACTATGAGATTGTGCAACTCCCGTGTACCGGAAGAACACTTTGTGTGCTACCAAACGTCACAACGTAACTGGGTGATTATAAAGGTGCTCTACAGGTGTTTCCGAAGGTTCATGTTGAGTTGGCATAATTCGAGATTAGGATTTGTCACTCTGATTGTCAGAGAGGTATCTCTGGGCCCTCTCGGTAATACTCATCACTTAAGCCTTGCAAGCATGTAACTAATGAGTTAGTTATGAGATGACGTATTACAGAACGAGTAAAGAGACTTGCCGGTAACGAGATTGAACTAGGTATTGGATACCGACGATCAAATCTCGGGCAAGTAACATACCGATGACAAAGGGAACAAAGTATGTTGTTAAGCGGTTTGACCGATAAAGATCTTCGTAGAATATGTAGGAACCAATATGGACATCCAGGTCCCGCTATTGGTTATTGACCAGAGACGTGTCTCGGTCATGTCTACATTGTTCTCGAACCGTAGGGTCCGCACGCTTAAGGTTTCGATGACAGTTATATTATGAGTTTATGTATTTTGATGTACCGAAGGTTGTTCGGAGTCCCGGATGTGATCATGGACATGATGAGGAGTCTCGAAATGGTCGAGACATAAAGATTGATATATTGGACGGATATATTTGGACACCGGAAAGGTTCCGGGAGAGTTTGGGAATATACCGGAGCTCCGGGAGGTTACCGGAACCCCCCGGTAAGTATATGGGCCTTATTGGGCCCAAGTGGGAGGAAGGGAGAAGGAGCAAAGGAGGGGGGCGCGCCCCCCAAGCCCAATCCGAATTGGGGAGGGGGGCCGACCCCCCCCCTTTCCTTTCTCCTTCCCCCTCTTCCTTCCTACTACTAGTACTCCTTCCTTCCCCCTCCAACATGTATTAGGAAAAAGAGGGGAAACCTACTTGGAGTAGGTTTCCTCCTCCCTATGGCGCGCCCCCCCTTGGGCCGGCCACCTCCTCCCTCCCTCCTTTATATACGGGGGTAGGGGGGCACCCTAGAACACACAAGTTGATCTTCGTGATCGTTCCTTAGCCGTGTGCGGTGCCCCCCTCCACCATATTCCACCTCGGTCATATCGTTGCGGTGCTTAGGCGAAGCCCTGCGTCGGTAGAACATCATCATCGTCACCACGCCGTCGTGCTGACGGAACTCATCCCCGATACCCTGCTGGATCGGAGTCCGAGGATCGTCATCGAGCTGAACGTGTGCTAAACTCGGAGGTGCCGTACGTTCGGTACTTGGATCGGTCGGATCATGAAGATGTACGACTACATCAACCGCGTTGTCATAACGCTTCCGCTTACGGTCTACGAGGGTACGTGGACGACACTCTCCCCTCTCGTTGCTATGCCATCACCATGATCTTGCGTGTGCGTAGGAAATTTTTTGAAATTACTACGTTCCCCAACAACTAAGTCGTGCGAACTCTTATAGTGGTAGACTAGCAGATGTAGGGGATGTAGGTGTATCGGTCTACCAATCGTAAGGTGCTAGCGCTTCTGAAAGACTATGTCTCGGTCATCCGTTTCTCAAACACCATGTAGTGTGAGAAACCAAATGGAGGCGATCGAGTCTTGTGGGGAAAAGTGCGCAAACCTCTGCAGAGTGTACAAACTAATCATGATTAGCCGTGTCCCCGGTTATGGACAACTTGAGTATCTAGTACTTGAATATCATGTGAATCTCGACATGTTACTCTAATTTAATATTGTTGGGTTTGTTAATGATTACTTTTAATTGGGATTGAGGATGCTGTCAACCATTCTCAATGTTTAACAACCACCATGATAGTTAAATAAATTTATTCCTTTGCAGTAGGGAAAAATTTGCTTTACGCAAAACTGTAACCATAGAGCTTTTCCACCAGCCATATATGCATGTAGTATAGGCTTATCATTCATTACTCTCTATGTGTTACATTGCCAGCATATTCCATGTGCTGACCCGTTTTCGGGCTGCAACGTTTCATGTTGCAGACTTTTCAGACGACGAGTAAGGTGCTTTTAGGTCGTGGTTCTATACTCAGTGATGCTGTTGGAGTTGATGGACTCACTTATCTTCCAAGTCTTCCGCTGTTATCGTTATTAGATGGCCTTAAGCCATATTTATTGTAATAAGTTCTCTTTTGAGACATCGATGTAATAAGTGTGTGATTGCTACTCTGTTATAAATCCTTCAAAGTACTGTGTGGTGTCAGCATTACTGATCTAGGGATGACACCTGAGCACAGAGACTTGACCATCTAAGGTCGGGTCGCTACAATCGTGGAGGATAATATTTGAGTTACGAGTTTGGTTTACATTTGAAACAATGCGGAATAGTTTCGCAACTCACGCCACCCGGAACACCACAACGTAATGGTGTGTCCGAACATCGTAATCGTACTTTACTAGATATGGTGCGATCTATGATGTCTCTTATTGATTTACCGCCATCATTTTGGGGTTATGCTTTAGAGACAGCCACATTCACGTTAAATAGGGCACCATAAAAATCCGTTGAGACGACGCCTTATGAACTGTGGTTTGGCAAGAAACCAAAGTTGCCATTTCTTAAAGTTTGGGGCTGCGATGCTTATGTGAAGAAACTTCAACCAGATAAGCTCGAACCCAAATCGGAGAAATGTGTCTTCATAGGATACCCAAAAGAGACTATTGGGTACACCTTCTATCACAGATCTGAAGGCAAGACTTTTGTTGCTAAATTCGGATCCTTTCTAGAGAATGAGTTTCTCTCGAAAGAAGTGAGTGGGAGGAAAGTAGAACTTGATGAGGTAACTGTACCTGCTCCCTTATTGGAAAATAGTTCATCACAGAAACTGGTTGCTGTGACGACTACACCAATCAGTGAGGAAACTAATGATATTGATCATGAAACTTCAGAACAAGTTACTACAGAACCTCATAGGTCAAATAGAGTAAGATCCGCTCCAGAGTGGTACGGTAATTCTATTCTGGAAGTCATGTTACTTGATCATGGCGAACCTACGAACTATGAGGAAGCGATGATGAGCCCAGATTCCGCAAAATGGCTTGAGGCCATGAAATCTGAGATGGGATCCATGTATGAGAACAAAGTATGGACTTTAGTTGACTTGCCCAATGAACGGCAAGCCATCGAGAATAAATGGATCTTCAAGAAGAAGACTGACGCTGATGGTAATGTAACTGTCTACAAAGCTTGACTTGTTGCAAAAGGTTTTCGACAAGTTCAAGGAGTTGACTACGATGAGACTTTCTCACCCATAGCGATGCTTAAGTCTATCCGAATCATGTTAGCAATTGCCGCATTTTATGATTATGAAATATGGCAAATGGATGTCAAAACTGCATTCCTGAATGGATTTCTGGAAGAAGAGTTGTATATGATGCAACCAGAAGGTTTTGTCGATCCAAAAGGTGCTAACAAAGTGTGCAAGCTCCAGCGATCCATTTATGGACTGGTGCAAGCCTCTCGGAGTTGGAATAAACGCTTTGATAGTGTGATCAAAGCATATGGTTTTATACGGACTTTTGGAGAAGCCTGTATTTACAAGAAAGTGAGTGGGAGCTCTGTAGCATTTCTGATATTATATGTAGACGACATATTGTTAATTGGAAATGATATAGAATTTTTGGATAGCATAAAAGGATACTTGAATAAAAGTTTTTCAATGAAAGACCTCGGTGAAGCTGCTTACATATTAGGCATCAAGATCTATAGAGATAGATCAAGACGCTTAATTGGACTTTCACAAAGCACATACCTTGATGAAGTTTTGAAAAAGTTCAAAATGGATCAAGCAAAGAAAGGATTCTTGACTGTGTTACAAGGTGTGAAGTTGAGTCAGACTCAATGCCCGACCACAACAGAAGATAGAGAGAAAATGAAAGATGTTCCCTATGCTTCAGCCATAGGCTCTATCATGTATGCAATGTTGTGTACCAGACCTGATGTATGCTTAGCAATAAGTTTAGCAGGGAGGTACCAAAGTAATCCAGGAGTGGATCACTGGACAGCGGTCAAGAATATCCTGAAATACCTGAAAAGGACTAAGGATATGTTTCTCGTTTATGGAGGTGACAAAGAGCTAGTCGTAAATGGTTACATCGATGCAAGCTTTGACACTGATCCGGATGATTCTAAATCGCAAATCGGATACGTGTTTATATTGAACGGTGGAGCTGACAGTTGGTGCAGTTCTAAACAAAGCGTCGTGGCGGGATCTACATGCGAAGCGGAGTACATAGCTGCTTCGGAAGCATCAAATGAAGGAGTCTGGATGAAGGAGTTCATATCCGATCTAGGTGTCATACCTAGTGCATCGGTACCAATGAAGATCTTCTATGACAATAATGGTGCAATTGCCTTGGCAAAGGAATCCAGATTTCACAAGAGGACCAAGCACATCAAGAGACGCTTCAATTCCATCCGGGACCAAGTCCAGGTGGGATACATAGAGATTTGCAAGATACATACGGATCTGAATGTTGCAGACCCATTGACTAAGCCTCTTCCACGAGCAAAACATGATCATCACCAAGGCTCCATGGGTGTTAGAATCATTACTGTGTAATCTAGATTATTGACTCTAGTGCAAGTGGGAGACTGAAGGAAATATGCCCCAGAGGCAATAACAAAGTTATTATTTATTTCCTTATATCATGATAAATGTTTATTATTCATGCTAGAATTGTATTAACCGGAAACATAATACATGTGTGAATACATAGACAAACATAATGTCACTAGTATGCCTCTACTTGACTAGCTCATTAATCAAAGATGGTTATGTTTCCTAACCATAGACATGAGTTGTCATTTGATTAACGGGATCACTTCATTAGGAGAATGATGTGATTGACTTGACCCATTCCGTTAGCTTAGCACTTGATCGTTTAGTATGTTGCTATTGCTTTCTTCATGACTTATACATGTTCCTACAACTATGAGATTATGCAACTCCCATTTACCGGAGGAACACTTTGTGTGCTACCAAACGTCATAACGTAACTGGGTGATTATAAAGGAGCTCTACAGGTGTCTCCAAAGGTACATGTTGAGTTGGCGTATTTCGAGATTAGGTTTTGTCACTCCGATTGTCGGAGAGGTATCTCTGGGCCCTCTCGGTAATGCACATCACTATAAGCCTTGCAAGCAATTTAGCTAATGCTTTAGTTACGGAATGATGCATTACATAACGAGTAAAGAGACTTGCTGGTAACAAGATTGAACTAGGTATTGGGATACCGACGATCGAATCTCGGGCAAGTAACATACCGATGACAAAGGGAACAACGTATGTTGTTATGTGGTTTGACCGATAAAGATCTTCGTAGAATATGTAGGAACCAATATGAGCATCCAGGTTCCGCTATTGGTTGCTGACCATAGACGTGTCTCGGGCATGTCTACATAGTTCTCGAACCCGTAGGGTCCGCATGCTTAAAGTTTCAATGATAATTATATTATGAGTTTATGAGTTTTGATGTACTGAAGGTTGTTCGGAGCCCCGGATGTGATCACGGACATGACGAGGAGTCTCGAAATGGTCGAGACATGAAGATTGATATATTGGAAGCCTATATTTGGATGTCGGAAGTGTTCCGGGTGAAATTGGGATTTTACCGGAGTACCGAGGGGTTACCGGACCCCCCGGGGGCTTAATGTGCCATAGTGGGCCCTAGTGGAGAAGAGGAGACGAGGCCAGGGTAGGGCCGCGTGCCCCTCCCCCCTAGTCCGAATAGGACAAGGAGAGGGGGGCGACGCCCCCCCTTTCCTTCCTATCTCTCCCTCCTCTTTCCCCCCTTCTCCTAATCCAACAAGGAAGGGAGGGAGTCCTACTCCTGGTGGGAGTAGGACTCCCCTTGGCGCGCCTCCTCCCTGGCCGGCCGCCCCCTCCCCCCTTGCTCCTTTATATACGGTGGCAGGGGGGCACCTCTAGACACAACAACAGATCATTGATCTCTTAGCCGTGTGCGGTGCCCCCTCCACCATAGTCCTCATTGATAATATTGTAGTGGTGCTTAGGCAAAGCCCTGCGACAGTAGAACATCATCATCGTCACCACGCCATCATGCTGACGGAACTCTCCCTCGATACTCGGCTGGATCGGAGTTCGAGGGACGTCATCGAGCTGAACGTGTGCTAGAAATCGGAGGTGCCGTGCTTTCGGTGCTTGATCGGTTGGGCCGTGAAGACGTACGACTACATCAACTGCGTTGTTCTAACGCTTCCGCTTTCGGTCTACGAGGGTACATGGACAACACTCTCCCCTCTCATTGCTATGCATCACCATGATCTTGCATGTGCGTAGGAATTTTTTTGAAATTACTACGTTTCCCAACATTTACCACCATTGCCATGATTGACATGGTTTCCATTGTGTCCAGAGTTGTTCTGCTGATGTCCCTTGCCACTGTCGTTTTCCTTGCCTTTGTCAGGCTTGTCATCATCTGAACTGGGATCTTTCATGCCGTCTGACTCGGCATACCTCGTAAGGACATCCATAAGGTCACCCATATTCCGAACCTTCCGTTTAAGTCGCCCAAGTTTTTGAACCAAAGGATCAAAATGGCAATTCTTCTCCAAGATCAAGATGGCTTGAGCAGCTGTTATGCTGTTCGTGGAGTGAATAATGTCTGCAACACGGCGAGCCCAATGATAAGTCAACTCGCCCTCACGCTGAATGCAGTGTTGTAGATCAACAATCGTCATCGGGCGCTTGAAAGTTCCTTGGAATTTTTTGATAAAATGGTCCTTCAACTCCGCCCAAGTGTTAATAGAGTTGGGCGCAGGTTTTTTAGCCAAGTACAAGCCGACCCCTCCAACATCGTAGTCAGATACTTGGCACAAACTTCATCGCTGACATCCAGCATGTCCATGGCGATCTCATAGCTCTCAATCCATGTAGATGCTCGAGATCAGCCATGTAATTGGGCACCTTGCGGGGACCTTTGAAATCCTTAGGCATGCGCTCGTTTCATAGAGCTGGCATCAGACACGGAATTCCAATAGTCTTGGTACTTGATCTGACACCTTGCAAAACCAAAGGAGCTGAAGTGGGTGATGGTTGAGCCGTTGTGTTGGCCGCTTCTGCTCCCCCCCCCCCCCCGCCCCCCCCCCCCCGTGCCTGGGACGTGTCCACGATCTCCTGAGCATCTAGGCTCCGTGCCGAGGCCGATCACGCGACTGTTCACGTCTCTGTTGGGCGCTGCTAGAGATTGCTGGCGACTCAGCATGGCAGCCTACTACGGCTTGGATGTGTGGTGTAGTGGAGTCCCTGCTGACTGTAGGAGTAGTTTGCTTCAAGGTTGTCAGAATCGATATTCTGTTATACGATTCTACGACTTTACGATCCAAACTAACCTCTATGATTCTACGATTTTAGTTCTTAGAATCTACGTTTCTACGATCCTGATAGTGAAGATTCTACGATTTGCGATCCTACCATCGAAGCTCCGATCCGATTCAAGATCACGATTCTGACAACCTTGGTTTGCTTGCTGGGCAACCATAGTTTTCAACATCTCGATGGCATTCAGGGCCTTGATCTCTACCGGGATATCCCTTGTAATCAAAAGCATGACAAGGTTGGTAGCCGCTGCCAATAGGTTGTCAACTAGATTAGAGAAATGACCCGGTGTTGTCACAAAGCGTTCTGGAGTTGTCCGAACAAGTGGCGGGCGCTGGGCCAACTCAAGCTGGCGCTATTGAGTCAGTTGATGAGGATGAGCCAGGGGTGGCCGCCCGTCTCCATCCTGGGGTATGACCTGGTTCAACTGGGGTATAACTCGAGTCTCTAGGGTGCTTGTCCTAGCCCCTGGTGTTGGTGTATTAAACAGACGCATGGGTTCAAAATCAGTGGGCAGGCGGTTCTCGTGCCTCCTCCTATGAACCACATCTGAAGCGTTTTGCCGTAGACCCACGCGCCATGCCTCTGTCCTCAGGCCCTCCAGTTTCATTATTAATCTGGGCTCGTAGATGTTCCAAGCAAGCGTTCTCGGCGTTGATATCCTCCTGGGCCTTAGTCATCTGCTCACGAATTTTAGCTATCTCCGTATTGCGCTCGACCTGGTTTTTGTTGTTACTGGCGACTCGAGAAGCGTTGTCAATGGGGCGACTAGCTCTGACAGGACTTGAGCTGGCCGTTTGACCGGGCCAACCGCGTTTGGAGCCGGTGCTGAGGCGCCAGTCCCCGTCACAGCGCCTGCTGCAGTGGAGTCAAGGGCTGGCGCAGTGCCTGCCATGTAGGTCATGGTCGGATGGAGCGACTCATGATCAACTAGAGCTGGCTCATCATTGGAATAGCCCCCAAGTCTACCGTCATACAAGGAAGGATCGATTCGGTGTCCCCGATGAATGACTCGCCATCGGAGTAGACCAGGGTGTCCCTACCAGCCGCGGAATTGTCTGCGAGATCGACCCCTTGAGTGAAGCCGACGAAGACGTGATTCCGGGGCTTGAGCCCGGGCGGGTTGCGTGCGCTGAGACGGCTCGACGATGTCGGTGTAGATATCTGGCTCGGGTCCTAATTCGCCGATGAAGACGTGGCTCCTGCCGAAGGGGACCCGGTATCCGTACTCGATTGAGTCAGCCTCGGGGCCCCAGCCTAAATCATCGATGTAGATCTTGGCGAGGCGACTCTTGGTCATACAACTGATCGCGTATCCCTCGATCCCTGGGAGAGCTCCCTCCAAGAACTCAATACCACCAAGCGGTAGCCCCACGGTGGGCACCAACTGTCGTGGTTTTGTCACGACAGATGTCCTTGTGAAAGGACTTAGTCGTGAGGCCATCACTGCAAGGTAGTAGTTTGAACGGGGTTGATCGAAACCGAGAGGCAAGGATTTACCCAGGTTTGGCCCCTCTTGATGGAGGTAATGGCCTATTTCCTACTTGATTGATTATTGCTTGGGATCTCAATTACAAGGGTGCGACTTTGCTATCCTAGTACTCGAGAGCTTGTAACTTAATCTTTCTACCTCAGCGGCTCCCCTATATATATAGATCGAGGCCCTGAGTTTACAATAGAGTCCGGGTCGTAGTATAACCCGTGACCGAATCTATCTTCTACTTATCTTACTTCCCAAGTAAGGAAACTTCCTTTGGCATCTTGTAAGCACCGGCGTCTTAGACTCTGGGCCATGAGCCAACCCACCTGGCGACTCATCCTTTTGGGCCCTGAATCTGCGATCACCACGGTACTTCGTCGAGTTGTACCTTTAAGCCGCCACTGAATGTCCCGGCCGGGCGAGTTATACCGTGGGGTCATATCCCCAACGCAATGCCCGCAACTAACCCTCCTGCAACCCATGAAATCATAACGGCAAAATCACAAAGTAAACGGCCTTTGAGAAATAGCGGGTAACAAGCAGCAAATCAAACACCAATTCAGGCCATGGGATGCCTCCCTCAGTTGTACAAACAAATATGGCACGACCGATCCAATGAAAACCCATTAATAGCGACCAAGTTAACACAGGTAATGAGTGACAGATTGGGGGCAGATGCGGAGAATGAAATGGGTCTCACCGACAGAACTCACCGACGATCGCCATGAATCAACAGGGAACGAAATCCGCCGAGCACCGTCGATTCAGAGCAGGGGGAGGGCAGCATAGAGAAGCAGAGAGAGAGAGAACTGCAAATGGAGAGGTGCGGTTACCAATTCTCGGGCACCTTGAATGTGTAGGGGGTGGGCCCGTTTGCCATGGCCCACAGTGCGAACCAACCAGTCGACGGGATGGAACTACCCAGCAGTGACGACGCGCGTCGGATTCAAAGTGGACGGCACCAGAACAGTTCGGTCATTTTGCAGAAAAACTCTGGTGTGCCAAGTACATATTTCGTTTTAAAAAAAATGGTTGCCTCTTCCGGTGGTCACTGGGCGCCCACCGGCAACTGCCCAGATTCACTCGATATGCACGAATCACGTACACACACTGCGAACGCACAGTTGCCTTCGTGAGAGCACGGCACGCCGCACACTCGTGTTGTTTTCGATTTCATTTCAATTGTTACCTCCTCCTCTCCCACGCATCCGCGCCTGGACTCCACGATGGCGGCAATCCGAAGCGCAGCCATCTCCGCTGCCGCAATCGTTGCGCCGCGCGGCTTTGGCAGGCGCCGTCGTCTTGTCCCCTGCCTCGCGGCGCCTGCACGAGGCGCATCAGGAGTCACCGCCTCCGGGAAGATGCTCCCGCGCTCTGCCCTGCATGCCAGCGCCTCCCCCGCCTCCACCACCGGGGCGCCCGACTCCGACGAGGCCGCTGCGGTGAGTGTTCGCCCCGTTGGCGCATTCCATCGAGCAAGTTGCAGGCCGGCCTTTCTTAGTTCCTTGTGCAGGAATCTTTGGTGGAAGGGGAGCTGAGCAAACTCGCCTGCCCAATCTGCTATTACCCACTCGTAAGCTCGATAGATCATCAGTCAGCGTAAGTGGTCTTTTCATTTGCGTGCTAGCGGCATTCCAGGGTGCTATTGAGCGATTGTTCGTCGGTTCCTTTTCAGGCCATCCAAATCCGATTCTAGCCTTGAATGTTCTACTTGCAAGAAATTGTACTCTAAGGATGATTACTGGGATCTGACTGTGGCAGTTGGTTCTACTGAGTACTCCGAGACCATGCCTGCCGCAACTGAGCTTTTCAGGTAAAATGTGTTATCCTTTCAAAATTAGGCAAGTTCATGATGGTAGATGGACACAGGGCAATATAAAAGGCTGGCACGTTGCTTGAAAAACATTGCTTAAATAGATAAAAAAGAGGCTGGCAGATATGGCCATCTTTTTGAATTATGCCATGGTCATAATTTAGTTAAGCATTCTGTCTCAGTTCTTTCAGAGTAACAACGAATTAACGATTATAGACCAATTAACCTCAGAAACCACGTCTTAGAATTTAGGACTGTATAACATGCACCGCAAGAAAACTCGGTGACCATGAAACTTTGAACATGCTGGACCAGCCGGACGTTGTGTGATGAAAGGTGTCTTTCTTGGACCATTGGGAATGATTCAATATAGGTTTGCAAGTTGTTAGTGATTCTGGGGATTTGGGACGATGAATACAGCAGTGTATTTGTTAATTATTAGTTTTATTCAGACTATTCCTTACGAATGATTATTTGAACAGGACCCAACTGGTATCATTTCTTTATGAGAGAGGATGGCGCCAAAATTTCATATGGGGTGGTTTCCCAGGCTTAGAGAAAGAGGTCACGTTGCTCGACTATCATTTGATGAAATAATCATTCACAATCATCATTATATACTGTACAAATTATCTAACTGACTCCTTTTCTTACTCTATGAGAGAGAAAATTGGTGCCTACAGAGCAATCTGTTAATAGATACTCTTGTGTGGTTACAGGTTAGCAAGCTCCAACCAAATAAATATTGTGAGAAATATGGTCATAGACCCTTACAAACAAGTCGCAGACTAGTTTATTAGCCTAAGTCTGAGCTCTACTCAGATCCAATTTGCTTATGCACATATTTAAGCATTATGTATAATTTGTGCTTACAATTATATTTACTCAACTTTCTAAAATCATTACAATACAACTACAGTTTGAGATGGCTAAAGATTATTTGAAGCCAACAAGTGGAGGGATTATAATTGATGCAAGCTGTGGAAGTGGGTTATTTTCAAGATTATTTGTTAAAAGCGAACTATATTGCCTTGTTGTGGCACTAGATTTCTCAGAGAATATGTTGAAGCAATGCAAGGAATTCATCAAGCAGGAAAACATTTCAGATGAGTATGGTTTACAGTTCTCCTGATGTTTAAGTTTTTCTTTCTTTCTGTAACTCCTTTGTCACACACGATTAATGATCTGAGCTGTCATTCGTCTCCTTTATAGCTTTTTCCTGTGATTTTTTTTTTCTAATGTTGAATGCAGCACTCCATTGTTTTTTTTCCTATTGTTTCAGGCGATTAGCATTGGTGAGAGCTGATATATCCAGACTCCCTTTTGTGAGTGGCTCAATTGATGCTCTGCATGCAGGTGCTGCAATTCATTGTTGGCCATCCCCAGCTTGTGCTGTAAGGGTCCTACTGGATAGTAAAATTTATTTCTGTAAAATACTATTCCTCCTTAAGTGTCTCTTAATATTCAAAGAAGTTGACCTGCTTTTGTGCCTCAGTTGTTCCTTGATTATATATTTTTTATAGTGCCCTACCATCTTGGTTGCTCCACATTCTACTGTGCAATCAAAATACACATGAACATATGCTAGTTTGCGTGCTTCAATTATAAAGATCATTGAAAATGAGCATAGCACTATGATCACGATGGGGATATGCACATGTCCGCTATCACACACACAGGGAAACGATATAAGTAAGAAGCAAGATGCAAGAAATCCTTTTAAGGTGCTTTCTGGAAAAGAATATTAAGCTTTGCCTCATGAACTTATGGAGAACAATGTTTCACTTTCCTAAAAATTTGTAGCTTATGTTATTGCCTTTCTGTGTATATTTAAGTAAGTTTGCATCAACAAGCTTCTTTATCTGTATCCATAGTTTTGCAGCATAAACTTTATGCTAGTCGCTACCGCTCTACGTAGGCCAAAAGGATAAAAGTCCTAAAATATTATGGTACTTTTGTAGGTTGCAGAAATCAGTCGAGTCCTTCGCCCTGGGGCTATTTTTGTCGGTTCTACTTTCATAGCAGATGTTCTTCCACCAGTTATCCCATTACTGAGGATTGGACGCCCGGTAATCCTGAGTTCCCGACTCCCTAGTAACCCACAAATAGTTCTCTTTATAGGGACATTACAACTTATTATTTTCACAACCATGAACCATGGTAGGTATTTAGAATTGATTGTTTAATGGTTTGATACCTCCATATTGGCAGAAGGAAGATTAAGCTTCAGAGAATCTGATACTGCTATTTACAGACTTTGCTCAACTATGTTCCGTCACAAACTTATCTCTTTGAACAATCTTGCAGTACATTGATCAAATCACGGGCAATAATACCTTCTTATCAGAGCTGGAGCTTGAAGATCTTTGTAGAGCATGTGGGCTGGTTAATTTTACATTTGTCAGAAATGGATTCTATATAATGTTCTCTGCTACTAAAGCAAGCTAGTTAAATAACTACAGAGTCACCTGGAACATTATCGCATAGCTCCTTGATTATGCATTGTAAGTCGTGAATACATCGTTTGATAATCGACTTAAATGAATTGTACCTCAGTTTATCTTCCCTCTCTCTCATTCTAAATGTAGAGTTTTTGTTGCAGGTTCCTCGTGAGCCACCTTTCTGTCAGCACTGATAGTTTTGCTCAAGGTATGTGCGATGTGAATAGTGAAAGCGTACATTTTACTTCACTGACGTCATTGTGAGATTGATTATAGCATTATTTATGTAAAAGTTTAAGAAAAAAATCTTCATGTAAAGCAGCGGAGGTCCTTAACCTGTAAATTTTGTGCATTCTTGTATTGATTTGATTCAAGAGCGTTGATCGCCTAACAGTGATGTAGGACTGTCTTAATGGAGAGTTTGTGCTGAGTTAGGAACCTCGAGAGATTTCTCGGTTCCTGGCCTCACCTTTGAGACCCCTTGGTTTGGGCAGTCCTAAAATATTTGTAGACTCAAGTTTGTTGAAATCTCGAAGTCGACTGGACCGTCCGAAATGTAAGTTATCAATGTGCTTTTTTTGTTTTTCAGGTAGTTATCAATGTGCTTTGCAAGTACTTTTAGAGATGAGAAACCGTAAAATTTATGTGGTAACTGCCCAAGTCCTATGCCATGGCCCTGGTACTTGAAAACGGCCCATCGAGGCCCACACACTAGAGTAATCTACATGACATAGGGCTGGATGGGCTGGATGAAAACGTGAGTAATACAAAATATATTTCTTTACTATGCAAACATTTTTTTTACGTTGTATAAACATTTTTTAAAATGCCATGAACATATTTGTAAAACTCGTGAACATCTTTTTAATTGCAACGTACACTTTTTTGAATGGTATGAAATGTTTTTTAAAAATTGGACGATTTGTTTTACATTGTATAAACATTTTTCAAAATGTCAATTACATTTTATTGAAACACGTGAATTTTTGTAATTGTCACAAACATTTTTTTAAAGTTGTGCAAATAGTTTTGTAAACACTACATGAACTTTTTTTGAACACCTAATCAATGTATTTTATATTTGAA
This sequence comes from Triticum timopheevii, assembly GCA_963921465.1. Classification (NCBI taxonomy): domain Eukaryota; kingdom Viridiplantae; phylum Streptophyta; class Magnoliopsida; order Poales; family Poaceae; genus Triticum; species Triticum timopheevii. The sequence goes on along the minus strand of OY997272.1, from coordinate 448,539,017 downwards.
TATAATATTTTACCCATTTTAGAATTTAAATAAAATTAATAAAATAAGAAAGGGAAAAAGTGAGAAAAAAAACCTAAAAACTTGTTCGGGTTTAAAAATGCCCGTAGGGAGCGGCAAAGGAAGCAACGCTAGAGGGAAGTGGCGGCGAACGGAATTCCGGCCAAGGAGATATTGGACCTTGGGGATGATGTATCCCCTTCGCTGCTCCCAGTCGCCGTGCGTTCGTCCATCTTGCCGCCGACAATGTAGCCGTTGTCCACTCTGCCCGTGACCGACCTTGATCCGCGGCCGATTCGGCAATTTCAGAGGGATTTACGAAAACGCGGGGCAGACTACGTTGTGTGCAACTCGCCGCAACTCCAACGACGCGGACGAGCAGGGCAGTGCGCCCCCCGTCCTGTTCAACGGAATGTCCCAGCAGGATCGGTATAAATTTTGCTCCATTTTTTCTCTTTGTTCGTAATATTTGATACGGAGTATTCGAAGATAATGTTGATGGATGCAAGCCTCTTGGATAAGCAAACAAAGAAGTGGCTTGTGTGGAAGAAAAAGACCAATGATCGTAAGCAGTATGAGACGGTGAGACCGGCGAAGGTAACAACGTACGACCCGGATAGCGGCCATGGTAGAGCACGAGACCTTGATGGAGGCCACGGTACAGCAGGCAGTCCGGTTGGTGTCTGGCAAGTGATCCATCACGTTGACCAGCCGTGGTCCGAAGTTGATTTTTTTTGTCATGCCCAGATTGTTAAAATGTGATTTATTTTGCATTGTTGCATTCTTGAATTGTGATGAATTTGTGTTATATGATCGGCGTCATGGATTGCATGGATTTGAGGATTTGAATTTGAGAAGTGTAGTTGTCTAGCAACACATTTAGGCCTCATTTGATTCCAAGGGGAGATAATTCCATGGAAATGGTGCCATGGGTAGAATGTTCTTGACCAATTAATAACCCCGTGGAAACTTCACATCACCATTTGGCAGAGATGGGGATAATACGCCCTTCTTCTTACCAATGCAATTGTTCCATTGCGCTGTTGCGGCTACCATCGCTGGAGAGATGGATGAGCTCCCACAGCTGCAGCTCTACAAGAAAATGACTATCAACCGCATCAAATCAGGAAACGGCTCCACCGAATTTGGTCTCGTCAGCGCCATGCCGGAGAAAACAAGATCCGAAGAGGAGTTCAGCGATTTCACCTGAGATCAAAGGAGCGACACACCTGCTGTTCTCCTTGACCTGCAGGGCTGGCGAAAAGTCACCGGGCAGGTCAGATCATGCCCGCAGCTCGACGAGGGATGCCAACGTAGACCAGGTGGAGGAGGGACTCGCCGTCGGCATGGGGATAGAGGAGGGACTCGCTGGCGGGCCGTCGATCCTGGGCACCGGAGGGAGAGGGTCAGGGGCGTTGCTTCGGTCGACGACGGAGCGGGTCAGACGCATAGGTTCGCCGGCGGAGGAGCTCGGAGGCGGGCGCTGGATCTGGGTCTGACGGCGCCTGTCGCGCTCGTCTTGCTCGAGCCGTGGCTTCTCTCCCCGACCTATGGGGTCGTGGCTTTTCTCCCCGTGGAAACGACGTGGTTCGGGCAGGGATCCCTCCCCCTCGTGTGTGACCAAATGGCATCGTGGGCTTACCCGGGTCAGTTCGACCGGTGGTTTTCCTGCACGGGGAAAAGGCAGGGATCCCCCCGGGATCCCATGCAACCAAACGAGGCCTTAAGGGGCCATCCGGCCTTGTCCACGGACGTTCCCGATGCACGGGCATTTAGGGGCGGATTTGCAAAGTCCGGCTGTAGATGCTCTAGAGGGCAGAGAACACACTTGCGAAAAAAACAAGCAGAGAACGACAACCCTCAAACCGCCTGTACCCATGCAGGCGGAACTGTCTGGACCCCACGAGCCATCCAATGTCGACCCCATCGGTCCGCAGAGCAGTCCGGACCACAATTTTCCCGCAAAACGGAACCAAACCCAAACGGGCTTTGCGGACACGAGCCACGTCGGACTCTGACACCCAGGCCCACCCGAAACTAAGGCGGAGCCCGTGCTTTTGTAGTTGGCCGCACTGTTTCCGTAGTAAAAATTCTCTACTCTCTTCTTCCATCTCGCCGCTCTCCACCCAGTTCCCGTCCCTTTCCCCCATCTCTTCCCTCCCGCCATCGCGCATGGACCCAGAGGAGACCCTATCAGAGATGGTGGTGGTGGAGGATTCGAGCACCACGCTCGCCCGGAATATCAACTCGGCGACAAGGCAAAAAACCTCGCGTCAAAGCGAAGGTTGCAAAGGCGGAAACACTCAAGAAGCAGAATACCGGCGGAGGGGGTACTGGTGGCAGACGTGGCGGTGGTTGTAGTGTGTTCAAGAAGTTGGAGAAGAAAAACTTCACCGTATGCATTGTTGGTTGAAGTTGAATGGACAATCCAAGTGGAACCTATACATTATCAAGACCGCGAGCCAAGGTGCCTAGGAAGAAACCGGTGACTCAACCGACCCAACAAAAGAACCAAAAAGGTTAGAAGAGGGTTACGGGGAAAGAAGTGGGAGAAGGAGAGGATGAAGCGAGAAGGTGCGGCGACCAAGATGACAGAGAGGTTCAAAGACATCTTGATGAAGAAGGAGGAGGCATACGTTAAGCGCTCCAATGCCAAAGGAGGAAAAAAGCGGAAAAAGTTTGACTTGTTGAGAAGGTGACCGAGAAGAAGTTCAAACTCGAAGAGAAGAGGGCCATGATCGAAGTGAAGAAGGCCATGCATGAAGAGAAGAAGGTGAAGATCCCAGGCACTGCGGAGGACGCGAAGATTTTGCCCTTGAAGGTGGCGGATTTGAATGACGACACAAGAATCATCATGCAAGCCGTTGGTTTCAAAATGTTGCAGCACTAGAATGATGAGTTAGAAGGACGGAGCAGGAGGAGATGGAGGCGGCAGAAAAGGCGGGGGAGGAGGCCGACACGGAGGCGGAGGCGGGCTACACGACGGCGACGACGGATTGATCGTGGAGGCTCAGATTGACGGACTGCCAGATTGATATTCTTTTGTGACCGGGCATGTAAATATTAAACATACTTACCTCTTTTTGGTTGTGATGGGCCGATGATGTGTCCGACGCTAGTATGATTCGGCGCTGCTACGTATGAGACGTATTTAAAAAATTTGCGAGGAAAACTTTTAATCTATTCATCAATTTTCAAGGTAGTGCAACGAATACCAGAAGTAAAAAAAATAGATCTAGATCCGTAGACTACCTAGTGACGACTAAAAGTAATGGAGCGGGCCGAAGCTGTGCACCGTCATCGCCCCTCCCTCATCGGACATATAGTAGCTAGCTTTGGATGACGGACCCTGGTATCTGTGTCTGCGGGTTGGTCTTTTCTGTCCGCGTTTATGGGTCAACGTCGGAGATGCCCTTAGAGCATCTGTAGACGGACGCCCCAAACCCGCCACATATGCCCGGGCGGACGGCTCGCTCACTGACCGGTCATGAAAAATTGACCTAGACGGGCTCCCCAAACGAGGCTCAAACGCCCGGGCTGATCGGCACCCCTTATATCCAGTCCAAATATGGGCAGATATGGGGGTGCCTCGGCGCGTCCGTGCGCGTTTTCTGATCCCGCGGCAGGTCATAGTGTTCCACCTGCAGCGACAAGAGCTCCTTCCTTTCTCATCGCTGCACCCAAATTTTAGTCCCACATAGCCGCGCGAGGCATACGCGGACCGTCTTAAATAGCCGCGCCGGCGGATGATGGCAAGCTTCTCTGTTATTGTGTAGGTCTATCAATTCTTGCTGTGTGAATGAGATAACTTGACACTAGATTGCATTTCATCAACTGACGCTTGTGCATCTAGTGTCAAGTTCGTATCATTCATATACGTTGATACCCCTACTACAATGACAGTAGATTTTATTTTGTTCATCGATTTTTATTGACACATTGTGATTCACAAAAAGCAGTACTGACATGAATGTTTCCTTTGTTAAGGAGATAGAACATGACTATGCATCTTCTATGTGATAAGCATAGAAGATTCATAGTGACAGTCTATCTTCTTAACAAATGATGCAATGATGTCAGAAGAGAAGACCCAGCAATTTAAACTGGCCGACGAGCTCGTCACATGGCGAGGTGGGACTAATACAGATGTGAAAATCTTAAGTATGAGCAATTTTTTGTGTCTTTTGACAGTCCAGCAGGCCCAAGACGGGCGGGATGATCGTCATGCATGTTCGTGCATGTAATAGATGTTTTGAAAATAGGGTATATGGTTGCAAATGGTAAACTTTAAGGTCCGTTCGGTCACTGTTCGCGGGTGCATCCAGGTGCGTCTGTGGATGTTTAAGGGCCTGCAACCTACGACTGTAGATGCTCTTAGGGCATCTCCAACGCCGCCCCGCAAACCTCCCGCATGCTCTTAGGGCCTGCAACATAAGCCATCCAACGCGGGCCTGTATCGGGCCACGAAGCGGGCCGGACGCGATTTCTCCCGAGAATCGAAGACGAACGTGGGGGGCTTTGCGGGAGTCCGGACTGATCCCAAGCCCGCTTCTCACCGCCCTCGCCCACCAAAAACCCCTGCCCCTCCCGTGTGTATTTGGTCAGCGCCGCTTCAGACCGTCAACGCCCGCATTCATGCCCGGCCAGAGCGGACGCGATCGCCCACTGGCTCTGACATTGAGGCGGCGCGCCGGCCGAGAGAGCGCCGCCCGCGCATGCTTCCCTGTGCAGGCAATGTTGCGCGTTCAAACAACACGACGTAGCATGTTCGTTCGTCTGCCGCCCACATTAATGGCACGCGGTTGCCGAGCGGACTCCTCCGACGCCACCCGTCCGTCCCTTTACCGCTGTCATCCACCTCTGATCCCGCTCTGCACTCCCACCATGGATCCCTTCCCCGGCAAAACTCTCTTGGACGGGTTGTCATCGGACCAGAAGAAGGAGATGGCCGCCATTGCTGCCAGCTGGCTGGCTGGAGGACGACGACGTCCCAATGGAGGACGCTACCGACGATGAATCGGCGCCACCATCCTCCTCCTTCGTGCAACCCTCGTCGGTGCATTGCACCATGACCATCGGCGAGACCCGTGCCCATTACTTGGACATGGTGCGGGAGGAGCGGGAGGAGCAGTTCCGGGAGGCGCAGGCCGGCGCCACCTATTCCTCCTCCAGGAGCATCTGCAGGCGGAGGAGCAGCTCGCCGCCGGCAGAGCGGTCACGCTGGACGCAGACGTGGCGGAGCAGGAGGCGTTGCTCGAGTCCTATCGCTCCGCCTGCAAGATCCGCCTCGCCCGTTGGTGGTACCGGCAGCGGGTGGCGGAGACGGCGGCTGTCGACAAGGAGTGCGATGACGAGGCGGTGTTTGGCGAGGCCGACGAGGAGGAGAAGGACATCGTCGAGTCCGTGCCCCACCACGACGACCACGAAGCCGGCATGTCCGCGAGCGCCGCCGGCAGCGAGGAAGAGTAGTGCACGGTAGGTCGCCGCTGCTCTGGTCCCACAGGGCCATCGCTCCTCCCCTCCCATCGACGCCAAGCTTGGTGGGCTCAACATTGCCGGCCGATTAGTCGCTTGGCGACGATGTGGAGGTGGGCAGCTTCACTTCACGGGCCTCCGGAGGAGGAGGTTACGGAGGTGGAGCTGGAGAACGCTGAGGTGAAACTGAAGACGGTGAAGCTTCAGTTCTCTTGGTTCATGGCCGAACATGTGGAACGGGCACCTGCCACCATTTAGATCTAGTCGGATGAGCTCCGCTTAGTTGATGTAAATGTAATGAAATCTGTCATTTTAAGATGAGATCCATCATGTTTAATTGAATTTCGTCCGGTTAGTTTAAATTGTTGTCAAAATATATGCGAGTAGCGTTGGATGTCGTCCTCCCACACCTGTGTTCACGGACGGATGCAGCATGAAATTTGCGGTTGCTTTGGAGATGCCCTTAGGGCATCTCCAGCCGTTCCGCCCCCCAGGGCGCCTAAATAGAGCGGCCTGGGGGCGTGTCGGCGCTAGTTCGGCCCCTAGGGGCGACCTAGCTCCTAGTCACGCCCCCACGCGCCGGCCCCAGGATGCGGGAAATTTAAACTTGGTCGTTCCCGCTCTCAAAAGACGCCGCAAATCCGGCGATCGGACGTAGTCTGGCGTTACAAAAAACAGAGCGCCGCCGCCGCAAGTTCGCGTGCGTGATTCACTCGGCGGGGTCGGCTCCAGGCGTTGGCGGAGTCGGCGTGCGCGGGGTTGGCGGTGTCGGAGCTGCTTCGGTGCTGGGCTGCGTCGGCGCGGCTTCGGCACTGCTGGGCGGCGATGTAGAGGCGTCGTTCGGGCTTGGCGTCCGTGTGGTCGTGGGCGTCGTCGGCGTCGTCGGCGTTGCCATCGGCAGCTCGTTCAGGATGAGGCCGCGCTGCACCAGGTACCACGCCTTGAGCTTCTTGTCGTTGCTCTGGAGCATGTCCGCCCCGCCCATCAGAAAAGCCATGTCGGTGTTCCTCTTCTTCGCGGCGACGTTCGTCCGGAGCAGGTCGAGCTTGATGGCGTTGTTCTTCATTAGCGACGACCACCGCGCCTCGGTCTTCTCTTCGCGTAGGACGGCCCGGGCCTGGGCGTCGGCGAGGCAATGCTCGATGGACTCCTGCACTCGCGCGGTTGCCGCGTCGGCGTTTTTCCCCTTATTTGCCAATTTGTGGCCGTCCGGCCGCCTCTCTGACGCGCCCGGAGTCGTCGCGTCCGGCTTGTATGTCTCCTTGGCCTTGTCGAGGGCACGTCAGACTTCCGTCCACTTCTCGCATTTGTCAATGCGCTTGTAGACGTGGAGGTGCTTGAAGTCGGCGTCTTGGTTGTCGCCCCGATACATGGCGAACATACGCAGCAGCTGCGCGGAGGGACGAACAGTTGGCGGGCGGCGGGCGTAGGGGACGAAGATATGCGGGCGAACGGCGTGCGTACCTGATCCTCAACGCCGCCGCCGCGCGCGCCGCGTTGTCGTGGGCCTTCTTGGCTATGGCCCTGTTCCGCCTGTCGGCGGTGACTGCTTCGCGCCACTGAACTTCCACCCTCCACTCGGCGTTCGACAGGCCCGGTGGCTTCGATGGCGGCACCCTCGGCTTCCTCTGCTTCGGATGGGCCACGGCGCCAGTCGCGGTTGCCGCCGCGCGCGGCATGGCGTACTTCTTCGGCGGCATGGCGGCGACTGGAAGGCGAGCGGGAGGGGGAGGGGGTTCGGCGGGAGAAAGGGAGAGATGGCGGGAGGAAGGCGAGCGAGCGGGAGAGATGCGAGGGAAAAGCGTCAAGAAACGGCGGAAAAAGGCCCTCGGGTCGCCTTCAGGGCGGGCCCACGCGCCTTTTTCACTTGTGCCGGCTCCCCAAGCGCCCCCAGGGCGCCGGGTTCGGCCTGGGTCCGTCGGCACCAGTTTTGGCCCGAGCCGGCGAAAAACGGGCTTCTGGGGACGCGACTGGGGCCTTTTTTTGGCGCCGGCGCGGCAAAATCGCCTGGGGAGGGCCTGTTGGGGGCGCGGCTGGAGATGCCCTTAGTGCCCAAAATGGGAGTGGAGCACAAATCAGTGTAATTTCTGTTCTGTTCTGTACGATCCTTGAGGATCTTTCCTTCTTACCAGTTCGGTAATGTCATTTACAATTTGCACGGCCACGTCAGTAAATGTGTCACTAATTCTATGTACTGTGTCCCTCCCATCCAACCCACCGGCAGTACACCCGAGATCGCCTTTCTCAGCTTCGCCAGCCTACCAAGATGCCCCACCCGAGACCAAAAAGGAGAGGAAGATGCCCCACTCGGCTTTGCCTTTGCGGGACGAACAGCGAAGCGTGCCATCGACCTCTCCACCGGTTGGCCCGCCCCGCCCTCGTGTCCGATCGATCTGCCGATGCCAGCACCGATCATTGCTTGGATCGCCCGCCCGGCTGTTCCGCGCCCGCGCCTGTTGCCGCGTCGACACGGATGGTAGTTGTGCAGGCGGCGTCTCCTCTGGCGCACGCCGTCGTGCTCGAGCCGGCCCCCGCGGTTTTGGTGGCGAAGGTGAGGCCGAGGATGAGGAGCGCCGTCACGACGACCAGCGCGGCGGCGCCGCCGAACACGCCGTTCCTGGCGACGTAGCAGTCGCCGTCCATCCACCCCCGGCCGTAGCGCTGCCCGCTGTTCATGCTCGCCGCTGTCGCCAGCAGGATAACGGCCAGAGCGAAGCACACCCTGCACGAACGCACGCCACCGTCTCGTCAGCGATTTGGTTCGGCCGCACAGAATTCTATGTGGTGCTTTGGCGCGTATTTATGTTGCCACCATGGTCGTATTACACCGTAACCGCACGTACCATGAGAGGGCCAGGAGCGCGACGGGAGCGACGCGGCCTCCGGTGGCGACGGACTTGCTGGGCTTGGAGCTGGAGGCGCACATGGTGGTCGCCGCCGCGGTGGTGCCGACGAGCTGCGCGACGGAGAGGAAGGCGATGGCCGCGACGCCCAATTCGAAGGCGGAGCTCTTGGGCAGGGAGCAGAGGCTGCCGTCCAGCTTCATGTCCTCGTCCTGATCGAGCAACCGACAGGCAGGCGATTCAGATCCGATCCGGGAACCGGAGCCTCTCGCCAATTGCAACTGCAACACGACGAGCGCGACAAAGAGAGCAGGAGCGGGAGCCTGACCTTGACTCTGCGGAACTCGGCGGCGAGGGAGCAGGAGAAGGCGGTGGCGCAGAGCAGGACGACGATGCCGCAGACCGCGGCCCGGCAGGACAGCCCTCTGCGCCCCTTCTCCATCATCACGGGACGAGCTCGAGCTCGAGCTGAAACCCGAACTGCTGCGTACCCAATTCACGGCTACCTCGCTTTCCCTTCCGGGAATTCAGATTCAATGATTCGCGACATATATACTGGCGAATTATGCGACCAACGACCAATCAGACACGGTTGGTGGCGGCGGGAGACGACGGAAGCAGAGGCGGAGGAGGGAGACCGGGTGCTAAGCAAACCGTTGAAAAACGCATGGATTCGTCCACCCGTATGGACCGCTGCCTAGGTAAAGCTTTGTGGCCGCGTGGTGGCTGGCTAGGAAGGAATTGGCAGGAGAGGAGGCTCCGGTCCCATGTTGATGGGCGGACGAACTGACCCGGCGGCGAACGGTTTGGTCAAAAACCGGATAAGGGGGTTCCTTGCTTGGGGGAGGTGAGAGCTAGGAAAGCCGAAAGCCTGCACGGAACGAATCATACGCACACGCACGCACCATAGTGGCTTCTCCTAGTCGGCCTACGCCCGCAGCCCACTTGCGGTTGTTTACATGCATGCATGATAACCAGTCGTGTCGTGATCACGCCACCCGAATGGCCGGGTAACTAAAACACGATCTGCTTATTATGACCGGTGCTTGTGCGTGCGAAAGATCCAAAAGGCGAAAATCTAGAGAAAGACGCCCGGCACGGGAGGACAGGATCCATGGTAATCCTCTACCTTCGCTGTCGTGCCGCCCGACTTTGCAGTCGACTGCTCTGGCTTCGCGTGTTCGCTGCGACGGGGACGCCGGGTGGCGGGCGCTGCGCGGAATGGATCTTTCCCGGCGAGGCAGATTGGACGGTTAGGCTAGGATCCCGTGCCGCGGCCGACGATGAAACCGAGGAAGCGACAGCGGGTGTTTCCGGCTCGGTCGCTTCTAGCCTGCCGCACAGAGCAACTCTAGCGGAGATCATATCAATCTATACCTTTTTTTCGCACATTGTAGGAGAGTCATAGTTCTGCCCTCACTTCTAGCAAACTCAGCTAAGTTATCGTTATGTCACGACCCAAGTGCAAATGGAAGATGAACTAGAGTAATTTCACTAGTATTTGGATACAATTTGAGAGATACAAGAAGATCAGGGTGAGGAATCAGCAAACATGGTCCTCTTGTGTTGCCGTTGACAAAAGGTTCACTATAAAAGAATCGCAGACCATGTTTTGCTTCCTCAAGAATATGTCATTCAGATCCCAGAAGTTGTCAACATAAAAGCCACTGGTCATCTGACATGTCGAGCATAAACAATATATTTTGGTTGAGCTCCACAAACTTCTATTGACTTCACGTATTGCAAGACTGAGATTTACTACCAGGCAGTCATTAGCTATTACTGCTGAAACACCAAGATCCCATAGCCTATGCCCACACCTAGCACTCATAGCTTGTGCCAAAATGTCCTTCACTGAACTAAGAATGACCTGCCCGTTGAAGTGTTCGTGGCTAGGAAAAGTTTCTGAAAACCCATCAAACAATTGGAGCAAGATCCCTTTAGCTGTATCAGAACTCCATGTCATAACAACAAAAGGATGCTGATATGTACGGATGCCTCCCAAGGTGACTTGTTGTCCACTATGCAATCCTTGTCCCCAATATTCTTGATGTATAAAGTAGCCTCCATAGGTATGAGTATGAAAAACAGCACGGTTCAACTGCACTAGCTTGTTCAGATCGCTATTAACATTCAGCTGCCCAACACTTATACTACAGTCGCCCAACCAAACACTGAAGTGACCGTTTGTGCACAAAAAACTGAACCTGCTCACACAAACTCTTGCAGGGCCTATACAAATAAGCAACAACTGCTCATGATTATATCAAGCAAGCTCATCCTTGTCGAACTTGCTATTCCAAAACATTACTTCCAAAAACCATAAGACGTTGCCAGAGAAATATCCGGAAGCATTGACTGGCAAACAATCTGTTGATTTCACCATGACACTTACAGAGGAGATAGAGCATTGTACCTTGAGTATGAATCCTTGTATAGCTGCAGAAAATTGGAGTAATGATCCAACTAAACTTCTGCTGCACTGAGGTGGTGCCCAGGGTTTTAGCTCAACGAAGGACAGTGAGAATAACACCAGGTATATGAAACTGGATCTCTCCATGGTCAACCATACAACATACACACTTGAACTCTTAGAGCCCCACCAATCATATGCAAGCCATTTCACTTTCCACCGGTAATCAAACCTTTTGTATTGTGTTGCCATGAGAGACATATTATCCGCACATAGTCTCGGTGTTCTGTTCTCATTGACATTTATCATTTCATAGAGCTTCAGGAATTCCAATTCCCATTTTGTGGCATGTGAGCAACACCCAACTGCTACCCTTTGAAAGTCCAGGACAACCACCCTCAATTGCTTCTTAATGTAATTGTTCCCAAGGTTGCTTGCCCCAGCCTTCCTCCAAATGAACAGATGGACCCGATTTGACAACCAAAATCCATAATGTTGCAGTTTGTTCACCACACTTGCACTACCTTGACTCTGTCAAGGATCCGGCCATGGCTTAAACTCAACCAGTGGCATAATAAAATCATTCCCTGACAGCAACAATACAACACATGTTTCTGGTGGCGGCCATGACGGCCGGCCAACTCCCTGGGCACAGGGCTCCACTTGCGGAGGTGGCAGCCATGGTTGGGGTGTGACCACCTTCATCGACAGTGAACACGGTAACACTACACACCAACTCTTCTTGCACCACCTGACCTGGGCGACATTGGCGAAGGTGGCGACCTCATCGCCATCCACCCCCCCCCCCCCCCCCCCCCCCCCGATCTGTTCTTGCACCAGGAAAGACCATGGTGGTTTTGGTGGGGCGTTGGCTTGGTGGTCGCCGAACAGCAGCAGTGAAAGCATGGCGCCCACCGTGGTCTCACCATTCCAGCTCCAGGTAGAGGCGTACGCACACCTACGGTCTGGCCCGAGATCATCCTCCATGGCAAAGGGAACCTTTGTTACATAATGGCTGCCGGTGTTGAGGCTGACACTCAGGTTCACATCTGCAGCTAGAGATGTGGACAAGTTTGTAGTAGGTGTCGTAGAATTCCGAATGAGCACTGGTTCAACCGCTGGATGCAGTGAAGACTTCGGGGTAGTGGTGGTTGGGGACCCTGAGAGTGGCATGTCGACAACCTGGCCCGGGCCATCTGTCAAATGGGTGGTAGGCGTCGAAGCAACCAGGTACTTCCCGTCGATGACGTCGGTGTTGTGGTTTGTGTCGAGCACCATGGTCGGTGCCGGAGCAGCAAAACTGTTGGTGTCGACGCCGCAGTCTGCACTGCACATCACTAGGGTAGTTAGCTCAGCGGAGACGATGTTGAGGGCCTCAGTAGGCATGCGACCGTGCACCCCGTGGTCGTAGCTACCGCCACGCTCCTCGGCACCCATCGCCTCATCCTTCATGATCTCTTCCTCCCTTATTCGAGCAAGGCAAGATGCTCTGGTGATACTAGACGGGGATTGCAACTTCACAGCTGCTTGAATATTCTTGTGCAAGCCGTCAATATACTGGTGGATGAAGCACTTGCTTGTTAGGCCAGGTCTGAGATGTAGCACATGGTGTAGACGCTCCCAAAACATCGACATGTACTCAGCCACGGTTCCCATTTGCGTCAGCTCGAGCAGTGAGCACATGCGCAGGTGAAACTCACTCTCGGGCATTTCGTCAAACAGGTGGTAGACAGGAACTGGGGTGGTGATTGCAGGACTAGTCGAAAGGAGCGGGGGCAAGTCAGTCGCAAGCCGCGCGTATGAGTTGGACCCCTGGTGGGGGTGGAGCGGTGGCGCTGCCACAGGTGAACGTGCTAGATCCGACGCGGGTGAGACTGCCGGGGACGTCGTGGAGGCCGTCGAGGTGTCGCGCGCCTTGGAGACATCGTCCACATCTGACTGGATGGGATCGATTTGCTTCTGCAGATGGCGGATTTGGTCGTGAAGGCGAGTTGCACTCCCAGGTGCTTGTCATTGGTGGCTTTACTCTCATCAAACCTGGTGAGGAGGGACTCGATCAGCGCCTTCAGTTCGCCGGTGTTTGCGGCCATGTCGGAGGGAACGTGGCGGGTCTGGGCAGATGGCTGGAATGGCTCCGTCGCGACTGTTGTCGAGGATCGAACCTCGCGACGGATTTCAAGTGGCCTCCCGGAAGAAGCCGCACGGGACGCGATGGATATTACCGATCGAGCGGACAAACAAATCACTGGGCAGCGAATTTTTTTTGGTGGATCAACTGGCTCTGATTACCAAATTGTCACGACCCATGTGCAAATGGAAGATGAACTAGAGTAATTTCACTAGTATTTGGATACAATTTGAGAGATACAAGAAGATCAGGGTGAGGAATCAGCAAAGAAGGGGATGAGATGCAGTAGCAGGAGGCGAGGACAAGAGCAAGGGTGAGAAGACAAAGAAGATTCACTATTCTTTCGATGGCCCCTCCTGTGCTTCCCCTGCTGTATATGTAGCCTTGCCTCCATGTGACTTCCATATGGGACCAGCCTCCAAGAGATGGCCCACCACCCAGGCGTGCTGACTAGTGGATAGGCCGGGCATGACACATTAACTCTATTTCAAGTACCCTTCCTTCCATCTATATATGGTCTAATGCGCTTTTTGAGACTAATTTTGACCAAATATTAGAGCAATAATATATGACATGCAACTTACACAAAGCATACTGTCAAATTCGTATGTGAAAGGAGCTTCCAATGATATAGTTTTTACATTATACATCTCATATACTATCAATCTTGTTAATAGTCAAAGATGGTCTCAAAAACGCATTAGGCCCTATATAGATGGAAGGTGGGAGTACGATTTATATGAGCAATAGAAGTTTCATGAAGACACATACGATGTCTGGTCTCTTTGACAAGAGAGGAGTAAACCGGTCTATCTAGTTCTTATGACTGATCAACTTGACTATAATGATGGAGTCCATCTCAACGATGGCTGGCAAGTCACTTCTCTCGATGGCAAAGGAAAGACCTTCCATACAAGCCTAAAATGTAGCTTCCAAAGCTTCACAACAAGAGAAAAGTTCCCTGCATGACGGAAAAATTATTTCTCCCTTGTCATCTCTCAACAACATACCTGCACCGACTGTACCATCCATGGTATAAGAGCCATCAATGTTTAGTTTAACTCAAACAGCTTTAGAGGTACGCCATGTGAGCGGCACCATGCCAACTAGTATCGCATGCGATGGTATAACCGGATTGTCTTTCCCTTTGCTAGAATTAGAAGAAAGATCCAGTTGCAAGCCAATCAGAGAATCAAGGTAGCTGACAAGGAACCTTCTGTAAGCATCCATAGGGGGTGCAGACTTTTGATGCACCACTTCGTTGTGAACATGCCAGCAGCACCAAAGTGTCATCAACATCCTACATCGCTCGATATCGGGCAGTAGATCAGCGGCATGCATTAGCGATTCCTTTGTAGTGTTTTAAATAGAGGCAAGGTCGGGTAAATTCCATGGTTTCACCATAGTTTTCCAAAGATCACGAGCAAGAGGGCATCAACATAGCGGATGGAAGTAATCTTCTGTCTCGGTACAACAAATAGGGCACATGTCGTCTAGTTTAAGACCCCTTCTGTGTTTATTCTGCCATGTTGGAAGCGAGTTTGTTGCCACCCTCCAACCAAAGTTATGGATAGTGGGTGGGACACTGCATGACCATATAAGTTTCCAGCAAGTCCCACGTCCATCAAGCACTGAGCTAGAGCATATCGTTCTTCCTCTATGAGCTTCTTCAAACACAAGATGATATGCACTTTTAACAACAAAGATCCCAAACTTGCCTTGCCCCCAAGCAAGCGTGTCATCCTCCTACCTCGGCGATGCTCAGATTTTCAGGATTTCTAAGACACCCGCCACCATAAAATAACTCCGTAGCAAATCAAGGTTCCATGATCCATTCTCATTCAACAATTTAGACACATACCAAACTCGACATCTCCCATGAAGTGTAATGGGCTTATGTGTGAAAGGTCAAGGGATCTAGTTATCACGCCAAACGTGAATGCTTCTACCATTTTCTACTGTTTTCACCAAACCTTTATTCAGTAAATCAATCCGCTGTAAAAACAGTGTCATCAATGTTTCCTTCGGGAGTGATACCCACCCTTTAAAACCTGTGCACAAAGGTTGTCCGATTTCGTAATAACTATTCAAGCTTGCCAAGCCAACAAAGCTTGGTTGAGAAGGCGAAAATCACGAAAACTAGCAACCCAACTTGTCTTTCGGTTGTAGTAAATCATCGCAAGCACGCCAATGAACTTTCCTTTTGCCCTTAGATGATCCTCAATAGAAGTTCCTAGCCCTCCTAGTGAAATTGTCACAGATAGAAAAAGAAGCTAAAAACACCCATAATTTACGTCGCAATGCTTGAGCTACCATTTAATAAGAATCTCTCTACTAGGTTGTGCAAGATGACCATCATCCCATTGAATAAGTCGTCTGTCAAACTCGTTTGAAGATTATGGAAACGCCCTTTAGACACACTGCCTTATGGAGTTTGAAGTCCCAAATATTTCACCTGAAACACCAATTTTGTCACATTTAAGGCCCCTCTAACTTGCTCTTGAATAAAAGTAGGACATGAACTCCCAAAGAGAATCAAACACTTATTAAAATTCAGATTTTGAGCGGTTGCACTACCATAAAGTTCCAGAGCAAACCTCACCCTTTCAGCCTGAACATGTGAGGCCTCAAAAGGCAACATAGTACCATCCAAAAAAATAAGTGTGAGATATTGGTGCTCTTCTACACACTTCAATCGGAGTGATATCAACAGAGGAAATGCTATGTTTGAGAATTGCAGAAAAACCATTAGCCACAAAAAAGAACAAGAAAGGTGAAAGAGCGTTGCCTTGCAGAAGACTACGCTGATATGCCTCCGACGTATATATAAGTTTTGATTGTTTCATGCCATTATCCTACTATTTCCGCATCCTTTTGGCAACACTTCATATGATTTTCTTGGACTAACATATTAATCTAGTGTTCGGTGCCACTTCGTGTTTGTTGCATATTTTTTGTTTCGCAGAAAACCCATATCAAACAAAGTCCAAACGCGATAAAGTTTTACGAAGATTTTTATGGAATATCAGAATTTTTGGTGCAAGAATCAACACAAGAGGCGGCCCACGGGCTCCACGAGGCAGGGTTCGTGCATTGTGGGCACCGCCAAGTCAGGTGGAACTCTCCTTCGGGCGCAAGGAATCTAATACCGGGAAAAATCGTGCAAAAGTTTCAGCCCGATCGGAGTTACGAATTTCCAGATATTTAAGAAATGGTGTTCGACCAGATAACTGGAGCATGAAAGAGAGAAGAAAACAGAGAGAGCTCCAATCTAGAGGGGATCCCGCCCCTCAGGGGCTGTAGAGGCCAAGGACTAGAGGACGAATCCTTCTCCCATCGGGGGGGGGGGGGGAGGCTAAGCAAGAAGAAGAAGAAGAAGGAGGAGGGGGCTCTACCCGTTCTCTCACGGCGGCGCCAGAGCGCTGTTGGGGGAACCATCGTGACAACGATCTATGTGAACAACTTCGCCACCGTCAACACCAACTCTCTCTCTCCCTCTATGCGGCGATGTAACCTCTCTCAACCAGCTGTAATCTCTACTTGAACATGGTGCTTTATGCTACGTATTATTATCCAATGATGTGTTGCCATCCTATGATGTTTGAGTAAATCCCTTTTGTCCTACAGGTTAATTGTGGTATAGTGTGATTGATATGAGTTGTATGTTATTATGGTGTCGTCCTATGGTGCCCTCTTTTCCACGCGAACGTGTGGGATTACCATTGTAGGGTGTTGTAATATGTTCATGATTCGCTTATAGTGGGTTGCGACTGGTACGTCCCCAATGTATCTATAATTTTTGATTGCTCCATGCTATTATATTATCATTCTTCGATGTTTTATATTCATTTTATAGCAATTTTATATCATTTTTTGGGACTAACCTATTGACATAGTGCCTAGTTCTAGTTGATGTTTTTTGCTTGTTTTTTACTTCATAGAATATCCATATCAAACGGAGTCCAAATGCAGCAAATCTTTTTGGAGACTTTTTGTGCCCAGAAGACAACTTGGGAGCCAAGGAAGTGCAGGAGGGAAGGCCTGTAGGGCCCACAAGGCACCAAGGCACGCTAGAGGCCCCTGGCGTGCCCTGGTGGGTAGTGGGACCAACGGGAGTCCTTTTCACAGCCTCTCAGCTCTATAAATACCCAAATATTACAGAAACCCTAAGGGAGTAGATGAAACACAATTCCAGCCGCCACAAAGTTTCAGAACCACAAGATCCAATCTAGAGCCCTATTCCGGCACCTTGCCGGAGGGGAACATGGTCACGGAGGGGTTCATCGTCCTCATTGGTGCTCTTCCAATGATGCGGGAGTAGTTTACCACATACCTACATGTCCGTAGGCAGTAGCCAGATGGCTTCTTCTCTCTTTTTGATTCTCAATACAATGTTCTCCCCGATGTTCTTGGAGATCTATTTGATTTAATGACTTTTTACAGTGTGTTTGTTGGGATCCGATGAATTGTGAGTTTATGATCAGTTCTATCTAAGAATATTATTTGAGTCTTCTTTGATCTCTTATATGCATGATTATTATAGCCTCATATTTCTTCTATGAAACTTTGGTTTGGTTTGGGTAACTAGATTATTTTCTTGCAATGGGAAGAGATTTTTTGTGATGGGTTCGATCTCGCGGTGCTCAATCTCAGTGACAGAAGGAGAAGTGACACACATGTATCGTTGCCATTAAGGATAAAAAGATGGGGTCTATTCCTGCATGAATAGATCTTCTACATCATGTCATCATTATTATTGCATTACTCCATTTCTCCATGAACTTAATACACTAGATGCATGTTGGATAGCGGTTGATGTGTGGAGTAATAGTAGTAGATGCAGAATCATTTCGGTCTACTAATCTTGGACATGATGCCTATATACATGATCATTGCACTGGATATCGTCATAATTATTTTCTCTTCTATCAATTGCCCAACAGTAATTTGTTTATCCACTGTATGCTATTTTCTCAAGAGAAGCCACTAGTGAAATCTACGGTCCCTGTGTCTATTTCCTATCATATTGTTTTCAGATCTATTATTCCAAAAACCCAAAAATACCTTGCCGCACATTTTCTTATTTATTTTATTTCATATTTTTGCTAGATCTGTTTATCCAATCTTATACAATTTAATCTATCTCAATACCGAGGAGGGATTGACAACCCCTCTTACGTGTTGGGTTGCAAGTATTTTTTTATTTGTGTGCAGGTACTATTTACATAGTGTTGGTTGGTTCTCCTACTGGATTGATAACCGTGGTTTCATAACTGAGGGAAATACTTACCCTTGTTGTGCTTCATCATCCTCTCCTCTTTGGGGAAAGAACAACACAGATACAAGTAATCGGGAAGAATTTTTGGCGTCGTTGCCGGGAGACATCATCAACATCTATCAGGTAGCCAATCACAAATCTCATCTCCTTGCAATTTACATTATTTGCCATTTGCCTCTCGTTTTCATCTCCCGCACTTATAAAACATGTTTTCGAAAGAACAAAAATATTTGCCTTTTTATTTGCCCTCTTTTCGTTTGCCTTTTTCCTGTTCGATCTTTTGCTTGCTTCTAACCTATTATCGTGAGTGACTTTGGTATGGCAGAAACAGATGATGGCAGGACTCCAAGAATTCGATGTTCTGGTAATCTGGATGCTAAAACTTTTGTTTTTGGACGAGGGCATGTTATGGGAAAAGATGCCATCCAAGAATTATTTAATTGTGTTGGAACCTTCACTTGTGTTGATGCTCCTATACTTAAAAGAACTAAAACTTATGTGGAAGCTATTTCAGCACTAGTTCTCAAACTTGAGAATAGATTTACCCGTACTCATCTTACCTTGCAGAGATTGTTTTATGAATTACCTGTTATTAAAGATCCTAGAGCTAAGAAGATAGCCACCCTTGTTCTTATGAATGAATTTGATCACATAGTACGGGAATCTAGGGAGATCTTTGATTTTTATGGTGTGAACCGTGAAAAATCGGTAATAGATGAGATCCTTTACAATAGTGATTATGTATTAAGACCCTGGTAATAATCGAATTTTTGATGAGAATCTTAAAAAGGAAATTCCCGTTTCGGATATTATCCAACAAGCTTTCAATGATGTAACCAACAATATTCTTGGATTGTAGCCAAGAATCAAAGGGGATACAAAGATGGGCAACTTGATAATGCTAAAATTTCTATGGACAATGTGTTTCAAGTTATTTTTGAAAAAACTCCTGACAAAAACACATCTATGGAAAAGAAAACTAAAGATGAGAATACTTGAATCTATGCATTATGCCTAGCTAGGGGCATAAAACGATAGCGCTTGTTGGGAGGCAACCCAATAAATAAAATATTTTTCCTTTTTCTTTCTGTTCTTGTGCGTTCACACAATTACTCTACAGTTATGATTGTGTTCTTTATGTTTTAATTAGTGTTTGTGCCAAGTAAAGCCTTTAGGATCTTATTAGGTGATAGTTGATTTGATCTTGTTGGAAAACATAAACTTTTGCATCCAATAGAAGATATTTTAAAAATCACAGGAGCGATGAAAAATTCTGAATGTTTTACACAAGATTGATATACAAATTTCCTACGTTGTCCTAATTTTCCAGAAATTTTGGAGTTATGAAAGTATAGTCAAAGTCCGTATTACAACAGACTATTATGTTTTTCATAGATTCTGTTTTCGTTGCATTGTGTGCTTATTTTAATGAATATATGGACTATATCGGGGTGTATAAGCCATGGTAGAGTTAGGATACAATAGGTATAATGCAGTAATAAAATATGAATGGGTTTGCAACAGTACTTAAAGTGGTGATTTGCTTTATTATACTAACGGATCTCACGAAGGTTTTTGTTGAGTTTTGTGTGCTTGAAGTTTTCAAGTTTTGGATGAGATCATGATGGATGAAGGAATAAGGAGTGAAAATAGCCTAAGCTTGGGGATGCCCATGGCACCCCAAGGTAATAGTCAAGGAGAAGCAAGCAACTAATCTTGGGGATGCCTTGGAAGGCATCCCCCTCTTTCTTCTAACGACCATCGGTAATTTTACTTGGAGCTATAGTTTTATTCGTTGCATATCATGAGTTTTGCTTGGAGCATCTTGTATTATATGAGTCTTTGCTTGTCTTGCTTTTTAGTTTGTCACAATCATCCTTGTTGGACACACCTATTTGAGACAACCATAATGATGCTATGATTTATTGGAATTGCTCTAGTGCTTCACTTATATGTTTTGAGCACAGTGGTGCTTTAATTTTTAAATAAATACTCTCATGCTTCACTTAGATCAATTTGAGAGTTAGTAATTTTTTGGAGAAATTTTCTCATGCTTCACTTATTGAGATATGAATTTATGCTCATGTTCTTCACTTAAATTTATTTGAGAGCTTGTTATTAGTAATGGTAATATATGAAAAGTCCCGAAGTGGTAAGATATATGAAATTACTAAGTGCGAGTCCTTGGAGCAAAAGACTTTGGACCAAGCATCCGAACTCGCCAAGGCTCTCCAGGATATCAAGGAGGCACGGGTTGAGTCCCAGAGCGCCCGCCAGGAGATCCAGCAGGCGAGGCAGATAGCAGCTGGTAAGGTTTTTCTTCTGTGGAGTAAATTTGCAAGTAGGAGATATATCTTGCTGACCCGAGTTTGGAGTTCTCCAGGCGCGTTTGCGGATCTGCCGAGGAGTGTTGCTGATGCCGTGCTTCCGAGCCGAAGGGGGGAGCTCGATGGAGAAGTTGTTCTGGTCGAAGTATCTTGCGCTAGAGCATCCGACGCCCCTTAGCGACCAACTGAAGCAGCTAACCGAGGTGCATAGGGTGGCCGGGTTGGCCATGAAGGATTTAATAGTCCAACTTTGGCCAGTCGAGCCCATGCCCAGCAGCTACTTTAGACTCGTGAAGCGGCTTGTTAATGCGCGTCCTCGGATTGACGCCATAAAGCGGTCGGCCTGCATAGAAGGTGCCCGGATGGCCTTCACCCGCGTCAAGATGCAATGGGCGAAGATGAAGGCCACCGAAATTGCAACCGCAGGGAAACCCGAAGGCAAGGATCCCCGGAGGCTGGAGAGGTACTTCAGCGAGGTCCTCAAGGGAGCCCTAATTGTAGAGGGCCAATGTTCAAAGGATGTCATATTTGATTAGTGGAGTTTGGTTTTGTAAAAACTATGTAATGAACTCATGATGTGAAATATTTATGCTTGCGCCTTTTGATTGTGTTAATTTATCCTCCTGTGCGGTCGTTATATTTCTGAAGATTGCCAGCCGGCGGCTTCCGCCGCCGTGTAAGTATTTCCAGGGTGTTCATGGACGCGTATCCGCACTTTATCCAACGTCTTGGTCCATGGAGGAGGCGTCTGCTAGATGAACTAGGCAATCCGACTATACGGCTTTATGATCTTCACTTAGCCATAGGAGTCCATTGGTGAGGCTAAGTACTAGCCCCTGTTGCATGAACGGCGATCCGGATTACGGTGCCTTTGAAACATGGCTGGTCGAATCTCAGCCCCTCGCATGACACGACATAAATCGCGAACGATTTGCAGTATAACACAAAGTCACTGGATCGCTGACCAGCTCTCACATATCATGACAGTCAGTTTTCGGCTTTCTCTACTGAGGTACTTGACCGGACGAATCAGAAATACAATCGCACTAGTTCTCCCTTTGCTACCTTAGCCGAACTTGCGAAACGTAAGGTGGCAAACATAGGAGCCGAGTAACCCAACTATAGACCAAAGACATGATTCGGAGCCGATGTATATAGTACAATATCCAGGACGCCGAAGAGTTCCCTTTAGGTGTTCAGACTTAATAATGTGCGAGGCCGATTATAGCCCTTGGTATGAAGGCCGGGCCGGAGCATGTATGACAGTCGAAAGTGATATGTCTCCAACGTATCTATAATTTTTGATTGTTCCATGCTATTATATTACCCCTTTTGGATGTTTATGGGCTTTATTTAACACATTTATATCATTTTTGGGACTAACCTACTAACCGGAGGCCCAGCCCGTATTGCTGTTTTTTTCGCCTATTTCAGTATTTCGAAGAAAAGGAATATCAAATGGAGTCCAAACGGAATGAAACCTTCGGGAGCGTGATTTTTGGAACGAACGTGATCCAGAGGACTTGGAGTGCAAGTCAAGAAGCAGCCGAGGACTCCATGAGATAGGAGGGCGCCCCCCCTATAGGGCGCCCCCTGTCTCGTGGGCCCCTCGGGCGTCCACCGACGTACTTCTTCCTCCTATATAAGCCTACGTACCCCGAAAACATCTAGGGAGCAACCAAAACACAATTTCCACTGCCGTAACCTTCTGTATCCGTGAGATCCCATCCTGGAGCCTTCGTCGGCGTTCTGCCGGAGGGGGAATCGACCACGGAGGGCTTCTACATCAACATCCTTGCCCCTCTGATGAGTTGTGAGTAGTTTACCACAGACCTACGGGTCCATAGTTATTAGCTAGATGGCTTCTTTCTCTCTTTTTGGATCTCAATACAATGTTCTCCCCCTCTTTTGTGGAGATCTATTCGATGTAAACTCTTTTTGCGGTGTGTTTGTCGAGATTCGATGAATTGTGGGTTTATGATCAAGTTTATCTATGAATAATATTTGAATCTTCTCTGAATTCTTTTATGTATGATTGAGTTATCTTTGCAAGTCTCTTCGAATTATCAGTTTGGTTTGGCCTACTAGATTGATCTTTCTTGCCATGGGAGAAGTGCTTAGCTTTGGGTTCAATTTTGTGGTGTCCTTACCTAGTGACAGAAAGGGTTGCAAGGCAAGTATTGTATTGTTGCCATCGAGGATAACAAGATGGGGTTTATATCATATTGCTTGAGTTTATCCCTCTACATCATGTCATCTTGCTTAATGCATTACTCTGTTCTTATGAACTTAATACTCTAGATGCAGGCAGGAGTCGGTCGATGTGTGGAGTAATAGTAGTAGATGCAGGCAGGAGTCGGTCTACTTGTTGCGGACGTGATGCCTATATACATGATCATGCCTAGATAATCTCATAATTATTCGCTTTTCTATCAATTGCTCGACAGTAATTTGTTCACCCACCGTAATACTTATGCTATATTGAGAGAAGCCACTAGTGAAACCTATGGCCCCCGGATCTATCTCTTATCATATTTGCTTCCAATCTACTTTTATTTGCATCTTTACTTTTTGCATCTATATTATAAAATACCAAAAATATATTTATCTTATCTTACTATCTTTATTAGATCTCACTTTCGCAAGTGGCCGTGAAGGGATTGACAACCCCTTTATTGCATTGGTTGCGAGTTCTTTGTTTGTTTGTGTAGGTGCGTGGGACTTTTGAGGAGCCTCCTACTGGATTGATACCTTAGTTCTCAAAAACTAAGGGAAATACTTACGCTACTATTGCTGCATCACCCTTTCCTCTTCAAGGAAAACCAACGCAAGCTAAAGACGTAGCAAGAAGGATTTCTGGCGCCGTTGCCGGGAAGGTCTTCGCTCAAGTCAAGACATACCAAGTACCCATCACAAACTCATCTCCCTCACATTTACATTATTTGCCATTTGCCTCTCATTTTCCTCTCCCCCTCTTCACCCTTGCCGTTTTATTTGCCCCCTCTCTCCCAATCTCCTCTCTCTTTCGCTTGCCTTTTTATGTTTGCTCGTGCGTTAGATCGTTTACCTTGTCACCATGGCTAGTCCTCCTATCCTTATTGTCACTCCCGAACAAGAAATTCTCAATTTTAAGCAAAGGGAGGGAGAAAATTAAAAGATGCTTGGCATAGAATTTGCAATGCCCAATGTAAATCTTCTAGGAAGCTTTCCACTTCCATTCTTCTCCGCAATTTTTATGTAGGCATTACTCCTTGGAATAGATGTGTTCTTGATATTGCTACCGGAGGTGATTTCATGAGTAGCCATACATTTGATGTTTATAATGCTATGTTAGATTTGTTTGGCCCACCACCTCTTTTGGTCAATGGAATTGTTTTAACTTTAGAACACGTTATGCAACGGCTTGAGATTATTGAAAATAAAATTGCCACTGTTGAGTTGATTGAAAATTTGGATAAAAAGATTCATAATCACATTACCCAATATGGATCTAGGGTTGGAGTTACTTTGAAAAATCTTAAAGAAAAAGAACCTATAGTTAATGAGAAAATAGATCTAGACTCTGCTAGAATCGGTAAACTTGAGGATATCATTACAAACTTAGGTTCCGCATTTTCCTCCATCAAAAACACTCCAAAACCCCCTACTAAAACTGCCAAGTTTATTTATGTTCCTAAAAATAAAGTTGAATCTTCTAGCAAGGGAGATGCGAATCTCAAATCCATAAGTGTTCATCCCAATTGTCTCTCTATCATTAAGGAACCTTTTGCTACCAACGAATTTCTTGAATCTTTGCCTAAAGGTTTAGCCATTGCTAAAAGGGGAGAAATCCCTAGAGATCACAAGCGCTCTATTGATGAATTTAGTGCCAAAGATGGCACTCGTTAGATCTATCTTCGCTTTTATGCCTAGCTAGGGGCGTTAAACGATAGCGCTAGTTGGGAGGCAACCCAATTTTCTTTAATTTTTTTTGTTTTTGTTCCTGTTTAGTAATAAATCTTGCATATAACTTCTGTTTAGATGTGTTTTTATCTTTTAATTAGTGTTTGTTCCAAGTAGAACCTATAGGATAACCTATGATGATAGTTGATGTGATTCTGCTGAAAAACAGAAACTTTGCACGCACTAATTTAGTTGTGTTAAATCACAGAAACGTGATTTTGCATTGATTCTTTTTGATTATGATCAATAAACAAATTTTCCAGGACTTCCTATGTTGGTAGGATTTTTAGAGTTCCATAAGTTTGCGTTAGTTACAGATTGTTACAGACTGTTCTGTTTTTCACAGATTCTGTTTTTCTTGTGTTGTTTGCTTATTTTGATGCATCTATGGCCAATAAAATAGTTTATAAACCATAGAGAAGTTGGAATAAAGTAGGTTTAACACCAAAATAAGTAAATAATGAGTTCATTACAGTAGCTTATGTGGTGGTTTTGTTTTCTTTCACTAACGGAGCTTATAAGATTTCCTGTTGAGTTTTGTGTCGTCAAGTTTTCATGTTTTGGGTAAAGCTTTTATGGACTATGGAATAAGGAGTGGAAAGAGCCTAAGATTGGGGATGCCCAAGGCACCCCAAGATATTCAAGGATAGCCAAAATCCTAAGCTTGGGGATGCCCCGGGAAGGCATCCCCTCTTTCGTCTTCGTTCATTGGTAACTTTACTTGGAGCTATATTTTTATTCGCCACATGATATGTGTTTTGCTTGGAGCATCGTGTATTATATTAGTCTTTGCTTTTTAGTTTACCACAATCATCTTTGCTGTACACACCTTTTGGGAGAAGCCTACATGATTAGAATTTGCTAGAATACTCTATGTGCTTCACTTATATCTTTTGAGCTTGATAGTTTTTGCTCTAGTGCTTCACTTATATCTTTTAGAGCACGGTGGTGTCTTAATTTTGAAGAAATTGCTAGTCTCTCATGCTTCACTTATATCTTTTTGAGAGTCTTTTAGAACAGCATGGTATTTGCTATGGTTACAAAGTTGGTCCTAGAATGATGAACATCCAAGTTGGGTATAATAAAAACTATCATAGAAAAAGAATTGGATGCTATGATCAATATGATGCTTGATAATTGTTTTGAGATATGGAGGTAGTGATATTAGTCATGCTAGTTGAGGTGATTACGAAAAATACTTGTGTTAAGGGTTGTGATTCCCGTAGCATGCACGTATGGTGAACCGCTTTGTGATGAAGTTGGAGCACAATTTTATTTATTGAGTGTCTTCCTTATGAGTGGTGGTCGGGGACGAGCGATGGTCTTTTCCTACCAATCTATCCCCCTAGGAGCATGCACACAGTGCTTTGGTTTTTGATGACTTCTAGATTTTTGCAACAAGTACATGAGTTCTTTTGACTAATGTTGAGTCCATGGATTATACGCACCTCACCCTTCCACCATTGCTAGCCTCTCTTGTGCCGCACAACTTTCGCCGGTACTATACACCCACCATATACCTTCCTCAAAACAGCCACCATACCTACCTATTATGGCATTTTCATAGCCATTCCGAGATATATTGCCATGCAACTTTCCACCATTCCGTTCATATGACACGCATTACTTTTGTCATATTGCTCTTTGCATGATCATGTAGTTGACATTGTATTTGTGGCATGGCCACCTTCATAATTTTCATACATGTCGCTCTTGATTCATTGCATATCCCGGTACACCGCCAGAGGCATTCATATAGAGTCATATCTTGTTCTAGCTTTGAGTTGTAATTCTTGAGTTGTAAATCCATAAAAGTGTGATGATCTTCATTATTAGAGCATTGTCCTAGTGAGGAAAGGATGATGAATACTATGATTCCCCCACAAGTCGGGATGAGACTTCGGACTTTACAAAAAGAAAAAGAAAGAAAAAAGGAGAAAGGCCAAAAGAAAAAAAAGAAGGCCAAAAGAAAAAAAAGAAAAGAAAGGAAAAAAAAGAAAGAAGAAGAAAAAAATAAATGAGATAAAAAGAGAGAAGGGACAATGCTACTATCTCTTTTTCCACACTTGTGCTTAAAAATAGCACCATGATCTTCATGATAGAGAGTCTCCTATGTTGTCACTTTCATATACTAATGGGAAATTTTCATTATAAAACTTGGCTTGTATATTCCAATGATGGGCTTCCTCAAAAGTGCCCTAGGTCTTCATGAGCAAGCAAGTTGGATG
The DNA here is from genome assembly GCA_963921465.1 of Triticum timopheevii. Lineage (NCBI taxonomy): Eukaryota > Viridiplantae > Streptophyta > Magnoliopsida > Poales > Poaceae > Triticum > Triticum timopheevii. The sequence continues at coordinate 448,512,386 of OY997272.1, read as the reverse complement.
CACACCCACTTAGTTTCTTTTGTTGAGCTTTCATATATTTATAGCTCTAGTGCATCCGTTGCATGGCAATCCCTACTCACTCACATTGATATCTATTAATGGGCATCCCCATAGCCCGTTGATACGCCTAGTTGATGTGAGACCATCTTCTCCTCTTTTTGTCTTCTCCAAAACCACCATTCTATTTCACATATAGTGCTATGTCCATGGCTCACGCTCATGTATTGCGTGAAAGTTGAAAGAGTCTTGAGATTATTAAAGTATGAAACAATTGCTTGGCTTGTCATCGGGGTTGTGCATGATTAAATACTTTGTGTGATGAAGATAGAGCAACAACTAGACTATATGATTTTGTAGGGATAACTTTCTTTGTCCATGTTATTTTGAGAAGACATGATTACTTTGATTAGTATGCTTGAAGTATCACCATTTTCATGTTAATATGAACTTTTATTTTGTATCATTTGGATCTGAACATTCATGCCACAATAAAGAAAATTACATTGAGAATTATGCTAGGTAGCATTCCACATCAAAAATTCTCTTTTTATCATTTACCTACTCGACGATGAGCAGGAATTAAGCTTGGGGATGCTTGATACGTCTCCAACGTATCTATAATTTTTGATTGTTCCATGCTATTATATTACCCCTTTTGGATGTTTATGGGCTTTATTTTACACATTTATATCATTTTTGGGACTAACCTACTAACCGGAGGCCCAACCCGTATTGCTGTTTTTTTGTCTATTTTAGTATTTCGAAGAAAAGGAATATCAAACAGAGTCCAAACGGAATGAAACCTTCGGGAGCGTGATTTTTGGAACGAACGTGATCCAGAGGACTCGGAGTGCAAGTAAAGAAGCAGAAGAGGACTCCACGAGGTAGGAGGGCGCCCCCCTATAGGGTGCGCCCCTGTCTCGTGGGCCCCTCGGGCGTCCACCGACATACTTCTTCCTCCTATATAAACCTACGTACCCCGAAAACATCCAGGGAGCAACCAAAACACAATTTCCACCGCCGTAACCTTCTGTATCCGCGAGATCCCATCTTGGAGCCTTCGCCGGCGTTCTGCCGGAGGGGGAATCGACCACGGAGGGCTTCTACATCAACATCCTTGCCCCTCCGATGAGTTGTGAGTAGTTTACCACAGACCTAAAGATCCATAGTTATTAGCTAGATGGCTTCTTCTCTCTTTTTGGATCTCAATACAATGTTCTCCCCCTCTCTTGTGGAGATCTATTCGATGTAAACTCTTTTTGTGGTGTGTTTGTCGAGATCCGATGAATTGTGGGTTTATGATCAAGTTTATCTATGAATAATATTTGAATCTTCTCTGAATTCTTTTATGTATGATTGACTTATCTTTGCAAGTCTCTTTGAATTATCAGTTTGGTTTGGCCTACTAGATTGATCTTTCTTGCCATGGGAGAACTGTTTGCTTTGGGTTCAATCTTGCGGTGTCCTTACCCAGTGACAAAAAGGGTTGCAAGGCACGTATTGTATTGTTGCCATCAAGGATAACAAGATGGGGTTTATATCATATTGCTTGAGTTTATCCCTCTACGTCATGTCATCTTGCTTAATGCATTACTCTGTTCTTATGAACTTAATACTCTAGATGCAGGCAGGAGTCGGTCGATGTGTGGAGTAATAGTAGTAGATGCAGGCAGGAGTCGGTCTACTTGTTGCGGACGTGATGCCTATATACATGATCATGCCTAGATAATCTCATAATTATTCGCTTTTCTATCAATTGCTCGACAGTAATTTGTTCACCCACCGTAATACTTATGCTATCTTGAGAGAAGCCACTAGTGAAACCTATGGCCCCCGGGTCTATCTCTTATCATATTTGCTTCCAATCTACTTTTATTTGCATCTTTACTTTTTGCATCTATATTATAAAATACCAAAATATATTTATCTTATCTTACTATCTTTATTAGATCTCACTTTCGCAAGTGGCCGTGAAGGGATTGACAACCCCTTTATTGCATTGGTTGCGAGTTCTTTGTTTGTTTGTGTAGGTGCGTGGGACTTTTTAGGAGCCTCCTACTGGATTGATACCTTGGTTCTCAAAAACTGAGGGAAATACTTATGCTACTATTGCTGCATCACCCTTTCCTCTTCAAGGAAAACCAACGCAAGCTCAAGACGTAGCAGAAAGTAAGGAGGGAATACGGATGATGCTATAATATAAGTACCAAACAAAAGGTGGTGATCATCTGCTTCCTTTATATCCTCATTAATACGTCAAAGCGTGTTTCGACAGACAATGCCATAAATATTGAGGTCATGTTACATGCCTAAAAATTTACATAAGGGAAAGTGTAACACACGGCCTAAAAGTAATGGTTCGAAGACTCCAGTGGTGCCCTGCCGCAGGTCTGCACTGTTTCTCCTTAGTAACGAATCCTTTGATAGGGATATTTGATGGTTGTCCGTAAAGAAGGGAAAGACTAGCATTGAAAGGATCCCTGACGCAACCATACAACAGATAGGGCTCTTAATGAACCTGCAGCAAAAAATGTGTGAGGTTCAAATAGGGTCAAGCCATACTATGGACCTTTCTCTATAGTGTGCCTCCGGCGTTGCCCAAGGTATTTTGAGTGCGTAGTTATGTACACGCGGTACATAAGCCGCAACCTTATGGGGCAGTCGGCAGAGGCCGAACTGCTAATCGAGGTCCAGATCCATCGAATTATTGCAGTAATGTGCGGACCGGACTCGTTTAGAGATGTCATTGGCCTTGATGTACGATGAATTATTCGGATTGATGAGGCTGCCATGCACCTCAGCTGCAAGGTCCGTGGTGTGTTCTTCTCTACGGAGGGAGCCCTCCATGTTTCCATTGACTATAATGATGCTGCGTGGTCTGGGCATTTTAAGCTTCAAATAAGCATAGTGCGGGCCTGCATTAAAGCGGGCGAAAGCAGTTCGTCCGAGCAGTGCGTGATAACCACTGCGGAAGGGGACGATGTCGAAGATCAGTTCTTCACTTCGGAAGTTGTCTGGGGAGCCGAATATGACCTCTAGTGTTAATGACCCCGTACAACGGGCCTCCACGCTGGGTATCACACTGTAAGTGCATCTAGTGCCCCTTAGTGATTTTGGTGTATTGAAGACTTATAGGTTAAGTGACTGATGCGTTTGTGAGTGTACACAGGCCTATAAGTCTATGAGGAGTTTGATATTTACAGAGAAAGTCGACCCCTAAAAATGAAGTTCTTCAACTGAAGACTTTGATATTCTGAAGACTTTCTGAAGACTTTGAAAGTTAAGAAATTGGTGTGACCTTGAAGACTTGGTATTCATTCGAGGAATATGGAGCGTGAAGACTTTTGTTTTCGTAGTTTCATTTTCTCTTTCTTGAGTCATAGGAAACACCGTACTGTTAAAGGGGGTCGAGGAAATACTAAGGAAAAATTTCCATGTGATGCTCAACTCAAAATCCTACACCTACCAATCCCTTCGAGTGAAGCCATTGGAAATCTCATACAGACACAGTTCTTCTGGTCACTGAGGACTTTGCTCTAACTGAGGAGTTAGGAATTCGCTAGTGCGAATTGCCTACACAGTGAGGAACATGATAGCCCTGAGGAATTTGAAAGTCAAATTTCCGACCGTTGCTGTGCTGCGCGCCGGCTGTCCAAAATATCTTATCTACCTAACGGTCATATCATTGAAGGGCATTTATGTCTTATCATGTCGGGCTGCTTCCTAGGCTATAAATAGCCGCCCCCTACAACCACTAGTTGGTTGGCTGCTCCGAGAGAACTTGACACTTGTCATTTGAGAGCAACCCATCCTCCGAGGACTTTGAGCGAAAATCATCAAGTGAGGAAAATCCAAAACCATACCCCCACAAACCCAAAGTGATTGAGCATCACTGAAGAAGTTGATCATGCGTGGATCCGACACTTGTTACCTTTGAAGACTGTGCTTCTTCCAGACGGTTAGGCGTCAAGGTCTAGAGAATCCAAGAGGAATTGTGGATCGCTGAGTGACCAAGTCTGTGAAGGTTTGGAAGTGACCTAAAGACTTACCACGAGTGATTGGATGAGGCCTGCGTGGTCTTAGTTCAAGGAGAATACGGTGAGGACTAGGTGTCCTGAGTTGCGGCTCAGAGACTGGGTGTCCGGGACTGCGTGTCCTCGAGTTTAAATACTCAGCCGCTCCAACCAGACGTACAACTGAGACAGCAGTTGGAACTGGTTTACCAAATCATTGTCTTCACCAACTAACTGGTTCTATTTCCTCAACTCTTTCATTTCCTCATTATTGTGTTGTATGTTGTTCATATCTGTGCTTGAAGACTTTGACTGAAGACTTTCACAAATTCCTCAGTTCAATTTCTTCAGCCTGTCCGTCTTCATCTTGTTATCCTGTGTTTACGCTTTCTGTACTCTGTGCTAGTCTTCATTTCATCATGATGACTATGTTTGTATCCTGTTATGTTTACTTCTGAGTACTCATTCCGCTGCAAGTAGTTCTTCGCTAAGGAATTTCCTCACCAGCAAATTCCTTAGTGAAGAATTCATAAAAATCGCCTATTCACCCCCCCTCTAGTCGATATAACGCACTTTCAATTGGTATCAGAGCAAGGTACTCCCTTGTTCTGTGTGATTTTGGTTTAACCGCCTGGAGTTTTAGTTATGTCGACCGCAGGTATGATCAAGGTCTCGGCTGGGTGTCCTACCTTTGATGGAATGGACTACCCCTACTGGAAGAACAAGATGCGAATGCATCTTGAGGCAATTGATAACGATCTCTGGTATGTTGTGGAAAATGGTGTCCCCTCTGTCACTCCCACACTGAACGCTACCGATGTGAAGAAATTCAAACAACTCGATTCTCAAGCGAAGAATATCATATGTGGTCATCTGAGCAAAGGACAGTATGGAAGAGTGAGTGCTTTGGAAACTGCTAAGCTTATCTGGGATAGGTTGTCCAAAGTAAATGAAGGAGTTTCAACTCAGCGTGACTCTCGAGTCGATGTTCTTCGGAATCTCTTCAACCGCTTCAAAAGACTCGACAATGAGAATGTCCAACAAACCCTTGATCGCCTCACTGACATCTCAAATGAGCTTCAAGCCCTCGGTGCCACTGACATCACTGATCATGAAGTTGTGAAGAAACTGTTGAGATCGCTTGATTCCTCATTTGGTACTCTGGGACTGATGATACAAGAACGTGCTGACTACAAGTCGCTTGATCCTGCTGATATCCTCGAAAGGATAAACACTCACGAGTTCCAGCTTGCTGAAAAGAGAGATCTCTATGGTTCAAACTATGGCAAACCACGTGCCCTGAAGGCCAAGGCTGTGTCTGACTCTGAATATGAGGATTCTGGTAGTAGCCTTGGTGATCCTGAAGAACTGAGCCAGGATCTAGCACTGCTTGTGAAGAAATTCCAGAAGTTCACAAGACGTGGTCGCTTTGGAAAATCCTCAAGAGGCAATGATTCCTCATCCAATGACTATAAGAGAAGGCTTTGCCACAAATGCAAGAAGCCTGGTCACTATATTCAAGATTGTCCTCAGTGGGAAAAGGAAATGAAGAAGAAGAAATACAAGGATTACAGTTCTGATGATGCGAAGAAGAAGAAGAAATCGTCAAAATCTTCGTCATCAAAATCCTCGAAGTCTTCATCTCACAAGAAGAGCAGCTCCAAGAAGGCTCGGGCATTCATTGGCAAGGAAATGGACTCTAAAGCTGAATCCGAGGAAGATGATGAAGAGGAGGCGTCTGAAGAATCTGAGTCTGGTGTGGCGAGTCTGGCCGTTGCTACTGCCTTCGTCAGCAAGTCCATCTTCAACACTGAAGAAACTGACTCCACCGACAAGCCTGATGAAGATAATGATGGCTACGCTCCCACCTATTGCTTCATGGCGAAAGGTGCTAAGGTACTCAAATACAACTCCTCTGACTCTAGTGAAAATGAATCTGATGAGGATCTCAAACCCAGCTACTCTAAACTTGCTAAGATTGCTGTGAAACAACAACGGGCTCTTGAAAAGGTTCAAAACATGCTAGATAAAAGTGATGATATGTTGGGTGAAGAAATGGATCGCACTAAAGCCTTGACTGAAAATCTTCAGAGACTTCAGTCTAGGTTTGATAACCTTCAAGGTCATCATAACGCTCTCTTGACTGATCATGAGAAACTTTCTTATGAATTTCTTCAAGAAAAGCAAGATCACGAGAAGCTTTCTCTTGAATCTCTTCAAAGAAAGGTAGATCTTGAAAAGATAAGAGTGTGTTATGAAGATCTTAAGAAGGAGCGCGATTCATTACTAGCTCAACAAATCAGCACTTCACAGGAAGAATTTGTTCCCCCATGCTTAAAGTGCATTGAACGTGAATCTGCTAATTCTTCACCTGAATGTTCAAATGCTTCAAATGTTACAAATTCTTCATCTGCCTCTGCTATCACTAATTTCTCACCTGAGGACATTGCTAGTATCACTGACAATGCAGGGCTGAAGGAATTGTACATGACTGGCATGTACAAAAGCCTCAAAGGGCACCAGACACTTTGTGATGTGTTCAAAAAGCAGATCCTCAACAGAAACCCTAGGAAAGAGGGTATTGCCTTTGAGAGGAAACTCAATGCCGATGGAACATATTGGAAGCCTGAGCAGTATCCCAAAACCTCATGGGTTGCTGCAAAGGGACCTCCAGTTGATCCATCTAACTTATCTGGATTTACATGTGAATCTCCTCATTCTTCTGATGAGTCTTTTGACTCCCAACTATAAACTGTTCAAAAATCAAAATGGTGAAGTATTTGCTAGATATGTTGGCACTAGCTGCAGGAATGGTTCCCCTATGAATAAAATCTGGGTTCCCAAAAGTTGTGTTGAAAATCTTCAGGTGAATGTCCTCATGACACCACCTGTGAAGAACAGGAACCCCAGATCAAATTCTTCATATGGACCAAATTCTTCATATGGATCCAAGTCCTCTTATGGACCAAATTCCTCAAATGGATCAAAGTCCTCATATGATTATCATCGTGCTAACAACTCTGTCTCGCAGGGTAGAGCTAAGGGCTATGAATATGTGCATTATTCTTCAAACCATTATGTTCATAAGTCCTCGAAGAATTACTCTGCTTATTCATATGCTTACCCTAACCACTCTTATGTGAAGCGAAATGGTTTGGCATCTTTGCCACCTTTCTCATATGGTGCTCGCAGAATGATGAACTCTTTGCCACCCCTCCAGATGTGGGTGGTGAAGAAAAAGAACTAATCTCTTCTGCAAGGTCAGGTCTCCAGACGTGCTCTAACGTCTGAAGAATTTGCTGGGGACCTGACGAAATTGCCTGAAAGGACGCAGGAAATTCATGATGAAATGAACATTCATTTCACACGTCCTCATACTGCTATATCTGTTTACTGCTTGATGAAATTCATCTGATGAACTTGATATCATATTCTTCACTGATGAAGCATATGAGATTGTAAGCTACACTAATTCATCTGCAGGATGATCAACCCAAAACCACTGAATGGGTCCTCGATAGTGGATGTACAAATTACATGACTGGTGACAAGAATCTATTGATGGATGCTCCCTTATCACCGTCACCTCTGAAGCATATCATCTTTGCTGACAAAGGCAAAAGTCAGGTATTGGGTCTTGGTAAGGTTGCTATCTCTAAGGATAAGCACATGGACAAAGTCATGCTTGTTGAGTCCTTAGGATACAATCTCATGTCAGTCTCAATGCTTTGTGATCTTGATATGGTTGTTGTCTTTGGCAAATATCGCTGTGTTGTGATTATGGAAGCTGACAATTCCAAAGTCTTCGAAGGCTTTAGGAGAGGAGATCTGTATATTGTTGATTTCTCTACAGGACCACAACCAGCCGTGTGTCTACTGGCAAAAGCTTCAGAAGGCTGGCTATGGCATCGACGACTTGGTCATGCAGGCATGAGGAATCTGAACACGCTTGCGAAGAAGAAGCATGTCATCGGCATTGAGAATGTCAAATTCCTCAAGGATCACTTATGCGAAGCATGTGAAGCCGGAAAAATGACCAAGGCCAAGCATCCAGCGAAGACTATCATGACCACTACACGTCCATTCGAATTGCTTCACATGGACCTCTTTGGACCTAATCATTATTCAGCAGTCACTAATGATGCATCTTTATATGGTTTTGTCATTGTTGATGATTATTCTCGATATACATGGGTACACATTGTTACTTACAAACATGAAGTGCAGGAAGTCTTCAAACGATTTTCCTCGAGGGCTTCAACCAACTTTGGTGTGAAGATCAAGCATATCAGAAGTGACAATGGAACTGAGTTCAAGAATTCTGGTCTTGATGCATATCTTGATGAACTTGGTATTACTCATGAGTTATCTGCTCCCTATACTCCTCAGCAGAATGGCGTTGTGGAGCGCAAGAACAGAACTCTTGTTGAGATGGCTCGCACTATGCTTGATGAATACAAAACGCCTCAGCGTTTTTGGATTGATGCAATTGATACTGCTTGCCACATCATCAACAGAGTATATCTTCACAAATTCTTCAAGAAGACTGCCTATGAACTCCTCACTGACAAGAAACCCAATGTGAGTTATTTCAAAGTCTTCGGTGCTAAATGTTGGATTAGAGATCCTCACCACAACTCTAAATTTGCACCGAAAGCACATGAAGGTTTTATGCTTGGTTACGGAAAGGACTCGCACACCTACAGAGTCTTCAACATTGTTCTTCACAAGATTGTTGACACTGTAGATGTGCGGTTCGATGAAACTAATGGCTCGCAAAGAGAGCACCTACCTTCTGTGTTAGATGAACCAACACCTGATGATGCTATCAAGCTCAAGGCAACTGAGGATATCATTCCGACTGAAGAATCTGCTGAAGAATTCATTCCTGTTCATGAAGAACGTCGAGCTGATGCACCTGAAGAACAAGATGAGGAAAATGGTGCTGAAGAAAATGCTGATCAAAATCCTCAGCGACAACCAACTCATCCACGCGTTGCAAAAGAAGTGCAAGTGGAGAAGATCATCGATGACATTAGCGCACCAGGTCCTCTCACACGCTCAAAAGCATCACATTTATCTAACTTTTGTGGGCACTATGCTTTTGTCTCCATCACAGAGCCCACTAAGGTAGATGAAGCATTTCTGGAGCCGGAGTGGATTCAGGCTATGCAAGAAGAATTACATCAGTTCGAGATGAACAATGTCTGGGAATTGGTCAATTGCCCAGATCCTCGCAAGCATAATATCATTGGCACAAAGTGGATCTACTGCAACAAGCAAGATGAAAATGGCCTTGTGGTGAGGAATAAGGCACGATTAGTAGCTCAAGGCTACACACAGGTTGAAGGAATTGATTTCGATGAAACTTTTGCACCTGTTGCTAGACTTGAGGCTATTCGCATATTACTTGCTTACGCTAACCATCATGATATCATCTTATATCAAATGGATGTGAAAAGTGCATTCCTCAATGGTAAGCTTGAGGAAGAAGTATATGTTGCTCAACCCCCAGGTTTTGAAGATCCAAAGAATCCTGACAAAGTCTTCAGACTCAATAAGGCCCTCTATGGCCTCAAGCAAGCCCCTCGGGCGTGGTATGATACATTGAAGGAATTCTTCGTGAAGAATGGCTTCACACCCAGTTCACTCGACCCTACTCTTTTTACTAAATCATATGATGGTGAACTGTTTGTGTGCCAAATATATGTTGATGATATTATCTTTGGCTGTACTAACCAACGTTATAGTGATGAATTTGCCTATATGATGAGTGAAGAATATCAAATGTATATGATGGGAGAGTTAAAATTCTTCTTAGGTCTTCAAATTCGTCAGCAGCGCAATGGCATATTCATATCTCAGGAGAAATACCTCAAAGATGTACTGAGGAAATTCGGCATGCAAGATTGCAAAGGCGTCAAAATTCCTATGCCCACAAATGGCCATCTATGCACTGATGAAAATGGTATTGACTTTGATCACAAGGTATACCGCTCCATGATTGGTTCTTTATTGTACTTATGTGCATCTAGGCTAGATATAATGCTTAGTGTTTGCATGTGTGCCCGATTTCAAGCTGCACCGAAGGAATCACACCATAAGGCTGTGAAGCATATTCTTCGATATCTAGCTCACACACCAACACTAGGATTATGGTACCCCAAGGGCTCTGCTTTTGATCTCATTGGATATTCTGACTCTGACTATGCTGGTGATCGTGTGGACCGCAAGTCAACATCTGGCACTTGTCATTTCCTCGGACTATCTTTGGTCTGTTGGTCCTCAAAGAAACAGAACTGCGTATCACTGTCTACTGCTGAAGCTGAATACATTGCTGCTGGCTCATGCTGTGCTCAACTGCTTTGGATGAAGCAAACCCTCAAGGACTATGGCGTCAACGTGAAGAATGTGCCTCTCCTCTGCGACAATGAGAGTGCCATCAAGATTGCTCACAACCCAGTTCAGCACTCGAAGACTAAGCACATCTAGATTCGTCATCATTTTCTTCGTGATCATGTGTTGAAGGGCGACATCTCCATCGAGCATGTGAAGATTGAAGAACAGCTAGCTGATATCTTCACTAAGCCCTTGGACGAGAAGAGATTTAGCAAGTTGCGGTGTGAGCTAAATATCTTAGAATCTTTGAATGTTCTTTGAAAAGGACACACATCCTAACCCTTATGCAGAATTGATGACTTAGATGTGCAACACATGAAGAAACGTTTTTCTTAAATCAATGAAGAATAACACTCTAAGTGTGAAGAAATTAATGAAGAATTTGATTCTCAGAACCCTATGACAATTGTACGCGGTGTCTGAAATCATCATTCTTATACGGTGGGTCACGCCACCACAAAAGTTGAAAATCTTCAATTTGAGTTTCCTCATTTTTGAAATTCTTCAATCTTTCAAATTCTTCAACTTTGCAAAATCTTCACTGTTTCTGTCATTGTTCTTCATTGGCTATATATATAGATGTGAGTTTATGTCCTCTACAGCATTCACTTATTGCTATTTCTTCAAGTTGCGATTTCTGCTAAGTGAATGTGATCGGACCCTTCCCCCTCTATGCTACACTCAACCCAATCTATTCACAAATTCTTCATGTGCGTTCTGATTGAAACTCGTTCAAAGTCTTCACTGTGTCCTTGTCAGCTGAAGAAATTGCGAACGAAACTTTAAAACAAATCTTATCCAGATTTTCGGTTTTACCGCTCAAACCGTTCCGCATCCCACAATGCATTATTTTACTCACCCACGATATTACACGATCTCATCTGCATAGTACGTGGGTGACACATGTCGCGTGAAGTAGAAAGGGCAGGGGCATGTTCGTCCCAAAATCTTCGGGCGAACAGTTTTTACCGTGGCTATAAATACCCCTCTCCCCTTCCTTACTTCATTTACTCTGCTCGGTCGCTGTCTCTCGCTCGAGCTCCTCAAACCCTAGCGCCGCCGCTACTCCATCGCCGCCGGTGAGGAAGAGCTTCACTGCCTCAACCTCGTCGCCGTCGTACTCGCGCCGGCTGCGGAAATCTCCACTCCGCCGCCGCCGTAGCTGTCTCCCTCTGCCAAGTTAGGGCGTGGGAGATCTAACTTGACGAACTTCACCACTGTTCATCTCTGTTCGTCGTGTTCTTCAGTTCGGGTAATTAAAAGTCACTTTTATTACTTGCTTTGATTCTCAAACTTTTCTGAAAATCTTCAAAGGTTTTTTATTTCTTCAAAATCTTCACATATGAACACCTCACACACTGTATGCTCTTGATCCATCTCTATAAGCACTCATTTCTTCAAGATTCCTCAATTGTGCGGATTTTCGATCTGTACAACTCTGGAACCTAAGACAAGAACGCTTAGTGAAATTCCTCAAGGCTCAACTGGTCAAATTCCTCAAAACTTGTCTTTTTCGAAAAATCTTCTGAGAACGCATATGACCTCTCCAAATTCCTCGCACCTACACTCTGTTCACAGGTACTCATGTCCGCTGCTGAATCACTAGGTTCTCATCAACTTAACTCATTTGCAGCGTTCCTCGAAGAAAAACTGCATACTTCTTCAGAGTGTTCAATTGTTCAAATTCCTCATCTAAAGAAAATGGCTGAAGGAAAGAGACCGCAGAAAGGAGGAAAGAAACCAGAGGTCATGATTGCTTTCGAGATCCCTGATGAAATATATAAGGATTATTGCACACCTGATGAAGCCAAGTTTGGCAAAGAAAACAAGAATTAGCGCAAAGTGCGCATTCAGAGGATTGAACGAAGATGGGCACGCGAATGGAGAGAATATCGATATGTTACTCCAAAGTACATGAAGAAATTCGCCTTAAATCCTCCATGCCCAAGAGCTCCATTGGCACCTGGACAAGTCGCTGATCCCACTAGCATCAAAAGTGGTGAAGACTTTCCTGAAGAATGGGCTAGGCGCCAAGCAAAATTGGCAAGACAAGCCAAGGAGGCAGTGAGGAAATTCAATGAGGATTCTGCTGCTGCTGCTGCCGCTGAGACCTCGGTCAAGCCGAGGAAATCAATGCCGAAGAAGCCTGCTCGCAAGCCAAGTGCTTCACCATCAGCGCCCTCACGGCCAAGTTCCTCAGTCGCGCCCTCACGGCAAATTCCTCAGACTACTGCTGCTCCACGAAAGTCCTCAGTAGCTCCCTCCAAGTCCTCAACTCCTGTGCATCTGGCTACATGTCAAAGGACTCAGGGTTTCTCAATTGCTTCTGGTGTCTCAGCGAGTTCCTCAGCTGCACCAATGTCCTCATCAGGCCCCACTCTGCTGAAGACAAAGCCAACGGCTGGACGCGGTCCTCGGCCAAGTCCAAGAAAGAAACAGGTTTCTTTCCAAGTGCCCTCTGATGACGAGGCTTCTGATGAAGAACTTGCAGAAATCATCAGAGATAGACAAGAAAAGGACGCCAGAGCCAAAGGAACACCTGTGCCTCTGCTTTTGGATCCGAAGAAGATCCTCGACTACATTGACTTATGGCATAAGGATCCAAACACTCCAATGCCTGATCTGCCTCTGACTCCTGGTCAAAGTCATATGCTAACCCATTTCATCGCTCAAGAGAAATGGAAGATTGAAAAGGCTCGTGAGATAAAGAGAGCACAAGCTAGAAAGGAGAAGCTTCTGAAGAAGAACGTTGTCAGACTATCACCTGAAGAACTTCTCAAGGCTCAATCTGAGATCCAAGCCCTCAGCAAAGATTTTGATGCATACCATGCTGATTGGCAAGGAGCCAAAGTGAGATTCGTCAATTTGACGAAGAAAATGACAACTGTTGCAGCTCCATCGCAACAAGAAAATCCTCAGGCTGCAGACTCTGCTCAGCCTGCTGAAGAACATGCCAGCACTGTTGATGACTTTCAGCCTGCTGATGAGAATACAAGTTCCAGGGCTGATGACTCCATTCCAGCCGCTGAAGAAATTCCCAGGGCATCCACGAGTGGTGCGCACGAAGAAACTGAAGAGATCAGGGCAACTACACCAGTTGCGCCTGAAGAAACTGAACCACAGTCCTCAGCTCCTCCTGCGCCAACACCCACTCCAATTCTTCCTTCTGCTTATGAAGTGAAGAAGACCAAGGCTGCAGAGCGAGCTGCTGTGAAGAAAAGGAAGGCATCAGCTATGTCAAATTCTTCGGCCACGAAGAAAATGAAGCCAATGACCAGCTCGCTTGAAAATCCCATTGATGCCGTTCCCATTTCCTCCATGTCGTCTAAGGAAATTGTTCCTTATGGAGAAGACTATAAGATCCCAAGTGGATCTGATGAAGAAAATCATTTTGTTGCTACCTCAGAGCAGTTTGATGAAGAAATTGAAGTGGAAACATTCCCTTCAACGCCAGTCGTTTCCTCACCGATGCCTCAGTTCACAGCTGAAGAGGCTGGTGTTGAGGAAATTGAAAAAGAAGACGAAGATGTGGATATTGGATGCACTACACCAGTGATGAACGATGACTTTTGGGAAAGTCAGCATCCCAATACTCCTCTCTTCACTCCTATTCAACAAATTTCTCAGTCCCCGGCTACTACTGTTCAAATGGGCTCTGAAGAAACTCATCCCACATCGTCTGTTCATGAAGAAATTCCAGCCGCTAGTGCTGAAGAACCTGCTGCTGCTGATCCCCAAACTACACAAGAAGAGGAACCAGAAATTCCTCAGCCTGAAGCACCTGAACTCGCGATTCCTGAGGTTGTGCTGCAAATCACTGACACTCCTCTGCCCAAACCGAAGAATCCGTTCTCTAGCAAGCAAAAATTCAAGGCTGAAGACTTCTTTTCTGAGCATGTGTTCTTCACTGATTACAATCCATATGACTCTGCTTGCATAAGGAAGAGACATTTCTGGACTGCTACTCAAGCCAACTTCTATTCCTCAGTGCTCTTTGACAAGGACAAAATCTTCGATCATGAACATATTCCTCACGTGGATATGGAATCTCTGCCGTGCTTCGACCCGGTCCTCCGAGTTATTCACGATGCAGGACTACTGAACTTCTGCACTGACATCTGTGATTGGAATGAAGAACTCATTCTTCAGTTCTATGCCACTTTGCATATCACCGGAGATGCTGAAGATGTCAATTCATGGGTGCTGGATTGGATGACAGAAAACACTCACTACAAGGCACCAGCAACTGAATTGCTTCGTGTCCTTCCTCTTGATCCTCCCCATGACAGTGCACGTTGCATCTACAATGACCGCGAACTGACAGATCATTATATGCAAGTGCTCATGAAGCCTTTGAAGCCAGGGCAGGCCCCTCGAACCAAATTCCTCATCAAAGAATTGCTATATGTGCCTTGGACTGTCTATCGAATCCTGACGAAGACAATGAGTCCTATCAAAGGCCACAACTCAAATGATGAAGATGTCGTTGGCATCATGAAGAACATGCTTTTCAACATCATTCATGGCGTTCCCGTCAACTTCCATGATTTCTTCGTGAGGACTCTGGCTAATGTTGCAATGTCACCTTTTGAGCTGAAGCCCTATGCGCCTTGGATTATGAGATTCATAAGGGCAAGATCTTCACTGAATTACAAGGCTGACACTCTGAACCATGGTAGCTACTTGCCGCCCATTGAAGTCCTCAAGCGACCAGTTTCATCATCTGATGATAAGGGCAAGGCAGCTGCTGTGATCGATGAAGGCACTCACCCATTGGATGGTCAATTCCGTCTAGCTACATCTTACTCCACCAATGACGATTCTGCAACACATGACACTGCCGCAAATACCTCAGCTAAGCAAAATCCTCAAGCAACAGCACCCAGGGTGATGACTGACCGTGAGTTACTCCTTGGTCTTCATCAGAAGGTTGATCGCAATCACAAATGGGTGAAGCGTCAGTTTGCTGCAATTCTTCACAACATGACCTCAACCCATAATGCAGTGAAGAAAAATCAGTATCACCTTCATGAAACCCTCAACCGCACCTGGGCTGTTCTCACTCATGTATATTCCGCGGAAGAACTGAAGACTATGGGTCTCCAGGAAGCATTTGACTGGTCTGCACCACCTCCGAAGAAATTCAAGAGAGTCAAAGTCCCTGATCTGGTGGCCAGTTCTTATTCTTCATCGCGTGAAACTGATGAGCATGAAGATTTGGACGACACTGCGGCAGGCCCTACTTCAACAAACAACCCCGACAATACTGGCGCTCCTCCATCGACTTGAAATTCTTCAGGGGCGTTAGTCCTCAGTTTTGATCCTTTTGGTCACTTGATGACAAAGGGGGAGAAATCTGAGTTAGTCTTCAAGCGGGTTTATATTATGGGCGTTTTGTTAAGTTACAACTCTCGTTCTTCCGAAACTTTTATTGGATCGAGTTGTAATCTTAAATCCGATGGTGCCCTGATACTTTTGAACGGTGCATTGTGCTCTGACTTTGATGCACTGTGCTCTGATACTTTTGATGTGTTATTTTGCATACTTATTCCTCGTTAATATTATTGCACGCATGCTGAATCTCATCAGGCACCATATTTCATCATGCATTTCAAATTCTTCATATTATATATCAAATGCGTGTATGAATTACAAGATATAGGGGGAGATCTCCATGATTCAATTCTTCAACTGTGCATTGCCTCAAAAGAAAATTCCTCACTATGCACACATTCAGGGGGAGTTCTTCTATATCTTGCAATCAAATTCCTCAATATCAGTATTTACACTTCATATGTTTATCCCCGTTGAAAACTTAACCTATGTTGTCATCAATCACCAAAAAGGGGGAGATTGTAAGTGCATCTAGTGCCCCTTAGTGATTTTGGTGTATTGAAGACTTATAGGTTAAGTGACTGATGTGTTTGTGAGTGTACACAGGCCTATAAGTCTATGAGGAGTTTGATATTTACAGAGAAAGTTGACCCCTAAAAATGAAGTTCTTCAACTGAAGACTTTGATATTCTGAAGACTTTCTGAAGACTTTGAAAGTTAAGAAATTAGTGTGACCTTGAAGACTTGGTATTCATTCGAGGAAGATGGAGCGTGAAGACTTTTGTTTTCGTAGTTTCATTTTCTCTTTCTTGAGTCATAGGAAACACCGTACTGTTAAAGGGGGTTGAGGAAATACTAAGGAAAAATTTCCATGTGATGCTCAACTCAAAATCCTACACCTACCAATCCCTTCGAGTGAAGCCATTGGAAATCTCATACAGTTCAGTCAATTTCTTCAGTGACAGAGACGCAGTTCTTCTGGTCACTGAGGACTTTGCTCTGACTGAGGAGTTAGGAATTCGCCAGTGCGAATTGCCTACACAGTGAGGAACATGATAGCCCTGAGGAATTTGAGAGTCAAATTTCCGACCGTTGCTGTGCTGCGCGCCGGCTGTCCAAAATATCTTATCTACCTAACGGTCATATCATTGAAGGGCATTTATGTCTTATCATGTCGGGCTGCTTCCTAGGCTATAAATAGCTGCCCCCTACAATCACTTTGGTTGGCTGCTCCGAGAGAACTTGACACTTGTCATTTGAGAGCAACCCATCCTCCGAGGACTTTGAGCGAAAATCATCAAGTGAGGAAAATCCAAAACCAAACCCCCACAAACCCAAAGTGATTGAGCATCACTGAAGAAATTGACCCTGCGTGGATCCGACGCTTGTTACCTTTGAAGACTGTGCTTCTTCCAGACGGTTAGGCGTCAAGGTCTAGAGCATCCAAGAGGAATTGTGGATCGCCGAGTGACCAAGTCTGTGAAGGTTTGGAAGTCACCTGAAGACTTACCACGAGTGATTGGACGAGGCCTGCATGGTCTTAGTTCAAGGAGAATACGGTGAGGACTGGGTGTCCTGAGTTGCGGCTCAGAGACTGGGTGTCCGGGACTGCGTGTCCTCGAGTTTAAATACTCAGCCGCTCCAACCAGACGTACAACTGAGACAGCAGTTGGAACTGGTTTACCAAATCATTGTCTTCACCAACTAACGGGTTCTATTTCCTCAACTCTTTCATTTCCTCATTACTGTGTTGTATGTTGTTCATATCTGTGCTTGAAGACTTTGACTGAAGACTTTCACAAATTCCTCAGTTCAATTTCTTCAGTCTGTCCGTCTTCTTCTTGTTATCCTGTGTTTACGCTTTCTGTACTCTGTGCCAGTCTTAATTTCATCATGATGACTATGTTTGTATCCTGTTATGTTTACTTCTGAGTACTCATTCTGCTGCAAGTAGTTCTTCGCTAAGGAATTTCCTCACCAGCAAATTCCTCAGTGAAGAATTCATAAAAATCGCCTATTCACCCCCCCTCTAGTCGATATAACGCACTTTCACACACCTTTGAAGGTAGTTTTACTAGGCTTGATTCTTGATGGGTCGATACCCATCTTGCGGACAGTGTCTTGATAGATCAAGTTGATACTGTTGCCGCCGTCCATAAGGACTCTAGTGAGATGGTATCTGATGTCTGCTAGAACTTCGTTGGTATTTCCCCAAAGAGGAAGGGATGATGCAGTATAGCGACGGTAGGTATTTCCCTCAGTGATGAGACCAAGGTTATCGAACCAGTAGGAGAACCTCCTCACACCACGTAAACAGCACCTGCACACAAATAACAAATACTCGCAACCCGACATGTTAAAGGGGTTGTCAATCCCTTTCGGGTACGGCGCCTCAAGATAGGCAAATAACGTGAGTTAAAGTGGTAGATAGGATAGATCGCGGAACAAATAAATTGCAGCAAGGTATTTTTATATTTTTGGTTTATTAGATCTGAAAGTAAATGCAAAGGAAAATAGATCGCAAAGGAAAATATGATGAAAAGAGACCCGGGGGCCGTAGGTTTCACTAGTGGCTTCTCTCTAGAAAAATAGCAAATGGTGGGGAAACAATTACTATTGGGCAATTGATAAAACTTCAAATAATCATGACAATATCCAGGCAATGATCATTATATAGGCATCACGTCCAAGATTAGTAGACCGACTCCTGCCTGCATCTACTACTATTACTCCACACATCGACCGCTATCCAGCATGCATCTAGTGTATTAAGTTCATGAGAAAACAAAGTAATGCAATAAGAACGATGACATGATGTAGACGAGATCCGTTTATCTATTGCGGAGATATAGATCTCATCTTGTAATCCTTAGTAGCAACGATACATACGTGTCGATTCCCCTTCTGTCACTGGGATCAAGCTCCGTAAGAACGAACCCACTACAAAGCACCTCTTCCCATTGCAAGATAAATAGATCATGTTGTGAATATAACTATTAGGTATGACCCGCCCAGAGGGGCCGTGTTATACCTATGGCGATTCATCATATGAAGCCCACGAGGATATTGAAGATGGTGGTTCAAGATAAGGGCCCAAGGTCCAAGGGCAACTTAAGGCCCGTAGAAATAAACCACCTTATGTGTAAGACTTGTATTATAAGGCATGTATAGGTAGTCACCGAGCCGGACATGTTGTCTATGAGCCGGCCGGGACTCCATGAGCCGCTGGGCATCAACCTGTGTATATAAAGGGACGACCCGGTGGCGGTTCAGGGCAAGAAACAACAGATCGAAAGCTAGGTCAAGCGGATTCGCTCCCTGGTAATCAAGACATAAGCAATACCACCTCAAACTGGATTAGGCCTTTACCTTCACCGCAAGTGGCCGAACCAGTATAAACTCCTATGTCCTTTGTCCCGTTTAACCCCTTTAAGCTAAACTAGTTGCAATGGCTCCACGACTAAGTCGTTTTGCTAGGACATCTCCCGTGACTATTCCACGACTGTTGGCGCCCACCGTGGGGCCAGTGCATGGTGGTTTTGAGTTCTTAAAGGGCAGCTTTGAAGTGCTCAAGGGATATGTTGTGGGCTGGATGACCAAGAGTCATCGCGGCAAGCTCTACATCGATGATGCAGGCTGGGGTCCCGAGGCTAGCTCAATTGAGTACGGGTACCGGGTCCCCTTCGGCGGAATTCACGTGTTCATCGGCAAGATCGACGAGCTGGGCCCTGAGCCAGAAATCTGCACCGACATCATCGAGACGGCTCAGCATGCGAGACCCGCCCAAGCTCAGCCCGCCGTGAAACGTGCCTTTGTGGGATTCATCCATGGAGCAGAATTTGATGAAGGATCTATGTCTGGCAATGAGACGGCCATCTACTCTGATGGTGAGTCATCCACAGGCGAGACTACTTCATTGTATCAGCTGCAAGATGGCAGGCTTCGGGGTTGTTCCCATGGCGGCATTATTCCGGACCCCTATGAGCCGCCGAATAGGGTTGGTATCTTCATGGCCGGTACATAGCCTGGTTAGAATTCTTCAACTGCAGCGGCAATGATCTCCGGGTCAGCAGTGGCGATGGCGGATGGAGCAGGAGGCCCTGTGCGCCCGCCGGCTCAGGTTTTGATGGCTTTAATGGATAAACTGACAGATCTATTGACAGCTGAGGTCAACACGGTGAATCAAGCTCAGCATGATGTGGAGATTGCAAAGTTACGTGATGAGGTAGCACTAGCCAAGGAAGACCTGGCGGTAGAGGACGCCAGGATAGCCGCAGAACAGGCTGCTCGTGATGCTCAGGCCCAATGGATTCAGTCAGAGGCTTTTCGGCTTACAATGGATCAAAAGTTTCAAATGAAATCATGAGGAGGAGGAGGCACCAGTCTCGTCTACCTCCGGTTTACGAGGCGAGAAACCTCTTTCGCACGCCTGGAGCGGGGACCAGTAACCCGCCGGAGATAAACCGGGATGCAGCACCTGGAGTTGGAACAGCGGTTCAGCCATGCATGACGGAACCCCCTCGTCTGAACAATGCTCTGCCTCAACATGTCCCAACACCACCGGGTCATTATTCCAATCCCTTGAAAAACATGATTGTTGCAGTGGCACGATTGGCGGCTCTCCCGATGGATGGCGACTCTCCAGCAACAGTTGAAACATGAAAGGGAGCTTCTTCAGACAGCATTGGTGCTGCAGGAGGCATATTCTTACAATCGAGATATGATTCACTTGACCCCTTGCCCAAGCTGGAGTTATAGAAGGCACATGGACTCACCAGCCGTTTCAAGCAACGCCCAGCACCGTGACCAGCCACGTGGGCATGACCCGGCGCGTGATGGAGCTCATAACTTGGTCAATCAGGACAGAGTGCATCAAGAGGCTGAGCAGGCGACTCAGCGGGCGGCTCACCAGCCCCTTCCAGTTTATCCAACGACTTCGGAAGAGGCAGGTGTGACCTTTAGATCTACAGGTGTACCATGTTTGGTGTCGGCTCTGCGTAATGAGCGTTCGCCCAAGGATTTCAAAGGACCTCGTAAGGTGCCTAATTACACAGCCGACTTACCCCCTGAGGCGTGGATTGAAAGTTATGAGATGGCCATGGAACTGTTGGAGGTTAGTGACGCCGCATGTGCTAAGTACTTCACCATGATGCTGGATGGAATGACCCGTACTTGGTTAAAAGGGCTGCCGACTAATTCCATCGGGTCATGGGCTGAGCTAAAGGCCTGGTTTATTCAGAACTTTAAAGACACATGCAAACAACCCATGTCGATTGTGGACTTGGATACTTGCACCCAAGACGAGGGTGAATCAACGACCCATTGGGTGCGCCGGGTCAAAGCTATCATACATTCATCCAATAACATGAATACTGGCTCTGCAGTCTTAATGTTGGAGAAAAATTGCCGTTTTTTGCCTCTTAAGCAGAAGCTGGGGCGGCTCAAGCGCGATTGTAATGATATGGGGAAGCTGATGGCGGCTCTAATCAAATATGTCGGCTCTGATAGTACCAAGGACCCCGAGTCTGATGATGACAAGCCGGGAAAGGGAAAGAAGAAGGGATAATTAGATTTATGCCCCTAGTTGTGTCCCACTCATCTGTTTTACCCCTAATTCCCAAAAGTCACCGGTTCTATCCAAGTCACTTTGCTCCTTTATGCTTTTTCCCTTTGACCGTTTGACCGTCAGTTTGAAAACTTCATAACTAATTCATACTAAATCACAAAAATGCAAATAAGATACCAAAATGTTCAGATAAACATCACCTATATGTTAGTGTCATTTGCATTCATGAAAAAATTGTTGAAAAGTGCACATCTGAGTTTTAGCTCTTTTGATACCACCATGAATAGTAAACTCTAAAAAATTCAATAAAATTCAAAAAAATATGGTGGCAAAGAACGAAAAATGTTCTAAGTGCTTGCCAAGTTTCATTAGGGAACGACATTGGTGGAAGTCGTGGCAAAAAAATAATCTATTTTGGAGAGTTGATTGTTTTTTTTGCCGCGGCACCCATGAATGTTATTCCCTGATGAAACTTGGCAGGCACTTAAAACATTTGTCATTCTTTGCCACCAAATTTTTTTTGAATTTTTTTGAACTTTTTTAGAGTTTACTATTCATGGTGGTATCAAAAGAGCTAAAACTCAGATGTGCACTTTTCAACACTTTTTGCATAATTGCAAATGACACTGACATATAGGTGATGATTTTTTGAACATTTTGGTATCTTATTTGCATTTTTCTGATTTAGTATGAATTATTTATGAAGTTTTCAAACTAACGGTCAAACGGTCAAAGGGCAAAAGCATAAGAGGAGCTAAGTGACTTGGACAGAACCGGTGACTTTTGGGAATTAGGGGTAAAACAGACGAGTGGGACACAACTAGGGGCATAAATCTAATTATCCCAAAGAAGAATGGCAACGCCAAGGGTCAGCAGCATAATCCAGCGAATCAGCGGGGGCAATGGTAAGCGCAAGGCTGATGGTAACTCGGAGTTTGTAGCTAACACCAATGCACAGAGCAATAATCAGCGTCGTAAGGGGAGGCTGCCTCCTCGGACCGGTGGATCAGGTCCTACTCTTGAGGAGTTGCTAAATGAGCCATGTCCAAAGCATGGCACGCAGGAGAAACCAGCTACTCACCTTTGGAAAGATTGTTCAATTATGAGGGCTTTCAAAAATTCTAACTCGTTTCACAGCAATCATGGGCCGGGCGGCTGCTCAGGTTCCGGTGGTGGCGGTCCTCATGGCCCGGGCTATGGAGGTGGCTGTCGGTGGGAAACGACACCTATGGGATCACTGGAATCCCTTCTACGGTTGCAGGGCGCGGGGATCGTGAGAAGAGCAGGACTAGTAGACAACACAAAGGGGATTTACCCAGGTTTGGGCCACAAAGATGCGTAAAACCCTACGATCCTGCTTTGGTGGATGTATTTAGTGTTCTTGAGCTCTCGAACTATCTCTAGGTGCTGCGAGGTTCCGTAGAGCCGAATCCTTTCCCCGTATGCCATGGGCCTCCTTTTATGGGCGAAAGGGGCTGCCACAGTGGCACACAGGAGGTGGAAAGTGCTACAGTGTTGCGAGCTTATCGCTGGTTATTACAGGACAAAGCGCATTTAATGCGAGGCTTAGGTGTACCTTTGCTTTATCGGGGACGGGGGCGAGGCCCGTCCCGTCCGTCGCTGCTCCTCCTTGCTTTGACACGCGCCCTGGCTAGCGATGCACGCAGTGCCATGTAGGCAGGCAGGCAGCTGAGGTGGCGCGGTGGTGGAGCCTCCATGAAGGGCTGCATGTTTCCACGCAGGCGCCTGCCCAGCTGGTTGGGTCGGCAGCTGCATGCAAACGGTGGCGAAGGCTTGGCTGGCGCGGGCCTGGCAGTGACCCTGCTGGTGCGCTTGGCGAGGGTCTTGCCGGGTGGACCAGCAAGGATCTTGCCGGGTGGCCCGGCAAGGGTCTTGCCGTGGCGCGCTGGCGTCCCCGGCAAGGATCTTGCCGGGGGTCTTGTGGGTTTCTTTGGTGAGGATAGTTGCCTTCCTATCCTCATTTGATCTTGAGCATTTTATGTCTTCACAAAGATCTGCATGCCAGCATGGAGGTGCCTCCCGAGCCCTGTCCTGGCATATTTGTCTAGCATTGGTGGGCTCAAAGGTGGCTTGCTCGGCTGGTGGGGGCGAGCTCCCACGGCAAGGGTCTTGCCGAGGCCGCTGAGGCTGCCCCCGGCAAGGGTCCTTGCCAGGGAAACCTGCTCCATCCCTCTGATCTCTGTGGCCTTGGTCCTTGTTGTTGCTTTGTTTGTCTGGTGCCTTCGGCTTCTCTCCGGCTTCCCTTTCCTACCCTGTTATGCGTGGCCGTGGCGGGAGGCTCTGACTGCCCATGCACAAGTAAAGGGGTCAAAAGCAGAGCCCCTACTTTTGTACATCGACAGGAGCCCCCGGGCCTGGGCCACACATAAGCGCATCACGTTGTTGGGCCAGGCCCAGAACGGTGCGCGGGCAGTTGGGGCGTTTTTTTACCGCGGCCATTGTTCCATCCGCTGCGCTTCCCCACGACCCGCATTGAACGTGCGACGTGGGGGTCGTGCGCGCGCATGACGGAAGCATGCTGGCGTCACCTTGTGGTGGACAGTAAAGAGGCAGCTTGCGTGTCTCTTCGAGACCGCAAGGCCGCCTCCCATTTACTGCCCTCGCTTGGGAACCACCGTTCCACGCATCCTACTGCGCTCGCCCCTTGCGGCACGTTCACTGCATGCATAACGCAGGGCGAATGACAGGCGCACGGGACATGGGAAGTCGTGCGTGCGCGGGTCGATTCCCACGCGCCTTCAATGGAGCTGGGAGGGCGGTCGACGACCCCGCTTGCTGTCACTTCAACGAGCCGGATTGGCTAAGAGGGGGGCGGCCGATCCTTGCCCCCGCCCCTTTATAAAGAGGGGAGCGGGAGGAACGGTGCCTCTCAACTCTTCGCCATCTGCCTCTCCCCATTTCTGGTTCCTTTCTTCTTCTGCCATGGCGAGGGGGCGGCACGACGCATCATCGGTGGCGGCGAGGGTTTCGGCCAGATAGTGCATTGCCCCTCCCCAAGAGCTCATAGTGGCGGAGCCGGCCGCTAGAGGAAGCGCGAGGGGGCGAGGTCGAGGCCGTCGTGGTGCTCGAGGAATAGGAGGACGAGGCGGCGGATTGGCCTCGCCCCCGCCAGCTACCCTTCCCCTGATGGAGGGCCACGCCGGGGACAACCGTGCGAATTCTTTGTCAGGCTGCGCCAGCCACCACGCCGTCGCCTTCACCTCCCAACTCCATTTGCACGGGAGATGGAGCTGGATCCACCGCAGGCGTTGCGGCAGCACATGAGGGGTTGTGGGAACAGCGACACATGGGCCGACGTCGAGTTCCCCGCCCCTCACGTCATGTATCTTCATCGAGGGTGGAAGACCTTCGCTCGCCTCCACAGCTTGACAGATGGGCTCACTCTCCATTCCAAACTAATGGAGGGTGGCCTCCTCTCCGTCAAGATCTTCGGGCACTTCGGGACTCGCGTGAGGTGCTCCGTGGAGAGCTCCTCCGACGATGAAGATTCCTCCTCAGGCGAGAGTGGCGAGGAAGACAACGGCAGCGATGACGAGGGCAGCGGGCGACAGGATGACGGGTCCGACTAGGTGTCGGGCGCCGCCCCGAGCGGCACCGGCGATCCCATCATCCGTGTCGCTGACTCCTTGAACTTCTCGGGGTCGTCTCCTTGGGCGGCTGGCATTGGGAGGCCGCGGAAGAGGAAGAGGGCGGGAGGCAAGGCCGTCAAGTCGGAGTACGTGGGCACCGACGCCTTCGTCGCGTATTGACATCCTACCGCCTCATCTTTGAGCTCTACCTCCGGCGCCGCCATCACCATCCAGCCCTTGGACGGCCACCGAGATATTCTCTTGGTGTCTTCTGCCACTCGTAGCTCACCTAGGCGCCCCTTTTGCCCTTCTGCTTTCTTGTTCCATTTCTTGAGGAGAGGAACAAGAAAGGGATTACGGGCACCTTATATCTTTTTAGTCTTGTAAGCCTTCGGGCCTTTGTTAACTTTAAAACTTGTAATCCCCTTGTTCATGTTTTTCATTTTGTATGGACTGTACCTGTGTGGGATGTTTTTTAATGAAAAAGGGATGTTTGCCGGGTTTTTCGTTCGCGGGTGGAACCCACGACAAGGGGTGAATCCTTGTCACCTTTTAAGATAAATGTTTTTTTCACCCGGCAACAAGCCTTGCCGTCCCCCCACTTCGCTTGACCTTTCTCACGCCCTTGGCGGAGGCAGAGATGCGGTGGGCTTAGGCCCCTCGTTTCATTTCCTTGCTGCCGCGACTACGACCAAACTCGGTCCCGGGAGATGAGTCCTAGGGTCTGGAATGGAGGGAGCACGGTAGCCTAAGGATAAAACGAGGTTTCACATACCTCAGCCCATAACGAAACACATGATACATGATAGAAGACTTATCTGGATCTGCAGCCCCCCGGCAACCTTGGCTTGCCGCGGATGGATCCTTGCTCTTGTAGCCCCCGACAACTTTGGCTTGCCGGGGCTCGGATGCTGGTCCGTCCCCTTTTCTCCAAAATAGCTCGGCTAGGATATTTGTGTGTCCTGCGAACCAAGGAAGACAGAGAAGAACAAAGAAACGCACACTCGACCTCTAAGCTAGGGGTTAGCCGCCGCTAAGCACTATCAACCCTAACCAAGGAAGAGACTCAACCTAGCATGCAGGCTATAACTTAGGGCGCCAGCGCTTCGTTTATTTATGCTCAAGGTCTGCGCCTGGCTTTGTACAAAGGGTTACATGCCTTACCGGCAAGGCTTGTACAAAAGGGTGGCTTGCCGGGGCCCAGCAGCCGCGCCTTATGGGTAAAACTTGCGAAGATGCTCGATGTTCCAAGAGTTGCTCACTGGAATGGCATCTTCGGTCTCCAGCCGGACTGCGTCGGGCCTGGTGACTCGTGTTACCCAATAAGGGCCTTCCCACTTTAGCGTCAACTTGTTGGAATTCTTGGCCGACTGAACATGCCGAAGAACAAGGTCGCCTTTCTCAAAGTTCTGGGCACGGACCTTGCGGCTATGGTAGCGGCGCCAGGCTTGCTGGTAGCGTGCTGCTCTCACAGCCGCCCGGAGACGATCCTCCTCAAGGAGCGTCGCGTCATCTTGCCGCAACCGCTCTTGCTCAAGCTCATCATAAGCAAGCACTCAAGGTGACCCGTATATGAGTTCCGTGGGGAGAACTGCTTTTGCCCCGTAAACCAGGGCAAAGGGTGTCTGGCTGGTGGCTCGATTTGTCATCATCCTGATTGACTAAAGAACCACCGACAACTCATCAATCCAGAGCCTCCCGCTTCTGCGCAGCCTGTCAAAAGTCTTCGTCCTTAGGCCTCGCAGGACTTCAGCATTTGCTCTCTCCGCTTGGCCGTTGCTCCGTGGGTGTGCCACAGAAGCAAAACAGACCCTGCATGCCGAGATCCTCAATGTATTGCATGATGGCGTGGCTCGTGAACTGTGTGCCATTGTCGGTGATGATCCTATTGGGCACCCCAAAACGGCACACTAGTCGCTTGAAGAACTTGATGGCTGACTGCGCTGTCACCTTCCTCACCGCTTCCACTTCCGGCCACTTTGTGAACTTGTCGATTGCGACATACAAGTACTCAAAGCCCCCGACTGTGCGGGGGAAGGAGCCCAAGATGTCAAGCCCTAGACCGAGAAGGGCCAGGAGAGAGGGATAGTTTGCAGGGCTTGAGCTGGTTGATGGAGCTTCTTTGAATGGAACTGGCACGCTTCACACTTGGTTACTAGTGTCGTCGCATCCTGGAGGGCGGTGGGCCAGAGGAAACCTTGCCGGAAAGCCTTGCCGACAAGGGCCCTTGACCCTATGTGGGAGCCACATATGCCTCCATGTATCTCTACCAACAGCTTTAGTCTTTCCTCCCGGGAGATGCACATTAATTTCACCCCATTTTGTCTTCTTCTGTACAATACGTTATCAACGAATTGGTACAGAGCAGACCGGCGGGCTACTCTTTCTGCCTCTTCCTGCTCCTCAGGAAGCTCTCCTTTTTAAAGGAATTGAACGGTGTGCTGCGCCCATGCTGGAGCCTGTGGCTCGACGATAAGGACCAAAGGCATCACTTCTGCCACGGGAGCGGCCACCTCCATGGCCATGACCCGAGGCCCTGCCGGAGTCGGTTGCCCTACGGTAGGATCGACATCCACGACAACATCTTGCTGGCGGCTCCGGGGAGCTCGGTGGGGAAGTACTTGCCGGCACCTAGCTTCCTCCACTTGTCTTGCCTGGTTGACGGCTCAACGGATGGTTGGGTTAACTGAAGCACAAAAGTACCTATTTCCACAGGTAGCTTGAGGGCAGCGCGCTTTGGCAGGTAGTCGGCAATGTCGTTCTCCACCCGAGGGACATGCTCCGCTCGTATACCGTCAAAGCACTCCTCCAGTTTCCTCACCTCATCTACGTAAGCTTCCATCAACGGGCTTTGATAATCTTTGTTGATCTGCTTGACGACGAGATGTGAGTCGCCCCTGACGATGAGCTTCTTAACTCCGAGGTCTGCCGCGATCCTGAGACCGGCAAGCAAACCCTCGTACTCGGCGGTGTTGTTGGTTGACATCTCCCGGGGAAACTGCATCTGGATGACATACTTCGGGTGCTCTTCGGTGGGTGCGACAAGCAGCACACCAGCACCGGCGCCTTGCAGCGAGAAGGCACCATCAAAGTACATGATCCAGTTGCGGCTCGTTTCCTCGCCGGGGAGAGTGGTCTCCTGTACCTCTTCGTCGGGCATCGAGGCCCATTCCGCAACAAACTCTGCCAAGACTCTGCTCTGAATCGTCGAGGTACTTTCAAACTTCAAAACGAAACTTGACAGCTCCAAGGCCCATTCTACGATCCTCCCCGTCGCATCTGGGTTGTGTAGTATCCGTTGCAATGGGAGGCGGGTGACCACCATGATTTCATGCGCTTGGAAGTAATGGCGCAGCTTCCTCGAAGCCATAAGGAGGCCGAAGAGCAGCTTTTGCACACCTGAGTACCTCGACCTAGCCCCCTGCAAGAGGGAGCTGACGAAGTACACTGGGTGTTGCACCATTTTCTTCTTCCGTGCCTCTTCAACCGGTCGCATGGGTCCTGTCGTGCTGGCGTCAGCCCCTGCCGGGGACTCAATCTTGCCGAGATCGAGTCCTGCCGGAGAGGGTTTCGCTTGCCATATGTTGGCTCTGTCGCTGCCGCTGCCTTCTCGTGACCTCTCTCTGCGCCTCTAGTGCGGCGCTAACCACCTGATTTGTTGCCGCTAGATAAATCAGCAACGGTTCATGTGGTTTGGGCGCGACCAACACTGGGGTAGAGGAGAGGTATCTCTTCAAATCTTGCAGCGCTGCCTCGGCCTCTGGGGTCCACTCCACTGGCCCTGCCTTCTTCAAGATCTTGAAAAAAGGAAGGGCATGCTCCGCGGACTTGGAGATGAACCGGCTCATGGCGGCAACGCAACCAGTGAGCCGACGCACGTCCTTGATCCGTTTGGGTGCCTCAATCTGCTCGATGGCCTTGATCTTATCTGGGTTTGCTTCAATCCCGCGCTGGGACACAAAGAACCCGAGAAGCTTGCCGGATGGGACACCGAAGACACACTTCTCAGGGTTCAATTTGAGGTTGATCTTGCACAGGTTCCCAAATGTTTCCTCCAGATCTTGTACAAGTGTTGTTTTGTCCTTGGTTTTGACCACTATGTCATCCATATAAGCTTCTATATTTCTATGTAGCTGGGGCTCAAAACCAATTTGGACTGCTCTTGCAAAGGTTGAGCCAGAACTCTTTAACCCGAAAGGCATCCGTAAAAAGCAATACGTACCACATGGGGTGATGAATGCTGTCTTTTCCTCGTCTTCTTTTGTCATGAAGATCTGGTGGTATCCCGAGTAGGCGTCAAGGAATGATAACAGGTCACACCCAGCCGTGGAGTCAACAATCTGGTCGATGTGCGGTAACGAGAAGGGATCCTTTGGACAGGCCTTATTGATGTCTGTGTAGTCAATACACAGCCTCCACTTCCCATTTGCCTTGCGCACCACTACCGGATTGGCCAACCACGTCGGATGGGGTACTCCTCTCACCAAGCCTGCCACCTCTAGCTTTCTGATTTCCTTCGTCATGAACTCCTGCCTCTCCAGAGCTTGCTTCCTAACCTTCTGCTTGACGGGCCACACATGAGGACAGATAGCAAGGTGGTGCTCAATCACCTCCCTGGGAACGCCGGGGATGTCGGAGGCTTACCATGCAAACACATCGACATTCGCCCGCAGGAAGGTGATGAGCTTGCTTTCCTATTTGCCATCGAGGGTGGAGCTTATGGTGAACGCTCCCCCCGTGCCGTCCTCCTTGACGAGCACCTTCTTGGTCTCCGGTGGTGTGGCTCTAGACTTCTTGCTCTTGCCGACGGAGCTCTCTGGCACATTCTCAACAGAAGCACAACACCCCGAAGAGGTGCGCTTGCCGGAGTGGGTGCGAGGGGTCTCGCCGGTCTTCTTCTCCCCCTGGGCTCCGTCAGTAGGAGCAGGTGCCTTAGCGGCAGCTGCTGCAACTGCTTCCCGATAGAGTTGGTCGGCGCAGATCAGCGCATCTTTCTTGTCGGAGGGGACGGTGATGATATTCATTGGCCCGGGCATCTTCAGCATGTTGTAGGCGTAGTGTGAAGCCGCCATGAACTTGGCTAGTGGCGGGCGACCGAGGATCCCGTTTTAAGGCAAGGGGATCTCGGCTACATCGAAAACAGTCCTTTCCGTCCTATGGTTCAGCTCGCCTCCGAATGTCACGGCTAGTTTGATCTTTCCCTTTGGCTGGCTCCTCCCCGGGTTAACCCCTTGGAACGTGCCCATCTCCTCGAGGTCTCCTTCGGGGATCTACGGCCTTTTGACCACAACAGGAGAGATCAAGTTCAGGCCGGCCCCACCGTCAACCAACATCTTTGTCACCTTGAGGTTGCAGATTGTTGGTGAAACCAACAACGGCAAGCACCCGACCGCAGTGGTGCAGTCAGGGTGGTCCTCGGTGTCGAAGATGATGTGCGTGCTGGACCATTTCAGCGGCTTCTGTGCATCGAACGATGGCTCCACCGTCGTGATCTCACGCGCCCACTACTTGAGTTGGCGATGGGACGTATTCAGCGAGGCGCCACCATCGACGCACATGGCCTCTGTGGCTTTCTGAAACTCGTGGTCGGCGGACTCATCGTCCTCGTCATGATCATCATCTTCTTGCTTCTTATCGCGGCCCCGGGCGGGCCTCTCTTGCTGATTATCCTTGCCACGGCGGCCTCCTTGGCCGCCACGTTTCTTGCCGGACCCCTCGGCACCATCAGGGCCTTTCTCCTTGTCCCGCCGCTCATACTCGGCTTTCTGCTTCTCGGCGAGCAACTCTACCTGCCGGCAGTTTTGGAGATCATGGCCCTTAGTGCGGTGGATCTTGCAGTACTGCTTGCCGGAGCCTCCTGGCTTGTCAGTAGCCGCCAAGGCCCGGCAAACGTCACACCCGGCAACCTCCTTGACGGGGTCGGTCGCCTTGGTCTTCTTGGTGGCGCCGGTGTCGTTGGATCCCTCGACGGCAAGCACGGCCTTGCCCTTGTGCTTCCTGTTATGGCGCCGGGCCTTCTTCGCTGGGGTGACGGTGTCATCCGTGGAGTCAGTTTCCACACCGGCGTCTTCGCCGGGGTACTTCCTTCCCTCTTCAGCACAAGCGCACCGATCGGCCAGAACATAAAGTTCGGCCACATCTCTAACCTTGTTCATCGCCAGCTCTTCACGCATCTTACGATTGCACACATTTTGATGGAATGCACTGATCACGGCGGCAGGATGAACGTCTAGGATGTTGTACTGCACTCGGCTGAACCTTTGGATGTACTTGCGCAAGTTCTCCCCTTCCTTCTAGGGGATGATGTGTAAATCACTCGCCTGGCCATGAGCCTGGTGACCTCCGGTAAAGGCGCCAACAAACTCATGGCAGATATCCGCCCAAGAAGAGATGGAATCCACTGGCAAGTGCATCAACCATTGTTGGGGATATTACCACTAGGCGTAAACCGGCCTACTTGGGCCGGGTTAACTTCATTAGTGGTATAAGCAGATGAAGGCCCAAGGCCTGTAGTCGGTTTAGAACATGTAGCCGTAAACCGGCCTGATGTATAACTTGTATTGTAAGTTAGGAATAGAGAGATACCAACCGGAATACGAGTATGAACCGGTTGGGACTCTATGGACCGACGGGCGTCACCCATGTATATAAGGGGACGACCCGGCGGCGGTTCAAGGGGGGACAACGACAACTCGAGCCTAGGCGAAGCTTGTTTGCTCCCTAGCCATCGAGACTACATCAATTCCATCACAACTAGACGTAGGCTTTTACCTTCATCGAAGGGGCCGAACTAGTATAAAACCCTCGTGTCTTTGTGTCCGCTTTAACCCCTTCAAATAAACTCGTAGCGATGGCTCCACGACTAAGTCCTTTCACTAGGACATTTGCCGTGACAAATCCACGACAGTTGGCGCCCACCGTGGGGCTATCGCACTATGGTTTGACGATCTTGGAGGGCAAGCTCAAGGGACTCGAAGGCTATGTTGTGGGCCGGATGACCAAGAGTCGTCGCGGCAGGATCTACATCGACGACGCAGGATGGGGTCCCGAGGCCGATTCGATTGAGTACGGGTACCGGGTCCCCTTCGGCGGCATACACGTTTTCATTGGCAAGATCGGTGAGCCTGGGCCTGAGCCGGACATCTGCACCGACCTCGTCGAAACGGCTCAGCGTGCGAGATCTACCCAGGCTAAACCGGCCATGAAGCGTGCCTTCGTTGGAGTCATCCACGGAGGAGAGCGTGAGGACGAGTCAGAACACGGTAGCGAGACCGTCGTCTATTCCGGTGACGAGTCCTCGACCGGAGAGACCGAATTGCTGTATCAGTTGCAAGACGACCAGGTTAGGGGCTGTTCCGATGGCGACAGTATTCCGGACCCCCCGGGACAGATCAACCGGGTTGGAATATTCATGGCCGACACCCAGGCGGCGAATCATTCTTCGACCGCCACGGCAATGCTCTCCGGATCAGCAGCGGCAGTGGCAGCAGGGGCAGGAGTCCTTGTGCGCCCGCCGGTTCAAGTCCTATCCGATCTATTTGATGCACTAGCCGCGCTTATGGCAGAAGCCAATCCGGCGGATCAGGAGGCTCATGATGTAGAGATTGCAAAGGTGAAAGAGCAGATCGTGCAAACCAAAGCGGATCTGGCAGCAGAGAAGGACAGGATGGCTGCAGAGCGGGCCGCTTTGGACGCCCAGGCCTATAAGCTCATGCTTGACCAGAATGCATCACAGGAGGTCTTAAAGCGGAAGCACAGATCACGCCTGCCGTTAGGGTTTGACCCCCGAAATCTCTTTCACACTCCAGGAGCCGGACCCAGTAATCCGCCGCAGTACCTGGAGGGAAACCGGATTGAGGCACCAGGGCCAGGAGCGACGGTCCATCCCCGCCTGATGGAACCTCCTCAACAGAACATTGTGGCCCCTCCACCGGTCCAGACGCCCCCGGGTCATTATTCGAATCCTATGGACAACCTTGTTGCAGCCGCCGCGCGATTAGAGGCTATCCCGGTCGAAGGGGACTCTCCGCAAGCGATAGAGACGCGCCGGGTTAAGGAGCTTCTCCGGACCGCGCTGATTCAGCAGGAAGCATATTCGTACAGCCGTGATCGGATTCACTCTACGCCCCGTCCAAGCCGGAGCTATAGCCGGCGCATGGATGAACCGGCCATATCAAGCAGTGCACGAGGCCGTGAAGCGACCCGTGGCAATAACCCGGCAGGAGGTGTTCGCGATGCTCAGGATGTGGTGGACCGGGCCCGGGCACGAAGGGAGGCCGAGTTAGCAGCACAGGATGATGCGGGTCAACTTACCCCGGTTCGCCCTACCACCTTCGCCGGACCAGGAGTCGCATCCGCTTTGGGAGTGCCTTGCTTAATCCCCGCTTTACGCAATGTGCGCCTGCCCAGAGATTTCAAGGGTCCACGCAAGGTGCCGAATTACACCACGGATTTATCCCCTGAAGCGTGGGTAGAGAGTTATGATATGGCCATGGAGATGTTAGACGTGGATGAGGCCGCGTGTGCAAAATACTTCACCATGATGCTTGAGGGCACGGCTCGTACTTGGTTGAAGAGCCTACCGCCCAATTCTATCATCTCATGGGCACAGTTGCGGGCCCGGTTTATACAGAATTTTAAGGATACGTGTAAGCAGCCCAAGTCCATAGTAGACCTGGCGGCTTGTGTCCAGGAGGAAGGAGAATCAACGACCCGTTGGGTGCGCCGCGTTTCGGAAATTTTGCACTCGTCTGACAGGATTAATGCTGACTCTGCGATCTTATCTCTGGAAGGCAACTGCCGGTTTGAGCCTTTAAAATTGAAATTGGGACGCATGAAGCGGATCTGTAATGACATGGGAACCCTCATGGCCGCTTTAGTGAAGTATATTGATTCGGACAGTACCAAGGATCCCGAGACTGATGATGATGAAGCAGGGAAGGGAAGGAAGAATAGCAACTCCAAACAGCAGCAGTACAAACCGGCGGGTCATGGAAACGGAGGCAAGTGCAAGGCGGATAGCAGCATGGATTTTGTGGCGAACACTAATGCACAGGACAGGGGGCAGCGGCGCAGAGGTAAAGCGGCAAATCGTAATGGGGCTCCCAATCCTAACGCAAGCCGTTTGAACTATTTGTTGAATCAGCCTTGCCCAAAGCACGGGACGAAGGAATCGCCGGCTAACCACCTTTGGAAGGATTGTTATATTATGCAGGAGTTTAAAAACTCTAATGCCTTCCGGTATGACCACGGGTCAGGTGGCGGTTCAGGATACGGTTTCCATGGACCGGGTCACGATGGAGCATCCGGTTCAGGTCTCAATCAGGGCGGTCACAACAACCAGAATAATCAAAACGGCCAGCAGCAGCAGCAACAACAGCAGTCGGGTTATCGGAGCCAGCCAGAGCAGTTGAACAATGGGCAATATCATGTTTTCACAACTAGCTTGGATAAGCGCGACCGAAAACTCCACAAGCGAGCGGTGAATTCTGTTGAACTGGCCTTGCCACCTTACTTACGTTGGTCAGAGCAGCCTATCGTGTGGAGCAGAGAGGATCATCCACCCCGGGTTGATAATCCGGGCCAGCTAGCATTAGTGGTAGACCCTCAGGTGGGGGGTTATAAGTTCACCAAGGTACTCATGGATGGAGGAAGTAGTATTAACATACTATACTATGAGACATTCCGGCGCATGGGTCTAACAGACAAGGATCTCAGACCGTCTAATACGGTGTTCCATGGTGTAGTGCCAGGCAAATATGCATATCCTGTTGGTAAGATAGCCCTAGATGTGGCTTTTGGGGACGAGCACGATTCTCGGTCGGAAAAATTAACCTTTGAGGTGGTGAAGATCCGGAGCCCGTATCACGCCTTGTTTGGGCGGCCGGCTTATGCCAAGTTTATGGCGCGGCCTTGTTATGTCTACTTACAGCTCAAGATGCCGGGTTACAAGGGG
The DNA here is from genome assembly GCA_963921465.1 of Triticum timopheevii. Taxonomy (NCBI): domain Eukaryota; kingdom Viridiplantae; phylum Streptophyta; class Magnoliopsida; order Poales; family Poaceae; genus Triticum; species Triticum timopheevii. The sequence continues at coordinate 448,477,529 of OY997272.1, read as the reverse complement.
ACGATAACGGTTCATGGGAGCCGTAGGGTCGCTTTGGAATGTGAGGAAGGTGATGCGGCTTATGCAAAGTCGGTCTGTGCCACAGAAGAGTTGAAGTATTATAAGGACAATGTTTATCCGGCGGATATGACCCATTTGAAGAAGCCAACTACAGAGCATGATTTAGATCTGAAGTTCAAATCGGCAGCTGAGACCAAGCTTGTTGACTTCGTGCCCGGCGATTCGTCCAAGCAGTTCACTATCAGTGCCAACCTGGATCCCAAATAGGAAGGCGCGCTCATCGAGTTCATCCGTGAGAATCGGGACATCTTTGCATGGAAACCGTCCGACATGCCAGGTGTACCGAGGGAACTCGCTGAGCACACTCTTAATGTGGATCCTAAGTATAAACCGGTGAAGCAATTCCTCCGCTGGTTTAACGAAGAAAGGCGCAAAGCCATTGGAGAGGAAGTGGCTAGGCTTTTAGCAGCTGGTTTTATCGTTGAGGTGTTCCATCCAGAGTGGCTTGCTAATCCGGTGCTGGTTCTTAAGAAAAACGGCACTTGGCGTATGTGTGTGGATTACACAGATCTTAACAAGGCCTGTCCGGCGGATCCTTTTGCCCTCCCCCGCATTGACCAGATCATTGATGCCACGGCGGGTTGTGAGCGTTTGAGTTTTTTGGATGCATACTCTGGATATCATCAGATCAAGATGGAGGTTAAGGACCAGGAGAAAACAACATTTATTACTCCCTTTGGAGCCTTCTGCTATGTATCTATGCCCTTCGGGCTCAAGAGTGCCCAAGCCACCTATCAACGGTGTGTACAGAATTGCCTACATAAATAGATCGGCCGCAATGTGCACGCCTATGTGGATGATATTGTAGTGAAGTCAAGGCAGAAGGAGACGCTGGTGGATGATTTGAAGGAGACCTTTGACAACTTGCGAGTATACAAGATGATGCTTAATCCGGCCAAGTGTGTCTTTGGTGTTCCGGCAGGCAAGTTACTGGGTTTCCTGGTGTCTAACAGAGGAATTGAGGCTAACCCGGAGAAGATTACGGCTATTACCTCCCTAGCTAAACCGAAGTGTATCAACGATGTTCAGCGTTTGGCGGGCCGAATCGCTGCACTGAGCCGGTTTATCAACCGCCTCGGAGAGAAGGCCATCCCTTTGTACCAAATGCTGAGGAAGACAGACAATTTCGTCTGGAGTCCGGCTGCTGATAAAGCATTTGAGGACTTGAAGCAGCAGTTAGCCAATCCGCCGGTTCTTGCAGCTCCGGTTGACAAGGAGCCACTATTATTATACGTAGCAGCTAATGCTCGGGCAGTTAGCGTGGCTATTGTGGTGGAATGCAAGGAGGCAAGGAATATCCGGTTCAGCGGCCAGTTTATTATATCAGCGAGGTGCTTATTGAATCCAAGCAAAGGTATCTGCATTGGCAGAAGCTGGTCTATGGTGTCTTCATGGCCAGCCGGAAGTTGAAGCAGTATTTTCAAGGGCACCCCATCACAGTGGTCAGTTCAATTCCCTTGGGTGATATCATACAGAACCGGGAGGCGACTGGTCGGATTGCCAAGTGGGCTATAGAGCTTGGTCCACACGGACTGAAGTATGTACCTCGGACGGCGGTGAAGTCTCAAGCACTTGTTGATTTCATCAATGACTGGACGGAGTTACAAGCGCCAGAGGAGAAGCCGGATCACACATATTGGACTATTCATTTTGATGGATCCAGGCAATTGGAAGGCTCGGGGGCTGGAGTCGTATTAACTTCCCCACGAGGTGATAAGTTCTGTTATGTTCTCCGCTTAATGTTCCCTTGTACTAATAATGCAGCTGAGTACGAAGCCTTGCTCCATGGTCTCCGGATGGCTAAAGAGATGAACTTAAGCCGGGTTAAGTGTTTCGGTGACTCGGACCTTGTGGCTCAACAGGTGTCTGGCACTTGGGATTCTAAGGACCCGCTCATGGCTGCATATCGTCGGGAAGTGGATAATATTGCAGGTTGCTTCAAGGGTTATCAAGTGGATCATGTGGACCGTCGGAAGAATGAAGCGGCGGACGCTTTAAGCCGGTTGGGTTCTCAGCGCAAACCGGTCCCGCCTAATGTCTTTTTGGACGTGTTGCACAATCCGTCATTCCAGCTCCCAGGTGAAGTGGATTTGGCTATTCCTAACCCGGAGGCTCAATTGGTGGCAGCATTACATGCTATTCCGGATTGGACGGTTCCTTATCTTGCATACATGACCCGGGGGGAGTTGCCAGAGGATGAAATTCTAGCAAGGCAGATAGTCCGACGATCCAAGTCCATGACGATTCTCAATGGTGAATTGCATCATTGCAGTGTATCAGGGGTGTTTCAACATTGTGTTTCTCCTGAGGAAGGCTGTGAAATCTTAAGAGAAATCCATGAAGGGGATTGTGGACACCACGCCGGTTCAAAGTCTCTGGTGGCAAAGGCGTGTCGTCACGGGTTTTACTGGTTGACAGCACATGCTGATGCGAAGGACTTGGTTAAACGGTGCGATGGATGTCAGAAATTTTCAAGGCGTGCGCATGTGCCAGCTCAAGAATTGAGGATGATTCCAATAACGTGGCCGTTTGCAACTTGGGGGCTGGATATGGTCGGACCTTTTAAAAGATCCAAGGATAAGAAAACCCACCTTTTGGTGGCAGTTGACAAATTTACCAAGTGGGTTGAAGCGGAGCCTGTCAGCAAGTGTGATGCAGCAACAGCAGTGCAGTTCATCAAAAAGGTGATTTTCCGGTTTGGCTTTCCACACAGTATCATTACTGACAATGGTACCAATTTATCCAAGGGCGCTATGAAGGAGTTCTGTGAACGTGAGCACATCCGACTTGACGTATCATCAGTAGCACATCCCCAGTCCAATGGACAGGCAGAACGAGCTAATCAAGAGATCTTGCGAGGCATCAAACCCCGGCTTATGGTCCCATTGCAAAGAACACCAGGATGTTGGGTTGAAGAGCTACCATCTATGCTATGGAGTATCAATACTACGCCAAACCGGTCCACAGGATACACACCATTTTTTATGGTCTATGGAGCAGAGGCAGTTCTCCCTAGTGATATCCGGCACGATTCGCCTCGTGTGGCAGCTTATGTTGAAGCGGGCAATGAGATAGCACGGCAAGACGCTTTGGACCTGTTGGACGAGGAGCGTGATATAGCGGCTGCCCGTTCGGCGATTTACCAACAAGGTCTTCGTCGCTATCACAGTCGCCGGGTTAGAACCAGAACTTTTCAAGAAGGAGATTTGGTGCTTCGACTCATCCAAGACCAGACAGATATGCACAAGTTATCTCCACCTTGGGAGGGACCTTTCGTGGTCAGCAAGAATCTGCACAACGGGTCGTACTATCTGATTGATATTCGAGAGCATCAAGACTCACGTACATCAGAGGAGGAGACCAACAGGCCGTGGAACATAGCTCATCTTTGGCCTTACTATACTTGAGTCATCGGCTCTATCTATGTACATATCATGACAATGTATATATTATCTTTGATATATAAAACCGGAGCCTCAGCTAAAGCGGGGTCTCTGTCTTTCTTATCATGCGTGATTACATGGAGTGGCTCTGTTTTTAAAGCGGCCTCCGGTTTACCCCTTGACATTTGCTTTTTATATATCACTGGGGGCCTTGGTCGTGTCCGAACCAACGCGACACCCTTTGATAGGCGACAGCCACCAGATCGTTTGGGGACATGGTCAAGTCTGAACCAGTCACGCCTCTTGGTCGGCCTAAGGCCACAAAATCACTTGGGGGCATGGTCGAACCCGAACCATTGCCACGCCTCTTGATCTGGCATATATGCCACGAATCATTTGGGGACCTGGCTGACTTGAATCATTGTCACTCCTATTGGGGGCTTGGTCCTGTCCGACCATGGTAACACCATCTGATCAGCTCAGTATAGCATATTTTTGCAAACGGTTTTTATCATTGCCTTTGCTTCCATGTTATTTTCATGGTTTGTTTGTTCTTTGTTTTTGTTGGATTTCTGTTATGTCAACAAACACCTTTTTTCCGGTTCAGCCGATGGATTTGATTCCCCTTTAATCCGGAGGAGTATGCCCGGTTTACCTTTTCCTGTTAACATCATGGAGTAACAAGGGGGCTCATATTGATTCAATACGGTTTATACGGGAGATGTTTTCTCCCCCCTTTTGACGGTAACGGTTTATAAAGCCGCCGCTTCAGGCTTGGCTAAGCCAGCTTCATGCCCAAACATGGCAGGTACACCTATTTGTTATATTAGTGATACACATATCAAGATCATAAACCAGCTGGCGGTATAACCGCCACCGAAGTTCAAATTTTTCTGATTGCAGGAAATATGAATTGAAGTTTTTCAAACAAAAGCTTCAGTACTTATGCACGAAGGCATATTCCAGGCAGAAGTATTAACTATCCTATTACAAGGCAGCACGGTGCCCAAACAAGATCATTGTTCTTTTGGGAAGATGCCAAAGACAGCTATCCAAACCGGCTTCCGGTTCAAGCTTGCTCCTCATCCTCCGCCGCTTCAGCTTCCTCGTCTCTACCCATTGGCTGGAAATCAACAGTGGTCCAGTCGATTCCCATTAAAGCTTGGAAAACAGCCTCTTCATGGATCAGGGAAGACGGTTCAATATCAGGAGCGTAAGTGTGCTTACGGATTGGAGGGATCAGATTCTCCGCTTCAAGAGTTGGGGCAGGCACTCGCTTGTTTTGATCATTGTATTGTGCTTGATAATGCGTCAAGTCTGCTTCTTCAGCTAGCTGACAAGCCAGAGGGCGTACTGCACGGTTTATTGCCCTCAAATCCTCTTCGTTGAATTCGGAGCCATCTTCCTTCAGGCTGGGGTAGCCTTGAGCTGCTTCCACAGGATCAAAATCTGGCACCCATGCCTTTGCCCGGATCAAGGCAGTAATGGCTCCGGTTCGGGCAGCGGATTTTTTCAGCTCCTCAATCCGGGCTGGAAGCATTGACAACTTGTTAAGAGTGTCCTGGATTATAGAGGGTGCCGGGTTGTTATGAGAAGCTGTGGTGATGATCCGCTGGGCTCCGGTGTAGGCAGCCTTCAGTTTCTTCCGCACATCATTTCCTAAGTGCCCAATGCGTGTGCCTACAACAAGATAGGAATGGTCTCAAACCGGATTTACGCTACAGCGGGTTCAAATTATCACAGAAATTAAAAGGAGTTTACCAAAGATCGCAGCAGTCATGGAGTGTATTTGCCGCTTTACGGCCGTCAGTTCATCCACCACCGGTTTAAGGGCAGCCTCAGCATTTTCCGCTCTTTTGGTTAAAGCGGCCTTCTCAGTGGCCCAGTCAGCCCGCTCTTTCTTGAAGCCTTCTTTCAGCTGTTCAGCAGTGCTCAAGGCGCTGGTTAATTCTTCCTTTGCCTTATCTGTTTCAGCCTGCTGGGTTTTCAAGGCCTCCTGCAAATCGGCAATCCGGTCCTCCTTGATTTTCACCTCAGCCTGCATACAGACAGCGTTTAAGCTTTACACAAGCAATCCAAGAAATTGAAGTATCAACCACATAACAAAGTTATATGCCTGATACTTGGGGGCTAATGCACCTTCAATTTTTATATATTAGTAGATTGCAAAGTCCCAAGCTCAATACAAGTATTCAACTTGGCACTTGGGGGCTAATGGCTATTTGAGCAAATTATGTTCTAAGGACAGTTTTCTATTGGAGCCTCGGTTTACTTATGCTAAGTTAAACCGGCCCTTGAGGGCTATACCGATGGATTTCAAAAATGTTCAGGATCAAGTCGGTTTGACCAAGGTTACAAACCGGCCCTTGGGGGCTAGAAGGATGGATACAATGGCAGCAAGAAAAGAAGTAAATTACCTCAAATTTATCCCTCATCATCTTAACCAGGCCAGCTTCACAGTCACGACTAGTGTAAAGCCGGTTTAAATAGCCGGAATGAAGGTCTTGGGCACTCAGAGCAGCATATGTTTCCAGTTCAATATCCCATTTCCCTTTGTTCAGAGAGGAAAAATCTTCTTTTATGGTATGCTTGGTTAAGGTGACAGGATTCCCGGGTTCAAAGCGGCCTACACCGGTAATCACAACATCATCATCTTTGGATTCGCCGGTTTGTGTTGGTGCGGTCGGTCTGTCAGCAGGAGTGTGGGATATCTCAATCCGGACGGAGCTGGCAGGCGGGTCAGCAGAGACTGAAGTGTTAATAGGCCCTTCTTCGGGAATAACATCGCCTTGCAAAGGAGGATCATTGGGAATATCCTCAGGAGCAAACATTTCAAGATCCGGCGCTTGGTCATGCTCTAGGGCTACATCTTCTTCAGCCGCTTTGTCCAGGCGGGCCTTCTTGCTTGGTTTCGGTTTGGCCCTGAAAGAAAAACAAAGAGTCAAGGAAAAGCATAAGCTATTACACAGTATACTGGAAGCATATGTTCAGTTTAGCTTACCCAGCAACTATTTTCAATGGTGGTAGCTGAGTGGCCGACGATTCACCAGATGATGAATGAGAAGTGACCTGATAATCGGAGTCGGATGGATTAAGAGGTTGACAGAAGAAACCCTCTTTAGGATTTAAATCAATAAAAAGGTCGGAGACCTCGGAGCGGCGTTTTCAAACCGGACTGTTCGGTAAACCGGCAGAGGTAACTACCTGGCCGCTGTGCCGGGTTGTGCGGCGAGCTTCATGTTGCTGGGTCTTCATAAGAAATTTGGGATCCAAATAAGCAAGAGGATGAGAAAATTTAACTTTTCGGTTTGCCTGGCGAAATTTTGGCAAAGGCAAGATTTCTGAATCGGAAGAGAGAATAGTTACCTCAACGAATCCCGCATTGCTGGCTTCAGCGTCATCCTGACAAGCATCATCATCAATAAGGCGTGTAAAAAGTAAGCCAAGTGAATCAAGTTCTACCTCAAGATCCGGGTTACCCACATCATCATCAATAGCTGGGTCAGATGAAGCGGTGGTTTTTCTCTTATGAGCTGGTTTCTTGATAACCTTGGTCTTGGGCCGGATTGACCGCCCTGCCTTCTCCGTTTTATCTTGTGGAAGCTTCTTGCTCCAAAACGGATTATCACTCTGGATCAGCAGTAATTAAAGGTCAGACAGATAAAGCAGTAACAAGTTCAACAATAGAGTAATTAAAATCTTACCGCTGGCGGTTTGTTGGTGGTGCAGTAAGGAAGCAGACCGGTTTGAGCACAGAGGTGCTCCAGTTCATTCAACATCTTCTTTACCGAATTTGTGACCTGATCGTCGGAGACTTGGATTTTAATGTGTCGGAGTGGGTCATCGATACTACCAGTATACTTGCACATCAAACTGGGGCGCCGGCTCAGAGGCAGTATGCTCCATGATATCCAGCAGCGTGCAAGGTCTATTCCTCTTAAACCGTTGGCCATAAAGGCTCGGAGCTTGGACAGTTGAGGAGCATATTTAATTCTCTCCTTAGCGCTTAGTCTTTGTGGAAAAGGGTGAGTGTTGCTGAGCCATTCCGGACGGAAGCCAGGCAAGGGATTTTCATTGTCAGGGGAGGTATCCTTGCAATAAAACCAAGTTGCATTCCACTCCTTGGGGTGAGTATGGAATTTGACGTGGGGATAGGTGATCTCCTTCCTCTTCAGAATGGCCATACCGCCCAATTCAGTATTGGGGCCATCGATAAATTCAGTACGACGGTTTAAGTGGAAGAGATCTCTAAACAACTCGACTGAAGGCTCCTCTTGAAGGTACACCTCAGAAAGTACTTGAAAGTGACATTGACTGGTGACGGAATTGGGGCCAATATCCTGTGGGCCGAGCTGAAAGTTGGCTAACACATCCCGATAAAATTTAGAACCGGGCGGTTTGAAGCCCCGGGCCAAGTGATCTGTGAAGACCACGACCTCTCCTTCCTGGGGTGTGGGAGGACATTCATCTCCAGGAACCCTCTAGTGGATCGTATCTTTACTATCCAAAGCGCCGATCAGGACTAGATCGTCCAACTGTGATTCTATGACGCGAGAGGGAACCCAATTGCACTCATACACTTGTTTGGCCATGGCGAGATCTACAAGAAATAGGTGATCCGGTTCAAGAACACGCTGGATAAAAGAAGGTGTTGATCTAAACTACGATAAACCGGGGGCAGTACCTATAAACCGGTCTTCTACAATGCGGCGTCATATGGATTCTGGCGGTTCAACCAGGGGACTAATGATATATACCGGTTTAGCAATTTTTTCTATGGTAAAGTTAAACCGCCTGACCTAAGCATTGGAAGCAATTGAAGCTATGGATAACTAGGTATGCAGAAACAAGTTTCACAAAATCTTGTTACAGCCGCGCATCTACAGCGAGCTCACAAAAACAGAAAATATTTTGAAGAGTAAGGCAGAAACAGAAGTGAACCATTGAGCGGATATGTGCGGGAGATCTATGGGCTTAGATGAGAAATTACAAGCGGATGCTTAGAGATCACTACTAAACACAGCAGGAGTTCACGGATTCATTCAAGGTCAGAGAACAGATATGAGCGCGTGATGAACATAGCATGAACATGGAACCCTAAGAACAGATCTAGGTCAAGAAGAGGAGAAAGCTTACCGGGAACGGAGAAGGTGCGGAAAGATGCCGCAATACTCTGGTATGTTCAGGTTGATGCAGCGGCCCGAGACGAGGCAGAGGTCGACGGCGGTGGCGGAACTCCAAAGCTGGCGATGTGAGGAAGAAGAAGAAGAAGGGACGAAGGGAAAAGAAAAGAAATGACCCTTTCGGTCTTATTTATAAGGCAACCGAGCTAGGTCAAGCGCGCGGATCCAGGAGCTATTATTAAAAGAGGGCGTTATAAATTTCATGATGACGTCATGCCGGTTTACAGCAACCAAAAATGATGACGTCATGCCGGTTTTCAGCAACCAAAAATGATGACGACATGGCGGTTTACCAATTACCAGAAGATATCCAAGACACAAGATTTTGTGAAGGATTGACATGAACCAGTTCAAATCAATCTGGGGCCTAATGTTGGGGATATTACCACTAGGCGTAAACCGGCCTACTTGGGCCGGGTTAACTTCATTAGTGGTATAAGCAGATGAAGGCCCAAGGCCTGTAGTCGGTTTAGAACATGTAGCCGTAAACCGGCCTGATGTATAACTTGTATTGTAAGTTAGGAATAGAGAGATACCAACCGGAATACGAGTATGAACCGATTGGGACTCTATGGACCGACGGGCGTCACCCGTGTATATAAGGGGACGACCCGGCGGCGGTTCAAGGGGGGACAACGACAACTCGAGCCTAGGCGAAGCTTGTTTGCTCCCTAGCCATCGAGACTACATCAATTCCATCACAACTAGACGTAGGCTTTTACCTTCATCGAAGGGGCCGAACTAGTATAAAACCCTCGTGTCTTTGTGTCCGCTTTAACCCCTTCAAGTAAACTCGTAGCGATGGCTCCATGACTAAGTCCTTTCACTAGGACATCTGCCGTGACAAATCCACGACAACCATGACATAACGTTAGGCTTGAGTGCCAACGGGAAGTAGTTGTCAAGCACCTTATCGTCGCGGGCCCCAGCGGCTTGCATCGCGATGGTGTAGATGTTGAGGAACTCTGACGGGCGAGTCTTGCCGTTGTACTTCTCACCAACGTCGGGCTTGAACGTACGGTGGGAGGGCCACTGGAACTGCCGCAGCTCACGGGTAAAGGCCGGACAACCCACCTCGTAAGGTAGGCCACCGCAGCCTCCCGGCGCTGGGCGGTCCATAGCAGGCCCCGCCCGCCTGTCCGACTGGTGGCGCGCGTCAAGTCGGCGCTCGATCGTAGTTCGAGCGTCCTCATGAGCCCGCTCTCGAAGGACTTGACGCTGATCGCGGTTGGTTCTTGGGTCGGACGATGCGATAGAGATATCGTCTCGAGCGTTGTCGCGACGAACCGACACCCAGTGTGGCCGGAGCGGAGGAGGAGAGTTCATCGTGGCTGCATCACATCCAGCACGGTCTCCGCTGGCATGCGGTGGTCCGGTGGAGCGACGGCCTACGGGTCCCACCGGCCGCAACTCATCGTTGTTGGCCCTCCACTTGTCGAGCTTCTCCGCGGCGGGAGGAAAATCGAGGAGCAGCTGCGTGCGCTAGGGCTTCCGCTGGTGTGGGTGGCGGCGAGAGCTGGGTGGACCGTGATGCGCCTCGACTTCTAACCGCGTTAGAAGGAGCTGCATCACGGCTCCGCAGCCATTCGCCACCTCCACCAGCACCTCGGTGCGCATGCTGGCCCTCTTCTTCATGTGATGGGCGCACGGGGCTCTTCCCAGGGCGGCGCGCAGGGTCACCGGCAGGGTGACGCTGCTCATCACGCACAACCTGAGAGGAGCGCGCCGTGGGCACCGGTGTTGGCGTCTTGGAGGTCGCCGTGCCGCCGCCTGGCGGGACGGCGGCGCCCCTGGAGGGCCCAACTCCACCTCTGGAACCCATGACTGGTGGCTCGTTGCCTGGCGTGCGAGCGAAGCCACTAGTCAGGCCTGGACCATCAGGGTGATGTAGATGTTCACGGGCCGTGCCACGGGTTCTCTCCGCGACTGGCGCGCTACCGGTCCGTGCCGGTACCAACCCGGTCCCGGATGAACCGATCGTCGTGGTCGTCTTCTTCTTAGGAGCCATGGCGATGAAGAACAGCTAGGTCGACTGCTAGGCCAGATTCTCACAATTGCGCCCCCTCCCCTACCTGGTGCGCCAAAATGTTGGTGGGAAACGACACCTATGGGATCACTGGAATCCCTTCTACGGTTGCGGGGCGTGGGGATCGTGAGAACAGCGGGACTAGTAGACAACACAAAGGGGATTTACCCAGGTTCGGGCCGCAAAGATGTGTAAAACCCTACGATCCTGCTTTGGTGGATGTATTTTAGTGTTCTTGAGCTCTCGAACTAGCTCTAGGTGCTGCGAGGTTCCGAAGAGCCGAATCCTTTCCCCGTATGCCATGGGCCTCCTTTTATAGGCGAAAGGGGCTGCCCCAGTGGCACACAGGAGGTGGAAAGTGCTACAGCGTTGCGAGCTTATCGCTGGTTATTACAGGACAAAGCGCATTCAATGCAAGGCTTAGGGGTCCCTTCGCTTTATCGGGGACGGGGGCGAGGCCTGTCCCGTCCATCGCCGCTCCTCCTTGCTTCGACACGCGCCCTGGCCAGCGATGCATGCAGTGCCATGTAGGCAGGCAGGCAGCTGAGGTGGCGCGGTGGTGGAGCCTCCATGAAGGGTTGCATGTTGCCATGCAGGCGCCTTCCCAGCTGGTTGGGTCGGCAGCTGCATGCGAACGGCGGCGAAGGCTTGGCTGGCGCGGGCCTGGCAGTGATCCTGCCGGTGCGCTTGGCGAGGGTCTTGCCGGGTGGCCCAGCAAGGATCTTGCTGGGTGGCCCGGTAAGGGTCTTGCCGTGGCGCACTGGCGTCCCCGGCAAGGATCTGGCCGGGGGTCTTGTGGGTTTCTTTGGTGAGGATAGTTGCCTTCCTATCCTCATTTCATCTTGAGCATTTTATGTCTTCACAAAGATCTGCATGCCACCATGGAGGTGCCTGCCGAGCCCTGTCCTGACGTATTTGTCTAGCGTTGGTGGGTGGCTCGCTCGGCTGGTGAGGGCGAGCTCCCCCGGCAAGGGTCTTGCCGGGACCGCTGAGGCTGCCCATGGCAAGGGTCCTTGCCGGGGAAACCTGCTCCATCCCTCTGATCTCTGTGGCCTTGGTCCTTGTCGTTGCTTTGTTTGTCTGGTGCCTTCGGCTTCTCTCCGGCTTCCCTTTCCTTCCCTGTTATGCGTGGCCGTGGCGGGAGGCTCTGACTGCCCGTGCACAAGTAAAGGGGTCAAAAGCAGAGCCTGTACTTTTGTACACTGACAGTGGCGGTTCTAATTCCGGTTTCCAGGGCCACCAAAGTAATCAGGGTGGTTATAATCAAGGTAATTAGGGTGGTTATAATCAATCGTAATCAGGGCGGTTATAATCAACAATCTGGCCAAGGGAGTCAGCAGCAGCAGCAATCTGGATATCAAAGTAATCCAAAGCAGTTGAATAGTGGGCAGTATCACGTTTTCATCATAAGTTTATGCAGGCGGGACTAGAAGATCCACAAGAGGGCTGTGAATGTTGTTGAGCCGGCAGTTCCCCATTACTTGCGATGGTCTGAGCAGCCCATTATGTGGAGTAGGGCGGATAACCCGGGTCACTTGGCTTTGGTGGTGGCACCTCAAGTTGGTGGATATAAGTTCACTAAGGTGCTCATGGATGGGGGAAGCAGCATTAATATCCTTTATTATGAAACCTTCCGTCGCATGGGGTTAACCGATAAAAATCTTAAGTCGTCTAATTCTGTTTTCCATGGAGTGGTGCCTGGTAAGTCAGCGTACCCCGTAGGAAAAATTGAGCTGGAGGTGGCCTTTGGTGATGAGCAAGATTCCGGGGCTGAGAAGTCAACCTTTGAAGTGGTCAAGATCAGAAGCCCATACCACGCTTTGTTTGGACGACCGGCTTATGCTAAGTTTATGGCACGACCTTGTTATGTTTACTTGCAGCTCAAAATGCCAGGTTATAAGGGAACCATCATGGTGCATGGAAGAAGGAAAATAGCTTTGGAGTGTGAAGAAAGTGATGCTGCTTATGCCGAGTCTGTATGTGCAACGGAGGAGTTGAAGTTTTACAAAGACAATGTTGATCCGGCGGATATGACGTCTTTGAGAAAGCCAACTACAGAGCAAGATCCAGTGCTAAAGTTTAAGTCGGCTGATGACACTAAGCTGGTTGATTTTGTTCCCGGCGACTCATCCAAGCAGTTCAGTATCAGTGCTAACCTGGATCCTAAATAAGAAGGCACGCTCATCGAGTTCATCCGTGAGAACCGGGACATCTTTTCATGGAAACCTTCTGACATGCCGGGTGTACCGAGGGAACTCGTTGAGCAAACTCTCAATATTGATCTGAAATTTAAGCTGGTCGAGCAATTCCTTCATCGCTTAAATGAGGAGAGGCGTAAGGCCATTGGTGAAGAAGTGGCCCGGCTCTTGGCGGCCGGGTTCATTGTTGAAGTTTTTCATCCGGAGTGGTTGGCTAATCCGATGCTAGTGCTTAAGAAGAGCGACACTTGGCGTATGTGTGTGGACTACACAGACTTAAACAAGGCTTGTCCGGCTGATCCTTTTGTTCTCCCCTGTATTGATCAAATCATTGATGCTATGGCAGGTTGTGAGCATTTGAGTTTTTTGGATGCTTATTCTGGCTATCATCAGATCAAGATGGCAGTTAAGGACCAGGAGAAGACAACTTTCACTACTCCCTTTGGAGCCTTTTGCTATGTGTTTGTGCCCTTTGGGCTTAAGAGCCCCTAGGCGACTTATCAGCGGTGTGTGCAGAACTGTCTCCACAGTCAGATTGGGTGCAATGTTCATGCTTATGTGGATGATATTGTGGTGAAATCCAGAGAGAAGGAAACTTTGATAGATGATTTGAAGGAAACCTTCGACAATCTCCGAGTCTACAAGATGATGCTTAACCCGGCCAAGTGTGTTCTTGGTGTGCCAGCAGGCAAGCTTTTGAGTTTTCTGGTTTCTAACAGAGGCATTGAGGCTAACCCAAAGAAGATCAAGGCCATTACTTCCCTGGCAAAGCCGGCATGTATCAATGATGTCCATCGTCTGGCAGGTTGTATTGCTGCTTTAAGCTGGTTCATAAGCCGGTTGGGTGAGAAGGCCATACCACTGTATCGGATGATGAAGAAAACAGATAACTTCGTCTGGAGTGATGCTGCTAATGACGCGTTTGAGGACATGAAGAGACAGCTAGCTGAGCTGCCAGTCCTTCATGCTCCCATTGATAAGGAGCCATTATTATTATATGTGGCTGCTAATGCCCGGGCCATCAGTGTAGCCGTTGTGGTGGAACTGAAGGAGGCTGGCAAGGAATATCCGGTTCAACGGTTGGTTTACTATATCGGTGAGGTGCTTATTGAGTCCAGGCAGAGGTATCCACATTGGCAGAAGCTCGTTTATGGGGTGTTCATGGCCAGCCGGAAACTTAAGCAATATTTTCTAGGTCAGCCTATCACTATGGTCAGTTCTGCTCCATTAGGGGATATTATTCAAAACAGAGAAGCCACAGGGTGGGTAGCCAAGTGGGCCATTGAGCTTGGGCCTCATGGTTTGAAATATATGCCTCGCACTGCTATCAAATCTCAAGCACTTGTGGATTTCATTAACGACTGGACAGAGCTACAGATGCCTGAAGAGAAGCCAGATAATTCATATTGGACTATTCACTTTGATGGGTCCAGGCAATTGGAGGGCTCAGGGGCTAGAATTATCTTAGCTTCCCCTCGAGGTGACAAGTTTTGTTATGTTCTAAGGTTGACGTTCCCATGTACTAACAATGCAGCTGAGTATGAAGCCTTCCTCCATGGTCTTCGGATGGCTAAGGAGATGAACTTAAGCCGGGTGAGATGTTTCGGCGACTCAGACTTGGTGGCTCAACAAGTTTCAGGCACATGGGATTCTAAGGATCCACTCATGGCGGCTTATCGCCGCGAAGTTGCTGCTATTGCTGGGCACTTCAAGGGTTATCAAGTGGAGCACATCGATCGCAGGAAAAATGTGGCGGTTGATGCCTTAAGCCGGTTAGGATCTCAGCATAAGCCGGTGCCACCTAACACTTTCTTGGATATTCTGCATAACCCTTCTGTCAAGTTGCCTACAGAAGAAGATCTGGCTGTCCCTGACCCGGAGGCACAATTGGTGGCGGCTCTTCATGCAATCCCAGATCGGACAGTACCATATTTGGCTTACATGACTCGGGGCGAGTTACCTGAGGATGAAACTTTGGCCAGACAGATAACCCGGCGGTCTAAGTCAACGACAATTGCCAATGGCGAGTTACACCATCGCAGTGTCACTGGGGCGTTTCAGCGTTGTGTTTCTCCTGAAGAGGGCCCTGAGATTCTTCGTGACATTCATGAAGGAGATTGTGGTCATCATGCTGGTTCAAAGTCCCTTGTGGCCAAAGCCTTTCATCATGGATTTTATTGGCTAACGTCTCATGCTGATGCAGAGGATTTGGTCAGTAAATGTGATGGTTGTCAGAAATTTTCACGGTGATCTCACGTGCCGGCTCAAGAATTGAGGATGATTCCAATTACTTGGCCGTTTGCAGACTGGGGGCTCGACATGGTTGGGCCTTTTAAAAGGCCCAAGGATAAAAAGACTCACCTTTTGGTGGTAGTTGACAAATTCACAAAGTGGGTCAAAGCAGAGCAGGTCAGTAAGTGTGACGCGGCAACGGCGGTTCAATTCGTCAAAAAGGTGATTTTTCGCTTTGGCTTTCCCCACAGCATCATAACTGATAATGGCATTAATTTTTCCAAAGGTGCTATGAAAGAGTTTTGTCAACATGAGCATATTCGACTTGACGTGTCGTCAGTAGCTCACCCCCAGTCCATCGGTCAAGCTGAAAGAGCCAATCAAGAAATTTTGAGAGGTATCAAGCCCCAGCTTATGGTTCCTTTGCAATGGACGCCGGGTTGTTGGGTGGAGGAGTTACCTTCAGTACAATGGAGTATCAATACCACACCCAATAGATCAACGGGTTACACGCCTTTCTTCATGGTTTACGGAGCAGAGGCAGTTCTCCCTAGTGACATCCGTCACGACTCACCCCATGTGGCGGCTTATGTTGAAGCTGATAATGAACAAGCATGTCAGGATGCACTTGACTTGTTAGATGAGAAGCGTGACATTGCAGTGGCTCACTCGGCGATTTACCAACAAGATCTGCGTCCTTACCACAGCCGCCGGATTAAGTCCAGAACCTTTAAAGAAGGTGATTTGGTGCTCCAGCTCATACAGGATCAAACTGATATGCACAAATTATCCCCACCTTGGGAAGGACCCTTTGTGGTCAGCAAGAACTTGAACAACGGGTCATACTACCTTATCGATATTCGAGAACACAAGGACTCACGCAAGTCAAAGGAGGAGACCCGCCGGCCGTGGAATATTGCTCATCTTTGGCCTTACTACACTTGAGCCACTGGCTCTTATGATGTACATATTTTGACAATGTATATATTATGATGATTATAATAAAGCCGGCATCCCTGATAAAGCAGGCACTTTGCCATTTTCATCTTCAATAATGAGTCTTCTTCATCATCATTTCAAGATCACTACGGGGCTTGATCGTATTCGAATCATAGCCGCTAACCCTTTTGGTTCGGCTTCCTGGTCGTATTCGAACCATAGCCATTAAACACTTTGATCACTTGGGGGCTTTATCGTATTCGAATCATAGCCGTTAACCCTTTTGGTCCAGCTTCCTGGTCGTATTTGAACCATAGCCGTTAAACACTTTGATCACTTGGAGCCTTGATCATATTCGAATCATAGTCGTTAACCCTTTTTGGTCCGGCTTCCTGGTCATATTTGAACCATAGCCGTTAAACACTTTGATCACTTGGGGGCTTGGTCGTATTTGAATCATAGCCATTAACCCTCTTGGTCTGGCTTACTGGTCGTATTCGAACCATAGCCGTTAAACATCATAACCCACTTGGGGGCTTGGTCGTATTCGAATCATAGTCGTTAACCCTCTTGGTTCGGCTTCCTGATCGTATTTGAATCATAGCCATTAATCATAATGGTCACTGGGGGCTTCCTGGTCGTATTTGAATCATAGCTGTCAGTACCCCTTTGGTCGACACAATGCCAAAAACCATTCGGGGGTTTCCTAATCATATTCGAATCATAGCTATCAACCCTTATGGTCCGGCTTCCTACTCGTATTTGAGGCATAGCCTTTCTTTTTTCATTTGGCTTGATTTCTTGAAGATTTTTTCTGGTTCTTCTTGATACTATCTTGCCTTGTGGTTTAAAGTGAATCCGGCCATGTAGCCTTCAAATTTACAGCTCATATTTGAAGCATCACCGTGGTTTCTATTCCCCGACTTAATGAAAGGCGACAAGTCGCCCATACATGATGATATCAAACACTTGAAAGTATTGGCTTCTACAAGCTTTGGGTGCTCACCCTTACTGCACAGGTATCGTAAACCGATAGTACGATTCAATATCACAGGTTGATATTGTTATTATTATGTCTAAATTCGGGTTCAACCAGCCTTATCTATAACTGTTTTAAGCATCAGTTGTTATATGTGAGGTATTATGACCCGCCTTGCGGTAAACCGCGAAGGGATCTTGTGATCTACTTGTGTGCAGGATAATTCAATTCATCTGCACCAGTCAACATCATGATAAGTCTAAAAGGTCAATTAGAAAGTGGCGCTTAGCAGTAGCACAACACAAAATGTGCACGATGGCACGATAGAGCAAAGTTATTGCTACCCTATTACATGACTCAAGAGTCAAAAGGATTAACTGTTTTTCAGAAGATCACACATATGAGCCGCCCAGCGGATCAATCTTCTTGACTCTGATGGCCTGACGCTTCCGGATAATCCCTCTCCGCTTCTTCGGCATGTTCTACTTCCTGGAAGGTTGGTGATGACCAGTCAATGCCATTCAAAGCTTGGAATTCAGCTTCATCATCAATAAGCTCGGACGGGTCAACTTCAGGAGCAAAAGTGTGCTTACGGATTGGGGGTATTAGATCCTTCACTTTGTAAGACGGTGTCGGCATCTTCTGGTTTTCCAAGTCATAAGCCGGCTGATATTTGGTAAGGTATGTTTCATTGGCAATCAGACTGGCCAGAGGACGTATGTCCTTCACGCAGGCGGCAAAGTCTTTCTTGTCAAAAGGGGTGTCGTCTTCCTTAAAACTTGGATACCCGATAGATATATCGGCCGGGTTTAGCTCTGGTAGCCATGCTTTGGCCCGGCTTAAAGTAGTAACAGCTCTGGCTCTTGCAAATGATCGCTTCATCTAACTAAACCTCTCAGGCAGAATGGAAAGCTTCCTCAACACATCAACCAAGAGAGTGGGGGCTTGGTTAGAGGGAGATATTGTGGCCAAAACGCGCTGAGCCCTAGTATAAAGCTGCTCCACTAGCGTGTAAACCGCCTTCAGTTTCACAAGCATATCTTGGTTTAGATTGGTGCTCCTGGGGCCTGCATAATATTCATGGATGGATGAAAGGCAGTTCATGTCGTCACGGAAGATATTCAAATTTGACAATCATAAGGCGACTTACCAAAGATAGCAGAAACCATCTGAGACATATGGTGTTTTAAGCCGGAAAGTTCCATGGTCACCTCCTCAAGAGCCGCCTCTACCTTTTCAGCCCGTCGTGTCAAGGCAATCTTCTCTTCATCCCAGGCATTTTTCTCGACTTCAAAGCCGGTCTTCAGTTTTTCTGATTCAGCCACACTGAATTCAAACTTTGAGTTCGCCTTCTGGGTTTCTAATTCTTGAAGATCCAGACGACTCTTTAGGTCAGAGAGCTCTGATTGAAGTTGGGCAGTGGTGATCTGTCCATACACCGGATCACAATCATAATTCAAATTTAACTAAAAACATGAAGTCCCAAGCCTTTTGCAAACAACAACACTTGGCATTTGGGGGCTAATGTCTGCCGGAAAATTATTCAAGCAACAGCTTATGTGAATAAGCCCCAAGCACTCTACAAGCAAGAGTACTTGGCACTTGGGGGCTAATGCATATTGCTTGTCTTGTTATAACTTTGCAATAACCCGTTTGTGCTACAAACGGTCACAACTGGCTCAAGACAACTACACAAGTAAGTACTACTTTCAAGAGTATGAAGGACCGGCTCATTCATGCTGATTAAACCGGCCCTTGGGGGATATGGATTCAGTGTTGATCATTACAAATTTATTTTAAACCGGATGATTTAAAGCCGGATTTTGAAGGAATCTTTCAAAAGGTTATTATTTATGCTCATGGTAATCAAGTCTACAGCATATTCAAATTCATCATGAAAAGTAGACTTGGGGGCTGGCAGGATGATCATACCTAAAATTTTTGGTGCATTTGTTTCACCATGTCAACTTCAAGTTCACGGCTATTGTGTACTTGACTGAGAAAACCAGAATATATTTCATCAATGCTCAGTTGAGAATAATTGGCGACATCAAATCTCACTTTGCGCTATTCAATATGTTCTTCCTTGGCGGAGTGCTTGTCCAGGGCAGTGAGTCTTCCCGGCTCTCTAAAGCGGGTATTGGTGATCACCACATCATCATCTTGTGCGTCAGCCGTCTTAACAGGGCTTGAGGCTTTAGGATTCAAAGGGTTATCGCTGGGTTGATCAATAGGCGGGTCAGGAGTCACTGGTGGAATGTCAAGAACCGGCTCTGACGATTGAGGGACAGAGGCCTCAGGCGCTGCAGTTTGTTGCTCTGGTTCACTGACTTTCGGGTCTTCGATCGGCTTATTCACCTTTGCCTTCTTGCTGGGCTTGGCTTTTCCACTGCATGAGTCATGGAAGGTCAATTTAAGTATCAAGCAGCATAATGAGAGAATAAGTAATTGTTATTACCCGGGCGCAGTCTTGAAAGTCGGCAGATGAGATTGAGATGAGTCGCCGGAAGAGGAATGAAACGTTTCCTGATAATTTGAGTCAGAATAATTGAGTGGTTGGCGGATGAGACCCACCAAAGGATAAAAATAGTTTAAGTTGGGTGACCTCGTTTCGACGCTTCTTTGGAGTGTTCGGTAAGCCGAAGGACAATTCTTCATCCCTGCTAGTCCGAGTCTGTGGCCGGCTCTCGTGCTGCTGTTGCTTCAAAAGAAAGTGAGGACCCATATGAGCTAAGGGGTGTGAAAAGCTTACTCTTCGAATTTTCTGTCTTGGCAAGGGCTCAGAGTCGGAGGAAATGATAGTTACCTCTTCTTCGATTGCTTGACTGCTCCCGTGTCATCCTGATGATAATCATTGTCAATAAGATGGTTGAAAAAGGAGCCAAGAGAGTCAAGGGCTACCCTCCGACTTAGAGTTGTCATCCAGTTCAAGTATCTCCAAAGCATTGGATTTCTTTCCCTTCTTCTTAGTGGTTCTCTTGGCGGCTTTCTTGGCCTTCCTGGCCCTTTTGGGAGCTTCATGATCATATTGCTTCTTCCAGAAGTCATCATCAGCCTGTCAAATTCGTCAAAGTTGAGTTAAAACAAAATATTAAGGATGAAGGTGAAATAAGTAATTTGGCGGCTTACTTCTGGTGCCGGGTTAGATTTGCAGAAAGGGCTTAGGCCCACCTTGCTGCAGTCTACCGGGCTTTCATGCAGAAGAGACTTTGTCATCTTGTTGATGGCGTCGTTGGTTAAATCCTCGGAGTTGTGGCGTAGTGGATCCTTTTTGGCACAAGTGTAAGTGCACATTAAGCTGGAGCGGAAACTTAAGGGAATGACCCGCCATGAAACCCAGCATGAAACTAAGTCAATGCCAGTCAAGCCGTTTCCCAACAGAGCCTTAACCTTGGCAATGGTAGGGGCGAGTCTTTTGCGTTCAACAGTTGTTAGCTTGTCAGGGAGAGGATGATTTGATTCAAGACGCAGGGCGCGAAAGCCGGGCAATCGGTTCTCGTCAGTCGGAGAAGTATCCTTGCAGTAGAACCATGTTTGGTTCCAATCCTCGGGATGACTCGGCAGGCGCGCATAAGGGAATATAGCATCTCTCCGTCCCTGGATTGAGATCCCACCAAGTTCCAAATTGGGCGAGCGAGTCCTGGATTAGGGGGTCCTCGGACAGCCGGACTATGTACTTGTGCCGGACTGTTGGACTATGAAGATACAAGATTGAAGACTTTGTCCCGTGTCCGGGTGGACTCTCCTTTGTGTGGAAGGTAAGCTTGGAAATTCGGATATGTAGATCTCCTTCTCTGTAAACGACTCTGTGTAACCCTAGCCCCCTCCGGTGTCTATATAAACCAGAGGGTTTAGTCCGTAGGATAAGAACAATCATAATCATAGGCTAGCTTCTAGGGTTTAGCCTCTACGATCTCGTGGTAGATCAACTCTTGTAATACTCATATCATCAAGATCAATCAAGCAGGAAGTAGGGTATTACCTCCATTGAGAGGGCCCGAACCTCGGTAAACATTATGTCCCCCGCCTCCTGTTACCATTAGCCTTAGACGCATAGTTCGGGACCCCCTACCCAAGATCTGCCGGTTTTGACACAGACATTGGTGCTTTCATTGAGAGTTCCGTTGTGCCGTCACTGTAAGGCTTGATGGCTCGCATGTTGTCAAGGACAACATCACCTCTGGGGGAGCCCTGGCTGTAGGCCAAACTCTCCGATTAGGCGGCTTTGTCATGACCGCCCGCTCAGCCGCCGCGCGATGATGACTTCTCGGGTCATCAAAAACAGCCTCCACGTCATCTCGGAATTCACCGAGCACATGGATCCAGTGGAGCTCTCCTCCCTGAACGAGCTCTTGGATCGCATCGCTGCCCTGGGAGTCGCTATGAACTATGATCGGATCGGGCTTAAACCCGACCAAAGAGAGATTAACTCTTCGTCGGTCACTCATCAGATAGTGGTGGTGGAGGAGCAATGCAGCGATTCTTCCTCTATTTTGAGGATGAACTATGTCCGGATTACCGAGCTCTTCGAGCCTGATACTCGTCCACGGGAGGACATGGCCCAAGCTCCGAACCTAGAAT
Organism: Triticum timopheevii; assembly: GCA_963921465.1. Taxonomy (NCBI): domain Eukaryota; kingdom Viridiplantae; phylum Streptophyta; class Magnoliopsida; order Poales; family Poaceae; genus Triticum; species Triticum timopheevii. The sequence goes on along the minus strand of OY997272.1, from coordinate 448,455,948 downwards.
TGGGCAGCGGGCCAGAAAAACTGGGCAACATCCCGGAGCCTGAACTATCAAGCACGGAAGCTCCTCTGCCCCTGGGTCTTGGATCAGGTCGGGTTTTGGACTTAAATCTAGCCACCCACCCAGATACGAGCGATCTTTCCCATATTAGACAAGAGCCCCAAGAGACAGTACATCACTTCTGGGATAGATTCCTCCTTGTAATGAGCAAGGTCAAGGACTGTCGCGAGGAAGATGCAATCTCATTCTTTTGCAAAAATTGCACGGACAAGGGAATCCTCAACTCCATAAGTCGCCGTGACATAGCACACTTTGCTGACTTGGCGGCCATAGTATAGATGTACTGTGCAATGGAAAGCACCTGGAAAACCCAAACAAAATTCTGGGATCCTCCGGCTTTCAATAAACCCCTCGTCCGAACTAAAAGGGTGCACTCTCGCAAGTCACCCGATCCAATTACAAAGAAACCAAAGCCCACTACAGGGCGTGGAACCGTATTGGAGGGATGGCTCAATGGGCCATGTAAAATTCACAGCACACCGGATACCATACAAACACACAGCCTTAGAGCATGTTGGATACTCCGGCAGGTGGCCAAGAGGGGCAAAGATCTCCTCATCAACGATACCATAGAGCATCATCCCACGGAAAATAACAATACATTATTGACAGTCTTCAAGACTTCTGCCTCAAATAACAGGCGCAAGCGAGAACTCCGCAACCTTGCCGAAGTCTGCCACGTTGCAGCAATAAATCCATGGAACGACACGGCCATAACCTTCAATGCCAGTGACGAGCCTCAATTCCAAATAGTCCGAGCACCAGCCGCTTTGGTCCTTAGTCCAATCGTGGACGGCTTCCGGCTTACTAAAGTGCTCATGGACGATGGCAGTGGATTAAACCTCATTTACGAGGAAACTCTTAAAAAAATGGAAATAGACAAGAGCCGCATTGAGCAAAGCAGCACGACCTTCAGAGGAATCATCCCTAGTCGGGAGGCATGATGTGCGGGAAAAATCACACTAGATGTGGTATTCGGCACGCCAGAGAATTATAGGTCCGAAGAAATCACATTCCAAGTGGCCCCATTCAGTAGCGGATACCACGCCCTTTTAGGGCGGGATGCATTGACGAGCTTCCAGGCTATACCCCATTATGGGTACATGAAGCTCAAGATGGCCGGGCCCAATGGAATCATCACTCTACCTAGTGATCCGGACGTAGCACTCCGCGCCAAAAATAAAACCGCCGCACTGGCCCTTGAGGCATTATCCGAAGCCCTCGCGGCCGAAGAACTAACTGCGCTACGCTCCACAGTGGACAGGGATGACGTGATAATCGACAAAAGACCCAAGTCCACCTCTTTCGAACCAGCGGACGAAATAGTCAAATTCCAGGTCCACCCAACGGACCCTACAAAAACAGCATCCATCGGGGCACAGCTGAACCCCACAATAGACGCCGCATTGCGAGAGTTCTTGCGCGAGAATTGGGACATCTTCGCCTAGCATCCTTCAGACATGCCAGGTATCCCACGCAGGCTGGCCGAGCATAGCCTAAACATACTGAAGGGATACAAGCCGGTCAAGCAAACTCTTCGGCGTTTTTCAGAACCTAAGCGACAAGCCATGGGAGAGGAGCTAGCCAAGTTACTCGAGGCCGGATTCATCAGAGAAATAAAAACATCCGGACTGGTTAGCAAACCTGGTGATGGTACTAAAGAAGGACAAATCCTGGCACCTATGTGTCGATTTCAAGGACCTCAATAAGGCTTGCCCCAAGGATCCCTTCCCCCTCCCCCGTATCGATCAAATCATCGATGCTACCGCAGGACACGACTCATTGTGCTTCCTCGCCGCATACACCGGATACCATCAAATCAAGATGGCGGAGTCCGATCAAGCCACAACGGCATTCATCACTCCATACGGCCCCTTCTGTTTTAACACCGTGCCTTTCGGGCTCAAAAATGCCGGTGCAATCTATCAACACATGATTCAGACATGCCTGGAAAAACAAATCGGCAAAACGGTTGAGGCATACATAGACGACGTGGTCATCAAAACTAGACACGTCGAATATTTAATAGATGACTTGACGCTTACGTTCGACAATGACATCAAGCTCAATCCGGAAAAATGCGTTTTTGGCTTGCCTGCCGAAAAACTCCTGGGCTTCATCGTTTCCAATAGAGGAATTGAACCAAATCCGGCCAAAATTCGAGCTCTGTCACAGTTGGCTACCCCAACAGACCTCAAGCAAATCCAGAAATTAATTGGATGTGTGGCTGCCCTAAGCCGCTTTATCTCCCGACTTGGAGAAAAGGCACTACCTCTTTATCGCCTTCTTCGACGCACTGAACACTTCGAGTGGACGGATGCGGCCATGGCTGGACTGGAAGAAATAAAGGCCCTCTTGGCCAGTAAACCAATCCTGGCCGCCAAGAATCGGTGAACCCATGCTGTTATATATAGCTGCAACGCACCAGGTTGTAAGCGCAGTGCTCGTCCTCGAACGAGAGACGGACGGACATAAGTTCCCGCTTCAAAAGCCGGTATACTACGTATCCACTCTCCTCACTCCATGAAAGTCACGGTACCCACATTATCAAAAAATAGCATACGCGGTCTTCATGGCATCCCGGAAACTACGACACTACTTTCAAGAGTGTTCAATCACGGTGGCCTCTGAAGTACCACTCAACAATATAATAAATAACCGCGATGCCACGGGCCGGATTGCTAAGTGGGCTATCGAGCTCCTCCCGTTCGACATCATATACAAACCACGGCGAGCCATTAAGTCGCAAGTACTGGTTGACTTCATCGTCGAATGGACAGAAGCCGAACTCCCTAAAGAGTACGGCGCGTACTCCAATTGGATCATGCACTTTGACGGCTCTAAGATGCTGGCTGGTCTGGGAGCAGGTGTTATCCTGACATCCCCCACCGGAGATACAGTCCAATACGTACTCCAAATATTATACACAGACTCCAACAATGCAGCCGAATACGAGGCTCTGTTGCATGGTCTTCGGATGGCAGTCTCCATGGGCATTCAACGCCTAGAAGTGCATGGGGATTCGAACCTCGTAATATCTCAAATAAATGGAGACTTTGACGCCAAGGACCCGAAAAAGGCAGCCTACCGCAATGCTGTCCTCAAGATGTCAGCTCGGTTCGAGGGGCTCAAATTCCATCATGTGGTCCGAGAAAACAATCAAGCGGCAGATATCCTCGCCCGCATAGGCGCTAAGCGCGACCCCGTTCCACCTAATATCTTCTTGGAAAGGCTGTTCAAGCCATCCGTGGTGTGGGAAGGGGAGACCGGCAATACTAGTCCGGATCCGGCCACAACCCCAGATCCCGAACACACTGACATAATCGGAGGCTCCGCCACCGAAATAACATCTTCGGCCCACGTGATCATGGCTGTCATCGCCCCGTGGACAGAACCCTTCTTAGCCTACCTAAACAGGCAAGAACTCCCTGAGGACCAAAATGAGGCACGTTGCTTTGTGCGGTGCTCTAAACCCTACAAGGTCCACGAGGGAGAGCTTTATAAGAAAAGCGCGACCGGAGTGCTCCAAAGGTGCATCTCCGAAGAGGAAGGGCAGCAGCTCTTGGCCGAAATTCACGTTGGACTCGGCAGCCACCACGCCACAGCTTGGGCCCTTGTAAGCAAGGCCTTCCATACAGGTTTCTACTGGCCGACAGCCCGAGCAGACGCACGGGAACTCGTCCAACATTGCGTCGGTTGCCAGCTTTTTGCAAATCAAAGCCATATGCCACCTACTCCTCTCCAAACAATCCCCATAACTTGGCCCTTCATGGTCTGGGGGCTCGATATGGTTGGACCCCTTAAAGGAGGAAGCCATAAGAAAAAAAATACTTGTTGGTCATGGTAGATAAATTCACCAAATGGATAGAAGCCAAACCAGTTAAAACGGCCGAATCCGGACCAGTGATAGACTTCATATCAGGGGTCGTACACCATTACGGTGTCCCCCACAGCATCATCACCGATAATGGATCCAACTTCATAGCCGACGAGGTGAAAACTTGGTGCGGCAACACGGGCATTAAGCTCGATTACGCCTCCGTCTATCACCCCCAAACAAATGATCAAGTTGAACGAGCAAATGGTCTTATTATGAGCGGCATCAAACCCAGACTAGTGCGATCCTTGAAGGAATCATATACGCACTGGGTCGAGGAGCTCGACTCCGTACAATGGGGGCTGCGGACCACGCCGAATCGCACTACCGGATACACACCATTTTTTATGGTGTACGGCACAGAGGCGGTTTTGCCCTGCGATATCATTCATGACTCACCTCGAGTGCGCATGTACGAAAAGAGAGAAGCCGAGCTTGATCGGTAGGACAGTTTAGATGCCCTGGAGGAGGAGCGTGACGTCGCAAAAGCCCGTTCCGCATTCTATCAGCAACAGGCTCGAAGGTATCAAAGTAGAGAAGTACGGGCCAAAACTTATAACGTTGGCGAACTCGTTCTACGCCTACCGGAGAAGAAAAAGGACAAGCTCAAGCCCAAGTGGGAGGGTTCTTCATCATTGATAAAGTTCTCATAGGATGAGCGTACCGTCTGCGTGATGCATTTGATAATTGACTCGAGCCAAACCCATGGAATGCGGCCAGACTCCGAAGATTCTACGCCTAGTGCTGGACTCTGTGTTCGTCTCCTTACTTCCGCCTTTTTTTAATATGTGTCCTCTTTCTCTCTTTCTTTCTTTCTTACTTACTTTTTCCTTATGGCCTTAAAGGGTTCAAGTGTGTTTTGACTACACAATCTTGACGCGCTATGTGCGCTCATTATACCTGGGGGTTCTTATACAAAAGCTTAATATATTACCTCCCAGGCTTTATGCCCACTACATATGTGTTACTTTTCCATATGTACCTTTATTCGCCATTATATGCATCGATATGACTTAATTTTTGGCCAAGCTGGGTTGCCTGGCTCCTGTATTTATGCCCTACGTTCCCGTTAGTTCGGCTAGGGCATAAGGGGAGCACCTCTGCGATTATTACTGGCGGGTCAGCTGGACGTGTACCCTAGACTGGGTGAATCCAAAAGCTAGCGTTCTTAAGGGAATATTCGGTCGGTGAACAAAAGATGTTTTTTACCTATTTACAATATAAACCCCCAGTTCGGACATATCCTGCGTCTCTGTTCGCAGTTCGGACATGCACACTAATACATGCGTACCCAAGGAAAGGAACCCTTAATGGAACTATTCTCCCTGGAAGATGTTTCTTACTATCCATGTAATATAACATAACTAGTTGGGTACTTGTCTGTTCAAGCACTTATGACCCCTACGCCTGGTTTCCACGCATACCCCAGTTTACATAACTGAGCGGTTATTCGGATACACTCCGGACTGTCGGGTCCAGAGGTTGAAGCGACAAGGTCCGCCATGACAAATGATTTACAATCCGGCTAGAGGCAACATATGCCATTTGGAGTACATAGTCACTTAGACTGACTAAATTCTTCTTCTATACCATCCAACAGGCTGTCTAGCCTACAATCCTATTGGGAATACTTTGCTGCTAATCCTACCTGGTCATATACCAGACTAACGGGGATCTCCTTCCCATCTGACCCTACAGGTCCGATCTCGGCCATGTGATTCGGATCAACCTTGGTGTACCACGTCTTCACCATGGCCCAGGCTTCCCTCGCACCTTGTCGGCAGGCCGATATCTTCCATAATCGGAAGTGCCACCGCGCTCCCTTGAGCATCTTTACAAGCTCCCACATGCCTCCTGGAAGGGAGGCGGATGGCCACAAGGCCTGGGCAATGCCCTGCATCACCTGTCGAACCTGTTCGTGCAGTTGTGAGAGCTCTTGCAGAAGATCGCCTGCGGATCCATGCATCTCCTCTTTGGGACGACCTGTTAGCATACCTACAGATATAACTCTGTTAGCCCATTTCTTCACCGAACTGTATAAAGGTTCGTTCGAGCACTTAATAAAAATGCCGCGTTGAAGCCTCTTATTCTCCTTCACGGAGTCAGCAAGCTGGGCCCGAACATCTTTTAATTCAACGCCCAGCTGGGTATTGGCATCTTGGAGATCGTTTTTCTCCAGCCTAACCCGGGTAAGCACACACTCACCAGCCTCTAGCTGTCGTTTAGCTTGTCGCTCATCCTCTTGTGTGATCCCCGGATTCCCTCTAGGATTATCTGCAGAATCTATTATCAGATTCACAAGCATGCCGAATACTAACTGGTACACATAATTACATTCTTTTTTAGACAAGTATTACTAGATGAGGCCTTCTTAGATTCCTCCATTCCGGCAACTGCGGCCCTTAGCTGGGCTTTGCACTCCTCCAGCTCTTGGGACAAATGGGTGTTCTTCTCTGTAAGAACCTATGCGTACATTGATCCTTAAATCAGTTGTGCCAGTTGTTTCAAGTCTCAGGGGCTACTGATATACATAATTATCAGATTTTTCTTACCCGTATGTCCTTTAAATACTGGTCCGTGGCTCTAGCAAGACCACCTTGAGCAGCTCGGATATATGCGTCTCCTGAGTTGAAGGCATTGAACGCCTCTTCGGAGAAATTAGGGTCGCGTAGTATGGCCCGTCGACGCTTGTGATTCATGGCGCTCTCCACTTCGGAATTTGTAGCGAATATTCTATCTGCATCCTCTATAGGAGGACCATCCGGCATTGTCCCCACGTTAGCCTCCATCCCTGAGTCCGGCTCTACAGTCCGGCTGGTGGAGGCGTGGCCGGCGGGCTCTCTGGACACAGTCCGGCGAGCGTTTTTCTGTCAAGGGACCATGGATGTTGTTATATTTTAAAAACGATTATCGTGTAGCAAGTTTTTTAATCATACCTCTGGGATGGCGTCTCGGTCCTGGCCACCTTCCTTTTAAGCCTACCCGGCTTCGGTGCCCCTTGTTGACGAGTCACCGCGCGTTCGGGACAGCGCCCTAATGGCCTTCCCTGTAAAATGCAATACATGTGCGGTGGGTATGGCGCAAAGAAGGGATCCTTCTCGGAGGTTAGGACTCTGGTTTTACTTACATGTGATGCAGGGAGTAGGCCGGGATAATCAGCTACGATGGCCACTAAGGCACCATCACAGCTTAACTGGTAAAACGTCCTATCGACGAGCTCCACAAATATGTACGGATCTTCTCGAGTCCGGGGTCGAGGGCCCGGTTAGGGTCCTCTAGCTATGGAGACGGGTTGTGGACCTCCCTCACAGCTTTTCGCAGTTCCTGCTATGAATTAGCAAGGTAAATATTTGTGATGGAGAATGCAGGAATGAATGGAGTTGAGTAAAAGGTAGCAGCTCACCCGGCTTGGGGGGGCTGTACATGGAAAAACCATCCCGCGGCTTAATGCAGAGATACTCCTCTTCTTCTCCTTTATATAAATCGGATAGTATTTTCGCCAGAGCGGTGGCGGAGTCCGGACCTTTACGACCGCAGCGGGTGGCATCGTCTTCTCCGTTGAAGTGCCACATGGGTTTCCCCCAATACTGAAGTGGCTGCACCCCCCGCATTATGCATATTGAAATAACCTCGATTATTGTCAATCCTGATTTGGCCGGTGTTTTTATCCTGCCCATCAGATAAAGGACCTCTTTGTTATCTTCCTCCTGGGGGCTCTAGGGACGGAAGCTACGGCGTTTCTTAAGTGGGGCATTGGCAAACTCAGGAAGGCCTACTCGGATAGGGTCTGGAAGGGGGACGTCCTCTATATAAAACCACTCCAAAGGAAAGTCTTCGGATGTCTTCTTCGGAGTGCCAGATAGGTATCCGGTTCCGGCGATGCGCCATACTTCAGCTTCGCCAACTTGGTATATTGATCCCTCCTGATTGTGAGGGACGAGGCAGAATAACCTCTTCCATAGCTCGAAATGAGCTTCACAACCCAGAAATAACTCGCAAAGGGCGACATAACCTGCGATGTGTAGTATGGAAGTAGGAGTGAAGTTATGCAGCTGGAGGCCGTAGTATTCCAGGAGCCCGCAGAGGAACGGATGGATTGGAAATCTGAGGCCCCTCAGCAAGAAAGGGAGAAGGCATACTCGCTCCCCCCTGGATCGGTTGGGGAAACTCTCTGCTTGCTCCCCGCCATCATAAGTGGCTAGTCCGGCTCGGACGGGGACCATATATGCAGGCGGGAGGAACCCCTGGGTTTGCAACTTCACCAATCGACAATGGGATACAGAACACTTCTCCCAATCACCTGGCTTAGCGCTATGGGAGCGAGAGGAGGAGCTGCGGCGACCGGCCATGGTGGGATGGCCTTTTTTCGGGCGCGCTCTGATGAATCCTTGCTTGGGGAAGATGGTGTGATTTGGATCTGAGGATCCCCGTCTCTTTAATAGACGATCTACTAACATGATCAGGGTGGAAAATGTAAAAATGCCCTGACTTCTCGCATTCGCTCGACACATGGAGATTGCCATTATTAAAGTATAGAAGCCGAGGAGTGCAGCATTAATGGGAAGCCGGAAACTACTCGTTGCAACAGGTACTCCGGATTTGGAGAAGGACCCGCCTTGCAATGCCGAAGGATATCTGCGTGCCGGACTCATCGTCATTGAAGCCTGGTTCAGGGGCTACTGAGGGAGTCCTGAATTAGGGGGTCCTCGGACAGCCGGACTATGTACTTGTGCCGGACTGTTGGACTATGAAGATACAAGATTGAAGACTTCGTACCGTGTCCGGGTGGGACTCTCCTTTGCATGGAAGGCAAGCTTGGCAATTCGAATATGAAGATCTCCTTCTCTGTAACCAACTCTGTGTAACCCTAGCCCCCTCCGGTGTCTATATAAATCGGAGGGTTTAGTCCGTAGGACAAGAACAATCATAATCATAGGCTAGCTTCTAGGGTTTAGCCTCTACGATCTGGTGGTAGATCAACTCTTGTAATACTCATATCATCAAGATCAATCAAGCAGGAAGTAGGGTATTACCTCCATCGAGAGGGCCCGAACCTGGGTAAATATTGTGCCCCCCGCCTCCTGTTACCATTAGCCTTAGACGCACAGTTCGGGACCCCCTACCCGAGATCCGCTGGTTTTGACACCGACACTGGGTCCGTTGGAGTACTCGATCTGGTGGTTCAAGTAAAATTACTCTCTGAATAGCTCCACACTGGGCTCCTCTTGAAGGTACACCTCATAGAACACTTGGAAATTGCAGACATTTGACACGGAATTGGGTCCGATGTCTTGATGATGAAGGTTGAAAAAGTGCAGGACGTCCCGAAAGAATTTAGAGCCGGGTGGTGAGAAGCCCCGGTTCATGTGATCGATAAAGACAATGACTTCATCATCTTTTGGTTGAGGTTTCTCCTCTTCCGTCTTAGGAGCGCGGTAATGCATGACAGACTTCTTTGGCAAATAGCCGGTTTTCACAAAGTCCTAGATTGTGTTCTCAGTGACAATGGAAGGAACCCAGTTATAGGAAGTGGTTGTCTTTGGGACCATTGTGAAGAAAGAAGCCTAAAAGGAAAAGAACAAGTTTGCCGGTTCAAAATTAAGCCGGTGGGAAGGTATTACAGCACATATTCAGAATGGTGGCTTAAAAAGGGGCCTAATGGTATATGTGTAGTTACAGCGGGTTATATAAGCCGCCATGAACAGATTAATATCCATCAAGGAATGAAGATTGCTAAAGTGTTAAATCTAGTTTAGTGGTGTAAGCCGCCATGACCAGGTGGACCTATCAGGAAGCAAATTTTTGCTAAGTACTGGACAAACAAGTTTCACATATTACAATTATTATTCTGGATCAGTGGCAGTTCAGAAAAAGAAAATAAAATCAAAACCTAAAAGCAGAACAAGGGAGTTCATAGGTTCTGAGGAGATCTTGTTTCAAGAAAAAGGGTCCGCTGGCATTGAAAGCAGGGACAAAACTACTACCACACAAGTTATATGCTATTTTCAGATCTAAAGGGTGCTAGGGTTGAAGAACTACAAGAAATCACGAAGAACACGAGGAACTGTTGAAACCCTAATGCGATCTGGAGCATGGAAAGAGGAGCGCTTACAGAGGCAGGTGAACTACGGTGGAGCGCCGCCGATCTCTGATCCGTTCAGGTTGATGCCGCGGCCAAGGACGAGGACGACGATGTGCTTTGCGGCAGCGGCGGAGCTCGAGTGACAGGAGAGTCGTGAGAGGAGGAAGACGAAGGAAGAGGGGAAAATGAGAAGAGGTTGTTCGTGACTATTTATAAGGAGAAGGCTAATAAGTGGGCGCGAAAAACGAGGAGGCCAAAGCATGGTTATCCAGCTGCCCAGGCGCCTCGATTCTCGGGACGATTATTAAAGATAAAAGATCCGTTGAGGTATATTGGATATTGTGTAAATTAATGACAGGTGACGTCATGGTGGGTTATCACAAGTCCAAGAGATGACGTCATGACGGGTCATGAATTCTCGCACAAATAAAGAAGGGAGGATTTTTCTAAGTGTTGAAGATGGACATGAGCGAGTTCAAATCAACCTGGGGCCTAATGTTGGGGATATAACTATTAGGTATGACCCGCCCAGAGGGGCCGGGGTATACCTATGGCGATTCATCATATGAAGCCCACGAGGATATTGAAGATGGCGGTTCAAGATAAGGGCCTGATACGTCTCCAACATATCTATAATTTTTTATTGTTCTACACTATTATATTATCTGTTTTGGATGTTTAATGGGCTTTATTATGCACTTTTGGGACTAACCTATTAACTGGAGGCCTAGTGCAAATTGCTGTTTTTTGCCTATTTCAGTGTTTCGCAGAAAAGGAATATCAAACGGAGTTCAAACGGAATGAAACCTTTGGGAGAATAGTTTTTGGAACAAACGCAATCCAGGAGACTTGGAGTGGACGTCAAGGAAGCAACGAGGCGGCCACGAGGTAGGAGGGCGCGCCCAGGGGGGTAGGCGCGCCCCCCACCCTCATGGGCCCCTCGTGGCTCCACCGACCTACTTCTTTCGCCTTATATATAATCATATACCCCAAAAACATCCAGGAGCACCACGAAACCCTATTTCCACCGCCGCAACCTTCTGTACCCATGAGATCCCATCTTGGGGCCTTTTCCGGTGCTCCACCGGAGGGGGAATCGATCACGAAGGGCTTCTACATCAACACCATAGCCTCTCCGATGATGTGTGAGTAGTTTACCACAGACCTTCGGGTCCATAGTTATTAGCTAGATGGCTTCTTCTCTCTCTTTGATTCTCAATACAAAGTTCTCCTTGATCTTCCTGGAGATCTATTTGATGTAATACTTTTTACGGTGTGTTTGTTGAGATCCGATGAATTGTGGGTTTATGATCAAGATTATCTATGAACAATATTTGATTCTTCTTTGAATTCTTATATGTACCATTTGATATCTTTGCAAGTCTCTTTGAATTATCAATTTGGTTTGGCCTACTAGATTGATCTTTCTTGCAATAGGAGAAGTGCTTAGCTTTGGGTTCAATCTTGCGGTATCCTTTCCCAGTGACAGCAGGGGCAGCAAGGCACGTATTGTATTGTTGCCATCGATGATAAAAAGATGGGGTTTATATCATATTGCTTGAGTTTATCCCTCTACATCATGTCATCTTCCTTAATGCATTACTCTGTTCTTATGAACTTAATACTCTAGATGCATGCTGGATAGCGATCGATGTGTGGAGTAATAGTAGTAGATGCAGAATCATTTCGATCTACTTGTCACGGACGTGATGCCTATATACATGATCATGCCTATATATTCTCATAACTATGCGCTTTTCTATCAATTGCTCGACAGTAATTTGTTCACCCACCGTAAGATATGCTATCTTGAGAGAAGTCACTAGTGAAACCTATGGCCCCCGGGTCTCTTTTCCATCATATTATATCTCTTTTATTTACATTGCATCTCGTTTACTATTTTGCAATCTTTACTTTTCAATCTATACAACAAAAATACCAAAAATATTTATCTTATTATCTCTATCAGATCTCACTCTTGCAAGTGGCTGTGAAGGGATTGACAACCCCTTTATCATGTTGGTTGCAAGGTTCTTATTTGTTTGTGCAGGTACAAGGCGACTTGCGTGTAACATCCTACTGGATTGATAACTTGATTCTCAAAAACTGAGGGAAATACTTACGCTACTTTGCTGCATCACCCTTTCCTCTTCAAGGGGAAACCAACGCATGCTCAAGAGGTAGCAAGAAGGATTTCTGGCGCCATTGCCGGGGAGGCTTACGCCAAGTCAAGTCAATATTTGATCTCTCGACAACTCGCCGATTTTTGGCATCGTTGCCGGAAAGATCTACGCACAAGTCAAGACATACCAAGTACCCATCACAAACTCTTATCCCTCGCACTACATTATTTGCCATTTGCCTCTCGTTTTCCTCTCCCCCACTTCACCCTTGCCGTTTTATTCGCCCTTTTTCCGTTCGTCTCTTTTTGCTTGCTTCTTGTGTGCTTGTGTGTTGGATTGTTTGTCACTCTATCTCAAGAAGATACTAAATTGTGTGATTTTTCCAATACCAACAACAATGATTTTCTTAGCACTCCGATTGCTCCTATTACCGATGCTGAATCTTGCGAAATTAATGCTGCTTTATTGAATCTTGTCATGAAAGATCAATTCTCTGGCCTTCTTAGTGAAGATGCCGCTACACATCTAAACAACTTTGTTGATTTGTGCGATATGCAAAAGAAGAGAGATGTCGATAATGACATTGTTAAATTGAAGTTATTTCCGTTTTCGCTTAGAGATCGTGCTAAAACTTGGTTCTCTTCTTTGCCTAAAAATAGTATTGATTCATGGAATAAGTGAAAAGATGTTTTTAACTCTAAGTATTTTCCTCCTGCTAAGATCATCTCTCTTAGAAACGATATTATGAATTTTAAGCAACTTGATCATGAGCATGTCGCACAAGCTTGGGAGAGGATGAAACTAATGATACGTAATTGCCCTACACATGGTTTGAATTTATGGATGATTATACAAAAAAATTATGACGGATTGAATTTTGCTTCTAGAAATCTTTTAGATTCGGCCGCGGGAGGCACTTTTATGGAAATCACTTTAGGAGAAGCTACTAAACTCCTAGATAATATTATGGTTAATTATTCTTGATGGCACACTGAAAGATCTACTAGTAAAAAGGTTCATGCAATTGAAGAGATTAATGTTTTGAGTGGAATGATGGATGAACTTATGAAATTGTTTGCTAATAAGAGTGTTTCTTCTGATCCTAATGACATGCCCTTATCCACTTTGATTGAGAATAATAATGAATATATGGATGTGAATTTTTTTGGTAGGAACAATTTTGGTAACAACGCGTATAGAGGAAACTTTAATTCTAGGCCGTTTCCTAGTAATTCCTCTAATAATTATGGTAATTCCTACAACAGTTCTTATGGAAATTTCAATAAGATGCCCTTTGATTTTGAGACTAGTTTTAAAGAATTTATGATTTCGCAAAAGAATTTCAATGCCTTGCTTGAAGAAAAATTGCCTAAGCACTACAAAAAAGACACATCCATGACATTTTGGGCCGAACGAAATTTTTTTCTGTCATACATATGACACTTCTATGACGATAATTGTGACAAAACCCGGTATCATCATAGATGTGGTGGGCTCCTACTTCTATGACAAAAAATCATGACAGAAAATGGGCTTTTCGTCCTGGGCGTGCTGGAGACGCAGCTGCATGACATTCTTTGGGTCGTCCATGACGAAAAAAACCATGGTAGAAGCGAGGGTGAGGAAAATTTTGGGGAGTTGCCGGTTACGGTGGGAGGTCGGGGGCCGAGGGATGCACGTTTATCTCGTACACGTACGTGCGTGTGTGCGAGGCGTTGGCTCTAACTGAACCCAAGCGAGGCGTTGGGCTCTAACTGAACCCGAGCGTTTGCACTGCAGGCTACGCGTTACTGAACTCGAGTGATCGATCGATGGCTGTTAACTGACCCCGATGAAGTGATTCCTTCGCTACTGCTTCTAACTGAAGCCGATCGATTGGATGAACAGTGAGCGTTGCGGGGTGGGGGGTTGAATGAACAGTGAGCGGTGGCATTGCCTCTGGATGAATAAGACCCCGTGGTGTGGAGGGCTGGATGAATAGTAGACGATGGAGGGGTGGCCGTGGAGGGGTGGTTGAACAGGACCCCATGGTGTGGAGGGCTGTATGAACAGTAGACGGTGGAGGGCTGGATGAACAGTAGACGGCGGAGGGGTGGTTGAACAGTAACCGGTGGAGTAGCGCGCGGTGGAGGCTGGATGAACAGGAGCCCGTGGAGGCTGGAGGAGGTCAACGGTAGCCCATGGAAGCTGGAGGAGGTCGACGGTGGAGATGAACAGTATCCCGTGGAGTCCCGTTTTGCGGTACGCCACACCCTTCCCGATGAACAGGACCCCCGTTTCGACTGTAGCGCTCCAACACAAGTTCGTTTCGTCCATTTTGCGGTACGCCACACCCCTCCCGATCAACAGGACCCCCGTTTCGACCGTAGGAGGTCCGTTTCGTCTGTTTTGCGGTACGCCACACCCCTCACGATCAACAGGACCCCCGTTTCGACCGTAGGAGGACCGTTTCCTCCATTTTGCGGTACGCCACACCCCTCCCGATCAACAGGACCCCATTCCGAACGTAGGAGGTCCGTTTCCTCCGTTGTGCGGTACGCCAGGCCTCGTTTCCATCGCTTGTTCCGTCCAAGCCCTCCCGATGAACACGACCACGCATTCCGTTCCGACCCAGCCGGTTGGCTCCCCATGAACACGACGACAATGTTGTTTCTCCGTTCCGACCCAGCCATGTACGTATGCGTGAGTAGGCGTTCGAGACCATGCCCGTATGTATGTACGTGGCCATATTTTCTTTTTGCACCCTCGCCGCTGTATGTACGTGTACATGCTACGTGCGCGCCTCTACTACGACACGTGTGCGCCTCTACATCGACCAGTATGTACGTATATGTTCGCGACCAGAATGACAACGCTAGTATGCTTCGACCAGGTGGGTCCCGACTGTCAGGCACTTCCTTGCCTGCAAAGATGTAGCTGGTGGGTCCCAGCAGTCAGGGGGGCGAATCATTTTTTTTGCCCGGACGCACTTCCTTGCATGCGAAGATGTAGTTGGTGGGTCCCAGCAGTCAGGGGGGCGAATCGTTTTTTTGCCCGGACGCACTTCCTTGCGTGCGAAGATGTAGCTGGTGGGTCCCAGCAGTCAGGGGGAAACATTTTTTTCACGAAATACGGTGGCCTGTCCGGTGGGTCCCCGCTGTTAGGTGGAGGAATAATTATTTTGTGCGTAATAAGGAGGCACTTCCTTGCGGCCGCCGTGGACCCATTTGTCAGCCTCTCCACGCACAGTACTCTTTCGATGGCAGTCGTCCGTTGACCACATTGACCACGCCGCACCGAGAGCACCACGGTGGTGGACGACGGCGAGGCCTAGGAAGGGGACGACGCGGAGCCGGGGAAGACGCAGCAGTGGATGCCCACGCGAAGAGGAGTACGAGGGTGAGGTTGCCATTGCCGCAGAATAACAGGGGGTGTGGATAGTAGAGGGATGGCCTGGCCAGCGGTGGGAGTAGTAGGGGGCAGTGAGGCCTCCGCGGCATCACAGCCGGCCACGGGAGGCAGGAGCACGCGGCACGACCGGCGCTGCTTTGGGCGGCTGGAGCACGAAGACCAGAGGTTGAAGAAGCACTACGGCCGTTGGATGGACATCGTACGGTCACTGGAGCTAGAGTCGTTCATATTGACTAAGTTGACAAAGCCCTCCGTCCCTGTAAACTTAGTAGGCCCACAAGTCAGCCTCCCACCAAGGTGAGTCCCAGCTAGCAGGGGGAGTATTCATTTTTTTGTGTGTAATAAGTAGGAATTTCTGGTGGGTCCGAGCTGACAGCGGGAGGAACGTATTTTTCACGAAATACAGAGACCCTTCCGGTGGGTCCCAGCTATCAGGTGAAGGAATCATCATTTTGTGCGTAATAAGGAGGCATTTTCCTGTGTGGGCCCCTACTATCAGCCTCTTCCAATGGCTGTTGTTTGTTGACCATGTTGACCTCGCCCTGCCGAGAGCACAAACGCGGTGGATGAGGGCGGGGCCCAGGAAGAGAACCACCCGGAGCCGGCGAAGCCGCTGCAGTGGACGCCCACACTAAGGGGAGAACGAGCGCTGGCTGGTCGGCTGCAGGGTGAGCCTGACGTCGCCGAAAAATAACAGGATGTGTGGGTGGTTAGAGGGATGGCCTGGCGGCAGCACAGCCAGCCACGGGAGGAGGGAGCAGGCAGTCCGCCGGCTCTGGTTTGGGCGGCTGGAGCAGGAAGATCAGAGATTGAAGAAGCACGGCGGCCGTTGGATGCACATCCAACAATCACTGCTGTGTGTTGATTAAGTTGACAAAGCCTTGCGTATGCGTCAAAAAAAAATTAGGACAACGTCATCGTCAACCTAGTAGGCCCAGAAGTCAGCCTCCAAATCTGTGGAAAACAGCATACAGCCCATTAGCCATTATTTTGAATAATTTACAGCCCATTTGCCAATTCTTAAGGATATTTGAAGCCCATATTCTTTTTATTAGCATTACAGACCATATATTCTGGGCACTGCTAAAAAATTCAACAAAATTTTGCATATTTCGGTGGGGTCCGAACTCTTTTAATCACGAAATTTCGAGTCACGTTAAAAATAGTTTTCAAAAAATTATATCAAAATAAAATTCAAAAAACAATTCTCCGCAAAAAAATGAATGAAATTTAGAATCTTAACTAGCAAGATGCCCGTTCGTTGCACGGAACAGGAAGATGCATTTGTATGAGTAGTTTATCTTGTGGGTGAAAAGATGATATTTTAATGTAATTGCCAGTTGGCTTTGGTTTTTATAAGAGTAGAGAGTAGAGAAATCCTAAAAAAACTGATATTTTAATGCAATTGCCGGTTGGCTTTGATTTAAAAATTTACAGCCCATTTCTTACAACTTATAACCCGTTTTTTGGGGAAGCCCATTTCTTATCCCTCCTCGTGTTGAAAGATTTGCAGCCCAGCAGGGCTGAGAAAAGCAAGTAGGCCTCGGTTTTGGTATTCTCCAAAAAAACTGGGCTAGCCAATTTCAGAAAGAAAAAAATATCAACTGGGCCCGTCATGTGCTTAATAAAAGCGTAAGCGTGGGCTAGACGGGCCACAGCCCCCGCACAGCGTGCAGTTGAGCTCCGTCTCTGAAACTGAAAAACAACTGGGCGAGCTGCTGGGTCCCTAGTGTTATCCGCTCGTTGTGTAATTTTCTCGTTTATTGACTACATTGACAATGGTGTGGAACCTAGTTGTCAAACAATTAGGAGGAAGTATTGTTTTGGCTTGTAATAACGAGGCACCTGCTTGTGAAATGCAATGACCCTGGTGGGTCCCTACTGTCAGCCTCTCCACGTATAGTCATCTCCTGATTCCTCTTGGTTGTTGACCATGTTGACAACACCAGACGGCGGCGAGCACAGCGAGCTGACCAAGGCAGAGAACGATGGCAGGGCCTCGGACGGGAACGAACAGCAGCCATGGAAGATGCGGCAGTGTAGTGGCAGGTGGAGGGGAGTACGAGGGCAACAACATGCAAGTCAAGCATACAAATGGTACAGAAAGCCCAAGGATTAATTGTTCATCAAATTTTTAGACAAACCCCAGATTAAACATGACAGTAACATCTAACCCAACCACTCCTTTTTGCAGTCACAAACAAATGGATCGGTCTAATCCATAAAATCAACATCCTGTGCAAAAAAATTTATTTTAGGATGTCTATAACTTGTTGTAAATAGAAGCCGAGCACGTTTAGAAGCCCATTTGTCCACCTGAAACTTCTTTTTTTGCTGTTCAACGTGTTCGTCCGTGAGAAATCTCTTGCTGTAAAAATTAAGCCTCATGGACAATAGTAACCTCGCATTCAACAGGAAGAATGTGACAAAGCTTCTGTTTGCCTGGTTGGATGCATATCATCCCATCGTTATTGTCCTCAAACGAATGTCATGATAACTAAGAAAATCCTTGTGCCTATTGCGCCAACGATTGGTTATATGTTTTTCTCCATGTGGTTTTGCCTAAGTGGACATGAAGATTGAAAACAGTTAAGGTCTGGAAAAAGAGTATGTCGAAAGAATGACAGCTGAACAGTTAATTCTAGTACAATATATACGGGCTTTCAATGTCCATGAAATCATCACCTCTATGTATAAATTCTCCAGAGATCGAAAGCATCGCAGCAAGCCAATAATTATGTCCAGATCAAAACTATACATTCTGATATATATGATCTTGATAGAATCCAGCAGCATTGATAGGCTATCAATGCACGAACTCTTCATTGAGCATATAACATAATATTAGTACCCAAAGTGTACTCCAAGATGATATAAAACTTATGCGCACAAATGAAAAATGCAGCATATGATTACAAATGTGTAGATGATAATATATGGTACCTGAAAAGGTGAGGAGCCAAACACCAACTCCTTGTGATTATTAAACGGGTCACGAATTACACCCAAGGTCTCCAGTTTGGGCGCAGAGACGACAGTTATTTCTGAAGGTGTATAACAATTATGAAGGAGCAACCTTTCAAGTGAAGGGGCATCTTCGATGATGAGCTGCTGTCCTTCAAAACAAATTCCAATGCTTTTAAGGTGAGGTGACTTTATTTGGAGACAACTGATACCGATTTCTATTCCCAAAACAATCAGCAAGCGCTCCAGGGCAGGGCAACTGGAGTGGATGATGTTGTGCAGTGAGGCCTCCGACAGATAAACCACCACAAGCGAAAGTTTTTTTAGCAGTGGGAGTCAAAGCATTTGTACCAGATCGTCTGGTAGATGGCATCGGGCGAAGGTGGCGGTGTGGAGAGAGGAGGAAAACCACGAGATGGACAACGGTGGTGTGGGCACAAATTCTTCGTATGTTCGTGGTATGAAACTTTCGTGGTAATGGTAGAACTCAAACTGCTAGAGTTTTCCGAATTCAGGGGATGTCAGCCAAGCATCCACCTTGCTGGGTATGGACAGCAGGTAGCTTGTCGGGATGCAGAGGCATTGAACGGGGCCCTGCTGGTGAGAAGAGAAGATGGCTCTGATGAGATCAAATTCAGGAAGGACAGATATCTGACGACAGTCGAGATTGAGGGGCGCGGTGCGCCATAGAGGGCGCCACCAAGTTGAGAGGACTTGTGTGCGGCAGCAATCCTTGGTGGGGAGAAGCGAGATGGTCTCCTCAAGGATGACGTCCGGGAGATCGCTGATGCGGTCCACCGGAGATTCTACCGGTTCCTCAGATCCGGGTGTGGGGGGCTCGCCGCTTCTCCCCGCGCTACCGGGTGCGGGATCTACAACCGGCGTTGCCGCTGGCGGGAGCCTCATCTTCTTGGCGCGGGGGCTAGCCGACTCCATTTTCCTTGTGGGCGTCGCGCCGAGCTCACGGGTTTGAGCAGAGTAGCCAGAGACGAGCCTAGTGGCAGTGCGAGTGGGGAAGAAGGAGGGCTGGGGATTTCTGTAGGAGTGGAAGAAGAGGAGCAGGCGTTTTCTGTACGAGTGAGGAAGAAGGTGAGCAGGGTTTTCTGGACGAGTGAGGAAGATTGGGGAGCGGGGGGAATTGGGTGGGGAGACGGAAGCGGGAGAGCGAGCTGTTCGTGTTTATAAGGCCCGCTGCACTAACTACTCGCTTTTTCCCAAGAACTGCTCTCTTCTTTTGCGTTGCTGCATGACTCGCCATTCATGCCGGATGCATGTGCCCGCCGGCCACTGCATGCACCTGGTTTGTTACTAGGCCTATTTAATAGGGTGGTTATGGAGTAAATTAAGGAGATTTATTTTCTCTGTGTGCATCCACCAAATTAGAGGATGCGGTACTGGATGCAGACACTCACATTAAACTAACATTCAGAAGAACAAAAGTTCAGCATGTCTATGCATCTCAATGATTCACCATACTATAACCAATATACAAAACTGTGAGAAGGTGTGGAAATACAGAAAATCGGTCGATGCTTCTCCGAGCAAAGGGCCTCCCTGCGCAGGCATTAATTTCCTGGGCATGCTTGTTTCTTCTCAATGTTGCGAGCACTTTGAGCATGTTGGCAACTCCACAGCTAGCTAGCTGCCCCATCTTGCAATTGATGCTGACACATTTGCAGCAAACACATGAGGCAATAGAGATGACTCAACATGGGTCCATATTGTGCAGTTCCCCTGATATCATATTCATTGTCCTGAATCTGAAAAGATAGGAAAACAGTAGCTATATTTAAACGGTGTTGCAAAACAGTAGCACATATCAATAGCTCGGCATGACAAAACACGATCATCTGGACGAAGGGGATACTGACGAATAGTTACGAATGTAGGAATACCTGGAGCACCATGAGGTTAGCTGACAGCAGGTAGATCCAGCCATATAAATTTTGTGCGGTGCTACCAAAATTGAGATTTGTATCCCTTCCCGTTATGAGAATTCTTCTTGAAGTTGGTAGAATGTGACGGCTTGTTCTTTGCATCAAACTTGCCTTTCCCCTGAGATTTGTTCTTGTTCTTTTGGGGCTGGTTGGGCTGGAAGTTCTTCTCGTGTACCATGTGGGCACTAGAAGCTCCCTCGGCGACCCGAGCACGTGTGTCTTTTGCTCTCGCCTTCTCCTCAAAATCAAGAGTGCTAATGAGATCCAAAACAGAAAACTCATGTCTCTTGTTTTTCAGAGAAGTAGCAAAATCGTTCCACGAAGGTGGAAGCTTCGCAATGATGGTCCCAGCAACAAATTTGTCCGGCAACACACACTTAAAGTACTCAAGTTCCTTAGAGAGTGGTTGTATCTCATGAGTCTACTGAACAACAGAGCGCTCATCAGTCATCTTGTAGTCACGAAATTGCTCCATGAACGTACAACTCATTGCCAGCGCCCGAGGGCCCAAATGTGGCCTCGAGCGCAGCCCACATGTCTTTCCCGCTGTCAAACAACATATATGAATCCACAATGGAATCGTCAAGAACACTCAGCAGGGCGGCTTTGAAGAGGGCATCCATGTTCTGAAAAGCTTCCTGCTGTGTAGGATTAAGATCGCCCTCAGGCTTACCCTTAGTGGCGTCATAGCAGTACATGATCTGAAACCAATATACTGCTCTTGTGCGCCACCTTTTATATTGCACCCCCTTAAAAGTAGGCGGCTTCAAACGCGCAGCAAAACCACTCGGAGTAAATTGCCTATGATCAGGTTTTTGGATTGGATTGTTGAATATATGAGCAATTTAGTATGAGATTTAATCCGAATCAGCAGTAAATAGATCATGACGACAATTGCAAACATCAAAGTAATGATGCGGACTAAACCAGGAGGACAGAATCACATACTGTACAGGGGAGCAGAACCTATGTGGTTGATGTTGTCACTCATGTCGTTGATGAAGAGGTTACCGAGGTCGGGGAAGAAGGCTGTCGTTGAGGAAGTCATCACTGGCAGCAGTCACAGGAGTGTGCTCCCCAAAAACCTGATCGCCTCTCTCTCATACAGGATCACGAAAGGCGAGGTTCGGAAGACTGCTGTCCCTTCTCATGGTGCATGCCGGAAGGAGGGCTGGAGAAGAATTGCGTGACGGCGCTAAGATCTGGAACAGTGCGAAACCATATGATACCGCGGCGGCTAGGGTAGAGCATGTCAGGTCGGAGTATAATAGTAGGCCTTTGGCCCCCAAACCCCACGTCCAAGTCAATAATAGCTAAAAAAAGTCAATAATAGCCCCACCAAGGTTTATCTCAAAAAAATAGAGTAATTAAGGCATCCGTTAGTCCCTTTAGTATAAATGTAATATCATTAATAATGGCCCCACTTTTTGTCTCACAAAGTAGAGTATGTTGGAGTACAACCGGCTACACATTTACAATCCGCTTCTCTTCTCTCTCCTCTTCTCTCTCCTTCAACTAAGCACAAATACTATATTTAAATCCTTATAGCCTGCTTATGTCATCTAATTATAGTACTTGCTCTAAAAGTTACTATCCACTGTGTAGTTTGAAATGTCGGGCGTGCAGCGGGCGGTGCCCTCGGTCGGCGCGCCGCTTCAACGGCGGAAGCATTGAGAGGTCGCGTCGCCTTGATTTGCCATCAATGTGGAGCGGCGGGCTCAGCTGACGCCGGGCGGGAAGCGCGCGCGGGAGGGGGGAGGGGTTTTTGTTGGGCCAAGAAGGTGAGAAGCCAACTTGGGATCGGTCCGGACGGGGAAATATCAAGTGCTCCCATACTCTGCATATGACACTAGTCTATGTTACTACTCCCTCCTTTCCGGTTTATAGAGATGTTTAGAGTAACATAGCAATATGTTACAGTACAAGTTACTCCCCACTATGACCAGCCTTGGCCTCTCCCAGTGCTCCACCATGTATAGCTGCTAAGCCTGCCACATAGGCATAAAATATGATGTGGCACCAATAAACTAAGCACCTATGCATTGAACACTTGAGTTACTAAGCCACTTAATGCACTTAGCACCTCATCTAAAGAGCATTAATAGTATAGCCAGCTACTGGCTATAAGCCTACAACCCATCTTATAGTCAACATGTACAAAGTGCCTAGGAGCACGTGCTAGAGCTGGCTCTTCACGAAGAGTCTGCTTACCTTCTCTCTCCTCTTCTCTTTCCTCCAACTAAGCAGAAATATACTACTGTTTATTCCTTATAGCCCGCTGACTCAGCTCTATTGTACTTGCTCTAAGCACATCTAAGCACTTTCTAGCACCCCCTTGACCGTGGACCTTGACGGTGTACGTCACCTTGTGTCTCATAATTTTCCACGTCGTCATCTGAGTCCTAGAAGATCTCACCCACATCATCATTAGCATGCAGCCGCCTTGATAGACAACGTGCACAGAAGGAGTAGAGGCGACTGGGGACACACCACCACCACGTCGTGGGCACTTTGTATGTGCTTGTGTGCGTGCAGCGTGCATGTTTTTCCATCGGTGCTAGCTCTAAGGCCGAGGCTGCGGTTGTCTTCGTCTCCAACTAGTAGTTGAGCAACGACGGCAAAGAGGTGTTGCAAGAGATGCGTATGCGCCGTTGCGTGCGAGCTTCGCCGTAGCACGACGAGCCGGACGTCGCCACGGATGGTGCACGCCTCCATGCAACCGAGTGTGTGCGCATGCATGTGTTATTCACGTGCATTCTGCGGCCGAGCGTGTGTGCATGCACGTCTTGTGTACGTGTGTTGTGTGCTCCATGCTGTGCGCATATGTGCATGAGTTGGGTAATATGGAGTTAGTGCATTGGCTTGTGTACATACTTTAGAGTGTAGATTCACTTATTTTGTTTTGTATGTAGTCCCTTATTGAAATATCAAAAAAGACTTATATTTGGGAACGGAGGGAGTATAAAACATCTTCAACTTAGCATCCTGATGTACCGTTTCTAGTGGTTAGCGAAAAGTTCATGTTCTTTTAGTTGTTTATAGGTGGGCAGGCGGCAAAAAACAGGGGAAAACGTGCAAGGTTCCTTGCAGACGCTCCACCGCGAGGTTCCTTGCTCCTCTTCGGTCGTCGGGAATCTATGCTCTTCAACTCTTTTCTTTTACGTGAGCTTTGTTCATCCTTTTCCCAACACGCGAGACATCTAGCATCAAGGTGCACGTGTCATGCAAAAAAATGGAGATAATCAGATAAGCAGTGCGTAAGTGAGTCGTGCAGGGGGAAAGCGGGGGGAAACCCTTTTCCGTAAGTGAGTCGTGCACTTCGATGGCACCTACGCAATATTTTTTCTCCTCTATGGCATGTGAATGGCACGTGAATAGTGCACGTACTCAACGACGGAGCACGGGATGGTAGCAATGACATGGTCAGCCCTTTTTTGGAGAGAGTACGTACTACTAGTAAATAACTTTGATGTGTCCCATCAACTCGCAGAACGACGAGAAGCTTGATTACGCCTTCTCCCTTGCCAACGCGTGTGCGGTAGCTCGCAGCACGAGGAGAAACTTTTGCTTACAAGCGGTGGACGTGCAATAGTTCATTTGGTGTCAGATTGCCAGAAGCACTACTGTAGAACCATCGACTTCCGGAAGAGGCGAAGAGCCAAGCGCAAGGTCACCTACTAACCTTAGGCTAGGCGTAGTGGGAGTAACATAAGTAGAGGTACCTCCTTTTTTTATTCTAGAAACAACCACACACGAATATCAAGGTGCTGGTTACGTAGAACAAATTTCCTGCAGTCCGTGCTCAGCCCTCCTCTATCTCTCTTCTCAGCCAGCCAGCGGACGCGCAGAGCCCATCGTCTGTTTGCTCACATGCGGCCCCACATGTCAGTGAATGCAAGAGGACCCACTGAACCTGCACATCTTTCACCTCGATGTGCTGGTGATGAAAAACAAATCCAAGAAAGATCTTCGGTGGCCGCTTTTGGAGTTACTCAAGAGTAGTAAGATTCTATTTACAGTTTAACCCAAGATGCACATCTCGTGGCTTCAACTTATCAACTACCACTCTATTTTCTTTCATGACATGACCTGGATGCTGGATGTCCCACGTGTCGGCAAAAGGAGGAGGAACCCGACCAAATCTTCGGTTGTGCTCTCGGATTAGACTAGTTGTGCTAACTTAAAAAATTTATTGTGTACTCCCTCCGTTCCAAAATACTTGACTTCCATTTGTCCAAAAATGGATGTGCCTATATACTAAAGCATGTCTAGATACATATATATATTTTGACAAATACTACCTCCGTCCGGGTTTATTGGTCCCCATTATATTTCGTGCCAAATTTTGACCATAGATTAAACGAACAAAATGTTTACGCATGTCCGCAAACATTATATTTTTGAAAACTATGTTCAAATACAAATCCAATGAGATAATTTTTCTTGACATGCATTAACATTTTGTTAGTTAAATCTTTAGTCAAAATTTGACACAAACTACAAAGGGGACCTATAAACCAGGACGGAGGTAGTAGAACGGAGGGAGTAGAATGGATGCAAGTTTTTGTATTGGGAATAAGAGTACATCCATATATTGATAGAGCGTTGGAGTTGGCCTTACAAGTGGGACCGCAGTTGAGGAAACTGACTATCGGCAAACCCCCACCTCGCCCGTCGCGCGATGGCTGAGTTAGAGAAACAATGAGGTTGAAGAGATTGCTCTAGCACGGACTCCAAGAAATATGGTGTCAGATGGAAGTCGTGCTGGTGGCGTGTGCCGTACTCCTGGACGTGAATGCTTGTTGTGGCCCATGCCACCCTACTAATCCTACTACTTACTATATAGTACTAGTATCGAGGATTCAAGGTGCTAGTTACGTAGTACAATATGGCTACTGTAAAAACACCCGCACGACACGCGAAGCATGTAAAGCTAGTACAAATAGTGTACTACTATTGTTGATTGGCCTCATCCGATAACCTGTTGCAATGCACGTACAATTATGTATTCGGAAAATATTTTTTTGCCTTGTCGCACCAGTCACTCACAGAAGCAACTCGAAAGCCATTCATAAATTTAGTAAGTTTATCACAGGCATATCATTTTATTACATACAATAGGTCATCAACCCACATCTACAACGAGGATACATTATAAATACTAAAGTTTTCACCACACAACAAATAACAAGCAATGAAATGAACTTCAACTCAACCATTCCTCGGTGTTGGAAACGCTTGCTTTGAACCACAAGTGATTCTCTGGGACGGGGCATCTATTGTCGATCTCGAGACCAACGCAGGACTGATCATCCAGGCTGAAGCGGCCTACTATATTAGTACCAGGGTAGGGAACCACGCTAATGTCCGAGGTATAGACACAGTTGCTTCTCATAAATGGTGCTAGTAACATTGTGTCAACAACAGTTGGATCGCATTTCACCATCATCGGATAGTTTTGTCCAAGGAAGAGCGAGTTTTCTCCAAGACTATCAATTCTGTACCAGGGAGAAGGTGTTGGCGCTAGCACACTAGTATCAATCCCGAATACCATGCAACGGGTGTTGGAATAGGTCCGAAGAGTGCGACCATCGGAGACTACACCTGCTTCCTTAGTAGTAACATCATCAGTGGGTTGTATACACACGAGAAGAGGTGATCCATCGGAATTAGTTGCCAGGCGCCAACGAGTATATGGGCGCTGCTTGTCCTCATGCTCGTGATCATCACCATCGTCATCTCCCCCTTGGTTATAAAAAATTTCAAGTATAGGTGGTGGAATGTTCACAGGACCTTGGAAACACAAGAAGAAGGTTAATTAGTAAAGGGAAACTTGCTAACCCGCATGCATGTGGATGAAACAATTATAATTACGATGGAAGACAAACGTACCAAAATCATAATGATTCCATGCAAAAATAGTGCCACGAGTGGTGGCAGCAAACACAAGGCCCTCATATTGAATTGCATCACAGTACTCATGCATGTACAGAAACTGATTTTTGAGCAATGTCCATCGAGTCAAACTAGCAACGACGGCAACAAGCTTGTCGAAGATAGCAACAACTTCACAGTTGTTGTAATTCCAAGAGTGGGTGGGAACTCGAGAAATTGCTATCTTCCGTAGAAGACAGTCACCATGATTGTATTTGAACGTGCGTACAATACCGGTGTGCTCAACCTCTGGGCAGTCTGCTGAGATTTTTGGAAGTGGAACCCGGTCATGAGTATACACATTCACAAGTTCCCACTCGCAATTGGACCCAATGTAAACAACCCAATCTCCATTTGCGCCTGCCCAAGCCTTGCCCTCAAGCGATGGCATCTTAACATCATATGTATCCTTATCAAGCGGCATCAACTTGCACAGGGTGAGGCCTCCGTCATGACGGCGCCAGTCATCAGGGTCACTGCGAAGAAGATAGGGGAGATCAAACCGTTCCTTTACTCTTGGGTTCCTGGTAATGATGTTATTAGTTGAGTCAAGAATGGGCTTGAACGAACCTGTCATGCTAGCTGAGGTGATGACGTTGCACCGATCCATGAGTTCCTCCACCATGTCATCTTTCAAATCGGGGCAAGAATAACGGGGTCTTTTCCGTCCTGTTCCCTCCATGGAGAAGACGATCGAACAATGGCAGAAGAAAGCATGTAGGGCTGAAGGAAAATGGAGGAGGGAGAGGAAGAGCGTGCGACAGCAGTTCCAAATCGAGAGGGAAAGGCGAAGAGTCGGTGGACGGTTGCCAGTTTGCCACGGTTCACGAAGGGGTGCCCCGACCTACACGTCAGTTCGGAAATACTCCTACTCGTCGTCGTCTCACTGATATGTTGAAACGGGACCACATGTCAACGAAACATGGTGTGTAATTTCTCGTGCAAAATGCAATCTGGCCGCGTTGGCCCGAGGTGCCGCATTAGTTTTTTTTTTGAAAGTTTGCCGCATTAGTTATCGACCTTTATTTTTTTAACATGCAATCTAAATGGATAGCTCCTGTGGCCATCACACATGAGCGGATATAGTGATGGTTGATTCGCCCGAGCAACTTATTACTGTGGGAATATGGGAGTACCAACGGATTCAAGGAACAGAGAAATGATGGTTGCTTCGTCCGAGCAACTTACTGTGGCGAAGGTGGGGCTCTGTGATTTGACTGCTCACTAGTCATTACTACTGCGGTGCAACGACCGGGTGAATCTTTCCCTGAAGTTGTGTTGTGCACTCAATATTGTTGCATGGCAGGTGGAGCCGGATTAAGGATGTCCAACATGTCGGCGAAACGAAGTTGAATTGTTTCTGGCATTGCTATCAATCCATCAGGATTTGTTTATATGTACGCATAATTTTGATGAAATTGTACTGTGATTCTATGAAGGTTTCAACCCTGGTTCCCGCAGGAAAAAAAGGTTTCAACTTAGGATTCATGTGTCTTGCCTCGAGATTATCTCGTTACAACATTCCATCAAATACAAATGAAACTACCATGGCTAATGCATCTCAATGGTTCGCAGATCAGCACCAATATTCACATCACAACTGAAGACAAAGTTGTGAGAAGGTGTACAAAAAGAAAAAAATATAATTGATCGATGTTGTTCGTAGGCATGGCTCCATTTCCTTGGCACAATGTTCATTGCTTGGCAGCTAGTTTCACCCAGCTCTGTAGCCAAAAAAGAGGTGTATGAAGGACACCACAATCCGATCATTTTGTGCAGCTCCACTAAAATCGGGCGGACCATCCCTGTTTGCAAAGATATCCAGTCAGTGTGATTACAATAATAGTGGAACTAGATGATGAAACATAACACACATAAATAAAAGCCAATCACCTCTACGATCTCTCTTTAGGACTAACTTCTTGTTGGAGAAGATTAGGCATGGAGTTGGATGAGGAGGATAGCAAAACCAATCTCCCTTTCCGCAGTCCCACAGAAATGTAAAAACATTGCCCGTGTGACATTTTGGCGGAACTGCAGAAAACACTCTTCAGAAAAGTGATTTGTGCAGTTCACCAAAAGGTCGCAATAGCAATGAGGTGAAAATGGATAGCCTTGTTTGCAAAAGGAGGTCGAAAGGAAACAATTATTGCCCAATAACACGAGTTTAAGACACATACGCCGACAAAAAAGAAGCATGTTCCATGTAAAAAGGGAAAGATAGCACATGGTGGTTTATCAAAAATGGTTTGAGGACGAGATTGCAAGATGGAAAGTACGCCGGCCGAGATACGATTTAAGCAAACTACTAAAGAAGATCCACATGCAGCAACATGGGAAGATGGGCAGTGGAGCAAGGCCTGAGGAAGCTGTACCTGAGGGTCGTGGGGATGTTACTAGGAGGGCGCCGGCGGCCGGGATCTGCCCATACTGCGGCAGCGAGCAAGTGGCGAAGGCCCTACCGCGCCAGAGCTTGGTCAGAGAGAACGGCGGGTACCGCAGATCAAGACGAGTTGCCTCAACGCCGTCAAACAAGAGACGATGCACATCCTCCCTTTCCATCGGTGGACGGGATTCGGCCGGATCACTGACCAACGCTGAGAGAGAGAGGCCACGGCGGCCTTGTGTGAGATTGTGTGACGAGACTCACGAGAGGCAAACCCATTTTTCCATTTTCCCCACGGCAATCGTTTTATATTCTAGGCATGGTACCCGACCCTCCTTAGATTAAACAACCGCTACACGCGTCAAATTATCACGTGGGCTGCCTTTTTGTACAGAAACGAACTCCACCGTGTACCCGCACGGGTGTGGCCGGGAACGAGACGTGAGTACGTGCATCTTGCGTGCACTTCTTCTTTAGGTGCAGGTACGTACGTGGGTGGGTGTGAGAGAGATGGTTTGTGCGAAACAGAGGCAATGTGTTGATGATATCTCAATCAGAAAAACGTAACATATGCAATGTGTGTGAAACGGAGTCATGGATGTGAGATATCGATAAAATTGAAAACAGGGATGAAGTGTGTGGCTGCGCGATCGATAAAGAGTGCCATCAAATTTGTCTTTTCCCACGTCAAAGATACAGGGCGGCTGGCCTACTGGAATTTGAGAGGGCAGAGGTGCAGTTCTTATCCGTGGCATGGATACCTACCTACAACGCTCGACTATCGGTGTGTTTGGGGGGGGGTAGAGACCGGTCGACTAGTATACGTGTGGGGAAGGAGAGAGACCTAGCTATGTATTGAGGGAGATCGATCGACATCCATGGATATGTGTAGCAGAGGAATAAGGTTGGGAAAAAGACAAAGGTAGAGCGTCGGAGGGTTGGTGGTGGAGTGGCGTCTCACAAATGGTGGGAGAGGCCTGCTAGACAAATGGAGGGTATGAGTGCAATATCAATAAGAGAGGGTGGGGGATGTCTGTCTGTCTATGCACGTGCGTGTGAGAGACGGGTCGGGAGGTATTCAAGGATGATGAGGGGAGAAGATATGGTTGTGGTAGGCATGCGTAACTACATAGGAAGATCAATTGTCGTGTGTCCGAGAAAAGGAGAGACATAACTAGCGAGGTAAGTGTATCGGTGCTTGGTGAAAACGAATTATAGTCGACCTGGCTATATGTAGGGAGATCAGTTCATGTACACGCTTGCATGTGTTGGAAGCAAATAAGGTCCGGAGAGGCAGACAGGGGGAGAGGGTGTGGCTAAGAGGTGGTGCGAGAGGCCTACCATGTCGAGGGGGGAGGAGTGTGCGAGCATGTGATTAATGAAAAGTGGGGCGGGAGTGTGCACCTGCGTGGAATCGTATTGGACATATGGGGGCATGGATGGTGAGAAGAGAAGAGGGGAAGTATATATGTGTTTTTTGTAGGCACACTTGGCTAGAGAGGTATATCGACCGGTGTGTGCCAGAAAGAAGGAGCCGGGGGCCTACACACACCGCTGGTGGACGACCTAAAGAGAAATAATGAACGTGCGCGATGGAGGGGGCACTAAGGTTGTGTGAGGGGGGCGGGCATGTGCATGCACGATAGAAAGTTAGCGCTAGCTAGCTACAAATAGAAGAGGATCGTGAAGGCGTAAAAGACGAACAAAGATCATAATTCATTATAAAAAGGTGGATACGGATACTTGAAGAAGATATCATAATGTAGAACATTGATTATAATTTGGGCTAATGTGTGGCTTTTGCAACTCAGGTCTAAATACTTGTCATAATGTAGGGGGCGGGGAACTATATTTTGTGTGATAAACACGGTGTACGTATGGAACATGGTTTAGATTATGAATATATAGTTAGTACATCAAATGTACTATTATTTGGAATCAACATCAAGTGTATTCAGAAAATAGAATTCGAGTTCATGTAGTACACATAGTTCATATCTATCTCTATAGTAATCATGTGGTGTGTTATTAAGGTAATACACGAATGATGGTTGAAGTTGGCAACAATCATGATTGTAGATTCTTATTGAAATAGAGAAACGAATTCAAATTTAGTTCGAATTGCAGCGGTAGTATAGACATTTGGAATGCACTAAAATGTTGGTATGAGTAGGTTACATGCATTATACAGCAAGCGAAAAAAATTAATCGAACATAACATGGATTCATACTCCCTCCTTCCATCTATATAGGGCGTAATGAGATTTTTAAGACCGCCTTTGACTATTGACAAGATTAATAGTACATGACATGCACAATGTGAAAATTATATCATTGAAAGAACCTTTCACAGACGAAGTTAATGGTGTGCTTTGTGTAAGTTGCATGTCATATATCATTGCTCTAATATTTGGTCAAAGTTAGCATCGAAAAACGCATTAGGCCCTATATAGATGGAAGGAGGGAGTAGCTTTAAATAGCATTTGTATAGTAAAACGGGGCAAGACTCTCTCTTTGTGTGGTGTGAATAGTTTTATTTTTTTCGTTTTCTTTTTGGTTGAGGGAAGTGCGAATTGATTTGGTACATACAAGTACAATATTACTACATGTTAGGCTTGTCCCTAAAATTCAACCCGCGTCTTGTTATATCCCGAAAATTCAGATATCGTGCTCCCAAAACTGGCGCCTTCACAACCCGCACCTTGCTATCCCAAAATTACAACGCGCACGAAAACTCCCTCCAGCTGCCAAATCCTGACACGCAAAATCCCCCTTCTAACCCTGAGCCAAAAGGGCCGCTAGTTCAAATCGGTGGGGGGTACTTTTGTAACACACCCTACATTTTGGACAAGCGCGTCCCTAAGTCATGCTTCACCCCCTCCCATCGCCCCCTTTTCGCCATTCGAAATCCCAGGCCGCCATAGCCTCTCCGCTCCAGCCACGAAATCCCACCCTCCTTCGTCCACCACGTCACCGCTGCCCAGCCGGAGCCTCTTCCCCAATGATGTCGTCCATCGCAACAGCTAGATGTCCCTCGTCCACCTCCGCGGATGAGGATCCGTCATCCATCTCGCCATCCCGCCGGTTCAGCCGCCCCGTCCTCCACCTCCAAGGAGTTGCTCCGACGATCGCCTCGTCTATCGCGGCTGCTCCATCCCCACAGTGCCGCCTTAACCTGCTTCACCGGAACCGCAGCATCCTCACCGACTCCTCGGACGAAGCCAAGGCCTACTCGGCGCCACCAAAGAGGTTGTACACTCATCACATCGCACCTTCTCCTTAACTCGACCTCCCAGCGCCGAGGGTGCTCCATCCCGCACCCCCATGGAGCGGCTACCTTGAAGCCGGCGCCGCGGGCGACATCTCCATGGCGGCTCTCCCCCAGTGCGAGTCCCCTTCGGCGGCGGCGTCCATACCAGCCGGATCTGCTGCTGCTGCTCCGGCTCTCGCTCGCTCACTCGCGCTGCTGCTGCTGCTCTGGCTCCCGCTCGCTCGCTCGCGCTGCTGCTGCTGCTCCGGCTCTCGCTTGATCGCTCGCTCGCCCAGCTGCTGCTGCTGCTCTCCCCCTCGCTCGTGCTGCTGCTCTGCTCTGATTAAGCCACACTTCAGTCGACTGAATCAACTTTTGGGTCAGTCGATTTTCAGGGGTTGGGGGGCTCGCCGGAGTTAAGGAAGAACCACCCGCAGCGGGGACGGGGGCTCGCCGGAGAGGTACCCCATATCTATCTTAGGGTTCGGGGTGGGGGCGGGGGGCCTAGAGTGCTGGCCGGAGCGGTGGTGGCGAGTTGTTTCGGGGCGGCGAGGCGGCACTGGGGCCGGCGGCGAGGCCGGTGGTGGCAGGCGGCTCAAGGGTGTGCAGGTTGAAGATGAACTGCAGGCCCTCCCTAAACTACATGTCAAGTGCCTCTCTGCTACCATTGCGTTCAGTTTCGACAGTAGCATTCAGATTCCACAGTAAATTTCAGTTTCGACGGTTAAGTTCAGAGTCAACAGTTTTTACCTCATCTGTTGTAGTTATGTGGTTTTTGGTGATGTTAATTTTACATCCATTTTACATCATCTATTGGAGATGCTATTAGAATCCCACTTGAGATTGACGATGTCTGTCTTGTGCTGCTTCAGCCCTGACGTCTTACGGCTTACAGGAGCTGCTCCAACGATAGAACGATCCATCACAACAGAGCAGTGCCCTGGACGCCATCTACAGATTCCTCAGATCTGCCTCCACACCTCCGACAGCCACCTCTGCCTCAACTACTTCAGCGACCAACCCAATGATGCTGAGGTCGACACGGCTATGGCAAAGAGGTTGTACACTTGTTGCATCACTTATTACTATACATTCACGTCGATCCATTAGGGCTATTTTGGTTCAACGGAAAAACATAGCAATAGGGAATTTTCCAATGGCACTCTACTATTCAATTATTCATGCATTTTGTTGAAAGGAATGAAGCAAAACATCCACCTGCACCTACTTTTCAAAATCCTATGCATGAAAACAAGACCAAGTGCATTAGTGCCAGAATAACATTCTAACTGTACATGCTTTCATATGGTTTCTCTTTATTTTGGCCATGTTTCTTTGCATTCCTCTGCTCTTCCAATTCCTGTAAACCAAACACCCAAGTTGACAGAAATCCTGTGTTTACAAATGCTCTGTTTACCATGTGCATTTTCCTATCCTATTCTGGTGTTTTTCCTATCCCTGCGTTTTAAGAATCATGCAAGCCAAATGAGCCCTTACAGAATTACTTCAGTTACAGGTACGTGTCGAAGGGAACTTTGTGTGGTTTGTCCTGCTCCTGCCGCGACGTCGTCCACCTCACCTGAGCTGCTCCATCGACAGAAGCATCCACCAAACTAGACATCACGACTCCTGACCGTCTTTCGCCGCCTCAGATCTCCTTCCCTGCCGCCGGCACCCACCCCAATGGCATCACCATCATCGACTCAGCAGATGAACCTGAGGAGTACACGAGTCCACAAGAGAGGTCGCACTCTTTTGTTTCTGCTTATGTTATGCATTGCTTAAACTTACCTGCTACTTTATCATCCTGTTCAGCTCTTGGACTCCCAACTCATGTCCAAATTCATGTTCAAACTTGAGTTCTAAATTAGTTGTGGGGCACATATCGAGGCAACAATGAATATTATGTCTGTCTAATATCTGGTTCACCTAGGGTATGCCTATGTTGTTTGTCTTGGGTGGGAAACAAATAGTAAAGCAATCACCATCTCTCTTTTTATTAATTTAAAGCAATCATTAGCCTGCTATCATTATTTTTGGATCCATCCACTGGTTGTTACCATCACTCTAAATTTCTGCATGCTCTCCTTACACAATCTCACCATATTCTTTTGTATGCATGTCCGATATTGTACATAGTCATGCTGAACATGTAGAGAAAAAGAGAAGTGTTTTGTGCGGCAATACAATGTCATGCAGACATCGCTCCATGGTGGGTTCAATGGAAAACCCTCCCCACCCCTCTCCAGATTGTAATCCAGAGGAAGCTATCTGTTCTGAGGCAGATTCAGACGCTGCTGACCACTCCTATTTACCCCCCAAGGTGTTTGCTCTACCTTGGCATGATGATGTTAGTCATATCATGCATATGTTGACTTGCAGTGCCTACTTTTGACATCATATATGTCATCTGCTTAGTTTAGACATGTTCTGTAATGCCACCTGTTTAGTTTCTATATCATATATGGGATTTATGCAGTCTCATGTCTTTTAGCCAGCCATAATATATGTGAAATGTGCAATGCCATCCTGTTTAACCAGGCATCATATATTTGAATGATATCTTGCCCATCATTTTCTTCATTACATTTCCATTTGTCGGCAACGTTTGTACATTAAACTACTATTCCTGTGAATCAGCCATTTGGGTGGGAGATGGAAAAATCTGGAGTGAAAACAAGGCCTTCAGAGCACACAGTGCTACCTGTCGAAGCAGATCTCTTGTTGGGTCCCGATAGCTCCTCAGAGATGGATTCAGAGACAGATGACCAGTCCTATTCCCCTACTGAGGTGTATGCTCTAACTTGGCACGGTTATACTGCTCATATCATGCATACGGTGTCTTGCATTGCATAGTTTAGACATCATATACACAATATTCAACACCATGTTCTTAGTTCAGACGTCATACTGAATGCCCTCTGTTTAGCATATAAATCACATATGTGAATTAAATGATGTGATCCTGATTACTTAGATAACATGTAGGTGAATTATGTCATGCGATCCTGTTTAGTTATTCATCATATCTTTGAATTATGTTATGCTATGCTATCCAGTTTAGATAGACATCATATATGTGAAATTATGTCATGCTATCCGTTTTAGTTAAACAATATACATCTCAACTATTTCATGCCCTCTTTTTTCCACACTATCTATTGCATCTGTCTCTCATACAATGTCTGTACATTCAACTATGTTCCTTGTTTATCAGCCATTTGAATTGGAGCGGGTGATGCCAGTATCTAGCGGAATAAAAACACGGTCTTCAAATAAAATAGTGCTACCTCTTGGTGGAGATAGCACCCCGGTTGTACATGCACAAGAACCAGCCCTACCACACATAACCCAAACTCTCGCAGATTGTACCCCTACTGCGATGGACAGAGAACCAGCTTCACCCAATCTAACCCCAAACCCAGCCGATAGTAACCCAGTTCTTGTTGACACAACACCATCTCCACCACAGAGCTCCCAAACAAGAGCAGTTAGTAAGGCAGCTCCAGTGCCCAAAGGGCCAGTACTATCACGGCGAACCCCAAATCCACCAGTTAGTACGCCTATTCCTGTGGAGGAAGCACAACCAGCCAGTCGTAGTTTAGCATCTATCGCATTTTATGTTGTTAAATCGTATGTGCATATCTTCCCATCTTGGAAATATTATACTGAAGATGAAGGAAAATGCCAGTTGCAGGTGTTTGTCCAGGAGTTATGTGTAAGTAATGTTATTCATGGCAATTACTTTGCTTCGTCCCATACATCCTACCTCCATGATGGTTATAATACAGCAAATTTTCCCATTTTTCTCTATAGAGAAGGACCGATTTGGAAACTTAGGATGAGGTAACCTGTGCTAATACCTCTGCTATCTTCAAGAATGCTTGGTGGCAGTATCGGAATTACCTGAAGAAAACGTACTTCACCGGCAAAGAAACTCATAAAATTCCCTTACGTTCTCCTGAGACACATTTACTGGACGATGACTGGGAACGCCTTGTTCTGTACTGGTCCCGAACCAAGAATGTGGTAAGGTATATGAGCTCATTTTCTATTTTCAAGTATTATATTCTTGCGTCTTACTGTACTATGTTCATGTAGAACAAGTGCCTAAACCTGAAGAACAACTGTTCTAATTTAAGATTCCATTGCTATCATAGTTCAAAAAAGCGCTAGGCGTTAATTGTGTGTTTTGCCACCGCCTAGCACTTTACTGACCAAAGCGCATGCTTATGCGCAGTTATGCACAGATTAAGCGTAGTTATGCACAATGCGTTTTGCCAACGCCTAGAGCCTAGGCGCGCTTAAGCGCTCGCTTAGGCGCGCCTTTTTTAACTATGATTGCTTTGCTCTTGTATCACTGTATTTACTTACAAACTTATTTTTAAATTGAAGGATCCAATCAAAACTCCAATGGCACAGCAGGTATGTTCACGCATGTTTCTTTAACAGGTTTGCTCTTATCAATAGCTCTTTTGATTTCAATTTCAATTGTGTATACAGTTGACTTTCATATCATGCACATTACTAGCATCACAACAGAGCCAATAGTGTTGTTGTACATGTAGACCCGTGGTACCCATATGAAATCTTGTTGTGCCGTGTAGTTTCCCACGCTTTGTATTCTTTCACTGCTGCTTTGTCTTGAACTGATATGATTTGAACCGTGTCTCTATTTTGATTTGGCAAGACAATGTCGTGACCATAGGACATAGATATATGTTTGTTTGATGTTTTTATTATGTACTAGTACTTGGAAATAGAAGACTTGGTAGTTTAATCATGTCCACCTTACTAATGAACTGCTTCACCGAAATGAGTTTCATATACTAGTACATGCTAAACTTGCTATGTGTCTGCTTGTTTCTTCTTTTAGAATGCTGACAGAATATTGGGGAAGAGTGCCTTATTAAGCAATGGTAAAGGAAGTAATGCAGATAAGGTTCAGGATAGTGACACATCCTTGTTGGTCTCCAACAAAGCTGATAAAACAGCTAAGGAAGACTATCGTGAAGACAACGAGACAACCCCAAAGTCCTGTCTTGGTTTAGTGTTCGAGTTACTGGCCACTACCGCTTGCACAAGCTATTCAAACTCACTGTCTGAATCAGTTCAGTTTCTTGAGTCTCAACTACAAGCTGAAAGACATCGATCAGCTATGCTGCAACAAGAAGCGGAAGGACTGCGGAAGTCCCTGGAGCATTCAGATGCATACTTTCTGGTGCAACAGCAAGCTTTGGAGGATTTTAGCGCCAAACAGGACAAAGCTAATTAGCTTGCTACACTTATTGCCGGCATGGTGGATACCCAGGATAACGTTTGTTGAGCTCTTCTGAAGTTGTTTCAGTTATGCTCTTGTTTTGCTGCCGCATTTATTTGCACTGGTGGCCAATTTTGACGGCCAGTGTATGTAATATGCTGCTTTGTTCCCTATATTTACACTGGTGGCGAACTTTGATGCCCAGTGGATGTAATATGTGTAATAGAGGTAATAGGCTAGCCTTGATTGCTTGCTTATTTATTTCCTTATTATCTTGTTTAGTTGTTTGCTTGTAGTCACTGCAGTTCTTTTTCTGTGTTTTTCTAGTGGCCACAATAGCCTATTTTTGGTAACTAGGCCAAAATAATCATGGCAACACACAGACTGTTGTAACCATGGGCCTCCTGCAGGCCGTATGATCCATGGGCCTTCGTTCGGCCGTAGGACCATTTGCCTTCTATACGGGCCGTAGGATCCATCGGCCTTCTATACGGGCCTTAGGGATCAATGGGCCTTCTATGGGCCGTAGGGTCCATGGGCCTTCTACGGGCCGTACGATCCATGGGCCTTCTACGGGCCGTACTATCCATGGGCCTCATACGGGCCGTAGATCCATGGGCCTTCTACGGGGCGTATCATCATTTTGCCAATCATGGGTCATACTATTGGTGGACCATAACAGGCCGTTAATAGGCCGTATTTGATAACTCTATGAAAACAGCCCAACGGGTTTTTTTTTGACATGAAAACGGCCCAACGTATTAACGGTCCGCAAACGAGCCGACTGTAACGACGGGCTGAATTTGCCCACAAGCAGAAAATGACAGTAACGGGCCGTATGTAACCTAATGCTGCAAATGAGCCCAAGAATTAATGGGCCCTGAGAAGGCCGAAAGATAACTTGGGCTGGAAACGGCCCAATGGAATAACGGGCCGTTAATGGGTATAAAGTGATACACTGTTCATTACGGGCCAGTTTCACCACGGGCCGTTAATGGGCCAAGAGTTACAAAGGTCCTCATATGGGCCGAAAGAAGTCATGGGCCACACATGGGCCGGAAGTTAAAACAGGCTGAATCATATTGGACGACCCAGATGACGCTACTAGGCCTAATTTGGATAGGGCGTAACGGGCCCTGGGTTAGCGGGCTGTAAATGGGATATATGCGAACAGGCCATTAACAGGCTTTCCGTGGGCCGGCCCGCCACCTTTTGACCAAGTCAAACTGGCCGGCCTTTTCACAAGAATGGGCCCCTGTTGGGCCGTGCCACGTGTCGCCGTATCATAGGCGCCTTCGGTCCAATGAGCGGATGACATCTGTCCCAACGGTGAGCTGACACGTGTTTCCTCCAGCCAATGATGATTTTACACGTGGAAAATCCCCATTGGTCGGGGCTGTTAACTGGTTATCGGATCCAAAACCCGACCCGATAGCTTAACGGTGTTCCGTTACGGTGGATGCCACGTGTCGGTCACCCTTGACAAAAGCACTTCTGTGACGCGCGATTTATCGTCATGGAAGTGGACACTTCCGTGATGATAATTTTGGTAATGTCATGGAACACTTCTACGACAGCACAGGTATGGCTATCTTGATTCTGGCATAAATTTGTCATGGATGTACATGCATGACAAAAAACGCGACCTACTGTGACAAACACGTATCATCACGGAAGTGTATTTTTTTTGTAGTGAAGATTGATGAGTTGGCTAGGAACGTGGATAGAATTCCTCTTGAAGTTGATTCTTTGAAACTTAGGTCTATTCCACCTAAGCATGATATCAATGAGTCTCTCAAAGCCATGAAAATTTCCATTGATGAGTGCAAAGAAAGAACCGCTAGGATGCATGCTAAAAAAGATTGCTTTGTGAAAGTGTGTTATTCTAGTTTTCATGATAATAAGGATGAAGATCTGAAAGTGATTGATGTGTCTCCTATTAAATCTTTATTTTCCAATATGAATTTTGATAAAGATGGGACTGGAGATGAGTCAACTTTAGCTAAAAGGCGTCCCAATGATTCAGAGTTTTTAGATCTTGATGCAAACATTAGTAAAAGTGGGATTGAAGAGGTCAAAACTTTACATAGCAATGAACCCACTATTTTGGATTTCAAGGAATTTAATTATGATAATTGCTCTTTGATAGATTGTATTTCCCTGTTGCAATCCATGCTAAATTCCCCTCACGCTTATAGTCAAAATAAAGCTTTTACCAAACATATCGTTGATGCTTTAATGCAATCTTATGAAGAAAAACTTGAATTAGAAGTTTCTATCCCTAGAAAACTTTATGACTAGTGGGAACCTACTATTAAAATTAAGATTAAAAATCATGAATAATATGATTTGTGTGATTTGGGTGCTAGTGTTTCCACAATTCCTAAAACTTTGTGTGATATGCTAGGTTTCCATGAATTTGATCATTGTTCCTTAAATTTGCATCTTGCGGATTCCACCATTAATAAACCTATGGGAAGGATTAATGATGTTCTTATTGTTTCAAATAGGAATGATGTGCCCATAGATTTCATTGTCCTTGATATAGATTGTAACCCTTCATGTCCTATTATTCTTGGTAGACCTTTTGTTAGAACGATTGGTGCAATTATTGATATGAAAGAAGGAAATCTTAGATTTCAATTTCCATTAAGGAATGGCATGGAGCACTTTCCTAGGAATAAAGTTAAATTACTTTATGAATCCATTATGAGAGCCACTTATGAATTGAATACCAAAGATGGTAATACCTAGATCTATTCTGGTTTTTATGCCTAGCTAGGGGCGTTAAACGATAGCGCTTGTTGGGAGGCAACCCAATTTTATTTTTGTTCTTTACTTTTTGTTCCTGTTTAGTAATAAATATTTCATGTAGCCTCTGGTTAGATGTGGTTTTGTGTTTTAATTATTTTTTGTGCCAAGTAAAACCTTTAGGATAACCTACGGTGATAGTTAATTTGATCTTGCTGAAAAACAGAAACTTTTGCATGCATGAGACTAGTTTTCATAAATCACAGAAATGTGATTTTCAGTTTATTATTTTTGAAGAAGATTAATAAACAAATTACCTAGGACTTCCTAATTGTTTAGATTTTTTGGGGTTCCATAAGTATTTGAGAGTTACAGATTGCTACAGACTGTTCTGTTTTTGATAGATTCTGTTTTTCGTGTGTTGTTTGCTTATTTTGATGAATCTATGGCTAGTATCGGGGGGTATGAACCATAGACAAAGTTGGAATACCATAGGTTTAACACCAATATAAATAAATAATGAGTTCATTACAGTACCTTAAATTGGTGGTTTGTTTTCTTGCACTAACGGAGCTCACGAGATTTTCTGTTGAGTTTTGTGTTGTGAAGTTTTCAAGTTTTGGGTAAAGATTTGATGGATTTTGGAATAAGGAGTGGCAAGAGCCTAAGATTGGGGATGCCCAAGTAACCCCAAGGTAAAATTCAAGGACAACCAAAAGCCTAAGCTTGGGGATGCCCTGGAAGGCATTCCCTCTTTCGTCTTCGTCTATCGGTAACTTTACTTGAGGCTATATTTCTATTCACCACATGATATGTGTTTTGCTTGGAGCGTCTTGTATGATTTGAGTCTTTGCTTTTTAGTTTATCACAATCATCCTTGCTGTACACACCTTTTGGAGAGACACACATGAATCGAAATTTATTAGAATACTCTATGTGCTTCACTTATATCTTTTGAGCTAGACAATTTTGCTCCAGTGCTTCACTTATACCTTTTTAGAACACGGTGGTGGTTTTATTTTGTAGAAATTATTGATCCATCATGCTTCACTTATATTATTTTGAGAGTCTTTTATAACAGCATGATAATTTGCTTTGGTTATAAAATTAGTCCTAATATGATGGGCATCCAAGTTGGGTAAAATAAAAACTTTCATATGGAGTGCATTAAACACTATGAAATTTGATACTTGATAATTATTTTGAGATATAAAGGTGGTAATGTTAGAGTCATGCTAGTTGGGTAATTATGAAATTGAGAAATACTTGTGTTAAAGTTGGCAAGTCCCGTACCATGCACGTATGGTGAACGTTGTGTGACAAATTTGAAGCATGGGGTGTTCTTTGATTGCCTTCCTTATGAGTGGAGGTCGGGAACTCCTACCAACCCTTCCCCTAGGAGCATGATTAGTGGTACTTTGCTTCGAGGGCTAATAAACTGTTGCAATAAGTATATGAGTTATTTATGACTAATGTGAGTCCATGGATTATTCGCACTCTTACCATTCCGCAATTTGCTAGCCTCTGCAGTACCGTGCATTGCCCTTTCTCACCTTGAGAGTTGGTGCAAACTTCGTCGGTGCATCCAAACCCCGTGATACGATACGCTCTATCACACATAAACCTCCTTATATCGTCCTCAAAACAGACACCATACCTACCTATTATGGCATTTCCATAGTCATTCTGAGATATATTGCCATGCAACTTTCCACCATTCCATTTATTATGACACGCTCCATCATTGTCATGTTGCTTTGCATGATCATGTAGTTGACATCGTATTTGTGGCAAAGCCACCTTTATATTTCTTTCATACATGTCGCTCTTGATTCATTGCATATCCCGGTACACCGCCGGAGGCATTCACATAGAGTCATATTTTGTCCTAAGTATTGAGTTGTAATTCTTGAGTTGTAAATAAATAGAAGTGTGATGGTTTCCATTATTAGAGCATTGTCCCATGTGAGGAAAGGATGATGGAGACTATGATTCCCCCACAAGTCGGGATGAGACTCCGGACGAATAGAAAAAAGAGAAAAAAGAGCCAAAGAAGCCCAAATAAAAAATGAGAGAAAAAGAGAGAAGGGACAATGTTACTATCCTTTTTCCAAACTTGTGCTTCAAAATAGCACCATGATCTTCATGATAGAGAGTTTCTTATTTTGTCACTTTCATATACTAGTGGGAATTTTTCATTATAGAACTTGGCTTGTATATGCCAATGATGGGCTTCCTCAAAATGCCCTAGGTCTTCGTGAGCAAGCAAGTTGGATGCACACCCAATTAGTTTCTTTTTGATGAGCTCTCATATATTTATAGCTCTAGTGCATCCGTTGCATGGCAATCCCTACTCCTCGTATTGACATCAATTGATGGGCATCTCCATAGCCCATTGATTAGCCGCGTCAATGTGAGACTTTCTCCTTCTTGTTTTCTCACATCATCCCTATCATCATACTTTACTCCACCCATAGTGCTATGTCCATGGCTTACGCTCATGTAT
Organism: Triticum timopheevii; assembly: GCA_963921465.1. Classification (NCBI taxonomy): domain Eukaryota; kingdom Viridiplantae; phylum Streptophyta; class Magnoliopsida; order Poales; family Poaceae; genus Triticum; species Triticum timopheevii. Next base: position 448,413,431 of record OY997272.1, on the reverse strand, counting down.
TGCGTGAGGGTTGAAAAGGCTGAAGCGCGTTAAAAAGTATGAACCAATTGCTTGGCTGGAACCGGGGTTGTGCATGATGGGAGCATTTTGTGTGACGAAAGTGAAGCATGGCCGAACTATATGATTTTGTAGGGATAAGCTTTCTTTGGCTATGTTATTTTGATAAGATATAAATTGCTTGGTTAGCATGCTTGAAGTATTACTATTTTTTGTCAATATTAAACTTCTATCTTGAATCTTTTGGATCTGAACATTCATGCCACAATAAAGAAAATTACATTGAAAGTTATGTTAGGTAGCATTCCACATCAACAATTCTGTTTTTATCATTTACCTACTCGAGGACGAGCAGGAATTAAGCTTGGGGATGCCTGATACGTCTCCAACGTATCTATAATTTTTTATTGTTCCATGCTATTATATTATCTGTTTTGGATGTTTAATGGGCTTTATTATGCACTTATTTATTATTTTTGGGACTAACCTATTAACCGGAGGCCCACTGCAAATTGTTGTTTTTTTTGCCTATTTTAGTGTTTCGCAGAAAAGGAATATCAAACGGAGTCCAAACGGAATGAAACCTTCGGGAGAATAGTTTTGGAACAAACGCAATCCAGGAGACTTGGAGTGGAAGTCAAGGAAGCAAGGAGGCAGCCACGAGGTAGGAGGGCGCGCCCAGGGGGGTAGGCGCGTCCCCCACCCTCATGGGCCCCTCATCGCTCCACCGACCTACTTCTTTCGCCTTATATATACTCATATACCCCGAAAACATCCAGGAGCACCACGAAACCCTATTTCCACCGCCGCAACCTTCTGTACCCATGAGATCCCATCTTGGGGCCTTTTCTGGTGCTCCGCCGGAGGGGGAATCGATCACGGAGGGCTTCTACATCAAGACCATAGCCTCTCCGATGATGTGTGAGTAGTTTACCACAGACCTTCGGGTCCATAGTTATTAGCTAGATGGCCTCTTATCTCTCTTTGATTCCCAATACAAAGTTCTCCTCAATCTTCTTAGAGATCTATTCGATGTAATACTTTTGCTGGTGTGTTTGTCGAGATCCGATGAATTGTGGGTTTATGATCAAGATTATCTATGAACAATATTTGATTCTTCTCTGAATTCTTATATGTATGATTTGATATCTTTGCAAGTCTCTTTGAATTATCAGTTTGGTTTGGCCTACTAGATTGATCTTTCTTGCAATAGGAGAAGTGCTTAGCTTTGGGTTCAATCTTGCGGTGTCCTTTCCAGTGACAGCAGGGGCAGCAAGGCACGTATTGTATTGTTGCCATCGAGGATAAAAAGATGGGTTTATATCATATTGCTTGAGTTTATCCCTCTACATCATGTCATCTTGCTTAATGCGTCACTCTGTTCTTATGCACTTAATACTCTAGATGCATGCTGGATAGTGGTCGATGTTTGGAGTAATAGTAGCAGATGTAGAATCGTTTCAATCTACTTGTCACAGACGTGATGCCTATATACATGATCATGCCTAGATATTCTCATAACTATGCGCTTTTCTATTAATTGCTCGACAGTAATTTGTTCACCCACCGTAAGATATGTTATCTTGAGAGAAGCCACTAGTGAAACCTATGGCCCCCGGATCTCTTTTCCATCATACTATATCTATTTTATTTACATTGCATCTCGTTTACTATTTTGCAATCTTTACTTTTCAATCTATACAACAAAAATACCAAAAATATTTATGTTATTATCTCTATCAGATCTCACTTTTGCAAGTGGCCGTGAAGGGATTGACAACCCCTTTATCACGTTGGTTGCAAGGTTCTTATTTGTTTGTGCAGGTACAAGGCGACTTGCGTGTAACCTCCTACTGGATTGATACCTTGGTTCTCAAAAACTTAGGGAAATACTTACGCTACTTTGCTGCATCACCCTTTCCTATTCAAGGGAAAACCAACGCATGCTCAAGAGGTAGCAGGGCCCAAGGCCCAAGGGCAACTTAAGGCCCATAGAAATAAACCGCCTTATGTGCAAGACTTGTATTATAAGGCATGTATAGGTAGTCACCGAGCCGGACACGTTGTCTATAAGCTGGCCGGGACTTCGTGAACCGCTGGGCGTCAACCTGTGTATATAAAGGGACGACCTCGCGGCAGTTCAAGGCAAGAAACAACAGATCGAAAGCTAGGTCAAGCGGATTCGCTCCCTGGTAATTGAGACATAAGCAATACCACCTCAAATTGGATTAGGCCTTTACCTTCACCGCAAGGGGCCGAACCAGTATAAACTCTTGTGTCCTTTGTCCCGTTTAACCCCTTTAAGCTAACCTAGTTGCGATGGCTCCACGACTAGGTTCTTTCGCTAGGACATCTGCCGTGACTATTCCACGACAGATCAAGTTGGGCAAACAAAACCCAAATATCGATGAAGAAATACAACACTATAAGCAATCATGCATATAAGAGATCAAAGAAGACTCAAATAACTTAACTTTCTTGGATAAAAACATAGATCTGATCATAAACTCAAAGTTCATCAGATCCCAACAAACACACCGCAAAAAGACTTACATCATATGGATCTCCAAGAGACCATTGTATTGATAATCAAGAGAGAGAGAGAGAAATCCATCTATCTACTAACTACGAACCCGTAAGTCTACAAAGAACTACTCACGCATCATAGGAGAGGCACCAATGGAAGTGGTGAACCCCTCCTTGACGGTGTCTAGGTTGGATCTGGTGGTTCTGGACTCTGCGGTGGCTGGAATTGATTTTCGTCGACTCCCCCAGGGTTTCTAGAATATTGTGGTATTTATAGAGCAAAGAGGTAGTTCAGGGGGCACCGCCTCCTGGAGCGCCCTGGTCCCAGGTGCTTCCTTGGCCCACTGGCTTTCTTTTGGCCCCAAAAAAATCCTCCAGGAGTTTCATTTTGTTTGGACTCCGTTTGAAATTGATTTCCTATGATGTAAAAAACATGCAGAAAACAGCAACTGGCACTGGGCACTATGTCAATAGGTTAGTACCAAAAAATGATATAAAATGATTGTAAAACATCCAAGAATGATAATATAACAGCATGGAACAATAAAAAATTATAGATACTTTGGAGACGTATCAGCATCCCCAAGCTTAATTCCTGCTCGTCCTCGAGTAGGTAAATGATAAAAACAAATTTTTTTTATGAGGAATGCTACCTAACATGTTCCTCACATTTCTTTTCTTTATAGCATGGACATATGGACTTTTATATTATTCAAAGCAATAGTCTAGTTTTGACATGAAGACTTTAATACTCAAGCATACCAACAAGCAACCATGTCTTTCGAAATATCAACACTAAAGCAAGTTATCCCTAGCCCGTCATGCTCAATCATTGATCCATTCATGAAACACACTCGAATATTACCTACACCCAATGCTCAAATACGATCATAGTTCCCCTTAGTTGGTGCTTTATAAGAGAAGATGGAGACTCAAATTCAAAATAAAAAATGCATAAGTAAAAGAAAGGCCCTTCGCGGAGGGAAGTATGGATTTGTAGAGGTGCCAGAGCTCAAAGCTTAAATTGAGAGATAAAAAATTATTTTTGAGAGGCATACTTTTCCCACCAACGAAAACAACTTGGAGCATCCCAACACTTTCCATGCTAGATACATCATAGGCGATTCCCAATCAGAAAATAAAGTTTATTCCTTTTGTCCACCATAACTTTCACTTTCCATGGCTAACTGTGTCCACGGGTGCCCTCCATGCCAACACTTTCCAAGGAATTTATTATTTGACAACATAAAGTAAATTCATTATTAATTTTGGGACTGGGCATCCCTAGTACCTTTGTCGTACTCTCGTGCAATGACAAGTGAATAAACACTCATCTTGAGAATAACACATCTAGCATGGAAAATATTGGCTACCCTATATCGCTTCGCGAGTAGTAGAGCACACAAAAGAGAAATTTATTTTGAACATTAGAGATGGCACATGCAAATTTGCTTAGAACAACATGGAAATACCGCATATAGGTAGGTGTAGTGGACTCATATGGCAAAACTGGTTTAAAGGGTTTTGGATGCACAAGTAGTGATCATACTTAGTGCAAAATGAAGGCTAGCAAAAATATTGAGAAGCGACCAACCAAAAAGCAAAAAATCTCGTACCCAAGCATTAAGCATAAGTAACACCGAATAACGCACCATAAGTAGGATATAAATTTCATTGCATAACTACTGACTTTCGTGCTTGCATAGGGAATCTCAAACCTTAACATCAATATTCTTACTAAAGCACAATTACTCATGAAAATGACTCACATATCATATCGTCATATCTCAAAACCATTACTAAGAATCAAGTTTATTTTGTCCAATAATCTTCATGAAAGATTTTATTATATCCTCCTTGGATATCTATCACTTTGGGACTATTTTCATATGTTGCTTTTGATGAGCTCAAACAAATATAAGTGAAGATCATGAGCATAATTTTTTTCTTTCTCTAAAAAATAATCTAAGTGAAGCAAGAGAGAATTTCTTAAAATTTTACCAACTCCCGAATAAATCTAAGTGAAGCATGAGATCATTTATTCAAAAATAACAAAGCACACCGTGCTCAAAAATATATAAGTGAAGTACTAGAGCAAGTCCATGGCTCTAAAAATTTAAGTGAAGCATAGGAGCAAAGCATAGCATAATTTTTGGCTCTCCCAAAAGGGTGTGTCCAGAAAGGATTCAACACTTAAAACACAAAGCAAAACAAGCAAAGACTCACATCATACAATGCGCTCCAAGCAAAACTCATAGCATGTGACGAATAAAAGTATAGTTTCAAGTAAAATACCGATGGTTGTTAGAAGAAACCGGGGATGCCACTTGGGGGCATCCCCAAGCTTAGTTGCTTGCTACTTCTTTGAATATTATCTTGGGGTGCCTTGGGCATCCCCAAGATTAGCCTTTTGCTTATCCTTATTCTTTCATCCATCGTAAGATAACCCAAAACTTGAAAACTTCAATCACACAAAACTCAAACAAAACCTTCGTGAGATCCGTTAGTATAAGAAACCAAACCACTACTATAAGTACTGTAGAAAACCTATTCTTATTTTGTTTTTTCATTATATCTACTGTATTACAACTTTTCTATGGCAAAAACTCATCAAAGAAAACCATAGAATCATCAAAACAAGCACACAACGCAAAGAAAACAGAATCTGTAAAAAAACAGAACAGTCTGTAGCAATCTGAAAATTTTGAATACTTATGTAACTCCAAAAATTATGAAATAAATTGGTGGACGTGAGGAATTTGTCTATCAATTTTTTGCAAAAAGAATCAACTTAAAACCACTCTTATGTAAAAAAATGACAAACAATCTCGTGAGCGCAAAAGTTTCTGTTTTTCAGCAAGATCAAATAAACTTTCACCCAAGTCTTCCCAAAGGTCTTGCTTGGCACAAACACTAATTAAACACAAAAAACAATCATAACAGTATCATAATTGTTCTAACACTTAAAACAGAAAGCAAAAATCAAAAATAAAATTTATTCATTGGGTTGCCTCGCAACAAGCGCTATCATTTTACGCCCCTAGCTAGGCATAACGCGTAGGATCTAAGTGCTGTCATCTTTGTTTCTAGATCCATAAGATGCCCTAGTGATTGATTCATATGGTGGCCTAATTCTTGTTCTAGGGAAGTGTTCCATTCCCTTTCTTAGTGGAAATTGAAATTTAATATTGCCTTCTTTCATATCAATCACGGCCCCAATAGTACGCAAAAACGGTCTACCAAGAATAATTGGACAAGACGGATTGCAATCAATATCAAGAACAATAAAATATATGGGCACATAATACCTATTTGCAAGAATAAGAACGTCATTAATTCTTCCCATAGGCTTTTTAATAGTAGAATCCGCTAAGTGCAAATTTAAAGAGCATTCTTCAATATCGGTAAGACCAAGCACACCACATAAAGATTTCGGAATTGTAGAAACACTAGTACCCAAGTCACATAAAGCAAAACACTCATAATTTTTAATCTTGAATTTGATAGTAGGTTCCCACTCATCATGCAATTTTCTAGGAATTGAAACTTCTAATTCCAACTTTTCTTCAAAAGCTTTCATCATAGCATCGACAATATGTTTAGTAAAAGCTTTATTTTGTTCATAAGCATGGGGTGAATTTATCACGGATTGCAACAAAGAAATACAATCAACCAAAGAGCAACTATCATAATTAAAGTCTTTGTCATCCAAAATAGTGGGCATATCACTAGTTAAAGTCTTGACCTCTTCAAACCCACTTTTATCAATTTTTTCAACAAGATTTTCACGCTCCGAATCATAGGGACACCTTCTAACTAAAGTTGACTCTTCTCGAATCCCTTTTTCATCAATCTTAAATTTACTAAATAAAGAATCAATATAAGAAACACCAATCATTTTAAGATCTTCATCACTTTTATGATAGTAATCACTCGAAAACGCTCTTTCTAAATATTCTCTTTTAGCTCTAAGCATAGCGGTTCTTTTCTTACTTTCATCCACAGAAACATAAAGAGCTTTAATTGATTCTTCAATCTTAGGCACAAAAAATTTCATCTTGAGAGTTTCTACATCATGAGAAATTCTATCCATACTTCTAGACAAATCATCAATTTTATTCAACTTTTCTTCTATCGAAGTGTTGAAAGCCTTTTGCGTATTGATAAATTATTTAATATTGCTCTCAAGATCAGAGGTGTTTCTATTATTATTGTAGGTGGGATTACCATAAGAATTACCATAATTATTAGAGGAATTGCTAGGAAAAGGCCTAAGATTAAAATTACATCTATAAGCATTGTTATTGAAATTGTTTCACGAGACAAAATTCACATCTATGGCATCACTATTTTGCTCAATTAAAGTAGACAAAGGCACATCATTAAAATCAATAGGAGCACTTTTATTAGCAACCAACTTCATAAGAGCATCAACTTTTTCACTCAAAGAATTTATTTCTTCTACCGAATTGACTTTTTTACTAGTAGGAGTTCTTTCGGTATGCCATTGTGAGTAATTTGCCATAATATTGTCTAGCAATTTAGTAGCTTCACCCAAAGTAATTTCCATAAAAGTACCCCCGCAGCGGAATTATTACGAGAAACAAAATTCAATCCCGCATAAAAATTTTGTATGATCATCCAAAGATTTAACCCATGAGTCGGGCAATTCCTTAGCATCGATTTCATCCTTTCCCAAGATTGTGCAACATGCTCATGTTCAAGTTGCTTGAAATTCATGATCTGGGTTCTAAGGGAAATAACTTTTGCGGCTGGAAAATACTTAGTGATAAAAGCATCTTTGCACTTGTTCCAAGAATCAATACTATTGCGAGGCAAAGAAGAAACCAATTTTTTTGCACGATCTCTCAAAGAAAACAGAAATAATTTCAACATCATTGTCCACATCTTTTTTCTTTGTCCTATCGCATAATTCCATGAATGTGTTAAGATGGGACGCGGCATCCTCATTAGGAGTACCGACAAATTGATCTTTCATAACAAGATTCAACAAAGCAGTATTAATATCACAAGACTCCACACTAGTGGCAGGAGGAGCAATCGGAGTGCTAATAAAATCATTGTTGTTGGTATTTGAGAAATCACACAACTTGGTGTTCTCTTGAGTCATGATGACTATGCAAGAAGATTGCACTCAAAAACAGATATGACGAGAAAACAGGAAACGAAAAAGAGGGCGAATAAACGGCAAATTTTTGTGAAGTGAGGGAGAGGAAAACGAGAGGCAAATGGAAAATAATGTAAATTGTGAGGAGATGAGATTTGTGATTAGGAACCTGGTTGATGTTGAAGATCCTCCCTGACAACGGCGCCAGAAATTCCTTTTGATGTCTGCTAGAACTACGTTGATATTTCCCCAAAGAGGAAGGGATGATGCAGTGTAGCGATGGTAGGTATTTCCCTCAGTGATGAGACCAAGGTTATCAACCCAGTAGGAGAACCTCCTCACACCCCGTAAATAACATATGCACACAAATAACGAATACTCGCAACCCGACGTGTTAAAGGGTTGTCAATTCCTTTCGGGTACGATGCCTCAAGATAGGCAAATAACGTGAGGTAAAAGTGGTAGATAGGATAAATAGATCGCGGAAAAAATAAATTGCAGCAAGGTATTTTTGTATTTTTGGTTTAATAGATCTGAAAATAATTGCAAAGGAAAATAGATCGCAAAGGCAAATATGATGAAAAGAGACCTGGGGGCCGTAGGTTTCACTAGTGGCTTCTCTCGAGAAAAATAGCAAACGGTGGGAAAACAATTACTGTTGGGCAATTGATAGAACTTCAAATAATCATGACGATATCCAGGCAATGATCATTATATGCGCATCACGTCCAAGATTAGTAGACCGACTCCTGCCTGCATCTACTACTATTACACCACACATTGACCCCTATCCAGCATGCATCTAGTGTATTAAGTTCATGAGAAAAGAGAGTAATGCAATAAGAACGATGACATGATGTAGACGAGATCCGTTTATCTATTACGGAGATATAGATCTCATCTTTTTATCCTTAGTAGCAACAATACATACATGTCGGCTCCCCTTCTATCACTGGGATCAAGCACCGTAAGATCGAACCCACTACAAAGCACCTCTTCCCATTGCAAGATAAATAGATCAAGTTGGCCAACCCAAATATTGTAGAAGAAATACGAGGCTATAAGCAATCATGCATATAAGAGATCAAAGAAGACTCAAATAACTTTCTTGGATGAAAACATAGATCTGATCATAAACTCAAAGCTCATCAGATCCCAACAAACACACCGCAAAAAGACTTACATCATATGGATCTCCAAGAGACCATTGTATTGATAATCGAGAAAGAGAGAGAGGAAGCCATCTAGCTACTAACTACGGACCCGTAAGTCTACAAAGAACTACTCACGCATCATAGGAGAGGCACCCATGGAAGTGGTGAACCCCTCCATGACGGTGTCTACATTGGATCTGGTGGTTCTGGACTCTGCGGCGGCTGGAATTGATTTTCGTCGACTCCCCTAGGGTTTCTGGAATATTGTGGTACTTATAGAGCAAAGAGGCAGTTCATGGGGCACCCAAGGTTGGCAGCACCCACTAGGGCGCGCCTGGGCCTCCTAGCGCGCCGTGGTGGGTGTTGCTCCCCTCGAGCAGCCCCACAGGTGCTTCCTTGGCCCACTGGCTTTCTTTTGTCCCAAAAAAATCCTCCAGGAGTTTCGTTGCGTTTGGACTCCATTTGATATTGATTTCCTGCGATATAAAAACATGCAGAAAACAGCAACTAGCATGGGCACTATGTCAATAGGTTAGTACCAAAAAATGGTATAAAATGACTATAAAATGATTGTAAAACATCCAAGAATGATAATATAATAGCATGGAACAATCAAAAATTATAGATACGTTGGAGACGTATCAGTATCCGTCGATGATTGGATCGAGTACCACGGCGGCCGAACCCCCATGACGGATACTTGTTGGGTGATCCCTGCGATCAAAGGTGATCGGATAGGCTAACCATGGATTGAATTTTGGGGCGACAGGCTCTACGGAGTAGACGTCCCTTAGAGCGCGCTTGCACTCCCTTTTGGAAATGTGAGTGACATAGATCATGTTCACTGTTTTCACCTAGGGGGGAAACTGCTTTTGGCCCCCAGTGTTCGGCTAACGGGGCTCATCATCGTCCTCGCTTGGAGGTCCCTTTCCCTTGTGTTCGGTATTTAACTTACCGGCCTGTTTGGAAACCCAACAGTTTCTGTTGGTGTGGTTAGCAAGCTTGTCGGGTGTGCCATGAATCTGACAGGGCCTCTCAAGGATTTTTTACAAGTTGGATGGACCGTCCCTGTTGCCTTTGAAAGGTTCCTTCCGTTGACCAGATTTAGAACCACTAAATCCGGCATTGACTGTCGTATCATTGCATCATCATTATTGCTCTGACGTTTGTTTTTCTTGCGGCGTGGTCTACCATTGTCGTCCCTGGCCTGAGAAGTGTTGGGGTCACCGGAGCTGTTACTTCTACGAGCCAACTAGCTATCTTCACCCGCACAGAAATGGGTCATGAGTGCAGTTAAGGCTGCCATGGTCTTCGGCTTTTCCTGCCCAAGGTGTTGGGCTAGCCATTCGTCCCGGACGCTGTGTTTGAAGGCCGCTAAGGCTTTGGCGTCTGGATAGTCCACGATTTTGTTCTTTTTAGTTAGGAACCAATTCGAAAGCTTGCGGGACGATTCGCTTGGTTGCTGGATTATGTGACTCAGGTCATCAGCATCCGGTGGCCGGACATAAGTGCTCTCAAAGTTGGCCCGAAAAGCATCTTCTAAATCTTCCCAGGTTCCAATGGAGTTCTCTGGGAGGCTGTTCAACCAGTGTTGTGCTGGTCCTTTCAGCTTTAGAGGAATATAATTAATGGCGTGGAGGTCATCTCCACGAGCCATATGAATGTGGAGAAGAAAATCTTCAATCCAGACGGTCGGATCCGTCGTACCATCATACTGCTTGATGTTTACGGGTTTAAACCCTTCCGGAAACTGGTGCTGCATAACCTCATCGGTAAATCACATAGGGTGTGCGGCACATCTATACCATGCAACATTGCGGTGGAGTTCGGATGACATTTGTGTTCGGTGTTGACCCCGATCATGGTGGCTGATACGTATCCAACGTATCTACTTTCCAAACACATTTGTCCTTGTATTGGACTCTAACTTGCATGATTTGAATGGAACTAACCCGGACTGGCGCTGGTTTTAGCAGAATTGCCATGGTGTTGTTTTTGTGCAGAAATAAAAGTTCTCGGAATGACCTGAAACTCCACGGAGTCCCGTTTTGGAATTAATAAAAAATATTGCCGAAAGAATCAACAGAGGGGGACCCACACCCTGTCCACGAGGGTGCAGGGCGCGCCCCTACCTCGTGGGTCCCCTGGACCTCCACTGACCTCAACTCCAACTCTATGAATTCATGTTCGGGGAGACAAAAATAAGAGAGAAGGATTCATCGCGTTTTACGATATGGAGCCACTGCCAAGCCCTAATCTTCCTCGGGAGGGCTGATCTGGAGTCCGTTCGGGGCTCCAGAGAGGGGAGTCCATCACCATCATCATCATCAACCATCCTCCATCACCAATTTCATGATGCTCACCGCCATGCGTGAGTAATCCCATCGTAGGCTTGCTGGACGATGATGGGTTGGATGAGATTTACCATGTAATCGAGTTAGATTCTTTAGGGTTTGATCCCTAGTATCCATTATGCTCTAAGATTGATGTTGCGACGACTTTGCCATGCTTAATGCTTGTCACTAGGGCCCGGGTGCCATGATTTCAGATCTGAACCTATTATGTTTTCATGAATATATATATATATATATATATATATATATATATATATATATATATATATATATGAGTTCTTCATCCTATCTTGCAAGTTATAGTCACCTAGTACGTGTTATGATCCGGCAAACCCCGAAGTGACAATAGTCGTGACACTTCCCGTTGATGACCGTAGTTTGAGGAGTTCATGTATTCACTAAGTGCTAATGCTTTGGTCTGGTACTCTATTAAAAGGAGGCCTTAATACCCCTTAGTTTCCAATAGGACCCCGCTGCCACGGGAGGGTAGGACAAAAGATGTCATGCAAGTTCTTTTCCATAAGCACGTATGACTATATTCGGAATACATGCCTACATTACATTGATGAACTGGAGCTAGTTCTGTGTCACCCTATGTTATAACTGTTGCATGATGAATTGCATCCGACATAATTATCCATCATTGATCCATTGCCTATGAGCTTGTTTCATATTGATCCTTGCTTAGTTACTTCTCCGTTGGCACTGTTACGATTGCTACAAAACTGCTACTGTTACTTTTGCCACTATTACTATTACTTCCATACTACTTTGCTACTAAATACTTTGCTACAGATATTAAGTCTTTTAGGTGTGGTTGAATTGACAACTCAGCTGCTAATACTTGAGAATATTCTTTGGCTCCCCCTGTGTCGAATCAATAAATTTGGGTTGAATACTCTACCCTCGAAAACTGTTGCGATCCCCTATACTTGTGGGTTATCAAGACCTTTTTCTAGCGCCGTTTCCAGGGAGCATAGCTCTATTCTTTGAGTCACTTGGGATTTATATCTGTTGATCACTATGAGGAATTTGAAAGATGAAAGAACCAAGATTTTCCCCTCAACTACGAGGGGAGGTAAGAAACTACCATCTAGCTATGCACTTGATTCACCTTCTGTTTTAAGTAAACTTGCAACACTTGCACCTGCTATTGATTATGATATGTCGCATGTTATCGATGATACCACTTCTGCTATGCATGATGCTTATGATGATACTACTTCTCTGCTTGATAATAATGTGGCATTATGTGAATTTCTGGATGAACAACTTGCTAGGGTCAGAGAGAATGAAATTATTAAAACTGATGATATTAATGAAAGTGATGATGAATATTCTCCCCCTAGATATGAATTACCTATTGTACCTGAGGTTTAAGTTATGCATAAAGAAACTGCTAGAGACTTTCTTAATTGCAATGATAGATACGATCTTAAGAAACTGTTAGCTAAGTTGAAAGAAAAGTCTTTGAATGCTAGAATGAAACATGACCCTCCTTTTGCTACTTCACCTATCTGTGTTACTGATAAGGGTTATGAATTCTCTTTCAATCCTGAGTTAATTACTTTGGTTGAATCTGATCCTTTCTATGGCTATGAATCTGAAACTATAGTGGCACATCTTACTAAATTGAATGATATAGCCACCCTGTTTACTCATGAGGAAAAAATCGCTATTACTATATTCTTAAATTGTTTCCTTTCTCATTAAAGGGTGATGCTCCTGGTTGTGTGTGTAGTCCCCAGGATATGATTTATTACTTCTCTGCAAAATATTTCCCCGCTCATAAGAAACAAGCCGCCTTAAGGGAAATATTTAATTTCGTGCAAATTGAAGAAGAGAGTCTCCCACGAGCTTGGGGGAGGCTTCTCCGCTTACTTAATGCTTTGCCTGATCATCCTCTCAAGAAAAACGAAACACTTGATATCTTTTATAATGGACTAACCGATGCTTCCAGAGACCACCTGGATAGTTGTGTCGGTTGTGTTTTCGGGGAAAGAACTGTTGAGCAAGCTAAACTGCTATTGAATAATATATTGCGTAATGATACTGATTGGACACTTCCTGAACCAACTCCAAAGCCAACTCTGAAGAAAAGGGGTATTCTATTTCTTAGTCCTGAAGATATGCAAGAGGCAAAGAAATCTATGAAAGAAAAAGGTATTAAAGCTGAAGATGTTAAGAATTTACCACATATTGAAGAAATACATTTTCATGATAACTGTCGGGTAGTTAATGCTTGGATGAGTTTGATAATTTCATTGTTAAACAAGAAGACTTCAATGCTTACTTTGGTAGACAATTGAAACGTAGTGCTTATATGGTTGAACACTTGAGTGATTATATGTCTAGAGTTAAAGGTGATATTGAGCTTATTAGTAAACATGCTTCCATGGTTACCACTCAAGCAGAACAAGTGCTGAAGGCACAAGATGATTTGCTCAATGAATTAAATAATAAGAATAATGATAATGCTGTTAGAGTTATGACTAGAGGTGGTAAAATGACCTAGGAACCTTTGTATCCCGAGGGCCATCCTAAGAGAGTTGAGCAAGATTCTCAGAGAACTAATACTAATACACCTAGTCCTTTTAAGAAAAAGAACAAGAAAAATGATAGGACTTTGCATGCTTCTAGTGAACCTGTTATTGACACACCTGAGAATCCCAATGACATTTCTATTTCTGATGCTGAAACACAATCTAGTAATGAACCTAGTGATAATGATAATGATGATGCTCAACCTAGTAATAACAATGATGTAGAGATTGAACCTGATGTTGATCTTGATAACCCACAATCAAAGAATCACCGTTATGACAAGAGAGACTTTGTTGCTAGGAAGCACGATAAAGAAAGAGAACCATGGGTTTAGAAACCCATACCTTTTCCTCCTAAGCCATCCAAGAAAAAGGATGATGAGGATTTTTAGCGCTTTGCTGAAATGATTAGACCTATCTTTTTGCGTATGCGTTTGACTGATATGCTTAAAATGAATCCCTATGCTAAGTATATGAAAGATATTGTTACGAATAAAAGAAAGATACCGGAAGCTGAAATTTCCACCATGCTTCCTAATTATACATTTAAGGGTGGAATACCAAAAAAAAACTTGGAGATCCAGGAGTACCAACTATACTATGCTCCATTAAAAGAAACTATGTTAAAACTGCTTTATGTGATCTTGGAGCCTGTGTTAGTGTTATGAATTTCTCTTTATATCGTAGAATTGATTTGAATAAGTTGACACCTACTGAAATCTCTTTGCAAATGGTTGATCATCGGTATTAGTGAGGATGTGTCTGTTGTGGTTGCAAACGTTACTATTTTAACGGACTTTGTTATTCTTGATATTCCCAAGGACGACAGTATGTCGATCATCCTTGGTAGACCTTTTCTAAATACTACAGGGGATGTTATTGATTGCAACAAAGGAAATGTTACTTTTCATGTTAATGGTAATGAGCATATGGTACACTTTCCGAAGAAACAACCTCAAGTTCATGAATATGATATTGTTATTGTTGGGGACATGCATATCCCCGTTGAGGTAACCTAGTGTTATTCGAAAATTCTCCGGTTTCATGTTATTTGAAAGAGGTTTGTTAACAAGACTTGATCAACCTTGTTAGTGGATTCCTTTTGATGAGCATGAGATGGATGAAGCTAGAAAGCACAACCTTCTGCACCCTCATGTTACTTTCTGTTATTTAGAATAAATAAAGCAAAAATAGTATTTTTTTGTCTGTTTTCTGAATTATCCATGCAATAAAAAATACCCCGAGAATAAAAGTTATCCAAATGCCCTGAAAATGGAGTATGATTTTTCGTAGAATATTTGAGAATTTCTGGCACTCAGAGCACACCAGGGGGACCCACCATTTGTTCATGAGGGTGGAGGGCGCGCCCTACCCCCTGGGCATGGCCCCCTGCCTCGTGAGCCCCACGTGGACCTCCTCCACTTATTCCAGTACCCACACACTTCGTCTTCCTCCAGAAAAAATCATCCCGTAGCTCAAACCCGTGTTCTAGCTCATTTTGCTGCCATTTTTGATCTTCTAGCTCAAAGCTCCATTCACAAAACTGCTTTGGGGGATTGTTCTTCGGCATATGACTCCTCCAATGGTCCAATTAGTTTTTGTTCTAGTGCTTTATTTATTGCAAAATTTTGCTGATAAGGTGACCCTATTCTTGGGCTTGCATGTCAAATTTATATGGTCTAAAGTAGTTTTAATGCATGATTTAGCCTCTAAGCACTTGTGGGAGTAGTTGTTATCAATCTTGTTGAGTTTGGTTCACTTTTATTTTGAGTTACTAAAAACTTTAGACAAATTTGAGGAAGAAAATGATGAAGAGATTTTTGAGAGGCTCCTGGAGCCGAAGCTCGAAGGAAAAGTAGAATGAAGAGAATAAAAAGCCCAAGTATAATCTTCGTCGCACCACGGAGGTTCGGCCGTGTGAATGTCCTTGCGATGCATTCTTGAGGGCCGCTGGAATTCATGACGACTTTTATTATTTGGCTGAGAATGCAGGCATCACCGACTTCCTCCACGACCAGTGTGAACAGTATCTCCTACTCACTAATATTTTCGTGCAAAATTTTTATTTCCATGCTAGAAGATCACCAACTGCAGTGGAGTTCTATTTATTTGATGAATTTAAGGAGATTTCACTCTATGATTTTTGTGTGGTTTGCAACTTGCCCTTTGAGGGCAGCATCGAGGAACCGCATCCTAGTGATGTGGATGGATTTATTGATAGAATTGATGTAGGGGAAACGAGAAAAGTTTCAGATGCAAGGACTACTAGTGTACATTTTCTTGTTCTACGTTTCTTTGCAATATTTGCTAGTAGATGCTTAATTGGTCGTGGGAACAGTGGGAGCCTTAATGTTCCTGACCTTGCTATTTTGCGCCATGCTTTATTTTGTGATACAACTTTCAGCCTAGGCGCTACGGTTGCTAAACGGTTGAGTCTGAACCGTTCAAAGGGCCCCATCTTTGGAGGTATCTTTGCTTCACGCATTGCTAAACACTTTGAGATACCTATTAGGCATTATGAGAAAGAGGAAAAGTTGCTGCCCACTATTTTCTTAGACTATAAGAGTATGGTAGCACATGATTTTATTGTTAAAGATAAGAAGAAGAGACTTAAGTATAACTTGGTATTTGCTAAAACTAAGTGTGAGACTATTACCTTGCCTGCACCCTCTTTGTTTAATATACATTCAGGCACGTACCTCATCCTGCCCGAGGACATTTATGCATACTTGGAGCTGACACGAGTCCCAAAGCTTGAGCCTAAGCCACCTCTTGATCCATATTGGGAGTCTATTTATCAGTGGGATCCGGAGGAGCTCGCTAACTAGTGGCACCCCAAGGACCCTCCTTAGTACACCGGAGAGAACCATTTTTATCCATGGGCATAGACCAACTTAGGCCAAAAGCCTAAGCTTGGGGGAGTACGAATTTCTCACTGACATTACATTCATGTTCACACAATCATTCTAGTTGTCGGTGTTCATACTTTTTCATTGTACTATCCATGCTACTTTAGTTTATTTTCTTGCTTTCTTCTTGTGTGTTTGAAAAACTTTGAGAAAAACTCCAAAAAATTGTTGTAGCTTTTAGCTAGTTTACTTTCCATGTGTGTAGTAGTAATATTAAAAGAAAAACCAAAAAGATTTCTCGTTCTTCTTTTGCTTGTTGGGAGCTTTCCCGTGTAAATAGTTTTATTTTTCTTTGAAGTTCTTGTCTTTTCTTTGGGGGTCGAGAGGAGAAGACCACGATGAAAATGATGAGTGGCTCTCATATGCATTATTGTTGATCTAACCAAGAGCCCATATTACCTTGTCTTCTCCTTTGAATTAAATGTTGCAGATTCCAGCTTAATCCAATGCACGTGCACTATTATTATTATCCACACCGTTCGGTCGTGCAAGTGAAAGGCAATAATGATGATATATGATGAAATGATTGAGATGAGAGAAGCTGGTATGAACTCGACCTACCTTGTTTTTGTAAATATGATTAGTTCATCATTCCTGATTCAGCCCATTATGAATGAAACATGTTTGCAATGACAATTAGAGATTATAGTTATTCATGCCATTCTTAATTAGTTAGGAGTTTATAATGCTTTACCTTGCTTGCCAACATGCTATTAAAATGGTTGTGATGTGGTATGATAGGGTGGTATCCTCCTTTGAATGATTCGAGTGGCTTGACTTGGCACATGTTCACGCATGTAGTTGAAACAAAATCAACATAGCCTTCACAATATTTATGTTCATGGTGATTTATATCCTACTCATGCTTGCACGCATTGTTGGTTAATCTTAATGCATGTTCATGACTGTTGTCGCTCTCTAGTTGGTCGCTTCCCAGTCTCTTTCTAGCCTTCACTTGTACTAAGCGGGAATACTAATTGTGCATCCACTTCCATAAAACCCAAAAGTTATTCCATATGAGTCCACCATACCTTCCTATATGCAGTATTTACCTGTCGTTCCAAGTAAATTTGTATGTGTCAAACTCTAAGCCTTCAAATGAAATTCTGTTTTGTATGCTTGAATAGCTCATGTATCAACTAGGGTTGTCTATGTCTTCCATGCTAGGTGGGTTATTCTCACAATGAGTGGACTCCGCTCATCATTCATGAGAAAATGGCTGGTAACCGGGATGCTCGGTCCCATGCTCAAATCAAATCAAAATAATTGCAAACAAAACTCCCCAGGATTGTTGTTAGTTGGACGGTACCCGTTGTTACGGACCAGACGTGGAATGTGCTTGTTGGTGGTGGGGGAGTATAAACTTTACCATTCTGTTTGGGAACCGCATATAATGTATGTAGCATGGAAGATATCGAGATCTCTTGGTTGCTATGTTGACAATGAAAGTATGTCGCTCGAAATATTATTTATCTCTATTTCGAAACTCGAGCTCTGGTACCTCTGCAAATCCCTGCTTCCCTCTGCGAAGGGCCTATCTATTTACTTTTATGTTGAGTCGTCATCCTCTTACTAAAAAGCACAAGTTGGAGAGCACCGCTGTCATTTGCATGCATTGCTATTAATTTACATAGAGTATGACTGTGACTGGATCTCTTTTGCCATTAATTACAATGTCTAGTTAGTCCTTGATCTTCAGGGGTGCTCTGCATTTATGTTTTGCAGTCTCAAAAAGGGCTAGCGAGATACCATCTTGTTATATAATATTATGTTTGTTTTGAGAAAGTGTTGTCATCCGAGATTTATTATTATTGCTCGCTAGTTGATTATGCCATTGATATGAGTAAACATGAGACCTAAATGTTATTGTGAATATGGTTAGTTCATAATCTTTGCTGAAAACTTGAATGCTGGCTTTACATATTTGCAACCATTGGAAATATGCCCTAGAGGCAATAATAAAATGGTTATTATTATATTTCTTTATTCATGATAATTGTTTATTGTTCATGCTATAATCGTACTATCCGGAAATTGTAATACGTGTGTGAATACATAGACCATAACAAGTCCCTAGTAAGCCTCTAGTTGACTAGCTCATTGATCAACAGATAGTCATGGTTTCCTGACTATGGACATTGGATGTCATTGATAATGGGATCACATCATTAGGAGAATGATGTGATGGACAAGACCCAATCCTAAGCATAGCACAAAGATCGTGTAGTTCGTTTCGCTAGAGCTTTTCCAAATGTCAAGTGTCATTTCCTTAGACCATGAGATTGTGCAACTCCCGGATACCGTAGGAGTGCTTTGGGTGTGCCAAACGTCACAACGTAACTGGGTGGATATAAAGGTGCACTACGGGTATCTTCGAAAGTGTCTGTTGGGTTGGCACGAATCGAGACTGGGATTTGTCACTCCGTATGATGGAGAGGTATCTCTGGGCCCACTCGGTAATGCATCATCATAATGAGCTCAATGTGACCAAGTGTCTGGTCACGGGATCATGCATTACGGTACGAGTAAAGTGACTTGCCGGTAACGAGACTAAACGAGGTATTGGGATACCGACGGTCGAGTCTCGGGCAAGTAACGTGTCGATTGACAAAGGGAATTGTATATGGGATTGATTGAATCCTCGACATCGTGGTTCATCCGATGAGATCGTCGAGGAGAATGTGGGAGCCAACATGGGTATCCAGATCCCGCTGTTGGTTATTGACCGGAGAGGCGTCTCGGTCATGTCTGCATGTCTCCCGAACCCGTAGGGTCTACACACTTAAGGTTCGGTGACGCTAGGGTTGTAGAGATATAAATATGCAATAACCCGAAAGTTGTTCGGAGTCCCGGATGAGATCCTGGATGTCACGAGGAGTTCCGGAATGGTCCGGAGGTGAAGAATTATATATAGGAAGTGTTGTTTCGGCCATCGGGAAAGTTTCGGGGGTCACCGGTATTGTACCGGGACCACCGGAAGGGTCCCGGGGGTCCACCGGGTGGGGCCACCTATCCCAGAGGGCCCCGTGGGATGAAGTGGGGAGGGGACCAACCCCTGGTGGGCTGGTGCGCCCCCCCCCCTTGGGCCCCCTGCGCCTAGGGTTGGAAACCCTAGGGTGGGGGCGCCTCCACTTGCCTTGGGGGGCAAGCCTCCCCCCTGGCGGCGCCCCCTGGAGATCCCATCTCCAGGGCTGGCGCCCCCCTGGGGACCCTATATAAAGAGGGGGGAGGGAGGGCAGCCGCACCCTTGCACTTGGCGCCTCCCTTCCCCCTTGCTACACCTCTTCCTCCCGCAGACGCTTGGCGAAGCCCTGCCGGATCCCTGCTGCATCCACCACCATGCCGTCGTGCTGCTGGATCTTCATCAACCTCTCCTTCCCCCTTGCTGGATCAAGAAGGAGGAGACGTCACGCTGACCGTACGTGTGTTGAACGCGGAGGTGCCGTCCGTTTGGCACTAGGATCTCCGGTGATTTGGATCACGACGAGTACGACTCCCTCAACCCCGTTCTCTTGAACGCTTCCGCTCATGATCTACAAGGGTATGTAGATGTACTCCTCTCTCTCGTTGCTGGATGAACTCCTAGATTGATCTTGGTGAACGTAGGAAAAAATTTATTTTATGCAACGTTCCCCAACAGTGGCATCATGAGCTAGGTCTATGCGTAGTTCTCTTTGCACGAGTAGAACACAATTTGTTGTGGGCGTAGATGTTGTCAACTTTCTTGCCACTACTAGTCTTATTTTGCTTCAGCGGTATTGTGGGATGAAGCGGCCCGGACCGACCTTACACGTACTCTTACGTGAGACAGGTTCCACCAACTGACATGCACTAGTTGCATAAGGTGGCTAGCAGCGGATTCGATGAAAAGGGTCCTTATGAAGGGTAAATAGAAGTTGACAAATCACGTTGTGGCTTTAACGTAGTTAAGAAAACGTTCTTGCTAGATCACCTATAGAAGCCACGTAAAAACTTGCAACAACAATTAGAGGACGTCTAACTTGTTTTTGCAGCAAGTGTTTTGTGATGTGATATAGCCAAAGGATGTGATGAATGATATATGTGATGTATGAGATGATCATGTTCTTGTAATAGGAATCACGACTTGCATGTCGATGAGTATGACCACCGGCAGGAGCCATAGGAGTTGTCTTTATTTTTTGTATGACTTGCGTGTCATTGAAGAACGCCATGTAAATTACTTTACTTTATTGCTAAACGCGTTAGCCATAAAAGTAGAAGTAGTCGTTGGCGTGACAACTTCATGAAGACACGATGATGGAGATCATGATGATGGAGATCATGGTGTCATGCCGGTGACGAAGATGATCATGGCGCCCCGAAGATGGAGATCAAAGGAGAAATATGATATTGGCCATATCATGTCACTATTTGATTGCATGTGATGTTTATCATGTTTTTCATCTTGTTTACTTAGAACGACGGTAGTAATAAGATGATCCCTCATAATAATTTCAAGAAAAGTGTTCCCCCTTACTGTGCACCGTTGCGAAGGTTCGTTGTTTTGAAGCACCACGTGATGATCGGGTGTGATAGATCCTAATGTTCGAATACAATGGGTGTAAGCCAGATTTACACACGCAATACACTTAGGTTGACTTGACGAGCCTAGCATGTACAGACATGGCCTCGGAACACGGAAGACCGAAAGGTCGAGCATGAGTCGTATAGTAGATACGATCAACATGAAGATGTTCACCGATGTTAGCTAGTCCATCTCACATGATGATCGGACACGACCTAGTTGACTCGGATCATGTTTCACTTAGATGACTAGAGGGATGTCTATCTAAGTGGGAGTTCATTAAATAATTTGATTAGATGAACTTAATTATCATGAACTTAGTCTAAAACCTTTGCAAAATGTCTTGTAGATCAAATGGCCAACGCTCATGTCCACCTCAACTTCAACGCGTTCCTAGAGAAAACCAAGCTGAAAGATGATGGCAGCAACTATACGGACTAGGTCCGGAACCTGAGGATCATCCTCATAGCTGCCAAGAAAGATTATGTCCTAGAAGCACCGCTATATGAAGCACCAATCCCAGAGAACCAAGACGTTATGAACGCTTGGCAGTCTCGTGCTGATGATTACTCCCTCGTTCAGTGCGGCATGCTTTACAGCTTAGAACCGGGGCTCCAAAAGCGTTTTCAGCGACACGGAGCATATGAGATGTTTGAGGAGCTGAAAATGGTTTTCCAAGCTCATGCCCGGGTCGAGAGATATGAAGTCTCCGACAAGTTCTTCAGCTGTAAGATGGAGGAAAACAGTTCTGTTAGTGAGCACATACTCAAGATGTCTGGGTTGCACAACCGCTTGACTCAGCTGGGAGTTAATCTCCTGGATGACGCGGTCATTGACAGAATCCTCCAGTCACTCCCACCAAGCTACAAGAGCTTTGTGATGAACTTCAATATGCAGGGGATGGAAAAGACCATTCCTGAGGTATATTCAATGCCGAAATCAGCAGAGGTAGAGATCAAAAAGGAACATCAAGTGTTGATGGTAAATAAAACCACTAAGTTCAAGAAAGGCAAAGGAAAGAAGAACTTCAAGAAGGACGGCAAGGAAGTTGCCGCGCATGGTAAGCCAGTTGCCAGGAAGAAGTCAAGCAATGGACCCAAGCCTGAAACTGAGTGCTTTTATTGCAAGGGAAGCGGACACTGGAAGCGGAACTGCCCCAAGTACTTAGCAGACAAGAAGGCCGGCAAAACCAAAGGTATATGTGATATACATGTAATTGATGTGTACCTTACCAGTGCTCGTAGTAGCTCCTGGGTATTTGATACCGGTGCGGTTGCTCATATTTGTAACTCAAAGCAGGAGCTGCGCAATAAGCGGAGACTGGCGAAGGATGAGGTGACGATGCACGTCGGGAATGGTTCCAAGGTCGATGTGATCGCCGTCGGCACGCTACCTCTACATTTACCTACGGGATTAGTTTTGAACCTCAATAATTGTTATTTAGTACCAGCTTTGAGCATGAACATTGTATCAGGATCTCGTTTAATTCGAGATGGCTACTCATTTAAATCCGAGAATAATGGTTGTTCTATTTATATGAGTGATATGTTTTATGGTCATGCCCCGCTGGTGAATGGTTTATTCTTAATGAGTCTCGAGCGTAATGTTACACATATTCATAGTGTGAATACTAAAAGATGTAAAGTTGATAATGATATTCCCACATACTTGTGGCACTGCCGCCTTGGTCACATTGGTGTCAAGCGCATGAAGAAGCTCCATGCTGATGGACTTTTAGAGTCTCTAGATTATGAATCGTTTGACACATGCGAGCCATGCCTCATGGGCAAGATGACCAAGACTCCGTTCTCCGGAACAATGGAGCGAGCAACCAACTTATTGGAAATCATACATACTGATGTGTGCGGTCTAATGAGCGTTGAGGCTCACGGAGGATATCGTTATGTTCTCACTCTCACTGATGACTTGAGTAGATATGGGTATGTCTACTTGATGAAACACAAGTCTGAGACCTTTGAAAAGTTCAAGGAATTTCAGAATGAGGTAGAGAATCAACGTGACCGAAAGATAAAGTTCTTACGATCAGATCGTGGGGGTGAATATTTAAGTCACGAATTTGGTACGCACTTAAGGAAATGTGGAATCGTTTCACAACTCACGCCACCTGGAACACCTCAGTGAAATGGTGTGTCCAAACGTCGTAATCGCACTTTATTAGATATGGTACGATCTATGATGTCACTTACCGATTTACCGCTATCATTTTGGGGATACGCTCTATAGACAGCTACATTCACTTTAAATAGGGCACCGTCTAAATCCGTTGAGACGACACCGTATGAATTATGGTTTGGGGACAAACCTAAGCTATCGTTTCTAAAAGTTTGGGGATGCGATGCTTATGTCAAGAAACTTCAACCTGAGAAGCTCGAACCCAAGTCGGAAAAATGCGTCTTCATAGGATACCCTAAGGAAACCATTGGGTATACTTTCTACTTAAGATCCGAGGGCAAGATCTTTGTTGCTAAGAACGGGTCCTTTCTGGAGAAAGAATTTCTCTCGAAAGAATTAAGTGGGAGGAAAGTAGAGCTTGATGAAGTACTACCTCTTGAAACGGTGAGTAGCGCAACTCAGGAAAATGTTCCTGTGGTGCCTGCACCGACAAGAGAGGAAGTTAATGATGATGATCAAGATACTTTGGATCAAGCTCCTACTGAACTTCGAAGGTCCACAAGGACATGTTCTGCACCAGAGTGGTACGGCAATCCTGTCTTGGAAATCATGTTGTTGGACAACGGTGAACCTTCGAACTATGAAGAAGCGATGGCGGGCCCAGATTCCAACAAATGGCTTGAAGCCATGCAATCCGAGATAGGATCCATGTATGAAAACAAAGTGTGGACTTTGACAGACTTGCCCGATGATCGGCGAGCTATAGAAAACAAATGGATCTTTAAGAAGAAGACGGACGCGGATGGTAATGTTACCATATATAAAGCTCGACTTGTTGCTAAGGGTTATCGACAAGTTCAAGGGATTGACTACGATGAGACATTCTCTCCCGTAGCGAAGCTAAAGTCCGTCCGAATCATGTTAGCAATTGCCGCATACTATGATTATGAGATATGGCAAATGGACGTCAAAACGGCATTCCTTAACGGTCACCTTAAGGAAGAACTGTATATGATGCAGTCGGAAGGTTTTGTCAACCCTAAGAATGCTAACAAGGTATGCAAGCTCCAACGCTCCATCTATGGGCTGGTGCAAGCATCTCGGAGTTGGAACATTCGCTTTAATGAGATGATTAAAGCGTTTGGGTTTATGCAGACTTATGGAGAAGCCTGCGTTTACAAGAAAGTGAGTGGGAGCTCTGTAGCATTTCTCATATTATATGTGGATGACATACTTTTGATGGGAAATGATATAGAACTTTTGGACAGCATAAAGGCCTACTTGAATAAGTGTTTTTCAATGAAGGACCTTGGAGAAGCTGCTTACATATTAGGCATCAAAATCTATAGAGATAGATCAAGACGCCTCATAGGTCTTTCACAAAGCACATACCTTGATAAGATATTGAAGAAGTTCAATATGGATCAGTCCAAGAAGGGGTTCTTGCCTGTGTTGCAAGGTGTGAAATTGAGCTCGGCTCAATGCCCGACCACGGCAAAAGATAGAGAAAAGATGAGTGTCGTCCCCTATGCCTCAGCCATAGGGTCTATCATGTATGCCATGACCTGTACCAGACCTGATATAAACCTTGCTGCAAGTTTGGTAGGAAGGTACCAAAGTAATCCCGGCATGGAACACTGGACAGCGGTCAAGAACATCCTTAAGTACCTGAAAAGGACTAAGGATATGTTTCTCATATATGGAGGTGACGAAGAGCTCGTCGTAAAGGGTTACATCGACGCTAGCTTCGACACAGATCTGGATGACTCTAAGTCACAAACCAGATACGTGTATATTTTGAATGGTGGGGCAGTAAGCTGGTGCAGTTGCAAGCAGAGCGTCGTGGCGGGATCTACATGTGAAGCGGAGTACATGGCAGCCTCGGAGGCAGTGCATGAAGCTATCTGGGTGAAGGAGTTATCCACCGACCTAGGATTCATACCCAATGCGTCGGGGCCGATTACACTCTTCTGTGACAACACTGGAGCTATTGCACTTGCCAAGGAGCCCAGGTTTCACAAGAAGACCAGGCACATCAAGCGTCGCTTCAACTCCATCCGTGAAAATGTTCAAGATGGAGACATAGATATTTGTAAAGTACATACAGACCTGAATGTAGCAGATCCGTTGACTAAACCTCTCCCTAGAGCAAAACATGATGAACACCAGGACGCAATGGGTGTTCGATACATCACAATGTAACTAGATTATTGACTCTAGTGCAAGTGGGAGACTGTTGGAAATATGCCCTAGAGGCAATAATAAAATGGTTATTATTATATTTCTTTATTCATGATAATTGTATATTGTTCATTCTATAATCGTATTATCCGAAAATCGTAATACGTGTGTGAATACATAGACCACAACAAGTCCCTAGTAAGCCTCTAGTTGACTAGCTCATTGATCAACAGATAGTCATTGAGGGAGTCCTGGACTAGGGGGTGTCCGGATAGCCGAACTATCATCATTGGCCGGACTCCAAGACTATGAAGATACAAGACTGAAGACTTCGTCCCGTGTCCGGATGGGACTTTCCTTGGCGTGGAAGGCAAGCTTGGCGATACGGATATGTAAATCTCCTACCATTGTAACCGACTCTATGTAAGCCTAGCCCTCTTCGGTGTCTATATAAACCGGAGGGTTTTAGTCCATAGGACAGATAACAATCATACCATAGGCTAGCTTCTAGGGTTTAGCCTCCTTGATCTCGTGGTAGATCTACTCTTGTACTACCCATATCATCAATATCAATCAAGCAGGAGTAGGGTTTTACCTCCATCGAGAGGGCCCGAACCTGGGTAAAAACATCGTGTCCCTTGTCTCCTGTTACCATCTGCCTAGACGCACAGTTCGGGACCCCCTACCCGAGATCCGCCGGTTTTGACACCGACATTGGTGCTTTCATTGAGAGTTCCTCTGTGCCGTCGCAATCAGGAAGGATGTGAAAGTGCTAGTATCGACTAGAGGGGGGTGAATAGGCGATTTTTATGAACGTATTCAAAACTTGGAAGTTTCGAAGACAAATAGTAGAAATGACCTAGTTGATATGCAGCGGAAGATAAACTACCATAAGCAAACCATAGTCAAGTATGCAATGATGTGAAAGTACAGGACTAATAGTAGCTAAGTAGTAAGGATCAGGATGGAAGATAGTATGAAGCCAATCAACAGTGGTAGTCAAGCAATGAAATCAAACAGATACACAAATAGGCAATGACTTCATGAAGACAAACTTAAGTAAAGGAAGGAAGAGGATAGAACAAGTCACTTGTTGAAGACACAGGATATGTTGGACCAGTTCCAGTTGCTGTGACAACTGTACGTCTGGTTAGGGAGGCTGAGATTCAACTCAGAAGACCATGTCTTCACCTTATTCCCCTTGAGCTAAGGACACCCAGTCCTCGCCCAATCACTCTAGTAAGTCTTCAAGGTAGACTTCCAAACCTTCACAGACTTCGTTCACCAGCAATCCACAATGACTCTTGGATGCTCAGAACGCGACGCCTAACCGGCTGGAGGATTCACAGTCCTCAAGTGTAATAAGTCTTCAGGTCACAAAGATAGAAAGACTTCAGTGATGCCTAACACTCTTTGGCTCTGGGTTTTTGGGCTTTGTCCTCGCAAGGATTTCTCTCTCTCAAAGACTTCGAGGTGGGTTGCTCTCAAACGACAAAAGCCGTGCACAAACTCTGAGCAGCCACCAATTTATGGTGTAGGGGGTGGGCTATTTATAGCCATAAGGCAACCCGACCTGATTTGTCCGAAATGACCCTGGGTTACTAAGGAACTGACACGTGTTCCAACGGTCAGATTTCAAACACACACGGCAACTTTACTTGGGCTACAAGCAAAGCTGACTCATCCAGCTCTGGATAAGATTTGCTCTCATTGTCTTCACTCGAAGACATAGGATTTGGGTTGAGCATCACTTCAGTCACTCTGACTTAGTTCACTTGGACCCCACTTAACAGTATGGTGGTTCCTATGACTCAACAAAGAAGAAAAGGAAATAACGAAACCACACAGTCTTCGCGCTCCATAGTCTTCACGTAATGTCCTCTCATGTCATAGTCTTCAATATGAATATCTTCTCATACCACCATTGTCTTCAATGTCTTCATTCATTTTTAGGGGTCATCTCCGGTAGGTAAACCGAATCAATGAGGGACACTACCTGCGTTATCCTGCAATTCTCACAAACGCATTAGTCCCTCAACCAACTTTGTCGTCAGTACTCCAAAACCAACCAGGGGTGGCACTAGATGCACTTACAATCTCCCCCTTTTTGGTGATTGATGACAAACTGGTTGAAGTTTTCAACGGGGATAAAGTATGTGAAATTGTAAGGATAGGGAATTGTCTTCATAAGTAGCAAGGGCTCCCCCTGAAGATGTGCATATAAGTAATTTGCTTTTGGAATGCAAATGCACATGGCAGGTTGTACTTGTGGAGATCCTGTTCAACTTATGAAGATAATTCATCATGCATGAAATGATATAGCAAATAGAATGACATGCATAATGAAAAATGGACGTCTGTAGAATGATCTAAGTGCGGAAGTTATCATCGCTCATGCGGAATTTATCATCGCATCACAGTAAAGCAAATAAGTAGCAGACGACCATCAAGTTTAGGTGTTACAACTCAAAGAACCAAATGTTTCAAAAGCAAGAGTTGTAAGCACGAGGCAAAATATAATGCAACCGCCCATATGAACCCGCTTGAAGACTATCAACTCATACGCTTCTCCCCCTTTTGTCAGTAAGGACCAAAAAGGTTTGAAGACACAGAGCATCTACTCGTCCTCATGAGTAGGTGAAGCAGCAGGGTTGTCGTTGTTGGTTGACAGTGCAGACGTACTTGGTGCAGTGTCGATGCGTGCAGAGGTAGGAGGCGGTGAAGTAGCATCATCTTCATCATCGATCACTCTGGCATTGACAGTTGCCGCGGAGGAGGAATAGTCAGAGTCTTCAAGAGATGGAGTTCGACGTAGGACTGCAGTCCGTGGAGGAGTGGAGTCAAACTTGAAGCTTTCAGTGAAGCCATCGTCTTGAAGATCTGCTTCAGCACTGAGCAGCGTCAAACTCTTCCATGATCTTCGGCAAGTCTCGTGAGCAACAAAGGCATTCTTGGTGGCAAGATTCCGAATGCGATTAATGTCCACCAAGAGGCTTTGCATCTGTCTCTTGAGCCAATAGTGATGCTTATCTTGTTTCTGATGAAGGGCCACAAGAAGTTCTCGGTCATTGAGAATGCGAGAGCGCTTACGAGGCCTTTGGGCAATGGTGCTTTCAGTGGCTTCAGTCGGTGCACGATGAGGCAGATGAGTATTTCCAGCCATTGGATAGATTCGTGTTGCTGCTTGGACGCCTTCAATGGGTTGAGTGAAGCTTTGGTGCTCGACATTCTGAAGACAAAGAGGCTTCTTGGCAGGGTCAGAGTATATGGCTTCAACTGACATATCAACCTCTGGTAAAAAGATCAGATGATTGCGAGCAAAGGGTTGATAGTTGACAGATGAGTGTCGCTTGATGAGGCGCATGACCCATGGAGCATAGAACTTTAGACCAAATAGGTCAGATCCAGAAGCAGCAAGTTGCCTGATGAAGAATTCTTGAGTATTGAAGCTGATGCCATTGAGAATGTAAAAGACCAAAGTCTTCATGGCTCCTTCAAGCTTGGCCGCTGATGAATGTCCTTTGATAGGCCATAGAGTTCGCCTGATAATATGATATATTGTTCGTGGCAGATACTCAAGGTCGTCAACAAAGAACTCTGTTGGATATTCAGCGTCAGATGGCAAAGGCTTCATCATGCTCAACATCTGGCTCATGTTGGGTTCTGACTTATGGAAGATGCTCTCCAAAGCATTGCGGTGTAGTTGACAATCAGGTTCATATAGCTCTCCAGGAGTGGCTAGGCCTGTAAGCTCAATGATATCCAGAGCTTTGGCTTCATGATGAACATTTCCGGTCATCCACTCGAGAACCCATGTCTTGATATCTCTGTTGTAGCCGCGAATGTGTCACGAAAGCAGTCAAGTGCTTCTTCTAAGCACGGTAGTCCAGCAATGGCTTCAGTGTCGAGGCGCATATGAGGGAAAATGCACCCTTGATCATATAGAACGCAGGAGGAATAGCTTCTCTGCTGATAGCTCCAGAACCGATCAGATGATATTCTTGGCTTTGAGTAGGGGTTCTTGGCGTTGTCAAAGAAGGTATTGTGGCTTTTGAAGCCATTGGCATTGAAGGACCCTGTAGAATTAGCAGTGCCTGGGAACCTTGGCAGTCTTGGCTTTGGCTTCTGGACCTGAGGCCTATGCTCAACATGATAATCAAATTGGGGACCAAAGACAGTAGGCGGAGGTACCAGAATGGGCCATCGGGCAGTGGTTAGCTGGCCATGACTGTATGCTTGCTCAATTGTATGGGGCCTTGGTGGCGGAACAGGAGCAGTGGCAACAGCTGAGGCTTCAGGCTGCACAACAGGTGCTTCAGGAGCAGTGGCCTCATTAGCTTCAGGCACACTGGTTGGTTCAAGCTCCACATTAGCTTCAGCCATGACTACGTCATTGGCTTCATTGGCGTTGGTGGTGGCAGCTTCAACATTTTCAACCTCCACTTGATGAACAGGAGGGTCGGGCACTGGCATGTTCACATCAGGAACAGCTTCTTCATTAACGGGGGGAGTAGGGACACGTACGTCTTCTTGATTGTCCTCGGCTGATGCAGCCGGAATGTCTTCAGCAGCTTGGGCTTCAGACACGGAGACATTCACCGTTGGAGTGGGTTCAGAAAATACTTGTCGTGCAACAGGTTGGCATTGCACTTCTCCTTCTGGAACGCTCGACAGAGGGACTTGAGGCCTTTGTCCTTTGCGAAGCCTGCGAAATGCTAGCAACGCCTTTGGAGATGGAGTTGGCTGGGCCTCAAAGTCTTCATCTTCTTCTTGCATGGGTGGTGTAGCTTGTTGTTGTTGTTGGGGAGTACTTGGGGAGTCTTGTTGCTGTGGGTGATCAGCCCACGATGCATCCTGAGCAGTTGGCGTCAGAGGACAACCAATGCTGATGAGTTCGCTGTTCGTAGGAACAGGCGAAGATACCACATTGTGTTCGATCTGAGGAAGAACTTCATCATCTTCAACATTGTCATCTTGACCAATGTCTTCAGCAGTGGTGGGTTCAGCTGCTGGAATATCTTCAGCTTCATGAGCCTCTGTGGAATCAGGCTCATGAACTATCATCCTTCTTTCTTGATGTTCTGACGCAGGGCGAACCACTGAAATAGTTTCAACAACTAAGGGCTCTGTGGGAGCAGGCCTAGTCTTCTTGGTCTTGCGCTTCTTCTTGGAGGGAGCAGCATCAGAGGCTTCAGGATTCTTCCTTTTTCTGGCTTCAGCCTTGGCAGCCCTCGTCTTCTTCTGTTCTGAAGTGGTTGACAGGACCTTTGGCTTCGAGCCAGTCATGCTGCTTGGGAAGATAATGCGAGGGGCTTCTTGACTTGAAGGCGCAGGTGGAGCGGTAGATGGCTTCTTCTTATTTGCAGCCATCCTGGGGTCAATGCCAGGACGACCAAGAGATTTGCGCTTCTCTGCCTCATTGTAGGCAAGCACACACTTATCAGCCAAACTCTTCATGCGCTCACGAGAGCCTTGAGCTTCTTCACGCTTCTTAAGAAAAGCTTCTTTAAGCTCATGCAGCATGACCTTGAAGTTTCTGACATCTTGCACACTGAGCTTCGCCACATGCTTCTTGAACTGAGCCTTTTCATAGTCAATCTTGTTCTTCAGCTCAACGATGCGCTAAGCGAGAGCTAGCTCGGAAGCAATGGCGCCATTGAAGGAGACACTGAGGCCAATGGGAAGCTGCAGATCTTCAAAGCTGAGATTTGGAGTGTCGAACCACTCATCAATGAAGTTATGGATGATTGCCACATCAAAGAGAGGCAGGTTGTTGAAGATCTCTGCTTCTTCCTTGCTCTTTATTAGTTGCTCAAGGGCATCATCAGCAAGATCTTCATCGCTGGACAGATCAATGGGTTCTTCACGCAGAATGGCAGCAGGAGTCAAGGTTTGATCAGTATGCCTGACAATTTGCTTTTTCTTCTCCGTCTTTTTGGAGATACGAGATTGATCTTCAGACTGCACACTGTCTTCAGGAGGTGCAGTGGCCAGTGGCTTCGCACAAGAAGCTTTTGGAGGTGCAGCTGATCTTGAAGCCTTTGGCTTCTTTTGCTTTTGCGGCTTCGGAGGAGGAGCTGGAGCTTCATCAGTGCCAGCATCATTATCAGAATGATCTACTCTGGCACCCTGGACCAAGATGTAGGTGATGAGGCCGTCAAGGTTGGAGAAGGGGCCGATGACATTAGGTTCTGCATCACGGGAGCCGTCAGCACGGGGAGCAGAGGGACCAGGGTTGAAGTCTAATCCCAATGACTTCTTGTTTTTCTTGGCCGAAGCCTTGGCATACTGAAAGTTGCGCATGAAGAGAGCATCGTCACGACACTAGAGTAATGATGTGGGATCGGCGTTCTCAGGCTGAGGTCCACGGACCATGCAAGGATAGAAGCCTTGTGCAATAGCTTCAGCTCTGTTCTTGGGTTGAAGGCCTCGATAGAGAATATCACCCCCAAGGTCTCTTGATAGCATTCTTCTTTGCATATTCCTTGGTCACAAACTTGTACTTGAACCATTCTTCAGCCCAATAGCGCCGAATCCATTGGATTCATGTCTTGCGCTGATGATAAGTCTCTTCAGGATCTGTCTTGTAGAGCTCTGCTAGGTCATCAGGCAGATCTTTGGATGTTCCTTCTCGACGCTGTCTGCCACCTTTCCTTGCTGATTTTTCTGCAGCCATGAACTTCAAACTGAATGGCTTCAATATGTTCAATGGCTTCAGAGACTTGCGCTTGCTGGTCAAGCAGGAACTGGCTTCAGGAGAGTTAATATGATGCTGTAGATATTCTGCAAATGAATGCAGACTATGAGAACCAAGGGATTCTCCCATGGACATGTACCTGTGACAGCATTAGAGATGCGAGGGAAGGGGAAGAGGTCATATGCATTGTCAGAAGATTTTGAAGATAAATCAGCTTGAAGACATTGACCTCATGATGCGAAGACATTCACTTATGTGATGTGAGTTGGTTCCAGATTTGTACGAATCCGTGAATAAGTACAAGTGAGGAATCAAACTAGACATGTAATTCAAGTGAATAGACTAGGCAGTATGAGATGCAGACAGAATAGATCTAACATCGTATAGGCAGAAACCACTTTTGGTAGATAGGATGAATCTATGAAGATCAAAAAGGTGGTAAAAATAGAGTTATAATTACCGCACGAAGAACTGCTAGATGAGATGAATAGGAGACCGAGCAGTTCAATCCACCATGCCCTAACTTGGCGACGGAGGACACCTACGGCGACGGCGGAGAGAACGATGTCCGCGGTCGGCGTGAGGACGGCGTTGAAGAAGTCGCGACAGCTAAGCGCTTTGTCGCCGGCGTCGTCGAGAGCTAGCGGTGACGCTAGGGTTTTGACGAGGCGGAGAGGTGGAAGAAGGATTTCTTTACCGCAGGGGACAAGTATTTATAAGTAGGTGTGCAGCACATCGCAATTACGCTGGTGCCCCTGGCGGTTCACATCTGAGGGGCACGTGGAAAGCATGCAACATACTCAGAGTTGTCCCACGTTCCCACGCCCGCCAGGCATGTCGGATGGTTGTTCCGGCTTCTCCGAATTTCAATAATAAAGATGAGTTATTTAAAAAGACTTAATGTTTGTCTCTGTGCCTTCTACTGACTAGGACGCAGAGAAGACATTCGACAGTTTCAATAGAATGCATATGATTTGGACAGATAGAGTTTGAGATTGA
The DNA here is from genome assembly GCA_963921465.1 of Triticum timopheevii. NCBI lineage: Eukaryota > Viridiplantae > Streptophyta > Magnoliopsida > Poales > Poaceae > Triticum > Triticum timopheevii. Next base: position 448,380,264 of record OY997272.1, on the reverse strand, counting down.
AAGCATAGAGAGGTTAGGGTCTGATCACATTCACTTAGTTTAAAAGATTCAAATTGAAGACATAGCTATAAGTGAATGCTGTAGAGGACAGAACACTAGTATATGTATATATCAGAAGGCAATCAAATCATCATAGTGCAGAAGATCATGAAGATAGATTGAAACTGAAGACAAACCAAATGCGAAGTCATTGCACAAATAACGCCATGAGTGAAACACTTCAAACAGAGAAATTTGGTGGTGGCGTTACCCATCGTATAGGAAGTATTAGACCCAGACACGGCGCACAATTATTGTGGCGCTCCGAAGTCAAATTCCATGTTAATGTATTCACACTCAGAGTTTAAGTCTTCATTGATTGAAGATATACATTACTTTGTGTGTTGCACATCTAAGTCATCAACATGCATAAGTGTTAGGATGTGTGCTTGATCACGGGACATTAGAGGATTCCAAGATATTTAGCTCACACCGTAACTTGAAAAACCTTTTCTCATCCAAGGGCTTTGTGAAGATATCTGCCAGTTTCTCTTCAGTGTTGACATGAATGATGTCGATATCTTTCTTCATGACATGATCTCTGAGAAAGTGATGACGAATTTCAATGTGCTTTGTCTTCGAGTGCTGGACTGGATTGTTGGCTATCTTGATGGCACTTTTGTTGTCGCAGAAGGGAGGTACTTGTTTCAGGTTGATGCCATAGTCCTTGAGAGTTTGCTTCATCCATAGAAGCTGAGCACAACAGGATCCAGCAGCAATGTATTCAGATTCAGCAGTTGAGAGTGATACACAGTTCTGCTTCTTTGAATACCAACATACAAGTGATCGACCAAGAAAGTGACATGTGCCTGATGTAGACTTGCAATCCACCTTGTCACCAGCATAATCAGCACCGAGAATCCAACCAAATCAAATTTGCCCTTTGGATACCATAGTCCGAGTGTTGGGGTGTAAGCCAAATATCTAAGAATTCGCTTCACAGCTAAGTGATGCGATTCCTTTGGTGCCGCTTGGAATCGAGCACACATGCAAACACTAATCATAATATCTGGCCTAGATGCACATAGATAAAGCAAAGAACCAATCATGGAGTGGTATACCTTTTGATCGAACTCTTTACCATTGTCGTCGGGACCAAGATGGTGTTTGGCTGGCATTGGCGTCGTGTAACCTTTGCAGTCTTCCATTCCAAACTTCTTCAGACAATCTTTGAGGTATTTCTCTTGAGATATGAAGATGCCATTTCTTTGTTGACGAATTTGAAGACCAAGGAAGAACTTTAGCTCTCCCATCATGGACATATGATATTGCTCTTGCATCATGTATCTAAACTCATCACTATACTTCTGGTTGGTGCAGCCGAAGAAAATATCATCCACATATATTTGGCACACAAACAGTTCACCATCATATGTCTTCGTGAAGAGTGTGGGATCGAGGGATCCAGGTTTGAAGCCTTTGCTCTTTAGGAAGTCTTTGATTGTATCATACCATGCACGAGGAGCTTGTTTGAGGCCATACAGTGTTTTGTTTAGCTTGTACACCATATCAGGATGTTTTGGATCTTCAAAGCTAGGTGGTTGAGCGACATACACTTCTTCTTCAATCTTGCCATTGAGAAATGCACTCTTCACATCCATTTGATATAGCAAGATGTTGTGATGATTAGCGTAGGCTAGCAGTATGCGAATAGCTTCAAGCCTAGCAACAGGAGCAAATGTTTCATCGAAGTCAATTCCTTCAACTTGAGTATATCCTTGAGCCACAAGACGTGCTTTGTTTCTGACAACTTGACCATGCTCATCTTGTTTGTTTCAATATATCCATTTTGTTCCAATAATGTTATGCTTGCGAGGGTCAGGTCGCTTGACAAGTTCCCAAACATTGTTCAGTTTGAACTGTTGAAGTTCTTCTTGCATAGCTTGAATCCATTCAGGTTCCATAAAGGCTTCAGCAACTTTCTTGGGTTCTGATATTGACACAAATGAAAAATGCCCACAAAAGTTTGCTAGCTGTGTTGCTCTTGAGCGAGTGAGTGGACCAGGTGCATTGATGCTGTCAATTATCTTCTCTATTTGTACTTCATTTGCAACACGAGGATGAACTGGACAAAGAATTTGCTCTTGCTGATCATTGTCATCATTGGGAGGATTGTCTTCGGTCTGAGCATTGTCTTCAGGTTGGTTAGGTGCAGAAATGATAAGTTCCTCTTCAGGCTGTGCTTCAGAGGGCATGATTTCACCAGTTCCCATCAGCTTGATAGATTCGCTGGGCGGAGCTTCGTCTAGTGTACTTGGCAGAATCTCTCTCTGTGAACCATTGGTTTCATCAAATTTCACATCCACAGTTTCGACGATTTTGTAGAGATAAAGGTTGAAGACTCTGTAGGAGTGCGAGTCCTTTCCATAGCCAAGCATGAAGCCTTCGTGAGCTTTAGGTGCAAATTTTGACTTGTGATGGGGATCCTTGATCCAGCACTTATCTCCAAATACTCTGAAGTAACTGGCATTTGGCTTCTTGCCAGTAAGGAGCTCATAGGATGTTTTGTTCAGAAGCTTATGGATGTACACACGGTTGATGATGTGACATGTTGTATCAATAGCTTCAGGCCAGAACTTTCTTGGTGTCTTGTATTCATCTAGCATTGTTTGAGCCATCTCAATGAGAGTTCTGTTCTTGCGCTCAACGATACCATTTTGCTGAGGTGTGTATGGAGCAAAGAACTCATGAGTGATTCCCATTGTATCCAGATACAGATCAAGTCCGGTGTTCTTGAATTCAGTGCCATTGTCACTTCTGATATGCTTGATCTTCACGCCATAATTGTTCATTACTCGATTGACGAAGCGTCTGAAGACATCTTGCACTTCAGTCTTGTAGAGAATTATGTGCACCCATGTGTATCTTGAGTAGTCATCAACAATTACGAAGCCATACAGACAAGCAGTTGTTGTGAGAGTAGAGTAGTGAGTAGGTCCGAATAAGTCCATGTGTAACAGCTCGAAGGGTTGAGATGTTGTCATGATTGTCTTCGAGGGGTGCTTTGCCCTAGTCATCTTTCCAGCTTCGCAGGCACCGCACAAATGATCCTTCTTGAACTTGACATCCTCGATGCCTATGACATGCTTTTTCTTGACAAGTGAGTGTAAGTTCCTCATGCCAGCATGCCCCAGCCTTCGATGCCAGAGCCAGCATTCTGAAGCTTTTGAGAGAAGACATACGGCAAGCTGTGGACCTGCTGAGAAATCTACCATGTATAGATCATCTTTTCGATACCCTTCAAAGACTAGAGACTTGTCAGATTCCATTAGTACAAGGCAGCGATATTTTCCGAATAGCACAATCATGTTTAAGTCACAAAGCATTGAGACAGACATTAAGCTGAAACCAAGGGATTCAATAAGCATCACTTTATCCATGTGTTGATCCTTTGAGATTGCAACTCTACCTAGACCCAATACCTTGCTTTTACCAGTGTCAGAAAATGTGATGTGACTCTTGTCGGATGGATGTAAGGTTGAGTCCATGAGAAGACTTCGATCACTAGTCATATGATTTGTGCATCCACTGTCCATAATCCATTCTGAAGCTTTTGGTGATGTACCCTACAGTGCAGTTAGGAGGATAGGCTTCACACGAGTGTTGTGAAGCATAAGCATTTGGCGCATATAGGGATTGTCATAGCTTAGATCAAGATAAGGATACATAGTATGACAGGTAAGCGATTCAGATATGAAGTATATAGAATGACATTTTATCATGCGTCCTTAATGTGTTTTAGGTCCCCAGCAATAGCATCGAACGCCTTTGATTGCAGGCTGGAGACCTTTCTCTGCAAAAGAAAGTTAATTCTTCTTCGCCACCCACATTTTCAGGGGTGGCTTAGAAGCAATGAGTCTAAGTGCAGCATCTGAGAATTTCGTCGTTGGAGCCCTAGCAAATAGCCTTGAGAAGAATAATACTCATATGAATAAGCAGAAAAGTTCTTAGTCCTATGAACATAGCGGTTCGAAGACACACGCTCATATTCATAAGTCTGAGTATGATTTCCCTGCAAAACATTGGCGTTAGGGTGACTCAAGTGAGTCCAGTATCTGTATGAAGCCTTTGGTCCATATGAAGCTATAGGTCTGGGGTTTGTCTTCTTCCTTGGTGGTGTCATGACGACATTCACAGGAAGATTCTCAACGTACTGCTTAGGTACCCAGATTTTCTTCATAGGTGGTCCATTCCTGCAGTTAGTACCAATGTACCTGGCAAACACTTCACCATTCTGATTTTGAACAGCTTATAGTTTGCATCAAAGGATTCATCAATGATAATAGGGTTAGCACAGGTAAAGCCAGACAAAGTGGATGGATCCACTGAAGGTTCTTTTGCAGCAACACATGTGGTTTTGGGGTACTGCTCAGGCTTCCAGTACGAGCCATCAACATTCATTTTCCTCTCGAACCCAACACCCTCTTTCCTAGGGTTTCGGTTCAGAATCTGCTTTTTGAGGACATCGCAGAGTGTCTGATGCCCTTTCAGACTCTTATACATCCCTGTTTCAAGCAATGTCTTCAACATAGCATTTTCATCAGCAATAGCAGTGGTATCCTCCGCAGAGGGGTTAGTAACCACATCAGTAGGTGAAGACAATGAAACAGTAGCAGCAGTGGAACATTCAGCAACATATGTAGCGTTATCACACTCAATGCATTTTAGACATGGTGGTTCAAATCCATCCTGAGCGGAACTGATCTGTTGAGCGCGAAGTGACTCATTCACTTTTTGAAGATCTTCATGAGCTGCTCTCAATTTCTCAAGCTCTTGCTTCCTTTGAAGATAATCATAGGAGAGCCTTTCATAAGTAGTTGAGAGCGTTTCATGACGACTTTCAAGTTCTTGGTACTTAGCATGAAGATTTTTTATATCTTCAACTAAGGACTGTGAACGGGTCATTTCCGCGTCCAACAGGTCATCGCTTTTGTCTAACAGTTTTTGAGTATGTTCCATAGCCTTTTATTGTTCAGTTGCAATTTTAGCAAGTGTTTTGTAGCTGGGTTTGGAATCACAATCAAAGTCATCTTCACTTGATGTTTGAAAGTAAGCATCACGTGATTTTACCTTGGCACCACGTGCCATGAAGCAGTAGGTGGGAGTAGGATCGTCTTTGTTATCAGCTTCAGCGTTTGTGTGGAAGTCATTGTCTTCAATGTTGAAGATGGACTTGGCAACATAGGCTGTGGCTAGAGCCAGACTTGCAATGCCAGGGTCAGACTCCTCTCCAGACTCCACCTCCGCCTCCTCAGAAGCAGACTCCTCCTCTGAATCCATTTCCTTGCCAACAAAAGCACAAGCCTTGCCAGATGAGCTCTTATTGTATGATGAAGACTTGGAAGAAGACTTAGAAGAAGACTTTGAGGATTTCTTCTTCTTCTTGTCATCAGAATCATATTCCTTGCTCTTCTTCTTCTTGTTCTCATTGTCCTACTGTGGACACTTAGATATGTAGTGACCAGGTTTCTTGCACTTGTGGCAGGTTCTCTTCTTGTGGTCATGGGTGGAAGCTTCATCTTTCCTTGAGCTAGATCGTGAAGACTTTCTGAAGCCTTTCTTCTTGGTGAATTTCTGGAACTTCTTCAGTAGCATAGCAAGTTCCTTTCCAATGTCTTCAGGATCTTCAGAACTGCAGTCAGATTCTTCTTCAGATGAGGAAACAACTTTTGCCTTCAAAGCGCGAGTACGACCATAGTTGGGACCATAGATATCTCTTTTCTCAGAAAGCTGGAACTCATGTGTATTGAGCCTCTCAAGTATATCAGACGGATCGAGTGTCTTGAAGTCAGGACGTTCTTGTATCATGAGTGCAAGGGTGTCAAAGGAGCTGTCAAGTGATCTCAGCAGTGTCTTGACGATTTCATGCTTGGTAATCTCAGTTGCGCCAAGAGCTTGAAGCTCATTTGTGATGTCAGTGAGGCGATCGAATGTGAGCTGGACATTCTCATTGTCGTTTCTCTTGAAGCGGTTGAAGAGGTTGCGAAGAACACTGATCCTTTGATCTCTCTGGGTTGAGACGCCTTCATTGACCTTGGATGACCACAGATGATGTTCTTTGCAGTAGAGTCCAGTTGAATGAACTTCTTGACATCAGTAGGGGTGACACCTTCACCAGTTTTGGGAACGCCGTTCTTGATGACATACCAGAGGTCGACATCAATGGCTTCAAGATGCATACACATCTTATTCTTCCAGTAGGGATATTCAGTTCCATCGAACACGGGGCAAGCAGCGGAGACTTTGATTATCCCTGCAGTCGACATAGCTAAAACTCCAGGTGGTTAAACCGAACCACACAGAACAAGGGAGTACCCCACTCTGATACCAATTGAAAGTGCTAGTATCGACTAGAGGGGGGTGAATAGGCGATTTTTATGAACATATTCAAAACTTGGAAGTTTCGAAGACAAACAGTAGAAATGACCTAGTTGATATGCAGCGGAAGATAAACTACCATAAGCAAACCATAGTCAAGTATGCAATGATGTGAAAGTACAGGACTAATAGCAGCTAAGTAGTAAGGATCAAGATGGAAGATAGTATGAAGCCAATCAACAGTGGTAGTCAAGCAATGAAGTCAAACAGATACACAAATAGGCAATGACTTCACGAAGACAAACTTAAGTAAAGGAAGGAAGAGGATAGAACCAGTCACTTGTTGAAGACACAGGATTTGTTGGACCAGTTCCAGTTGCTGTGACAACTGTACATCTGGTTAGGAAGGCTGAGATTCAACTCAGAAGACCGTGACTTCACCTTATTCCCCTTGAGCTAAGGACACCCAGTCCTCGCCCAATCACTCTGGTAAGTCTTCAAGGTAGACTTCCAAACCTTCACAGACTTCGTTCACCTGCAATCCACAATGACTCTTGGATGCTTAGAACGCGACGCCTAACCGGCTGGAGGATTCACAGTCCTCAAGTGTAATAAGTCTTCAGGTCACACAGACAGAAAGACTTCAGTGATGCCTAACACTCTTTGGCTCTGGGTGTTTGGGCTTTGTCCTCGCAAGGATTTCTCTCTCTCAAAGACTTCGAGGTGGGTTGCTCTCAAACGACAAAAGCCGTGCACAAACTCTGAGCAGCCACCAATTTATGGTGTAGGGGGTGGGCTATTTATAGCCATAAGGCAACCCGACCTGATTTGTCCGAAATGACCCTGGGTCACTAAGGAACTGACATGTGTTCCAACGGTCAGATTTCAAACACACACAGCAACTTTACTTGGGCTACAAGCAAAGCTGACTCATCCAGCTCTGGATAAGATTTGCTCTCATTGTCTTCGCTCGAAGACATAGGATTTGGGTTGAGCATCACTTTAGTCACTCTGACTTAGTTCACTTGGACCCCACTTAACAGTACGGTGGTTCCTATGACTCAACAAAGAAGAAAAGGAAATAACGAAACCACACAGTCTTCGCGCTCCATAGTCTTCACGTAATGTCTTCTCATGTCATAGTCGTCAATATGAATATCTTCTCATACCACCATTGTCTTCAATGTCTTCATTCATTTTTAGGGGTCATCTCCGGTAGGTAAACCGAATCAATGAGGGACACTACCTGCGTTATCCTGCAATTCTCACAAACGCATTAGTCCCTCAACCAACTTTGTCGTCAATACTCCAAAACCAACCAGGGGTGGCACTAGATGCACTTGCAGGATGCCTCGTCCCGTCTTCAAAGACGGCACCGTTGCCAAAGGAGCTTTGGCCACCGGCCAAACTATCCGGCTAGGTGGTTTTCTTATGACCGCCTGTTCGGCCGCCGCACCGACGATGACCTCTCGGGTCATCAAAAGCGATCTTCATGTCAACTCGGAACTCACCGAGCAGCTAGATCCGATGGAGCTCTCTTCCGTAAACGAGCTCTTGGATCGCATCGCCGCCCTGGGAGTCGCTACAGACTATGATCAGATCGGGCCTAAAACCGATCTGAGAGAGATCAACTCTCCCCAGGCTACCCACCACATTGTTGTGGTGGAGGAATAGCACGGCGACTCTTCTTCTACATTAAGGACAAGCTGTGTCCGAATTCCCGACCCCTCCATGCCGGATTCCCGCGGAGGGATGGACGCCGATCAAGCCCTGAACCTAAAGTCAGGCAGCGGGCCGGATTCGTTGGACAACATCCAACAAGCCGAACTTCCAAGTTCAGAAACTTTCCGGCCCCTGAGTCTCAGATTGGATGCGGTTCCGAATTTAATTCCACCCGCCCACCCAAACACAAGCGATCTATCCCGAATCCGGCAAGAGCCCGCTGAAACAGTACATCATTACTGGGCCAGATTCCTCCTGGTTATGGACAGGATAAAGGACTGCCGTGAGGAAAGCGCAATTTCAATTTTCTGCAATAATTGCACGGACAAAGGAATCATGAACGCCATAAGTCGTCGCGAAATTACACGCTTCGCTGACCCAGCGTCCATAGTACAGAAGTACTGTGCGATGGAGAGCGCCTGGAAAACCGAAACCAAATTTTGGGACAATCCGGCTCCAAACACAACCGTAGTCCGAAATAAAAGGGTGCATCACATTCATGCACCTGGGTTAAAAACCAAAAAGCAAAAAACCCCTAAAGGGAACGGAGCCGTACTGGAGGGATGGCTCAGCGGACCTTGCAAAATTCATAGCATAGAGGGCGCCACTCCAACGCATAGCCTTCGAGCATGTTGGATACTACGGCAGGTGGCCAAAAGTGGCGAAGAGCTTCTAGCCCCAGAGAACCAGCCCAGCAGTACCAGTACGGTATTAACAGTCTTCGAGACTTTCGCATCAAATAATATGCGGAAACGAACACTCCGCAGCCTCGCCAAAGTCTACCAAGTAGCAACAATAAATCCATGGAGCGACACGGCTATTACCTTCAACGCCAGTGACGAACCTAAATTCCGAACAGCCCGAGCACCAGCCGCATTGGTACTCAGTCCAATAGTGGACGGCTTTCGCCTTACTAAGGTACTCATGGATGGCGGCAGCGGATTAAACCTCATCTACGAGGAAACCCTTCGAAAAATAGAAATAGACTGGAGCCGCATTGAGCGAAGCAGCACAACCTTTAGAGGAATAATCCCTAGTCGGGAAGCACGCTGCACATGAAAAATTACACTGGATGTGGTGTTCGGCTCGCCGGACAATTACAGGTCCGAGGAGGTCATGTTCCAAGTGGCCCCATTCAGTAGCGGATATCACGCTTTATTAGGGCGAGAGGCATTCACAATTTTTCAAGCTATACCCCATTACGGGTACATGAAGCTCAAAATGCCCGGGCCCAACAGAATCATCACTCTTATTAGTGATCCGGACATAGCACACCACGCTGAAAATAAGACACGCACTAGCCCTAGAGGCACTATCTGAAGCCCTAGCGGCCGAGGAACTCACTGCGCTGCGCTCCACGGTGAACAGGGACGACGTGATACTCGATAAAAGATCCAAGTCCACCTCTTTCAAGCCAGCGAACGAAATAGTCAAATTCCAAGTCCATCCAATGGACCCCACAAAGATGGCCTCCACTGGGGCACAATTAAACCCTGATGTAGACGCCGCACTACGCGAATTCCTTTGGGAAAATTGGGACATTTTTGCCTGGAACCCTTCAGACATGCCAGGAATCCCACGCAGGATGGCAGAGCACAGCCTAAATATCCTAAAAGGATTCAAGCCGGCCAAACAGGCTCTTCGGTGATTTTCCGAACCCAAAAGACATGCAATGGGAGAGGAGCTAGCCAAACTATTAGAAGCCGGATTCATCAGAGACATAAAACATCCGGACTGGCTAGCAAACCTGGTAATGGTACCAAAGAAGGACAAATCCTGGCGCCTGTGTGTCGATTTCAAGCACCTTAAACAAGGTGTGTCCAAAGGATCCTTTCCCCCTTCCCCGCATCGATCAAATTGCAGATGCTACCGCAGGACACGATTCATTGTGCTTCCTTGACGCATACTCCGGCTACCATCAAATCAAGATGGCGGAGCCAGACCAAGCTGCAACGGCATTCATCACTCCATACGAACCATTCTGCTTCAACACAATGCCCTTCGGTCTCAAAAACGCCGGCGCAACATATCAGCGCATGATTCGGACATGTCTGGCAACCCAGATCGGCAAAACAGTGGAGGCATACGTAGACGATGTGGTCGTCAAGTCTAAACATGTCAAAACTCTAGTAGACGATTTGAAGCTCACATTTGACAACCTCCGAGCATATGACATTAAGCTCAACCTGGAAAAATGCGTTTTTGGTGTACCAGCTGGAAAGCTCTTGGGCTTCATTGTATCCGGTAGAGGAATTGAAGCAAACCCAGCCAAGATCCGAGCTCTGTCACAATTGGATATCCCAAAAGACCTCAAGCAAATACAAAAATTGACTGGATGCATGGCGGCTCTAAGCCGCTTCATCTCCCGCTTGGGAGAAAAGGCATTACCCCTTTATCGCCTCCTCCGGCGCACCGAACACTTCGAATGGATGGATGCCGCCACGGCCGGACTCGGAGAAATAAAGGCCATATTGGCAACAAATCCGGTACTGCCCGTGCCCAACTTGGGCGAACCAATGCTACTATATATCGCGGCAACTCATCAAGTTGTAAGCGCGGTACTCGTCGTCGAACGAGAAACGGACGGACATAAGTTCCCTCTTCAAAAACCAGTGTACTACGTATCCACTGTCTTAACTCCATGCAAATCCCGGTATCCGCATTATCAAAAGATAGCGTACGTAGTGTTCATGGCATCCCGGAAGCTCTGACACTACTTTCAAGAGTGTTCGATAACATTAGCCTCCGAAGTACCCCTCAATGACATTATAAACAACCGCGACGCAACCGGTAGGATTGCAAAATGGGCCATCGAGCTCCTACCATTCGACATAACCTATAAACCACGACGATCCATCAAGTCGCAAGTTTTGGCTGACTTCATCGCCGAATGGACTGAAGCCGAACTCCCTAAAGAGTACGGCGCATATTCTAACTGGATCATGCACTTCGACGGCTCCAAAATGTTGGCCGGCCTGGGGGTTGGCATCGTCCTGACGTCCCCAACCGGGGACACAGTCCAATACGTACTTCAGATATTGTATACGGACTCCAACAATGCAGCCGAATACGAGGCCCTTCTACATGGCCTCCGGATGGCGGTCTCCATGGGCATTAAACGCCTAAAGGTGCGAGGGGATTCGAACCTCGCGATATCCCAAATAAATGGAGACTTCGACGCCAAGGATCCAAAAATGGCAGCTTACCGCAACGTCGTTTTGAAAATGTCAGCTCGGTTTGAAGGGCTCGAATTTCACCATATAGCCCCGGATAATAATCAAGCGGCGGACGTATTGGCATGCATCGGCGCAAAACGCGATGCCGTCCCCCCCAACATCTTCCTGGAATGGCTTTTCAAGCCATCCGTACTATGGGAAGGGGAGTCCAGACATAACAATCCGGACCCAACTGCACTACCCGACACCGCACGCTCTGACACAATCGGCGGTTCTGCCAATGAAATAACACCTTCGGCCCACGAAATAATGGCAGTCATTGCCCCGTGGACCGAGCCATTCCTAGCTTACCTAACTAAGCAGGAACTTCCCGAGGACCAAAATGAGGCCCGCTGCATAGTATGGCGCTCTAAAGCCTATAAGGTCCATGAGGGAGAGCTCTATAAGAAAAGCACAACCTGAGTCCTTCAAAGGTGCATCTCCGAAGAGGAAGGGCGAAATCTTCTGGCTGAAATTCATGCCGGACTCGGTGGGCACCACGCCGCAGCCCGGGCCCTTGTAAGCAAGGCCTTCCGTACAGGATTTTATTGGCCAACGGCCCGGGCAGACGCTCAGGATTTAGTCCAACGATGCGTCGGTTGCCAGCTCTTTGCTAACCAAAGCCACATGCCACCCACCGCCCTGAAAACTATACCCATCACCTGGCCGTTCATGGTCTGGGGGCTTGACATGGTTGGACCCCTTAAAGGGGGAACCCACAAGCAAAAATACCTATCGGTCATGGTGGATAAATTCACCAAATGGATAGAGGCCAAGCCAGTTAAGACGGCCGAATCCGGACCTATGATAGACTTCATATCAGGGGTAGTACACCGTCACGGTATCCCCCACAGCATCATCACTGATAACGGCACAAACTTCACGGCCGACGAGGTTAAACTCTGGTGCAAGAACATGGGCATTAAGCTCGACTACGCTTCAGTCTATCACCCTCAAACTAACGGTCAAGTCGAGCGAGCAAATGGTCTAATCATGAGCGGCATTAAACCCAGACTAGTGCGGTCCCTCAAGGAATCTAACACGCACTGGGTAGAGGAGCTCGACTCCGTACTCTGGGGGCTGCAGACTACGCTGAATCGTACTACCGGATTCACACCATTTTTCATGGTGTACGGCGCAGAGGCAGTCTTGCCCTGCGACATAATTCATGACTCACCTCGCATGCGCATGTACGAAGAAAGAGAAGCCGAGTTGGATCGGCAGGACAGTTTGGACGCCTTAGAGGAAGAGCGCGACGTGGCAAAAGCTCGTTCCGCATTCTATCAACAGCAGGCTTGAAGATATCAAAGTAGAGAAGTACGGGCCAAAACTTACAATGTTGGCGAACTCGTTCTACACCTGCCGGACAAGAAAAAGGACAAACTCAAGCCCAAATGGGAAGGTCCCTTCATCATCGACCAAGTCCTGACCGTCGGAGCATACCGTCTGCGAAACGCATCGGACAACCGACTCGAGCCGAACCCATGGAATGCAGCCCGTCTCCGAAGATTCTACGCCTAGCGCCGAACCCAGAGTTCGTCTTCTTCCTCCGTCCACATTTTATACTTTAGCTGTCTTTTGTTTCTCTCTCTCCTTCCTTTTTCCTTAAAGCCTTTGAAGGTCGATCTGCGCATTCTTCGCACACACTTGACGTGCTGCTCGCACTCATTATACTTGGGGGCTTCTTTAACAGAAGCTTATTTATACGGGCTTCATGCCCAACACATGTGTCACACTTCCGCATGTACCTTTTATTCACCATTATATGCATCGATATGACTTAAGTTTTGGCCAAGTTGGGTTGCCTGGCTCCTATGCTTACCCCTACGTTCCCGATTGTTCGGCTAGGAGGTAAAGGGAGCACCTTTGCGATTGTTACTGCCGGGTCAGCCGGATGTGTACCTCAGACTGGGTGAAGCCGAAAGCTAGCGTTCTTAAGGGAATATTCGGTCGGTGACTTAAAAGACGATTTCTTACCTACTTATTTATCTGCCCCCAGATGCTTTTCTGCTTTTTTCGCAGTCCGGACATGCACTTTAGGGCATGCCTCCCAGGGAAAGGAACCCCTAACGGAACTATTCTCCCTGGAAGATGTTTCTTACTAACCATGTAATATAACATAACTAGTTGGGCACTTGTCTGATAAAGCACTAATGACCCCTACGCCTGGTCTCCATGCATGCCCTGGTTTTTTCATAACCGTGAGGGTATTCGGACACACTCCGGACTGTCGGGTCCCGAGGTTGAAGCGAAAAGGTCCGCAATGACAAACGATCTACAATCCAGCTAGAAGGCATTTTTCATGTCATTTTAAATTACATAGTCAACTTGACTGATTGTATTCCTCTTCAATACCATCTAACAGGCTGTCTAGTTTACAGTCCCGCTGGGAATACTTTGCGGCCAACTCTACTTGGCCGTACATCAAGCTCACAGGGATCTCCTTCCTATCGGGCCCCACAGGCCCGACCTCGGCCATGTGGTTTGGATCGGCCTTCGTGTACCTCGTCTTCACCATAGCCCAGGCCTCCCTGGCGCCTTGACGGCAGGCTGATATCTTCCACAGACGGAAGCGCCACCGTGCTCCCTGAAGCTTCTCCACAAGCCCTCCAAGACCCTCGGGTAGAGAGACAGACGGCCATAAAGCCTGGGCGATGCCGTTCATCACCTGCCGAACTCGTTCGTGCAGCTGCAACAGCTTGGGAAGCTGGTCACCCATTGAACCGGGCATTTCCTCTGCAGGACGGCCTGTGAGCATACCTACAGACATATTCTGGTTAATCGACTTCCTCACTGAACTCTTGTTTTTAAAAGTTCGTTCAAGCACTTACTGTATATGCCGCGACGAAGCCGCAGATTCTCCTTCACGGAGTAAGACAGCTGGACCCGAACATCTTTTAGTTCCTCGCCCAGCTGAGTGTTGGCATCTTGGAGGTTATTTTTCTCCTGCCGCACCCTTGTCAGCACCTTCTCGCCGGCCTTTAGCTGACGTAGTAGCTGCTGCCTGTCCGGATCTAGTCCGGCACCATCTACAATATTATTGTCAGACTTATACACACGCCGCACTTCACAAATTATTTATCTTTCGAAGTATGTATTACCAGAGGGGGTCTCTGTGGCTCCCCCTGCGGCAGCTAGTGCGGCCTCAAGTTGGGCCTTGCACTCTTGCAGCTCCTGGGACAGGTGGGTATTCTTCTCTGTAAGATCCTGCATAACAAATGATCCTTAAATCAGTTATTCTAACTATTTTAAGTCTCAGGGGCTACTGGCATATATAACTGTCAAAATTCCTCACCCGTATGTCTTTCACATACTGCTCCGTGGCTCTGGCTAGACCATCTTGAGCAGCACGAAGGTGCGCATCACCCGAATTAAAAGCATTTAACGCCTCGGGGGAGAAGCATGCGTCGCGAAGAACTGTCCGGCGGCACCTGTGATTCATGGCGCTCTCCACCTCAGATCTGGTGGCGGACAACCTATCGACGTCCTCCGTTGGAGGAGCACCCGACACGCGCCTTGCGTTCGCTTCCCCCTCCGGACCTGGTGTTGGAGCCTAGCTGGTGGAGGCGGGATGGGCAACCTCTCTGGGCACAGTCCGACGAGCGCTCTTTCTCCTGAGAAAACCACAAGCGTTAGTATGCCTTCCAGGAATCTTTTCCAGAAACATGGGGACGCATCATATCGTTGTGGCGACGTCTCGATTCGCGCCGCACCCTTTTCCGCCTGCTGGGCCGAGCTGCCCCTTGTTGGTCAGCCGCCGCAGGTTCGGCTTCCCGCCTCAAAGGCACCTCCTGCGGAGTACCATTAGTATATGGTGGTCAGAAATAAGCATGGATGAGTCGTGGTATTAGGACTCCGGTCACGGTTACCTGGGAAGCCGGAGATAAACCGGGGTAGTCGGCCGTAATGGCGACCAAAGCATTATTCATACTAAGTTGGTGGAACACCCCGTCGATCAGCTCCACCTTTATATCCGGATCCTCTTCGGAGGCCGGATCAAGGGATCGTTCCGGATCCTCTGGTTGTGGAGCCGGGCTGTGTATGTCCTCTACGGCCCGGCGCAGTTCCCGCGTCGAAATCACAAAGTGAGACACTTAACTTCGGGAACAAGGATCAGATAGACAAACGTCCGCTTACCCAGCTCCGAGGGTTGTTCATCGAAAATCCATTCAATGGACTCGCGCGGAGGAAGTCCTCCTTCTCTCCCTTGTACAAGCCAGACAGGATCTTCACCAGATCAGCAACCGATCCTGGCCCCTTGCGGCCATGACGGGTGGCGTCATCCTCCCCGTTGAAATCCCACATGGGGTGGCCCCTGTATTGAAGCGGCTGCACCCCTCGCATGATGCATGTGGCCATGGGGTGGCCGCGAACCCCTCGAAGATCAGATCTCCTCGGATATCGGCAACGTAGTTCAGGTTTTCGAACCAGACCTAGTGGCCGGGGGCATAACTGTCGGCCTGCTCAAGGTGGTCGGTCGAGTTGGCATGAAGCACGAAGCCGCCGAACACAAGGACCTGTTCAGGGAGAAAGGTTTCCCTGGACACAGCATCATCGTCGATGAAGAGGCGAGCCATCAATCCTTCTGTTGACAGCACATCGGAGCTCTCAATGAAAGCACCAATGTCGATGTCAAAACCGGCAAATCTTGGGTAGGGGGGCCCAAGTTGTATGTCTGAGGATCGATGGTAACAATGATCAAAGGGATACAATGTTTACCCAGGTTCGGGCCCTCTTAATGGAGGTAAAACCCTACTCCTGCTTGATTATATTCGATGGGTATAGGGGTTACAAGAGTTGATCTACCTCGAGATCGTAATGGCTAAACCCTGACTTGGCTAGCCTATCAATGTTCTGATCCTGCCTCCGGTCTAAACACTCAGTTTATATAGATACCAGAGGGGCCTAGGGTTGTACAAAGTCGGTTCAACAGAAAATAAATAGTATATCCGGACACCTAAACTTGTCGTTCATGCACACGGGAGTCCAAACCGGACACGGGAGATGGTCTTCTTCCTTTTATCTTGACAGCCCATTAGTCCGGCCCACATCGAATAGTTCGGACGCCCGAGGATCCCTTAGTCCATGACTCCCTCAGGGGGGGCGCCTTCCTCCCCTGCCTTTCCCCACTCACCTAAAAAGGAAAGGGGTGGCGTGGCTTGGGGAGGACCCCAAGTAGGATTCGACCTACTTGGGTCGCCTCATTGGCTCCTCCCCCCTCCCCCACCTATATATATGTGGGAGGGGCGCCACACAAAGGGCAGGACATTGTCTTAGCCGTGTGTGGCGCCCCTCTCCACATTTTTGTCCCTCGGTCATATTTTCGTAGTGCTTAGGCGAAGCCCTGCGGAGATAGCTTCACCATCATCGTCACCACACCGTCGTGCTATCGGAACTCATCTACTACTTTGCCCGTCTTGCTGGATCAAGAAGGCAAGGACGTCACCGAGCTGAACGTGTGCTGAACGTGAAGGTGTCGTACGTTCGGTACTTGATCGGTTGGATCGCGAAGAAGTGTGACTACATAAACCGCGTTAACAAACGCTTCCGCTTACGGTCTACGAGGGTACGTAGACACACACTACCTCTCGTTGCTATGCATCTCCTTGGATAGATATTGTGTGTGCGTAGATTTTTTTTGTTTTTCCATGCAACATTCCCCAACATATTATAGCCTCGTATTTCTTCCTCGAAATTTTGGTTTGGTTTGGTCAACTAGATTGATTTTTCTTGCAATGGGAAGAGGTTCTTTGTGATGGGTTCGATCTTGGGGTGCTCAGTCTCAGTGACAAAAGGAGAAGTGACACACATGTATTGTTACCATTAAGGATAAAAAGATGGGGTCTATTCCTACATGAATAGATCTTGTCTACATCATGTCATCATTCTTATTGCATTACTCCATTTCTCCATGAACTTAATACACTGGATGCATGCTGGATAGCGGTCAATGTGTGGAGTAATTATAGTAGATGCAGAATTGTTTCGGTCTACTAATCCTGTATGTGATGCCTATATACATGATCATTGCCTTGGATATCCTCATAATTATTTTCTCTTCTATGAGTTGCCCAACAGTAATTTGTTTACCCACCGTATGCTATTTTCTTGAGAGAAGCCACTAGTGAAATCTACGGGGGCCAGGTCTATTTCCAATCATTGTTTTCAGATCTATTATTCAAAAAACCCAAAAAATACCTTGTTGCACTTTTTCTTTCTTTATTTTATTTCGTGTTTTTGCTAGATCTATTTATCCAATCTCATACAATTTAATCTATCTCAATACCGAGGAGGGATTGACAACCCCTCTTACACGTTGGGTTGCAATTATTTGTTATTCGTGTGCAAATACTGTTTACATCGTGATACTTGATTCTCCTACTGGATTGATAACCTTGGTTCCATAACTGAGGGAAATACTTACCGTTGTTGTGTTGCATGATCCTCTCCTCTTCAAGGAAATACCAACACAGATACAAGCAATCAAAGAGTGACAGAATCTTAAACCCGAGTAAGGGAATTGTTGCTTATGACATTAAAGGGAACTTTACACTTAATACTATGGTTGGGTTTTACCTTAATGGTCTTTAGTAGTTGCAGATGTTTGCTAGAGTTTCAATCATAAAACATGTGATCCGAGCATAGAAAGTATGTTAGTGTATGCCTCTCCCCATGCATATAATAAGTATGATGTGTGTTATATTCAATTGCCTATGGACAATCTTTCTCATTGTTCTACAAAAACTCTCTAGTAAAACAACAACTAATTTTGCAAAGTGCTCCAAGTTTTATTTTGGTAAAGTAGTTTACTTATTGTTCTAAGTAAAGCAAATGTTATTGTGCGTAGAGTTGTATCGGTGGTCGATAGAACTTGAAGAGAATATAAATTCTACCTTTAGCTCCTCGTTGGGTTCGACACTCTTATTTATCAAAAAGACTACTAATGATCCCCTATACTTGTGGGTAATCAAGACTTTTTCTAGTCGTTGTGGGAAAGCTATAGCGTGGGGTGAGTATTCTCGTGTGTGCTTGTTGGCTTTATCTCTAAGTAGATTTTACTTTATGTTCTTGTTTTCCATCTCTAGTTATGGGTAGGAAATGCAAAATACCAAAAAAAAGTTGTACTTGCTAACCTAATGGTTGAGGAACCACCTATAATCTTTACCGCTGAAGCTTTCTACTTGGATCATCCTCGCTTCGTTTGTGCTCGTGTTGAAAACCCAACTAACTTAGTTGAGGGAAAATCATTTGATGAGCATGCTTATCTTGTGTGTTACCACTTGTCTCAAAAAGGAAAACACCGATCAAATATATTGTTTGGAATGTATGCTTGGAATTTATGCTCTTACATGATTTTACTTGTTATTCTGAGGACCCTAAACACTTTTCCTACCAATGTAACGTTAAAGATAATGAAATCTTGACTTCTTATGTTAATGGTATTTATAATTACTATGATATTGAACAAATTGAATAATTTTTTGCTTTTAAGAGTGCCTATGAAATTGAGTCTTTACTTTGCTTGAAAAGTGTGGTGATACTCTTTACAAATCTGAAAAATTCCCGTACTTAAATATTGTTCTCAAAACTATACTTCTAATTTTATGTTAAAGAATTTATTGAGAGATGGCTGCTGCCCTGGAAGAGACTAATATTTTGCAGACTTCTATGAAAAAAGAAATTGCTAAAACTATGAGCTCATTAAATGAAAAAGATGAGGGAGGAGTGAAGAACAAAAGGAGGGAGAACAAACTGATCACCCGCGCCCACCTTCTAAGGAGAATAAATTTTTATCTCATATATTGTTTAATTTTTCTCCATGCTTATGGAAGGATGAATCCCTTGAATTCGTTTGAAATATCATTTTTGATGAACTTGATGCTTGCTATACTTGTGATCATGATGTCAATATGAATGATGCTTATGAAGATGAACTTGCTATAGAACATAATGGGTTGGTTTCATCACAAAGGACCTACCATTTGAGCTAGGTCCATTTCACTCCTCTATAAGAGAGTATAATAGATCCCCTAAAAAGGTATAATAGAGATAGAGATTTTTTTCTATAACCAACCGTTGCCGTGTTGCCTAACAACATTAAGGCCTTGTTTGATAGGAAGGGATTGTAGAGGTTTTGGGAGGGGGGTATTTCAGGGGATTTGGTGAATCCCCCTCTTCCACCCAATCCCCTCAAAACCCCTTGAAAACCTCAAAACCCTTCCTTTTACAATCCTCTTCGTTTAAAATTTCTATTTGTTTGAAAGGGTTTGTCATGTTGACATAACATGGTGTAGAACATTTAAAAATCTAATCTTTACATTGTAACTAACTTCCCATATATCCTGCTGTGCCTTTTACAAATCAGATGAAGCAATGGGTGCTGTAGTGTCGTCGCGTTTGAGCATTCCTTTTACTTCTGAATTTCACTTTCTGCTAGCCGCTGGCAGAAAATGCAGCGCAAACTGTGAACTCTGTTCTAATACAGATGTGATGTCCTAGATTGGGCAGCTTCCTTCCAAGATGGAACTTCGACTACAGGAACGTATGCCATGGCCACTTACCCTGAGGATGAGCACGGGGAGGCCCTCGGCAGCAAGTAGGGCGCGATGAGCTTGGCGGAGGAGAGGCGCACGCCGAGGCTCTCGACGAGCGGGACGACAGCGCCGTCGCGCCGGCTCCGCCCCATGAAGTACACCTTCCTGCCGAACCCAAGCGCGCCCGCCCCGGCACTCCAGGATGCCCAGAGCCTGAGCTCGTCGAGCGCCTGACACCGTCGACCAGCATGGCTGCGTACCCCGGCGCGCGCGCGGAGATGGCGGCCGTGGTCCCGCAGAAGCTCCGCCACCGCCGCCTCGCGCGACTCTCCGCGGGCGGAGGAGAGGGAGCTCGCGGCGTGGGCGGTGGTGGTGACGGGGTGGCGGAGCGGGAGCCGGAGGCCGAGACGGAGAGGCGGGCGGGGCGTGTTCCCTGCGTGTGCCCTCGGGGCTTGGAATACGCGTGGATAGAAGGAGATCGAAGGGGGATGGAAGGGATTGGGCTGTGCAAACCACGTGGAACAAATGGGCCGTCGGGGCTTTGAGAGGTTTTTGGGCCCCGCGGGGTTGATCCTCTGGAAACCCCCTCGAGCCCCTTGTACCAAATGAGGCCTAAAGAGGTACCGGTATAATCCAACGGTGACGATAATTCGTGATCGTCTTTCGGCGCTCCGGCCGACCTGCTCGTCCTCGGGGCCCCTGCTGGACCCATGCCGGTGCGGTGCGACCGCGACCGGGGGGTGCGGTCGATGCAAAGCACTCCTCCCAAATTCCGGGCGTGGATCGAGCCCGCGACGCCTGTTCCTGTTCGTGCCACCTCGTGCTGCCCCATCACTCCTCTCTCATCAATCAATTTGATCGCAACGACAGCCCAATCCATCCCATGGAATAATAAAGAAACTGGGGAACCTCACTGCGTGGCCGGTGCCGACCGACGGCGACCCCCGCCCTTACCGTACCCTGCTACGCTCTGGCGAGTCCGGCCGACCGCCTCCGCCACCTTTCGCCGCACGGCGTGACCGAGTGGACGGGCTCGACGGCGGGCATCGGCCGGCGCGCGAGGGCGGGAGGGATCGGCGATGAGCTTCGCAGATCTGGAGTCCGGGGCGCTGCAGGCGCCCAGGAGGGGGAGGGGCGCCGACGCCACGCGCGCGCTCGTCTTCCAGATCACCACCGCGGTGTCCTCCTACCGCCGCCTCCTCAACTCGCTCGGCACGCCCAAGGACACGCCCGCCCTCCGTGATCAGCTGTCTGTCCTCAACCCCCTCTCCTCTCGCTAGCGTAATTTCATCGTGTGCTAGTTATTTGGAACAATTTTGCCCATTTCAAGTTAGGAGCACATGGTTTGTGCTCTAATTGGTACTAGGAGTCGAGGGGGCTAATGCATTCACGGCATGCTGGTGTCACTTTCTGAATTACTTTGTGCCACAATGATTTCCTCGCAGGCAGAAGACTAGTCATAAAGTCCTGCAATTGGCGAAGGATGCAAAGGAGAAGCTGACGAGTGCTGCTGAAGCAGACAAGAGCACTGGAACTAGTGTCAGTAATATTTCACCACCTTTCTAAGATTATATTCCCTTCTTTTAGATCAAGATTCAGTACTTCTGCCTGGATGAGGCCCTTTATACGAATAAGCTAATGAATTTGGGTGTCGCTTGCAGGCAGACAAGCGGGTAGCTGACATGAAGCTTGCCAAAGATTTTGCAGCGACGATGGAGGAATTCAGGAAACTTCAGAATCTTGCAATTCAGAGGGAGATGGCATATAAGCCGGTTGTTCCCCAGAGTGCTCAGCCAAGGTAATAGTGCTTGTTCACTCTAATATCAATTCATCCAGAAGTTTTATCTTATGTGTTCCATTACACATGAATACCCACATTTATATGTTAAATGAGTTGCACAGTTCAGTGCCGTACCTGAGAAGTTGGACGCCCGGTGAAAAGTTTTATTTTCATATCATACCGCTAATAATTGTTCTAAGAGCTACAACTGTCAAATATAAAATTTTGGAATCATTACCTACAAATTTATTTTTTCTTTAACTTTACTCTTATAAAGATCTGAGTTGGTGGCAGTGTATTCACGTCTTAAATTAATTGGAATTAACACAGCTGCCATCCATTCTATGGAGGACTATTGGTTGATTCAACTGGTGTATGTTTTGAGATAATTTTTACATTTTACACATACTCAGCCACTCTAGAACTATGGTGGCACAAGTGTTTTAAACAACTAATAATATATAACGAGAAGTAACTTCAATAGCAACACACGAGCATTAAGCGAGTGCATAAATGTGTCATCATTTTATCATTACAGGGCATACCCAGTGCCGAAAGCTCCCACACAAGGTGGGGTCTGAGGAAGGAAATTTCTAGACAGCCTTACCCTTTAATTCTGCAAGGAGGCTGGTTCGAACCCAGGGCCTCCAGGCCACAAGTGGAGAGACTCTACCACTGTGCCAGGCCCGCCCCTCCATCATTATATCATTCCTCTTCAATTATATTTATCATAAAAACTTTTCTCTTAAACTTCATTTTCACGTGATATAATAGCCAATCCACTAAGTATATCTTGTGTTGTTGTAGAACATAAGAACTCAAATTTTTAAGTTTAGATATGTTTTGGAGAAATTATAGCACTTGAAAAGACCCAAAGTGGTCGGATCCTTCCCTGGACCCTGCGCAAGCGGGAGCTACGTGCACCGGGCTTCCCTTTTAAATTATGAAGAAATTGTTAGTCAAAAGGAATACTACTACGAAGAAAATTGAAGTTGTAGTTAATTTCACATGGATGATGGATGCTGCTTGCTACGCATGTGATTGAAAGAGGAAGAGCATGATGCGTTGCAATTAGAAGAGAAAGAGAAATGTGCAACTGAGATCGGACGAGATGAAAAAGAAGAGGCTTGCATGCGGTGGTCAGATACCCTATAGTAAATGCATAATCTTTAAATTCATGACTAATCTCAAGTATAGTATGTAGAAACAAATTGGGGGCCCTAGATATTTGGGGGCTCTGTGCAGGCTCATATCTTGCACAGGCTCCCTTTACTGATTGGCACAGTGGGCATATTAGTGGGGTGCAGTGGCGGAGCTTGGAGCAAAAGGTTCCACGCCCCAAAACTGGATGTACAACAAAGAAGATCCTGCTCTGGGCGGGCCGGGGCACGTGTTGGCCCTCACGTAGCTCCGCCCCTGGTGGGCTGCATCTAATTCTAACCAGTCGCTAGTATTTACGTACTTTGTCCCGTTATTGGGGAAATGGGGAAGACTAAATTTGGAACAATTGGATCATTTGGATGATGTTTTGTATGTGAATCATTCTGACCACACCATACTGCTCTAGAAAACTATAACTTGATTGTGGCAATTTTCATGCAAATCATTCCTGATACTAACAACCCCTAGCGATGCTGTCTGGCTTATATTGACATTTTTTTTCTCTGACTGATGGATTTAGTTTAGCATGCATAATCAAGCATTTATTGTTCGTTCTCGACTTCCGGATTTAAGTAGAGCAACTCTTCTCCCTTTTGGTATATGCAGAAAATGCTCGTTTAACTAATAGTATAAGATAGTTTATTGTGCAGATTTAACTTGTTTAATATCCCTTACTGTTGTTGTGATCGTTGTGATACAGCTATACTACAAATGATGGAAGATCTGATTTTGATAAAATGCCTGAACAGCGCGCATTGCTTGCAGAACCAAACAGGTCAGTGTTCTCATTGCCCTTTTTTGTTCTTCCTTCAGGTTCGTGGTAGGGGTATTTGCTGTCTGTGGCCTAGCTTTATTTGCTTAGCACTATCTGTTCACTTCTCACATGGAAAACATTCAACTATTGTAGTTGCATCCTTTTTGTACTTGATCGTGGCTGTGATACAACAGGCACTATGAACTTCTGAAAGATCGTGTTAAAAACCACTGCTACCCTGCAGTATTTAGCTTGTCTTGTAGACGGTACATTGCTCCACGAGTTCTACCGTCTCTTGATTTGATTATATGTAGAATATGCTGCTCATGTACTATTTTGACCGGGTCCAAATTGTGTGCAGTGTGGTAACTATTGTGAGTTTGTACAAGTTGATTGCCATATGAATTGAAGGTTTGCTGCATTGACAGATGAGTTACCTACTAAGAAGGGTCAAAGCAAGCCCTTTTGTTTATTTATTTACAAAATCTCCCCAAGTAGGATTCGAACCTACACCAGTAAATTAACATCAGCGTCCTCTCTGCACCACTGAACTACCAAGGGACAATGAGGTATTCGAGTCCTAGAGTTCAGCCTCCTCTCTCAGCCCATGAACAATATGTGTCCAAAGCTTCTTTCTCAACTCATAATTTCTTCATTCCTAAATTGTTGGGCTTTGCTCGATCCCTCATTACATCGGGAAGCCCATAGGGGCTCTATGTTACATAACCTTTTAGACTGGCAAGTCCTGTTTGTTGAAACACTTGGTGTTAACATATGGCATGCAAGATTCTTAATTAAAATCCTAATATGTGTTTGAGCCAAAAGATCAATATTGTATGCAAGAATCAGCAGAATCCATTCCTCTCTACCCACAAAAAAAAAAGGAATCCATTCCTCTCACATTTTTTCGGATATGCCATGTTACTCTGCAGGCTAGAGGTGTTGCAATTGGATAATGAAATTGTTTTCAATGAGGCTATCATCGAGGAAAGGGACCAGGCGATTCAAGACATCCAACAGCAGATTGGTGAAGTACATGAAGCATTTAAGGATCTTGCTACGCTCGTGCATGCGCAAGGAGGCATAATAGGCACGTTTTACATTACATTCTGCGCACTCCTGTTCCTTGACTTACTAGCTAATGCCGACATCTTTGGTAACAGAGGAAGTAGACAGCAACATTGAAAACTCTGCAGCCGCGACCAGTGAAGCGAAGAAAGAAATCGGCAAAGCGTCCAAGACTCAGAAGTCAAATTCATCCTTGGTAAGTCAGACTTGTACAATTACCGCATTGTCACTGTTCTAGCTATTTTCTTTACCCTGCCCATTCATTTCATGTGCAGCTTTGCCTGCTTATGGTGATCTTTGGGGTTGTTTTGCTTATCGTGATAATAGTTCTGGCATCTTGAGACACGGATGCTTAGAGGCCTATTGGTGCCCTCTGAGGAGCCATATTACGTGCAAGATTAATCCTCGCTGTGCGCCGAAGGCTGTCGCTAACTGAAGTGTACATTTTCTTTTTCTCCCCTCTTTTTTCCTTGTGGTTTGTGAGTGCGTATTCTTATGTGGCGTGAGTCCTTTTTTTCCCACGGCTTGCCCTGAGTGAACAGTCATGCTCTTTTTCTCCTACAAAGGTTTGTTTGCTGCTTTGCTTGAGTCAGAAACTTGACATTCTGTAAGTATTTCCACTGAATAAAGTGAACAGAGATTATTCATTCTCAACCTTGCTATTTTTGTCTTGAAACACTTGATTGGAACTTGTTCGTCCTAAGCAACAAACAGGCGACAGGTCCTGGTGTCTAAAAGGGAAAGCCCACAAGTCTTTAGACCAGCTGCCGCAAGAGCAAACTAGAGGCCTCCTCCTCGTGTCAGCTTTGTCGTTGCAATTATAGAAAGCCATGTCATCGACAGTCCATCTCTTAGCTACTCCCTCCGTTTCAAAATAGATGACTCAACTTTGTACTAACTGTAGTACAAAGTTGGGTCATTTATTTTAAAACAGAGGGAGTAGATTATTATCCCTAGTTAATTTTTGCTTAAAAAACACAACCAAAGGAACACATAATTTTTTTGAGGAGTCAAAATCTTCCTAATCAATTCTTGGGGTGAGACCACATGTCCAAAGTTTATGGCATTATAGAAGGACTTAACAGAATAAGAGCATCTCCAACAGCCGCGCTAAGCGCCGCGCGCAAAAAACCTGTTTGCCGTGCGCGCTTCGGCATGTTTAGCGCGGCCGCCAGCGCCGGCTCCAGCAGCCGCACTATAATGTAGCGCGCGCGCGCCGCTCCAGCAGCGTCCAAGAATTCTGCGCGCGCGACTCGCCGGGCATTTAAACATATATGATATTTTGGACACAAAATGAGTTTGAAACATTCATCAAAATGCAATGAACATGTGATGAAATTTGACACAAACAAGTTGATGAATAAAAGTTCATGCCCACAAGTTCAAAATCATGCCCACAAGTTCATCCAACCAAGTTCAAATGCAAACTAAAGTTCAAGACATAAATGAAAGACACATCAATCATCTTCCTCGTCTTCGTCCTCATCTTCCGAAGACGATTCTTCCGCCTCCGAAGATGAATCTTCCTCCCTCTTCTCATCACGCACCGCATCACGTGAAGCTCCGACGGTGTTGGCAAGATCTTCAACGACATCTTCATGGGAATGTGTGTGAGAAGGCACATCGAAAGACATTCCACCCATGGCGGACGGAGGTGCACCCATGCCTCCCATGAGAGAAGCAAAACTCATGCCTCCCACGGCGGCCATAGCGTCGGAGGGTGCTCCAAAGCCACCCATGCCTCCCATGGCGGCCGGAGGTGCACCATGCCTCACATGGCTCCGAAGCCACCCATGCCTCCCATGGCGCGAAGGCCACCGCCACCCATGGCGCCAAGGCCACCGCCACCCATGCCGCCGAGGCCACCGCCACTCATGCGGATCATGGCTCTTTTTTGGATCAACACTTCTTCACGGGCAAGATTGAATATTCCTTTTGCGCTTCATTGAGGTTGGATGTGTCCAAGAAGAACAAGTGCTTCTCCCATTCCAACAATCTAGTTCGCTCCTCATTGCTCACTTTCCTCTTCTCCAAAGCCACCTTCCTCTCCTCGGCCGCCACCCTTCTCTCCTCGGCCGCCAACCTCCTCTCCTCGGCCGCGGCATCTTGGTTCCTTGCCATTTTCGTCACCTCGTTGGCTTCTCTTCTTGCATTGACAATTGCTTCAATAGCATTTTTGAGCTCATCATCTCCTTTCCTCTTCTTCTTTTCGGTTTTGTCTTTCTTGCACCCATCCGGTCGTTTTGGCTGCGAGTATGAAACCGAGTTGGGTGTGGGGCTTCTCTTGCCGTCATCACTTGATGCATCATCCTCATCATCATCATCATTCAACTCAATTGCTCGCTTGCGTTTGTTGCTCAAATGCAAATCATCCAAACCATCACGTTTCTTCCATTTCTCATCATCCTTTAACACTTCATAGCAATGAGGCAAGGTAAAGATCCTGCCTTTCTTGATCTTCCCCTTCTTGGTTGTCCTCGTCTCTTCTTTGAACAAGTTCTATGCAATGTTGTACTACAAGAAAAACAAAACAAGTTAGCACTTCGGTCACCAAAAACAAGTATGATGAACATATATGAGATGCCACTTACTCGATCATCCTCATTTGTGCCACTTGGGTTAATCTTGTCAACTGCCTTTTGTGCGGCCGCCCACTTTTGACAATCCGAGTTGATTGTCGACCATCGGGACCGAAGTGATCTCTCGGAGCGGTCAATTCCACTCACGTTGTGAGCATCAAAGTGTTCTTTCATTCGCTCCCAATACGCGTCTCTACTTTGATCACCTTCAATGGATGGATCCCTCGACACTTGCAAATAAGTATAGCATAGTAACTTGTCATCGTTGGTGGTGTAATTGCCCGCTCTTCCTTTCGGCGCCTCGACCAATGCCCTCACCCTCCTCGTCCACCTCAAACTCATGGTCTTCGAAATGGATGTCATTGGTTTGAGACCAATGCAAATTGTTGGACCCAACACCCATAGTTGACATGTATGCATCATCGTTGAGCCTACAAAGTTTTTTGAACAATGCAAATAAGCTATCTATATGTGATGATGCATTGAAAAAATAACAAGAAAAGAAAAGTTGGAAATTTTTTCACCTTGGGGGCATTTCGTCGAACACGTGGTGCGCGTCGGCAGCCGGCTCAACGAGTGAGCTCGCCGGCGCTTCGGTAGCCGCCGCGGCCGTCGAACGCCCTGCAAGCTTCTTTCCCCTCGCCTTCGTGCTGCCGGAGCCGTCCACCACCTTGTTCTTCTTCGCGGATGTTTTGCCCTTCTTCGGCCGCGCCGCATTGGGGACCTTCGACGGTGCGGTGGCCGCACGGGACGGCGCCGGCGCGACGCCACCCGGCGCTGTGGTCATCCGCGGCGGCAAGAAGAGGCTGTGCGCGAGGCCGACGCTCGGCGGAGCTCCGGCGGTGGCGACGCCAACGCTCCCCGCGCTAGGGTTTCTGGCGGCGGCGGCGGCTGCGGCGGCGGGGGGGGGGGGGGGGGGGAGGGGGGGTCGCGGCTGTACAACGGGGTGAGCGGAGTGCCGGTGTGCGCGTCCATGGGTGGGTGGCAGGGCGCCGGCGCCGGCGCGCGCGGGGCGTTGGAGGAGGAGAGGAGAGAGTGCGGCGCGAGCGCTCGAGTGTGTCGCGCGCTGTAGCGGGCGCCCGAAATACACCGCGCGGGACAGTGTTTTCCATCGCGCGCCCAACTCGTTATAGCGCGCGCCGTTTTTACGCGCCCGCTGGAGCGACCCACCGCGTTGCGCGCGCGCTAAAACAGACTAATTTGCGGCGCGACGCTAGTTTAGCGCGGCTGTTGGAGATGCTCTAACAGCCAGAAGGCTCCAATAGCCAGACTGGGCAATCTCTATAAGAAGAAAGAGTTACAGTTTCTAACAAGCAAAGCAAATTTTGCTAATCTCAGAAAAGCCTCACCTACACATCTTCTGAAAGTTAACTTCAGGTTAGTCCATCCCAGACCTGGGATACTGAACAATCTTGTTGATTACATATATAAACAAATCGTAATTGCTATCTGAGCTCAGGCTCATGTACGCCTGCTGAACAGTGATAAAAAAATGAAAATTCAAAAGAATCTGGTTTCTTTTTTTTGCATCCAAGATGCTCGGGTGCGGGCAAATTTTCATGGTGTTTGGATATCCGAGGAGCTCTAGCAAAACAAAATATACTTTCTAGAGAATGTATTTTTTTTTCGAAGTTTCTTTGAGTAACAACTTTTGTTTTTTCGTCATGACCTCCTCAAATGTCCAAACACCACGAACATTTGTACGCGCATTGCACACCCCAATATCTTGGATGTTGAAAAATTTCAGTTTTTCTTTTCTTTTTTGCTACTCTTCATGAGCAAGAGCAGCTGAGACTAAATCGCCCTGTCTGTTTTCAAGGAACAGTCCCCTGACCAAATATCATCCCAGAAGCTAACACCATTTCCTACTCTCCATCTGTAAAAAGTTGTAGAAGCAGTTATGGTGCAAGTTATCCCTTTCCGAAAACGGGAACCAATGCCAGTTTTAGACAAAATCAAATTAGGTCTAGACATTACATATTTAAAAACTAGACCTTTTTTCCCAATTGTCATCACCACCACTAGAGAAATACCTCCTACTCCATTTAGTCAACAGGAAATCACTCAATTTTTTTTTGCAAGTTTTAGATGAAAGCAAATTAGGTCTAGAAATTACATATTTGAAATCAGGAATGTTTTCCAAATTTTTACCACCGCAGAGAAATACCTCTTACTCCATGAAGTCCACCAACCCATATTGAGAGATGCTTACCCATCCACCACCAAATGTTCTTAATGATCTTATCAATGATAGGCTGGATACAATGGCCGGGCTATGTGTTGTGCTGGGGGACTGTTGCCCGCCCCCCCCCCCCCCCCCCCCAGCCCTCGGATGAACAGTGATAAAAAGGAAAATTCGAATCTGATTTCTTTTTGGCATCCAAGATGCTTGGGTGCGGGCATAATTTCATGGTATTTGGACATCCGAGGAGCTATAGCAAAACAAAAAATACTTTCTAGACAATGCATTTTTTTCAAAGTTTCTTTGAGTGACAAGTTTTGTTTTTCCGTCATGACCTCCTCAAATGTCCAAACACCACAAACATTTGTGCACGCGCATTGCACACCTGAATATCTTGGATGTTTAAAATTTTCAGATTTTTTCCTTTTTTGCTACTCTTCATGAGCAGGAGCAGCTGAGACTAAATCGCCCTGTCTGTTTTCAAGGAACAGTCCCCTGACCAAATATCAACCCAGAAGCTAATGTTAACACCATTTCCTACTCTCCATCTGTAAAAATTTGTAGAAGCAGATATGGTGCAAGTCATCCCTTTCCAAAGACGGGAACCAATGCCAGTTTTAGACAAAATCAAATTAGGTCTAGACGTTACATATTTAAAAACTAGACCTTTTTTGCCAATTGTTGTCACCACCACCAGAGAAATACCTCCTACTCCATTTAGTCAACAGAGCCATATTGAAATCCCTAAAAAAAATGTCAGTTTTAGACGAAAGCAAATTTGGTCTAGAAATTCCATATTTGAAATCAAGAATGTTTTTCCTATTTTTACCACCATAGAGACATACTCCCCTCCGTTCCGAATTACTTGTCGCACGTATGGATGCATCTAGATGTATTTTAGTTCTAGATACATCCATTTCAGCGACGAGTAATTTGGAACGGAGGGAGTATCTCTTACTCCGTGAAGTCCACCGACCCATATTGGGAGATGCTTGCCTATCCGCGGAGAAATGTTCTTAATGATCTTATCAATGATAGGTTGGATACCTTCTCTCCTTAACTTATTATTATTATAGTGCAAAAGCACCCTAAGTATACCAATCTTGCACGAAAACACTTGCAAAATAATGGTGCTCTGTTGCTCACATATGTTTCAGGGTATTCCTACGTTTGTATTTGTTTCCATACTTGATTAATAAGCCAGTTCTTTGAGAAAAGGACTACCCGATTACACCAAACTTAAAAAAGGACAGAAACACCCAACGCGGCGGCCAGGGAACGACGACCAAACCCGCCGGGAGCTCACCACCGAAGAGCAAAGCAGCTCTTGGGCTCATTTGAACCGTGCCGAGGATTCAAGCAGACCACAGGAGCGGCGTTGCTTCGCCGTCGTCTCATCCCCGTTTGACCTCCCCCGGCCGGTCGTTCCCATCGGCGAAAAACTCGTCCCATTTCCAGGTCTCTCGACCAGCACCGGCGTGCTGGAACAAGGTGGTCGGCCGCGAATTCGAGGGCCGTACAGTGACCGGCCGGTCGTTGACCCTAACCGTTCGCTTCTGCCCCCGACAAATACCACTCCGTCAGCCGCGCCCGTAAACTCGCCCGAAACCGTCCTCGTGACTGCGAGCCTCAACGACGTTCCACGGAGCACATCTGCCATCCAATCGGCGTTCCAAATGATGTCACCGCCAGCCCTCATGAAGTTTGAAAAATCGTGGCATCGTACGCCGCGGCGAAGCTTCGGGGCCGGCACGAAGCCGCCACGCGCTGTGCGGCCGATGAACGGTCTGGAATGAGACCCACTTCCGATCGGTTGCTATATGCTTGGTGCAACCTACGGCGTAGTACGTGCGTGAGAGTCGGCGCCTGCCCGTGCCAGAAAAGGAGAGGCAAAATGCTTCGGAACGCCGAGGCCTGCCCGCACCGGCGCACCCGAAGATCGACGTGCCCAACGGAGGTGACGCGTGTGTGATGTGTGCGCTGACGCGTCGCTCTCCATTCTGCTGGACAGCAGCTTGGACCGCACAGGGGCTCGAGCGTGCGGGCTGCAACTGCATGCACGGCCTACTACAGTACACTCATGCGGCGTTGCTTGCCTTGCCCTCTCGTCTAAGGCAGTTGGCACGTGACCGACCGACCGTGCGTCGGTCGATGATAGTGAGCATTGCGCGCTAGCTGGTCGTTCACTTGTTATCGCTGGTGTGGTATCCTTCCTCTCTTTCGGTCGCCGAATCACTAATTCACCATGGTATGCATAACTTGCGTGCGACGGGAAACGGGGCCGCATTTGAGCCGTGTGTCCGCTTGTGCACGATCGCTCATGCGCCCTGTCCTGTCCTCTCCTGTATGGTGTGCTGGGCTTTGGTTGATTTGAAGCGTACGTTTTGGACGGGTTCAAAGGCATGATGCTCGGGTTGACATTCTACTCGTACAAGCAATCTACAACCTTTTACAGACAATGATTTTCGAGACATGTGATTCTTGTTGGAAAGGAACAAGTAGCAACTGATTGCCTATCATTTCGGTTCACCCGGACGTGGTGGGGAGGCTTTCGACCGAGTTCCAAAACTTGTGGTGGGGTATTTGGCCGGTGCACATATCACAGCTACAGCCTACAGCCCCTGAGTTTTGACGGATGAACCGCACACACGCGACACGCCACATGCTTTCTACCCATCCATGGTTGATGCCGGCGGGAGGGAGGAGTTCGCGTGCGCACGCTCAGACGACCTTTCCAACGGCGCACAATACGCACGGCATACTACTGTGCGTGTGTTCGTGTCCGTAACCCTGGGCCCGAGAAGCAACATGCGCCCGTTGTCGCGTCGCGCACCTGGGAAAGAAAACCGAAAGAGTGCGACTATGCGATGCGAGTGGGCTGGGGACCAAAAAAACTTTGCACGCATTCTTGCCTGTTGTGTCCGCCGAACGAATGCTTTGTCCGTAGCCCCCTTCCATTCTTCCGGGCTCACGTTCATCAATGGCCTTTGTTTTTCTTCCATTCGGTACGTACGTCCAGGACCCGGTATACCCATCGAGCCAGCCAGGATGCCAAGTAGTAGTACGTGCGGGAACGTGTATAGTGGCATGGCTGGCCGGTGGCCACACGTGACACAAGAGAACAAAGCGGTGCGTGCACGAACGTCAAACGTATCCATCAGACCTCGGATACCCCTGGTCTACGTGCTACGTGCGGCCATGGGTCTCGCCTCGGCCGTCCATGCGGCATCCGACGGTTCTGATCATCTGCGCGCGCGTCGTAAAAGTAAAGTTGACCGGGAAATGTGAAAGTGTAGAAGCGTGCCTGGCCTGAAGTGATCGGTCGAGGGAAGGAGGAAGAAAAGGGCAAGCGATTCGAGTAAATGGAGGCCGAGACAGGTGACAAATGAGGTGTCAGGGATAGGGCAGGGAGGAGACTGGAGAGTGGGGAGAGAAGGGAGGAAGCAAACGATTCCGCCCGCTGCAGTTGCAGCGGCATTGGATCCCGCGTGCTCCCGTCGTCATGGGTAGGTAGGCGGCGTCGCTCCCACGACCAGAAAGGGTTTTTCCCATCGTGATTACAAGAAAGAAAGAAAAAAAGAAGTCCTTTTTTTTTCAAGATCTCAACTTCTCAGACCAACTCCAGCGCACGACCGCAAACGAATATCCGTTTAGCCCGGATTCTATCCATTTGGATAGGGCAACAGGGGCGTGTTCGGACCTTTTTTGAAATGCGATGGCCATGCGCCAGCGCACGGATGCATCCTTTAGCCCCACCCTGTCCGCCACGGCTAAAAATGCCCATATATTCATATTTCAATGTTCAAAACCAGTTTGCACGTTCAAATATTAATAGCAAAAGAGCCCGTGCGTTGCAACGGGACAAAAAGAATAATTCTGTCCATTTTCCTAGCTCAATAATGTGAATTAAAAGAATGACTTTTTTACTAACGCACAAAAATGTTGAATAATGTATGAAAATGCATGGAATCAACATTAGTACAAGCATTTGATTTTATGAAAAAAAGGGGGGAAAGGTATTTGTTTACCTCCAACCGGTAGGGCTGTCAACAAAGCTCGCACTCAATGAACTGTTTCGTGCTCGATTAACTATATGCTCAAGTTTGGCCACTTTGACTGGTTGATATGTCAAATATGGAACATGTAACTTCCAATAGATCATTATGTATTGTGCTCTAAATTTGTACTATTGTTTCATCATTGGTCGCTTATTTGTGATTGGTAAAACCACTACGATAGCCTATAGCTTAAGGACATCTGCAATGCTAGACTCTTGTGTAGGCACTTAAGAGTAAAAAGTTAAACATCAAAAAATTAAGAAAAAAGTAAGCGCCTTCTCATTCAATGCTAGGCGCTTATCAGCGGCTCTAAATACGTAGGCCCGGCTACCCGTTTCTTTACTTGCGTGCCCAGGAAAAGAGAAAGCGCTCAATGCATCTATTGGTACCGGGCACACTGGGAACAACTAACGCAACTGCCGGTCTATTGGGAAATAAATCCCGGCGTCCATCATTGCAGATGCCCTAAGAGAACATGCAATCTGTATATATCCGGCATCAAGTCCCACAAATAAATTTATTTGTAGTTCAATGCACATATATTCTGCCGGCAAACATATATTCGTATGAAAAGGCACTGCCTTTGGCTCAGTTAATCCATTTATAGCCATATATTAAAACAGAAGGGTACATATAAATTTTGCCCCTTGTATGATTTTCAAACGATGTATATGCTGAACAATAGCTTTGAATACATAATTCAATTCCAAAAAATAATCAGCATACAGATGTTACATACAGAGGCATTGTGGTCTTGAAGTTGCAACATACATAATGAAATGTAATGCATGACATGCTTGATCTAAAAAGGTTATGATCGTAATGAAAAAATGTACGATAGCAAGGGAAACAATACCAAGCTTTGATCTCAAACAGAACATATCCACATTACCCTCAGGATAACTGAACAATAATACCTGACAGTGGGTCACCCGGTTCAATCCATCCATCTTGGCACCAAAATCGAAAGTTCTGGGTAGCTCCAGCTTGCCAAATAAAAACTGAATGATTATGATTTATGCACCTAGGTGATATCCCTGTGCAGATCATGATGGTTATACTGTACCTATTGCCAACTTTGCTAGCTGCATCACAGAAATTAACACCTAAAGGGTTGAAGCACAAAATATTCAGTACTTACTATGAGTAAAGGAAAATCATAAAAATTATATCTATGGATTTGCAAAGACAATCAAGAGCAACTGCTGATGTGAAAGCTTTCATTGGCTGTATATATGACTCGTCTTTTCCATCAAATTGTCACTGATAGCACAAACATTTGTGATTTGGAACCAATTGGACAGAAAAATAGGATGCAAACTTATGTCCTCTCGCATGAAACATGTCAGCTGCAAAAATCATGTCATGTAATAGAAGCTACCATTAATCATGTAGTGCAAGATCATGATGATTTATGCACCTAGGTGATATCCCTGTGCAGATCATGATGGTTATACTGTACCTATTGCCAACTTTGCTAGCTGCATCACAGAAATTAACACCTAAAGGGTTGAAGCACAAAATATTCAGTACTCCCTCCGTCCGGAAATACTTGTCATCAAAATGGATGAAAATGAATGTATCTAAAACTAAAATACATCTAGATACATCTATTTCAATGACAAGTATTTCCGGACGGAGGGAGTACTTACTATGAGTAAAGGAAAATCATAAAAATTATATCTATGGACTTGCAAAGACAATCAAGAGCAACTGCTGATGTGAAAGCTTTCATTGGCTGTATATATGACTCGTCTTTTCCATCAAATTGTCACTGATAGCACAAACATTTGTGATTTGGAACCAATTGGACAGAAAAATAGGATGCAAATTTATGTCCTCTCGCATGAAACATGTCAGCTGCAAAAATCATGTCATGTAATAGAAGCTACCATTAATCATGTAGTGCAAGAGGCCACAAACACGCTCCATTTGGATCACCCTGGTAGCAGCCAAGCCCTCTACTGTTCCGCCAGCAGTGAAGCCCCGGTGGTCCAGCCTGAGTTTTTGCATGGTTCATCTTCTCTGCACTGAACACTTTGGAGATGAGATTCTTTGTCTTCTCTGCTTTTGGAAAAAGAAAAAACATAAAAAGGCCTAGTTCTGATCCGTCGGTTAATTTAATTTGCCTCTAGTTCTGATCAATCATGCATATCCGTAGTACCAGGACATTTTCTGATCAGCATTGTTACTATTTTATTTCACATTTAAATTCTGTGTTTAACTTGAACTCTGCATGTCCTCCTCGTCCTCGGACGTTTTGATCCCAGCCATACATTCCCCTGAAAGTTATGTTATTTGTAGTAGTATGATGCCTTCATGCCTGAGAGGGACCCTGCTTTCTTTCCGGCCGGTTTTAGCTGTCCTGTACCCACACCATGGGAGTTGGTTGGACCCTAAGTGGAGGCCTTTAGTGCGTGTAGCCTGCCTTCATGGCACGGCTAAACATTCCCAGTATACAGAAACATCCTGGCTTAGCCAAAGGTATTTCTTAAGCCTCTTAATTCTTAGCAGAGGAGCTCATGCGGCAGTAACTAAAAAAACTATGTGCATGAAAAGAACATATAAGAAAGGAGTACTGAGTTCGTTTGGAGAAATATGTTTTTATAATTTTGGGTCCATTGGCTGTTAGCTTACAGATATACTTATAGTTTCCTGTATGTGCATTAATTGATTTTTATTTTGGATCCGTCGTCTGTTAGGTTGCAGAAATATATATCTTGCTATATGTGCAAAGTATTTTGGAAAGTTCGTTACCAACCAATGTTCCTGCAAATTAATTGATTTTAATTTTTTGATGGCGTAGAAAGATGGCGTCCCACATTCGATAAATTTTAGTAATGCAAAAGGAAGACTGTAATGGCCGTAAAAGCGGAGGAACACAACTAACAAGAAGTTAACCAAGAATATTCAACACTGGAGCTACAAGAAGATTGAATCAAACCTATATATAGTCAGGTCTTGTCAAGATCGATCGAGCCTCTTCTCGAGCTCCCGGGTCCCGATGTGTCCTGTGTACCTCAACCTCAATGCACCGTTCCTCTCCCCTTGCAGCCTCCTCTCTGCTGCATAAATCATATACTGCATTTGCAGCAATATAAATGCCACTCTCAGTACTCCACACCTTACAGTAGTAAAATATCTAGCTGATTCTCTACGGTTCTACATGCACATTGAATACTGGAGAGTACCTAAAATCAAAAGAAGAGAAGGAGCAAGGATGTACACGCCTGCTGGAAAGTACATACAACTGAAAGAAGAAAAGGAGCAAGGATGTACGCACATGTTCCCTAAGCAGCCTCTCCACCTTACCATGCTGGCTAAGAAGAATCCCTGATCATCCCAGTCTCTCACTTGACGTTCTGCTCCCTCTTCCCCAAGCTCGCACCTGCACCTTCTTCTCCCTACCTCTCCTCCTCCCTGAATCCTCCTCTTTCTCTCTTTTCCACCAGGAAAAACTGAAGAGCCGGCATGGCTTGGAGCTATCTACCTGCAAGGAATTCGTGCTGCCACGCCGGATCCCTCCGTCTCACGCGCCCGTCTGCCGTCGCCCAGCTCCGGCGAGCTCCTGCCTAGGTCGCCGGATCCCTCACTCCGGCTTTCCTCGTCGCCACCGGCGACCCCCGCCTCGCCGCCCGCTTTCAGATCAGCCTCCCCAACCCCTGCCATGCACGGATCCGCCCCTGCAAGCTCCAGCCGCCGCCGTCTGTTCTGCATCGAGCTGCTGTGCCACCCCCAACCGCTCGAGCCGCCGCATTGAACCGAGCCAGAAGGTGCGCTCGAGCATCATCTGCGTGTAGCCGGTCGGGGAGGGGTAGGCGCGCCGGCATGGTGGCCGGTGGTGGCGCACGGCGGCGCGCGGTGAGGGGCGTGGCAGGGGTTGGAGATGGGATTGGGAGGCAGGGCGTGCGGGGAGAGGGGGGCTGATTTTCTTTCCTTTTCTCCGGCGTACCGGTTCGTGTTAACTTATTGTGAGGACTGCGCGTACAATACCGAAATCAACAGGGGTTTCTTTACAAAAGTGCACGACGGTGAACCCGGAGACCCAATCCGTGCTTTATTATTAGGGAGAGATTGTCTGAAATAAAAATAGTTTTACAACTCAATCAAAATTGTCTCTAATAAAATAGTTTTACAACCAAATCGAAATTGTTTTGAATGAACATAATGAACCAATACATCTATTGGTTGCCAATGTGATTCCACGTGTACTCAACCAAGTCATTTTGAAGATCCAAATGAGTGTGCCAATCACGCATTTCACGATAAAATTAGGCAAACTATTCAATCGTGGCCGGTTCTTGGTGCAGGGGCTCAACATTTTCACCTTGATAATTAAATCCTTGGTCGAAGATGCTGTTATCACGCTCGTCCTCGACGATCATGTCGTGCATGATCACACAAGCAGTCATCACCTTCCAAAGCTTCACTTCATCTCATGTCAGTGCAGGGTTTCGAATGATACCCCATAGGATTGAAGCACACCAAAGGCACGTTCCACATCCTTTCTAGCACTATCTTGCATTTGGGCAAATCTCTGTTTCTTCTCACCTTGCGGGGTCGAGATTGTCTTCACAAAAGTTGACCACTGAGAATATATAGAGCAGGGCGTGGCCTCTTTCTCTGTTGCGGTTCAGCTTAGGAGCACGACCAACGACTGACCCCCTGTACCGAGGAAGCTGCCGTTCAATGTGGTCGTGAACGACCAGTGCAGTCACCACAAGATCTTCGTCATCCGAGGATGAATCGTCCGATGAATAAATGAAGTGGCGGAAGAAAAATTCATCTGCACTGTTCATACCTTTGTGGGCAAAGTGTCAAACACCTTTGCGGCCGTGGTTACAAAGAGGCCGCGATGATCACCCCTATGCAACAAGGATAGTTGGCGGCCAGCTACTGATCACTCTGGAGCAACCGACGGAAGCTGCCGTGGTCCATATCCGTCGTCGGCGGTCGTATCCCCTTTGTCATCGGCTACGACGGCGACGGCCAAATCTCCTACGAAAGCGCGGGCGTGGTGGCGGCCATGTCGAAAAGTGATTTGGTATGGACGACCGGGAGGGAGGGATGAGCAGTGAGGAGGTGGCCGAGAATACTGGCGGCGCAGACGGCGGGGTGGGGCGGGGGAGAGCGGGTGGAGGCGTTGAAGACGAATGGAGTGCTAGTGTTCCCGACAGGCGGGTCGCGGGGAGGACAAGGGCATGCGTCCAGCCCGTCTGCGTGATGTCCGTTTCACACCATACGCGGCGTAAATTTGGATCGAAAATGGATCGAAAACGAACGAAATTCAGACAGTTGTCCGTTTGAGGCCACGCGTTTCGTCATGCTATTCATCCGTTGTACCTTAAAACGGACGCACCGGACGGGATGAGATCGCGCGCTGGAGTTGGCCTCGACCCCGTGGTGGAGCGAGCTGCCGGCTGCTAGAGGTTAACGAGCGAGCGAACCAGACGAGACGAGCAGGATGAGATGCTGATTAGCGCGGCATCGCGGGTGGGCTCAGTCTGTTTGCGGTACGGAGCAAATCCCAGGGTGAGGCCGCTGATGGTGTGGTTGCGGGAGTAGGAGTAGTATATTTGATCCGGCACCTGCACGCTCACATGCTTGGCATCCTGGTTTCGCTCCGCTTTCTGTTCTTTTCTCACTTCCTGCTGCACTTATTATCTATCCGCAACATAGTCAGACGGACCAGAGTACCACCACTAGTCCACTACCACTACCAGCAGCCCCCCTTTCACACAGGGACACACACGCTTCCTCCCCTTCTTCTTCTTCGCTGCCCTCCCTCCTCCGTCTCCTCACGCTCGAGGCCTGCCTCTGCCTCCCTCCATTCGGACCACTGGTAAGCTCATGCCCATTCAGGCAGCTAGTATTTCCATCTGTTCATGGTTTCATTCTTGATCGAGGTTCTCTCATCACCTTAGACTCGCCTCTTGTTTCCTTGGCCGCAGATCCATGCCGGAGCGCTCCGGCCGCTGACTTCTTTGGCTCCAGACGCCGCCGCAAAGGTACCACTGCTCCCCTCCCCTCTACGTTTCGCAAGAACTTCGCCCACTAGAAATGCCGGCGCGATGCGAGCTCGAACCCTCCCCGTATCCCCCCCTCGAACCGGCCCCTTTAGCCCCATTCCTGCTCGTTCCATCCCCATCGCGAGGAAAACCGCCATGAAAAAGGCTGTGGCAGGGCAGTAGCGAGGCGAGCCTCATCTCAACTTCTTGCGAGAGGTCGTGGTCAGGTCGTCATCGCCCCGCTGCGGCACCAACGCCGGGGAGGAGGAAAAGCGCGAGCCAACAAACCTCGGGGCCTTTTCAGTTTTCACCTCATCTCTTTTCACCCTGCCCCCACATCTTTTTCCTCAGGTCGCCGCTTTCCGTCTCACAGCACAGTCGTCGTCCCGCACTAAAAGCTAGCATAGCATAGCAAAGCTCGCAACAGAAAGCCTACTGCCCCATGTCCTCGTGAACCCTGTTTCTTTCCCTAGTCCTTCCCACCCACCGGCCCAGTTCAAAATTCAAAGTTCAAAGTCCCAACGCCTCCGCACCGCCTGCACGACGTTTGCACGGCCGCCAGTGCCTCGACCGGCGAGCCCCCTGACGCGTCACCACCAGCCAGCCGTAGCACCGCCCTCCGTTTCCGTTGCGCCCATAAATCCCCGTCCGGACAGCAAAGACACACAACGGATTTTTATCATCAGTCGACGCCCTCCGATTATTACTAGTAACTAGTAAATGCGCAATATCGCGCCGTCAATGCATCCCTTAGCCGAATACCCTCGCTAGATTTGCTCCTCCTCCATTAGCAATTCTTTATTTTTCGCTTTTGCCTTTGCGCTGCTGATGCGTCAATCATTCGGTAGCATCTGAAAAGGCGCGATTGTTCGTCCGTTCGTGGCCGTGGGCGAGGGAGGTGGCGCGTCGCGGTAAACAAATTAAAGGGAGGGGGTGAGGTGAGGGGATTAAAATCTGCGGCCGTACCGACGGGAGCCCGTCTCCTTCTTGCTGTTCGCCGGTCGCCTCGCCTCCAATCGCCGCCGCGTACGGCTCCCCGCGTTTATTGCAGCAGCGCATTTACTAGTTTTGAGATTGGTTTTCGTCCTGACTCTTCTGCCCGTTGCCACTCTCTGGGGTTTCAGGTTCGGTTTCCCGCTGATCCTGCTTGCCGGGGAGGAGGAAGATGAGGATGAAGACGCTGGCCTGCTGCCGCCGGCGGCCGCAGGACTTCAGCGTCGACATGGACCAAGAGCCAGAAAGTAAGACAGACCCCTATCCCCTCCCCCCTCTTCCTTCCTTCCTTCCTAGTAGTGACATTTTTGGTCTTGATTTTTGATCTGTTCATGTGGCGTTCATCAAGGTAGTTTATGTTCGTATCTTGGTTGCCATTTTCATCCTCAAGTGCACGAGTTGGTAGTGGTAGCTGGATGCCCGTGTCTGCGAAACCCCCGGCGTCCTGCCATGCTGCATCAGGAGGTCCCAAATCTGGCCCGAAATTAGGAGCTTTACTTGCAAGTTACAACCCTTTCACCTGCTGAAATCAAAGCCACCGGGCCTGGTAGAGATGATTAGCATAACTCCGAGTGGTACTGTCATTCGGAACCGAGAAGTCACGGCCTGCGGCAGCCACTGTTCACCGCGTCCCCCTGCCGTGCTTTCTCATCAGAGGCTGGCGGCGCTGCCACACTCCTGCTGTGCGACGTGGGAGTAAATGGGGATCACCGGCCACGAAAGAGAGACACGGCAACTGGAGCCAGTACTCCGTAGCAGTACTAGTTTATGATCTCCTTGTCCGATCGATAGGATCCGGCATTCACGCCCCGTTCAACTTCCCCTGGCAACACAGCACTGGCACTCCGATTACAGTATGGTTGCCATTAATCGCCGACTTCTGCCTCATCAACGGCTCGCTTCGAACCCGTGAAGGTTTTCTTTTCTCCGGCTACTTTTTGGCCCCTTTCTGGTGCCATCCGTTTCGCGTCCATTTGTATATTTCTGCAGCTTCCAGTAGAGTTGTTTATACAGTAGAGGGGAGTGGAGTGGAGCGGGGTGTGGGCCCGGCCGCTCCCAGCAACGCCAAGTGCGGCGTCCATTGACTTTGGGGGCAAAAGGGCTAACGTGGTGGCACGCTGCTGCTTTTGAGACGCAGGGCAGGTAGAGGAGAGCAGGGCCTACGACTTGGCTGGTACTGGTACCACAATGTGTAACGGCAGGATAGCCTGTCTACGAGCATGTGGGCCGAGCATATGCCTGCAGAATGTGTGTAGTTTGTACACCTCGTGAGAATCTTTCTTCCACAGTATGCGCGGCGTAGGTCACTGGATGGAGTGTCGATAATTAGTTTCTGTATAGAAATATGGGTTACAAATAATGAGTTCTTGCTGTATTTTATTTGAT
The DNA here is from genome assembly GCA_963921465.1 of Triticum timopheevii. Taxonomy (NCBI): domain Eukaryota; kingdom Viridiplantae; phylum Streptophyta; class Magnoliopsida; order Poales; family Poaceae; genus Triticum; species Triticum timopheevii. Next base: position 448,338,467 of record OY997272.1, on the reverse strand, counting down.
CTTTGAACAAGGACGTTGGTTGCTACTTTCTCAGGATTTGCATTATAAATTTGTAACTTCTATAGACGATGGCCTTTTTTGGGGGTGTGGAGATTTGTTTGCTTGTTTAGCACTGAGTGGAGCGTTTTTTATGCCGTTTCTGTGATGATACTATAGCTAATAGGTAGTTTAGATTAAGCTACATCTGGGGTCACAACTATGTAATACCGTCGTAGAGTGATGCACAAGATTCTTCTGCAGATGCACTTTCAAAGTTCTCCCTGAGATGGATTGTTATAATCTTAGTTTGCTTTACTGCTGTGCTGTACCCATTCTATGGTTAACCGGGGGTTCTCTTTAAACCACCAGGAACATCAATTGCTTACTTGCGTTATCGTTCTAATGAAGTGCTCATATGCACTTTTATAAGCTTTAGTGAACCGAGGAGTCCCAGATGCTGCAATGCTTACTTTAATTATCGTTCCTCCTATCTAATCAACGAATGACTTGTACATATTCATAATTGCTCAAGTTTTTGTTCTTGGTTAACTGGGGCTCCTCCTTAAACCATGATGAGCTGCAAATCTTGCTTAAATTATTGCTAATAAGGCGCATGCATAAGTTCAGTGACCCAAAAGATTCAATAGCAGTTGTATATCCTTATCCTATTTTAATCCATTCTTTGCAATATCCTAAGCTAAGGTGCTATTGTGCCGTGGCATCTGACCAAATATTTGTACTGCGTATGTCTCCGTAATATATTTTTTCTGTTGTGCATATAAATTGACAAATATCCACTGATGTAGAGGTGACGACATACAATGGCCTCGAGAGCTGCATTTTCAACAGTTCCTCATATGATGAGGATAGTGGCGTTAGTGCAACAACAGGGGCGGATGGCTGTGTCACCGCTGATTCCCTTGAAGATGAAGCTTCAAGTTGCTCCTCCAGCAAAGATGTTGATGGATCTTCCTTCTCTTCCCAATGCCTTCCACTGAGCAAGCAGGAGGAGCATTCACTTTATGAGTTGGATACACTCGATGCTATCCATCTACTCCCTGTCAAAGGGAAGAATCCGATCACATATACGTTGAGTGCTTCTGATATTGAAATCATGAAGGAGAAGTTTGCAAAGCTACTGCTTGGTGATGACGTTTCTGGAGGTGCCAGAGGAGTTTGTGCTGCTCTGGCCTTGTCCAATGGCATAACCAATCTCTCAGGTATACTGAACTTCACAAGCTACCCAATTTAGTTTTCCTTCTATACCATCATCATCACTAAAATGAGCGTTCGCCATGACAGCCACTATTTTTGGAGAGCTGTGGAAGTTGGAACCATTGTGTGAGGAAAAAAAGATCAGGTGGCGGAAGGAAATGGACTGGTTGCTTTCTCCTACGACCTACATGGTCGAGCTGGTACCCACAAAACAAAATGGAGCAGATGGGTGCATGTTTGAGGTAATGGCTAACGAGCAACTGAATTAAGTGTTCTCTGTTTGCATGAAGTTTATCTGAGATGTAAAAACTCTTTTTTTTGGTTGCTTCATGCAGATTATGACCCCGAAGGCCCGTTCAGATGTTCATGTGAACCTTCCTGCTCTACAGAAGCTTGATTCCATGCTAATTGTATGTTGCCACTGTGTTTTCATCTCTCTTAAAATTATCTTTGATAGAGAGTACTATATGGATATGCAGATCTAACACAATTTTCATCTCTATTAAAAAAACATCGATCTATCCATAACAAATATGCATATTCTGCAAATTATGCGTGTTTGCGACAGTTTGGATTTACCAATGGCATATGCAACCAAATATGCAGGAAGTTCTGGACTCAATGGTGGACACGGAGTATTGGTACGTGGAGAGTGGTAGCCGATCAGGTGGCCGGGGCAAAAATAATGGTGAAAGACAGACCAAAAAGTGGTGGCTTCCATCCCCTTGTGTCCCTGAACAAGGTCTATCTCAGTTCCAGAGGAAAAGGATTGTGTTTCAGGCTAAACTTGTTCATCAAATCCTCAAAGCTGCAAAGTCTATCAATGAACAAGTCCTGCATCAGATCCCTATTCCCATGGCTGTTATGGACGCCCTCCCAAAGGCAAGTATACAAATTATATTTACTTGCATTTTTTACCGAGTTGTATAATTGATGATCGTAATGAATACTTGATTGAACTTGCAGTCCGGCAGATCTAGCTTGGGTGAAGACCTGTACCATGCCATAACCACGGACTATATTCCTATCGAAGAAATCTTTGTTTCTCTGAGTCTAAAAACGGAGCATAGCGTGCTGGAGACCATGAACCGGTTAGAAGGTGCACTTTTTGCATGGAACCAAAGGATCTCAGAGGAGAGAAGCAGGAGGTCCCCTGCACGGCATTCGTGGAAGTTCATGAAGGACAGTTCGTCGGAACTGGAGAAGATGTCGGCGTGCATCGAAAGGGTCGAGACCCTCATCCAGCTTCTGAAGTCCAGATTCCCCAACCTGCCTCCAACGTTCATCGACGTCGTGAAGGTCCAGTATAACGAGGTAGTAATAAGTTTGTCATGACACAACATGCCGGTGGGTTAAAGGGATGCTTGCTTGTGCATTTTTCTGAGAAAACTCGTTGGGTGGCGCAGGACGTGGGGCACGCCATCGTGGAGGCCTACTCCAGGGTTCTTGTAGGGGTGGCGTTCAGCATCCTGTCCCGGGTGGCGGAGATCATGCTGGAGGACGACCTGGTGAAGAAGCCCAACACGCCCATGGCCACCCTCAAGTTCGACCTCTCCTCCGACGTGTACCTGGCGGGCATCACCGAGACGCCGCCGGGCCACATCCGGCGGTCCCTCATGGACCAGATCAGCATGGTCGACGGCCGCTTCGACGCTGTCGTGAAGAAGAGAGGGGCCAAGCAGCTCATGTGGTGATGCGGGCGGGGACGCGGGGTGGCGTTGTACAGGGTGATGGCTGCGTGCCGGCTGCGTACACAAGTTGCATCTACCTTACTACTACTAATGGTGCATTTGTAATTTCTATGTAACAGCAGCATTGGCCGAGTCTTGCTGAATGCTGAATGCTGATGGCAACCCAGATGCTGCTGCTTTTGCAACGGACCGAAACCTGTTGTGTCTTGGTCAGGTTCGTGTGCTTGGTTGGTTGTAGATTTGTACCTGACGATGCCTGCCTATGTGATGATGATTGGTGGACGTAGGTCGTCAGCTCGTATGCGTGCGTGTGTACAAGATCGGCCTTGCTTGACGGGTTCACGACGACGGACGCGCCTCCGGTCGTGGGACTAGACGTGTCGCCGGTGTCCGGGCGGATGGGACGTGTCAAATCTGAAGCCAGGCTTGGAGTTGGAGTTTTCAGACAGACCGATCCTATCGCCGCGCCGTGATCTGAAGCTTCAAGCGAGAGATTTGCCGTGCCGTGGTGACCGCGTAATTCTCTGAGCACGTGGTTAGTCGAAGCCGACGGTGTTCAACCGTGCAACCGAAACTACGGTGCCGTTGCACGTCGCGTGCCCGTATATTTGACTGAAGAGTGGTGTGAGCGTGTGATGGGAGAATGCGATTATTCCACGACGAAATGCTGCCCGTGACAAAGCTGACTGGCTACTGATGACTCGCTGAGAGCCTCCACGTGCCGTAAAGTGGGGGCGCTGCCGCAGTGGTGGAACCTCGGTCCACCTGTTGTGACAGTCTGACAGATGCCCCAGACGTGGGGGACCCGAGCCCATGACGGCTGCGCGCGCACTAGTCCGTAGCATGCCATGTAGATTTCTTCGTCCGGCAGCATGTGCGACTACGCGGCTGGCTAATGATCCGTTCCCACGACTGATGATATGTCGTGAATCATGATTGGCTTATGTACTCGCTGCTTGTTTGATTATATCACATCTGGGCACCGTTGCCCTTTCCGTGGACGGGTCCTTCTTGAACTCCGACGGGTCAGCTGTTGCTGGCATGATACTCTAAGTTGATACAGGCAAAATCCTGTTTTCGCGTACCATTGTATCTTTTGTTGCAATGATCCACTGGAGGCGGCGATTGATCCAATTGATTGATGCTTTGGACCTGAAAGCGGAATCGAACTTGCTTGATGTGTGAGAGCAGGCCGCAAAGCCTGGGAAAACCCTATTGGACGCTCGCTGCGTCAAGTTGTCGTGCAAACGCAAAGGCAGCGCGAAGCGAGCGATTAAATGGGCCGGCCCGTTGCGCGTTACACTGATCCCGGTTTGGGGAACCTTCCAGAAGGTTCCCAACCGGTCCAGATCTGGTTTTTTTGGTTTTCTTTTTTTCCTGTTGTTTCTTTTATGGTTTTCTTCAGTTTTTCATTATTTTCTTTATGTTTTAATTCTCGTGTTTCCTTTTCTTTTTTACTCGTTTTTTTGTTAGCTGTTTCCTTTTTTCCCTTTTCATTCTTGTTTCTTTCTAAATATTTATTAAAAAAATGTTCAACTCTCCAAAACATACTCAGGTTTCCAAATTTTGTTCCATTGTATTAAAAATATGTTCAAGAATTACAAATTTTGTTCCCTTCTATTCAAAAAATGTTCAAAATAGGGTCGGCTTTAAATTTTAAAATGTTTACAGTTTTTAACTTTCCACTTTTAAAATTTGTTCACAAATTCAAAAAATGTTCATGTTTTCATAACTTGTTCTAAAATTCCAAAAATGTTTCGGTATATTAAAAATGTTATCACTTAAAAAAATTCACAAAGTTGAAGATATTGATATTTTATTAAATTTGTTGAGAAATTACAGAAATGTTCGGCAATTTCAAAAAATGTTCCCAATTTCAAAATTTGTTGACTAATTTGGAAAATGTTCTAGTTTTCAAAATTTAGAATTTTTTTTGTGAATTTCGAAAATGTTTGCATTTTCTAATTTTTGGTTCACAAATTCAAAAAATGTTCGTGAATTTCAAAAAATGTTCCTGCTTGCTGAATTTGTTCACTAATTCAATAAAGGTTCTTATTTTAAAATTTTGTTCGCGAACTAAAATTATGTTCAGGTTTTGCAGATATTGTTTTGTAAATTCAAAAAAATGTTGTTACCATTATTTGTTCCTCTTTTTCGAAATTTGTTCATAATTTTGAAAAATGTTTGTGTATTCAAATTTGTTCCATTTTTAGAAAAAATGTTTTGAGATTCCCAAGAAATGTTGTGTTTTCACAAATTGGTAGAGTTTTAAAATTTGTTCAGAAATATCAAAGAAGAAAATCACGTTCGAAATTGCAGCAAAAGTTCATATAAACTTGGTTGCCATTTTGGACACCAAATCTTTAGGGATTACGGTGGTTAGTGACATTGATCACTTGCAGTAGGTCGTCGGATAGAGTCCTGTCACGAACTTTACATGCTTGGAGTTTTAAGGAAATGTTGTTTTTATTTTGCCGCTGTCGTTTGCTTTTTCAAGTGTGGCGTTGCAAGTCTTTCACAAATGTATCTCTGTCGCAGCGGCTAGTACAGCTCGCGATTTGCTACGAGGTCGTGGGATCAAATCATAGAGCACTCGCTTCTATTTTGCATTTTTCCATCTCGCAAACATGACGCCGTTGCGTGCCACTGTAAATGGGCCGGCCCAGGTTAGCCGCCCCTGTGCGAAACCCCGACCTTTTGCCGCAACGAGCGGCATATAGGAGGTCTCCAAAGCCTGAAGCCGAAATGCTTTGTACCCGCGGGCTCTTCTTAGAGAAGAAGAAATGAAATGGGCCTTGTGTGCTAAGGTTTTTAAGGTTGTCCAAGGGGATGATAATACATAATTTTTTTCACATGATTGCGAATGAAAAACATAGAAAAAAGAAAATCATCCAGCTTGAACAGGACGAAGGAACCGTGGTGGGTCATGAGAACCTCAAGTCATATATTTCCAACTATCCTTTTCTTGGATCACGATCTAGACAAGGCTAGAAATCTCAAGTTGCTCCTATGTGCTTTTGAGGAACTTTCTGGTCTCAAAATCAATTTTCATAAAAGCGAACTCTTTTGCTTCGGCGATGCTGCAGAATCAGCACCTAAGTATGCTGAGATTTTTGGATGTCAGCTCGGGCAATTTCCGATTCGATATCTGGGTATTCCCATACACTATCGGCGTTTAACTATCGCTGAGTGGAAGCATGTGGAAGAGAGACTTGAGAAACGTCTTGCCAGCTGTCTTACGGGGGACGTTTGATCTTGATCAATTCTGTCCTAAGCAACATGGTTCTTTATATGTTGTCATTCTTCCACCTACCGAAAGGGGTTCTCCAGCGACTAGATTACTTTAGATCCAGATTTTTTTGGCAGTGCGATAATGAATCCAAGAAATATAGACTGGCTAGGTGGAGCGTATTATGCAGACCTAAAAGTCAAGGGGGGCTGGGAATTCAAGACCTTGAGATAAAAAATATTGCTCTTCTCAGCAAGTGGGTTTACAAACTACTCTCTGACAATGGGGTATGGCAAGAGATCATTCGCAACAAGTATGTGGGATCAAATGCCATTTCTCAAGTTCATTGGAAACCCGGGGATTTGCATTTTTGGAGTGGCGTGATGAAGGCCAAGGAATTCTTTTTCCAATTTGGGACCTTCTCGGTTAGGGATGGTTCTCAGGTTCGATTCTGGGAAGACACCTGGCTAGGGAACAACCCACTAATGGTGCAATATCCGATCTTGTACAGGATTGTCAGACATAAATTGTCACGATCAAACAAGTTCTAGGACAACAAAACCCTGATATTTCTTTCCGTAGGGACCTTCTTGGCCCTCGCCTGGCAGCATGGAATGAATTACTCACTCGTCTGGAGGACATTCAACTGTCAGGTGAGCCGGACGTCTTTCGATGGAACTTGCATCAGAATGGCAAATTTTCGGTCAAATCCATGTATGATGGAATGGTTCATTGTGATGTTCCAATTGATAACAGGAAATTGTGGAAGCTCAAAATTCCTCTAAGAGTGAAGATTTTCCTCTGGTTTCTACATAAAGGAGTCATCCTAACTAGAGATAATTTGGCACGACGAAACTGGCATGGTTCTAAGACATGTGTCTTTTGCCAACATGACGAGACTATTAGACACTTATTCTTTGAGTGCAAATTCGCTCGGGTAGTTTGGGCCATAGTTCAAGTAGCTTCTAATTTATACCCACCACGTAGTGCACGGAATATGTTCGGCAACTGGTTGCGGGGTATTGATAAACAATTTTCTGCACACATTCTCGTGGGAGCGGCGGCCTTATGCTGGGCATTATGGCTTACCAGGAATGATGTGGTCTTTAATAACAAATGCGTCTCATCTCCTATGCAGGTTATTCATGTTTGTACACGATGGCTCTGTACTTGGTCTATCCTGCAGAGGCCGGAGGACAGGGACCTTTTTATGATGGCGTCTACACGGCTGGAGTGTTCGGCCAGGGAGGTTTTCTACCCCCATGGATGGCGGTGTGATCTACGGATAGGATCTACCGCACCTTAGCCTTGACATGATTTATTTGCTTCGATTTGTACCGAATTATTTTTATTCTTAGGACACTATCGACTTTTTGGCTGTGTGCATCTAGCTATGCAGAGGCCGGGCTTTCTTTCGATGCGATTGTATCACCTCGATATATCTATTCAATGAAATATCCTTTATCGAAAAAATATATTTCCAACTATTATAAACAACTATTCAGGTCTCCGGGGGTAATGCGGTGTCCCTGGATGAGTCTGTTGTTGGGGATATCCCTCAACTTCGGTCAGATAAAAATGATATTTTATCTGCACCGTTTATTGAGAAAGAGGTTTTCAATGCAATATCACAAATGAAACCAAATAAAGCACCGGGACTAGATGGGTTCCCTGCGGAATTCTATAAGAAATGTTGGCATATTATAAAGGGTGATCTTATGCCTATGTTTAATGAATTTTTCAATGGCCACCTGGAACTCTTCCATCTTAACTTTGGTATGATAACACTATTGCCAAAGAAAGAAGAAAGTTTGAATCGAGCAGCTTTGGCCAATTTGCCTTTTAAATGTGAGTTTCAAAATATTCACGAAAGTGGGTACTAATAGACTGACACAGATCGCCCACTCGATGGTGCAACCAAGCCAGGCGGCTTTCATGCCAGGGAGACACATCCTAGAAGGGGTTGTTGTCTTACATGAAACTCTCCATGAAATCCATTCGAAGAATCTAGATGGGGTTATCTTCAAAGTGGATTTCGATAAGGCATATGATAAAGTAAAGTGGCCTTTCCTTCAACAGGCAGTGCGCATGAAGGGATTTAATGAGACATGGAGGAATCAGGTGGATTCCCTAGTCCAAAAAGGTAGTGTCGGAGTAAAGGTTAGTGATGATATGGGTCAATCACTATTTTCAGACTCATAAGGGCTTGAAACAAGGAAATTCGATGTCTCCTCTCTTATTCAATATAGTGGATGATATGCTGACCGTTCTTACAGACCGGGCCAAGGAGAACGACCAAGTTGGTGGTCTCGTTCCTCATTTGGTCGATGGGGGAGTATCCATCTTACAATATGCCGACGACACTATTCTTTTCATGGAGCATGATCTTGCAAAGGCTTGGAATATGAAACTGGTGTTATGTCTCTTTGAACAATTGCCAGGACTAAAAATAAATTTTCACAAGAGAGAATTGTTTTGCTTTGGTACGGCCAAAGAGGAATAAGATGCATATCGACAATTGTTCGGATGTGCATTGGGATCTCTGCATTTCAGCTACCTGGGCATCCTGATTCATCATCGTAAACTTACTAATAAAGAATGGAAATGCATCGAAGATCGATTTAAAAAAAACTAAGCTGCTGGACGGGCAAGCTTATGTCTTATGGAGGTTGGTTGGTGCTCATTAATTCAATACTAACGAGTACGTCGATGTTCCTGTTATCATTCTACGAATACCTAAAGGGGCATGGAAGATACTAGATTTTTATCGATCTCGATTTTTTTGGCAGTCAGATGAGGTTAAGACAAAATATCACCTGGCAAGATGGGATTACATTTGCCGACCCAAGGACCAGGGGGGGTCTCGGAGTTAAGAACCTGGAGATTAAAAATAAATGCCTAATGAGTAAATGGCTATATTGGTTATCAGTAGAAACTGATGGTATGTGGGCACAGATATTACGAAACAAATATTTACAATCTAAATCGCTGGCCCAAGGTACCGCAAGACCTAATGATTCCCCATTCTAGAAGGGGCTTATGAGAACAAAAGATATGTTCTTTCATAGGGCCAAATTCTTTGTTGGCAATGGGATGACCGCAGGATTTTAGGATGATACATGGTTAGGGGAGACACCTCTAGCCATATAGTACCCACCTTATATAATATTGTACAACATAAGTAGGATTGCATGGCTACAGTATTACATGCGGTACCCTTAAATATACAGTTTAGGAGATCGTTAGTAGGGGAGCGTTGGAATTCCTGGCTACACTTGGCACGGAGGTTGATGGAGATTCAACTATCCGACCAACCCGATTCCATTCACTGGAAGTTAACTAGAAACCGAGTGTTTACGGTCAAATCTATGTATTTGGATCTAATTAATTCTGGCCCAATCCCAAAATTGATACATATTTGGAAAATTAAGGTTCCCTTGCATATCAAAATTTTCATGTGGTTTGTCCACAAGCAAGTGATCCTTATGAAAGATAATTTACTAAAGCGACATTGGGTAGGTAGTGCACGCTGTTGTTTTTGCGATCATGACGAAACAATACAACACATATTCATAGATTGCCCTCTCGCAAAATTACTTTGGCGAACGATACATATATCCTTTAACATTACTCCTCCAATTAGCATTGAAATGTTATTTGGGACATGGCTAGCTGGAGTAGACCATATTACTGTGTCTGGTATTCGGATTGGAATATGTGCGCTTATTTGGGCTTATATGGAACTGCGGGAACGATATGATCTTTAACAGAAAACATATTTTAACTTTCTTGCAGGTCATCTTCAGAGCTACGACATGGATCTGTACGTGCTCCTTACTCACTCCTACGGACTCCAGTGAGACTTTGGTTACTGGGTGCAACCAGTGGGAGATGGTAGCATGGGCTATATTCAACCGGTTTGGATGACGGTCTCATAATAGGATAGGAGTCTAGTTATCTTGTCCTATTTTTCCTGCCGGTTGTGGCAATGAGTTTTATTTATATTTTTGCTCAGTTTGCAAGCCGTAATGAATCTAAGACTATGTTTTGTTTCGAACTTTTCAATAACATGGCAACATGCATAGGTGAGCCTCCTTTAAAAAAATCTAGAGGCGGCGATCCACGCCCTCATGCAAAGTATGGCTTTGGCTATACAACATACATTGCTCCTAGTGGTCATCCAGTCGGATTCATCTGAAGCACTTTTAGCCTTGTCTAATAATGGCCTTATTAAGTCAGTTTACGCTCATTTAGTTCTTGAGATCAAAGAGTTAATGAGTAGTACGGAGTTTTTACCTCAGAAAATTCACCATAGTCAGAATAGTGTTGCAGATCAGTTGGCCAATTATAGCCACTCCGAGAGAACTATAGTTGTGTTGTTACACTCGGTTCCACCTTGTATCGAGGATTTGTGGTCTCTTGATTGTAACACTATAAACATGCAATAAAAACTCCCTTTACCCCGCAAAAAAGACTATATAACATCAAAATGTGAGATAATGTCACACATCTAAGTTGTGACGTCAAATCATTTTCTTATTTGTTTTTTCGCATCGTTTCTTTTTTGTTATTTTTTCATTTAGGCCAGTGAAAGTGCAACTAATCCCCGGGTGGTTTTGGTAATTCATAACAACATATAGCTCGTTGAACTAATATCCATTCAAGTTAAACATTTCAGAGAGCTCAATGATTGGCATGGCATGGACTAGAGATGTGGACCCCTCAAAATGCCAAGGACAATGATTGGCAAAATCTCAAGATGCTTCATTTCTAATTTAGTGATCCAAGATCACATTGAGTCCATAGGAAAGCCAATACGATTAAAAGGGGATGAGGTGTTGCTTAATGGTCTACTTGCTCAAAGTGCTTAGTGATATTGCTCCAAAGCCCTCAACCACTTTCTCGTTCCAAATATGTCCAAAACTCAAAGTCAAACTCGGCCCCACCGATTTGGTCTATCCGGCGCCACCGAGTTCATTTGACATAGCCACTTCCAAAAACCCTAACAGCCCGGTCACACCAATACGGATCTCGGTCTCACCGAGATGGCCCTGCAAACTCTCTGTTTTCCTTCATAACATTTTGGTCATCAAGATGAGCGTTCGGTCCAACCGAGTTTGCTTGACCAATTCTCTGTTTGCTCTTTTCTGAAATCGGTCTCACCAAGTTCAAGCAACCGACTTCACCGAGTTGATGTTTGCCGTAAGCCCTAGCACATCGGTCACATTGAGTTGTTCCAGTCGGTCCCACCGAGATCCCTAACATTCACATTTTGAACTGAATCGGTCTCACCGAGTTCTTCTATTTCGGTCTGACCGAGTTGGGTCAAATGTGTGTAATGGTTGGATTTTATGTGGAGGCTATATATACCCCTCCACCCCCATATCCATTTGTGAGAGAGCCATCAGAACGTGCCTACACTTCCACTACTCATTTTCTGAGAACCACCTACTCATGTGTTGAGACCAAGATATACCAATCCTACCACAAGAATCTTGATCTCTAGCCTTCCCCAAGTTGCTTTCCACTCAAATCATCTTTCCACCATAGACAAATATGTGAGAGAGAGTTGAGTGTTGGGGAGACTATCATTTGAAGCACAAGAGCAAGTTCATCATCAACACACCATCTATTACCTTTTGGAGAGCGGTGTCTCCTAGATTGGTTAGGTGTCGCTTGGGAGCCTCCGACAAGATTGTGGATTTGAACCAAGAAGTTTGTAAGGGCAAGGAGATCGCCTAATTCATGAAGATCTACCCGAGTGAGGAAAGTCCTTCGTGGGAGATGACCATGGCGGGATAGACAAGGTTGCTTCTTCGTGGAGCCTTCGTGGGTGGAGCCCTCCGTGGACTCGCGCAACCGTTACCCTTCGTGGGTTGAAGTCTCCATCAACGTGGACTTACGAGAGCACCACCTATCAGAAACACACCAAAAATCTCTGTGTCCACATTGCGTTTGCCTTCTCAAAACCCTTCCCTTTACATTCATATGCAATGTTTCACTTTTCGCTGTTACACTCTTAGAATTGCATTTGTAGGTTGATTGCTTGACTTGTGCTAGTTGCTAAAATCTGCCAACACTTAAAATTGGGAAAAGGTTAGATTTTTATTTGGTCAAGTAGTCTAATCATCTCCCTCTAGACCTACTTTCAATCCTACAAGTGGTATCAGAGCTTTGGTATCCATTTGCCTTGATTTCCATAGCACTGGTATCATAGCCTTGGTTTCACAACCTAGGAGAGTATGGCCTTCATCGAGGGAAATTACCACCGTAGAGGTCCTTACTTTGATGGTACTAATTTTGCTAGTTGGAAGCATAAGATAAAAATGCATATTCTTGGTCATAACCCCACTATTTAGGCTATTGTGCGTATTGGCTTGCAAGGTGAATACTTTGAGGATGGAAGAGAACCGGATAGTGAAGCATCCGCAGAAGAATTGAAGATGTTGCAATACAACGCTCAAGCTTGCGATATTCTCTTCAATGGATTGTGCCCCAAAGAATTCAACAAAATCAACCGTCTTGAGAATGCAAATGAAATTTGGGATACTTTGGTTGATATGCACGAAGGTACCGAGTCCGTCAAGGAATCCAAATTGGATGTGCTTCAAAGTCAACTTGACAAGTTCAAAATGAAGGATGGTGAAGGAGTCGCTGAAATGTACTCTAGGATTGCTCTCATCACAAATGAGATTGTCGGCTTAGGAAGTGAAGAAATGACCGAAAAATTCATCATCAAGAAGATCCTAAGAGCCTTGGATGGAAAATATGATACTGTGTGCACCTTGATCCAAATGATGCCCAACTACAAAGACCTCAAGCCAACAAAAGTCATTGGTAGAATTGTTGCTCATGAGATGTCACTCAAGGATAAGGAGGAGCTCCACAACAACTCAAGTGGTGCTTATAAAACTTCATGTGATGCTCTACAACATCAAGTGAGAAACAAGTCTTCAATGAATAATTGAGCTTAATGGTGAAGAACTTCAACAAATTCTACACGAATAGAAGCAAAGAGAGAAGTTCCAAGTCAAGGTCCTACAATGACAAAAGATCTTCTAGTCGTGATCGCAATTGCTACAATTGTGGAAGACCCAGACACTACTCCAATGAGTGTACGGCTCCCTACAAGAAAAGAGAAGATTTACCAAGAAGGGGAAGTAAAAGAGATGAATCACCACCAAGAGAGAGAAGGAGTAGAGATGATCATTATGAACGAAGACCCTCTCGTAGAAGCAAGGATTCGGAAAGGAAGGACAAGTCATCAAAGAGCTACACAAGACAAAGACATCAAGCTCACGTTGGTGAATGGGTATCCGGTTCCCACTCCGACGACTACTCCGAGAGAAGTTATCACTCCAACTCCGACTATACTCAAGATGAAGGTGTTGCCGGTCTTGCACTTGTGTCATCCAACTCCTACGACATATTTGACTCACAAAATGAAGGAATTGGAAGATGCTTCATGGCTAAAGGCTCTAAGGTATCACACCTTGAGTATGTTGATTTCAATAGTGATGAAGACGATTTGCTAGGTGATGATGATTTACTTGTTGACAACACTAGTGATGAAAACATGATGAAATTGCTATTAATTAATCATGCTAATCAAGATGAAACAAGTGACAATGATAAGAAGGAGATTGAGCGTCTAACTAAAGAACTGAACACTCTTAAGTTAGCTCATGAAACAACTCTAGAGGATCATAGAGAGCTCCTAAGGACTCATGAGAAGCTACGCTTCGAGAAGCTAAATTTAGAGCAAGAGCATGGGTTCCTAAAAGCTATCAATGATGATCTTCGAAAGAAGACTTCTTCTTACATTGCCAAGCATCTACGCTTGTCTACTTATATGCCACAAGTAAAATCTAGCAACAAGAGCAAGAACGATTCTTCTTCTAGTAGTAACAATAATCATGTAAATCCAATATTGTTGCTTCTAGTAATTCTCTTGCTTCCACTAATGATTATCTTAGCCAAGTTACACTTGAGCAATAAAATAGCTTATTGAAGGGAATTATAGAGAAAGGTGTTTACAAGAGCCTTTCTAGAAGTAAGCAATTTGAGGAAATTGTACTCAAGCAAGGAAGGCACCAGAAGAATCAAGGTGTTGGTTTTGAACGAAAGTTCAATGCCAATGGAGTTGAGTGGGAAGAAGATCAATACCCCAAGATGAAGTTTGTTCCTCAACAAGATAAGTATGACCCCACTTCCTTCAAGGGAACACAAGCTCAAGATGATCTTCCACCACAAGACCACAAGCTAAAAGGCAAGGACAAGCTTCAAGAAGAGATTGATTCATTTGAAGAAGCTCCTAAGGCCATGGTCAGGTGGGTTCCCAAGACTACATCAAGTTCTACTTCATCAAGTACGACTACAACTCCAAGAATTCCCATCAAGTTGATGTGGATCCCAAAAAGGAAGAACTAGAGTGTTTTTGAGGGTGACTGCACCAACATACTTCACTCACATTCATTTTGGCAAGGACATGTGCAATCAACTTCCATATCTTACACTAGTTCATGGAGTCACAAACCCTCTTTTTGGTAAGACAAGGGACAAGGTTACCTAATGCTTTCATGGACATCATCCTATGTGTGTTTCACTCTATGTCTATGGATATCCTTGTGTGTTCCTTGTGGGACTAACCCATGCAGGTATTGAAAGTGCAACTCACTCCAATGGATTGCTCCAAATGATCTACATCAACATTGAGCATCCACATATTCAACACCTACATGAAGTCATCATCGACAAAACCCAAGGTTAGTTCATCCCTCTAAGGGGGATATCACATCTAGGGGGAGCTTTGCTCTAAGAATTGAGCTTAAGCAACTCTAATGGTGTGAACACAACAATGCTTTATGTAAAAGTGGTAACCCCACTTGTGCTTAAACGATGAGTGTGACCTATGATCAAATGTTCTCATTTGACTCCTATGTCAATATACTCATATATAGATGACCTAGTCATCGCCAATTGCTTGATAGATGCAAGAGTGTTTGTGCATGCTTTGCCACATGTTTTATTTGCCATCTTATTGTTTGAGCATGTTGGTTGCGTAATTTCCTCCATTCGAGGACATCCATTTGTTGCTTTGATTGTTTGGTTTTTCTTTTTGCCAAATGGATGGACAAGAATGCCTAAGTACTCCCTCTAGCTATCTATGCTTTTTCTCGTCTCAAACTCTATTCATGCTACATCACAAAGTTTGAACAAGGCAAATTTGGACCCTCCAGGTGAGGAGCACTCGGAGCCACCGATCCGTCAAGGGCTTAACTTCCAAAACCTCTTAATGCTTTTCGGTCAGACCAACTCACTCCTACTCGGTCTCACTGAACTCATTAAGTTGATCTAGGTTTTCAATCTCGGTGCAACCAATTTGAACCATTCGGTCACACTGAGTTGCAGCAACTGCTAGCAGTTTCGCCTCTTGGTGCCACCAAGTCATTCCACTCGGTCACACCGACAATGACTAGGTATATATACCATGGGTTAACATTTTGGAAACTCCTCCAAACATATCGACCGCGCCTCCTAGCACTGTCGCCCCCTTGTTCTCTGGATCATCGCCATCAATGGAATCCTCACTGCCGTTGCCACCATAACAAGTCCGTTGCCAAGTTAGGGTACAGATGACCCTTTGTGCTTTCCATAACTCCGACTCTTGCAGAAGTTTTAATGCCTATGTTCTTTCCACATATGATATTGATCTATCCACCAAAAGAATTCCGTAGAATAGATTTGATGCAAAAAATTAGGGTTAGGTTTCCACCAAACTCACCTCGGACCGACCGACCTGAGGATCTCGATCACATCGAGTGGCCCTGGCCATTGCACAAGTACAACTCAGTCTGACCGAAGTGTACTAATCGGTGCAACCAAAATCACTTTCTCTGTGAAACCCTAGCATCTCGGAGTCACCGAATTGCATTTCGGTCTGACCGAAACTGCGTGTTTAGACTCTATTAGTGCTTTGGTGTCACTGAGTTTGTCAAATCGATAGCTCCAAAATGCTTTTCGCAGAAAACTAAAATTAAGTTTTTGACTCAATATTTTTGCAAAACAAGGTGTACTTTGTGATGCTCATCCACTCTATCTATACCCAACTATTCACAGGGTCAGTTTCAGCAATGTCAGAGGGTAGTGATAGCCAAAACAAGTCTGAAGAGCAGGTCAACCTCAGTAAGGGCACTAGTCCCTCAAGCAGTTATGATGAGGGGAGCAGAAGCACTCCCAGCAACTTGCCCAAGGTAGCCACCAGGACAAAGAAGAAGATAGCATCTGATTTAGAGGATGAAGATTTTATTGTTGAGGAGGAAGTGACCTCCAAGAAAGTACTCAAGAAAGAGTATGCTGCTGCTGCTACCAAGCCTGGAATGCAAAAGAAGGCTCCTGCTAAGAGAGCTCCAATGTCAAAAGCCAGAGCCTCAACTCAAGTTGTTGCTGCTGCACCAAGTGGTGCTGGTGAGAAGAAGAAGGAAAGAAAAAGAGGAAGATGGTGCAAGCTAGTTGATCCAATGGCTGAATTTTAAAAGCACACATCTGATGAAGATGAGGAGGAGGTAGAGCCAGCTGCACCTCCACCAAAGACTCAAAAGCTTATGGGGGATGCCATAAGGATTGGGGCTGCTCCATCAAAGCCCATGTCTTCCCCAAGCCTTCAGCTCAAGCTCCCAAGACAACTGCACCTATGAGATCAACAAGAAACATCCCTGCTGCTGAGAAGAATAAGGCCCCAATGCCTGAAGCTCAAGAAGAAGAGTCGCAAGTGCTGAAAAAACTGAAGCCCAAGATTCCATACCATAATGATGATCATCCAGTGGCAGAGAACATGAAAGTGAGAAAGGATGTGGTCTTAGAATATGGAGACAGGCGGATCCATATGCCACTAGGAGAAGAACTGTTGTGGACTACCGCTTTCACACAAAGGAACAACAGGATTTCTATGAGACAATCTTGTTAGACAAGAAGCCCATAGTTTGTGACATGAAATGGGTTGACTATAAGTACATTGATGATAATGAAGACTATTTCCCAAGTGTGCATGAGAGCTTTAGAATGAATGAAGTTGACAAGTTTGTTGGTCAGAAGTTGACTAAGTGGAACGATGAGATGATCATGCAATTCTATTCCACTGTTCACTTCTACCCAGATGGAAAGATTGTCTGGATGGTACAAGGTATCAATCAACTATCTCAGAATGGGCCAAGCTGATCAATGCCCCAAAGGAAGATGAGAATAGCACTGATGTATATGCCAAGGCTAGGAAGGATCACAACTCCATGGCCAATATGTACAAGACTATTCCTGATGATGCCCTGGAGACACACAAGCTTGGATCCATATACTATATGCTGTCTGGTTTGTCCACTATCAACACTATCTTGAGGCACACTCTTTTACCCAAGTCAGGATATCATAGAATGACCCATGGTCACTCAATCAATCTGCTTCACATGTTTGATGTTCCTCATAAGTTCAAGGTGACGAGCTTGATTGTTGAGACTGTGAAGAGAACATATGTTGATCAGAAGAGATCTTGTGGATATGCCCCTCACATTCAAATGTTGATCAATTCCAAGATGGGAACCGGAACATATCTTCTTGATAAAGAGCATATCCCCTGAGGCTAGATTTGGAGGACAATGAGGTTGTCGTGGATGCATCCCATCCTACTTGTGCAGAAGCCCAGGAGAAGAGAGAGAAAGCAAAGGCTGCAAAAGCAGTGAAGGCAGCAAGTGCACCAGATGCTTCCACAGTGATGCTTAAGACCAAGCAAGATCAACTCAGTTATCTTCTTGAGGCTACAGCGAGAGTTGGGAAGGGCTTGGCCACCCTGACTCTAAATCAAGAGAGTCTTGAGAGGATCACTGAGACTAAATTTCATGACCTAGATGTGAAGGTCACTTAGATACAGACCACCGTGGAGAAGCTCCAAGAATAAGCTGAGGACAGGGATGACAAACCAACCACATATACTTTCTAGAGAGTGCCAAGGGGACAAAGGTCATCAGCAGTGCCAGTTGTCAGAGACTCCAGGACTACTACTTTAGCACCTGTAGCAACTGCCACGGTTGCACCTCCAGTGTCAACCCCTCCAGCTCCACAGACCTCTGCTGAAGCTCTTGTAGATGCCCTCCTCTCCATTCCATCTACGCACACCAGAGCAACAAGCCAGAAGACCTCTTCAGGAGCTCCCGGAGATCGTGCCTAGAGTGTCGCATAACACTATACATTTTGAAACATTTTGGTAACTTGTTGCCAAAGGGGGAGAAAGTGTATAGATCATTAGGCTTCAAGAGAGAGAGAGAGAGAGAGACTTTTGCCTTTTATTTGCCACTCTTGCTACTTTGATCATTTGGTTGTTTGATTCCTATGCTACTATTTGTGTTATGCTCGTGAGATACTTATGTGATCATGTGTTTAATCATATTATGCTTAATATGTGCCTGCATGATTATATCCTTGACTATTTGTGTATGATCAATCACTTCTACCCTTGGTGATGAGTGCATGTTATCCAACTCTTATCATTTTGAGCGCTCCACCAAGATGTATGTGACATGGAAGAGTGACCCATGATCCTAATCGATTGTGCATTTGCATTCAAAAGCAAATTTTAAATAATGCATAAATTTAGGGGGAGCTCTTGCTTATCATGTACTTCTCAAAGCGATGATGTATTCACACATATTATCATTTGTCGAACTTTGATCTATATGTTGTCATCAATTACAAAAAAGGGGGAGATTGAAAGTGCAACTAATCCCCGGGTGGTTTTGGTAATTCATAACAACATATAGCTCTTAAACATTTTAGAGAGTTCAATGATTGGCATGTCATGGACTAGAGATGTGGACCCCTCAAAACTCTAAGGAGAAAGATTTGCAAAAGCTCAAGACTCTTCATTTCTATTTTAGTGATCCAAGATCACATTGAGTCCATAGGAAAGCCAATACTATTAAAAGGAGATGAGGTGTTGCTTAATTGTCTACTTGTCAAAGTGCTTAGTGATATTGAGCCAAAGCCCTCAGCCACTTTCTCATTCCAAATATGTCCAAAACTCAAAGTCAACCTCGGCCCCGCCGATTTGATCTATCTGACGCCACCGAGTTCATTTGACATAGCCACTTCCAGAAACCCTAACAGTTCGGTCACACCGATACGGATCTCAGTCTCACCGAGATGGCCCTACAAACTCTCTATTTCCCTTCATAACATTTCGGTCTCACCGAGATGAGTGATCGGTCCCATCGAGTTTGCTTGACCAACTCTCTGTTTGCTCTTTGCTAAAATCGGTCTCACCGAGTTCAAGCAATCGGATTCCCCGAGTTGATGTTTGCCTTAATCCCTAGCACATCGATCACATCGATTTGTTCCAGTCGATCCCACCGAGATCCCTAACATTCACATTTTGAACTGAATCGATCTCACCGAGTTCTTCTATTCGGTCTGACCGAGTTATGTCGAATGTGTGTAACAATTGGATCTTGTGTGGAGGCTATATATACCCCACCACCCCCATCTCCATTTGCGAGAGAGCCATCAGAATGTGCCTACACTTCCACTACTCATTTTCTAAGAGAGAACCACCTACTCATGTGTTGAGACCAAGATATACCAATCCTACCACAAGAATCTTGATCTCTAGCCTTCCCCAAGTTGCTTTCCACTCAAATTATCTTTCCACCATAGCAAAATCTGTGTGAGAGAGAGTTGAGTGTTGGGGAGACTATCATTTGAAGCAAAAGAGCAAGGAGTTCATCATGAACACACCATCTATTACCGTTTGGAGAGTGGTGTCTCCTAGATTGTTTAGGTGTCGCTTGGGAGCGTCCGACAAGATTGTGGAGTTGAACCAAGAAGTTTGTAAGGTCAAGGAGATCACCTACTTCATGAAAATCTACCTAAGTGAGGCAAGTCCTTCGTGGGCGATGGCCATGGTGGGATAGACAAGGTTGCTTCTTCATGGACCCTTCATGGGTGGAGCCCTTCATGGACTCGTGCAATCCTTACCCTTCGTGGGTTGAAGTCTCCATCAACTTGGACGTACGAAAACACCACCTATCGGAACCATGCCAAAAATCTCCATGTCTACATTGCGTTTGCCTTCTCCAAACCCTTCCCTTTACCTTCATATGCAATGTTTTACTTTCCGCTGCCACTCTTAGAATTGCATGTGTAGGTTGATTGCTTGACTTGTGCTAGTTGCTAAAATCTGCCAACACTTAAAATTGGGAAAAGGTTAGATTTTTATTTGGTCAAGTAGTCTAATCACCACCCCTCTAGACCTACTTTTGATCCTACAGCCGGCTGACTGGAGCGACAAAAAAATCAAGTGAGAAAGTGCACTTCAATAGGAATCAAACTCGGACAACATACTGGTCACTGGAGGCTCCTACCACTCCAATAGATAGCTACTATTGATTTCTACAAAGAGGGGAGTATATAAGACCATAGTAAACCATCAAGATTAGAAGACAATCTTGCAATTTTTTGAAACCTTTTTTTACAAATTGTGAACAATTTGAAATGCCAAATATTTTTGAAGAAACACAAACAATTTAAAATTTTCAAACAGTGTTTTTTGAATGTGAATATACTTTGTAGTTCCAAATATTTTTTGACAAATAAGAACAAAATTTGGTATTCCGATCAATTTCTTCAGGAACAAAATTTTAAAAGCGTGAACAATTTATGAAAATCCTGGAACGGTTTTTAAAGTGTGGACACTTTTGAAAATTCCAATCATTTTTTGAAAAATACAAATATATTGAGTTCATTTTTATTTTAATCATGCTTTATCAATTAAAAAAAATCTATTTGCACCATTTAAAAAGTGTTGACATTTGAAAAATGTTCATGAATTTCAAAATAATGTTTGTGTTGTTTTAAAAATTATTATACAATGAAAAAGTTTTGTAAGATTCAAAGAAATGTTCATGAAAATATTTTAAAGAAACTTCATGCATTTAAAAAATCATGACATTTTCTAGAAGTTCGTGAAGGATTGTTCTTGTTTTTCGTCAGAAAGAATGTTGGACATGCACTTACCCCACACAACGCCAATTCCGCAACCCAAGCGAGCCACGCCTAGTTGCAGTAGCATTGAAGGCGTCCAATGTAGTCAGGGGACAACACTAGTGGTTGCGAATTGAGGATGGGATGAAACAAACTATGGGCCCAGTTGCTTGTTAAAGGTGGACTTGCATCTTGGATGAAAAACAATGCACATGCCTATTTACGAGTCGAGGGTGAGCTTGTAACTCGGAGAACTACGAGCTGAGTTGCACATTAATTATGTCTAAAAATTTGCCATTGGTGGGAGTTTCCGGATAGTGCACACCCATCCTTCATTCCCATGTCACTCTAGTTCATTTTTCAAGCATTCTTCTCCTTGTGGCTCGATGATATCTTTGTTTTCCTGCATAAGGTTATCTTTTCCTGCAAAATAGTGACTTGGGAGGTTGCAATCGATCTCATGTCATAGTCCACGAATAAAGGATTTCCATGAAAACCACAATCTATAAAAAATCATGGACATCCTTGATGACCCACAAGTATAGGGGATCAATCATAGTCCTCTCGATAAGTAAGAGTGTCAAACCCAACGAGGAGCAGAAAGAAATGACAAGTGGTTTTTAGCAAGGTATTTTAGCAAGGTAACTAAGGTGCAGCAGGGTAGCCCAATACTTTTTATAGTAAATAACATGCCAAGAAGGTCTCTTATGATAAGCAAAACATTTTTCAGGACACACTAGAATTTCATCTAGTCACTTTCATCATGTTTGTTTGATTCGCGTTCGTTACTTTGATAGTTTGATATGTGGGTGGACTGGTGCTTGGGTGTTGTTGTTACTTGAACAAGCCTCCCATGTATGATTACCCCCTCTCGCAAGCATCCGCAACTACCGAAAGACAAATTAGGATAAATCTAACCATAGCACCAAAACATATAGATCCAAATCAGCCCCTTACGAAATAGCGCATAAACTAGGGTTTAAGCTTCTGTCACTCTAGCTACCCATCATCTAATAACTACTCCACAATGCTTTCCCTTAGGCCCAAAGATGGTGAAGTGTTGACCCACAAGTATAGGGGATCCGTCATAGTCCTTTTGATAAATAAGAGTGTCGAACCCAGCGAGGAGCAGAAGAAAATGACAAGCGGTTTTCAACAATGTAATTTCTAAAAGAATTAAAATTGTAGGTACCAGATAGTTTGATAGCAAGATAATTTGTAACGAGCAAGTAACGGCAACGACAACAAAAGTGCAGCAAGGTAGCCCAATCCTTTTGTGGCAAAGGACAGTCCGGAACAAGCAAAATGTTCTTGAGGGCACACAAGAATTTCATCTAGTTACTTTCAACATGTTGGTTTGATTCGCGTTTGCTACTTTGATAATATGGTATGTGGGTGGACCAGTGCTTGGGTGTTGTTCTTACTTGAACAAGCCTCCCACTTACGAGTAACCCCCTCGCAAGCATCCGCAACTACAGGGAAAGTATTAAGATAAAACCTAACCATGGCATTAAACATATGGATCCAAATCAGTCCCTTTAGAATTAGAGCATAAACTAGGGTTTAAGCTTCTGTCACTCTAGCAACCCATCATATAATAGCTACTCCATAATTCATTCCCTTAGGCCCAAAGACGGTGAAGTTCCATGTAGTCAACGTTCACATAACACCATTAAGGGAATTACGACATACATACCATCAAAATATTGGACGAATATCAAATTCACATGATTATTTGCAACATGACTTCTCCCACGGCCTCAAGAACAATGACTACTCACAAATAATATTCATGCTCAAGATCAGAGGGATATTAAAGAACATAATGGATATGAACATATGATCTTCCACCAAATAACCATCTAGCATCAACAACAAGATATAGTCAACACTACTAGTCACCCATAGGTACCAATCTGAGGTTTTGATACAAAGATTGACCATAAGAGATGAACTAGGGTTTGAGATGAGATGGTTCTATTGAATATGTTGATGAAGATTGGCCCCCAAAAGATGAAAGGGTTGTTGGTGATGACAATGGCTTAGATTCCCCCCTCCCGGAGGGAAGTTCCCCCGGCAGAATTGCTCCACCGGAGGGCAAAAGTGCTCCTCCCCAAGTTCCGCCTCGAGACGGCAGTGCTCCATCCCGAAAGACTCCCCTTTATTTTTTTCTAGGTCAAAAGACCTTATATACCACAAGATGGGCACCAGAGGTGGGCCTGGGTGCCAATTACCCACCAGGGAACCCCTGGGGGTTTGGCGCGCCCTGGTGTCTTGTAGACACCTGGCAGGCCCCCCTGTCGGTGTCAAAACCGGCGGATCTCGGGTAGGGGGTCCCGAACTATGCGTCTAAGGCTAATGGTAACAGGAGACAGGGGACACGATGTTTTACCCAGGTTCGGGCCCTCTCGATGGAGGCAATACCCTACTTCCTGCTTGATTGATCTTGATGATATGAGTATTACAAGAGTTTATCTACCACGAGATCATAGAGGCCAAACCCTAGAAGCTAGCCTATGATTATGATTGTTGTTGTCCTACGGACTAAACCCTCCGGTTTATATAGACACCGGAGGGGGCTAGGGTTACACAGAGTCGGTTACAGAGAAGGATATCTACATATCCGAATTGCCAAGCTTGCCTTCCACGCAAAGGAGAGTCCCATCTGGACACGGGGCGAAGTCTTCAATCATGTATCTTCATAATCCAACAGTCACTACAAAAAAATACACTTCCGTGATGATACGTGTTTGTCATAGTAGGTCACGTTTTCTGTCATGCATGTACATCCATGACGATTTTATGACAGAATCAAGATAGTCATACCTGTGCTGTCGTAGAAGTGTTCCATGACATTACCAAAATTATCATCACGGAAGTGTCCACTTACATGGTGATAAATCCCGCGTCACAGAAGTGCTTTCATCAAGGGTGACTGAGGGAGTCCTGGACTAGGGGGTGTCCGGATAGCCGGACTATCATCATCGGCCGGACTCCAAGACTATGAAGATACAAGATTGAAGACTTCTTCCCGTGTCCGGATGGGACTTTCCTTGGCGTGGAAGGCAAGCTTGGCGATACGGATATGTAGATCTCCTACCATTGTAACCGACTCTGTGTAACCCTAGCCCTCTCCGGTGTCTATATAAACCAGAGGGTTTTAGTCCGTAGGACGAACAACCATTACAACAATCATACCATAGGCTAGCTTCTAGGGTTTAGCCTCCTTGATCTCGTGGTAGATCCACTCTTGTACTACCCATATCATCAATATCAATCAAGCAGGAGTAGGGTTTTACCTCCATCGAGAGGGCCCGAACCTGGGTAAAAACATCGTGTCCCTTGTCTCCTGTTACCATCCGCCTAGACGCACAGTTCGGGACCCCCTACCCGAGATCCGCCGGTTTTGACACCGACATTGGTGCTTTCATTGAGAGTTCCTCTGTGTCGTCACCGATAGGCTTGATGGCTTCTTCAATCAACAACGACGCGGTCCAGGGTGAGACTTTTCTCCCCGGACAGATCTTCGTATTCGGCGGCTTTACACTGCGGGCCAATTCGCTTGGCCATCTGGAGCAGATTGAAAGCTACGCCCCTGGCCATCAGGTCAGATTTGGAAGCCTAAACTTCACGGCTGACATCCGCGGAGACTTGATCTTCGATGGATTCGAGCCACAGCCGAGCGTGCCGGACTGTCGCGATGGGCATGACTTAGCCCCGCTGCCGGACAGTACCTTGGAGGCCGCACACGAGTCCGCTCCGACCTATAGTTCGAAGCCGACCGCGCAGATCAAGGACAGGTGGCTGGACACCGCCTCGGGAGCTGCAATCTCTACGGCGATGGAGCCGAACACTAACCCTGTCCCTGGCAAAGCTCGTGACTTCGAGGTGCCGGACTCCTTGCCGGACTACGAGCCTCCCACGCCCCTGCCAACTGAATCCGGTTGGGCGCCGACCATGGAATTCACTGCCACGGACATCTTTCAGCACTCACCCTTTGGTGACATCCTGAATTCGCTAAAGCACCTCTCGTTATCAGGAGAGCCCTGGCCGGACTACGGTCAGGATGGTTGGGATGCGGACGACGAAGAAATTCAAGGCCCACCCGCCACCCACTTTATAGCCACTGTCGACGATCTAACCGACATGCTAGACTATGACTACGAAGACATCGACGGTATGGACGACGATGCCGGAGACGACCAAGAACCAGCGCCTACGGGGCACTGGAAGGAAACTTCAACTCATGATGTATATATGGTGGACACCCCAAAAGGAAGCGATAACGAGGAACAACGGGACGCGGCAAAGGATAATTCCGCTGAAAAACAACCAAAACAGCGACGTAGGCGCCGCCCTAAGTCCCGCCTCGACAACAAAAGCACTCCTAATGACCCAGCGATAGAGCAGGGCAAACCAGTGGGTGACGAACATGCAACCAAGCAACCATCCGAACAGGACGAATCAGATAATCAATCTATGCCCGGTGAAAATAACAGTCCAGACGATCTCACGCTGGACACACCACCGGAGCATAAGAACCTTCACAAAAGACTTGTCGCCACTGCAAGAAGTCTGAAGAAGGAAAAACGGAAGCTCAAAACAGCGGAAGACATACTCAGAATGAGGTGGAGCAAAGTACTCAAGACCGCGGACAAATATGGCAATGGCCACCAAACAAAGAGCTACCCGAAGCGCAAGCTGCTGCCAGAATTCGACGAGGAAGCCATAGAGCCCCCACAGTCAAAAAGCAAAGAGGCCGCCTGGCCGGATAGACGACCAGATGATAGGCCAGAAGCGACAAGCGGCGCCGCACACAAGCCGACACATGATCCTCGTAAAACGGATGGCCCGGTCAGGTCCATTTATGGGCCAAAAAAGAGGGCCCCAGGAAGCAACACAACACGCCAAGTGTTCGAAGACAACGGCACACCCAAATACAGGGGCGCCGCACACCCACTATGTTTCACCGATGAGGTGCTAGATCATGAATTTCCAGCGGGGTTCAAACCTGTAAACATAGAGGTATACAACGGAACAACAGACCCTGGAGTCTGGATTGAGGATTATATCCTACACATACATATGGCTAGAGGAGACGATCTCCATGCCATAAAATATTTACCCCTCAAGCTCAAAGGGCCAACCCGGCATTGGCTCAAAAGCCTCCCAGAAAATACCATTGGAAGTTGGGAAGAGCTTGAGGACGCGTTCAGAGCAAATTTTCAAGGGACTTATGTCCGCCCTCCGCATACACACGATTTAAGTCACATAACTCAACAGCCCGGAGAGTCAGCGCGCAAATTCTAGAACAGGTTTCTTACCAAAAAGAACCAAATAGTCGACTGTCCGGACGCCGAAGCCTTAGCAGCTTTTAAACATAATGTCCAAGACGAATAGCTCGCCAGACACCTCGGCCAAGAGAAGCCGAGAACAATGGCCGCGCTAACAAGCCTCACGACCCGCTTTTGCGCGGGGGAGGACAGCTGGCTAGCAAGATGCAACACCAGCAACCCGAGTACATCCGAGATCAGAGATGGAAACGGAAAATCACGGCGCAGAAAGGATCAGCACGGAAATAAAGAAAAAAGCCTAAAGAACACAGCGGTCAACGTCGGATTCAAAAGCTCGCGGCCGAACAACAAAACACTGCCTCTTAAGGACAACAGTGACGAGCTATCCAACTTAAATAAAATTTTGGATCGGATATGTAAAATCCACAGTACCTCCGGAAGGCCTGCAAACCACACCAACCGAGATTGTTGGGTCTTCAAACAGTCCGGCCGACTCAACGCCGAACACAAGGGGCTCGACGCGCCAAGCAAGGATGACGACGAACCCCACCAGCAGAGCGTCGGAAAACAAAAGACTTTCCCACAAGAAGTCAAAACAGTAAACTCACTTCATGTGATAGTACGGAAAAATAGTATGGCACCCGCTAAAGCACGTGTCGCACGGTCCACCCCAGCGGAACCCCAAGATTGGATGTTAAAACCAATTACTTTTGACCACCTGGACTATTCCAGAAGTATTCGAAACGCAGGATGGACTGCTCTGATATTGGATCCTATAATCGACGGACTACAATTTACACAAGTCCTAATGGATGGGGGCAGCGATTTAAACCTGCTATATCCGGACACAATCCGCAAGTTGGTGGACCTTACCAAAATTCGACATAGCCGCACTTCCTTTAAAGGAGTGACGCCAGGCCCTTACGCCAAGTGCACGGGCTCCTTACTACTAGAAGTTGTGTTCGGGTCACCCGACAACTTCTGACGCGAAAAGCTAATCTTTCATGTCGCCCCATTCAAAAGTAGCCATCAAGCACTATTGTGACGTGAAGCTTTTGTCTGCTTTAATGCAATACCACATTACGCGTCTCTTACACTTAAAATGCCCGGTCCACGCGGCATCATCTCATTAAAAGGTCGTTCAAGACCCCGGACACGGCTAGACGAGTCCGGCATAAATAAGCTAGGGGCTCCCTAGCCACACACCCCTTCACAAGGGGCTGTGCGTATGAGCAATAATGAGCTAATATAAGCTCAGCTTTATTCATTCATTCATATTTCAATTTTTAATACACTTTTTGCACGATTTCCTTTCAAGCTAAGTTCCTCTCTTTTTATAGATGAACAATGTGCACACCCGTCCAGGATACGACACAACGGAGACACAGGCGCAGACATGCAGCAGGGACCCGTCGCAAGGATTCTTTTCAGATTAAGTCCCTGCGTAAACCTTTCTTACTGTCTTTTGTTGATTCACATCCCACGGTTTTTCACCATAACCAATGAGGAGGCTGGCGTTTTGGCATCGGCCGCGCCAGAAATTCTCGCCTGTACCTGGACACTAGGGGCTTAGGGCATTGTTCTGCCCGTTATTATAAAGACCGAATACCTTAGGGAGTGTTCGGCGTCTCGAGTTAGGCCTTATATGCATCAGCTCCGAGTCATGTCTTTGGTCAAATGTTGGGTTTTCCCGGCTCCTGTGTTTTGCTGCCTTACGTTCCGTATCATCGGCTAACGCGGCACCAGGAGAACTACTGCGATTGTGCCCGGTTCGGCTGGGCGAGCACCTCAGTAGAGAAAGCTGAAAACTGACTGTCATGATATAGCGAGAGACTAGTCAACCACTCGATCGACTATCGGAATGTTTAGAATTCCTCCGCTTTGACGAAGGACCGCTTCCCGGTCAGGCACATACGCGCCCCGAATTCGGAGAGCGCGGTGCCCCCAGGGGCTATATCGTAGCCCCAGCCTCGAACTCCTATGGCTAAGTGAAAGTGATAAAGCATTATAGTCCGGTTGCCTCGTTTGCTATGCTACCACCTCCTTCACAGGACCGAGACGTCGGATTAAGTGTGAAAATGCGATATTTTTGTAAACACCCCCGCACCTTATGCGTGGGGGCTGAAGCCGACGACTGCCATCTTCAGGTTATACACACGTATACATAAACGGCCGCACAGGAGATATTTCAATACTTGACCGCACAAGTATAAAAAGCGCTTATATTATAAACATTGTTTTACAAACCATAATGTTCATTTGAACATGACATTTTTTGAGCACTGCGACTCTATTACACAAGCACCACGCAGAACTTCCCCAAAATAGTGCTCGGCGGGTAACCGGCTTTCGTCCGAACCCTGGGTCGCAACAGCGGTGGAATCCATCTCCGTCCAGTATGTCTTCACACGGGCGAGGGCCATCCGTGCACCCTCTATGCAGGCCGACCGCTTCATCGCCTTGATATGCGGCACCACCCCAAGGAATTGCTGCAATAAGCCAAAATAACTCTTCGGCTTGGTCCTATCCGACCAGACATGAGCCACGATATCCGTCATGACAAGTCCGGACAATCTATTCAGCTCAGCCCACTCAGCTAACCGATCGGTCAGCGGAAGTGAACGCTCCGGACTATGGAATTGAGACCAAAAAAGCTCTTCCATCTCGTGATCCTTTTGACTTCGGAAATGCACAACAGCATCTGCCGCACTCGCCGCCAAGTCCATATAAGGATCCTTCGGACCCCACAGCTGGCCAAGCTGAGCATACTTTGGATCTGTAAACCTCCGGCGCAGCAGAAAAGGCTTGCCAGCCACAATATCTCCGGCCTGGCACAGCTCCTCCTTTATAGCCCGCATTGCAGAACGGGCATCCTTGGCTTCGGCGGTGGCCTTCTTCAGGTCTTCTTGTTCCGCCCGGCATTCTTTTTCAAGAACCACATAGCGCTCAGTAGCATCTTTCAACTTCACGGCCATTTCGGCCATCTCCTCCCTGCTACGGCGGTGAGCAGCCTTTTTGGCTTCTCGTTCTTCGGCCACCCTTAAGGCAGCCGCATCACTCCTTCTGGCCTGCTCCTTGGCTCGAGCAAGTTCGGCCCGAAGGCTCTCCATAGCAGCGGCACCATCTGCGTCAAGCACACATATTGTAAGGGGCGGGCTTCGGCTCCCTTACTAGGTGACCACGGAGAAGAAACCTACCTTGCGACTCGTCAAGTCGCCTGTTGACTAGCGCGATGTCCGCATCCGCAACGTCGAGTTGCCACTTTAGTTCGGCAACTCCATCAGTCCGGCTAGCCACCGAACTATCCGCCACCTGCATAGGAAAGGCGAAAATCAATACCTGGGATTTTGATCCTCGGCACACTGTCGTTCTCGACACACTACCGAGTCTCAGGGGCTACTATCTATACAGGGCGCACTTTATGTGTAAAACTGTCAAAGGGTATGTCATTTTTACGTACCTCAAACCCCACCAACAAACTCCTGACGGCATCATGCAACCTGCCTTCGGCGGATGAAATTCTTTCAATCACCGTACTCATCAGTGTACGGTGACCTTCTGAGATAGACGCCCTCTCAAGCAGATCCTTCAGCTCCCCCGGCCGCACACCAGTTGGTGTCGGACTATTCGGCCCTGCCGGACTCGGGGATACCCTCCGTGATGACACTTCAGGCTCGTCCGCCCTATCCGATGGTGCGGCAGATGGAGGCGTCTCGCTCTCCATCATCTCCGGACGAAGTTCCCCCGAAGACGAGCTCATCTGAGAAGGACGGAGATCCGAACTACAAGGTAAAAACTTAAGTTATCCTCAGAAGCACAAATAGGGATGTCCCTTATTACAAAACTCCTTTTTTCTACTTACAGCTCGCTGGAGGGCTGATTCCTTAGGGGAGACTATGCGGCCGGTGCCTCTCCGGACGCAGGACCCTCTGGTGAAGCTCTCTTCCCCCGCTTTGGGGCTTTGGCCTCCGGGTTTTCGGAAGGGGTCCTCTTCTCCCCTTGGAAGGAGGGATTCTCGATCCCCCCTTCCTCAAAAGCCTCCTTGGTTGAGGCGGTAGTTCCTCTGTTCTCCCCTTCGCCTTCCTCTGAAGGTGCAACCTCCAGCATCCTGACCAGCACGGGATCCGGCGCGGTCTCTGGGAGGGGGGCCGGACACCGTATCAGTTTTGCTTGCGCTATCCACTCCTGTTTAGAGGACAACTGGTCAAAAGGCGAATCATAGAAAGGCAAACAAACGGTGTGTCCGGACACAGAGCTACTTGTGTATCCGGGCGATTGCAGCTTAGGCCGGCGTCCTCGGTCAATTCCGGACACGCCTCTCGTGATCCGAAGAACAATTTGTACATCTCCGCGGGTGTTGTACCCATGAAGTGTTGGAGAATTCGTGGTCCCTCCGGATTAAACTCCCACAGCCGGAGAGGACGGCATTTGTAGGGCAGGAGACGCCTAATCAGCATAACCTGCATCACCATGACCAGATCGATCTCCCTCGATTGGAGGTCTCGAATCCGGCCCTGCAATAGGGGCACGTTCTTTTGACAGTCCCTAGTTGAGCCCTTGGCTGACCCATGACATCATCCACTGTGGAGGGCCCGAGCGGAAGATGGGCGGCGGCTTCTGCCTGCTGCCCCTGGGAGCGGTTATGTAGAACCACTCCTACTGCCACAAGCCGAGCTCCTCCTGAAAAGAGCCCTTGGGCCATGGAGCGTCGGCCCTTCTGCTCACAACTGCCCCGCCGCACTCCGCTTGACGCCCCTCGATCATCTTCGGCTCCACGTCGAAGGTCTTAAGCCACAAGCCGAAGTGAGGGGTAACGCGGAGGAAGGCTTCGCAGACGACAATGAATGAAGAGATGTGGAGGATGGACTCCGGAGCCAAGTCGTGGAATTCCAACCCATAGTAAAACATGAGCCCTCTCACAAAAGGATCCATCGGGAAGCCTAAACCCCGACGGAGGTGGGATACAAACACAACATACTCGTTGGGCTCGGGGGTGGGAATGACTTGCCCTTTGGCGGGCAACCTATGCGAAATCTCGTAAGTCAGGTACTTGGCCTCTCGCAGCTTTAGCACGTCCTCTTCCGTGACGGAGGAGGGCATCCACCGGCCCTGTAGGTCGAAGCCGGACATTGTTGAAGGTCCGAAGTGCTCGAATCTGGGGCTCTAGGTGTTGGAACTCGGGGCGAGGAGTAGATTTGATTGAGGGTTGAAGAAAATAAACGAGCCTTGGTCCCATTATAAAGAAGGAGAATACCAAGAGCCATCCCCGTGACCGTTCGGGACTCGCCTCCGATGGAGGGGGCGTGGCAATGGGCACGGTTGGGTTACCCACGTCGGTATTGATGGGAATCCCAGAATAAGGGGAACGCGATCTCTGCTTCGACAAGACGTGCCAAGGAAACTGCTTCGCTAAACGCGCTGAGGTGGTATAATAAAAAACGATTCAAGTGAAGGCTTGGTAGTGGCGTGACGTCATGCCACAAAATACGTCAGCAGATTGAACTTGTGTACATATTATTCTCTCTATGGTGGAATGTGGAATTTATTTTGCAGAGCCGGACACTATCCTGGTGTTCACAATCTTCTATGAATCATTCGTAGGAGGAACCCGCCTTGCAATGCCGAACAACATGCACGCCGGACTCATCGTCATTGAAGCCTGGTTTAGGGGCTACTGAGGGAGTCCTGGACTAGGGGGTGTCCGGATAGCCGGACTATCATCATCGGCCGGACTCCAAGACTATGAAGATACAAGATTGAAGACTTCGTCCCGTGTCCGGATGGGACTTTCCTTGGCGTGGAAGGCAAGCTTAGCGATACGGATATGTAGATCTCCTACCATTGTAACCGACTCTGTGTAACCCTAGCCCTCTCTGGTGTCTATATAAACCGGAGGGTTTTAGTCCGTAGGACGAACAACCATTACAACAATCATACCATAGGCTAGCTTCTAGGGTTTAGCCTCCTTGATCTCGTGGTAGATCCACTCTTGTACTACCCATATCATCAATATCAATCAAACATGAGTAGGGTTTTACCTCCATCGAGAGGGCCCGAACCTGGGTAAAAACATCGTGTCCCTTGTCTCCTGTTACCATCCACCTAGACGCACAGTTCGGGACCCCCTACCCGAGATCCGTCGGTTTTGACACCAACAGTGACCGACACGTGGCATCCACCGTAAAGGAACACCGTTAATCTATCGGGTCGGGTTTTGGATCCGGTAACCCGTTAACAGCCCCGACAAATGGGGATTTTCCACGTGTAAAATCATCATTGGCTGGAGGAAACACGTGTCGGCTCATCATTGGGACAGATGTCATCCAGTCAGTGGACAGAAGGCGCCTATGATACGTCGACACGTGGCACGGCCCAACAGAGGCCCATTCGTGTGAAAAGGCCGGCCTATTTGACTTGGTCAAAAGTTGGCGGGCCGGTGATGTCTACTACACAACCTTCTTCTTGTAGACGTTGTTGGGCCTACAAGTGCACAGGTTTGTAGGACAGTAGCAAATTTCCCTTAAGTGGATGACCTAAGGTTTATCAATCCGTAGGAGGCGTAGGATGAAGATGGTCTCTCTCAAGCAACCCTGCAACCAAATAACAAAGAGTCTCTTGTGTCCCCAACACACCCAATACAATGGTAAATTGTATAGGTGCACTAGTTCGGTGAAGAGATGGTGATACAAGTGCAAAATAGATAGTAGATATAGGTTTTTGTAATCTGAAATAATAAAAACAGCAAGGTAACTAATGATAAAAGTGAGTGTAAACGGTATTGCAATGATAGGAAACAAGGCCTAGGGTTCATACTTTCACTAGTGCAAGTTCTCTCAACAATAATAACATAGATAGATCATATAACAAGCCCTCAACATGCAATAAAGAGTCACTCCAAAGCCATTAATAGCGGAGAACAAACGTAGAGATTATGGTGGGGTACGAAACCACCTCAAAGTTATTCTTTCGGATCAACCTATAAAAGAGTTCATACTAGAATAACAGCTTAAGACACAAATCAACCAAAACCCTAATGTCACCTAGATACTCCATTGTCACCTCAAGTATCCATGGGCATGATTATACGATATGCATCACACAATCTCAGATTCATCCAACCAACATAAAAGTACTTCAAAGAGTGCCCCAAAGTTTCTACCGGAGAGTCAAGAACGTGTGCCAACCCCTATGCATAGGTTCCTAATGTCACGAAACCCACAAGTTGATCACCAAAACATACATCAAGTGGCACATGATATCCCATTGTCACCACAGATAATCACGGCAAGACATACATCAAGTGTTCTCATAAAAGACTCAATCCGATAAGATAACTTCAAAGGGGAAACTCAATTCATCATAAGAGAGTAGAGGGGGAGAAACATCATAAGATCCAACTACAATAGCAAAGCTCGGGATACATCAAGATCGTGCCATCGAGGAACACGAGAGAGAACATGAGAGAGAGAGAGATCAAACACATATCTACTGGTACATACCCTCAGCCCCGAGGGTGAACTACTCCCTCCTCGTCATGGATAGCGCCGGGATGATGAAGATGGCCACCGGTGATGGATTCCCCCTTCGGCAGGGCGCCGGAATGGGCTCCCGAGAGGTTTTTGGTGGCTACAGAGGCTTGCAGCGGCGGAACTCCCGATCTATCTTCTCTTCTGGAAGTTTTACGATACATAGGTATATATGGATGCAGGGGGTACGTCGGTGGAGCTACGGGGGCCCCACGAGGTAGTGGGGCGCGCCGGGGGGTGGGGGGGGGGGGGGGGTGGGCGCGCCCCCCATCCTCGTGGGCAGCCCGTATCTCCCCTGACGTGCACTCCAAGTTCCCTGGGTTGCTTTCCTTCCAAAAATAACTTCTCCAGTTGATTTCATTCCGTTTTGACTCCGTCTGATATTCCTTTTCTTCGAAACACTGAAATAGGCATAAAACAACAAATCTGGGCTAGGCCTCTGGTTAATAGGTTAGTCCCAAAAATAATATAAGTGGATAATAAAGCCCAATATTGCCTAAAACAGTAGATAAAGTAGCATGGAGCAATCAAAATTATAGATACGTTGGAGACGTATCAAGCATCCCCAAGCTTAATTCGTGCTCGTCCTCGAGTAGGTAAATGATAAAAAAGAATTTTTGATGCGGAGTGATACTTTGGCATAATTTCAATGTAAATCTTCTTAATTGTGATATGAATATTCAGATCTGAAAGATTCAAGAGAAAAGTTCATATTGACACAAAAATAATAATACTTCAAGCATACTAATCAAAGCAATCATGTCTTCTCAAAATAGCATGGCAAAAGAAAGTTCATCCCTACAAAATCATATAGTTAGGCTATGCTTCATTTTCGTCACACAAAGATGTTCCCAACTTCTATACCCCCGATGACAAGCCAAGCAATTGTTTCATACTTAAATAATCTCAAACTTTTTCAACCTTCACGTAATACATGAGCGTGAGCCATGGATATAGCACTATGGGTGGAATAGAATATGATGATGGGGATTGTGTGGAGAAGACAAAAAAGGAGAAAATCTCACATTGACGAGTATAATCAACGGGCTATGGAGATGCCCATCAATTGATGTCAACATGAGGAGTAGAGATTGCCATGCAACGGATGCACTAGAGCTATGAATGCTCAACAAAAGAAAACTAGTGGGTGTGCATCCAACTTGCTTGCTCATGAAGACCTAGGGCATTTGAGGAAGCCCATCGTAGGAATATACAAGCCAAGTTCTATAATGAAAAATTCCCACTAGTATAAAAAGACAACTTATGAGACTCACTACATGAAGAACAAGGTGTTACTTTGAAGCACAATATATGAGACTCACTACATGAAGAACAAGGTACTACTTTGAAGCACAAGTGTGGAAAAAGAGATAGTAGCATTGTCCTTTTTTTTCTTTTTCCCTTTTTTTGGGCCTTTTTTTGGCCTTTCTTTTTTTTCTTTCTTTTTGGGCAATGCTCTAACAATGATGATCATCACACTTCTATTGATTACAACTCGAAACTTAGAACAAGATATGACTCTATATGAATGCCTCCGGTGGTGTACCAGGATGGTGCAATGAATCAAGAGTGACATGTATGAAAAATAATGCATGGTGGCTTTGCCACAAATACGATGTCAACTACATGATCATGCAATGGCAATATGACAAAAGTAATGTATGTCATGAATATGATGATGGAAGTTGCATGGCAATATATCTCGGAATGGCTATGGAAATGCCATGATAGGTAGGTATGGTGGCTGTTTTGAGGAAGATATAAGGAGGTTTATGTGTGATAGAGCGTATCGTATCACGGGGTTTGGATGCACCGGCGAAGTTTGCACCAACTCTCAAGGTGAGAAAGGGCAATGCATGGTACCGAAGAGGCTAGCAAAGGCGGTAAGGTAAAAGTGCGTATAATCCATGGACTCAACATTAGTCAAAAGAACTCATATACTTATTGCAAAAATTTAGAAGTCATCAAAAATCAAGTACTACGTGCATGCTCCTAGGGGGATAGATTGGTAGGAAAAGACCATCGCTCGTCCCCGACCGCCACTCATAAGGATGCACAAGCCAGGTACACTTCATGTTTCAAATTTGTTACACAACTTTAACCATACGTGCATGCTACGGGACTTGCAAACTTCAACACAAGCATTTCTCAATTTCACAATTACCCAACTAGCACGACTTTGATATTATCACCTCCATATCTCAAAACAATTATCAAGCATCAAACTTATCTTAGTATTCAATTCACTCAAAAGAAAGTTTCACATAACTTGAACACTAAGTATACTAACATTAAGCAAATTACCATGCTATTAACAACTCTCAAAATAATCTAAGTGAAGCATGAGAGATCAATAGTTTCTTTAAAACAAATCCACCACCGTGCTCTAAAATATATAAGTGAAGTACTAGAGCAATAACAAAAACTACTCCGAAAGATATAAGTGAAGATCAATGAGTAGTCGAATAATTATGCAACTATGTGAAGACTCTCTAACATTTAAGAATTTCAGATCTTGGTATTTTATTCAAACAGCAAGCAGAGCTAAAGAAAATTACAATGCAAGGATATCACAACTCATGTGAAGAAGCAAAAACTTAGGCTCAACCGATACTAACCGATAATTGTTGAAGAAGAAAGGTGGGATGCCTACCGGGGCATCCCCAAGCTTAGATGCTTGAGACTTCTTGAAATATTATCTTGGGGTGCCTTGGGCATCCCCAAGCTTGAACTTTTGTGTCTCCTTAATTACTCTCATATCATGGTTTCTCTTTTTATCAAAAGCTTCATTCACAACAAACTCAACAAGAACTCGTGAGATCGGTTAGTATAAACCAATGCAAAACCTTATCATTTTCTACTGTAACAGATCACTAAAATTATTATTCAGCATTGAATACTAAATGCCTCTGCATATTTAATAACCCTATCTTCAAATAGAATCATTAAACAAGCAAACATATGCAAACAATGCAACCATAACAGCAATCTGCCAAAACAGTACAGTCTGTAAAGAATGCAAGATTCATCATACTTCCCTAACTTCAAAAATTCTGAAATAAAATTACCACTGTAATAAATTTATCAGAGCTCAATATGCAAAAAGATTCAACATTATACCACTCTCTGACTTTTCTAGGGAATTTTTGCAACAGCGGTAAACTTTCTGTTTTCAAACAGCAACATGCATACTAGCAAAATAAGCATGGCAAAGGCTATCCTTGACTTCTTTATTGAAACCAAATATGCAAAACATTATTCTAAATAACATCAAGCTAATACTAACAAAATAAAATGACGCTCCAAGCAAAACACATATCATGTGGTGAATAAAAATATAGCTCCAAGTAAAGTTACCAATGAACGAAGACGAAAGAGGGGATGCCTTCCGGGGCATCCCCAAGCTTAGGCTCTTGGTTGTCCTTTAATATTTCCTTGGGGTGCCTTGGTAATCCCCAAGCTTAGGCTCTTGCCACTCCTTATTCCATAGTCCATCGAATCTTTACCCAAAACTTGAAAACTTCACAACACAAAACTCAACAGGAAATCTTATAAGCTCCGTTAGTGAAAGAAAACAAAACCACCACATTGGTACTGTAATTAACTCATTCTAAATTCATATTGGTGTAATATATACTGTACTCCAACTTATCTATGGTTCATACCCTCCGATACTACTCATAAATTCATCAAAATAAGCAAACAACACATAGAAAACATAATCTGTCAAAAAACAGAACAGTCTGTAGTAATCTGTATCAAACGTATACTTTTGGAACTCCAAACATCCTACCAAATTAGGAAGTCCTAAGCTTTTCGTGTACCAATCCATAGCAAAAACAATAAGATCATAAGCACGTTTCTGTGAATTAACAAAACTAATTTACTGGGTGCAAAAGTTTCTGATTTTCAGCAGGATCAACACAACTATCACCGTAAGCCATCCTAAAGGTCTTACTTGGCACTTTATTGAAACAAAAGCTATAAAACATGATTACTACAGTAGCATAATCATGTGAACACACAAAAACAGTAAGGATAAGTATTGGGTTGTCCCCCAACAAGCGCTTTTCTTTAATGCCTTTCTAGCTATGCATGATGATGACAATGATGCTCACATAAAAGATAAGAATTGAAACATAATGGGAGCATCATGAAGAATATGACTAGCACTTTTA
The DNA here is from genome assembly GCA_963921465.1 of Triticum timopheevii. Lineage (NCBI taxonomy): Eukaryota > Viridiplantae > Streptophyta > Magnoliopsida > Poales > Poaceae > Triticum > Triticum timopheevii. The sequence continues at coordinate 448,300,331 of OY997272.1, read as the reverse complement.
AGTCTAACCCACTTCCTATGCATAGGGATTTTGTGAGCAAACAACTTATGGGAACGATAATCAACTAGCATAGGAAGGTAAAACAAGCATAGCTTCAAATCTTGAAGCACATAGAGAGGAAACTTGATATTATTGCAATTCCTACAAGCATATGTTCTTCCATCGTAATAATTTTCAGTAGCATCATGAATGAATTCAACAATGTAACCAACACCTAAAGCATTCTTTTCATGATCTACTAGCATAGAAAATTTACTACTCTCCTCATAAGCAACATTCTTCTCATGAATAGTAGTGGGAGCAAACTCAACAAAATAACTATCATATGATTTAAAATTAGGATCAAGATGACAAGTTTCATGGTTATAATTATTATTTAAAGCATATGTGTCATCACAATAATCAGCATAGATAGGAGGCATGCTTTCATCATAGTAAATTTGCTCATCAAAGCTTGGGGGACAAAAAATATTATCTTCATCAAACATAGCTTCCCCAAGCTTGTGGCTTTGCATATCATTAGCATCATGGATATTCAAGGAATTCATACTAACAACATTGCAATCATGCTCATCATTCACATATTTTATGCCAAGCATTCTATGTAATTCTTCTTCTAGTACTTGAGCACAATTTTCCTTACCATCATTTTCACGAAAGACATTAAAAAGATGAAGCATATGAGGCATCCTTAATTCCATTTTTTTTGTAATTTTCTTTTATAAACTAGACTAGTGCTAAAACAAGAAACAAAAAGATTCGATTGCAAGATCTAAAGATATACCTTCAAGCGCTAACCTCCCCAGCAACGGCGCCAGAAAAGAGCTTGATGTCTACTACACAACCTTCTTCTTGTAGACGTTGTTGGGCCTGCAAGTGCACAAGTTTGTAGGACAGTAGCAAATTTCCCTTAAGTGGATGACCTAAGGTTTATCAATCCGTAGGAGGCGTAGGATGAAGATGGTCTCTCTCAAGCAACCCTGCAACCAAATAACAAAGAGTCTCTTGTGTCCCCAACACACCCAATACAATGGTAAATTGTATAGGTGCACTAGTTCGGCGAAGAGATGGTGATACAAGTGCAAAATAGATAGTAGATATAGGTTTTTGTAATCTGAAATAATAAAAACAGCAAGATAACTAATGATAAAAGTGAGCGTAAACGGTATTGCAATGATAGGAAACAAGGCCTAGGGTTCATACTTTCACTAGTGCAAGTTCTCTCAACAGTAATAACATAGATAGATCATATAACAAGCCCTCAACATGCAACAAAGAGTCACTCCAAAGCCACTAATAGCGGAGAACAAACATAGAGATTATGGTAGGGTACGAAACCACCTCAAAGTTATTATTTCGGATCAATCTATAAAAGAGTTCGTACTAGAATAACACCTTAAGACATAAATCAACCAAAACCCTAATGTCACCTAGATACTCCATTGTCACCTCAAGTATCCGTGGGCATGATTATATGATATGCATCACACAATCTCAGATTCATCCAACCAACATAAAAGTACTTCAAAGAGTGCCCCAAAGTTTCTACCGGAGAGTCAAGAACGTGTGCCAACCCCTATGCATAGGTTCCCAATGTCACGAAACCCGCAAGTTGATCACCAAAACATACATCAAGTGGCACATGATATCCCATTGTCACCATAGATAATCACGGCAAGACATACATCAAGTGTTCTCATAAAAGACTCAATCCGATAAGATAACTTCAAAGGGGAAACTTAATTCATCACAAGAGAGTAGAGGGGGAGAAACATCACAAGATCCAACTACAATAGCAAAGCTCGGGATACATCAAGATCGTGCCATCGAGGAACACGAGAGAGAACACGGGAGAGAAAGAGATCAAACACATAGCTACTGGTACATACCCTCAGCCCCGAGGGTGAACTACTTCCTTTTCTTCGAAACACTGAAATAGGCATAACACAGCAAATCTGGGCTGGGCCTCCGGTTAATAGGTTCGTCCCAAAAATAATATAAAAGTGGATAATAAAGCCCAATATTGCCTAAAACAGTAGATAAAGTAGCATGGAGCAATCAAAAATTATAGATACATTGGAGACGTATCAGCCGGCCCAAGGAAAGCCTGTTAATGGCCTGTTCACATATAGCCCATTTACAACCCGCTAACCCAACGCCCGTTACGCCCTATCCGAATTAGGCCCAGTAGTGTCATCTGGGCCATCCAATATGATTCTAGCCCGTTTTCACTTCTGGCCCATGACGTCTTTCGGCCCATATGAGGCCCTATGTAACTCTTGGCCTATTAACGGCCCGTGGTGAAACTGGCCCGTAATGAACAGTGTATCACTTTACACCCATGAACGGCCCATGGTGAAACTGGCCCGTAATGAACAGTGTATCACTTTATACCCATTAACGGCCCGTTATTCCGTTGGGCCGTTTCCAGCCCATGTTATCTTTCAGCCTTCTCAGAGCCCATTTATTCTTGGGCTCATTTCCAGCATTCGTATACTTACGGCCCGTTACTGTCATTTTCTGCTTGTGGGCCAAATTCATCCCGTGGTTACAGTCGGCCCGTTTGTGGTCCGTTAATATGTTGGGCCGTTTTCATAGCATCATCAAATACAGCCTATTAACGATGGCCCGTTATGGTCCGCCCATGAACGGACGATTCCAACTCTAGCCCATTTGCGGCCATAATGCGGCCTGTTATTGGCCCATGTTTGGCCAATCGATCATACGACCCGTATAAGGCCCATTGATGATACGGCCCGTAGAAGGCCCATTGTTTCTACAGCCCGTAGAAGGCCCACTGTTTCTACGGCCCGTAGAAGGCCCACTGTTTCTACGGCCTGTAGGAGGCCTAGTGTCACTACAGTAAATATTAGCCCATGGTTATTGTGGCCTAGTTTTAAAAAATAGGTTATTGCAGCCACTAGCAAACCGTGGAAAAAGAACTGCACTGACTACAAGCAAACAAATAAACAAGACAACAAGGAAATAAATAAGCAAGCAACTTATGCTAGGCTATCACGGCTATTACACATATTACATCCACTAGGCATCAAAGTTCGCCACCAGTGCAAATATAGGGAATAAAGCAGCATATAAACACCGTAGCAAAACAAGTCCAGAACTGAAACCACTTCAGAAGAGTTCAAGAAACAATATCCTAGGTACCCATAATGCTGGCAAGATGCTTAGCAAGCTTATTAACTTTCTCTTTTTTGGTGCTTAAATCCTCCAGCGCTTGCTGTTGCACAAGAAAGTACGCATCTAAATTCTGCAGGGACTTCCTCAGTCCTTCGACTTCTTGCCGCAACATAGCTGACTGATGCCTTTCAGCTTGTAGCTGAGACTGAAGAAGCCTAAGTGATCCAGGCAGCGAGTTCGAAGAGCATGTGCCAGCGGTACCGGCCAGTAACTCGAACACTACATCAATGCAGGACTGTGGGGTTTTCTCACTGTCTACAAGATCGTTTTTATCACCTTTCTTGGAGACCAACAGGGTTATCTCACTATCTTGAACCTTATCTACATTACTTTCTCTACCATTGTGTAGTGAGGTGCTCTTCTCCAATATTCTGTTTGCATACTACAAGAGAAACAAGCAGGCACATCACAGGTTTAGCTTGTAGTATACGAAACTCATTTTGGTAAACCGGTTCAGTAGTAAGGTGGATAGGATAAAAGCATGAAACAAACATATATCTATGTACTATGGTCACTGTATTGTCTACATCATTCTAGTTTATGTTCCCTAATCAAGATAGAGACACAACTCAACTCATATATTTTTAAGACACAACAACATAGCCAGAATATAAGTGTGAGAAACTACACAACATTGGCAACACTTGTAATGTGCATCACATGAGAACGTAACTGTTTATACACCTTAAACTGAAATCAACATAGAGCAAGAAGTTAGAACAATAATCTAGTTAAAGAAATAGGTTTAAAACATACCTGTTGCGCCATTGGAGTTTCAATTGGATCCTTCAAATTCGAAAGTAGTTGGTATGAGTAAATACAGTGATGCAACAGCAAAGGAGTATGGACCATAGCCACGGAATCTGACCCGAGAACAATTGCTCTTCTGCTTTAAACATGGAGTTTGGGTTAGCTGTGGTGGTCTTCATGCTTTGGGCACTGCAGTTGCTTTACAAACTGCTCGTGTGGGGGTACTCTGTGGTGGACATGGTGCTTTGTCAACTAGAATTGGGTTACTATCCGCTGGGGTTGCGGTTAGATGGGTTGTACCTGGTTCTCTGCCCAACAGTGTAAGTGTGCAATCTGGAAGAGTCTCGATTATGTGTGGTGGGGCTAGTTTGTGGGCCAGTACAACCATGGTTCTATCTACATCAACTGGTAGCACTGTCTTTTGTGCAGAACGGGTTTTTGCTCCCTTAGATACTGCCATCACCCCCTCCAATTGAAATGGCTGATAAACAAGAAAAGAAATTGAACGTACAGACATTGTATGATAGACAGATGTGGTAATTCACATATATGTTGTCTAACCAAACATGACAGCATGACACAATTTCACATATATGATGCCTAACTAAACAGGATAGCATGACACAGTTTCAGATATATGATGGATAACTTAACATGATATAATGGCATAATTCAACATATGATGAGTACCTAAACAGGATGACATGACAAAACTATATGATGTCTTTCTAAAATAGGTTGGGAAGAAATAATTCACATACATGTTGTCTAAGTATATAGGATGGCATGATATAGTTGACATAATTGATTCATATACTAAGCAGCTGGCACTCGCATGTATGATCTCTAAACTAAGCAGATGGAATTCAATATTGTGCATATGATGTCTAAACTAAGCAATGCAAGACACCATATGCATCATATGATAAATATAAACATTGCAACTTAGAGCATACACCTCAGGTGGGATATAGGACTGGTCATCTGTCTCTGAATCCTCCTCTAAGGAGCTCCCTATAACCATCGAGATATATGCTTCAACAGGTACCATTGCCTGCTCTGAAGACCTTGTTTTCACTCCAGATTTTTCCATAACCGGCTCAAATGGCTGATACACGTGAAGAGTAGTTCAACATACACAGATTGTCGACAAATGGAATACGTAATGAAAAAAAAAGATGGCATGAGATAATTCACATATATGATGCCTGGCTCCATGGCGGTGCATAATTCACATATATGATAACTGGCTGAAAAACATGGCATTGCATAATTCACATATCTGATATAGAAAGTAAATAGGAGGCATTCACACAAAGCATGTCTAATCTAAGCAGATGGCATGGCAATGCAAGACACCATATGCATGATATGAGCAATATAACCCAGCCAAGTTAGAGCATGCACCTTGGGGGGGGGGGGAATACGACTGGTCATCTATCTCTAAATCCTCCTCTTAGGAGCTATCAGTAACCAGCAAGAAATCTGCATCGACAGGTAGCACTGACTGCTCAGAAGACCTTGTTTTCACTCTAGATTTTCCCATGACCGACTCAAATGGCTGATGCACAGGAAGAGTAGATGAATGTATAAACATTGTTGACAAATGGAATACATTATGGAAAAATATGGCACGATACAATTAACATATACGATGACTGGCTAAACAGGATGGCATTGCATGATTCACGTATATGATGCCTGGCTAAAGAAGATGGCATTGCATAATTCCCATATACTCCCTCCGTTCCTAAATATTTGTCTTTTTAGATATTTCAAATGGACTACCACATACGGATGTATATAGACATATTTTAGAGTGTAGATTCACTCATTTTGTTCCGTATGTAGTCACTTGTTGAAATCTCTAAAAAGACAAATATTTAGGAATGGTGGGAGTATGATATAGAAACCAAACAGGTGGCATTCACACAAAGCAAATCTACACTAAGCTGATGACATATAAGATGTATAATGTAAGCAATGCAAGGCGCCATATGCATGATATGACCAACATCAACATGCCAGGTTAGAGCAAACACCTCAGGTGGTAAACAGGCGTGGTCGGCTCCTTCTGAATCTCCATCTGAAAAGTTATCTTCCTCTGGAATACAATCTGGAAATGCAGGAGGGGGGGGGGGGGGCACTTCGCCCACCATGGAGCGGCGTCTGCATGACATTATATTCCCACGCAACGGTCTTCTCTTTTTCTCTACATGTTCAGTACGATTGTGTACAATATCTGACATGCATAATAAAAAAAGTTAGATTTTGTAAGGCCTAAGGGGTGCATGCAAAAATCAGGACTGATGGTAGCAAACGAGTGGATGGATCCAAAACTAATGATAGCAGGTAGATTATAGCTTCAGTTTAAAAATATAGACAATGGATCATCTATTGTTTGTTGCCCACCCAACATGAACCACAGAAGACCCCAGATGAACCAGATAGTAGACATATACTATTCGTTGCTGGCTCGATATGAGACCCATGGGCAATTCAAAACTCAAGTTTGAACGATAAAGTAGCAGGTAATAATAACCGATGTATAACGTAAGCAAACACAAAAGACTGCGACCTCTCTTCCGGAACTGTGTAGTCCTCAGGTTCATCTGCTCAGTCGATGATGGTAATGCAGTTGGCATGGCTGCCGGCAACAGGGAAGATAATCTGAGGCGGCGAAAGAAAGTCTACAGGGGGGATCTTTGCTGCAGTGAATGCTTCTGTCGATGGTGCACGTTAGGTGGGGTGGACGATGGCACGGTAGGAGCAGGGCATAACGCACAGAGTTTTCTTTGACGCCTATCTGAAAATGAAGTAAATCTGTAAGGGCTCCTTAGAATTGGAGGATTCTATAAACACAGGGACAGGAAAAACACAGGAATAGGATAGGAATGCACATGCAAAATAGAGCATTTGGAAACATAGGATTTCAGTCAACCTGGGTGTTTGGATCACATGAATTGGAAGAACATAGGAATGGAGAAACATGGTCAAATTAAAGTCAAACCACATGAAAATGAAAAAAAATAAGAATCTTATTATGCCAGTAATGCAATTAGTTCTGTTCTTCATGCATATTAATTTGAAAAGGCCGTCCAAGTGAATAAAATTCCTACGTTTTTTCTTCGAAAGAGACACCAAAGGAAAAAAATCCTCTAGTTTTGCTTTGCTCCACTCCTTCTAACAGATTTGCACGAATAGTAGTTCCATAGAAAAGGATCCCTGAGGGATCAACATGAATGCAGAGTAACAAAGTGATGCGACGAGTGTACAACCTCTTTGGCATAGCCTTGTGGACCTCAGCATCATTGGGTTGGACGTGGAGGATGGTGATGATGCTGGTGTGACTGTCAGAGGCGGCGAAGAAGATCCGAGGCCTCTAGAAACGGCGCCGAGGGTACTGCTCCACTGTGATGGACGGTTCCGTTGTTGGAGCAGCTCCGCTAAGGTGTACGGTGACGAGGCTGAAGCAGGACAAGACATCCAACGTTAATCTGAAGTGGGACCCTAATATCATCTGCAATAAATGATGTAAAATACATCACCAAAAGTGCTAGATGTAAAACGCATCAGCCACGCCACGGCCGCTCCTACAGATGCTGTAAGTACTGTTCACTATGAACTTAACTAAAGAAAATGAACTTTACAGTCAAAACTGAATTTTACTGTCGAAACTGATTGAACTAGTAACAGAGCATTGCAATAGATGTTTAGGGCGTTCGAACACTAGTAGCAGAGAAGCAGTGATCTAAATCAGCAGACGCTCGAGCAGGGAACACAGTAGCAGAGAGCAAGTCGTGCTGTAGCATCTCGAGAGAGTGCTAAAGCAGCAACTCCTGTAGCTGCCGAAGGTCGTGCAGCAGCAGCAGCAGCGCAAGCGAGAGCAAGAGCAGAGTAGCAGCATGAACGAAAGCAAGAGCAGTGCAGCAGCGCGACCGACAGCAAGAACAGAGCTGCAACGCGAGCGAGAGCCGGAGCAGCTGCAGCTAGTGCCGTTGTGGAAGTCGCCGCCGAGGAAGCAACGACATGGGGGAGAGACACCATGGATGATGTGGCCGGCGACGGAGACCCGCCATGTCTGCTCGATATCGAGCACCGGCAGCCCCATGAGATCGAATAAAAGATAAAATGCAGTAGTGACTACAGAACCTCCTTGGTGGCGCCGAGTTGGCCTCGGCTTCATCGGAGGAATTGGTGAGGGTGCTGCGGTTCCGGTGGGGCAGGTCAAGACGGCGCTATGGGGATTGAGGTGGCGCGATAGACGAGGCGAACGTCGGGGCAACTCCTTGGAGGTAGAGGACGGGGCGGCTGATCCGGCGGGACGACGAGATCGACAACGGATCCTCATCCGATGCGGTGGATGAGGGGCGGCGAGCTGTTGCGGTGGACGACATAGTCGGGGAAGAGTCTCCGACTGGGCGGCGGTCAGGAGGCCTACAGAGGAGCGAGGGGTTTCACGGGTTTTGGCGGCCTAGGTGTACGAATGGGGGGGGGGAGGGAGAAGGGGGAGGGGGAGCCAAGCTTAGGGACGCGCTTCTCCGAAATGTAGGGTAAGTTACCAGCGTACCCCCACCGGTTTTGACACCACGACGTGGAGCTTCATTTCCGGCTGAGGGGTAGAAGGGGGATTTCGCTTGTCTGGGCAGCGGGACCGATTTTGGATGAGGAGGGAGTTCTCGCGCGCGTCCAAATTTCGGGATAACAAGGCGCGGCGCGGGTTGAAGAGGCGGGAGTTTCAAAGCAGGTGAGACAAAAGATACTTGAGCTTGAAAATTTCGGGATAACATGGTGCGGATTCCTTGTTCGGGAGAACAAACTTAACGTGTAAAAAAACAATTGAGACAAGACACAAGAGAGTCATGTCCCCTTTTACTATATTGCTATAGATGCCATTGAAAAAACTACAAGAAAAATGTAAAAAAAATCGGGAGAACAAGATTACCCTGCACAGTACCAAATCGATTCGCACTTCCCTCAACAACAGCAAAAAACAAATCAATTCCCACCAAAGAAAGAGTAATGTCCCTTTTTATATGATTACAAATGCTAGGATCTCGAATTTCAATTTTTGAATCCACGTTATGTTGAATTCGAATATATCGTTAGGTGACCTTGCGGTTTATAATTGATGTTGTCGTACATTTTGATCTTCCATCATATATGAACATTTTACTCCACCATGTGAATATATATATTGTCGTCTACCATATGGACTAAATTTGAATCAATTTTCCTTATTTGAATACGATTGTTGTCAAGTTATACAATAATTTAAATATTATCTTGATAACAAAAAACATGCATATAGCAGTAATCATATTTCACTATGAACTACATGTACCATACACTCTCCAATTCAAATATTTGTATCCGTTTTAGGTTGAATTCAAATCATAGTACATTATTGATCTAGGTAGCGAGATGTTCGGGATAATCTAAACCCTGTTTTCATATGTATAATTTTTGGCTGAATTGGGACAAGTTTTGGTATAAGCTTCTTGCAAAACCGGAGTTTCCCTCAACAAGCCTCGTGGTTCCGAGAGGGAACGTGTCACCTTTGTGTGTGAAACGATATACGCTGCCTCCCCCCTGATTTTCTTTACAGAGGGAACATAGAACTATATGAGTGCCCTGTTAAATTTTGAAATTATTTTGGGTTCATTTGGCCTTTGTATACATTAATTGAGTTTCTGGACTTTTAATGTGCATAATCTAAATATGAATTGCATGCACATGCTCCGGTGCACCAAAGTGGGTTGAAAAATCACATGTGTGTCCTTGGTTGAATTTCTAGGTCCCATGAAGAAATGAGAATGAAATTCAAACATCTGGGCGTCATGACTCAGCCGAGAACATCGAGAAACTTAGATTTTAAATTCATGTAAATCCAAAACTCACCTGGAAATCACGAAACTTGGCATGGTGTCATGTCATGGCACTAACATGTTGTGGTAAAAAATTGGGCCGATTTGGAAGCTCGTGGTTCTAAGAGGGAACGTGCCACCTTTGAGTGTGAAACGATATACGCTGCCCCCCCTTGAGTTTCTTAACAAAGGCAACATAGAACTACATGAGTGCCCTGTTAAATTTTGGAATTATTCCGGGTTTGTTTTTTGTTTTTATACATTAATTGAGTTTCTGGTCATTTAATGTGCATAAGTCAAATTTGAACTACAAGCACATGCTCTCATGCACCAAAGTTGGTTGAAAAATCACATTTGTGTCCTCGGGTGAATTTCTAGGTCCCATGCAAGAAATGAGAATAAAATTAAAACATTTGGGCATCGTGGCTCGGCCGAGAACATTGAGAAACTTGGTTTTAAAATTCTTGTAAATCCAAAACACGTCTAAAAATCATGAAACTTGGCATGGGTGTCATGTCATGGTACCACCATGTTGTGGTAAAAAAATTGGCCGAATAGGAACATATTTTGGGATAAGCTTCTTGCAAACCGAAGCTTCTCTCAAGAAGGCTCGTGGTTCTGAGAGGGAACGTGCCACCTTTGTGTGCGAAATGATATACGATGCCCCCCTTGAGTTTATTTACAAAGGCAACATAGAACTACATGAGTGCCCTGTTAATTTTTGGAATTATTTCGGCTTCGTTTGGCCCTATTCATACATTAGTTGAGTTTTTGGTCATTTAATGTGCATAATTCAAATTTGAACTACAAACACATGCTCCCGTGCACCAAAGTTGGTTGAAAAATCACATTTGTGTCCTCGGGTGAATTTCTAGGTCCCATGCAAAAAATGAGAATAAAATTCAAACATCTGGGCATCGTGGCTCGGTCGAGAACATTGAGAAACTTGGTTATAAATCATGAAACTTGGCATGGTGTCATGTCATGGTAGTACCATGCCGTGGTAAAAAAAATTGGCCGAATAGGAACAAATTTTGGTATAAGCTTCTTGCAAATCGGAGCTTCTCTCAGGAAGGCTTGTGGTTCTGGGAGGGAACGTGTCACCTTTGTGTGCATAATTCAAATTTGAAATACAAGCACATGTTCCAGTGCACCAAAGTTGGTTGAAAAATCACATGTGTATCCTCGGGTAAATTTCTAGGTTCCATGCAAGAAATGGGAATGAAATTCAAAATTCTGGGCGTCGTGGTTGGGTTGGAAACATTGAGAAACTTAGTTTTTTAATTCCCGTAAATCCGAAACACGCATGAAAATAATGAAACTTGGCTTGGTGCCATGACATGGCACCAACATGCTGCGGTAATTTTGCAGTCCGATTTGTGAAGGCGCACACATTAACAATCAACAAAGTCATTTTGGAACAAGTGTTGTCACGTTACAATCGAAAACACAAGTATTATTGAAACCATGGGCGTTCTACTTACTAGTACCATTTATGTGCCGCCACGCGTCCCCAATTTTTATTAGCTAGGAGGCGCCATGCAGGGTAGCTATTTGAGTACAAGAGGCGTGCGATCAGACCCCTGTGCGTACTTATCGAGAGGAGAGCCCTTTGACCTCCATCTGCCGTCCACCCCTCTCCCAAGATCTCCATTAATGGCGCCAGAGCCTCTGTTTAATGGCGTGGCTATGTCTCACTTGACTGAGATTTAAGAGAGAAAAAAGAAAATCTGAAAGCATGGATCTTGATGTAAGATCCGACGGACCTATATAGCATCTACTGCGACTTATAGCAAGACTGATGAATATATAAGGACGATTAATTGTCTTACATAATTAATTAAAAAAGCCACATGCGGCTACGCCCGGAATACTCAAGGGCAAAAGAAGAAGGAAGACAAGGATCTGGCTCACTGATCTCTACTTTCTTGATGCGTTGCTGCAGGCCGCGGGAACTAGTCTCCGCGGCGAGCGGCAATGAGCTCTTTCGTGTCCTCAAGACGCTGCTTGAGAACATCCACGTATTCCTCCACCAGCCTTTGGCGCTCGTTGTGGAGCATGTCATTCTCATCCATAAGTTTCTTGACGATGACGCCGGTCCTCTTCAACAAGGCACTGGTCTCCTCCTGCTGGTCTGCACTTCGGACGATCTTCTCCCTCAACAGGTCGCGCTCGGCTCGGAGCCTCTCATTGCCCTCCCTTAGTTGCCGGATGACGCCGGTAGCCTATTCAAACGAGGCTTTCATGTCGTCCTGCAACCTCGCCTAGCCGGAGATCTGATCCATCTGGCTATGGACGATCGCTTGCATGCGCCTGTAACAGTCGTCGCCTACCCGCGAGAAATTTTCCCAGGCCGCCACGGCGCGGCGGGACATCTCTGCTGCTTCCACGGTGCGGCCGGACCAGTCTGTTGCATCGACATCACGGCGGGACCTCCGTGTTGCTTCAGCGGCATGGCGGGACCTCTGTGCTGCTACTTCTGCGCGGTGGGACATGTCGGCTGCTCTCGCAGTGAGGCGGGACATCTCTCGGGCTTCCGCTTCCATGCTCGCCTCTCCCTGGTGGCAATCTCTCGATCCAGAACTCACGCTGGCCATGGCAGACGCAAGGGAAGGATGCTGAATGACTTGTTTGTTTTTGTGGATGAGGAGTTGAGGAGGAATGTGAAGTCATCTTGGCATACTAGTATTTATAACCAAGTACTAATACGCTCCTAAGTGGTAAACCGTTTAGGTTGTGATCGGTGTGAACAGGTTTGCAATTCAATATAGCGTGGTACTAATACGCTCCTAAGTGGGAAACCATTTATGTTGTGATCGGTGTGAACAGGTTTGCAATTCAATATAGCATGGAGTAATTTGGAATGTGACGAGACGCAAGCTCAAAATTTATTGACGGTTCTAGTTTCGAAGTGCGGCACTATTCCCGGATGGAGTAGTTATTTTTCTACTCCCTCCTTTCCGGTTTTATAGGGCTTACCTCAAAATTTTAGTTTTTCCATTTTATAAGGCTCAATTTGGTTGTTCCCTAACACATGTTCAGATTCCAGGGTGCATTAAATCATTGCATGCAAGTATTAAGAGAAAATTGACCGATGCATGTACTTTATGCATGCATGCATTGCAACTAATGCATTGATAAACATAATTTTTTGAGAAAAACAAGAGCATTAATTAGGTGCTTTTGCAAACTACAAAAAATATTCCACCACTCGCCATCTTGGTCGGTGAGATTTCTGAATTAAGCCCTATAAACCGGAAAGGAGGGAGTACTGTTGTGTACGTGCAATAACTGGCACCGTCGTATACATATCTTACGGTTAATGGGGCGTTCGACAGGAATAGTCGCGTGGCGAGCTCTAGGCTAGTCTTTTTTTCAGACGCATTAAACCTATCTCTCGGGACTTCTCGCACGCACCATCGTGCCACCCACAAAAACATGTACTCTGAGTTTAGTACATTATATAGGAAGAGAAGAGGTGCACACATGCACTCCTCCTCTCACACAAGCGTCTGTTTTTTCTCGAAAAGGAGGATGATGACCCCCAGCCTCTGCATCTGGGAGTCACACACGCATCTGTAGCTACGAATTGTAGTGTTCTCAACCATCCGATTGGCTCTATCTTGGATGTACCTATATACTAAAACATGTCTAGATACATCTATATTTTGACAAATGGAAGGCATGTATTGTGGAACGGAGGGAGTGCTTGTCATCAAAATGGATAAAAAGGGACGTATCTAGAACTAAATACATCTACATAATCTCCTTTTATCCATTTTGATGACAAGTAGTACTTCTTACCCAAAGGAACTTTATATCCAACAGACACAAAATATCCGTTCGACTGTTGGAAATTACTGATATGATGTCGAAGTAATTGCTTGATCGCCACCAAAACCCACCATTTCTTAAGCTAAAGTAGACCAAGGTAATCCCTATATTAGCATATTACTAAGATAAATAGAAGGTACTGTAGAAACATTTAGGACGTGAGCTTGTCAATCTGAATGTGGAGGGATACCAGCTTAGCCCCGGCCAGCAGCTTGGGCCGAACTGTCAAGAAGGTCAGCTCCTGCACGTCGACATCGCCGGGATCCTTGCTGCTTGTCACCTCCATTTCCACCTTAACAGTGTCGGTCGTGCCTTTGGGCTCCCCCGGTGGGCCGTTCGCCCACAGTTTGGCCATGTAGTGCGGCAGTGGGGATGCCCCGGCTCTGATGCATACGACCGACACGGTGATAGGCGCACCGACATCGAGCACGCCACCGACCAAGATAAATGCGCGGCCGTCCTCCTCTGCGAACAGCAAGAGCCGTGGCTCCAACAGTGGCACTTGCAGCTGGAGCACCTTGCCGTACTGGATCCTGTGCACGGGCATGGGATGGGCGGTGCTGATGTGGTGGTAGAGCATCGGCGGCGGGCCTTCGTAGCCGCATACGGGCACGGGGCATTTGCAGGGCGTGAGCGGACACACGCTCTGGTGATTGGCGAGCTTGTGGTAAGTGACGTAGAGCCCACAGCCTTCGTGCGGGCACTCCACCCTCACCGATGAAAGGACGGAGTCCACCGCCGTGTTCTGCACGTCGAAGCCACCGCCGCGCTCGCACTTCTAGCACTGCCGCTGGTTCCCGGGGCGCTCGACGCGGCAGTCCGCACAGGCCAGGTGCCCTCCCTTGCACTACAGAAATCAATCAAACAACACATCAATCAAGAAACCTGCACCTTGCTCAATCAGCCGAACGGACGAGGTGTATTCAAACCTCATACACTGGAGGCGTCAAGGGGCGGAGGCACAAGGGGCAGTGGAGCACGGTGAGGTCCATCGAGACCTTAGAGAGCTCCATCGTCGGGTCCTGTTCGGTCTGCATGATCTCGCCCTCCTCGTGCACAACCATCTCTCGACTTGGGCCGGGGCATTACAAAGCTTTACCGTCACATATTTTATACTACTTCAAGGTGCATTAAATCAACACATGCAAGTATCAAAAGGAGAGTCACGGCATGCATGCATGCATTGTAATTAATGCATTGGTAAACGCAAATTATTGAAATATATCGAGTGTAGTGCTTTGATGTGTCGCGTCAACTCGTACATCAACGAGAAGTTTGATTATCCTCTCCCTCGCAGACTTAACTGCACCTGTCTTTGGCTGTATGACAGGTTGGCCACACACCTGTCGGGCCCACCTGTCATACACGCAAAGGCAGGAGCGTCCCTCCCTCGCCCATGAGCGTGGTGGCTGGCAAGACTAGGAGAAGCTTTCGCTACACGCTCTCCCTCCCGCACGCGGTGGACATGCAGCAGTTCAATCGGTGTCAGATGGCCAGAAGCATACTGTAGTACTCCTCCAGTGTAGTAGTACTCCATCATTGTTCGACTTCACGAAGAGGCGAAGAGCCAAGCACAGCCTGGGTGCTCGTGTGGCAGTTTCATGTGTAGAGTAGTCTAGGATAGCATGTACCGTGCCTGTAAGCTTAAAATCGTTGGGGTCGGCTCCATGCTATGTGGCCGTCTCGAAATTTAAAAAAATAAAATTAAAATAGTCT
The DNA here is from genome assembly GCA_963921465.1 of Triticum timopheevii. Lineage (NCBI taxonomy): Eukaryota > Viridiplantae > Streptophyta > Magnoliopsida > Poales > Poaceae > Triticum > Triticum timopheevii. Next base: position 448,284,966 of record OY997272.1, on the reverse strand, counting down.
TCTGGCCCTACCTGTCACCCTGGTGATTGTAGTTTGCACACTCATCTGGTCAAGACAGGAATATATATTTTAATTTGTTTTTTTTGAAAAGGGGGACTCCCCGGCCTCTGCATCTGAACGATGCATACGGCCATATATATTTTAATTTGTGGTGGGTAAATGTTAGAGGTTGCAGCAAATATATTGTACACTACGGGTCTTTCAGCCAAGTTTAGAGGCAAGCATGTGGGGCCAGTGCTATGATGTGTCGCGTCAACTCATACAATGAGGAGAAGCTTGATTTTACTACTACACACCTTCTCCCTTGCCCATGCACGCGGTTGCTCGCGAACCAGGACAGGCTTTTGCTTAGTAGTACTTCTACAACAAGCTATCTATCCCGCTCGCGGTGGATGGACATGCAGCAGTGGATTCGACACTGTGGAAGCAGTAGTAGTAACATCACTATTCGTCTTCTCGAAGAGGCGAAGAGCCAAGCGCAAACCGAATGTTGCAGTTGCGAACATTGGAGCACGCATATAGCCAGGCTCTTGCATGAGACAAAATTGCTATGTGAGCCCACTATTATACTAGTACATACAACTACTTGCTAGTATAGCCCTGTAAACCAGAAAGGAGTATTTGCCCTTCTAGAGATTTCAACAAGTGATTAGACTACACCGAGACGGAGTACATATGGAGCAAAATGAGTGAATCTGCACCGTAAATAAATACGTATCGTTTTGCTCTCCGAGGTGCACAATATTGAGTATACTGACTAGTTTCTTTTTGACACGCATTTACGTTTTTTGACACAGTACAGACGCAAGCGCTCATATACACGCGCATACACTCACCCCTATGAACGCACACATGCACGGCACTATCATCTTGAAATTTACGAAGTCACCAAAGGCACCTCGTTGTCGACGGGTCCATAGGTGCTTGAATGCCAAGGAGGGAGAGGGTAGTGGTTCCCGAGATGTTGAACGGTCAATGATGCATCCTCAATTACATGCAACAGAGTTTGGTCTCATATAATAATGGCGCCCCACCACTCCAATCCATCTACTCCCAAGTCTCTGCGCAACACTGCTCACTCCAATCCAAGACCAAGTGACCAGAAGCCACAAGCACCTATGAAGGCGATGGACGCAAGCGGTAGTTGGCTGTGCCAAATCATCCAAGGCGCCGGCCTGTGGCCCCGCACCGTGCAGCGTTTCCAGACGGTGCTGGCGACCGCCGACATCGTAGCCCTCACCGACGCTGGCTTCGCCTCTCGCATGGACGACATGATGGTCAACTCCATCTGCAAGTTCACCGCCATCAAGAAGCACGCGGACGACCTTGCCGTACTGCTCCAGCCCGTGCGCCCAGGCTCCTCATTGCCTGCCACCCTCATCGGCCTCCATGGTGACGAACTCTTTCAAGCCCTGGTGGCCCTGCAGGTGCCGGAGGTCGTGACGAAGAATGTGCACCTCGAGGCCACGCTCGCCGCATAGCGCCTCGCCATGCAAGAAACCGTCGACCTGCATATCCACGTCTACAAGAAAATTGTCTACATAGGCCACTACAAGGCAAGCAAGGACAGAAAGACGTTGGCCTTCTTCCAACGGCTAGAATCTTTGGACGCCATTGTTCAGAAGCACGACGACCTGGCCACAAAAGCTGCTGCTACTTAGGCGCCGCTCGGTGGGCCGGCACCCTGAGTCGAGGAGGTGGACGTCGTCGATGGATGCATCTCTTCTTCTTGCCTCCTGTAACCAGCACTGCATCGCCTCGTGCCCTTAATGTTTTATTAGTATAGTACTCCCTTCGTTCCCAAATATAAGTCTTTCTAAAGATTCCAGCAAGTGACTACTACATACGGAGCAAAATGAGTGAATCTACACTCTAAACTATGTCTACATACATCTGTATGCTGTATTCCATTTGAAATAGTATCTAAAAAGGCTTATATTTAGGAACGGAGGGAGTATATGGCATTTTTATTCCAGTCGTAACGTTTTCACTGTGAGGTGGGGCTGCAGTTGAGCAAACCTACCCCGCCCACCGGGCGTCGGCTGAGTTTAGAATTAGAAGAGAGAAACGAGGGAGGAGAACTAGCTATAGCACGGACGCGGTTGTCGAATGGGACTCGTGTTTATAGAATAGGAGTACTAAGCACTCGTGCCTCTTTTTTTTGAGGGAAAAATTAGTCGTATGTCTAGTACCACTAGTTGAGTGCGTGCGACCTATAGCTCTCATCACTTTAGGTCTCCTTTTCGAACCGCAGCTACGCTTCACAGTACATATTTTTTCACGCATTTATCCTCCTATATGTACTCCTAGGCTATTTCCACGTGCTCCCATTCGCCGACATGTGGGACATAGAGCATCTGGGTCGTAGTGCATGCACGACTCGGAGCATATGCCGGGGTACTTTACATTTCAGACCTCACGAATTACATGCAAACCCCCCGCAGAAGAATAAATAAATGAATGAATTACTACATGAAACCGGATTATTTTCGTGGAAACCGGAGCACGTTCATTAAATTTTGGACATAACATGTTTATAAAAAATGACCGGACCTAAACCATTCTAAGGGCCCCTCTTTGATTTTCCCCGCAAAAAAGGGCCTCTTTGATTCGCAGGATACTGAAAACACAGGAATGGGGAAAGTATGATGGCGATGAACAGAGACGAGGAGAACTCTAACTCAGGCCCTGTTTGGATCCCTATGTTAGAGTTAGTTTTAGTTAGTTGGGGCTCAAATAACCCAAAAGTATCCAAACATGATGGGTTAGTTTGGGTTAGTTGGATCTAACCCACCCCAAAAAACTAGCCCACACTAGAGGAGCTTATTTGGGTTAGTTCTCCTGGGCCCACTAAAAAAATTAGTAAAAAAAGTTACCCCTCCCATTCAAACAGGGTCCAAAGTAGTCAAATGATTGAGAAAGAATATTTATTGTCAATCTAACCCTACCATCCAAACAGCTTTTTGGTTAGAGTTATTTTAGGGTTAGCTTAGAGTTAGAATCTAACTCTAACCTCTAACTGACCTCAGTTAGAGGTTAGAGTTAGATTCTAACCCTGAACTAACTCTAAACCAAAGAGGTGTATGGATGGCAGGGTTAGATTGACAATAAATGCTCTTTCTCAATCATTTGACTACTTTGGACCCTATTTCCTGCCGGATTTGGTGTGGCCGGCTCTTCTGTGGCCTCCTCCCGCTCACAATTGACATAAACGAACCATCTATACAAATCAAGCATGCAAAACATGATAATTTTTACTTTGTCCATACAAATGAGATATCCCACTTAAACATACAAGTCGTCAATCAAGCTTCACAAAATATAAAAACACTTCATGAAACAAAGCATGAGCTAACTCATCACAGAAGTCATTCATGATAGGGAGGGAGCCCGGAGCCCCTCACGCACCGAGGGAGGAGCTCGCCATCGTCACTCTGGAGGAAGGCTCTCTAGAGCCAAAGCCCCGGGAACCCCTCTGACGCCGGCCCTTGCGAGTTGAGGTCGACACCGGCATGGGTAACAGGGCCGCTTGCCGCCGACTGGGGACTTAATCTTTGGGCCTGTAGAAATAATGCAAGCCTGTAACTAAAATACCTAGAAAGGTGAACTGAATCTTTGGGCCTCTAGAAATAATGCAAGCCTGAAACTGAAATACCTAGAAAGGTGAACTGAATCTTTGGGCCTCTAGAAATAATGCAAGCCTGAAATTGAAATACCTAGAAAGGTGAACTGAATCTTTGGGCCTCTAGAAAGATTTATTACCTCCTCAAGCAGCATCAAACAATTCCATGCGTGCACCACAAATCTATGCCAAGTTTGATCAGGATCTACTTTTCCAAATCAGAATTAGCGCTAGAGCAAGCAAGATCAATGATATGGCCGTGAGACAGAGAGGGAATGAACAAACTCACCCCTCTCTCGACCTTCCTGGTAGATGCGCCGCCGCCGCGCACGACAGAGGGAGAAAAACAACTGGTGAAGGGTGAGCGGGGCGACCTTCGAAGGTCGGAGGGAGAGGGCAGCCGGAGTAGGGCGGCGGAGGCCGAAAGGAGAGGGCGGCCGGAGTAGGGCGGCGGAGGCCGGAAGGAGAGGGCGGCCGGAGGAAAGAGAGGGCGAGCGACGCTTGGGCGGGCGGTCCTATGGGGAACAGAGAGGAGTCGTGCGAGAGGGGGGGGGGGAGCGATCTGGTGCGGGCAGGCGAGATTTTTTTAGTTCTCTTTTATTGGGCCCGAGGATAACTAACCCAATTAGAACCTCTCCACCGGGCTAGTTTTTTAGCTGTGTTAGAGCAAACTAGCTCAAACTAACCCCTCTTGTTTCGATAATTTGAGGCTATTTCAACCCAAACTAGCTCTAACTCAGGGACCCAAACAAAGAGGAGTGTTACTGTACATGCTACAGTGTGGACCGTAGCACATTGTTTTTTATGGCCATATCACCACATTGTTTTCTACTGCTGGTTCACTGGGCTACCGTGGTTCGCACTGCTGGTTCACTGGGCTGCCGTGGTTCGCACTGCTGGTTCACTGGGCTGCCGTGGTTCGCACTCCTCCAACCTGAGTAGTAGTAGGGCATGTACAATGGTTCTATCTTAGCAATGCCACGTAGGATAAATGATGAAGTGGAGGAGAGAGAAATCATAACAGAAGGCTTGTCTTCTCTTAATTAAGAGAAGGCAAGAGATGATCTCTTAACACAATATGTGTCACCATGTTTTTAGGAATAACTAGTTATTGAAGATAAGGCTAAGAGATGACCCATTGTAGACATGTTTTTCTGTCATCTCTAAATTACATGCAAGATTTAAGATAAGGCTACCTTATTGACCATTGTACATTCCCGTAGTACTAGTATATTCTGCATCATTCTTTGCTCCTTCTTACTGCTCCGACATGTGGGAGAGCCATCATCCGGGTCGACGTGTCATGCACCAGATTAGAGCGCGGAACGGAAGTGGGGCATCACCCCGGTCGGAGCGCCAGTAATTGATGACTATAGTGAGTGGTCATATCACAAGTCTTTCCAGTAGTAATGCATCGTCAAATTGCACAGCCCGACCTTTCCAGCAGTATGTTTGAGAATCCGCCACTCGCTCACCCTCCTCGCCTCTCTGTCAAACCACCTACCTGAAAGCTGCCGCGCGTACTGCCCGGGAAAAGCCCCGCCCTCAACTTTTAACTACGCAAAAATAGTTCTAGCTTGTTCGTTCTATATAAATACAATACTTACTGTATGTTTATTCACCCGTGGGGTTGTTCAATGAATGTAGGGGCGGGGAGCACAAGTGAACAATATTGTAGTACTACTACTAGTAGTAAGTAGGAGTCGTACAGTAGTCACCTTAAATAGAGAGTTTCTTTTCTTTAATGCCATGTACACAAATTGAAACGCTTGTTGTGGAGAGAGAAAAGATAATCACTCCACTATATATGGATGCAGGGGCCTGAGCGCTTGCTTTACTAGTGTTGCTCTCTTCATTCTCTCATCCTCCCCAGATATAAACAAGACAGCGGTAGCGACATTTTCTCTCTGCTCACCGCTGGTCACAGATCCAGCCGGATCCCTTCGGCTGGTGTGTGTAGAGGACTAAAAGGTGCATCGTTCACGCGGTCATCACCGCGAGGGAGGAAGCCCACAGCTGCCGGAGGGGCCCGATTCTCTGCCCGTGCCGTTCTCTCCGACACAGCGCCGGCTCGAGAGGTCCTCCGACCCTTCTTCCTCCCTGCCGTATTGTCTGCAGATCCGACCTGCCGCCGCCGACATCCCGGCGACCCTCGGGTATAAGTTCTTCAAAAATGGCCTTGCTCTACTGCCCCAGCTCCCCACGTGTCTGCATGTGCATCTTTTTCTACTCCCATCAGCTCTTCCAAAGCCACCTAAATTTTTAGTATTATTAGAGGTAAAGCTACTTCATGCATTCGAATCTAGGGCTTTGTTCAAACAACGAAGAAAGGGGGGAAAGTTTTAGCATGAATCTAGGACTTGATTCAAAGAGGAAATAATATGGTGAAAGTAGTAGATACCGGATACCCAACCTGTCGTGGAATTATCACGGCAGATGTCCTTAGTGTGAGGACTTAGTTGCGAGGCCAACGCATCTATGCGGTAGCTTGAGAGGGGTTGGGCGGAATCGAGAGACATAACACAAGACAAGGATTTAGATAGCTTCGAGCCCCGGGAAACATCATCCGATAATAACCCTACATGCTGTTTGTGGCTAGGTCTCATTATGATCATGAGGGAGTCGCCGGTAAGCCGGCTCTTTGTGTCTAGCCCTAGAGATTGTTATTCTTGCTTGTTCCTCTTTGGGAGCCCTGCCCCTCATATAAGTTGAAGGGGCGGGTTACATGACTAGTCCTAGTAGGATTAGGATTACTCTATTACAAGTGGAGTCCTAGTCTTGCTTCCTTTGTAGGAGAATATTCCTTATGGCTTTTCTCTTAAGCCAGCCCACCATAGCATGAGCCGGCCTTCTGGGCCTTAGGCCTAGTCTTCTATCTGACCCGCCGTTAGGGCCATCCGTGAGTCGCCAGGCTCGTGAGTCGCCACTCTGGTGGGTTACCAATGAAAACGCCAAGCCCGGCCGGGTCATACTTCCGGCCGGGTCATACCGCGGGGTATATCCCCGACACAACTGGTCTCTTGGTTGAAAAGGGAAATAATGGGAAAATGCAGCACAAACTGGATAAGGAACAGATCTATTATTGGTTGAAAAAAGGATAGAAAGTGGCGGCTGATGGACAAGTCAACAGAGTATGTCCAGGATTAGATTTGCTGCCATCACATAGTAAAAGGTCTCCAGGATTATATTTGCTGCCCTCACATAGTAAAAGGTCTCCAGGATTAGATTTGCTGCTGTCGGTGTCAAAACCGGCGGATCTCGGGTAGGGGGTCCCGAACTGTGCGTCTAGGCGGATGGTAACAGGAGACAAGGGACATGATGTTTTACCCAGGTTCAGGCCCTCTCGATGGAGGTAAAACCCTACGTCCTGCTTGATTAATATTGATGATATGGGTAGTACAAGAGTGGATCTACCATGAGATCAAGGAGGCTAAACCCTAAAGCTAGCCTATGGTATGATTGTTGTAATGTATGTTGTGTCCTATGGACTAAAGCCCTCCGGTTTATATAGACACCTGAGGAGGCTAGGGTTACACAGAGTCGGTTACAATGGTAGGAGATCTACAAATCCGTATAGCCAAGCTTGCCTTCCACGCCAAGGAAAGTCCCATCCGGACACAGGACAGAGTCTTCAATCTTGTATCTTCGTAGTCTTCGAGTTCGGCGGACGATGATAGTCTGGCTGTCCGGACACCCCCTAGTCCAGGAATCCCTCAGTAGCCCCTGAACCAGGCTTCAATGATGATAAGTCCGGCGCGCATAATGTTCGGCATTGCAAGGCGGGTTCTTCCCTTGAATAATCCAGAGAAGATCATGAACACCAGGATAGTGTCCGGCTCTGCAAAATAAATTCCACATTCCACCGTAGAGAGAATAATGCACATAAATCCAATCTACTGACATATTTTGCGGCATGACATCACACCGCTACTAGGCGTTTACTTGAATCGTTTTTTATTATACCACCTCAGCACGTTTAGCGAAGCGGTTTCCTTGGCACGTCTTGTCGAAGCAGAGATCGTGTTCCCCTTATTCCGGGATTCTCATCAATACAGACGTGGGTAACCCAACCGCGCCCGTCGCCACGTCTCCTCTATCGAAGGTGAATCACGAATGGTCACGGAGACGGCTCTTGGTATTTTCCCCCTTTATAAGAGGACCAAGGCTCGTTTCTTTTCTTCAATCTTCCACCTAATCTTCTCCTTGCCCCAAGTTCCAACACCCAGAGCCCCAGATTCGAGCGCTTTGGGTCTTCAGCAATGTCCGGCTCCGACCTTCAGGGCCGGTGGATGCCCTCTTCCGTCACGGAGGAGGACGTGTTAAAGCTGCGTGAGGCCAAGTACCTGTCCTACGAGATTTCGCACAGGTTGCCCGCCCAAGGGCGGGCCGTGCCCACTCCCGAGCCCGGTGAATACGTCGTCTTTGTATCCCACCTCCGTCGGGGTTTAGGCTTCCCGACGGACCCCTTTGTGAGAGGGCTCATGTTCTACTACGGGCTGGATTTTCACGACTTGGCTCCGGAGTCCATCCTCCACATCTCCGCGTTCATTATCGTCTGCGAAGCCTTCCTTCGCGTCACCCCCCACTTCGGCTTATGGCTGAAGACCTTCAATGTGGAGCCGAAGATGATGGGGGGGCGTCAAGCAGAGTGCGGCGGGGCGGCCATAAACAGGAGGGCCGATGCCCCGTGGCCCGAGGGCTCCTTCCAAGAGGAGCTCGGCTTGTGGCAGCAGGAGTGGTTCTATATCACCGCTCCGAAGGGCAGCAAGCAAAAGCCGCCGCCTTCATTCCGCCCGGGACCTCCACTCCAACTGATGTCGTGGGTCAACCAAGGGCTCAATTGGGGGCCGTCCGAAGACGTGCCCTTATTGCAGGGCCGGATTCGAGACCTCCAGGCGAGGGAGATCAATCTGGTGGTGGTGATGCAGGTTATGCTAATCAGGCGTCTTCTGCCCTGCAAACGCCGTCCTCTTCCGGTTATGGGAGTTCAATCCGGAGGGACCACGAATTCTCCAGCACTTCATGGGTGCAACACCCGTGGAGATGTACAAGTTGTTCTTCGGACCGCAGGTAGCGTGTCCGGAATTGACCGAGGACGCAGGCTTAAGCTGCAATCACCCGGATACTTGGGTAAGTAGCTCAGAGTCCGGACGTTCTGTTTATTCGCTTTTCTAGAGTTCGCCTCTGACCCATTACTTCTTCATTAGGAGTGGGTAGCGCGATCGAAGCTGATAAGGTGTCCGGCCCCCTCCCAGAGACCGCACCAGAGCCCGTGCTGGTCAGAATGTTGGGGGTCACGCCCGTAGAAGGGGGCGATGGGGGAAATAGAAGAGCTATCACTTCGCCCAAGGGGGCGCCTGAAGAGGGGGGGACCGACAATCCCTCCTTCCGGGGGGAGAAGAGGACCGCCTCCGAAGACCTAGAGGCCAAAGCCCCTAAGCGGGGGAAGAAATCTTTACCAGAGGGTCCTGCATCCGGGGAAAGCCCGGACGTACAATCATCTTTAAAGGATCAGCCCTCCAGCGAGCCGTGAGTAAAAAAAGGGGGGGGTTCATTAATGAGAAAATACCCCTATTTGTGCTTCTGTGGATGACCGAAATTTTTACCTTACAGTTCGGATCTACGGCCTTCTCAGATGAGTTCGTCTTCGGGGGATCTTCGTCCGGAGATGATGGAGAGCGAAACGCCTCCGTCTGCTGCGCCGTCGGATAGGGCAGACGAGCCTGAAGTATCGTCACGGAGGGTATCCCAGAGTCCGGAGGGGCCGGAGAGTTCGGCGCCCACTAGTGTCTGGCCGGGGGAGCTGAAGCATCTGCTTGAGAGGGCGTCCATCTCAGAAGATCACCGTGCTTTGATGCGTATGGTGATTGGAAGGATTTCGTCCGCCGAAAGCGGATTGCATAATGCCGTCAGGAGTTTACTGACGGGATTTGAGGTACGCAAGAATGACGCACCTTTTTGACAGGTTGGCACATAGAAGTGCGCCCTGTATAGATAGTAGCCCCTGAGACTCGGCATGTTGTCGAAAGCGACAACGTGCCGAGGATCAAAAATCGCAGGTATTGAATGTTGTCCTTCCTATGTAGGTGGCGGATAGTCCGGGGGCTAGCCGGACTATTGGAGTTGCCGAGTTAATGCGGCAACTTGACGTGGCGGATGCGGACATCGCGCTTGTCAACCGGCGACTTGACGAGTCGCAAGGTAAATGAGTTCTCCGCAGTCACTTATTTAAGGGGGTCAAAGCCCGCCTCTGATAATGTATATGCTGTGATACAGACGGTGCTGCTGCTGTGGAGAGCCTTTGGGCCGAGCTTGCTCAAGCTAAGGATCAAGCCCGAAGGAGTGATGCGGCTGCCTTGAGGGTGGCCGAGGTGTTGGAAGCCGAAAAGGCTGCACACTGCCTAAGCAGGGAGAAGATGGCCGAATTGGCGGTGAAAGTAAAAGATGCTGCCGACCGCAACGAGGTCTTGAAAAGGAGCACTTATCGGAGCGGGAACACCTGGGAAAGGCCACCGCTGAGGCCAAGGATGCCCGTTCTGCAATGCGGGCTATGAAGGAGGAGCTGCGCCAGGCCGGAGAGATTGTGGCTGGCAAGCCGTTTTTGCTGCGTCGCCGGTTTATGGATCAAAAATATGCCCAACTTGGCCAGCTGTGGGGTCCGGAGGATCCATATATGGACTTAGCGGCAAGTGCGGCTGATGCCGTTGAGCACTTCCGGAGCCAGAAGGATCACAAGACGGAAGAGCTATTTTGGTCTCAATTCCATAGTCCGGATCGTTCACTTCCGTTGACCGATCGATTGGCCGAATGGGCTGAGTTAAATAGATTGTCCGGACTTGCCATGACTGATATCGGGGCTCATGTCTGGCCAGAGAGACCCAAGGCGACGAGCTACTTCGGCTTATTGCAGCAATTTCTTGGAGCGGTGCCGCACATCAAGGAGATGAAGCGGTCGGCCTGCATAGAAGGTGCGCGGATGGCCCTTGCCCGTGTGAAAGCACATTGGACAGAGATGGATGCCACCGCTATTGCCGCCCAGGGTTCGGACGAAAGCCGGTTACCCGCCGAGCACTATTTTGGGGAAGTTATGCGTGGCGCTCGTGTAATAGAGTCGTAGTGCTCAAAAAATGTCATGTTCAAATGAACGTTTTATCTTGTAAGACAATGATTATGATGTAACCGCTTTTTATACTTGTGCGTTCCAAGTGTTAAAATATCTCCTATGCGGCCGTTTATGTATACGTTTGTATAACCTAAAAGATTGCAGTCTTCGGCTTCAGCCCCCACGCACAAGGTGCGGGGGTGTTCGCAAAAAATAGCGCGTTTTCACACTTAATCCGACGTCTCGGTCCTGTTAAGGAGGTGGTAGCGTAGCAAACGAGGCAATCCGGACTATGATGCTTTATCACTTTCACTTAGCCATTGGAGTTCGAGGGTGGGGCTACGACATAGCCCCTTGGGGCACCGCGCTTCTCCGAATTCGGGGCGCGTGTGTGCCTGACTGGGAAATGGTCCTTCGTCAAAGCGGGGAATTCTAAACATTCCGTTAGTCGATCAAGTGGTTGACCAGTATCTCGTTGTATCATGACAGTCAGTTTTCGGCTTTCTCTACTGAGGTGCTCGCCCAGCCGAACTGGGGCACAATCGCAGTAGTTCTCCTGGTGCTGCGTTAGCCGATGATACGGAACGTAAGGCAGCAAAACACAGGAGCCGGGCAAACCCAACATTTGACCAAAGACATGATTCGGAGCTGATGCATATAAGGCCTAACTCGAGACGCCAAACACTCCCTAAGGTGTTCGGTCTTTATGGTAATGGGCAGAACAATGCCCTAAGCCCCTAGTGTCCAGGTACGAGCATGGTCCTCTGACGCGACCGATGCCAAAACGTCAGGCTCCACTTTGGTTATAATAAGAAACCAAGGGATTATAACAACAAGAGACAGTAAAAAAGGTTTACGCAGGGTCTTAATCTGAAAAGAATCCTCGCGACGGGTCCCTACTGCACGTCTGCGCCTGTGTCTCCGTTGTGCCGCTATCCTGGACGGGTGTGCACGTTGTTCATCTGTAAAAAGAGAGGAACTTAGCTTGAAAGGAATTTGTGCAAAAAATATATACGAAGGAAGAAATATAAATAGGTAAAGCGGAGTCTGCGTGAGCTCGCTGTTGTTTGTGCGCGCCGCCCATTGTAAAGGGATGTGCGGCTAGGGAGCCCCTAGCTTACTTATGCCGGACTTGTCTGACCGTGTCCGGGGTCTTTAAATGACCCTCGCACTGAAATGATGCCACGTGGACCGGGCATCTTAAGTGTAAGAGACGTGTAATGTGGTATGGCGTTGAAGCGAACAAAAGCTTCTCGTCCCAGGAGTGCTTGATAGCTACTTTTGAATGGGACGATATGAAAGATTAGTTTTTCGCGTCGAAAGTTGTTCGGTGATCCGAACACAACTTCTAGTAATAGGGAGCCTGTGCACTTGGCGTAAGGGCCTGGCGTCACTCCTTTAACGGAAGTGCGGCTGTGCCGAATTTTAGTAAGGTCTATCCCCAACTTGCGGATTGTGTTTGGATACAACAGGTTTAAGTCACTACCTCCGTCCATCAGGACTTGTGTAAATTGTAGTCCGTCGATTATAGGATCCAATATTAGGGCAGTCCATCCTGCGTTTCGAACGCTTCTGGAATAATCCAGGTGGTCGAAAGTGATTGGTTTTGATGTCCAATTTCTATGTTCCGCTGGGTTGGACCGTGCGAGACCCTTTTTAGAGGGTGCCACACTATTTTTCCGTATTATCACATGAAGTGAGTTTACTGCTTTGACCTCTTGTGGGAAAGTCTTTTGTTTTCCGGTGCTCTGTTGGTGGGGTTTGTCATCATCTTTGCTTGATGCGTCGAGCCCCTTGTGTTCGGCGTTTAGCCGGCCGGACTGTTTGAAAACCCAACAATCTCGGTGTGTGTGGTTTGTAGGTCTTCCGGGGGTACTGTGGATTTGACATATTCGACCCAAAATCTTGTTTAAACTGGATAGCTCATCGCTGTTATCCTTAAGGGGCGGTGTTTTGTTGTTTGGCCGCGAGCTTTTGAATCCGGCATTGACTGCCGTGCCCTTCGGGCTTTTCTCCTTATTCCGGCGCTGCTCTTTTCTGCGCCGTGATTTTCTGTTTCCATCTCTGATCTCGGATGTACTTGGGTCGCTGGTGCTGCATCTTGCTAGCCAGCTATCCTCTCCCGCACAAAAGCGGGTCATGAGGCTTGTTAGCACGGACATTGTCCTCGGCTTCTCTTGGCCGAGGTGTCTGGCGAGCCATTTGTCTCGGACACTGTGTTTGAAAGCTGCTAAGGCTTCGGCGTCCGGACAGTCGACTATTTGGTTCTTTTTGGTGAGGAACCTGTTCCAGAATTTGCGCGCTGACTCTCCGGGCTGTTGAGTTATATGACTTAGATCGTCTGCATCCGGAGGGCGGACATAAGTTCCTTGAAAATTTGCTCTAAACGCGTCCTCGAGCTCCTCCCAACTTCCAACAGTGTTTTCTGGGAGGCTTTTGAGCCAATGACGGGCTGGCCCTTTAAGCTTGAGGGGTAGGTATTTTATGGCGTGGAGATCGTCTCCTCTAGCCATGTGTATGTGTAGTATATAATCTTCTATCCAGACTCCAGGGTCTGTTGTTCCGTCGTAGGCCTCTATGTTTATGGGTTTGAATCCTGCTGGGAATTCATGATCCAGCACCTCACTAGTGAAACATAGTGGGTGTGCGGCGCCCCTGTATTTGGGTGTATCGCTGTCTTCGGACACTTGGCGTGTTGTATTGCCTCCTGGGGCCCTCTTCTTTGGCCCGTAAATGGACCTGGCTGGGCCATCTGTCCTTCCAGGGTCGTTAGTCGGTTTATATGCGGCGCCGCTTTCAGATTTTGGCCTATCATCTGGCCGTCTATCCAACCAGGCGGCTTCTTTGTTTTTTGACAGTGGGGGCTCTATGGCCTCCTCATCAAATTCTGGCAGTAGCTTGCGCTTCGGGTAGCTCTTTGATTGATGGCCATTGCCGTATTTGTCTGCGGTTTTGAGCACTTTGCTCCACCTCATTCTGAGTGTATCTTCCGCTGTTTTGAGCTTCTGTTTTTCCTTCTTCAAGCTTCTTGCTGTGTTGACGAGTCTTTTCCGAAGGTTTTTATTCTCCGGCGGTGTGTCCGGCGTGAGATCGTCCGGACTATTTTTTCCGCCGGGCCCGGACTGATTGTCTGACTCGTCTTGTTCGGACGGTTGCTTGTCTGCGTGTTCGTCGTCCACTAGTTTGCCCTGCTGTATTGCTGGGTCATTAGGAGCGCTGTTGTTGTCGAGGCGGGGCTTAGGGCGGCGTCTGCGTCGCCGTTTTGGTTGTTTGTCGGCGGGATTATCTTCTGCCGCGCCCCGTTGGTCCTTGTTATCGCTTCCTTTTGGGGTATCCACCATGTATACGTCGTATGATGAGGTGGTCTTCCAGTGCCCTGTAGGCGCTGGTTCTTGTTCATCTCCGGCATCGTCGTCCATACCGTCGATGTCTTCGGAGTCATAGTCTAGCGTGTCGGTTAGATCGTCGACAGTGGCTACAAAGTGGGTGGTAGGTGGGCTTTGAATTTCTTCATTGTCCGTATCCCAACCGCCCTGGCCATAGTCCGACCAGGTCTCTCCGGATAGCGAGAGATGTTTTAGTGAATTTAGGATGTCGCCGAAGGGCGAGTGTTGGAAGATGTCTGCGGCAGTGAATTCCATAACCGGCGCCCAATCTGATTTGATTTGTAGGGGCGTGGGAGGTCCGGAGTCCGGCAAGGAGTCCGGTACCTCGGAATCACGAGTTTCGCGAGGGACAAGGCTAGTGTTCGGCTCCATCGCCGTGGAAGTTGAAGCCCCCGAGGTGGTGTCCATCCACCGGTCCTCGATCTGGGCGATCGGCTCCGGACTAAGGGCCGAAGCGGTTTCGTGTGCAGCCACCAAGGCACTGTTCGGTGGCAGAGCTAGATCATGCCCATCGCAACAGTGCGACGCGCTTGGCTTTGGCTCGAGCCCGTCGAGGATCAAGTCCCCGCGGATGTCAGTTGTGAAGTTTAGGCTTCCGAATCTGACCGGATGGCCAGGGGCGTAGCTTTCGATCTGCTCCAGATGGCCAAGTGAATTAGCCGGCAGTGCGAAGCCGCCGAATACGAAGATCTGTCCGGGGAGAAAAGTCTCACCCTGGACAGTGTTGTTGATTGAAGATGCCATCGAGCCTATCGGTGACGACACAGAGGAACTCTCAATGAAAGGACCAATGTCGGTGTCAAAACCGGCGGATCTCGGGTAGGGGGTCCCAAACTGTGCGTCTAGGCGGATGGTAACAGGAGACAAGGGACACGATGTTTTACCCAGGTTCGGGCCCTCTCGATGGAGGTAAAACCCTACGTCCTGCTTGATTAATATTGATGATATGGGTAGTACAAGAGTGGATCTACCACGAGATCAAGGAGGCTAAACCCTAAAGCTAGCCTATGGTATGATTGTTGTAATGTATGTTGTGTCCTTCGGACTAAAGCCCTCCGGTTTATATAGACACCGGAGGAGGCTAGGGTTACACAAAGTCGGTTACAATGGTAGGAGATCTACATATCCGTATTGCCAAGCTTGCCTTCCACGCCAAGGAAAGTCCCATCCGGACACGGGACGGAGTCTTCAATCTTGTATCTTCGTAGTCTTGGAGTTCGGCGGACGATGATAGTCCGGCTGTCCGGACACCCCCTAGTCCAGGACTCCCTCAGCTGCCCTCACATAGTAAAAGGTCTCCAGGATTAGATTTGCTGCCCTCACATAGTAAAAGGTCTCCAGGATTAGATTTGTTGCCCTCACATAGTACAAGGTCTCCAGGATTAGTTTTGCTGCCCTCACATAGCATGAAAAAACTCGGCATCACCACTTTATGCCTCCTTGTAGGTACATTGTGCTGATGCGTCCACTGTTGCATGGCCTTATACCAACCTTTTGCTATTGTTAATGCAAGGGCGCATGTAAAATGAAGCGATCACACTGTTACCCTAGGGACATGTCTAACCAGTGTTATTGTTAATCTAATGCCTCTAGTGATAAGATGCAATTAAATTGTGTTACAGATGGCACTCGTGCTGTTTTCCCCAGTATGATAAGTAAGTTGCTCCTTTACGCTGCTGAGTGTCCTGGTGTCCCCACGGTCCCATGCCCTTAAACCAACTCTTTAGCTGCTGTTGATTTACTGTGTCTGGTAAACAAGCAATGCCACCATTAAAGTAATCCCATATTTGAGGAATCTCATTGTTGATCGTAATGCTTCTGGTAACATGAAGCATTGCTGACGTTTTAAATTTCTACTGTCCTTGCGTGATTACCATGAACATAACTAAGATGCTTCTTTTCATTTTGTATATGTTTCTTATATTCTTATTGACCAGCAACTGTTTACTTTCTATCTTTTTGTGCAGATAGGGATATCCATTTCACCTTGTTGCTATTGTGACCTTTTGGTGAACTGCACAAAACACTTTTTTTTGGAATGAGTGTCTTGTGCAGTTCAACTAAAATGTCACGTGGGCAACATCTCTCAATTTTGGTGGAACTGCACAAAATGGTGATTGGAGTTTCCAAAATCTTCGTCAAGTTCTGCTAGTAATCTCGTGCAACATTTTATTAGCCTTTGCAAGATGGAGCCGTCTCTGTCACCACAATGGCACTTTATTTTAGTGGAACTGCACAAAAGGATAAGAAATTATAGTTGCACCTTACATGAGCCGGACAGCCAACCTTAATGTTCCTCAATTTTAGTGCAACTACTAAAGAAGAACCTGCCAGCTCACGAGAGCAAGTACTTCTTGCTAGCTGAATGATGCAAACCTTGCTTCATTTTAGGTGAACTGCAGAAAAAGGCGCATGACTTGAATCAAGGAACTCCAGGCAGACCTCATCCTAGTGGAGCTGCAGGTTGAGTTTAAGGAGGCCGCTATTAAAGCGAAATCATGCTCTCCTGTCTCCTTGTTTGTGCTGTGCAAACAGGAATACTCAACTACAGATGTTGTGACGGTCAAGAGCATTCGCCATGTTCTTCGATTGTATGACATGGCTAGCCAAGATGGATTTAATCCCGATATTCACTTTATCAAAAGGCTCTAATGGGTTGGTTCTGAATCTTGCAAGCTGGGAATCAATGAGAAGCGTAGGCATCTTTGTTGTACTTATTATTTGTATCTTATTGTTGGTTCTGAATCTTGCAAGCTGGGAATCAATGAGATGCATAGGCATCTTTGTTGTATTTATTATTTGGATCTTATTTGTTGGTTCTGAATCTTGCAAGATGGGAATCAATGAGATGTGTAGGCATCTTTGTTGTACTTATTATTTGGATCTTATTTGTTGGTTCTGAATCTTGCAAGCTGGGAAACACGGCATGATGATGGAGAGAACAACCATAACAAACAGTTCAAACTTGGTAGTATTATCTTTGTGAAAGTGCGACAAATGTGCTGATCGTGTGCGTCTTGAGAATAATAATTCTAATTGTTGTGCATGTTGATCCTATGGCACTGACAGAACGAGCCAATGCATTGCTTGTTTTAAGTATAAATTTCTATTAAAGCTAATTAAATTTAAGTAAAGTGACCACTAACTCCTGTTATTACAGTACCAATACAGACCCGCTCGTGAACCGATGTGTGGCCAGAGTAGGTTTCTTAATGGAGGCGTTTGAATGCGCCGAGGGTGCATCTTCTGCTGGGCGTGCAGCGGACGAGGGAGGGGTAGTAACTGTTGTCGCCCGTACACACTCAACTTACTGTTGAATCTAGTTCCCCAAGAGCTGAAAAACGAACTGCTGCTGCCGCCTACACACTCGTTCACTCGAAGAGACTCCAATGGCGATCCGAGGGGTGAGCCTGCTGGATATGGACTTCAGCAAGGAGTTCCCCTTTGATTTCGCCGTTCAGTCCTATGGCTGCACCAAGTTGAATGTGATGTACACCAACGATACAGACTCGGTGAAGCTCTGCCTCGCCTCAGTCCTATTGCTGCACCAGATTCTGGAGCATTCGCCCGTTTCATCGGCAGCGCCGACTGCATCTTCGCTACGGTGGAGAGAAGGAAGAACGCGAAGATTCGGCCATCTGGTGCAACAAGCTTGTTGACATCCAGAAGCAATACAAGATCATCATCAACGGGCAGGAGAAGGACTCCGTGGTTGACCTCGCTGATACCATCATCGACCCCTGATATGCCAACATGAAAGAAGATGACCTGAACACGTGGGAGGTACCTCTGAATCTAGCCTACATAACCTATGCGGCCAAGGACGCATTGCATGGTACGAAATGTACAGGCAGATCTTGGACATGAGGGCGTGTTTGCTTCCCGTAACCGACGAGTACACGGACAACCGCAGCGTCATGATCAAGCGTGCCAGGAAGGTCTAGATGTTATACTTTATCTGTTTATAAGCACCTTTATCATCTGAGTGTTTCATGCATTAGCCTAGGTGTCATAGTTATCTGTTTTGTCCGAAATATTTCTTTTAAGAACCCATTAACCTGATTGCTTTTTTTAGTGGCTATTTGCTTATGTATGTAACTAGTTCACTTGTCCGTTAAAAAAACTAGTTCACTCGGCTGCCGTGCTTTGAATCTCCTTCCTCCCAACATATTCCCCTCTTCAGGTGGACCCAGTAGGTCTCTGAATTTTCTCCCACTTTCTTTTTCGATGTAAACTGAGTTTTCTCCTAGTACTTTTCCCTAGAACCAACTCAACTGTCCCATGTCTAGCCTAAAAAAGAATAATACCCCACGTACTATTAACTCATCAAATTTAAATGATATTTTATTTTGTAAGTTGAAAGTTCTTACAAAATAATATTAATAATTGTTTATATATAACTTGGCAAGTTAACTCCTAGTGATTGCGTACATAAGCTTGCAAAGATTTTACTGACCAATGCAGTAATAGATGTGCAATCATGTGTTTATGTTTTTATAACATTTCTCCGTCTAGCCCAACATGATATTTTCACCCAGCCCAGCAAGTCCGCGGATTTCGAGAAAAATGCAAATGGGATTTAAACGGGCTGCATAGATGCTACATCATTGTTTCACCCAGCCCACCAAATGGACTAAAAAACAAATGGACTGGCTGACATGTGGGCCAGTAGGTCGAAGACTAAGAAGGCATTGGATTTACATCCAACTGCCGACATTCTTCTTCAATCTCTCGTCTTCTTCCCCCAGCGTTGTCGGAACCGCCTGCTCCAGCCTTCGGCATCCAGCGGCGTTGTTTTGCGCTCCTCAGTGAAATGCTACCCCTCCGATGGCCATGCCATCCCTCCACTCCGCACCTCCTGTTATTCTCTACCGAGTGTAGGCCCACCCCGCACCCGAACCAGTCAAGTTTCCCACTCCTCTCCGTCTGCGACTCCACTGCCGCGTCTTCCCCATCTCCGGGTCATTCCAGTCTGGAGCCTCGCTGCCGTCCACTGCCTCAGTGCGCTCGGCGCAGCATGGTCAACATACAAGAGTCATCGGAAGAGGACTGTACGTGGAGAGCCTGACGGCTGGGACCCACGAGGTCCATGGTCGCACGCAAGGAAAGTTCCTCCTTATTACGCACTGTACATGGACTGTACATGGGAAGGGCTTTTGTATTTCACGAAAAAACGCTCCCACCACTGACAGGTCGGACCCACCAGCTATATCTTCGCACGCAAGGAAGTGCCTCCTTATTACGCACAAAAAATGAATACCCCCTGCTAGCTGGGACCCACCATAGTGGGTGGCTGACTTGTGGGCCTACTAAGTTGACGAGGACGAAGGGCTTTGTCAACTTAGTCAATATGAACGATTCTAGCTCTAGTGACCGTACGATGTCCATCCAACAGCCATAGTGCTTCTTCAACCTCTGGTCTTCTTGCTCCAGCCGCCCAAAGCAGCGCCGGTCGTGCCGCATGCTCCTGCCTCTCGTGGCCGGCTGTGATGAAGCACCCCCTCTTCTTCTTCCTCTTCTTCCTCTTCTTCTTCTTCTTCTCCTCACTGCCCCCTACTACTCCCACCGCTGGCCCAGGGCATCCCTCTACTCACCCACACCCCCTGTTATTCTGCGGCGACGGCAGCCTCACACCGCAGCCGAACCAGTGAACCCTCGTACTCCTCTCCGCTTGGGAATCCACTACCGCGTCTTCCCCGGCTCTGCGTCGTCCCCTTCCTAGGCCTTGTCGTCATCCACCGCCGTGGTGCTCTCCGCGCAGCATGGTCAACGTGGTCAAGGAACGACTTCCATCGGAAGAGTATTGTACGTGGAGAGGCTGACAGCTGGGTCCACGGCCACATCCCAGTTTTTTTGTGATTTGCCAAGTAAGTCGCTTTGTCACGCCTGTTGGGCTTCCAATCTTTCAAGACGAGGAGAGCTTCATTCGGCTGGCCGAGAAAATGGCATATCAGTAATGAGAAATGGGTTGTACATTTTTAAAACACATCAAACCGGCAATTAGTTTCAAATATCCTTTTTTCATTTTGAGATTTTAAATTACATTTATTTTTATGCGTGGACAATTTGTTGGATTTTATATTGATATACATTTATTTTTAAAATCATTTTGAATGTGACTCGAAATTTCGTGATTAAAAACAATTCGGACCGCACCGAAATTTGCTAAATTTCGTATAATTTTTTAACCGTGGCCACAATATGGGCTGTAATGCTAACAAAAAGAATATGGGCTCCAAAAAAACCTTATAAACCTTAAGAATTAGCAAATGGGCTGTAGATTATTAGAAATAGTGGCAGATGGGCTGTATGCTGTTTTCCACAGATTTGAGGCTTTCCTAAAAAAAGGTTGACGCACAAGCAGTGACCGTTGGATTTCCATCCAACGGCCGTCGTGCTTCTTCAATCTCTGCTCTTCCTGCTCTAGCCTCTCAAACAAGCGCCGGCGGGACTGCCTTCTCCCTCCTCCCCGCGGCCGGCTGTGCTGCCGCGCAGGCCTCACCGCCCCACCGTACTCCCATCGCTGGCCTAGCCATCCCTCTACTCACCCAAACCCGCTGTTATTCTCCGGCGATAGCAGACGAACCAGTAAACCCTCGTACAGTCGTACTCCCCTCCGCGTGGGAAACGACTGCCAAGTCTTCCCTGCCTCCGTGTCGTTCCCTTCCTAGGCCTCGCCGTCGTCCACCGCCCTGGTGCTCTCGGTGCAGCCTGGTCAACGTGGTCAACGGCCGACATGCATCTGAAGTGGACTGTATGTGGAGAGGCCAACAGCTGGGTCCACGGCCGCATGCAAGGAAATGCCTCCTTATTACGCGCAAAATAATGATTCCTCCACCTGACATCTGAGACCCACCGAAAGGGCCTCTGTATTTCATGAAAAAAACGTTACCGCCGCTGACAGCTTGGACCCACCAGCTATAACTTCGCACGCAAGGAAGTGCCTCCTTATTACACAAAAAAATGAATACTCCCCCTGCTAGCTGGGACCCAGTATAGTGGCAGGCTGACTTGTGGGCCTACTAAGTTGATGAGGACGGAGGGATTTGTCAACTTAGTCAATACTCCAGTGAGCGTACGATGTCCATCCAACGGCCGTAGTGCTTCTTCAACCTCTGGTCTTCATTCTCCAGCCGCCCAAAGCAGGTCGGTCGTGCCGCATGCTCCTGCCTCCCATGGCCGGCTGTGATACCGTGGAGGCCTCATCGCCCCCTACTACTCCCACTGCTAGCCAAGCCATCCCTCTACTCACTCACACCCCCTGTTATTCTGCAGCGACGACAGCCTCACACCGCAGCCGAACCAGTGAACCCTCGTACTCCTCTTCGCGTGGGCATCCACTGTTGCGTCTTTCCCGGCTCTGTGTTGTCCCCTTCCTAGGCCTCGCCGTCGTCCACCGCCGTGGTGCTCTCGGCGCGGTGTGGTCAATGTGGTCAACGACCGACTTCCATCGAAAGAGTACTATGCGTGGAGAGGCTGACAACTGGGTCCACGGGGGCCGCAATGAAGTGCCTCCTTATTACGCGCAAAATAATTATTCCTCCACCTGACAGCGGGGACCCACCGAACGGGCCACCGTATTTCATGAAAAAAACGTTTCCCCCCTGACTGCTGGGACCCACCAGCTACACCTTCGCACGCAAGGAAGTGCGTCTGGGCAAAAAAAACAAAACGATTCGCCCCCCTGGCTGCTGGGACCCACCAGCTACATCTTCGCACGCAAGGAAGTGCGTCCGGGCAAAAAAACAATTCGCCCCCTGATTGCTGGGACCCACCAGCTACATCTTCGCATGCAAGGAAGTGCCTGACAGTCGGGACCCACCTGGTCGAAGCATATGTAGCGTTGTCATTCTGGTCGCGAACATGTACATACATATATACTGGTCAATGTAGAGGCCCGCATGTGTCGTAGTAGAGGCGCGCACGTAGCATGTGCACGTACATACAATGACCAGTGTGCAAGAAAGAAAATACGGCCACGTATGTGTACATACGGGCGGGGTCTCGAACGCCTACTCGCGCATACGTATGGCCAGGGCTCGTGTACATGGCTGGGTCGGAACGGAAAAACAGCGTCATCATCGTGTTCATGGGGAGGCAACGGAATGCGTCGTGTTCATGGGAAGGCAACGGAATGCATCGTGTTCATCGGGAGGCAACAGAGCGCGTGGGAGCCAACCGGCTGGGTCAGAACGGAATGTGTGGTCATGTTCATCGGGAGGGCTTGGACGGAAAAGGTGATGGAAACGAGGCCTGGCATACCACAGAACAAAGGAAACGGCCTTGTGTTCGACGGGCCACGTTTGAAACGGGATCTTGTTCATCGGGAGGGGTCTGGCGTACCACAAAACGGAGGAAACGGACCTCCTACGGTCGAAACAGGGGTTCTGTTGATCGGGAGGGGTGTGGCATACCGCAAAATGGAGGAAACGAACCTCCTACGGTCGAAATGGGGGTCCTGTTGATCGGGAGGGGTGTGGCGTACCGCAAAACGGACGAAACAGACTTGTGTTGGAGCGCTACGGTCGAAACGGGGGTCCTGTTCATCGGGAGGGGTGTGGTGTACCGCAAAACGGGACTCCATGGGATACTGTTCATCTCCACCGTCGACCTCCTCCAGCGTCCACGGGCTACCGTCGACCTCCTCCAGCCTCCACGGGCTCCTGTTCATCCAGCCTCCACCGCGCGCTACTCCACCGGCTACTGTTCAACCACCCCTCCACGGGCACCCCTCCACCGTCTACTGTTCGTCCAACCCTCCACACCACGGGGTCCTGTTCATTCAGAGGCAACACTACTGCTCACTGTTCATCCAAACCCCCCGCAACACTCACTGTTCATCCAATCGATCGGCTTCAGTTAGCAGCAGTAGCGAAGGAATCGCTTGATCGTGTTCAGTTAACAACCATCGATCGATCGCTCGGGTTCAGTAACGCGTAGCCTGCAGTGCAATCGCTCGGGTTCAGCTAGAGCCCAACGCCTCGCTCGGGTTTAGTTAGAGACAACGCCTCACACACACGCGCGTACGTGTAGGAGAGAAACGTGCATCGCTCGGCCCCCGACCTCCCACCATTACTGGGAACTCCTCGAAATTTTCCTCGCCCTCGCTTCTACCACGGTTTTTTCCGTCATGGACGGACCAAAGAATGTCATGCAGCTACGTCTCCGGCCCGCCCAGGACGAAAAGCCCATTTTCTGTCATGATTTTTTCTCATAGAAGTAGGAGCCCACCACATCTATGATGATACCTAGTTTTGTCACAATTATCGTCATAGAAGTGTCGTATGTATGACAGAAAATAATTTGTTCGGCCCAAAATGTCACGGATGTGTCTTTTTTTGTAGTGAGTCCGGCCAAATTATATAGTCCGGCTGTCCGAGGACCCCTTAATCCCAGACTCCCTCGGTAGCCCCTGAACCAGGCTTCAATGACGATGAGTCCGGTGCACAGATTGTCTCCGACAATGCAAGGCGGGTTCTTCTCCAAATTCTCCAGGGTACCTGTTGTAACACGCACTATCCGGCTTCCCATTAATGTTGTACTCCTCGGCTTCTATGCTTCAATAACGGCTGTCTCCATGTGTCAGGTGAATGCGAGAAGTTGGGGCATTTTTACATTTGCCACCCTGACCATGTGAGTAAATCTTCTATTTAAAGAGACGGGGATCCTTAGATCCAAACCACACCATCTCCTCCCGGCGAGTATCCATCGGAGCGCGCCCGGAAAAATCCATACCACCATGGCTGGCCGTCGCGGTTCCTCCTCTCGCTCCCATAGCACTAGGCCAGGTGATTGGGAGAAATATTCTGTCTCCCACAGCCGACTAGTAGAGTTGCAGACCAAGGGGTTTCTCCCTCCTGCGTACATGGTCCCCGTCCGAGCTGGACTAGCCACCTATAATGGCGGGGAGCAAGCGGATAGTTCTCCAAACCCATCGAAGGGGGAGCGGGTATGCTTTGTCCCCTATTTGCTAAGGGGACTCGGATTTCCAATCCATCCTTTCCTCTGCGGGCTCCTGGAGTTCTACGGCCTCCAGCTGCATAACTTTACCCCAGCCTCCATACTGCATATCGCATGCTATGTTGCCTTCTGCGAGCTATTTCTGGGTTGCGAAGCTTATTTCGAGCTATGGAAGAGGCTATTCTGCCTCGTACCCCGCACTCAGGAGGGGTCGGTATATCAAGTGGGCGGAGCCGAAATATGGCGCATCAACGGGACCGGGTACCTGTCCGGTACCCCGAAGAAGACATCCGAAGACTACCCTTCGGAATGGTTCTATATGGAGGACGTCCCTCTTTCGGACCCTATTCGGAAGGACCTTCCCGAATTTCTAAATGCCCCATTGAAGAAATGCCACAGCTGGCGCCCCCGGAGCCCCCAGGGGGAAGATAACAGAGAGATCCTTTCCCTGATGGACAGGATAAAGAAGCTGGCCAAATCAGGATTGACAACAATTGAGGTTATGTCCATATGTATAATGCGGGGAGTGCAGCCACTTCAATATCGGGGGAAACCCATGTGGCACTTCAATGGATAAGATGATGCCAACCGCTGCGGCCGTAAAGGTCCGGACTCCGCCGCCGGTCTGGCAAAGATACTGTCTGATTTGTACAAAGGAGAAGAAGAGGAGTTCATCCGCATCAAACCACGGGATGGATTCTCCATGTACAACCCCCCAAGCTGGGTGAGCTGCTATCTTTTATTCCTAATCTTTCCCGCATTTTTTAGCAAAAATATTTACCTTGCCAATTCATAGCAGGATTGCGAAAAGCTATGAGGGAGGTTCACAGCCCATCTCCACAGCTAGAGGACCCCGACCGGGCCCTCGACCCCGGACTCAAAGAAGATCCAGACACATTTGTGGAGCTCGTTGACTGGACATTTTATCAGTGCTGCGATGGTGCGTTGGTGGCCATCATAGCTGATTATCCTGGCCTACTCCCTATATCACATGTAAGTAAAACCGGAGTCCCAACTTCCAAGAAGGATTCCCTCTTTGCGCCTTACTCACCGCACATGTATTGCGTTTTACAGGGAAGGCCATCGGGACGCCATGCCGAACCCGCGGTGACTCGTCAACAAGGGGCACCGAAGCCGGGTAGGCTTAAAAGGAAGGTGATCAGGACCGAGATGCCGTTGCAAAGGTATGTTTAAAAACCTGCCACGTAATTATCATCGTTAAAATATAACAATGTCCATTGTCTTCTGGCATAAAAAGCGCTCGCCGGACTAGTCATGCCTCCACCAGTCGGACTCCGAGGCCGGACTCAAGGGCGGAGGTTAACGCGGACGATCCTCCTACAGAGGATGCGGATAGATTTTCTACTACAAACTCCGAAGTGGAGAGCGCCATGAATCATAGGCGCCGACGGGCCACACTACGCGACCCTAATTTCTCTGAAGAGGCGTTCGATGCCTTCAACTCAGGGGACTCGTACATCGGGGCTGCTCAAGGTGGCCTCGCCAGAGCCACGGACCAGTATGTAAAGGATATACGGGTAAGAAAATTTGATAAGTATGTATATCAGTAGCCCCTGAGACTTGAAACAGTGGGCATAACTGATTTAAGGATCCTCATGTGCATAGGTTCTGACAAAGAAGAATACTCAGCTGTCTAAAGAGCTGGAGGAGTGCAAAGCCCAGCTAGGGGCCGCAGTCTCCAGAATGGAGGAGTCCAAGAAGGCCTCATCTGGTAATACTTGTCTTGATTGAAAAGAATGTATTTACATACACCAGTTAGTTTTCGGCATGCATGCAAATCTAACAATAGATTCTGCAGACAATCCCGAAGGTAATCCGAAGATCGTATCGGAGGATGAGCGATATGCTCAACGACAGCTGAAGGCTGGCGAGCGTGTGCTTACGAAGGTTATACAGGAGAGAAATAATCTCTAGGACGCGAACACCCTACTGGACGTCAAATTGAATTATGTTCGGGCCCAGCTTGCTGACTCCGTGAAGGAGAATAAAAGGCTTCGATGCGGCATATTTAGTAAGTGCTTTAACGAACCTATATAAAGTTCGGTGAAGAAGCACGCTAACAGAATTATGTATGTAGGTATGTTGACAGGTCGTCCTGAAGAGGAGATGCCCAAATCTGCGGGCGATCTTCTGCAGGAGCTTTCACAACTGCACGAACAAGTTCATCATGTGATGCAGGGCATTGCCCAGGCTTTGTGGCCATCCGCCTCCCTGCCAGGAGGCATGGGGGAGCTTGTGGAGATGCTCAAGGGAGCATGGTGGCGCTTCCGATTGTGGAAGATATCGGCCTGCCGACAAGGTGCAAGGGAAGCCTGGGCCATGGTGAAGACGCGATACACCAAGGCTAACCCGAACCATATGGCTAAGGTCGGACTTGTAGGGTCAGACGGGAAAGAGATCCCTGTAAGTCTGGTATATGACCAGGTAGCATTAGCCGCTAAGTATTCCCAACAGGATTGTAGGCTAGACAACATGTTGGATGGTATAGAAGAAGAATATAGTCAGTCTAAGTGACTTTGTACTTCGGAGGACACATTTTGTCCCTATCCAGACTGTAAATCATTTGTCTTGGCAGACCTTTTTGCTTCAACCTCTGGACCCGACAGTCTGGAGTGTATCCGAATACCCGCTCAGTTATGTGAAAACCGGGGCACGCGTGGAAACTAGGCGTAGGGGTCATAAGTGCTTGAACAGACAAGTACCCAACTAGCTATGTTATATTACATGGGTAGTAAGAAAGATCTTCCAGGGGGAATAGTTCCGTTAAGGGTTCCTTTCCCTGGGTGTGCATGCATTAATGTGCATGCTGAACTGCAAAAAATGACGCAGGATATAAGCATCTGGGGGCATATTTTGTAATAGGTAAAAGAGATCTTTTGATCCCCGACTGAATATTCCCTTAAGAACGCTAGCTTTCGGCTTCACCCAGTCTGAGGTACACATCCGGCTGACCCGGCAGTAACAATCGCAGAGGTGCTCCCCTTATGCCCTAGCCGAATTAACGGGAACGTAGGGCATAAACACAAGAGCTAGGCAACCCTGCTTGGCCAAGACTTAAGTCATATCGATGCATATAGTAGTGAAAAAAGGCACATATGGAGAAGTGACGCATATGTGGTGGGCATAAAGCCCAGAAGACAATTATATTAAGCTTCTATATAAGAAGCCCCCAGGTATATTGAGCACGCATAGTGCGGCAGGAGTGTGCGGTCAAAGCATACTTGAAGCTTTTAAGGCTATATATATAAAAAAAGAGAGAGAGAGGGTATAATTTAAAAAGGAGGTAAGGAGACAAACACGGAGTTCGGCACTAGGCGTAGAATCTTCGTAGTCTGGCCGCGTTCCATGGGTTCGGCTCGAGTCGATTATCGGATGCATCACACAGACGGTACGCTCCTCCGGTGAGAACTTTATCAATGATGAAGGGACCTTCCCATTTGGGCTTGAGCTAGTCCTTTTTCTTCTCTGGTAGGCGTAGAACAAGTTCACCAATGTTGTAAGTTTTGGCCCGTACTTCTATGCTTTGATACCTTCGAGCCTGCTGTTGATAAAATGCGGAATGGGCCTTTGCGACATCACGCACCTCCTCTAGGGCATCTAAGCCGTCCTGCCGATCTAGCTCGGCCTCTGTCTCTTCATACATGCGCACTCGAGATGAGTCATGGATGATATCACAGGGTAGCACAACCTCTGCGCTGTACACCATAAAAATGGTGTGTATCCGGTTGTGCGAGTTGGCAAGGTCCGCAACCCCCATAGTACGTAGTCGAGCTCCTCGACCCAATGCGTATCTGATTCCTTCAAGGATCGCACTAGCCTGGGCTTAATGCCGCTCATAATAAGACCATTCACTCGTTTGACTTGACCATTTGTTTGGGGGTGATAGACGGATGCATAATCGAGCCTTATGCCCATTTTGCCGCACTGAGTTTTCACCTCGTCTGCCGTGAAGTTTGAGCTGTTATCGGTGATGATGTTGTGGGGGACACCGTAACGGTGCACAACCTTGGATATGAAGTCCATCACTGGTCCGGACTTGGCCGTTTGAACTGGTTTGGCTTCTATCCATTTGGTGAATTTATCGACCATGACCAACAAGTATTTCTTCTTATGGCTTCCTCCTTTAAGGGGTCCAACCATATCGAGCCCCCAGACCGCAAAGGGCCAAGTTATGGGGATTGTTTGGAGAGCGGTAGGTGGCATATGGCTTTGATTTGTAAAAAGCTGGCAACCGACGCAATGTTGGACAAGGTACTGTGCGTATGCCCGGGCTGTCGGCCAGTAGAAACCTGTGTGGAAGGCCTTGCTTACGAGCGCCCGAGCTGTGGCATGGTGGCCGCCGAGTTCGACATGAATTTCGGCCAAGATCTACCGCCCTTCCTCTTCGGAGATGCACCTTTGGAGCACTCCAGTCGTGATTTTCTTATAAAGCTCTCCCTCGTGGACCTTGTAGGCTTTAGAGTGCCGCACAATGCAACGAGCCTCATTTTGGTCCTCAGGGAGTTCTTGCCTATTGGCTAAGAAGGATTCTGTCCACGGGGCGATGACAGCCATAACCAGGTGGGCCGAAGGTGTTATTTCGGTGGCGGAGCCTCCGATTACGTCAGATTGTGCGGGATCTGGGGTTGTGTTCGGATCCCGACTGGTATTGCAGGTCTCCCCTTCCCACACCACGGATGGCTCGAACAGCCTTTCCAGAAAGATATTAGGTGGGACGGGGTCGCGCTTAGCGCCGACGCGGGCGAGGATATCCGCCGCTTGGTTGTTTTCTCGGACCACATGGTGGAATTCGAGCCCCTTGAGTCAAGATGACATTTTGATGACGGCATTGCGGTAGGCCGCCATTTTGGGGTCCTTGGCATCAAAGTCTCCATTTATTTGAGATATTGCGAGGTTTGAATCCCCACGCACTTCTAGGCATTGAATGCCCATGGAGACTGCCATCTGGAGACCATGCAACAGGGCCTCATATTCGGCTGCATTGTTGGAATCTGTGTATAGTATTTGGAGTACGTATTGGACTGTATCTCCGGTGGGGGATGTCAGGACAACGCCTGCTCCTAGACCGGCCAACATCTTAGAGTTGTCAAAGTGCATGATCCAATTGGAGTACGTGTCGTATTCTTTAGGGAGTTCGACTTCTGTCCATTCGGCAACGAAGTCAGCCAGTACTTGCGACTTAATGGCTCGCCGTGGTTTGTATGTTATGTCGAACGGGAGGAGCTCAATAGCCCATTTAGCAATCCGGCCCGTGGCATCACGGTTATTTATTATGTCATTCAGTGGTACTTCGGAGGCCACCGTGATTGAACACTCTTGAAAGTAGTGTCGTAGTTTTCGGGATGCCATGAAGACCGCGTATGCTATCTTTTGATAATGTGGGTACCGTGATTTGCATGGAGTGAGGACAGTGGATACATATTATACCGGCTTTCTCATTCCAAATATGTCCAAAACTCAAAGTCAAACTCGGCCCCACCGATTTGATCTATCTTATGCCACCGAGTTCATTTGACATAGCCACTTCCAGAAACCCTAACAGTTCGGTCACACCGTTACGGATCTCGGTATCACCGAGATGGCCCTACAAACTCTCTATTTTCCTTCATAACATTTCGGTCTCACCGAATGAGTGATCGGTCCCACCGAGTTTGCTTGACCAACTCTCTGTTTGCTCTTTGCTGAAATCGGTCTCAACGAGTTCAAGCAATCGGATTCACCGAGTTGATGTTTTCCTTAAGCCCTAGCACATCGATCACATCGATTTGTTCCAGTCGGTCCAACCGAGATTCCTAATGTTCATTTTTTGAACTGAATCAGTGTCACTGAGTTCTTCTATTCGGTCTGATCGAGTTGGGTCAAATGTGTGTAACGGTTGGATCTTGTGTGGAGGCTATATATACCCATCCACCCCCATCTCCATTTGTGAGAGAGCCATTAGAACGTGCCTACACTTCCACTACTCATTTTCTGAGAGAGAACCACTTACTCATGTGTTGAGACCAAGATATACCAATCCTACCACAAGAATCTTGATCTCTAGCCTTCCCCAAGCTGCTTTCCGCTCAAATCATCTTTCCACCATAGCCAAATCTGTGTGTGAGAGAGTTGAGTGTTGGCGAGACTATCGTTTGAAGCAAAAGAGCAAGGAGTTCATCATGAACACACCATCTATTACCGTTTGGAGAGTGGTGTCTCCTAGATTGTTTAGGTGTCGCTTGGGAGCGTCCGACAAGATTGTGGAGTTGAACCAAGAAGTTTGCAAGGGCAAGGAGATCGCCTACTTCATGAAGATCTACCTAAGTGAGGCAAGTCCTTCGTGGGCGATCCATGGTGGGATAGACAAGGTTGCTTCTTCATGGACCCTTCATGGGTGGAGCCCTCCATGGACTCGCACAATCGTTACCCTTCGTGGGTTGAAGTCTCCATCAACTTGGACGTACGATAACACCACCTATCGGAACCATGCCAAAAATCTCCATGTCTACATTGCGTTTGCCTTCTCCAAACCCTTCCCTTTACCTTCATATGCAATGTTTTACTTTTCGCTGCCACTCTTTGAATTGCATGTGTAGGTGGATTACTTGACTTGTGCTAGTTGCTAAAATCTGCCAACACTTAAAATTGGGAAAATGTTAGATTTTTATTTGGTCAAGTAGTCTAATCACCACCCCTCTAGACCTACTTTTGATCCTACAGCCAGCTGACTGGAGCGACAAAAAAATCAAGTGAGAAAGTGCACTTCAATAGGAATCAAACTCGGACAACATACTGGTCACTTGAGGCTCCTACCACTCCAATAGATAGCTACTATTGATTTCTACAAAGAGGGGAGTATATTAGACCATAGTAAACCATCAAGATTAGAAGACAATCTTGCTATTTTTTGAAACCTTTTTTTACAAATTGTGAACAATTTGAAATGCCAAATATTTTTGAAGAAACACAAACAATTTAAAATTTTCAAAAGTGTTTTTAAAATGTGAATATACTTTGTAGTTCCAAATATTTTTGACAGATAAGAACAAAATTTGGTATTCCTATCAATTTCTTCATGAACAAAATTTTAAAAGCGTGAACAATTTATGAATATCACGGAACAGTTTTTAAAGTGTGGACACTTTTGAAAATTCCAATCATTTTTTGAAAAATACAAATATATTGAGTTTGTTTTTATTTTAATCATGATTTTTCAATTAAAATAAATCTATTTGCACCATGTTGACATTTGAAAAATGTTCATGAATTTCAAAATAATGTTTGTGTTGTTTTAAAAAATTATTATGCAATGAAAAAGTTTTGTAAGATTCAAAGAAATATTCATGACATTTTTTAAAGAAACTTCATGCATTTAAAAAATCACGACATTTTCTAGAAGTTCGTGAAGGATTGTTCTTGTTTTTCGTCAGAAAGAATGTTGGACATGCAATTACCCCACACAACGCCAATTCGCAACCCAACCGAGCCACGCCTAGTTGCAGTAGCATTGAAGGCGTCCAATGTAGTCGGGGGACAACACTAGTGATTGCGAATTGAGGATGGGATGAAACAAACTATGGGCCCAGTTGGTTGTCAAAGGTGGCCTTGCATCTTGGATGAAAAACAATGCACATGCCTATTTACGAGTCGAGGGTGAGCTTGTAACTCGGAGAACTACGAGCTGAGTTGCACATTAATTATGTCTAAAAATTTGCCATTGGTGGGAGTTTCCAGATAGTGCACACCCATCCTTCATCCCCATGTTCCTCTAGTTCATTTCTCAAGCATTCTTCTCCTTGTGGCACGATGATATCTTTGTTTTCCTACATAAGGTTATATTTTCCTGCAAAATAGTGACTTGGGAGGTTGCAATCGTTCTCATGTCATAGTCCAGGAATAAAGGATTTCCATGAAAACCACAATCTATAAAAAAATCATGGACATCCTTGATGACCCACAAGTACAGGGGATCAATCATAGTCGTTTCAATAAGTAAGAGTGTCGAACCCAACGAGGAGCAGAAAGAAATGACAAGCGGGTTTTAGCAAGGTATTAGCAAGGTAACTAAGGTGCAGCAGGGTAGCCCAATACTTTTTATAGTAAATAACATGCCGACAAGGTCTCTTATGATAAGCAAAACATTCTTCAGGACACACTGGAATTTCATCTAGTCACTTTCATCATGTTTGTTTGATTCGCGTCCGTTACTTTGATAGTTTGATATGTGGGTGGACTGGTGCTTGGGTGTTGTTGTTACTTGAACAAGCCTCCCATGTATGATTAATCCCTCTCGCAAGCATCCGCAACTACTGAAAGACGAATTAGGATATATCTAACCATAACACCAAACATATGGATCCAAATCAGCCCCTTACGAAATAGCGCATAAACTAGAGTTTAAGCTTCTATCACTCTAGCTACGCATCATCTAATAACTACTCCACAATGCTTTCCCTTAGGCCCAAATATGGTGAAGTGTTGACCCACAAGTATAGGGGATCCGTCGTAGTCCTTTCAATAAATAAGAGTGTCAAACCCAGCGAGGAGCAGAAGGAAATGACAAGCAGTTTTCAACAAGGTAATTTCTAAAAGAACTAAAATTGTAGGTACCAGATAGTTTGATAGCAAGATAATTTGTAATGAGCAAGTAACAGCAACGACAACAAAAGTGCAGCAAGGTAGCCCAATCCTTTTGTGGCAAAGGACAGGCCGGAACAAGCAAAATGTTCTTGAGGGCACACAAGAATTTCATCTAGTTACTTTCATCATGTTGGTTTGATTCGCGTTCGCTACTTTGATAATATGGTATGTGGGTGGACCAGTGCTTGGGTGTTGTTCTTACCTGAACAAGCCTCCCACTTATGACTAACCCCCTCGCAAGCATCCACAACTACAGGGAAAGTATTAAGATAAATTCTAACCATGGCATTAAACATATGGATCCAAATCAGTCCCTTAAGAATTAGCGCATAAACTAGGGTTTAAGCTTCTGTCACTCTAGCAACCCATCATCTAATAACTACTCCATAATGCATTCCCTTAGGCCCAAAGATGGTGAAGTGCCATGTAGTCAACATTCACATAACACCATTAAGGGAATCACGACATACATACCATCAAAATATCAAACGAATATCAAATTCACATGATTATTTGCAACATGACTTCTCCCACGGCCTCAAGAACAAGGACTACTCACAAATAATATTCATGCTCAAGATCAGAGGGATATTAAAGAACATAATGGATCTGAACATATGATCTTCCACCAAATAACCATCTAGCATCAACTACAAGATGTAGTCAAGACTACTAGTCACCCATAGGTACCAATCTGAGGTTTTGATACAAAGATTGACCATAAGAGATGAACTAGGGTTTGAGATGAGATGGTTCTATTGAATATGTTGATGAAGATTAGCCTCCCAAAGATGAGAGGCTTGTTGGTGATGACGATGGCTTAGATTTCCCCCTCCCGGAGGGAAGTTCCCCCGGCAGAATCGCTCCACCGGGGGGCAAAAGTGCTCCTCCATAAGTTCCGCCTCGAGATGGCGGTGCTCCATCCCGAAAGTCTCTCCTTTATTTTTTCTAGGTCAAAAGACCTTATATACCATAAGATGGGCACCAGAGGTGGGCCTGGGTGCCCATTACCCACCAGGGAACCCCTAGGGGTTTGGCGCGCCCTGGTGTCTTGTAGACACCTGGCAGCCCCCCTGTCGGTGTCAAAACTGGCAGATCTCGGGTAGGGGGTCCCGAACTATACGTCTAAGGCTAATGGTAACAGGAGACAGGGGACACGATGTTTTACCCATGTTTGGGCCCTCTCGATGGAGGTAATACCCTACTTTCTGCTTGATTGGTCTTGATGATATGAGTATTACAAGAGTTGATCTACCACGAGATCATAGAGGCTAAACCCTAGAAGCTAGCCTATGATTATGATTGTTGTTGTCCTATGGACTAAACCCTCTGGTTTATATAGACACTGGAGGGGGCTAGGGTTACACAAAGTCGGTTACAGAGAAGGAGATCTACATATCCGAATTGCCAAGCTTGCCTTCCACGCAAAGGAGAGTCCCATCCGGACACGGGGCGAAGTCTTCAATCTTGAATCTTCATAAGCCAATAGTCCAGTGAAAGTGTATAGTCCGGCTGTCCGAGGACCCATTAATCACGGACACCCTCAGTAGCCCCTGAACTAGGCTTCAATGACAATGAGTCCGGCGCGCAGATTGTCTCCGACATTGCAAGGCGGGTTCTTCTCCAAATTCTCCAGGGTACTTGTTGTAATGTGCAGTGTTCGGCTTCCCATTAATGTTGTACTCCTCGGCTTCTGTGCTTCAATAATGGATGTCTTCACGTGTCAGGTGAATGCGAGAAGTCGGGGCATTTTTACATTTTCCACCCTGACCATGTGAGTAAATCATCTATTTAAAGAGAAGGGGATCCTCAGATCCAAACCACACCATCTCCTCCCCGCGAGTCCATCAGAGCGCGCCCAGAAAATCCATACCACCATGGACGGCCGTCGCAGTTCCTCCTCTCGCTCCCGTAACACTAGGCTAGGCGATTGGGAGAAATGTTCTGTCTCCCACAGCCGACTAGTAGAGTTGCAGAGCAAGGAGTTTCTCCCGCCTGCGTACATGGTCCCCGTCTGAGCTGGACTAGCCACCTATAATGGCGGGGAGCAAGCGGAGAGTTCTCCATACCCATCCAAGGGGGAGCGGGTATTCTTTGTCCCCTATTTGCCAAGGGGACTCAGATTTCGAATCCATCCTTTCCTCCGCGGGCTCCTGGAGTTCTACGACCTCCAGCTGCATATCTTTACCCTAGCCTCCATACTGCATATCGCAGGCTACGTTGCCTTCTGCAAGCTATTTCTGGGTTGCGAAGCTCATTTCGAGCTGTGGAAGAGGCTATTCTACCTCGTACCCCAGACTCAGGAGGGGTCGGTATATCAAGTGGGCGGAGCTGAAATATGGCGCATCGACGGAACCAGATACCTGTCCGGTACCCCGAAGAAGACATCCGAAGACTGGCCTTTGGAGTGGTTCTATATGGAGGACGTCCCTCTTCTGGACCCTATTCAGAAGGGCCTTCCCGAGTTTGTAAATGCCCTATTGAAGAAATGCCACAGCTGGCGTCCCCGGAGCCCCCAAGGGGAAGATAACAAAGAGATCCTTTTCCTGATGGACAGGATAAAGACGCTGGCCAAATCAGGGCTGACAACAATTGAGGTTATGTACATATGTATAATGTGGGGAGTGAAGCCACTTCAATATCGGGGGAAACCCATGTGACACTTCAATGGAGAAGACGATGCCACCCACTGCGGCCGTAAAGGTCCGGACTCCGCCGCCGCTCTGGCGAAGATACTGTCCGATTTGTACAAAGGAGAAGAAGAGGAGTTCATCCGCATCAAACCACGGGATGGATTCTCCATGTACAACCCCCCAAGCTGGGTGAGCTGCTATCTTTTATTCCTAGTCTTTCCCGCATTTTTTAGCACATATATTTACCTTGCCAATTCATAGCAGGAACTGTGAAAAGCTATGAGGGAGGTTCGCAGCCCGTCTCCACAGCCAGAGGACCCTGACCGGGCCCTCGACCCCGGACTCAAAGAAGATCCGGACACATTTGTGGAGCTCGTTGACCGGACATTTTATGAGTTAAGCTTCGATGGTGCGTTGGTGGCCAGCATAGCTGATTATCCTGGCCTACTCCCTGTATCACATGTAAGTAAAACCGGAGTCCCAACTTCCAAGAAGGATTCCCTCTTTGCGCCTTACTCACCGCACATGTATTGTGTTTTACAGGGAAGACCATCGGGACGCCATGCCGAACCCGCGGTGACTCATCAACAAGGGGCACCGAAGCCGGGTAGGCTTAAAAGGAAGGCGATTAGGACCGAGACGCCATTGCAAAGGTATGTTTAAAAACCTGCCACGTAATTATCATCATTAAAATATAACAATGTCCATTGTCTTCTGGCAGAAAAAGCGCTCGCCGGACTATATCCAGAGAGCCTGCCGGCCACGCCTCCACCAGCTGGACTCCGAGGCCGGACTCAAGGGTGGAGGTCAACGCGGACGATCCTCCTATAGAGGATGCGGATAGATTTTCCGCTACAAACTCCGAAGTGGAGAGCGCCATGAATCATAGGCGCCGACGGGCCACACTACGCTACCCTAATTTCTCTAAAGAGGTGTTCAATGCCTTCAACTCAGGGTACGCGTACATCCGGGATGCTCAAGGTGGCCTCGCCAGAGCCACGGAGAAGTACGTAAATGATATACGGGTAAGAAAATTTGATTAGTATGTATATCAGTAGCCCCTGATACTTGAAACAGTTGGCACAACTGATTTAAGGATCGTCATGTGCATAGGTTTTGACAGAGAAGAATACTCAACTGTCTAAAGAGCTGGAGGAGTGCAAAGCCCAGCTACGGGCCACAGTCGTCGGAATGGAGGGGTCCAAGAAGGCCTCATCTGGTAATACTTGACTTGATCGAAAATAATGTATTTACATATACCAGTTAGTATTCGGCATGCGTGCAAATCTAATAATAGATTCTACAGACAATCTCGGAGGTAATCCAGAGATCATATCCGAGGAGGAGCTATATGGTCAACGACAACTGAAGGCTGGCGAGCGTGTTCTTACGAAGGTTACACAAGAGAAAAATAATCTCCAGGACGCAAACACCCTATTGGACGTCGAATTGAAGGATGTTAGGGCCCAGCTTGCTGACTCCCCGAAGGAGAATAAAAGGCTTTGACGCGGCATATTTAGTAAGTGCTCTAACGAACCTCTATAAAGTTCGGCAAAGAAGCGCGCTAACAGAATTATGTTTCTAGGTATGTTAAAAGGTCGTCCTGAAGAGGAGATGCCCGGATCTGCGGGCGATCTTCTGCAGGAGCTTTCACAACTGCACGAACAAGTTCGGCAGGTGATGCAGGGCATTGCCCAGGCCTTGTGGCCATCCGCCTCCCTGCCAGGAGGCATGGGGGAGCTTGTGGAGATGCTCAAGGGAGCGCGGCGGCGCTTCTGATTGTGGAAGATATCGGCCTGCCGACAAGGTGCAAGGGAAGCCTTGGCCATGGTGAAGACGCGATACACCAAGGCTGACCCGAACCATATGGCTGAGGTCAGACCTATAGGGTCAGATGGGAAAGAGATCCCTGTAAGTCTGGTATATGACCAGGTAGCATTAGCCGCTAAGTATTCCCAACAAGACTGTAGGCTAGACAGCCTGTTGGATGGTATAGAAGAAGAATATAGTCAGTCTAAGTGACTTTGTATTTCAGAGGACACATTTTGTCCCTAGCCAGATTGTAAATCATTTGTCTTGGCAGAACTTTCGCTTCAACCTCTGGACCCGACAGTCCGGAGTGTATCCGAATACCCGCTCAGTTATGTGAAAACCGGGGCACGCGTGGAAACCAGGCGTAGGGGTCATAAGTGCTTGAACAGACAAGTACCCAACTAGCTATGTTATATTACATGGGTAGTAAGAAACATCTTCCAGGGAGAATAGTTCCGTTAAGGGTTCCTTTCCTTGGGTGTGCATGCATTAACGTGCATGTCCGAACTGCGAAAAATGATGCAGGATATAAGCATCCGGGGGCATATTTTATAATAGGTAAAAGACATCTTTTGTTCACCGACCGAATATTCCCTTAAGAACGCTACCTTTCGGCTTCACCCAGTCTGAGGTACACATCCGGCTGACCTGGCAGTAACAGTCGCAGAGGTGCTCCCCTTATGCCCTAGCCGAATTAACAGGAACGTAGGGCATAAACACAAGAGCCAGGCAACCCAGCTTGGTCAAAACTTAAGTCATATCGATGCATATAGTAGTGAAAAAGGCACATATGGAGAAGTGGCGCATATGTGGTGGGCATAAAGCCCAGAAGAGAATTATATTAACCTTCTATATAAGAAGCCCCCAGGTATATTGAGCGCGCATAGCGTGGCTGGAGTGTGAGGTCAAAGCATACTTGAAGCTTTTAAGGCTATATATATAAAAAGGAGAGAGAGGGGGGGGGGTATAATTTAAAAAGGAGGTAGGGAGACAAACACGGAGTTTGGCACTAGGCGTTCCATGGGTTCAGCTCGAGTCGATTACCCGATGCATCACGCAAACGGTATGCTCCTCCGGTGAGAATTTTATCAATGATGAAGGGACCTTCCCAGTTGGGCTTGAGCTTGTCCTTTTTCTTCTCTGGTAGGCGTAGAACGAGTTCGCCAATGTTGTAAGTTTTGGCCCGTACTTCTCTGCTTTGATACCTTCGAGCCTGCTGTTGATAAAATGCGGAACGGGCCTTTGCAATGTCACGCTCCTCCTCCAGGGCATCTAAGACGTCCTTCCGATCCAGCTTGGCTTCTCTCTCTTCGTACAGGCGCACTCGAGGTGAGTCATGGATGATATCGCAGGGTAGCACTGCCTCTGCGCCGTACACCATAAAAAATAGTGTGTATCCGGTTGTGCGATTTGGCGTGGTCCGCAGCCCCCATAGTACGGAGTCGAGCTCCTCGACCCAGTGCGTATCTGATTCCTTCAAGGATCACACTAGCCTAGGCTTAATGCCGCTCATAATAAGACCATTTGCTCGTTTAACTTGACCGTTTGTTTGGGGGTGATAGATGGATGCATAATCGAGCCTTATGCCCATTTTGCCGCACCAAGTTTTCACCTCGTCGGCTGTGGAGTTTGAGCTGTTATCGGTGATGATGTTGTGGGGGACACCGTAATAGTGTACAACCTCGGATATGAAGTCTATCACTGGTCCGAACTCGGCCGTTTTAACTAGTTTGGCTTCTATCCATTTGGTGAATTTATCGACCATGACCAACAAGTATTTCTTCTTATGGCTTCCTCCTTTAAGGGGTCCAACCATATCGAGCCCCCAGACCGCAGAGAGCCAAGTTATGGGGATTGTTTGGAGAGCGGTAGGTGGCATATGGATTTGATTTGCAAAAAGCTGGGAACCGACGCAATGTTCGACAAGGTACTGTGCGTCTGCCCGGGTTGTCGGCCAGTAGAAACCTGTGCGGAAGGCCTTGCTTATGAGCGCCCGAGCTGCGGCATGGTGGCCACTGAGTCCGGCATGAATTTCGGCCAAGAGCTGCCACCCTTCCTCTTCGGATATGCACCTTTGGAGCACTCTAGTGGTGCTTTTCTTATAAAGCTCTCCCTCGTGGACCTTGTAGGCTTTAGAGCGCCGCACAATGCAACGAGCCTCATTTTGGACCTCAGGGAGTTCTTGCCTATTTTAGTAGGCTAAGAAGGGTTCTGTCCACGGGGCGATGGCAGCCATAATCACGTGGGCCGAAGGTGTTATTTCGGTGGCGGATCCTTCGATTATGTCAGATTGTGCGGGATCTAGGGTTGTGTTTGGATTCGGACTGGTATTGCCGGTCTCCCCTTCCCACACCAAGGATGGCTGGAACAGCCTTTCCAAAAAGATATTAGGTGGGACGGGGTCGCGCTTAGCACCGATGCGGGCGAGGATATCTGCCGCTTGGTTGTTTTCTCGGACCACATGGTGGAATTCGAGCCCCTCGAACCGAGCTGACATTTTGAGGACGGCATTGCGTTAGGCCGCCATTTTTGGGTCCTTGGCATCAAAGTCTCCATTTATTTGAGATATTGAAAGGTTTGAATCCCCATGCACTTCTAGGCGTTGAATGCTGATGGAGACTGCCATCCGGAGACCATGCAACAGGGCCTCATATTTGGCTGCATTGTTGGAATTTGTGTATAGTATTTGGAGTACGTATTAGACTGTATCTCCGGTGGGGGATGTCAGGACAACGCCTGCCCCTAGACTGGCCAGCATCTTAGAGCCGTCAAAGTGCATGATCCAATTGGAGTACACGCCATACTCTTTAGGGAGTTCGGCTTCTGTCCATTCGGCGACGAAGTCAGCCAGTACTTGCGACCTAATGGCTCGCCGTGGTTTGTATGTTATGTCGAACGGGAGGAGCTCAATAGCCCATTTAGCAATCCGGCCCGTGGCATCGCGGTTATTTATTATGTCATTGAGTGGTAGTTTTGAGCTCAATAGCCCGTGGCCACCGTGATTGAACACTCTTGAAAGTAGTATCGTAGTTTTCGGGATGCCATGAAGACCGCATATGCTATCTTTTGATAATGTGGGTACCGTGATTTGCATGGAGTGAGGATAGTGGATACATAGTATACCGGCTTTGGAAGCGGGAACTTATGTCCGTCTGTCTCTCGTTCGACGACGAGCACTACGCTTACAACCTGGTGTGTTGCCACTATATATAACAACATAGGTTCGCCGATATTTGGCACGGCCAGGATTGGATTGGTGGCCAAGAGGGCTTTTATTTCCTCCAGTCCGGCCATAGCCGCATCCGTCCACTCGAAGTGTTCGGTGCGTCGAAGAAGGCGATAAAGGGGTAGTGCCTTTTCTCCTAATCAGGAGATAAAGCGGCTTAAGGAGGCCACACATCCAGTTAATTTTTGGATTTGCTTGAGGTCTGTTGGGGTAGCCAACTATGACAAAGCTCGGATTTTAGCCAGATTTGCTTCAATTCCTCTATTAGAAATGATAAAGCCCAATAGCTTTCCGGCGGGTAGGCAGAAAACACATTTTTCCGGATTGAACTTGATGTCGTATGTTCGGAGATTGTCGAACGTAAGCCTCAAGTCGTCTATTAAAGATTCGACATGTCTGGTTTTGATGACCACATCATCTATGTACGCCTCCACTATTTTGCTGATTTGTGTTTCCAAGCATGTCTGAATCATGCGTTGATAGGTTGCACCGGCGTTTTTAGCCCGAAAGGCATGGTGTTAAAATAGAAGGGGCCGTATGGAGTGATGAATGCCATTGCGGCTTGATCGGACTCCGCCATCTTGATTTGATGGTATCCGAAGTATGCGTCAAGGAAGCACAATGAGTCGTGTCATGTGGTAGCGTCGATGATTTGATCGATGCGGGGGAGGGGGAAGGGATCCTTAGGGCAAACCTTATTGAGGTCTTTGAAATCGACGCATAGGCGCCATGATTTGTCCTTCTTTGGTACCATCACCAGGTTTGCTAGCTAGTCCAGATGTTTTATTTCTCTGATGAGTCCGGCTTCGAGTAGCTTGGCTAGCTCTTCTCCCATGGCTTGTCGCTTGGGTTCCGAGAAGCGCCGAAGAGTCTGTTTGACCGGCTTGCATCCCTTTAGTATGTTTAGGCTATGCTCGGTCAGCCTGCATGGGATACCTGGCATGTCTGAAGGATGCCAGGCAAAGATGACCCAATTCTCACGCAAGAACTCTCGTAGTGCGGCGTCTATTGTGGGGTTCAGCTGTGCCCCAATTGATGCTGTTTTTGTAGGGTCCGTTGGGTGGACCTGGAATTTGACTATTTTGTCTGCTGGTTTAAAAGAGGTGGACTTGGGTCGTTTGTCGAGTATCACATCGTGCCTGTGCACTGCGGAGCGTAGCGTTAACTAT
The DNA here is from genome assembly GCA_963921465.1 of Triticum timopheevii. Classification (NCBI taxonomy): domain Eukaryota; kingdom Viridiplantae; phylum Streptophyta; class Magnoliopsida; order Poales; family Poaceae; genus Triticum; species Triticum timopheevii. The sequence goes on along the minus strand of OY997272.1, from coordinate 448,243,416 downwards.
TCGGCCACGAGGGCTTTGGATAATGCCTCCAGGGCTAGTGCGGCGGTTTTATTTTCGGCGCGGAGTGCTATGTCCCGATCACTGGCTAGAGTGATGATTCCATTGGGCCCAGGCATCTTGAGCTTTATGTACCCGTAATGGGGTATAGCTTGGAAGCTTGTGAATGCCTCCCTCCCTAAAAGGGCGTGGTATCCACTGCTAAACAGGACCACTTGGAATGTGATCTCTTCAGACCTATAATTCTCCGGAGTGCCGAATACCACGTCTAGTGTAATTTTTCCCGCGCATCGTGCCTCCCGACTAGGGATGATTCCTCTGAAGGTCATGCTGCTTTGCTCAATGTGGCTCTTATCTATTTCCATTTTGTTAAGAGTTTCTTCATAGATGAGGTTTAATCCGCTGCTGCCCTCCATGAGCACTTTAGTAAGCCGGAAGTTGTCCACAATTGGACTAAGGACCAAAGCGCCTGGTGCTGGACTGTTTGGAATTGAGGTTCGTCGTTGGTATTGAAGGTTATGGTCGTATCGTTCCACGGGTTTATTGCTGCGATGTGGCAGACTTCGGCGAGGCTGCGGAGCGCTCGCTTACGCCTATTGTTTGAGGCGAAAGTCTCGAAGAGTGTCAGTACTGTGTTGTTATTCTCTGGGGGATGGTGCTCTGCGGTATTGTTGACGAGAATGTCCTCGCCGCTCTTGGCCACCTACCGGAGTATCCAACATGCTCTAAGGCTGTGTGTTGGTATGATGCCCGGTGTGCTGTGAATTTCGCATGGCCTGTTGAGCCATCCCTCCAGTGCGGTTCCACGCCCTGTAGAGGGCTTTGGCTTTTTTGTAATTGGATTGGGTGACTTGCGAGAGCGCACCCTTTTAGTTCGGACGGGGGTTTAGTTAGAGCCGGAGGATCCCAGAATTTTATTTGGGTTTTCCAGGCGCTTTCCATCGCACAGTACTTCTGTACTATGGCCGCCATGTCGGTGAAGTGTACTATGTCACGGTGACTTATGGCGTTGAGGATTCCCTTGTCCGTGCAATTTTTGCAAAAGAATGAGATTGCGTCTTCCTCGTGACAGTCCTTAACCTTGCTCATTACAAGGAGGAATCTGGCCTAGAAGTGGTGTACTGTCTCTTGGGGCTCTTGTCTAATGTGGGAAAGATCACTTGTGTCTGGGTGGGTGGGTAGACTTAAGTCCACATCCTGATCCGATCTGAGACCCAGGGGCAAGGGAGCTCCCGAGCTTGGCAGCTCGGGCTCCAGGAAGTTGCCCGATATTTGTGGCCCGTTGCCCAATTCTAAGTTCGGAGCCTGGGTCATGTCCTCCCGTAGACGGGTATCCGGCTCGGAGAGCTCGGGAATTCGGACATAGTTCGTCCTCAAAATAGAGGAAGAATCGCTGTTTTGTTCCTCCACCACCGCTATCTGATGGGTGAACAGCGGAGAGTTAATCTCCCTTTGGTCGGGTTTAAGCCCGATCCGATCATAGTCCGTAGCGATTCTCAGGGAAGAGATGCGATCCAAGAGGTCGTTCAGGGAGGAGAGCTCCATTGGATCCATCTGCTCGGTGAATTCCGAGCTGACGTGGAGGCTGTTCTTGATGACCTGAGAAGTCATCATCGGTGCGGTGGCCGAATGGGCGGTCATGATGAATCCGCCCACCCAGAGTGTTTGGCCTGCAGCCAGGGTTCCTCCAGAGGTGATGTTGTCCTTGACAACAAGGCGAGCCATCAAGCCCTATCTCAACGGCACAGTGGAACTCTCAATGAAAGCACCAATGTCGGTGTCAAAACCGGCGGATCTCGGGTAGGGGGTCCCGAACTGTGCGTCTAAGGCTAATGGTAACAGGAGACAAGGGACACGATGTTTTACCCAGGTTCGGGCCCTCTCGATGGAGGTAATACCCTACTTCCTGCTTGATTGATCTTGATGATATGAGTATTACAAGAGTTGATCTACCACGAGATCGTAGAGGCTAAACCCTAGAAGCTAGCCTATGATTATGATTGTTGTTGTCCTACGGACTAAACCCTCCAGTTTATATAGACATCGGAGGAGGCTAGGGTTACACAAAGTCGATTACAGAGAAGGAGATCTACATATCCAAATTGCCAAGCTTGCCTTCCACACAAAGGAGAGTCCCATCCGGACACGGGGCGAAGTCTTCAATCTTGTATCTTCATAATCCAACAGTCCGGCCAAAGTATATAGTCCGGCTGTCCGAGAACCACTTAATCCCGGACTCCCTCACCCCCCTCTGGTAGTTATTTTATCCAATATTTATTATATATTCCAAAATAATTCTCCTTAAAATTTCAGCTCATTTGGAGATGTGTAGAATAGGTATCTCTAACATAGCTTTTTCAGGTCCAAAATTCCAGCTGCTGGCATTCTCCCTCTTTGTGAAAACCTTGCATATTATGAGAGAATAGGCATTAGAATTACTCCATAAAGTGTTATAAGGAATAAAAACACTATAAATAATAGTAGGAAAACATGATGCAAAATGGATGTATCAACTCCCCCAAGCTTAGACCTTGCTTGTCCTCAAGCGAAAACTGATATAAAAAATGATGTCCACATGTTTAGAGAGAGAGGTGTTGATAAAACAAAATACAGACATAGTAGAATCATGCTTATTATTATTATAACAACAAATAAACTTCATCATATAACTTCTCATGAGCAAGTAACAATTCATCACATCATCGAAGTATAAAGCATAAATTTTCTTTAAAGCAAACAAGCTATGTTCTCAGTCAACGCTGAAATTACAATTCATCATATTTTCAGGAAGGGTCTTGTATCAGAGCCTTTTTGGAAATTCCACATACTCAACCATCATTTAGTCTTCTATGATTGCTAACACTCACAACATATATATGCGCAAAAAGTTTCAACCAGACACATAGAAAGATAGGAGCTTATAGTTTCGCCTCCCAACTTATTCACCTCAAGGGTGATGTCAATAATAATAACTCATGATCACTCACATTCAACTGGATATATGTGCCTAGATATTTCCCTACCACATGGTGCTTGCAAATGAGAAAATAAAAATAAAAAGGAATAGAGAAGAATACTTTGACTCTTGCGTAAAAAGTAAGTACATAAAAGTGAAAGATAGGCCATTTGCAGAGGGAAACAGAGGTTGTCATGCACTTTTTGTTTTTATATGCACAATCCCTTAACGCAAAAGAACATCATGTTGTATTTCACCTTATGATAGCAACCTTTATTATGCAACCCGTCGCTTTTATTACTATGCCATCACAAGTTTGTACAACGCTTATTTTCCCTTACACTAAAAGATCAAACACATTTAGATGCAATTTTTATTGCCCTTTTTGCACCAATGACAACTTACTTTAAGGATTGTACTCAATCCATAGGTAGGTATGGTGGACTCTCAAAACATGAATTTGGGTTTAAGGTTTTTGGATGCACAAGTAGTATCTCTACTTAGTGCGGATTTTGGCTAGCAAAGATATTGGGCAAGCACCACATGTTAGAGGATCTATGACAATATAACTTCTATGTGAATATGAATAAACATAAATCATTACGTTGTCTTCCTTGTCCAATGTCAGTAATTTGGCATAAGATATTTAATGGGGGCTCACAATCATAAAAGATGTCGAAGATAGTATATTTGCATGTGAATCTTCTCTTCTCTTATTAATTCTTTCGTGAATTGCATCATTGACCAATGCTTTGTTTGTTAACTTTCAATAAATTTTACCACTTATACTTTTCCTTATGTAATGTCATTACTTTCCATAAGATTAGCATATGATATTTTTCATTATTTACTTTATTTTGATTGAAACAAGAAAGTAAAGAAGCAAAAACTCAATCTAAGCTTTAGTATATAACTCTCACTCGATTACATAGATAGATAGATCATGCAACTAACACTCGAAAATAGATATAACTAAACTTTTATTCGACTAAATCATGAATAATTAAAGATCGAACTAAGGTAGGTAAAGGTAATAAAAGTGATGGTGATAAGATACCGGGGCATCTCCCCCAAGCTTGGCACAAGCCAAGGGAGTGCCCATACCTGTGTACTCAAGTCTCCTTCTTTGGTGATGATGATGGTGGTGGTGGTGTTGAGGTAGTAAGTTTGTCCTTTGGCTTCCAAGGCAGGGGTTCACCATCATAAGAGGAACCCGAGTCTCCTGAGTCCTGCAACTGGCAGCTAAACTCATACCTTTAAATCTTGCTTCATACTCGAAAACTTGATTTTGACGATAATAGATTTGGCTTTGCAGAAAATAGATTTGTTCATTGAAGGTGAAGACGATGTCCTTCATAGACCGATCATCCACCATGTGATCACGGGTGAATTCCATGATCATGGAGTGATTAGCACTGAGTCCACGCTCCACCATCCCTTGGCACTTGAAGATGTCCTGCTCCACCACCTCAAGCCTGGCCTCCACGCTCCCCATTGATACGTCTCCAACGTATCTATAACTTTCGATTGTTCCATGTTGTTATATTATCATTCTTGGATGTTTTACAATCGTTTTATAGCAACTTTATACCATTTTTGGGACTAACCTATTGACATAGTTGATACGTCTCCAACGTATCTATAATTTTTTATTGTTCCATTCTATTATATTTTCTCTTTTGGATGTTTAATGGGCTTTAATATGCTATTTTATATTATTTTTGGGACTAACCTATTAACCAGAGGCCCAGTGCCAGTTTCTGTTTTTTTGCCTATTTTATAGTTTTGCAGAAAAGGAATACCAAACAGAGTCCAAATGGAATGAAACCTTCGGGATGATATTTCTTGGACCGAAAGCAAACCAGAAGACTTGGAGTTGAAGTCAGAGACACAACGAGGCGTCCACAAGGCAGGAGGGCGCGCCTAGGGGGTAGGCGTGCCCCCACCCTCGTGGGCCCCTTGTAGCTCCACCGACCTAGTTCTTTCGCCTATATATACTCTTATACCCTAAAACATCAGGGAGAGCCACGAAACCACTTTTCCACCGCCACAACCTTCTATACCCGTGAGATCCCATCTTGGGGCCTTTTCCGGTGTTCTGCCGGAGGGGGAATCAATCACGGAGGGCTTCTACATCAACACCATTGCCTCTCCGATGAAGCGTGAGTAGTTTACCATAGGCCTTCGGGTCCATAGTTCATAGCTAGATGGCTTCTTCTCTCTCTTTGATTCTCAATACAAAGTTCTTCTCGATGTTCTTGGAGATCTATTCGATGTAATATTCTTTTGCGGTGTGTTTGCTGAGATCCGATGAATTGTGGATTTATGAACAAGATTATCTATGAGTATTATTTTTGGTTCTTCTCTGAATTCTTATATGCATTATTTGATATCTTTGCAAGTCTCTTCGAATTATCGGTTTAGTTTGGCCTACTAGATTGATCTTTCTTGCCATGGGAGAAGTGCTTAGCTTTGGGTTCAATCTTGCGGTGTCCTTTCCCAGTGATAGTAGGGGCAGCAAGGCACGTATTGTATTGTTGCCACCAAGGATAAAAAGGTGGGGTTTATATCCTATTTCTTGAGTTTATGCCTGTACATCATGTCATCTTGCTTAATATGTTACTCTGTTCTTATGAACTTAATACTCTAGATGCATGCTGGATAGCGGTCGATGTGTGGAGTAATAGTAGTAGATGCAAAATCGATTCGGTCTACTTGACACGTATGTGATGCCTATGTTCATGATCATTGCCTTAGATGTCTTCGTAATTATGCTCTTTTCTATCAATTGCTCGGCAGTAATTTGTTCACCCTCTGTAATACATGCTATCTCGAGAGAAGACACTAGTGAAACCTATGGCCCCCAGGTCTCTATTCCACTATATTGCATCTCTTTTCCATATTATTGAATCTTGTTTACTATTTTGCAATCTTTACTTTCCAATCTAGACATAAAAAATACCAAAAATATTTACTTTATTATCTCTATCAGATCTCACTTTTGCGAGTGATCGTGAAGGGATTGACAACCCATTTATCGCGTTGGTTGCAAGTTCTTGTTTGTTTGTGCAGGTATTTGGTGACTTGTGCATCGTCTCCTACTGGATTGATACCTTGGTTCTCAAAACTGGGGAAAATACTTACGCTACTTTGCTGCATCACCCTTTCCTCTTCAAGGGAAAACTAGCGCAAGCTCAAGAGGTAGCAAGAAGGATTTCTGGCGCCGTTGCCGGGGAGATCTACGCCAAGTCAAGCCATACCAAGTACCCATCATAAACTCTTCTCCCTTGCATTACATTATTTGCCATTCGCCTCTCGTTTTCCTCTCCCCCACTTCTAAAATAATTTTCGAAAAACTTTGACTTTTCGCCACCCTTCATTCGTTCGATCTTATGTTTGCTTGTGTCTCCATGTGCCTTCTATGTGCTTGCATCTTTGCTTGATAAAAATCTATTGATATGGCTCCACTTAAAGTGTTCTACTTGGATCATCTTTGATCCTTATGTGCTCGTGCTGAAACCCCAACTAGCCTAGTTGATGGTAAATCTTTAGATGAGCATGCTCATTTTGCGCATCACCGGTTTTTTGAAAAAGGGAGACTCTTATGGGATCAAATAGACAGATTGCTATGTTATGCTTGGAATCTTTGTGAAATTTATTATTTTACTTGTTGCTCTAAGTTCCTTATGTTAAACATGAGATCGTTGCTATTGCACCCATACTTGATAGTTCCTTCAATGAAAAGCATGATTGCAATGATGCTATTATAAATTCTCTTATGTCAATTGTGTTAATGATATGCAAAACCTCAAGCTTCGGGATGCTAGTTTTGCTATGACTACTATTTGTTGCAATGATCATGATTGGGGTGATTCTTCTTTTCATCTTGAAAATTTATTTAAGCCCCATGATGAATATGAGATTGATAATAGTGTTTGCAATATTATTGAAAGTGGGTTTGGATAGGTCATGACTTTAGTTTATGTTAATCCCACTATTTTGGAAGAGTGTCAACTTTGCATGCATGTGGATCGTGTTGAGAATATGTTTTGTGATATCTATATTGTTGAATTTTCATATGATCCCACATGTAATTTTTATGAGAGAGGAAAATATGGTTATAGAAATTTTCATGTTACTAAATTACCTCTCATTATGTTGAGATTACTATTGTTTCTTTCCGCTTTCTTGCATATGCTCGTTTTTGCTTGCTATGATAATTTGTTTGCCTATAATATGCCTATGCATAGGAAGTATGTTAGACATAGATGTGTTTGTCATGTGTTTCATTATGCTCTCTTTGTGCTTCAATTCTTCTCTTTTATGTGAGCATCATTGAAATTACGACTAGCTAAAAGGCTTTGAAGAAAAGCGCTTGTTGGGAGGCAACCCAATTTTATTTCTGTTCTTTGCTTTTTGCTCCTGTTTAGTAATAAATAAATCATCTAGCCTCTGGTTAGATGTTGTTTTATGTTTTAATTAGTATTTGTGCCAAGTAGAACCTTTGGGAAGACTTGGGTGAAGTCAATGCAATCTTGCTGTAAATATCAGAAACTTTTGCGCTCATGAGAATAGCTGCATTTTTTTACAGAAGAGTGCTTTTAGGTTGATTATTTTTGCAGATGATTAGTAGACAAATTCCTCACGTCCAAAACTTTATTTCAGAATTTTTGGAGTTACAGAATTACTCGAAAGTTAGATATTGCTACGGACTGTTCTGTTTTTGAGAGATTCTGTTTTCGTGTTTTGTTTGCTTATTTTGATGAATCTATGAGTAGTATCGGGGGGTATGAACCATAGATAAGTAGGAATACTGTAGGTTTAACACCAATATAAATAAAGAATGAGTTCATTACAGTACCTTAAAGTCGTGGTTTATTTTCTTATTCTAACGGAGCTCATGAGATTTTCTGTTGAAGTTTTGTGGTGTGAAGTTTTGAAGTTTTGGGTAAAGATTTGATGGATTTTGGAATAAGGAGTGGCAAGAGCCTTAGCTTGGGGATTCCCAAGGCACCCCAAGGTAAAATTCAAGGACAACCAAAAGCCTAAGCTTGGGGATGCCCTGGAAGGCATCCCCTCTTTCGTCTTCATCTATCGGTAACTTTACTTGAGGCTATATTTTTATTCACCACATGATATGTGTTTTGCTTGGAGCGTCTTGTATGATTTGAGTCTTTGATTTTAGTTTACCACAATCATCCTTGCTGTACACACCGTTTGGGAGAGACACGCATGAATTAGAATTTATTAGAATACTCTATGTGCTTCACTTATATCTGGTGAGCTAGACAATATTGCTCTAGTGCTTCACTTATATCTTTTTAGAGCATGGTGGTGGTTTTATTTTATAGAAATTGTTGATCTCTCATGATTCACTTATATTATTTTGAGAGTCTTTTATAACAGCATGGTAATTTGCTTTGGTTATAAAATTAGTCCTAATATGATGGGCATCCAAGATGGGTATAACAAAAACTTTCATATAAAGTGCGTTGAATACTATGAGAAGTTTGATTCTTTATGAATGTTTTGAGATATGAAGATGGTGATATTAGAGTCATGCTAGTAGAGTAGTTGTGAATTTTAGAGATACCTATGTTAAATTTTATGATTCCCGTAGCATGCACATATGGTGAACCTTTATGTGATGAAGTTGGAGCATGATTTATTTATTGATTGTCTTCCTTATGAGTGGTGGTTGGGGACGAGCGATGGTATTTTCCTACCAATCTATCCCCCTGGGAGCATGCGTGTAGTAATTCCTTTTGATAATTAATAGATTTTTGCAATAAGTATGTGAGTCCTTTATGACTAATGTTGAGTATATGGATTATACGCACTCTCACCCTTCCACCATTGCTAGCCTCTCTAGTACCGCACAACTTTCGCCAGTACCATACACCTACCATATACCTTCCTCAAAACAGCCACCATACCTACCTATTATGGCATTTCCATAGCCATTCCAAGATATATTGCCATGCAACTTTCCACCGTTCCATTTATTATTACACGCTCCATCATTGTCATATTGCCTTGCATGATCATGTAGTTGACATCGTATTTGTGGCAAAGCCACCATTCATAATTTTTCATACATGTCACTCTTGAATCATTGCACATCCCGGTACACCGCTGGAGGCATTCACATAGAGTCATATTTTGTTCTAAGTATTGAGTTGTAATTCTTGAGTTGTAAGTAAATAAAAGTGTGATGATCTTCATTATTAGAGCATTGTCCCAGTGAGGAAAGGATGATGGAGACTATGATTCCCCCACAAGTTAGGATGCGACTCCAGACTAAATAAAAAAAGAGGCCATAAAAAAGAGAAAAGGCCCAAAAAAATAAAAAATGAGAGAAAAAGAGAGAAGGGGCAATGCTACTATCCTTTTACCACACTTGTGCTTCAAAGTAGCACCATGATCTTCATGATAGAGAGTCTCCTATGTTGTCACTTTCATATACCAGTGGGAATTTTTCATTATAGAACTTGGCTTGTATATTCCAATGTTGGGTTTCCTCAAAGTGCCCTAGGTCTTCGTGAGCAAGCAAGTTGGATGCACACCCACTTAGTTTCTTTTGTTGAGTTTTCATACACTTATAGCTCTAGTGCATCCGTTGCATGGCAATCCCTACTCACTCACATTGATATCTATTGAAGGGCATCTCCATAGCCCGTTGATATGACTAGTTGATGTGAGACTATCTTCTCCTTTTTGTCTTCTCTAGAACCACCATTCTATTCCACTTATAGTGCTATGTCCATGGCTCACGCTCATGTACTGCGTGAAGATTGAAAAAGTTTGAGAACATCAAAAGTATGAAACAATTGCTTGGCTTGTCATCGGGGTTGTGCATGATTAAATACTTTATGTGATGAAGATAGAGCATAACCAGACTAGATGATTTTGTAGGGATAAGTTTCTTTGGCCATGTTATTTTGAGAAGACATGATTGCTTTGTTAGTATGCTTGAAGTATTATTATTTTTATGTCAATATTAAACTTTTGTCTTGAATCTTTCGGATCTGAACATTCATGCCACAATAAAGAAAATCACATTGATAAATATGTTAGGTAGCATTCCACATCAAAATTTCTGTTTTTATCATTTACCTACTCAAGGACGAGCAAGAATTAAGCTTGGGAATGCTTGATACGTCTCCTATGTATCTATAATTTTTTATTGTTCCATGCTATTATATCACCTGTTTTGGATGTTTAATGGGATTTAATATGCTCTTTTATATTATTTTTTGGACTAACCTATTAACTGGAGGCCCAGTGCCACTTTCTGTTTTTTTGCCTATTTTAGAGTATTGTAGAAAGGGCCATTTGCATTTCTACCCCTAACTCGAACCACCTACTCAGATTTGCCCCTAATTTCAAAGCATGCTCAAATTTTCCCCTCTGCCGTTATGTCACTACTCAGAAATGCCCTTCCGTCCAGTCAAAGGCCTTTGACCGCCAGAGGCCCATGTGTACTGTAGTAGACAGAAAGTGCTACAGTATTGGACAGAAAGTGCTACAGTACTATATGGAAGGGCATTTTTGAGTAGTGACTTAATGGCGCAGGGGCAAATTTGAGCATGCTTCAAAATTAAGGGCAAATCTGAGTAGTGGATTCGAGTTAGGGGCACAGATGTAAATGTCCCTTTTTTTATTGCATGGATAATTCAAAAAACAGGCGAAAGATACTATTTTTATTTTATTTAATCTAATTAATAGAAAGTAAAAGGAGGGTACAGAAGGTTGTGCCTTCTAATTTCATCCATCTCATGCTCATCAAAAGGAAGCCACTAACATGGTTGATCAAGTCTTGTTAACAAACTCATTCTGAATAACATGGAGCCGGAGAAATTTCAAATAACACTAGGTTACCTCAACGGGGGTATGCACATCGCCAATAATAAGAATATCATATTTCTTCTTGACAGTAGGAAGAGAAAATTCAAAACCTCCAATAATAATCGATGGAATTTTTCCAATAGAATTGATGCTATGAACTTGAGGTTGTTTCCTCAGAAAGTGTACTGTATGCTCATTACCATTAACATGAAAAGTGACATTGCCTTTGTTGCAATCAATAACAGCCCCTGTACTATTCAAAAAGGGTCTACCAAGGATAATCGACATACTATCGTCCTCGGGAATATCAAGAATAACAAAGTCCATTAAAATAGTAATGTTTGCAACCACAACAGGCACATCCTCACAAATACCGACAGGTATAGCGGTTGATTTATCATCCATTTGCAAAGATATTTCAGTAGGTGCCAACTTATTCAATTCAAGTCTACGGTATAAAGAGAGAGGCATAACACTAACACCGGCTCCAAGATCACATAAAGCAGTTTTAACATAGTTTCTTTTAATGGAGCATGGTATAGTTGGTACTCCTGGATCTCCAAGTTTCTTAGGTATTCCACCTTTAAAAGTATAATTAGCAAGCATGGTGGAAATTTCAGCTTCCGGTATCTTTCACTACTAGGAAAAGGCCTACTAATGGCACACTGGTTTTTCCTACTAATGGCGCATTACCAGTGCGCCATTAGTAGCACGCCACTAGTATTTTTTACTAATGGCGCACCACTGGTGCGCCATTAGTATCTGGTATACTAATGGCGCACCAGGCAGTGCGCCATTAGTATGTAGCACCATGCGCCGTTAGTATGTCTCCCAGGGGCCATACGTAAGCATGTGCTTTGTCATACTAATGGCGCATTCCTGTGTTGATGCGCCATTAGTATCCTTTGTCATACTAATGGCGCATTCTGTGTTGATGCGCCATTAGTATCCTTTGGCATACTAATGGCGCACCTGGTGGTGATGTGCCATTAGTATGAATATTTGGTTTTTTTTACTTTTCTAATTTTTGCACAGGTTACAAATTATATTATTGGACAGAATATAGACAACAGCACACAGCAACATCAGATTCATCGAATACAATAGAAGATTAGTCTCCGAATACAATTCATCATATTAGTCTCCGAATTCAAAAGACCGAGCAAAAATAAAACATTACAAGTCTCAAGACCGCGAGTATCGAGTTTGTCTTCACATTACAAGTCGATATCGATCATCTAAACTACCATCACATAGAAGAGAGTTGTGGTCATCACGATGAGCATCATCGCGATCAAACTGGTCTTCATCCGGTTCCTCCAACGCTCCCTCCTCTCTCCCACTAGATAGCAGGCGTATCTAGATTCAGCCTCCGCCCTAGTGGTGCACCCTTTGTAACTGTTACCGCTGAAACGGTGAACCTGTCTCCGACACTCCTCCCAGTCGTCGTAGACTCCGGGAACCTTACCCTTGTACACGACATACAACGGCATCTCTATGCACAAGCCAAACAACAGACAATACATAAGCAATATGTAAGTATGCAACAAAAGGATCGGAAGAGAAAAGCAAGACATTAATAGCACGATTCATGGTCCTACTAATAAATAGCATCGATTACATCTAAGTTGAACGACTTCCCAAACCAAAGAGAGATACGAATTCATTAAAGTTTAATTACAACATGAGCCAATCAATGTTTCAGAACTACACATCACTACTTTCGACTCGACTCATCGGACAGGAGCGTGGATGAAGCTGCTGTCTGTCGTGATGGTCATGAAATCGCGGTCGTTGTCACCCTGCATTTGTAGCATTCCATCTATCTCATTGTTGGACGGTTGATATCTGAGGAAGAACTGCCCTGAGGTATGAAGGACATCTTGATGGATGATGTCCGCAAACTCCGACTGGATGCGAAAGAATTCTTGTCTGAGGTCCGCGTCCTGGATTGCCGACAAGTTCGCGGCCCAACCTTTGAGATTATCTGGTAGCAGAAGTTGATGATGGTCCCTTACGATCGCCCGCATGTGATGGAGGGCATAGTAGGCATCCTTCTTACCGCCAGGCGGCTGCTTGACGCAGCAGAACTTCGTATTGTGTGAGAACATGTGCTTGCCGTACTTACGAAACGCCCTGGTGAAGTTGCCTCCAGATTGGGCGTAGCCGGGGAGAACATCATCAAGAACTTTCTTGACATTTGTGTAGTCTATCTTGGAGTTACGGTTCGGGTCGAAATACGTGGCTATGGAATATTTCGGGCTTAAGAGGATGAGTGTGCAATGTGTGTCACTGCACAGAACACGGAATGTTAGAAAAAAAGAACGATCGAAATCTAAGAAATCATATGTTACGGGGCGGTTAAGGGATGACTTACTCGGGAAAGTAAGCCAAAAGGAAGTTATCCTTATCTTGGTTTGCCAGAATGACACCTTCGAGGTGTGAACTCGCAACTTGGCGGTCCCCAGTGCTACTCAAGTGCTTGGCACACATGTAGAAGGGGTCGACTATCACGATGTCTGGGGTCTTGTCTCTAATGATCCACATCTCCATACTCAATGAAAACAGCCGAACGAAGGTGTAGTGCAGCGGATGAAGGTTAAACATAGCAAAGATGTCATCAACCCGCAGGACGATCGTACCCCTGATGTCGCCATCCACAAAGCCCTTGCCCTCTGGCACCTTGGCCACGAAAACCGGGTATGCCACATCCTTCTCTCTGAGACGCCGCTTCTCCAAAGAAAGAACACTGTCATGCAGACTCCGTATAGCACCGGTTGCAGCATTCATCATATTTGGCGGTAGCATCGCCCTACCCGCCACATGCACCCTCCTCGAGATATCCTTAGGTGAAGGTGGCCCGTCCTGAGCACGGATCGAACTCGGTGCCGGCTGGCTCGCACCGGCGCCCTTGTTAGTCTTTCATTTCCGTCCCTTCTTCTTGATCTCCTGTAATGGGACTGAGTTCTGCTCACAGACCGCCTTCTTGAGCGTGTTGGGGCTGATAATATTTCGCACCTCAGCTATCTGAGGCTCGGTGAAGGCGGGAGCTGGAGGCGTCTCCTGAGAACTGAACGCCAGACGACGCCTGTTGCAATTGGATTTCTCCGCCGTACCAGCTAGATTGCGGTCGTCTTGGTTGGGTTCTTGAGAAAGAGGCTCGCAGAACTCGTCAGCGTACCCATGTTCGACAAAGTACTTATCGACTTTGGTAAATGTACCGTCGTTGTTGTTGTCGTCGTCCGGATCCTGTGCCATAGGGCTATTCGGATCCTGTGCCATAGGGATGTCCGGCAGGTCCGGTAGCGTTGCGGCGTTCTTGCCATGGCTTGGCGCCGGCATGACTGGCGGTCTTGTCTGTGGGGTTGTGCCCCCCGCCCCCAAACGAATCTGGCTCTTCGGCCAAAGCAGGGGGCAGTTTATGCAGGCGCTGAGGGTCATCTCATCTTCTTCGTCGGCCCCAGCGGGTCGAACCGGAGGTAACAGCTCGTCGCAGCCTGGCAGCACCCGAACCACTTCAACCCTATACACTGTGGGTGGCATCGGATTACCGTGGAACATGGGGTTGCCCGGTTGAATGATTCTGCCCTTGGCGACATCGAACAACTCGGCACCCACGAAGTGCAGAAGAGTGCAAGGAACGTCGGCGGTGCCCGGCGAAAACATGTACAGGGTGTCAGGGATGCCCAGTCAAAGGCAAGGAGATGAAGTCATCGGCCGAGAGGCTTAGTTACTGTGATGCCGTCGAGCTCGGCTAATGTCGAGGCACCGCCAACGGCGGGCGTGCAACTGACGGAGGGGTCGCTTGCTGGCGAGGTGCTGGCCGGCGTACACCCGGGTGCACTAAGCTCCAATGCCCGTGCCGGCGCCTGAGACACGAATACCGCCTCCGCCGGAGACACCAATGGCGCCGCCGCCGGAGACACCAATGGCACCGCCGGAGACACCAATGGCGAATATGAGTTGTTCTTCCGCGGAAGAATCCTCATGTAAAGGGTACGACAGAAGCTTCTACTTGAACCAACGCGTGAAACATGTGTTGTGCTCTTTGATTATATCTCCGTCCGTCCTCTGTTGGCCTCGGTCATTGTACGTCTTCTCAATAAAGGTTTTGTGCTCTACCACCCAAGGATCGACCACGTCTATGTGTTGTAGCGCGACTAGGTTTGCTCTTTCAAAGTCGGCGAGTCGACCCTCAAAGTCGACATGCATTTCGTGGCGACCCTCACAGTGACCCCATCCAGCGAGCCTGCCGAGGTGCCTGTTGACGGGCAGACCAATGGGGTTCTCGATGCCTAGATAATTCATGCAGTAGGATATGCACTCTTCGGTCAGAAAGCCCCTGGCTATACTTCCCTCTGGACATGACATGTTGCGAATGTATCCTTTGATGACACCATTCATCCTTTCGAACGGCATCATGCTGTGCAGGAACGTCGGCCCGAGTTGGATGATATCCTCTATGATATGGACCAGCAGATGCACCATAACGTCGAAGAATGCGGGAGGGAAGTACATCTCAAGCTCGCATAGTATCACCACGATCTCTTCCTGTAGCCTTCTGAGTTGCCTCACGCCAATCGACTTCCGAGAGATGACATTGAAAAAGTTGCATAGGCCAAATAGCATTTCACGGACGTGCGCGTCCATGATCCCACGGATTGCAACTGGAAGTATCTGCGTCATCAGCACGTGACAGTCGTGAGACTTCATCCCGCTGAAATTCTGCTTCGCTGGGTCTAGGTATCTGCTTATCTTCCCCGCGTAACCGTAAGGAAGTTTTACTCCTAGGAGGCAGGTGAAAACTGCTCGATCTCCTCCTGACTTAGAGTGAAGCACGCGGGAGGGTAGTCATTTCCGGTCTTCTTGGCCTTTTTGCCTTTGCGATGACTTTCTGTGTCCTGCTTCGCCTCATCATCATCATTAGCGTGAAGCTCCTGCCTAATGCCCATTGATTTCAAGTCTGCCCTTGCTTTCGGCCCATCTTTGGTCCTCTCTGGCATGTTGAGCAGGGTACCAAGCAGACTCTCGCACACGTTCTTCGTGATATGCATGACATCAAGGCTGTGAGGCACACGGTGGATCTTCCAGTACGGCAAGTCCCAGAAAACAGACCTCGTTTTCCATACCTTCAGCAACGGCTCTGGCGCCTTTTGCTTCTTTCCTGGCTCTGGCGCCTTTTGCTTCTTTCTCGGTAGTGGGCAGTCTTTCCAGTTTTTCAACAGCTCGTCTATTTCCTCGCTGCTCCTCGTACACGGGCGTTTTCGGGGTTCGGTTTCACCATCGAACAGGTCCTTGCGTTTCCTCCACGGGTCATCGTCGCGAAGCCACCTTTGATGTCCCATGAACATGGTTTTTGAAGACCCGGGATCTCTATCTAGCTGGCAATACGTTGTGTCATCCATGCACCTTACGCATCCAGAAAATCCGTGGACTACCTGCCCCGCGAGATATCCGTAACCGAGATAGTCATGCACCGTCGTGAGCAGTGCGGCTCTCATAGGGAAATATTCTTTCTCTGCGGCATCCCACGTATTGGCTGGCGTTTTCCACAGCGTGTCTAGCTCCTCCTTCAGCTGCCCCAGATACAGATTGATGTCGTTCCCTTGTTGTTTCGGCCCTTCAATTAGCATACTCATGTGAATGTACTTCCTCTTCATGCACAACTAGGGGGAAGGTTGTACATCCACACAAACACAGGCCAGGTGCTATGTGTGCTTCTCTGGCTGCCAAACGGATTGACTCCATCGGTGCTCGCGCCCAGCACAATGTTCCTTGGATCCTTCCCAAATTCTGGGTATTCGAAGTTCAACGCTTGCCACTGGCTCGCATCCTTAGGGTGACTCAGCATCTTGTATTTTTTATTTATCTCCGAATCATTTCCGTCATCTTCCCGCTTCTTCTCCTCCCTATCCGCGTGCCAACGCAGGAGCTTTGCTACCTTAGGGTCCGCGAAATACCGCTGCAGACAAGGAGTGATCGGAAAGTACCACACCGATTTTCGAGGAGCTTTCTTCCTCTTCTTGTATCGAGTGACGCCGCACACCGGACATATGGTAGACTCCGCGTGCTCGTCCCGATAAATGATGCAATTGTTCATGCACACATGGTATTTCACGTGCGGTAAATCCAGAGGACACACGATTTTCTTCGCCTCCTCGAAACTGGTCGGGCACTTGTTCCCCTTGGTAAGACGTTCGTGCCAGAATGACATGTTCTCGTCGAAGCATGCGTCGGTCATTTTGTGTTTTACCTTCATCTCCAGAGCCATGAGCGTTACTTTTAGGCGGGTATCCTCGGGCCTACATCCTTCATACAATGGAGTAACCGCGTCTATCTCCAGTTGATCCAGCTCGGCTTTCTCTCGGGCGGCAGCTCTTGCGTTATCCGTCTGCTTGAGAAGCAGCTCTTGAATATGAGGGTCCTGCACCCAGCCTCCATCGTCGTCTGCTCCGGCATCTTCATCTTCATGATCATGCCCTTCGTCTTGATCTTCCTCATCATCATGTACGACATCTTCTACATGATGGCTGTGTACAACATCACCGCCGTGATCATGTCCTGGAGATTCTTCGTCTTCTCGCCCGCCCTCGCCGCGGTGGTACTTGTCTTGTTGCCCTTCCTCATTTCTTGCCCGGCCCCCATGGACGACTTCATAGTCATCTTCATCACCTTGCCACCGATAGCCGTCCATGAAACCACGCAAGAGCAGGTGGTCCCGCACCTGCCCGGAATCCGGGTCCGCAATAAGGCTCTTCAGCTTGCATCTTCGACATGGACATCTTATCTCCGTCTCGTTCTTTTGAAGCATCTCGGCCTTCGCGGAGCTCAAAAACCTATTCATGATGCTTTCGGTCATCGTGCGGACCATGGTCGCCTGCGGGGTAGAGCAAAACGATATTTTAGAACCAAGAAAAAATTTGGCATGACCTTCCCTAAAAATAGGACCAAAAAGAATGCATAGTGCCAAAATTCTCGGCGAAACGGAAATGAATCAACATTCCGGCAAATTATTGGCAACTATCACATTTCAAATACTGGTACCTGCAAACACAAACATATATACAACACCACAAACACATGCAACACCACAAACATACATAGATCTAGCTAGGCCACAAAAAGTGCATGTGCACGTTGTTGGAGCGAGCTAGGGAGAAAAAAGTAGATCTACATCATGGAGATAGCTTTCCCCTTACTTACCTATCAAAAAAAGGTAATTTCACCACTTAATTTTGATGAATCTATGGTGGAAATGAGGTGAGGAGGAGGAGGCAGCCGAAAGCTTGGGGAAGGAGGTGGAGGGGATGAAGTGGGGAAAGTGAGTGGGTAGGTGTGGGGCTGTCCAAAATATCTTGTTGGGGTCCCAGGTTACTAATGGCGCACCAGCAGCAAATGCGCCATTAGTAACCCTGGTTACTAATGGCGCACTTGCAGGTGGTGCGCCATTAGTAGTTTTGCAGAAAAGTATATATATATATATATATATATATATATATATATATATATATATATGCCCTATATACTAATGGCGCACCAGGCCATAGTGCGCCATTATTAGTTTAAACTAGTAATGGCGCACTGTGAAATGGTGCGCCATTAGTAGTTTTGCAAAAAAAAGAATAAAAATATATAGTAATGGCACACGGTCTGCCTGGTGCGCCATTACTAGTTAGAACTAGTAATGGCGCACTTCGACCTGATGCGCCATTAGTATGTATGGAAAAATGAAAAAACAATTAATACTAGTGGCGCACCATGTTTCTGGTGCGCCATTAGTGTCTTCCACACTAATGGCGCATCACCAACTGGTGCGCCATTAGTATATAGTAGTGGCGCACTGCTTCCACGGTGCGCCATTAGTATCAATCCTATCTATAGCCCTTTTCCTAGTAGTGTTTCTTTTATTTGTAATAATATCTTTCATGTACTTAGCATAAGGGTTTACTTTAAGCATATCAGTCAAACACATACGTAAGAAGATAGGTCTAATCATTTCAGCAAAGCGCTCAAAATCCTCATCATCCTTTTTCTTGGATGGCTTAGCAGGAAAAGGCATGGGTTTCTGAACCCATGGTTCTCTTTCTTTACCGTGCTTCCTAGCAACAAAATCTCTCTTATCATAACGTTGATTCTTTGATTGTGGGTTATCAAGATCAACAACAGGTTCAATCTCTACATCATTATTATTGCTAGGTTGAGCATCAACATGAACATTATCATTAACATTATCACTAGTTTCATGTTCATCTCCAGATTGTGTTTCAGCATCAGAAATAGAAATATCATTGGGATTCTCAGGTGTGTCTACAACAGGTTCACTAGAAGCATGCAAAGTCCTATCATTTTTATTTTTCTTCTTTCTAGAGGAACTAGGTGCATCTAAATTATTTCTCTGAGAATCTTGCTCAATTCTCTTAGGGTGGCCTTCAGGATACAAAGGTTCCTGAGTTATTTTACCAGTTCTAGTAGCCACTCTAACAGCAAAGTCATGTTTATTATTTAATTCATCGAGCAAATCACTTTGAGCTTTAAGTACTTGTTCTGCTTGAGTGGTAACGATAGAAGCATATTTACTAATGAGTTTAAGTTCACCTTTAACTCTAGCCATATAATCACTCAAGCATCCAATCATGTAAGCATTACTCTTTAATTCTCTACCAACATAAGCATTAAAGTTTTCTTGTCTAGCCATAAAATCATCAAATGCATCCAAGCATTGGCTAGCAAACTTAGTAGACGGGATTTCAACTTTATCGTATCTATAGAGAAAATTTACCTTTACTACCGGTGTCGGGTTATCAAGACCATGTGTTTCTTCAATAGTTGGTATATTAAAATCATGTATTTCTTCAACAGGAGGTAAATTCTTAACATCTTCAGCTTTAATACCTTTTTCTTTCATAGGTTTCTTTGCCTCTTGCATATCTTCAGGAATGAGAAATAGAAAACCCCTCTTCTTCGGAGTTGGTTTAGGAGTTGGCTCAGGAGTTGGCTTAATTGGCTCAGGAAGTGTCCAATTATTTTCATTAGTCAACATATTATTCAATAGCAATTCATCTTGATCGACTGTTCTGTCCATGAAAACACAACCAACACAACTATCCAAGTGGTCCTTGGAAGCATCGGTTAGTCCATTATAAAAGATATCAAGTATTCCATTTTTCTTAAGAGGATGATCAGGCAAAGCATTAAGTAATCGGAGAAGCCTCCCCCAAGCTTGTGGGAGACTCTCTTCTTCAATTTTCACAAATTTATATATTTCCCTTAAGGCAGCTAGTTTCTTATAAGCAGGGAAATATTTAGCAGAGAAGTAATAAATCATATCCTGGGGACTACGCACACAACCAGGATCAAGAGAATTGAACCAATTTTTAGCATCAGCCTTTAATGAGAACGGAAATATCTTAAGGATATAATAATAGCGAGATTTCTCATCATTAGTGAACAGGGTGGCTATATCATTCAATTTAGTAAGATGTGCCACAACAGTTTCAGATTCATATCCATAAAAGGATCAGATTCAACCAAAATAATTATCTCAGGATCGGCAGAGAATTCATAATCCTTATCAGTAACAAAGATAGGTGAAGTAGCAAAAGTAGGGTCATATTTCATTCTAGCATTCAGAGTTTTCTGTTTTAGTTTAGCTGATAACTTCTTAAGATCAGATCTATCATTGCTAGCAAGAAAATCTCTAGCAGTTTCTTCATCCATAACATAACCCTCTGGAACAACAGGCAATTCATACTTAGGGGGAGAACCTTCATCATCACTATCTTCAATAATTTCATTTTCAATAATTTCATTCTCTCTAACCCTAGCAAGTTGTTCCTCAAGATATTCACCTAACGGCACAATAGTTTCATCATAAGTATCATGCATAGTAGAAGTGGCATCATCAATAACATGCGGCATATCAGAATTAATAGCAGAAGCAGGTTTAGGTGTCGCAAGCTTACTCATAACAGATGGAGAATCAAGTGCAGAGCTAGATGGCAGTTCCTTACCTCCCCTCGTAGTTGAGGGATAAATCTTAGTTCTTTCGTCTTTCAAGTTCCTCATAGTGACCAGCAGATATAAATCCCAAGTGACTCAAAGAATAGAGCTATGCTCCCTGGCAACAGCGCTAGAAAATAGTCTTGATAACCCACAAGTATAGGGGATCGCTACAATTTTCGAGGGTAGAGTATTCAACCCAAATTTATTGATTCGACACAAGGGGAGCCAAAGAATATTCTCAAGTATTAGCAGTTGAGTTGTCAATCCAACCACACCTGGATAACTTAATATCTACAGCAAAGTGTCTAGTAGCAAAGTAGTATGGAAGTAATGGTAACAGTGGCAAAAGTAACGGTAGCAGTTTTGTAGTAATTGTAACAGTAGCAACGGTAAAGTAAATAAGCAAAGCACAATATGTGAAAAGCTTGTAGGCATTGGATCAGTGATGGATAATTATGTCGAATGTGATTCCTCATGTAATAGTTATAACATAGGGTGACACAGAACTAGCTCCAGTTCATCAATGTAATGTAGGCATGTATTCCGAATATAGTCATACGTGCTTATGGAAAAGGACTTGCATGACATCTTTTGTCCTATCCTCCCGTGGCAGCGGGGTCCTAATGGAAACTAAGGGATATTAAGGCCTCGTTTTAATAGAGTACCGGACCAAATCATTAACACAAAGTGAATACATGAACTCCTCAAACTACGGTCATCACCGAGAAGTATCCTGATTATTGTCACTTCGGGGTTGTCGGATCATAACACATAATAGGTGACTATAGACTTGCAATATAGGATCAAGAACTCGCATATATTCATGAAAACATAATAGGTTCAGATCTGAAATCATGGCACTCGGGCCCTGGTGACAAGCATTAAGCATAGCAAAGTCATAGCAACATCAATCTCAGAACATAGTGGATACTAGGGATCAAACCCTAACAAAACTAACTTGATTACATGGTAAATCTCATCCAACCCTTCACCGTCCAGCATGCCTATGATGGAATTACTCACGCACGACGGTGGGCATCATGAAATTGGTGATGGAGGATGGTTGATGATGACGACGGCGACGAATCCCCCTCTCCGGAGCCCCGAACAGACTCCAGATCAGCCCTCCCAAGAGAGATTAGGGCTTGGCGGCGGCTCTGTATCGTAAAACATGATGAAACTTTCTCTCTGATTTTTTTCTACGTGAAAGCAAATATATGGAGTTGGAGTTGAGGTCGGTGGACATCCAGGGGGCCCACGAGGCAGGGGGCGCCCCCCCACCATCGTGGACAGGGTGTGGCCCCCTTAAACTGATTCTTTCGCCAGTATTTTTTATTAATTCTGAAAAGTTTCTCCATGGATTTTCAAGTCATCCCGAGAACTTTTATTTCTGCACAAAAATAACACCATGGCAGTTCTGCTAAAAAAGCGTCGGTCCGGGTTAGTTCCATTCAAATCATGCAAGTTAGAGTCCAAAACAAGGGCAAAAGTGTTTGGAAAAGTAGATACGACAGAGACGTATCAGATATAAGGTCTGAACTTATCACAAGCAAATACAACTGCTAAAAATTCTTTTTCAGTAGTAGCATAATTTCTCTGGGCATTGTCTAGAGTTTTACTAGCATATTGAATAACATTTAGTTTCTTATCAACTCTTTGTCCTAGAACAGCACCTACGACATAATCACTAGCATCACACATAATTTCAAAAGGTAAATTCCAATCAGGTGGCTGAACAATAGGTGCAGAAATCAAGGCTTTCTTAAGTATTTTAAATGCTTCTGCACAATCATCATCGAAGACAAAAGGAATATCTTTTTATAAGAGATTAGTCAGAGGCCTAGAAATTTTAGAGAAGTCCTTAATGAACCTCCTATAAAAACCGGCATGACCAAGGAAACTTCTTATACCTTTAATGTCTTTAGGACACGACATCTTTTCAATAGAATCAACTTTAGCTTTATCAACTTCAATACCTCTTTCAGAATTTTGATGCCCCAAGACAATGCCTTCATTAACCATTAAGTGGCACTTCTCCCAATTCAAGACAAGACTAGTTTCTTCACATCTCTGCAAAACTCGATCAAGGTTGCTCAAGCAATCATCAACAGAAGATCCATAAACGGAGAATTCATCCATGAAAACCTCAACAATCTTTTCAAAAGAATAAGAGAATATAGCCATCATGCATCTTTGAAAGGTAGCAGGTGCATTACATAAACCAAAAGGCATACGTCTATAAGCAAAAGTACTGAAAGGGCAGGTAAAAGTGGTCTTTTCTTGATCCTCTTTTGACAAAGGCATTTGAGAGAAACCAGATTAACCATCTAAGCAAAAATGTGTATGTTTGGATAATATTTCTAGCATTTGATCAATAAAAGGCAAAGGGTAATGATCCTTTTTAGTAGCTTTATTTAATTTGCAGAAATCAATTACCATCCTATAACCTGTAACAATTCTTTGCGGGAACAATTCATCTTTATCATTAGGAACGACAGTAATACCTCCCTTCTTAGGGACACAATGGACAGGACTTACCCACTGACTATCAGCAACGGGATAAATTATACCTGCCTCCAGGAGCTTTAGTATTTCTTTTCTTACCACTTCTTTCATCTTAGGATTTAACCATTGTTGATCAATAAATGGTTTGGCGTCTTCCTCCAATTTTATTTTGTGTTGGCATAGAGTGAGACTAATGCCCTTAAGATCATCAAGAGTATATCCAATAGCAGCATGATGCTTCTTCAGAGTTCTCAATAATCTTTCCTCTTCCTGCTCTGAAAGGTTAGCACTAATAATAATAGGATATATCTTCTTTTCATCAAGATAAGCATATTTAAGAGTATCAGGTAATGGTTTAAGCTCAAACACGGGATCACCCTTGGGTGGTGGAGGATCCCCTAGGATTTATACAGGCGAGTTGTGTTTCAAAATAGGTCCCTGTTTAAAGAATACTTCATCTATTTCCCTTCTTTTATTCATAAACATATCATTTTCATGGTCTAGCAAATATTGTTCTAAAGGATTAGTAGGAGGCACGGCAATAGAAACAAGACCAATAATTTCATCCTTACTAGGCAATTCTTTATCATGGGGTTGTCTACGAAATTTAGCAAAATTAAACTCATGAGACATATCCCTGTGACTCCCCAAGACCGACGATCCAGAAGACTTCCATATTTTTGTGACCTCCGTGTGTTTTTATTTGTGCTTGCTCTATTTATTTTTGCATTGCATCATGCCATCATGCCATCATGTCATTAACCTTTGCATCTCAGCTCAACTAATAAATTGCATAGATGGTTGATCTATTTAAATCGAGGGAAGGGTGACTTCTCTTTATAACATATCATCCCAATATTAGGGAGCTATATTAAATATTTCTTTAATTTTGGAAATCACCATAACACACTTGCAAATTATCCCAATGCCTTTGTTATCTTAATTCTTGGTCTCCAACCTTGCCATATATTCTTTCATCATATTCCAGAGCTCCACCAAAAATCCAAACATTTTTGGACCTTCCCAGCCCTCACTTCCTATTCAAATCATTTGAATTTAAATCAAATGAGTTTGAATTTAAATCTTTCAATCATGGCCTTTTCTATTTTCTCGAAACAAGCACAATTTTGTGAGTCCGGGAAAATTATCCGCGTGTCCAACTTCTTCCCCTAACCTCTCTTTATTTTCTTTTCTTATCTCTGTTTTGTTTTATTTTTCTTTAGAGGGAGAGAGAGAGCGCCCAGCCCAACTACAACCTATGCCCAGGCCGGCCGAAAGCCCAGCCAGCTCCCTATTTTAACCTAGCGTGCACCTATCGAGCCCCTCTCCCTCTCGATTCCTCCAGCGCCGCCACTCCACACACGCCCCACGCCTTGCCTCCCATGGCGCCCGAAACCATGCCCCGTCGCCCCTCCGGCCGGCGAGTCCAGGCCGCCCAGCTCGCCCCGCCTCGTTCCTGGATGGAATCAGTGTTCCCGCGCCTCCTCCTCGCCAAGTCCCCGTCGCCTGAGCGCTCGAGGAGAGGAGCTCCTCGAGCACCTGCGCCCGCATCCGTCGTCCTCCGCGCCCAGCAGGAGCCCCGCGCCGCTCGTGCCCTCCGTTTGGTCGGAGTTTGCCGGAGCCCCAGCACCGGCCGCGTTGCACCCGCGAGCACCACCACCTCTAGCACGCCTCGAGCCTCCTCCTGTGCGCCTCCACCCTGGTTTGGCGTCTTTCTCCAATTTTATTTTGTGTTGGCATAGAGTGGGACTAATTCCCTTAAGATCGTCAAGAGTATATCCAATAGCAGCACGATGCTTCTTTAGAGTTTTCAATAATTTCTCCTCTTCCTGCTCTAAAAGGTTAGCACTAATAATAACTGGATATATCTTCTTTTCATCAAGATAAGCATATTTAAGAGTATCAGGTAGTGGTTTAAGCTCAAACACGGGATCACCCTTGGGTGGAGGAGGATCCACTAGGATCTCCCTTCTTTCATTCATAAACATATCATTTTCATGGTCTAGCCAATATTGTTCTAAAGGATCATTAGGAGGCACGACAATAGAAGCAAGACCAATTATTTCATCCTTACTAGGCAATTCTTTATCATGGGGTTGTCTACGAAATTTAGCAAAATTAAACTCATGGGACATATCCCATAAACCAATTGTGACAATATCCTTTTCGCAATCTATCTTAGCATTAACAGTATTCAAGAAGGGTCTACCAAATATGATGGGACAAAAGCTATCTTGTGGGGAACCAAGAACAAGGAAATCAGCAGGATATTTAACTTTCCCACACAATACTTCAACATCTCTAACAATCCCTACTGGTGAAATAGTATCTCTATTGGCAACCTTAATTGTAACATCGATTTCCTCTATCTCAGCAGGTGCAATATCATGCATAATTTCTTTGTATAAGGAATGAGGTATTGCACTAGCACTAGCACCCATATCACATAAGCCATGATAACAATGATCTCCTATTTTAACAGAAAAAACAGGCATGCCTACAACAGGTCTATGTTTATTTTTAGTATCAGGTCTAGCAATTCTAGCGGCTTCATCATAGAAGTAAATAACATGCCCATCAATATTATCAGCCAAGAGATCTTTAACCATAGCAATACTAGGTTCAACTTTAATTTTCTCAGGTGGTGTAGGTGTTCTAGTATTACTCTTATGAACCACAGTTGAAGCTTTAGCATGATCCTTTATCCTAACAGGGAAAGGTGGTTTCTCAATATAGGTAGTAGGAACAATAGGATCATTATAAGTGATAGTATTTTCTTCAACTTTAATAGGTGCAACTACTTTTAATTCAATGGGAGGATTATATTTAAACCACTTCTCCTTAGGGAGGTTAACATGAGTAGCAAATGATTCACAGAAAGAAGCTACTATCTCAGAGTCTAGTCCATATTTAGTGCTAAATTCACGAAAAGCATCGGTATCCATAAAAGATTTAACACAATCAAACTTAGGTGTCATACCTGACTTCTTACCTTTGTCGAGATCCCAATCTTCAAAGTTGCATTTAATTCTTTCCAATAAATCCCATCTGAATTCAATAGTCTTCACCATAAAAGAACCAGTACAAGAAGTATCGAGCATGGAGCGATTGTTGAGAGAAAGTCGAGGTTAGAATTTTTGAATAATCATTTCTCTTGAGAGCTCAAGATTGGGGCATGAATATAAAATTGAATTAAGCCTCCCCCAAGCTTGAGCGATGCTTTCTCCTTCGCGATGCCAAAAATTATATATGTAATTACGATCACGATGAACAAGATGCATAGGATAAAACTTCTGATGAAATTCCAATTTCAATCGGTTGTAGTTCCATGATCCCATATCATCACATAGCCTAAACCATGTCAATGCCTCTACCTTAAAAGATAAAGGGAAGACCTTCTTATTGATAACATCCTTGGGCATACCTGCAACCTTAAATAATCCACAAACTTCATCCACATAGATTAGGTGCAAATCGGGATGCAATGTTCCATCTCCTGTAACAGGATTAGCTAGCAGTTTCTCTATCATACCCGAAGGAATTTCAAATTAAAAAATTTCAGTATGTTCAGTAGATTGAGGAGCAACTCTTTGCTCTACTATTCGGGGTGAACATACCCCGAACAAGCCCCTCAAAGGATTACTTTCCATAGTAACAAGTGACAGTAAATTTCAGCACACTATATAAGTTTTTCCTTACCAAGTTCCACTTACCAAAGGCACTTCACTCCCCGGCAATGGCGCCAGAAAAGAGTCTTGATGACCCACAAGTGTAGGGGATCTATCGTAGTCCTTTCGATAAGTAAGAGTGTCGAACCCAACGAGGAGCAGAAGGAAATGACAAGCGGTTTTCAGTAAGGTATTCTCTGCAAGCACTGAAATTATCGGTAACAGATAGTTTTGTGATAAGGTAATTCATAACGAGTAACAAGTAATGAAAGTAAATAAAGTGCAGCAAGGTGGCCCAATCCTTTTTGTAGCAAAGGACAAGCCTGGAAAAATTCTTATATGAAGGAAAACGCTCCCGAGGACACATGGGAATTATCGTCAAGCTAGTTTTCATCACGCTCATATGATTCGTGTTCGTTACTTTGATAATTTGATATGTGGGTGGACCGGTGCTTGGGTACTTCCCTTTATTGGAAAAGCATCCCACTTAGGATTAACCCCTATTGCAAGCATCCGCAACTACAAAAGAAGTATTAAGGTAAACCTAACCATAGCATGAAACATATGGATCCAAATCAGCCCCTTACGAAGCAACTCATAAACTAGGGTTTAAGCTTTTGTCACTCTAGCAACCCATCATCTACTTATTACTTCCCAATGCCTTCCTCTGGACCCAAACAATGGTGAAGTGTCATGTAGTCGACGTTCACATAACACCACTAGAGGAGAGACAACATACATCTCATCAAAATATCAAACGAATACCAAATTCACGTGACTACTTATAGCAAGACTTCTCCCATGTCCTCAGGAACAAACGTAACTACTCACAAATCATATTCATGTTCATAGTCATAGGGGTATTAATATGCATAAAGGATCTGAACAGATGATCTTCCACCAAATAAACCAACTAGCATCAACTACAAGGAGTAATCAACACTACTAGCAACCCACATGTACCAATCTGAGGTTTTGGGACAAAGATCGGATACAAGAGATGAACTAGGGCTTGAGAGGAGGTGGTGCTGGTGAAGATGTTGATGGAGATTGACCCCCTCCCGATGAGAGGATCGATGGTGATGATGATGGTGATGATTTCCCCCTCGCGGAGGGATGTTTCCCCGGCAGAACAGCTCCACTGGAGCCCTAGATTGGTTCAGCCAAGGTTCCTCCTCGTGGCGGCGGTGTTTCGTCCCAAAAGCTTGCTTATGATTTTTTCCAGGGTAAAAGACTTCATATAGTAGAAGATGGGCACTGGAGAGCTGCCAGGTGGCCCACGAGGCAGGGGGCGCGCCCCCCATCCTCATGGACGGTGGGTGGCCCCCCTCTGGTACTTTCTTCGATCAGTATTTTTTATTAATTCCAAAAATAACTTCCGTGGAGTTTCAGGACTTTTGGAGTTGTGCAGAATAGGTCTCCAATATTTTCTCCTTTTCCAGCCCAGAATTCCAGCTGCCGGCATTCTCCCTCTTCATGTAAACCTTGTAAAATAAGAGAGAATAGGCATAAGTATTGTGACATAACGTGTAATTACAACCCATAATGCAACAAATATCGATATAAAAGCATGATGCAAAATGGACATATCAAGAATGGGCATTAGAATTACTCCATAAAGTGTTATAATCAATAAAAACACTATAAATAGCAATAGGAAACCATGATGCAAAATGGATGTATCATGAAGTGTCATGTAGTCGACGTTCACATAACACCACTAAGGGAAACAACAACATACATATCATCAAATACCAAACAAATACCTTTGGCACCCCTGCTTAGAGCGACCGGTTTACCTTGCATTGCCAGCCGAGATACCTTGTCTTCTGGCAACACACAACAACTTGGTACAGAAAAACAACCGCTTTATTTATGCTAGCGGAGCATAGTTCATATTACAACAGTTAGCGAGGCCAAGCGGCACACACGGTGCGGCTGAACAATATGTACATTATTTAGTGAACATAAAGGGGCCTCAATCATGACAACTACGCGGCAGCGGAACAACGTTGTAGAGGGACTCCATAGCACAGGCACACCGATGTGGACACGATCTAGACTCGGAAACACTCCTTTCCAACAAGACTTTCCTGAAATCTGGCATGACATGCCAGGTCAGGACATTGAATGTATTTGAAAGCTCACAACAAGCATAAACATAATGACAAACAATATCATGATATTTAACCATTTATTAACAATGCAACTACATAACCAACATGTTGTGACTATGCTCAAGTGTTACTCGTCCCTTGGACTGGCTTACCAGACATGATCATTTCCTGACCACAAATGTGATGATCTCAAAAACAAACTTGTGATCCTTACGGCGATCACAACCCGACCAATACATGGCTCGTGATCCTTACGGTGATCACAAACCGACCAATACATGGCCCGTGATCCTTACGACAATCACAACCCGACCAATAAATGGCCCGTGATCCTTACGGCGATCACAACCCGACCACTAAATGGCCCGTGATCCTTATGGAGATCACAACCCGACCACACCTGGTCCAACTCAACACGATGGCCTTACTGCCATCCTCAGTGCAAACGTAGTGTGCAGATTTATAAAGTGTTGACCCATGGTGTACCCTACTTTCGAGCGTGTCCGTAACCATGGACACGGCTATCGATAGATTAATACACTCTGCAGAGGTAGCGCACTGGACCCACACCACGGAACCCATGGCCTCGCACTCCCATTCGGGTGGACCAACGGCATTCCGACGAAATCACTTCATTGTCATGACACTCTCCCGGCCACTCTGACTCAATCCCCATCGGGCTAGTCCTGGGTGGCCCCGTGTCTACCTCAAGACACCTCGACCACCGTCGTGGCCACGATCCACTCTGGGACCCGGTACCAAAACTTAACTTAACAACGGGCTCACAAGGTTATGCCTGCTTACCGGGCCAGGGTACAACACGCCCATAACCTTCCCTGGATGGAGGCACCGACTAGAGGCACGACAATGAAATGCATTAAGGCCGTCCCATACCGGCAAATGTGGTTGCACTGGGAAAAACTCGTTTCAGCGGCACCATGACCCGGTCAACAACATATTCAAGTTGAGTTACTAATCAGGTTCAACTTAGGGTGAAAATAACCGGTGTCATAATGCCATGCCATGCATCACCAACATATGTATCACATATCCATGAAGAAAACTAAGTCAATTACGCTCCCTCGGAGCCATCATCATCTCATGATACTTCTCAGGTTAAGATCCAACCTCACTTAAACCAAAATCATATCAAGCAATCTCATCATTTTTCATCATGCAAGAATAATAATAAAACTGATTATTAATCTCCATGATCATATCATTTTATCATTACTCATGACTAAATTCTTGTTAGCTTATGAACAAGATTCACTTCAAACTTTCTATAAATCAAGCATTTTCACATGACAAGCATCTAACAGAATATAATTATCATAATAATAATTTAAATGCATGAATAATCATAAGTTCAAGTAGGAAAATCACAAATATTGAAGTGGCACTACGAAAGTGTTGTTGTGGCTTGCCTTAGTGCTGATGAGGTTCACAAATCTCCTGGTGATCCTCAAGACAAGCTTGCTCTTCTAAAAATAAATAAAACCACAAAAGGAAAACATCAAGAAACCTTTTGAAAATTACCAGAAAATCTAGACAGCAAGGAAAAATCCCATCTTTTGGGTGCTGTTAGATTTTTGGACAAAGAACGCAATGCAAAAAGTATCAATGCATTTGCACTTATAGATAAAAAGTTATGGTTGTTTGAAATTTCCTGGATTTAAATGAATTTGAAATAGAAATAAACAGACTGGGGGGTGACGTCGAAGGCGTAAACGCCCAGGGCGCCACCACTCATACCGCTTCGCGCATGTACTGAGTGGCTGACTAGCAGGCCCTGCTAGTCAGGCTAGAAGGAGGGGGAGAAGGAAACAGAGGGAGGCAGAGCTTCGCCGGAGCATACGCCGGCGACGAGGGTTCTTGGGGTCAAACGAGAGGGGGGATCGAAGGAGAAGAAGATGGCGCACCTGCCCGTACCTGTAGCATGGCTAGAGATGGCCAAATGGTGTCGGAAACGGCCTCTCCAGCGGAGGCAGATGGCAGAGGTCGCCGGAGACGAAGACGACGGCGGCTCGGGGCGGCTCCAGGGGCTCCAGCAGGGCGGAATGGCTTCACGAAGAGTGGTGGAGGCCCTGGTACTGTCGCCCTGGCCTGGAAGGGGTCGGAGCTACGAGGACGATCCAGAGGGGATCGCCGGGAAGCTCGGGCTTCGGGAGGGCAGCCCGCGGCCTGCCCGGCTGGGCTGCGGCTTCTTATAGTTTGTGAAGAGTGTGGGAGTAGCTGCGGGTGCTCAAGGAGGGCTGGGGTAGCGGCATTTATAGGCGGGCAGCGAGAGGGGTTCGGGCTCTGCCAGAGGACACCTATCCATGGGGCCCGACGATGAAGGGCGCCAGTGAGCAAGGGGGAAGACGACGGAGGTCACGCGTGAACTATTGGCGGGCGCGGACGAGCACAGGGCTGAGGGGGAAGATGACGAGCACAGTGCGCCGTGCACTGTGTCGTTGCCGGATCGTGCCTGTGCCCGCTACGGCGAGCTCCGGCTTCGACGAGCACCAGGGGGAGTTAAGGGAGTGGAGACGGGGATGGTGGCGAGGCTTGGCATGCTTGGGCAGGCTGAGGAGTGTGCACGCGCTCAACAAAGCGCTAGGCGGCATGCAGAGCGTGTGTTTTGCATGCCAGCACGCCTGGATGAACGCGGTCACCGCGTGAACCATGACATCAGGCCACCCTAAGCGCCAACTTGATGTCTGGCGTGTAGTCCTTGGTAGTTTGAAGTGTTAACACGGTTGGGCTTGGATCCAGGTGTAGTAGAAATGGATTTGTACTGCTAGCAAGTTTCTGGACAGTAACTTTGGAGGTTTACTGTGGTCAAACCACTGGGAGTTAAGGGCTGAGCTTTGGAGGCTAGCTTACACTTACTAAGGTAAATAGGCACAAGAAAAACCAGCTACAATGGAGCTAGTAAAATGGTGGTTGCTGTAGAAACTACCATTTCTGTCCAGACATGAATTTATTTTCTGTAGCCAAAATATTCCAAAGAGTGATGAAATATTTTGCTCAAAAAGGTGCCCTAGGGTTCAAAGAATAATTGGGATTTTTCTCAGGATTTTTGGGGCAAGAAAAATTGGGGTTGCTTTGGAGCACAAAGGGCTAGCTAGGGTTTTGGAGGGCAAAATGAATATTTTCATTTAAGAAAAATATTCCAGGCAATATTTTGAGTTGATCCAGAGGTGAAATGATGGTTTTGAGGAGGAGAGGGATCACTTGGGTGAAAGTCAAGGGGTACCCAAGTGGTTAAGTCCAAATGAAGTGATTCAAAAATCCCAAATTCAAAACCAACCCAACTGAAAACCAGGCAAAGAAAAGAGGGCAAAAACCAGGATGTCACAATACCAAATTCACATTATTAGTTATGACAAGAATTCTCCCATGTCCTCAAGAACAAACGTAAGTACTCACAAAACATATTCATGTACGAGATCAGAGGGGTATTGAATAGCATAATGGATCTGAACATATGATCTTCCACCAAATAAACCAACAAGCATCAACTACAAGATGTAATCAACACTACTAGCAAGTGGCAACCCACATGTACCAATTTGAGGTTTTGAGACTAAGATTGAATATAAGAGATGAACTAGGGTTTGAGATGAGATGGTACTGGTGAATATGTTGACGAAGATTGGTCCTCCCATGATGGAGGATCGTTGGTGATGACAATGGCTTTGATTTTCCCCTCCCAGGGGGAAGTTTCCCAAGCAGAATCCCTCCGACAGAGAGCAAAAGTGTTCCTGCCCAGGTTCCACCTCGAGAAGGCAACGCTTCATCCCGAAAACCTTCCTTTTGATTTTTTCTAGGGCAAATGGCACCATATAGGAGAAGATGGGCCTCGAAGGCCTGCCAGGGGTGCCACAAGCTCGGCGGGAGAGCCCAGGGGGTGGGGCGTGCACCCTAGGATTGTTGCTGCCTGGTGGGTCCCCCTCTGGTATTTCTTTCGCTAATAACTTTAATATATTCCAAAATAATTCTCCGTCAATTTTCATCTCATTTGGAGATGTTCAGAAAAATGCCTCCGATATAGCCCTTTCCGATCCAGAATTCCAGCTGCCGTCAATATCCCTCCTTATGTGAAACTTGCAAAATAAGAGAGAAAAGGCATAAGAATTATATCAAAAAGTGAAATAACAGTCCATAAGGCAATAAATATCAACATAAAACATGATGCAAAATGGACGTATCAACTCTCCCAAGCTTAGACCTTGCTTGTCCTCAAGCGAAAGCCAAAATCGATAATCATGACCACATGTTTAGCGAGAGAAAGAGAGGTGTTGATAAAAATAAAATATGGACATGGGAGCATCATGGTCATTATCATAACAAAAATATATCATCATAAAACTTCTGATGCTAGAGTAACAATTCATTCACAATCTAAAGTATGGAACGTAAAATTTATTGGAAACTAGAAAATTGTGTTCTTATTCATTGAAACAATTACAATCCATTATATTCAGAAATAGTCCATGTTAGAGCTTTATTTAGCAAGTCCACATACTCAACCATCATATAGTATTCTATGATTGCTGACACCAAAAGCATATTTATAGAGCAAAAAGTCTCAATTAGACACATAGAAAGATAGGGGCTTATGATTTCGCCTCCCAACTTATTTACCTCAAGGGTAATGTCAAAAAAATAATAATTCATGATCACCTACTTCCAACTGGATTATATGTCTAGATCTATCTACCACATAATGCTTGCCCCTAGAGAGTACATAGAGAGGGTTAAGGATAAACACTAATGACTCTTGCATAAAAGTAAATACATGAAAGTAAAAGATGGGCCCTTTGCAGAGGGAAGCAGAGGTTGTCATGCGCTTTTTTTTGGATGTTCAATCTCTTAATGTAAAGGAACCTCACTTTATATTGCACCTTGTGATAGCAACCTTTATTATGCAGTCTGTTGCTTTTATTTCTTCACCATCACAAGATCGTACAAAGATTACTTTCCCTTACAATAAAAATTCATACATATTTATGAGATTTTTTTTATTGTTGTTCCACCGATGACAACTTACTTGAAGGATATTATTCAATCTCTAGGTAAATATGGTGGACTCTCATGTCATGAAACTGGGTTTAAGGGTTTTGGATGCACAAGTAGTATCTCTACTTAGTGCAATTTTTTGGCTAGCAAAAGATCGTAGACAAGCACCACATGCTAGGAGATCCATAACAATATAACTTGTATGTGAATGTAAACGACCATAACTCATTATGTTGTCTTCCTTGTCCAACGTCAACTAATTGACATGGAATATTTGATGGGGGCTCACAATCATAAAAGATGTCCAAGATAGTATATTTATATGTGAGACTTCTTTCCCCTTATTACTTTTTCATGGATTGCACCAATGACTAATGCTATGTTTGTCAACTTCCACAAATTTTATCAACAATACTTCTTTCATGTGAAGTCATTACTCCCCATGGGAGTAGCATATGATTTTTTTCCTTTTTATTTTCCATGGCTAAAATTGAAACAAGAAAGTAAAGGAAAACTCAAACTACTCTTTATTATATATCTCGCACACGATTACATAGATAGATAGATCACTAAGAAAGCACTCGAAAATAGGTCATACTAAAACTTTATTCCTCTAAATCATGAAATAACAAAGGATCAAACTAAGATAAATAATAATGATAAAAGTGGTGGTGATACGATACCGGGGCACCTCCCCCAAGCTTAGCACAAGCCAAGAGGAGTGCTCATACCCGTGTACTCAAGTCTCCTTCTTTGGTGATGACGATGAAGTGGTAGGCTTGTCCTTCAGCCTTAGAAGATACTCTAGTTTATGATTGATACTCCGAAGGGCAATGTTTTGCTCTTCCAACAAAATAACTTCGTGAGTGAGAGATGTATTCTGAGTGCAAATTATTTCAAAGACCCTTAGGGATTCAACTTCAGATGGGGAGAAATTATCATAGAAGGGTTGAAGGATATCTCCCTTCTCTTTGGTCTCCTCCATGGGCATGGCTTGCCTTCCCTCTTGGGCCTAGATTCCCGCAACTTCTTCGACCTTG
Source organism: Triticum timopheevii (assembly GCA_963921465.1). Lineage (NCBI taxonomy): Eukaryota > Viridiplantae > Streptophyta > Magnoliopsida > Poales > Poaceae > Triticum > Triticum timopheevii. Next base: position 448,208,276 of record OY997272.1, on the reverse strand, counting down.
TCCTCCTTTCCCGTGTCCTCCTCTCTGGATGACCACCCGTAGTAAACCTTGCTGTAGAGGCGTGAGGGAGTTATGGATTAAGGGGTCCTCAGGGCGTCGGCCCCTTGAATATGGGCCGGACTGGTGAAGCCACATAATGACAGAAGATCTATGAAGCCGTGGTGTGCCCTCCAAGTCAAGGATAGGTAGGATCTCTTTACCCCTCATTGTAATTTATCTTCGATAACCCTAACCCTATCGATGTCTATATAAACCGATGGTTGTAGTCTTTAGAGGTAGAGCTACATCCATCACTTCATCACTTTAGGGTTTAGCTCATGCTGATCTCGAGGAAGATCTACTCTGTAACCATACTATACATCCAATAAAATCAAGCAGGACGTAGGGTATTACCTCTTTGAGAGGGCCCGAACCTGGGTAAACACAGTGTTCATCGTCCTTTGTTCCCCATCGATCTTAGATCCACAGCTCGGGACCCCTACCACGAGGTCTGCCAGTTTTGACACCGACATTGCTTTCATTGAGAGTTCCGTTGTGGGGTCGCCCGAAGGATCGATGGCTCTCTTGATCATAGGAGAAGGCATCAGATCTGGGGACTTCTTCGTCCTTGGTCAACTCTTCGCATTCGGTAACATCGTGCTGCATGCCGACCCGACTGGTCGTTTGGATCAGATCAACAACTTCGCTCCTGAACACAGAATTCGACTCAGTAATATGGAATATGTTGCAGACACGCATGGCAATCTGATCTTCGCCAGATTCACTACCCCCTCCCTCACCCTCCAAGGCCTCGTCGTGCCCGCTCTAGAGTCCCCTTCTGATCTGATCTATAGATCAGCCCCAGCCCTCCGAACAGTTTCGAGCCAGGAGGGCTCCGCTTCAAGCAGGGACCAGACTCCACCTTCGACCGAATCCATCATGTCTATGGAGGGCCTATCCTCGGCCTTCGAGGCAGAATCAGGAGGCGGAAGCCAAGAGTCAATCTCAGTCAAACCTTTCCGTCACCACGCTCCTCTGGCCTTGATCCCTTACGACGAACCTGCAACCGATGGCCAGGGGTCACCCCGGCCCGAAGTAGCTCGATCTCGAATCCTGGCATGAAAACTACACGCGAAAACCAAGGCCCATCCTTAATATCGAGTGACAATCTGGACCCCCTCAAGGATCCGGCACCGTACCTCGATCTTAGCTCGGCCTATGGAAACCAAGGTCTAGTCAGGGCACAGACTTCTCCCACCCTGTTATGACGGAATTTGGCTGAGAGCCCTCGAATTCGGCAACCCTCACTATGTTAAACGAGGCACAAGACAAAATCCAGAAAATGACCATCTAGGAGGACCTGCCCTCAACCCTTCGAGGTGTACCACAGGGAATTTTACGTCCCGCCCACCACCCACTTGGTAGCCACTATCGCTGATTTAACCGATATGCTAGATTATAATTCAGAAAACGACGATTACATGGACGAGGATAGCGGAGCCACGGCTAGTATCAATGTTGCCCCACCCCCCATCACCGGCCACTGGTTGGCCACGTCCACCTATGATATTTACATGGTGGACACCCCCAAGGACGGCGATGGCACTCCCAATCAGGACCGAGGCAAGCCCGGAGATGAGCCGCCCAAACGCTAAAGACAACGTCGTCGATCTAAGCCACGTCAAAGCCATGTGAGCAACGTGGACTTTGCGGAGAACGGCATGATACGTCTCCAACGTATCTAGATTTTTTTATTGTTCCATGCTGTTATATAATCCATCTTGAATGTTTTATATGCATTTATATGCTATTTTATATGAGTTTTTGGACTAACCTATTAACCTAGAGCCCAGTGCCGGTTTCTATTTTTTCCTTGTTTTTGAGTATTGCAGAAAAGGAATACCAAACAGAGTCCATTTGACCTGAAAATTTATGGAGATTTTTTATGGACCAGAAGAAGCACCTGAAGCAAAAGAGTTGGGCCAGAAGAGTCCTGAATCAACCACGAGGGTGGAGGGCGCGCCCCCTACCTCGTGGCTGACTCGGCGACCCCCCTAACGTGAAACCGACTCCAAAAATTCCTAAAAATACAGAAACCACCAAAAATAAACCTAGATCGGGAGTTCCGTCGCTGCAAGCCTTTGTAGCCACAAAAACCAATTGGGACCCTGTTCTGGCACCCTGCCGGAGGGGGGATCCATCACCGATGGCCATCTTCATCATCCCGGCGCTCTCCATGACGAGGAGGGAGTAGTTCACCCTTGGGGCTGAGGGTATGTACCAGTAGCTATGTGTTTGATCTCTCTCTCTCTCTCATGTTCTTGATTCGGCATGATCTTGATGTATCGCGAGCTTTGCTATTATAATTGGATCTTATGATTTCTCCCCCTCTACATTCTTGCAATGGATTGAGTTTTCCCTTTGAAGCTATCTTATCGGATTGAGTCTTTAAGGATTTGAGAACACTTGATGTATGTCTTGCTTGTGCTTATCTGTGGTGACAATGGGATATTCATGTGATCCACTTGATGTATGTTTTGGTGATCAACTTGCGGGTTCAATGACCTTGTGAACTTATGCATAGGGGTTAGCACACGTTTTCGTCTTGACTCTTCGGTAGAAACCTTGAGGCACTCTTTGAAGTTCTTTGTGTTGGTTTGAATAGATGAATCTGAGATTGTGTGATGCATATCGTATAATCAAACCCGCGGATACTTGTGGTGACATTGGAGTATCTAGGTGACATTAGGGTTTTGGTTGATGTGTCTCTTCAGGTGTTATTTTACTACGAACTCTAGGGCTGTTTGTGACACTTATAGGAATAGCCCAATGGATTGATCGGAAAGAATAACTTTGAGGTGGTTTCGTACCCTACAATAATCTCTTCGTTTGTTCTCCGCTATTAGTGACTTTGGAGTGACTCTTTGTTGCATGTTGAGGGATTGTTATATGATCCAATTATGTTATCATTGTTGAGAGAACTTGCACTAGTGAAAGTATGATCCCTAGGCCTTGTTTCGAAGCATTGCAAATACCATTTTCGCTCACTTTTGTTACTTGCTACCTTGCTGTTTTTATATTTTCAGATTACAAAAACCTATATCTACCATCCATATTGCACTTGTTTCACCATCTCTTCGCCGAACTAGTGTACCTATACAATTTACCATTGTATTGGGTGTGTTGGGGACACAAGAGACTCTTTGTTATTTGGTTGCAGGGTTGTTTGAGAGAGACCATCTTCATCCTACGCCTCCCACAGATTGATAAACCTTAGGTCATCCACTTGAGGGGAATTTGCTACTATCCTACAAACCTCTGCACTTGGAGGCCCAAAAACGTCTACAAGAAGAAGGTTACGTAGTATACGTCAAGCTCTTTTCTGGTGCAGGGAGGTGAGTGCTTGAAGGTATATATTTAGATCTTGCAATTGAATCTTTTAGTTTCTTGTTTTATCACTAGTTTAGTTTATAAAAGAAGACTACAAAAAACGGAATTGAGGTTGCCTCATATGCTTCATCTTTTTAATATCTTTCGTCAAAATGATGGAAAGGAAAATTGTGCCAAAGTGTTAGAAGAAGAATGCATTAAAATGTTTGGCACTAAATCTTTGAATGATGAGCATGATTGCAATGTTGTTAGTATGAATTCCTTGAATATCCATGATGCTAATGATATGCAAAGCCACAAGCTTGGGGATGCTATGTTTGATGAAGATGATATTTTTTGTCCCCCGAGTTTTGATGAGCAAATTTATTTTGATGATAGCATGCCTCCAATTTATGATGATTATATTGATGAAAGTGGGTTTGGAAGAGTGTCAACTTTAGGAAGTATTGATCCCACTATTTTGGAGGGTGTTGAATCTTATTGTGATAATTGTGAATGTGGATTTGGATAGGTGATGACTTTATTTAGTGATGAATCCACTATTTCAGAAGAAGTTCCAATTGATTATGAGAACAATGTTGCTATCTATGATGATTATTGTGATAACATGTATGCTATAAAGAATAATGATAACATGATTTTAATTTTCAATTATATTATGCCTCACATGATAGTTATTTTGTTGAATTTGCTCCCACTACTATGAATGAGAATAAATTTGCTTATGTGGAGAGTAATCAAATTTCTATGCTTGTAGATCATGAAAAGAATGATTTATGTGATGATTATATTGTTGAATTCATTAATGATGCTATTGAAAATTATTATGAGGGAGAAATATATGCTTGTAGGGATTGCAATAATATCAAGTTTCCTCTCTATGTGTTGAAAGTTTTGAAGTTATGCTTGTTTTGCCTTCCTATGCTAGTGGATTCTTGTTCCCACAAGTTATTTGCACACAAAATCCCTATGCATAGGAAGTGGGTTATACTTAAATGTGCTAGTCATATTCTTCATGATGCCCTCTTTGTGTTTCAATTCTTATCTTTTATGTGAGCATCATTGAAATCATTATGCCTAGCTAAAAAGGCAATAAAGAAAAGTGCTTGTTGGGAGACAACCCAACATTTACCCCTACTGTTTTTGTGTCTTCACATGATTATGATACTGTAGTAATCATGTTTCATAGCTTTTGTTTCAATAAAGTGACAAGTAAAGCCTTTGGGATAGTGTGGATGATAGTTGACTTGATTCTGTGCAAAAACAGAAACTTTTACGCTCAGTCCGGGAAATTTTAAATATCACTGGAATGTGATTTTGATCTGAATTTTGTAAAAAATATTGATATACAAATTTCCTATATTTTCCTAATTTTTCAGCATATTTGGAGTTACATAAGTATGGAAAGTTTCCAAATTACTACAGATTGTTCTGTTTTTGACAGATTCTGTTTTCGATGTGTTGTTTGCTTATTTTGATGAATCTATGAGTAGTATTGGAGTGTACGAACCTTGGAGAAGTTGGAATAAAGTAGATATAACACCAATATGAATTTAGAACGAGTTCACAACAGTACCTAAGTGGTGATTTATTTTCTTATACTAAAGGATCTCATAAGATTTTCTGTTGAGTTTTGTGTTGTGAAGTTTTCAAGTTTTGGGTAAAGATTTCGATGGACTATGGAATAAGGAGTGTCAAGAGCCTAAGCTTGGGGATGACCAAGGCACCACAAGGTAATATTCAAGGACAACCAAGAGCCTAAGCTTGGGGATGCCCAGATGGCATCCCCTCTTTCGTCTTCGTTCATTGGTAACTTTACTTGAAGCTATATTTATATTCACCACATGATATGAGCTTTGCTTGGAGAATTATTTTATTTTATTTTTATTTTTATTTTCTTGATGTTATTCAGACATGTTTTATATCTTTTAGTTTAATAAAAAGGTCAAGTGTAGCCTTTATCGTGCTTATTTTACAAGTCTATACATTGCTGTTTTGAAATCAGAAAGTTTACTGTTATGTTTTGAATATTGGTGAATAGTAAGAACATGACAAAATCTTGAGATTTTGACACAATGAGTAATAACAAATTTTCTACAGTGTGGTAATTTTTCAGAATTTTTCGAGTTAGGGAAGTATGATTCCTCTTGTATTCTTTATAGACTATCCTGTTTCGACAGCGCTGTTAAGTTTGCATTGTTTGCATATGTTTTCTTGTTCAATGATTCTTTTTGAGGATAGGAGTGTAAAATATGCAGAGGAATTTAGTAGGCAATATCAAATAATAATTTTAGTGCATTTCTACAGTAGAGAATGATAAGGTTATTGTGTTGATTTATACTAACTTATCTCACGAGTTCTTGTTGAGTTTTGTGTGGATGAAATTTTTAAGATTTAGGGAAACCATGATATAATAGGAATTAAGGAGACACAAATGCTCAAGCTTGGGGATGCCCAAGGCATCCCTAATTAATATTTCAAGAAGTCTCAAGCATCTAAGCTTGGGGATGCCCCGGTTGGCATCCCACCTTTCTTCTTCAACAACTATCAGTTAGTTTTGGTTGAGCCTAAGCTTTTGCTTCTTCACATGATATGTGCTATCCTTGCAATGCCATTTTATTTTGTTTTTCTTGCCATTTGAATGATATCCCAAGATCTAGAATTCTTAAATGTTAGCGAGTCTTCACATAGTTGCATAATTATTCGACTACTCATTGATCTTCACTTATATCTTTTGGAGTAGTTTGCCATTTGCTCTAGTGCTTCACTTATATATTTTTAGAGCACGATAGTGGTTTTATTTTGAAGAAATATATGAACTCTCATGCTTCACTTATACTATTTTGAGAGTCTTAAACATCATGGTAATTTGCTTTGGTTATTATTTAGTCCTAATATGATGGTCATCCAAGAGGGATATAATAAAAACTTTCATATAAAGTGCATTGAATACTATGAGAAGTTTGATTGCTTATGATTGTTTTGAGATATGAAGATGATGATATTAGAGTCATGCTAGTGGAGTAATTGTGAATTTGATAAATACTTGTGTTGAGGTTTGTGATTCTCGTAGCATGCACGTATGGTGAACCGTTATGTAACGAAGTTGGAGCATGATGTATTTATTGATTGTCTTCCTTATGAGTGGCGGTCGGGGACGAGCGATGGTCTTTTCCTACCAATCTACCCCCCTAGGAGCATGCGCGTAGTACTTTGTTCAATGACTAATAGGATTTTTCAATAAGTATGTGAGTTCTTTTTTACTAATGTTGAGTCCATGGATTATACGCACTCTCGCCCTTCCACCATTGCTAGCCTCTCTTGTGCCGCGCAACTCTTGCCGGTACCATACACCCACCATATACCTTCCTCAAAACAGCCACCATACCTACCTATTATGGCATTTCCATAGCCATTCCAAGATATATTGCCATGCAACTTTCCACCGTTCCGTTTATTATGACACGCTTCATCATTGTCATATTGCTTTGCATGATCATGTAGTTGACATCGTATCTGTGGCAAAGCCACCTTTCATAATTCTTTCATACATGTCACTCTTGATTCATTGCAAATCCCGGTACACCGCCAGAGGCATTCACATAGAGTCATATTTTGTTCTAAGCAATGAGTTGTAATTTTTTGGGTTGTAAGTAAATAGAAGTGTGATGATCATAATTATTAGAGCATTGTCCCATGTGAGGAAAAAAAGAAAAAAAGAGGCCAAGAAGACAAAATAAAAAAAGAGGCCAAAGAATCCAAAGAAAAAAATTAAAAAGGAGAAAATAAAAAAAATGAGAGAAAAAGAAAGAAGGGGCAATGTTACTATCCTTTTTCCACACTTGTGCTTCAAAGTAGCACCATGATCTTCATGATAGAGAGTCTCTTATTTTGTCACTTTCATATACTGGTGGGAATTTTTTATTATCTAACTTGGCTTGTATATTCCAACGATGGGTTTCCTCAAATGCCCTAGGTTTTCATGATACTCTCCAACGTATCTATAATTTTTTATTGTTCCATGCTATTATATTACCCGTTTTGGATGTTTATGGGCTTTACTTTACACTTTTATATCATTTTTGGGACTAACCTACTAACCGGAGGCCCAGCCCGAATTGCTGTTTTTTTACCTATTTCAGTGTTTCAAAGAAAAGGAATATCAAACGGAATGAAACCTTCGGGAGCGATCTTTTTGGAACAAACGTGATCCAGAGGACTTGGAGTGGAAGTCAAGAAACAAGCGAGGCGGCCACAAGGGTGCCCGGCGTGCTCCCTACAGTTGGGCGCGGCCCGCACCCTCGTGGGCCCCTCGAGCGTCCACCGACCTACTTCTTCCTCCTATATATATCCACGGACCCCGAAAACATCCAGGAGCACCACGAAAAACTATTTCCACCACCGTAACCTTCTGTATCCACGAGATCCCATCCTGGAGCCTTCGCCGGCGCTCCGCCGGAGGGGGAACCGACCATGGAGGGCCTCCACATCATCTCCAAGGCCCTTCCGATGAGTTGTGAGTAGTTTACCACAGACCTTCGGGTCCATAGTTATTAGCTAGATGGCTTCTTCTCTCTCTTTGAATCTCAATACAAAGTCCTCCCCGATCTTCTTGGAGATCTATTCGATGTAACTCTTTTTGTGGTGTGTTTGTCGAGATCCGGTGAATTGTGGGTTTATGATCAAGTTTGTCTATGAGAAATATTTGAATCTCCCTTGAGTTCTTTTATGTGTGATTAAGTTATCTTTGCAAGTCTCTTCGAATTATTAGTTTGGTTTGGCCTACTAGATTGATCTTTCTTGCAATTGGAGAAGTGCTTAGCTTTGGGTTCAATCTTGCGGTGTCCTTTCCCACAGACAGCAGGGGCAGCAAGGCATGTATTGTATTGTTGCCATCAAGGATAAAAAGATGGGGTTTATATCATATTGCATGAGTCTATTCCTCTACATCATGTCATCTTTCTTAATGCGTTACTCTGTTCTTTATGAACTTAATACTCTAGATGCATGCTGGATAGCGGTCGATGTGTGGAGTAATAGTAGTAGATGGAGGAAGGAGTCGGTCTACTTGTCAAGGACGTGATGCCTATATACATGATCATGCCTAGATAATCTCATAATTATTCGCTTTTCTATCAATTGCTCGACAGTAATTTGTTCACCCACCGTAATACTTATGCTATCTTGAGAGAAGCCACTAGTGAAACCTATGGCCTCCGGGTCTATCTTTTATCATGTAAGTTTATTATCTACTTTTATTTGCATCTTTACTTTTCCAATCTATATCAGAAAATACAAAAAAATATTTATCTTATCATATTATCTCTATCAGACCTCACTTTCGCAAGTGGCCGTGAAGGGATTGACAACTCCTTTATTGCGTTGGTTGCGAGGTTCTTGTTTGCTTGTGTAGGTGCGTGGGACTTTTGAGGATCCCCCTACTGGATTGATACCTTGGTTCTCAAAAACCGAGGGAAATACTTACGCTACTTTGCTGCATCACCCTTTCCTCTTCAAGGAAATCCAACGCAAGCTCAAGACGTAGCAAAAAGGATTTCTGGCGCCGTTGCCGGGGAGGTCTTCGCTCAAGTCAAGACATACCAAGTACCCATCACAAACTCATCTCCCTCGCATTAATTATTTGCCATTTGCCTCTCGTTTTCCTCTCCCCCACTTCACCCTTGCCGTTTTATTTTCCCTCTCTTTCCCAATCTCCTCTCTCTTTCGCTTGCCTTTTTGTTTGCTTGTGTGTTGGATTGCTTGTCGCGATGGCGCACGATAATACCAAATTGTGTGACTTTTCCAATACCAATAATAATGATTTCCTTAGTACTCCGATTGCTCCTCTTAATGATGTTGAGTCTTATGAAATCAATGCTACTTTGTTGAATCTTGTTATGAAAGATCAATTCTCCGGCCTTCCTAGTGAAGATGCCGCTACCCATATAAACAACTTTGTTGATTTGTGTGAGATGCAAAAGAAGAAAGCTACGGATAATGATATTGTTAAATTGAAGTTATTTCCTTTTTCACTTAGAGATCGTGCTAAAGTTTGGTTTTCATCTTTGCCTAAGAATAGTTTTGATTCATGGAATAAGTGCAAAGATGCTTTTATCTCTAAGTATTTTCCTCCCGCTAAGATCATCTCTCTTAGGAACAATATTATGAATTTTAAACAACTTGATCATGAGCATGTTGCCCAATCTTGGGAAAGAATGAAATGATGATTCACAATTGCCCCACGCATGGTTTGAATTTATGGATGATCATACAAAAAAATTATGCCGGCTTGAATTTTGCTTCTAGAAATATTTTAGATTTGGCCGCGAGAGGCACTTTTATGGAAATAACCTTAGGAGAAGCTACTAAACTCCTTGATAATATTATGGCTAATTATTCTCAATGGCACACCGAAAGATCTACTAGTAAAAAAGTGCATGCTATAGAAAAAATTAATGTTGTGAGTGGAAAGATGGATGAACTTATGAAATTGTTTACTACTAAGAGTGCTCCTATTGATCCCAATGATATGCCTTTGTCTACTTTGATTGAGAATAACAATGAATCTATGGATGTGAATTTTGTTGGTAGGAATAATTTTGGTAACAATGATTATAAAGGAAACTTTAATCCTAGACCGTTCCCTAGTAATTCCTCTAATAATTATGGAAATTCCTACAATAATTCTTATGGAAATTTTAATAAGATGTCCTCTGATTTTGAGAATAGTGTTAAAGAATTTATGATCTCTCAAAAGAATTTTAATGCCTTACTTGAAGAAAAATTGCTTAAATTGATGATTTGGCTAGGAACGTTGGTAGACTTTCACTTGATGTTGATTCTTTGAAAGTTAGATCTACTCCCACTAAGCATGATATCAATGAGTCTCTCAAAGCTATGAGAATTTCTATTGATGAGTGCAGAGAAAGAACCGCTAGATTGCGTGCTAAGAAAGATTGATCTGTAAAAGCGTGTTCTTCTAGTTTCCATGAAAATAATGATGAAGATCTAAAAGTTATTAATGTGTCCCCTATGAAATCTTTGTTTTGCAATATGAATCTTAACAATAATGGGACTGGAGATGATTCAACTTTAGTTAAAAGGCGTCCCAATGATTTGGAGTTTTTAGATCTTGATGCTAAATTTGGTAAAAGTGGGATTGGAGAGGTCAAGACTTTAAATAGCATTGAACCCACTATCTTGGATTTCAAGGAATTTAATTGTGATAATTTTTCTTTAATAGATTGTATTTCCTTGTTGAAATCCGTGTTGAATTCTCCTCATGCTTATAGTCAAAATAAAGCTTTTACCAAACATATTGTTGATGCCTTGATGCAATCTTATGAGGAAAAACTTAACTTGGAAGTTTCTATACCTAGAAAACATCTATGATGAGTGGGAACCTACTATAAAAATTAAAATTGAAGATCATGAGTGCTACGCTTTGTGTGATTTGGGTGCTAGTCTTTCCACAATTCTGAAAACTCTATGTGATATTCTAGGTTTCCATGATCTTGATGATTGCTCTTTAAATTTGCACCTTGCGGATTCCACCATTAAGAAACCTGTGGGAAGGATCAATGATGTTCTTATTGTTGCAAATAGGAATTATGTGCCCGTAGATTTTATCGTTCTTGACATAGATTGCAATCTTTCTTGTCCTATTATTCTTGGTAGACATTTCCTTTGAACAATTGGTGCAATTATTGATATGAAGGAAGGGAATATTAGATTCCAATTTCCATTAAGGAAAGGCATGGAACACTTTTCAATAAAGAAAGTTAAATTACCTTATGAATCTATCATGCGAGCTACTTATGAATTGAGTGCCAAAGATGGCACTACTTAGATCTATCCTCGCTTTTATGCCTAGCTTGGGGCGTTAAACAATAGCGCTAGTTGGGAGGCAACCCAATTTTATTTTAGTTTTTTGCTTTTTGCTTATGTTTAGTAATAAATTTCTCATTTACCTTCTATTTAGATGTGTTTTCATGTTTTAATTAGTGTTTGTGCCAAGTAGAACCTATAGGATAACCTATGGTAATAGTTAATTTGATTCTGCTGAAAAACAGAAACTTTCCACGCATGAAACTAATTTTAGTAATTCACAGCAATGTGCTTTTGCGTTGATTATTATTGCTGTATATCAATAGATAAATTTCCCAGGACTTCCTATTTTGTTAGGATTTTTAGAGTTCCAGAAGTATTCGAGAGTTACAGATTGCTACAGACTGTTCTGTTTTTGACAGATTCCGTTTTTTGTATGTTGTTTGCTTATTTTGATGCATCTATGGCTAGTATGTAGGGTATGAACCATAGATAAGTTGGAATACAGTAGGTTTAACACCAATATAAATAAAGAATGAGTTCATTACACTACCTTATGTGGTGGTTTTTCTTTCTTGCACTAACGGAGCTTATGAGATTTCCTGTTGAGTTTTGTATTGTGAAGTTTTCAAGTTTTGGGTAAAGATTTGATGGACTATGGAATAAGGAGTGGCAAGAGCCTAAGCTTGGGGATGCCCATGGCACCCCAAGATATTCGAGGATAACCAAAAGCCTAAGCATGGGGATTCCCCAGAAGGCATCCCCTCTTTCGTCTTTCGTCTATCGGTAACTTTACTTGGAGCTATATTTTTATTCGCCACATGATATGTGTTTTGCTTGGAGCGTCATGTATGATATTAGTCTTTGCTTTTTAGATTTCCACAATCATCCTTGCTGTACACACCTTCTGGGAGAAACCCACATGATTTAGAATTTATTAGAATACTCTATGTGCTTCACTTATATCTTTTGAGCTAGATAATTTTGCTCTTTGTGCTTCACTTATATTTTCTAGAGCACGGCGGTGGCTTAATTTTGTAGAAATTGTTGATCTCTCATGCTTCACTTATATTATTTTGTGAGTCTTTTAGAACAGCATGGTATTTGCTATGGTTATAAATTTGGTCCTAGAATGATGAACATCCAAGTTGGGTATAATAAAAACTATCATAGAAAGTGCATTAAACACTAGGATCAATTTGATGCTTGATAATTGTTTTGAGATATAAAGGTGGTAATGTTAGAGTCATGCTAGTTGGGTAATTATGAAATTGAGAAATACTTGTGTTGAAGTTGGCAAGTCCCGTAGCATGCACGTATGGTAAAAGTTGTGTGACAAATTTGTTGCATGGGGTGCTCTTTTAATTGTTTTCCTTATGAATGGAGGTCGGGATCGCGCGATGGTTAACTCCTACCGACCCTTCCCCTAGGAGCATGCATAGTAGTACTTTGCTTCGAGGGCAAGTAGACTTTTGCAATAAGTATATGAGTTCTTTATGACTAATGTGAGTCCATGGACGTACGCACACTCACCCTTCCACTTTGCTAGCCTTTATTATGCCACGCAACCTTCGCCGATATCATGCACCCATTATTTACCTTCCTCAAAACAGCCACCATACCTACCTATTATGGCATTTCCATAGCCATTCCGAGATATATTGCCATGCAACTCTCCACCGTTCCGTTTATTATGACACATTCCATTATTGTCATCTTGCTCTTTGCATGATCATGTAGTTGACATCGTATTTGTGGCAAGGCCACCTTCATAATTTTTCATACATGTCACTCTTGCTTCATTGCATATCCCGGTACACCGCCGAAGGCATATACATAGAGTCATATTTTGTTATAAGTATTGAGTTGTAATTTTTGAGTTGTAAATCAATAAAAGTGTGATGATCTTCATTATTAGAGCATTGTCCCAAGTGAGGAAAGGATGATGGAGACTATGATTTCCCCACAAGTCAAGATGAGACTTCGGACTTTATAAAAATAAAAGAGGCCAAAGAAGCCATATAAAAAAGAGGCCAAAGAAGCCCACCAAATAAAAAAAGAAAAAAGGAAAAAAAGAAGAAAAGAAAAAAAGAAAAATGAGAGAAAAGAGAGAAGGGACAATGCTACTATCTCTTTTCCACACTTGTGCTTCAAAATAGCACCATGATCTTCATGATAGAGAGTCTCCTATGTTGTCACTTTCATATACTAGTGGGAATTTTTCATTATAGTACTTGGCTTGTATATTCCAATGATGGGCTTCCTGAAAATGCCCTAGGTCTTCATGAAAACTTAGTTTCTTTTGTTGAGATTTCATATATTTGTAGCTCTAGTGCATCTGTTGCATGACAATCCCTACTCACTCACATTGATATCTATTAATGGTCATCTCCACAGCCCGTTGATACGCCTAATTGATGTGAGACTATCTCTCCCTTTTTGTCTTCACAACCACCATATACCACATATAGTGCTATCTCCATGGCTTGTGCTCATGTATTGCATAAGAGTTGAAGAAGCTGAAGCGCGTTAAAAAGTATGAACCAATTGCTTGGCTGAAACCGGGGTTGTGCATGATGGGAGTATTTTGTGTAATAAAAATGAAGCATGGCCTAAACTATATGATTTTGTAGGGATAAGCTTTCTTAGGCTATGCTATTTTGATAAGACATGATTATTTGTTAGTATGCTTCAAGTATTACTATTTTTTATGTTTTACAAGCTTTTATCTTGAATCATTTGGATCTGGACAATCATGCCACAATAAAGAAAATTACATTGAGAAATATGCTAGGTAGCATTCCACATCAAAAATTCTGTTTTTATCATTTACCTACTCGAGGACGAGCAGGAATTAAGCTTGGGGATGCTTGATATGTCTCCAACGTATCTATAATTTTTGATTGTTCCATGCTATTATATTACCCGTTTTGGATGTTTATGGGCTTTACTTTACACTTTCTGGGACTAACCTACTAACTGGAGGCCCAGCCCGAATTGCTGTTCTTTTGCCTATTTCAGTGTTTCGAAGAAAAGGAATATCAAACGGAGTCCAAACGGAATGAAACCTTCGGGAGCGATCTTTTTGGAACAAACGTGATCCAGAGGACTTGTAGTGGAAGTCAAGAAACAAGCGAGGTAGCCACGAGGGTGCCCGGCGCGCCCCCACCCTCGTGGGCCCCTCGAGCGTCCACCGACCTACTTCTTCCTCCTATATATATCCACGGACCCCAAAAACATCCAGGAGCACCACGAGAAACTATTTCCACCGCCGTAACCTTCTGTATCCGCGAGATCCCATCTTGGAGCCTTCGTCAGTGCTCCGCCGGAGGGGAAATCGACCACGAAGGGCCTCTACATCATCTCCAAGGCCCTTCCGATGAGTTGTCAGTAGGTTACCACAGACCTTCGGGTCCATAGTTATTAGCTAGATGGCTTCTTCTCTCTCTTTGAATCTCAATACAAAGTCCTCCTCGATCTTCTTGGAGATCTATTCGATGTAACTCTTTTTGCGGTGTGTTTGTCGAGATCCGATGAATTGTGGGTTTATGATCAAGTTTATCTATGAGAAATATTTGAATCTCCTTTGAATTGTTTTATGTGTGATTAAGTTATCTTTGCAAGTCTCTTCGAATTATTAGTTTGGTTTTGCCTACTAGATTGATCTTTCTTGCAATGGGAGAAGTGCTTAGCTTTGGGTTAAATCTTGCGGTGTCCTTTCCTGGTGACAGCAGGGGCAGCAAGGCACATATTGTATTGTTGCCATCGAGGATAAAAAGATGGGGTTTATATCATATTGCATGAGTTTATCCCTCTACATCATGTCATCTTTCTTAATGTGTTACTCTGTTCTTTATGAACTTAATGCTCTAGATGCATGCTGGATAGTGGTCGATGTGTGGAGTAATAGTAGTAGATGCAGGCAGGAGTCGGTCTACTTGTCACGGACGTGATGCCTATATACATGATCATGCCTAGATAATCTCATAATTATTCGATTTTCTATCAATTGCTCGACAATAATTTGTTCACCCACCGTAATACTTATGCTATCTTGAGAGAAGCCACTAGTGAAACCTATGGCCCCCGGGTCTATCTTTTATCATATAAGTTTATTATCTACTTTTATTTGCATCTTTACTTTTCCAATCTATATCAGAAAATACAAAAAAATATTTATCTTATCATATTATCTCTATCAGACCTCACTTTCGCAAGTGGCCGTGAAGGGATTGACAACTCCTTTATTGCGTTGGTTGCGAGGTTCTTGTTTGCTTGTGTAGGTGTGTAGGACTTTTGAGGATCCCCCTACTGGATTGATACCTTGGTTCTCAAAAACTGAGGGAAATACTTACGCTACTTTGCTGCATCAGCTTTTCCTCTTCAAGGAAAACCAACGCAAGCTCAAGACGTAGCACTTCATGAGCAAGCAAGTTGGATGCACACCCACTTAGTCTCTTTTTTGCTTTCATACACTTATAGCTCTAGTGCATCCGTTGCATGGCAATCCCTACTCACACACTTTGATATCTATTGGTGGGCATCTCCATAGCTCGTTGCTACGCCTAGTTGATGTGAGACTATCTCCCTCTTTTTGTCTTCTCCACAACCACCATATTCTCTTCCACCATAGTGCTATGTCCATGGCTCACCCTCATGTATTGCGTGAAAGTTGAAAAGGTTTGAGAACATCAAAAGTATGAAACAGTTGCTTGGCTTGTCATCGGGGTTGTGCATGATTTGAGTATTTTGTGTGACGAAGATGGAGCATAGCCAGACTATATGATTTTATAGGGATAAGCTTTCTTTGGCCATGTTATTTTGAGAAGACATAATTGCCTTGTTAGTATGCTTGAAGTATTACTGTTTTTATGTCAATATTAAACTTTTGTTTTGAATCTTACAGATCTGAACATTCATGCCACAATAAAGAGAATTACATTGATAAATATGTTAGCTAGCATTCCACATCAAAAATTCTGTTTTTATCATTTACCTACTCGAGGACGAGCAGGAATTAAGCTTGGGGATGCTTGATAAGTCTGCAACGTATCTATAATTTTTTATTGTTCCATGCTATTATATTATCCATCTTGAATGTTCTATATGCATTTATATGCTATTTTATATGATTTTTGGGACTAACCTATTAACCTAGAGCCCAATGCCAGTTTCTGTTTTTTTCCTTATTTTTGTGTATTGCAGAAGAGGAATACCAAACGGAGTCCAATTGACCTGAAAATGTACGGAGATTTTTTATGGACCATAAGAAGCCCCCGAAGCAAACGAGTTGGGCCAGAAGAGTCCCAAGTCAACCATGAGGGTGGAGGGCGCGCCCTACCCCCTGGGCACGCCCCTACCTCGTGGCTGACTTGGAGACCCCCCTAGCGTGAAACCGCCACCAAAAATTCCTATAAATACAAAAAAACCCGAAAAGAAACCTAGATCGGGAGTTCCGCCGCCGCAAGCCTCTGTAGCCACCAAAAACCAATCAGGACCCTGTTCCGGCACCCTGACGGAGGGGGGTCCATCACTGGTGGCCATCTTCATCATCCCGGCACTCTCCATCACGAGGAGGGAGTAGTTCACCCTCGGGGCTGAGGGTATGTACCATAGCTATGTGTTTGATCTCTCTCTCTCTCTCGTGTTCTTGATTCAGCATGATCTTGATGTATCATGAGCTTTGCTATTATAATTGGATCTTATGATGTTTCTCCCCCTCTACCTTTTTGCAATGGATTGAGTTTTCCCTTTGAAGTTGAGTCTTTATGGATTTGAGAACACTTGATGTATGTCTTGCATGTGCTTATCTCTGGTGACAATGGGATAATTATGTGATCCACTTGATGTATGTTTCGGTGATCAACTTGCGGATTCAGTGACCTTGTGAAATTATGCATAAGGGTTGGCACACGTTTTTGTCTTGACTATCTAGTAGAAACTTTGGGGCACTCTTTGAAGTTCTTTTTGTTGGTTTGAATAGATGAATCTGAGATTGAGTGGTGCATATCGTATAATCAAACCCGCGGATACTTGTGGTGACATTGGAGTATCTAGGTGACATTAGGGTTTTGGTTGATGTGTGTCTTAAGGTGTTATTTCACTACGAACTCTAGGGATGTTTGTGACACTTATAGGAATAGCCCAATGGATTGATCGGAAAGAATAACTTTGAGGTGGCTACAATAATCTCTTTGTTTGTTCTCTGCTATTAGTGACTTTGGAGTGACACTTTGTTGCACATTTACGGATTGTTATATGATCCAATTTTGTTATCATTGTTGAGAGGACTTGCACTAGTGAAAGTATGAATCCTAGGCCTTGTTTCGAAGCATTGCAAATGTCGTTTTCACTCACTTGTGTTACTTGTTACCTTGCTGTTTTTACATTTTCAGATTACAAAAACCTATATCTACCATCCATATTGCACCTGTATCACCATCTCTTCACCGAGCTAGTGCACCTATACAATTTACCATTGTATTGGGTGTGTTGGGGACACAAGAGACTCTTTGTTATTTGGTTACAGGGTTGTTTGAGAGAGACCATCTTCATCCTACGCCTCCCACGGATTGATAAACCTTAGGTCATCCACTTGAGGGAAATTTGCTACTTTCCTAGAAACCTCTACACTTGGAGGCCCAAGAATGTCTACAAGAAGAAGATTGTGTAGTAGACATCATGGCACCGCGAATAATACGGATGACCTCGCCGAAGTCGCAGCCAACAAACATCATCAGGATGACCCCGCGGGGCAGGATGACCCGCTCAACGTAGAAAACCCTGATGACTCTAAGGACAACAACTACCTCCCACCCTCTGAAGAGGAGGCCAGTCTAGGGGATGACGATTTCATCATCTCTGAAGACTCGCTGGAGAAGGAATGGTTCAAATGGAGGCTTGTAACCACTGCCCGCAGCCTGAAAAAACAAAAGCACGGAATCAAGGCCGAGCAGGACACCCTCAATGTTCGATTGACCAAAGTCCTAGCCGTCAAAGAAGGGTACGACGGTGAACAACCAGTCAAGAGTTATCCCAAGCGAAGATTGTTGCCGCAATTCAACGACGAAGCCGTAGATCCAACACGTCTAGCATACACATGCGCCGAACAACCGGACCACCCCCCTAAAGGGCGAGACAAAGAAGCTGACAAGGCCGAGCACCCCCGCCGCCCCATCTCGCCATTATGGCAAGGATCAAGTGCGGCCCATCTACGAATATGACCTCCGCCATGACCTAGACACCTGAGGGGCCGTAACGGGTCCATCTACGAACCTAGAGAAGACCCGCCCACTCACCGGGAAGGATATTACGATTGGCTGAACCGAAATGATAGAGTCCGAGAGTAGCAGCGGACTTGGATGGCCAAAGACCTCCGAGGCAATGTAGCCCAAGTTACGGGTGCCGCACACCCCTATGCTTAAACAGAGAGGGTAATGCAACACCAATTCCCAGAAGGCTTCAAGCCTGTGAACATCAAACCATACGACGGAACCACGGACTCGGTCGTATGGATAGAGTACTTCCTCCTCCACATTCACATGGTGCGGGGAGATGACCTCCACGCCATCAAATATCTGTCACTAAAGCTTAAAGGACCAGCTCGACACTGGTTGAACAGCCTTCCCGAAGACTCTATAGGTTGTTGGGAAGAGCTTGAGGATGCTTGTCGAGCGAACTTTCAGGGCACCTATGTCCGGCCTCCGGACGCGGATGACCTAAACCGCATCACACAACAGCCCGGAGAATCTGCCCGACAATTTTGGAACCGATTCCTGACCAAGAAGAACCAGATTGTCGACTGTCCGGATGCCGAAGCCTTGGTCGCTTTCAAGCATAGTGTCAAGTACGAATGGCTCATAAGATAGCTCGGCCAGGATAAACCAAGAACTATGGCAGTCCTTACTTCTCTCATGACCCACTTTTGCGCGGGCGAAGATAGTTGGCTCGCTCATAAAAACGCCAACCCCGACACAGCCGGTACCTCCGAGGTTCAGGACGCTAATGGAAAATCGTGACGTAGCAAGAGTAAATGTCGCCACAATGACGGCGAAGGCGAGGATAGGACAGTAAATGTGGGTTCAGAAATCCGAAGTCCGGACCCCAAAAGAAAGCCCTTAAAGGCAACGGCGACGGCCCATCCAGACTAGATGCAATTCTGGATAGGACTTACCAGATCCATGGCACATTAGAGAGGCCCACCAACCACTCCAACCATAGCTGTTAAGTGATAAAGTAGGCCGGCAAGCTCATAGCCAAAGACTCAGGCAAAAGCCCATGAAGCAAGGACGATGACGAGCCCTGCAGGCCGAATAGGGAGGCCATAAACCCTTCCCTACTGAGGTCAACACAGTGAACATGATCTATGCAACCCACATACCAAAGAAGGAGAGGAGGTGAGCAGTGCGAGAGTATATTACATTGAGCCAATAGCGCTGAAGTTCAATCTGTGGTTAGCCTGCCCGATCACTTTCGATCGCAGGGATCACCCAACCAACATACGCCATGGAGGATCCACAGCCTTAGCACTCGACCCCATCATTGATGGATTCCACCTCACTAGAGTCCTAATGGACAGGGGCAGTAGCCTCAGTCTGATATACGAAGACACAGTGAGGAAGATGGGGATCAATCCGTCAACGATCAAACCCAGTAACACCACCTTCAAGGCAGTCATTCCGGGAGTGAAGGCTTGCTGCACAGGCACTGTGACGCTTGAAGTAGTGTTCGGCTCTCCGGACAACTTTCAAAGCGAGGACTTGATCTTCGACATTGCACCTTTTCGCAGCGGTTATCATGCCCTCCTCGGTCGAACGGTGTTCGCTAAATTCAATGACGTCCCACATTACGCGTACCTCAAATTGAAGATGCCCGGTCCTTCAGGCATCATAATTATCAACGGCAATACATAATGCTCGCTTCGGACCGAAGAGCACACTGCGGCCCTAGTAGTCAAAGACTAAATCGGCCAATACGGGTCCCGTCATCGACCCGCCGTAAAGGCCGGCGACAACAGTAAACGGGTCCAAACCCGCTCCCAGTCATGGGAACCCGCATGTGTTCGTAGAAAATAGGGATGCGCGCCCCACAGCACACCCAAATTCTTTGCGGTCCACGTGCCTTGTCAGCACAATTTCGCACTCAAAATACCATGGGCAGCCGTGAGGCATATATCATAAATCCAAAGCATATGTTCAGCTAACCCGAACTTTGGAATTACCTTGTCTTCGGACGACCCGGGGTCCAATTCCGGAGCCCCCTCCCCAAGCGTAAAGCTTCATCGGCAGGACCCTCGCCCCTTAAGGTTTCATCAAAGGTCCCAACCCCCACCTCTCAGAAGCAAAGGCGCAGACGTGCAACAGGGCACAGTTGAGGCTTCAACTCATGCATCAAGGCCCTGCATAAACCTTTACTCTATATTTGATTTCTTTTTACAAATAATGCCTTGGCAGTTCAAATTGTATGGTTAGACGTCTTGAGCCCACGAGATATAATGAAAATGCCCTTTATGGTGCTCAGATATCCACATCTTGCGATTGTTTCTTCTCCTTCCGATGCTCCCCTCGCTCTTTGAACAGCCCGACATGAAAAAATGATCGGTTAACTAACCTAGAATTTGATTTTACCATCAACTTTGTACCCCAAGTCCGAGACTACTTTTCGCGGAGTGTTCGGTGTCTCGGATATTGTACTGTATGCACCAGTTCCGAACTATGTATTGGGTTAATAGTTGGGTTGCCCGGCTCCTGTGCTTGCCCCTTATGTTCCGCTCGTTTGGCTAAGAGGGCAAAGGGAGAACCCTTGCGATTGTACTTTCGGCTAGCCCGGTCAAGTACCTCAGGAGGAGAAAGCCGAATAGTGACTATCATAGTAAGCGTGAACTGGTCAGCGATCCGATGACGAGGTTTGACTCCAAAAATAGTTGGGGATTTCGCCGTGTCACACAAAGGGTTCGTCTTAACACAAACCATGTGATCAGAAAGGACAGGTATTGGCCCCCAAGTACGTCACAAACCATCGGGGGCTAGTGTAGGGGAACGTAGTAATTTCAAAAAAATTCCTACGCACACGCAAGATCATGGTGATGATATAGCAACGAGAGGGGAGAGTGTTGTCTACGTACCCTCGTAGACCGAAGCGGAAGCGTTGACGCAACGTAGAGGAAGTAGTCGTACGTCCTCCCGGTTCAACCGATCCAAGCACCGTTACTCCGGTACCTCCGAGTTCTTGACACACGTACAGCTCGATGACGCACACCGAACTCCGATCCAGCAGAGGTACGGGGAGGAGTTTCGTCAGCACAATAGCGTGGTGACGATCTTGATGTTCTCCTGTCGTAGGGCTTCACCTAAGCACCGCTACAATATGACCGAGGTGTAATATCGTGGAGGGGGGCACCGCACATGGCTAAGGAACGATCTCAATGATCAACTTGTGTGTCTATGGGGTGCCCCCTACCCCCGTATATAAAGGAGTGGAGGAGGGGAGGGCCGGCCCTCTTCTATGGCGCGCCCTAGGGGAGTCCTACTCCCACCGGGAGTAGGATTCCCCCTTTCCTAGTCCAACTAGGAGTCCTTCCATGTATTAGGAGTAGGAGACAAGGAAGGGGAAGAGAGAAGGAGAAGGAAGGAAGGTGGCGTCCCCCCTCCCTAGTCCAATTCGGACTAGTCCAAGGGGAGGGGTGCGGCCACCCTTTTGGCCCTTTCTCTCCTTTCCAGTATGGCCCAATGAGGCCCAATACGAATTCCCGTAACTCTCCGGTACTCCGAAAAATACCCGAATCACTCGGAACCTTTCCGAGCTCCGAATATAGTCGTCCGATATATCGATCTTTACGTCTCGACCATTTCGAGACTCCTCATCATGTCCCTGATCTCATCTGGGACTCCGAACTCCTTCGGTACATCAAAACTCATAAACTCATAATATAACTGTCGTCGAAACCTTAAGCGTGCGGAACCTACGGTTCGAGAACAATGTAGACATGACCGAGACACGTCTCCAGTCAATAACCAATAGCGGGACCTGGATGCCCATATTGGTTCCTACATATTCTACGAAGATCTTTATCGGTCAGACCGCATAACAACATACGTTGTTCCCTTTGTCATCGGTATGTTACTTGCCCGAGATTCGATCGTCGGTATCCAATACCTAGTTCAATCTCGTTACCGGCAAGTCTCTTTACTCGTTCCTTAATACATCATCTCGCAACTAACTCATTAGTTGCAATGCTTGCAAGGCTTAAGTGATGTGCATTACCGAGAGGGCCCAGAGATACCTCTCCGACATTCGGAGTGACAAATCCTAATCTCGAAATACGCCAACCCAACAAGTACCTTTGGAGACACCTGTAGAGCACCTTTATAATCACCCAGTTACGTTGTGACGTTTGGTAGCACACAAAGTGTTCCTCCGGTAAACGGGAGTTGCATAATCTCATAGTCATAGGAACATGTATAAGTTATGAAGAAAGCAATAGCAACATACTAAACGATCGGGTGCTAAGCTAACGGAATGGGTCATGTCAATCAGATCATTCAACTAATGATGTGATCCCGTTAATCAAATAACAACTCTTTGTCCATGGTTAGGAAACATAACCATCTTTGATTAACAAGCTAGTGACACTCTGTTTGTCTATATATTCACACATGTATTATGTTTCCGGTTAATACAATTCTAGCATGAATAATAAACATTTATCATGATATAAGGAAATAAATAATAACTTTATTATTGCCTCTAGGGCATATTTCCTTTCAGTCTCCCACTTGCACTAGAGTCAATAATCTAGATCACATCACCATGTGATTCACATCGATAGTTCACATCATCATGTGATTAACACCCATAGTTCACATCGCCGTGTGACCAACATCCAAAGGGTTTAATAGATTCAGTAATCTAGTTCACATCGCTATGTGATTAACACCCAAAGAGTACTTAGGTGTGATCATGTTTTGCTTGTGAGAGAATCTTAGTCAATGGGTCTTTCACATTCAGATCCGTTATGTATTTTGCAATTTTTTTATGTCTACAATGCTCTGCACGGAGCTACTCTAGCTAATTGCTCCCACTTTCAATATGTATCTAGATCGAGACTTAGAGTCATCCAGATCGTTGTCAAAACTTGCATCAACGTAACCCTTTACGACGAACCTTTTGTCACTTCCATAATCGAGAAACATATCCTTATTCCACTAAGGATAATTTTGACCGCTGTCCAGTGATCTACTCCTAGATCACTATTGTACTCCCTTGCCAAACTCAGTGTAGGGTATACAATAGATCTGGTACACAGCATGGCATACTTTATAGAACCTATGGCCAAGGCATAGGGAATGACTTTCATTCTCTTTCAATTTTCTGCCGTGGTCGGGTTTTGAGTCTTACTCAATTTCACACCTTGTAACACAGGCAAGAACTCTTTCTTTGACTGTTCCATTTTGAACTACTTCAAAATCTTGTCAAGGTATGTACTCATTGAAAAACTTATCAAGCGTCTTGATCTATCTCTATAGATCTTAATGCTCAATATGTAAGCAGCTTCACCGAGGTCTTTCTTTGAAAAACTCCTTTTAAACACTCCTTTATGCTTTGCAGAATAATTCTACATTATTTCCGATCTACAATATGTCATTCACATATACTTATCAGAAATGCTGTAGTGCTCCCACTCACTTTCTAGTAAATACAGGCTTCACTGCAAGTCTATATAAACTATATGCTTTGATCAACTTATCAAAGCGTATATTCCAACTCCGAGATGCTTGCACCAGTCCATAGATGCACATTTTGTTAACACCTTTAGGATCGACAAAACCTCTTGGTTGCATCTCATACAACTCTTCTTTAATAACTCCATTAAGGAATGCAGTTTTGTTTATCCATTTGCCAGATTTCATAAAATGCGGCAATTGCTAACATGATTCGGACAGACTTTTAAGCATCGATACGAGTGAGAAAATCTCATTGTATTCAACATCTTGAGCTTTGTCAAAAACCTTTTTCGACAAGTCTAGCTTTGTAGATAGTAACACTACTATCAGCGTCCGTCTTCCTCTTAAAGATCCATTTATTTTCTATGGCTTGCCGATCATCGGGCAACTCCACCAAAGTCCACACTTTGTTCTCATACATGGATCTCATCTAAGATTTCATGGTCTCAAGCCATTTCGCGGAATCTAGGCTCATCATCGCTTCCTCATAGTTTGTAGGTTTGTCATGGTCAAGTAACACGACCTCCAGAACAGGATTACCGTACCACTCTGGTGCGAATCTCACTCTGTTTTACCTATGAGGTTTGGTAGTAACTTGATCTGAAGTTACATGATCATCATCATTAGCTTCCTTACTAATTGGTATAGTAGTCACAAGAATAGATTTCTATGATGAACTACTTTCCAATAAGGGAACAGGTACAGTTACCTCGTCAAGTTCTACTTTCCTCCCACTCACTTCTTTCGAGAGAAACTCCTTCTCTAGAAAGGATCCATTTATTAGCAACGAATGTTTTGCCTTCGGATCTGTGATAGAAGGTGTACCCAACAATTTCCTTTGGGTATTCTATGAAGACGCACTTCTCTGATTTGGGTTTGAGCTTATCAGGATGAAACTTTTTCACATAAGCATCGCAACCCCAAACTTTAAGAAACGACAACTTTGGTTTCTTGCTAAACCACAGTTCATATAGTGTCATCTCAACGAATTTAGATGGTGCCCTATTTAACGTGAATGCAGCTGTCTCTAACGCATGATCCCAAAACGATATTGGTAAATCGGTAAGAAACATCATAGATTGTACTATATCCAATAAAGTATGGTTATGACGTCCGGACACACCATTATGATGTGGTGTTCCAGGTGGCATGAATTTGTTAAACTATTCCACATTGTTTTAATTGAAGACCAAACTCGTAACTCAAATATTTGTCTCCGCGATCAGATCGTAGAAACTTTATTTTTCTTGTTACGATGATTTTTCCACTTCACTCTGAAATTCTTTGAACCTTTCAACTATTTCAGACTTATGTTTCATCAAGTAGATATACCCATATCTGCTCAAATCATCTGTGAAGGTCAGAAAATAACGATACCCGCCGCGAGCTTTAACACTCATCGGATCGCATACATCAGTATGTATTATTTCCAATAAGTCAGTTGCTCGCTCCACTGTTCCGGAGAACGGAGTCTTAGTCATCTTGCCCATGAGGCATGGTTCGCAAGCATCAAGTGATTCATAATCAAGTGATTCCAAAATCCCATCAACATGGAGTTTCTTCATGCGCTTTACACCAATATGACCTAAACGGCAGTGCCACAAATAAGTTGCACTATCATTATTAACTTTGCATCTTTTGGTTTCAATATTATGAATATGTGTATCACTACATCGAGATCCAATGAACCATTTTCATTGGGTGTGTAACCATATAAGGTTTTATTCATGTAAACAGAACAACAATTTATTCTATTACTTCAATGAATAACCGTATTGCAATAAACACGATCAAATCATATTCATGCTCAACGCAAACACCAAATAACATTTATTTAGGTTCAACACTAATCCCGAAAGTATAGGGAGTGTGCGATGATGATCATATCAATCTTGAAACTACTTTCAACATACATCGTCACTTCACCCTTAACTAGTTTCTGTTTATTCTGCAACTCCCGTTTCAAGTTACTACTCTTAGCAACTGAACCAGTACCAAATACCGAGGGGTTGCTATAAACACTAGTAAAGTACACATCAATAACATGTATATCAAATATACCTTTGTTCACTTTGCCATCCTTCTTATCCGCCAAATACTTGGGGTAGTTCTGCTTCCAATGACCAGTCCCTTTGCAGAAGAAGCACTTAGTCTCAGGCTTAGGTCCAGACTTGGGCTTCTTCACTTGAGCAACAACTTGCTTGCTGTTCTTCTTGAAGTTCCCTTCTATCCCTTTGCCCTTTTTCTTGAAACTAGTGGTCTTGTTAACCATCAACACTTGATGTTCTTTCTTGATTTCTACCTTCATCGATTTCATCATCATGAAAAACTCGGGAATTGTTTTCGTCATCCCTTGCATACTATAGTTCATCTCGAAGTTCTACTAACTTGGTGATGGTGACTAGAGAATTCTGTCAATCACTATCTTATCTGGAAGATTAACTCCCACTTGATTCAAGCGATTGTAGTACCCAGACAATCTGAGCACATGCTCACTAGTTGAGCGATTCTCCTCCATCTTTTAGCTATAGAACTTGTTGGAGACTTCATATCTCTCAACTCGGGTATTTGCTTGAAATATTAACTTCAATTCCTGGAACATCTCATATGGTCCATGATGTTCAAAACATCTTTGAAGTCTCGATTCTAAGCCATAAAGCATGGTGCACAAAACTATTAAGTAGTCATCATATTGAGCTAGCCAAACGTTCATAACGTCTGCATCTGCTCCTGCAATAGGTCTGTCACCTAGCGGTGCATCAAGAACATAATTCTTCTGTGCAGCAATGAGGATAAACCTCAAATCACGGATCCAATCCGCATCATTGCTACTAACATTTTTCAACACAATTTTTCTCTAGGAACATATCAAAATAAACATATGAAAGCAACAACACAAGCTATTGATCTTACAACATAATTTGCAAAATACTAGCAGGACTAAGTTCATGATAAATTTAAGTTCAATTAATCATATTACTTAAGAACTCCCACTTAGACAGACATCTCTCTAGTCATCTAAGTGATCACGTGATCCAAATCAACTAAACCATAACCGATCATCACGTGAGATGGAGTAGTTTTCAATGGTGAACATCACTATGTTGATCATATCTACTCTATGATTCACGCTCGACCGTTCGGTCTCCGTATTCCGAGGCCATATCTGCATATGCTAGGCTCGTCAAGTTTAACCTGAGTATTCCGCGTGTGCAAAACTGGCTTGCACCCGTTGTAGATGGACGTAGAGCTTATCACACCCGATCATCACGTGGTGTCTGGGCACGACGAACTTTGGCAACGGTGCATACTCAGGGAGAACACTTCTTGATAATTAGTGAGAGATCATCTTAAAATGCTACCGTCAATCAAAGCAATAATAAGATGTATAATAGATAAACATCACATGCAATCAAAATATGTGACATGATATGGCCATGATCATCTTGCGCCTTTGATCTCCATCTCCAAAGTACTGTCATGATCTCTATCGTCACCAGCACGACACCATGATCTTCATCATCTTGATCTATATCAATGTGTCATCACATGGTTGTCTCACCAACTATTGCTCTTACAACTATTGCTATCGTATAGCGATAAAGTAAAGCAATTATTTGGCACTTGCATCTTATGCAACAAAGAGACATCCATAGGGCTTCTGCCAGTTGCCGATAACTTCAACAAAACATGATCATCTCATACAACAACTTATATCTTATCACGTCTTGACCATATCACATCACAACATGCCCTACAAAAACAAGTTATACGTTCTCTACTTTGTTGTTGCAAGTTTTACGTGGCTGCTACGGGCTTAAGCAAAAACCAATCTCACCTACGCATCAAAACCACAACGATAGTTTGTCAAGTTGATGCTGTTTTAACCTTCGCAAGGACCGGGCGTAGCCACACTCGGTTCAACTAAAGTTGGAGAAACTGACACCCGCTAGTCACCTGTGTGCAAAGCACGGCGGTAAAACTAGTCTCGCGTAAGCGTACGTGTAATGTCGGTCCGGGCCGCTTCATCCAACAATACCGCCGAACCAAAGTATGACATGCTGGTAAGCAGTATGACTTATATCGCCCACAACTCACTTGTGTTCTACTCGTGCATATAACATCAAACCATAAAACCTAGGCTCGGATGCCACTGTTGGGGAATGTAGTAATTTCAAAAAATTTCCTACGCACACGCAAGATCATGGTGATGATATAGCAACGAGAGGGGAGAGTGTTGTCTACGTACCCTCGTAGACCGAAGCGGAAGCATTGACGCAACGTAGAGGAAGTAGTCGTACGTCCTCCCGGTTCAACCAATCCAAGCACCGTTACTCCGGTACCTCCGAGTTCTTGACACAGGTACAGCTCGATGACGCACCCCGAACTCCGATCCAGCAGAGGTACGGGGAGTAGTTTCGTCAGCACGACGGCGTGGTGACGATCTTGATGTTCTCCTGTCGCAGGGCTTCGCCTAAGCACCGCTACAATATGACCGAGGTGTAATATCGTGGAGGGGGGCACCACACACGGCTAAGGAACGATCTCAATGATCAACTTGTGTGTCTATGGGGTGCCCCCTACCCCCGTATATAAAGGAGTGGAGGAGGGGAGGGCCGGCCCTCTTCTATGGCGCGCCCTAGGGGAGTCCTACTCCCACCGGGAGTAGGATTCCCCCTTTCCTAGTCCAACTAGGAGTCCTTCCATGTATTAGGAGTAGGAGACAAGGAAGGGGAAGAGAGAAGGAGAAGGAAGAAAGGGGGCGCCCCCCCTCCCTAGTCCAATTCGGACTAGTCCAAGGGGAGGGGTGCGGCCACCCTTTTGGCCCTTTCTCTCCTTTCCCGTATGGCCCAATGAGGCCCAATACGAATTCCCGTAACTCTCTGGTACCCCGAAAAATACCCGAATCACTCGGAACCTTTCCGAACTCCGAATATAGTCATCCAATATATCGATCTTTACGTCTCGACCATTTCGAGACTCCTCGTCATGTCCCCGATCTCATCCGGGACTCCGAACTCCTTTGGTACATCAAAACTCATAAACTCATAATATAACTGTCATCGAAACCTTAAGCGTGCGGACCCTACGGTTCGAGAACAATGTAGACATGACCGAGACACATCTCCGGTCAATAACCAATAGCGGGACCTGGATGCCCATATTGGTTCCTACATATTCTACGAAGATCTTTATCGGTCAGACCGCATAACAACATACGTTGTTCCCTTTGTCATCAGTATGTTACTTGCCCGAGATTCGATCGTCGGTATCCAATACCAAGTTCAATCTCGTTACCGGCAAGTCTCTTTACTCGTTCCGTAATACATCATCTCGCAACTAACTCATTAGTTGCAATGCTTGCAAGGCTTAAGTGATGTGCATTACCGAGAGGGCCCAGAGATACCTCTCCGACATTCGGAGTGACAAATCCTAATCTCGAAATACGCCAACCCAACAAGTACCTTTGGAGACACCTGTAGAGCACCTTTATAATCACCCAGTTACGTTGTGACGTTTGGTAGCACACAAAGTGTTCCTCCGGCAAACGGGAGTTGCATAATCTCATAGTCATAGGAACATGTATAAGTTATGAAGAAAACAATAGCAACATACTAAACGATCGGGTGCTAAGCTAACGGAATGGGTCATGTCAATCAGATCATTCAACTAATGATGTGATTCCGTTAATCAAATAACAACTCTTTGTCCATGGTTAGGAAACATAACCATCTTTGATTAACAAGCTAGTCAAGTAGAGGCATACTAGTGACACTCTGTTTGTCTATATATTCACACATGTATTATGTTTTCGGTTAATACAATTCTAGCATGAATAATAAACATTTATCATGATATAAGGAAATAAATAATAACTTTATTATTGCCTCTAGGGCATATTTCCTTTTAGCTAGTCACTAGCTCCCACAATCAAGCTCCTAAGGCTAAGTGAAAGCAACAAAAGCGAATAGTCTGATTGCCTAGTTTCGCTCACGCACTACCGCCTCCGGGTACAAATACGTTCGATAAGGGTAATAGTTCGGAGACAAAACACCCCTCATGATATTCACCTGGGTGCTAAAGCTGAGGACTGGTAGCTTTCAGAATAAACATACGGCCGCATAGGAGTCAAAATTAAATCAAGACAAGACAAAATAAGCCAGGTGGATGCATCATAAAGCATAGGGTCCAATTGATAAAAACTTAACATAGTTATTCAACAATTGCATCTTTCGAACACTGGCCCTCTATTGCGCACGCGCCATTCATCACCTGTGCAAAGTATTGCTCAGGGCGACGATGCTCCTTTCCATTGGGCGGAGGACCAGTGGACATGTCCATCGGCTTATTCTTCAGCCAATGCACCATGGTCTTCGTGAACGCAAACCTCACCCCCTCAAGGCACGCTGATCACTTCATGGCGTCAATCCGGAGCGGCGCCTCCGGTAGCCTCTGCACAAGGCCGAAGTAGGTGTCCGTAATCGGCTTGGCAGGCCACAAATTGACACAGAGCTCCTGAAGGAAATATGCCCTAGAGGCAATAATAAAGTTATTATTTATTTCCTCATATCATGATAAATGTTTATTATTCATGCTAGAATTGTATTAACCGGAAACATAATACATGTGTGAATACATAGACAAACATAGTGTCACTAGTATGCCTCTACTTGACTAGCTCGTTTATCAAAGATGGTTATGTTTCCTAGCCATGGACAAAAGAGTTGTCATTTGATTAACGAGATCACATCATTGGGAGAATGATGTGATTGACTTGACCCATTCCGTTAGCTTAGCACTTGATCGTTTAGTATGTTGCTATTGCTTTCTTCATGACTTATACAAAGTTCCTACAACTATGAGATTGTGCAACTCCCGTTTATCGGAGGAACACTTTGTGTGCTACCAAATGTCACAACGTAACTGGGTGATTATAAAGGTGCTCTACAGGTGTCTCCAAAGGTACATGTTGAGTTGGCATAATTCGAGATTAGGTTTTGTCACTCCGATTGTCGGAGAGGTATCTCTGGGCCCTCTCGGTAATACTCATCACTTAAGCCTTGCAAGCATTGTAACTAATGAGTTAGTTACGAAATGATGTATTACGGAACGAGTAAAGAGACTTGCCAGTAACGAGATTGAACTAGGTACTGGATACCGAAGATCGAATCTCGGGCAAGTAACATACCGATGACAAAGGGAACAACGTATGTTGTTATGCAGTTTGACCGATAAAGATCTTCGTAGAATATGTAGGAACCAATATGAATATCCAGGTTCCACTATTGGTTATTGATCGGAAACAGTTCTAGGTCATGTCTACATAGTTCTCGAACCCGTAGGGTCCGCACGCTTAACGTTACTATGACAGTTTTATTATGAGTTTATAAGTTT
This sequence comes from Triticum timopheevii, assembly GCA_963921465.1. Taxonomy (NCBI): domain Eukaryota; kingdom Viridiplantae; phylum Streptophyta; class Magnoliopsida; order Poales; family Poaceae; genus Triticum; species Triticum timopheevii. Next base: position 448,176,963 of record OY997272.1, on the reverse strand, counting down.
TGATGTACCGAAGTTTGTTCGGAGTCCCGGATGTGATCACTGACATGACGAGGAGTCTCAAAATGGTCGAGACATAAAGATTGATATATTGGACAGCTATATTCGGACACCGGAAGTGTTCTGGGCATTTTCGGAGAAAACCGGATTGCCGGAGGGTTACTGGAACCCCCACCCCCCCCCCCGGGACAGTAATGGGCCTTATGGGCCTTAGTGGAAGAGAGAGAGGGGCGGCCAGCATGGGCCGCGCGCCCCCTCCCCCTCTGGTCCGAATTGGACTAGGAGGGGGGGCAGCGCCCCCCTCTTTCCTTCCCCCTCTCCCCCTTCCTTTCCCCCTCCTAGTAGGAGTAGGAAAGGGGGAGTCCTACTCCTACTAGGAGGAGGACTCCTCCTCCTTGGCGCGCCCACAAGGGCCGGCCGGCCTCCCCCCTTGCTCCTCTATATACGGGGGCAGGGGGGCACCCTAGGACACACAAGTTGATCTACGGATCGTTCCTTAGCCGTGTGCGGTGCCCCCCTCCACCATATTCCACCTCGGTCATATCGTCACGGAGTTTAGGCGAAGCCCTGCGCCGGTAGAACATCATCATCGTCACCACGCCGTCGTGCTGACGGAACTCATCCCCGACGCTTTGCTGGATTGGAGCCCGGGGAACGTCATCGAGCTGAACGTGTGCTGAACACGGAGGTGCCGTACGTTCGGTGCTTGGATCGGTCGGATCGTGAAGACGTACGACTACATCAACTACGTTGTCATAACGCTTCCGCTTAACGGTCTACGAGGTACGTAGACAACACTCTCCCCTCTCATTGTTATGCCATCACCATGATCTTGCGTGTGCGTAGGAATTTTTTTGAAATTACTACGTTCCCCAACAGTGGCATCCGAGCCTAGGTTTTATGCGTTGATGTTATATGCACGAGTAGAACACAAGTGAGTTGTGGGCGATACAAGTCATACTGCTTACCAGCATGTCATCCTTTGGTTCGGCAGTATTGTTGGATGAAGCGGCCCGGACCGACATTACGCGTACGCTTACGCGAGACTGGTTCTACCGACGTGCTTTGCACACAGGTGGCTGGCGGGTGTCAGTTTCTCCAACTTTGGTTGAAACGAGTGTGGCTACGCCCGGTCCTTGCGAAGGTTAAAACAGCACTAACTTGACGAACTATCATTGTGGTTTCGATGCGTAGGGAAGAACGGTTCTTGCTAAGCCCGTAGCAGCCACGTAAAACTTGCAACAACAAAGTAGAGGACGTCTAACTTGTTTTTGCAGGGCATGTTGTGATGTGATATGGTCAAGACGTGATGCTATATTTATTGTATGAGATGATCATGTTTTGTTACCGAAGTTATCGGCAACTGGCAGGAGCCATATGGTTGTCGCTTTATTGTATGAAATGCAAACGCCCTGTAATTGCTTTACTTTATCACTAAGCGGTAGCGATAGTCGTAGAAGCAATAGATGGCGTAAACGACAACGATGCTACGATGAAGATCAAGGTGTCGCGCCGGTGACGACGGTGATCACGACGGTGCTTCGGAGATGGAGATCACAAGCACAAGATGATGATGGCCATATCATATCACTTATATTGATTGCATGTGATGTTTATCCTTTATGCATCTTATCTTGCTTTGATTGACGGTAGCATTTTAAGATGATCTCTCACTAAAAATTATCAAGAAGTGTTCTCCTTGAATATGCACCGTTGCCAAAGTTCATCGTGCCCAGACACCACGTGATGATTGGGTGTGATAAGCTCTACGTCCATCTACAGTGGGTGCAAGCCAGTTTTGCACACGCGGAATATTCAGGTTATACTTGACGAGCCTAGCATATGCAGATATGGCCTGGGAACATGGAGACCGAAAGGTCGAGCGTGAATCATATAGTAGATATGATCAACATAGTGATGTTCACCATTGAAAACTACTCCATCTCACGTGATGATCGGTTATGGTTTAGTTGATGTCCAGGAGTTGAAGTTAATATTTCAAGCAAATGCCCGGATTGAGAGATATAAAGTCTCCAATAAGTTCTACAGCTGCAAGATGGAGGAGAATAGTTCTGTCAGTGAGCATATACTCAAAATGTATGGGTATAATAATCACTTGATTCAACTGGGAGTTAATCTTCCGGATGATAGCGTCATTGACAGAATTCTCCAATCACTGCCACCAAGCTACAAGAGCTTCGTGATGAACTATAATATGCAAGGGATGAACAAGACAATTCCCGAGCTCTTCGCAATGCTAAAGGCTGCGGAGGTAGAAATCAAGAAGGAGCATCAAGTGTTGATGGTCAACAAGACCACTAGTTTCAAGAAAAAGGGCAAAGGGAAGAAGAAGGGGAACTTCAAGAAGAACAGCAAGCAAGTTGCTGCTTAAGAGAAGAAACCCAAGTCTGGACCTAAGCCTGAAACTGAGTGCTTCTACTGCAAGCAAACTGGTGACTGGAAGCGGAACTGCCCCAAGTATTTGGCGGATAAGAAGGATGGCAAAGTGAACAAAGGTATATGTGATATACATGTTATTGATGTGTACCTAACTAGAGCTCGTAGTAGCACCTGGGTATTTGATACTGGTTCTGTTGCTAATATTTGCAACTCGAAACATGGACTACGGAATAAGCGAGCACTAGCCAAGGACGAGGTGACGATGCGCGTGGGAAACAGTTCCAAAGTCGATGTGATCGCGGTCGGCACGCTACCTCTACATCTACCTTCGGGATTAGTTTTAGACCTGAATAATTGTTATTTGATGCCAGCGTTGAGCATGAACATTATATCTGGATCTTGTTTGATGCGAGACGGTTATTCATTTAAATCAGAGAATAATGGTTGTTCTATTTATATGAGTAATATCTTTTATGGTCATGCACCCTTGAAGAGTGGTCTATTTTTATTGAATCTCGATAGTAGTGATACACATATTCATAATGTCGAAGCCAAAAGATGTAGAGTTGATAATGATAGTGCAACTTATTTGTGGCACTGCCGTTTAGGTCATATCGGTGTAAAGCGCATGAAGAAACTCCATACTGATGGAATTTTGGAATCACTTGATTATGAATCACTTGGTACTTGTGAACCGTGCCTCATGGGCAAGATGACTAAAACACCGTTCTCCGGTACTATGGAGAGAGCAACAGATTTGTTGGAAATCATACATACAGATGTATGTGGTCCCATGAATATTGAAGCTCATGGCGGATATCGTTATTTTCTCACCTTCACAGATGATTTGAGCAGATATGGGTATATCTACTTAATGAAACACAAGTCTGAAACATTTGAAAAGTTCAAAGAATTTCAGAGTGAAGTGGAAAATCATCTTAACAAGAAAATTAAGTTTCTACGATCTGATCGTGGAGGAGAATATTTGAGTTACGTGTTTGGTTTACATTTGAAACAATGCGGAATAGTTTCGCAACTCACGCCACCCGGAACACCACAACGAAATGGTGTGTCCGAATGTCGTAATCGTACTTTACTAGATATGGTGCGATCTATGATGTCTCTTACTGATTTACCGCTATCGTTCTGGGGTTATGCTTTAGAGACGGCTGCATTCACATTGAATAGGGCACCATCAAAATCCGTTGAGACGATGCCTTATGAACTGTGGTTTGGCAAGAAACCAAAGTTGTCGTTTCTTAAAGTTTGGGGCTGCGATGCTTATGTGAAGAAACTTCAACCAGATAAGCTTGAACCCAAATCGGAGAAATGTGTCTTCATAGGATACCCAAAAGAGACTGTTGGGTACACCTTCTATCACAGATCCGACGGCAAGACATTCGTTGCTAGGAATGGATCCTTTCTAGAAAAAGAGTTTCTCTCGAAAGAAGTGAGTGGGAGGAAAGTAGAACTTGATGAGATAACTATGTCTGCTCCCTTATTGGAAAGTAGTTCATCACAGAAATCAGTTCCTGTGACATCTACACCAATTAGTGAGGAAGTTAATGATATTGATCATGAAACTTCAGATCAAGTTTCTACTGAACCTCGTAGGTCTACCAGAGTAAGATCTGCACCAGAGTGGTACGGTAATCCTATTCTGGAAGTCATGTTACTTGACCATGATGAACCTACGAACTATGAGGAAGCGATGATGAGCTCAGATTCCGCAAAATGGCTAGAAGCCATGAAATCTGAGATGGGATCCATGTATGAGAACAAAGTATGGACTTTGGTTGACTTGCCCGATGATTGGCAAGCCATTGAGAATAAATGGATCTTTAAGAAGAAGACTGACGCTGACAGTAATGTAACTGTCTATAAAGCTCGACTTGTTGCGAAAGTTTTTCGACAAGTTCAAGGGGTTGACTACAATGAGACTTTCTCACCCGTAGCGATGCTTAAGTCTGTCCGAATCATGTTAGCGATTGAAGCATTTTATGATTATGAAATATGGCAGATGGATGTCAAAACAGCATTCCTGAATGGATTTTCTGGAAGAAGAGTTGTATATGATGCAACCGGAAGGTTTTGTCGATCCTAAGGGAGCTAACAAAGTGTGCAAGCTCCAACGATCAATCTATGGTCTGGTGCAAGCCTCTCGGAGTTGGAATAAACGCTTTGATAGTGTGATCAAGGCATATGGTTTTATACAGACTTTTGGAGAAGCCTGTATTTGCAAGAAAGTGAGTGGGAGCTCTGTAGCATTTCTAATATTATATGTGGACGACATATTGTTGATTGGAAATGATATAGAATTTCTGGATAGCATAAAAGGATACTTGAATAAAAGTTTTTCAATAAAAGACCTCAGTGAAGCTGCTTACATATTGGGCATCAAGATCTATAGAGATAGATCAAGACGCTTGATTGGACTTTCACAATGCACGTACCTTGATAAAGTGTTGAAAAGGTTCAATATGGATCAGGCAAAGAAAGGGTTCTTGCCTGTATTACAAGGTATAAAATTGAGTCAGACTCAATGTCCGACCTCTGCAGAAGATAGAGAGAAAATGAAAGGAATTCCCTATGCTTCAGCCATAGGCTCTATCATGTATGCTATGTTGTGTACCAGACCTGATGTGTTCCTTGCTATTAGTTTGGCAGGGAGGTACCAAAGTAATCCAGGAGTGGGTCACTGGACAGCGGTCAAGAACATCCTGAAATACCTGAAAAGGACTAAGGATATGTTTCTCATATATGGAGGTGACAAAGAGCTAGTCATAAATGGTTACGTCGATGCAAGCTTTGACACTGATCCGGACGATTCTAAATCGCAAACCGGATACGTATTTTTATTAAACGGTGGAGCTGTAAGTTGGTGCAGTTCTAAACAAAGCGTCGTGGCGGGATCTACATGTGAAGCGGAGTACATAGCTGCTTCGGAAGCAACAAATGAAGGAGTCTGGATGAAGGAGTTCATTTCCGATCTAGGTGTTATACCTAGTGCATCGGGACCAATGAAGATCTTCTGTGACAATACTGGTGCGATTGCCTTGGCAAAGGAATCCAGATTTTACAAGAGGACCAAGCACATCAAGAGACGCTTCAATTCCATCCGGGACCAAGTCCAAGTGGGAGACATAGAAATTTGCAAGATACATACGGATCTGAATGTTGCAGACCCATTGACTAAGCCCCTCTCACGAGCAAAACATGATCAACACCAAGACTCCATGGGTGTTAGAATCATTACTATGTAATCTAGATTATTGACTCTAGTGCAAGTGGGAGACTGAAGGAAATATGCCCTAGAGGCAATAATAAAGTTATTATTTATTTCCTCATATCATGATAAATGTTTATTATTCATGCTAGAATTGTATTAATCGGAAACATAATACATATGTGAATACATAGACAAACATAGTGTCACTAGTATGCGTCTACTTGACTAGCTCGTTTATCAAAGATGGTTATGTCTCCTAGCCATGGACAAAAGAGTTGTCATTTGATTAACGGAATCACATCATTGGGAGAATGATGCGATTGACTTGACCCATTCCGTTAGCTTAGCACTTGATCGTTTAGTATGTTGCTATTGCTTTCTTCATGACTTATACAAAGTTCCTACAACTATGAGATTGTGCAACTCCTGTTTACCGGAGGAACACTTTGTGTGCTACCAAATGTCACAATGTAACTGGGTGATTATAAAGGTGCTCTACAGGTGTCTCCAAAGGTACATGTTGAGTTGGCATAATTCGAGATTAGGTTTTGTCACTCCGATTGTCGGAGAGGTATCTCTGGGCCCTCTTGGTAATACTCATCACTTAAGCCTTGCAAGCATTGTAACTAATGAGTTAGTTACGAAATGATGTATTACGGAACGAGTAAAGAGACTTGCCAGTAACGAGATTGAACTAGGTATTGGATACCGACGATCGAATCTCGGGCAAGTAACATACCGATGACAAAGGGAACAACGTATGTTGTTATGCGGTTCGACCGATAAAGATCTTTGTAGAATATGTAGGAACCAATATGAACATCTAGGTTCCACTATTGGTTATTGATCGGAAACAGATCTAGGTCATGTCTACATAGTTCTCGAACCCGTAGGGTCCGCACGCTTAACGTTACGCTGACAGTTTTATTATGAGTTTATAAGTTTTGATGTACCAAAGTTTGTTCGGAGTCCCGGATGTGATCACGGACATGACGAGGAGTCTCGAAATGGTCGAGTCATAAAGATTGATATATTGGACGGCTATATTCGGACACCAGAAGTGTTCCGGGCATTTTCGGAGAAAACCGGAGTGCCGGAGGGTTACCGGAACCACCCCGAGAGAGTAATGGGCCTTATGGGCCTTAGTGGAAGAGAGAGAGGGGCGGCCAGCATGGGCCGCGCGCCCCCTGCCCCCTCTGGTCCGAATTGGACTAGGAGGGGGGGCGCCCCCCTCTTTCCTTCCCCCTCTCCCCCTTCCTTTCCCCCTCCTAGTAGGAGTAGGAAAGGGGGAGTCCTACTCCTACTAGGAGGAGGAGGACTCCTCCTTGGCGCGCCCACAAGGGACGGCCGGCCTCCCCCTTGCTCCTCTATATACGGGGGCGGGGGGGGCACCCTAGGACACACAAGTTGATCTACAGATTGTTCCTTAGACGTGTGCGGTGCCCCCCTCCACCATATTCCACCTCGGTCATATCGTCGCGGAGTTTAGGCGAAGCCCTGCGCCGGTAGAACATCATCATCGTCACCACACCGTCGTGCTGACGGAACTCATCCCCAATGCTTTGCTGGATTGGAGCCCGGGGAACGTCATCGAGCTGAACGTGTGCTGAACACGGAGGTGCCGTACGTTCGGTGCTTGGATTGGTCGGATCGTGAAGACGTACGACTACATTAACCGCGTTGTCATAACGCTTCCGCTTAACAGTCTACGAGGGTACGTAGACAACACTCTCCCCTCTCGTTGCTATGCCATCACCATGATCTTGCGTGTGCGTAGGAATTTTTTTGAAATTACTACGTTCCCCAACAGGTCCTTCACGGCCAGCTCAGTCATCCGATGCATCTCCATCAGTTGCTTCATTTGGTTGCTGAGTAGGGGAGGATGCTTGAAAGTCGTAAACTATGACCAGAAGAGCCGCTGCAGGGAGTCCTCCTCGCGAGTGGCATAGTGCTCCGCTGCGGCCGCCACATTCCTCAAAAATTTGGCGAAGATGCCTGCGGAGCGCCAGACTCGCGTGAGCAAGGTGAACCTAAAGCCTCCTGTGGCACCCCGGCTCAGAGCAACCGGTTTACCTTGCATTGCCAACCCAGAGATCATGTCTTCTTGCAATACACAACATCTTGGTACAGAAAACAACCGCTATATTGATACTAGCGGAAGCATAGTGCGATTTTACATCAAGTAGCGAGGCCAAGCGGCACACTCGGTGCGGCTACACAATATGTACATTATTTAGTGAACATAAAGGGGCCTCGATCACAACAACTACGCGGCAGCGGAACGACAATGAAGCGGGACTCCATAGCACAGGGACACCGATGTGGACATGATCTAGACAAGGCAACACTCCGATCCTGTTAGACTTTCCTGAGATCTGGCATAACACGCAAGTTCACAACAAGCATAAACATAATGACAAACAATATCATGACATTTAATCAAGTTAAATACAAACAACAACATGCTTCTCAATCTTGTACACCGAGTCTGTCAGACCCTTTTACCAACGGGTTGCCTTGCAACCAAACAGTGATCATACGCGGATCACAAATGGAACCATACTCGGTTCAACGGGTTACCTTGTCACCAAATGGTGATCATTCACGGATCACAAACAGAACCACAACGGTCAGCCTCACTGACATCATCATGATTCAACCAGTGCAATGCAAATAACTTAGTGTGCAAGATTACTTTATAAAAGTTCATCCATGGCGTGACTTACTTACTAACTGGGCCCTTATCCATGGGTGCGGCTATCGATAGATTTAATACACTCTACAGAGGTAGCACACTGTACCCGCACCACGGAACCCATGGCCTCGCACTCCCATTCGGGTGGACTAACGGCATTCCGACAGAACTCTCCCATTGCCATGACACTCTTTCGGCTACTCTGACTAACTCCCCACTTGTCTAACTCATGGGTGGCCCCGTGCCTACCAAAGGCAAAACGACCACCGTCATGGCAAGACAAAACGGTACCAAACGGGGACAAGGTACCATAACAACAACGGGCACACAAGGTTATGCCTGCTTACCGAGCCAGGGTAACGCACGACCATAACCTTCCCTTGCTGGAGGCACCGACAAGAGGCATGACAATGGACCGACTAAGGGCCTTCCCATAACAAGGCAAATGTGGTTGCACTGGTCAGCCCGATTCAGTGGCACCATGACCCGATCAACTTTATGTTCAAGTTCAATTATCATCAGGTTTAACTTGAAATAAAATGCTCGAGTCACCACATGCCATGCTCATGCTACCATATGACATGCATCTCATATGTTGGAAATATGCCCTAGAGGCAATAATAAATTAGTTATTATTATATTTCTTTGTTCATGATAATAGTCTTTTATTCATGCTATAACTGTATTATCCGTAAATTGTAATACACGTGTGAATACATAGACCACAATATGTCCCTAGTGAGCCTCTAGTTGACTAGCTCGTCGTGATCAACAGATAGTCATGGTTTCCTGGCTATGGACATTGGATGTCGTTGATAACGGGATCACATCATTAGGAGAATGATGTGATGGACAAGACCCAATCCTAAGCCTAGCACAAAGATCGTGTAGTTCGTATGCTAAAGCTTTTCTAATGTCAAGTATCTTTTCCTTAGACCATGAGATTGTGCAACTCCCAGATACCGTAGGAATGCTTTGGGTGTACCAAACATCACAACGTAACTGGGTGGCTATAAAGGTGCATTACAGGTATCTCCGAAAGTGTCTGTTGGGTTGGCACGAATCGAGACTGGGATTTGTCACTCCGTGTAAACGGAGAGGTATCTCTGGGCCCACTCGGTAGGACATCATCATAATGTGCACAGTGTGATCAAGGAGTTGATCACGGGATGATGTGTTACGGAACGAGTAAAGAGACTTGCCTGTAACGAGATTGAACAAGGTATCGGGATACCGACGATCGAATCTCGGGCAAGTATCGTACCGATAGACAAAGGGAATTGTATACGGGATTGATTAAGTCCTTGACATCGTGGTTCATCCGATGAGATCATCGTGGAACATGTGGGAGCCAACATGGGTATCCAGATCCCGCTGTTGGTTATTGACCGGAGAGTCATCTCGGTCATGTCTGCACGTCTCCCGAACCCGTAGGGTCTACACACTTAAGGTTCGGTGACGCTAGGGTTATAGAGATATTAGTATGCGGTAACCCGAAAGTTTTTTGGAGTCCCGGATGAGATCTCGGACGTCACGAGGAGTTCTGGAATGGTCCGGAGGTAAAGAATTATATATAGGAAGTGCTATTTCGGCCATCGGGACAAGTTTCGGGGTCATCGGTATTGTACCGGGACCACCGGAAGGGTCCCGGGGGTCCACCGGGTGGGGCCACCTGCCCCGGGGGGCCACATGGGTTGTAGGGGGTGCGCCTTGGCCTACATGGGCCAAGGGCACCAGCCCCAAGAGGCCCATGCGCCAAGAGAAGAGAAAAAGGGGAGAGTCCTAAAGGGGGAAGGCACCTCCGAGGTGCCTTGGGGAGGATGGACTCCTCCCCCCCTTGGCCGCACCCTTTCCTTGGAGGAAGGGGCAAGGGCTGCGCCTCCCCCCTCTCCCTTGGCCCTATATATAGTGGGGAAAAGGAGGAGCAACCAAACCTAAGGCCTGGCGCCTCCCTCTCCCTCCCGTGACACATCTCCCTCCTCCCGCAGCGCTTAGCAAAGCCCTGTTGGAATCCCGCTACTTCCACCACGCCGTCGTGCTGCTGGATCTCCATCAACCTCTCCCTCCTCCTTGCTGTATCAAGGCATGGGAGACGTCTCCGTTCCGTACGTGTGTTGAACGCAGAGGTGCCGTCCGTTCGGCGCTAGGATCATCGGTGATTTGAATCACGACGAGTACGACTCCTTCAACCCCGTTCTCTTGAACGCTTCCGCTTAGCGATCTACAAGGGTATGTAGATGCACTCTCCTTCCCCTCGTTGCTGGTTTCTCCATAGATAGATCTTGGTGACACGTAGGAAAATTTTGAATTTCTGCTACGTTACCCAACAGTGGCATCATGAGCTAGGTTTATGCGTAGTTACTATGCACGAGTAGAACACAAAGTAGTTGTGGGCGTTGATTTTGTTCAATATGCTTGCCGTTACTAGTCTTATCTTGATTCGGCGGCATCGTGGGATGAAGCGGCCCGGACCAACCTTACACGTACTCTTACGTGAGACCGGTTCCACCGACAAACATGCACTAGTTGCATAAGGTGGCTGGCGGGTGTCTGTCTCTCCCACTTTAGTCGGATCGGATTCGATGAAAAGGGTCCTTACGAAGGGTAAATAGCAATTGGCATATCATGTTGTGGTCTTTGCGTAGGTAAGAAACGTTCTTGCTAGAAACCCATAGCAGCCACGTAAAACATGCAAACAACAATTAGAGGACGTCTAACTTGTTTTTGCAGGGTATGCTTTGTGATGTGATATGGCCAAGAAGAATGTGATGAATGATATGTGATGTATGAGATTGATCATGTTCTTGTAATAGGAATCACGACTTGCATTTCGATGAGTATGACAACCGGCAGGAGCCATAGGAGTTGTCTTAATTTATTTATGACCTGCGTGTCAACATAAACGTCATGTAATTACTTTACTTTATTGCTAACCGTTAGCTGTAGTAGTAGAAGTAATAGTTGGCGAGACAACTTCATGAAGACACGATGATGGAGATCATGGTGTCATGCCGGTGACGATGATGATCATGGAGCCCCGAAGATGGAGATCAAAAGGAGCAAAATGATATTGGCCATATCATGTCACTATTTGATTGCATGTGATGTTTATCATGTTTATGCATCTTGTTTACTTAGAACGACGGTAGTAAATAAGATGATCCCTTACAACAATTTCAAGAAGTGTTCTCCCCTAACTGTGCACCGTTGCTACAGTTCGTCGTTTCGAAGCACCACGTGATGATCGGGTGTGATAGATCCTTACGTTCACATACAACGGGTGTAAGACAGATTTACACATGCAATACACTTAGGGTTAACTTGACGAGCCTAGCATGTACAGACATGGCCTCGGAACACGGAGACCGAAAGGTCGAGCATGAGTCGTATAGTAGATACGATCAACATGAAGATGTTCACTGATGATGACTAGTCCGTCTCACGTGATGATCGGACACGGCCTAGTTTGACTCGGACCATGTGATCACTTAGATGACCAGAGGGATGTCTATCTGAGTGGGAGTTCATAAGATGAACTTAATTATCCTGAACATAGTCGAAAGGATTTTGCAAATTATGTCGTAGCTCACGCTTCAGTTCTACTGTTTAGATATGTTCCTAGAGAAAAATTTAGTTGAAAGTTAATAGTAGCAATTATGCGGACTAGGTCCGTAAACCGAGGATTATCCTCATTGCTTCATAGAAGGCTTATGTCCTTAATGCACCGCTCAGTGTGCTGAACCTCGAACGTCGTCTGTGGATGTTGCGAACATCTGACATACACATTTTAATAACTACATGATAGTTCAGTTAAATGGTTTAGAATTGAGGCACCAAAGATGTTTTTGAAACGTCGCGAAATATATGAGATGTTTCGAGGGCTGAAATTGGGATTTCAGGCTCGTGCCCACGTCAAGGGGTATAAGACCTCCGATGATTTTCTTAGCCTACAAACTAAGGAGAAAAGCTCAATTGTTGTGCTTGTGCTCAGATTGTCTGAGTACAACAATCATTTGAATCGAGTGGGAGTTGATCTTCCAGATGAGATAGTGATGTTTCTCCAAAAGTCATTGCCACCAAGCTGCTAGAGCTTCATGATGAACTATAATAAATCAGGGACATATATGATGATCCTTGAGATATTCGCGATGTTTGACACCACAAAGTAGAAATCAAGAAGGAGCATCAATTGTTGATGGTTGGTGAAACCACTAGTTTCAAGAAGGGCAAGGGCAAGAAGGGATACTTCATGAAACGGCAAATCAGCTGCTGCTCTAGTGAAGAAACCCAAGGTTAAACCCAAACCCGAGACTAAGTGCTTCTGTAATAAGGGGAACAACCACTGGAGCAGAATTACCCTAGATACTTGGTAGATGAGAAGGCTGGCAAGGTCGATAGAAGTATATTGGATATACATTGTGTTAATGTGTACTTTACTAGTACTCCTAGTAGCACCAGGGTATTAGATACCGGTTCGGTTGCTAAGTGTTAGTAACTCGAAACAAAAGGCTACGGAATAAACGGAGACTAGCTAAAGGTGAGCTGACGATATATGTTGGAAGTTTTTCCAAGCTTGATATGATCAAGCATCGCACGCTCCCTCTACCAAAGAGATTGGTGTTAAACCTAAATAATTGTTATTTGGTGTTTGCGTTGAACATAGACATGATTGGATTTTGTCTATCGCAATACGGTTATTCATTTAAGGAGAATAACGGTTACTCTGTTTATTTGAATAATACCTTCAATGGTCTTGCACCTAAATTGAATGGTTTATTGAATCTCGATCGTAGTGATACACATGTTCATGCCAAAAGATAGTAATGATAATACCACCTACTTGTGGCACTACCACGTAAGTCATATTGGTATAAAACGCATGAAGAAGCTCCATGTTGATGGATCTTTGGGCTCACTCGTTTTTGAAAGGTTTGAGACATGCGAACCATGTCTATTGGTGTATATGCATGAAGAAACTCCATGCAGATGGACCGTTTGAACTCACTTGATTTTGAATCACTTGAGACATGCAAATCATACCACACGGGCAAGATGACTGAAAGCCTCGTTTTCAGTAAAATGGAACTAGCAAGCAACTTGTTGGAAGTAATACATTTTGATGTGTGCAATCCAATGAGTGCTGAGGCATGTAGTGGATATCGTTATGTTCTTACTTCACAGATGATTTGAGTAGATGTTGAGTATATTTACTTGATGAATCACGAGTCTGAATTATTGAAAGGTTCAAGTAATTTCAGGGTGAAGCTGAAAGATCGTCGTGACAAGAGGATAAAAGATCTATGATATGATCATAGAGATGAATATCTGAATTACGAGTTTGGCACAGAATTAAGACATTGTGGAAATTGTTTCACAACTGATACAGCCTGGAACACCATAGTGTGATGGTGTGTCCGAACATCATAACTGCACCCTATTGGATATGATGCATACCATGATGTCTCTTATCAAATTACCATGATAGTTTATGGGTTAGGCATTAGAGACAACCACATTCACTTTAAATGGGGCACCACGTAGTTCCGTTGAGACGACACCGAATGAACTATGGTTTAGAGAAACCTAAGCTGTCGGTTCTTGAAAGTTTGGGACTGCGACGCTTATGTGAAAAAGTTTCAGGCTGATAAGCTGGAACCCAAAACGGATAAATTGCATCTTCATAGGACACCCAAAATAGTTGGGTATACCTCCTGTCTCAGATCCGAAAGCAATAAGGGATTGTTTCTAGAATCGGGTCCTTTCTCGAGGAAAAGTTTCTCTCGAAAGAATTGAGTGGGAGGATGGTGGAGGCTTGATGAGGTTATTGAACCGTCTCTTCAACTAGTGTATGGCAGGGCACAGGGAGTTGTTCCTGTGGCACCTACACCAATTGAAGTGGAAGCTTATGATATTGATCATGAGACTTCGGATCAAGTCACTACCAAACCTCGTGGGATGACAAGGATGCATACTACTTCAAAGTGGTACGTGATCCTGTCTTGGAAGTCATGTTGCTAGACAACAATGAACCTACGAGCTATGGAGAAGCGATGGTGGGCCCGGATTCCGACGAATGGCTCAAAGCCATATAATCCGAGAAAGGATCTATATATGAAAACAAAGTGTAGACTTTGGCAGAATAGCTCGATGGTCGTAAGGCTATTGAGTGCAGATGGATTTTAAAAGGAAGACGGACAATGATGGTAAATGTCACCATTAAGAAAGCTCGACTTGTCGTTAAGATGTTTTCCGACAAGTTCAAGGAGTTGACTATGGTGATACTTTCTCACTCGTAGCGATGCTAAGAGTCTGTTGGAATTATATTAGCGATTACTGCATTATTTATGAAATCTTGCAGATAGGATGTCAAAACATTGTTTCCTCGACAATTTTCTTGAGGAAAGGTTGTATGTGATACAACCGGAAGGTTTTGTCAATCCTGAAAGATGCTAATAAGTATGTAAAGCTCCAGCAATCCTTCTAAGGACTGGAGTAAGCATCTCGGAGTTGGAATGTATGCTTTGATGATGATCAAAGATTTTGGGTTTATACAAAGTTTATGAGAAACTTGTATTTCCAAAGAAGTGAGTGGGAGCACTATAGAATTTCTGATGAGTATATGTTGTTGACATATTATGGATCAGAAATGATGTAGAATTTCTAGAAAGCATATAGGGTTATTTGAAAGGTGTTTTTCAATGGAAAGCCTGGATTAAGCTACTTGAACGTTGAGCATCAAGATCTATAAGGATAGATCAAAGCGCTTAATGGTACTTTCAAATGAGCACATTCCTTGACATGATCTTGAAGGTGTTCAAGATGGATCAGTCAAAGAAGGAGTTCTTGCCTGAGTTGTAAGGTATGAAGTTATGACTTAAAGCTCGACCATGGCAAAATAGAGAGAAAGGATGAAGGTCGTCCCCTATGCTTAAGACATAGGCTCTATAGTATGCTATGCTGTGTACCGCACCTGAAGTGTGCCTTGCCATGAGTCAGTCAAGGGGTACAAGAGTGATCCAATAATGGATCACAGGACAACGGTCAAAGTTATCCTTAGTAACTAGTGGACTAAGGAATTTTCTCGATTATGGAGGTGGATAAAGAGTTCGACGTAAAGAGTTACGACGATACAAGCTTAACACCTATCTGGATAGCTCTGAGTAGAGATACCGGATATGTATAATGGAGCAACAATTTAGAATAGCTCCAAGTAGAACAGTTATTTGGAATAGCTCCAAATAGAACGTGGTAGCTGCATCTAGGAGATGACATAGAGATTTGTAAAGCACACACGGATCTAAAAGGTTCAGACCCGTTGACTATAACCTCTCTCACAAGCATAACATGATCAAACCCAGAACTCATCGAGTGTTAATCACATGGTAAATGTGAACTAGATTATTGATTCTAGTAAACTCTTTGGGTGTTAGTCACATGGGGATGTGACCTTAAGTGTTAATCACATATCGATGTGAACTAGATTATTGACTCTAGTGCAAGTGGGTGACTGTTGGAAATATGCCCTAGAGGCAATAATAAATTAGTTATTATTATATTTCTTTGTTCATGATAATAGTCTTTTATTCATGCTATAACTGTATTATCCGGAAATCATAATACACGTGTGAATACATAGACCACAATATGTCCCTAGTGAGCCTCTAGTTGACTAGCTCGTTGTGATCAACAGATAGTCATGGTTTCCTGGCTATGGACATTGGATGTCGTTGATAACGGGATCACATCATTAGGAGAATGATGTGATGGACAAGACCCAATCCTAAGCCTAGCACAAAGATCGTGTAGTTCGTATGCTAAAGCTTTTCTAATGTCAAGTATCTTTTCCTTAGACCATGAGATTGTGCAACTCCCGGATACCGTAGGAATTCTTTGGGTGTACCAAACGTCACAACGTAACTGGGTGGCTATAAAGGTGCATTACAGGTATCTCCGAAAGTGTCTGTTGGGTTGGCACGAATCGAGACTGGGATTTGTCACTCCGTGTAAACGGAGAGGTATCTCTGGGCCCACTCGGTAGGACATCATCATAATGTGCACAGTGTGATCAAGGAGTTGATCACGGGATGATGTGTTACGGAACGAGTAAAGAGACTTGCCTGTAACGAGATTGAACAAGGTATCGGGATACCGACGATCGAATCTCGGGCAAGTATCGTACCAATAGACAAAGGGAATTGTATACGGGATTGATTAAGTCCTTGACATCGTGGTTCATCCGATGAGATCATCGTGGAACATGTGGGAGCCAACATGGGTATCCAGATCCCGCTATTGGTTATTGACCGGAGAGTCATCTCGGTCATGTCTGCATGTCTCCCGAACCCGTAGGGTCTACACACTTAAGGTTCGGTGACTCTAGGGTTATAGAGATATTAGTATGCGGTAACCCGAAAGTTGTTCGGAGTCCCGGATGAGATCCCGGACGTCACGAGGAGTTCTGGAATGGTCCGGAGGTAAAGAATTATATATAGGAAGTGCTATTTCGGCCATCGGGACAAGTTTCGGGGTCATCGGTATTGTACCGGGACCACCGGAAGGGTCCCGGGGGTCCACCGGGTGGGGCCACCTGCCCCGGGGGGCCACATGGGCTGTAGGGGTGTGCCTTGGCCTACATGGGCCAAGGGCACCTGCCCCAAGAGGCCCATGCGCCAAGAGAAGAGAAAAAGGGGAGAGTCCTAAAGGGGGAAGGCACCTCCGAGGTGCCTTGGGGAGGATGGACTCCTCCCCCCCTTGGCCGCACCCTTTCCTTGGAGGAAGGGGCAAGGGCTGCGCCTCCCCCCTCTCCCTTGGCCCTATATATAGTGGGGAAAAGGAGGAGCGACCAAACCTAAGGCCTGGCGCCTCCCTCTCCCTCCCGTGACACATCTCCCTCCTCCCGCAGCGCTTAGCGAAGCCCTGTTGGAATCCCGCTACTTCCACCACGCCGTCGTGCTGCTGGATCTCCATCAACCTCTCCCTCCTCCTTGCTGTATCAAGGCATGGGAGACGTCTCCGTTCCGTACGTGTGCTGAACGCGGAGGTGCCGTCCGTTCGGCGCTAGGATCATCGGTGATTTGAATCACGACGAGTACGACTCCTTCAACCCCGTTCTCTTGAACGCTTCTGCTTAGCGTTCTACAAGGGTATGTAGATGCACTCTCCTTCCCCTCGTTGCTGGTTTCTCCATAGATAGATCTTGGTGACACGTAGGAAAATTTTGAATTTCTTCTACATTACCCAACATCATATCACTTAAAAATAACAGATCAACTCATCAAAAGTTCTACTTGCAACAAATCATCACTAAACTTTGCTGAGTCTTTTTCACTCGTTATATGAACTCATCATTTTTTGTTTCTTATTTGCCATATAAAAACTCATCATGCATAAATGAAAATAATACCGATGCTCATCATACCATAGTCCTAACAGGATCACATAGTAATTCTACTTCTACTATATCTCACTTAGTTCAAGCACTATCTTCTGTAAACTAAGCATCTTGTTCATGACAAAATAGCTAACATAAGTATTATTCATTTAATAACTATATGCAAGAAATATCATATATTCAAGTTGGAAAGTCATGGATATTGCAAAGATACCATGAAAATGTTTGTGTGGCTTGCCTTAGTTCAGAGGAGCTTCACACTCCTCCTGGAAGTCTTCAAGACAAGCTTCTCCTTCTGAAAATAATTCAAATGACAAAAAGAAAATATCAAAAACACTTCTGAAAATTACTAGAAAATCTAGACAACAGAGAAAAATCTCATATTGGGTGTGCTTCTAGGGTTTTCCAGTAAGAACACAATGCAAAAAGAATCAACTCATTTGGACTTGTGGTTTAGGAGTTACAGCTAGTCAAAGTTCTGGTCAAAATTTGATTTAAATTTGAAATAAAAGAAAACCAGGGGTGACGACAAAGGCGTAAACCCGCGGGGCGCCACCACTTATACCGCTTCGGGTGGCTGAGTGGCTGACAGTGGGCCCCTGCTATCAGTTTTGAAGGGAGAGAGAGAAATAGAGGAGGGCGGCAAGTCGCCGGAGCTCTCTCCAACGAGGAGGGCTCGGCTGCCGATTTGAGAGGGGGAAATGGGTAGTGGAGGCTCTTCCGCACCTTCACGTACCCGCAGCTTGGCTAATGGTGGTCGGACGAGGTCGGCGTGGTCGTCTGCAGTGGCTACAACGGGCGGAGCTCGTCGGAGTTGGTGATTCCGGTGAGGCAGGGCCGGTCCAGCAACTCCAACAGCACCAGCGCACACCAGTGGTTCACCAGAGACATGCTGGAGAAGTCAGTTGAGCTCGAGTGACTCTAGAGGGGGAGGGGCTGAGGAAGGGGATTGCTGACACGCTCGGCGTCGGGGATGGCAGCCAGAGACCTGCCCGACCGGGCTGCGGCTACCTATGGTGCCGTGGTGGTTGTGTGAGAGAAGTGGTGAGGAGAAATGGGCTCGGGAGGTGTCTATTTATATGTGAGGCCAAGGAGGGGATTGAGGGCTCGTCGGAGTTCTTTGGAAGGGCACCCGGCGACGAATGGCATCAGTGAGAGGGGGGAAAAGATGTCGTGGCTCACGCGGGAACAGGGGCACGGGCGCACTGTTGGCTTGGCCGCGCCATGCTCATGCTCGCTGCAGCGAGCTCCGGCGTCAGCGAGCGCCAGGGCGGAGTTAAGGGGGTGGACACAAGGATGGTGGCGCGATTTGGCAAGGTGCGGTGGCCGGGGAAGCGAGCACGCGCTCAACAGAGACACGGACGTGTGACAGAGCGCGCTGGACGCATTCCAACACCCCTGGACGAACGTGGTCACCACGTGAACTTTGACCTCAGGCTGAGCTAAGCGCAAACTTCATGTCTGGCATCTAGTCCTTAGTGGTTTTGGTTGTTAGGTGAGCTGTGCGAGTGGGCTTCTTCCTGGCAAGTTTCTGGACAGAAACTTGTGAGGTTAACCGCGAGAGATCTAGTAAAAATTAAGGGCTGGGCTTTGGGGTTTATAATTCTCTTAGGAAGGTAATGAAGCTCAGAAAAGATCAGCCCCAAAGGATCAAGGGAAATTATACTTGATGTGTAAAGTGGCTAATCTGTCCAGAACAAAAATTATTTTCTGTAGCAAAAATATTCCAAAAGGTCATGCACTATTTGTGAATTTTCACAGGATTTTAGGAGCAATAAAAATGAGGGTTGCTTTGGAGCATACTTCTCTGAAGTGATTTTCAGGGAAGAAAATGAATGTTTTTCTTTTATGAAAAATATTCCTTGGTTTATTTTTTAAGTTTACCAGAGAAAGAAAGTTGAGCTACGGGTGGATGGGTCACTTGGGTGAAAATCAAGGGTAGGCCCAAGTGTTCAAGTCCATTTTAGTTGATTCAAAACTCCAATCGAAAGCAAAGGCAACAGGAAGTCCGGAAAAAGAGAGAAGGCAAATCCAGGCTGTCACACCTCCGGCACACTCTCCAGTAAGTATTTCTTATCATTCGCAATTTGCCCCGCTTGGCGGAGCTCCTCCCGGACACCTCACACTTTGGTCCTCGCCTCTCTTTCTCCAGGTTGGACAGCGCAGAGGACCGCTCCTCCTTCTCCATCTCAAGGGCCTCCAGTTTCTTGGCAGCATCCCTGAGCTCCACCTGGACTTCGACCACTCGAGCCTCATGCTTTTGGCTAGAAAGCTTGACTTCCTCAAGATCGGTGATACGTATCCAACATATCTATAATTTTTGATTGCTCCATGCTATTATATTATCAGTTTTGGATGTTTAATAGGCTTTAATATGCTCTTTTATAGTATTTTTGGGACTAACCTATTAACCGAGGGCCCAGTGCCAGTTTCTGTTTTTTTTCCTATTTTAGAGTTTTGCAGAAAAGGAATACCAAATGGAGTCCAAACGGAATGAAACCTTCGCGATGATCTTTCTTGGACCGAAAGCAAACCAGAAGACTTGGAGTTGAAGTCAGAAACACCACGAGGCGTCCACGAGGCAGGAGGGCGCGCCTAGAGGGGTAGGCGCGCCCCCCACCCTCGTGGGCCCCTCTTAGCTCCACCGACGTACTTCTTTCACCTATATATACTCTTATACCCTAAAAATACCAGGGGAGCCATGAAACCACTCCTCCACCGCCGCAACCTTCTGTACCCGTGAGATCCCATCTTGGGGCCTTTTCCGGCGACCTGCCGGAGGAGGAATCGATCATGGAGGGCTTAAACATCAACACCATTGCCTCTCTGATGAAGCGTGAGTAGTTTACCACGGACCTTCGGGTCCATAGTTATTAGCTAGATGTCTTCTTCTCTCTCTTTAATTCTCAATACAAAGTTCTCCTCGATGTTCTTCGAGATCTATTCGATGTAATATTCGTTTGCGGTGTGTTTGCCGAGATCCGATGAATTGTGGATTTATGAACAAAATTATCTATGAATATTATTTGGTTCTTCTGTGAATTCTTATATGCATGATTTGATATCTTTGCAAGTCTCTTCGAATTATCGGTTTAGTTTGGCCTACTAGATTGATCTTTCTTGCCATGGGAGAAGTGCATAGCATTGGGTTCAATCTTGCAGTGTCCTTTCCTAGTGATAGTAGGGGCAGCAAGGCACGTATTGTATTGTTGCCATCGAGGATAAAATGATGGGGTTTATATCATATTGCTTGAGTTTATCCCTCTACATCATGTCATCTTGCTTAATGCGTTACTCCGTTCTTATGAACTTAATACTCTAGATGCATGCTGGATAGTGGTCGATGTGTGGAGTAATAGTAGTAGACGCAGGCAGGAGTCGGTCTACTTGACACGGACGTGATGCCTATTTTCATGATCATTTCCTTAGATGTCTTCATAATTATGCATTTTTCTATCAATTGCTCGGTAGTAATTTGTTCACCCACCGTAATACATGCTATCTCGAGAGAAGCCACTAGTGAAACCTATGGCCCCCGGGTGAGGGAGTCCTGGACTAGGGGGTGTCCGGATAGCCGGACTATCATCATCGGCTGGACTCCAAGACTATGAAGATACAAGATTGAAGACTTCGTCCCGTGTCCGGATGGGACTTTCCTTGGCGTGGAAGGCAAGCTTGGCGATACGGATATGTAGATCTCCTACCATTGTAACCGACTTTGTGTAACCCTAGCCCTCTCCGGTGTCTATATAAACTGGAGGGTTTTAGTCCGTAGGACGAACAACCATTACAACAATCATACCATAGGCTAGCTTCTAAGGTTTAGCCTCCTTCATCTCGTGGTAGATCCACTCTTGTACTACCCATATCATCAATATTAATCAAGCAGGAGTAGGGTTTTACCTACAACAAGAGGGCCCGAACCTGGGTAAAAAC
Organism: Triticum timopheevii; assembly: GCA_963921465.1. Lineage (NCBI taxonomy): Eukaryota > Viridiplantae > Streptophyta > Magnoliopsida > Poales > Poaceae > Triticum > Triticum timopheevii. The sequence goes on along the minus strand of OY997272.1, from coordinate 448,155,315 downwards.
ATCGTGTCCCTTGTCTCCTGTTACCATCCGCCTAGACGCACAGTTCGGGACCCCCTACCCGAGATCCGCCGGTTTTGACACCGACATTGGTGCTTTCATTGAGAGTTCCTCTGTGTCATCACCGATAGGCTTGATGGCATCTTCAATCAACAACAACGCAGTCCAGGGTGAGACTTTTCTTCCCGGACAGATCTTCGTATTCGGTGGCTTCGCAGCGCGAGCCAATTCGCTTGGCCATCTGGAGCAGATCGAAAGTTACGCCCCTGGCCATCAGGTCAGGTTTCGAAGCTTAAACTTCACGGCCGACATCCGCGGAGACTTGATCTTCGATGGAATCGAGCCACAGCCGAGCGAGCCGCACTGTCACGATGGGCATGATTTAGCTCTGCCGCCGGACAGCGCCCTGGAGACCGCACATAAGCCTGCTCCGACCCCTAGTTCGGAGCCGACCGCGCAGATCAAGGACAGGTGGTTGGACACTGCCTCGGGGGCCGCAATCTCTACGGCGATGGAGTCGAACACTAACCCTGTCCCTGGCAAAGCTTGTGACTCCGAGGTGCCGGACTCCTTGCCGGACTCCGAGCCTCCTGCGCCCCTGCCAACCAAATCCGATTGGGCACCGATCATGGAGTTCACCACTGCGGACATCTTTCAGCACTCACCCTTTGGCGACATCTTGAATTCGCTAAAGCATCTCTCGTTATCAGGAGAGCCCTGGCCGGACTGCGGTCAGGATGGTTGGGATGCGGACGACGAAGAAATTCAAGGCCCACCCACCACCCACTTTGTAGCCAGTGTCGACGATCTAACCGACATGCTAGACTACGACTCCGAAGACATCGATGGTATGGACGACGATGCCGGAGACAACCAAGAACCAGCGCCTACGGGGCACTGGAAGACCACCTCGTCATACGACATATACATGGTGGAAATCCCGAAGGACGGGAATGGCCAAGAAGCAGCGGAGGCAGATTCCCCTAAGAAACAGCCCAAGCGCCGACGTCAGCGGCGCCGCTCTAAATCCCGCCACAACAAGAATGGAGATTCCGGCACCGGAGATAATAACACCCCAGAGAGTGCCGAAGACAACCCCCTCCAGCAATATTCAGCGTAGGAGGATGCAAAAGCCAGCCCTCACGAGAGAGCGGCAGACGAAGAGGTCGAGGATGATAATTACATGCCTCCCTCCGGAGACGAGGCAAGCCTCAAAGACGACGAATTTGTCGTGCCTGAGGATCCCGTCGAACAAGAGCATTTTAAACGTAGGCTAATGGCCACGACAAATAGCCTAAAGAAAAAGCAACAACAGCTTCAAGCTGATCAAGATCTGCTAGCCGACAGATGGACTGAAGTCCTGGCGGCCGAAGAGTATGAACTCGAACGCCCCTCCAAAAGCTACCCAAAACGCAAGTTGCTCCCCCGATTAGAGGAGGAGGCATATAAACCTTCGTCACCAGCGCACAATACAGCAGACCGACCACCTCGTGGCCGCGACAGAGAGGCATCTAGGCCCTCCACCAGGACCGTACCCCGGCACCGCTTGAAAAGTATGAAGCCACGGGGGAATGCACCGGACTTGCGAGACATATTGGAGGACAAGGCAAGACAATCAAGATCGATCTATGGATCACGTGGGCGCCCCACGATGCGAGACGACTTCCTTCGTGCCGGATACAGCAACTCCGGCCGGGCCGAACACAATAGACAAAGCTCTCTTCAGCTGCGTCGCGATATTGCCCAGTATAGAGGTGCCGCACACCCACTATGCTTCACAGATGAAGTAATGGATCATCAAATCCCCGAAGGGTTTAAACCCGTGAACATTGAATCATACGACGGCACAACAGACCCCGCGGTTTGGATCAAAGACTATCTTCTTCACATCCATATGGCCCATGGTGATGATCTTCACGCCATCAAGTATCTCCCACTCAAGCTTAAAGGACCAGCTCGGCATTGGCTTAACAGCTTGCCCGCAGAGTCAATTGGGTGTTGGGAGGACCTGGAAGCCGCATTCCTCGACAACTTCCAGGGCACATATGTGCGACCACCAGACGCCGATGACCTAAGCCACATAATTCAGCAGCCAGACGAATCGGCCAGACAGTTCTGGACACGGTTCTTAACGAAGAAAAATCAAATCATCGACTGTCCGTATGCAGAGGCCCTTGCAGCTTCAAACACAACATCTGCGACGAGTGGCTGGCCCGGCACCTAGGACAAGAGAAGCCGAAATCCATGGCAGCCCTCACATCACTCATGACCCGCTTCTGTGCGGGGGAGGACAGCTGGCTAGCCCGCAGCAACAACCTCAGCAAAATGCTGGCAGTCCGGATACTAAGGAATGCAATGGCAGGTCGCGTCGAAACAAAACAAACGCCGTGTTAACGGCGATAACACCGAGGATACGACAGTCAACGCCGGATTCAGAGGCTCTAAACCCGGTCAGTGGAAGAAGCTATTCAAAAGAACCACTCCGGGTCCGTCCAATTTGGACCGAATACTCGACCGCTCTTGCCAGATACATGGCACCCCGAAAAGCCAGCCAACCACACCAACAGGGATTGTTGGGTATCCATGCAGGCAGGCAAGTTAATCGCCGAAAACAATGACAAGGGGCTGCACAACGACGACGAGGAAGAGACTCGGCCGCCGAACAGTAGAGGACAGAAGGGTTTTCCCCCACAAGTGCGGACGGTAAACATGATATACGCAACCCATATACCCAAGAGGGAGCGGAAGCGTGCACTTAGGGACGTATATGCGATGGAGCCAGTCGCCCCAAAGTTCAACCGATGGTCCTCTTACCCGATCACTTTCGATCGAAGGGACCACCCCACCAGTATCCGCCATGGAGGATTCGCCGCATTGGTTTTAGACCCAATCGTCGATGGATTTCACCTCACTAGAGTCCTGATGGACGGCGGCAGCAGCCTGAACCTGCTTTATCAGGATACAGTGCGCAAGATGGGCATAGACCCCTCAAGGATTAAACCTACAAAGACGACCTTCAAAGGTGTCATACCAGGTGTTGAGCCCAATTGTACAGGCTAGTCACACTGGAAGTGGTCTTCGGATCCCCGGATAATTTCTAAAGCGAGGAGTTAATCTTCGACATAGTCCCGTTCCGCAGCGGCTATCACGCTCTGCTCGGACGAACCGCGTTCGCAAAATTCAACGCGGTGCCGCATTATGCATACCTTAAGCTCAAGATGCCAGGCCCTCGCAGAGTCATCACGGTCAACGGAAATACTGAACGCTCCCTCCAAACGGAGGAGCACACAGCGGCTCTCGCGGTAGAAGTACAGAGCAACCTTTTAAGGCAATTCTCGAGTCCGGCCGTTAAACGACCGAACATGGCCAAACGTGCCCAGAGTAACATCAATCAAGACCACCTGGCACGATCTGAGCACGCGTAGAAATGCGGCCCCAACCCCAGCCCTTGCATGATTGCAAGACCAGCTCTTCGCGTACATCATTACGCTCTGGAGATACCATGGGCATAGGGGGAGGGGCACGACCACAACAGGCCCAGAGTGCGGCTCAACCACACCAGGGGCTCCCAAGTGTGTCACTCTTTTTATTTTCCTTTTTTCCTTTTTTTTCTATTTATCCACAGGACTCCGTTCACCAGAGACCCTGTCCGGCGGTGAACCTGCCGAACTCACGATGCAACAGCCAGGGAAGGACAAATGCTACGACGAACACTCAGGTGGTCTCCATTATGAGCATTAAATTTGTTAAATACACCAGTCCGCAGCCTACCCCTGGAGGGGGACATGTTTAAATAGTCCAATCCCTTGCTTACCGCACTATTTGTATCGCTCTGCACTCATGGCAGAATTCCTTGAATAAACAATGCATCACTTTTTGCTTATAATTGCATTCCTTTTCTTATATATGTTCATTTATGACATCTTGCATCCGTACACTTTGGTACGGCCGAATACACCAGGGGCTTACGTTCCCCGCATAACGGTGTGATAATCCGAACACTTTCACAAGTGCGGCACCCCGAACTTATAGCATTATATGCATCAGCTCCGAATCATGTCTTGGGTCAATAGTTGGGTTTGCCCGGCTCCCATGTTTTGGTACCTTACGTTCCGTTCTATCGGCTAAGGTAGCACTGGGAGAACCACTGCGATTACGCCCCGGTTGAGCTGGGCGAGCGCCTCAGTGGAGAAAGCTAAAACTGACTATCATGATAAGGCAAGAGCTGGTCGCTGTTCGAGAGGTCTTTTCGAGTCCCTAAAGACTTATGCCGCTTAGAGCGAGGAACCGGCTTTGTCCGGCCCAGGCGTGGATACCGCCCCGAATTCGGTCTTCCGAATACTAGGGGCTTCGCCGAAATTTAAAATTATAGAATTCTATGGCTAAGTGAGAGTGTTCAAGCATTATAAGTTCGGTTGCCTTGTTCGTTGTGTTGAGCGCCTCCCTAGATGGACCCAAAAATGGGAACAAGAGTGCTCAAGTTTATCCCGAACACCCCAGCACTCGTGGCATGGGGGCTGAAGCCGACGACTTGCCATCTCTCAGATTTAATAAACGGCTGCACAGAAGGTAATATTTTAAATCAATACGCGTTGCTTAGCGCATATGAACAAAAGTTTTCGGCGCACAGGATAACACATTGCGAGTCTACTCAAAAATTACATCTTTGGGGCACTCATCCGCAATCTTGCGGGCACCCTTCAGGACACTCTTATAGTACATCTCGGGCGTACGATACTCCTTGCCCGCTGGCGGCGCGTCCATTATAAGCTTCTCAGCATCCAGCCTGCCCCAGTGCACCTTTGCACGGGCAAGGGCCCGACGGGCACCTTCAATGCAGGCGGAGCGCTTGATGACTTCCACCCAAGGACACGCATCCACCAGCCGCCGCACCATGCCGAAGTAGCTCCCAGGCATGGCCTCTTCAAGCCACAGCCGGACTATGAGGCCCTTCATGGCCTGCTCGGCTACCTTGTGGAGCTCGACCAGCTGTTTCAGCTGGTCGCTAAGGGGCACCGGATGTCCGGCCTCAGCATACTGAGACCAGAAGACCTTCTCCGTTGATCTCCCCTCCTCGGCCCGGTAGAATGCGGCGGCATCGGACACGCTGCGAGGCAGATCTGCAAACGCTCCTGGAGAGCTCCGAATTCGGGTAAGTAACAGGTAATTCACATTCACATGCTTGCTTTGCATGAAAAATGCCTTACCCGCCGCTATTTTCTTCACCGCCTCAATCTCCTGGAGGGCCTTATGGGCCTCGGCCTTAGCGGCTTTGGCACTCTCAAGAGCCGAGGCAAGCTCGGACTCTCGAGTCCTCGGGTCGCGCTCCAAACTCTCATGCTTCTCCACGAGAGCCTGGAGCTCTTGCCACACCTCCGCCACCCTCGCCTCCTGCTTCTGTCGCTCCACCCGTTCCGCGGCCGCATTACGTTCGGCCGCGAACACGCCTCCTTCAGGGTCGCCACCTCGTTCGTGGCCCCTGCAGTGCCCATGTTATCCTTGTCATTTCTATTGCAACCAAAATCCTTTTCTGCAAGGTACAAATTTAATACGGTGTTACTCACCTTCTTTGTCCTCGAGCTGATTCTTGGCAAGGTCGAGCTCGTTCTCGGTCCACTCGAGGTCTTGCTTCAAAGCACCAACCTCCGCAGTCAATGCGGCAGAGGTCAGCAGCGCAGCCTACAATCCCATATTGACATAATTTTTAGAACTCCTGTGTATATCTTTTTAGATCCTCAGTCCGGCTTTTCTTTCCGAACACCGAACTGAGCATCAGGGGCTACTGTCTATGCGGTATTACATTGCATATTTTAAACTTCTTACCTCAAAGCCTGTTAGAAGGCTGCTGCAGGCTTCGGTCAGCCCGCTCTTGGCGAGCTGAACCTTCTGAATCACCGCACTCATGATAGTGCGGTGTTCTTCCTTGATGGAAGCGCCGTTGAGCGCCTCCAACAAGTTGTCCGGCGCCTCCGGTTGGACGGAGGCTGCCGGTGTCACGGTCTTGCCCTTCTTACAAAGGGGCCGCCTGCCGGACTCTGGAACCACTGCGGGTTCTAGCACGGAGTCCGGCGCAAAGTCTAGGAGGCTGCCTTGCGGCACCTCCGGAGCCTCCCCCTCCTGGCGGGTCCCCTCCTGGGATCCCACCTCGGCGTTCTTAGCATCACGAGGGGTGGAGGCGGTCGGAATGGAATCCACATCCGACGGAGCCAAGGACCCGCTCGATGAAGCGGGTAGATCCTCCTCGGCCGGACTGCAGGTTGTATGCGGCATTAGAAGGACACTACACGGTACAAGGAAAAATTATAAATCACTCAGGAATCCAGATACTTATGATCTTGCCAGGGGCTTGGCCCTTGAGGGACACTCCTCGTCGCCGTCGTCGGCGTTGGCAGAGCAGTCCGGAGGAAGGGTCCTCACCTTCTTGGACCCTTCGGCCTCCCTCGTTGGGGAAGCCTTCCTCTTCCTCTCTCCCCCCTCTTGGGGAGAGTCTTCTTTCTCCTCCTCGTCTTCGGGGGAGGAGTCTGCTTTGGAGCCATCGGACGATGAGTCCGATACCACCTGGCGCCGGAAACTCCTTCGGGTTCCCGTGGCCTTCTTCTTGGCCTTCTTCTCCGGCACCACGTAAAGGGCCGGAACCAGCAGCGCCGTCAAACGGGTGTCCGCTGGGTCTTCGGGAAGGGGAGCCGGACAGTCTACCTGTCCGGACGTCCTCTGCCAGTCCTGTTAAAGGCATTGGGAGTTTTAGATCCCACATAGAGTCAAACTATGAAAGAAATAGGTGTCCCATAGAGGATAACAAAGCTTACCTCGCCGGCCGGGCGCTTGGTGCTGAATCCGCGATCTTCGGTTGCAGACGCGGGGGTTTCTCTGCCCTTGAACAGCACCCTCTAGGCAGCTTCGTACGTCGTGTCAAAGAGCCCGCTCAGGGTCCGGTGCTATGCCGGATTGAACTCCCACAAATTGAAGGCCCGCTGTTGGCAGGGAGAATCCGGCGGAAGAGCATGACCTGGATCACATTGACAAGCTTAAGCTTCTTGTTCACCAGGGTCTGGAGACAGGACTGGAGTCCTGTCAGCTCCTCTGAAATACCCCATAGCAAGCCCTTCTCTTTCCAGGAGGTGAGCTGCATGGGGGTACCAGATCTGAACTCGGGGGCCGCTGCCCATTTAGGGTCACGCGGCTCGGTGATGTAGAACCACCCCGATTGCCACCCCTTGACGGACTCCACGAAGGCCCCCTCGAGCCAGGTGACGTTGGGCATTTTGCCCACCATGGCGCCTCCGCACTCCGCTTGAACGCCCTTCACTACCTTCGGCTTGACATTGAAGGTCTTTAGCCACAAGCCGAAGTGGGGCCGGATGCAGAGGAAGGCCTCGCACACGACGATAAACGCCGAGATGTTGAGGATGAAGTTCGGCGCCAGATCATGGAAGTCCAGGCCGTAGTAGTACATGAGCCCCCGGACGAAGGGATGCAACAGAAAGCCCAGTCCGCGGAGGAAGTGGGGAAGGAATACGACCCTCTCATGAGGCCTGGGGGTGGGGATGAGCTGCCCCTTGTCAGGCAGCCAATGCGCGATGTCGCTGGAGAGGTATCCGGCGTCGCGCAGCTTCTCGATGTGCCCCTCTATAACAGAAGAGGCCATCCACTTGCCTCCCGCTCCGGACATGACTGGAGAAGGTTGAGACGAGATGTGCGGACTTGGGCGCTGGAGCTCGAGTGCGCAGAGATGGATAAGCAAAGGAGGAAGAAGGCGTAGGTAAAAAAGGCGGATCCTTATCCCCTTATATATGGGCGGACGAAGACTATGCGTCCCCACCGGCCTGGTAAAACTCGCTTATCTCCCAAGCGCCACAATCAATGGCGCGGTTGGGTTACCCACGTCCGTATTGATGGGAATCCCGGGATAAGGGGAACACGATCTCTGCTTCGACAAGACGTGCCAAGGAAACCGCTTCGCTAAACGCACTGAGGTGGTATAATAAAAAACGATTCAAGTAAAGGCTTGGTAGTGGCGTGATGTCATGCCACAAAATATGTCAGCAGATTGAACTTGTGTACATATTATTCTCTCTACGGTGGAATGTGGAATTTATTTTGCAGAGCCGGACACTATCCTGGTGTTCACAAATCTTCTATGAATTATTCGGAGGAGAAACCCGCCTTGCAATGCCGAACAATATGCGCGCCGGACTCATCATCATTGAAGCTACTGAGGGAGTCCTGGACTAGGGGGTGTCCGGATAGCCGGACTCCAAGACTACGAAGATACAAGATTGAAGACTTCGTCCCGTGTCCGGATGGGAATTTCCTTGGTGTGGAAGGCAAGCTTGGCGATACGGATATGTAGATCTCCTACCATTGTAACCGACTCTGTGTAACCCTAGCCCTCTCCGGTGTCTATATAAACCAGAGGGTTTTAGTCCGTAGGATGAACAACCATTACAACAATCATACCATAGGCTAGCTTCTAGGGTTTAGCCTCCTTGATCTCATGGTAGATCCACTCTTGTACTACCCATATCATCAATATTAATCAAGCAGGAGTAGGGTTTTACCTCCATCAAGAGGGCCCGAACCTGGGTAAAAACATCGTGTCCCTTGTCTCCTGTTACCATCCGCCTAGACGCACAATTCGGGACCCCCTACCCGAGATCCGCCGGTTTTGACACCGACACCGGGTCTCTTTTACATTATATTGCATCTCTTTTTCATATTATTGAATCTCGTTTACTATTTTGCAATCTTTATTTTCCAATCTATACAAAAAAAATACCAAAATATTTACTTTATTATCTCTATTAGATCTCACTTTTGCGAGTGACCGTAAAGGGATTGACAACCCCTTTATCGCGTTGGTTGCATGGCTCTTGATTGTTTGTGCAGGTATTCGGGGACTTGTGCGTCGCCTCCTACTGGATTAATACGTTGGTTCTCGAAACTGATGGAAATATTTATGCTACTTTGCTGCATCACCCTTTCCTCTTCAAGGGAAAATCAACGCAAGCTCAAGAGGTAGCAAGAAGGATTTCTGGCGCCGCTGCCGGGGAGATCTACGCCAAGTCAAGCCATACCAAGTACCCCTCATAAACTCCTCTCCCTTGCATTACATTATTCGCCATTCGCCTCTCGTTTTCCTCTCCCACACTTCTAAAACTATTTTCGAAAACCTTTGCCTTTTCTTCGCCCCTCTTCCGTTTGTCTCTTTTTGTTTGCTTCTTGTGTGCTTGTGTGTTGGATTGATTGCTTGTCATGATGGCTCAAGATAATACTAAATTTGTGACTTTTCCAATACCAACAACAGTGACTTTATTAGCACTCCGATTGCTCCTACTACCGATGCCGAATCTTGTGAAATTAATACCACTTTGTTGAATCCTGTTATGAAAGATCAATTTTCTGGCCTTCCTAGTCCAGATGCTGCAACCCATCTAAACAACTTCGTTGATTTGTGTGATATGCAACAGAAGAAATATGTGGATAATGATATTGTTAAATTGAAGCTTGATACGTCTCCAACATATCTATAATTTTTGATTGCTCCATGCTACTTTATCTACTATTTTAAGCAATATTGGGCTTTATTATCCACTTTTATATTATTTTTGGGACTAACCTATTAATCGGAGGCCCAGCCCAAATTTGTTGTTTTATGCCTATTTCAGTGTTTCGAGGAAAAGGAATATCAGACGGAGTCAAAACGGAACGAAATCAACTGGAGAAGTTATTTTTGGAAGGAAACCCACCTGATGGACTTGGACCCCACGTCAGAAGATACGGGAGGTGCTCACGAGGGTGGGGGGCTCGCCCTCCCCCTTGGGTGCGCCCCCTGCCTCGTGGGGCCCCTGTAGCTCCACCGACGTTCTCCCTGCACCCATATATACCTACGTACCCTAAAACTTCCAGAACAGAAGATAGATCGGGAGTTCCGCCGCCGCAAGCCTCTATAGCCACCAAAAACCAATCGGGACCCTGTTCCGGCACCCTGTCGGAGGGGGATCCCATCACCGGTGGCCATCTTCATCATCCCTGCGCTATCCATGACGAGGAGGGAGTAGTTCACCCTCGGGGCTGAGGGAATGTACCAGTAGCTTGTGTTTGATATCTCTCTCTCTCGTGTTCTCTCTCGTGTTCCATCTATGGCACGATCTTGATGTATCCCGAGCTTTGCTATTGTAGTTGGATCTTATGATGTTTCTCCCCCTCTACTCTCTTGTGATGAATTGAGTTTCCCCTTTTGAAGTTATCTTATTGGATTGAGTCTTTTATGAACACTTGATGTATGTCTTGCGTGGGATAACCGTGGTGACAATGGGTTATTCTATTGATCCACTTGATGTATGTTTTGGTGATCAACTTGCGGGTTTCGTGACACTTGGGAACCTATGCATAGGGGTTGGCACACGTTCTTGACTCTCCGGTAGTAGCTTTGGGGCACTCTTTGAAGTACTTTTATGTTGGTTGGATGAATCTGAGATTGTGTGATGCATATCGTATAATCATGCCCACAGATACTTGAGGTGACAATGGAGTATCTAGGTGACATTAGGGTTTTGGTTGATTTGTATCTTAAGGTGTTATTCTAGTACGAACTCTTTTATAGATCGATCCGAAAGAATAGCTTTGTGGTGGTTTCGTACCCGACCATAATCTCTACGTTTGTTCTCTGCTATTAGTGGCTTCGGAGTGACTCTTTGTTGCATGTTGAGGGCTTGTCATATTATCTATCTATGTTATTATTGTTGAGAGAACTTACACTAGTGAAAGTATGAACCCTAGGCCTTGTTTCCTATCATTACAATACCGTTTACGCTCACTTTTATCGCTTGCTACCTTGCTGTTTTTATTATTTCAGATTAAAAAAAACCTATATCTACTATCTATTTTGCACTTGTATCACCATCTCTTCGCCAAACTAGTGCACCTATACAATTTACCATTGTATTGGGTGTGTTGGGTACACAAGAGACTCTTTGTTATTTGGTTGCAGGGTTGCTTGAGAGAGACCATCTTCATCCTACGCCTCCTACGGATTGATAAACCTTAGGTCATCCACTTGAGGGAAATTTGCTACTGTCCTACAAACCTGTGCACTTGCAGGCCCAACAACGTCTACAAGAAGAAGGTTGTGTAGTAGACATCAAGCTCTTTTCTGGCGCCGTTGCCGGGGAGGCTAGGTAAGTGAAGGTATATCTTTAGATCTTGCAATCGAATCTTTTTGTTTCTTGTTTTAGCACTAGTTAGTCTATAAAAGAAAATTAAAAAAAAATGGAGTTAAGTTTGTCTCATACACTTCACCTTTTTAATATCTTTCGTGAGTATGATGGACAGGATAATTGTGCTCAAGTGCTTGAAGAAGAAATCTATAGAATGTTTGGTACTAAATTTTTGAATGATGAGCATGATTGCAATGTTGTTAGTATGAATTCCTTGAATATCCATGATGCTGATGATATGCAAAGCCACAAGCTTGGGGAAGCTATGTTTGATGGATATGATATCTTTTGTCCCCCAAGATTTGATGAGCAAATTTACTATGATGAAAGCATGCCTCCTATTTATGATGATTATTGTGATGATACGTATGCTATAAAGAAGAAGTTTGCTTATGTGGAGAGTAGAAAATTTTCTATGCTTGTAGATCATGAAAAGAATTCTTTAGGTGCTGGTTATATTGTTGAATTCATTCATGATGCTACTGAAAATTATTATGAGGGAGGAACATATGCTTGTAGGAATTGCAATAATGTCAAGTTTCCTCTCTATGTGCTTAAATTCTTGAAGTTATGCTTGTTGTACCATCCTATGCTAGTTGATTATTGTTCCCATAAGTTGTTTTCTCACAAAATCCCTATGCACAGGAAGAGGGTTAGACTTAAATGTGCTAGTCATGTGCTTCATGATGCTCCCGTTATGTTTCAATTCTTATCTTTTATGTGAGCATCAATGCCATCATCATGCCTAGCTAAAAGGCATTAAAGAAAAACGCTTGTTGGGAGACAACCCAATATTTATCCTTACTATTTTTGTGTGTCCACATGATTATGATACTGTAGTAATCATGTTTCAATAAAGTGCCAAGTAGAACCTTTGGGAAGACTTGGGTGAAGTTTATGTGATCTTGCCGTGAAAAACAGAAACTTTAGCGCTCACGAGATTAGCTGTTATTTTTTACTGGAGAGTGCTTTTAGGTTGATTCTTTTTGCAGATGATTAATAGACAAATTACTCAGGTCCAGAAATTTATTTCATAATTTGTGGGGTTCCAGAAGTACACGTTTTATACAGATTACTACAGACTGTTCTGTTTTTGACATATTCTGTTTTCTATGTGTTGTTTGCTTATTTTGATGAATCTATGAGTAGTATCGGAGGGTATGAACCATAGATAAGTTGGAGTACAGTAGATATTACACCAATATGAATTTAGAATGAGTTCATTACAGTACCTAAGTGGTGGTTTTATTTTCTTATACTAACGGAGCTTACGAGTTTTGTGTTGAGTTTTGTGTGGTTGAAGTTTTCAAGTTTTGGGTAAAGATTCGATGGACTATGGAATAAGGAGTGGCAAGAGCCTAAGCTTGGGGATGCCCAAGGCACCCCAAGGTAATGTTCAAGGACAACCAAGCAACTAAGCTTGGGGATGCCCCGGAAGGCATCCCCTCTTTTGTCTTCGTTCATCGGTAACTTTACTTGGAGCTATATTTTTATTCACCACATGATATGTGTTTTGCTTGGAGCGTCATTTTATTTTGTTAGTTTTTGCTTGCTGAGTTAAAATAATGTTTTTGCCTCTTTAGTTTCAATAAAAAAGTCAAGGATAGCCTTTACCATGTTTATTTTGCTAGTTTGCATGTTGCTGTTTGAAAACAGAAAGTTTACCGCTGTTGCAAAAATTCCCTAGAAAAGTCAGAGGATGGTCTAACGTTGAATCTTTTTGCATATTGAGCTATGATAAATTTATTACAGTGGTAATTTTAGTTCTTAATTTTTGGAGTCAGGGAAGTATTGATACTCTTGCATTCTTTACAGACTGTACTGTTTTGGCAGATTGCTGTTATGGTTGCATTGTTTGTGTATGTTTGCTTGTTTAATGATTCTATTTGAGGATAGGAGTATTAAATATACAGAGGCATTTAGTATGCAATGTTGAATAATAATTTAAGTGATTTTCTACAGTATAATATGATAAGGTTTTGCATTGGTTTATACTAACCTATCTCACGAGTTCTTGTTGAGTTTGTTGTGAATGAAGCTTTTGATAAAAAGAGAAACCATGATATGAGAGGAATTAAGGAGACACAAAAGCTCAAGCTTGGGATGCCCAAGGCACCCCAAAATAATATTTCAAGAATTATCAAGCATCTAAGCTTGGGGATGCCCCGGTAGGCATCCCACCTTTCTTCTTCAACAACTATCAGTTAGTATCGGTTGAGCCTAAGTTTTTGCTTCTTCACATGAGTTGTGCTGTCCTTGCGATGTGTTCTTTAGCTTTGCTTGCTGTTTGAATAAAGTATCAAGATCTGAAATTTTTTAATGAGAGAGAGCCTTACATGAATTGGAATTTGTTAGAATACTCTTTGTGCTTCACTTATATCTTTTGAGCTTGATAGTTTTTGCTCTAGTGCTTCACTTATATCTTTCAGAGCATGGTGGTAGTTTTATTTTGAAGAAATAGATGAACTCTCATGCTTCACTTATATTATTTTGAGAGTCTTTAATAGCATGGTAATTTGCTTAATGTTAATATACTTGGTGTTCAAGATATGTGAAACTTTCTTTTTGAGTGAATTAAATTAAGTTTGATGCTTGATAATTGTTTTGAGATATGGAGGTGATAATATCAAAGTCCTGCTAATTGAATAGTTGTGAATTTGAGAAATACTTGTGTTGAAGTTAGCAAGTCCTGTAGCATGCACATATGGTTAAAGTTGTGTAACAAATTTGAAACATGAAGTGTACCTGGCTTGTGCATCCTTATGAGTGGCGGTCGGGGACGAGCGATGGTCTTTTCCTACCAATCTATCCCCCTAGGAGCATGCGCGTAGTACTTGATTTTTGATGACTTCTAAATTTTTGCAATAAGTATATGAGTTCTTTTGACTAATGTTGAGTCCATGGATTATACGCACTTTTACCTTTCCTCCATTGCTAGCCTCTTCGGTACCGTGCATTGCCTTTCTCACATTGAGAGTTGGTGCAAACTTCGCCGGTGCATCCAAACCCCGTGATATGATACGCTCTTTCACACATAAACCTCCTTATATCTTCCTCAAAACAACCACCATACCTACCTATTATGGCATTTCCATAGCCATTCCGAGATATACTGCCATGCAACTTTCCACCATTCCGTTCATCATGACATACTTTACTTTTGTCATATTGCCATTGCATGATCATGTAGTTGACATCGTATTTGTGGCAAAGCCACCATGCATTATTTTTCATACATGTCACTCTTGATTCATTGCACCATCCCGGTACACCGCCGGAGGCATTCATATAGATTCATATCTTTGCTCTAGATATCGAGTTGTAATATTGAGTTGTAAGAAAATAAAAGTGTGATGATCATCATTATTAGAGCATTGCCCTAGTGAGGAAAAGGATGATGGAGACTATGATTCCCCCACAAGTCGGGATGAGACTCCGGACGAAATAAAAAAAAGAGAGAAAGGCCAATAAAAAAAGAGAAGGCCCAAAAAAATGAGAGAAAAAGAGAGAAGGGGCAATGTTACTATCCTTTTACCACACTTGTGCTTCAAAGTAGCACCTTGTTCTTCATGTAGTGAGTCTCATATACTTGTGCTTCAAAGTAGCACCATGTTTTTCATATAGTGAGTCTCAAAAATTGTCTTGTTTATACTAGTCGGAATTTTTCATTATAGAACTTGGCTTGTATATTTCAATGATGGGCTTCCTCAAAATGCCCTAGGTCTTCGTGAGCAAGCGAGTTGGATGCACACCCACTAGTTTTCTTTTGTTGAGAATTCATAGCTCTAGTGTATCCGTTGCATGGCAATCCCTACTCCTCATGTTGACATCAATTGATGGGCATCTCCATAGCCCGTTGATTATCCTCGTCAATATGAGACTTTCTCCTTTTTTGTCTTCTCCACACAATCCCCATCATCATATTCTATTCCACCCATAGTGCTATATCCATGGCACGCGCTCATGTATTGCGTGAAGGTTGAAAGAGTTTGAGATTATTTGAGTATGAAACAATTGCTTGGTTTGTCATCGGGGGTATAGAAGTTGGGAACATCTTTGTGTGACGAAAATGAAGCATAGCCTAACTATATGATTTTGTAGGGATGAACTTTCTTTGGCTATGTTATTTTGAGATGACATAATTGTTTGATTAGTATGCTTGAAGTATTATTATTTTTATGTAAATATGAACTTTTATCTTGAATATTTCGGATCTGAACATTCATGCCATGATTAAGAAGATTTACATTGAAATTATGCCAAAGTATCACTCCGCATTAAAAAATTCTTTTTATCATTTACCTACTCGAGGACGAGTAGGAATTAAGCTTGGGGATGCTTTATACATCTCCAACGTATCTATAATTTTTGATTGCTCCATGCTACTTTATCTACTGTTTTAGGCAATATTGGGCTTTATTATCCACTTTTATATTATTTTTGGGACTAACATATTAACCGGAGGCCCAGCCCAGATTTGTTGTTTTATGCCTATTTCAATGTTTCGAGGAAAAGGAATATCAGACGGAGTCAAAACGGAATGAAATCAACTGGAGAAGTTATTTTTCGAAGGAAACCCACCTGATGGACTTGGACCCCACGTCAGAAGATACGGGAGGTGCTCACGAGGGTGGGGGGCGCGCCCTCCCCCCTGGGCGCGCCCCCCTGCCTCGTGGGGCCCCCGTAGCTCCACCGACGTTCTCCCTGCACCCATATATACCTACATACCCTAAAACTTCCAGAACAGAAGATAGATCGGGAGTTCCGCCGCCGCAAGCCTCTGTAGCCACCAAAAACCAATCGGGACCCTGTTTCAGCACCCTGCCGGAGGGGGATCCCATCGCCGGTGGCCATCTTCATCATCCCTGCGCTATCCATGACGAGGAGGGAGTAGTTCACCCTCGGGGCTGAGGGTATGTACCAGTAGCTATGTGTTTGATCTCTCTCTCTCTCGTGTTCTCTCTCGTGTTCCATCTATGGCACGATCTTGATGTATCCCGAGCTTTGCTATTGTAGTTGGATCTTATGATGTTTCTCCCCCTCTACTCTCTTGTGATGAATTGAGTTTCCCCTTTTGAAGTTATCTTATTGGATTGAGTCTTTTATGAACACTTGATGTATGTCTTGCGTGGGATAACCGTGGTGACAATGGGTTATTCTATTGATCCACTTGATGTATGTTTTGGTGATCAACTTGCGGGTTTCGTGACACTTGGGAACCTATGCATAGGGGTTGGCACACGTTCTTGACTCTCCGGTAGTAGCTTTGGGGCACTCTTTGAAGTACTTTTATGTTGGTTGGATGAATCTGAGATTGTGTGATGCATATCGTATAATCATGCCCACGGATACTTGAGGTGACAATGGAGTATCTAGGTGACATTAGGGTTTTGGTTGATTTGTATCTTAAGGTGTTATTCTAGTACGAACTCTTTTATAGATCGATCCGAAATAATAGCTTTGTGGTGGTTTCATACCCGACCATAATCTCTATGTTTGTTCTCCGCTATTAGTGGCTTCGGAGTGACTCTTTGTTGCATGTTGAGGGCTTGTCATATTATCTATCTATGTTATTATTGTTGAGAGAACTTACACTAGTGAAAGTATGAACCCTAGGCCTTGTTTCCTATCATTACAATACCGTTTACGCTCACTTTTATCGCTTGCTACCTTGTTGTTTTTATTATTTCAGATTACAAAAACCTATATCTACTATCTATTTTGCACTTGTATCACCATCTCTTCGCCGAACTAGTGCACCTATACAATTTACCATTGTATTGGGTGTGTTGGGGACACAAGAGACTCTTTGTTATTTGGTTGCAGGGTTGCTTGAGAGAGACCATTTTCATCCTACGCCTCCTACGGATTGATAAACCTTAGGTCATCCACTTGAGGGAAATTTGCTACTGTCCTACAAACCTGTGCACTTGCAGGCCCAACAACGTCTACAAGAAGAAGGATGTGTAGTAGACATCAAAGCTATTTCCATTTTCGCTTAGAGATCGTGCTAAACCTTGGTTCTCTTCTTTGCCTAAAAATAGTATTGATTCATGGAATAAGTGCAAAGATGCTTTTATCTCTTAGTATTTTCCTCCCGCTAAGATCATCTCCCTTAGGAACGATATTATGAATTTTAAGCAACTTGATCATGAGCATGTTGCACAAGCTTGGGAGAGGATGAAATTAATGATACATAATTACCCTACACATGGTTTGAATTTGTGGATGATTATACAAAAAATTTATTTCGGATTGAATTTTGCTTCTAGAAATCTTTTAGATTCGGCCGCGGGAGGCACTTTTATGGAAATTACTTTAGGAGAAGCTACTAAGCTCCTAGATAATATTATGGTTAATTATTCTCAATGGCACACCGAAAGATCCACTAGTAAAAAAATTCATGCGATTGAAGAAATTAATGTTTTGAGTGGAAAGATGGATGAACTTATGAAATTGTTTGCTAATAAAAGTGTTTGTTCTGATCCTAATGATATGCCTTTGTCCACTTTGATCGAGAATAATAGTGCATCTATGGATGTGAAATCTGTTGGTAGGAACGATTTTGGTAACAATGCGTATAGAGGCAATTTTAATTCTAGGCCATTTCCTAGTAATTCCTCTAATAATTATGGTAATTCCTACAACAACTCTTATGGAAATTTTAATAAGATGCCCTCTGATTTTGAGAATAGTGTTAAAGAATTTATGAGTTTGCAAAAGAATTTCAAAGCTTTGATTGAAGAAAAATTGCTTAAGATTGATGAGTTGGCTAGGAACATGGTGGGTAGAATTTCTCTTGATGTTGATTCTTTGAAACTTAGATCTATTCCACCTAAGCATGATATCAATGAGTCTCTCAAATCCATGAGAATTTCCACATTTATGAGTGCAAAGAAAGAACCGCTAGGATGCGTGCTAAAAAAGATTGGTTTGTGAAAGCGCGTTCCTCTAGTTTTCATGATAATAATGATGAAGATCTAAAAATGATTGATGTGACTCCTATTAAATCTTTGTTTTCCAATATGAATATTGATAAATATGGGACTGGAGATGAGTCAAGTTTAGTTAAAAGGTGTCCCAATGATTCGGAGTTTTTAGATCTAGATGCAAAAATTGATAAAAGTGGGATTGAAGAGGTCAAAACTTTACATAGGAATGAACCCGCTATTTTGGATTTCAAGGGATTTAATTATGATAAATGTTCTTTAATATATTGTATTTCCTTGTTGCATTCCGTGTTAAATTATCCTCATGCTTATAATCAAAATAAAGCTTTTACTAATCATATCGTTGATGCTTTGTTGCAATCTTATGAAGAAAAGCTTGAACTAGAAGTCCTATCCCTAGAAAACTTTATGATGAGTGGAGACCTACTATTAAAATTAAGATTAAAGATTATGAATGCTATGCTTCGTGTGATTTGGGTGCTAGTGTTTCCACGATTCCAAAAACTTTGTGTGATGTGTTAGGTTTCCGTGAATTTGATGATTGTTCTTTAAATTTGCATCTTGCGGATTCCACCATTAAGAAACATATGGGAAGGATTAATGATGTTCTTATTGTTGCAAATAGGAATTATGTGCCCATAGATTTCATTGTTCTTGATATATATTGCAATCCTACATGTCCTATTATTCGTGGTAGACCTTTCCTTAGAACGATTGGTGCAATTATTGATATGAAAGAAGGAAATATTAGATTCCAATTTCCGTTAAGGAAAGCCATGGAACACTTTCCTGGGATGAAAATTAAATTTCCTTATGAATATATTATGAGAGCCACTTACGGGTTTCCTACCAAAGATGGCAATACCTAGATCTATTCGTGTTTTTATGCCTAGCTAGGGGCGTTAAATGATAGTGCTTGTTGGGAAGCAACCCAATTTTATTTTTGTTCTTTGATTTTTTGCTCCTATTTAGTAATAAATAATTCATATAGCTTCTGTTTAGATGTGGTTTTATGTTTTAATTAGAGTTTGTGACAAGTAGAACCTTTGGGAAGACTTGGGTGAAGTCTTTACGATCTTGCTGTAAAAAAAACAGAAACTTTTGCACTCACGAGAATAGCTGTCATTTTTTACAGAAGAGTGCTTTTAGGTTGATTATTTTTGAAGATGATTAATAGACAAATTCCTCACGTCCACCAATTTATTTCAGAGCTTTGAGAGTTACAGAAGTATTCGGAAGTTACAGATTACTACAGACTGTTCTGTTTTTGACAGATTCTGTTTTTCGTGTATTGTTTGCTTATTTTGATGAATCTATGAGTAGTATCGGGGGGTATGAACCATAGATAAGTTGGAATACAGTATGTTTAACACCAATATAAATAAATAATGAGTTCATTACAGTACCTTAAAGTGGTGGTTTATTTTCTTATACTAACGGAGCTCATGAGATTTTCTGTTGAAGTTTTGTGTTGTGAAGTTTTCAAGTTTTTTGGTAAATATTTGATGGATTTTGGAATAAGGAGTGGAAAGAGCCTAAGCTTGGGGATGCCCAAGGCACCCCAAGGTAAAATTCAAGGACAACCAAAACCTAAGCTTGGGGATGCCTCGGAAGGCATCCCCTCTTTCATCTTCGTCTATCGGTAACTTTACTTGAGGCTATATTTTTATTCACCACATGAAATGTGTTTTGCTTGGAGCGTCTTGTATGATTTGAGTCTTTGATTTTTAGTTTACCATGATCATCCTTGCTGTACACACCTTTGGGAGAGACATGCATGAATCGGAATTTATTACAATACTCTATGTGCTTCACTTATATCTTTTGAGCTAGACAATATTGCTCTAGTGCTTCGCTTATATCTTTTTAGAGCACAGTGGTGGTTTTATTTTATAGAAATTGTTGATCTCTCATGCTTCACTTATATTATTTTGAAAGTCTTTTAGAACAACATGGTAATTTACTTTGGTTATAAAAATAGTCCTAATATGATGGGCATCCAAGATGGGTATAATAAAAACTATCATATAAAGTGCATTGAATACTATGAGAAGTTTGATTCTTTATGATTGTTTCGACATATGAAAATTGTGATATTAGAGTCATGCTAGTAGAGTAGTTGCTGTCTTAAAGTTTGTGATTCCCGTAGCATGCACGTATGGTGAACCATTATGTGATGAAGTTGGAGCATGATTTACTTATTGATTGTCTTCCTTATGGGTGGTGGTCGGGGACAAGCGATGGTATTTTCCTACCAATCTATCCTCCTAGGAGCATGCGAATAGTACTTTGTTTCGATAACTAATAAATTTGCAATAAGTATGTGAGTTCTTTATGACTAATGTTGAGTCCATGGATTATACACACTCTCACCCTTCCACCGTTGCTAGCCTCTCTAGTACCGCGCAACTTTTGCCTGTATCATACACCCACCATATACCTTCCTAAAAACAGCCACCATACCTACCTATTATGGCATTTCCATAGCCATTCTGAGATATATTGCCATGCAACTTTCCACCGTTCCATTTATTATGACACGCTCCATCATTGTCATATTGCCTTGCATGATCATGTAGTTGACATCGTATTTGTGGCAAAGCCACCATTCATAATTTTTCATACATGTCACTCTTGAACCATTGCACATCCCAGTACACCGCCGGAGGCATTCACATAGATTCATATTTTGTTCTAAGTATTGAGTTGTAAGTAAATAAAAGTGTGATGATCTTCATTATTAGAGCATTGTCCCAGTGAGGAAAGGGTGATGGAGACTATGATTCCCCCACAAGTCAGGATGAGACTACAAACTAAATAAGAAAAAGAGGCCATAAAAAAAGAGAAAAGGCCCAAATAAAAAATGAAAAAATGAGAGAAAAAGATAGAAGGGGCAATGCTACTATCCTTTTACCACACTTGTGCTTCAAAGTAGCACCACAATCTTCATGATAGAGAGTCTCCTATGTTGTCACTTTCATATACAAGTGGGAATTTTTCATTATAGAACTTGGCTTGTATATTCCAATGATGGGCTTACTCAAAGTGCCCTTGGTCTACGTGAGCAAGAAAGTTGGATGCACACCCACTTAGTTTTTTTGTTGAGCTTTCATACACTTATAGCTCTAGTGCATTCATTGCATGGCAATCCCTACGAACTCACATTGATATCTATTGATGGGCATCTCCATAGCCCGTTGATACACCTAGTTAACGTGAGACTATCTTCTCCTTTTTTGTCTTCTCCACAACCACCATTCTATTCCACCTATAGTGTATGTCCATGGCTCATGCTCATGTATTGCGTGAAGATTGAAAAAGTTTGAGAACATCAAAAAGTATGAAACAATTGCTTAGCTTGTCATCGGGGTTGTGCATGATTAAATACTTTTTTTATGAAGATAGAGCATAACCAGACTATATGATTTTGTAGGGATAACTTTCTTTGGACAAGCTATTTTGAGAAGACATGATTGCTTTGTCAGTATGCTTGAAGTATTATTATTTTTATTTCAATATTAAACTTTTGTCTTGAATCTTTCCGATCTGAACATTCATGGCACAATAAAGAAAATTACATTGATAAATATGTTAGGTAGTATTCCACATCAAAAATTCTATTTTTATCATTTACCTACTCGAGGACGAGCAGAAGTAAAGCTTGGGGATGCTTGATACGTCTCCAATGTATCTATAATTTATGATTGTTCCATGCTATTATATTATCTGTTTTGGATGTTTAATAGGCTTTAATATGCTCTTTTATATTATTTTTGGGACTAACCTATTAACCGAGGGCCCAGTGCCAGTTTCTGTTTTTTTGCCTATTTTAGAGTTTTGTAGAAAAGGAATACCAATGGGAGTCCAAACGGAATGAAACCTTCGCGATGATCTTTCTTGGACCGAAAGCAAACCAGAAGACTTGGAGTTGAAGTCAGAAATGCCATGAGGCATCCACGAGGTAGGAGGGCGCGCCCAGAGGGGTAGGCGCGCCCCCCACCCTCATGGGCCCCTCGTAGCTCCACCGACGTACTTCTTTCACATATATATACTCTTATATCATAAAAACACCAGGGGAGCCAAGAAAGCACTTTTCCACCGTCGGAACCTTATGTACCCGTGAGATCCCATCTTGGGGCCTTTTCTGGCGATCTGCTGGAGGAGGAATCGATCACAAAGGGCTTCTACATCAACACCTTTGCCTCTCTGATGAAGCATGAGTAGTTTACCACAGACCTTTAGGTCCGTAGTTATTAGATAGATGGCTTCATCTCTCTCTTTGATTCTGAATACAAAGTTCTCCTAGATGTTATTGGAGATCTATTCGATGTAATATTCTTTTGCGGTGTGTTTGCCGAGATCCGATGAATTGTGGATTTATGAACAAGATTATCTATGACTATTATTTGGTTCTTCTGTGAATTCTTATACGCATGATTTGATATCTTTGCAAGTCTCTTCGAATTATCGGTTTAGTTTGGCCTACTACATTGATCTTTCTTGCCATGGGCGAAGTGGTTAGCTTTGGGTTCAATCTTGCGGTGTCCTTTCCCAGTGATAGTAGGGGCAGCAAGGCACGTATTGTATTGTTGCCATTGAGGATAAAAAGATGGGGTTTATATCATATTGCTTGAGTTTATCCCTCTACATCATGTCATCTTGCTTAATGCATTACTCCGTTCTTATGAACTTAATACTCTAGATGCATGCTGGATAGCGGTCGATGTGTGGAGTAATAGTAGTAGATGCAGGCAGGAGTCGGTCTACTTGACATGGACGTGATGCCTATGTTCATGATAATTGCCTTAGATGTCTTCATAATTATGCGTTTTTCTATCAATTGCTCGGCAGTAATTTGTTCACCCACTGTAATACATGCTATCTCGAGAGAAGCCACTAGTGAAACCTATGGCCCCCGGGTCTCTTTTACATTATATTGCATCTCTTTTTCATATTGTTGAATCTTGTTTACTATTTTGCAATCTTTATTTTCCAATCTATACAACAAAAATACCAAAAATATTTACTTTATTATATCTATTAGATCTCACTTTTGCGAGTGACTGTGAAGGGATTGACAACCCCTTTATCACATTGGTTGCAAGGTTCTTGATTGCTTGTGCAGGTATTCGGTGACTTGTGCGTCGTCTCCTACTGGATTGATACATTGGTTCTCAAAATAGAGGGAAATACTTACGCTACTTTGTTGCATCACCCTTTCCTCTTCATGGCAAGACAAACGCAAGCTCAAGAGGTAGCACTCGGCCACCGCCTGTTCGGCGGCCAATTTCTTGGCGGCCGCCTCAGTCTCGGCTTTTTTAGGGCCTCCTTCAAGCCTTCAACCTCAGCGGCGGCAGCTGAAATATCCGCACATTGAATGATCAGCATACAGTCCGGTGTATAAGTACCCGACAACGAGCGATCACACACATTAGCGAAAGGCTAACCTTGCGCCTCATCAAGCCGTTTGTTGACAATGTCAAGCTCCCCATTGAAGCGCTCAAGCTTCTGGTCCATCTCCTTTAGCGCCATGGCATTAGCAGCCGCAACCAAGGAAGATGCATGCGTCACAAAACAAAAGTCGTCAGCATTATTGTTCAGCCTACAGAGTTTGATCATCTGCAAGCTTCTCTGAAGTCCTTGCATAGTCTCGCGGGCTGCTATGTACATGACCTATCCAAATTAAAGATTACAATCGCTTTACAGGATAAGAACATTACTCGACTTACCTCAAAGCCTGTTAGCAGGCTTTGAGCAACATCATTCAGTCTGGAATGAATGAACCGGGCACCCTATATAACCACACCCATAAGAGTAAGGTGCTCGTCGATGACGGCAAAGTTACTCACCAACTCTGCCAGCATGTCTGGCCAACCCGCCGTCGTGTGAGTAGAGGTGTTCGGCACGAACGTCGGGCACTCAGTACCTTCCCCACCAAAAGGAGGGATTGGCTCCTTCAAGGGTGAGGGAGTCCTGGACTAGGGGGTGTCCGGATAGCCGAACTATCATCATTGGCCGGACTCCAAGACTATGAAGATACAAGATTGAAGACTTCGTCCCGTGTCCGGACGGGACTTTCCTTGGCGTGGAAGGCAAGCTTGGCAATACGGATATGTAGATCTCCTACCATTGTAACCGACTCTGTGTAACCCTAGCCCTCTTCGGTGTCTATATAAACCGGAGGGTTTTAGTACATAGGACGAACAACAATCATACCATAGGCTAGCTTCTAGGGTTTAGCCTCCTTGATCTCGTGGTAGATCCACTCTTGTACTACCCATATCATCAATATCAATCAAGTAGGAGTAGGGTTTTACCTCCATCGAGAGGGCCCGAACCTGGGTAAAAACATCGTGTCCCTTGTCTCCTGTTACCATCCGCCTAGACGCACAGTTCGGGACCCCCTACCCGAGATCCGCCGGTTTTGACACCGACATTGGTGCTTTCATTGAGAGTTCCTCTGTGTCGTCACCTATAGGCCCGATGGCTCCTTCGATCATCATAAATGACACGGTCTAGGGTGAGGCTTTTCTCCCTGGACAAATCTTCGTATTCGGCGGCTTTGCACTGCGGGCCAATTCGCTTGGCCATCTGGAGCAGATCGAAAGCTACGCCCCTGGCCATCAGGTCAGATTTGGAAGTTTGAACTTCACGGCCGACATCCGCGGAGACTTGATCTTCGATGGATTCGAGCCACAGCCGAGCGCGCCGCACTGTCACGATGGGCATGATTTAGCTCTGCTGCCGGACAGTGCCCTGGAGGCCGCGCACGAGTCCGCTCCGACCCTTAATTCGGAGCCGGCTGCACAGATCGAGGATGGGTGGCTAGACACCGCCTCGAGGGCTGCTACCACTACGGTGATGGAGCCGACACTGACCTTGTCCCTTGTGAAACTCGTGACTTCGAGGTGCCGGACTCCTCGCCGGACTCCGAACCTCCCGCGCCCCTACCAACCGAATCCGATTGGGCGCCGATCATGGAGTTCACCGTTGCGGACATCTTTCAGCACTCGCCTTTTGGCGACATCCTGAATTCACTAAAGCATCTCTCGTTATCAGGAGAGCCCTGGCCGGACTACGGTCAGGACGGTTGGGATGCGGATGACGAAGAAATTCAAAGCCCACCCACCACCCACTTTGTAGCCACTGTCGACAACCTAACCGACATGCTAGACTTCGACTCTGAAGACATCGACGGTATGGACGACGATGCCGGAGATGACCAAGAACCAGTGCCTACTGGGCACTGGAAAACCACCTCAACTCATGACGTATACATGGTGGATACACCAAAAGGAAGCGATGACGAGGAACAACGGGACGCAGCGAAGGATAATTCCCCCGAACAGACGAAACCGCGGCGCAAGCGCCGCCCGAAGTCCCGCCCCGGCAACAACAGCAACCATGCAGACCCAGCCGTAGAGTAGGGTGAACCAGTGGACGACGAACATGCCACCAAGCAACCGTCCGAACAAGACGAATTGGACGAGCAACCCATCCCCGGCGAAAACAACAGTCCAGATGATCTCACGCCGGACACATCACCGGAGCATAAGGACCTCCACAAAAGGCTCGTCGCCACTGCAAGAAGCTTGAAGAAACAGAAGCGGAAGCTCAAAACAGCGGAAGACGTACTCAGAATGAGATGGAGCAAAGTACTCAAGACCGCAGATAAATACGGCGATAGTCACCAAGAAAAGAGCTACCCGAAGCGCAGGCTATTGCCCGAATTTGACGAGGAGGCCGTAGAGCCCCCACAGTCAAAAACAAAGAGGCCGCCTGGCCGGATAGACGACCAGATGACAGGCTAAGAGCGGCAAGCGGCGCCGCACACAAGCCGGCACACGATCCACATAAGGATCCTCGCAAAAAGGATGGCCTGGCCAGATCCATCTACGGGCCAAGAAATAAGGCTACAGGTAGCAACACAACAAGTCGAGTGTTCGAAAATAACGGTACACCTAAATACAGGGGCGCCGCACACCCCCTATGTTTTACCGACGAGGTACTGGATCATGAATTTCCAGCGGGATTCAAGACCGTAAACATAGAGGCATATGACGGAACAACAGACCCCGGAGTCTGGATTGAGGATTATATCCTACACATACATATGGCTAGAGATCTCCATGCCATAAAATACCTGCCCCTCAAGCTCAAAGGGGCGGCTCGGCATTGGCTCAAAAGCCTCCCAGAAAATACCATTGGAAGTTGGGAAGAGCTCGAGGATGCGTTTCGAGCAAATTTTCAGTGGCCTTATGTCCGCCCTCCAGATGCAGACGATTTAAGTCACATAACTCAACAGCCCGGAGAGTCAGCATGCAAATTCTGGAACAGGTTCCTCACCAAAAAGAACCAAATAGTCGACTGTCCGGACGCTGAAGCCTTAGCAGCCTTTAAACATAACGTCCGAGACGAATGGCTCGCCAGACACCTCGGCCAGGAAAAGCCAAGAACAATGGTCGCGCTAACAAGCCTCATGACCCGCTTTTGCGCGGGGGAAGATAGCTGGCTGGCAAGATGCAGCACCAGCGACCCGAGTACATCTAAGGTCAGGGATGGAAATGGGAAATCACGACGCAGACAAGATCAGCGATGGAATAAGGAAAATGGCCCAAAGAGCACGGCGGTCAACGCCGGGTTCAAAAGCTCTCGGCCGAACAACAAAACACTGCCTCTTAAGGACAACAGTGACGAGCTATCCAACCTAAACAAAATCTTGGACAGGATATGTTAAATCCAAGTACCCCCGGGAAGCCTGCAAACCATACCCACAGAGATTGTTGGGTCTTCAAGCAGTCCGGCCGACTTAACGCCGAACACAAGGGGCTCGACACACCAAGCAAAGACGATGACGAACCCCACAAGCAGAGCACCGGAAAACAAACGAATTCCCACAAGAAGTCAAAACAGTGAACTCACTTCAAGTAATAACAAGAAAACAAAAAAGTGCGGCGCCTACTAAGGCACGCACCGCACGGTCCACCCCAGCGGAGTCTCGAAATTGGATGTCAAAACCAATTACTTTCGACCATCAGGATTACTCCAGAAGTATTCGAAATGCAGGACGGACTACTTTGATATTGGATCCTATAATCGACGGACTACAATTTACACAAGTCCTAATGGATGGCGGCAGTGATATAAACCTGTTATACCAGGACACGATCCGCAGAATGGGGATAGACCCTACCAAAATTCGCCATAGCAGCACTTCCTTCAAAGGAGTGACACCAGGCCCTTATGCCAATTGTACAAGCTCTGTACTACTAGAGGTTGTGTTCGGTTCATCCAACAACTTCCGTCGCGAAAAGCTAATCTTCCATATCGCCCCATTCAAAAGTAGCCATCAAGCACTATTGGGATGCGAAGCTTTCGCCCGCTTTAACGCAATACCGCATTACGCGTCTCTTACACTTAAAATGCCCAGTCCACGCGGCATAATCTCATTAAAAGGTAACTTCGAGTGTTCCTCGACCACGGAAGAACGTGAGACTGCCTTGACAGCCACACACTAATCCGGCCTTGCTAATCAAAGCCCCCAAAAACAGGTCATTCAGACCCCGGACACGGTTAGGCGAGTCCGGCATAAATAAACAAGGGGCTTCCTGGCCGCATACCCCTTTACAAGGGGCTGCACGCATGAACAATGAGAGCCAATAAAGCTCAACTTTATCTTTTAAATCATACTCTGTTTTAAATACATTTTTGCACGATATTTTTCCGTACTAAGTTCTTCTCTTTCACAGATTAACAACGTGCTACACCCGTCCAGGATACAGCACAATGGAGACACAGGCACAGACGTGCAGCAGGGACCCGTTGCAAGGATTCTTTTCAGATTAAGACCCTGCGTAAACCTTTTTTACTGTCTCTTGTTGATACACATCCCCCGGTTTCTTACCATAACCAAGGAGGAGGCTAGCGTTTTGGCATCGGCCGCGTCAGAAGAGTTTGCGCGTACCTGGACACTAGGGACTTAAGCCATCATTCTGCAAGTCTTCATAAAGACCGAATACCTTAGGGAGTGTTCGGCGTCTCGAGTTAGGCCTTATATGCATCAGCTCCGAGTCATGTCTTTGGTCAAATGTTGGGTTTGCCCGGCTCCTGTGTTTTGCTGCCTTACATTCCGTTTTATCGGCTAACGCGGCACCAGGAGAACTACTGCGATTGTGCCCCGGTTCGGCCTGGTGAGCACCTCAGTAGAGAAAGTCGAAAACTGACTGTCATGATATAGCGAGAGACTGGTCAACCACTCGATCGACGACCGGAATGTCTAGAATTCCTCCGCTTTGATGAAGGACCGTTTCCCGGTCAGGCACACACGCGCCCCGAATTCGGAGAGCGCGGTGCCCCTAGGGGCTATATCGTAGCCCCACCTTTGAACTCCTATGGCTAAGTGAAAGTGATAAAGCATCATAGTCTGGTTGCCTAGTTTGCTACGCTACCACCTCCTTCACAGGACCAAGACGTTGGATTAAGTGTGAAAATGCGCCTTTTTGCAAACACCCCCGCACCATGTGCGTGGGGGCTGAAGCCGAAGACTGCCATCTTTCAGGTTATATATACATATACACTAACGGCCGCACAGGAGATATTTCCGTACTTGAACGCACAAGTATAAAAAGCCCTTATATTCTAAATATGGTTTTACAAATCATACATGTCATTTGAACATAACGTTCTTCGAGCACTGCGACTCTACTAAACGAGCGCCCCGCAGAACTTCCTCAAAATAGTGCTCGGCGGGTAATCGGCTTCCGTTCGAATCCCGGAACGCAACGTCGGTGGCATCCATCTCTGCCCAGTATGTTTTGACACGGGCGAGAGCCATCCGTGCACCCTCTATGCATGCCGACCGCTTCATCGCCTTGATATGCGGCACGGCGTCAAGGAATTGCTGCACTAAGCCAAAATAACTCTTCGGCTTGGGCCTTTCCGGCCACAGATGAGCCACCACATCCTTCATGGCAAGTCCGGACAGCCTATTCATCTCAGCCCACTCAGCCAACCGATCAGTTAACGGGAGGGGACGCTCCGGACTATGGAATTGAGACCAAAAAAGCTCTTCCATTTCGTGATCCTTTTGGCTTCGGAAGTGCACGACTGCGTCCGCCGCACTCGCCACCAAATTCAGATAAGGATCCTCTGCACCCCACAACTGGCCCAACTGAGCATACTTCGGATCCGTGAACTTCCTACGCAACAGAAAGGGCTTTCCAGCCGCAATGTCTCCGGCCTGACCCAGCTCCTCCTTTATAGCCCGCATTGCAGAACGGGCATCCTTGGCTTCGGCGGTGGCCTTCTTCAGGTCCTCTTGCTCCGCTTGGCGTTCTCTTTCAAGAACCTCATAGCGGTCGGTAGCATCTTTCAGTTTCATGGCCATTCCGGCCATCTCCTCCCTGCTTCAACAGTGAGCAGCCTTTTCGGCTTTCAGCTCCTTGGCTGCCTTCGAGGCAGCCGCATCACTTTTTCTGGCTTGCTCCTTAGCTCGAGCAAGCTCTGCCCGAAGGCCCTCCATAGCAGCAGCGCCACCTGCATCAAGCATACATGTTGTAAGGTGTGGGCATCAGCTCCCTTACCAGGTGACCGCGGAGAAACCACCTACCTTGTGACTCGTCAAGTCGTCTATTGACCAGCGCGATGTCCGCATCCGCAACGTCGAGTTGCCACTTCAGTTCGGCAACTCTATCAGTCCGGCTGGCCACCGAACGTTCCGCCACCTGCATAGGAAATGCGACATTTTATAACTGAGATTATGATCCTCGGCACGCTGTCGCTTCCGACAACATACCGAGTCTCAGGGGCTACTATCTATACAGGGCGCACTCTATGTGCAAAACTGTCAAAAGGAATGTCATTTTTTGCGTACCTCAAACCCCGTCAGTAAACTTCTGATGGCCTCATGCAACCCGCTCTTAGCGGATGAAATCATTTCAATCACCGTACTCATTAATCTACGGTGATCTTCTGAGATAGACGCCCTCTCGAGCAGATCCTTCAGCTCCACCGGCCGTACACCAGTTGGTGCCGAACTCTCCGGCCCCGCCGGACTCGGGGAGACCCTCCGTGACGACACCTTAGGGTCGTCTGCCCCGCCTGACGGTGTGGCAGATGGAGGCGTTTCGCTCTCCATCATCTCCGGACAAAGGTCCCCCGAAGATGAGCTCTGCTGAGAAGGGCTGAGATCTGAACTACAAGGTAAGAACTTCGGTTATCCTCAGAAATAAAAATAGGGATGTCCCTTATTACAAAACTCCCCTTTTTCTACTTACGGCTCGCTGGAGGGCTGATTCCCTTGGGGAAATAGTGCGGCCGGGGCTTTTCCTGGCGCAGGACCCTCCGATGAAGATTTCTTCCCCCGCTTTGAGGCCTTGGCAGGAGGGATTCTCGATCCCCCTGGAGGGAGGGATTCTCGATCCCCCCTTTCTTGAGAGCCTCCTTAGCAGAGGCGGTAGCTTTCCTGTTTTCCCCTTCGCCCTCTTCTGAAGGCGCAACCTCCAGCATCTTGACTAACACGGGATCCGGCGTGGTCTCCGGGAGGGGGGCCGGACACCGTATCAGCTTTGCTTGCGCTATCCACTCTTGTTCAAGGGATAGCTGGTTAAAAGGCAAATCCATTATAAATAGACGTATGGTATATCCGGACACAGGTCTACTTACTTGAGTATCCGGCCGATTGCAGCTTAGGTCGGCGTCCTCGGTCAAGTCCGGACACATCTCTTGTGATCCGAAGAACAATTTATACATCTCCACGGCGTCATACCCATGAAGTGTTGAAGAGCTCGCAGTCCCTCCGGATTGAATTCCCAGAGACGGAGGGGGCGACGTTTGCAGGGCAGAAGGCGTTGAATCAGCATAACCTGCGTCACTACGACCAGATTGATCTCCCTCTCCTGGAGGTCTCGAATCTGACCCTGCAATATTGGTACGTCCTTGGACGGCCCCCAGTCAAGCCCTTTGTTGACCCATGACGCCAGCCGTTGTGGAGGGACCGAGCGAAAGGCGGGCGGCAGCACCTGCCTGCTGCCCCTGGGAGCGGTGATATAGAACCACTCTTGTTGCCACAAGCCGACCTCCTCTTGAAAAGAGCCCTCGGGCCATGGAGCATCGGCCCTCTTACTTATAACCGCCCCTCTGCACTCTACCTGTCGCCCCTCGATCATCTTCGGCTCCATGTTGAAGGTCTTGAGCCACAAACCGAAGTGAGGGGTAGTGCGGAGGAAGGCTTCGCAGACAACAATGAATGATGAGATGTGGAGGATGGACTCCGGAGCCAAGTCATGGAATTCCAGCCCGTAGTAAAACATGAGCCCTCTCACGAAGGGATCCATCGGGAAGCCTAAACCCCGACGGAGGTGAGACACGAACACGACACTCTTGCCAGGCTCGGGAGTGGGAATGACTTGCCCTTGGGCAGGAAACCTATGCGAAATCTCGTAGGTTAAGTACCTGGCCTCTCTCATCTTTAGCACGTCCTCTTCCGTGACGGAAGAGGGCATCCACCGGCCCTGTAGGTCGGAGCCGGAAATTGTCGAAGGTCCGAAGCGCCCGAATCGGGAGCCTTGGGTGTTGGAACTCGGGGCGAGGGGCGGATTCGATTGAGGATTGGAGAAAAGGAACGGGCCTTGGTCTCATTATAAAGAAGGAGAATACCAGGAGCCGTCCCCATGACCATTTGGTACTCGCCTTCGATGGAGGGGGCGTGGCAACGGGCGCGGTTGGGTTACCCACGTCCGTATTGATGAGAATCCCGGAATAAGGGGACACGATCTCTGCTTCGACAAGACGTGCCAAGGAAACTGCCTCGCTAAACCCGCTGAGGTGGAATAATAAAAACGATTCGAGTAAAGGCTTGGTTGTGGTGTGACGTCACGCCACAAAATACGTCAGCAGATTGAACTTGTGTAAATATTATTCTCTCTTCGGTGGTATGTGGAATTTATTTTGCAGAGCCGGACACTATCCTGGTGTTCACAATCTTCTATGAATTATTCGGAGGAGGAACCCGCCTTGCAATGCCGAAGACAATATGCGCGCCGGACTTGTCGTCATTGAAGCCTAGTTCAGGGGCTACTGAGGGAGTCCTGGACTAGGGGGTGTCCGGATAGCTGAACTATCATCATTGGCCGGACTCCAAGACTATGAAGATACAAGATTGAAGACTTCATCCCGTGTCCGGATGGGACTTTCCTTGGCGTGGAAGGCAAGCTTGGCAATACGAATATGTAGATCTCCTATCATTGTAACCGACTCTGTGTAACCCTAGCCCTCTTCGGTGTCTATATAAACCGGAGGGTTTTAGTCCATAGGACGAACAACGATCATACCATAGGCTAGCTTCTAGGGTTTAGCCTCCATGATCTCGTGGTAGATCCACTCTTGTACTACCCATATCATCAATATCAATCAAGCAGGAGTAGGGTTTTACCTCCATCGAGAGGGCCCGAACTTGGGTAAAAACATCGTGTCCCTTGTCTCCTGTTACCATCCGCCTAGATGCACAGTTCGGGACCCCCTACCCGAGATCCGCCGGTTTTGACACCGACAAAGGGCCTCGAGGGCTCAAGAGACGGATGTTGTAGGGGTTCGGATGATCCGGGTCCCTTCCCTATGTTAGCTAGGAGGGATGCATCCCCTGATCTTTAATGATCGAGGCTTCAGCCTCGGCCATGGTGGCGTCGACCTCCTCCCCTGAGTTCGGAGGAGGAGGGGTCTTTCACGACAGCACCTGCCCAACTTCCTTGGGGATTAGAGGAGATGTAGAACATGAGCAAATGTTCACCAGTTTGGCGGGTGGGGCCTCCCCCTCCGAGGTTTCCTCGGCAGGGTGGCCACGCGGAGGGCTGCACCACAAAAAAAACAATCAATCTATGTTCGACCAGGGACTACTAAAGAATAAGGCAATTGAAAATGCCGCGAGGTATACCTAGTCACAGGGGGCTTGACCCCGAGTTCCCTCTCCGGAACCTTTTCGGACGCTTCATACTCCTCGTCGAAGTCTGAGCTGTCGGACAGGACCAGCTTAGGTTGGCACTGTCTCTTTGGGGCCTGACAAGGTTGAACCTCCTCAATGTCGCTGGACGCTGCAGTCTTCTTAGAGTGAGAGGAGGCACTTTCCTCCTCGTCCTCATCCTCATCCCCCTCTGGTGTGGATAGGGCTCCTGTGTCTCAGGACCGGCTGTCCAGATGAGCTCTGCGATGGAGGCCCTCCCTGGCCTCCGGTACCCCTATCTTCTTACCCTTCTTGTCGGGCGCCTTGTAAGTCACCATGACTAACAACTTCTCTAGTTCTTCGAATCGGGGCCCTTCTGTCAGCGGCGCCGGGCCGCTGATCTTCTCGACCTTGGTGAGCCAGCCCTGCAAAATCCACATAAAGGGGTTCAGATCAAATCGTATGGTGCGAATATTCGAACTCATGCTAAGACAAATACCGCTCACCTTCTTCGGAGGGTTCGCAGCGTCTAGGCCGATGTCCTCCTCCTTGACCGGTCACTCCTTGTGCGTCTTAAATAGCAGACCCCACACTTTCTTGTGGGTCATGCTAAAGAGATGTTGCATGATGGCCAGATCTTTGGGGTTATACTCCCACATTGGCTTGGCCCTCTCCTGACAGGGTAGGAATCGACGCTTGAGCATGATCTGGATCACGTTAACCAGCTTCACGTCGGTCCCCGTTACACTGACGATGCACTTCTACAGCACCTTCAAGTCGTCAGCGGACCCCCAGTCTGGGCTCTTGGTGGTCCACAAGGCCACCTGGTAGGGGGTCTGGATCTGAATGCGGGAGTTGGCACCCGGGGTGGCTCCCCTTGGCTCAGTGATGTAGAACCATTCTTTTTGCCACACCTTAATGGTGTCAATAAACTTGCCCTCCGGCCATGGGACCCGCGTCAGTTTGCTGATCATGGCCCCGCCGCAGTCCGCATGTTTGCCGCCAACCACCTTGGGCTTGACGTTGAACACCTTTAGCCATAGGCCGATGTGTGGTCGGACTCGGAGGAGAGCTTCGCAGAATATAATGAAGGACGAGATGTGGAGGAGGGAGTTGGGGGCTAGATCATGAAAGTCTATCCCGTCAAAGAACATCAACCCCCTCACAAAGGGGTGCAGGGGATCCAAACCCCGTGAGGAAATGGGGGGGGGGAATACAACCCTTTCGCTCGGCCTGGGCATGGGGACGATCTGGCCTACTTCATGGCCCCGATGAGAGACGTCGGCCGACAAGTAGCCGGCCTGCTTCCGCTTCAGGATGTCGCTATTAGTGAAAATGGAGGCATTCCACTTCCCGTTGGCACCGGATCCGGCCATGGCTGACGGAGACGGGGTGGGATTTGCTGTGGAAGCAGAGAAAAGGGGCGCTAGAGGTCTGAAGATATGCGTGAGCGTAAGGTGGAGGAAGGCGTGGGATGCTGACTGTTGTAGCTCCCCCTTTATAGGTTGTTGATAAGCCAAGGGTTCCTTTTTCCATGGTGTGGGCTTCTCCACTTCTCGATATGCTCACAACATTATGTGCGGGGTAGTGAATCGAAATCATTGATCATATCCCCTGAAAGGCAGGGCACGATCTCCACCTTGATGAGACGTGCCGAACGTGGCATCAGCCTCGAGCCGCTCTTCGAGAAATACTAACCGCTCGGCGTTATGGCCTGATGCGACTCTTCAAGAAAAAGTTGTCAGATGAAGGCACTGTTTACACTTGAATGATTTTTTGCCTTCGTGGCTAAGTAAAGCAGCCGTTTCGGATTCCGGACATCACTAGACCCCGAACATGAATGAAGCATACCGGAGAACTTGCCTCGCAAGACGAATACTATTGGGTGAGCGGATGTTGGACACAAGCCTTTGCATTGGAGCCAAGTTCGGGGGCTACTGAGGGACTTATGGATTAAGGGGTCCTCAGGGCGTCGGCCCATCAGATATGGGCCAGACTAGTGAAGCCGCGTAAGAACAGAAGATCTATGAATCCATGGTGTGCCCTCCAAGTCAAGGATAGGCGGGATCTCTTTACCCCTCATTGTAATCTATCTTCGGTAACCCTAACACTACCCATGTCTATATAAATTGAGGGCTGTAGTCTTTAGAGGTAGAGCTACATCCATCACTTCATCACCTTAGGGTTTAGCTCATGCCAATCTCGAGGTGGATCTACTCTGTAACTATACTATACATCCAATACAATCAAGCATGGCATAGGGTATTACCTCTTCGAGAGGGCCCGAACTAGGGTAAACACTGTGTTCATCGTCCCTTGTTCCCCATCGATCTCAGATCCACAGCTCGGGGCCCCTACCCCGAGGTCCGCCGGTTTTGACACTAACAGGGCATTTGCCCGGCGATGGTTGCACAATACGGTGCTTGGTACAGAACTTTTGCGGCATGGAGATCTAGACATGTCAGGAAAATAGCATGAAACAAGAACGGAGGATATCTCTCCGATACGGTGGTCAAACATCAGGAAGTATATATAATGAATTTTTTCGTGCAGGACAAGTTACATGCAAGAAAAACAGAATCCGGAAAGTCCATGAGGGGGCCACAAGCTTGGGGGCGTGCCCAGGGGATGGCCCATGCCCCTAGGGCTTGTCTCTCCCTCATGCTCTTTTCAGACTATTTATTATTTTCCTAATTTTTGAAATATTTGAAAATGGACATAAAGTACTTTTATGGAACTTTTGGAGTAAGGTTTATTTATCGTACCACATACCTACCTCTTTTTCAGGGCTCTGAAGCATTCCAGAAGGTTTCCCTTATGTGTTCCTTCGATGTCATGGTGTGGATAATATTAGTTTCAACATTAATGGGTGCACTTGATATATAATGTTTAATTCTTTGCCCATTAACCACCTTCGGATTAACATAATCAAACTTAAGCATTATATCCGACTCTTTACCTTTGTCGAGTTCCCAATCTTCAGAGTTGTGTTTAATTCTTTGCAGAAGATTCCACTTGAATTCAATAGATTTCTTCATAAAATAACTAGTTGAAGAAGAATCGAGCATGGTTCGATCATCATGAGAAAGCCAATCATAATTTTTTTTGTAAGATAATTTCTTTTTGAGGGTTCATGATTAGGGCATGTGTACATCATGTGCTTAAGCCTCCCCCAAGCTTGAGCAATACTTTCTCCATCACGAGGACAAAAATTAGGTATATAATTCCAATCATGATGAACTAGATGCATAGGACAGAACTTTTGATGAAATTTCAATCTCAATCTCAACCGATTCCAATTCCAAGCTCCAATATCATCACATAGCCTATACCATGTCAATGTATTTGCCTTCAAAGACAAAGGGAAAACCTTCCTCTTAACTTCATCTCGGGGCAAATCCACAAGCTTAAATAATCCACAAACTTCATCCGCATAGATTAAGTGCATATCAGGATGTATTGTTCCATCTCCTGCATAAGGATTAGCTAGTAGTTTCTCTATCATACCCAAAGGAATCTCATAATAAAAAAATTTAGTAGGTGTAGTAGGTTGAGGAGCAACTCTTCGTGCTTCTAGTCGAGGTGAAGATACCCCAAACAAACCCCTCAAAGGATGGGTTTCTGTAGTAACAAGTGACAGTAAATTTCAGCACGTAATATAAATGTTTCCTTACCCAATTCCACTCACCAAAGGCGCTTCACTCCTCGGCAACAGCGCCAAAAAAGAGTCTTGATGACCCACAAGTATAGGGGATCAATCATATTCCTTTCGATAAGTAAGAGTGTCAAACCCAACGAGGAGCAGAAGGAAATGACAAGCGGTTTTCCGTAAGGTATTTTCTGCAGACACTGAAATTACCGGTAACAGATAGTTTGATAGCAAGGCAATTTGTAACGAGAAAATAATAGTAATGGTAACTAAGGTGCAGTAAGGTAGCCCAATCCTTTTTATGTCAAAGTACAGGCCAGAAAGGTCTCTTATGATAAGCAAAGCGTTCCTGAGGACACATGGGGATGAAAGTCACTTTCATCATGTTTGTTTGATTCACGTTCGTTACTTTGATAATTTGATATGTGGGTGGACCGGTCCTTGGGTGTTGTTCTTACTTTAACAAGACTCCCACTTATGATTACCCCCTCTCACAAGCATCCACAACTACGAAAGAAGAATTAAGATAAATCTAACCATAGCATGAAACATATGGATCCAAATCAGCCCCTTACGGAATAGCGCATAAACTAGGGTTTAAGATTCTGTCACTCTAGCAACCCATCATCTAATAACTACTCCACAATGCTTTCCCTTAGGCCCAAAGATGGTGAAGTGTCATGTAGTCGACGTTCAAATACAACCACTAAGGGATAAAACAACATACATATCATCAAAATACCGAATGAATAGCAAATTCACATGATTACTTATGAAAAGACTTCTCCCATGTCCTCAAGAACAAACGTAACTACTCAAAAAATCATATTCATGTTCAAGATCAGAGGGTTATTTAATATCATAGTGGATCTAAACATATGATCTTCCACCAAATAAACTGACAAGCATCAACTACAAGATGTAATCAACACTACTCGCAACCCACAGGTACCAATCTAAGGATTCGAGACAAAGATTGAATACAAGAGATGAACTAGGGTTTGAGATGAGATGGTGCTAGTGAAGATGTTGATGAAGATTGGTCCTCCCATGATGAGAGGATTGTTGGTGATGAGGATGAATTCAATTTCCCCCTCCCAGAGGGAAGTTTCCCCGGTGGAATCTCTCTGCTGGAGAGCAAAAGTGCTCCTACCTAGGTTCCGCCTCGAGAAGGCAGCGCTTCGTCCCGAAAACCTTCCTTCTGATTTTTTCTAGGGCAAATGGCACCATATAGGCTAAGATGGGCCCCGGAGGCCTGCAAGGGGCGCCACAAACTCGGGAGGCACGCCCAGGGAGGTGGGGTGCGCCCCCCAGGCTTGTGGCTGCCTAGTGGGTCCCCCTCTGGTATTTCTTTCGCCAATAATTTTAATATATTCCAAAATAATTTTTCGTCAATTTTCAACTCATTTGGAGATGTTCAGAAAAACGCCTCCGATATAGCCCTTTCCTGTCCAGAATTCCAACTGCCAGCAATCTCCCTCCTTATGTGAAACTTGAAAAATAAGAGAGAAAAGGCATAAGAATTGTATCATAAAGTGAAATAACAGTCCATAAGGAAATAAATATAAACATAAAATATGATGCAAAATGGATGTATCAATCCTCTATCAGGCCTTTGCTTAGTAATGTCTGTAGTTGGGAATCTCTCTACGCAGCCTAAATGCTCATAGGATCTAAGCATTAACATCATCTCTGCAATGACTTCAACTTTATCATAAGGGTAGTCACCACTACTCTAGGATCTCACAACCAAGCGTGGGTGATTTTGCAGAAAAAGCTCATGTGGTCACTGGATCCGCATTGTATGCAAAACTTTAAGATTAAATAGGTTACATGATCCAACACCAAAAATTGCTCACCCACGACAATACCTTTTCGGGGGTGTCGATATTCTTCATATACCCTTCCTCTTCCATTTTCTCATTTCATGCAACAACTATGTCTTTATCTGACATCTCAAAGCAATACATTTTTAAGTATTTTTGGGTTAAGATAAAAATAGTAAGATAAATAGCTACAAATAGAAATAAACTATGTGCAAACGGGTAAGTAATAACCAAGCGCTATGCTCCCCGGCAATGGCTCCATAAAATGCTTGATGACTGCAAGCGCACAGGGGTATTGTAGCACTTTCGTGTGATAAGTAGAGTGTCGAACCCACAGGGAGCTAATAGGAAGGCACCACAAACCCTGCAACTACGTTGTCACTTTAACACAGTCACGTACGTACCCAAGCCGGAGTTTGGACATAGTCTACTATATCATTGCTATGAAAACTAGCTAAAAAGGTATTTAATTAAACTACTAACAAGAAAGTAAAAACAGTAAATAAAAGACACCAAGTTAGTAAGGACGATGCTTGAGTAGCAAGGCGTTCTCAAGGGTTCCGGAATCACTACCACATATGAACTATTGTATCCTCTAGTAACTCGTCAAATGCATAAATAGGCGGAACCGGGTATAGTACACATTCTACTTGAGGTAGACTTCGTGCCACTGATACGTCTCCAATGTATCTATAATTTTTTATTGTTCCATGCTATTATATTATCCGTTTTGGATGTTTTATATGAATTTATATGCTATTTTATATGACTTTTGGGACTAACCTATTAACCTAGAGCCCAGTGCCAGTTTCTGTTTTTTCTTTGTTTTTGAGTTTTACAGAAAAGGAGTATCAAATGGGGTCCAAACGAGCTGAAAATTCCCGATGATTTTTTATGGACCAGAAGAAGCCCAAGAAGCAAAAGAGTTGGGCCAAAAGAGTCCCGAGTCATCCACGAGGGTGGAGGGCGCGCCCTCCTACCTCGTGGCTGACTCGGAGACTCCCCTGACGTGAAACCGACGCCAAAAATTCCTATAAATACAGAAACCCCCGAAAAGAAAACTAGATCGGGAGTTCCGCCGCCGCAAGCCTCTGTAGCCACCAAAAACCAATTGAGACCCTGTTCCGGCACCCTGCTGGAGGGGGGAATCTTCACCGGTGGCCATCTTCATCATTCTGGCGCTCTCCATGACGAGGAGGGAGTAGTTCACCCTCGGGGCTGAGGGTATGTACCAGTAGCTATGTGTTTGATCTCTCTCTCTCTCTCTCTCTTGTTCTTGATTTGGCACGATCTAGATGTACCACGAGCTTTGCTATTATAGTTGGACCTTATGATGTTTCTCCCCCTCTACCTTCCTGTAATGGATTGAGTTTTCCCTTTGAAGTTATCTTATCGGATTGAGTCTCTAAGGATTTGAGAACCTTTGATGTATGTCTCGCATGTGCTTACCTATGGTGATAATGGGATATTCACGTGATCTACTTGATG
This sequence comes from Triticum timopheevii, assembly GCA_963921465.1. Classification (NCBI taxonomy): domain Eukaryota; kingdom Viridiplantae; phylum Streptophyta; class Magnoliopsida; order Poales; family Poaceae; genus Triticum; species Triticum timopheevii. The sequence continues at coordinate 448,115,254 of OY997272.1, read as the reverse complement.
TATGTTTTGGTGATCAACTTGCGGGTTCAATGACCTTGTGAACTTATGCATAGGGGTTGGCACACGTTTTAGTCTTGACTCTCCGGTAGAAACTTTGGGGAACTCTTTGAAGTTCTTTGTGTTGGTTTGAATAGATGAATCTGAGATTGTGTGATGCATGTCGTATAATCAAACCCACAGATACTTGAGGTGACATTGGAGTATCTAGGTGACATTAGAGTTTTGGTTGATGTGTGTCTTAAGGTGTTATTTTACTATGAACACTAGGGCTGTTTGTGTCACTTATAGGAATAGCCCAATGGATTGATCAGAGAGAATAACTTTGAGCAAGTTTCGTACCCTACAATAATCTCTTCACTTGTTCTCCACTATTAGTGACTTTGGAGTGACTCTTTGTTGCACGTTGAGGGATTGTTATATGATCTAATTATGTTATCATTGTTGAGAGAACTTGCACTAGTGAAAGTATGAACCCTAGGCCTTGTTTCAAAGCATTGCAATACCGTTTTCGCTCACTTTTACCACTTGCTACATTGCTGTTTTTATATTTTTCAGATTACAAAAACCTATATCTACCATCCATATTGCATTTGTATCACCATCTCTTGGCCGAACTAGTGCACCTATAATATTTACCATTGTATTTGGTGTGTTGGGGACACAAGAGACTCTTTGTTATTTGGTTGCATGGTTGTCTGAGAGAGGCCATCTTCATCCTACGCCTCCGACGCATTGATAAATCTTAGGTCATCCACTTGAGGGAAATTTGCTGCTGTCCTACAAACCTCTATACTTGGAGGCCCAACAACGTCTACAAGAAGAAGGTTGCGTAGCAGACATCAAGCTCTTTTCAGGCGATGTTGCCAGGGAGGTTAGTGCTTGAAGGTATATCTTTAGATCTTGCAATTGAATCTTTTAGTTTCTTGTTTTATCACTAGTTTATTTTATAAAATAAAACTACAAAAAAATGGAATTGAGGTTGCCACATATGCTTCATCTTTTTAATGTCTTTCATGAAAAATAAGGATTCCGATAATTGTGCCAAAGTGTTAGAAAAAGAATGCAATATAATGTTTGGCATACAATATTTGAATGATGAGCATGATTGCAATGTTGTTAGTATGAACTCTTTGAATATCCATAATACTAATGATGATTGCACTAGTCATGATAAGAATGTTTCTTATAAGCATGTCAATTTTTGTGGAGTGCATAGAGTTTGCAAGTACACACCAAATAGGGAAGACAGATTTTGCAAGAAGCATAAGTATTTAGAAACTAAATGGTTGCAAGAGAGGCTAGATGTTTGTGCTAAAAATTTATAATTTCTTTTCCATCCTTGTGAACTTTGCAATGAACGTGATCATTTAAATCTCCAATGCAAATTGTTTCATGATCGAATCGTGTCCAAAAATTGTGATGACTTGATTTCCCTTGCGCATCATAATGAACTTACTTTGGTTTTGGGTTATGAAGAAATGAAACATATAACTAAGGATATTCCAGAATTTGTCCTTGATAAGGTTGTTAATTTTGATCTAGATGAAATTTATATGTATTGTACGGTGAATTGCATTGAAAATCCTTATATTGCCAATTACATAAAGACAAGAAAACAAATAGAAGATGAAGAGAATACTAATGGAAGGGAAGAGGCTTCCCAATATCCTCCTATTCTTTCTTATAATGAATCAGGTAACCAGGAGGAGATTCCTGTTCAACCAATCTCATTAGTAAGGAGCTCCAAAAAGAGGATTAAACCCACACATAATGTGGAGAAGAAAAAGAAAATACGAAGAAGCAAAGGTAAAAAGGTATCCCTCCCAAATGATGTTGCTACTATTATTGTTATGCCTATTACTCATTGTGATGATTATGATTGGGAAAGTAATGATACTTGTTACAATCTTGAGAATATTTTTGGCATAAACTTAGAAAATTGTGATGATAATAATTGTTATACTATTGGTGCTATCCATACTATTAATGATGAGAGTGATTATGCTTATGATATGCAAAGGCCCAAGCTTGGGGATGCTATGTTTGATGAGAATGACATTTTTTAAAATTTATTTGCTGCAATTAATGTTTGTCCCAAGCTTGGGGATGCTATGTTTAATGAATATGATATTTTTAGTCCCCCAAGTTTTGATATGCAAATTTATTATGATGATAGCATGCCTCCTACTTATGATGATTATATTGATGAAAGTGAGTTTGGAAGAGTGTTAACTTTAGGAAGTAATGATCCCACTATTTTGGAGGTAGTTGAATCTTGTTGTGATAATTATGAAAGTGGATTTTGAGAGGTCATGACTTTATTTAGTAATAATTCCACTATTTCGGAAGAGGTTTCAATTGATTGTGATGAGAACAAAGTTGCTACTTATGATGATTATTGTGATGAAACTTATGTTATACAAAGTAGTGATGATTATATTTATAAAACTTGTCATGATTATGATTACCCTTTTTCTAAACATAACTCTTTTAATGTGGAAACAATTTACAGTATTCGAGTTTCTTATGGTACTCCCACTATTCCGAATGAGAAGAATTTTGCTTATGTGGAGAGTACAAGAATTTCTATGCTTGTATATCATGAAAAGAATGATTTATGTGATGGTTATATTGTTGAATTCATTCATGATGCTACTGAAAATTATTATGAGGGAGGAATATATGCTTGTAGGAATTGCAATAATATCAAGTTTCCTCTCTATGTGTTGAAAATCTTGAAGTTATGCTTGTTTTGCCTTCCTATGCTAGTTGATTCTTGTACCCATAAGTTGTTTTCTCAAAAAATCCTTATGCAAAGGAAGTGGGTTAGACTTAAATGTGCTTCATATTCTTCATGATGCTCCCATTATGTTTCAATTCTTATCTTTTCCGTGAGCATCATTGAAATCATCATGCCTAGCTAGAAAGGCATTAAAGAAAAGCGCTTGTTGGGAGACAAGCCAATATTTAACCTTACTGTTTTTTTGTGGTCACATGATTATGCTACTGTAGTAATCATGTTTTATAGCTTTTGTTTCAATAAAGTGCCAAGTAAGACCTTCAGGATAGCTTACGGTGATAATTGTGTTGATCCTGCTGAAAATCAGAAACTTTTGCGCCCAGTAAATTAGTTTTGATAATTCACAGAAACGTGATTTTGATCTGATTGTTTTTGTTGTGGATTGGTACACAAATTTCTCAGGTTTTACTAATTTTGATGGATTTTTGGAGTTACAGATTACTACAGACTGTTCTATTTTTGACAGATTCTGTTTTCTATGTGTTTTTTGCTTATTTAATGAATCTATCAGTAGTATCAGAGGGTATGAACCATGGAGAAGTTGCAATATAGTATATATAGCACCAATATGAATTTAGAATGAGTTCACAACAGTACCTAAGTGGTGATTTATTTTCTTATACTGACGGAGCTTACGAGTTTTCTGTCGAGTTTTGTGTTGTGAAGTTTTCAAGTTTTGGGTAAAGATTTGATGGACTATGGAATAAGGAGTGGCAAGAGCCTAAGCCTGGGGATGCCCAAGGCACCCCAAGGCAATATTCAAGGACAACCAAGAGCCTAAGCTTGGGGATGCCCCGGATGGCATCCCCTCTTTTGTTTTTGTTCATCGGTAACCTTACTTGGAGCTATATTTTAATTCGTCACATGATATGTGTTTTGCTTGGAGAGTCATGTCATTTTATTTTGTTTTGCTTGCTATTTGAATAATATCCCAAGATCTGAAAATTCTTAAATGTTAGAGATTTTTCACATAGTTACATAATTATTCGACTACTCATTGATCTTCACTTATATCTTTTGGAGTAGTTTGTCGTTTGCTCTAGTGCTTCACTTACATCTTTTAGAGCACGGTGGTGGTTTTATTTTGAAGAAATTGATGAACTCTCATGCTTCACTTATATTATTTTGAGAGTCTTAAACAACATGGTAATTTGCTTTGGTTATGAATTTAGTCCTAATATGATAGGCATCCAAGAGGGATTTAATAAAAACTTTCATATAGAGTGCATTGAATACTATGAGAAGTTTGATTCTTCGTGATAGTTTTGATATATGAAGATGATGATATTAGAGTCATGCTAGTGGAGTAATTGTTAATTTGAGAAATACTTGTGTTGAGGTTTGTGAGTCTCGTAGCATGCACGTGTGGTGAACCGTTGTGTAACAAATTTGGAGCATGGATTATTTCTTTGATTGTCATCCTTTGTGTGGAGGTCGGGATCGCGCGATGGTTAACTCCTACCAACCATTCCCCTAGGAGCATGCGTGTAGTGCTTGGTTTCGATGACTAATAGATTTTTGCAATAAGTATGTGAGTTCTTTATGACTAATGTTGAGTCCATGGATTATACGCACTCTCACCCTTCCACCATTGCCAGCCTCTCTTGTGCCACGCAACTTTCGCCGGTACCATACACCCACCATGTACCTTCCTCAAAACAGCCACCATAACTACCTATTATGGCATTTCCATAGCCATTCCGGATATATTGCCATGCAACTTTCCACCGTTCCATTTATTATGACACACTTCATCATTGTCATATTGCTTTGCATGATCATGTAGTTGACATCGTACTTGTGGCAAAGCCACCTTTCATAATTCTTTCATACATGTCACTCTTGATTCATCGCACATCCCGATACACCGCCGGAGGCATTCATATAGAGTCATATTTTGTTCTAAGTATCGAGTTGTAACTCTTGAGTTATAAGTAAATAAAAGTGTGATGATCATCATTATTAGAGCATTGTCCCAGTGAGGAAAGGATGATGGAGACTATGATTCCCCCACAAGTCGGGATGAGACTCCGGATGAAAAAAACAAAAAAAACAAAAAAAGAGAGAAAAAGAGAGAAGGGGCAATGTTACTATCCTTTTTCCACACTTGTGCTTCAAAGTAGTACCATGATCTTCATGATAGAGAGTCTCTTATTTTGTCACTTTCATATACTAGTGGGAATTTTTCATTATAGAACTTGGCTTGTATATTCCAATGATGGGCTTCCTCAAATGCCCTAGGTCTTCATGAGCAAGCAAGTTGGATGCACACCCAGTTAGTTTCATTTTTGAGCTTTCATACACTTATAGCTCTAGTGCATCTATTGCATGGCAATCCCTACTCACTCACATTGATATCTATTGATGGGCATCTCCATAGCCTGTTTATACGCCTAGTTGATGTGAGACTATCTCCCTCTTTTTTTGTTCTCCACAACCACCATATTCTATTCCACCTATAGTGTTATGTCCATGGCTCACGCTCATGTATTGCGTGAAAGTTGAAAAGGTTTGAGAATACTAAAGTATGAAACAATTGCTTGGCTGAAATCGGGGTTGTGCATGATTTGAATATTTTGTGTGATGAAGATGGAGCATAGCCAGACTTATGATTTTGTAGGGATAAAATTTCTTTGGCCATGTTATTTTTAGAAGCCATAATTGCCTTGTTAGTATGCTTGAAGTATTATTGTTTTTATGTCAATATTAAACTTTTGTTTTGAATCTTATGGATCTAAATATTCTTGACACAATAGAGAAGATTACATTGATAAATATGTTAGGTAGCATTCCACATCAAAAATTCTATTTTTATCATTTACCTACTCGAGGACGAGCAGGAATTAAGCTTGGGGATGCTTGATACGTCTCCAACGTATCTATAATTTTTTTATTGTTTCATGCTATTATATTATCTGTTTTGGATGTTTCATATGCATTTATATGCTATTTTATATGATTTTTGGGACTAACCTATTAACCTAGAGCCCAGTGCCAGTTTCTGTTTTTTCCTTGTTTTTGAGTTTTACAGAAAAGGAATATCAAACGGGGTCCAAACGAGCTGAAAATTCCCGATGATTTTTCATGGACCAGAAGAAGCCCCAGAACCAAAAGAGTTGGGCCAGAAGAGTCCCGAGTCATCCACGAGGGTGGAGGGCGCGCCCTCCTAACTCATGGCTGACTCGGAGACCCCCTGACGTGAAACCGACGCCCAAAATTCCTATAAATATAGAAACCCTCGAAAAGAAAACTAGATCGGGAGTTCCACCGCCGCAAGCCTCTGTAGCCACCAAACACCAATCGAGACCCTGTTCTAGCACCCTGCCGGAGGGGGAATCATCACCGGTGGCCATCTTCATCATTCTGGTGCTCTTCATGACGAGGAGGGAGTAGTTCACCCTCGGGGCTGAGGGTATGTACCAGTAGCTATGTGTTTGATCTCTCTCTATCTTGTGTTCTTGATTTGGCACGATCTTGATGTACCGCGAGCTTTGCTATTATAGTTGGATCTTATGATGTTTCTCCCCCTCTACCTTCTTTTAATGGATTGATTTTTCCCTTTGAAGTTATCTTATCGGATTGAGTGAAGGATTTGAGAACACTTGATGTATGTCTCGCATGTGCTTACCTGTGGTGAAAATGGGATATTCACGTGATCTACTTGATGTATGTTTTGGTGATCAACTTGCGGGTTCAGTGACCTTGTGAACTTATGCAGAGGGGTTGGCACACATTTTCGTCTTGACTCTCCGGTAGAAACTTTCGGGCACTCTTTGAAGTTCTTTGTGTTGGTTTGAATAGACGAATCTGAGATTGTGTGATGCATGTCGTATAATCAAACCCACAGATACTTGAGGTGACATTGGAGTATCCAGGTGACATTTGGGTTTTGGTTGATGTGTGTCTTAAGATGTTATTTTACTACAAACTCTAGGGTTGTTTGTGACACTTAAAGGAATAGCCCAATGGATTGATCGGAAAGAATAACTTTGAGGTGGTTTCGTACCCTACAATAATCTCTTCATTTGTTCTCCGCTATTAGTGACTTTGGAGTGACTCTTTGCTGCACGTTGAGGGATTGTTATATGATCGAATTATGTTATCATTGTTGAGAGAACTTGCACTAGTGAAAGTATGAACCCTAGGCCTTGTTTCAAAGCATTGCAATACCATTTTTGCTCACTTTTACCACTTTCTACCTTGCTGTTTTTACATTTTCATATTACAAAAACCTATATCTACCATCCATATTGCACTTGTATCACCATCTCTTCGCCGAACTAGTGCACCTATACAATTTACCATTGTATTGGGTGTGTTGGGGACACAAGAGACTCTTTGTTATTTGGTTGCAGGGTTGTTTGAGAGAGAGCATCTTCATCCTACACCTCCCACAGATTGATAAACCTTAGGTCATCCACTTGAGGGAAATTTGCTACTGTCCTACAAACCTCTGCACTTGGGGGCCCAACAACGTCTACAAGAAGAAGGTTGCATAGTAGACATCAGCCACACACGCCACCATAATAGTCTCCCTCATAGGGTTACAACCCATAATTATTAAGGGTTACCCCATGGATGCGTCCTCTCTAAGTGTTATCCGTAACTCCTGTATCAATTGTGATGGCAAGGAATCAAAGGCTTTTACTGTCACCTTGAATTACCCCAATGCCCCAACCATTCACAAAGACAATAATATACTACATGACATAAACCACAAATGTGAGTGAGTGCTCCTCTCAACATTCTCGAAGGCTACTAACTCGAATTATGAACATGTGATATTGGATCACAACAAATATCACAAAGGGTTCAACCATATCCTCACGAACTAGTACAACTATTCAATCAATGACATGAAGGTCAGGACAAGTTACAAGCCGGCATCAAGTTGGTGAAGGGAGGAGGCATGTGATAAGTCTCCAACGTATCTACTTTTCCAAACACTTTTGCCCTTGTTTTGGACTCTAACTTGCATGATTTGAATGAAACTAACCCCGACTGACGCTGTTTTCAGCAGAACTGCCATGATGTTGTTTTATGTGTAGAAAAGAAAAGTTCTCGGAATGTCCTGAAAATCCACGGAGGAACTTTTTGGAAAATATAAAAAATACTGGCAAAAGAATCAAGAGGGTGGGAGGCGTGCCTGGGCGCGCCCCCCTATCTCGTGGGCCACCTGGACCTCCACTGACCTCAACTCCAACTCCATATATTCACGTTCGGGGAGAAAAAATCAGAGAGAAAGTTTCGTCGCGTTTTACGACACGGAGCCGCCGCCAAGCCCTAATCTCTCTCGGGAGGGCTGATCTGGAGTTCGTTCGGGGCTCCAGAGAGGGGGATTCGTCGCCGTCGTCATCATCAACCATCCTCCATCACCAATTTCATGATGCTCACCGCCGTGCGTGAGTAATTCCATCGTAGACTTGCTGGACGGTGATGGGTTGGATGAGATTTACCATGTAATCAAGTTAGTTTTGTTAGGGTTTGATCCCTAGTATCCACTATGTTCTAAGATTGATGTTGCTATGACTTTGCTATGCTTAATGCTTGTCACTAGGGCCCGAGTGCCATGATTCCAGATCTGAACCTATTATGTTTTCATGAATATATGTGTGTTCTTGATCCTATCTTGCAAGTATATAGTCACCTATTATGTGTTATGATCCGACAACCCCAAAGTGACAATAATCGGGATACTTCTCGGTGATGACCGTAGTTTGAGGAGTTCATGTATTCACTATGTGCTAATGCTTTGTTCCGGTTCTCTATTAAAAGGAGGCCTTAATATCCCATAGTTTCCGCAAGAACCCCGCTGCAACGGGAGGGTAGGACAAAAGATGTCATGCAAGTTCTTTTCCATAAGCATGTATGACTATTGACGGAATACATGCCTACATTACATTGATGAACTGGAGCTAGTTCTGTGTCACCCTATGTTATAGCTATTACATGAGGAATCGCATCCGGCATAATTATCCATCACTGATCCATTGCCTACAAGCTTTTCAAATCTTGTGCTTCGCTTATTTACTTTTCCGTTGCTGCTGTTACAATCACTACAAAACCCAAAAATATTACTTTTGCTATCGTTACTTTTATTATCATATTACTTTGCTACTAAATACTTTGCTGCAGATACTAAGTTATCCAGGTGTGGTTGAATTGACAACTCAACTGCTAATGCTCAAGGATATTCTTTGGCTCCCCTTGTGTCGAATCAATAAATTTGGGTTGAATACTTTACCCTTGAAAGCTGTTGCGATCCCCTACACTTGTGGGTTATCAAGACTAATTTCTGGCGCCGTTGCCAGGGAGCATAGCTCTATTCTCTAAGTCACTTGGGATTTATATCTGTTGATCACTATGAAGAACTTGAAAGACGACCGAACTACAATTTTTCCCTCAACTACGAGGGTAGGTAAGGAACTGCCATCTAGCTCTGCACTAGATTCTCCTTCTGTTTTGAGTAAGCTTGCGACACCTAAACCTGCTACTGCTATGAATTCTGATATGTCGCATGTTATTGATGATTCCACTTATGCTATGCATGATACTTATGATGAAACTACTTCTGTGCGTGATACTATGCCATTAGGTGAATTTCTTGATGAACAACTTGCTAGAGTTAGGGGGAATGAAATTATTGAAGATGCTATTATTGATGATAGTGATGATGAAAGTTCTCCCAATGATTATGAATTGCCTGTTGTTCCTGAGGGTTATGTTATGAATGAAGAAGCTGCTAGAGCTATCTTTGCTTGCAATGATAGATATGATCTTAAGAAATTATTAGCTAAATGGAAGCAGCAGTCTCTTAATGCTAGAATGAAACCTGACCCTGCTTTTGCTACTTCACCTATCTGTGTTACTGATGAGGTTTATGAATTCTCTGTTGATCCTGAAATTATTACTTTAGTAGAATCTGGTCCTTTTTATGGCCTTGAATCTGAAACTGTTGTGGCACATCTTACCAAGTTGAATGATATAGCCACCCTGTTTACTCATGATGATAAATCTCGCTATTTTTATATCCTTAAGATATTTCCGTTCTCGTTAAAGGGTGATGCTAAGACTTGGTATAACTCTCTTGCTCCTGGTTGTGTGCATAGTCCCTAGGATATGATTTATTACTTCTCTGCTAAATATTTCCCTGCTCATAAGAAACAAGTTGCCTTGTGGGAAATATATAATTTTGTGCAAATCGAAGAAGAGAGTCTCCCACAAGCTTGGGGGAGGCTTCTCCGGTTACTTAATGCTTTGCCTGATCATCCTCTTAAGAAAAATGAAATACTCGATATCTTTTATAATGGACTAACCGATGCTTCCAAGGACTACTTGGATAGTTGTGCTGGTTGTGTTTTCAGGGAAAGAACAGTCGATGAAGCTGAATTACTATTGAATAATATGTTGACTAATGAAAATAATTGTACTCTTCCTGAGCCAATTCCTGAGGCAATTCCTGAACCAATTGAGCCAACTCCTAAGCCTATTCCTAAACCCACTCCGAAGAAGAGAGGTGTTTTATTTCTCAGTCCTGAAGATATGCAAGAGGCAAAGAAAACAATGAAAGAAAAAGGTATTAAAGCTGAAGATGTTAAGAATCTACCACCTATTGAAGAAATACATGGTCTTATATACCGCTTGTTGGAGAACCACATCGTCTTGATAACCTGACACAGGTAGTAAAGGTAAATTCTCTCTATAGATATGATAAACTTGAAATCCCCTCTACTAAATTTCATAGCCCATGCTTAGATGAATTTGATGACTTTATGGCTAGACAAGAAAGTTTTAATGTTTATGTTGGTAGAGAGTTAAAGAATAATGCTTTCGAGGTAGGACGCGTGAGCGATAATATGGCTAGAGTTAAAGGTGAACTCAAACTCGTTAGCAAATATGCTTCTATGGTTGCTACTCAAGCTGAGCAAGTACTTAAAGCTCAAAATGATTTGCTTGATGAATTAAATAATAAGAATGACTTTGCTGTTGGAGTGGCTACTAGAACTGGTAGAATGACTCAGGAACCTTTGTATCATGAAGGCCACCCTAAGAGAATCGAGCAAGATTCTTAGAGAAATAATTTAGAGGCACCTAGTTCTTCTAAAAAGAAGAAGAAGAAAAACGATAGAACTTTGCATGCTTCTAGTGAACCTACTGTAGACACACCTGAGAATCCTAATGATATTTCTATTTCTGATGCTGAAACACAATCAGGTGATGAACATGAACCTAGTGATGATGTTAATGATAATGTTCATGTTGACGCTCAACCTAGCAAAAATAATGAAGTAGAGATTGAACCTGATGTTGATCTTGATAACCCACAATCAAAGAATCAATGTTATGATAAGAGAGATTTTGTTGCTAGGAAGCACGGTAGAGAAAGAGAACCATGGGTTCAGAAACCCATGCCCTTTCCTCCTAAACCATCCAAGACAAAGGATGATGAGGATTTCGAGCGCTTTGCTGAAATGATTAGACCTATTTTCTTACGTATGCGCTTAACTGATATGCTCAAAGTAAACCCTTATGCTAAGTATATGAAGGATATCATCACAAATAAAAGAAAGATACTGGAAGCTGAAATTTCCACCATGCTTGCTAATTATACTTTTAAGGGTGGAATACCAAAGAAACTTGGAGATCCGGGTGTACCAACTATACCATGCTCCATTAAAAGAAATTATGTTAGAACTGCCTTATGTGATCTTGGAGCCGGTGTTAGTGTTATGCCTCTCTCTTTATATCGTAGACTTGAATTGAATAAGTTGACACCTACTGAAATATCTTTGCAAATGGCTGATAAATCAACTGCTATACCTGTCGGTATTTGTGAGGATGTGCCTGTTGTGGTTGCAAATGTCACTATCTTAACGGACTTTGTCATTCTTGATATTCCCGAGGACGATAGTATGTCGATTATCCTTGGTAGACCTTTTTTGAATACTGTAGGGGCTGTTATTGATTGCAACAAAGGCAATGTCACTTTTCACGTTAATGGTAATGAGCATACGGTACACTTTCCGAGGAAAAAATCTCAAGTTCATAGCATCAATTCTATTGGAAAAGTTCCAACTATCATTATTGGAGGTTTTGAATTTCCTCTCCCTATTGTCAAGAAAAAGTATGATATTCTTATTGTTGGGGATTTTCATATCCCCGTTGAGGTAACTTAGTGTTATTCGAAACTTCTCCGGTTCCGTGCTATTCGGAATGAGTTTGTTAACAAGACTTGATCAACCTTGTTAGTGGATTCATTTTGATGATCATGGGATGGATGAAACTAGAAGGCACAACCTTCTGTACCCTCTTTTTACTTTCTGTTATTTGGAATAAATAAAGCAAAAATAGTATTATCTATCTGTTTTATGAATTATCCGTGCATTAAAAAAAATATCCCGAAAATAAAAGTGCTCCATATGCCCTGCAAATTTAGTATGATTTTTTATGGAATATTTGAGGATTTTAGGCACTGAAATCACTGCAGGAGGGGCAAGCACCAGGCCACGAGAGTGGAGGGCGCGCCCACCCTACCTGGGCGCTCCCCCTGTCTCGTGGGCCCATGGTGGCTCCCCTCCACTTATGCCAGCACCCACACACTTCATCTTCTACCCAAAAAAATCCCCATCCAGCTCAAGCACGAGTTCTAGCTCATTTTGCTGTGATTTTCGATCTCCTTGCTCAAAGCTCCATTCACAAAACTGCTTTGGGAGATTGTTGCTTGGTATGTGACTCCTCCATTGGTACAATTAGTTTTTGTTCTAATGCTTCATTCATTGCAAATTTTTGCTGCATAGGTGACCATGTTCTTAAGCTTGCGTGTTGAATTTATGAGGTCTCAAGCAATTCCAATGCATGATATAGGCTCTAGGCACTTGTAGGAGTAGTTGCTACCAATCTTGTTTAGTTTTATTCACTTTTATTTTGAAGTTACTGAAATTTCAGAAATTTTCAGAAAATGTTAAGGAAACTTTTGAGGGGCCCCTCTAGCCAAGGCTCTCAGGAAAAGCAAGCTAAAGAGAAGGAAAAGGCCAAGTATAATCTTCCTCGCTTAGCAGAAGTGCGGTCGTGTGAATGGTCATGCGATGATTTCTTGAAAGAAGCTCGAATTCATGAAGATTTTTATTCTTTGATCGAGAATGCAGGCCTCACCGGTTTCATCAACGACCGGATCGATCAGTATCTCTTACTCACCAATACTTTCGTGCAAATTTTTTATTATTATCCTAAGAAGTCACCGCCTGCAGTATCATTTCATTTATATGATGAATTCAGAGAAATGTCTTTATGTAATTTTTGTGCGGTATGTAGGATACCCTATGAGGGAGAATTAGAGGAACCCCATCGTAAGGATGTGGATGGCTTTGTTAATACTATCGCTGTAGAGGAGCCAAAGAAGGGTTCCGAGGAAAAAATCTCTAGCATACACTTTCCTGTTTTACGCTACTTTGCCATATTTGCTAGTAGATGCTTGATTGGTCATGGAAATAGTGGAAACTTTAGTGTTCCCGATATTATCCTTCTTCAACATGCCTTGCTCGGAGATAATAGTTTTAGTATGGGTGTCGTTGTTGCTAAACGGCTAGCCCTGAATCGTACCAAAGGCCCCATATTTGGAGGTATCTATGCTTCACGTCTTGCTAGACATTTTCAGATACACATTAGGCACCATGAGAAAGAGGAGACAAAATTGCCTCCTCACATTTTAGATTACAAGAGCATGGTAGCACACAAGTTTATTGTTGACAACAAAGAGAAGATGCTCTTGTATAACCTTAGATTTAATAAGAAGCACATTGAGACTATTATTTTGCCTACGCCTCTGTTGTTTGATTTGACTGCAGATAATTTTCTTGTTACACCTGAAGTAGTGTACAATCATCGAGCCCAAGATTTCACTCCAGAACCTGAACCTGAGCCGGAACCTGCACTGGACCCTTATCGTGCATCATCTGTCCAGTGGGATTCGGAGATGACCAACCAGTGGTATCCTGATTACACCTCCCAGTACACCGAGAAGAGTAGCAGCGGTCCTTGGTATTAGACCAACTTAGGCCAAAAGCCTAAGCATGGGGGAGTACGTATTTCTCATCGACTTTACATTCATGTTCACACACTAGTCGTCGGTGCTCATACTCTTTCATTGTATTATCCATGCTAGTTTAATTTTCTTTTTCTAGTTTTCCTCTTGTGTGTTTGATAAACCTTAAGAAAAACCAAAAAAATTTAGTTAGTTTATTTCCATGCTTGTAGTAGAAATTAAAATGAAAACCCAAAAATATTTCTAGTTCTTCTTCTTACTTGTTGGGAGCTTTCCCGTGTAAATAGTTTTATTTTATTTTCTTTCCTTTGGGGGTCGAGAAGACCATATTGAAAATGTTTAGTGGCTCTCATATGCATAATTGTTTATTTAACTTAGATCCCATATTACCCTATCTTCTCTCTTGAGTTGAATGCTTGCAGATTCCAGCTTAGTCCAATGCACGTGCACTATTATTATTATACACATCGTTCGGTCGTACGAGTGAAAGGCAATAATGACGATATATGATGGACTTAATGAGATGAGAAAAGCTGGTATGCACTCGACCTCTCTTGTTTTTGTAAATATGATGAGTTCATCGTTTCTGATTCAGCTTATTATGAGGTAAACATATTTGCAACGACATTTAGAGACTATAGTTGCTTGTGCCATGCTTGATTAGCTATGAGTTATAATGGTTTACCTTGCGTGCCAACATGCTATTAGAATGATTATGATGTGGTATGATGGGATGGTATCCTCCTTTGAATGTATTGAGTGACTCGACTCGGCACATGTTCACGCATGTAGTTGAAACAAATCAACATAGCCTTCATGATATTTATGTTCATGGTAGATTATATCCTACTCATGCTTGCACTCGGTGTAAATTAATTTTAATGCATGTTTATGACTGTTGTCGCTCTCTCAGTTGGTCGCTTCCCAGTATTTTGCTAGCCTTCACCTGTACTAAGCGGGAATACTACTTGTGCATCCAAACTCCATAAACCCCAAAGTTGTTCCATATGAGTCCACCATACCTTCCTATATGCGGTATTTACCTACCGTTCCAAGTAAATTTGTATGTACCAAACTCCAAACCTTCAAATGAAATTCTGTTTTGTATGCTTGAGCAGCTCATGTTACAACTAGGGCTGCCTATATCTTCCATGCTAGGTGGGTTATTCTCAAGAGGAGTGGACTCCGCTCCTCATTCACGAGAAAGGGCCGGTAACCGGGATGCCCAGTCCCATGATCCAAAAAGATCAAAGCAAATCAAAATAATTAAACAAAACTCCCCCAGGGCTGTTGTTAGTTGGAGGCACTCGTTGTTTCAAGCAAGCCATGGATTGATGCTTGTTGGTGGTTGGGGGAGTATAAACCTTTACCATTCTGTTTGGGAACTGCCTATAATGCATGTAGTATGGAAGATACAGCCATCTCATAGTTGTTGCGTTGACAGCAAAAGTATGCCGCTCAAAATGTTATTCAATCTCTATTTTAAAATCGAGCTCTGACACCTCTACAAATCCCTGCTTCCCTCTGCGAAGGGCCTATCTATTTACTTTTTTGTTGAGTCATCACCCTTCTTATTAAAAAGCACCCGTTGGAGAGCACACTGTCATTTGCATTCATTACTATTGTTTTGTATTGGGTATGACTTGACTGGATCTCTTTTACCATGAATTACAATGTTTAGTCGGTCCTTTATCTTTAAAGGTGCTCTGCATTTATGTTTTGCGGTCTCAAAAAGGGCTAGCGAGATACCATTTTGTTATATCATGTTATGATTGTTTTGAGAAAGTGTTGCCATCCGAGTTTTATTATTATGACTCGCTAGCTGATTATGCTATTGATATGAGTAATTGTGAGACCTAAGTGTTATTGTGAGTATGGTTAGTTCACAATATTTGCTGAAACTTGAATGCTGGCTTTTCATGTTTACAACAACAAGAGCAAATAGAGTTTGTAAAAGTTTTTCTTTATCATTTTCAGTTTATCAACTGAATTGCTTGAGGACAAGCAAAGGTTTAAGCTTGGGGGAGTTGATACATCTCCAACGTATCTACTTTTCCAAACACTGTTGCCCTTGTTTAGGACTCTAACTTGCATGATTTGAACGAAACTAACCCGGACTGACGCTGTTTTCAGCAGAACTGCCATGATGTTGTTTTATGTGTAGAAAAGAAAATTCTCGGAATGTCCTGAAAATCCATGGAGGCACTTTTTGGAAAATATAAAAAATACTGGCGAAAGAATCAAGACCAGGGGGCCCACACCCTGACCACGAGGGTGGGGGCGCGCCCCCTATCTCATGGGCCCCCTGGACCTCCACCGACCTCAACTCCAACTCCATATATTCATGTTCGGGGAGAAAAAAATTAGAGAGAAAGTTTCATCGCATTTTATGACACGGAGCCACCGCCAAGCCCTAATCTCTCTCGGGAGGGCTGATCTGGAGTCCGTTCGGGGCTCCGGAGAGGGGGATTCCTCGCTGTCATCATCATCAACCATCCTCCATCACCAATTTCATGATGCTCATTGTCGTGCGTGAGTAATTCCATTGTAGGCTTGCTGGACGGTGATGGGTTGGATGAGATTTACCATGTAATCAAGTTAGTTTTGTTAGGGTTTGATCCCTAGTGTCCACTATGTTCTAAGATTGATGTTGCTATGACTTTGCTATGCTTAATGCTTGTCACTAGGGCCCGAGTGCCATGATTTCAGATCTGAACCTATTATGTTTTCATGAATATATGTGTGTTATTGATCCTATCTTGCAAGTCTATAGTCACCTATTATGTGTTATGATCCGACAACCCCGAAGTGACAATAATCGGGATACTTCCCGGTGATGACTGTAGTTTGAGGAGTTCATGTATTCACTATGTGCTAATGCTTTGTTCCGGTTCTCTATTAAAAGGAGGCCTTAAGATCCCTTAGTTTCCGCTAGGACCCCGCTGCCACGGGAGGGTAGGACAAAAGATGTCATGCAAGTTCTTTTCCATAAGCATGTATGACTATTTACGGAATACATGCCTACATTACATTGATGAACTGGAGCTAGTTCTGTGTCACCCTATGTTATAGCTATTACATGAGGAATCGCATCCGGCATAATTATCCATCACTATTCCATTGCCTACGAGCTTTTCACATCTTGTGCTTCGCTTATTTACTTTTTCATTGGTGCTGTTACAATCACTACAAAACCCAAAAATATTACTTTTGCTATCGTTACTTTTATTATCATATTACTTTGCTACTAAATACTTTAGGGCAGATACTAAGTTATCCAGGTGTGGTTGAATTGACAACTCAACTGCTAATACTCAAGAATATTCTTTGGCTCCCCTTGTGTCGAATCAATAAATTTGGGTTGAATACTTTACCCTCGAAAGTTGATGCGATCCCCTACACTTGTGAGTTATCAGCATGGTGGTGTGGTGATGATGGTAATGATGATAGGGGCGCCGCTCGTAGTGGTGAAGATGGGGGTGCCACCCGTGGTGGCGGCACCGGCGCAAGGGCACCAGCCCGAAGGCCGGTGCTCATGGTGGTGCAACCTCCTTCTTCTCAGGTGTTGCCCCTCCTTCTCTTGGTGGTAGAGCAGCAATGAAGATGGGATGTGGATGAATGAGATGTGATGGATGATGGAGACAACGGCTAGGGTTGAGGATGATATATATATATATACATATGTGCGTGTGTGTGTGTGTGTGTCTATATATATATATATATATATATATATATATATATATATATATATATATATATATATATATATATATATATATATATATAAGCCTCCCTTGTCTCCTCTCTTGATGGGCTTCATCCAAGGGCTCAAGATGAGCCTTGTCCTCTCTTAGTCTCTTCTTTATGAGCGAAGGATCTCATGTGATCGAATGGGGATGAAATCGGTGAAGAATTCCGTCTAGAAGGGCAACTTTCGGAGTTGTGTGCACGTCAAACGACCGCTAAAACAACCGTGCATGGTCGGATGAAAGGTCGTCTTTTGGTGTGACCTTCTCAGGTAAAACGGTCACCAATTCTTCATTGGAACTCGGAATTTGACATTCTTGGGCTCGTTGGATTCGTATGAACGACACCAATCCATTTTTGGTCTTAGATCTTGATTTGGAGCACTTTGGAAAAATGACCTTTTCCGACCTTCAAAATGGCTAAATCTGACCCCTGGTCGACTCCATACGAACCCATCCTTGGTCCTTTCATCGTGCTTGGTCCTAGGTTGTTCCAAAACACCTGCAAATGCAAGAAAACAAATAAAACTAATAAAACCAAATAAAAATACTAAAAATGCAATCCTCACAAGAGAAAGTGTAAATACCGGTAATCATTCATAATGGACAACTATTTGGTTGAATGGGACATGATATATAAAGAGAACATGCAACAAATGAGCTCTAAAATGCATAAACTATAGAGCCATCACTTAGCAATCTGTAAGTACTGATCAACTTCTTTGCTTGTGAACTTCCTTGGTCGACCCCTATGCCCTGTTACTTATGGTTTTCCTGACTCCTAAAATGATGTTTTCTAGGAAGGAATCGACGATGGCCAATGTATCCAATTTTATTTTTCAGTTTCTGAAAGTAAGGATTCTTATCGCAATGCACACATGCGTAATAACCCTTTGTGCTCCGACCAGAGGTAGTGCCATATGCAGGATAATCATGAATGGACCAAATAAGCATCGCACGCAAATTGAAAGGTTTTCCCGTGCATACATCCGTTGTTTCCACACCAACCCACAACTTCTGCATATCTGCTATCAGTTGCTACATAAATACATGAAAATCCTTTCCTGGTGAGTATTTTCCAGGAATCAGCAATGCCATCATGAAATTGGATAGGTCCATGCACATCCAGGGTGGGAAGTTGTATGGAATGACAAAAATAGGCCACATACTATATGCACCGCTCATGTGTCCAAAGGGATCGAATCCATCAGTTGCAAATCCTAACCTCAAGTTGCGGACATCTTTAGCAAATTCTCCATGTTTCCCGTCGAAGCACTTCCATGCATCGCCATCACCGGGGTGCCTCATTACATTAGCCTCGTGAACCCTCTTTTCCTTGTGCCACTGGGTGTGCTCTGATATTTCCCTTGAAGAAAAAAAAATCTCTATAACTATGGGATTATCGGAAAGTATCAACGGATCAGAAAGAGCTCTCTTAGCATCAGCGTAAGATTTGTCTCCACCTTGATGTACCACAGTGGGGACAGTGAGTAATATTGGCATAGTCTCCCCAATACTAAATGCAGTCATACTTGCATATATGAATTGTCTGATATCGATGACAAAGATCAAAAAGAGCTCTCTTAGCATCAGCGTAAGATTTTGGAAAGTCCACCTTAGGAAAAGTAGTATTCGACAACTCACAAAGCATATTGAATGTATTGTTCATCATACACATATATGTTTTGATATGAAGCACCCTGATAATGAATGCCATCTGTGTCGCAATGCCACATTCCTTGTGAAGGGGTTTCATCGCTTCTTCATTGAGCTTCTTAAAAATGTCAAACATAGTAGATGCATCTTCTTTATTTCTAGCTCTTCTTCCCATGTCATCCACTAGAGCTCCCACCGTATCAAACACAAATTGTTGGTACAGCACAAAATCATCATTGTCGTCAGATTCATAACCATCATCATTGGCAGTACAACTGCATGCATCGATGTCCCCTGATTCCCCATGATAGTGTTGGGAAACGTTGCATGGAAAACAAAAAAAAATCTACACACATAAAATGATCTATCCATGGAGATGCAGAGCAACGAGAGGGGAGAGTCTGTCTACGTACACTCATAGATCGTAAGC
Source organism: Triticum timopheevii (assembly GCA_963921465.1). Lineage (NCBI taxonomy): Eukaryota > Viridiplantae > Streptophyta > Magnoliopsida > Poales > Poaceae > Triticum > Triticum timopheevii. The sequence continues at coordinate 448,095,581 of OY997272.1, read as the reverse complement.
AGAAGTGTTTAATAACGCGGTTGATGTAGTCGAACTTCTTCATGCCCCAACCGATCAAGTACTGAACGTACGACACCTCCGCGTTATGCACACATTCAGCTCGGTAACGTCCTCCGCCTTCTTGACCCAGCAAGACGTCAAGGTAGTGGATGAGTTCCGGCAGCACAACGGCGTGGTGACGGTGATGGTGAAATGATCTTCGCAGGGCTTTGCCTAAGCACTACGAAAATATGACCGAGGGTGTAAACGGTGGAGGGGGCGCCGCACATGGCTAGGCAATTGTTTGTTATGTGCTAGGCACCCCCTCCCACATATATATATATGGAGGGGGAGGGAGGGAGGAGCAAACAAAGGAGGCGCCCAAGTAGGAGGAATCCTACTTGGGGTCCCTCCCAAGTCGCACCCCCCTCTCCTTATTTGGAGTGCGGGAAAGGTAGGGGAGGGTGGTGCCCCCCCCCTTTCCTTTCTCCCATGAGAGGGAAAGGCAGGAGGGGCTAGCCCTCCACATTTTCCTTCCCTAGGGCTGGCCAAACAAGGGAGGAGGCGCACCAGCCCCCTTGTGGGCTAGTATGTCCCCTCCTTTGGCCCATACGGCCCATAACTTGCCGGGGGGGTGCTCGGAACCCCTTTCGGTGACCCGATTCCTTCCTGGTACGTCCCGGAACACTTCCGGTGTCCAAATACCATCGTCCTATATATCAATCTTTACCTCTCGACCATTTTGCAACTCCTCGTCATGTCTGTGATCTCATCTGGGACTCCGAAAAACATTCCGTCACCAAAACATATAACTCATATAACACTATATCGTCAATGAATGTTAAGCGTGCGGACCGGGTTCGAGAAATATGTAGACATGACCGAGACACCTCTCCGGTCAATAACCAATAGCGGAACCTGGATGCCCATATTGGCTCCTACATATTCTACGAAGATCTTTATCGGTCGAACCGTTATGACAACATACGTAATTCCCTTTGTCCATCGGTATGTTACCTGCCCGAGATTCGATCGTCGGTATCTTCATACCTAGTTCAATCTCGTTACTGACAAGTCTCTTTACTCGTTCTGTAATACATCACCTCGTGACTAACTCCTTAGTTGTTTGCTTGCAATTTTATGATGTGTATTACCGACAGGGCCCAGAGATACCTCTCCGATACTCGGAGTGAAAAATCCTAATCTCGATCTATGCCAACTCAACAAACACCTTCAGAGATACTTGTAGAGCATATTTATGTTCACCCAGTTATGTTGTGATGTTTGATAGCACAAAAGGTATTCCTCTAGTATCCGGGATTTGCATAATCTATAGTCGAAGGAATATCTATTTGACATGAAGAAAGCAATAGCAATAAACTGAATGATCATTATGCTAAGCTAACGGATGGGTATTGTCCATCACATCATTCTCCTAATGATGTGATCCCGTTATAAAATGGCAACACATGTCTATGTTTAGGAAACCTTAACCATCTTTGATCAATGAGCTAGTCTAGTAGAGGCTTACTAGGGACATGGTATTTCTTTATGTATTCACACATGTATTTAAGTTTCCGATCAATACAATTCTAGCATGAATAATAAACCTTTATTATGACTAAGGAAATATAATATAAAATAACAACTTTATTATTGCCTCTAGGGCATATTTCCTTCAGTCTCCTGCTTGCACTAGAGTCAATAATCTAGTTCCCATCACCATGTGATTTAACACCCATAGTTCACATCACCATGTGACAACACCCAAAGAGTTTACTAGAGTTAATAATCTAGTTCACATACCATGTTATTAACATCCAAAGAGTATTATGGAGTGATCATGGTTCGCTTGTGAAAGAAGTTTAGTCAACGAGTCTGTCACATTCAGATCCGTATGTATTTTTGCAAATTTCTATGTCTACAAAGCTCTGTATGGAGCTACTCTAGCTAATTGCTCCCACTTACGGTGTCGTGATTATGGAGGTAATAAAGCTTGCTCCCACTTTCATGAACTCTTTATTACCTCCATAACCGAGAAATATCTCCTTAGTCCTCTTAGGTAACTAAGGATAATTTTGACCGATGTGCAGTGATCTACTCCTGGATCACTATTGTTCCCCCTTGCCAAACTCATGGCAAGGTACACAACAGGTTTGGTACACAACATGGCATATTTTATAGAACTTATGGCTGAGGCATAGGAAATGACTTTCATTCTCAATCTATCTTCTGTCGTGGTCGGGTTTTGAGTCTTACTCAACTTCATACATTGCAATGCAGGCAAGAACCCTTTCTTTGATTGATCCATTTTGAACTTCTTCAAAACTTTGTCAATGTATGTGCTTTGTGAAAGTCCTATTAAGCGTCTTGATCTATCCCTATAGATCTTGATGCCCAATATGTAAGTAGCTTCACTAAGGTCTTTCATTGAAGAAACTCTTATTCAAGTATCCTTTTATGCTATCCAAAAATTCTTTATCATTTCCAATCAACAATGTGTCATCTACATGTAATATCAGAAATGCTCTAGAGCTCCCACTCACTTTCTTGTAAATACAGGCTTCACCATAAGTTTGTATAAAACCATATGCTTTGATCACCTCATCAAAGCATATATTCCAACTCCGAGATGCTTGCACCAGTCCATAGATGGATCGCTGGAGTTTGCACACTTTGTTAGCACCTTTAGGATCGACAAAACCTTCTGGTTGCATCATATACAACTCTACTTTAAGAAATCCATTAAGGACTGCAGTTTGGACATCCATTTGCCAGATCTCATAAAACACGGCAATTGCTAGCATGATTCGGACAGACTTAAGAATCGCTATGGGTGAGAAAGTCTCATTGTAGTCAACCCATTGAACTTGTCGAAAACCTTTTGCGACAAGTCAAGCTTTGTAGATACCATCAGCGTCAATCTTCTTCTTGAAGATCCATTTATTTTCTATGGCTTGCCGATCATAGGGCAAGTCCACCAAAGTCCACGCTTTGTTCTCATACATGGATCCTATCTCAGATTTCATGGACTCAAGCCATCTATCAGAATCCGAACTCATCATAGCTTCTTCATAGTTCGTAGGTTCATCTTGGTCTAATAACATGACTTCTAGAACAGCATTACCGTACCACTCTGGTGCGGATCGTGCTCTGGTCGACCTACGAGGTTCAGTAGTAACTTGATCTGAAGTTTCATGACCATTATCATTTGCTTCCTCTGTAGTTGGTGTAGGCATCACGAGAACGGCTTTCTGTGATGTGCTACTTTCCATTTCAAGAGAAGGAACAATTACCTCATCAAGTTCTACTTTCCTCCCACTCACTTATTTCAAGAGAATCTCCTTCTCTAGAAAGGACCCAAACTAAGAAACAAAGATCTTGACTCCGGATCTATGGTAGAAGGTGTACCCAATAGTTTCTTTAGGGTATCCTATGAAGACGCACTTCTCTGATTTGGGTTCGAGCTTATCTGGCTGAAGCCTTTTGACATATTCATTGCATCCCCAAACTTTAAGAAACGGCAGCTTAGGTTTCTTGCCAAACCACATTTCATACGGTGTCGTCTCAACGGATTTAGACGGTGCCTATTTAACGTGAATGCAGCTGTCTCTAATGCATAACCCCAAAGCGATAGTGATAAGTCGGTAAGAGACATCATAGATCGCACCATATCTAATAAAGTATAGTTATGAAGTTCGGACACACCATTACACTGTGGTGTTCCAGGTGGCGTGAGTTGTGAAACTATTCCACATTATTTGAAATGAAGGCCAAACTCGTAAATCAAATATTCTCCTCCACGATCAGATCGTAGAAACTTTATTTTCTTGTTACGATGATTCTCCACTTCACTCTAAAATTCTTTGAACTTTTCAAATGTTTCAGACTTGTGTTTCATCAAGTAGATATACCCATACCAATTCTAATCATCTGTGAAGGTCAGAAAATAATGATACCCGCCGCGTGCTTCAACACTCATCAGACCGCATACATCGATATGTATTTATATCCAATAAGTCATCAACTCGCTCTATTGTTCTGGAGAATGGAGTTTTAGTCATCTTGCCCATGAGGCATGGTTTGCAAGTATCAAACGATTGATAATCAAGTGATTCCAAAAGTCCATCTTCATGGAGTTTCTTCATGCGCTTTACACCAATATGACCAAAACGGCAGTGCCACAAGTATGTTTGCACTATCATTATCAACTTTGCATATTTTGGCATAAATATTATGAATATATGTATCACTATGATTGAGATTCAATAAACCATTTACATTAGGTGTATGACCATCGAAGGTTTTATTCATGTAAACAGAACAACAATTATTCTCTGACTTAAATCAATAACCGTATTGCAATAAACATGATCCAATTATATTCATGCTCAACGCAAACACCAAATAACATTTATTTAGGTTCAACACTAATCCCGAAGGTAGAGGGAGTATGCGATGGTTATGTTATCAACCTTGGAATCACTTCCAATACACATCGTCACCTCGCCCTTAACTAGTCTCTGTTTATTCTGCAACTCCTGTTTCGAGCTACTAATCTTAGCAACTGAACCAGTATCAAATACCCAGGGGCTACTATGAACACTAGTAAAGTACACATCAATAACACGTATTTCAAATATACCCTTTGTTCACTTTGCCATCCTTCTTATTCGCCAAGTATTTGGGGCAGTTCCGCTTCCAGTGACCATTTCCTTTGCAGTAGAAGCACTCAGTTTCAGACTTGGGTGTAGCTTTGGGCTTCTTCATGGGAGAGGCAACTTGCTTGCCATTCTTGAAGTTCCCTCTTTTTCCCTTGCCCTTTTTGTCGGATTTCAGGTTCCGGCAGACCCTTGAGGTCCGAACACTGGGGTGCGCGCGGAGATTTAACCCTCTACCGGCTTGCTCCTCGCCGAATCGCTAGGATCTAAACTACCAAACAGAACAACACAAGAGACACAAGATTTATACTGGTTCAGGCCACCATTGTGGTGTAATACCCTACTCCAGTGTGTGGTGTGGTGGATTGCCTCTTGGGCTGATGATGAACAATACAAGGAAGAACAGCCTCGCGAGGGTCTGTTCTTGGCTGGTGCTACTTGGTTCTGGCTCTTGGATTCTCGATGCTCGATCAGGCTTGCTAGGTCCGGTCCGATTGCCTCTACCCTGGGGGTGGCTAGTCCTATTTATAGGCAAAGGCCCTGGGCCTCTTCCCAAATATTGAGCGGGAAGGGCGCCAACAATTGGCCATTTTGAAGGGGAACAGCGGGTACACTTATCCTCACTAAAGTTGGTCCTCGCCTGTCAAAGGCTCTGGTGGTGCCGCCTGCTTGGGCTCCACAATGACTTCTTCCCTGTCGTTGGGCTGGTCTTGGTCTCGTTGCACCGAAACGGATGCCTTTGCTTGATGCTCTCACCTGCGCTTGCCCCCTTTGCACCAAAGAGGAAGGGAGGACACTGCGCGGGCTGGCGCCCGACTGGCGCCCTTGGTCATCATGGCTTGCGTCATGGGCACCTCGCGAGGTACCCCGCCTTGAACTCTCCGCCTCCTCGTGAGCCAGCCTGACGAGGCCGTGCTTGAGGAAGCTCCTTGTCATCCGCCCCGCGAGGCTTGGCCCCTCGCGAGGGTCTTGAGCTTGTGTTGATGAATATGGGTTGTGCTGGGCCTCCTTTGAGCCATGCCGCAGGCCGCAGGTAGGCAAGTCTAGGGACCCCCATTCCCAGAACACCGACAGTAGCCCCCGGACCCACGGCACGCCCGGACTTGGCCGAGCAGAGAGGCGAAAGGGCAAGTGCAAAGCGTCGCGGGCCCTAACAGCCTGCGGCCTTGGGCGCCGTGTGGCGATTGATTGGAGGGGGGCGCCTCCGCTTCCCCACGACGCCTCGGTAACCGCACGGATTCGACAAGTCCCTGCATGCAAAGCGGGTCATGATTACCTGCGATCGTGGAGGTCGACGGTTGGCCTTCGCCGGCTATAAGTATGGAACACCGCGCGCCCATCCAGCCTATCCCCTCTTGCTTCTCCTTCTTCTTCATGGCTCCACCAAGGAAGTTCTCGGCCGCAGAGAAAGGAAAGGCTCGCTAGGTCGAGTCTTCCTCTCCCCCGCCCAAGCGCGGTCGAGGTCGCCCTCGCAAACATCCTGTGGCCCCCACGGCGGCCCCACGCGGTCGCGGAGGGGGCTCTCTGCGCGGCGATGAGCGATTGGCCATGGTCGGTGGGCGTGTTCCGGCCGTGCGACCCCCCAGGTCGCGCCTCCATACTGCGGAGGTGCTGCCGGAGTTCATTGTGTGGGCGGTGGAGCCAACCGGGGCCCGGCTTCAGCTCCCTCGCTTCCTCCTAGGTGAGCTCCCAGCTGGCACCTTGGGTGGCCTCTGGCTCCAGGCAGATGGCTGCTGCAGCCGGGCCTCGTGGGCTTCGCTGGAGGTCTCCACTGCCGGGAGCCTGGCCCTGACCCGCGGCTAGCAGACGTTTGCTCGCATGCATGGCCTCCGCCACCGGTGCTCTCTACACCTCAAGTTCGACGGCGACGCCACCCTCTACGTGAGGGTGTTTGGGGAAGATGGTCATCGTGCAGGGTGTTGCCCTGAAGATGACGACCGCGGCCGGGGACCCAGCCCCGGCGAGGACGGAGAGGGCAGCGCGCGGGCGGTTGGCGGCGCTCGTGACTCCTCAAGCTTCACCAGCTCTTCTTCGGGTAGCGACCCTTCCAGCAGCGGCCGCGGTCAGCCTCCACGCCGTCGCGCCTGCTTGGAGGGCGGCAGCGGGTCTGCCCACCGTCGCGCCCCGGTGAAGCGCGAGAGGGAGTCTGCCTGAGCTCTGGAGGCGGCTCGAGTCTTCCATGAGGGCCGGCGCGGGACGAGCTTCGCCTGCTTTTGTTCTTTCCTTTCTTTTCTCCTGCGCAAAACGACAGCAATGTGTGGCCCCGTGGGGGCATGTTTGGGTTAACGTCGTCAATCGTCGTACTGTTTTTGTTATTCTGGTATTGTTCCTTTCTGCTGCATGCCCATTCGCAAGTAATCTCTAGTCTCAGTCGTGGGGGCGACCGACCCAGGCCCTGTATTCGTGTCGTGGTGCCCGTGAGGCATGGTCTGGAGGGGCGCTCCGGTAGTGGACCTGGGCCGCGAAAACATGAGCGAAAGGGGCAGGAACACTCGCGAGGGCCCCGAGGGCTTCCACCTCGCGAGCCCCCGCGCAAGAGAAATAGAGGCAGGAGAGCAAAAAAGTCGAAGAACCATAGGTCAAAAGGCGGCGATAGTTTCGATAAAACTCCAAATGAAAATGAACTAACCAACTGCAGAAAGCAAATGAAAAAGCCGCATCCGGCACCTAGTCTAGTCTTTGATGTCTTCTCACCAGCGCGGAGCTAAGTGCTGCCACTGGGCGTGGGAGGGACCCCCAGGGCCTGAGGCCGGCACCCCTGAGACTCCGGGGCGTGTACAGCCCCAACTCATTATTACGTGAGAGTGTCACGGGTGGCGAACTTCACAGGCTTCGGGCCTTTCTTCGGGAAAGCAAGCTTCACAGGCATTGGCCCTCTTCACAGGCTCCGGGCCTTTTCCAAATTGCGATAGCTTCACAGGCGTTTGCCTTCTTCACAGGCTCCGGGCCTTTTCCAAAAAGATGAGCTTCACGGGCATTTGCCTTCTTCACAGGCTCTGGGCCTTTTCCAAAAAGATGAGCTTCACAGGCATTTGCCTTCTTCACAGGCTCTGGGGCTTTTCCAAAAAGATGAGCTTCACAGGCATTTGCCTTCTTCACAGGCTCTGGGCCTTTTCCAAAAAGATGAGCTTCACAGGCATTTGCCTTCTTCACAGGCTCTGGGCCTTTTCCAAAAAGATGAGCTTCACAGGCATTTGACTTCTTCACAGGCTCTGGGCCTTTTTAGGGGTAAAACCTCCGGAGGTGCTGGATGTTCCACGCGTTCTGTACAGGTACTCCCTCCTGAGTCTCCAAGTGCACGGAGTCGGGCCTGGAAACATGAACAACCTTGAACGGGCCCTCCCACATAGGAGAGAGCTTATGCAGTCCCTCCCTAGAGAGGACCCGCCGGAGCACGAGGTCCCCTACCTCGAGAGTTCTGGGGCAGATGTTGCGGCAGTGGTATCGCCGGAGTGCCTGCTGGTATCTTGCCGCTCGCAGCACAGCTTCTCGACGATGCTCCTCCCCCAGCATGAGGTCTGTCCCCCGCATGGTGTCCTGCAGCGTCTCGTCGAACGCCAGGACCCGCACGGATCGACGTCTGACCTCATGAGGGAGGACCGCTTCGGCTCCGTAGACCAAGAAGAAGGGGGTCTCCCCAGTCGGCTTGGTCGCGGTTGTGCAGATGGACCACGGCACGGACTGAAGCTCGTCATACCAACCTCTGCCGCAGGCCTCCAGTTTCTTCTTGAACGTCCTGGTCTTGAGGCCCCTGAGGACTTCTGCATTGGCCCGCTCGGCCTGGCCGTTGCTTCGGGGTGCACCATCGAAGCATAGCATATCTGCGTTCCAAGGTTAGCACAGTACATTTTGAAAAGGTTACTGGTGAACTGCGAACCGTTGTCAGTGATGATGCGGTTCGGCACCCCGAACCGGCTCATGATGCCCTTGATGAACTTGACCGCAGAACCAGCAGGGATGGTGCGGACGGCCTCGACTTCGGCCCACTTGGTGAACTTGTCCACGGTGACGTAGAGGTAGTGATAGCCCCCTGGCGCCCGAGAAAAGGGCCCAGGATATCCAGCCCCCAGACCGCGAATGGCCACGTGAGGGGTATGGTTTGCAGACCTCCTGCTGGCTGATGGATCTGCTTGGCATGGAATTGGCAAGCCTCGCAAGCCTTCACAAGTTTGACAGCGTCATTGAGCGCAGTAGGCCAATAGAAACCACTGCGGAACGCCTGGCCGATGAGGGTTCGTGATGACGGATGATGCCCACAGTCTCCACCGTGTATATCCGCCAGCAGTTCTTTCCCTTGATCCCTGGTGATGCAACGCAGGGACACATCATTCGGTCGTTTCCGGTAGAGCTCTCCATCCCTGATGCAGTACGCTGTGGCTTGCCGTGCCACATGCTCTGCTTCCTCCTCCTTCTCCGGCAAGGTCCCTTGCGTTAAGTAGCTACGGAGCTCTGTGATCCAGCACCCCTCCTGAGGCTCCATCGTCAGGAGCAGGCGTGCTCCTGAGGCCGGGCCGCAAGCTGGGGCTCTCGAGGCAGGTGGCTGAGGAAGGTCCACCCAGGGCTGTGCCATGCTCGACAATGATGGCATGGCCGAGGGCTTGAAGAGCCGTTCCTCGAAGACGCCCGGCTCCTGGGGCAACCGCCTGGAGGCTCGTTTGGCGATGTTGTCGGCCTCTTGATTAGTGCCGCGGGGCACATGCTATAGCTCCAATCCCCAGAACTGCTTCTCCATCCTGCGGACCTCCGCAAGGTAGGCCTCCATGTGCTCATCTCTTGGCTCATATACCTTGTTGTAGAAATTGACAAGGAGCTGTGAATCGCCCTTGATAGTAAGACGCTTCACTCCCAGGGCAGCGGCGGCCTTTAGGCCCGCCATCAGTCCCTCGTACTCTGCTATATTGTTGGAGACCTTTTCGCCCTGCTGGAAGCAGAGCTGCACGGCGTAGTACAGCTTGTCCTGAGTGGGAGATATGAGCACTGCCCCAGCCCCAGTGCCATGCCTGGAGAATGCCCCGTCGAAGTACATGACCCAGCCTTCTGGCGCCTCGCTTCCTGGGGAAAGTGATCGGTCCTCGTCGGCCTTGAGGTCCAGTGCCTCCGTCCATTCAGCCACGAAATCCGCTAGTGCGGCACCTTTGATGACTCTGGTCGTACTGAATTCGAGCTGAAATGCCTGCAGTTCAATGTTCCACCCAGCGACCCTTCCGACCGAGTTAGGGCTCCTGAGCACCCTTTCCAAGGGGTATGCCGAGACAACTTTGATCGGGTGACCCTGGAAGTAGTGCTGCAGCTTGCGCGAAGCCACCAGCAGCGCGAGGAGGAGCTTCTGCGGCATGGGGTACCGTGCCCTCACATCCCGCAACACCGTGCTGACAAAGTACACCGGGTGCTCGATGAGGCTGGGAGCGTCGGCGCTGGTGGCTTCCTCCGGAGGCTGTGGCGCCTGGTGAGGCGATGGGGCCTCCGGAGGCTGGTTGCCTGGGGGAAGAGCTTCCTCCGTTTCCGGCGCGCTTCCCTGCAGCGGCTGATCCTCCTCAGCCGTGGTTGCGACCTCTGCGAGTCCCTTTTGGTCCCGCTTCACCTTGACACGTGCAGCAGCCGTGGCTTTGGTCCAATGCTCCTCCCTGACTGCCACCAGAGCCACGCTGGCTGAGTAAGGAGTGGCGGTGAGATAGAGTACCAAGGGCTCTTGAGGGCGTGGGGCCACCATCACCGGAGGGCTGGTTAAGTATCTCTTGAGATCTTGGAACGCTTTGTCAGCTTCTTCAGTCCATTCAAAGGGCCCCTTCTTCTTCATCAGCTGAAAGAAAGGCAGCGCTCGCTCTCCTAACCTAGAGATGAAGCGCCTCAGCGCAGTCACGCGCCCCGTGAGCTTCTGCATTTCTTTGAGGGTCTTTGGTGGGCTCATGTCTTTGACTGCCTTGACCTTTTCTGGATTGGCCTCGATGCCTCGGTGGGACACGAGGAAGCCCAGGAGCTTGCCGGAGGGGACTCCAAACACACACTTCTTCGGGTTGAGCTGCAGGCTCACTGCGTTGAGGCTCGCGAAGGTCTCCTCCAGTTCTTGTATCAGGGTCTTGGCCTCGCGAGACTTTACTACGATGTCGTCGACGTAAGCCTCCACATTCTTCCCGAGCTGCGAGCCCAAGGTGATGTGCATGAGCCGCTGAAAGGTTGCCCCCGTGTTGTGCAGTCCGAACGGCATGCATGTATAGCAGTACACCCCACACGGGGTCAGGAAGGCTGTCTTCTCCACGTCTTCCACCGCCATCTTGATCTGGTGATACCCGGAGAAGGCATCCAAGAAGCATAACAGGTCACACTCAGTGGTGGAATCGATGATCTGATCGATGCGAGGGAGCGGGAACGGATCTTGCGGGCATGCTTTGTTGAGGTTGGTGAAGTCGACACACATGCGTTCCTTCCCCCCCCCCTTCTTTGGCACAACCACGGGGTTAGCCAACCAATCTGGGTATCGGATCTCGCGAATAACCCCCGCGGCTTCTAGCTTGCGGGTCTCCTAGACGATGAAGGCCTGCTTTTCAGTGGACTGCCTCCTCGCCTTCTACTTCACGGGGCGCATGTTGGGACACACGTTGAGGTGGTGCTCAATTACGCCTCGTGGGATCCCTGCCAACTGATCGGGCTCCCAGGCGAACACCTTCTTGTTCGCATGCAAGAACTTGACCAGGGCTTCCTCCTGCTCGGGCTCGAGGTTGGCGCCTATGGTGAAAGTGGCGTTAGTGGACCCGTCCTCGTCGACAGGTATCTGCTTGGTCTCTGCCTTGTCTTGGGTGAACAACTACTTCTTCTTGGTCGGCGCATCCCCCTTGGGCTTGGGGGTTTCTGCGTCGGCGGGCCGCGCCGCTGCCGCCGTCTTGAGGGTGAGCTTGAGTACTCGCAGCGCACTTTCGGTGTCCCCGGGCACGGTGAGGACGCCGTTGCTCCCGGGCATCTTCATGAGGTTGTACGCCGGGTGAGTCGCAGCCATGAATTTGGCCAATGCTGGATAGCCGAGGATGGCATTGTAGGGGAGGCCGATGGGGGCGATGTCGAAATCAACCAGCTCCGTGCGGAAATTGTCGTAGGTGCCGAAAGTTACCGGGAGTCGGATCTGCCCCAAGGAGCTGGACGACCCGCCTCTGACGCCCGAGAAAGGCCGGCTGGGTTGCAGCTGCTCCCGGGGTATGCAGAGGAGGTTGAAGGCCTCAACTGAGAGCACGCTGAGGCCCACGCCACCGTCGACGAGGGTCCTGGTGACGGCCACCTGGCAGATGGTGGGCGTGTAGAGCATGGGGAGCACGCCCGAGCAGGCCGAGTTGGTGGGGTGGTCCTCGGAGCTGAAGGTCAGCTTAGCCGACGGCTTCGACCGGCCCCGGGGAGCCCCCTGCCGTGTGGAGGCGGTGCCTATCCGGTGGACGAACGGCTTGACGTGGTGGCTGGAGGGCGGCTCCTGCGAGCCGCCCAGGAGGGCTGCGATGACCGAGGGAGCCTGCGCGACGGGGTGGGTGAGGAAGAGGCCGCGTGGCTCTTCCCAAGAAGCTACGGGGAAATGCTGGGATGGTGCTTGCTGCCTGTTCCCCGCCGAGCCGATGGCGGCATTGCCGGCAGGTGACGGGGAACGACGAGGGCGCCCGCCGACGGGAGTCGTCTAGGCGACGTGGGAAGCGGGGACGGCACGGCGCTCGGCGTGAGCCCGACGAGCGTCAGACATGGATGCGATGGTCGGAGAAGAACGAGACGACGGAAGGCAAATTCTGGCGCACCCCAACCTGGCGCGCCAAATGTCGGATTTCGGGTTCCGGCAGACCCTTGAGGTTCAAACACTGGGGTGCGCGCGGAGATTTAACCCTCTACGGGCTTGCTCCTCGCCGAATTGCTAGGATCTAAACTACCAAACAGAACAACACAAGAGACACAAGATTTATACTCGTTCAGGCCACCATTGTGGTGTAATACCCTACTCCAGTGTGTGGTGTGGTGGATTGCCTCTTGGGCTGATGATGAACAATACAAGGAAGAACAGCCTCGCGAGGGTCTGTTCTTGGCTGGTGCTACTTGGTTCTGGCTCTTGGATTCTCGATGCTCGATCAGGCTTGCTAGGTCCGGTCCGATTGCCTCTACCCTGGGGGTGGCTAGTCCTATTTATAGGCAAAGGCCCTGCGCCTCTTCCCAAATATTGAGCGGGAAGGGCGCCAACAATTGGCCATTTTGAAGGGGAACAGCGGGTACACTTATCCTCACTAAAGTTGGTCCTCGCCTGTCAAAGGCTCTGGTGGTGACGCCTGCTTGGGCTCCATAATGACTTCTTCCCTGCCGTTGGGCTGGTCTTGGTCTCGTTGCACTGAAATGGATGCCTTTGCTTGATGCTCTTGCCTGCGCTTGCCCCCTTTGCACCAAAGAGGAAGGGAGGACACTGCGCGGGCTGGCGCCCGACTGGCGCCCTTGGTCGTCATGGCTTGCGTCATGGGCACCTCGCGAGGTACCCCGCCTTGAACTCTCCGCCTCCTCGTGAGCCAGCCTGACAAGGCCGTGCCTGAGGAAGCTCCTTGTCGTCTGCCCCGCGAGGCTTGGCCCCTCGCGAGGGTCTTGAGCTTGTGTTGATGAATATGGGCTATGCTGGGCCTCCTTTGAGCCACGCCGCAGGCCGCAGGCTGGCAAGTCTGGGGACCCCCGTTCCCAGAACGCCGACACTTTTCTTGAAACTAATGGTCTTGTTAACCATCAACACTTGATGCTCTTTCTTGATTTCTACCATCACCGATTTCAGCATCATGAAGAGCTCGGGAATCATTTTTGTCATCCCTTGCATATTATAGTTCATCACGAAGTTCTAATAGCTTGGTGATAGTGACTAGAGAACTTTGTCAATCACTATCTTATCTGGAAGATTAACTCCCACTTGATTCAATCGATTGTAATACCCAGACATTTTGAGCACATGCTCACTGGTTGAGCTATTCTCCTCCATCTTGTAGGCAAAGTACTTGTCAGAGGTCTCATACCTCTCGACACGGGTGAGGGAGTCCTGGATTAGGGGGTATCCGGGAAGTCGGACTATATACTTTGTCCGGACTATTGGAGCGTGAAGATACAAGACTCAAGACTCTGTCCCGTGTCCGGATGGGACTCTCCTTTGCGTGGAAGACAAGCTTGGCAATCCAGATATTGTATTTCCTTCTTTGTAAGCGACTCCATGTAAACCCTAGCCCCCTCCGGTGTCTATATAAACTGGAGGGTTTAGTCCTTAGAGGGAGGATCACATTCATAATCATCATAGGCTACCTTCTAGGGTTTAGCCTCTACGATCTCGTGGTAGATCAACTCTTGTACTACTCATATCATCAATATCAATCAAGCAGGAAGTAGGGTTTTACCTCCATCGAGAGTGTAAGTGCATCTAGTGCCACCCCTAGTTGGTTTTGGAGTATTGACGACAAAGTTGGTTCAGGGACTAATGCGTTTGTGAGAATTGCAGGATAACGCAGGTAGTGTCCCTCATTGATTCGGTTTACCTACCGGAGATGACCCCTAAAAATGTATGAAGACATTGAAGACAATGGTGGTATGAGAAGATATTCATATTGAAGACTATGACATGAGAAGACATTGTGTGAAGACTTTGGAGCGCGAAGACTGTGTGGATTCGCTGTTTCATTTTCTTCTTTGTTGAGTCATAGGAACCACCGTACTGTTAAGCGGGGTCCCAGTGAACTAAGTCAGAGTGACTGAAGTGATGCTCAACTCAAATCCTATGTCTTCGAGTGAAGACAATGAGAGCAAATCTTATCCAGAGCTGGATGAGTCAGCTTTGCTTGTAGCCCAAGTAAAGTTGCCGCGTGTGTTTGAAATCTGACCGTTGGAACACGTGTCAGTTCCTTAGTGACCCAGGGTCATTTTGGACAAATTAGGTCGGGTTGCCTAGTGGCTATAAATAGCCCACCCCCTACACCATAAATTGGTGGCTGCTCAGAGTTTGTGCACGGCTTTTGTCGTTTGAGAGCAACCCACCTCGAAGCATTTGAGAGAGAGAAATCCTTGCGAGGACAAAGCCCAAACACCCAGAGCCAAAGAGTGTTAGGCATCACTGAAGTCTTTCTGTTTGTGTGACCTAAAGACTTATTACACTTGAGGACTGTGAATCCTCCAGCCGGTTAGGCGTCACGTTCTGAGCATCCAAGAGTCATTGTGGATTGCCGGTGAACGAAGTCTGTGAAGGTTTGGAAGTCTCCCTTGAAGAATTACCAGAGTGATTGGGCGAGGACTGGGTGTCCTTAGCTCAAGGGGAATAAGGTGAAGACGCGGTCTCTGAGTTAAATCTCAGCCTCCCTAACCAGACGTACAGTTGTCACAGCAACTGGAACTGGTACAACAAATCATGTGTCTTCAACAAGCAACTGGTTCTATCCCTTCCAACCTTACTTAAGTTTGTCTTCATGAAGTCATTGCTTGTCTGGTTATCTGTTTGACTTCATTGCTTGACTACTATTGTTGATTGGCTTCATACTATCTTCCATATTGATCCTTACTACCCAACTGCTATTAGTCCTGTACTTTCACTTCATGACATGCTTGACTATGGCTTGTTTAGGGTAGCTTAACTTCCGCTGTATATCAATTAGGTTGTTTCTGTTGTTTGTCTTTGAAACTACCAAGTTTTGAATACTTTCATAAAAATCGCCTATTCGCCCCCCCCCCTCTAGTCGACACTAGCACTTTCAATTGGTATCAGAGCAAGGTACTCCCTTGTTCTGTGTGATTCGGTTTAACCACCTGGAGTTTCAGCTATGTCGACTGCAGGGATAATCAAGGTCTCCGCTGCTTGCCCCGTGTTCGATGGAACTGAATATCCCTACTGGAAGAATAAGATGCGCATGCATCTTGAAGCCGTTGATGTCGACCTCTGGTATGTCGTCAAGAATGGCGTTCCCAAAACTGGTGAAGGTGTCACCCCCACTGATGTCAAGAAGTTCATTCAACTGGACTCTACTGCGAAGAACATCATCTGTGGTCATCTGACCAAAGGACAGTATGGCCGTGTGAGTGCTCTGGAAATGTCGAAGCAATCTGGTACTTGCTATCCAAGGTCAATGAAGGCGTTTCAACCCAGCGAGATCAAAGAATCGGTGTTCTTCGCAACCGCTTCAAGAGAAACGACAATGAGAATGTCCAGCTCACGTTTGATCACCTCACTGATATCACAAATGAACTTCAAGCTCTTGGCGCAACTGAGATTACCAAGCATGAAATCGTCAAGACACTGCTGAGATCACTTGACAGCTCCTTTGACACCCTTGCTCTCATGATACAAGAACGTCCTGACTTCTAGACACTCGATCCGTCTGATATACTTGAGAGGCTCAACACACATGAGTTCCAGCTATCTGAGAAAAGAGATATCTATGGTCCAAGCTATGGCCGAACTCATGCTTTGAAGGCAAAAGTTGTTTCCTCATCTGAAGAAGAATCTGACTGCAGTTCTGAAGATCCTGAAGACATTGGAAGGGAACTTGCTATGCTTGTGAAGAAGTTCCAGAAATTCACAAAGAAGAAAGGCTTCAGAAAGTTTTCACGATCTAGCTCAAGGAATGATGAAGCCTCCACTCATGATCACAAGAAGATAACCTGCCACAAGTGCAAGAAACCTGGTCACTACATATCTGAGTGTCCACAGTGGGACAATGAGAAGAAGAAGAAGAAAAGCAAGGAATATGATTCTGATGACAAGAAGAAGAAGAAATCCTCAAAGTATTCTAAGTCTTCTTCCAAATATTCATCATACAAGAAGATCTCATCTGGCAAGGCTCGTGCTTTTGTTGGCAAGGAAATGGATTCAGAGGAGGAGTCTGCTTCGGAGGAGGCGGAGGTGGAGTCTGGAGAGGAGTCTGACCCTGGCGTTGCAAGTCTGGCTCTAGCCACTACTTATGTTGCCAAGTCCATCTTCAACACTGAAGATAATGACTTCCACACCAACGCTGAAGCTAATGACGAAGACGATCCTACTCCCACCTACTGCTTCATGGCACGTGGTGCCAAGGTAAAATCACGCGATGCTTACTTTCAAACTTCAAGTGAAGATGACTCTGATTGTGAATCCAAACCCAGCTACAAAACACTTGCTAAAATTGCAACTGAACAACAAAAGGCTATGGAACATACTCAAAAACTGTTAGACAAAAGCGATGACCTGTTGGACGCTGAAATGACACGTTCACAGTCCTTAGTTGATGACATAAAAAATCTTCATGCTAAGTACCAAGAACTTGAAGGTCGTCATGAATCGCTCTCAACTACCTATGAAAGGCTCTCCTATGATTATCTTCAAAGGAAACAAGATCTTGAGAAATTGAGAGCGACTCATGAAGATCTTCAAAAGGTGAATGAGTTGCTTCGCGCTCAACAGATCAGTTCCGCTCAGGAAGGATTTGAACCACCATGTCTAAAATGCATTGAGCGTGATAATGCTATATCTGTTGTTGAATGTTCCACTACTGCTACTGTTTCATTGTCTTCACCTACTGATATGGTCACTAACCCCTCTGCGGAGGATACCACTGCTGTTGCTGATGAAAATGCTATGTTGAAGACATTGCTTGAAACAGGGATGTACAAAAGTTTGAAGGGACATCAGACTCTCTGCGATGTCCTCAAAAAGCAGATTCTGAACTGAAACCCTAGGAAAGAGGGTGTTGGGTTCGAGAGGAAAATGAATGTTGATGGCTCGTACTGGAAGCCTGAGCAGTACCCCAAAACCACATGGGTTGTTGCAAAGGAACCTTCAGTAGATCCATCCACCTTATCTGGCTTTACCTGTGCTAATCCTATTATCATTGATGAATCCTTTGATGCAAACTATAAGCTGTTCAAAAATCAGAATGGTGAAGTGTTTGCCAGGTACATTGGTACTAACTGCAGGAATGGACCACCTATGAAGAAGATCTGGGTACCTAAGCGTTACGTTGAGAATCTTCCTGTGAATGTCGTCATGACACCACCAAGGAAGAAGACAAACCCCAGACCTATGGCTTCATATGGTCCAAAGGCTTCATACAGATACAGGACTCACATGAGTCACCCTAACACCAATGTTTTGTAAGGAAATCATGCTCAGACTTATGAATTTGAGCGTGTATCTTCGAACCGCTATGTTCATAGGACTAAGAACTTTTCTGCCTATTCATATGAGTATCATTCATCTCCTGCAAGGCTATTTGCTAGGGCTTCAAAGCCAAAATTCTCAGATGCTGCACTTAGACTCATTGCTTCTAAGCCCCCACTGAAGATGTAGGTGGTAAATAAGAACTAACTCTCTTTTGCAGAAAACGGTCTCCAGCCAGCAATCAATGGCGTTTGATACTATTGCTGGGGACCTAAAACTTACTGAGGACGCACAATGAAATGTCATTCTATATATGCTTCATATCTGAATTTCTTATCAGTCATACTATGTCCTAACTTTGTCATAGGCTGTGACTATCCCTATATGTATCAAATGCATATGCTTCACAACACTTGTGTGAAGCCTATCCTCCTAACTGCACTGTAGGGTACATCACCAAAAGCTTCAGAATGGATTATGGACAGTGGATGCACAAATCATATGACTGGTGATCGAAGTCTCCTCATGGACTCAACCTTACTCCATCCGACAAGAGTCACATCACATTTGCTGACACTGGTAAAAGCAAAGTATTGGGTCTAGGTAGAGTTGCAATCTCAAAGGATCAACACATGGATAAAGTGATGCTTGTTGAATCCCTTGGTTTCAACTTAATGTCTGTCTCAATGCTTTGTGGCTTGAACATGATTGTGATATTTGGCAAATATCGTTGCCTTGTACTAATGGAATCTGACAAATCTCTAGTCTTTGAAGGGTATCGAAAAGATGATCTATACATGGTAAATTTCTCAGCAGGACCACAGCCTGCCGTATGTCTTCTCACAAAAGCTTCAGAATGTTGGCTCTGGCATCGAAGGCTGGGACATGCTGGCATGAGGAACTTACACTCACTCGTCAAGAAGAAGCATGTCATTGGCATCGAGGATGTCAAGTTCAAGAAGGATCATCTGTGCGGTGCATGTGAAGCTGGAAAGATGACAAGAGCAAAGCACCCCTCGAAGACAATCATGACAACATCTCAACCCTTCGAGCTGTTACACATGGACTTATTTGGACCTACTCACTACTCCACCCTCACAACAACTGCCTGTCTCTATGGCTTCGTCATTGTTGATGACTACTCAAGATACACCTGGGTACATATAATTCTTTACAAGACTGAAGTGCAAGATGTCTTCAGACGCTTTGCTAATCGAGCTATGAACAACTACGATGTGAAGATCAAGCACATCACAATGGCACTGAATTCAAGAACACTGGACTTGATCTGTATCTGGATACAATGGGAATCACTCATGAGTTCTCTGCTCCATACACACCTCAGCAAAATGGCATTTTTTAGCGTAAGAACAGAACTCTTATTGAGATGGCTCGAACAATGCTAGATGAGTACAAGACACCAAGAAAGTTCTGGCCTAAAGCTATTGATACAGCATGTCATATCATCAACCGTGTGTACGTTCATAAGCTTCTGAACAAAACATCATATGAGCTACTTACTGGCAAGAAGCCAAACGTCAGTTACTTCAGAGTATTTGGAGCAAGATGCTGGATAAAGGATCCCCATCACAAGTCAAAATTTGCACCTAAGGCTCATGAAGGCTTCATGCTTGGCTATGGAAAGGATTCACACTCCTACAGAGTCTTCAACCTTTATCTCTACAAAATCGTTGAAACTGTGGATGTGAAATTTGATGAAACCAATGGTTCACAGAGAGAGATCCTGCCAAGTACACTGGATGAAGCTCCTTCAAACGAGGCAATCAAGCTGATGGGAACTGGTGAAATCATGCCCTCTGAAGCACAACCTGAAGAGGAACTTATCATATCTGCACCAAATCAACCTGAAGACAATGCTCAGACCGAAGACAATCCTCCCAATGATGACAATGATCAGCCAGAGCAAAATCTTCGTCCTGTTCATCCCCGTGTTGCAAATGAAGTTCAAATAGAGAGGATAATTGACAGCATCAATGCACCTGGTCCGCTCACTCCATCAAGAGCAACACAGCTAGCAAACTTCTGTGGGCACTTCTCATTTGTGTCAATATCAGAACCCAAGAAGGTTGCTGAAGCTTTTATGGAACCTGAATGGATTCAAGCCATGCAAGAAGAACTTCAACATTTCAAACTGAATAATGTCTGGGAACTTGTCAAGCGACCTAATCCTCGCAGGCATAACATTATTGGAACAAAATGGATATATCGAAACAAGCAAGATGAGCATGGTCAAGTTGTCAGAAACAAAGCACGTCTTGTGGCTCAAGGATACACTCAAGTTGAAGGAATTGACTTCGATGAAACATTTGCTCCTGTTGCTAGGCTTGAAGCTATTCGCATACTTCTAGCCTATGCTAATCATCACAATATCTTGCTATAGAAAATGGATGTAAAGAGTGCATTTCTCAATGGCAAGATTGAAGAAGAAGTATATGTCGCACAACCACCTGGCTTTGAAGATCCAAAACATCCTGATATGGTGTACAAGCTAAACAAAGCACTGTATGGCCTCAAACAAGCCCCTCGTGCCTGGTATGATACAATCAAAGACTTCCTGAAGAGCAAAGGCTTCAAACCTGGATCCCTCGATCCCACTCTCTTCACGAAGACATATGATGGTGAACTGTTTGTGTGCCAAATATATGTGGATGACATAATCTTCGGATGCACCAACCAGAAGTATAGTGATGAGTTTGGGTACATGATGCAAGAGCAATACCAAATGTCCATGATGGGAGAGCTGAAGTTCTTCCTTGGTCTTCAAATTCGTCAGCAGAGGAATGGCATCTTCATATCTCAAGAGAAATACCTCAAAGATTGTCTGAAGAAGTTTGGAATGGAAGACTGCAAAGGCTACACGACGCCAATGCCAGCCAAACACCATCTTGGTCCCGACGACAATGGTAAAGAGTTCGATCAAAAGGTATACTGCTCCATGATTGGTTCTTTGCTTTATTTATGTGCATCTAGGCCAGATATTATGCTTAGTGTTTGCATGTGTGCTCGATTCCAAGCGGCACCAAAGGAATCGCATCACTTAGCTGTGAAGCGAATTCTTCGATATTTGGCTTACACCCCAACACTCGGATTATGGTATCCCAAGGGCTCAAAATTTGATTTGGTTGGATTCTCGGATGCTGATTATGCTGGTGACAAGGTGGAT
The DNA here is from genome assembly GCA_963921465.1 of Triticum timopheevii. NCBI lineage: Eukaryota > Viridiplantae > Streptophyta > Magnoliopsida > Poales > Poaceae > Triticum > Triticum timopheevii. The sequence continues at coordinate 448,074,658 of OY997272.1, read as the reverse complement.
CGCAAGTCTACATCTAGCACATGCCATTTTCTTGGTCGATCACTTGTCTGTTGGTCTTCGAAGAAGCAGAACTGTGTATCACTCTCAACTGCTGAATCTGAATACATTGTTGCTGGATCCTGTTGTGCTCAGCTTCTATGGATGAAGCAAACTCTCAAGGATTATGGCATCAACCTGACACAAGTACCTCTCTTCTGCGACAACGAGAGTGCCATCAAAATAGCCAACAATCCAGTCCAACACTCGAAGACAAAGCACATTGAAATTCGTCATCACTTTCTCAGAGATCATGTTATGAAGAAAGATATCGATATCATTCACGTCAACACTGAAGAGCAACTGGCAGATATCTTCACAAAGCCCTTGGATGAGAAAAGGTTTTGCAAGTTACGGTGTGAGCTAAATATCTTGGAATCCTCTAAAGCCCTGTGATCAGGCACGCATCCTAACACTTATGCATGTTGATGACTTAGATGTGCAACACACAAAGTAATGTATATCTTCAATCAATGAAGATTTACACTCTGAGTGTGAATATATTAACATGGAATTTGACTTCGGAGCGCCAAGATAATTGTGCGCCGTGTCTGGGTCTAATACTTCCTATACGGTGGGTAATGCCACCACCAACTTCTTATTTGAAGTGTTTCACTCAAGGCGTTATATTGCAATGACTTCGCATTTGGTTTGTCTTTAGTTTCAATTTGTCTTCATGAATTTCTGCACTGTGATGATTTGATCGCTTTCTGATATAAATTAGTGTTCTGTCCTCTACAGCATTCACTTATAGCTATGTCTTCAAGAATTGAATCTTTTGAACTAAGTGAATGTGATCGGACCCTAACCTCTCTATGCTTTCTATCTCAAAATCTATCTATCCAAATCATATGCATTCTGTTGAAACTGTTGAATGTCTTGTCTGCGTCCTAGTCAGCAGAAGGCAAAGAGACAACCATTAAATCTGTTTTAAATGGCTTATCTTTACTGTTGAAATCCGGAGAAGCCGGAACAACTCTCCGAAATGCCTGGCGGGCGTGGGAACGTGGGACAACCCTGGATGTGTTGCATGCTTGCCATGTACCCCTTAGATATGAACTGGCAGGGGCACCAACGTAATTGTGCTGTGTCTCTCACCTACTTATAAATACTTGTCCCCCTGCGGTAAAGAAATCCTTCTCCCACCTCTCCACCTCCGTCAAAACCCTAGCGCCAACGCTAGCTTACGACGACGCCGGCGATGAAGCGCTTAGCTGCCGCAACTTCTCCGACGCCATCCTCACGCCGGCCGCGGACATCGTCCTCTCCGCCGTCGCCGTAGGTGTCCTCCGTCGCCAAGTTAGGGCACGGTGGACTGAACTGCTCGGTCTCCCATTCTTCCCATCTAGCAGTTCTTCGTGCGGTAATTATAACTCTATTTTTACCACCGTTTTGATCTTCAAGATTCATCCTGTTTACCGAAAGTAGTCTCTGCCTATTCAAGCTAGATCTATTCCGTCTGCATCTCATACTGCTTAGTCGATTCACTTAGATTTCTTGCCTAGTTTGATTCCTCACTTGTACTTATTCACGGATTGGTACAAATCTGGAACCAACTCACCTATATAAGTGAATGTCTTCGCATCATGAGGTCAATGTCTTCAAACTAATTTATCTTCAAAATCTTCTAAGAATGCATATGACCTCTTCCCCTTCCCTCGCATCTCTAATGCTGTCACAGGTACATGTCCGTGGGAGAATCCCTTGGTTCTCATAGTCTGCATTCGTTTGCAGAATACTTACAGCATCATATAAATTCTCCTGAAGCCAGTTCCTGCTTGACCAGCAAGCGCAAATCTCTGGAGCCTTTGAACATATTGAAGCCTTTCAGCTTGAAGTTCATGGCAACAGAAAAATCAGCAAGGAAGGGTGGCAGACAGCGCAGAGAAGGAACATCTAAAGATCTGCCTGATGACTTAGCAGAAATGTACAAGACTGATCCCGAAGAAAATTATCATCAGAGAAAGACTCGAATCCAATGGATTCGACGCTATTGGGCCGAGGAGTGGTTCAAGTACAGATTTGTGACAAAGGAATATGCAGAGAAGCATGCCATCAAGAGACCTTGGGGTGATATCCTCTATCGAGGGCTTCAACCCAAGAGCCGAGCTGAAGCCATTGAACAAGGCTTCTATCCATGCATGGTCCGTGGGCCACAGCCAGCGAACGCAGATCCCACCTCACTACTATGGTGTCGTGAAGATTCGCTCTTCAAGCGCAACTATCAGTTTGCTGTGGGTTCGTCCAAAAAGAACAAGAAGTCCTTGGGTTTGGACTTCAACCCAGGCCCCTCTGCTCCCCGTGCTGATGGCTCCCGTGAAGCTAATCCCAATGTCATTGGCCCCTACGCCAACCTTGACGGCCTCATCACCTACATCATGGTCCAAGGCGCCAGAGTAGATCATTCTGACAATGGTGCTGACTCTGATGAAGCCCCAGCTCCTCCTCCAAAGCCGCAGAAGCAAAAGAAGTCTAAGGCTTCAACCTCAGCTGCACCTCCGAAGACTTTGCGTGCAAAGCCACTGGCCACTGCACCTCCTAAAGCCAGTGTGCAATCTGAAGATCTGTCCCGTGTCTCCAAGAGAACGGAGAAGAAGAAGCAACTTGTTAGACCATCTGATCAACGAGCTTTGACTCCTGCCGCAATTCTGCATGAAGAACCCATTGATCTATCAAGTGATGAAGATCTTGCTGATGATGCTCTTGAGCAGCTAATCAAAAGCAAAGAAGAAGCAGAAATCTTCAGCAACTTGCCTCTCTTTGATGTGGCCATCATACACAATTTCATTCATGAATGGTTCGACACCCCCAACGTTAGCTTTGAAGATTTACAGCTCCCAATTGGCCTCAGTGTCGCCTTCAATGGCGACATTGCTTCTGAGCTAGCTCTCGCTCAGCGCATCGTTGAGCTCAAAAACAAGATTGATTTTGAGAAGGCTCAATTCAAGAAGCATGTGGCCAATCTGAGTGTTCAAGACGTCCGCAACTTCAAGGTCATGCTCCATGAGCTTAAAGAAGCTTTTCTGATGAAACGCCAAGAAGCTCAGGGCTCTCGAGAGTGCATGAAGATTTTGGCTGATAAGTGTGTGCTTGCCTACAATGAGGCTGAGAAGCACAAATCCCTTGGCCGCCCTGGCATTGACCCCAGGATGGCTGCAAAGAAGAAGAACAAGTGCCCTGCTGATCAGTCTGAACCTTCAAGCCAAGAAGCCCCTCGCATTATCTTCCCGAGCAGCATGACTGGCTCGAAGCCAAAGGTCACCACAAAAGCTTCTGAACAGAAGAAGACGAGGGCTGCCGAGGCTGACGCCAGAAAGAGAAAGCAAACTGAAGCCTCTGATGCTGCTCCCTCCAAGAAGAAGCGCAAGACCAAGAAGACTAGGGCTGCTTCCACAGAGCCCTTAGTCGTTGAACCCATCTCCGTGGTTCGCCCTGTATCCGTACAACAAGAACGAAGAATGGTTGTCCATGAGCCTGCTACCACAGAGGCTCATGAGGCTGAAGATATTCCAGCAGCTGAACCCAACGCTGCTGAAGACATTGGTCAAGATGACAATGTAAATGATGATGAAGTTCTTCCTCAGATCGAACATCAAGTGGTAACATCGCCTGTTCATACGAACAGCGAAATCATCAGCATTGGTCGTCCATTGACGCCAATTGCTCAGGATGCTTCGTGGGCTAATCACCCACAACAACAACAAGACTCCCCCAGTACTCCCCAACAACAACAACACGCTCCACCCCCAGTGCAAGAAGAGGATGAAGACTTTCAGGCTCGGCCAACTCCATCTCCTAACTTGAAGCCAGCACTTCGCAGGCTTCGAAGAGGACAACGGCCTGAAGTCCCTTTGTCGAGCGTTCCCGAAGGAGAAGTGCAACGTTCACCTGTTGCACGCCAAGTATTTTCTGAACCAGCTCCAACAGTGAACGTCTCCACGTCTGAAGCACATGCTGCTGAAGACATTCCGGCTGCATCAGCCGAAGAAAATGAAGAAGAAGTACGTGTCCCAACTCCTCCTGTGATTGAAGAAGAAGCAGTTCATGATCTGAATGTGCCTGTGCCCGACCCTCCTACTTGTCAAGAGGAGGTTGAAAATGTTGAGACTGCCACCACCAATGCCAATGAAGCCAATGACGTGGTCATGGCTGACGCTTATGTGGAGCTGGCACCAACCAGTGTGCCTGAAAACAATGAGGCCACTGTGCCTGAAGCAAATGTGGCCACTGAACCTGAAACCAATGAGGATGCTGCACCTGAAGTCAGTGAGGATGCTGCACCTGAAGCTCATGAGAATGCTGCACCTGACGCCAATGAGGAGGTTGCACCTGAAGCAAATCTGACAACTGCTCCTAAAGCACCTATTGTGCAGCCTGAATCTACTGATGTTGCCCCTGCTCCTGTTCCGCCACCAAGGCCTCACACTATTGAGCAAGCATACGATCACGGTCAGCTTGTCACTGTCCGATGGCCTGTTCTGGTGCCTCCTCCTGCTACCTCAGGCCCGCAATTTGACTATCATGTTGAGCATCGGCCTCAAGTCCAGAAGCCAAAGCCCAGGTTGCCAAGGTTTCCAGGTACTGCCAACTCCCCCGGTTAATTCAATGCCAATGGCTTCAAGAGCCACAATACCTTCTTTGACAGCGCCAAGAACCCCTACTCCAAGCCAAGGATATCATCAGATAGGTTCTAGAGCTATCAGCAGAGAAGCTATTACTCATGCGTGTTATATGATCAAGGGCGCATTTTCCCTCATATGCGCCTTGACACTGAAGCTATTGCTGGACTGCCATGCTTGGAAGAAGCACTTGATTGCTTTCGTGATGCTGGTCTGCTCCATTTTGTGACAGACAAAGAACATTGGAATGAAGAGCTATTGCTTCAATTCTATGCCACTCTGCACATTCGCGACTACTACAGAGACATCAAGACTTGGGTTCTCGAGTGGATGACTGGAAATGTTCATCATGAAGCCAAAGCTATGGATATCATCGAGCTTACAGGGCTAGCCACTCCTGGAGAACTGTATGAGCCCAACTGTCAGCTACACCACAATGCTGTGGAGAGCATCTTTCACAAGCCAGAACCCAATATGAGCCAGATGCTGAGTATGATGAAGCCTTTGCCATCTGACGCTGAGTATCCCACACATTTCTTTGTTGAAGATCTTGAGTATCTGCCTCGAACCATATATCATATCATCAGGCGTACTCTATGGCCAGTTAAGGGACATTCATCAGCGGCCAAGCTTGAAGGAGCAATGAAGACTTTGGTCTTCTATATTCTCAATGGCATCAGCTTCAACATGCAAGAATTCTTCATCAGGCAACTTGCTGCTTCCGGCTCTGACCTGTTTGGTCTGAAGTTTTATGCTCCATGGGTCATGCGCCTCATCAATCGCCACTCATCTGTCGATTATTAGCCCTCTGCTCACAATCATATAATATTTCTGCCCGAGGTTGATATGTTAGTTGATGTTGTATACTCTGATCCTGCCAAGACGCCGCTTTGTCTTCAGAACATTGAGCACCAAAGCTTCACTCAGCCTATTGAAGGTGTTCATGCAGCAACAAGATTCTACCCACTTGCTGGTAACACTCGTCTGCCTCACAGAGCGCCAACTGAAGCCACTGAAAGCACCATTGCGCAAAGGCCTCGGAAGCGTTCTCATGTTCTTAATGACCGAGAGCTTCTTGTGGCTCTTCATCAGAAGCAGGATAAGCATCATTTCTGGCTCAAGCGCCAAATGCAAAGCCTCTTGGTGGACGTCAATCGCATTCGCAACCTTGCCACCAAGAATGCCTTTGTTGCTCATGAAACTTGCGGAAGATCATGGAAGAGTTTAACTCTGCTCAGCGCTGAAGCTGATCTTCAAGACAATGGCTTCAATGAAAGATTCCAGTTCGACTCCACTCCTCTTGCTACCCTGCGTCGAACTCCATCTCTTGAAGACTCTGAATATTCCTCTTCTGCGGCCACAGTTAATGCTAGAGTGATCGATGATGAAGATGATGCTACTTCACCACCTCCAACTACTACTGCGCGCATCGACACTGCATCAAGTTCGTCTACACCGCCAACCAACGACGACAACCCTGCTGCTTCCCCTACTCATGATGACGAGTAGATGCTCTATGTCTTCAAACCTTTTTGGTCATTACTGACAAAAGGGGGAGAAGCATATGAGTTGATAGTCTTCAAGCGGGTTCATATGGGCGGTTGCATTATATTTTGCTGCGTGCTTACAACTCTCGCATTTTGAAACATTTGGTTCTTTGAGTTGTAACACCTAAACTTGATGGTCGTCTGCTACTTCTGCTACTTATTTTCTTTACTATGATGCGATGATAACTTCCGCACTTAGATCAACCTGCAGACGTCCATTTTTTCATTATGCATGTCATTCTCATTGCTATATCATCTCATGCATGATGAATTATCTTCATAAGTTGAAGTGGATCTCCACAAGTACAACCTGCCATGTGCATTTGCATTCCAAAAGCAAATTACTTATATGCACATCTTCAGGGGGAACCCTTGCAACTTATGAAGACAAATTACTATCCTTACTATTTCACATACTTTATCCCCATTGAAAACTTCAACCAGTTTGTCATTAATCGCCAAAAAGGGGGAGATTGTAAGTGCATCTAGTGCCACCCCTAGTTGGTTTTGGAGTATTGACGACAAAGTTGGTTGAGGGACTAATGCGTTTGTGAGAATTGCAGGATAACGCAGGTAGTGTCCCTCATTGATTCGGTTTACCTACCGGAGATGACCCCTAAAAATGTATGAAGACATTGAAGACAATGGTGGTATGAGAAGATATTCATATTGAAGACTATGACATGAGAAGACATTGTGTGAAGACTTTGGAGCGCGAAGACTGTGTGGATTTGCTGTTTCATTTTCTTCTTTGTTGAGTCATAGGAACCACCGTACTGTTAAGTGGGGTCCCAGTGAACTAAGTCAGAGTGACTGAAGTGATGCTCAACTCAAATCCTATGTCTTCGAGCGAAGACAATGAGAGCAAATCTTATCCAGAGCTGGATGAGTCAGCTTTGCTTGTAGCCCAAGTAAAGTTGCGGCGTGTGTTTGAAATCTGACCATTGGAACACGTGTCAGTTCCTTAGTGACCCAGGGTCATTTTGGGCAAATCAGGTCGGGTTGCCTAGTGGCTATAAATAGCCCACCCCCTACACCATAAATTGGTGGCTGCTCAGAGTTTGTGCACGGCTTTTGTCATTTGAGAGCAACCCACCTCGAAGCATTTGAGAGAGAGAAATCCTTGCGAGGACAAAGCCCAAACACCCAGAGCCAAAGAGTGTTAGGCATCACTGAAGTCTTTCTGTCTGTGTGACCTAAAGACTTATTATACTTGAGGACTGCGAATCCTCCAGCCGGTTAGGCGTCGCGTTCTGAGCATCCAAGAGTCATTGTGGATTGCCGGTGAACGAAGTCTGTGAAGGTTTGGAAGTCTCCCTTGAAGACTTACCAGAGTGATTGGGCAAGGACTGGGTGTCCTTAGCTCAAGGGGAATAAGGTGAAGACGCGGTCTTCTGAGTTAAATCTCAGCCTCCCTAACCAGACGTACAGTTGTCACAGCAACTGGAACTGGTCCAACAAATCATGTGTCTTCAACAAGCAACTGGATCTATCCCTTCCAACCTTACTTAAGTTTGTCTTCATGAAGTCATTGCTTGTCTGGTTATCTGTTTGACTTCATTGCTTGACTACTATTGTTGATTGGCTTCATACTATCTTCCATATTGATCCTTACTACCCAACTGCTATTAGTCCTGTACTTTCACTTCATGACATGCTTGACTATGGCTTGTTTAGGGTAGTTTAACTTCTGTTGCATATCAATTAGGTTGTTGCTGTTGTTTGTCTTCGAAAATACCAAGTTTTGAATACTTTCATAAAAATCGCCTATTCACCCCCCCTCTAGTCGACACTAGCACTTTCTGAGAGGGCCCAAACCTGGGTAAACATTGTGTCCCTTGCCTCCTGTTACCATCAGCCCTAGACGCACAGATCGGGACCCCCTACCCGAGATCCGCCGGTTTTGACACTGACATTGGTGCTTTCATTGAGAGTTCCTCTGTGTCGTCGCTGCAAGGCTCGATGGCCCGTCTCATTGTCAAGGACAACATCACCTCTGGGGGAAAGCTGGCTGTAGGCCAAACTCTCCGACTAGGCGGCTTCATCATGGCCGCCCAATCGGCTGTCGCACCGACGATGACCTCTCGGGTCATCACGCATAGCCTCCACGTCAATTTGGAACTCGTCGAACAGATGGATCCGATGGAGCTCTCCTCCCTTTATGAGCTCTTAGATCGCATCGCTGCTTTGGGAGTCGCCATAGACTATGACCGGATCGGGCTTAAACCCGACTGTCGGTGTCAAAATCGGCGGATCTCGGGTAGGGGGTCCCGAACTGTGCATCTAGGCGGATGGTAACAGGAGACAAGGGACACGATGTTTTACCCAGGTTCGGGCCCTCTCGATGGAGGTAAAACCCTACGTCCTGCTTGATTAATATTGATGATATGGGTAGTACAAGAGTGGATCTACCACGAGATCAAGGAGGCTAAACCCTAGAAGCTAGCCTACGGTATGATTGTTGTAATGGAGGTTATGTCCTACAGACTAAAGCCCTCCGATTTATATAGAAACCGGAGAGGGCTAGGGTTACACAGAGTCGGTTACAATGGTAGGAGATCTACATATCCGTATCGCCAAGCTTGCCTTCCACGCCAAGGAAAGTCCCATCCGGACACGGGACGGAGTCTTCAATCTTGTATCTTCGTAGTCTTGGAGTCCGGCGGACAATGATAGTCCGGCTGTCCGGACACCCCCTAGTCCAGGACTCCCTCAGTAGCCCCCAAACCAGGCTTCAATGACGATAAGTCCAGCGCGTATATAGTCTTCAGCGTTGCGGGTTCTCCTTTTAAGTTCCATGCACCTGCCGAACAGTGTCCGGCTTCCTCATCAATGTTTTTCTTCTTGGCTTCCACGCCCAATAATGGCCTTCTTCCACGCGTCGCATGAATGCAAAAAGTCAGGGTATCTTTTATTCACCCCCCGGCCGTGCAAATAATCTGCCTATAAGAGAGGCAAAAATCCAGATCCAAATCACATCATCTTCCTTCCGCGAATACTCATCGGAGCGCCTTTGACTGAGAATCCATTCTATCATGGACCTTCGACGCGGCTCCTCTTCTCGCGCTCCCAGCCCTCTGCCAGGAGATTGGAGGAGATGCTCTGTTCCGCACAGCGAGCTGGTGAAGCTCCAAGCGGGGGGATATCTCCCACCGGCCTTCATGGTTCCGGTTCGAGCCGGGCTGGCCACCTATCAAGGTGGGAAGCAAGCGGAGGCTACCCCAACTCCCAACAAAGGGGAACGGGTATGCTTCGTCCCCTATCTGATAAGGGGGCTCGGATTTCCTATACATCCGTTCCTCCGCGGGCTCCTGGAGTTCTACAGACTCCAGCTCCATCACCTTACACCCGCCTCTATCCTGCATATCGCGGGTTACGTAGCTCTTTGCGAGCTATTTCTGGGCATCGAGCCCCATTTTGCACTGTGGAAGAGGTTGTTTTTCCTCGTACCCCGTTCTCACGAGGGATCCATATATCAAGTGGGCGGCGCTGAAATATGGCGCATTGCCGGGACCGGATATCCATCCGGAACCCCTAAGAAGGCGTCCGAAGACTGGCCTTCGGAATGGTTTTACATAGAAGACGCTCTGCTGCCGGACCCTGTTCGGATCGGCCTCCCGGAGTTCTGCACTGCTCCTCTGAAGAAACGCCTTAGCTGGCGCCCGCGGAGCCCCCAACTGGAGGAAGACAAGAGCGTCCATTATCTGATGGGCCGAATAAGATTGCTGGCCCATTCCGGGTTGACCATGATTGGATTCATGGCGACATGCATTATGCGGGGGGTGCAGCCACTGCAATACAGGGGCCACCCCATGTGGGATTTCAACGGGGAAGACGATGCCACCCGCCATGGCCGCAAAGGACCGGGTTCGACCGAGGATCTAGTGCAGATCCTGTCCGGCCTGTACAACGGGGAGAAGGAGGACTTCCTTCGGACGAACCCCTTGAATGGGTTTTCCATGATAACCCTCGGCGTTGGGTAATCGAACACTTTAAGGGCCCGACCCATGCTTTCAAAGTTTAAGATTCTTACATTATGTCTTCGACGCAGGAACTGCGCCGGATTGTGGAGGACATGGTAAGTCCAGCTCCGCAACCCGAGGATCCGGAGAGATCCCAGGATCCGGCCTCTGAAGAGGATCCGGATATCAAGGTGGAACTAATTGACGGGGTGTTCCACCAGCTGAGCATGGATAATGCTTTAGTCGCCATTACGGCGGACTACCCCGGATTGTATCCGGCTTTCCAGGTGATTGTGACCGAGGTCCCGACACCATTGTTTTTTCCTCGCTCGTCTCTAATCTTCGCATACGATGGTGTTTTGTAGGAAGCGCCTCCAGGGCGGGAAGCCGAGCCCGTGGTGGCTGACCAACAAAGGCCAGTCCGGACTAGCAGGCGGAAAAGGAGCGCGGCACGGACTGAAATGTCACCGCAAAGGTATAGCTCGTATTTAATTATTCAGAGCAACGTTCTTAGGAAGCGTTTGAGTGCTCATGATTTTTGTAGGAGAAAAAGCGCCCGCCGGACTGCGGGCGTAGAGGTTGTCAATCCGACCTCTACCAGCCAGGCTCCAGCACCCGGTCTGGAGGGGGAGGCAAGCGCAAGGCGCGGGCTGGATACTCCTCCAACGGAGGATGCCGACAGACTGTCCGCCACCAAGTCTGAGGTGGAGAGCACCATGAACCACAGGCGCCGCTAGACAGTATTTCGTGAAGCGTGCTTTTCCCCTGAGGCATTGAATGCCTTTAACGCGGGGGACACGCACCTCCGTGCTGCTCAAGATGGTTTTACCAGAGCCACGGAGTAGTATGTAAAAGACATACGGGTAAGAGAATTTAATAGTTATATATGCCAGTAGCCCCCGAGACTTAAAGTAGTTATGTTCACTGATTTAAGGATCATTTTAAATGCAGGATCTTACCGAGAAGAATACCCAACTATCTCAGGAGCTGCAAGAGTGCAAGGCCCAACTTGAGGCCGCACTTGCTGCCGCAGGAGGAAACACGGAGGCCCCTCCTGGTAACACATTTGTTTTTAAATATAAGCGCTGTGCGGCGTGCGCGCAAGTCTAATAATGATATTGCAAGTGCTGCCGGACAAGATCCAGACAGGCAGGAACTGCTGCACCAGCTGAAGGCCGGCGAGAGGGTGCTGAATAGAGTGCAGCAGGAAAGGAACAAGCTCCAAAATGCCCACGCCCAGCTTGGAGAGGAGCTGAAAGGCGTTCGGTCGAGCTGTCCGGCTCCGTTAAGGAGAGTCAGCGGCTTCGTCGTGGCATCTATAGTAAGTGCTTGAGCGAACTCCTTTGAAAAGAAGAGTTCGGCGAGGAAGTCGATTGACAAAATATGTCTTGTAGGTATACTCACAGGTCGCCCTGTGGAGGAGATGCCCGTATCAACGGGTGATCAACTTCCAGAGCTGTTGCAACTGCTCGAACAAGTTCGGCAGGCGATGAGCGGCATCGTCCAGGCTTTATGGCCAGCCCTCTCCCTACCCGAGGGCCTTGGGGAGCTTGCGGAGAAGCTTCAGGGAGTGCGGCAGCACTTCCGTTTATGGAAGATTTCAGCCTGCCGCCAAGGTGCCAGGGAGGCTTGGGCCATGGTGAAGACGCGGTACAAGAAGGCGGATCCCAACCACATGGCCGAGGTCGGACCTGTGGGGCCCGATGGGAAGGAGATCCCTGTGAGTTTAGTATACGGCCAAGTAGAGTTGGCCGCTAAATTTTCCCAATGGGACTGTAAACTAGACAACCTGTTAGACGGGATTGAGGAGGAATACAGTCAGTAGATTTGACAATGTATTTTCAAAATGACATGTGAAATGCCTTCTAGCCGGATTGTAGATCGTTTGTCTTTGCCGACCTTTTCGCTTCGACCTCGGGACCCTAGAGTCCGGAGTGTGTCCGAATACCTTTTTGGTTAAGAAACAACCGGGGTATGCATGGAGACCAGGCGTAGGGGTCATTAGTGCTTTATCAGACAAGTGCCCAACTAGTTATGTTATATTACATGGTTAGTAAGAAACATCTTCCAGGGAGAATAGTTCCGTTAAGGGTTCCTTTCCCTGGGAGGCATGCCCTAAAGTGCATGTCCGGACTGCGAAAAAAGCAGAAAAACATCTGGGGGCAGATAAGTAGGTAGGTAAAAAATCATCTTTCAAGTCACCGACCGAATATTCCCTTAAGAACGCTAGCTTTCGGCTTCACCTAGTCTGAGGTACACATCCGGCTGACCCGGCAGTAACAATCGCACAGGTGCTCCCTTTACCTCCTAGCCGAACAATCGGGAACGTAGGGGTAAGCACAGGAGCCAGGCAACCCAGCTTGGCTAAAACTTAAGTCATATCGATGCATATAATGGTGAGTAAAAGGTACATGTGGAAGCTTGACACATGTGCGAGGCATGAAGCCCTTACAATTGAGCTTCTTGAAAAGAAGCCCCCAGGTATAATGAGTGCGGATGGCACATCAAGTATGTGCGAACAATGCGTAAGTAGGCCCTTAAGGGCTTTTTATGAAAAAGGGTTAAGAGAAGAAAGAGAAACAAAGTGCAGCTGAAGTGTAAAAATTTGGACGGGGGAAGGGGACGGACTCTTAGTCCGGCGCTAGGCATAGAATCTTCGGAGGCGGGCTGCGTTCCATGGGTTCGGCTCGAGTCGGTTGTCCGATGCATTTCATAGACGGTACGCCCCGCCGGTCAGGACTTGGTCGATAATGAAGGGGCCCGCCCATTTGGGCTTGAGCTTGTCCTTTTTCTTGTCCGGCAGGCGTAGAACTAGTTCGCCAACGTTGTAAGTCTTGGCCCGTACTTCTCTGCTTTGATATCTTCGAGCCTGCTGCTGATAGAATGCGGAACGAGCCTTGGCGACGTCGCGTTCTTCCTCCAATGCGTCCAAGCTGTCCTGCCGATCCAGCTCGGCTTCTCGTTCTTCGTACATGCGCACTCGAGGTGAGTCATGAATAATGTCGCAGGGCAAAACTGCCTCTGCACCGTATACCACAAAAAATGGTGTGAATCCGGTAGTACGGTTGGGCGTTGTCCGCAGCCCCCAGAGTACGGAGTCGAGTTCCTCTACCCAGTGCGTGTCAAATTTCGTAAGTGACCGCACTAGTCTGGGTTTAATGCCGCTCATTATTAGACCATTTGCTCGTTCCACTTGACCGTTGGTTTGAGGATGATAAACTAAAGCGTAATCGAGCTTAATGCCCATGTTTTTGCACCATGACTTAACCTCGTCGGCCGTGAAGTTCGTGCCGTTGTCGGTGATGATGTTGTGGGGGACACTGTAACGGTGTACAACCCCGGATATAAAGTCTATCACTGGTCCGGACTCTGCCATTTTGACTGGTTTGGCCTCTATCCATTTTGTGAATTTATCCACCATGACCAATAGGTACCTTTGCTTGTGGGTTCCCCCTTTAAGGGGTCCAACCATATCAAGCCCCCAGACCGCGAACGGCCAGGTAATGGGTATAGTTTTGAGGGCGGTGGGTGGCATATGGCTCTGATTAGCAAAGAGCTGACAACCAACGCATCTCTGGACTAAGTCCTGGGCATCTGCCCGGGCCATCGGCCAATAAAATCCTGTACGGAATGCCTTTCCTACAAGGGCCCGGGCTGCTGCGTGGTGTCCGCCTAGTCCGGCATGAATTTCAGCCAGGAGGTTTCGCCCTTCCTCTTTGGAGATACACCTTTGAAGGACTCCGGTTGTACTTTTCTTATAAAGTTCTCCCTCATGGACCTTGTAGGCTTTCGATCGCCGGACTATGCAGCGGGCCTCATTTTGGTCTTCGGGAAGTTCCTGCCTAAGCAAGTAGGCTAGGAATGGTTCTGTCCACGGGGCGATTACTGCCATTATGTCATGGGCTGAAGGTGTTATGTCATCTGCTGAATCGCCGGTTGGCGCGGTTTTTTCTGGTTTGTCATTTCCGGGCCCCTCTTCCCATAGTACGGATGGCTTGAAGAGCCGTTCCAGGAAGATATTTGGGGGGACAGCGTTACGTTTTGCGCCGATGCGTGCCAGTACGTCGGCTGCTTGGTTATTATCTCGGGCTACGTGATGGAATTCAAGTCCTTCAAACCGAGCTGACATTTTTAGGACAGCGTTGCGATATGCTGCCATTTTCGGATCCTTGGCGTCAAAGTCTCCATTTATTTGGGATATTGCAAGGTTTGAATCCCCGCGCACCTCTAGGCGTTGAATGCCCATGGAGATTGCCATCTGGAGACCATGTAGAAGGGCCTCGTATTCGGCTGCGTTGTTGGAGTCCGTGTACATTAAGGGACGTCAATACGACGCCAGCCCCCAGTCCGACCAACATTTTCGAGCCGTCGAAGTGCATAGTCCAATTGGAGTATGCGCCGTACTCTTTAGGGAGTTCGGCTTCGGTCCATTCAGCGACAAAGTCAGCCAAAACTTGTGACTTTATAGCTCACCGAGGTTTGTAGGTTATATCGAATGGTAGGAGCTCAATGGCCCATTTTGCAATCTTGCCCGTTGCGTCGCGGTTGTTTATAATGTCATTGAGTGGTACTTCGGAGGCCACCTTTATTGAACACTCTTGAAAGTAGTGTCGGAGCTTCCGGGATGCCATGAACACCGCATACGCTATCTTTTGATAGTGCGGGTAACGGGACTTGCAGGGGGTTAACACAGTGGAGACGTAGTACACTGGTTTTTGAAGAGGGAATTTATGCCCTTCTGTCTCTCATTCGACGACGAGTACCGCGCTTACAACTTGATGTGTTGCCGCGATGTATAACAACATTGGTTCGCCCAGGTTGGGCGCAGCCAGGACCGGATTTGTTGCCAATATGGCCTTTATTTCTTCGAGTCTGACAGTGGCAGCATCCGTCCACTCGAAGTGTTCGGTGCACCTAAGGAGGCGATAGAGGGGCAGTGCCTTTTCTCCCAAGCGGGAGATGAAGCGGCTTAAAGCTGCCATGCATCCAGTCAATTTTTGTATCTGTTTGAGGTCTTTTGGAATATCCAACTGTGACAGAGCTCGGATTTTGGCCGGGTTTGCTTCAATTCCTCTACCGGATACGATGAACCCCAGCAGCTTTCCGGTTGGTACGCCGAAAACGCATTTTTCCGGATTCAGCTTGATGTCATATGCTCTGAGGTTGTCGAATGTGAGCCTCAAGTCGTCTACTAAAGTTTCGACGTGTTTGGTTTTGACGACTACGTCGTCTATGTATGCCTCTACTGTTTTGCCGATCTGGGTAGCCAGACATGTTTGGATCATGCGCTGATATGTTGCGCCGGTGTTTTTAAGTCCGAAGGGCATCGTGTTGAAGCAGAATGGTCCATATGGAGTGATGAATGCCGTTGCGGCTTGGTCTGCTTCCGCCATCTTGATTTGATGGTAGCCAGAGTATGCGTCGAGGAGGCACAATGAATCGTGCCCTGCAGTAGCATCGATTATTTGGTCGATGCGGGGGAGGGGGAAGGGATCCTTTGGGCAAGCCTTATTGAGGTCTTTAAAATCGATGCATAGGCGCCAGGATTTGTCCTTCTTTGGTACCATTACCAGATTTGCTAGCCAATCCGGATGTTTGATATCTCTGATGAATCCGGCTTCCAATAGTTTGGCTAGTTCTTCTCCCATTGCCTGTCTTTTGGGTTCGGAAAATTGTCGAAGAGCCTGTTTGACTGGCTTGAATCCTTTTAGGATGTTTAGGCTGTGTTCTGCCAATCTGCGTGGGATTCCGGGCATATCCGAGGGGTGCCAGGCGAAGATGTCCCAATTTTCCCGAAGGAATTCTCGTAGTGCGGCGTCTACGTCAGAGTTCAATTGTGCCCCGATGGAGGCCGTCTTTGTTGGGTCCGTTGGGTGGACCTGGAATTTTACTATTTCATCTGCTGGTTTAAAGGAGGTGGACTTGGATCTCTTATTGAGTATCACATCGTCCCTATTCACCGTAGAGCGCAGCGCGGTGAGTTCTTCTGCCGCTAGGGCTTCGGACAGTGCCTCCAGGGCTAATGCGGCTGTCTTGTTTTCGGCGCGGAGTGCTATATCCGGATCACTAACTAGAGTGATTATTCCGCCGGGCCTAGGCATTTTGAGCTTCATGTACCCGTAATGGGGTACGGCTTGAAAAATTGTGAATGCCTCTCGTCCTAATATAGTGTGATATCTGCTGTTGAACGGGGCCACTTGGAACGTGACTTCTTCAGATCTGTAATTGTCCAGCGAGCCGAACACCACATCGAGTGTGATTTTTCCGGTGCAGCGTGATTCCCGGCTAGGGATTATTACTCTGAAGGTTGTGCTGCTTCGCTCAATGCGGCTCCGGTCTATTTCCATTTTTTGAAGAGTTTCCTCGTAAATGAGGTTTAGTCCGCTGCCGCCATCCATGAGGACCTTTGTAAGTCGAAAGCCGTCCACTATAGGACTAAGCACCAGTGCGGCTGGTGCTCGGGCTGTTCGGAATTTAGGTTTGTCGCTGGCGTTGAAGGTGATGGTTGTGTCGCTCCATGGATTTGTTGTTGCCACTTGGTAGACTTCGGCGAGGCTGCGGATTGTTCGTTTCTGCATATTATTTGATGCGAAGGTCTCGAAGACTGTTGATACCGTACCGGTATTGTTGGAGTGGTTTTCCTGGGCTAGAAGCTCCTCGCCACTTTTGGCCACCTGCCGTAGTATCCAACATGCTCGAAGGCTGTGTGTTGGGACGGCGCCCTCTGTATTGTGAAGTTTACAGGGTCCGCTGAGCCATCCCTCCAGTACGGTTCCGTGCCCTCTATGGGGTTTTCGCTTTTTGGTTTTTGTATCTGGGGCCTGAGTATAATGCACCCTTTTGTTGCGGACTAGGGTTGTATTCGGGGCCGGATTGTCCCAAAACTGGTTTTCGGTTTTCCGGAAACTCTCCATCGCACAGTACTTTCGTACTATGGACACCAGATCGTCGAAGCGTGTAATTTTACGATGGCTGATGGCGTTCAATATTCCCTTGTCCGTGCAATTATTGCAAAAGATTGAGATTGCGTTTTCCTCTCGGTAGTTCTTTATCCTGTCCATAACCAGGAGGAATCTGGCCCAGTAGTGATGTACTGTTTCAGCGGGCTCTTGCCGTATTAGAGATAGATCGCATATGTCTGGGCGGGTGGATGGAATAAAGTCCGGAACCCTACCCACCTCAAGGCTTGAAGGCCGTGAAGTTTCCAAATTTGGAAGCTTGGATTGCTGGACGTTGTCCAACGAGTCCGGTCCGATGCCTGACTTTAAGTTCAGTGCTTGATCGAAGTCCGTTCCTCCGCGGAAATCTGGCATGGAGGGTTCGGGAGCCCGGACATGGCTAGTTTTTAATACAGGAGAAGAGTCGCCGCATTGTTCCTCTACCACTGCGACGTGGTGGGTGACCTAGGGAGAGTTAATCTCTCTCAGATCAGTTTTAAGCCCAATCTAATTGTAGTCCGTAGCGACTCCCAGGGTGGCGATGCGATCCAAGAGCTCGTTGACAGATGAGAGCTCTATTGGATCCAGCTGCTCGGCAAGTTCCGAGCTGACGTGAAGATTGCTTTTGACGACTTGAGAAGTCGTTGTCGAAGCTGTGGCCGGACAGGCGGTCATAAGAAAACCACCTAGCCGGATAGTTTGGCCGGCGGCCAAGGCCCCTTTGGCAAAAATACCGTCCTTGAAGATGGGTGGAGGCATCCTTCCTATCGGCGACGGCACAGAGGAACTCTCAATGAAAGCACCAATGTCGGTGTCAAAACCGGCGGATCTCGGGTAGGGGGTCCCGAACTGTGCGTCTAGGCGGATGGTAACAGGAGACAAGGGACATGATGTTTTACCCAGGTTCGGGCCCTCTCGATGGAGGTAAAACCCGACGTCCTGCTTGATTAATATTGATGATATGGGTAGTACAAGAGTGGATCTACCACGAGATCAAGGAGGCTAAACCCTAGAAGCTGGCCTACGGTATGATTGTTGTAATGGAGGTTATGTCCTACGGACTAAAGCCCTCTGGTTTATATAGACACCGGAGAGGGCTAGGGTTACATAGAGTCGGTTACAATGGTAGGAGATCTACATATCCATATCGCCAAGCTTGCCTTCCATGCCAAGGAAAGTCCCATCCGGACACGGGACGGAGTCTTCAATCTTGTATCTTCGTAGTCTTGGAGTCCGGCGGATGATGATAGTCCGGCTGTCCGGACACCCCCTAGTCCAGGACTCCCTCACCGACCAAAGGGATATTAAATCCCCGCCAGTCACCCACGAGATAGCGGTAGTGGAGGAGCCACATATAGATTACCCCTCTATTTTGAGGACGAGTTATGTTCGGATCACCGAGCTCCCTGAGCCGGACACCCGCTCAAGGGAAGACATGACCCAGACCCCGGACTTAGAATTGGGTATTGGGCCGGAAAAATTGGGCAGCACCCTGGATCCCGAGCTGTCAAGCCCGGAAGCTCCCCTGCCCCAGGGCGTTAGATCGGATTAGAATCCAGATTCAGCTACACCCACCCACCCGTACTTAAACCCTCTCTCCCATATCAGACAAGAGCCCCAAGAGACAGTACATCATTACTGGGCCAGATTCCTCCTTGTGCTAGACAAGGTTGAGGGAGTCCTGGACTAGGGGGTGTCCGGATAGCCGAACTATCATCTTTGGTCGGACTCCTAGACTATGAAGATACAAGATTGAAGACTTCGTGTCGTGTCCGGATGGGACTTTCCTTGGCGTGGAAGGCAAGCTTGGCAATACGGATATGTAGATCTCCTACCATTGTAACTGACTCTGTGTAACCCTAGCCCTCTCCGGTGTCTATATAAACCGGAGGGTTTTAGTCCGTAGGACGAACAACAATCATACCATACGCTAGCTTCTAGGGTTTAGCCTCTTTGATCTCGTGGTAGATCTACTCTTGTACTACCCATATCATCAATATTAATCAAGCAGGAGTAGGGTTTTACCTCCATCGAGAGGGCCCGAACCTGGGTAAAAACATCGTGTCCCTTGTCTCCTGTTACCATCCTCCTAGACGCACAGTTCGGGACCCCTACCCGAGATCCGCCGGTTTTGACACCGACATTGGTGCTTTCATTGAGAGCTCCTCTGTGCCGTCGCCATCAGGAAGGATGCCTCGTCCCGTCTTTAAAGACGGCACCGTTGCTAAAGGAGCTTTGGCCATCGGCCAAACTCTCCGGCTAGGCAGTTTTCTTATGACCACCTGTTCGGCCGCCGCATCGACGATGAGTTCTCGGGTCATCAAAAGCAATCTTCACGTCAACTCGGAACTCACCGAGCAGCTAGAGCTCTCCTCCATAAGAGCTCTTGGATCGCATCGCCGCCCTGGGAGTCGCTACAGACTATGATCAGATTGGGCCTAAAACCGATCTGAGAGAGATCAACTCTCCCTAGGCTACCCACCACGTTGATGTGGTGGAGGAACAGTACAACGACCCTTCTTCTATATTAAGGACTAGCTATGTCCGGATTCCCGACCCCTCCATGCCGGATTCCCGTGGAGGGACGGCCGTCGATCAAGTCCTGAACCTAAAGTCAGGCAGCAGGCTGGATTCATTGCACAATATCCAAAAATCCAAGCTTCCAAGTTCGGAAACTTTTCGGCCCTTGAGTCTTCGATTGGATGGGGTTCCGAATTTAATTCCACCCGCCCACCCAAACACAAGAGATCTATCCCGAATTTGGCAAGAGCCCGCTGAAACAGTACACCATTACTGGGCCAGATTCCTCCTGGCTATGGACAGGATAAAGGACTGCCGTGAGGAAGATGCAATTTTACTTTTCTGCAATAATTGCGCAGACAAGGGAATCCTAAACGCCATAAGTCGTTGTGAAATTACACGCTTTGCCGACTTGGCGTCCATAGTACGAAAGTACTGTGCGATGGAGAGCGCCTGGAAAACCGAAACCAAATTTTGGGATAATCCGGCCCCGAATACAACCCTAGTCCGAAATAAAAGGGTGCGTCATCGCCAGGCACCTGGGTTAAATACCAAAAAGCAAAAAAAAAACTAAAGGGCATGGAACCGTACTGGAGGGATGGCTCAATGGACCCTACAAAGTTCATAGTATAGAGGGCGCCACTCCAACTCATAGCCTTCGAGCATGTTGGATACTACGACAGGTGGCCAAAAGTGGCGAAGAGCTTCTAACTCCAGAGAACCAGCCCAGCAACACCAGTACGGTATTAACAGTCTTCGAGACTTTCGCATCAAATAATACGTGGAAACGAACACTCCGTGGCCTTGCCGAAGTCTACCAAGTAGCAACAATAAAACCTATGGAGTGACACGGCTATTACCTTTAATGCCAGTGACGAACCTAAATTCTGAACAGCCCGAGCACCAGCTGCATTGGTCCTCAGTCCAATAGTGGACGGCTTTCGCCTTACTAAGTACTCATGGATGGCGGCAGCAGATTAAACCTCATTTACGAGGAAACCCTTTGAAAAATGGAAATAGACTAGAGCCGCATTGAGCGAAACAGCACAACCTTTAGAGGAATAATCCCTAGTCGGGAAGCATGCTGCACAGGAAAAATCACACTGGATGTGGTGTTCGGCTCGCTGAACAATTACAGGTCCGAGGAGGTCATGTTCCAAGTGGCCCTGTTCATCAGCGGATATCACGCTTTATTAGGGCGAGAGGCATTTGCAATTTTTCAAGCTATACCCCATTACGGGTACATGAAGCTCAAAATGCCCGGGCCCAACGGAATCATCACTCTTGCCAGTGATCCGGACATAGCACTCCGCGCTGAAAATAAGACAGCTACACTAGCCCTTGAGGCACTATCTGAAGCCCTAGCGGCCGAGGAACTCACTGCGCTGCGCTCCACGGTGAACAGGGATGATGTGATACTCGATAAGAGATCCAAGTCCACCTCTTTTAAGCCAGCGGACGAAATAGTCAAATTCCAAGTCCATCCAACGGACCCTACAAAGACGGCCTCCATTGGGGCACAGTTAAACCCTGATGTAGACGCCGCACTACGAGAATTCCTACGGGAAAATTGGGACATTTTTGCCTGGCACCCTTCAGACATGCCAGGAATCCCACGCCGGCTAGCCGAGCACAGCCTAAATAACCTAAAAGGATTCAAGCCAGTCAAACTGGCACTTAGGCGATTTTCCGAACCCAAGAGACAGGCAATGGGAGAGGAGCTAGCCAAACTATTGGAAGCCTGATTCATCAGAGATATAAAACACCCGGACTGGCTAGCAAACCTGGTGATGGTACCAAAGAAGGATAAATCCTGGCGTCTACGTGTCGACTTCAAGGACCTTAACAAGGCTTGCCCAAAGGACCCCTTCCCCCTCCCCCGCATCGATCAAATTATCGACGCTACTGCAGGACACGATTCATTGTGCTTCCACGACGCATACTCCGGCTACCACCAAATTAAGATGGCAGAGCCAGACCAAGCCGCAACGACATTCATCACTCCATACGGCCCATTCTGCTTCAACACAATGCCCTTCGGGCTCAAAAACGCCGGCGCAACATATTAGCGCATGATTCAGACATGTCTGGCAAACCAGATCGGCAAAACAGTGGAGGCATACATAGATGATGTGGTCGTCAAATCCAAGCATGTCGAAACTCTAGTAGACGACTTGAGGCTCACATTCGACAATCTCCGAACATACAACATTAAGCTGAATCCGGAAAAATGCGTCTTCGGCGTACCAGCCGGAAAGCTCTTGGGCTTCATTGTATCCGGTAGAGGAATTGAAGCAAACCCAGCCAAGAACCAAGCTCTATCACAATTGGATATCCCAAAAGACCTCAAACAAATACAAAAATTGACTGGATGCGTGGCGGCTCTAAGCCGCTTTATCTCCCGCTTAGGAGAAAAGGCATTACCCCTTTATCGCCTCCTGCGGCGCACCGAACACTTCGAGTGGACGGATGCCGCCACGGCCGGACTCGAAGAAATCAAAGCCATATTGGCAACAAATCCGGTCCTAACCACGCCCAACATGGGCGAACCAATGCTATTATACATCGCGGCAACCCATCAAGTTGTAAGCGCGGTGCTCGTTGTCGAACGAGAAACGGATGGACACAAGTTCCCTCTCCAAAAACCAGTTTACTGCGTGTCCACTGTCCTAACTCCATGCAAGTCACGGTACCCGCATTATCAAAAGATAGCATACGCGGTGTTCATGGCATCCCGGAAGCTGCGACACTACTTCCAAGAGTGTTCGATAACAGTAGCCTCCGAAGTACCTCTTAATGACATTATAAACAACCGCGACGCAACAGGCCGGATTGCCAAATGGGCCATCGAGCTCCTCCCGTTCGACATAACCTACAAGCCATGGCGAGCTATTAAGTCACAAGTTTTGGCCGACTTCGTCGCCGAATGGACTGAAGCCGAACTCCTTAAAGAGTACGGCACATATTCCAACCGGATCATGCACTTCGATGGCTCCAAAATGTTGGCCGGCCTGGGGGCTGGCGTCGTCCTGACGTCCCCAACCGGAGACACAGTTCAATACGTACTCCAGATAATGTACACGGACTCCAACAACGCAGCCGAATACGAGGCCCTTCTACATGGCCTCCGGATGGCGGTCTCCATGGGCATTAAACGCCTTGAGGTGCGCGGGGATTCAAACCTCGCGATATCCCAAATAAATGGATACTTTGACGCCAAGGATCCGAAAATGGCAGCTTACCGTAACGCCGTCTTAAAAATGTCAGCTCGGTTTGAAGGGCTTGAATTTCACCATATAGCCCGGGATAATAACCAGGCGGCGGACGTATTAGCACGCATTGGCGCAAAGCGCAATGCCGTCCCTCCCAATATCTTCCTAGAGCATCTGTTTAAGCCATCCGTACTATGGGAAGGGGAGTCCGGAAACAACAATCCGGACCTAACCGCACCACCCAACACCGAACATTCTGACACAATCAGTGGTTCTGCCAATGAAATAACACATTCAGTCCACGAAATAATGGCAGTCATTGCCCCATGGACAGAACCATTCCTAGCCTACTTAACTAGGCAGGAACTTCCTGAGGACCAAAACGAGGCCCACTGCATAGTACGGCGATCTAAAGCCTAGAAGGTCCATGAGGGAGAGCTTTATAAGAAAAGCACAACCGGAGTCCTTCAAAGGTGTATCTCCGAAGAGGAAGGGCGAAATCTTCTGGCTGAAATTCATGCCGGACTCGGTGGGCACCACGCCGCAGCCCGGGCCCTTGTAGGCAAGGCCTTCCGTACAGGATTTTATTGGCCGACGGCCCGGGCAGATGCTCAGGACTTAGTCCAACGATGCGTCGGTTGCCAGCTCTTTGCTAATCAAAGCCACATGCCACCCACCACCCTCAAAACTATACCCATCACCTGGCCGTTCACGGTCTGGGGGCTTGACATGGTTGGACCCCTTAAAGGAGGAACCCACAAGAAAAAATACCTATTGGTTATGGTGGATAAATTCACCAAATGGATAGAGGCCAAGCCAGTTAAGATGGCCGAATCCGGACCCGTGATAGACTTCATATCAGGGGTAGTACACTGTTACGGTGTCCCCCATAGCATCATCACTGATAACGGCACGAACTTCACGGCCGACGAGGTTAAACTATGGTGCAAAAACATGGGCATCAAGCTCGACTACGCTTCAGTCTATCACCCTCAAACTAACGGTCAAGTCAAGCGAGCAGATGGTCTAATCATGAGCGGCATTAAACCCAGACTAGTGCGGTCCCTCAAGGAATCTAACACGCACTAGGTAGAGGAGCTCGACTCTATACTCTGGGGGCTGCGGACCACGCCGAACCGCACTACCGGATTCACACCATTTTTTATGGTATACGGCGCAGAGGCAGTTTTGCCCTGCGACATAATTCATGACTCACCTCGTGTGCGCATGTACGAAGAAAGAGAAGCCGAGCTGGATTGGCAGGACAGTTTGGACGCCTTAGAGGAGGAGCACGACGTGGCAAAAGCTCGTTCCGCATTCTATCAACAGCAGGCTCAAAGATATCAAAGCAGAGAAGTACGGGCCAAAACTTACAATGTTGGCGAACTAGTTCTACGCCTGCCGGACAAGAAAAAGGACAAACTCAAGCCCAAATGGGAAGGTCCCTTCATCATCGACCAAGTCCTGACCGGCGGAGCGTACCATCTGCGAAACGCATCGGATAACCGACTCGAGCCGAACCCATGGAACGCAGCCCGTCTCCGAAGATTCTACGCCTAGCACCGGACTCTGAGTTCGCCTCCTTCCTCCGTCTACATTTTTACTTTAGCTGTCTTTTATTTCTCGCCTTCTCCCTCCCTTTTTCTTAAAGCCTTTGGAGGCTCGTCTATGCATTGTTCGCACACACTTGACGTGCTACTCGCGCTCATTATACCTAGGGGCTTCTTTAACAGAAGCTTATTTATACGGGCCTTATGCCCAACACATGTGTCACACTTCCGCATGTACCTTTTATTCACCATTATATGCATCGATATGACTTAAGTTTTGGCCAAGCTGGGTTGCCTGGCTCCTGTGCTTACCCCTAAGTTCCCGATTGTTCGGCTAGGTGGTAAAGGGAGCACCTGTGCGATTGTTACCACCGGGTCAGCCGGACGTGTACCTCAGACTGGGTGAAGCCGAAAGCTAGCGTTCTTAAGGGAATATTCGGTCGATGAACTAAAAGACGAATTCTTACTTATTCATTTATCTGCCCCCAGATGTTTTTCTGCTTTTTTCGCAGTCCGGACATGCACTTTAGGGCATGCCTCCCAGGGAAAGGAACCCCTAACGGAACTATTCTCCCTGGAAGATGTTTCTTACTAACCATGTAATATAACATAACTAGTTGGGCACTTGTCTGATAAAGCACTCATGACCCCTACGCCTGGTCTCCACGCATGTCCCGGTTCTTACATAACCACGAGGGTATTCGGACACACTCCGGACTATCGGGTCCCGAGGTTGAAGCGAAAAGGTCCGCTATGACAAACGATCTATAATCCGGCTAGAAGGCATTTTACATGTCATTTTAAATTACATAGTCAAATTGACTGATTGTATTCCTCTTCAATACCATCTAATAGGCTGTCTAGTTTACAGTCCCGCTGGGAATACCTTGCGGCCAACTCTACTTGGCCGTACACTAAGCTCACAGGGATCTCCTTCCCATCAGGCCCCACAGGTTTGACCTCGGCCATGTGGTTCGGGTCAGCCTTCGTGTACCGCGTCTTCACCATGGCCCAGGCCTCCCTGGCGCCTTGACGGCAGGCCGATATCTTCCATAGTCGGAAGCACCGCCGTGCTCCTTGAAGCCTTTCTGCAAGCTCTCCAAGGCCTTCGGGCAGCGAGATAGATGGCCATAAGGCCTGGGCGGTGCCTCTCATCACCTGCCGAACTCGTTTGTGCAGCTGTAGCAGCTCGGGAAGAAGATCACCCGTAGAACCGGGCATTTCCTCTGCAGGACGACCTGTGAGCATACCTACATACATATCTCTGTTAGTCGACTTCCTCGCCGAACTCTTTTTTAAGGTTCGTTCAAGCACTTACTGAAAATGCCGCGACGAAGCCGCCGATTCTTCTTAACGGAGTCAGACAGCTGGGCACGAACATCTTTTAGTTCCTCGCCCAGCTGGGTGTTGGCATCTTGGAGGTTATTTTTCTCTTGCCTCACCCTTGTAAGCACATGCTCGCCGGCTTTTAACCGGCGCAGGAGCTGTTGCTTGTCCGGATCTACCCCGGCGCCATCTGCAATGTTATTGTCAGACTTATACACACGCCGCACTTCGCAAACTACTTCTCTTTTAAAGCGTATATTACCAGAGGGGGTCTCTATGGCTTCCCCTGTCGCGGCTAGTGCGGCCTCAAGTTGGGCCTAGCACTCTTGAAGCTCCTGGGACAGTCGGGTATTATCCTGCATAACAAATGATCCTTAAATCAGTTATTCTAACTATTTTAAGTCTCGGGGGCTACTGGCATATATAACTATCAAAATCCCTCACCCGTATGTCTTTCACATACTGCTCCGTGGCTCTGGCTAGACCATCTTGAGCGGTACAGAGGTGCGCATCTCCCGAATTAAAGGCATTCAATGCCTCTTGGGAGAAACATGCGTCACGAAGAATTGTCCGGCGGCGCCTGTGATTCATGGCACTCTCCACCTCATATTTGGTGGCGGACAATCTGTCGGCATCCTCCGTTGGAGGAGCATCCGACGCGCGCCTTGTGTTCGCCTCCCCTTCCGGACCTGGCTTTGGATCCTGGCTGGCGGAGGCTCGATTGGCAACCTCTCCGGACACAGTCCGGCGAGCGCTCTTTTTCCTGAAAAGATCACGAACTTAGTATGCCTTCCAGGAATCTTTCCTTGAAACATGGTGGCGCGCCATACCGTTGAGGCGACGTCTCAATCCGCACCACACTTCTCTTCTGCCTACTGGGCCGAGCTGCCCCTTGTTGGCCAGCCGTCGCGGGCTCGGCTTCCTGCCTCAAAGGCACCTCCTGCGGAACACCATTGGTATGCGGTGATCAGAAATAAGCACGGATGGGTCATGGTATCAGGACTTCGGTCACAGTTACCTGGGAAGCTGGAAATATTCTGGGGTAGTCGGTCGTAATGGCGACCAAAGGATTGTCGATGCTAAGTTGGTGGAACACCCCATCGATTAGCTCCACCTTTATGTCTGGATCCTCTTCGGAGGCCGGATCGAGGGACCGTTCCGGATCCTCGGGTTGTGGAGGCAGGCTGTGTATATCCTCTACGGCCCGGCGCAGTTCCTGCGTCGAAATCACAAAATGAGATACTTAGCCATGGGAATGGGGATCGGATAGGCAAAAAGAAATGTCCGCTTACCCAGCTTCGAGGATTGTTCATAGAAAATCCGTTAAGTGGACTAACACGGAGAAAATCCTCCTTTTCCCCTTTGTACAGGCCGGACAAGATCTTCACCAGATCGGCGACCGATCCCGGCCCCTTACGGCCATGGCGGGTGGCATCATCCTCCCCGTTGAAATCCCACATGGGGTGGCCCCTATACTGGAGCGGCTGCACCCCCCGCATAATGCATGTGGCCATGACTCCGATCATAGTCAGGTCGGAATGAGCTAATAACCTTATTCGGCTCATCAGGTAGAGGACATCCCTGTCATTTTCCCTCTGGGGGCTCCGCGGGCACCAGCTTAGGCCTTTCTTCAAAGGAGCCTTACTGAACTCTGGGAGGCCGATCCGAACAGGATCCGGCAGCGGGACGTCTTCCATGTAAAACCATTTCGAAGGCCGGTCTTCGGACGCCTTCTTCGGGGCTCCGGATAGATATCCGGTCCCGGCGATGCGCCATAGTTCGGCTTCGCCCACTTGATATATTGACCCCTCATGAGAACGGGATACAAGGCAAAACAATCTCTTCCACAGCGCGAAATGAGCCTCAATGCCCAAAACAGCTCGCAAAGGGCTAGGAAGCCCCAAATATGCAGAATGGAGGCAGGTGTAAGGTTGTGCAACTGGAGGCCATAGAACTCCAGGAGCCCCCGGAGAAACGGATGAATTGGAAATCCGAGCCCTCTTATCAGATAAGAGACGAAGCATACCCTCTCTCCTTTGGAGGGATCAGGGACGCTCTCCGCCTGCTTTCTGCCCTTGTAGGTGGCGAGTCCGGCTCGAACCGGAACCATGAAGGCTGGGGGAAGAAATCCCTTGGTTTGGAGCGTCACTAACTCGTTGTGCGGGACTGAGCATCTCTCCCAATCTCCAGGCTGAGGGCTGGGAGCGCGAGAGGAGGAGTTGCGTCGACTGTCCATGATGGAATGGATTTTTGTCAGAGGCGCTCTGATGAATGCTCGCGGAGGGAGGATGGTGTGATTCGGATCTAGATCCCCGTCTCTTTTATAGGTGGCTCATTTGCGCAGCTAGGGGGGTAAGTGCAGAAATACCCTGACTTTTCACATTCGTTCAACACGTGGAAGATGGCCATTATTGGGCGTGGAAGCCGAGGAGCGCGATATTTACGAGAAGCCGGACACTATTCAACACAGGATTTGGAGAAGAACCCGCCTTGCAATGCCGAAGACAATCAACACGCCGGACTCGTCATCATTGAAGCCTGGTTTGGGGGCTACTGAGGGAGTCCTGGAATAGGGGGTGTCCAAATAGCCGAACTATCATCTTTGGCCAGACTCCTAGACTATGAAGATACAAGATTGAAGACTTCGTCCCATGTCCGGATGGGACTTTGCTTGGCGTGGAAGGCAAGCTTGGCAATACGGATATGTAGATCTCCTACCATTGTAACCGACTCTGTGTAACCCTAGCCCTCTTTGGTGTCTATATAAACCGGAGGGTTTTAGTCCGTAGGACGAACAACAATCATGCCATAGCATGGTCAAAAAAACAATCATACCATAGGCTAGCTTCTAGGGTTTAGCCTCTTTGATCTTGTGGTAGATCTACTCTTGTACTACCCATATCATCAATATTAATCAAGCAGGAGTAGGGTTTTACCTCCATCGAGAGGGCCCGAACCTGGGTAAAAACATCGTGTCCCTTGTCTCCTGTTACCATCCGCCTAGACGCACTTCGGGACCACCTACCCGAGATCCGCTGGTTTTGACACCGACAAAGGTCAAGGACTGTCGTGAGGAGGACGCAGTCTCAATTTTTTGCAAAAACTGCACGAACAAAGGAATCCTTAATGCTATAAGTTGTCGTGACATAGTACACTTTGCTGACTTGGCAACCATAGTACAGAAGTACTGTGCGATGGAAAGCGCCTGGAAAACCCAAACAGAATTTTGGGATAGTCCAGCTCTCACTAAAACCTTTGTCCGAGCTAAACGGGCGAACTCTCGTAAGTCAGCCGATCCAATCCCCAAGAAACCAAAGCCCACCCCAGGGCGTGGAACCGTATTGGAAGAATGGCTCAATGGGCCATGTAAACTCCACAGCGTGCCGGACACTACACCAACACATAGCCTTAGAGCATGTTGGATAATCCGGCAGGTAGCAAAAAGTGGCGAGGATCTTCTTGTAAGCCATAAAGCAGAACAACATCCCGCCAAAGAAAACAATACGGTACTAACAGTCTTCGAGACTTTCGCCTCAAATAATAGGCGCAAGCGAGCTCATCGAAGCTCCGCTGAAATCCGCCACGTGGCAAAAATAAATCCGTGGAACGACACTACCATAACTTTCAGTGCCAGTGATGAACCTCAATTCCATACAGTCCGGGCACCAGCCACTTTGGTCCTTAGCCCAATCATGGATGGCTTTCGGCTCACTAAAGTACTCATGGACGGTGGAAGCGGATTAAACTTGCTCTACGAAGAAACACTCAGCGAGATGGAAATTGATAAAAGCCGCATTGAGCAAAGCAGCACAACCTTCAGGGGAATCATCCCTAGTCGGGAAGCACGGTGTGCGGGAAAAATTACACTCGATGTGGTATTCGGCACTCCGGAGAATTACAGGTCCGAAGAAATCACATTCCAAGTGGCTCCTTTCAGCAGCGGATACCACGCCCTTTTAGGGCGGGACGCGTTTACAAGCTTTCAAGCTATACCCCATTACGGGTACATGAAGCTTAAAATGCCCGGACCCAATGGAATCATCACTCTAGCCAGTGATTCGGACGTCGCACTCCGCGCCGAAAACAAAACTGCAGCACTAGCCCTGGAAGCATTATCCAATGCCCTAGCAGCCAAAGAACTAACAACGCTGCGTGCCACCGTGGACAGGGACGACGTGATACTCGACAAGCGACCCAAGTCCACCTCATTTAAACCCGCAGACAAGATAGTAAAATTACAGGTCCATCCAACGGACCCCAAGAAGACAGCTTCCATCG
Source organism: Triticum timopheevii (assembly GCA_963921465.1). NCBI lineage: Eukaryota > Viridiplantae > Streptophyta > Magnoliopsida > Poales > Poaceae > Triticum > Triticum timopheevii. The sequence continues at coordinate 448,044,670 of OY997272.1, read as the reverse complement.
GGACACAGTTGAGCCCCACAACAGACGCTGCACTGCGAGACTTCCTACGCGAGAATTGGGACATTTTCGCCTGGCATCCCTCGGACATGCCAGGCATCCCACGCAGACTGGCCGAACACAGCCTCAATATACTAAAAGGATACAAGCCAAGCAGACTCTAAGGCACTTTTCATAGCCCAAACGGCAAGCCATGGGGGAAGAGCTAGCCAAGCTACTCGAGGCCGGATTCATTAGAGATATCAAGCATCCGGATTGGCTGGCAAACCTGGTAATGGTACCAAAGAAGGACAAATCCTGGCGCCTATGCGTCGACTTCAAAGACCTCAACAAGGCTTGCCCCAAGGATCCCTTCCCCCTCCCTCGCATCGACCAAATCATCGACGCCACCGCAGGACACGACTCATTGTGTTTTCTCGACGCATACTCTGGATACCATCAAATAAAGATGGCAGAGTCCGACCAAGCTGCAACGGCTTTCATAACGCCATATGGTCCTTTCTGCTTCAACACTATGCCTTTCGGGCTTAAAAATGCCGGCGCAACCTATCAATGCATGATTCAAACATGCCTGGAAAAGCAAATTGGCAAAACAGTGGAGGCATATGTGGACGACGTGGTCATAAAAACAAGACACGTCGAAACCCTAATAGACAACTTGAGACTTACGTTTGATAACCTCCGAACATACGACATCAAGCTGAACCCGGAAAAATGTGTTTTCGGCGTCCCCTCTGGGAAACTGCTCGGCTTCATTGTTTCCAATAGAGGAATTGAAGCAAATCCGGCAAAAATCCGAGCTCTATCGCAGTTGGCTATCCCAACAGACCTCAAGCATATCCAGAAACTAGTTGGATGTGTGGCTGCCTTAAGCCGCTTTATCTCCCGGTTAGGAGAAAAGGCATTACCTCTTTACCGCCTTCTTCGGTGCACCGAACACTTCGTGTGGACGGATGCAGCCGCGGCCGGACTGGATGAAATAAAGACCTTGTTGGCCAGTAATCCAGTCCTAACAGTGCCAAATATTGGCGAATCTATGCTATTGTAAATAGCTGCAACACATCAAGTTGTAAGGCAGTGCTCGTCGTCGAACGAGAGGCTGACGGATACAAGTTCCCGCTCCAGAAGCCGGTATATTACGTATCCATGGTCCTCACCCCATGCAAATTCCGATACCCACACTATCAAAACATAGCATACGCGGTCTTCATGGCATCCCAGAAGCTACGACACTACTTTCAAGAGTGTTCGATTACGGTAGCCTCCGAAGTACCACTCAACGGCATAATAAACAACCGCGACGCTACGGGCCGGATTGCTAAATGGGCCATCGAGCTCCTTCCGTTCGACATAACATACAAGCCATGGCGGGCCATCAATTCGCAAGTACTAGCTAACTTTGTCGCTGAATGGACAGAAGCCGAACTCCCTAAAGAGTACGGCGCGTACTCTAACTGGATCATGCACTTCGACGGCTCTAAAATGCTGGATGGACTGGGAGCAGGTATAGTCCTGACGTCTCCCACCGGAGACACGGTCCAATACGTACTCCAAATACTATACACAGACTCCAACAACACAGCCGAATACGAGGCCCTGTTGCACGGTCTTCGGATGGCAGTCTCTATGGGCATTCAATGCCTGGAAGTACGTGGGGATTCAAACCTCGCAATATCACAAATAAATGGAGACTTTGATGCCAAGGATCCAAAGATGGCGGCCTACCGTAATGCCGTCCTCAAAATGTTAGCTTGGTTCAAGGGGCTCGAATTCCACCATGTGGCTCGAGAAAACAATCAAGCGGCGGATATCCTCGCCCGCATCAGCGCTAAACGTGACCCTGTCCCACCTAACATATTCCTGGAAAGGCTGTTCAAGCCATCCATGGTATGGGAAGGGGAGTCCGGCAACACTAGCACGGATCCGAACACACCCCCAGATTCCAAACCATCAGACGTAATCGGAGGCTCCGTCACCGAAATAACACCTTCGGCCCACGAAATCATGGTTGTAATCGCCCCGTGACCGAGCCTTTCTTGGCCTACCTAAATAGGCAGGAGCTCCTCGAGGACCAAAATGAAGCACATTGTATTGTGCGGCGTTCCAAGGCCTACAAAGTACATGAGGGAGAACTCTATAAGAAGAGTGCGACCGGAGTGCTCCAAAGATGCATCTCCGAAGAGGAAGGGCGACAGGTATTGGCTGAAATCCATGCCGGACTCGGCGGGCACCACGTCGCGGCTTGGGCGCTCGTCCGCAAGGCCTTTTGTACAGGCTTTTATTGGCCGACAGCCCGAGCAGACGCACAGGACCTTGTCCAACATTGCGTCGGTTGTCAGCTCTTCGCCAATCAGAGTCATATGCCCCCTACCGCTCTCCAAACAATCCCCATCACTTGGCCCTTCGCGGTCTGGGGGCTGGATATGGTCGGACCCCTTAAAGGGGGAAGCCATAAGAAAAAATACTTATTGGTCATGGTGGATAAGTTCACCAAATGGATAGAAGCTAAACCAGTCAAAACGGCCGAATCCGGACCAGTGATAGACTTCATATCCGGGGTTGTACACCGATACGGCGTCCCCCACAGCATCATCACTGATAATGGCTCAAACTTCACAGCCGATGAAGTGAAAACTTGGTGTGGCAACATGGGCATTAAGCTCGATTACGCCTCCGTCTACCATCCCCAAACAAACGGCTAGGTTGAACATGCAAACGGTATCATCATGAGAGGCATCAAACCCAGACTAGTGCGATCCTTGATAGAATCAGACACGCACTGGGTCAAGGAGCTCGACTCCGTACTCTTGGGGCTGCGGACCATGCCGAATCGCACTACCAGATATACACCATTTTTTATGGTATACAGTGCAGAAGCAGTACTACCCTGTGACATAATACATGATTTGCCTCGCGTGCGCATGTACGAAGAGAAGGAAGCCGAGTTGGATCGGCAAGATAACTTAGATGCCTTGGAGGAGGAATGCGACGTCGCAAAATCCCGTTCCGCATTCTATCAGCAGCAAGCTCGACGGTACCAAAGCAGAGAAGTGCGGGCCAAAACTTATAATATTGGCGAACTCATTCTACGCCTACCGGAGAAGAAGGACAAGCTCAAACCTAAGTGGGAGGGTCCCTTCGTCATTGATAAAGTTCTCACCGGAGGAGCATACCGCCTACGTAATGCATCCGATAACAAACTCGAGCCAAACCCATGGAATGCGGCCAGACTCCGGAGATTCTATGCCTAGCGCCGAACTCAGTGTTCGTCTCCTTACCCCCTCCTTTTTAATTATATTCCCTCCTTTTTCCTTCCTTGACCTTTTTTCCTCTTCATACAAAGAACTCAATACAGTGCGGATGCTCGGATCACTCCGGCCGCACTGTGTGTAAGCTATACCTGGGGGCTTCCTATACGGAAGCTAAACATAATTGCTTTCATGGCTTCTTGCCTATCACATATGCATTCTTTTTCCATATGTACCCCTTTTTCACCATTATATGCATCGATATGACTTAAGATGTGGTCATGCTGGGTTGCATGGCTCTTGTGTTTATGCCCTATGTTCCCGTTAATTCGGCTAGGGCATAAGGGGAGCACCTCTGCGATTGTTACTGCCGGTTCAGCCGGATGTGTACCTCAGACTGGGTGAAGCCGAAAGCTAGCGTTCTTAAGGGAATATTCAGTCGGTGAACAAAAGATGTTTTTTGTTTATTACAATATGAATCCCCAAAAGTTTTTGTATCCTGCGTCCCTGTTTGCAGTCCGGACATGTACATTGTTGCATGCGTACCCAGGGAAAGGAACCCCTAACGGAACTATTCTCCCTGGAAGATGTTTCTTACTATCCATGTAATATAACATAACTAGTTGGGTACTTGTCTGTTCAAGCACTTATGACCCCTACGCCTGGTTTCCACGCATACCCCGGTTCTGTATAACTGAGCGGGTATTCGGATACACCCCGGACTGTCGGATCCGGGGGCTGAAGCGAAAAGGTCCGCCATGACAAATGATTTTAATCCGGCTAGGGACTACTTATGTCCATTGAATTACACAGTCACTTGGACTGACTATATTCCTCCTCTATACCATCCAACAGGCTATCTAGCTTACAATCCTGTTGGGAATACTTTGTGGCTAACGCTACCTAGTCATACACCAGACTCACGGGAATTTCTTGCCCATCTGGCCCCGCCGGTCCGACTTCGGCCATATGGTTCGGGTCAAGCTTGGTGTAGCGCGTCTTCACCATAGCCCAGGCTTCTCTTGCACCTTGTTGGCAGGCTGACATCTTCCACAATCGGAAGCGCCACCGTGCTCCATGGAGCATATCCACGAGCTCCCCCATGCCCTTCGGCAGGAAGCTTGATGGCCACAAGGCCTGAGCAATGCCCTGCATCACCTGCCGAGCTTGCTCGTGCAGCTGTGAGAGGTCTTCCAGCAAATCGCCTGCAGACGCGGGCATCTCCTCTTCAGGGCAGCCCGTCAACATACCTACAAATAAAAATTCTTTCAATATGCTTCCTCGCCGAGTTGTACTACAGTTCGTCTAGGCACTTACCATAAATGTCGTGACGAAGCCTTTTGTTCTCCTTCACAGAGTCCGCCAGCTAAGCGTGAACATCTTTTAATTCGACGTCCAGCTGGACATTGGCATCTTGAAGATTGTTCTTCTCCTGCCTAACTTGCGTAAGAACACGCTCGCCAGCTTTCAGCTGCGTTTGGAGATGCGACTCGTTATCTCTTACGACCTCCGGACTCACCCCGGGATTGTCCGCAGAATTTTCTATTAGAATTATCATACAAGCCACTTACTAACTGGTACATCTCCGTATAATTGAGACAAATGTTACCAGATGAGGCCTTCTAGGATTCCTCTAACTTGGCAACCGTCGCCCTCAGCTGGGTCTTGCACTCCTCCAGCTCTCGAGACAATTGCTCATTCTTATCTACAAGGACCTGTGCATAAATTGATCCTTAAAATAGTTGTTCCAACCGTTTCAAGTCTCAGGGGCTACTGCTATACATGCTTATCAAATTTTCTTACCCGTATATCTTTGGTATACTGGTCCGTCGCTCGGGCAAGCCCGCCTTGAGCAGCTTGGATGTATGCGTCTCCCGAATTGAAAGCATTAAATGCCTCTTCGAAAAAGATGTTGTTGCGAAGTACGGCCCATCAGCGCCGGTGATTCATGGCGCTCTCTACTTTGGAATTCGTGGTGGAGAGCGTATCTGCATCCTCTATCGGAGGACAATGCGGCATCGGCCCCGCATCCGCCTCCTCTCTTGAAGTCGGTTCTGGAATCCAGCTGGTAGAGGCGTGATTGGCAGGATCTCCGGATATAGTCCGGCTATTCCTCTTTCTACTAGGACACGAAGGACGTTGTTACATTTCAAACACAATGATCACAGAGCAGGTTTTTACCATACCTCTGTAGCGGCATTTCGGCCCTAACCGCCTTCCTCTTAAGCCTGCCCGATCTGGACACCCTTTGCCGACGAGTCCCCAAGGGCTCGACGCTGCGCTCTGACCATCGTCTCTACAAAAATATGACACTTCAGGTGTAAGGCATGGTATCAGAAAGGAGTCCTCTTTGGAGGATAGGATTTTTTGGCTTGGCTTACACGCGATGTAGGTAGAAGTCCGGGATAGTCGGCGGTAATAGCCACCGAGGCGCCATCGCAGCTCACCTGATAAAATATCCCGTTGACGAGCTCCACATTAATATCCGAATCTTCTTCGAGTCCTGGATCGAGGGCCCTTCCGGGGTCCTCTGGCTGCGGGGAGGGGCTGGAGATTCCTTCTACGGCCCTCCTCAGTTCCTGCTTGAAAATATCGAGGTAAATTATCTGTTGTACATAGAAAACCCATCCCGCGGTTTAATGTGAAGGAATTCTTCTTCTTCTCCTTTATACAGATCGGACAATACCCTCGCCAGAGCAGTGGCGGAGTCCGGACCCTTACAGCCACAGCGGGTGGCATCATCTTCCCTGTTGTAGTGCCACATGGGCTTCCCCCGATATTGAAGCAGCTACACTCCCCGCATTATGCATATTGCCATAACCTCGACTATCGTCAGCCTGGATTTGGCCAGTAACTTTATCCTGCTCATCAGGAAGTGTATCTCTCTGGTATCCTCCTCTTGGGGGCCCCGAGGGCGCCAGCTTCGACGTGCCTTCGGCGGAGTGTTACTGAACTAAGGGGTACCTGTCCGGACTGGATCAGGAAGGGGAACGTCGTCAACATAAAACCACTCCGAAGGCCAGTTCTCCGGTGCCTTCTCGGGAGTACCGAATAGGTATCCGGTCTCGGCGATGCGCCATACTTTGGCTCCGCCCACTTGACATAGGGATTCCCCCTGGTTGCGAGGGACAAGGCAGAACAACTTATTCCATAACTCAAAGTGAGCCTCGCAGCCTAGAAATAGCTCACAAAGGGCAACGTATCCTGCTATATGCAACATGGAGTCAGGGGTGAAGTTGTGCAACTGGAGGCCGTAGAACTCCAAGAGCCCGCGAAGAAATGGGTGGATAGGAAACCCGACGCCCCTTAGCAGATGCGGGATGAGACATATTCGCTCCTCTGGGGATGGATTAGGAGATCCCTCTGCTTGCTCCCCGCCATTATAGGTGGCAAGTCCGGCTCAGACGGGGACCATGAACGCTGGTGGGAGAAACCCTTGGGTCTGTAACTCTATCAAACGGCTGTGAGGAACTGAACACTCTTCCCAGTCACCCGACTTGGAGCAAGGGGAGCGACAAGAAGAGCTGCGGCGACCGGCCATGTTGGAATGGTTGTTCCGGAGCACTCTGTTGGATGATTGCTCGAGGGAAGAGGGTGAGGTTTGGATATGAGAATCCCCGTCTCTTCAAATAGACGGTCAGTCTGCCGGACCGGGGGTGGCAAATGCAAAAATGCCTCGGCTCCTCGTATTCGCTCGACGCGTGGAGATGGTCATTATTGAGGCACATAAGCCGAGGAGTACAACATTGATGGGAAGCCAGACACTGTTTGTTGCAACAGGTACTTTGGAGTATTCGGAGATGGAACCCGCCTTGCAATGCCGAAGACAAAAGTGCGTGCCGGACTCATCATCATTGAAGCCTGGTTTAGGGGCTACTGAGGGAGTCCTGTATTAGGGGGTATCCGGGAAGCCGGACTATATACTTTGTCTGGACTATTGGAGCGTGAAGATACAAGACTCAAGACTCCGTCCCGTGTCCGGATGGGACTCTCCTTTGCGTGGAAGACAAGCTTGGCGATCCGGATATTATATTTCCTTCTTTGTAACTGACTCCATGTAAACCCTATCCCCCTCCGGTGTCTATATAAACCGGAGGGTTTAGTCCTTAGAGGGAGGATCACATTCATAATCATCATAGGCTAGCTTCCAGGGTTTAGCCTCTACGATCTCGTGGTAGATCAACTCTTGTACTACTCATATCATCAATATCAATCAAGCAGGAAGTAGGGTTTTACCTCCATCGAGAGGGCCCGAACCTGGGTAAACATTGTGTCCCTTGCCTCCTGTTACCATCAGCCCTAGACGCACAGATCGGGACCCCCTACCCGAGATCCGCCGGTTTTGACACCGACAACGGGCATGAGTCTGAAATACCAATTTCAGCTCTTGGAACATCTCATATGCTCTGTAGCATTCAAAATGTTTTTGAAGTCCTGGTTCTAAGCCATAAAGCATGGCGCACTAAACTATTAAGTAGTCATCATATCGAGCTTGCCAAACGTTCATAACGTCTGCATCTGCTCCTCCAATAGGTCTGTCACCTTGCGGTGCATCAAGGACATAATTCTTCTGTGCAACAATGAGGATAATCCTCAGACCATAGACCTAGTCCGTATCGTTGCTACTATCATCTTTCAACTTATTTTTCTCTAGGAACATATCAAAAATAGGGGAGCTATATCGCGAGCTATTGCTCTACAACATAGATATGCAAGTACTATCAGGACTAACTTCATGATAAATTAAGTTCAATTAATCAAATTACTATGAACTCCCACTTAAATCAACATCCCTCAAGTTGTCTAAGTGATACATGATCCAAATCAACTAACCCATGTCCGATCATCACGTGAGATGGGGTAGTCATCAATGGTGAACATCTCTATGTTGATCATATCTACTATATGACTCATGTTCGACCTTTTGGTCCCTAGTGTTTCGAGACCATGTCTGTACATGCTAGGCTTCTCAAGTTTAACCCAAGTATTCTGCATGTGTAGAACTGTCTTACACTAGTTGTATGTGAACATAGAGTCTATCACACCCGATCATCGTGTGGTGTCTCGAAAGGACGAACTGTAGCAATTGTGCGTACTCGGGGAGAACACTTATATCTTGAAATGTAATGAAGGGGTCATCTTATAATGCTACCGTTTTTCTGAGAAAAATAAGATGCATAAAAGATAAACATCACATGCAATCAAAATATGTGACATGATATGGCCATCATCATCTCATGCTTTTGATCTCCATCTCCAAAGCATCGTCAAGATCTCCATCGTCACCAGCTCGACACCTTGATCTCCATCATTGCGTCGTGGTCATCTTGCCAACTATTGCTTCTACAACTATCGCTAACGCATAGTGATAAACTAAAGCAATTACATGGCGTTTGCATTTCATACAATAAAGAGACAACCATAAGGCTCCTGCCGGTTGCCGATAATTTACAAAACATGATCATCTCATACAATAATGTATGTCTTGACCATATCACATCACAACATGCCTTGCAAAAACAAGTTAGACGTCCTCTACTTTGTTGTTGCAAGTTTTGCGTGGCTGCTACGGGCTTCTAGCAAGAACCGTTCTTACCTACGCAAAAACCACAACGGTGTTTCATCAAGTTTGTTGTTTTAACCTTCTTCAAGGACCGGCTGTAGCCAAATTCGATTCAACTAAAGTAGCAGAAACAGACACCCGCCAGCCACCTTTATGCAAAACTAGTTGCATGTCAGTCGGTGGAACCGGTCTCATGTGCGTGGACATGTAAGGTTGGTCCGGGCCGCTTCACCCCACAATACCGCCAAATCAGACGTTGGTGGTAAGCAATATGACTATCACCGCCCACAACTTCTTTGTGTTCTACTCGTGCATATCATCTACGTATAGAACTGGCTTTGATACCACTGTTGGGAAAAGTTGCATGGAAAACAAAAAAAATACGCACATGCAATGATCTATCCATGGAGATGCATAGCAACAAGAGGGGAGAGTGTGTCTACGTATCCTCGTAGATCGTAAGCGGAATCATTTAACAACGCGGTTGATGTAGTCAAACTTCTTCGCGCTCCAACCGATCAAGTACCGAACGTACGACACCTCCAAGTTCTGCACACATTCAGCTCGGTGACGTCCTCCGCCTTCTTGATCCAGCAAGATGGCGAGGTAGTAGATGAGTTCCGGCAACACGACTGTGTGGTGACGGTGATGGTGAACTAATCCTTGCAGGGCTTCACCTAAGCACTATGAAAATATGATCGGGGGTGTAAACGGTGGAGGGGGGCGCCGCACATGGATAGGCAATTGTCTGTTATGTGCTAGGCGCCCCCTCCACATATATATAGGTGGGAGGGAGGGAGGAGTAGCCAAAGGAGGTGCCCAAGTAAGAGGAATCCTACTTGGGGTCCCTCCCAAGTCGCGCCCCCTTCCCTTATTTGGAGTGTGGGAGGCAGGGGAGGGTGCCCCCCCCCCTTTCCTTTCTCCCATGAGAGGGAAAGGTAGGAGGGGCCAGCCCTCCCCCTTTTCCTTCCCTAGGGCTGGCCAAAGAAGGGAGGGGCGCACCAGCCCACTTGTGGGCTGGTCTGTCCCCTCCTTTGGCCCACAAGGCCCATAACTTGTCGGGGGTGCCCGGAACCCCTTCCGGTGACCCGATTCCTTCCTGGTACATCGCGAAACAATTCCGGTGTCCAAATACCATCATACTATATATATATATATATATATATATATATATATATATATATCATTTTTTTACCTCTTGACCATTTCGAGACTGCTCGTCATGTCCGTGATCTCATACGGGACTCCGAACAACATTCGATCTCCAAAACATATAACTCACTATATCATCAACGAATGTTAAGCGTGCGGACCCTACGGGTTCGAGAACTATGTAGACAAGACTGAGACACCTCTCCAGTCAATAACCAATAGTGGAACCTGGATGCCCATATTGGCTCCTACATGTTCTATGAAGATCTTTATCGGTCAAATCCTTATGACAAGATATGTAATTCCCTTTGTCCATCGGTATGTTACTTGCTCGAGATTCGGTCGTCGGTATCTTCATACCTAGCTCAATCTCGTTACTTGCAAGTCTCTTTACTTGTTCCGTAATACATCACCTCATGACTAACTCCTTAGTCGTTTGCTTGCAAGCTTACGATGTGTATTACCGAGAGGGCCCAGAGATACCTCTCTGATACTCGGAGTGACAAATCCTAATCTCGATCTATGTCAACTCAACAAACTCCTTTGGAGATACTTGTAGAGCATCTTTATGATCACCTAGTTACATTGTGATGTTTGATAGCACACAAGGTATTCCTCCAGTATCCAGGAGTTGCATAATCTCATAGTCGAAGGAATATGTATTTGACATGAAGAAAGCAATAGCAATAAACTAAACGGTCATTATGCTAAGCTAACGGATGGTTCTTGTCCATCACATCATTCTCCTAATGATGTGATCCCGTTATCAAATGACAACACATGTCTATGGTTGGGAAACCTTAACCATCTTTGATCAACGAGCTAGTCTAGTAGAGGCTTACTAGGGACATGGTATTTGTTTATGTATTCACACATGTATTTAAGTTTCCGATCAATACAATTCTAGCATGAATAATAAACCTTTAACATGAATAAGGAAATATAATATAAAATAAGAACTTTATTATTGCCTCTAAGGCATATTTCCTTCAAATAGATCTACCTCGTATAGGTCCTGAGCATACCAGTGACATTTATGTGACATCTGACAACATCAATAGTTTCGTGAATCCCACTACGGTAATTTTTGCATGGATACAACATATCTTCCCCCGTTGTTGTGAGCAAGCGCGAATTCCATAAATTGATTCATGCCAGCCATGTATGGTGACGTCAGCACCATTCCATGAGCAATCCCACCATGATCCATTGCATGCACAACATGAAAAGTAAACAGAACATATCTGCTATTTGGTATGATGTTTTTTAGTAAATAGATCTCACCTGAAATCGCCCCTGCTTCACGTTGTCGCAGTCCACGCGTGACTTCACCCTTCAACTATGGAGTGTAGCCTTGTCGTGCCCTTGCAGCCGCGTTCACCTTGTCGTAGCGTCGTAGCCACGTTAACCTCGCTGTGCCGGCTTCTCGACTCGCCGGGGGAGGGAACCTCGTGATGGTGGACCGTCACGAAAAATGATCTTTGATGATGTTTCATGTTTCGTCGCCAGAGTTTTTATCACTGAATAGAGCAAATTTTGAGTGTATGCATAATTCCTTTTGCCTCACGATATATGTTATCAATCTCAAGGAGAGTACTTGCCATCCTTGTTGTGCGGTTCGACTTAGTGGCGGCCCTAGAGACACAAAAAATGTGGCTAAGCTAGGCCTAGGGGTGTTGGGTTGCACATAGTTCTCTAGTATGCCCCGAATAATGTGTGTGGGTGTGTGTGTGAGTGAGTGAGTGAGTGAGTGTGTGTGTGTGTGTGTGTGTGTGTGTGTGTGTGTGTGTTTGAGCAGTTAGGTTGGACCAGACCTAGAGACTTCCTATGATTGGGCCTAGGCCTGCCCTAATGCTATCTTCAGGATAGAACCATATCTTGTACATTTGCGGTCAAGTCATTGATCCTTCTATCTCTTGCATCTTCATGTCGTTTACCTTTTTTTATGTGAAAGGTGTTGCAAAGTTCAACTCTAGGTCAGATGTGATGACATAGATACATAGCATAGTTGATGACCCGCAAGTATACGGGATAGTTGTAGCCTCTTTCGATAAGTAAAAGTGTCGAACCCAATGAGGAGCTAAAGGTAGAACAAATACTCTCTCAAGTCCTATCGGCCACTGATACGACTCTACGCACACTTGACGTTCGCTTTAACTAGAACAAGTATGAAACTAGAAGTACTTTGTAGGTGTTGTTGGATAGTTTTGCAAGAAAGTAAAGAGAACGTAAATAAAAAGTAGGGTCTGTTTAGATAAAGACGCAATAAAGTGAATATAGCGAGTGTGGAAAAGTGGTGGTAGGAGTTGCGGAATTGTCCTTAAGCAATTGACTACTTTACTAGACCGATAGCAAGTTTTATGTGGGAGAGGCCACTTCTAGCATGTCATCCCTGACTTGGAATTCTATGCACTTATGATTGGAACTATTAGCAAGCATCCGCAACTACTAACATTCATTAAGGTAAAACCCAACCATAGCATTAAGATATATTGGTCCCCCTTCAATCCCGTATGCATCAATTTCTATGCTAGGTTGAAGCTTCTGTCACTCTTGCCCTCCAATACATAGTCCTATCAACATACAACTAACCCTATGGTGTGATCCACGCGCGCGCTCATATGATGGGCACCAAAGGACAGCAACATAACCGCAAGCAAATTAAATCAATCATAGCAATTCATCAACCACCAATAGGATAACGAAAATCTACTCAAACATCATAGGAAGGCAACACATCATTGGATAACAATTTGAAGCATAAAGCACCATGTTCAAGTAGAGGGTACAGCGGGTTGCGGGAGAGTGGACCGCTGTAGATAGAGGGGGGAGGTGATGGAGATGTTGGTGACGATCGCGGTGATGATGATGGCCCCCGGCGGTGTTCCGGCACCACCGGAAGCAAGGGGGAGAGGGGCCCCCTTCTTCTTCTTCTTATTCCTTGACCTTCTCCTTAGATGGGAGAAGGGTTTCCCTCTGGTCCTTAGCTCCCATGGCGTGGGAGGGGCGAGAGCCCCTCCGAGATTGGATCTATCTCTCAGTCTCTCTCTGTTTCTGCGTTCCCATATTCTGCCCCTTCACCGTTTCTTTTATATCCGGAGATCCGTAACTCCAATTGGGGTGAATCTTTTGCCCAGATATTTCTTATAAAATTAGCTTTATTACGGCAAAAGAAGAGTGTCAACCGCCTTACGGGGGGCCCCGGGAGAGTCCAGGGCGCGCCTGCCTCCCTGGGGCGTGCCCCCTATCTCCTGGCCACCTCGGGCACCGTCTCGAGTTGATTTTACTTCCAAAAAATCATAAATATTCCAAAATAATTCTCCATCCGTTTTTATCCCGTTTGGACTCCATTTGATATGGGTTTTCTGCGAAACATAAAACATGCAATAAACAGGAACTGGCACTGGGCACTGGATCAATATGTTAGTCCCAAAAATAGTATAAAAAGTTGCCAAAAGTATATGAAAGTTGAAGAATATTGGCATGGAACAATCAAAAATTATAGATACGACGGAAACGTATCAGGATCCCCAAGCTTAATTCCTGATCGTCCTTGAGTAGGTAAATGATAAAAAAGATAATTTTTGATGTGGAATGCTACCTAACATAATCTTGATCATATGTCTAATCATGGCATGAATATTAAGATACGAGTGATTCAAAGCAATAGTCTATCATTTGACATAAAAACAATAATACTTCGAGCATACCAATAAAGCAATCATGTCTTTTCAAAACAACATGGCCAAAGAAAGTTATCCCTACAAAATCATATAGTCTGGTTGTTGCTCTACCTTCATCACACAAAGTATTTAATCATGCGCAACCCCGATGACAAGTCAAGCAATTGTTTCATACTTTAGTAATCTCAAACTTTTTCAACTTTCATGCAATACATGAGCATGAGCCATGGACATAGCACTATAGGTGGAATAGAAAATGATGGTGGGGGTTATATGAAGAAGACAAAAATGGAGAAAGTCTCACATCGACGCGGCTAATCAACGGGCTATGGAGATGCCCATCAATTGATGTCAATGCGAGGAGTAGGGATTGCCATGCAACAGATGCACTAAGAGCTATAAGTGTATGAAAGCTCAAACTGAAACTAAGTGGGTGTGCATCCAACTTGCTTGCTCATGAAGACCACGGGCATTTGAGTAAGCCCATCATCGGAATATACAAGCCAAGTTGTATAATGAAAATTCTCACTAGTATATGAAAGTGAAAGCATAGGAGACTCTCTCTATGAAGAACATGGTGCTACTCTGAAGCACAAGTGTGGTAAAAGGATAGTAACATTGACCCTTCTCTCTTTTTCTCTCATTTGTTTTTATTTTCTTCTCTTTTTTTTGAATAGGCTTCTTTGGCCTCTCCCTTTTTTTTATTTAGGCTTCATTGGCCTCTTTTTTTTTATTAAGTCCGGAGTCTCTTCCCGACTTGTGGGGGAATCATAGTCTCCATCATCCTTTCCTCGCTGGGGCAATGCTCTAATAATGATGACCATCACACTTTTATTTACTTACAACTCAATATTACAACTCGATATCTAGAACAAAGATATGACTCTATATGAATGCCTCTGGCGGTGTACCAGGATGTGTAATGATCTAGCGTAGCAACGACATAAAAAAATGGACAAGCCATGAAAACATCATGCTAGGTATCTTACGATCATGCAAAGCAATATGACAATGAAAATCTCAAGTCATGTATATGATGATGATGAAAGTTGCATGGCAATATATCTCGGAATGGCTATGGAAATGCCATGATAGGTAGGTATGGTGGTTGTTTTGAGGAAGATATAAGGAGGTTTATGTGGGATAGAGCATATCGTATCACGGGGTTTGGATGCACCGGCGAAGTTTGCACCAACTCTCGAGGTGAGAAAGGCCAATGCACGATACCGAAGAGGCTAGCAATGATGGAAGGGTGAGAGTGCATATAATCCATGGACTCAACATTAGTCATAAAGAACTCACATACTTATTGCAAAAATCTACAAGCCATTGAAAACAAAGTACTACGCGCATGCTCCTAGGGGGATAGATTGGTAGGAAAAGACCATCGCTCGTCCCCGGCCGCCACTCATAAGGAAGACAATCAATAAATAAAATTATGCTCCAACTTCATCACAAAGCGGTTCACCATACGTGCATACTACAGGAATCACAAACCTCAACGCAAGTATTTCTACTAATCCACAATCACCCAATAGCATGACTCTAATATCACCACCTTTATATCGCAAAACTATTGCAAGGAATCAAACATATCATATTCAGCGATCTACAAGTTTATGTAGGATTTTATGACTAACCATGTGAATGACCAATCCCTGTCATCTCTCTAAATAGATATAAGTGAAGCAAGAGAGTTTAATTCTTTCTACAAAAGATATGCCCACGCTCTAACAATTATAAGTGAAGCAAAAGAGCATTCTACAAATGGCGGTTTTTTATGTGAAGAGAAACAGGAAATCCAAACTTCAAATGATATAAGTGAAGTACATGAAGCATTCTATAAAGCCATACTCAAAAGATTTAAGTGAGGTGCAATGAGCATTTTATAAATCAACCAAGGACTATCTCATACCAGCATGGTGCATAAAAGAAAAGTGAAAACTAAATGCAAAAGACGCTCCAAGACATGCACATATCGCATGAACGAAACGAATCTGAAAACATACCGATACTTGTTGAAGAAAGAGGGGATGCCTTCCGGGGCATCCCCAAGCTTAGACGCTTGAGTCTCCTTGCCTTGGGCATCCCCAAGCTTGAGCTCTTGCCTCTCTTCCTTTTCCTCATATCGAGACCTCCTCGATTAGACACTTCATCCACATAAAACTTCAACAGAAAACTCGGTAAGATCAGTTAGTATAATAAAGCAAATCACTACTCTAAGTACTGTTGTAAACCAATTCATATTTTGTTTTTGCATTGTTTCTACTGTAATATAGCTTTTCCATGGCTTAATCCACTGATATAAATTGATAGTTTCATCAAAACAAGCAAACTATGCATCAAAAACAGCATCTGTCAAAAACAGAACAGTATGAAGCAATCTGAACATTCACCATACTTATTATACCCCAAAAATTCTACCAAAATTATGAAAAATAAAAAATTTGTACATAAATACAGTGCAAAAAGAATCAGAACTGTTTGATGTTCCAGTTAAAAATGTAAAATCACACACTACAGCCAAAGTTTCTGTCCTACACCGTACAAACCAACAAGCATTGTAAACATCCTAAAGGCAAACCTTGGCACATTATTTTTATAATACAATGGAATTGTACAAGGGGATAATTATTTTTGATGAAAAGTTTCTGTGATCAGGATTCACAAAGTTTCCGTGAGCATGAACAAAGTTCAAGGCTAGCTCCCACTTCAACAATGCTTGTCTTTCTCATTTTCACTTTCCTTTTTGAAAAGTTTTAGGTTCCCCTCTTTATTTTTTTGTTTTTTAACTATATAAAAGCACTCAACAGAAATAAATGACTCTCTAAAACTTCCAGGTTGTCTCCCTGGTAGCGCTTTCTTTAAAGCCATTAAGCTAGGCATATAGTGCTCAAGTAATGAATCCACCCGGATGCCAAGGTATATCAAAGCCAATTTTAATTAACAATGATTTGTAATTTAATAGTGAGCAAAAAGTAACATATATCATGCAACAACGAAGTCTAACTCTCTTCCTATGCATCGGCATGTCATAAAAGAACAATTCATGCACACCAAGTAAAGGCCAATGCATAGTATAAGTAGATTCTTGCAATTCTATCGTGTTGGAAACATAAAGAGGCGGAGATGTAGTTCCTCTCTCATAATAATTGCAAGTAGGAGCAGCAAGCACATGCATATTATATCTATCAAAATTATCATGTGCAACGGTAAAAGGCAACCCATCAATATAATCCTTAATAAGCACAAACTTCTCCGATGTAGTGTGGTTCGGAGGATTCAAAAACATAATAGGACTATCATACGTGGGTGCAATAGCAATAATTTCATGCTTAACATAAGGAACTATAGCAAGTTCATCTCCATAAGCATAATTCATATTGGCATCTTGGCCACAAGCATAGCAAGCATCATCAAAAAGGGATATTTCAAGAGAATCAATGGGATCATAGCAATCATCCTTCGGTAAGCACGAAGGGAAATTAAACAATGTATGAGTTGAAGAGTTACTCTCATTAGAAGGTGGGCACGGGTGATCAATCCGCTCTTCCTCCTTTTGTTCTTCACTCTCCTCATCATCTTTTTCATCCGATGAACTCACAGTTTCATCAATTTCTTCTTCCATAGCTTCCTGCAAAATATTAGTCTCTTCTTGGACAACGGAGAATTTCTCAATATATAGTTTAACATAGGCATTAGAAGCATAATTATCATAACAATATTCAAGTATGGCAAAATTTTCAGATTTGTAGAGAGTAGCATCATACTTTTCAATCAAAGAAGCAATTTCATAAGCACCCTTAAAAGCAACAAATTCTTCAATTTGTTGAACATCATAGTAATTATAAACACCCTTAGCATACGAAGATACGATCCCATTATCAATAAACTCACATTGGTAGGGAAGGTGTTTCTTAGGGTTTTCAGAACAACAAGTAATATCATATATTTCACATAAATTCCAAGCATAGCATTGCAAACAATGAATTTGATCCAATAAAAGTTTCCCTTTTTCAGATATACGGTGTCGCACATAACAATCATGCTCATCTAAAGATTTGCCCTCAAATAAGCTAGTTGGGGTTTCAGCATGAGCACAAAGGGGTCGAAGATGATCCAAGTAAAAAGCTTCAGGAGTGTGATAGATTTTGAGTGGTTCTTCAACCATTGGTTCACAGGTACAACTAATTTTTTTGGTATTTTGCGTTTCCTACCCATAACTATGTAACATCCCAAAATTTTAAATTTTGGAATGTTATATTAAATAGATAGTTTTGATTGATTGTGTGATTGATTGACTAATAGTGAGTGAATTTGAAAACTTAGGAAGTTAAATGAGAGGGAATAAAAGGACTTTCCCAAACTTTCATTTTTCTTTTATGATCTCCGTGAATTCAAATTCTTTTCAAATACAAAACCCTAGAGAGAAGATGACATGACTTCTTCCATTTAATTAAATGAAAAGGGTATTTGAAAATATTTGAATTTCATTTGGAACTATTTTCAAATTCTGAAACTTTAAGCAACTCAATGATTTTCATGAGAGAAGATAGAATGACTTCTTCAAAATATATGAAATATGAGTTGGGAGTTTAAAAGGATCAAATTTAAAGTCCTTCTGGAAATTATTTTCAAATTGGAGTTATTTGGGTTTTATTCAAATTATTTTTCTCCAAAAATAAAATATATGAAAAATAGGGTAACATGATTCCCTACACCAGAAAATTTGGAGAGAAATAAATTTGAAATCATTTTGGTATTTTTAAAATGATTTTTATTGGATTTTATTAGAGCAGTAGCATTGTTTGAATTATTGAGGATTTTATTTGATGCTAGACTAATGTTCACGTTGTAGAAAATCTTTTTCTGCAAATTTTGGTATATTATATGCCTATATAATATTTTATTTATTTGGTCTTTATTATTTTTAGTTTGCCTCATAAAATGTTTATTTTTTTAAAAAAAACTTCTCCCGTCGACTGGGCCGGCCCAGCAGCTCACCCAGGCCCAGCCCAGCCGCACCGCCTTTCTCCCGAGCAGGAGTCCGCCGCCAGCACGCCGTTCGCCGCCGCCGTGACCGACCCGGCCACCTCCGGCCGCCTTGCCCCCTCCTCCACGCAACCCCTCGCCCCCCCTCCACATAAGCTCGCGCCGCCGCTGCTTTTTCCTCTCTGCTGCGCCGCGCCGCCCCCTCCCGCATCTCGCCGAGCCACCGCCGCCGCCGGCGAGATCCGCTCGCCGGTGCCGCTCCGTCCCTTCGCCGTGGACCACCGTTGACGCCGCCATCCACCGCGCCTTGCCGCGTCGCCCCTCCCCGTCCACTCCCCCCTCGCCGCTGGCCACCAGAGTTGCCGCTCCGGTCAAGCCCGAGCCGCCCGCTGTCACCGGAGTTCAACCTCGCCGCCGCCGGTTTTCTCTCGAAAACCGCCAAACCACTGCGAACCGGTATAACCGCCGCCCGATCCGGTTTTATTTTAAGATATGGTTTTAAAAAAAACCTAGACTAGATCTGTTCTTTTAGGTTTTATTAAACAGCGAACGTCCACTGTTTAGACCTTATAAACGAGCGTTCGTTATTTAGTCTTTTCGTTTTCTGTTTATTTACGCCAGGGACCTAGTTGTAGTTGTTTTATTTTACAGTTTAGCCCCTGTTCTTCAAACGCTCATAACTTTTTGCTCGTTAGTCGGAATTCGATGAAACCAATGCCCACGTCTTCGTTATGACCCCCTCTATCCAGTAATCCAACTCAAACATGTTTTTGAAAGTTTAAAAATTTGAATTAGATCAGATTTGAATTTGAACTTTGTTTGATCGTAACTTGAGTTTTATAACTCCATTTGAGTTGATTCTTTTTGCAAATCGGAGCTCTTGACCTAAACTTTCTGATAAGGCCAAATTCACAATGTTTTGGTACTGTTAGAAATTGTTTTATGCTGCAAGAGTTATTTGCTTGGTTTTGATGTTTTCCGAGTTGTTCTCTTCGTTCTTTCCGATCTTTTGAGTGATTGCTTATGTGTGGTTACTATTGCTTGCTCACGATAAATTGACCGGAGTGTGACAAGTAGAACTATCAAGAGTTTTGAGTGTGAATCATCTTCATCAACATTGCAGGCAAGTTCACACATTGATCATACCTCTTTACTACCCAGTTTTATTGCATTAGATCAATCCTCAAACATTGCATGATTAGGATCTAATTAATATGTGGGTTTTGGGAAGTAGATGAGGTAGTACCTATTACCTATTATTATCAAACCCTTGGGAGTTATTTCTACGTTTGCTTATTATGCCATGCTATGCTAGTAGACGTGGATTGGGGGAGTGAATTTCCATGACAGATGTGAGAATGTTAATTAATGGTTTATTTAAGGTGGCAACTTTAATACACATCTGGGTGGATTGAGGTACCTGGGTATTCCAGGATTGCCTGTTTGTTTTTGGACCGCCACCCAGGCTCAAAGGGATCATAAGATTATTCATGCTAGAACCTTCCGTGTGCAGCCACATGCTATTATGGGCTCTAGCATAGTTGACTAAGTCGTGCGAACTCTTACAGTGGTAGACTAGCAGATGTAGGGGATGTAGGTTGGTACGGTCTACCCATCGTAAGGTGCTAGCGCTTCTGAAAGACTATGTCTCGGTCATCCGTTTCTCAAACACCATGTAGTGCGGGAATCCCAACGGAGGAGATCGAGTCATGTGGGGAAAAGTGCGCAACCTCTGCAGAGTGTACAAACTAATCATGATTAGCCATGTCCCCGGTTATGGACGTTTTGAGTATCTAGTACTTGGATTATCATGTGAATCTCATCATGTTACTCTAATTAATATTGTTGGGTTTGTTTTAATGATGATGTTACTTAATTGGGATTGAGAATGTTGTCAACCATTCTCAATGTTTAACAACCACCATGATAGTTAAATAAATTTATTCCTTTGCAGTAGGGAAAATTTGGCTTTATGCAAAACTGTAACCATAGAGCTTTCCACCAGCCAAATATGCATGTAGTGATAGCCTTTATTCATCATTGCTCTACAGTGTGAATTTTGCCAGTACATTCAATGTACTGACCCTCTATGGCTGCAACGTCTCATGTTGCAGGAATCTTACGACGAGTAAGTGATATGTTAGGGTTATGATTTCTACACTCAACTTTGTCGTTGATGTTGATGGGAATCCACAACCTTGTTACTTCCACTATTTGGATTGAGGTAATAGTATTTACGTTACTTAATACATGTGATTTACCTCTTTTATAAATCCTCGAGTATTGTGTGTGTCAGCATACCGATCCAGGGATGACACTTAAGCACAGAGACTTGATCCATTCGGGTCGGGTCGCTACAAACTAAAGATAGAAAACAACTAAGAACAGCAAATGAAAATTACTTAGCGAGAAAGCAAACAATCACACACGAGAATATTCACCCCACGCTATGACTCCCCGGTAACGACGCCAGAAAAAGGTCTTGATGACCCGCAAGTATACGGGATAGTTGTGTCCTCTTTCAATAAGTAAAAGGTCGAGCCCAATGAGGAGCTAAAGGTAGAACAAATACTCTCTCAAGTCCTATCGGCCACTGATACGACTCTACGCACACTTGACGTTCGCTTTACCTAGAACAAGTATGAAACTAGAAGTACTTTGTAGGTGTTGTTGGATAGTTTTGCAAGAAAGTAAAGAGAACATAAATAAAAAGTAGGGGCTGTTTAGATAAAGACGCAATAAAGTAAATATAGCGAGTGTGGAAAAGTGGTGGTAGGAGTTGCGGAATTGTCCTTAAGCAATTGACTACTTTACTAGACCGATAGCAAGTTTCATGTGGGAGAGGCCACTTCTAGCATGTCATCCCTGACTTGGAATTCTATGCACTTATGATTGGAACTATTAGCAAGCATCCGCAAGTACTAACATTCATTAAGGTAAAACCCAACCATAGCATTAAGATATATTGGTCCCCCTTCAATCCCGTATGCATCAATTTCTATGCTAGGTTGAAGCTTCTGTCACTCTTGCCCTCCAATACATAGTCCTATCAACATACAACTAACCCTATGGTGTGATCCACGCGCGCGCTCATATGATGGGCACCAAAGGACAGCAACATAACCGCAAGCAAATTAAATCAATCATAGCAATTCATCAACCACCAATAGGACAACGAAAATCTACTCAAACATCATAGGAAGGCAACACATCATTGGATAATAATATGAAGCATAAAGCACCATGTTCAAGTAGAGGGTACAGCAGGTTGCGGGAGAGTGGACCGCTGTAGATAGAGGGGGGGAGGTGATGGAGATGTTGGTGACGATCGCGATGATGATGATGGCCCCCGGCGGCGTTCCAGCGCCACCGGAAGCAAGGGGGAGAGGGCCCCCCTTCTTCTTCTTCTTCTTATTCCTTGACCTTCTCCTTAGATGGGTGAAGGGTTTCCCCTCTGGTCCTTGGCTCCCACGGCGTGGGAGGGGCGAGAGCCCCTCCGAGATTGGATCTATCTCTCTGCCTCTCTCTGTTTCTGCGTTCCCATATTCTGTCGCTTCACCATTTCTTTTATATCCGGAGATCCGTAACTCCGATTGGGGTGAATCTTTTGCCCAGATCTTTCTCATAAAATTAGCTTTATTGCGGCAAAAGAAGAGCGTCAACCGCCTTACGGGGGGCACAGGGGAGTCTAGGGCGCGCCTGCCTCCCTGGGGCGCGCCCCCTATCTCCTGGCCACCTCGGGCACCGTCTCGCGTTGATTTTACTTCCCAAATATCATAAATATTCCAAAATAATTCTCCGTCCGTTTTTATCCCGTTTGGACTCCGTTTGATATGGTTTTCCTGCGAAACATAAAACATGCAACAAATAGGAACTGACACTGGGCACTGGATCAATATGTTAGTCCCAAAAATAGTATAAAAAAATTACCAAAAGTATATGAAAGTTGAAGAATATTGGCATGGAACAATCAAAAATTATAGATACGACGGAGACGTATCAATAATCATGATGTACATAGCAACAGTCGATAATAACTCCCAAGTATCCTATATCTTACAATGCATTAGTATGACCCAATAGTCTTCTAATTTACGGTGCCAAATTGTCATTTACCTATTTATGACACAGGTGGCAATCGAAACTCAACTCTAGGCGCCATCGACTCATCGTGGATGACGTGAATGTGACTCAGAGCTTAGTAACTAATGGATACTAGTCACTTTCCACCTACCCATCTATCACGAGGACTCGTCCATTACACATATTGTAACACATCCCTGTTCGTCTATCCATCTATCCTAAAGACTTGGTCATTAAACTTCTAGTAACGCTTCCGAGAATTACTTCGCGTCTATCCATCTATATTGAAGATTCAACCATTACTCATCTTGTAACGCACCCGGAAATCCCTTCTCATTTATCCATGTATCTTGAAGGATCGGCAACACCACATCTTGTAACGCACCCGGGAATTACTTCTCGTCTATCCATCTATCATGATGGCCTGATCATTACACATCTTGTAACGCATCTGGGAATTACTTCTCGTCTATCCATATATCATGAACATTTAGTCATCTGGAAATCTCTTTTATCTATCCATCTATCTCGAAGAACCGACCATTACACATCTTGTAACGCATCCGAAAATTGCTTCTGGTCCATCCATCCACCTTGATGACTCTATCATTGCACATCTCGAGAAAATGTGCTGGCCTAACATACGCGTTTCCCAATATTTTGCCATTTACTGTTCGCCGGTTACTTATTTACGTGACCGGCAGCCCACCAACACCGAGTCATACCAGATATATATATAAATATCTTTTAGCATAGCACTTTCGGCAACAAATAAATGAAACATATATTATTTCTCGACCATTTAGAGCTACACGATGGTCAGATCGGACGGCCACACTCGCATTAGTATAGTGATGTTCCACTGTCTAACACATGATGACAACGGTGCTTAGCATGGCGACGTTGATGATTGTGGGTCGTTGTCACTGGACTGTGTTTATAATTCCATTGCTTAACTGCAGTAATTAAAATCTAGGAATTACTTCTCGTCTATCCATCTATCTTCAAGATTCAACCATTACACGATCTTGTAGGCATCCGGAAATCCCTATTCGATCCATCTATCTTGAAGAATCGGCCATTACACATCTCGTAACGCACCCGAAAATTGCTTCACGTCTATCCATCTATCTTGATGGCTCGACCATTGCACATCCTCAGAAAATGCGCCGGCCCAACATATGTGTTTCCCGATCTTTCGCCATTCATTGATCGCGAGTTACTTGTTTACGTGACCGCCAACCCACCGACGGCGAGTCATACCGGATACATATGAATATCTTTCAGCGTAACACTATTGGCAGAAAATAAGTGAAACATATATTATTTCTCGACCATTTAGAGTCGTACGATGGACAAATCGGACGGCCACTCTCGCATTAGTATAGTGACGTTCCACTGCCTAACACACAATGACAGCGGTGCTTAGCATGGCGATGTTGATGATTGTGGGTCGTTTTCACTGGACCGTGTTTATAATTCCATTGCTTAACTGCAGTAATTAAATTCCAGAAATTACTTCTCGTCTATCCATCTATCTTGAAGATTCAACCATTACACATTCTTGTAAGCATCCGAAAATCCCTTTTCGATCCATCTATCTATCTTGAAGAATCGGCCATTACACATCTCGTAACGCACCCGGAAATTGCTCCACGTCTATCCATCTATCTTGTTGGCTCGATCATTGCACATCTTCAGAAAATGCGCCGGCCCAACATATGCGTTTCCCGATCTTTCGCCATTCATTGCTCGCCATTTACTTGTTTACGTGACCGGCAGCCAATAGATATATATGAATATCTTTCAGCGCAGCCCTTTCGGCGGAAATAAATGGAACATATATTGTTTGTCCACCATATATTGTTTGTCCACCATTTAGAGCCGCACGATGAACAGATCGGACGGCCACGCTCGCACTAGCACAGTGACGTTGCGCGGCCTAGCACGCGATGACAGCGGTGCTTAGCGTGGCGAAGTTGATAATTGCAGGCCGTTGCCACTGGGGCCGTGTTACAACTCCACTGCTTGACCGCAGTAATTAAAATCCAGACGTGTGTATATATATTAGCTGGAAAGAAGGCGAGCGGAAAAAAACCCACAGAGTCGAGGGGAGGTGACGGAGACGAGGAAGGAAAGGAAGAAAAGAGACGAAAGAGGGAGGAGGAGGAGGAGGGGATTGGGACTCGCCGCCCCGCTCCAAATTCCCCACTGCTCCACCACCTCCACTTCCCCGCCGCCGCCGCCCCGAGTACGGCGGGTACGAGCAGCCCGTCGTCCTCGGCCCAAAACCCTACCCGCCCAATTCGGTCCGGCTCCGAGCCGTTGGCGCAGCCCGGGGGGGTCCCGAGCGGCGAGAGGAGGAGGCGGAGGCCCGGGGAGATCGGATCGGCGGGGCCGCGGGCCGGAGTAGCACTGGGCGATGGCCGCTTCATAGGATGCAGCTTTACTCCGCCGGCGGCCGCTTAGTCTGCTGCTGCTGCTGCTGCCGCCGCTTCTGCTTCGGAGTGCGCTGCCGTGATCCCAACAGGAGCCTGGGCTGGTGCGGGTTGGGCTGACGTGTTGTTGTTGCTGTTCTTGTTGGGCACTTGATCTCTGCGGGCGCTTTGCGCCTGCCTGCTGGGAGGTGGTTGCGTGAGGTGAATGGAGGAGACTGGGAGGGAGAGGAAGGCGGCGGGGCCGCCGCCGTGGGCGCCGACCAAGTCCACGGTGTTCCGGTCCTACGCTGCAGCGGTGGTGGGCGACCGGGCGGAGGCGCCGTCCGCCCGGGGCAATGGGGTTGCCGCCCGTTCAAGCAATCTACGCGCCGTCAGGAAGAGGCCTGTACGTTTCCTACACCTTCCCCTCTCACGGGGCTAACAAAAGATGCTTGCTTGCTTTCCCTTTTGGAGCTATTCTCGGGATCACCGTGCTGAATTTGAACTGTCAATTGGATTGAGCGATTCACAGAGGTCGTCGTAGCTGGAAATTAATTAGAATGAAATGCTCGTAAGAAACCGTTACAGCTTAAGAAACCAATACTACATCTTAAACTTCGGTGACTTGAACTACTCAAATCAGCACCGTTCCTGCTGCTGCTGCCTTTGCCTTTTTTCCTGATGCTTGGACGCACGCTTCAGGCAACTAAAAGTATGACCAGCTGGAGCAGTGTGGTCTGCTCAAATTGTCTTTTGATTAATCAGAGGCAAACCTCATTTCTGACTACAATTAGCATTCCCATTCATTAACCACACCTATTTTTTCTGCAACAATCATTCAGTGTTGAGTTATATATAATATACATGTTTTGTTTGCTTGACTTGCTATTCCAATCCATCATGAGTGTAAAGAGATTCCAAGTATAAGTGACTGGGAAATACTCCCTCCGTCCCATAATATAAGAACGTTTTTGACACTAGTGTAGTGTTAAAAACGTTCTTATATTTTGGGACAGAGGGAGTATTACGCAAGTGCACAACTAAAAGTGTGTCAGATCCTAGTTGTAGTTGATATCTCTTTTAGAAAATATGGATCATTGGACAATGCAAACCTGCATATACCATCCAACGTATAATGCAATGCTATAAGAACATCTTTTAACACTGTTGCTGATCTCTATTAGTGTGTTATGGGACAGAAGATGGAGTGCATTTATAATTCAGTTTGTTACCATTGTTCATATGCACCTCATGCCCATATACCTCTGATATACCAACTCTGAATCAATTGTTTATTCCTGCAGATTGTTGCAAGATTGACCAGAGACATCGTCCAAACTTTTGAAAAATGCAATCCTGAGTTTAATTACGTAGATTCACTAAATCCCAAGCACTTCCTCACCAGTCCTGCAGTTCCTGTTCACAATGATGGCCTTGACAATGCAAATTCTGACCTAATCTTGTATGTCAACTTGGAATTGGTTAATAAGAAGTCAGACCGGAGGTTAGTTTAGTTATTCTCCAGTGTACCAGCTTTAACATTTTAGTTTCTCGTTGGTTACTTCATACACTTTTAGCACAAAAATTCACTTTTGCTAGAAGTTGATTTTTATAAGTTAGAAATATCTATGAATACTTGGAGGGCCCCATTATTTATGAGAATTAAGAAGTCAAGGTTTGTGAAAGAAGAAATATATCCGACGGTCTGTCGCAATATTTGGTTTCTTCTTTCAGTTTGTAGAACTTGTGTGGTAGATCTAGCCGGTTCAACTTTTCTTCCACAACTGCTCATCTCAGGGTTCAGATTGTTTAAGTTATGCTTCATCGTTTCATTTGGCAAATTTTTTTGGTAATAAGGTACATTGTCGAAGAAATGCTTGGCCAAGGTACCTTTGGGCAGGTTGCTAAATGCTGGGATGCAGAAACCAACAGTTATGTTGCAGTGAAGGTTATAAAAAACCAGCCTGCCTTTTATCAGCAGGCTATCATGGAAGTCTCATTGTTGAGCATGGTATGGTAATCTACTTAGGATTTACTTATTTTGTTGAAAAAATTGACATCACAAAACTGGTTTCATGTATTTGCAGCTAAATGACAAATTTGATCCTGATGATCAGCACCACATCGTCCGGATGCTGGATTTTTTTCCATGGAAAAATCATTTGTGCATCACATTTGAAATGCTTGGTCATAACCTGTAAGTAACTTCCATTAAACCTGCCTTTACTATTATAATTTATAAATATGCCCCGTGTTAGTTTCGATTCATGTGGTAACGTAAACTCCAACTCTGCAGGTACGAGCTGTTGAAAAAGAACAACTTAAGAGGTTTGCAACTGCAATTTGTCCGTACTTTCTCAAGACAGGTAGGTGTCCTTTTCTTATCCTGCATGTTTTTCATATGTGTTTGTTGCCATTGTTGCCATATTACCTATTATGTATTACTTTTAGATATTGGATGCATTGATTGTCATGAAAGGTGCTGGAATTATTCATTGTGATCTAAAACCGGAAAATATCCTCATAACACCGAAGTGAGTTGCTTCCCATCAAAATAAGCACTTTGTTTGTACGCCTTCTGGGTACTACCACTTTCAACAATGCTAAGTTTGATGACTGAGGTGAACTTTGCAGAGTAAACTCAGCAGCTGGAGTTAAAGTAATTGATTTTGGATCAGCGTGCATGGAGGGTAAAACGATTTACTCATATATCCAGGTTTTATTTGAACTCAACTCATCAGTCTAAAGTTCATTTTACTAATATGAATTGGTATGAATTATGAATTCAAGCTTGTATTTTTTCCTTTTCCAGAGCCGTTATTACAGGTCTCCTGAAGTGCTTCTTGGCTATCCGTATCCTATTGAACATCTCTAATAGCAAATACATTTAACAGTAGCTACACAGACATCTTACAATGCATAGTTTGTGATTTTAGCTTGTGGGCTTGTACACTTAACAAGTGCTAGATACACTACCGCCATTGATATGTGGTCATTTGGCTGCATAGTTGCGGAACTTTATATAGGTCTACCTTTATTTCCCGGAGCATCAGAATACGATGTCCTTAGCCGTATGATTGAGATTGTCGGGTAAGTTCTTTTTATTGAAACTCTTAATATCTTGTTTTCTTATTTTCCTACCGGCTGTTTGCAAATAAATTCTTTATACGAAATTAGGTGTTTACGTGTTAGCTGGTTGAGCTGTTTCACTTCAGTTAGTAGGTGTTCAATAATGGTAGAATACTTTATTTACCAATATTCAACATGTGCAGTGGACAACCACCAGATGATCTTCTTAGGGAGGCTAAAAACACCAGGAAGTTTTTTAAACATGTTGGAAGCATTTATCCTGGTAATGAACATGATGGTCTTCGCAGTTCATACAGAATACTAACAGAAGACGAGGTTGAAGCAGTAAGTTCTGTGGTTTTTCTTTGGAAGTTATTCTGAACGCTACTTCTATGTCATGCTTTATACATTTACTATGTTATTCATGCCTTGTCTAAATCCTGCAGAGGGATTCCAAAAAGCCAAAAATAGGGAAATGGTATTTCCCTCGTGGGAGGCTTGACAGACTCATATTCGCGTACCCTTGGAAGAATTTAAATGAGGGTAATCTGCCAGGTTTGTTCAGTGATGCTTTTATTTATTATTAATAGGGGTGGCTTTACCCCTGTTCATAAATTTTAGGGTTGATCTACCGCAATAATGTTCAATACAATAAAGCACTTACTGTTTCTATTTCTATATTACGGTCTCTGTTGTGGTGGTCTTTGAACATCAAGTGGCTTCTTAGCATGAAAAAATTCTTGGTTTTCTTACTCTATTTCTAGGGATAGCCTGGAATTAGGCCAATATAGAAAATGGTTAGCTTACTCTTGCAGTATCAGTGAAATACACACCTATGCAGATTAGATGAAGAGCTTGTAACACACACACAAACCAACATTCGATATATACTTTCAACCATTTAATCTGATGTTTGTAATTTGAGTCCAGTACCTTGGGGGGGAAAATAACATGGTTGCTTTAACAGTTATTCATATTTCACGTTGTAATTCATGTCATCATATGGGCATATTTGGTTAATAGACAACTAATCCTGGCTTATACATGTAGCATACAAATGTACAGTTCTTTAGTGACGAGGCATGGGTATTTATTTCATATGGAGTGGTAGTTTTATAATGATAATACAGTGGTCCTTACAATAAAATTGCTAATGCGATCATATATATGTTAATTTTTACGCAGAGACTGAAAAGGAAGATTGCTTAGCATTGGTTGATTTTTTGAGAGGACTTGTTGAGTTTGATCCTAATAAGCGATGGTCACCATTGCAGGTATTGGCTAATGATAAAGTTAGATATTATTGGTCTGGTTTGTGTACTTGAAGTTACATTCATTTTGCATCTGTAATTTGTTTGATATCCTTACGAAGTTTAGAGTTATTTGATTTTCTGTGAGCGCTAACTTATGTTCTTGAAGAATCATCAATGGAAGTGTTTCACAATTTTGAAAATCTATTTCAGGCTTCATATCATCCATTCATAACTGGTGAAGCCTTCACTAGTCCTTATGAGCCTTTCCGGGAGACCCCAGTAATTGTAAGTTTGGTTCTATTCAGACACCTTGCTGCATATTCTTCTCATGAACAACCTGTGACGTGAAATCACCATTAGCTGTAGCAAACAACTTTTGGTTTGCTTCAGTCAACAGGATAGATGCATCTCGATTTAGATATCCTGTCTTCACCTGGTCATGCGTGCATGCAACAGTGTTTCTTTCCATCAATCTTGAAAAGTTTATTGTATTTGCACCCTTCAGACGTCATGTCTTTTATGGTTATAGTTTCTTTATAGTTTTAGTGGCATTATACCAGAATGGTTGGGCGGTTAACTCGTGAAAATTTGGACCTCAAGAGCTACCTTTTCCATACAGTTTTAGTTTATAAGTCAAGCTTTATGCCTTTTTTGTTGTAGCCCGTTGGTCGTGTTGCGACAGTTGATCACAATCCTGGAGGAGGTCACTGGCTAGCTGCTGGCCTTTCCCCTCAGGTTGTAAGTATGTTCTCTCATGCTTCTATTCAGTAGAAACCTCGCAAGAATACATCCATAATATATTTTTTATATTTTTTGTAGGTTGGAAGCATTAACAGATCCCTACCATTCAATAACGTTTTTCTGCCAAAGATGCCCTTTTCATATGGAAGCAGCTGCGGCAGCTTCGGTAGCCGTGGTAGCTTTAATGATAACGTAGGTCCTGCAAGCAGCTATGGAAGCTATGATGTCAATAACGTTAACATGTATCATTCACCACTAGGCCCTTCTGGGTTCAATTTACAGTCACAAGCCGGAGGAACATTTCTAGGATTTAGTCCAGATATTAGAATTAGGCCTCATCTCTCTCATGGTGTTGGCATTCGGCAAAGTCCTGGTGGTCCAGGTCCTATGTCTCTTGGGGCCAGTCCATCACAATTTACTCCTCCAAATTCCCAAACGCAAATGCCAACTAGCGCTACTGCCAAGTATGTTGCCACTTCTCCTGCAAGAGGCAGTCATGGATCCTCATTGGGAAAAGCCGCTGTGGTAGGCCAATACAATAGGAGAAGGAATCTTGGTCACCCTCCTATGTCAATGCCACCACATGAGTACACATCTCAGCTAATCCAGGGACCTCATGGAGATGGTGTCAGTTCAGCATTTGCTCGAGGACATTCTGGCTATTCATATGGTGCACTTCCTAATTCTGGTCATTATAATTGGAGGCCGCAGATAGGTGTTAGCACTGGTTTATCCACAAACTCTTCTTCCAATCATGGTTATGTTCAACCATCTGGTTACAATGATTTCCGTCCTTTGCACTCATCCAATGTGCCAGCTGATACATCAACCTCCACTTCATCAGTACCAGATCCAGCTGATTGGGATCCCAACTATAGGTAATCATGCATACTAAAGTTACTTATTTTAAAATAGTGTAGCCTATGGATTAGCTTCTCATTCGATTTTTATGTGCAGCGATGAGTCACTCCTGCAAGAAGATAATTCACTATCAGCTGAGTTAGGCAGTCTTCACCTGAGAGATGCAAGTGGTCGAACAATCCAGTCTGGAAGATTGCCCAATATCCAAAGCCATGATATTGCAGGCTCGAATCAAAGGTATTGTAGCATGATGAGATCTCGATATTTCGTTGCTGCAATGGGTCTTCCTTAAACATTGTTGGGTTTGAATACCAGAAACACACTATGCTTGCTAGATCATAGGGTAGATGAGACTAGGCTCGAAAGAGAAACTAAACTATGCGAAGGACAAGTACTTGTTTGATTGATTGCTTCGCCCATAATGGATGTAGCTCATTTCTTTATATAGAGATGGTTAGCCCCAGGTGATAGGATCTAATGACTCCCCAAAAAAGGGACTGCCTTCTACAGCAGTTGACTGAGAAATAACAAATGCAACAGAAAAATCTAATCTAAACCAAGTGATGCTACTTTCGTAACAGTAAGATGGTACTCCCTCTGTAAACAAATATAAGACCTTTTAGATCACTAGTGATCTTGTTTACAGGGGGAGTATTATTGACCAATAAGATACTCTTTTAATTAATGGGATATTACCCCTTATTTGATAAGATAGGTCTGTCTGCCCCCTTGTCCCAATATCTGTAATGCACATTCATTGTTTTTCACCCTGTGCCACGCTGCTCATGACTGTTTCATGTGAACTTGCACACCATAACACTAAGTTTCAACAAGCTCCACTCGTAAGTTATTAATTGAAGATTCGCAATTAGCTAGCGAGCATTGAAACAAATGGAATTGATGCTTCACGTAGGGAGGTAACAATATGATTTGTCCAGTCCTTTCAATTTGTATACATGCCCCAGTAGTTGGAGGTAAACAGATGCGCCTTTTGCCGCACATATCCTATTCCTATGGAAATGGATGGAATGATGCTTCATACAGAGTTTAGGAAATGGTTTCTCAGGTCTTCTCATTTTAGCTAGCCCCCAGGGTTTGACACTATACAGATGCATATTTTACCAGGCATATCCCATTATGATTGAGAGTTTGAGATGGTTTTGTCGGTTAGAAACATCCATTCTATGGAACATCATTGTGTACTAGTTCATGGGACATGTTGGTTTTAATGCATTTCATGCACCCCAACAGTTTTATGCTTCAATATTTTGTTTTCTGATTTGTCAGCCAATTAAAGATAATTAATACCGCTGTGATTTTTTTTCCAATTCTGGATGCTGCTGCTCCTTCATTAAGTATATTCACTGACTCTTTGTTCATGTTTCTGCTGTAGAAATGACTTCCTATTTCATGCACCGTCTCACAGAGAGAGTGGCCATTCAACAGGCCACGTCAACTATGATAGTTACAACCATGCCAATTATTCCCAGCGAAATTTCCCTGGCCGTCACGGACAACCATTTCAGCGGTACAACCATATGAATTCCACCTCTATACGCCCGACGGGGAATCTCCAGAATGTTCAATCTGCCTGGTCCAAATATGGCATGCCAGATTCTACTTCGCCCCCTCGGATGGTTGAAGGGATGCCTTGGGGTAATGAATGATTTCACTGTTGTGCACTTAGTGGTTTTTTATTGATTTTGTTGTTGACATCGCCATGGCTATTATATTCCTGCCACTTGCAAAGCAGGAGTTCTGTAATAATGCTATGTATGAACTTGTTCTATTCCAATCTTAGATGATATCATCGTTGCAAACTTGTAACATCTTGAAGTCTTGCTATTAATCTTCAGGACAGTGATAATGTTTAGGACTACAGATAACAAAAAGACACTTGATAATATACTCCACCAGCATAAGATTTCTGTCGATGCACATGGATGGAAAAACTGTAGCTGTTAAGCATCAAACCTTGTATGACAATGTATGAGCTATGGACTGACGGTCTGATCAACCTATAATTGGGTCCTCTTATCCTACAACCGAAGCTGTGAATTTATTAGTACAATTTGTTTTTCTTCCATGATGTGTTTGGGAACCGGAGAAAGAGGCTTGTGTGCATCTATGTCTTTCAAGCATAATACTGATCAAAATGAGCTATCTATGTGCAGGAGGAAGCGCTGGTCACTCTCTTGCAACAAGTGGGCTGCCGCCGTCCTTTGGAAGAAAGGACTTCGGGAGGATCTTTTAGCCCTTGTCTTGGATCTGGAGGAACGCCATCCAATTGATGGCGTAAAATTGTTTGTGTTTGCAATTCTTTGTTGCGCTGGGTACATGCTGTTGATTTTGCGATTCATAGCGTTCCTCTGACTGTTGTCCTGTTGTGGTACTCGGATTCATGAAGCTATAGGCTATAATTACAGCAGTTCTTTGGTGGTTGTTACTTCAGTTTCTTTTCTTTAACGGTTCTTTGTCATCGTGGGATGCCAGTTTTTTCCATGTGAGAAGTTGTGCTACCATGAATCTGCCATGAACATGGTTACTGAGTGTGTCGCTGCATTGGTGCTGCCTTGTTATTTTTAGACATGCTGGGTGGCGATGGAGGCACGGAGGACGGAGCCGGTCATGGCTACCGGGTGTTGCGCTTGGTGTCTACGGTCACACATGCTTGGTTTTGGGGGGATGAACCAGAGCTGGGGGATAGACTCAGGATGGATCTGAACGAAATGTTATTACTCCCTCTGTTCCGAAATACTCCCTCCGTAAACTAATATAAAAGCATTTAGAATACTAAAATAGTGATCTAAACGCTCTTATATTAATTTACAGAGGGAGTACTTGTCGACCATCGCAGTGGAACATAAATTTCACGACATGGCAATGGAACATCGGAACCACTGATGAATAGCCTAGACTTGTAAACTAATGTTCGAAGCCGGCACTTGCTCCTTTTATTCCTGTAACAATAACACGGAGGGAGCAGGCACCAGTGGTGGTGGTGGTGCATCAGTTAGTGTAGCAGGTGGAGTCACAAGGGTAGGGGCAGTCCGTCTTCTGGAACCCGCTGCGGCCGTAGAACCAGTCCCCGACCGCGTCCGCTATTCTCTGGGACAGAGACATGGAAGGAAGCTCTCGTCAGATAAACACACACCAACGACAGGACGAAACTCAACTAAGGGCGCGAGAGGAAGGAAGAGGGTTGCTATTACTCTGTCTCCGAGCGCCGGGGAAGCGGGCGCGAACCAGATGTCCTGCGTCTCGGACTGGCAGTGCGCGAAGCACGAGTTGACGAACAGCCCTCTGGATCCGGTGGACGAGATCCCCCCCAACGCCGCCAGGAAATCGTCCCTGAACCCTGCGTCGGCCAACCAACCACCGTGTGTTCTCCGGTGAGTATACGTATAGCTGACCGACCAAGTATGTAAAATGCCTACGTACCCTGCAGCGTCTCGAGCTGCTTCGCGGAGCACTGGGTTATGTCGTCCCTGCAGCTTCGCCATTCGGGATCGGAGCCCTCCGGCACCAGGATGTGCCGTACCTGCAACATCAGCGAAATATGAATGCCTTGCTCGATGGATGCGAGTGTCAAGCGTGTTGCAGTTGCAGGTAGGCATTGCTCTTTATCAGATGATAACCTGCCATGAGTCGTATGCTGCGTTTAGGATGAAGAGAGGCGTCTGGATCAGCTGCACCTCGTTCTGAGGAAAAAAGCACTGCATCCAAGGAGGAAGCAGCTTGTTTACTGATGTTTAGATGTGCAATTGTGGTGGCCATTGCAAGTATTTTCTTACCACGCCTGCAGGCAACTTGGAAGTACACGAAGATGGCAAATTCTTTGCCGAGCCCTACGGTGTTTACACACAATGCAATCAGTTAGTATATATACAAGAGAAAAGAGAATAGATCTAGGCGCAAAGCAATATTTTTCCTTTTTTGTGCAAACTGAGGTGATTTTTATAAATTTTAAATAATGAGGCCTCTTTACTTTACACCACTACGTTCGAATTCGAGTCCAACCCGAAACTTCCATATATCATGCCATAGTTTGTTTTACGGGGAATGCCATAGTAGAGAGAACTGTCAAACGTGCATACATGTGTTGTAACCACATCACTGAAAAATGCCTCAGCGTGGTTGGCTCCAGTAATGTCCTTCCTGCAAGAGCAGAGATGACAAGTGTTAAACGAATAATAATAATATCTATACAGTGGCAAAAACAGATAGTAGCATGCTTTTGTTCTTCTGCCTTACACATTGATGAAGAAACCAGCATCTGAAAGGCATTTAACATTGGCATCCACTGGCAGCAGCTGATGAAATCTGTCGCAGTGCAGTATCGAAGTTAGTCCACCAGCAGAACATCCTGAAATCAGAGCCTGCCACGTCCTTGGAAAACGAGGAAATTAGAGCCTGCTACAATCTCGTTAGTGACATGCCAAGTCATTGTGCTGATAAGTGTTAGATATGTATAGTTCATTGTGTACATCCCCATTGTATAAGGGGCTTTTCTGCACTTTCACACACATGTATATGTAATGGCCTTTGGCCCTCAGGAAATACTGGTTGCTCACTTATCCAACATGGTATCAGTTCCCAGGTTCCTCTTCCTCTCCCGCACGCTGCAGCTCCGTGCCTAGCTTCCTCGTCGCCGGCCATCTCCTCCTCCGTCGCCGGCCACCTTCTCCGCGCCCGGCAGTCCCTGCCACTCAGCCGCGTCCAGGCCACGCCCCCGGCCGCGCCCTCCCTGCCCGGTCGCGCCCAGGCCGCGCCCCGGCCGCGCCCCGGCCGTGCCGCCCTGCCCGGCTGCGCCCCGGCCGCGCCCCGGCTACCTCTTCCCTGTCAGGCCGTCCCCGGCCGCGCCGCAGCTTCTTCCGCGCGCCCCAGGCCGCGCCTCTGGATTCCGGTCGCCCGTCCTCTGCTCCAGATCAGGCAGCCTACCTCGATCGGCAAGCTCGGGCAGCTGAGCCCCCTGCCTCGAGCCGCCCAGTCCTTTGCCTCGACCGGGCCTCGGGCCTCTGCTCGATCTCGCTCGAGC
Source organism: Triticum timopheevii (assembly GCA_963921465.1). Classification (NCBI taxonomy): domain Eukaryota; kingdom Viridiplantae; phylum Streptophyta; class Magnoliopsida; order Poales; family Poaceae; genus Triticum; species Triticum timopheevii. The sequence continues at coordinate 448,008,573 of OY997272.1, read as the reverse complement.
CGTCTGAGCCCCCTGTCTCAATCGACTTCGTTGCTCGATCCAGATCGGACTGCTGAGTCCGTTGACCAAAAAAAAACAACAGAGGAGACACACCGAGTTCCCTCATGTCTTCTTCGGGCTATGTTGTTGTTCCTAGGTGCTCAGTGATTTTCGATGGCGCCAACTATGCTGAATTTGTGGGATTCATGCGCATCCATATGCGTGGTCTTCTTCTCTGGGGTGTTCTTTCTGGCGAGGTTCCCTGCCCGCCATGCCCTGTTGCGCCTGTGGCCCCAATTCCACCGGTGCCGCCGGTACTTGCTCCTGAGGCTTCCCAGGCTGACCGGGATGCCGCCAAGACCCTTGATGATGCTGCAGTTGATGCCTACGATCAGCAGGTATCTGCTTACTCCGATGCTCTTTCGGCGTACCGGGATGATCTCTCTGCTTACACTCAGTGGTGCAATGATGATGCTCGTGCTGCTGCTGTTCTTACTGCCAGTGTCCTCCCTCAGTTTGCTTCGGAGTTCATGAGACTTGGCACAGTTGCAGCGATGTGGTCTTATATTTGTCAGCGCTATCAGCCCTCTGGTGATGCTCTCTATCTCTCTGTAGTGCGTCAGGAGCACGCCCTCCAGCAAGGTGATTCCTCTGTTGATGAGTTCTATTCACAGTGCTCTGCCATCTGGCGTCAGCTTGACTCTCTTCGGACAGTTGTTTGTGGCACCTGTCGTTGCTGTCAGACTACTCGGTCTGATCTGGAGTTTCAGCGGGTCCATGAGTTCTTATCTCGTCTCCGCTCTGAGTTTGAGCCCAGACGTGCTCACTTGCTTGCTCGTGGTCGTGTTCCCATCTCGGAGGTGCTTGCTGAGCTTCGTGCTGAGGAGACCCGCCTCCGCTCTGCTGGTTTGCTGGTAGTCTCATCTGTGTTGGCTGCTCGGGCTCCTGTGTCGTCTGCTCGGATCACCGCTCCACCGCTCCTCCCCACACCTTCAGGGGGGGTGAGTCGCCCCGCTTATACTGAGAGGGGCCGGTCGCGCCGTGACACCTTCTGTGGCAACTGCTCTCGGCCCGGTCACCCAGAGTCTGATTGCCGTGAGAAGAAGCGCGACCAGCGGCGCTCCTCTTCCAGTGGGACTCCTGGATCTTCCTCGACTCCGTCACTCATTGACCAGGACATTGTGAGGCTCAAACGCCTCCTGGCTTCCTCAGGCTTCGACTGGTTCGGCTGCTGCGGTGACTGCATCCACTTCCCCACCACCGCAGGCATCTACACAGTCAGGTACATCTTCGTGGGTTTTGAATTCTGGAGCCTCCTTCCACATGTCTTCTGATTCTTCTGTGTTGTCTTCTCTTCAACCTCTTGATTCGCCTATTTATGTTCTTACTGCCGATGGCACATCTCTTCCTGTTGCTAGTCGTGGTATTCTTTCCACTCCATCCTTCTCTGTTCCGAGTGTTTCACATGTTCCTCGTCTTACCATGAATCTTTTTTCTGCCGCTCAACTTACTGATTCTGGTTGTCGTGTCATTCTTGATACCGACTCTTGCTCCATTCAGGATCGTCACACCAAGGCTTTGGTTGGAGCTGGCCCTCGGCGCCGTGAGTCAGAGGGCCTTTGGGAGGTTGACTGGCTTTGTGTTCCTTCCGCTGCCACCACTTCTGCCAGCTCCCATGCTCTTGCTGCCTCTTCGTCTGCGTCCTTCCAGCAGTGGCATCATCGCCTTGGTCACATCTGTGGCTCTCGTTTGTCTTCTTTAGTTCGTCAGGGCCTCTTAGGGTCTGTATCTGGAGATGTCTCCTTACATTGTAATGGTTGCAGACTTGGCAAACAGACTCAGTTACCTTATCCTACTAGTGAGTCAGTATCTCAGCATCCGTTTGACTTAGTTCATTCTGATGTCTAGGGTCCTGCTCCCTTTGATTCGAAAGGTGGTCATCGCTACTATGTTTTGTTTATTGATGATTTCTCTCGCTACACTTGGCTCTACTTCATGAAATCCCGTAGCGAGGTTCTCTTTATATACAAACGTTTTGCTGCCATGGTTCACACCCAGTTTGCCACGTCCATTCGTACTTTTCGTGCTGACTCTACTGGGGAGTATATCTCTTAGCTGTTGCGTGGTTTTCTAGCGGAACAGGGTACTCTTGCCCAGTTCTCATGTCCTGCGGCTCATGCTCAGAATGGCGTTGCCGAACGCAAGCATCGTCATTTGCTTGAGACGGCTCGTGCGCTAATGATTGTTGCTTCCCTTCCATCCCATTTTTGGGCTGAGGCTGTTTCCGCATCCACCTATCTCATCAACATTCAGCCATCGACTGCTCTTCAGGGTGGTATTCCTATGGAGTGTCTCACTGGTTGCTCTCCCGACTACTCAGCTCTTCGTATGTTTGGATGTGTGTGCTATGTTCTTCTTGTCCCCCGAGAACGCACCAAACTGACTGCTCAGTCGGTTGAGTGTGTCTTCCTTGGCTACAATGATGAGCACAAGGGTTATCGATGTTGGGATCCTGTAGGTCGTCGCTTGCGCATCTCGCGTGATCTGACTTTTAATGAGTCTCGTTCTTACTACCCACGTTCTTCTTCCTCGAGTTTCTCTGTCGATGACCTTGCTTTCCTTCTCCTTCCCGATACACCCCGCTACGTGCCTCCTGTGTCACCTCTTCCTCTGGCACCTCTCCTCCCTTCTCCCTCACCACTGACCCCATCCTCTCCCTCACCACCGACCCCATCCTCTCCATCCTCCTCCTCCACTTCTCCACCCTCATCTTCAGTCCGTCGCCCTCTCTCACCGTTTCCTCTCCACTATACTCGTCGCCCTCATACTGAGGATGTCTCCCCTGATGAGCCTTCCACCTCTGGTGCTCCTCCCTCCACATCTCCCCCGGTTCATAATCTCCGTGCTCGGCCTCGCCCCCCACCTGATCGCTACTCCCCTGATCGGTATGGTCTCTCTGCCATTGCTGAGCCCACTTCCTATCGGACTGCAATGACTCACCCTGAGTGGCAGCTTGCGATGGCCGAAGAGCTTGCTGCCCTTGAGCGCTCTGGCACTTGGGATCTGGTTCCTCTCCCTTCCGGCGTTCGTCCCATCACCTGCAAGTGGGTCTACAAGGTTAAGACTCGCTCCGATGGTTCTCTTGAGCGCTACAAAGCTCGTCTTGTAGCCCGTGGTTTCCAACAGGAGCAGGGACGCGATTATGATGAGACATTCGCTCCTGTGGCCCACATGACCACTGTTCGCACTCTTCTTGTTGTGGCTTCTGTTCGTCAGTGGTCTATCTCTCAACTTGATGTTCAGAACGCTTTTCTCAATGGCGAGTTGCGTGAGGAGGTTTATATGCAGCCACCACAAGGGTACTATGCTCCTGATGGTATGGTTTGTAGACTTCGCCGCTCTCTATATGGTCTCAAACAGGCCCCTCGTGCCTGGTTTGAGCACTTCGCATCTGTGGTGACCGCCGCTGGTTTCTTGCCCAGTGACCATGATCCCGCGCTGTTTGTTCACACGTCTCCTCGTGGTCGGACTCTTCTCCTTCTCTATGTTGATGACATGATCATCACTGGTGACGACACTGACTACATCGCCTTTGCTAAGGCTCGCCTTCGCGACCAGTTTCTTATGACTGATCTTGGTCCACTTTGCTACTTTCTTGGGATTGAGATCTCCTCGACCTCTGATGGCTTCTACATCTCCCAATAAAAAATATATTCAGGATCTTCTGGCTCGCGCTGCTCTCGGTGATGAGCGCACGGTTGTGACTCCTATGGAGCTCAACGTTCAGCTTTGTGCCACCGATGGTGACCCTCTTCCTAATCCCACTCGCTATCGTCATCTTGTTGGCAGTCTTGTCTATCTTGCTGTTACGCGTCCTGACATCTCCTATCTTGTCCACATCCTGAGTCAGTTTGTTTTAGCCTCCACCTCTGTCCACTATAGTCATCTCCTCCGTGTTCTACGATATCTTCGTAGCACGATCTCTCAGCACCTTTTCTTTCCCCGCTCCAACTCTCTTGAGCTCCAGGCCTACTCTGATGCTACCTGGGCTAGTGATCCCTCGGATCGACGCTCGCTGTCTGCTTATTGTGTCTTTCTTGGTGGCTCTCTTATTGCCTGGAAGACAAAGAAGCAGACTGCAGTTTCTCGCTCGAGTACAGAGGCTGAGTTGCGAGCCATGGCTATGTTGACGGCTGAGATGATCTGGTTACGGTGGTTACTTGAGGACTTTGGTGTGTCTGCTACTACCTCCACTCCTCTACTGTCCGACAGTACCGGTGCTATCAGTATTGCGCGTGACCCGGTGAAGCATGAGCTCACCAAGCACATCGGTGTGGATGCACACTTTGTGCATGCTGCTGTGCAGGATCAGACTCTCGCTCTTCACTATGTGCCCTCTGAGTTACAGTTGGCTGACTTCTTCACGAAGGCACAGACTCGAGCGCAGCATGGGTTTTTCCTCTCCAAACTCAGTGTTGTTGATCCACCATGAGTTTGAGGGGGGGTGTTAGATGTGTATAGTTCATTGTGTACATCCCCATTGTATAAGGGGCTTTTCTGCACTTTCACACATATGTATATGTAATGGCCTTTGGCCCTCAGGAAATACTGGTTGCTCACTTATCCAACAATAAGAATGCATACATTTTCAGCTTTGTTCATTCCTTTGGCGAGCAGATCTTCTATAACTGCTTGCCACACCCTCGCACCTCTGTAGTGTACATTTGTGCTCTGTCAAGATTGCAAAATTAGAGCACAAAAACCTCGGTTCAGACCGGCAGCAATGCCTTCAGTAGGAGGAAATCATGGAAGCTTGGAGTATGGTCTCACCGGATCAACTTCTTCCTTGTCCCCGGTGAAAGACGAGCCGTCGCAGTACCGAACCTTGACCCTATTCCAGTTGTAGAAGTCTGTTTTGACAAATTGCGCACTCATTATTGAGCGCATGAATTCCAACTAAAAAGAGCACATAAACTTTGATTGAACCTAGGCAATCGCAGACTGAAACTGAAGTATACCAGGGTTGTAATCCGACGCGTTGCTCAAGATCCCGGTGAAAGCAACCCGCCTGGCCATCTCCTTGGACGACCCCAACGGGGTGCGCGACCGCTGCAGGCAGGTCGTCGCGTTGTTGCACCACGCCCCTCCCTGCCGCCGCCACAGAATCGAGCTCAACATTTTTCTTGGCATGCACTGAATTCAGTAGTAGTAAGTGCCACGGCGACGAGTGAATTTGACTGACCTCGAAATGAACCAACCAGCTGCTCACCCCGGAGCCGGAGCCCGGGGCGAGATGGTACGCAGGGGGGCTCCCGTCCAGACATACTAGCAGCACGATTCAGAAGATCACACACGTCAGGCTAGGACAAGTGAGATGCCGAGAAGTAGAGGCAACGACGACGTGGCTGACTGACCTGCTCCCTTGGCCACGGCGCTCTCGACGTAGGTAATGTCGACGAGATGGTCGTCGTCCCCGCGCGCCCCGAAGAACGCCAGCGCGCAGGCGAACGCCGAGCACCGGAGGCGGAGCTTGCTTCCGCTCCCACTCCCCATGGAGTCTGCGGCAAGGAAGGAGCGAGCGTGAGGAGGAAGAGATGGTGGAGGGTCAGGGAAGAACACACGCATACATACATACATATATGCCCGGCCAACGACGGGCCGGCCAGCCATGGACCATGGTGGCGGTAAGAGGGAGGCCGGAAATTACCTGTTGGAAAGCACGGTAGCCGGAGGGAGACCGTAACGTGGACCTGCTGGAACGGACGGAAGACGCCGTCTCGTGCCAATCTCGCAGCCACAGGATGGTCTCTTGTGCGGAACAGACGTCGCTGGTGCCTCGAGCTTCATAATGCCAGCTGCTCGGGGGTTCCTTAGGACAACTCCACCGCGCGACCCTATCCTGTTCGGTTTCGTCCGTTTGGGGTAAAATGGACAAAAGAGGCGGCCCAGCGCACGGCCTTAAACGGACAAATGTCCGGATTTCGTCCGTTTTCGATCCATCCCCGGCCCAAACTTGCGCTCGGTTTGGGGTGAAACGGACGCGTGCGGACGACCGCGACGCACGCCCTTGCCCCCCTCCCCCTCCCATGGCCCGCCTGTTGGGGACACTAGCAGTCCCTCCGCTCCCCAACGCTTCACCCTCTCTCCCCGCCCCGCCGTCGGCGCCGCCCTATTCTCCGGCCGCCTCCTCACCGCGCAGCCCCCCCGCCGTCCATACCAGACCACGTCTGGACATGGCTGCCACCACGCCTGCGCTTTCGCCGTAGTTTTGGTCGTCGCCCGCGTTATCGGGGGAGGTTTGGCCGTCGCCGTCCTTGCCGGTGCCGGAGGGGACACGACGGCGACGAACCACGGCGGCCGAGGCAGATTCCGACGAGAGCTCCAGAGCGGCCAGTAGCCGGCCGACAACCACCCCTGTTGCGTCGAGGTGATCATCGCGGCCGCTTCGTCACCGCGACCGCAAGGTGTTCGACCTTTTGCCAACAAAGGTATGGACAGTGGAGACGAGTTTTTCTTCCATCACTTCCTTTGTTCATCGGACGATTCGTCGTCGGATGATGAAGATCTTGTGGTGGCTGCACTGGTCGTTCACGACCATATTCAACGGCAGCTTCCTCGGTACAGGGGGTCACTCCCTGGCCGTGCTCCCAACCTGAACCGCAACAGGGAGAGAGGCCACGCCCTGCTCTATACCGATTACTTTGCCAACACCCCGCTCTTCAAGCCGGATAAATTTCGTCGCCGTTTTCGTATGGCAAGGCATGTGTTCAATCGTATCCGAGAGGGAGTGATTGCTCATGACCCATACTTCGAGTGCAAGACGGATGCCCTTGGCAAGCTTGGATTCTCCCCTTACCAGAAATGCACCGCGGCCATCCGCATGCTTGCATATGGTATTCCAGGCGGTCTGGTGGACGAGTATGTGCGTATGAGTGAGACAACATGTCTGATGTCAATGTACAAGTTTTGCCAGGCTGTGATCGAGGTGTTTGGCCCAGAGTACTTGAGGCAGCCAACTGCCGCTGATACAGAGAGATTGTTGGCGACCAATGCAGCTAGAGGCTTTCCAGGTATGCTTGGCAGCATTGATTGTATGCATTGGGAGTGGAAGAACTGTCCATTTGCTTGGCAGGGCCAGTACAAGGGGCATGTTAACGGGTGCACTGTCATATTAGAAGCGGTGGCATCGCAAGATCTTTGGATATGGCATTCTTTCTTCGGTATGGCAGGTTCTCACAATGATATCAACGTGCTGCAACGTTCTTCAGTCTTCGCGAGGCTTGCAGAAGGAAAGTCCCCACCTGTCAACTTTGAGATCAACGGCCACCAGTACAACAAAGGATACTATCTAGCAGATGGTATATATCCTCAGTGGTCAACTTTTGTGAAGACAATCTCGAAACCCCAAGGTGAGAAGAGAAAGAGATTTGCCCAAATGCAAGAGAGTGTTAGAAAGGATGTGGAACGTGCTTTTGGTGTGCTTCAATCCCGGAGGGGTATCGTTCGAAACCCTGCACTGTCATGGGATGAAAGGAAGCTTTGGGAGGTGATGAACTGCTTGTGTGATCATGCACAACATGATCGTCGAGGACGAGCGTGATGAGAGTATCTTCGACCAAGGATTTGATTATCAAGGTGAAAATATTAAGCCCCTGCACCAAGACCCGGCCACATTTGAACAGTTTGTCCAATTCCATCGTGAGATGCGTGATTGGCACACTCATTTGAATCTTCAAAATGACTTGGTTGAGCACGTCTGGGATCACATTGGCAACCAATAGATGTATTGGTCCAATTTATGTTCAGTCAAGACAATTTCGATTTGGTTGTAAAACTATTTTATTTAAGACAATTTCAATTCCTCACGTACCCGTCCCGGCAAAAGTCCAATTAGGATAGGAGTAGTCGGACTTCAAATACGCCTCTCTGTACGTCTACGGACGTGCACAGCACACTCATGTCGAACATCCACATATCACAAATACACGTCTGTCATACACGTTAACATCGCATGTAAATAACAGATCTTGGTAATGAAAATATATAGTTTTTACATAAAATTTATTTTAAGTGCACAACTCAAATATTAGCTCTTTGATTTTCATTGTGGGTCAACCAATGCTCCACAAGATCACTGAGTAGCTGCACGTACACCTGATGATCTTGAAGATTCTGATGCATCTGTAAAAAGTTCATAAGCTGATTTGCATCTTGATCTTTCAGGATTTGAACTTGTTCTTCAGGCGCTTCAAAATCATTGGTTTGAGCAACACCATCCTCCTCATTCTCGACAATCATATTGTGCAAAAGTAACATAACATGTCATCAGTGTCCAAAAAGTTTCTGTTTCCCACGTCATTGCAGCTCCATGAACAATTCCCCAACGAGCTTGAAGCACTCCGAAATGCCCTCTCCACATCCTTCCTAGATGCTTCCTGCATTGATGTAACGTGGTTTTTTTGTTGTCGTGTGGTTCGGATATGGTCTTCGCAAACGCCCCCCACTGAGGATAGATGCCATTCGCAAGGTAGTATCCCATGTTATAGTCACGGCCGTTGACAGTGTTTGCACGATGGTGATTCCCCATTACAAAGCCTCTTGAACACGGGAGATCGTTGAAGCACATTGATGTCATTATGAAAACCCGACATTCCAAAAAAAGCATGTCAAATCCATAAGTCAAATGATGTCACTGCTTCCAGTATGATGGTGGCCTCTTTGGTGTGACCTTCATACATTCCCTGCAAACCTTTGGGGCAGTCCTTGCCAATGCATGCAATCAATTGATCCGGACATTCCTGAAAATCCTCTGGCCTCTTCAATAGCCAACAACTTTTCTATGTCCCGCACATTTGGTTCTCCCAGATACTCTGCCCCAGACACCTGCACCATGGAGCGGGCAAACTTGATAGTAATCTTAAGTCATGTGTTCTCCCACATCCGGCCATCTCACCAGCGGCATCTACAACGATACCAAGTGCAAGCATTCTCAGAGTAGCCGTGCATTTCTGCTTAGCATAGAAAGAAAGTTGGTCACAACAATCCCTTGGGAGCTTGAAGTAGTCATCTTGTGCCTCCACTCCCTCCATAACGCGCAAAAACAATGGTTTCTGCATGCAAAAACGGCGACGAAACCATGGATCATCTAAGAAAGTTGGGTTTAGAGCAAAGTAATCCCTATGCAGTAGCCGTGCTCCTAAGGCCCTATCCCGATTGACCACTCTTCCTTTTTTGATTGAGCCCTTGAAGTCGAGAATACGATCCACCTACCGGGCCATTTCCTCTTGCATGCTCATGAGCATGATCATGTCAACTTCTTCATCGAATCGAAGAACTCATCTTGAATCATTTGATTAAGCTTCGTTGATCCATACTCCTTCTCCGACGAAGCAACTGAATTCATCGTTTTCCATATAAAAAAATCATAAAACATGGGTCGGACATTGTGTCAAACACACAGAGCACAAGGGGCAGCCTAAGAGTTGCTGGACGTACCGCGACAGTGTCCGGTCCAGCAACAACGCCCCTGACGGTGAGCACAGGAGAGAGGACTATTGTACCGGCCCTGATGGCATAGAGGGTCGGAACGGCTGCAGAGGAAGGGTGGCGGCGGAGCTGCGAGACGTCCGTCGCAGAGAGGAAGAAGAGAGGAGAGAGCAAATGATTTCGGTAGGTCAAGGGGTGGATTTGGTGCGATTTATGGTGGGGTAGGGTTGTCCGGTCTGATGTGGCAGACTCACCAAGGCGCCTCATATCTGCCCTACATTTTGGGATGGATATGAGGGATGCCAGTCAGCCCAGGCGTTTGAGGCCCATTTGAGGCGTCCGTCTGGGTCAGGTTTTTCTGGCCGGTCACTGACCGGGCCATCTGCACAAGCGTTTGAGGCAGGTTTTGGGTGCCCGACTGTAGATGCTCTAAAGGTATGAGACAAAATTTACCCATATGTATATAAGGGCATCTTCAACATTGCCCCGCAAAATAGACACCGTATCCGTCTGTGGACCGGAAGGACTAGTCCACGGACATGGATGCGGGAGCCGGCCATCCAAATATTTTTCAGCCCGCATGCTCAAATAGTCGCATATATAGTCTAGAAAAGTTTAAATGTTCAAATGCAACAAATAGTTCTAATTCAAAAATTCAAATATTATACTCCAACATTGTTGTCCCCTTTAACCACCCACAGATACTCAACCAGATCTTCCTTCAGTTGATCGTGAGTTGCCCGAAGCCGAATTTGTTGATGCATTTGAACAAACTCTTCAAATGTGACCGGATTCTGGTTTGGAAGTTCGATAGGATCACCCATGTTCTCAAATTCAAGACCTGCGGCAACATCCTCACCCTCACCCTTCATGATCATGTTGTGCATGATCACACAACAGGTCATCACCCCACCCCCCCCCCCCACACACACACACACAAGGTCTCCTGATCCCATTGTTTAGCAGGTCCACGAACATCTGCAAAATGTGCCTGCTGAACTCCAAATGTCCTCTCAGCATCCTTTCTAGCTGCTTCTTATTTTTGGGCAAAGTGAGACTTTTTGTGGCCAATTGGATTAGAGATGGTTTTGACAAAGATAGCCCATGGAGGATAGATATCGTCAACTAGATAGTAGCCCATGTTGTACTCATGCCCATTGGTAGTATAGTGGCAAGGAGGAGCTTTTCCCCAGTCGCCTAGCAAACAATGGTGATCGCTCCAACACATTGATGTCATTGTGAGACCCGAGCATGCTAAAAAACCATGCTAAATCCAAATATTATGTGATGCAACTGCTTCAAGAATAATGGTGAGCTTCTTAACATGACCGTAATATTGCCCTTGTAAAGCTTTTGGGCAGTTCTCTCATTTTCAATGCATGTAGTCAAGAGATCCAAACAAACGTGGCCACCCTCTTGCTTTTGAGATTGCCAAGATCCTCTCGGTGTTTGTGACAGTTGGTTCTCTCAGGTACCCGAGGTCCAAACACAACCCTTCCCACAACCTTGCACTTCTGGTAACTAGAGAACCCAATCATTCCCAGAGCGTCCTTCTTCAATATGAAATAGTCATCAAAGGACCAGACGCCATGGTAGAGATGATCAAAGACATTTTTGCGCATCCGAAAAGCCGGAAAAATTTGTCAGTGAAGAGGCATCGGGGGCAAAGTAGTCGTCCATCAGCGTCAAATGGCCATGCGCTCTATTGCGCTTGAGCACTCGACAACCGTTGATGGATCCCATGCTCTTCCACACGCTTCGTGTCTGCAAGAACCGCCTGCATCATCACCATCTCATCCGGTAGTCCTCCTCGTCAGACTAGCTGTTGGACGACTCAACATTGTGCTTGTATATGTACTCCATATCCGAATTCATTGCTTCAAAGAAGAAGAGACCAAAAAAATTAGCACGGGCATTTCATCGAACGGTTGTCGGGCATGGTGGGTATTGTAGGAGCGGATGGTACCTGTGCGGCGGTTGGAGGAGAGGTGTGGAACGACGACGGAGGAGAAGCAACGTGGAGACGGGGTGTACCGTTGGAGGTGACGGACTAAATTTTGGGATCAAGAGATCCTTTGGTACATCATCACAACTTGTGTGATCATGCACACCATGACCATTGAGAATGAGCATGGGAAAGATTTGATTACACACTCTATGATCTCCATGGAAAAAACGGTGCAGCCTCGTAGAAGACAAGGCCGAGTTTGACGCTTTCTTGAGGTGTACCATAACATTTGATATCCCGATACGCATGGAGATCATAAAAAATATCTCATGAAGTGGTGTACATCGCACGGGCAACAAGATTGATGAACTATGTTGCATTGTTTGATGAATAATTTGTGTTAAAGTTGATATTGTGGATTGATGAACTATGTAAGTATTTTGTTGTTGTAGATTGATGGAATTTTTTCATTTTTTCACTATTTAATTTGTATTAAATTTATATGAGTTTAATATTAATACGCAATGCGGCTACTAACTGAAGAAGAAATATGCAGTGCAGCTGCTGTTTTCGTGCTGCTGTTGGAGACGTGATTTCTAAATTTAGGGCGACTATTAGAGATGCACATTTTTTTGGTGCTCAAAGATGAAGGAAATATGCCCTAGAGGCAATAATAAAGTTGTTATTTATATTTCCTTATATCATGATAAATGTTTATTATTCATGCTAGAATTGTATTAACCGGAAACTTAGTACATGTGTGAATACATAGACAAACAGAGTGTCCCTAGTATGCCTCTACTAGGCTAGCTCATTAATCAAAGATGGTTAAGTTTCCTAGCCATAGACATGTGTTGTCATTTGATGAACGGGATCACATCATTAGAGAATGATGTGATGGACAAGACCCATCCGTTAGCTTAGCACTATGATTGTTTAGTTTATTGCTATTGCTTTCTTCATGACTTATACATGTTCCTATGACTATGAGATTATGCAACTCCTGAATACCGAGGAACACTTTGTGTGCTATCAACGTCACAACATAACTGGGTGATTATAAAGATGCTCTACAGGTGTCTCCGATGGTGTTTGTTGAGTTGGCATAGATCGAGATTAGTATTTGTCACTCCGTGTATCGGAGAGGTATCTCTGGGCCCTCTCGGTAATGCACATCACTTAAGCCTTGCAAGCAACATGACTAATGAGTTAGTTGTGGGATGATGCATTACGGAACGAGTAAAGAGACTTGCCGGTAAACAGATTGAACTAGGTATGATGATACGGACGATCGAATCTCGGGCAAGTAACATATCGATGACAAAGGGAACAACGCATGTTGTTATGCGGTTTGACCGATAAAGATCTTCGTAGAATATGTAGGAGCCAATATGAGCATCCAGGTTCCGCTATTGGTTATTGACCAAAGATGTGTCTCGGTCATGTCTACATAGTTCTCGATCCCGTAGGGTCCACACGCTTAACGTTTGATGATGATTTGTATTATGAGTTATGTGATTTGATGACCAAATTTTGTTCGGAGTCCCGGATGAGATCACGGACATGACGAGGAGTCTCGAAATGGTCAAGAGGTAAAGATCGATACATTGGAAGGCTATATTCGGACATCGGAAAGGTTCCGAGTGATTCGGATATTTTCTGGAGTACCGGGAGGTTACCGGAACCCCTCGGGGGATTAATGGGCCACAATGGGCCTTAGTGGAGAAGAGAGAGGTCCAGCCAGAGGTGGCGCGCTCCCTCTTGCCTAATCCGAATTGGACAAGGGGAAGGGGGCGCCCCCCCCCTCCTTCCTTCTCTTCTCTCCTCTTTCCCTTCTTCTCCTTCTTGGACTAGGAAAGGGGGAAACCTACTCCTACTAGGAGTAGGAATCCCCCCCTTGGGCGCGCCCCTTGTGGATGACCCTCCTCCTCCTCCCCTCCTTTATATATGGGGAAGGGGGCACCCCATAGACACACAAGTTGATCTTTTAGCCATGTGGGGTGCCCCCCTCCATAGTTACACACCTCGGTCATATCGTCGTAGTGCTTAGGCGAAGTCATGCGCCGGTAACTTCATCATCACCGTCGCCACGCCGTCGTGCTGATGAAACTCTCCTTCAGCCTCAACTAGATCAAGAGTACGAGGGACGTCATCGAGGTGAACACGGAGGTGCCGTACGTTCGGTGCTAGGATCGGTCGGATCGTGAAGACGTACGACTACATCAACCGCGTTGATAAAACGCTTCCGCTTTCGGTCTACGAGGGTACATGGACACACTCTCCCCGCTCGTTGCTATGCTTCTCCTAGATAGATCTTGCCTGATCGTAGGAATTTTTTTGAAATTATTGTGTTCCCCAACAGTGGCATCCGAGCCAGGTCTATGCATAGATGTTATATGCACGAGTAGAACACAAAGAGTTGTGGGCGATAATAGTCATACTGCTTACCAGCATGTAACACTTTGATTTGGCGGTATTGTTGGATGAAGCGGCCCAGACCGACATTACATGATCGCGTTCATGAGACTGGTTCTACCGACGTGCTTCACACACAGGTGGCTAGTGGGTGTCTGTTTCTCCAGCTTTAGTTGAATCGAGTGTGACTACGCCCGATCCTTGTTAAAGGTTAAAATAGCACACTTGACGAAAAATCATTGTGGTTTTGATGCGTAGGTAAGAACGATTCTTGCTAGAAGCCCATAGCAGCCACGTAAAACTTGCAACAACAAAGTAGAGGACGCCTAACTTGTTTTTGCAGGGCATGTTGTGATGTGGTATGGTCAAGACATGATGTGATATAATTTGTTGTATGATATGATCATGTTTTGTTAAAGTTATCGGCAAATGGCAGGAGCTTTATGGTTGTCTCTTTATTGCATAAGATGCAAGCGCCATATAATTGCTTTACTTTATCATTATGCGATAGCAATAGTTGGCGAGACGACCATGTGACGACACGCTGATAGAGATCAAGATGATGGAGATCATGGTGTCATACCGGTGACGATGGAGATCATTACGGTACTTTGGAGATGGAGATCAAAGGCACAAGATGATGATGGCCATATCATGTAACATATTTTGATTGCATGTGATGTTTATCTTTTTATGCATCTTATTTGCTTAGTACGTCGGTAGCATTATAAGATGATCCCTCACTAAATTTCAAGGTATAAGTGTTCTCCCTGAGTATGCGCCATTGCGATAGTTCGTCGTGCCGAGACACCACGTGATGATCGGGTGTGATAAGCTCTACGTTCACATACAACGGGTGCAAGCCGGTTTTGCACACGCAGAATACTCGGGTTAAACTTGACGAGCCTACCATATGCAGATATGGCCTCGAAACACTAAGACCAAAAGGTCGAGCGTGAATCATATAGTAGATATGATCAACATAGTGATGTTCACCATTGAAAACTTCTCCATCTCACGTGATGATCGGACATGGTTTAGTTGATTTGGATCACGTGATCATTTAGATGACTAGAGGGATGTCTATCTAAGTGGGAGTTCTTAAGTAATATGATTAATTGAACTTTAATTTATCATGAACTTAGTCTTGATAGTATTTGCATAACTATGTTGTAGATCAATAGCTCGCGAGGTAGCTCCCAGTTTATTTTTTGATATGTTCCTAGAGAAAAATAAGTTGAAAGATGATAGTAGCAATGATGCAGACTGAGTCAGTGGTCTGAGGAGTATCCTCATTGCTGCATAGAAGAATAATGTCCTTGATGCACCGCTAGGTGACGGACCTATTGCAGGAGCAGATGCAGACGTTATGAACGTTTGGCAAAGCTCGGTATGATGACTACTTGAGAGTTTAGTGCACATTGCTTTACGGCTTAGAACCGGGACTTCAAAAACGTTTTGAACGCCACGGAGCATATAAGATGTTCCAAGAGCTGAAATTGGTATTTCAGACTCATGCCCGAGTCGAGAGGTATGAGACCTTTGACAAGTATTTTTCCTACAAGATGGAGGAGAATAGCTCAACCAGTGAGCATGTGCTCAGATTGTCCGGGTACTACAATTGCTTGAATCAAGTCGGAGTTAATCTTCCAGATAATATAGTAATTACAAAGTTCTCTAGTCACTATCACCAAGTTACTAGAACTTTGTGATGAACATAATATGCAAGGGATAACGAAAGTAATTCCCGAGCTCTTCGCCATGCTGAAATCAGCGAAGGTAGAAATCAAGAAAGAGCATCAAGTGTTGATGGTTAACAAGACCACTAGTTTCAAGAAAAGGGCAAAAGGATAGAAAGGGAACTTCAAGAAGAATGACAAGCAAGTTGTCACTCCCGTGAAGAAACCCAAAGCTAGACTTAAGTCTAAAACTAAGTGCTTCTACTGCAAGGGATTAATCACTAGAAGCAGATCTACCCCAAATAATTGGCAGATAAGAAGGATGGCAAAGTGAACAAAAGTATATTTGATATACATGTTATTGATGTGTACTTTACTAGTGTTCATAGTAACCCCAAGGTATTTGATACTAGTTTAGTTACTATGATTATTAACTCGAAACAGGAGTTGCAAAATGAATAGAGACTAGTTAAGGGCAAGGTGACCATATGTATTGGAAATTATTCCAAGGTTGATAAGATCACCATCGCGCACTCCTTTTACCTTCGGGATTAGTGTTGAACCTAAAATAAATGTTATTTGGCGTTTGCGTTGAGCATGAATATGATTGGATCATGTTTATTGCAATATGGTTATTCATTTAAAGTCAAAGAATAATTGTTGTTCTGTTTACATGAATAAAACCTTCTAGTCATACACTTAATGTAAATGGTTTATTGAATCTCGATCGTAGTGATACACGTATTCATAATATTGAAGCCAAAAGATGCAAGGTTAATAATGATAGTGCGAATTATTTGTGGCACTACCATTTAGGTCATATTAGTGTAAAGCGCATGAAGAAACTTCATGCGGATGGGTTTTTGGAATCACTTGATGCTTGCGAACCATGCCTCATGGGCAAGATGACTAAGACTCCATTCTTCGGAACAATGGAGTGAGCAACTGACTTTTTGGAAATAATACATACTGATGTATGTGGTCCGATGAGTGTTGAGGCTCATGGCGGGTATCATTATTTTCTGACCTTCACAGATGATTTGAGCAGATATGGGTATATCTACTTAATGAAACACAAGTCTGAAACATTTTAAAAGTTCAAAGAATTTCAGAGTGAAGTGGAGAATCATCGTAACAAGAAAATAAAGTTTGTACGATCTGATCGCGGAGGCGGATATTTGAAGTTACGAGTTTGGCCTTCATTTAAAACAATGTGAAATAGTTTTACAACTCATGCCACCTGGAACACCATAGCGTAATGGTGTGTCCGAACGTCGTAATCGTACTTTATTAGATATAGTGCGATCTATGATGTCTCTTACTGATATACCACTATCGTTTTGGGGTTATGCATTAGAGACAGCTGCATTCATGTTAAATAGGGCAACGTCTAAATCCGTTGAGACGACACAATATGAACTGTGGTTTAGCAAGAAACCTAAGCTGTCGTTTCTTAAAGTTTGGGGTTGCGATGCTTATGTGAAAAAGTTTCAGCCTGATAAGCTCAAACCCAAATTGGAGAAGTGTGTCTTCATGGGATACCTAAAAGTAACTATTGGGTACTGATAACCCACAAGTGTAGGGGATCGCAACAACTTTAGGGTGTAAACTATTCAACCCAAATTTATTGATTCGACATAAGGGGAGCCAAAGAATATTCTTGAGTATTAGTAGTTGAGTTGTCAATTCAACCACACCTGGATAACCTAGTATCTGCAGCAAAGTATTTAATAGCACAGTAGTATGATAATAAAGGTAACGATAGCAAAAGTAATATTTTTGGGTTTTGTAGTGATTGTAACAATAGCAACGGATTAGTAAATAAGCAAAGAACAATATCTGAAAAGCTCGTAGGCAATGGATCAGTGATGGATAATTATGTCGGATGGGATTCCTCATGTAATAGCTATAACATAGGGTGACACAGAACTAGCTCCAGTTCATCAATATAATGTAGGCATGTATTCCATAAATAGTCATACGTGCTTATGGAAAAGAACTTGCATGACATCTTTTGTCCTACCCCCCCCCTCCCGTTGGCAGCGGGGTCCTAGCGGAAACTAAGGGATATTAAGGCCTCCTTTTAATAGAGAACCGGAACAAAGCATTAGCACATAGTGAATACATGAACTCCTCAAACTACGGTCATCACCGAGAAGTATCCCGATTATTGTCACTTCGGGGTTGTCGGATCATAACACATAATAGGTGACTATAGACTTGCAAGATAGGATCAAGAACACACACACATATATTCATGAAAACATAATAGGTTCAGATCTGAAATCATGGCACCCGGGCCCTAGTGACAAGCATTAAGCATAGCAAAGTCATAGCAACATCAATCTCAGAACATAGTGGATACTAGGGATCAAACCCTAACAAAACTAACTTGATTACATGGTAAATCTCATCCAACCCATCACCGTCCAGCAAGCCTACAACGGAATTACTCACGCACGGCAGTGACCATCATGAAATTGGTATGGAGGATGGTTGATGATGACGACGGCGACGAATCCCCCTCCCTGGAGCCCCGAACGGACTCCAGATCGGCCCTCTCGAGAGAGATTAGGGCTTGGCGGCGGCTCCGTATCGTAAAATGCGATGAAACTTTCTCTCTGATTTTTTCTCTGCGATACGGAATATATGGAGTTGGAGTTGAGGTCGGCGGAGCCTCAGGGGGCCCATGAGACAGGGGGGCGCGCCCAGGGGGGAGGGCGCGCTCCCCACCCTCGTGGACAGGGTGTGGGCCCCCTGGTCTTGATTCTTTCGCGAGTATTTTTTATATTTTCCAAAAAGTGCCTCCGTGGATTTTCAGGACATTCCGAGAACTTTTGTTTTCTACACATAAAACAACATCATGGCAGTTCTGCTGAAAACAGCGTCAGTCCGGGTTAGTTTCATTCAAATCATGCAAGTTAGAGTCCAAAACAAGGGCAAAAGTGTTTGGAAAAGTAGGTACGTTGGAGACGTATCAACTCCCCCAAGCTTAATCCTTTGTTTGTCCTCAAGCAATTCAGTTGATAGACTGAAAGTGATAAAGAAAAACTTTTACAAACTCTGTTTGCTCTTGTTGTTGTAAACATGCAAAGCCATCATTCAGGTTTCAGATAATATTATGAACTAACCATACTCACAATAACACTTAGGTCTCACAATTACTCACATCAATAGCATAATCAGCTAGCGAGCCATAATAATAAAACTAGGATGACAACACTTTGTCAAAACAATCATAACATGATATAACAGAATGGTATCTCGCTAGCCCTTTCTGATACCACAAAACATAGACGCAGAGCACCTTTAAAGATCAAGGACTGACTAGACATTGTAATTCATGGTAAAAGAGATCCAGTCAAGTCATACCCAATATAAACCAATAATAATGAATGCAAATGACAGTGTGCTCTCCAGCGGGTGCTTTTTAATAAGAAGGGTGATGACTCAACATAAAAGTAAATAGATAGGCCCTTCGCAGAGGGAAGCAGGGATTTGTAGAGGTGCCAGAGCTCAATTTTAAAATAGAGATTGAATAACATTTTGAGCGGCATGCTTTCGCTGTCAACGCAACAACTATGAGATGGCTGTATCTTCCATACTACATGCATTATAGGCAGTTCCCAAGCGGAATGGTAAAGGTTTATACTCCCCCAACCACCAACAAGCATCAATCCATGGCTTGCCCGAAACAACAAGTGCCTCCAACTAACAACAGCCCTTGGGGAGTTTTGTTTAATTATTTTGATTTGCATTGATATTTTTGGATCATGGGACTAGGCATCCCGGTTACCGGCCCTTTCTCGTGAATGAGGAGCGGAGTCCACTCCTCTTGAGAATAACCCACCTAGCATGGAAGATGTAGGCGGCCCTAGTTGAAACATGAGCTGCTCGAGCATACAAAACAGAATTTCATTTGAATGTTTGGAGTTTGGCACATACAAATTTACTTGGAATGGCAGGTAAATACCGCATATAGGAAGGTATGGTGGACTCATATGGAACAACTATGGGGTTTAAGGAGTTTGGATGCACAAGCAGTATTCCCGCTTAGTACAAGTAAAGGCTAGCAAAAGACTGGGAAGCGACCAACTGAGAGAGCGACAACAGTCATAAACATGCATTAAAATTAATTCACACCGAGTACAAGCATGAGTAGGATATAATCTACCATGAACATAAATATTATGAAGGCTATGTTGATTTGTTTCAACTACATGCGTGAACATGTGCCAAGTCGAGTCACTCAATTCATTCAAAGGAGGATACCATCCCATCATACCACATCATAATCATTCTAATAGCATGTTGGCACGCAAGGTAAACCATTATAACTCATAGCTAATCGAGCATGGCACAAGCAACTATAATCTCTAAATGTCATTGCAAATATGTTTACTTCATAATAAGCTGAATCAGGAACGATGAACTCATCATATTTATAAAAACAAGAGAGGTCGCGTTCATACCAGCTTTTCTCATCTCAATAAGTCCATCCTATATCGTTATTATTGCCTTTCACTTGCACGACCGAACGATGTGTATAATAATAATAGTGCACGTGCATTGGACTAAGCTGGAATATGCAAGCATTCAACTCAAGAGAGAAGACAAAGTAATATGGGCTCTAAGTAAAATAAACAATCATGCATATGAGATCCACTAAACATTTTCAATATGGTCTTCTCGACCCCCAAAGGAAAGAAAAGAAAAATAAAACTATTTACACGGGAAAGCTCCCAACAAGTAAAAGAAGAACGAGAAATCTTTTTGGATTTTTATTTTAATTACTACTACAAGCATGGAAATTAAACTAACTATTTTTTTTGGTTTTTCTCAAGGTTTAACAAACACACAAGAAGAAAGCGAGAAAAAGGAAATTTAAACTAGCATGGATAGTACAATTAAAGAGTATGAGCACCGACGACTAGTGTGTGAACATGAATGTAAAGTCGGTGAGAAATACGTACTCCCCAAAGCTTAGGCTTTTGGCCTAAGTTGGTCTAGTACCAAGGACCGCCTGGCTGATATCCATAGTTGTAGCTGGGGTCGTACTAATATGCAGCAGCAACCGCCTCCTGAGCTGCGGCATGTTGGCAAGCTGCCTCCGCTCTACCCTCATGTTCAGCTGCTTCCTCCCTGGTAACAATATATCTTCCTTTTGCATGATAATCAAAAAGGAGAGGAGCAGGAAGAGTAACATGGACGACGTTGCGTCTGTCATAGATTAGTCGATAATGGAGGAATTGTTCATTCCTCCTAAGAAAATGATGGTTGACCATAGTGTCATAATCTAAATAAGCAGGGGGTATCATCATATCCCCCTCTCGTGGGACTATACCAAGATAGTTAGCCACACAGGTCGCATAAATTCCTCCAAATAAATCTCCAGCTCTACTATTATTCTGCAACCTACGTGCAACTATTGCCCCCAAGTTATAACCTTTATAACCTAACACAGCACTCTTGAGGACACAAAGATCAGGGTCACACATATGACATGCTTCATCTTTACCATTAATACATCTACCAACGAAGAGAGCAAAATAATGTATAGCAGGAAATTGAATGCTCCCTATGGTAGCTTGTGCTATGTCCCTGGATTCTCCCACAGTAATACTAGCAAGTAAATCTCTAAATTTAGATTTGTGAGGATCATTAATATTACCCCACTACGGAAGTTTGCAAGCAGTTGTAAAATCTTCCAAGTCCATGGTATAAGATGTATCATAAATATCAAATAGGACACTAGGAGAATTACGCGTACAGCTATATTTAAACCTCTGCACAAAGGAATCAGTCAATTGATAGTTCTGAGGACACTTATCTTGTAAGAAGTCCTCCAGCTCAGCATTACGCACATACGCGTCAAATTCCTCCTTAAAGCCTGCTTCGACCATAAAATCATCGGATGGCCACTCACAATCTCGAACATCTGCATCCCTCGGTAGTTCAACGTCTTGCTCACGTATAGCAATCCTGGGCCCTTTCTTCACCGAGGAACCACCTTGGTACATTCTCCTAAACATATTTCTTTTTCTGAAAAATTTCTGAAATTTTAGTAACTTCAAAATAAAAGTGAATAAAACTAAACAAGATTGGTAGAAACTACTCCTACAAGTGCCTAGAGCCTATATCATGCATTAGAATTGCTTGGGACCTCATAAATTCAACATGCAAGCTCAAAACATGGTCACCTATGCAGCAAAAATTTGCAATAAATAAATCACTAGAACAAAAACTAATTGGACCAATGGAGGAGTCGCATACCAAGCAACAATCTCCCAAAGCAGTTTTGTGAATGGAGCTTTGAGCAAGGAGATCAAAAATCGCAGCAAAATGAGCTAGAACTCATGCTTGAGTTGGATGGGGATTTTTTTAGGAAGAAGATGGAGTGTGTGGGTGCTGTCATAAGTGGAGGGGGGCCACCAGGGGCCCACAAGACAAGGGGGCGCGCCCAGGGTAGGTAGGCGCGCCCTCTACTCTTGTGGCCAGGTGCTTGCCCCTCCTGCAGTGATTTCAGTGCCTAAAATCCTCAAATATTCCATTAAAAATCATACTAAATTTGCAGGGCATTTGGAGCACTTTTATTTTCGGGATATTTTTTTAATGCACGGATAAATCAGAAAACAGACAGATAATACTATTTTTGCTTTATTTATTCTAAATAATAGAAAGTAAAAAGAGGGTACAGAAGGTTGTGCCTTCTAGTTTCATCCATCTCGTGATCATCAAAATGAATCCACTAACAAGGTTGATCAAGTCTTGTTAACAAACTCATTCTGAATAACACGGAACCGGAGAAATTTCGAATAACACTAAGTTACCTCAACGGGGATATGAACATCCCCAACAATAAGAATATCATACTTTTTCTTGACAGTAGGGAGAGAAAATTCAAAACCTCCAATAATGATAGTTGGAATTTTTCCAATAGAATTGCTGCTATGAACTTGAGATTGTTTCCTCGGAAAGTGTGAAAGAACATGCGGTGCTCCCATGTTTGGTTTTGGCAATTGATGACAAACTCTATGGACTAATGGTTGCCTTGAGTTATATTTGAAGGGTTTGTCCATAGGCTTTTCTTGGAGTCCATTTGTTGGTCTCAAGGAGAGTTTGTGATGACCACGGTGCTATTAAGGAATTATCCAAAGATCGGTCATGTGAGTGTTGAGCTTATTGCAAGCATGTCGTGAAGAAGAAGATTGTGTGATCATTCATGTCTACCTTCAAGACATAATCCAAATGAAGAGAGTTGGAAAGATTCAAGGTTGATCAAGACTAAGTCAAGAGTGAATCAAGTTGATCAACTCACAAAGCGTAGAAGATGTACCGAGAGGGATCAAGTGATCCCATGGTATGGTAAGCATTGTCCATTGCACTCTGTGTACTAACCCATGGTCTATGTGAGAGTTCTATATGGGTTAGGTACGTGTCCATGGGCTTGCGTCAAGAGGCAGATATCATACAACCCATGGAAAAGATGACATCAAGTGGTGATCGTCATCAAGATTGCCGTGTGGAAGTTCAAGTGGAGCATCACGAAGAGATCAAGTGCTTGAATCTTGCCATCCATTATGGTGTCAATGGACTTGTGAAGATGTGCCTAAGAGTGGCTCACCCATAGTGGACTATGGGGGAGCAATCATCTAGTCTTCATCGAGCCAACGCAATCAAGAAAGGTGGTCCAACTTGAGGGAGTCAAGATCGTCTTCATCTAGCTCAAGTGGACCATGTGCAAGGCAAATGTTTGCCCTTGATAGGTTTTCTATTTTACCGGCCTCGTGGTGGTAGTTGGGAGACCGAGTTATAGGATCGTTTGCCGTACTATCAAGGGGGGCTCTCAAGTTGGTAGCTTGACCGTATCATTAATAGAGAGCTCAAAACATTCCATCCTTGCATCATGTTTATTTGTTCTTGTTTGGTTATCTTTGTGAGTCTTAGAGCTTATTGTCATCTTGATGACAAGCTTGAGTTCATCGAAAACGGAGTTCGCATGCGTCTTCTATGATGTTTTCGGTGTTGGAGGTTTTACCGGTCTTATCCGATGAAGGGTTCTCACCATTTTCTTATGGGACTTTTCTCATTTGCTTATTCTTGATATTTATATCAAGTTTGTGTTAGCCCATGTCGTTAGCTTTCCAACAAACTTGGTTTCATTGAATTCGGAGTCCGTTTGCAAAAGTTGTGGCTGTTTTGGTAAAGGCTGCAGCGGTACTACCGCGACTAGAGCGGATGTAATTTTTTAATACCGAGCAGTAGTACCGCGGCTCCTGAGCGGTAGTACCGCTCCAGAGCAGTACTACCGCGGCTCCTAAGCGGTAGTACTGCTCCGGACCAAAATCTCGTGTTTTGCTCAGCGGAAGTAGGCACAGAAGTATTTTTTTAGTACCGCTCGCAAGCAGTAGTACCGCTACCATTTGCGGTAGTACTGTGAGGTCGAGTGGTAGTACCGTGAGGTCGAGTGGTAGTACCGTGAGGACGAGCGGTAGTACCGCTCCGGCGGTTCTACTGGCCTTTTGCCTCCTCACTGTTGTTTTTCAAAGGGGTACTACCGCCCTAGCGGTAGTACCGTTCCTTGGAGCGGTAGTACCGCTCTATGCGGGCTGTGAGCATAACGGTTGGTTTTTTCCCCACCTATAAAAGGGGGTCTTCTTCCCCATTGAACCTTATCCTTTGAGCTCGTGTTCTTCCCCCATTGTTGACCTTCTTCGAGCTTGCTATCTCTCAATCCCTCCAATGATTCTTGCTAGTTCTTGAGGGAAAAGAGAGAGGAGATCTAGATTCACGTTTCCACCAATCACTTTCTCCTCTTAGTGAGGGGAACCCCTTGGATATAGATCTTGGAGTTCTTCGTGTTCTTCTTTCGTTCTTCCTCTCATTTTCCTCCCTAGCATTAGTTGCTTCGGTGGGATTTGGGAGAGAAGGACTTGGGCACTCCGTGTGCCCTTGCCATTGCATTTGGTGCATCGGTTTGAGTTCTCCGGTGATACGTGGAAGTTACAAGTTGAGAAGCTTATTACTCTTGGGTGCTTGGTGCCCTTGAGCTTGTTCCTCTTGGGTGCTTGGGCGCCCTAGACGGTTGGTGGTGTTCGGAGCTCAATCATTGTGGTGTAAAGCTCCGGGCAAGCATCGGGGTCTCCAATTAGGTTGTGGAGATCGCCCCGAGCAATTTGACGGGTACCAGTGACCGCCCCCAAGGGTTGCCAAAGTGTACGGGTTCGGTGACCGCCCCCAAGGGTTGCCATTTGTACGGGTTCGGTGACCGCCCTCAAGGGTCCCTTAGTGGAATCACGGCATCTTGCATTGTGCGAGGGCGTGAGGAGATTATGGTGGCCCTAGTGGCTTCTTGGGGAGCATTGTGCCTCCACACCGCTCCAAACGGAGATTAGCATCCGCAAGGGTGTGAACTTCGGGATACATTGTCCTCTCTGCGTGCCTCGGTTATCTCTTACCCGAGCCCCTTTACTTATGCACTTTACTTTGTGATAGCCGTAGTGTTCCTTGTTATATATCTTGCTATCACATAGTTGTTTATCTTGCTTAGCATAACTTGTTGGTGCACATAGATGAGCCTAGTTGTTTTAGGTTTGGTGCTTGACAAATTAACCGTTAGGTTTATTCCGCATTTGTTCAAGCCTAAACCGTGATTATTTTAAAGCGCCTATTCACCCCCCCCCCCCCTCTAGGCGACATCCACGATCTTTCAATTGGTATCAGAGCCTCGTCTCCCTTTATTAGGCTTTACCGCCTAGAGAGTAAAGATGTCGACTAGGGGATTAGGATTCTCTTACACTCTTAGTTTTGATGGCACAAATTTTGATGTTTGGGTAATTCGCATGCTTAATCTCTTTAGGGTCATGGACCCAAATTTAGAGCGAATTGTAGATATGGGTTTTTCTCCTCCAAAGGATCCCCAAAGATTATCTTTAGAGGATGAGAAAAACTCTTATCTCAATGCTCAGGCCTCTAATGTGCTTTTCGATGCTTTGAGCAATGTAGTTATATTTCAACTCATGCCGTTCCGGGAAGCTCATGAGTTATGGAAAAAGCTTCAAGATAAATATGGTGTGTCCAAGATTTGTGGGAATGGTTGTTCTCCTTCCACCTCCGGTCATATAGTCTTCTCAACTTCTTCTACTTCACCTACATGTGGTTTGCCACAAGGTAATGATATGGTGAGTAGTGTTGGTCATTGCAATTATGATAGTATGCTTATTGTGGATGATCCTTCATCACTATATTATTGCAATGCTCCCTCTTTGGGCTTTAACACTTCGAGCACTCCAAATGTTTCACATGCTTGTGTTGATAGTCCTTGCATATCATGTAGAAATTGCTTGACTAAATATCATGATGATATGCTTGCTATGTCTTGTTGCCATGATAAAAATGCATCTATTTCCTCGAATTGTTGTGCTAACAATGTAGAGGAAACCGAACACTCCATGGAACAAGATGTGGTGTTTAATGGTGCCTCAAGGGATCCTACATCATCATCTATTGCGTTTTGCCTTATGGCTAAGGCGTCAAAGGTATCTCCTACTTTGTACCCCAATATGTCTCTTGATGATGATGTTGATGCTAATGATGATGAGGATAATGATGAAGAGAATGATAATGTTGCCTCCTTAAAAATTAAGGGGGAAATGGTTTTTAAAGCTCTTCATAAAAATAAAATTGCTCGTTCCAACTTCATGGAAATTATGTCCATTGCTATTGAGAGCAAGAAATATATTGATGAGTTGGAATCTCGTCTTGAGGAGCATGAGGTCACCATTGATAAAATGGAAGGTCATGGGCGTGATTACGCTAATGAGATTGCGGACCTCTCTCAAGCTCTTGAACTTGAACAAACCACCAAGGAATCTCTTGAGGAGACTTTTGCTCTAGAATTGTCTAGAGTGAAGGAATCTACTGATAGAGCTCTTGAGGTGGCCAATGTTTTTGAAACTAAAAATGCTGAGCTTGAAGTTGCTCATGCTAGACTCCTTGAGGATTTTGAGCACCTCGAAAATGGCTCAAGGGTCATCAAGGGTGAGCTCATCAAACTCACCGAGTCTCATGCTCAACTTGAAGCTTCTTATTTAAAAGAGCTTGCCAAGTTGCCCTCTCCTCTTATTGTTAATGATGATTGTCGGTGTCAAAACCGGCGGATCTCGGGTAGGGGGTCCCGAACTGTGCGTCTAGGCGGATGGTAACAGGAGACAAGGGACACGATGTTTTACCCAGGTTCGGGCCCTCTCGATGGAGGTAAAACCCTACGTCCTGCTTGATTAATATTGATGATATGGGTAGTACAAGAGTGGAGCTACCACGAGATCAAGGAGGCTAAACCCTAAAAGCTAGCCTATGGTATGATTGTTGTAATGTATGTTATGTCCTACAGACTAAGCCCTCCGGTTTATATAGACACCAGATAGGGCTAGGGTTACACAGAGTCGGTTACAATGGTAGGAGATCTACATATCCGTATCGCCAAGCTTGCCTACCACGCCAAGGAAAGTCCCATCCGGACACGGGACGGAGTCTTCAATCTTGTATCTTCGTAGTCTTGGAGTCCGGCGGACGATGATAGTCCGGCTGTCCGGACACCCCCTAGTCCAGGACTCCCTCAATGATGCTTGTGCTACTAATTCTATTACTTGTGAAGCATCCGTTTTGAAGGAGAATGTTGAGCTACGGGCTCAACTTGAGGTGCTATCTTGCAATTATGGGAAATTGGAAGAAAGTCATGAAAAGCTCTCAAGCTCTCATGATGATCTTCTAGTATCCCATAGTGTGCTAAAGATAGCTCATGAGGCCTTGATTGCTAAGGTAACATCTAGTGAGCCTCATGTGGATACTAGCACTACTTCTAGTCAAAATAGTATATTGCCATGTGCTAGTCCTTGTAATTCATCTACTCACAATGTTGGTACATCTTGTGATGAATTGCTTTCCTTGCCTTGTTGCTCTAACGATGAAGCTTATACTTCCTCTAGTACTTGTGTTGAGACTAACCATGTAGAGGAAATCAAAGAGCTCAAGGCCCAAGTCACTTCTTTGAAGAAAGACTTGGAAAAGTGTCATGAAGGGAAATCCACACTCAACAATATCTTGAGTGTGCAAAAATCCCCCAATGACAAAGGTGGACTTGGATTCAACTCCAATAAGAAGAAGAAGTCCAAGATGAACAAAAAGAAGGGTCAACAACAAGTCAAGAATTCGGCCAAGATTGTTTGCTTCAAGTGCAAAGTAGAAGGGCATCATGTTAGATCTTGCCCATTGAAGAAGAAGGCCATTAGTGTCAAGCAACAAGGGAAGAGGGCACAAGTTCAATCTCACACTCAACCTCAAGTTGAAGAAAGGCCACTCCCCAAGAAGACTCAAGCTAATGCTTCTCTTGTGGAAAAATCAAGTGAGAAGAAAGTGAAGAGTAGACGTTGCTACTTATGTCGTGAGAAAGGTCACGCCGCTTCTTCATGCACTAGTGGTAACTTATCCAACCCAATTATTATTGATGATATCTATTCTCTAGGGAAAGATAAGGTTGGCAATGTGTTTGCCAAGTTTGTTGGTACTCAAAGTGGTGTCAAGAAAAGAACCATTTGGGTAGCCAAGCCTATTGTGACTAACCTCTTAGGACCCAACTTGGTTGGGGACCAACAAGCTCAAACTTGATCAATAGGTGTTTTTGGAGGTCATTGGAGACTTGGCTACATTATGAAGAATTAAGGGGACTTCATCTTTCTTGTTGTCTCAAGCCAAGTTAATTGGGTTGTCAAGTTTCTATCTTATATCCAATGTGCCTCCTTGCGGTAACTTGTACTTAAATTGTTTACATTGAAAGTTACTTGCCCCTTTGCATGTTTTGGTTTTGTTCCTTGCATGTGTTTGTATATGATGTGTCTCCAAATTGCCTTTGTGTATGTTGGTTTGCACATCATGTACTTGTGTGTCGTTCGTTGAGCCTTAGTGCATCTTGTTTATTTCTTAGTTGGCTCTTGTGAGAGATTAATGGAATATCCATTATGGGGGATTGGTGTGCTTTGTGCACCTCACAATCCTATAAACGTGTGCACATGAGTAATACCATCTAGTATTGATATTTCAAGATTATCTAGTCGCTAGTTGGTATATCTCTCATGAGAAATTCAAATTCTAAAAATTCCATTGATTATCTCATGTTGGATCCTCTTATTGCCTCTTGTTAAGTTTTCTTCATTGGTGTCGCATTATGGGGGAGTAATATGCTATGTATATTACTAGCCTAGAATATGTGTACATTTGAGATGTTGTCACCTAGTGTTGATATTGTAGATTATCTTGTTCCTAGGTGGCATGTTAGCTCTACAAGTTTCAATTTGCTTGTGTGTGGTGTGAAGACGATGTTGGATATCCTTGCTATGTACCACCGGGAATTCTTTCCATCTACTTCTTGTCTTTTGACAATTGGTATTCATTTATGTGTGGTAGAATTTATTAATCATCTTTACATTGGCTTTTGTTTTACTTGCCTTTTCTCTTACCAAGGATTGTGTCAACTCCCGTTGTCTTCCATACCACTTGTGGATCTTGTTTATTTCTTGTTCTTGTCTAGTGTTTTCTAGATATAGTGAAAGCGGTGATCCCATCTTGTGCATTTTGTATTCAAATACAAATCCTATATAATGCACAACTCGTGGGGGAGCTATTCTATTTTCTTCAGAACACTCTTCTTGTGATCCTTATCAAGTGTGTTTTGATGGAAGGCAAGCCATTTCTTTTTGGTACTTTGTGCCATCATGAAACCTTGTTGAGATCTTGGTTTGTTTGGAACCATCCTCTCTTTGGGAGTTTGACATCTTTAGTTTAGTGTGTATCAATGGATATCTCATTCCTTGATGTATCTTTAATGATATCTTCCAAGTGATGATTCCTCCATTTGGTATCCTTTTCACTTGGCATTTCTTTGTCTTTTGGTTTCGGGTTTTGAAAGTCTTGAGCATGCATGTTTACTTCATGTATTTCATTTGGCATGCTTTCTTTCTTTGACTCAGTATATAGGGGAAACTCCACCTAGTCTCAATTTGGATGAGATGTGCATGAAATTCATTTTCATATCTATATGCACATATTTATGTGGAGTTTGTCCTATGTATTGGTGTTTCTAACTATTTGGTCCCGATGAGTTTGGGTACCGTTTAGTTTGTGTTGTTCTTCTAGGAACATTTGGAGATGCATTGGATGCTCGGCTCACTCGCAAGGAAGGTGTTGTCACCATGTGCATATTGGAGTCAAGCTAGGATGATCAATGAACTACTATCTACCTTCAATTGGTATCTACTACATCCTTCCAATGATATCTCGGTAACAAGTATCTATTCATGCTTTCCCCTCTTGCATTCAACCTTGTGTAGGTTGTATCTTGGCATGATATTCATTTCATATCTTGTGATACTTGTTTCCTTTCTCAAAGCATCCCAACAATGATCTCTGTTGCTAGTTGTGATGCCCTTGATGGATGTGTGTTTGGACTTCATTTATATACAATAAGACCATATCTAGCCAAGTGCTATGCTTTCAAGCAAATATCTTATTGGTATATTTATGACTTCCTTGTGGATATCTTGTTCCTTCGTGTTATAACTATTTCGGGTGTACATCCTTCTTTGTAGATATATATATCATCATGATTTCGTCTATATAGAACCTTATACACTTGAGAGAAATTACATCTCTAGTTTATATCCTTTCTTTCACGTCCACCTTGTCTTTCTTATGTTATTTCTTTGGTGGATCCGTGAAAGCTTTTGCCTTGAGCACGTGTCCTCTATCGTTGCATCTTGATGCACTCTTGTGTGGTGAAGATTATTTTCCTCATGCTTATCTTTACGAGGCTTTTGCCATCTTAATTGGCATCCCTCGTCTTGATGAGGCTTTCACCTTCTATCTTCACCACGGGTTGTCACAAGCATAAGTTCTTTATATGCTTATTAGTAAGCTTGTGAACCCATTTGCTAGTTGTGTGTGGGAATGATAGGCCTTGCACCGTGTGCCTCATTCTTTCAAGACTATGTTGATGCTTAATGCTCATGCTAATTTTAGTCTTCTCAAGTGCTTTGCCATGACTCACACACATCATTTTGGTTGAGCCTATTCTTAAGTTGCCTCTTTTACATGTTGCTCAACCATGTGCTTGTTGCAAGCGCTAGGCTTTGTTTCCTATATGCTCACTTGCACTGGATGTGAGTTTTTATTGATTTTGGGGGAGCTATGATCCTATTTTGTGCACTTTGTATTCAAATACAAAAATTCTTATGTGTGCACAAATCATGGGGAGCTTCTCTAGTTTCTTTAGAACACTCCTTTGCGCTTATCATAATATCTTTATTCTTGTGGCATGTAGGATCATTGGTCTAGTTGGTTCAATTGATATCCGTTGATTGCTTGCTTCAATTGGTATCTTCTAATTGCTTGTGTCTCTCTTTGTTATGTCTTTGTATCATATCTTTTTGTTGCAATCTTTGGGCCTCAATATAGTTTGTCTTCCTCCAAGTATTGGCAGTTGGATATGTGTATTGCATTCCACTCTCTTTTTGAGAAATACACAATTTGTGGAGGAACACCTTTTATTTTGGCCTTCTCAGCTTTTCACCCATTTTGGCAATCGATGCCAATGGGGGAGGAGTTTCAGAGAGTTTTGTGGAGAAGTCTTCTGAGTTTTCTCCTTGCTTTGGTTTTGGTTCCTAAGCATTTGCATCTCATTCTCATGCATCATTGGTTATTGCATTGCATGGTGATGCATAATTCCTTGTATAAACTCTCTTGAAAGTGATTGTCATCAATTACCAAAATGGGGGAGATTTAAAGAACATGCGGTGCCCCCATGTTTGGTTTTGGCAATTGATGACAATCTCTATGGACTAATGGTTGCCTTGAGTTATATTTGAAGGGTTTGTCCATAGGCTTTTCTTGGAGTCCATTTGTTGGTCTCAAGGAGAGTTTGTGATGACCACGGTGCTATTAAGGAATTATCCAAAGATCAGTCATGTGAGTGTTGAGCTTATTGCAAGCATGTCGTGAAGAAGAAGATTGTGTAATCATTCATGTCTACCTTCAAGACGTCATCCAAATGAAGAGAGTTGGAAAGATTCGAGGTTGATCAAGACTAAGTCAAGAGTGAATCAAGTTGATCAACTCACAAAGCATAGAAGATGTACCGAGAGGGATCAAGTGATCCCATGGTATGGTAAGCATTGTCCATTGCACTCTGTGTACTAACCCATGGTCTATGTGAGAGTTCTATGTGGGGTTAGGTACGTGTCCATGGGCTTGCGTCAAGAGGCAGATATCATACAACCCATGGAAAAGATGACATCAAGTGGTGATCGTCATCAAGATTACCGTGTGCAAGTTCAAGTGGAGCATCACGAAGAGATCAAGTGCTTGAATCTTTCCATCCATTGTGGTGTCAATGGACTTGTGAAGATGTGCCTAAGAGTGGCTCACCCATAGTGGACTATGGGGGAGCAATCATCTAGTCTTCATCGAGCCAACGCAATCAAGAAAGGTGGTCCAACTTGAGGGAGTCAAGATCGTCTTCATCTAGCTCAAGTGGACCATGTTCAAGGCAAAGGTTTGCCCTTGATAGGTTTTCTATTTTACCAGCCTCGTGGTGGTAGTTGGTAGACCGAGTTATAGGATCGTTTGTCGTACTATCAAGGGGGGCTCTCAAGTTGGTAGCTTGACCGTATCATTAGTAGAGAGCTCAAAACATTCCATCCTTGCATCATGTTTCTTGGTTCTTGCTTGGTTATCTTTGTGAGTCTTAGAGCTTATGGTCATCTTGATGACAAGCTTGAGTTCATCGAAAACGGAGTTCGCATGCGTCTTCTATGATGTTTTCGGTGTTGGAGGTTTTACCGGTCTTATCCGATGAAGGGTTCTCACCATTTTCTTATGGGACTTTTCTCATTTGCTTATTCTTGATATTTATATCAAGTTTGTGTTAGCCCATGTCGTTAGCTTTCCAACAAACTTGGTTTCGTTGAATTCGGAGTCTGTTTGCAAAAGTTGTGGCTGTTTTGGTAAAGGCTGCAGCGGTACTACCGCGACTAGAGCGGATGTAATTTTTTACTACCGCTCCAGACTCAGTAGTACCGTGGCTCCTGAGCGGTAGTACCGCTCCAGAGCAGTACTACCACGGCTCCTAAGCGGTAGTACCGCTCCGGACCAAAATCTCGTGTTTTGCTCAGCGGAAGTAGGCACAGAAGTATTTTTTTAGTACCGCTCGCAAGAAGTAGTACCGCTACCATTTGCGGTAGTACCGTGAGGTCGAGTGGTAGTACCGTGAGGACGAGTTGTAGTACCGCTCCGGCGGTTCTACTGGCCATTTGCCTCCTCACTGTTGTTTTTCAAAGGGGTACTACCTCCCTAGCGGTAGTATCTCTCCTTGGAGCGGTAGTACCGCTCTATGCGGGCTGTGAGCATAACGGTTGGTTTTTTCCCCACCTATAAAAGGGGGTCTTCTTCCCCATTGAACCTTATCCTTTGAGCTCGTGTTCTTCCCCCATTGTTGACCTTCTTCGAGCTTGCTATCTCTCAATCCCTCCAATGATTCTTGCTAGTTCTTGAGGGAGAAGAGAGAGGAGATCTAGATCCACGTTTCCACCAATCACTTTCTCCTCTTAGTGAGGGGAACCCCTTGGATCTTTATCTTGGAGTTCTTCGTGTTCTTCTTTCGTTCTTCCTCTCATTTTCTCCCTAGCATTAGTTGCTTCGGTGGGATTTGGGAGAGAAGGACTTGGGCACTCCGTGTGCCCTTGCCATTGCATTTGGTGCATCGGTTTGAGTTCTCGAGTGATACGTGGAAGTTACAAGTTGAGAAGCTTATTACTCTTGGGTGCTTGGTGCCCTTGAGCTTGTTCCTCTTGGGTGCTTGGGCGCCCTAGACGGTTGGTGGTGTTTGGAGCTCAATCATTGTGGTGTAAAGCTCCGGGCAAGCATCGGGGTCTCCAATTAGGTTGTGGAGATCGCCCCGAGCAATTTGACGGGTACCGGTGACCGCCCCCAAGGGTTGCCAAAGTGTACGGGTTCGGTGACCGCCCCCAAGGGTTGCCATTTGTACGGGTTCGGTGACCGCCCTCAAGGGTCCCTTAGTGGAATCACGGCATCTTGCATTGTGCGAGGGCGTGAGGAGATTACGGTGGCCCTAGTGGCTTCTTAGGGATTATTGTGCCTCCACACCGCTCCAAATGGAGATTAGCATCCGCAAGGGTGTGAACTTCGGGATACATCGTCCTCTCCGCGTGCCTCGGTTATCTCTTACCCGAGCCCCTTTACTTATGCACTTTACTTTGTGATAGCCGTAGTGTTCCTTGTTATATATCTTGCTATCACATAGTTGTTTATCTTGCTTAGCATAACTTGTTGGTGCACATAGATGAGCCTAGTTGTTTTAGGTTTGGTGCTTGACAAATTAACCATTAGGTTTATTCCGCATTTGTTCAAGCCTAAACCGTGATTATTTTAAAGCGCCTATTCACCCCCCCCCCCCTCTAGGCGACATCCATGATCTTTCAAAGTGGACCGTATGCTCATCACCTTTAACATGAAAAGTGACATTGCCTTTGTTGCAATCAATAACAGCCCCTGCAGTATTCAAAAAGGGTCTACCAAGGATAATCGACATACTATCGTCCTCGGGAATATCAAGAATAACAAAGTCCATTAAGATAGTGACATTTGCAACCACAACAGGCACATCCTCACAAATACCGACAGGTATGACAGTTGATTTATCAGCCATTTGCAATGATATTTCAGTAGGTGTCAACTTATTCAATTCAAGTCTACGATATAAAGAGGGAGGCATAACACTAACACCGGCTCCAAGATCACATAAAGCAGTTCTAACATAATTTCTTTTAATGGAGCATCTTATAGTTGGTACCCCCGGATCTCCAAGTTTCTTTGGTATTCCACCCTTAAAAGTGTAATTAGCAAGCATGGTGGAAATTTCAGCTTCCGGTATCTTTCTTTTGTTTGTAATGATATCCTTCATATACTTAGCATAAGGATTTACTTTGAGCATATCAGTTAAGCGCATACGTAAGAAGATAGGTCTAATCATTTCAGCAAAGCGCTCAAAATCCTCATCAGCCTTTCTCTTGATGGTTTAGGAGGAAAGGGCATGGGTTTCTGAACCCATGGTTCTCTTTCTCTACCGTGCTTCCTAGCAACAAAATCTCTCTTATCATAACGTTGATTCTTTGATTGTGGGCTATCAAGATCAACAGCAGGTTCAATCTCTACTTCATTGTTTTTGCTAGGTTGAGCATCAACATGAACATTATCATTAACATTATCACTAGGTTCATGTTCATCACCTGATTGTGTTTCAGCATCAGAAATAAAAATATCATTGGGATTCTCAGGTGTGTCTACAGTAGGTTTACTAGAAGCATGCAAAGTTCTATCGTTTTTCTTTTTCTTTTTTTAGAAGAACTAGGTGCCTCTAAATTATTTTCTGAGAATCTTGCTCGATTCTCTTAGGGTGGCCTTCGGGATACAAGGGTTCCTGAGTCATTCTACCAGTTCTACTAGCCACTCTAACAGCAAAGTCATTTTTATTATTTAATTCATCAAGCAAATCATTTTGAGCTTTGAGTACTTGCTCAGCTTGAGTAGCAACCATAGAAGCATATTTGCTAATGAGTTTGAGTTCACCTTTAACTCTAGCCATATTACCGCTCACGCGCCCTATCTCGAAAGCATTATTCTTTAACTCTCTATCAACATAAGCATTAAAACTTTCTTGTCTAGCCATAAAGTCATCAAATTCATCTAAGCATGGGCTATGAAATTTAGTAGAGGGGATTTCAACTTTATCATATCTATAGAGAGAATTTACCTTTACTACCTGTGTCGGGTTGTCAAGACAATGTGGTTCTTCAATAGGCAGTATATTAAGACCATGTATTCTTCAATAGGTGGTAAATTCTTAACATCTTCAGCTTTAATACCTTTTTCTTTCATTGATTTCTTTGCCTCTTGCATATCTTCAAGACTGAGAAATAAAACACCTCTCTTCTTCGGAGTGGGTTTAGGAATGGGCTCAGGAGTTGGCTTAATTGGTTCAGGAATTGCCTCAGGAATTGGCTCAGGAAGAGTCCAATTATTTTCATTAGTCAACATATTATTCAATAGTAATTCAGCTTCATCGACTGTTCTTTCCCTGAAAACACAACCAGCACAACTATCCAAGTAATCCTTGGAAGCATCGGTTAGTCCATTATAAAAGATATCAAGTATTTCATTTTTCTTAAGAGGATGATCAGGCAAAGCATTAAGTAATCGGAGAAGCCTCCCCCAAGCTTGTGGGAGACTCTCTTCTTTGATTTGCACAAAATTATATATTTCCAGCAAGGCAGATTGTTTCTTATGAGCAAGGAAATATTTAGCAGAGAAGTAATAAATCATATCCTGGGGACTACGCACACAACCACGAGCAAGAGAGTTATACCAAGTCTTAGCATCACCCTTTAACGAGAATGGAAATATCTTAAGGATATAATAACAGCGAGATTTATCATCATGAGTAAACAGGGTAGATATATCATTCAACTTGGTAAGATGTGCCACAACAGTTTCAGATTCAAGGCCATAAAAAGGATCAGATTCAACCAAAGTAATAATTTCAGGATCAACAGAGAATTCATAATCCTTATCAGTAACACAGATAGGTGAAGTAGCAAAAGCAGGGTCAGGTTTCATTCTAGCATTAAGAGACTGATGCTTCCACTTAGCTAATAATTTCTTAAGATCATATCTATCTCTACAAGCAAAGATAGCTCTAGCAGCTTCCACTTCCATAACATAACCCTCAGGAACAACGGGCAATTCATAATCATTAGGAGAACCTTCATCATCACTATCATCAATAATAGCATCTTCAATAATTTCGTTCTCTCTAGCCCTAGCAAGTTGTTCATCAAGAAATTCACCTAATGGCAAAGTAGTATCACGCACAGAAGTAGTTTCATCATAAGTATCATGCATAGCAGAAGTGGCATCATCAATAACATGCGACATATCAGAATTCAAAGCAGTAGCAGGTTTAGGTGTCGCAAGTTTACTAATAACAGAAGGAGAATCTAGTGCAGAGCTAGATGGCAGTTCCTTACCTCCCCTCGTAGTTGAGGGTAAAATCTTGGTTCTGTCGTCTTTCAAGTTCTTCATAGTGATCAACAGATATAAATCCCAAGTGACTCAGAGAATAGAGCTATGCTCCCCGGCAACGGCGCCAGAAATTAGTCTTGATAACCCACAAGTGTAGGGGATCGCAACAGCTTTCGAGGGTAAAGTATTCAACCCAAATTTATTGATTCGACACAGGGGGAGCCAAAGAATATTCTTGAGTATTAGCAGTTTAGTTGTCAATTCAACCACACCTGGATAACTTAGTATCTGCAGCAAAGTATTTAGTAGCAAAATAGTATGATAATAAAGGTAACGATAGCAAAAGTAATATTTTTGGGTTTTGTGGTGATTGTAACAATAGCAACGAAAAGTAAATAAGCGAAGAACAATATCTGAAAAGCTCGTACGCAATGGATCAGTGATGGATAATTATGCCGGATGCGATTCCTCATGTAATAGCTATAACATAGGGTGACACAGAACTAGCTCCAGTTCATCAATACAATGTAGGCATGTATTCCGTAAATAGTCATACGTGCTTATGGAAAAGAACTTGCATGACATCTTTTGTCCTACCCCCCCCCCCCCCCCCCCGTGGCAGCGGGGTCCTAGCGGAAACTAAGGGATATTAAGGCCTCCTTTTAATAGAGAACCGGAACAAAGCATTAGCACATAGTGAATACATGAACTCCTCAAACTACGGTCATCACCGAGAAGTATCCCGATTATTGTCACTTCGGGGTTGTCGGATCATAACACATAATAAGTGACTATAGACTTGCAAGATAGGATCAAGAACTAACATATATTCATGAAAACATAATAGGTTCAGATCTGAAATCATGGCACTCGGGCCCTAGTGACAAGCATTAAGCATAGCAAAGTCATAGCAACATCAATCTCAGAACATAGTGGATACTAGGGAACAAACCCTAACAAAACTAACTTAATTACATGGTAAATCTCATCCAACCCATCACCGTCCAGCAAGCCTACGATGGAATTACTCACGCACGGCAGTGAGCATCATGAAATTAGTGATGGAGGATGGTTGATGATGAGGACAGCGACGAATCCCCCTCTCTGGAGCCCCGAACGGACTCCAGATCAGCCCTCCCGGGAGAGATTAGGGCTTGGCGGCGGCTCCGTATCGTAAAACGCGATGAAACTTTCTCTCTGATTTTTTTTCTCCGCGAGACGGAATATATGGAGTTGGAGTTGAGGTTGGCGGAGCCTCAGGGGGGCGCGCCCAGGGGGGAGGGCGCGCCCCCACCCTCGTGGACAGGGTGTGGGCCCCCTGGTCTTGATTCTTTCGCCAGTATTTTTTATATTTTTCAAAAAGTTCCTCCGTGGATTTTCAGGACATTCCGAGAACTTTTGTTTTCTACACATAAAACAACATCATGGTAGTTCTACTGAAAATAGCGTCAGTCCGGGTTAGTTGCATTTTAATCGTGCAAGTTAGAGTCCAAAACAAGGGCAAAAGTGTTTGGAAAAGTAGATACGTTGGAGACATATCAGGTACACCTTCTATCATAGATCCGATGGCAAGATATTCGTTCCTAAGAATGTATCCTTTCTAGAGAAAGAGTTTCTCTCGAAAGAAGTGAGTGGGAGGAAAGTAGAACTTGATGGGGTAATTGAACCTTCTCCCGAATTGGAAAGTAGTTCATCACAGAAATCAGTTCTAGTGATTCCTACACCAATTAGTGAGGAAGCTAATGATGATGATCATGAAACTTCGGATCAAGTTACTACCGAACTTCGTAGGTCAACCAGAGTACGATCCGTGCCAGAGTGGTACGGTAATCCTGTTCTGGAGGTCATGTTACTTGACCATGATGAACCTACGAACTATGAAGAAGCGATGGTGAGTCCAGATTCTGTGAAATGGCTTGAGGCCATGATATCTGAGATAAGATCCATGTATGAGAACAAAGTATGGACTTTGGTTGACTTGCCCGATGATCGGCAAGCCATAAAGAATAAATGGATCTTCAAGAGGAAGACGGACGCTGATGGTAGTGTTGCTATCTACAAAGCTCGAATTGTCGCAAAAGGTTTTTGACAAGTTCAAGGTGTTGACCATGATGAGTTTTTCTCACCCGTATCGATGCTTAAGTCTGTCCGAATCATGTTAGCAATTGCCAAATTTTATGAAATCTGGCAAATGGATGTCAAAACTACATGTAATTATTAAAGAAGAGTTATATATGATGCAACGAGAAGGTTTTGTCAATCCAAAAGGTGCTAACAAAATGTGCAAGCTCCAACTATCCATTTATGGACTGGTGCAAGCATCTCAGAGTTGGAATATACGCTTTGATGAGTTGATCAAAGCATATGGTATTATACAGACTTGTGGTGAAGCCTGTATTTACAATAAAGTGAGTGGATGCACTACGGCCTTTCTGATAAGTATATGTGAATGACATATTGTTGATCGGAATTGATGTAGAATTTTCTGGAAAGCATAATGAAGTATTTGAAAATAGTTTTTCAAAGAAAGACCTCAGTGAAGCTGCTTACATATTGAGCATCAAGATCTATAGAGATAGATTAAGATGCTTGATAAGATTTTTCGGTGAGTACATATCTTGACAAGATTTTGAGGTAGTGCAAAATAGAACAGTCAAAGAAGGAGTTCTTGCATGTGCTGCAAGGTGTGAAGTTGAGTAAAAACTCAAACCCGACCACGGCAGAAAATAGAAAGAGAATGAAAAGTCATTCCCTATGCCTCAGTCATAGGTTCTATAAAGTATACTATGTTGTGTACCAGATCTATTGTGTACCTCACCATGAGTTTGGCAAGAGGGTACAATAGTGATCCAGGAGTGGATCACTGGACAGCGGTCAAAATTATCCTTAGTGGAATAAGGAAATATTTCTCGGTTATGGAGGTGATAAATAGTTCGTCGTAAAGAGTTACGTCGATGCAAGCTTTGACACCGATCTCGATGACTCCGAGTCTCGATCTAAATACATATTGAAAGTGGGAGTGATTAGCTAGAATAGCTCCATGCAGAGCATTGTAGACATAGAAATTTGCAAAATATATACGGATCTGAATGTGACAGACCCATTGACTAAACTTCACTCACAAGCAAAACATGATCACACCTTAGTACTCTTTGGGTGTCAATCACATAGCAATGTGAACTAGATTATGGACTCTAGTGAACCATTTGGGTGTTAGTCACATGGTGATGTGAACTAATCACATAAAGATGTGAACTATTGGTGTTAAATCACATGACGATATGAACTAGATTACTGATTCTAGTGCAAGTGGGAGACTGAAGGAAATATGCCCTAGAGACAATAATAAAGTTGTTATTTATATTTCCTTATATCATGATAAATGTTTATTATTCATGCTAGAATTGTATTAACCGGAAACTTAGTACATGTGTGAATACATAGACAAATAAAGTGTTCCTAGTATGCCTCTACTAGACTAGCTCGTTAATCAAAGATGGTTAAGTTACCTAGCCATAGACATGTGTTGTCATTTGATGAACGGGATCACATCATTAGAGAATGATGTGATGGACAAGAACCATTCGTTAGCTTAGCACTATGATCGTTTAGTTTATTGCTATTGCTTCCTTCGTGACTTATACATGTTCTATGACTATGAGATTATGCAACTCCCGAATACCAGAGGAACACTTTGTGTCCTATCAAACGTTAAAACGTAACTGGGTGATTATAAAGATGCTCTACAGGTGTCTCCGATGGTGTTTGTTGAGTTGGCATAGATCAAGATTAGGATTTGTCACTCCGTGTATCGGAGAGGTATCTCTGGGCCCTCTCGGTAATGCACATTGCTACGTCTTGAGCTTGCGTTGATTTTCCTTGAAGAGGAAAGGGTGATGCAGCAATAGTAGCGTAAGTATTTCCCTTGGTTTTTTAGAACCAAGATATCAATCCAGTAGGAGGCTCCTCAGAAGTCCCACGCACCTACACAAACAAACAAAGAACTCGCAACCAACGCAATAAAGGGGTTGTCAATCCCTTCACGGCCACTTGCGAAAGTGAGATCTGATAGAGATAGTATGATAAGATAAATATATTTTTGGTATTTTATAATATAGATAGGAAAAGTAAAGATGCAATTAAAAGTAGATTGAAAGCTTATATGATAAAAGATAGACCCGGGGCCATAGGTTTCACTAGTGGCTTCTCTCAAGATAGCATAAGTATTACGGTGGGTGAACAAATTACTGTCGAGCAATTGATAGAAAAGCGAATAATTATGAGATTATCTAGGCATGATCATGTATATAGGCATCACATCCGCAACAAGTAGACCGACTCCTGCCTGCATCTACTACTATTACTCCAAACATCGACCGCTATCCAGCATGAATCTAGAGTATTAAGTTCATAAAGAACAGAGTAACGCATTAAGAAAGATGACATGATGTAGAGGGATAAACTCAAGCAATATGATATAAACCCCATCTTTTTATCCTCGATGGCAACAATACAATATGTGCCTTGCAACCCTTTCTGTCACTGGGTAAGGACACCGCAAGATTGAACCCAAAGCTAAGCAGTTCTCCCATGGCAAGAAAGATCAATCTAGTAGGCCAAATCAAACTGATAATTCGAAGAGACTTGCAAAGATAACTCAATCATACATAAAAGAATTCAAAGGAGATTCAAATATTTCTCATAGATAAACTTGATCATAAACCCACAATTCATCGAATCTCGACAAACACACCGCAAAAAGAGTTACATCGAATAGATCTCCACAAGAGAGGGGGAGAACATGGTATTGAGATCCAAAAAGAGAGAAGAAGCCATCTAGCTAATAACTATGGACCCGAAGGTCTGTGGTAAACTACTCACAACTCATCGGAGGGGCTATGGTGTTGATGTAGAAGCCCTCCATGGTCGATTCCCCCTCCGGCGGAGCGCCGACGAAGGCTTCAAGATGGGATCTCGCGGATACAGAAGGTTACGATGGTGGAAATTGTTTTTCGTTGGCTCCCTGGATGTTTTTGGGGTACATGGGTATATATAGGAGGAAGAAGTACGTCGGTGGCCGCCCGAGGGGCCCACGAGACAGGGGCGTGCCCTGTAGGGGTGGGCGCGCCCCCCACCCTCGTGGCCGCCTCGGCTTCTTCTTGACTTGCACTCCAAGTCCTTCGGATCACGTTCATTTCAAAAATCACGCTCCCGAAGGTTTCATTCCGTTTGGACACCGTTTGATATTCCTTTTCTTTGAAATACTAAAATAGGCAGAAAAAACAGCAATACGGGTTGGGCCTCCGGTTAGTAGGTTAGTCCCAAAAATGATATAAATGTGTAAAATAAAGCCCATAACCATCCAAAAGGGGTAATATAATAGCATGGAACAATAAAAAATTATAGATACGTTGGAGACGTATCAAGCATCCCCAAGCTTAATTCCTGCTCGTCCTCGAGTAGGTAAATGATAAAAACAGAATTTTTGATGTGGAATGCTACCTAGCATAATTCTCAATGTAATTTTCTTTATTGTGGCATGAATGTTCAGATCCAAATGATTCAAAATAAAAGTTCATATTGACATAAGAAATAGTAATACTTCAAGCATACTAATAAAAGCAATCATGTCTTCTCAAAATAACATGGCTAAAGAAAGTTCATCCCTACAAAATCATATAGTTAGGCTATGTTTCATTTTCATCACACAAAATACTCCCATCAAGAACAACCCCGGTAACGGGCTATGGAGATGCCTATCAATTGATGTCAACATGAGGAGTAGGGATTGCCATGCAACGGATGCACTACAGCTATAAATGTATGAAAGCTCAACAAAAGAAACTAAGTGGGTGTACATCCAACTTGCTTGCTCACGAAGACCTAGGGCATTTGAGGAAGCCCATCGTAGGAATATACAAGCCAAGTTCTATATGAAAAATTCCCACTGGTATATGAAAGTGACAACATATGAGACTCACTACATGAAGGACATGGTGCTACTTTGAAGCATATGAAGAACTTGGTGCTACTTTGAAGCACAAGTGTGGAAAAAAAGATAGTAACATTGCCCCCTTTTTATTTATTTTCCTTTTTTCTTTTTTTTCTTTTT
This sequence comes from Triticum timopheevii, assembly GCA_963921465.1. Lineage (NCBI taxonomy): Eukaryota > Viridiplantae > Streptophyta > Magnoliopsida > Poales > Poaceae > Triticum > Triticum timopheevii. Next base: position 447,965,807 of record OY997272.1, on the reverse strand, counting down.
TTTCTTCTTTTTTGTTCTTTTTTGTCTTTTATTTCTTTGGGCCTTTTTTGGCCTTTCTTTTTTTCTTTTTGGGGACAATGCTCTAATAATGATGATCAACACACTTTTATTGATTTACAGCATATGAATTACAACTCAAAACTAGAACAAGATATGACTCTATATGAATGCCTCCGGCGGTGTACCGGGATGGTGCAATGAATCAAGAGTGACATGTATGAAAAATTATGCATGGTGGCTTTGCCACAAATACGATGTCAACTACATGATCATGCAATGGCAATATGACAATAGTAATGCGTGTCATGATGATAAATGGAACGGTGGAAAGTTGCATGGCAATATATCTCGGAATGGCTATGGAAATGCCATAATAGGTAGGTATGGTGGCTATTTTGAGGAATATATAAGGAGGTTCATGTGTGATAGAGCGTATCGTATCACGGGGTTTGGATGCACCGGCGAAGTTTGCACCAACTCTCAAGGTGAGAAAGGGCAATGCACGGTACCGAAGAGGCTAGCAATGATGGAAAGGTAAAAGTGCGTTTAATCCATGGACTCAACATTAGTCAAAAGAACTCATATACTTATTGCAAAAGTTTTATTAGCCCTCGAAGCAAAGTACTACTACGCATGCTCCTGGGGGGGGGGGGGTTGGTAGGAGTTAACCATCGCGCGCCTCCGACCTCCACTCAAGGGAAGGCAATCAAAAGAGCACTCTATGCAATAAATTTGTTACACAACTTTCACCATATGTGCATGCTACGGGACTTGCTAACTTCAACACAAGCATTCTTTAAATTCATAATCACCCAAGTATCATGACTTTAATATCACTACCTCCATATCTCAAAACAATTATCAAGTATCAAATTGATCATAGCATCCAATTCACTTCCTATGATAGTTTTTATTATACCCAACGTGGATGCCTACCATTTTAGGACCAATTTTATAACCATAGCAAATACCATGTTGTTCTAAAAGACTCTCGAAATATTATAAGTGAAGCAAGAGAGACTAGCAATTTCTATAAAATTAAGCCACCGCCGTGCTCTAAAAGATATACGTGAAGTACTAGAGCAAAAACTATCTAGCTCAAAAAGATATAAGTGAAGCACGTAGAGTATTCTAATAAATTCTAATCAAGTAGGCTTCTCCCAAAAGGTGTGTACAGCAAGGATGACTGTGGAAAACTAAAAAGTAAGTACTAATATCATACACGACGCTCCAAGCAAAACACATATCATGTGGCGAATAAAAATATAGCTCCAAGTAAAGTTACCAATGAACAAAGACGAAAGAGGGGATGTCTTCCGGGGGCATCCCCAACCTTAGGCTTTTGGCTATTATTGAATATCTTGGGGTGCCATGGGCATCCCCAAGCTTAGGCTTTTGCCACTCCTTGTTCCAGAGGCCATCAAATCTTTACCCAAAACTTAAAAACTTCACAACAAAAAAACTCAATAGGAAATCTCATAAGCTCTGTTAGTGAAATAAAACAAAACCCCCACATAAGGTACTGTAATGAACTCATTATTTATTTATTTTGGTGTTAAACCTACTGTATTCCAAGTTCTCTATGGTTCATACCACTTAATACTAGCCATAGATGCATCAAAATAAGCAAACAACACACGAAAACAGAATCTATCAAAAACAGAACAGTCTGTAGCAATCTGTAACTAACGCAAACTTCTGGAACTTTAAAAATCCTACCAAAATAGGAAGTCCTGGGAAATTTGTCTATTGATCAGAAGCAAAAATAATCAACGCAAAAACACGTTTCTGTGATTTAACAAAACTAATTTTGTGCGTGCAAAGTTTCTGTTTTTCAGCAGAATCAAATTAACTATCACCATAAGTTATCCTATAGATTCTACTTGGAACAAACACTAATTAAAACATAAAAACACATCTAAACAGAAAGTAGATGCAAAATTTATTCCTAAATAGAAACAAAAACGAAAAACACAAATAAAATTGGGTTGCCTCCCAACTAGCGCTATCGTTTAACGCCCCTAGCTAAGCATAAAGGCGAAGATAGACCTAAGTAGTGCCATAATAATAAGATAGATCTTGAAAACTCATCTCATATTCTCTACGTTCAGCAGCAAGTTTTCTTTGAGACAAGCAAAAGTAATCAAATGGGCTAAATTTAGCGGGACAAAAGTCCCCAAGATCAATCACAGGAGGAATTGGTTCCTCCTTTGGCCCTTCATATTGCACAATTAATTCATCATTATAAGCATTCTTTTGGCAGAATCTTTTGAGCCTATACTCAAAAGAGTATCCTAGGTCGTTATTTCAAAGAGCAAAATCATTATTAAGTTCAGAATTTCTATCAACTAGGACATTGGTAGGAACCTTTTTTCTAAGGTTTTCATTGAAAGCAACATAGTCCAAAGATTGAAAACGCCTAATTTCCTCTTGATCAAAGAGGATCGCCTCTATGGGTGGACGACCGACGTCCACCCTATAGTGCGCAAAGATTTCTTTGGCCTCTCTTATTATAAATCTAAACTCATGAGCCAAAAAGATAGTAACGGTGCGCTTAACAGAGGAGTGCTCAATATTAGAAAATTCCAGAAAAAATTCTTTGTATGCAAGGATGCATATGCATAAATTGTCTTTCAAGCTCAACTACAAGCATAGCGATAGCATCTGCAAGACTACTAGTTCTATGAAGAATAGAACCACCCATAGAAGGTAAAGCGCCGGCACAAGTAAAGAAATCTTGAATAACACCTTTCCCAATAATGTTACCACTACCGATTCGAATTTTTTTAGTATGCAAGATAGGGGGTTCTTCAGTCGGAGCATCAGAAATTTCCATGTTATCATTATTGTCCATAACGATGATAATCTCCCCAACAGCAGACATGGCGGCAAACAAAAGCGAAGAAAAGGAGGAGAAGATTGGGAAAGAGAGGGCAAATAAAACGGCAAGGGTGAAGTGGGGGAGAGGAAAACGAGAGGCAAATGGCAAATAATGTAAATGCGAGGGAGATGAGTTTGTGATGGGTACTTGGTATGTCTTGACTTGAGCGAAGACCTCCCCGGCAACGACGCTAGAAATCCTTCTTGCTACGTCTTGAGCTTGCGTTGGTTTTCCTTGAAGAGAAAAGGGTGATGCAGCAATAGTAGCATAAGTATTTCCCTCAGTTTTTGAGAACCAATGTATCAAACCAGTAGGAGGCTCCTCAGAAGTCCCATGCACCTACATGAACAAACAAAGAACTCGCAACCAACACAATAAAGGGGTTGTCAATCCCTTCACGGCCACTTGCGAAAGTGAGATCTGATAGAGATAGTATGATAAGATAAATATATTTTTGGTATTTTATAATATAGATAGGAAAAGTAAAGATGCAAATAAAAGTAGATTGAAAGCTTATATGATAAAAGATAGACCCGGGGGCCATAGGTTTCACTAGTGGCTTCTCTCAAGATAGCATAAGTATCATGGTGGGTGAACAAATTACTGTCGAGAAATTGATAGAAAAGCGAATAATTATGAGATTATCTAGGCATGATCATGTATATAGGCATCACGTCCGCAACAAGTAGACCAACTCCTGCCTGCATCTACTACTATTACTCCACACATCGACCGCTATCCAGCATGCATCTAGAGTATTAAGTTCATAAAGAACAGAGTAACGCATTAAAAAAGATGACATGATGTAGAGGGATAAACTCAAGCAATATGATATAAACCCCATATTTTTATCCTTGATGGCAACAATACAATATGTGCCTTGCAACCCTTTCTGTCACTAGGTAAGGACACCGCAAGATTGAATCCAAAGCTAAGCACTTCTCCCATGGCAAGAAAGATCAATCTAGTAGGCCAAACCAAACTGATAATTCGAAGAGACTTGCAAAGATAACTCAGTCATACATAAAAGAATTAAGAGGAGATTCAAATATTTCTCATAGATAAACTTGATCATAAACCCACAATTCATCGGATCTCGACAAACACACCGCAAAAAGAGTTACATCAAATAGATCTCCACAAGAGAGGGGGAGAACATGGTATTGAGATCCAAAAAGAGAGAAGAAGCCATCTAGCTAATAACTATGGACCCGAAGGTCTGTGGTAAACTACTCACAACTCATCGGAGGGGCTATGGTGTTGATGTAGAAGCCCTCCATGGTCGATTCCCCCTCCGGCGGAGCACCGGCGAAGGCTCCAAGATGGGATCTCGCGGATACAGAAGGTTACGGTGGTGGAAATTGTTTTTCGTTGGCTCCCTGGATGTTTTCAGGGTACATGGGTATATATAGGAGGAAGAAGTACGTCGGTGGCTGCCCGAGGGGCCCATGAGACAGGGGGCGCGCCTTGTAGGGGTGGGCGCGCCCGCCACCCTCGTGGCCGCCTCGGCTGCTTCCTGACTTGCACTCCAAGTCCTCTGGATCACGTTCGTTCCAAAAATCACGCTCCCGAAGGTTTCATTCCGTTTGGACTCTGTTTGATATTCCTTTTCTTCGAAATACTGAAATAGGCAAATAAAAAACAGCAATACGGGCTGGGCCTCCGGTTAGTAGGTTAATCCCAAAAATGATATAAATGTGTAAAATAAAGCCCATAAACATCCAAAAGGGGTAATATAATAGCATGGAACAATAAAAAAATATAGATACGTTGGAGACGTATCACACATCACTTAAGCCTTGCAAGCAATGTGACTAATGAGTTAGTTGCGGGATGATGCATTACGGAACGAGTAAAGAGACTTGCCGGTAAAGAGATTGAACTAGATATGATAATACCGACGATCGAATCTTGGGCAAGTAACATACCGATGACAAAGGGAACAACGTATGTTGTTATGCGGTTTGACCGATAAAAATCTTCATAGAATATGTAGGAGCCAATATGAGCATCCAGGTTCGCTATTGGTTATTGACTGGAGATGTGTCTCGTTCATGTCTACATAGTTCTCGATCCCGTAGGGTCCACACGCTTAACGTTCGATGACGATTTGTATTATGAGTTATGTGATTTTATGACCAAAGTTTGTTCGGCGTCCCGGATGAGATCACGAACATGACGAGGAGTCTCGGAATGGTCGAGAGGTAAAGATCGATATATTGCAAGGCTATATTTGAACATCGGAAAGGTTCCGAGTGATTCGGGTATTTTCCGGAGTACCGGGAGGTTAGCGGAACCCACCGGGGGATTAATGGGCCACAATGGGCCTTAGTGGAGAAGAGAGAGGGCCGGCCAGAGGTGGCACGCCCCCCCTTGCCCTGTCCGAATTGGACAAGGGGAAGGGGGCGCCCCCCTCCTTCCTTCTCTTCTCTCCTCTTTCCCTTCTTCTCCTTCTTAGACTAGGAAAGGGGGAAACCTAGTCCTACTAGGAGTAGGAATCCCCCCCCTGGGCGCGCCCCTTGTGGCCGGCCCTCCTCCTCCTCCCCTCCTTTATATACGAGGGAGGGGGGCACCCCATAGACACACACGTTGATGTTTTAGCCGTGTGCGGTGCCCCCCTCCACAGTTACACACCTCGGTCATATCGTCGTAGTGCTTAGGCGAAGCCATGCGTCGATAACTTCATCATCACCGTCGCCATGCCGTTGTGCTGACGAAACTCTCCTTCGGCCTCAACTGGATCAAGAGTACGAGGGACGTCATCGAGCTGAACGTGTGCTGAACACGGAGGTGCCGCACGTTTGGTGCTAGGATCGGTCGGATCATGAAGACGTACGACTACATCAACCGCGTTGATAAAATGCTTCTGCTTTCGGTCTATGAGGGTACGTGGACACACTCTCCCCGCTCGTTGCTATGCTTCTGCTAGATAGATCTTGCGTGATCGTAGGATTTTTATTTTTGAAATACTACATTCCCCAACAAAAGGATCACCTTTTGCTTCCCTAAATTTTACTCTGAGGATTTTTCGGAACCCTAAAGGCCCGCTATCTGATCCCGGAGCAAATGGCCTCCTACCCTTTAGAGGATAAATTTGCTCCTCTAAAAAAGTGTGGTTTTTAACCGATCCCTAAGGTTAACTCTCTAATTTTTTAACACAAAATTCGTTTATTTTTGTACCATTGAGTTAAACTTCACTACTCAACTATTTTATTAAACGACATCTTGGTCACATATTTCACCAGTTTTTCGTGAAAAGAATCGATCCAAAGAAAATTATAAGAAAAGAATACGCACTTCATTAAAAACACCACTTCCTTAAGTGATTCTACTAGTTGATATTTTCTATTGGCTTCTCGAACTTGCACACTTCTGTCTTGTCTGCCTCCTCAAACTTGGACATTGGGTCCATTTTAGTCTCATCTCTAGCAACCAATGCACCAACATCTCACTATCAACAGATCAATGTACTTTTCTTCCTAGTAGCAAAACTTGCATCTTTTCTACATACATTTTTAAGCAAACAATGAGTTTCGAATTGCGGCCAATCCGAAGAACAACTGTACAAAATGGCACTCACTCCGTCCTTTCATACTTGTAGAAAACCCATCTGGGGTGTTTGGGCATGCCCGCTGCGAGGTGCAGCATTATCCGTCAACGGTGATCACACTTGATGACCGGTAGAGGCTTGTCGACGAGCTCCTAGGCTAGGGCTGAGCCCGGCTAATGGGCGTACGTGGCTGTGTCGGCGGTCGGTCAACAGTTGAGATGCGAGCGCCGAGAGGAGAAGAACATACAGAGAGGCGGCGCAGAGCGGTCGAGGTGGTTGCATGGTTCGGTCCCCGTCGAATCCCTCCAAGACACGACAACGCCGAGGACCGAGTGCGTCGAATCCGGCCATGGGCATAGATCTGTCGATTTAGGCGTCAATGATGAGAAGTGACCGAATCGAGGTGTGGAGGAGCAGGCGGGTGCTATGAGGGGTCAGTGGTGGCATGTGGTGGCTGGCGGAGCCAAGTAGGGCGGCGTTGGAATGGATGCGACGTGGGGCGCGGAGGGTGCGGATGAGAGGGAAGGGGACTATTTTACTCCACGGATGGCCGACTGAGTATATTTAAGAGTAAGGGCGGCCGCCCCTAAAACATTAGGAAGAGACCGGTTAGGTGGAATTTTGAAGGGAAAAACTGAATTTTTACTCGTGTAAAGCTTTACAGGGATCGGTTAGGGATGCTCTTAGATACAGACAGTCTGACAAACCCTAACCCCTCGGGCCGATATCCCCTGGCCCTGGCTCAAGGAGAGCAATGGCGTGGAGCAGGACAGCACACCGGCGCAGCGCCGTCATGCCACTCTTACGCGCCGCGCTCCGCCGCTTCCTCTCCACGGAGTCTTCGGGGTTCCCGAAGCTACGGAACCTTCCGTACCGACTCCGCCGCGCCGCCGTCCCCGCTGCTCGCACCGCCGTCTCCGACTATCTCATCTCAACGCGTTGCCTCCCCTCCTCCCACGCCGACTCAATCACTGCGCTCGCGCCGTGCTCCCTCCACACCTTCCTCGCCGGCATCCCGGCCGTGCCCAGTACGCTCCCCTCCTCCGACCTCCCCTCCCTCCTACGCCGCCACCTCTCCTACCATCCGCTCAACGAGCTTCCCTTCTTCCTCGAGTCCATCGGCTTGCCCCCCTCCACCGATTCCGATCTCATGTTCCTCACTGACCATCCGTCGCTCCTCCCCGCCGTTGCCGCGCTCGCGCATTTCGGCTTCCCGTGGTCCCGCCTCGGCCTGCTATTCCCCAATGTCCTCCTCCAAGTCCCTCCCGACCTCATCTCCGCCCGCCTTGTCGCCCTCGAGGAAAGCCTCCGCCCGCTGCCCCGTGCTGCGATTATCGCTGCCTGCCTCTCTTTCCCCTCGCTTATTGAGAACGATCTCTCCAGCAGTGCCCCCCTTGTCGATGATCTTATGAGGGCGTATGGAGGATTGGGTCCGGATTTGGGGGCTACCAATGACATTGATGTGTTCTTGCGAGTGTGCGGCAGGATGCAGATGTTCTACAATGCTGGGGTGAAGATTGGGAGCATCGGGGGGCTTGTTGGGTGCAATCAGAGGGTTTTTCTTGAGCTTAAGGAGGAGCGGATTGGTGAGAGGTTGAAATTCTTCAAGAGGCTGGGGCTGGCAGGGGAGGAGGCAGGGAGCTTCTTACTGAGCAATCCTGGGTTTTTGGATCTTGATTTTGATGATGTGGTGATCTCAGTGCCAGAGTACCTGAGAAGAGTTGGGTTGGCAGATGATGAGGTTGATGTGGCGGTGAAGAAGCACCCGTATGTGGTTGGGAGGAACAGACTAGAGAACCTCCCTGGTGTGCTGCGTGCAATGGGACTGAGTCATCGATTCCTGGAGAAGATTTCTGGTGGCGGTGAGAGCTTGCGGTATTTATCACCAGATTTCGTCTTGGAGGATGCTAGTTATGATATGGAGGTGGAGAGAGCATTCTCAGACAGAATGGTTAAGGTGAAGATGGAGATGAATGCACAGCATGTGGACACCAAGCTTGAGTTCTTGAAGAGCATTGGGTATGGTGAGAACAAAAAAACCGCACACATACTTCCTGTTCTGCACAGCACTCGGGAAATGCTGAATGAGCGATTTGACTACCTCCTGGAAAGAGGGGTGGAGTACAAGATGCTGTGTCGGATCGTGAGTGTGTTCCCAAAGGTGCTGAACCAGGGCAAGGAGATGCTCAATGAAAAATTGAACTACATGACTCTGGATCTGGGATACTCTTTGGAGTATCTTGATTGCTTCCCAGCATTACTGTGCTTTGATTTGGAGAACCGGGTCAAGCCTAGGTATGCAATGCTTCGGTGGCTCCAAAGTTATGGTCTTTTTAAAAGACCATTAGCGCCTGCAACTGTGCTTGCTAACTCAGAGAAGAGGTTCATTTCCAACCTCTACAATATGCATCCTGCAGCGCCGAAGCTGTGGCTCGAGTGCTTCTCTTCAAGAATACACATGGAATATTACCTCAAGAATATACAGTCCCAGCATCCAGATAATGAATAATTAGGTATTGAATTATATTGGCATGATTATCAGAGCCAGAGGTACAAAGGATTGTCATCTCCAATTGTGGCATGCTTTCCCTCAGAAGGTATTTCTGAGTTGTTATATTATATCTTCCCATTGTGCAAAATTCTTTGCTCAGTGTGTTTTAGCTGTAGACACTGGATGTAGGATGAAATGAAATATATCAATTCAATAGCCAACCATGTAATTCAATTTTGCAAAAATTGTGCTGTACATTGTAGCTCTGAGACTAGTTACATTTCTGCCCTGTTTGGCGGTTATGTATTTCAAGGAAAGATATTCTGTATTGACCCGAGGTGAAAGACTAGCACTGATAATAATTAACTTTTTGGTTATCGATCGTACCATCATCCTCATATCATTGCATCATGTTGAACTCATGTATAATTCTAATTCATTATAAGTTCTTCCAAGTGGATGATATTTTCCGGGCTGATCACTCAGCCATGGTATCTTCTCTGGTGACGCAATGGTAAGAACATACTATATTAAACATAGATTGATCGCTTCTGACAGGAAAGAATTTTGATTTTATTTGTATCTCTCTTCTTAATAGGTGGTGAATAAAGGGGCTTCGCAGGGCCATTGCATTTGCGGCCGTTAGATCTGGTGCTCCCTCTGATCTGAACCGTCCATTTTTTGCACTGTGTGAGATAAAAGTCCAGCCCACTAGCAGTAGAAAACCCTACCCGCCGCTTGGGCCCTCCTTTTGCGCTCGTTTCCATTGCTTCGCCACCACCATTCTTCTCCTCCTTCATCCTCTCCCTGTGGTAGGCCGGCGCCGCTGCTGCCTCGTTCCTCCGCTCCTCCCTGTCCGTCAGCCTCCATCTTGAGCAGGGCACAGTTACCGTATACCGTCTAATCAGAACTGGACTGCATTGGCTGAAATAACAGGTTAATCACCGCTGAAAACATGTCGACTCTAGATCAGGACACCCCAATCTAAGTGGTAGTTAATGGTGGCAGGACATTCGCTTAATAATGCACTTGAAAAGGTTTATTTTTCTACATCCATTGCCATAACATCTGAATAACTGAATAGCCAGATGTTGAAGTGATGCAATCTTTTGTCAATACACAAATGTGCTGTTGTGGTTCTCGATTGCTATTAATTGATTGTACCTAATATTGTTGCATGACGTTATGCAAAAAAGAATCAGAAGTAGTTCTGAGTCAAGTGAGGTTTAACATCAGTGATATTTCTATATGATTGCATTTTAAGTTAGCACCCCCTGCTTTAAAAGAATCATTAGCACCTCCTGTTATTTTGATTCATTCACACCTTTCTTTCATTAGTCATAAGTATCTTCTGCCGCTCTAGGATTATGGCCAATGGTTATCTATCTATGATACAAGATAGAGTCAAAAGGGACAACATGGTATTCTCTGATACAAGTTCATGGCACCTTGGATTGGATCCATATGGCGCATACCAGGAACAAAAACTTCTTATGGTGCAAAGATTCTAGTGGAGGTATAAATATGTATTTAGCTGCAGAGGTGCGTTTATGTAATTAGTTGGGTATGTACCTTTTCTCTTTCATATCTCACACATCTGTTAACACCTTATATGGTTCCATTCTGTAGGTTGGCCGCTCAAGGTGATGCAAGGTTCTCTCTTCCATTGCGGGGTTAGCTGCCAGTGCTCACTAATTTTCTCTACCGCAGGTGCGTAAAATCATTTCATTCTTTTGGTTACCATAGTTAAAATTCCTACACCAATTTTGCTATGTAACTCCTGCTACTGATGTTATTCTAGCATTAGGCAGAATTTGTATTTTATGATCTCCAGTTCTGATTTATTTACATGCCAGCTTGAATCCCACTTCGTTTTTGTAAGAAATTGCGTACTGTTGGTTGGGCTGAATACATGACAAGACCAACTCCTTTTATTCTGACACATAACTTTGTTTAAAGCATTCTGCTTTTACAAATATAAAGCGTGTCGGCAACTTTGTAGTTACATCAAGTTCTTTTTTGGCGTCTTTAACTGTAAGTCATTTAATCTTCAGGTTTAATTTCACACTTCCACTTCATGCCCCTGCGTTGTCCACTCTTCCAGACTCAACCAATGTTGCGCTGCAGCTGGCCTCACTACCGGATGATTGTCACACCATTCATCTCCCTAGGACAACCCTCCGAGGACTGGTCATCGCCTCTTACCATCACAAGAACTATCCATTCTTTGAGTGATTGCAGGTAATCTACAATAATCATAAAGCTTAATCGAAAACCATGGGTGTGAGGGTCACCTTTTTTTTTCTCGAGAAAACGCAAGAGACTTTGCGTTTCATTTCATTGAACAGGAAGACATCGGGGGTACAACCTCCAGAAAGGAGGGACACACACACACACACACACACACACATACACGACCGTCCTCACCAAGCGACTACAACTAGGTGAGGAGGTGCCCTCAACTACAGACACGCAACGACATTAGGCCTCGCCCAGCAGGGCAGCGTCAGCGCCATTGCCAAACGCCTCCAGGGACGATTGGGGAAGCGTGGGCGCTGGCATACGTTGCGATCTGCTCCCTGTGTAGCAGTCTACGCCAGAGCGATGCATCACCAGCCTCCATCTGCCGCATGAAACTCCACTTGCAGCCAAAGCAGCGCCTTCAAGAGGGGAACGGCGCTGAGATGCCGCCGCTGCCCGGTCCGGGAGGCCGGACCTGGGATTTCTCCTGGTGCTCGAGGAGGAGATCTGGTCAGGGTCATGCCAACGCCTCCAAGGAGGTGACGACACCCTCGGGCGTCGCCATTGACAGCGCAGGTCGTCGCCGCGCGGGGATTTCGCCCCGACCCATGAACAAAGACCTCAGATGCAATGGCAGACTGGACTTGGCGAAGAACGTCGGAGAAGACCAGCACACATGGAGGGATGCCTAGGAACGTTGTCGTCACAGGAGGAGCACCGACCGGCGCAGCGCCAGCAGGCCGGCCACCGCCGGGAGCGCGACGAGCAGGCAACAGCAGCCACCTGCACCGCGCCGCCGCCGCGCCGGCCCGCAGCATCCGCCGCCAGGAACCGCCGGGGCACAGCAAACAGCAGCCATCAAGGACCGCCGTGCGCGTGCACACCCACCCAGCGGCTACCACCGGCGACGGCCGGGAGGGGTGGAAGGAGGGGGACGGGTGGGTTGGGGCAGAAAGAGAATCGCAGGCCAGGGCAGGCCCGCGCGGTCCAGATCTGGGCGCCCTCATCTCTGCCGCTCGCAGCAGCGGCAGGCGGCCGCCTCAGCAGCGCCACCGCGCGCGCGATCCACATCATCATGACCTCCCCTGAGCACAGACAACCGCCTGCCTCGCCACCGCGCGCTCCCGCCGCTCCAGCACACCAAAGAGCAGTGCGCGAGCCCACGAACAAGGGCCCCGCCGCCGCCGTCCACCGGCGAGGGCTTCGCCCGCCGGCATCCTCCGGCGACGGCGAGGGGAGGGAGGGGAGGAGGGGGGCTTGGGGCGGCGGCTAGGGTTTCGCCACCCGAGTCGCCCCCGGGAGCGACGCGGGGGCCGGGGGGGGGGGGGGGGTCGTGATGGTCAATGATCACAATATGTATTCGAAAGGGTCACCTTTCGAATACATATTGTGATCATTGAAACTTTCCGTGTAGACTTGGTACTGTTCGCTCTGGTGTTCCATGGCAGTGTGCAACATCTATTGGATGATACAAAATGTGTGTTCCCTGCTCTCTTTTTACATATGTATCTTCATTTATATAGGATTTCCTGTGTTTCAAAATATTTGGCAGAATGTTCTGTTAAGTTTTGAATAATAATATCCTAAATAATTTGGATAAAAGATAGCTTGATGCGTGCATGTGTAATAAATCCATATATTATTTTGAGAAATGTTTATATCAATTTATGCTGCATTGTTGCCTTCTAATTTTTAAATCCTTAGTTTTTTAGCCAGACGGGGAGCATGGGCGCAGCGGTAAAGCTGTTGCCTCCTGCAGGTTCGAGTCCTGGAAACAGCCTCTTGCATAAATGTAGGGAAAGGCTGCGTACAAAAGACCCAAAGTGGTCAGACCCTTCCCCCGGACCCTGCGCAAGCGGAGCTACTCAGCAACGTGCTCCAGGCTGCCCCCCCTTTTTTTTTTACTTTTTTAGCCAAAACTGTAGAAATTTCTCTTGCTATATTTTCTGTGTTGTTACTATTACTTATGTTTATATTCTCTTGCTATCCTTTATTTCTAATATCCAGATTGACAACCACTAAAATTTGTACAGATAGTAAAAGTAGCTGTACACACTTAGGTCTTACTCTGCAAGTAACCGAACAAATGAGCATTTGATTTCTTAACTGAAGAAATGACTATTACCATTTCAAATGATTACCGTTTTCTTCCCTTGGTGGTGCTTACGAAATGGTAACAGCAAAAAACAAGTGACGTGAGGCAGAAAGAAGACATTCCTGAGTTGAGATTGCAGGTTGAGCATTACAAATCCCTGCTATCTGAATGTGAAGTCAAGACGAAGTCCAAGGTGGAGGAGCTGCAAAAAAATAACATCCTGCAGGTAACCAAAAAAGGCGATATTTCCTTGCAATTCCTCCTTTCAAGCTAAAGAGTGCACTTTCTTAGGCTGTCATTAGTTTTCACCGGGTCATACCTACTCCATGACACCATGTATGATGATTAGTTTCTGTGTAGTCCATCTGCTACAATCACAATTAACTGTTGCTTGACCTTAGACTTTTAAACAAGCCCCCCCCCAAGGAGGTGACGACACCCTCGGGCGTCGCCATTGACAGCGCAGGTCGTCGCCGCGCGGGGATTTCGCCCCGACCCATGAACAAAGACCTCAGATGCAATGGCAGACTGGACTTGGCGAAGAACGTCGGAGAAGACCAGCACACATGGAGGGATGCCTAGGAACGTTGTCGTCACAGGAGGAGCACCGACCGGCGCAGCGCCAGCAGGCCGGCCACCGCCGGGAGCGCGACGAGCAGGCAACAGCAGCCACCTGCACCGCGCCGCCGCCGCGCCGGCCCGCAGCATCCGCCGCCAGGAACCGCCGGGGCACAGCAAACAGCAGCCATCAAGGACCGCCGTGCGCGTGCACACCCACCCAGCGGCTACCACCGGCGACGGCCGGGAGGGGTGGAAGGAGGGGGACGGGTGGGTTGGGGCAGAAAGAGAATCGCAGGCCAGGGCAGGCCCGCGCGGTCCAGATCTGGGCGCCCTCATCTCTGCCGCTCGCAGCAGCGGCAGGCGGCCGCCTCAGCAGCGCCACCGCGCGCGCGATCCACATCATCATGACCTCCCCTGAGCACAGACAACCGCCTGCCTCGCCACCGCGCGCTCCCGCCGCTCCAGCACACCAAAGAGCAGTGCGCGAGCCCACGAACAAGGGCCCCGCCGCCGCCGTCCACCGGCGAGGGCTTCGCCCGCCGGCATCCTCCGGCGACGGCGAGGGGAGGGAGGGGAGGAGGGGGGCTTGGGGCGGCGGCTAGGGTTTCGCCACCCGAGTCGCCCCCGGGAGCGACGCGGGGGCCGGGGGGGGGGGGGGGTCGTGATGGTCAATGATCACAATATGTATTCGAAAGGGTCACCTTTCGAATACATATTGTGATCATTGAAACTTTCCGTGTAGACTTGGTACTGTTCGCTCTGGTGTTCCATGGCAGTGTGCAACATCTATTGGATGATACAAAATGTGTGTTCCCTGCTCTCTTTTTACATATGTATCTTCATTTATATAGGATTTCCTGTGTTTCAAAATATTTGGCAGAATGTTCTGTTAAGTTTTGAATAATAATATCCTAAATAATTTGGATAAAAGATAGCTTGATGCGTGCATGTGTAATAAATCCATATATTATTTTGAGAAATGTTTATATCAATTTATGCTGCATTGTTGCCTTCTAATTTTTAAATCCTTAGTTTTTTAGCCAGACGGGGAGCATGGGCGCAGCGGTAAAGCTGTTGCCTCCTGCAGGTTCGAGTCCTGGAAACAGCCTCTTGCATAAATGTAGGGAAAGGCTGCGTACAAAAGACCCAAAGTGGTCAGACCCTTCCCCCGGACCCTGCGCAAGCGGAGCTACTCAGCAACGTGCTCCAGGCTGCCCCCCCTTTTTTTTTTACTTTTTTAGCCAAAACTGTAGAAATTTCTCTTGCTATATTTTCTGTGTTGTTACTATTACTTATGTTTATATTCTCTTGCTATCCTTTATTTCTAATATCCAGATTGACAACCACTAAAATTTGTACAGATAGTAAAAGTAGCTGTACACACTTAGGTCTTACTCTGCAAGTAACCGAACAAATGAGCATTTGATTTCTTAACTGAAGAAATGACTATTACCATTTCAAATGATTACCGTTTTCTTCCCTTGGTGGTGCTTACGAAATGGTAACAGCAAAAAACAAGTGACGTGAGGCAGAAAGAAGACATTCCTGAGTTGAGATTGCAGGTTGAGCATTACAAATCCCTGCTATCTGAATGTGAAGTCAAGACGAAGTCCAAGGTGGAGGAGCTGCAAAAAAATAACATCCTGCAGGTAACCAAAAAAGGCGATATTTCCTTGCAATTCCTCCTTTCAAGCTAAAGAGTGCACTTTCTTAGGCTGTCATTAGTTTTCACCGGGTCATACCTACTCCATGACACCATGTATGATGATTAGTTTCTGTGTAGTCCATCTGCTACAATCACAATTAACTGTTGCTTGACCTTAGACTTTTAAACAAGCCCCCCCCCAAGGAGGTGACGACACCCTCGGGCGTCGCCATTGACAGCGCAGGTCGTCGCCGCGCGGGGATTTCGCCCCGACCCATGAACAAAGACCTCAGATGCAATGGCAGACTGGACTTGGCGAAGAACGTCGGAGAAGACCAGCACACATGGAGGGATGCCTAGGAACGTTGTCGTCACAGGAGGAGCACCGACCGGCGCAGCGCCAGCAGGCCGGCCACCGCCGGGAGCGCGACGAGCAGGCAACAGCAGCCACCTGCACCGCGCCGCCGCCGCGCCGGCCCGCAGCATCCGCCGCCAGGAACCGCCGGGGCACAGCAAACAGCAGCCATCAAGGACCGCCGTGCGCGTGCACACCCACCCAGCGGCTACCACCGGCGACGGCCGGGAGGGGTGGAAGGAGGGGGACGGGTGGGTTGGGGCAGAAAGAGAATCGCAGGCCAGGGCAGGCCCGCGCGGTCCAGATCTGGGCGCCCTCATCTCTGCCGCTCGCAGCAGCGGCAGGCGGCCGCCTCAGCAGCGCCACCGCGCGCGCGATCCACATCATCATGACCTCCCCTGAGCACAGACAACCGCCTGCCTCGCCACCGCGCGCTCCCGCCGCTCCAGCACACCAAAGAGCAGTGCGCGAGCCCACGAACAAGGGCCCCGCCGCCGCCGTCCACCGGCGAGGGCTTCGCCCGCCGGCATCCTCCGGCGACGGCGAGGGGAGGGAGGGGAGGAGGGGGGCTTGGGGCGGCGGCTAGGGTTTCGCCACCCGAGTCGCCCCCGGGAGCGACGCGGGGGCCGGGGGGGGGGGGGGGGGGTCGTGATGGTCAATGATCACAATATGTATTCGAAAGGGTCACCTTTCGAATACATATTGTGATCATTGAAACTTTCCGTGTAGACTTGGTACTGTTCGCTCTGGTGTTCCATGGCAGTGTGCAACATCTATTGGATGATACAAAATGTGTGTTCCCTGCTCTCTTTTTACATATGTATCTTCATTTATATAGGATTTCCTGTGTTTCAAAATATTTGGCAGAATGTTCTGTTAAGTTTTGAATAATAATATCCTAAATAATTTGGATAAAAGATAGCTTGATGCGTGCATGTGTAATAAATCCATATATTATTTTGAGAAATGTTTATATCAATTTATGCTGCATTGTTGCCTTCTAATTTTTAAATCCTTAGTTTTTTAGCCAGACGGGGAGCATGGGCGCAGCGGTAAAGCTGTTGCCTCCTGCAGGTTCGAGTCCTGGAAACAGCCTCTTGCATAAATGTAGGGAAAGGCTGCGTACAAAAGACCCAAAGTGGTCAGACCCTTCCCCCGGACCCTGCGCAAGCGGAGCTACTCAGCAACGTGCTCCAGGCTGCCCCCCCCTTTTTTTTTACTTTTTTAGCCAAAACTGTAGAAATTTCTCTTGCTATATTTTCTGTGTTGTTACTATTACTTATGTTTATATTCTCTTGCTATCCTTTATTTCTAATATCCAGATTGACAACCACTAAAATTTGTACAGATAGTAAAAGTAGCTGTACACACTTAGGTCTTACTCTGCAAGTAACCGAACAAATGAGCATTTGATTTCTTAACTGAAGAAATGACTATTACCATTTCAAATGATTACCGTTTTCTTCCCTTGGTGGTGCTTACGAAATGGTAACAGCAAAAAACAAGTGACGTGAGGCAGAAAGAAGACATTCCTGAGTTGAGATTGCAGGTTGAGCATTACAAATCCCTGCTATCTGAATGTGAAGTCAAGACGAAGTCCAAGGTGGAGGAGCTGCAAAAAAATAACATCCTGCAGGTAACCAAAAAAGGCGATATTTCCTTGCAATTCCTCCTTTCAAGCTAAAGAGTGCACTTTCTTAGGCTGTCATTAGTTTTCACCGGGTCATACCTACTCCATGACACCATGTATGATGATTAGTTTCTGTGTAGTCCATCTGCTACAATCACAATTAACTGTTGCTTGACCTTAGACTTTTAAACAAGCCCCCCCCCCCCCCCCCCCCCCCCCCCCCCTTCCCTCCTTTGGGGCACTCTAGTTGATCTATACTTTAATTGATTTCTTTTATATTTCTGTTAGGAGCACCTTAATGGCAGTTCTCATTTTCAGTGGGCTAATCAAATGCAAGCTATGGGGAACTCAAAGAAGAATGAGGAAAGACATTTAGACAAAAGGATTCTACTGTATAATATGAGGTTTTGATTTTTTTTTCTGTTTCAGATGAAATTATGGTTGTATAGGGCAAGTAATTTCCTATGTGAGTGGTATTGAAGCTCTTTTAGATATTGGCCCAGTTAAGGTTCGTTTAAAATAGTGGATGCACACATGATTTTTTGTACTTTTCAGAGGTAGAAAGTAAAATATAATGGTTAATTAAAGGTATTCATAGTGTATACAGTTTCCACTCTCTGCTTCATGACCTAAACAAAGAATACATAATTAGCTTTTGGCTTTAGGTACAATAGCTTGATCTGCGATAGATGGATTGATGTGTCCTGAAAGAAGAGCTGAACGACTGTCAGTTAGCGGATTGTTGTTGTTACTCTGCAATTACCTGGTTGGCATCCAAATAACAAACAGGAAATCTGTGGTTCAAAAACTTAAACCTTTTCCATTATTCAGAGTTAAGAGGATCCGTTTCTAACTGCACCAGAAAATTAGGAAGCTATGAAAAAAAGGAGCTCATTTGTTTTTAGATTAAAACTGCAAACATTGCAATAAAAAACAGTTTTAGTTTATAAAAATTACTAACATTGATAAGTGACACTGCATTGATGCCTCTCTTTGCTTTCTAGAATCTTTCTTTTACTCTAAATTTGGAGGATCTTAGGAGAATTTGTCTTAACTTCCTTATCAATAATGCTCTTCTATTTATGTTTCAGGTCATGGTCTTATCAAAATGAGGAGTGAATTTCGACAACCAGTGCGCCTGCATGGGCTAGTACTTCTGATATTTATTTATGGATTTCCTTGCTCCTTTCTTCTGTATTGTGATTGATACCGGTGGTTTTCTCTATATCAGGCCAGAGTTATTACTACTTGAAAGTCAATGGTCAGTAATAGCCTCATTCTCTTGGTTAACTGCAGATTTATGCTATTCACTGTTGTATTCAGTCAAGTAACTTATAGTATAATTAATGGGTCTGTCTAGGGCATATCTAGATGTGCCCTGATTATTGCACATCTAAGTGACTCAATCAAGTATAAAAATGAAAGGAAAAGAAAAAAAGAAAAAATCCACACGAATATCTGGGTAATATCAATGATATAGGACTTAGTTGTGCGATACTTATGGCACATCTAGATATTAAACTCCTCATAGACTTATAGACTTGTGTACACTCACAAACACATTAGTCCCTTAACCTATAAGTCTTCAATACACCAAAATCACTAAGGGGCACTAGATGCACTTACAATCTCCCCCTTTTTGGTGATTGATGACAACATAGGTTAAGTTTTCAACGGGGATAAACATATGAAGTGTAAATACTGATATTGAGGAATTTGATTGCAAGATATAGAAGAACTCCCCCTGAAGATGTGCATAGTGAGGAATTTGCGTTTGAGGCAATGCACATTTGAAGAGTTGAATCATGGAGATCTCCCCCTATATCTTGTAATTCATACACGCATTTGATATATAATATGAAGAATTTGAAATGCATGATGAAATATGATGCCTGATGAAATTCAGCATGCGTGCAATAATATTAACGAGGAATAAGCATGCCGAACAAAGCATCAAAAGTTTCAGAGCTTAGTGCAACAAAAGCATCAGCGCACCATCGGGTTTAAGATTACAACTCGATCCAAATAAAAGTTTCAGAAGAACGAGAGTTGTAACTTAAAAAATGCCCTTAATATAGACTCGCTTGAAGACTAACTCAGATTTCTTCCCCTTTGTCATCAAATGACCAAAAGGATTGAAACTGAGGACTAACGCCCCTGAAGAATTTCAAGTCGATGGAGGAGCGCCAGCGTTGTCGGGGTTGTTTGTTGTAGCAGGGCCTGCCACAGTGTCATCCAAATCTTCATACTCATCAGTGTCACGCGATGAAGAATAAGAGCTGGCCACCAGTGGAGGAACTTTGACCCTCTTGAATTTCTTCGGAGGAGGTGCAGACCAGTCAAATTCTTCCTTGAGACCCATAGTCTTCAGTTCTTCAGTGCTATAGACATGAGTGAGGACAGCCCAGGTGCGGTTGAAGGTTTCATGAAGGTAGTATTGGTTCTTTTTCACAACATTGTGTGTTGAGGTCATATTGTGAAGAAGTGCACCAAACTGACGCTTTACCCATTTGTGATTGTGATCAACCTTCTGATGAAGACTGAGGAGTAACTCACGGTCAGTCATCACCCTGGGTGCTGTGGCTTGAGGATTTTGCTTGGCTGAGGTATTTGCGGCAGAGTCATGTGTGGCAGAGTCGTCATTGGTAGAGTAAGATGCAGCCAGGCGAAATTGACCATCCAATGGACAAATGCCTTCATCGATCACAGCAGCTGCCTTGCCTTTATCATCAGCTGATGAAACTGTCCGTTTGAGGACTTCAATGGGAGGCAAGTAGCTATCGTGGTTCAGAGCGTCAGCTTTGTAATTCAGTGAAGATCTTGCCCTGATGAATCTCATAATCCAAGGAGCATAGGGCTTCAGCTCGAATGGTGACATAGCAATATTGGCCAGAGTCCTCATGAAGAAATCATGGAAGTTGACGGGAACGCCATGAATGATGTTGAAAAGCATATTCTTCATGATGCCAATGATTTCTTCATCATTTGAGTCATGGCCTTTGATAGGACTCATTGTCTTCGTCAGAATGCGATAGACAGTCCGAGGCACATAGAGTAATTCCCTGACGAGGAATTTGGTTCGAGGGGCCTGCCCAGGCTTCAAAGGCTTCATGAGCACTTGCATATAGTGATTTGTTAGTTCAGGGTCACTGTAGGTGCAACGTGCACTGTCATGGGGAGGATCGAGAGGAAGGACACGAAGCAATTCAGTTGCCGGTGCCTTGTAGTGAGTGTTTTCAGTCATCAATCCAACACCCATGAGTTGACATCTTCAGCGTCTCCAGTGATATGCAGTGTCGCGTAGAACTGAAGAATGAGTTCTTCATTCCAATTGCAAATGTCCGTGCAGAAATTTAGTAGTCCTGCATTGTGAAGAACACCGAGGACTGGCTCGAAGCATGGCAGAGATTCCATGTCCACGTGAGGAATATGTTCATGATCAAAGATTTTGTCTTTGTCAAACAACACTGAGGAATAGAAGTTGGCTTGACTAGCAGTCCAGAAACGCCTCTTCCTTATGCGAGCAGAGTCATAGGGGTTGTAGTCAGTGAAGAATACATGCTCGGAAAAGAAGTCTTCAGCCTTGAACTTCTGTTTGCTTGAGAACGGATTCTTCGGCTTTGGCAGAGGGGTGTCAGTGAGTTGCATTACCACCTCAGGAATCGCGAGCTCAGGTACTTCAGGCTGAGGAATTTTTGGTTCCTCTTCTTGTGCAACCTGAGTATCAGCAGCAACAGGTTCTTCAGCACTAGTGGCTGGAATTTCTTCACGCACAGAGGGAGTGGGTTGAGTTTCTTCAGAGCCCAGTTGAACTGTTGTTGCAGGGGACAGAGGAATCTGTTGGATAGGTGTGAAGAGAGGAGTATTGGGATGCTGACTTTCCCAAAAGTCATCATCCATCACAGGGGTGGTGCATCCTATATCCACATCTTCATCTTCAATTTCCTCAACACCAGCCTCTTCAGCTGTGAACTGAGGCATAGGTGAGGAAATGACTGGCGTTGAAGGGATTTCGTCCACTTCAATTTCTTCATCAATCTGCTCTGACGAAGCAGCAGAATGATTTCCTTCATCAGATCCGCTTGGGATCACATAGTCTTCTCCAAAAGGAACAAGGTCCTTTGATGGCATGGAGGAAATTGGAACAGCATCAATTGGATTTTCGAGTGAGCTGGTCATTGGCTTCATCTTCTTCGCAACCGAAGAATTTGACGCAGCTGATGCCTTCCTTTTCTTCACTGCAGCTCGCTCTACAGCCTTGGTCTTCTTAACATCATAGGCAGATGGAAGAATTGGAGTTGGTGTAGGCGCGGGAGGAGCTGAGGAATCTGGTTCATTTTCTTCAGGCGCAACTGATGCAGTTGCCCTGATCTCTTCAGTTTCTTCAGGCGCACCACTAGTGGATGCTCTGTCAATTTCTTCAGCGGCTGGAATGGAGTCATCAGCCCTGGAACTAGCATTTTCTTCAGCAGGTTGAAAGTCATCAGCGGTGCTGGCATGTTCTTCAGCAGGCTGAGCAGAGTCTGCAGCCTGAAGATTTTCTTGTTGCGATGGGGCTGGAACATTCGTGAATTTCTTCGTCAGATTGACGAATCTCACTTTGGCTCCTTGCCAATCAGCATAGTAGGTATCAAAGTCTTTGCTGAGGGCTTGAATTTCAGACTGAGCCTTGAGAAGTTCCTCAGGTGTCATTCTGACAACATTTTTCTTCAGGAGCTTCTCCTTTCTGTATTGCGCTTTCTTGATCTCTCTTGCCTTTTCAAACTTCCATTTCTCTTGAGTGATGAAATGGGTCAGCATGTGACTTTGACCAGGAGTCAGATGAAAATCAGGCATTGGGGTGTTTGGATCCTTGTGCCAGAGGTCAATGTAGTCGAGGATTTTCCTCGGATCCAAAAGCAGTGGCACAGATGTGCCTTTGGCTCTAGCGGCCTTCACCTGTCTGTCTCTGATGATTTCTGCAAGTTCATCATCAGAAGCTTCATCATCAGAAGGCACATGGAATGTGACCTATTTCTTCTTTGGACTTGGCCGAGGACCGCGTCCAGCTGTTGCTTTAGTCTTCAATAGTGTGGGGCCTGATGAGGAAATTGGTGCAGCTGAGGAACTTGCTGAGACACCAGAGGCAATCGAGAAACCAGCAGTCCTTTGACATGTAGCCAGATGCATAGGAGCTGAGGACTTTGAAGGAGCTGCTGAGGACTTTGGTGGAGCAGTAGCAGTGTGAGGAATTTGCTGTAAGGGCATTGCTGAGGAACTTGGCCGTGAGGGCGCTGTTGGTGAAGCACTTGGCTTACGAGCAGGCTTCTTTGGCATAGATTTCCTCGGCCTGACCGAGGCCTCAGTTGCAGCAGCAGTGGCAGAATCCTCATTGAATTTCTTCACTGCCTCCTTGGCTTGTCTTGCCAATTTAGCTTGGCGCTTAGCCCATTCTTCAGGAAAGTCCTCACCACGCTTGATGCTGGTGGGATTAGCTACTTGGCCAGGTGCCAATGGAGCTCTTGGGCATGGAGGATTTAAAGCAAATTTCTTCATGTACTTTGGAGTCACATATCTGTACTCCCTCCATTCTCTTGCCCATCTTATTTCAATCCTCTGAATGCGCACCTTACGCTGATTTTTGTTTTCTTTGCCGAATTTGGCTTCATCAGGTGTGCAATAGTCCTTATAAATGTCATCAGGGATCTCGAAAGCAGTCATGACCTCAGGCTTCTTTCCTCCTTTCTGCGGTTTCTTACCGTCTGCCATATTCTTCAGATGAGGAATTTGAACAATTGAACACTCTGAAGAAGTATGCAATTTTTCTTCGAGGAACGCTGCAAATGAGTTAAGTTGATGAGAACCTAGTGATTCAGTAGCAGACATGAGTACCTGTGAACAGAGTATAGGTGCGAGGAATTTGGAGAGGTCATATGCGTTCTCAGAAGGTTTTTTGAAAAGAACAAGTTTTGAGGAATTTGACCAGATGAACCTTGAGGAATTTCACTAAGCGTTCTTGTCTTAGGTTCCAGAGTTGTACAGATCGAAGATCCACACAATTAGGGAATCTTGAAGAAAATGATTGCTTAGAGAAACAGTTCAAGATCATATGATCTGTGAGGTGTTCATATGTGTGAAGATTTGAAGAATAAACACCTTTGAAGATTTTCAGGAAAGTTTGAGAATCAAAGTGAGTAATAAAAGTAACTTTTAATTACCCAAAGTGAAGAACACGACGAACTGAGAAGAACAGATGTGAAGTTCGTCAGGTTAGATCTCCCACGCCCTAACTTGGCAGAGGAAGACAGCTACGGCGGTGGCGGAGTGAAGATTTCCGCAACCGGCGCGAGTACGACGGCGACGAGGTCGAGGCAGCGAAGCTCTTCCTCACCGGCGACGATGGAGTAGCGGCGGCGCTAGGGTTTGAGGAGCTCGAGCGAGAGAGAAGCGATCGAGCGGAGTAAATGAAGTGAGGAAGGGGAGAGGGGTATTTATAGACACGGTGAAAAACTGTTCGCCCGAAGATTTTGGGACGAACGTGCCCCTGCCCTTTCTCCTTCTCGCGACATGTGTCACCCACGTACTGTGTAGTTGAGATCGTGTAAGATCGTGGGTGAATAGAATAATGCGTCGTGGGATGCGGAACGGTTTGAGCGGCAAAACCAAAAATCTGGATAAGATTTGTTTTAAAGTTTCGTTCGCAATTTCTTCAGCTGACAAGGACACAGTGAAGATTTTGAACGAGTTTCAAATAGAACGCACATGAAGAATTTGTGAATAGATTGGGTTGAGTATAGCATAGAGGGGGAAGGGTCCGATCACATTCACTTAGCAGAAAAAGCAACTTGAAGAAATAGCTATAAGTGAATGCTGTAGAGGACATAAACTCATATATATATAGCCAATGAAGAAAAACGACGGAAACAGTGAAGATTTTGCAAAGTTGAAGAATTTGAAAAACTGAAGAATTTCAAAAATGAGGAAAAACTCAAATTGAAGATTTTCAACTTTTTGTGGTGGCGTGACCCACCGTATAAGAATGATGATTTCAGACACCGCGTACAATTATCGTAGGGTTCTGAGAATCTAATTCTTCATTAATTTCTTCACATTTAGAGTGTTATTCTTCATTGATTGAAGAAAAACGTTTCTTCATGTGTTGCACATCTAAGTCATCAATTTTGCATAAGTGTCGGGGTGTGTGTCCTTTTCAAAGAACATTCAAAGATTCTAAGATATTTAGCTCACACCGCAACTTGCTAAATCTCTTCTCATCCAAGGGCTTAGTGAAGATATCAGCTAGCTGTTCTTCAGTCTTCACGTGCTCGATGGAGATGTCGCCCTTCAACACATGATCACGAAGAAAATGATGACGAATCTGAATGTGCTTTGTCTTCGAGTGCTGAACTGGGTTGTGAGCAATCTTGATGGCACTCTCATTGTCGCAGAGGAGAGGCACATTCTTCACGTTGACGCCATAGTCCTTGAGGGTTTGCTTCATCCAAAGCAGTTGAGCACAGCAAGAGCCAGCAGCAATGTATTCAGCTTCCGCAGTGGACAGTGATACGCAGTTCTGTTTCTTCGAGGACCAACAGACCAAAGATCGTCCGAGGAAATGACAAGTGCCAGATGTTGACTTGCGGTCCACACGATCACTAGCATAGTCAGAGTCAGAATATCCAATGAGATCAAAAGCAGAGCCCTTGGGGTACCACAATCCTAGTGTTGGTGTGTGAGCTAGATATCGAAGAATATGCTTCACAGCCTTATGGTGTGATTCCTTCGGTGCAGCTTGAAATCGGGCACACATGCAAACACTAAGCATTATATCTGGCCTAGATGCACATAAGTACAATAAAGAACCAATCATGGAGCGGTATACCTTGTGATCGAAGTCAATACCATTTTCATCAGTGCATAGATGGCCATTTGTGGGCATAGGAATTTTGACGCCTTTGCAATCTTGCATGCCGAATTTCCTCAGAACATCTTTGAGGTATTTCTCCTGAGATATGAATATGCCATTGCGCTGTTGACGAATTTGAAGACCTAAGAAGAATTTCAACTCTCCCATTATAGACATTTGATATTCTTCACTCATCATATAGGCAAATTCATCACTATAACGTTGGTCAGTACAGCCAAAGATAATATCATTAACATATATTTGGCACACAAATAGTTCACCATCATAAGATTTAGTAAAGAGAGTAGGGTCGAGTGAACCGGGTGTGAAGCCATTCTTCACGAAGAATTCCTTCAATGTATCATACCACGCTCGAGGGGCTTGCTTGAGGCCATAGAGGGCCTTATTAAATCTGAAGACTTTGTCAGGATTCTTTGGATCTTCAAAACCTGGGGGTTGAGCAACATATACTTCTTCCTCAAGCTTACCATTGAGGAATGCACTTTTCACATCCATTTGATATAAGATGATATCATGATGGTTAGCATAAGCAAGTAATATGCGAATAGCCTCAAGTCTAGCAACATGTGCAAAAGTTTGATCGAAATCAATTCCTTCAACCTGTGTGTAGCCTTGAGCTACCAGTTGTGCCTTATTCCTCACCACAAGGCCATTTTCATCTTGCTTGTTGCGGTAGATCCACTTTGTGCCAATGATATTATGCTTGCGAGGATCTGGACGTTTGACCAGTTCCCAGACATTGTTGAGCTCGAACTGATGTAATTCTTCTTGCATAGCCTGAATCCACTCCGGCTCCAAAAATGCTTCATCTACCTTAGTGGGCTCTGTGATAGAGACAAAAGCATAGTGCCCACAAAAGTTAGATAAATGTGAAGCTTTTGAGCGTGTGAGAGGACCTGGTGCTCTAATGTCATCGATTATCTTCTCCATTTGCACTTCTTTTGCAACGCGAGGATGAGCTGGTTGTCGCTGAGGAATTTGATCAGCATTTTCTTCAGCACTATTTTCCTCAGCATTTTCTTCAGGTGCATCAGCTCGACGTTCTTCATGAACTGGAATGAATTCTTCAGCTGATTCTTCAGTAGGAATGACATCCCCAATTGCCTTGAACTTGATAGAATCCTCAGGTGCTGGTTCATCTAACACAGAAGGTAGGTGCTCTCTTTGCGAGCCATTAGTTTCATCGAACCGCACATCTACAATGTCAACAATCTTGTGAAGAACAATGTTGAAGACTCTGTAGGTGTGCGAGTCCTTTCCGTAACCAAGCATAAAACCTTCATGTGCTTTCGGTGCAAATTTAGAGTTGTGGTGAGGATCTCTAATCCAACATTTAGCACCGAAGACTTTGAAATAACTCACATTGGGTTTCTTGTCAGTGAGGAGTTCATAGGCCGTCTTCTTGAAGAATTTGTGAAGATATACTCTGTTGATGATGTGGCACGCAGTATCAATTGCATCAATCCAAAAACGCTGAGGCGTTTTGTATTCATCAAGCATAGTGCGAGCTATCTCAACAAGAGTTCTGTTCTTGCGCTCCACGACGCCATTTTGCTGAGGAGTATAGGGAGCAGATAGCTCATGAGTAATACCAAGTTCATCAAGATAATCATCAAGACCAGAATTCTTGAACTCAGTTCCATTGTCACTTCTGATGTGCTTGATCTTCACACCAAAGTTGGTTGAAGCCCTCGAGGAAAATCGTTTGAAGACTTCCTGCACTTCATGTTTGTAAGTAACAATGTGTACCCATGTATATCGAGAGTAATCATCAACAATGACAAAACCATATAGAGATGCATCATTAGTGACTGCTGAGTAATGATTAGGTCCGAAGAGGTCCATGTGAAGCAATTCGAATGGACGAGTAGTGGTCATGATAGTCTTCGCTGGATGCTTGGCCTTGGTCATTTTTCCAGCTTCACAGGCTCCGCATAAGTGATCCTTGAGGAATTTGACATTCTCAATGCCAATGACATGCTTCTTCTTCGCAAGCGTGTGCAAATTCCTCATGCCTGCGTGACCAAGTCGTCGATGCCATAGCCAGCTTTCTGAAGCTTTTGCAAGTAGACACACGGCTGGTTGTGGTCCTGTAGAGAAATCAACAATATACAAATCTCCTCTCCTAAAGCCTTCGAAGACTTTGGAATTGTCAGCTTCCATGATCACAACACAACGATACTTGCCAAAGACAACAACCATATCAAGATCATAAAGCATTGAGACTGACATGAGGTTGTATCCTAAGGACTCAACAAGCATGACTTTATCCATGTGTTTATCCTTAGAGATTGCAACCTTACCAAGACCCAATACCTGACTTTTGCCTTTGTCAGCAAAGATGATATGCTTCAGATGTGACGGTGATAAGGGAGCATCCATCAATAGATTCTTGTCACCAGTCATGTGATTCGTACATCCACTATCGAGGACCCACTCTGTAGCTTTGGGTTGATCATCCTGCAGATGAATTAGTGTAGCTTACAATCTCATATGCTTCATCAGTGAAGAATATGATATCAAGTTCATCAGATGAATTTCATCAATCAGTAAACAGATATAGCAGTATGAGGACGTGTGAAATGAAAGTTCATTTCATCATGATTCGCCTGCGTCCTTTCAGGCAATTTCGTCAGGTCCCCAACAAATTCTTCAGACGTTAAAGCACGTCTGGAGACCTGACCCTGCAGAAGAGATTAGTTCTTTTTCTTCACCACCCACATCTGAAGGGGTGGCAAAGAGTTCATCACTCTGCGAGCACCATACGAGAATGGTGGCATAGAAGCCAACCCATTTCGTTTCACATAAGAGGGGTTAGGGTAAGCATATGAATAAGCAGAGAAATTCTTCGAGGACTTATGAACATAATGGTTTGAAGAATAATGCACATATTCATAGCCCTTAGCTCTACCCTGCGACACAGAGTTGTTAGCACGATGATAATCATATGAGGACTTTGATCCTTTTGAGGAATTTGATCCACGTGAGGAATTTGGTCCGTATGAGGACTTGGATCCATATGAAGAATTTGGTCCATATGAAGAATTTGATCTGGGGTTCCTGTTCTTCACAGGTGGTGTCATGAGGACATTCACCTGAAGACTTTCAAGGCACTTCTTGGGAACCCAGATTTTCTTCATAGGAGAACCATTCTTGCAGTTAGTGCCAACATATGTAGCAAATACTTCACCATTCTGATTTTTGAACAGTTTATAGTTGGAGTCAAATGACTCATCAGAAGAATGAGGAGATCCACATGTAAAGCCAAATAAGTTAGATGGATCAACTGGAGGTCCCTTTGCAGCAACCCATGAGGTTTTGGGGTACTGCTCAGGCTTCCAATATGTTCCATCAGCATTAAGTTTCCTCTCAAAGGCAATACCCTCTTTCCTAGGGTTTCTGTTGAGGATCTGCTTTTTAAGCACATCACAAAGAGTTTGATGCCCTTTGAGGCTTTTGTACATGCCTGTCATGTACAATTCCTTCAGCCCTGCATCGTCAGTGATACTAGCAATGTCCTCAGATGAGGAATTAGTGATAGCAGAGGCAGGTGAAGAATTTGTAATAGTTGAAGCATTTGAACATTCAGGTGAAGAATTAGCAGATTCACGTTCAATGCACTTTAAGCATGGAGGAACAAATTCTTCCTGAGAAGCGCTGATTTGTTGAGCTAGTAATGAATCACGCTCCTTCTGAAGATCTTCATAACACACTCTTAGCTTTTCAAGATCTTCCTTTCTTTGAAGAGATTCGGAAGAAAGCTTCTCGTGATCAGACAAGAGAGTATTATGTTGATCTTGAAGGGCGTCAAACTTGGAATGAAGTCTCTGAAGACTCTCAGCCAATGCTTTTGACTGATCCATTTCTTCACCCAACATATCATCGCTCTTATTAAGCATGTGTTGAACCTTTTCCAAGGCTCTTTGTTGTTTAGTGGCAAGGGAAGCAAGTTTGACATAGCTAGGTCCAAATTCATCGTCAGATTCATCATCACTAGATTTGGATAGGTAGGATTCGGTTACCTCAGCACCGTTTGCCATAAGGCATGATGCAGAAGAAGATGATTCTGGCTCGAAAGTCATCGTTTTGAGAGATTCCTTGAAGTCCTCAAACCAGGGATCATGGCGGGTTCGATACCTTCATAGACATCAGAGATTCGGTCCCAGATAAGCTTCGCATTGCCAAGATGCATAATGCGCCTGAATTCATCTCTGGATAGGCAGGAACAGATGATATCCTTCGCCAAGATGTCAAGTCGAGTGTATTTGCGAATATCATCAGCGTCCGCCATCTTGCATAGATCAGTAAGACCAATCTCAGTGACGGTCCACAGCTCGCTATTCATTGCCATGAGGCACTTCCTCATCATGGCCTTCCACTTGGGATAATCATGACCGTCAAAGATAGGGCATGTTGAAGGAAATATGCCCTAGAGGCAATAATAAAGTTATTATTTATTTCCTTATTTCATGATAAATGTTTATTATTCA
The DNA here is from genome assembly GCA_963921465.1 of Triticum timopheevii. NCBI lineage: Eukaryota > Viridiplantae > Streptophyta > Magnoliopsida > Poales > Poaceae > Triticum > Triticum timopheevii. The sequence continues at coordinate 447,935,962 of OY997272.1, read as the reverse complement.
TGCTAGAATTTTATTAACCGGAAACATAATACATGTGTGAATACATAGACAAACATAGTGTCACTAGTATGCCTCTACTTGACTAGCTCATTTATCAGAGATGGTTATGTTTCCTAGCCATGGATAAAAGAGTTGTCATTTGATTAACGAGATCACATCATTAGGAGAATGATGTGATTGACTTGACCCATTCCGTTAGCTTAGCACTTGATCGTTTAGTATGTTGCTATTGCTTTCTTCATGACTTATACATGTTCCTGTAACTATGAGATTATGCAACTCCCGTTTACCGGAGGAACACTTTGGGTACTACCAAACATCACAACGTAACTGGGTGATTATAAAGGAGTACTACAGGTGTCTCCGAAGGTACATGTTGAGTTGGCGTATTTCGAGATTAGGTTTTGTCACTCCGATTGTCGGAGAGGTATCTCTAGACCCTCTCGGTGATGCACATCATTATAAGCCTTGCAAGCAATGTGACCAATGAGTTGATTACGGGATGATGCATTACAGAACGAGTAAAGAGACTTGCCGGTGACGAGATTGAACTAGGTATTGGATACCGACGATCGAATCTCAGGCAAGTAACATACCGATGACAAAGGGAACAACGTATGTTGTTATGCGGTTTGACCGATAAAGATCTTCGTAGAATATGTAGGAGCCAATATGGGCATCCAGGTCCCGCTATTGGTTATTGACCGAGAATAGTTCTAGGTCATGTCTACATAGTTCTCGAACCCGTAGGGTCTTCACGCTTAAGGTTTTGATGACAGTTATATTATGAGTTTATAAGTTTTGTTGTACCGAAGTTTGTTCGGAGTCCCGGATGTGATCACGGACATGACGAGGAGTCTCGGAATGGTCGAGACATAAAGATTGATATATTGGACGACTATATTCGGACACCGGAAGTGTTCCGGGTGATTTCGGAGAAAACCAGAGTGCTGGAAGGGTTACCGGAACCCCCCGGGGAAGTATTGGGCCTTAGTGGGCCTAGGGGAGAGAGAGGGCAGCAGCCCAGGAGGTAGCGCGCCCCCTCCCAAGGGGAGTCCGAATTGGACTAGGGGAGGAGGGCGCGGCCCCTCTTTCCCTCTCCCTCTCCCCCTCTTTCCTTCCCCCTTCCTCCTTCCTAGTTGGACTAGGAAAGGGGAGTCCTACTCCCAGTAGGAGGAGGACTCCCCCCTCCTTGGCGCGCCCCAAGGGCCGGCCGGCCTCCCCCCTTGCTCCTTTATATACGGGGGCAGGGGGGCACCCCAAAGACACACAAGTTGATCTACGGATCATTCCTTAGCCGTGTGCGGTGCCCCCCTCCACCATATTCCACCTCGGTCATATCGTCGCGAAGCTTAGGCGAAGCCCTGCGCCGGTAGAACATCAAGATCGTCACCACGCCGTCGTGCTGACGGAACTCTCCCTCAACACTCGGCTGGATCGGAGTTCGAGGGACGTCATCGAGCTGAACGTGTGCTGAACTCGGAGGCTTCGTACGTTCGGTGCTTGGATCGGTCGATCGTGAAGACGTACGACTACATCAACCGCGTTGTGCTAACGCTTCCGCTTACGGTCTACGAGGGTACGTGGACATACACTCTCCCCTCTCGTTGCTATATCATCACCATGATCTTGCGTGTGCGTAGGAAATTTTTTGAAATTACTATGTTCCCCAACAGTGGCATCCGAGCCTAAGTTTTATGCGTTGATGTTATATGCACGAGTAGAACACAAGTGAGTTGTGGACGATATAAGTCATACTGCCTACCAGCATGTCATACTTTGGTTCGGCGGTATTGTTGGATGAAGCGGGCCGAACCGACATTACGCGTACGCTTACGCGAGACTGGTTCTACCGACGTGCTTTGCACACAGGTGGCTGGCGGGTGTCAGTTTCTCCAACTTTAGTTGAACCGAGTGTGACTACGCCCGGTCCTTGCGAAGGTTAAAACGGAGTCTATTTGACAAACTATCATTGTGGTTTTGATGCGTAGGTGAGAACGGTTCTTGCTCAGCCCGTAGCAGCCACGTAAAATTTGCAACAACAAAGTAGAGGACGTCTAACTTGTTTTTGCAGGGCATGTTGTGATGTGATATGGTCAAGACGTGATGAGATATAAGTTGTTGTATGAGATGATCATGTTTTGTTGAAGTTATCGGCAACTGGCAGAAGCCCTATGGTTGTCTCTTTGTTGCATAAGATGCAAGTGCCAAATAATTGCTTTACTTTATCACTATGCGATAGCAATAGTTGCAAGAGCAATAGTTGGTGAGACGACCATGTGATGACACATTGATATAGATCAAGATGATGAAGATCATGGTGTCGTGCCGGTGACGATAGAGATCATGACAGTACTTTGGAGATGGAGATCATAGGCGCAAGATGATTATGGCCATATCATGTCACATATTTTAATTGCATATGATGTTTATCTGTTATACATCTTATTCTTGCTTTAATTGACGGTAGCATTTTAAGATGATCTCTCACTAATTATCAAGAAGTGTTCTCCCTGAGTATGCACCGTTGCCAAAGTTCGTCGTGCCCAGACACCACGTGATGATCGGGTGTGATAAGCTCTACGTCCATCTACAACGGGTGCAAGCCAGTTTTGCACACGCGGAATACTCAGGTTAAACTTGACGAGCCTAGCATATGCAGATATGGCCTCGGAGCACGGAGACCGAAAGGTCGAGCGTGAATCATATAGTAGATATGATCAACATAGTGATGTTCACCATTGAAAACCACTCCATCTCACGTGATGATCGGTTATGGTTTAGTTGATTTGGATCACGTGATCACTTAGATGACTAGAGAGATGTCTGTCTAAGTGGGAGTTCTTAAGTAATATGATTAATTGAACTTAAATTTATCATGAACTTAGTCCTGGTAGTATTTTGCAAATTATGTTGTAGATCAATAGCTTGCATTGTTGCTTTCATATGTTTATTTTGATATGTTCCTAGAGAAAATTGTGTTGAAAATGTTAGTAGCAATGATGCGGATTGGATCTGTGATCTGAGGTTTATCCTCATTGCTGCACAGAAGAATTATGTCCTTAATGCACCGCTAGGTGACAGACCTATTGCAGGAGCAGACGCAGACGTTATGAACGTTTAGCTAAGCTCAATATGATGACTACTTGATAGTTTAGTGCACCATGCTTAACGGCTTAGAATCGGGACTTCAAAGACGTTTTTGAACATCATGGACCATATAAGATGTTCCAGGAGTTGAAGTTAATATTTCAAGCAAATACCCGAGTTGAGAGATATGAAGTCTCCAACAAGTTCTATAGCTAAAAGATGGAGGAGAATCGCTCAACTAGTGAGCATGTGCTCAGATTGTCTGGGTACTTCAATCGCTTGAATCAAGTGGGAGTTAATCTTCCAGATAAGATAGTGATTGACAGAATTCTCTAGTCACCATCACTAAGTTACTAGAACTTCGTGATGAACTATAATATGCAAGGGATGACGAAAGTTATTCCTGAGCTCTCCGCGATGTTGAGATCGGCGAAGGTAGAAATCAAGAAAAGAGCATCAAGTGTTGATGGTTAACAAGATCACTAGTTTCAAGAAAAAGGCAAAGGGAAAAGAAGGGGAACTTCAAGAAGAACGGCAAGCAAGTTGCTGCTCAAGTGAAGAAACCCAAGTCTGGTCCTAAGCCTGAGACTAAGTGCTTCTACTGCAAAGAGACTGGTCACTGGAAGAGGTACTACCCCAAGTGATTGGCGGATAAGAAGGATGGCAAAGTGAACATAAGTATATTTGATATACATGTTATTGATGTGTACTTTACTAGTGTTTATAGCAACCCCTCAGTTTTTGATACTAGTGCAATTGCTAAGATTAATAACTCAAAACGGGAGTTGCAGAATAAACAGAGACTAGTTAAAGGGTGAAGTGACGATGTGTGTTGAAAATAGTTCCAAGATTGATATGATCATCATCGCACACTCCCTATACTTTTGGGATTAGTGTTAAACCTAAATAAGTGTTATTTGGTGTTTGCGTTGAGCATGAATATGATTTGATCATGTTTATTGCAATACGGTTATTCATGTAAGTTAGAGAATAATTGTTGTTCTGTTTACATGAATAAAACCTTCTATGGTCATACACCCAATGAAAATGGTTTGTTGGATCTCGATCGTGTGATACACATATTCGTAATATTGAAGCCAAAAGATGCAAAGTTAATAATGATAGTGCAACTTATTTGTGGCACTGCCGTTTAGGTCATATCGGTGTAAAGCGCATGAAAAAACTCCATAAAGATGGATTTTCGGAATCACTTGGTTATGAATCATTTGATGCTTGCGAACTGTGCCTTTTGGGCAAGATGACTAAAACTCCGTTCTTCGGAACAATGGAACGAGCTACTGACTTATTGAAAATAATACATACTGATGTATGCAGACCAATGAGTATGAAGGCTCGTGGCAAGTATCGTTATTTTCTGACCTTCACAGATGATTTGAGCAGATATGGGTATATCTACTTGATGAAACATAAGTCTGAAATAGTTGAAAGGTTCAAAGAATTTCAGAGTGAAGTGGAAAATCATCCTAACAAGAAAATAAAGTTTCTGCGATCTGATCGTGGAGATGAATATTTGAGTTACGAGTTTGGTCTTCAATTAAAACAATGTGAAATAGTTTCATAGCTCACGCCACCTGGAACACCACAACGTTATGGTGTGTCTGAACGTCGTAATCGTACTTTACTAGATATGGTGCGATCTATGATGTCTCTTATCAGTTTACCACTATCGTTTTGGGCTTATGCATTAGAGACAGCTACATTCACGTTTAATAGGGCACCATCTAAATCCGTTGAGACGACACCGTATGAACTATGGTTTAGCAATAAACCTAAGCTGTCGTTTCTTAAAGTTTGGGGCTGCGATGCTTGTGTGAAAAAGTTTCATCCTGATAAGCTCAAACCCAAATCGGAGAAGTGCGTCTTCATAGAATACCCAAAGGAAACTGTTGGGTACACCTTCTATCACAGATCTGAGGGCAAGATTTTCGTTGCTAAATTCGGATCCTTTCTAGAGAAGGAGTTTCTCTCGAAAGAAGTGAGTGGGAGAATAGTAGAGCTTGATAAGGTAATTTGTACCTTCTCCCGAATTGGAAAGTAGTTCATCACGGAAATCAGTTCCAGTGATTCCTACACCAATTAGTGAGGAAGCTAATGATGATGATCATGAAACTTCAGATCAAGTTACTACAAAACCTCGTAGGTCTTCCAAAGTACAGTCCGCACCAGAGTAGTACGGTAATACTGTTCTGGAAGTCATGTTACTAGACCATGATGAACCTACGAACTATGAGGAAGCGATGATGAGCCCAGATTCCACGAAATGGCTCGAGGCCATAAAATCTGAGATATGATCCATGTATGAGAACAAAGTATGGACTTTGATTAACTTGCTCGATGATCAGCAAGCCATGTTAAATGAATGGATCTTCAAGAGGAAGACGGACACCGATAGTAGTATTACTATCTACCAAGCTCAACTTGTTGCGAAAGGTTTTCAACAAGTTCAAGGTGTTGAATACGATGAGATTTTCTCACTCGTATCGATGCTTAAGTCTGTCTGAATCATGTTAGCAATTGCCACATTTTATGAAATCTGGCAAATGGATGTCAAAACTGCATTCCTTAATGGATTTATTAAAGAAGAGTTGTATATGATGCAACCAGAAGGTTTTGTCAATCCTAAAGGTGCTAACAAAATGTGCAAGCTCCAGCGATCCATCTATGGACTGGTGCAAGCATCTCGGAGTTGGAATATACGCTTTGATAAGTTGATCAAAGCATATAGTTTTATATGGACTGACGATGAAGCCTGTATTTACAATAAAGTGAGTGGGAGCACTACAGCTTTTCTGATTAGTATATGTGAGTGACATATTGTTGATCAGAAATGATGTAGAATTTTTCTGCAAAGCATAAAGGAGTGTTTTAAAGGAGTTCTTTAAAAAGAAAAGACCTCAGTAAAAGCTACTTACATATTGAGCATCAAGATCTATTGAGATAGATCAAGACGCTTGATAAGATTTTCAATGAGTACATACCTTGGCAAGATTTTGAAATAGTTCAAAATGGAACAGTCAAAGAAAGAGTTCTTGCCTGTGTTGCAAAGGTATGAAATTGAGTAAGACTCAAATCCCGACCACAGCAGAAAATAGAAAGAGAATGAAAAGTCATTCCCTATGCCTCAGTCATAGGTTCTATAAAGTATGCTATGCTATGTACCAGACCTATTGTATACCTTGCTCTGAATTTGGCAAGGGAGTACAATAGTGATCTAGGAGTAGATCACTGGACATTGGTCAAGAATATCCTTAGTAAGGACTAAGGAGATGTTTCTCGATTATGGAGGTGATAAAAGAGTTTGTTGTAAAAGTTACATCAGTGCAAACTTTTACACTGATCCAGATGACTCTAAGTCTCAACCTGGATACATATTGAAAGTGGGAGCAATTAGCTAGAGTAGCTCCGTGCAGAGCATTGTGGACATAAAATATTTGCAAAATACATACGGATCTGAATGTGACAGACCCGTTGACTAAGCTTCTCTCACGAGCAAAACATGATCACACCTTAGTACTCTTTGGGTGTTAATCACATAGCGACGTGAACTAGATTATTGACTCTAGTAAACCCTTTGGATGTTGGTCACATGATGATGTGAACTATGGGTGTTAATCATATACAGATATGAATATTGGTGTTAAATCACATGGCGATGTGAACTAGATTATTGACTCTAGTGCAAGTGGGAGACTGAAGGAAATATACCCTAGAGGCAATAATAAAGTTATTATTTATTTCCTTATTTCATGATAAATGTTTATTATTCATGCTAGAATTGTATTAACCGGAAACATAATACATGTGTGAATACATAGACAAACATAGTGTCACTAGTATGCCTCTACTTGACTAGCTCGTTTATCAGAGATGATTATGTTTCCTAGCCATGGACAAAAGAGTTGTCATTTGATTAACGAGATCACATCATTAGGAGAATGATGTGATTGACTTGACCCATTCCGTTAGCTTAGCACTTGATCGTTTAGTATGTTGCTATTGCTTTCTTCATGACTTATACATGTTCCTGTAACTATGAGATTATGCCACTCCCGTTTACCGGAGGAACACTTTGGGTACTACCAAACGTCACAACGTAACTGGGTGATTATAAAGGAGTACTACAGGTGTCTCCGAAGGTACATGTTGAGTTGGCGTATTTCGAGATTAGGTTTTGTCACTCCGATTGTCGGAGAGGTATCTCTGGACCCTCTCGGTAATGCACATCATTATAAGCCTTGCAAGCAATGTGACCAATGAGTTGGTTACGGGATGATGCATTACAGAACGAGTAAAGAGACTTGCCGGTGACGAGATTGAACTAGGTATTGGATACCGACGATCGAATCTCGGGCAAGTAACATACCGATGACAAAGGGAACAACGTATGTTGTTATGCGGTTTGACCGATAAAGATCTTCGTAGAATATGTAGGAGCCAATATGGGCATCTAGGTCCCGCTATTAGGTATTGACCGAGAATAGTTCTAGGTCATGTCTACATAGTTCTCGAACCCGTAGGGTCTGCACGCTTAAGGTTTCGATGACAGTTATATTATGAGTTTATAAATTTTGATGTACCGAAGTTTGTTCGGAGTCCCGGATGTGATCACGGACATGACGAGGAGTCTCAGAATGGTCGAGACATAAAGATTGATATATTGGACGACTATATTCGGACACCGGAAGTGTTCCGGGTGATTTCGGAGAAAACCGGAGTGCCGGAGGGGTTACCGGAACCCCCCGGGGAAGTATTGGGCCTTAGTGGGCCTGAGGGGAGAGAGAGGGCAGCAGCCAAGGAGGTGGCGCGCCCCCTCCCAAGGGGAGTCCGAATTGGACTAGGGGAGGGGGGCGCGGCCCCTCTTTCCCTCTCCCTCTCCCCCTCTTTCCTTCCCCCTTCCTCCTTCCTAGTTGGACTAGGAAAGGGGAGTCCTACTCCCAGTAGGAGGAGGACTCCCCCTCCTTGGCGCGCCCCAAGGGCCGGCCGGCCTCCCCCCTTGCTCCTTTATATACGGGGGCAGGGGGGCACCCCAAAGACACACAAGTTGATCTACGGATCGTTCCTTAGCCGTGTGCGGTGCCCCCCTCCACCATATTCCACCTCAGTCATATCGTCGCGAAGCTTAGGCGAAGCCCTGCGCCGGTAGAACATCAAGATCGTCAACACACCGTCGTGCTGACGGAACTCTCCCTCGACACTCGGCTGGATCGGAGTTCGAGGGACGTCATCGAGCTGAACGTGTGCTGAACTCGGAGGCTCCGTACGTTCGGTGCTTGGATCGGTCGATCGTGAAGACGTACGACTACATCAACCGCGTTGTGCTAACGCTTCCGCTTACGGTCTATGAGGGTACGTGGACATACACTCTCCCCTCTCGTTGCTATATCATCACCATGATCTTGCGTGTGTGTAGGAATTTTTTTGAAATTACTACGTTCCCCAACACATGTCAGTTTCTTCATACCTGCGGTCGACATAACTAAAACTCCAGGCGGTTACCAAAATCACACAGAACAAGGGAGTACCTTGCTCTGATACCAATTGAAAGTGCGTTATATCGACTAGAGGGGGGGTGAATAGGCGATTTTTATGAATTCTTCACTGAGGAATTTGCTGGTGAGGAAATTCCTTAGCGAAGAACTACTTGCAGCGGAATAAGTACTCAGAAGTAAGCATAACAGAATACAAGCATGGTCATCATGATGAAATGAAGACTAGCACAGAGTACAGATAGCGTAATCACAGGATAACACAAGATGAAGACAAACAGACTGAAGAAATTGAACTGAGAAAATTGAGAAAGTCTTCAGTCAAAGTCTTCAAGCACAGATATGAACAAACACTCAACACAGTAATGAGGAAATGAAAGGGTTGAGGAAATAGAACCAGTTAGGTTGGTGAAGACAATGATTTGGTAGACCATTCCAACTGCTGTCTCAGTTGTACGTCTGGTTGGAGCGGCTGAGTATTTAAACTCGAGGACACACAGTCCCAGACACCCAGTCGCCGAGCACGCAGCTCAGGACACCCAGTCCTCACCGTATTCTCCTTGAACTAAGGTCACGCAGACCTCGTCCAATCACTCGTGGTAAGTCTTCAGGCGACTTCCAAACCTTCACAGACTTGGTCACTCGGCGATCCACAATTCCTCTTGGATGCTCTAGACCATGACGCCTAACCGTCTGGAAGAAGCACAATCTTCAAAGGTAACAAGCGTCGGATCCACGCAGGATCAATTTCTTCAGTGATGCTCAATCACTTTGGGTTTGTAGGGGTTTGGTTTTGGGTTTTTCCTCACTTGATGATTTTCGCTCAAAGTCCTCGGAGGATGGGTTGCTCTCAAATGACAAGTGTCAAGTTCTCTCGGAGCAGCCAACCAGCTAGTGGTTGTAGGGGGCGGCTATTTATAGCCTAGGGAGAAGCCCGACATGATAAGACATAAATGCCCTTCAATGATATGACCGTTAGGTGGATAAGATATTTTGGGACAGCTGGCGCGCAGCACAGCAACGGTCGGAAATTTGACTCTCAAATTCCTCAGGGCTATCATGTTCCTCACTGTGTAGGCAATTCGCACTGGCGAATTCCTAACTCCTCAGTCAGAACAAATTCATCAGCGACCAGAAGAACTTCGTCTCTGTCACTGAAGAAAGTGACTGAACTGTATGAGATTTTCAAAGGCTTCACTCGAAGGGATTGGTAGGTGTAGGATTTTGAGTTGAGCATCACATGGAATTTTTTCCTTAGTATTTTCTCGACCCCCTTTAACAGTACGGTATTTCCTATGACTTAAGAAAGAGAAAATGAAACTACGAAAACAAAAGTCTTCACGCTTCATGTTCCTCAAATGAATACCAAGTCTTCAAGGTCACATCAATTTCTTCACTTTCAAAGTCTTCAGAATATCAAAGTCTTCAGTCGAAGAACTTCATTTTTAGGGGTTGACTTTCTCTGTAAATATCAAACTCCTCATGGACTTATAGACCTGTGTACACTCACAAACGCATTAGTTCCTTAACCTATAAGTCTCACCAAAATCACTAAGGGGCACTAGATGCACTTACAGGCGGCCCCGGAAGGCGGTGCTGGTTGATTGCGCTGGGCGCGACGGAGCGGTGGATGTCGGGGAGGCGGCCCCGAGAGAATCACTGTGGTGACCAGACTTTTGTGGCAACGATGATGGTGGGAGCGATGTCGGCGACCCTGCAATGGTTGCGATAGTCGGCTCTTTTCCGACGTGTCCACGATATTGCCTCGGTTTGTTTGTGGCTGTGGAGTCGAAGCTACGGCGACAGGGTGTGTACGATGAATGGCTGCAGGTGGCCCTTTCGGCGATCTTCCGTGACGTCGGTCGTGCCTGGTTTCGTTCTTCTGAGTTCTTCGTTAGAGTCGGAGCTGCGTTGTCTGGCCGTAGGTCGACATGTTGTCGGTGAGGGCGGGCTTTGCCCTGTGTGTTTCAGTCTTTGTGAGTGAGCTTGGTCCTTGTTGTTCCGGGTTTTGCATGATTTTCCGTAATTAATTGGACAATTTTTTTCTGCTTAATTAATAGATGAGGCAATTTTTGCCTCCGTTTAGGAAAAAATAGGGGTTCGGTGAGGAGTCGTCTTTTTCTGCAGGGGAGGTGAAGGGTCTTCGGCTGAGCAGGAAGCTGAATCGGGGTGACGGATCCCACCTTCGATGATTGTTAATTATGTACTTCTTCCGTCCCGCAATATAAAAACGTTTTTGACACTAATTTGAGATGTGACGCTTGAACATCCTAGCGAATTGTCACAGTGCAATGTGGTATCACAAGGCATTGTCATGTTCGTACTGCCTTTTGGCAAGACGCAGACAGCAACACCGATCTGATACTAGTAACAAGGTGCCAATGCCGGCCGGCCGGCCATTATTCTTTGTCTGGACTTGGTGTGGAGCCCCGTGTGCTGATGCTGAGCTCATTGATGAAGCCGACGAGCCGCCTGAACTCCTTCGCCGACGAGCCCCCTTGGGCGATGTCCCGTCTCACCTGCTGCGCCAGCGCCTGAGCCGATCTCCTTAGCTCGATGGACTCGATGGCCTCCCTCACCATCCGTTCCACGACGGCCCTGTCGCACACGTCCTTCATGTCCAGCCCCGTGCCCCACACGGCGCCCATGAACCGGCTGTTGGTCTGCTGGTCCACGAAGAAGGGCCAGCACACCGTCGGCACGCCCTCGGTGACGCTCTCCAGCGTGGAGTTCCACCCGGCGTGCGTCAGGAAGCAGCCCACTGCCCGGTGGCGCAGCACGTCCCGCTGCGGCGCCCACTCCACGACGCGGGCCTTGCCTCTCCCGGCCGCCCTGATGGCGTCCTGGAGGACGGCGTTCTGGCTCGCCCCGACCATGTCTGGCCTGAGCACCCAAAGGAAGGGGTGGCCGGCGCCGACGAGCCCGGACAGGAACTCGGTGAACTCTTCGACCGAAATCACGGCGAGGCTGCCCAAGCTCACGTACACGACGGTTCCGTCCGCCTGGCTGTCGAGCCACGCCGTGCAGCCGTCGTCCTCCCGCCACAAGGCGCCGCCGGCCGCCGGCTCCTGGAACATGGCGTGGAGAGGGCCTATGGCGAAGACGTCGCGCATGTGCGGCGCGATGTGCGCGAGCGCCGACCTCTCCAGCGACGCGGTCGTGTTGAATATGAGCGCCCGCGCGTTGCAGCTGTGAGCGCTGAACTCGGAGATTATCTGAAGCATGGGGTGGAGGTCGCCGGACTCGTCGTGCCCGCGGCAAAAACTTGGAAGATCACGCCGCCGCAGGAAGCCCTCCATTCCCGGAACGCCACGGACGGGCGCGTCGAGGTCGGCGCCTGCCGGGACAGGAACCTCGCCGAGCTCCACGAGCTTGGGCACGGACAGGTAAGCGAGGAAGCTGCACGCGCTGGCCGTTCGGAAGGCGAGCGCCGGGACGCCGAGCTCCTCAGCGACGTCGATCGCGAACGGGAGGATCCCATCAGCGACGACGCAGGTCACGGGAGGGAAGCCATCGTCGCGGGGCGCGCCCGCGCGCAGGGACGTGAGCAGAGCACGGTACGCGACCTTCGTCGTCGTCATCATGGACTCCACGAGCGCGACGAGGTCACCCGCCGTGCGGGGATTGTCGTCCGGGAGGCCGTCGGTGACGGACAGGAACCGGAGCCGCGGCGAATCAGCATCCGCCTTGACGGCGGCGAGGCCTAGCCTCCGCCGGTTGTGGTCGGTGTGAAGGAAGGTGACGTGGAGGCCGGCGTCGAGGAGCCCCGCGGCGAAGTGGAGCATGCAGTTGATGTGGCCCTGCGCCGGGCACGGGAACACCAGCACGTGCGCCGCCATGCCGTCGCTAGCTTCGCCTGCACCTGCGCGCGCTCACCTACGTATACGCTACTACTCCGTACGTCTTCTATCCCGCGCGCATGCAGTGACGCAGCTGGGTTTCTCTTCTCCCGGCTTTTCAGTAGTGAGGCTGGCATGGGCGCGTGGTGCATCTATAGAGAGAGAGGGGTGTGCAGGCGCAGCAGCACACGTCAGCAATTACGTGTCGGAGAAGAGCGGGGGCGGCGGCTAGCGCTTGCAAGCTTCAGCTACTTAATTAGAGCATGGTTAATAGTATAGCCAGCTGCTGGCTATAAGCCAGTGCCATGTCATCTACAGCCCATCGTATAGTCAACATGTACAATAGTAAATCAAAATAGTGTATTACTTTTTTTATTATGTGGCCCATCTTTCATTCTCACAAAGTGCCTAGGAGCACGTGCTAGAGCTGGCTCTTCATGAAGAGCCCGCTTACCTTCTCTCTTCTCTTCCCTTTCCTCCAACTAAGCAGAAATATGCTAGTTTATTCCTTATAGCCCGCTGACTCAGCTCTATTGTACTTGTTCTTACCTTAAAGAATTACGTAGCTGATGCCGTCATCACCGAGCAAACGGGATGGACCGATAAATCGATTGGGCATGTGACGAGCTAGCTAACACGATTGTGTGGCCAGATTCTAATGGACGCAGAGAATGAAACAAAGAGAAGATGTTTAGGAAAGATGTTTGGGGAAATAAATCAGATTTTATTCAAGCATCGGTACTTGTTTGCGCGGGGTGGACGCTTAATTAGGCGTTTTTCATGTAGAAGTAGGCACTGATGCTTCAGAAAAATCCAGTTTATTTTTTTTAAGCATCTAGCATCTGGATCGTGTAGCTTTAGGTTTTAGGCCCTAGTAGCTTAGATATTTTGGTCGTCCATCGTCTTGGCTTTGGCGGTGGCAATGACGGCGCTAAATAAAGAAGCTTCAGATCCTTCCCCGACAAGGCGATCGGTCCTATGGTTTGGGATGTATTTGGAAATCAGTCTGTTCAAGCAAGGGTGACGTGGCGACGACAACATTATCGTAGTGGAGTTGTGTCCTTGGGCTTCGCTGTGTGACATCGTTTGCTCCAGCGTCGACGCGAAGCTTAGGAGGTGGTCCAGGAGCGGATGCAAATTGTGGTATGCAACGGTGGCATCTGAAAGATGGTGGATCATGTACTGGGTTTGTGGTTCGTAGCTGGCAGGTATGCTTTCCTCCTCTTGCGACTTAGTCATGCAGGGGAGCCAGATCTGGAGGATGGCGTGTTCGGGGTGTTGTCCCGGTCTGATTCGTTCAATGGCAATGGCTTCACCATTGATGAGTCATTTTGGAGGTTCGTAAAGCTGCATATCAGCAATGGAGTTGCGTCGATCTCAAGTAAGGAGGTGATCCGTCAATTTTTCCTCTGGTGGTGCCGAAGGCAGACGACAGGCGTTGGTGTGAAACTCAAGGGTTTCTTTGGTCTTGCTTGTAATTTTCTTGCATTGATGGTGTTCATTTGTGCGAAGGCTAGCATTATATTGTCTTTTTAATTTTGCGAGGCCGGTGTCTAGATGGCTTGTACTATGATCTTTACGATATAAATGAGACACATATTACCATAAAAAAAGTTTAGAAGCCGGCATCTTCACTTGGTATTTTCTGTAAAGGGTGTGGCTAGATCAGTCGACGACTAAGACTTAACTAAGTCTCAATCAAGTGAAACCTATGAGAAAGAAAGAAAGAAAGAAAGAAAGAAAGAACTAAAAGAAAAATTGCACGAATCTTCGTGCAAGATCTCACGAATATAGATCGACTCAAATTTGGACATAACCAAGTCTCGGTCGACATTTAGCAACACTATTCCTGTAAACAAAATCAATGGCCGGTTACCAGGCCGTGCCCTGTTGCGAGCACGTCGCACCAATGGTGGTGCACCAATCAAATGTAACAGCAACAATAATGTGATCAATGGTAACAGTAGTACGAAGCGAGGCTGCTGCACTTGCTACGTGTGGGAGGAGTTCTTGAAGACATGGCAGGTGGAGTCACAGGGGTAAGGGCAGTCCGTCTTCTGAAACCCACTGCGGCCGTAGAACCAGTCCCCGACCGCGCTTGCTATTCTCTGCGACAGACAGTCAGACAGAAGGAGCTCTCGTCAGATAAACAAACACCAGGCCGTCGCCGGCTGAGCCCCGGGAAAACTTTTATCCAAACGAAATTCAGCGGTGCATGAGAAGACGGCGAGGGTGTTTACTTTGCCTCCGAGCACCGGGGAGCCGGGCGCGAACCAGATCTCCTGTATCTCGGATTGGCAGTGCGCGAAGCATGAGTTTATGAACAGCCCTCTGGTGGGTGAGTCCCCTTGGGCCTTGATTGCTTCCAGGAAATGGCCCCTGAATCCTGCGTCGGCATCGTCTGTCGGTGAGTATACACAGGACTGAATACACACACAGGTTCATAGCTAGCCTGTCAATCAAAGGGCGGTAGCACCTACCCTGCAAAATCTTAAGTTGCTTCGCGGAGCACTGGTTTATATCGTGCTTGCAGCTTCGCCAGCGAGGATCAGAACCACCCGGCGCCAAAATGTTCCGTACCTGCGGGCACGTGGAAGTAGAGACAAGATTAGTGCCTTGATGGATGATCGGATGGTAGGTGTCAACTGTCAAGCATATTGCAGGTAGAAATGGTTTATATCTGATGATAACCTGCCATGAATCGTATGCTGCATTCAGGATGAACAGGGGTGTCTGAATCTGTTTCACCTCATTCTGAGGAAAAAGGCACTGCATCCAGGCAACATGTTTTTGTAAGGGAGTGTAATAGTGATCTAAAACGTCTTATATTAGTTTACAGAGGTAGTACATCTTACCATGCCTGCAGGCAACTTGGAAGTGCACGAAGATGGTAAATTCTTTGCCGAGCCCTACGGCATTTGTACACAACACAATCAGGTACAACTCAAAACAGAATAAATATAGGTGCAAAGCATTTTATTTTATTTTGCAACATGAGATTTTTTTTACTGATGCCACTTTATGCCACAGTTTGAACTCGAAACTTATATTGTCCTGAAATAAACAAATAACGTGTCTTGTTTTTAGGCATCGATCGTTGATCGGTTGTTATGTCGTAATTAATCGTTGTATACACATATCAGGTAGAAAGAGCAGTAAAATGAAATGTGCATACATGAGTCTTAACTACATCGTTGAAAAAGGCCGCGGCATGGTTCACTCCAGCAATGTCCTTCCTGTAAGAGCAAATTAAGAAGCGAAGTGTTAGACAAGGGACTAAAAGGTAATGTAATTTCTTCTGTATATCTCCAAAGTGGCAAAATCAGATAGCATGATTTTCCTTTTCTCCCAACTGTCTTCAGTGCTAGCACTGCCTTACACATTGATGAAGAAACCAGCATCAGAAAGGCATTTTACATTGGCCGCCACCGGCAGAAGCCGATGAAATCTGTCACAGTGCAGTATCGAAGTTAATCCACCAGCAGAACATCCCGAAATCAGAGCCTGCCACGTCCTTGAAAAAGGAGGAAATTAGAGTCTGCTACAATTTTGTTAGTCACGTGCCAGTGCTGATAAGAATGCATACATTTTCAGCTTTGTTCATTCCTTTAGCGAGCAGATCTTCCATAACTGCTTGCCATACCCTCGCACCTCTGTAGTGTAAATTTGTTCTCTGTCAAGATTGCAAAATTAGAGCACAAAAACCTCAGTTCAGATCGGCAGTAATGCCTTCAGTAGGAGGAGATCATGGAAGCTTGGAGTGTGGGCTCACCGGATCAACTTCTTCCTTGTCACCGGTGAAAGACGAGCCGTCGCAGTACCGGACCCGGACCTTGTTCCAGTTGTAGAAGTCTGTTTTTGACAAATTGCACACCAATGAAGCAGATGAGTTTACACTGAACCTAGACAGTCTCAAACGCGAACTGCTACTAGAAAATAGAATCCTGATAAAAAAAACAGCACAAAATTCTATTGGATGGCCAGGTGTTGAAACTGAAGTATACCAGGGTTGTAATCCGGGGTGTTGCTCAAGATCCCAGAGAAGGCCACCTGCTTGGCCATCTCCTTGGAGGACCCTAACCGGGTGTGCGACCGCTGCAGGCAGGTCGTCACATTGTTGCACCATCCTCCTCCCTGCAGCAACCAAAATTCAGTTGAGCTAAGCGTTTCTGGGCACTAGTTTATTTTTCAGAAACGAGCGGGTTTTATAACTGACCTCAAAATGAACCAACCAGCTGTTCGACCCGGAGCCGGAGCCACGGGCGAGGTGGTACGCAGGGGGGCTCCCGTCCAGACATACTACGATTCACGAAATCACAAGCGTCAGGCTAGAAGGAGAGGCCGGGAAGGAGAAGCAACAATGGTGTGACTGACCTGCCCCTTTGGCCACGGCGCTCTCGACGTAGGTAATGTCCACGAAATAGCCGTCCGCCTCGAGGACCGCCAGCGCGCAGGCGAGTGCCGAGCACCAGAGCCGGAGCTTGCTTCCGTTCCCCATTCCCGTGGCTGAGTCCGCGGGCAAGAGAAGGAAGAAATGGTGGGAATGCAAAGGTCAGGGAAGCACACACGTACCCGGCGGCCAACAGGAAGCTAGCCATGGACCATGGCAGTGACGAGGAGGGAGACCGGAGCGAACCTGGTGGAACGGAAGCCGCCGTCTCGTGCTAATCTCGCAGCCAGGGCGGCCTCTCCCTCCCACTTGTGCGGCAGGGGAGGAGAGACAGCTACGAGCGAGGACGGGGCCGAGGCCGAACAGACAGAGCGACGTCGCCGATGCTTCGAGCTTCCCAATGCGAGCTGCTGTGCCTGTGCGTGCCGGCTCACGTCTGTTTTTCCACGCCGGCAGTGGCAGTGGCAGTGGGCCGGGATGGGACGCCGGACCGGACGCGTCCTTTCCTTTTTCTTTTGGTTCGCTCGCGTCCTTGTGCGTCAGTAATTCAGTAATCAACGCCTCTGCCGTCTGCCGTCTATCTATCTGTCTGTCATACATATGGCGGCCGGGCGTGGATGCTGTTGGGGGGTGAGCTGAAATGAATAATGGGGATTAAAAAGCTGCGGTGCACTGCGGGACGGCCAGCGGTACCACCCGTGTTCTGCCTCGCAAAAGTCCTCGGTGACGCTGGGTAGTGCAATGAATGTCCGCCCATTTTCTTTCTGCCATGAAAATGGGAACGGATGAAACATTCAGAAAAGAGATCTCTTCAGAAAAGAAAATGGAAGGCAAGGCAAAGCCGGAGAAAGTAGCAAGGAAATTATTGTTTTTCTGGAATCTGTGGTTTGCATATATTGGAGCAGAACGGCTCAACCAGAGCTGTTTCTCAAGAAGAAGAATCAGGGTTCATCTCTTCCTTTTTTTTAGACAAAAAAAAAGGAGAGGCGTGCTTATGAAACCAAGCGTACTGTGGCGGCGTTTCGATGCACCTACGGCAGCACCACCGATGCTGTGATGAATGGGCTGTGGCTCTGCTGCTAATGCTGTACCCCACCCATGTCACGTGCATCTTTTAGAGAAAAACGATGTCACGTGCATTTCAAGACGACAACAATGTCTTTCGGGCGTGTATTCGGCACGGCATGATAAGGTAGTTTATCTTGCGAATCTAGCTGGATTATCTCACAGAATGTCTCTTGGTTTTCGTGATTTCATTTTTCTAAGCTCGCAGACAAGATCGAACTATGGCCCCGCTCTTTTTCCAGAATCTGGGATTTTCCCGGCATCCGACCCTTACCCAGCTCCTCTCAAAAATTTTGAGCCTCATTTGTTTTACAATTCTATCTAATTAGGGTCTAATTAGACAGAAATGTAAAACAAACGCGACTCAAAAATTCTGAAAGAAGCTGGGTAGGAATCGGATTATGGAAGAATTCCTAGATTCTGACAAAAAAACTAGGCCCACATATGATTGTGGGCCAGATAGTTCTTGGACTTTGATTATTTTTGAAAACAAAAGGCAAAACATTTGGCTCATCGATTAATTAATCAAAAACAATTGCCATTTAATTAATGAAAAACTGGAGAAAATCCATACAAATCAATCACATGCGGACTATTCAGAGTATGTAATTGTCGGTGTACATAAGTAGGGGCTCTACTTTGTATCCCTTTATCTGTGCACGGGCAGTCAGAGCCACGCCCACGGCCACGCTTAGCAGGGCAGGTGAGGGAAGCCGAAGCCACAAGACGATCAAAGTGACGCCAAGACAGAGACACGAAGAGCAAGAGGGCGAGGTGGACCCCCCCGGCAAGACCCTTGCCGGGGCGGCCTCCGCGGCCCCAGCAAGGGCCTTGCCGGGGCAACTTGCCCAACACCAGCGGAGTGTGCCACCCTTGAGCCCGAGGTTTCGAACATCATCAAGGACATTGGAACCAGGACTCGGGAGGCACCTCCATGATGACATGCAGATCTTTATGAAGATCATTAAACACAAGATCAGATGAGGACCAGAAGACGAGACCTCCGGCAACATCCTTGCTGGGGACGACCGCAGTGCCACGGCGAGACCCTTGCCGGGCCCCCGGCAAGACCCTTGCCGAGAACACCAACGGGGCCGTGGCCAGGCCCGCGCACACCAAGACCTCACCGCCGTTCCCATGCAGCTGCCAGCCCAGCCAGCCAGGCGAGCACCTGCGTGGCGACGTGCGGTCCCGAGGCCAACTCAGTAAGCACCTGTGTGGTGACATGCAGATCTCCGTGAAGACGCCACCACCGCACCAGCTCAGCAGCCTGCCAGCCTACATGGAGCTACCCACCTCGCTGGCCTAGACGCGTGTCGAAGCGGGGCGAGGCCGCAATAAAGCGAGGGGACACCTCAGGGGCGAATGTGTCTTGTCCCGTAATAACAAGTGATAAGCTTGTACATTGTACCCTTTCCACCTCCTGTGTGCCACTGTGGCGCCTCCTTCGACTATAAAAGGAGGTCCGAGGCGTACTGGAGAGGGATTCAGCTTTTTGAGCAAGTGACGCACCATAGCTAGCTCAAGAACATTCATATACACACTAGAGCAGGACTAGGGTATTACGCGATCTCCGCGGCCCGAACCTGGGTAAACGACCTTTGTGCTGGCTCTTAGACTCGCTCTTCTCACAACCCCGCGCCCGCCGACCGTAGTAGGGATCCCGTTGATCCCATAGGTGTCGTTCTCACCGACATCTTTGGCGCGCCAGGTAGGAGGCGCAGTTTTCAAAATCTGGTCTAGTAGCTAGTCTAGCAGTTCTTCGTCGCCATGGCTCCCAAGAGGAAGAAGACGACGACAATCGGTTCATCCGGAGCCGGACTACCCGTACTGATGCGGGCTAGTAGCGGGCCGGTCACGGACAGAACCCGAGGCGTGACCCGCGAACACCCACATCGCCGTAGCAGTCCAGACCTAGCGAGCGGCGTCGTTCGTGCGCAAAACGACGGGCCGCACGCCGCAAATTCCAGAGACGGAGTTGGGCCCCCTGCAGGCGGCGCGGGGCCCTCCAGGGGCGGCGCCATGCCACCCACCGGCGGCGCGGCGACCTCTAAGATGCCTGCGCCGGCGCCCATGACGCGCTCTTCCCAAGTCACGTGCAACGAGCAGCGTCACCACGCTGGTGACCCCGGGCGCCGACCTGGGAAGAATCCAGTGCACCCTTCACAGGACGAAGGAGGTCAGCATGCACGCCAAAGTACTGGCAAAAATGGCGTATCGTCGCAGGGCCGTGATAGAGCTCCTTCTAACGTAGTTAGAAGTCGAAGCGCATCACGGTCCACACAGCTCTCGCCACCGCCCACGCCAGCAGAAGCTTTGGCGCGCGCGCAGCTGCTCCTTGACTTTCCTCCTATTGCGGAGAAGATCGACGAGTGGAGAGCCATCGTCCGGAGCCTCGTCGACATCGCCAACAAAGATGAGCCGCGACCAGCGGGGCCTGTAGGTTGCCGCTCTGTCGAGCCACCACATGCCAGCGGTAGAAGGGTCGGGGGTGATGCAGCCACGATGCACTCTCCTCCCCCATGCCAGCTACCGCGGGTGTCGATCCATCGTGATGACGCTTGTGATAATATTTCCATAGCGTCATCCGATCCACGGACCCACCGCGATCAGCGCCAAGTTCTTCGGGAGCGAGCCCTTGAAGATGCTCGAACCACCATCGAGCGCCGGCGTGATGCATGCCACCAGTCGGATAGACGGGCAAGGCCCACTATGGACCACCCGACACCGGGAGGCTACGGTGGCCTACCTTACGAGGTGGGTTGCCCAGCCTTTACCCGTGAGCTGCGGTAGTTCCAGTGGCCCTTCCACCGCACCTTCAAGCCCGACGTTGGCGAAAAGTATAACGACAAGACTCACCCATCGGAGTTCATCAGCATCTACACCATCGCGATGCAAGCTGCTGGATCCCGCGACGACAAGGTGCTTGCCAATTACTTCCCGTTGGCGCTTAAGACCAACGTCATGTCATGGTTGATGCACTTGCTTGCGGACTCCATTTCCTCCTGGTCGGACCTGTGTCATGAGTTTGTTGGCGCCTTCACTAGAGGCCATGAAGCTCATGGCCAGGCAAGCGATCTGCATATCATCCCCCAAAAGGAGGGGGAAAACCTGCGCAAGTACATCCAGAGGTTCAGCCAGGTGCGTACAACATCCCAGACGGTCATCCCGCCGCTGTGATCAGCGCGTTCCATTAAAATGTGCGTAACCACAAGATGCGTGAAGAGCTGGCAATGAACAAGGTCAAAGATGTGGCCGAACTTTATGTTCTCGCCGATAGGTGTGCTCGAGCTGAAGAGGGAAGGAAGTACCCCGGCGAGGACGCCGGTGCGGAAACCGACTCCACAGACAACGACGCCGCCGCCCCGACAAAGAAGGGTCGACGCCATAACAGAAAGCGCAAGGGCAAGGTTGTGCTTGCCGTCGAGGGATCCGACGACACCGGCGCCGCCAAGAAGGCCAAGGCAAGCGACCCCGGCAAGGAAGTTGCCGGGTGTGCTGCTTGCCGGGTCTTGTCTGCGGGTAAGCCATGAAGCTCCGACAAGCAGTATTGCAAGATCCACCACACCAAGGGCCACGACCTCCAAAACTGCCGACAAGTTGAGCTGCTTGCTGAAAAGCAAAAAGCTGAGTATGAGAGACGGGACAAGGAGAAAGGCCAGGATGGTGCTGAAGGATCCAGCAAGAAGCGTGGCGGCCAAGGAGGCCGCCGCGGCAAGGATAACCAGCAAGAGAGGCCCGCTCGGGGCCGTGACAAGAAGCAGGAAGACGATGATCATGACGAGGACGACGAGTCCGGCGACCATGAGTTCCAGAAAGCTACAGAGGCCATGTGTGTCGATGGTGGCGCCTCGCTGCACACCTCTCACTGCCAGCTCAAGCAGTGGGCATGTGAGATCACAGCGGTAGAGCCATCACTCGACGCACGGAAGCCACTGAAATGGTCCAACACGCATATCATCTTTGACATCGAGGACCACCCTGATCGCACCACTGCAGTTGGGTGCTTGCCGTTGTTGGTTTCACCAACGATCCGCAACCTCAAGGTGATGAAGATGCTAGTTGATGGCGAGGCCGGTCTGAACTTGATCTCGCCTATTGTGGTCAAAAGGCTGCAGATTCCTGATGGAGACCTCGAAGAGACGGGCACATTTCAAGGGGTCAACCCGGGAAGGAGTCAGCCGAAGGGCAGCGTCATGTTGCTCGTGACGTTTGGAGGCGAGTTGAACTACAGGACGAAGAGGATTGTCTTTGATGTGGCCGAGATCCCCTTGCCCTACAATGGGGTCCTCGGCCGCCCAGCACTCGCCAAGTTCATGGTGGCGTCACATTACGCCTACAACACGCTGAAGATGCTTGGGCCGATGAACATCATCACCGTCCCCTCCGACAAGAAGGATGTGCTGATCTACGGTGACCAACTCTACCGGGAAGCAGTTGCAGCAACTGCCGCCAAGGCACTTGCTCCTGCCGCTGAAGCCCCGGGAGGGAAGAAGACCGGCGAGACCTCTTGCACCCACTCCGGCAAGCGCACCTCTTCGGAGTGCTGTGCTCCCGTCGAGGACATGCCGGAGAGATCCACCGGCAAGAGCAAGAGATCCAGAGCTGCACCACCAGAAACCAAGAGGGTGTCCATCAAGGAGGACGGCACGGGAGGAGCTTTGATCATAAACTCCACCCTCGATAGCAAATAGGAAGGCGAGCTCGTCACTTTCCCGCGGGCGAATGTCGATGTGTTTGCGTAGCAAGCATCCGACATCCCCGGCGTTCCCAAGGAGGTGATTGAGCACCATCTTGCCGTCTATCCTGATGCGCGGCCCGTCAAGCAGAAGGTCAGGAAGCAAGCTCTAGAAAGACAAGAGTTCATCACAGAAGAGATCAGAAAGCTAGAAGCAGCAGGCTTGGTGAGAGGAGTGCTCCATCCGACGTGGTTGGCCAATCCGGTGGTGGTGCGCAAGGCAAACGAGAAGTGGAGGCTGTGTATTGATTACACATATATCAATAAAGCTTGTCCAAAAGACCCTTTCCTGTTGCCGCACATTGACCAGATTGTTGACTCCACGGCCGGGTGTGACCTGCTATCATTCCTCGACGCCTACTCAGGATACCATCAGATTTTCATGACGAGAGAAGATGAAGAGAAGACAACATTCATCACCCCATGTGGTATGTATTGCTTTTTATGGATGCCTTTCGGGTTGAAGAGTGCTAGCTCGACCTTTGCAAGAGTAGTCCAAATTGGTTTCGAGCCCCAGCTACATAGAAATATGGAGGCTTATATGGATGACATAGTGGTCAAAACCAAGGACAAGGCAACACTTGTGCAAGATTTGGAAGAGACGTTTGCAAATTTGCACAAGATCAACCTCAAGCTGAACCCTGAGAAGTGTATCTTCGGCGTCCCATCCGGCAAGCTTCTCGGGTTCTTTGTGTCACAGCATGGGATCGAGGCGAATCCAGACAAGATCAAGGCCATTGAGCAGATTGAGGCACCTAGGCGGATTAAGGATGTGCGTCGGCTCACTGGCTGCGTTGCTGCCATGAGCAGATTCATCTCCAAATCTGCTGAGCGTGCCCTTCCCTTTTTCAAAATCTTGAAAAAGGCGGGCCCAATGGAGTGGACCCCAGAGGCCGAAGCAGCGCTGCAGGGCTTGAAGAAGTACATCTCCTCCATGCCGATACTAGTTGCGCCTAAACCACAAGAGCAGCTGCTGTTGTATCTAGCGGCAACGAATCAAGTGGTTAGCGCCGCGCTAGTGGCACAGAGGAAGGTTGAAGAAGGAGCAGTGGTGACGACAGGGTTGGCGGATGGCGAGCCAGAGCTCCCCCCAGGGCCTGGTCCCGGCAAGGCGAGGCCCCCGGAGGGGCTGGCGCCAGCGGGACAGGGCCTGCGTAACCAGGTGAAGTGGTGCGGAAGAAGAAGATGATGCAGCACCCGGTTTAGTTTGTCAGCTCCCTCTTGCAGGGGGCTAGGTCAAGGTACTCCGGTGCGGAGAAATTGCTCTTCGGCCTTCTTATGGCCTCGAGGAAGCTGCGTCATTACTTCCAAGCGCACGAGATCACTGTCGTCACCCGCCTCCCGTTGCAACGGATACTGCATAACCCAGACGCAACGGCGAGGATTGTGGAATGGGCCTTGGAGCTCTCAAGCTTTGGTTTGAAGTTTGAAAGTACCTCGATGATCCAGAGCAGAGTCTTGGTGGAGTTCATTGCAAAATGGACCTCGACGCCCGACAAAGAGATGCAGGAAACCACTCTTCCCGGCAAGGAAACGAGTCACAACTGGGTTAGGTACTTTGACGGGGCTTTTTCACTACAAGGCGCTGGTGCTGGTGTGCTGCTCGTCGCACCCACCGGAGAGCACCTCAAGTACGTGATCCAGATGCACTTTCCCAGGGAAATGTCGATGAACAACACTGTTGATACGAGGGATTGCTTGCCGGTCTCAGGATCGCGGCAGACCTCGGGGTCAAGAAGCTCATTGTCAGGGGTGATTCACAGCTTGTCGTCAGGCCGGTCAACAAGGATTATCAAAGCCCGTTGATGGAAGCCTACGTGGATGAGGTGAGGAAACTGGAGGAGCGCTTTGACGGTATACAGGCGGAGCATGTCCCCCGAGTGGAGAACGACATCGCCGACTACCTGTCAAAGCGCGCTGCCCTCAAGCTACCTGTGGAACCAGGTACTTTTGTGCTTCGGTTAACTCAACCATCCGTCGAACCATCAACAGAGCAGAACAAGTGGAGGAAATCAGGACCCGACAAGTACTTCCCCACCAAGCTCCCTGGAGCCACTAGCGAAGATGTTGTCGTGGATGCTGAGCCTGCCGTAGGGCAACCGACTCCGGCAGGGTGCCAAGCCCTGGCCGTAGAGACAACTGTTCCCATGGCGGAGGAGATGCCTTTGGTCCTTGCCGTCGAGCCCCAGGCTCCAACATGGGCACAACATACCGTCCAATTCCTCCAAATAGGGGAGCTTCCTGAGGAGTAGGAAGAAGCGGAGAAAGTAGCCCGTCGGTCTGCCCTGTACCAGTTCGTTGACAACGTTCTGTATAGAAAAAGACCAAACAGAGTGAAATTGAAGTGCATTCCCTAGGAGGAAGGACTGGAGCTGTTGGCGGAGATACATGGAGGCATATGTGGCTCCCACATAGGGTTGAGGGCCCTTGCCGGCAAGGCTTTCTGGCAAGGTTTCTTATGGCCCACCGCCCTCCAGGATGCGATGACACTAGTAACCAAGTGTGAAGTGTTCCAGTTCCATTCAAAGAAGCTTCATCAACCAGCTCAAGCTCTTCAAACAACCCCCCTCTCCTGGCCATTCTCGTTCTGGGGGCTCGACATATTGGGCCCCTTCCCCCGTGCTGTCGAGGGCTTTGAGTACTTGTACGTTGCAATCGACAAGTACACAAAGTGGCCGAAGGTGGAAGTGGTAAGGAAGGTGACAGCTTAGTCAGCCGTCAAATTCTTCAAGGGGCTAGTCTGCCGTTTTGGTGTGCCCAACAGGGTCATCACCGACAATGACACGCAATTCACAAGCCACACCTTCATGCAATACATTGAGGACCTCGGCAGCAAGGTCTATTTCTCTTCCGTGGTACACCCATGGAGCAACGGCCAAGCGCAGAGGGCGAATGCTGAAGTACTGCGAGGCCCGAGGACAAAGACTTTTGACAGTCTGCACAAGAGCGGAAGGCACTGGATTGATGAGTTGCCTGCGGTTCTTTGGTCAATTAGAACGACGCCGAATCGAGCCACCGGCCAGACTCCATTTGCCCTGGTATACGGGGCAGAAGTAGTTCTCCCCACGGTACTCATATACAGGTCACCTCGAGTGCTCGCTTATGATGAGCTTGAGCAAGAGCGATTGTGGCAAGATGACGCGACGCTACTCGAGGAAGATCTTCTTCGGGCGGCTGTGAGAGCAGCACACTACCAGCAAGCCTTGCGCCGCTACCACAGCCGCAAGGTTCATGCCCGAAGCTTTGAGGAAGGCGACCTTGTTCTTTGGCGCGTTCAATCGGCCAAGAATTTCAACAAGTTTACGCCGAAGTGGGAAGGCCCTTATCGGGTAATACGAGTCACCAGGCCCGGCGCAGTCCGCCTGGAGACCGAAGATGCCATTCTAGTGAGCAACTCCTGGAACATCGAGCATCTTTGCAAGTTTTACCCACGAGGCGCAGTTATCGGGCCCCCCGGCAAGCCACCTTTTGTACAAGCCTTGCCGGCAAGGCATGTAACCTTCTGTACAAAGCCAGGCGCAGACCCTGAGCATAAATAAACGAAGTGCTGGCGCCTTAAGTTATAGAATGCATGCTAGGTTGAGTCTCTCCCTCGGTTAGGGTTGATAGTGCTTAGCGGCGACTAACCCCTAGCATAAAGGTCGAGTCTGCGTCTCTCTGTTCCTTTCCGTCCTCTTTGGTTCGTAGGGTACATGAGCATTTATGCTGAGCTATATGGGAGAAAGAGAACGAGCCGACACTCCGACCCCGGCAAGCCAAGGTTGCCGGGGGCTAAAGAAACAAGGGTCCACCCACGGCAAGCCAAGGTTGCCGAGGGCTGCAAATTCAGATAAGTCTTTCTTCCCCTGTTTTGCGTTTCCATACGGAATTGGGACGTATGAAACCTCGTTTTGCTCCTAGGTTACCGTGCTCCCCTTTGCCCGTACCCAAGGAACTATCCCCTTGGCTCAGAGTCCGGTTGTAGCCGCGGTGACAAGGAAGCAAGCATAGGGCCAACCCTACTTCGCCCCTGTCTCTGCCGAAAAGCGTGAGTACGGTCGAATGAAGTAAGGGAGCGGCAAGGCCTGTTGCCGGGCGATAATGTTTATATTAAAAATAACAAGGATTCGTTCCTTGGTATGGGCTTCGCTCACACATAAAGAACCCGACAAGCACCATTTTTCATTAATACGTCCCATACAGGTACAGTTCGTATGAAACATAAACATGAGCAAGGGGATTACAAGTTTTAAATTTAACTAAGGCCCGTAGGCTTACAAACTAAAAAGAGATAAGGTGCCAGTAATCCCTTTCTTGTCCCTCTCCTCAAGAAACAGAACAAGAAGGAAAGAGGGAAAAAGGAGCGCCTAGGCGAGGTACGAGCAGCAGAAGGCGCCAAGAGAACATATCGGCGGTCGCCTAGGAGACGGCTGGTGATGATGGTGCCGGGAGAAGAGCTGGAAGATGAGGTAGCGGTCCGCCAATACGCTACGAAGGCGTCGGTGCATCGTACTCCGACTTGATGTCCCGCCACCCGCCTTCTTCGCCTTCTTCGGCCTTCCCACGCCAGCCGCCCAAGGAGGAGACCTCGAGAAGTTCAAGGAGCCGGCCCCACCGGGAGAAGGGGCCCGGTACAGATGTTGCTGCTGCCGACATTGCCCGGGGACGGCGGGTCCGACGCCTAGTCGGACCTGTCATCCTCCCGCCTGCTACCCTCGTTGTCGCTGTCGCTGTCCTCCTCGTCACTCTTGCTCGAGGAAGTGTCTTCATCATCACAGGAGCTTTCCACGCAGCATTTTAGGCGATTCCCGAAGTCTCCAAAGACCTTGACGGAGAGCAGGCCGTTCTCCATTAGTTTGAAATAGAGAACGAGCCCCACCGTCAGGCTGTGGATGCGGGCGAAGGTCTTCCATCCACGATGGAGATACATGACATGAGGGGCCGGGAAATCAACGTCAGCCCATGTGCCGCTATTCCCGCAGCCCCTCATGTGCAGTCTCAGAGCCTGTGGCGGGTCAAGCTCCATCTCCCGAGAAAATGTAGTAGGAAGACGAAGATGACGACACACCGGCCGACGCAGCCTCATGAAGAATTCGCGAGGCTGGTCGCCGACGTGACCCTCCATTGGGGGAGGGACCGCCGGCGGAGGAGAGGCCGATGCACCGCCCCGTCCTCCTCTTCCCCGAGCGCCACGGCAACCTCGGCCTCGCCCTCTCCCCCTTCCCCTCATGGCCAGCTCCGCCGCCACAGACTCTTGGGGAGGAGGGGCGCATTGTCGAGCGGAGACCCTCGCCGCCACCGTCGAAGCATCAGCGCGCCCTCTCGCCATAGCAGAAGGGAGAAGGAAGCCAAGATGGGAGGAAGCGGATAGCGAAAGATTGAGGGGTGCCGTCCCTCCCCCTCCCCTCCTTATAAATGGGCGGGGTCGGGGCTCGGCCGCCTCTCCCAACCAATCTAGCTCATTAAGATGGCAGCAGGCCAGGCCGTCGACCGCCCTCCTCGCCCAATTGAAGGCGCATGGGTATCGACCCACATGCGCGTCTTCCCATATTCCACGCACCTGTCACCCGCCCCGCGCCGTGCATGCGGCGTACGTGGCGCAAAGGGCAGGCGTAGTGGGAAACGTGGATGGCGGTTCCAAGGCGAAAAAAGTAAATGAGCAGCGGCGCTGCAGTCTTAAAGGGACACGCAAGCCGCCTATTTACTATTCACCGCAGGATGACGCAAGAACGCTTCGGTCACCCCACACACGATCCCCACGTCACGCATTCAATGCAAGTCGTGGGGAAGCGCAGCGGACGAAGGGGTACTGCGGTAAAAATCGGCCCCGCCTGCCCACGCACCGTTCTGGGCCTAGCCCAACAACGCGTCACGCTTATGTGTGGCCCAGGCCCCGGGGCTCCTGTCGGTGTACAGAAGTAGGGGCTCTAATTTTTACCCCTTTACCTGTGCACGGGCAGTCAGAGCCACGCCCACGACCACACTTAACAGGGCATGTGAGGGAAGCCGAAGCCACAAGACGATCAAAGTGACGCCAAGACAAAGACACAAAGAGCAAGAGGGCGAGGTGGACTCCCCCGGCAAGACCCTTGCCGGGGCGGCCTCCACGGCCCCGGCAAGGGCCTTGCTGAGGCAACTTGCCCAACACCAGCGGAGTGTTCCACCCTTGAGCCCGAGCTTTCGAACATCATCAAGGACATTGGAACCAGGGCTCGGGAGGCACCTCCATGCTGGCATGCAGATCTTTGTGAAGATCATTAAACACAAGATCAGATGAGGACCAGAAGACGAGACCTCCAGCGACATCCTTGCCGGGGATGACCACAGTGCCACGGCGAGACCCTTGCCGGGCCCCCCGACAAGACCCTTGCCGAGAACACCAATGGGGCCGCGTCCAGGCCCGCGCACACTAAGACCCCACCGCCGTTCCCATGCAGCTGCCAGCCCAGCCAGCCAGGCAAGCACCTGCATGGTGACGTGCGGTCCCGAGGCCAACTCAGCAAGCACCTAGGTGGTGACATGCAGATCTTCGTGAAGACGCCACCACCGCACCAGCTCAGCAGCCAGCCAGCCTACATGGCGCTACCCACCTCGCTGGCCTGGACACGTGTCAAAGCGGGGCGAGGCGACAATAAAGCGAGGGGATACCTCAGGGGCACATTTAATGCGTCTTGTCCCGTAATAACAAGTGATAAGCTTGTACACTGTACCCTTTCCACCTCCTGTGTGCCACTGTGGCGCCTCCTTCGACTATAAAAGGAGGCCCGAGGCGTACTGGAGAGGGATTTGGCTTTTTGAGCAAGTGATGCACCACAGCTAGCTCAAGAACATTCATATACACACTAGAGCGGACTTGGGTATTACGCAATCTCCGTGGCCCAAACCTGGGTAAACGACCTTTGTGCTGGCTCTTAGGCTCGCTCTTCTCACAACCCCGCGCCCACCGACCGTAGTAGGGATCCCGTTGATCCCATAGGTGTCGTTCTCACCGACAGTAACCCTAGCATCGCACGGTCAACCCTACACCCATATCTAAGACGTAACAACCACCAACTCCCACCCTACTACATCATAGAACCCCCAATGAGAGTATCTCGGCCCAAGACCGTGAACACCAATAATTCCACGGAGACAAGCTAGACCATAAGAACCACCCAAAAGACTAATGACCATCCATCAAGCAGTTGCAGTTGCCTTCCCTGTGACGCCACTCTTCTTGTTTGTGCTCCTGCGAGTGCTTGAACCAAGTTAATCATCTATGTTACCCCGAATCTTACGGGCGCACACACCCGCTCGTTCGGTAGTCTAGGCCCACCGAGCTGTTTTTTGGGTGTTCTTAATACAGTTTGTTGGATTTTTCTTTCTTTATTCTTTTTATTTTTTATTAAATATTCATGAATTTTATAGTTTTATGAAAATTTTGAAAATCACAATAAAGAAATTCAAACTTCTGAAAAGTTATTCAAATTTGCAAAAAAAAAACAAATTCACAAACTTTTTCAAATTTGTGAACTTTTTATAAAAATGAAATTTTTTCATTTTCGCGAACTTTTTTAAGTTCATGAACTTATCTCAACTTTTGTGATCTTTTTCAAATTCACAAAATATCATTCTCGTAAACTTTTTCCAAATTTATGAACTATTTGAAGTCACCGGTCAGTGGTTAATTGGTCCACTTGTCAATGGTCAATTCGTGAAGAAGTCAACTGGAACATGTTTATTTTTCTTTTTTACACTAGCTCACCCTTCTCGTGGTTTGTGTGTCAGCCCGTGCACCTGTCCGGTTGAGCGCCAGTTAGGCAGCTGGAGCCAGCACCACCAGCGTCATATAGGAGGTCTCCGGGTTTAGGGGACCAATTAGTTGGTAGATACCCCTACTGGTCGGTTGTAGCGGATGCGCGCGGGCGTGCGGGGATATGTCACGTGACGCGCTCAGCCGCTGCTACGTGTCATGGGCTACACACACGTTGTTCTTTTACCTCGGCATGTGTATTTGGTTCTGATCCGCTGCCGCAAGTCTTGTCATCATCATCATAACCATCTCATCAACCTTAGGCGTCGCCATTTCCCATCTCCATAGCCACAACCTTCATCACCACCATAGTTCTCAGCAATCTAGTCATACTTGTAATAGTGTATCACACACGACATCCATTGTAAGGCATATTACCAATCTATTTATCTTCATGATGTGTTTTTTGATGTGCTCTTCATGTGATCTGATCTTCATGTCTGAGTAGTTTGGTAAGGTCATGGGTTGAGGCAAGGGCATTGCAATCCAATGTATTTGTTGGAGGGATCAATAGAAGTACTTTGAATTAACCATCTCGTATGTGTAACATAAAATTGTTTTGTAGTTGTTAGGGAATATTTCTCCCGTACCGATTTTAGTGATTGATGATAATGCTTTTGCGGACTAATCGTGTGCATTGAGCATTTCAGATATACGATCATATGGCACAAGACAATTGATTTCCCTCGGTGATATAGAGTGAAGACGGTTGTTTCTGGCGTTTCATTTCGGTAGATTAGAGTCGTAGGAAAATTGTACTATTAAGAGGGGATCCACTCTCCTTTCCACAACTTTGGGGTTTCTATTGTTTTATGTCTTAGGAGTTTTTGAATCTTCTAAGCTACGCAGCGGTAGTCCCGCTTGTGCGGTACTTCCATAGTCCAGTGTCTTGGGCACTACCGCTTATTTTTAGGCTATTGGACTCTTTCTCGCTTCAGAGGTAGTTGGGTGGTAGTAGAGCGGTAGTACAACTCACTGATGGAAATATGCCCTAGAGACAATAATAAAATGGTTATTATTATATTTTCTAAATCATGATAAAGGTTTATTATTCATGCTAGAATGTATTGACTGGAAACTTAAATACGTGCGTGGATACAAACAAATATCGTGTCCCTAGTGAGCCTCTACTAGACTAACTCGTTGATCAAATATGGTTAACGTTTCCTAACCATAGGCATGAGTTGTCATTTCATAACGGGATCACATCATTAGGAGAATGATGTAATGGACAAGACCCATGTGTTATCTTAGCATATGATCGTTCAGTTTATTGCCACTGCTTTCTTAATGTCAAATACATGTTCCTTTGACCATGCGATCATGCAACTCCTGGATACCAGAGGAATACCTCGTGTGCTGGCAAATGTCACAACGTAACTGGATGAACATAAAGATGCTCTACACGTATCTCCGAAGGTGTCTATTTAGTTGGCTTGGATTGAGATTGAGATTTGTCACTCCGTATGACGGAGAGGTATCTTTGGGCCCTCTCGGTAATACATCATCACAAGAAGCTTGCAAGTAAGTGATTAAGGAGTTAATTACAGGATGATGTATTACAGAATGAGTAAACAGACTTGCCGGTAACGATATTGGACTAGGTATGTAGATATCGACGATCGAACCTCAGACAAGTAACATACCGACAAACAAAGGGAACTATGTATGTTGTCATAAAGGTTCGACCGATAAAGATCTTCGTGGAATATGTAGGAACCAATATTGGCATCCAGTTCTCGCTATTGGTTATTGATCGGAGAAGCGTCTCGGTTATGTCTACATCATTCTCGAACCCGTAGGGTCCACACGCTTAACGTTCATTGACAATATAGTATTATATGAGTTATATATGTTAGTGACTGAATGTTGTTCGGAGTCCCGGATGAGACCGCGGACATGACGAGGAGCTCCTGAATAGTCCATAGGTGAAGTTTGATATATGGGATAATAGTATTTGGTGATACGTCTCCAACGTATCTACTTTTCCAAACACTTTTGCCCTTGTTTTGGACTCTAACTTGCATGATTTGAATGGAACTAACCCGGACTGACGCTGTTTCAGCAGAACTGCCATGGTGTTATTTTTGTGCAGGAACAAAAGTTCTCGGAATGACCTGAAACTCCATGGAGTCACGTTTTGGAATTAATAAAAATATTGGTGAAAGAATCAATGTAAGGGGGCCCACACCCTATCCATGAGGGTGTAGGGCGCGCTCACCCCCTAGGGCGCGCCCCCTGCCTCGTGGGCCCCCTGGACCTCCACCGACCTCAACTCAAACTCCATATATTCACGTTCGAGGAGAAAAAAAATAGAGAGAAGGATTCATCGCGGTTTACTATACAGAGGCACTGCCAAGCCCTAATCTTCCTCGGGAGGGCTGATGTGGAGTCCGTTCGGGGCTCCGGAGAGGGGAATCCGTCGCGATCATCATCATCAACCATCCTCCATCACCAATTTCATGATGCTCACCGCCGTGCGTGAGTAATCCCATCGTAGGCTTGCTGGACGGTGATGGTTGGATGAGATTTACCATGTAATCGAGTTAGTTTTGTTGAGTTTCGATCCCTAGTATCCATTATGTTTTGAGATTGATGTTGCTATGACTTTGCCATGCTTAATGCTTGTCACTAGGGCCCGAGTGCCATGATTTTAGATCTAAACCTATTATGTTTTCATGAATATATGTGAGTTCTTGATCCTATCTTGCAATTCAATAGTCACCTACTACATGTTATGATCCGGCAAACCCCGGAGTGACAATAGTCCGGACACTTCCCAGTGATGACCATAGTTTGAGGAGTTTGTGTATTCACTAAGTGCTAATGCTTTGGTCCGGTACTCTATTAAAAGCAGGCCTTAATCTCCCTTAGTTTCCAATAGGACCCCGCTGCCACGGGAGGGTAGGACAAAACATGCCATGCAAGTTCTTTTCCATAAGCACGTATGATTATATTCGGAATACATGCATATATTACATTGATGAACTGGAGCTAGTTCTGTGCCACCCTATGTTATAATCGTTGCATGATGAATTGCATCCGACATAATTATCCATCATTGATCCATTGCCTACGAGCTTTTCACATACTGATCTTTGCTTAGTTACTTCTCCGTTGCCACTATTACGATTGCTACAAAACTGCTACTGTTACTTTTGCCACCGTTACCGTTACTTCCATACTACTTTGCTGCAGATATTAAGTCTTTCAGGTGTGGTTGAATTGAAAACTCAGCTGCTAATACTTGAGAATATTCTTTGACTCCCCTTGTGTCGAATCAATAAATTTGGGTTGAATACTCTACCCTCAAAAACTGTTGCGATCCCCTATACTTGTGGGTTATCAAGACTATTTCCTGGTGCCGTTGCCGGGGAGCATAGCTCTATTCTTTGAGTCACTTGGGATTTATATTTGTTAATCACTATGAGGAACTTGAAAGATGAAAGAACCAAGATTTTTCCCTCAACTACGAGCGGAGGTAAGGAGCTGCTATCTAGCTCTGCATTTGATTCACCTTCTATTATGAGTAAATTCACGACACCTACACCTGCACCTACTATTGATCCTGATATGTCGCATGTTATTGATGATGCCACTTCTACTATGCATGATTCTTATGGTGAAACTACTTCTCTGCTTGATAATACAATCCCATTAGGTGAATTTCTGGATGAACAGCTTGCTAGGGTTAGAGAGAATGAAATTACTGAAACTGATGATATTAATGAAAGTGATGATGACGATTCTCCCCGAGATATGAATTGCCTGTTGTGCCCGAGGGTTATGTTATGGATGAAGAAACTGCTAGAGACCTTTTTGCTTGCAATGATAGATATGATCTTAAGAAACTGTTAGCTAAGCTGAAAGAAAAGTCTCTTAATGCTGGAATGAAATATGACCCTGCTTTTGCTACTTCACCTATCTGTGTTACTGATAAGGATTATGATTTCTCTGTCGATCTTGAGTTAATTACTTTGGTTGAATCTGATCCTTTCTATGGCTATGAAACTAAAACTCTTGTGGCACACCTTACTAAATTGAATGATATAGCCACCCTATTCATTCATGAGGAAAATATTCGCTACTACTAAATTCTTAAATTGTTTCCTTTCTCATTAAAGGGTGATGCTAAACTATGGTTTAATTCTCTTGCTCCTGGTTGTGTGCATAGTCCCCAGGATATGATTTATTACTTCTCTGCAAAATATTTCCCCGCTCATAAGAAACAAGTTGCCTTAAGGGAAATATATAATTTTATGCAAATTGAAGAAGAGAGTCTCCCACAAGCTTGGGGGAGGCGTCTCCGATTACTTAATGCTTTGCCTGATCATCCTCTCAAGAAAAATGGAATACTTGATATCTTTTATAATGGACTAACCGATGGTTCCATAGACCACCTGGATAGTTGTGTTGGTTGTGTTTTCAGGGAAAGAACTGTTGAGCAAGCTGAATTGCTATTGGATAATATATTGAGCAACGATAATGATTGGACACTGATATATCCATTTTGCATCATGCTTTTATATCAATATTTATTGCATTATGGGCTGTTATTACACATTATATCTCAATACTTATGGCTATTCTCTCTATTTTACAAGGTTTACTATGAAGAGGGGGAATGCCGGCAGCTGGAATTCTTGGCTGAAAAAGGAGCAAACGTTGGAAACCTATTCTGCACAGCTCCAAAAGTTCTGAAACTCCACGAAACAACCTTTTGGAATTAATAAGAATTTCTGAGCAAAAGAAATACGCCAGGGGGCCCACACCCTGTCCAAGAGACAAGGGGCGCGCCCTATAGGGGCGCGCCCCCTATCTCCTGGTTCCCCTGGTGGGCCTTCGACGTCCATCTTCTGCTATATCATCACTTTTACCCTGGAAAAAATCGTGGGCAAGCTTACGGGACGAAACTCCGCTGCCACGAGGCGGAACCTTGGCGGAATCAATCTAGGGCTCCGGCGGAGCTGTTCTGCCGGGGACACTTCCCTCCGGGAGGGGGAAATCATCACCAACGTCATCACCAACGATCCTATCATCGGGAGGGGGTCAATCTCCATCAACATCTTCACCAGCACCATCTCCTCTCAAAACCCTAGTTCATCTCTTGTATCCAATCTTGTATCAAAACCACAAATTGGTACCTGTGGGTTGCTAGTAGTGTTGATTACTCCTTGTAGTTGATGCTAATTGGTTTACTTGGTGGAAGATCATATGTTCAGATCCTTTATGCATATTATTACTCCTATGATTATGAACATGAATATGCTTTGTGAGTAGTTACGTTTGTTCCTGAGGACATGGGTGAATTCTTGCTATTAGTAGTCATGTGAATTTGGTATTCGTTCGATATTTTGATGAGATGTATGTTGTCTTTTCCTCTAGTGGTGTTATCTGAACGTCGACTACATGACACTTCACCATTATTTGGGCCTAGAGGAAGGCATGGGGAAGTAATAAGTAGATGATGGGTTGCTAGAGTGACAGAAGATTAAACCCTAGTTTATGCGTTGCTTCGTTAGGGGTTGATATGGATCCATATGTTTAATGATGTGGTTAGGTTTACCTTAATACTTCTTTTGTAGTTGCGGACGCTTGCAATAGGGGTTAATCATAAGTGGGATGCTTGTCCAAGTTAGGGCAGTACCCAAGTACCGGTCCACCCACATATCAAATTATCAAAGTACCGAACGCGAATCATATGAACGTGATGAAAACTAGCTTGATGATAATTCCCAATGTGTCCTCGGGAGCTCCTTCCTCATCATTAGAAATTGTCCAGGCTTATCCTTTGCTACATAAAGGATTGGGCCACCTTTCTGCACTTTAATTACTTTATTTACTTGTTACTCATTACTATTTATCTTATCACAAAACTATCTATCACCTACAATTTCAGTGCTTGCGGAGAAAACCTTACTGAAAACCGCTTATCATTTCCTTCTGCTCCTCGTTGGGTTCGACACTCTTACTTATCGAAAGGACTACGATTGATCCCCTACACTTGTGGGTCATCAAGACTCTTTTCTGGCACCATTTCCGGGGAGTGTAGCGCTTTTGGTGAGTGGAACTTGGTAAGGAAACATTTATATAGTGTGCTGAAATTTTCTGTTACCTGTCACTATGGAAGCTAATCCTTTGAGGGGCTTGTTTGGGGTATCTTCACCCCAACCAGAAGAGCAAAGAGTTGCTCCTCAACCTACTGAACTTTATGAAAATATTCACTTTGAGATTCGTTCGGGTATGATAGAAAAACTGCTAGCTGATCCATTTGCAGGAGACGGAACTTTGCATCCCGATTTACATCTTATCTTTGTGGATGAAGTTTGTGGATTATTTAAGCTTGCAGGTATTCCCGATGATGTTGTCAAAAGGAAGGTCTTCCCTTTATCTTTGAAGGGAGATGCATTGACATGGTATAGGCTATGTGATGATACGAGATCTTGGAATTATAAGCGATTGAAGTTGGAATTTCACCAGAAGTTCTACCCTATGCATCTTGTTCATCATGATCGTAATTACATATATAATTTTTGGCCTCGCGAAGGAGAAAGCATCGCTCAAGCTTGGGGGAGGCTTAAGTTAATGTTATATTCATGCCCTAATCATGAGCTCTCTCGGGAAATGATTATTCAGAATTTTTATGCTCGGCTTTCTCTTGATAATTGCAACCTGCTCGATACTTCCTGTGCTGGTTCTTATATGCCGAAGACTATCAATTTCAAATGGGACTTATTGGAAAGAATTAAACGCAACTCTGAAGATTGGGGTTCCGATGATGGCAAGGAGTCAGGTATGACACCTAAGTTTGAATGTGTTAAATCTTTTATGGATACCGATGCTTTCCGTGGATTTAGCTCTAAGTACGGACTTGACTCTCAGATAGTAGCTACTTTCTGTGCATCTTTTGCTACTCACGTTGATCTCCCTAAAGAGAAGTGGTTTAAATATAATCCTCCTATTGAAGTGAAAGTAGTTGCACCTATTACAGTCGAAGAAAAAACTATTACCTATAGTGATCCTATTGTTCCTACTGCTTATGTTGAAAACCTCCTTTTCCTGTTAGGATAAAGGATCATGCTAAAGCTTCGACTATTGTTCGTAAGAGCAATACTAGGACTTATACACCTCCTAAGCAAATTAATGTTGAACCTAGTATTGCTATGGTTAAAGATCTCTTGGATGAGGATTTAGATGGGCATGTTATTTCTTTCTTGGGTGAGACTGCCAATATTGCTAGACCTGATACTAAGACACGTAGACCTGTCGTAGGCATGCCTGTTATTTCTGTTAAAATAGGAGATCATTGTTATCATGGCTTATGTGATATGGGTGCTAGTGCTAGTGCAATACCTTATACTTTATATCAAGAAATTATGCACGACATTGCACCCGTTGAATTAGAAGACATTGATGTTACTATTAAGCTTGCTAATAGGGATACCATTAAACCTATTGGGATTGTTAGAGATGTTGAGGTTTTGTGTGGGAAGGTTAAATACCCTGCTGATTTTCTTGTTCTTGGTTCCCCACAAGATGATTTTTGTCCCATTATTTTTGGTAGACCCTTCTTGAATACAGCTAGTGCTAAGATTAATTGTGAAAAGAATATTGTCACTGTTGTCATAGATGGTATGTCTCATGAGTTTAATTTCGCTAAGTTTAGTAGACAACCTCGTGAAAGGGAACCACCTAGTAAGGATGATGAAAGGATCGATATGGTTGACTAGAGGGGGGGGGGGTGAATAGGTAACTAACAATTTTTGAGCTTATCTTTACCGAATTAAACTTTGCAACAAAATAGGTTGTCTAGATGTGCAACTAAGTGAGCAACCTATATGATGCAATAACAACTAGCACACAAACAAGCAAAGGATGTAAAACAAGTAGGCTTGCAAAAGTAAAGGCACAAAATAACCAAGAGTGGAGCCGGTGGAGACGAGGATGTGTTACCGGAGTTCCTTCCTTTTAAAGGGAAGTACATCTCCGTTAGAGCGGTGTGGAGGCACAATGCTCCCCAAGAAGCCACTAGGGCCACCGTATTCTCCTCACGCCATCACACAATGCGAGATGCCGTGATTCCACTATTGGTGTCCTTGAAGGCGGTGACCGAACCTTTACAAACAAGGTTGGGGCAAACTCCACAACTATCGGAGGCTCCCAACAACAACGCCACGAAGCTTCACCACAATGGAGTATGGCTTCGAGGTGACCTCAACCGTCTAGGGTGCTCAACACCCAAGAGTAACAAGATCTGTAAGGGATAAGTGGGGGGAATCAAATTTCTCTTGGTGGAAGTGTAGATCTGGGCCTTCTCAACCAATCCCGAGAAAATCAACAAATTTGATTGGCTAGGGAGAGAGATCGGGCAAAAATGGAGCTTAGAGCAACAATGGAGCTTTGGGGGAAAGAGATAGGTCAACTTGGAGGAAGAAGACACCTTTATATAGTGGGGGAACAATTCCAACCGTTACCCCACTGAGCTGCCCCGCACAGAGCGGTACTACCGCTAGGGCAGGGCGGTACTACCGCTGAGAGCCGTACTACCGCTCCTTGCCAAGCGGTACTACCGCGCTGGCGAGGAAGACAGGCCACTGGCCCCAGAGCGGTACTACCGCGGGAGTAGGAGCGGTACTACCGCTTGAAGCGGTACTATCGCTTCTACTACCGCATCTAGTGCCGCAAAACCCGACACGAGAAGACACCGGTCTCGAATCGAGGCGGCAGTAGTGCGGAACAGCTGCGGTACTACAGCCGAAGCCTGCAAGCGGTACTACCGCCCTGCGGAGCGGTACTACCGCTGAGAGCGGTACTACCGCTTCGTGGAGCGGTACTACCGCTGGAGGGCTTCGGCGGTACTACCGCTGGCACAGGACGAAGCAGGTACGGAAGAGAAGTGGCAGCTCCAAAGATGCGAAAGGAAGACGACGGGTGTGATTGGGATGTGTACGTGTTGATTCCACCCTAGTCTCACCAAAGAGGATCCCCTCTTAATAGTACGGTGACTCCTACGAAACTAGTCCACCAACAACGAAACGAAGGAGCTACACCGTCTTGAATAAAACACCGAGGGGAGGAAATCGTCTCGTGCCAATGGATGAGTCTCTGAAAGAACTTAACGCACACTATTAGTCCGCAAAAGCATTGTCATCAATCACCAAAACCACTTGGGGATAAATATGCCCTTACAATCTCCCCCTTTTTGGTGGATTGATGACAATACGGGATTTGCACAAGCATGATATAGAGTGAGCGTACAAACCCCACCGTCCCAAAATGTAGATGGGCTCCCCCTAGATGTGTGCTATCTAGATAAGTGCTTTGGACTGCACGACACATATACTAGGATCAACGCTCCCCCTACATTTTAGAGACCAACAATCTAAACAAGGTATATGAGAGCAGCATAGATGATATAACAAGAAAAGCAAGCAACTCATAAGCTAGATAGTGACATCGATAATGATACTGGAAAGATATGGTAGCATATGTCTCACACCATATGACTCGAACTTAGGTCTCACAGACAAACCAACCAAAGCAAATGCGAGGAAAACACGAACAAGAGATGAAAGACACAACTCGCAAATCCCTAAACTCTCTCCCCCTTTGGCATCGAGATACCAAAAAGGAGAGGGAGTGTTGCTACGGCTCCAGGTGAGAGCAAACGAGGGACACATGCATCAGAGCCCAGCGGGATCATCGGCACCACCGTCGTCAGTCTGGAAGTGCTCGGCATCAGAATCGGTCCACGGCCAGTGCTGCTGAATCCACTCCTCCTCCTCAGTAAGCTGGTCCTCAGATCTACTATTGACTGTAGCACCCAACTAACGCATGAGCTCCTTGTGGCGACCTCGAGCCTTCTTCTCAGCCACATGAGTCATGTACTGACCGTGAGCCTCCATGCAGAACAACTTCTTCATCTTAGACTTGAGCTTCTTTGCCCAAGAGGGCTCTGCCTCAGAAGGCATGTAGTCATCATCCTCATCATCATCAGCTCCAGGCTCCTCCTCGGTCTCCATGGCAGCAGCAGACGAAGGAACTCCAGTCCTAGGGGCCTGAGTGCCCCAGTTATCCGTCTTCCTCAGACGCTTGACATCATGAGAGATCAACTCTCTAGTCTCCAGTGGCACCTTGGTATAGACATGATCCCATGCCTTCTCAATGAGCAGCATGATGAACGGACCATAAATCGGGCACTTGCACTCGGAGATAGCAGACAGCAGCTCAGACCACATAACACGAGAGATATCCAATGACTCTTCAGTGTGCTGTCCCTTCTCATGCTGGAAGAAAAGAAGCATGTCCATGAGATAAGAGTGAACCTGGTCCAGATTCCTGATGCGAGGGAAAAGAGTCTCTCTGAAGATGCGGTGGAGGATATCCAGATAGGCAGGCAGCTCATAGGTTTCCTTCTTTGTCTCATGGTTGATCCTCAGGGTGCAGTAGGGCCAGAGAGCTTGCTTGTGAGTGGCATTGGGGCGGCCATGAGGGCGAAAGCCGACAGGAGACTCAAGACCTAGATCTTGCACCCCAATCAACTACATGAACGCTTTCCACTTGACTGAAAGCAACTTGCCATTGGTCATCCAGGTCAGAGTCCTGTCCTCATCAGTCCCAAGGTGAACTATGGCATAGAATTGGGCCACCATATCAGCATCAAAGTCCTTGTTGAATTTCATGATCCCAAGAATGTTCAGTTGAGTGCACATCTGAAGAGCTTCACCAAAGTAGTCATCATCTTGCTCCATATGGTCGGTGTCGATGGAGTGCACGTTGACATAGAGATTCTTCTTGGCTTTGAGAACATCGAAGAAGATGGCAAACTGGAACCTGTTCCAGAACGGACGGTTGACCAAAGTGGGATCTTGGTCAGCCTCATACGGGTTGCGGCGGCGCCTTGCCCAGAACTCCTTTGGCTGCATTTCTGGCACGGTTTTGCCTGGCTTTGGCTTGAACCCAGACTTCTTCTGGAGTTGAGGTGGAGGTGGAGCACTTGAAGAACCTCCGGTAGGCTCGGTGGTGCGGTAGCACTTGGACGTGGCACGACCGGGGTTGACACGACAAGCCTGATGCTCAGGGACCTCATCACCTGGAACCACACACAAGAACACGCAAACAACCAGAAAGAACGAGCATAAGCCACAAAACACGAGCAAAAAGGATCACTGAAAGATAGAAGCATAGTGTAAGTTGGTAGGGAGCGGTAGTACCGCGACCTGCTAGCGGTAGTACCGCTCCATAGGGAGCGGTAGTACCGCTCCAAGCGGTAGTACCGCCCTGGAGAGGGCGGTAGTACCGCTCGAGACGGGGAAACAACAGTTTCCTACTACCGTGGTGAGATCCGGCACTACCGTCCTACCAAATTCAAAAATACTCCAACCAAACATCAATCCAAACTGTCTAGAAGCATTCTCCATCCTACTCAAGCCTAGATTTGGCCAAAAATCTAGAGATGCAACTGCTACTGCCCCTTGCTAGATTGGAAATCTAGACAAGACGAACGAGGGAACGGGGGCAATACCGGCATCCATGGCAAGAGGACAAGGTGGGGATCATCTCCACTGAAGGAAATGGAGAGGGACGCCCTGGAGAGGGAGATCCGCCGGAGCCCTCCCGTGGCACCGGTTGCTAGAGAGAGAGGAACAGACGAGGGGGCGTGCGAATGGGTATGGGGGAGAAGAAACTCCCCCTGCCCCGATATAACCCCTGCCCGCGCCTCACAGCGGTAGTACCGCGCTGGAGGGCGGTAGTACCGCTTGGAGCGGTAGTACCGCTCGCCAGCAGCGGTAGTACCGCTAGCAACCAAACAATGCCTCTAGACCAAAACACAAACACATCGAGAAGAACGGGAAAGCAAAGACAATAAAAAGACCAACAAGACAACACACACACGAACAAAAATCCGGAACCCACTCCTTCAAAGCAACCACACGAAAGAAGAGCGAGCTCTGGCCTCTCTCAAGAGAGGGCGGTGGCCGGAGCCACCTATGTTTGAGTCAATTGGTATGGCACCGCGAAGAATTATCCTTGGGCCCATGACCAAAACTCGTCTTTGAAGCACAAGTACCATCAAAAATGGCTAATGTGAAAGAGTTGATCGTTTTATGCATAATGGGGGGAGGGAGAGTTCATTGAGAGAACAACACTCCCCCTATGTCCATGCCTACACCTAAACTAGACAACAAGTTGAGTGTGGTGGGGGGTGCACGGGTTCAAGTCACATTGCTCAAATCAATGATATTTAGCTCATGCCTTAACTTGCGAAATCTTGCTTCATCCAAGGGCTTCGTGAAAATATCTGCAAGGTTATCATGAGTGTTGACATACTTGAGCTCGATCTCCCCTCGCCTAATGTGATCGCGGATGAAGTGATACCGAATCTCAATGTGCTTCGTCTTGAAGTGTTGCACCGGGTTGAGAGAAATCTTGATGGCACTTTCATTATCACACCAAAGAGGCACTATGTCACAAATGACACTGTACTCCTTTAAAGTTTGCCTCATCCATAGGAGTTGAGCACAACAACTACCGGCTGCCACATACTCCGCTTCGGTGGACGAGAGAGACACACAACTTTGCTTCTTGGAAGACCAACTTACCAAAGAGCAACCAAGAAATTGGCAACCTCCGGAAGTGGACTTCCTATCCACTTTGTCTCCCGCCCAATCGGAATCCGTGAAACCTTCAAGCTTGAAGTTTGCTCCTCTTGGGTACCATAAGCCAAAGTTTGGGGTATGAGCCAAATATCGAAAGATTCGCTTGACCGCCACAAAGTGACTTTCCTTTGGTGCAGCTTGAAAACATGCACACATCCCCACACTCAACATGATATCCGGTCTAGATGCACAAAGGTAAAGCAAGGAGCCAATCATGGAGCAATATACCTTTTGATCCACCGCTTTACCATTGGGACCGATGTCAAGTTGGCACTTGGTAGGCATTGGAGTAGTAGCCGGCTTGACATCACTTAGCTTGAATCTTTTAAGCATGTCTTGAGTGTATTTGGCTTGGTTGATGAAGGTTCCTTCTCTTCTTTGTTTGATGTCAAAACCAAGGAAGAACTTCAACTCTCCCATCGAAGACATCTTAAACTTGGAGGTCATGAGAGCGGCAAATTCCTCATTGAAAGCTTTGTTAGGAGAACCAAAGATAATATCATCAACATATAGTTGGCATACAAACAACTCCCCTTTGACCTTCTTAGTAAAAAGAGTGGGATCGATTTGTCCTACTTCAAATCCACGATCTTGTAGAAACTCAGTAAGGTGGTCATACCACGCACGTGGAGCTTGTTTAAGGCCATAGAGTGCCTTATCGAGTTGATACACATGATCTGGGAAGTAGGGGTCCTCGAACCCGGGGGGTTGCTTGACATAGACCAACTCATTAATAGGACCATTAAGAAAAGCACTTTTCACATCCATTTGTTGCAACTTAAAGTTGTGATGGGAAGCATAGGCAATCAACAAACGTATGGATTCAAGACGAGCAACAGGAGCAAAGGTTTCACCGTAGTCGATACCCTCGACTTGGGAGTAGCCTTGTGCTACCAATCTTGCCTTGTTGCGAACGATGTTCCCATGAGCATCTTGCTTGTTCTTGAAGATCCACTTGGTTCCAATGACATTGTGGTTCCCCGATGGCCTTGGCACCAATCTCCATACTTTGTTGTACTCGAAGTTGTTGAGTTCTTCATGCATGGCATTGAGCCAATCCGAGTCTTCGAGCGCCTCATAGACCTTTTGGGGTTCAACACAAGAGACAAACGCGTGATGTTCACAATAGTTTGCTAATTGTCTACGAGTGCTTACCCCCTTTCTTAGGCTTCCAACCACATTTTCCATGAGATGGCCTTGGGTGGTGAGCTTGGAAGCAATCTTTGCGGCACGACGCTCTAATTCTTCCTCGAAGGTGAAAGGAGGAGGGTTGACTTGATCATCTTGAGCGCCGTCTTGAGCTTGTTCTTGATCTTGAGCTTGCTCTTGATCTTGAACTTGCTCGAGGGGGAGAACTTGACCTTGAGCATCATTTAGAGGTTCACCAACATCTTGAGGTTGATCTTGCCCTTGGTCTTATTCACGAGGTTGAGGGCCTTCACTTTGTTCTTCGGAAGCGTGTGGGTCTTGATGAGGTGATGGCTCTACTTGAGTAGAGCATTGTCCTTCTCCTTCGGCCACAAGGGGTTCCTCGATGGGTAGAATTTGACCAATACCCATTCTTCTTATGGCTTGGGGAGGAATTTCATCACCTACATCACAAGTACCACTTTGCTCCACTTGGGAGCCGTTATTTTCGTCAAACTCCACGTTACACGTCTCGTCAATGAGTCCGGTGGACTTGTTGAGGACACGGTAAGCATGAGAGTTTGTAGCATAACCAACAAATATGCCCTCATGAGCTCTAGCCTCAAATTTAGACAAACGAA
This sequence comes from Triticum timopheevii, assembly GCA_963921465.1. Classification (NCBI taxonomy): domain Eukaryota; kingdom Viridiplantae; phylum Streptophyta; class Magnoliopsida; order Poales; family Poaceae; genus Triticum; species Triticum timopheevii. The sequence continues at coordinate 447,891,134 of OY997272.1, read as the reverse complement.
CACCTTTCTTGATAATGAAACCCTTACAACCGAACACCCGGAAGTACTTGAGGTTGGGCTTGTTGCCGGTGAGTATCTCATAGGGAGTCTTGTTCAAGCCTTTGCGGAGATAGAGCCGATTGGATGCATGACATGCTGTGTTGATGGTTTCGGCCCAAAAGTTGTATGGAGACTTGAACTCCGCCATCATGGTCCTTGCCGCATCCATCAATGTCTGGTTCTTCCTCTCCGCTACACCATTTTGTTGAGGGGTATACGGTGCAACATATTGATGCTTGATCCCCTCATCACTGAGAAACTCATCCAAGGTGTAGTTCTTGAACTCGGTGCCGTTGTCACTTCTTATTGTCAAGATCTTTGCATCATGTTGACGTTGAGCTTCACTTGCAAAGTCGATGATGGTTTGTTGAGTCTCACTCTTCCTCTTGAAGAAGTATACCCAAGTGTATCTTGAATAGTCATCCACAATCACCAAGCAATACTTTCTTCCTCCAAGACTATCAAAAGATGGAGGCCCAAAGAGATCCATGTGAAGGAGCTCCAAGGGTCTCTTCGAGTAGATGATGGTTGATGGAGAGTGAGCCTTTTCATGAAGCTTTCCTTCGATACAAGCACTGCAAGCACGATCTTTGGCAAAACTAACATTTGTTAGTCCACGGACATGGTCCCCCTTGAGAAGACTTTGCAAAGATCTCATATTGACATGGGCCAAACGGCGATGCCAAAGCCATCCCACGTCAACTTTAGCCATTAGGCATGTCGCGGTCTTAGTGGGTCGCTCCGAAAAGTTAATCACATAGAGACCATTCTTGACATGCCCAACAAAGGCTACTTTAAGAGTCTTGCTCCACAAGAGGGCCACGGTATCAATGTCAAAGAAAGTAGCAAAACCCATGAGTGCAAGTTGACGAACGGAGAGCAAATTGAATGCAAGGGACTCAACAAGCATGACTTTCTCGATCGTTAGATCATGAGAAATGACAACCTTGCCGAGACCCAATACCTTAGAATGTGATGCATCACCCCACTCGACATTGGTGGGCATAGATGGAATCTCTTGCACGTCCACCACCAAGTCCTTGCTCCTGGTCATATGATTTGTTGCTCCACTATCGAGCAACCATGATCCCCCACTGGAAGCAAACACCTACAAGAGATCAATACTTGGTTTTAGGTACCCATTTAGTAATGGGTCCTTTGATGTTAGTAACAAGGGTCTTGGGAACCCAAATGGACCATTCAATGTACTCATAAGAAGAGCCAACAAATTTAGCAAAGACATGTCCATCACTAGCACGGCACAACACATATGATGGGTTAAAGTCGCCGGCTTTGTTTGAGGGAATGCTTTTGCCCTTTTGGACATCAACTCCCTTCACTTTTTCCTTCTTCTCCTTAGGAGCACCCTCTCCCTCTTTCACAAACGTTTGTTTGAGAGGGGGAGGACGTTTGGTCTTGTTCTTCTTCTTCTTGCTCTTGGTCTTGGGTGGAAACCCAATCCCTTCTTTGGCCACAACTTCCTTTTGATTGCTCAAAAGGTCGTTGAGGTTCTTCTCACCTTGAATGCAAGTCACAAGGCCATTCTCAAGTTGATCCTTCAACTTGGCATTCTCCTCCACAAGATGCACATGCTCACAACACGGGTTAGTAGCACATGCATTATCAATTAATACCATATGAGGAAAGGTGGCCTTTTCCTTGATTAGCTTAACTTGGAGTTGAGCATGAGACTCTTTGAGGTTAGCATGAGTACCCTTCAAGACTTTGTGGGCCTTGTCAAGTATCTCAAACTCCTTTTTGAGTCTAGCATGATCAACCCCAAGTTTAGCCTTCTCAGAGGTTAGCACACGAGACACGACAAGAGCATGATCAAGATCTTTCTTTAACTTAGCATGGTCATCATTGTGTGACTCCTCAAGAGTCAAATGATGCACACGCTCTTCCTCAAGAGCATTAGAGAGATCCGATATTTAATCATCATAGTCACGACTATGACCTTCCATCTTGGAGATGGTTTCTTCGTGAGCCTCGATCATGTCATTGGCCTCACCAAGTTTTTCCAAGAGAGCAACAAAGTGCTTCTTGGACTTACCCTTGAGCTTGTTCATAAAAGACTCAAATTCATTCACTTCCTCATTAGACTCAACATGTTCATCAATGCAATCCTCCAAGGAGGGATCAGTAATGACGGTGGTTGTGATGTTGGGGGTTACCTTGTTTGTAGCTTTAGCCATGAGGCATTTGGCGGTGATGTTTTCGTTGGGTGAATCAAAGAGAGACTTCCGGGAAGGAGTAGCAATGGCAACGGATGCCATGGCCATAGCTTCTTCATTTTCATCATCATCGTCATCCTCTTGGTATTCTTCTTGAACCACCAACCCAAGAGTGGGAGTCTTCTTGGTGAAGTTGTTCTTGTTTGGGAAGGACTTGGCTTTTTCTTTTCTGATGAACTTGCCACCATTGTCTTCCCGCTTCTTGTAAGGACAATCCGCAACGAAATGGCTCACATTACCACAGTTGAAGCAAGTTCTAACTCGTTGCTTGCCCTTAACGCCACTTGAGTTGTTCTTGTTGAAGTTGGGTCTTGAACTCTTCTTGCTCCAAAATTGTCTTGAAGCAAGGGCCATGTGCTCATGGTAATCAAATTTGGTGTCTTCGGGGTTGCTTTCCTCATCTTCCACTTCTTCCTCTTCTTCCATAATGACCTTGGCCTTCAAAGCAAGGTTGGGCTTCTTTGCCCTTTGAGAACGGAGCACCGCATTGTCGGCGGTCTTGTCCAAGATGCTCATTGCAACGAACTCATCCAACACTTCACTTGAGGTGATGTAGTGGAAGTCCGGTCGTTGACGAATGATGGAGGACATGGCCTTGTTGTAAGGCATCATGGCCTTGAGGAACTTTCGCTTGATCCAATTGTCATCCGTGTCCTTGCTTCCATGATCTCAGAGTGCGACCGCGAGTTTGGTCACTCTTCGAAAGAGCTCATGAGGTTCTTCATCTTCTTTCATCGCAAACTCATCGGCTTCATCTTGCACCACTTCATAGTTGGAGCGTTGAATGCTAGCACTTCCCCGATAGAGACCCTCGACACATTTCCATGCTTCCTTAGCCATGACATGCGGTCGAAGGTGAGGAAGATCTTCAGGAAGGATAGCATCTGGGATGATGAAGAGAGCACTCTCATTGAATTGATTGTCCACGGCCTCTCGAGGGGTGAAGTTGCTTGGGTCATGAGGATAAAAACCTTCTTCAATGATTCTCCAAAGGTTAGTGTTCACATGTTTTAAATGACGCTTAAAGCGATAGATCCAAGAATCAAAATCTTCATGTTTCTCATATTTAGGAGGAGGACCGGCATGATTCAAATGAGTGGATGGGATTGGCCCTCCATAAATTGGAGGTTCCACATGGGCAAAGATGCCGGTACCATTTCTACCACTAGTAGAAGGACTCTTTTCAATGTTAGCTTCCCCCTTGTCTAAGGTAGCATCCGTCACCTTGTTGGTGGGATCACCCACTTTCATCGGCGAGGTAGATTGTTTAAGTCCTTCTAGGAATTCCTTAAACATGTCCTTGACCTCGGTCGTCATGGAGGTTTTCAATGTTTCCAAAGCCACATTGAATTCCTCACGTGAGATCGAGTTACCCCCATCTCCCGTAGATGAGATTGGATTCGCACCGGAGTGCTCTCCCACCTCATCTACGACATCAACCATACTCTTTGGACGGTAAAGTCCTTAAAAGAGACGAGGCTCTGATACCAATTGAAAGGATCGATATGGTTGACTAGAGGGGGGGGGGGGGCGGGTGAATAGGCAACTAACAATTTTTAAGATTATCTTTACCAAATTAAACTTTGCAACAAAATAGGTTGTCTAGATGTGCAACTAAGTGAGCAACCTATATGATGCAATAACAACTAGCACACAAGCAAGCAAAGGATGTAAAACAAGTAGGCTTGAAAAAGTAAAGGCACGAAATAACCAAGAGTGGAGCCGATGGAGACGAGGATGTGTTACCGGAGTTCCTTCCTTTTAAAGGGAAGTACGTCTCCGTTAGAGCGGTGTGGAAGCACAATGCTCCCCAAGAAGCCACTAGGGCCACCATATTCTCCTCACGCCCTCACACAATGCGAGATGTCGTGATTCCACTATTGGTGCCCTTGAAGGCGGCGATTGAACCTTTACAAACAAGGTTGGGGCAAACTCCAGAACAATCAGAGGCTCCCAACAACAACGCCACGAAGCTTCACCACAATGGAGTATGGCTTCGAGGTGACCTCAACTGTCTAGGATGCTCAACACCCAAGAGTAACAAGATCCGCAAGGGATAAGTGGGGGGAATCAAATTTCTCTTGGTGGAAGTGTAGATCTGGGCCTTCTCAACCAATCCCGAGCAAATCAACAAGTTTGATTGGCTAGGGAGAGAGATCGGGCGAAAATGGAGCTTAGAGCAACAATGGAACTTTGGGGGAAAGAGATAGGTCAACTTGGAGGAAGAAGATACCTTTATATAGTGGGGGAACAATTCCAACCGTTACCCCACTGAGCTGCCCCGCACAGAGCGGTACTACCGCTAGGGCAGGGCGGTACTACTGCTGAGAGCGGTACTACCGCTCCCTGCCAAGCGGTACTACCGCGCTGGCGAGGAAGACAGGCCACTGGCCCCAGAGCGGTACTACCGCGGGAGTAGGAGCGGTACTACCGCTTGAATCGGTACTACCGCTTCTACTACCGCATCTAGTGCCGCAAAACCCGACACGAGAAAACCCCAGTCTCGAATCGAGGCTGCAGTAGCACGGAACAGCTGCGGTACTACGGCCGAAGCCTGCGAGCAGTACTACCGCCCTGCGGAGCGGTACTACCGCTGAGAACGGTACTACCGCTTCGTGGAGCGGTACTACCGCTGGAGGGCTTCGGCGGTACTACCGCTGTAGACCGCGGTACTACCGCTGGCATAGGACGAAGCAGGTACGGAAGAGAAGTGGCAGCTCCAAAGATGCGAAAGGAAGACGACGGGTGTGATTGGGATGTGTACGTGTTGATTCCACCCTAGTCTCACCAAAGCGGATCCCCTCTTAATAGTACGGTGACTCCTACGAAACTAGTCCACCAACAACGAAACGAAGGAGCTACACCGTCTTGAATAAAACACCGAGGGGAGGAAATCGTCTCGTGCCAATGGATGAGTCTCTGAAAGAACTTAACGCACACGATTAGTCCGCAAAAGCATTGTCATCAATCACCAAAACCACTTGGGGATAAATATGCCCTTACAGATGAGATTATTGGTCTTGCTTCCATTGCTGTTCCTCCAACTGACCCGTTAGAACAATATTTGCTAGACCATGAAAACGATATGTTTATGAAGGAAAGGGAGGAAATAGATGAAGTGTTCCTTAAACAAGAACCTATGCTAAAACATAACCTTCCCATTGAAATTCTTGGGGATCCCCCTCCACCCAAGGGTGATCCCGTGTTTGAACTTAAACCCTTACCTGATAATCTTAAGTACGCTTATCTTGATGAAAAAGAAATATATCCTGTTATTATTAGTGCTAACCTTTCAGAGAAAGAAGAAGAAAGATTACTGAAAACTCTGAAGAAAGCACCGAGCAGCTATTGGATATACTCTGGATGATCTTAAGGGCATTAGTCCCACATTATGTCAACACAAAATTTCAGTGGAGAAAGGTGCCAAACCAGTTAGAGATCCTCAAAGACGATTAAATCCCAAGATGAAGGAAGTGGTAAGGAAGGAGATACTAAAGCTCCTTGAGGCAGGTATTATTTATCCCGTTGCTAATAGTGAATGGGTAAGCCCTGTTCGTTGTGTCCCTAAAAAGGGAGGAATTACCGTTGTTCCTAATGATAAAGATGAATTGATCCCGCAATTAATTATTACAGGTTATAGGATGGTAATTGATTTCCGTAAGTTAAATAAAGCTACTAAGAAAGATCATTACCCTTTACCTTTTATTGATCAAATCCTAGAAAGACTATCCAAACACACACATTTTTGCTTTCTAGATGGTTATTCTGGCTTCTCTCAAATACCCGTGTCCGCGAAGGATCAATCTAAAACTACTTTTACTTGCCCTTTTGGCACTTTTGCTTATAGACGTATGCCTTTTGGTTTATGTAATGCACCTGCTATCTTTCAAAGATGCATGATGGCTATATTCTCTGATTTTTGTGAAAAGATTTGTGAGGTATTCATGGATGACTTCTCAGTCTATGGATCCTCCTTTGATGATTGTTTGAGCAACCTTGATCGAGTTTTGCAGAGATGCGAAGACACTAGTCTCGTCTTGAATTGGGAAAAGTGTCACTTTATGGTTAATGAAGGCATTGTCTTGGGGCACAAGATCTCCGAGAGAGGTATTGAAGTTGATAAAGCCAAAGTTGATGCTATTGAAAAGATGCCATGCCCCATGGACATAAAAGGTATAAGAAGTTTCCTTGGTCACGCCGGTTTCTATAGGAGGTTCATTAAGGACTTTTCTAAAATCTCTAGGCCTCTGACTAATTTATTGCAAAAAGATATTCCTTTTTGTCTTTGATGATGATTGTGTAGAAGCATTTGAAGTACTTAAGAAAGCTTTGATCACAGCACCTATTGTTCAGCCGCCTGATTGGAGTTTACCTTTTGAAATTATGTGCGATGCTAGTGATTATGCTGTAGGTGTTGTTTTAGGTCAAAGAGTCGATAAGAAATTCAATGTTATCCAGTATGCTAGTAAGACTCTTGATACTGCCCAGAGAAATATGCTACTACTGAAAAAGAGTTCTTAGCAATTGTGTTTGCATGTTATAAGTTTAGACCTTATATTGTTGATTCCAAAGTTACTATTCACACTGATCAAGCTGCTATTAAATATCTTATGGAAAAGAAAGATGCTAAGCCTAGACTCATTAGATGGGTTCTCTTGCTCCAAGAATTTGACTTGCATATTATTGATAGAAAGGGAGCTGAGAACTCCGTTGCAGACAACTTGTCTAGGTTAGAGAATGTTCTTGATGACCCACTGCCTATTAACGATAGTTTTCCTGATGAACAATTAGCGGTCGTCAATGCTTCTCGTACTGCTCCATGGTATGCTGATTATGCTAATTATATTGTTGCTAAATATATACCGCCTAGTTTCACATACCAGCAAAAGAAATAGTTCTTTTATGATTTAAGACATTACTTCTGGGATGATCCACACCTTTATAAAGAAGGAGTAGATGGTGTTATTAGACGTTGTGTGCCTGAGCATGAACAGGAACAGATTCTACGCAAGTGTCACATTGAATCTTATGGAGGACACCATGCTGGAGATAAAACTGCACACAAGGTACTACAATCTGGTTTTTATTGGCCTACTCTCTTCAAAGATGCTCGTAAGTTTGTCTTATCTTGTGATGAATGTCAAAGAATAGGTATCATTAGTAGACGTCAAGAAATGCCTATGAATTGTTCTCTTGTTATTGAACCATTTGATGTTTGGGGCTTTGATTATATGGGACCTTTTCCTGCCTCTAATGGTTATACACATATTTTAGTTGCTGTTGATTACGTTACTAAGTGGGTAGAAGCTATCCCAACTAGTAGTGCTGATCATAACACTTCTATTAAAATGCTTAAAGAAGTTATTTTTCCGAGGTTTGGAGTCCCTAGATATCTTATGAGTGATGGTGGCTCACATTTTATTCATGGTGCTTTCTGTAAGATGCTTGCTAAACATGATGTCAATCATAGAATCGCATCTCCTTATCATCCGTAGTCCAGTGGTCAAGTAGAGTTGAGCAATAGAGAGCTCAAATTAATTTTGCAAAAGACTGTGAATAGATCTAGAAATAATTGGTCCGAAAAACTTGATGATGCATTATGGGCCTATAGAACTGCATACAAAAATCCTATGGGTATGTCTCCTTATAAGATGGTTTATGGAAAAGCATGTCATTTACCTCTTGAACTTGAACATAAGGCATATTGGGATATCAAAGAGCTCAACTATGACTTCAAACTTTTCGGTGAGAAGAGGTTGTTTGATATTAGCTCACTTGATGAATGGAGAACCCAAGCATATGAGAATGCCAAGCTTTTCAAAGAAAAAGTCAAACGCTGGCATGATAAGAGGATACAAAAGCGTGAGTTTAACGTAGGAGATTATGTGTAATTATTCAATTCTCGTTTAAGATTTTTTGCAGGAAAACTTCTCTCAAAATGGGAAGGTCCCTACGTTATCGAGGAGGTCTATCGTTCTGGTGCTATAAAAATCAACAACTTCGAAGGCACAAATCCGAGGGTAGTAAACAGTCAAAGAATTAAACACTATATTTCAGGTAATCCTATCAATGTTGAAACTAATATTATTGAAACCGTAAACCCTGAGGTGTACATAAGGGACACTTTCCAGAATGTTCGAGACTCCGAAAAGGTATAGGTATGTGGTACGGTAAGTAAACCGACTCCAAAACAACTCTAATGGCAATTTTTATCAGTTTTGGATTATTTAAGAATTTTAGGAAGAAAGAAGTAGTCCGAAAGGTACACAAGGCTCCCACGAGAGTGGAGGGCGCGCCCCCCCTGTAGGGCGCGCCCCCTGTCTCATGGGCACCTCGTGTGCCTCCTGGACTCCGTTTTCTTGTATGTTACGTATTTTGGTGGGTAAACATTCATTATATATACTCCCAAAGGTTTTGACCACCGTATCACGCAAATATCCTCTGTTTTCGTTTCGAGCTGTTTCTGTTTCAGATCTAGAGCATCATGGCGTCTCCAAGCGCTCCCAAGGACAAGTTTTTCGAGAGGGTTATCAATCCCTATCTCGCGGAGGTGCTGCAGCACCCTCAAACCATTGAGATGCGTGAGAGGGTGATACGTCTCCAACGTATCTATAATTTTTGATTTCTCCATGCTACTTTATCTACTGTTTTGGACTATATTGGGCTTTATTTTCCACTTTTATATTATTTTTGGGACTAACCTATTAACCGGAGGCTTAGCCCAAAATTGTTGTTTTTTTGCCTATTTCAGTGTTTCGAAGAAACGGAATATCAAACGGAGTCCAAACGGAATGAAACCTTAGGGAACGTGATTTTCTCACCGAACGTGATCCAGGAGACTTGGACCCTGCTCCAAGGAACAAAAGAGGCGGTCACGAGGGTGGGGGGCGCCCCCCTGGGTGCGCCCCCTGCCTCGTGGCCCCCCTGTTGCTCCACCGACGTACTCCTTCCTCCTATATATACCTACGTATCCCCAAACGATCAAAACAGGAGCCAAAAACCTAATTCCACCGCCGCAACCTTCTGTATCCACGAGATCCCATCTTGGGGCCTGTTCCGGAGCTCCGCTGGAGGGGGCATCCACCACGGAGGGCTTCTACATCAACACCATAGCCCCTCCGATGAAGTGTGATCAGTTTACTTCAGAACTTCGGGTCCATAGCTAGTAGCTAGATGGCTTCTTCTCTCTTTTTGGATCCCAATACAATTTTCTCCCCCTCTCTCATGGATATCTATTCGATGTAATCATCTTTTTGCGGTGTGTTTGTTGAGACCGATGAATTGTGGGTTTATGATCCAGTTTATCTATGGAAAATATTTGAATCTTCTCTGAATTCTTTTATGTATGATTGAGTTATCTTTGCAAGTCTCTTCGAATTATCCTTTTTGGTTTGGCTAACTAGATTGGTAGTTCTTGCAATGGGAGAAGTGCTTAGCTTTGGGTTCAATCTTGCGGTGTCCTTTCCCAGTGACAGAAGGGGCAGCAAGGCACGTATTGTATTGTTGCCATCGAGGATAACAAGATGTTTTTTATCATATTGCATGAATTTATCCCTCTACATCATGTCATCTTGCTTACACCGTTACTCTGTTTTTTACTTAATACTCTAGATGCATGCTAGATAGCGGTCGATGAGTGGAGTAATAGTAGTAGATGCAGAATCGTTTCGATCTACTTGTCTCGGACGTGATGCCTATATACACGATCATTACCTAGATATGCTCATAACTATGCTCAATTTTGTCAATTGCTCAACAGTAATTTGTTCACCCACCGTAGAATATCTATGCTCTTGAGAGAAGCCACTAGTGAAACCTATGGCCCCCGGGTCTATTCTCATCATATCAATCTCCATTACCTTATTTACTTGCTTTGTTTTTACTTTGCCTTTTACTTTTCACTTTGCATCTCTATACCAAAAATACCAAAAATATTATTTATAATCTCTATCAGATCTCAGTGACCGTGAAGGGATTGACAACCCCTAATCGCGTTGGTTGCAAGGAGCTATCGTTTTGTGTAGGTACGAGGGACTTGTGCGTGGTCTCCTACTGGATTGATACCTTGGTTCTCAAAAACTGAGGGAAATACTTACGCTACTTTACTGCATCATCCTCTCCTCTTCGGGGAAATCCAACGCAGTGCTCAAGAGGTAGCAGGGGTTGCTGCACATCCGCGATGTGGAGGGACCAAGGCGTACCAGGAGCGTGGAGGCAAAGCTCGAAGCCGTGGAGCAAGAAGTTTTCAAGTGTCAAGGGATGGTGGAGCATGGACTCAACGCCAACCAGATGATGATCATGGAGTTCACCAACAACCACAAGCTAGATGCCAAAGTCATTGGGGAGACCATCTTCAAGCTTCAAGAGAAAATCGAGCACCTCCAAGCCCAGATCTAGGACCTGCAAAACCAGAACTGTGAGTATGAATATAGATTCAAGAGGATGAGTTTGGCTGCAGATTTAAGGATCCCGGAGACTCGATCATCCTTCTATGATGGAGAGCCTATGCCTTGGAAGACGGACGACAAGCCTACATCATCAACAACTCCACCATCACCACTTCCGAGGACATAATCACATGGGTATGGGCACTCCCCTTGGCAACTGCCATGATTGGGGGAGGTGCCCCGGTATCGTATCACTATCACACTCCTATCTTTACCTCTTTATTTAGTTCGATCCTTTTAGTAGTATCTTGATCTAGTAGATTGAAGTTTTGATATCAAGTAGTTTGAGTTTTGCTTTGTGCTCCCTTTTTGTAATCGAGTCCGTGAGTTATCTATAATAAAGATTAGTGTTGAGTCAAGGGCTTTGCTATGTTGCTATGATCTTGAGAAAGTAGAAAGAATAATGGAGTTCATATTGCTCTTATGGATAGTGATAACTTCACACATAGAAAGTATGAGGCATAAAAATTGTTGAGAGGTGATAAACTTAGCCTTGGTCATCGTTGCAATTAATAGGAAGTGATGAGGAAAGAGGGGTTCACATATAAATGTATTATCTTGGACACCTTTTATAATTGGGGGCACTCATTAAGTACGACATGCTAAAAGAGTTGACGTTGGACAAGGAAGACAATGTAATGGTTTATGTTTTCCGACATCTCAGTTAAAGTATATTGTCATTGACCTTCCAAACATGTTGAGCTTGCATTTCCCCCTCATGCTAGCCAAATTCCTTGCACCAAGTAGAGATACTACTTGTGCTTCCAAATATCCTTAAACTCAGTTTTGCCATGAGAGTCCACCATACCTACCTATGGATTGAGTAAGATCCTTCAAGTAAGTTGTCATCGGTGCAAGCAATAAAAATTGCTCTCTAAATATGTATGACTTATTAGTGCAGAGAAAATAAGCTTTGTACGAACTTGTTGTGGAAGTAATAAAAGCGATAGACTGCATAATAAAGGTCCACATACAAGGGGCAATATAAAGTGACGTTCTTTTGCATTAAGATTTTGTGCATCAACCCTAAATGCACATGACATCCTCTGCTTCCCTCTGCGAAGGGCCTATCTTTTACTTTATGCTTGAGTCAAGGTGGTCCTCACCTTTCCCTTTTTTTCATTTTATCGTTTGGCAAGCTCCTCGTGTTTGATAGATCATGATATATATATATATATATATATATATATATATATATATATATATATATCCAATTGGGTGTAAGTTAGCATGGGCTATTATTGTTGACATCACCTAAAGGTGATTTTGTTGGGAGGCAACACAATAAGCCCCTGTCTTTCTCAGTGTCCGGCTGAAACTCTATAACCACAAGTACTGCGTGAGTGTTAGCAATTATGGGAGACTACAAGATAGTTGAGTATGTGAGCTTGCTGAAAAGCTCTATTATTGACTCTTTCTGATGTTGCGATAAATTGCAATTGCCTCAATGACTGAGATTATAGTTTGTTAGTTCCCAATGAAGTTTTTGAACCATACTTGACATTGTGAATTGATTGTTACTTAAGCATAAGAAATCATATGTTAAGTTCTATATATGTTGCTGTTATAAGAATGATCATGATGCCCTCATGTCCATATTTTATTTTTATCAACACCTCTATCTCTAAACATGTGGACATATTTTTCGACTTCGGCTTCCGCTTGAGGGCAAGCGAGGTCTAAGCTTGGGGGAGTTGATACGTCCATTTTGCATCATGCTTTTATATCAATATTTATTGCATTATGGGCTGTTATTACACATTATATCTCAATACTTATGGCTATTCTCTCTTATTTTACAAGGTTTACCATGAAGAGGGGGAATGCCGGCAGCTGGAATTCTGGCTGGAAAAGGAGCAAACATTGGAAACCTATTCTGCACAGCTCCAAAAGTCCTGAAACTCCATGAAACAACTTTTTGGAATTAATAAGAATTTCTGAGCAAAAAAAATATGCCAGGGGGCCCACACCCTGTCCAGGAGATAGGGGGACGCCCCCCCTATAGGGCGCCCCCTATCTCCTGGGCCCTACGGTGGGCCTCCGGCGTCCATCTTCTGCTATATCATCACTTTTACCCTGGAAAAAATCGTGGGAAAGCTTACGGGATGAAACTCCGCCGCCACGAGGCGGAACCTTGGCGGAATCAATCTAGGGCTCCGGCGGAGCTGTTCTGCCGGGGACACTTCCCTCCGGGAGGGGGAAATCATCACCAACGTCATCACCAACGATCCTCTCATCGGGAGGGGGTCAATATCCATCAACATCTTCACCAGCACCATCTCCTCTCAAAACCCTAGTTCATCTCTTGTATCCAATCTTGTATCAAAACCACAAATTGGTACCTGTGGGTTGCTAGTAGTGTTGATTACTCCTTGTAGTTGATGCTAATTGGTTTACTTGGTGGAAGATCATATGTTCAGATCCTTTATGCATATTATTACTCCTCTGATTATGAACATGAATATGCTTTGTGAGTATTTACGTTTGTTCCTGAGGACATGAGTGAAGTCTTGCTATTAGTAGTCATGTGGATTTGCTATTCGTTCGATATTTTGATGAGATGTATGTTGTCTTTTCCTCTAGTGGTGTTATGTGAACGTCGACTACATGACACTTCACCATTATTTGGGCCTAGAGGAAGGCATGGGGAAGTAATAACTAGATGATGGGTTGCTAGAGTGACAGAAGCTTAAACCCTAGTTTATGCGTTGCTTCATTAGGGGTTGATATGGATCCATATGTTTAATGTTGTGGTTAGGTTTACCTTAATACTTCTTTTGTAGTTGCAGACGCTTGCAATAGGGGTTAATCATAAGTGGGATGCTTGTCCAAGTTAGCGCAGTACCCAAGTACCGGTCCACCCACATATCAAATTATCAAAGTACCGAACGCGAATCATATGAACGTGATGAAAACTAGCTTGACGATAATTCCCAATGTGTCCTCGAGAGCTCCTTCCTCATTATTAGAAATTGTCCAGGCTTATCCTTTGCTACATAAAGGATTGGTCCACCTTCCTGCACTTTATTTACTTTATTTACTTGTTACTCGTTACTATTTGTCTTATCACAAAACTATCTATCACCTACAATTTCAGTGCTTGCAGAGAAAACCTTACTGAAAACCACTTATCATTTCCTGCTGCTCCTCATTGGGTTCGACACTCTTACTTATCGAAAGGACTACGATTGATCCCCTACACTTGTGGGTCATCAGACACTTCCTGAACCAACACCTAAGCCAACTTCGAAGAAAAGGGGTATTCTATTTCTCAGTCCTAAAGATATGCAAGAGGCAAAGAAATCTATGAAAGAAAAAGGTATTAAAGCTGAAGATGTTAAGAATTTACCACCTATTGAAGAAATACATGGTCTTGATAACCCAACACAGGTAGTAAAGGTAAATTCTCTCTATAGATTTAACGAAGGTGATATTCCTCGTAATAAGTCTGCCAGTCAATGCTTAGATGAGTTTGATAATTTTATTGTTAAACAAGAAAACTTAAATGCTTATTTTGGTAGACAATTGAAACGTAATGCTTATATGGTTGAACAATTGAGTGATTATATGTCTAGAGTTAAAGGTGACCTTAAGATTATTAGTAAACATGCATCCATGGTTACCACTCGAGTAGAACAAGTACTTAAAGCATAAGATGATTTGCTTAGTGAGTTAAATAATAAGAACAATGATAATGCTATTAGAGTTATGACTAGAGGGGTTAGAATGATCCAGGAACCTTTGTATCCTGAGGGACACTCTAAGAGAGTTGAGCAAGATTCTCAGAGAACTAATATTGATGCACCTAGTCCTTCTAAGAAAAAGAAAAAGAAAAATTATAGGACTTTGCATGCTTCTAGTGAACCTGTTATTGACACACCTGAGAATCCCAATGATATTTCTAATTCTGATGCTGAAACACAATCTGGTAATGAACATGAACCTAGTGACAATGTTAGTAATGATGTTCATGTTGATGCTCAACCTAGTAATAACAATGATGTAGTTGAACCTGCTGTTGATCTTGATAACCCACAATCAAAGAATCAACATTATGATAAGAGAGACTTTGTTGCTAGGAAGCACGGTAAAGAAAGAGAACCATGGGTTCAGAAACCCATGCCTTTTCCTCCTAAGCCATCCAAGAAAAAGGATGATGAGGATTTTGAGCGCTTTGCTGAAATGGTTAGACCTATCTTTTTGCGTATGCGTTTGACTGATATGCTTAAAATGAATCCCTATGCCAAGTATATGAAAGATATTGTTACAAATTAAAGAAAGATATCGGAAGCTTAAATTTCCACCATGCTTGCTAATTATACTTTTAAGGGTGGAATATCAAAGAAACTTGGAGACCCAGGAGTACCAACTATACCCTGCTCCATTAAAAGAAACTATGTTAAAACTGCGTTATGTGATCTTGGAGCCGGTGTTAGTGTTATGCCTCTCTCTTTGTATCGTAGACTTGATTTGAATAAGTTGAAACCTACTGAAATCTCTTTGCAAATGTCCAACAAATCAACTGCTATACCCGTCGGTATTTGTGAGGATGTGCCTGTTGTGGTTGCAAACGTTACTATTTTAACGGACTTTGTCATTCTTGATATTGCCGAGGACGACAGTATGTCAATCATCCTTGGTAGACCTTTTTTAAATACTGCAGGGGCTGTTATTGATTGCAACAAAGTTAATGTCACTTTTCATGTTAATGGTAATGAGCATACGGTACACTTTCCGAAGAAACAACCTCAAGTTCATAGTATCAATTCTATTGGAAAAATCTCAACGATTACTACTGGAGGTTTTGAATTCCCTCTTCATACTATCAAAAAGAAATACGATATTCTTATTGTTGGGGAAATGTAACACCCCAGATACAACTTTCCATATTCGTAACTCCAACTCTTGCCTTTTCCGGAGATGCGATATGATTTTTCCTCCGCGGTTGGGTTTTGTCTTTTGTTTTGCATTTTGTTCATGTCATGCATCTCATCTCATAGCATCATGCGCATTGCATCTGCATGCTTTCATAAAGCTTGCATCCGTTCGTAGTGACCGCTTCTTTCTTTGTCTTCTTTGACCTGTTGTCAGACCGCTTGTCTTTGTTGACCGTTCTGAGACCAACCACCCACTTGCTCGCGATCGCCTTGTTCCTCTGCACAGTGCACAGACCCCCTCGTGTGCGCATCCGAAACTTGCCCGAACCCGAACCGGTCTGTCGTTACCGATGGATCCGGATCATCCCCAAACGTCTATAAAATATCTCCGTTTTCTTTGTTTGTTCTCCCTAGCCTATTTATCTGGAACCGTCCAATTTAATCGAAGGGTCCGATTACCCCTAACCAAAACCCTATTGCTATTTAAACCGCCCAACCCTAGCCCTAGCCTGTCCAATCTCCACCAAATCCCCACGCCGCCGCCACTCTCTCCCTTGGTTTCAGCGCCGAGCCAACCACCATCCATCTCCGATCCTCCTCCCTTAAACCCGCGGCCTCTGACCACCTCCTGTGTTTTCCGGCCACGAGCACGAGCCCCTGCCTCTGTTACATCTTGACCGCAAGCCACCGGAGCACCAGAGTCCCCCGTGCCCTTCCTCTCCAACCTCCCTTCGTCCAGGAGCCGAGCTCCTCGATTCATCCCCGCGACCGTGCACCTCCGACCTCGAGCGCCTCCTCGTCGTCGCCTGCACCTCCATGGCCTCGCTACTGCGCCGCTCCAGCGACCCAGCCGCTACGGCGACCTCGACAACCAGCAGGACCAGCCCCGTCGCCCATCTTCTTCCTCCATTTCTTCGCTCTCGCTCCCTTTGATGGTGTCGCGATGCCACCGTTTTGCAGGAATCCTGCCGCCCATGGAGCTCCTGGAGGTTCCCGTCGCCTCCGCCTCGTTCCAGGGAGGGAAGCCCTCACGCCCGCTCCTCCCGTCTGCCCGAGTGCCGCCGCCTCGCGACCCCGCATCCCTCGCTGCCGGTCTCTGCTTCCCCCGCATCCTCTACTTCAAGCAGAGGCAAGCACCACGCCAAGGCCGCCAAGAGGATCCCGACGCCGCCGGCTTGCCTCTGCTCCACCTCCCCCGCCTTCAGTCACCATCTCCGGCGAGTGTAGACGCCGGTGAAGCCCAGCAGGTCGCCATGCCCTGCCATCTCCGTCTCTCTCTTCTTCCTTGCCCTGTTTTCCCCTCTGAAGGTCCTGTTCTTTTCTTCAGAAAACAGCACCATAGCCGCCCGTCAAGTTCATGTCCCGGCCCCGATCTGGACCGGATCTGCTCTGCTCCGCCGCCTGGCTGCTCAATCCGCCCGTTCCGTCCGGTTCCCGCCGGCCCCGTTGCCAGGGCCCCCTGCCGTCTTCTTCCCAAATTGCCATGCTCCTGCTGCTGCTTCTGTTTCTTCAGAAAACGAGAGCAGCAGCGGCTCGCCCGCTCATCCCTGCCACGTTGACCGCAGCCAGCGCCACTGGCCCAGCTTCAGCGACCGCGTGGACCACCAGCAAGCAGGTCCAGCTCGGCCTCCTCCAGCCTCTCCACCAACCAGGCCTTGGCTCGATGTTAGCAGCCCCAACCAGCCCAGTTCACCTCAGATTCAGCCCGCATACGTGTTTTTTTCCCTGTTGCGATTTTGCTAATTAACCAGGGATTTACAGATTTGCAGAAACCCCCTTGCACTTCATGCATATAATAACTCACAAACTATGCATCTTATGTAAAAACATTATATATGAAAAATGATTAGAATTGCATCTAGTTTCATAATCTGCTATTTTCATCCATGTTTAAAATGTTTAAAATGCTGTTTGTTTAAATTTGCTTTAATGCCATGCTAAATGATTTTTTTCATAACTAAATAACCGCAGCTCGGTTTCTAATAAACTTTATATGTAAATGGGGTGAAAAAATGCATAGATTAACATGGTGCACTTTATTTTCCTGTTTAACAACTTTAAAATATGTTTTAGGGCAGAACAGTACCAAATCAAAATATGCACATGAGGATTTTCCGGAATTGTTGTTTCTTATTTCCAGCCTCATTTAAACTTGCCTAAATAGTTAGTTTGCTTATGCCTCACCTCTTGCCATGTTTAACAACATTTAACATTGCTTGGTAGCTTAAACGAGATTAAACTAAATATGTCAATGTGGTGTTTTGTTAATATGCAACTCGTTGCATATTGAGCCCCACTTAACTTGTAGTATTGTTTGTTGCACTTTGCCATGCCATGCCTCATTAAACCGGACATGCATCATACTTGTTTGTGCATCATGCCATGTTTATGCTTGTGCATTTACCATGTTGTTTGTTTCTTTCCGGTGTTGCTTCTTAGTTCCGGTAATGTTGCGATTGTGAGGATTCGTTCGACTACTCCCGTTCGTCTTCTTCATGGACTCGTTCTTCTTCCTTGCGGGATTTCAGGCAAGATGACCGCTACCCTGGATCTCATTACTATCATTGCCATGCTAGTTGCTTCGTTCTATCTCTATGCTGCGCTACCTATCATCTTGTTCTATCAAGCCTCCCAAATTGCCATGTCAGCCTCTAACCTTGTCACCTTTCCTAGCAAACCGTTGTTTGGCTATGTTACCGCTTTGCTCAGCCCTCTTATAGCGTTGCTAGTTGCAGGTGAAGTTGAAGATTGCTCCATGGTGGACAGGGTTATGTTGGGATATCACAATATCTCTTATATTATTAATGCATCTATATATTTGGTAAAGGGTGGAAGGCTCGGCATTATGCCTGGTGTTTTGTTCCACTCTTGCCGCCCTAGTTTCTGTCATACCGGTGTTATGTTCCCGGATTTTGCGTTTCTTACGCGGTCGGGTGATTTATGGGACCCCCCTGACAGTTTGCTTTGAATAAAACTTGTCTAGCAAGGCCCAACCTTGGTTTTACCATTTGCCTCACCACCACCTATACCCTTCCCTTGGGTCGGCCAACCCAAGGGTCATCTTTATTTTAGCCCCCCCGGGCCAGTGCTTCTCTAAGTGCTGGTCTGAACCGGGCAGACTGCGGGGCCCCCTCGGGGAAACTGGAGGTCTGGTTTTACTCGTAGGCTGACCTATCCGGTGTTGCCCTGAGAACGAGATATGTGCAGCTCCTATCGGGATTGTCGGCGCATCGGGCGGCTTTGCTGGTCTTGTTTTACCATTGTCGAAATGTCTTGTAAACCGGGATTCCGAGACTGATCGGGTCTTCCTGGGAGAAGGAATATCCTTCGTTGATCGCGAGAGCTTATCATGGGCTAAGTTGGGACACCCCTGCAGGGTATAAACTTTTGAGAGCCGTGCCCGCGGTTATGTGGCAGATGGGAATTTGTTAATGTCCGGTTGTAGATAACTTGACACCAGATACAAATTAAAACGCATCAACTGCGTGTGTAGCCGTGATGGTCTCTTCTCGGTGGAGTCTGGGAAGTGAACACGGTCTTTGGGTTATGTTTGACGTAAGTAGGTGTTTAGGATCACCTCTTGATCATTGCTAGCTTCACGACCGTTCTGCATGTTTCTCTTCTCGCTCTCATTTGCGTATGTTAGCCACCATACTTGCTTAGCCGCTGCTGCAATCTCACCACCTTACCCCTTCCTTTCCCTTTAAGCTTTGCTAGTCTTGATACCCATGGTAATGGGGTTGCTGCGTCCTCGTGGCTCACAGATTACTACAACAACAGTTGCAGGTACATGTTATGCGATGATCGTGACGCGAGAGCGATGCTTGCTTGCGTTGAGTTCTTCTTCTGCTTCTTCGATCAGGGGATAGGTTCCAGGTCGGCAGCCTGGGCTGGCAGGGTGGATGTCGTTTGAGTTTCTGTTTGTGTTTCATCCGTAGTCGGATGGTGCTCTTATGTATGAGGTATTGTTGTATTCGTGTGGCATTGTATGCCTCTTGTATGTATCCCCATCTATTTATGTAATGTTGATGTAATGATATCCACCTTGCAAAAGCGTTTCAATATGCAGGTCTATCCTTGGTGGGACCTTCGAGTTCCTCTTGGATAGGGTCGCATATTGGGCGTGACAGGAAATGCATATTTCCGTGGAGGTAACCTAGTGTTATTCGAAAATTCTCCAGTTCCATGTTATTTGGAAGAAGTTTGTTAACAAGACTTGATCAACCTTGTTAGTGGATTCCTTTTGATGAGTATGAGATGGATGAAGTTAGAAAGCACAACTATCTGTACCCACTCTTTACTTTTTGTTATTTAGATTAAATAAAGCAAAAATAGTATTATTTGTCTGTTTTCTGAATTATCCGTGGAATAAAAATACCCTGAAAATAAAAGTTCTCCAAATGCCCTGAAAATGGAGTATCATTTTTTGTAGAATATTCAAGAATTTCTGGCACTTAGAACACACCAGGGGGACCCACCATTTGGCCACGAGGGCACAGGGCACGACCACCCCCCTGGGGCGCGCCCCCCTGCCTTGTGGGCCCCATGTGGACCCCCTTCACTTATTCCAGCACCCACACCCTTCATCTTCCTCCAGAAAAAATCATCCCGTAGCTCAAACCCGTGTTCTACCTCGTTTTGCTGCCATTTTCGATCTCCTTGCTCAAAGCTCCATTCACAAAACTGCTTTCGGGGATTGTTCCTCGGTATGTGACTCCTCCAATGGTCCAATTAGTTTTTGTTCTAGTGCTTTATTTATTGCAAATTTTTGCTGCTGAGGTGACCCTGTTCTTGAGCTTGCATGTCAAATTTATATGGTCTAAAGTAGAGTTAATGCATGATATAGCCTCTAGGCACTTGTGGGAGTAGTTGCTATCAATCTTGTTGAGTTTGGTTCACTTTTATTTTGAGTCACTAAAAATTTCAGAAATTTTTCAGAAAAAGAAAATGATGAAGAGACCGTTGAGGGGCTCCTCGAGCCGAAGCTCGAAGGATAAGCAGAATGAGGAGAATAAAAAGCCCAAGTACAATCTTCCTCGCACCGCGGAGGTCCCCCGGAATTCATGATGAGTTTTATTATTTGGCTGAGATTGCAGGCCTCATCGAGTTCCTCCATGACCAGTGTGAACAGTATCTCCTACTCACTAATATTTTTGTTCAGAACTTTTATTTCCATGCTAGAAAATCACCACCTTCAGTGGAGTTTTATTTATATGATGAGTTTAAGGAGATGTCACTCTATGATTTTTGTTTGGTTTGCAAGTTGCCCTTTGTGGGCAGCATCGAGGAACCACATCCTAGTGATGTGGATGGATTTATTGATAGAATTGTTGTAGGGGAAGCGAGAAAAGTTTCAGATGCAAGGACCACTAGTATACATTTTCCTGTTCTACATTACTTTGGAATATTTGCTAGTAGATGCTTAATTGGTCGTGGTAACAGTGGGAACCTTAGTGCTCCTGACCTTGCTATTTTGCGCCATGCTTTATTTCGTGATACAACTTTCAGTTTAGGTGCTATTGTTGCTAAATGGTTAAGTCTGAACCGTACAAGGGCCCCATCTTCGAAGGCATCTTTGCTTCACACCTTGCTAAACACTTTGAGATACCTATTAGGCATCATGAGAAAGATGAAAAGTTGTTGCCCACTATTTTGCTAGACTATAAGAGTATGGTAGCACATGACTTTATTGTTAAAAAATAAGAAGATACTTAAGTATAACTTGATATTTGCTAAAACTAAGTGTGAGACTATTATCTTGCCTGCACCTTCTTTGTTTAACATACTTTCAGGCACGTACCTCATCCTGCCTGAGGACATTTATGCATACTGGGAGCTGACACAAGCCCTAGAGCTGACACAAGCCCTAGAGCCTGAGCCTGAGCCACCACTTGACCCATATCGGGAGTCTATTTATCAGTGGGATCCGGAGGAGCTCGCTAACCAGTGGCACCCTGAGGACCCTCCTCAGTACACCGGAGAGGGTCGCTTCGATCCATGGGCATAGACCAACTTAGGCCAAAAGCCTAAGCTTGGGGGAGTACATATATCTCACCGACATTACATTCATGTTCACACACTCATTCCAATTGTCGGTGCTCATACTTTTTCATTGTACTATCCGTGCTAGTTTATTTTATTTTCTTGCCTTTTTCTTGTGTGTTTGAAAAACCTTAAGAAAAAAGAAAAAAATTAGTTGTAGCTTTTAGCTAGTTTACTTTCCATGCTTGTAGTAGTAGCAATTAAAAGAAAACCCAAAAGGATTTCTCGTTCTTCTTTTTGCTTGTTGGGAGCTTTCCCATGTAAATAGTTTTATTTTTCTTTGAATTTCTTTTCTTTTCTTTGGGGGTCGAGAGGAGAAGACCACGATGAAAATGTTGAGTGGCTCTCATATGCATTATTGTTGATCTAACCAAGAGCCCATATTACCTTGTCTTCTCCTTTGAATTAAATGCTTGCAGATTCCAGCTTAGTCCAATGCACATGCACTATTATTATTATCCACACCGTTCGGTCGTGCAAGTGAAAGGCAATAATGACGATATGTGATGAAATGATTGAGATGAGAGAAGCTAGTATGAAATCGACCTATCTTGTTTTTGTAAATATGATTAGTTCATCGTTCCTGATTCGGCCTATTATGAATGAAACATGTTTGCAATGACAATTAGAGATTATAGTTATTCATGCCATGCTTAATTAGCTAGGAGTTTATAATGGTTTACCTTGCGTGCCAACATGCTATTGAAATGGTTGTGATGTGGTATGGTAGGGTGGTATCCTCCTTTGAATGATTCGAGTGGCTTGACTTGGCACATGTTCACGCATGTAGTTGAAACAAAATCAACATAGCCTCCATGATATTTATGTTCATGGTGATTTATATCCTACTCATGCTTGCACTCATTGTTGGTTAATCTTAATGCACGTTCATGACTGTTGTCGCTCTCTAGTTGGTCGCTTCCCAGTCTGTTTCTAGCCTTCACTTGTACTAAGCGGGAATACTGGTTGTGCATCCACTTCCATAAACCTCAAAGTTGTTCCACATGAGTCCACCATACCTTCCTATATGCGGTATTTACCTACCGTTCCAAGTAAATTTGTATGTGCCAAACTCTAAACCTTCAAATGAAATTCTGTTTTGTATGCTCAAATAGCTCATGTATCAACTAGGGCCGTCTATATCTTCCATGCTAGGTGGGTTATTATCACGATGAGTGGACTTCGCTCATCATTCACGAGAAAATGGCCGGTAACCGGGATGCCCAGTCCCATGCTTAAATAAAATCAAAATAATTACAAACAAAATTCCCCCAGGATTGATGTTAGTTCGACGGTACCCATTGTGTCGGGACAGCCATGGAATGTTGCTCGTTGGTGGTGGGGGAGTATAAACTTTACCATTCTGTTTGGGGACCGCCTATAATATATGTAGCATGGAAGATATCGAGATCTCTTGGTTATTATGTTGACAATTAAAGTATGCCACTCAAAATATTAATTATCTCTGTTTCAAAACTCGAGCTCTAGCACCTCTACAAATCCTTGCTTCCCTCTGCGAAGGGCCTATCCATTTACTTTTATGTTGCGTCATCATCCTCTTATTAAAAAGCACCAGTTGGAGAGCACCACTGTCATTTGTATGCATTGCTATTAATTTACATTGAGTATGAATGTGACTGGATCTCTTTTGCCATGAATTACAATGTCTAGTCAGTCCTTGATCTTCAGGGGTGCTATACATTTTTGTTTTGCGGTCTCAGAAAGGGCTAGCAAGAGACCATCTTGTTATATCATATTATGATTGTTTTGAGAAAGTGTTGTGATCTGAGATTTATTATTATTGCTCGCTAGTTGATTATGCCATTGATATGAGTAAACATGAGACCTCAATGTTATTGTGAATATGGTTAGTTCATAATCTTTGCTGAAAACTTGAATGCTGGCTTTACATATTTGCAACAACAAGATCAAACAGAGTTTGTAAAAGTTTTTCTTTATCACTTTCAGTTTGTCAACTCAATTGCTTGAGGACAAGCAAAGGTTTAAGCTTGGGGGAGTTGATACGTCTCCAGCGTATCTACTTTTCCAAACACTTTTGCCCTTGTTTTGGACTCTAACTTGCATGATTTGAATGGAACTAACCCGGACTGACGTTGTTTTCAGCAGAACTGCCATGGTGTTATTTTTGTGCAGAAATAAAAGTTCTCGGAATGACCTGAAACTCCACGGAGTCACATTTTGGAATTGATAAAAAATATTGGTGAAAGGATCAACGTAAGGGGGCACACATCCTGTCCACGAGGGTGCGGGGCGCGCCCCCTGCCTCGTGGGCCCCTAGGACCTCCACCGACCTCAACTCCAACTCCATATATTCACGTTCGGGGAGAAAAAAAAATCAGAGAGAAGGCTTCATCACATTTTATGATACGGAGCCGCCGCCAAGCCCTAATCTTCCTCGGGAGGGCTGATATGGAGTCCGTTCGGGGCTCCGGAGAGGGGAATCCGTCGCCATCGTCATCATCAACCATCCTCCATCACCAATTTCATGATGCTCACCGTCGTGCGTGAGTAATCTCATCGTAGGATTGCTGGATGGTGATGGGTTGGATGAGATTTACCATGTAACCGAGTTAGTTTTGTTGGGGTTTGATCCCTAGTGTCCATTATGTTCTGAGATTGATGTTGCTATGACTTTGCCATGCTTAATGCTTGTCACTAGGGCCTGAGTGCCATGATTTCAGTTCTAAACCTATTATGTTTTCATGAATATATGTGAGTTCTTTATCCTATCTTGCAATTCAATAGTCACCTACTACGTGTTATGATCCGGCAAACCCCGGAGTGACAATAGTCGGACACCTCCCGGTGATAACGGTAGTTTGAGGTGTGCATGTATTGACTAAGTGCTAATGCTTTGGTATGATAATCTATTAAAAGGAGGCCTTAATATCCCTTAGTTTCCAATAGGACCCCGCTGCCACAGGGAGGGTAGGACAAAAGATGTCATGCAAGTTCTTTTCCATAAGCACGTATGACTATATTCGGAATACATGCCTACATTACATTGATGAACTGGAGCTAGTTCTGTGTCACCCTATGTTATAACTGTTGCATGATGAATTTCATCCGACATAATTATCCATCATTGATCCATTGCCTATGAGCTTTTCACATACTGATCTTTGCTTAGTTACTTCTCCATTGCCACTGTTACGATTGCTACAAAACTGCTACTGTTACTTTTGCCACCATTACCGTTACTTCCATACTACTTTGCTACTAATACTTTCCTGCAGATATTAAGTCTTTCAGGTGTGGTTGATTTGACAACTCAG
Organism: Triticum timopheevii; assembly: GCA_963921465.1. Classification (NCBI taxonomy): domain Eukaryota; kingdom Viridiplantae; phylum Streptophyta; class Magnoliopsida; order Poales; family Poaceae; genus Triticum; species Triticum timopheevii. Next base: position 447,866,199 of record OY997272.1, on the reverse strand, counting down.
CTGCTAATACTTGAGAATATTCTTTGGCTCCCCTTGTGTCGAATCAATAAATTTGGGTTGAATACTCTACCCTAAAAAACTGTTGCGATCCCCTATACTTGTGGGTTATCATTTGGTCTCTAGAAGGGTTCCGGAATTCACCGGAAGGGGTTTCAGATGTTTCCCGAAATATTCAGGTACGAGAACACTTTATTTGGGCCAAGGGGTAAAGCCCACGGGGCTTTTGGTAAGTGCAAAAGGCAGTTTCGCAGAGGCCAGGGGCCAGACGCTAGGGACTCTGGCGTCTGGGTCCAGACGTCGGAACCCTAGCGTCTATTCCTGGAGTCCGAGAAGGACTCTTGCCTTTCAGGCAAAACCGACTTTTAGGAGGCTTTTACTCCAAGTGTCGACCCTAGGGCTCAACATATAAACATATGGGCAGGGCTAGCACAGGAGACACATCAACATTCACCGAGCCGTGTGCTGGTAACCCCATCCCCTCTAGTTTATCCTCTATCATAGTTTTCGTTGTGCTTAGGCAAAGCCCTGCGGAGATTGTTCTTCACCACCACCGTCACCACGCCGTCGTGCTGCCGGAACTCATCTACTACTTCGCCTCTCTTGCTGGATCGAGAAGGCGAGGACGTCATCGAGCTGAACGAGTGCTGAACACGGAGGTGTCGTACGTTCGATACTTGATTGGGATGTATCGTGAAGGTGTACGACTACATCAACTGCGTTGGTAAATGCTTCCGCTTAGCGATCTACAAGGGTATGTAGATGTTCTCCCCCTCTCGTAGCTATGCATCTCCATGGATAGATCTTGCATGTGTATAGATTTTTTTTGTTTTCCATGCAACATTCCCCAACAGCGGCATCATGAGCCAGGTCTATGCGTAGATGATATGCACGAGTAGAACACAAAGGAGTTGTGGGCAGTGATGTTCATACTACTTACCACCAACGCCTTATTTTGATTCGGTGGCATTGTGGGATGAAGCGGCCCGGACTAACATGTCCACGCACATGAGACCGGTTCCACTGACTAGCATGCAACTTGTTTTGCAGAAAGGTGGCTGGCGGGTGTCTGTTTCTCCTACTTTAGTTGAATCGAATTTGACTACGGTCGGTCCTTAAAGAAGGTTAAAACAACAAACTTGATAAATCACCGTTATGGTTTTTGCGTAGGTAAGAACGGTTCTTCCTAGAAGCCTGTAGCAGCCACGTAAAACTTGCAACAACAAAGTAGAGGACGTCTAACTTGTTTTTGCAGGGTATGTTGTGATGTGATATGGTCAAGACGTGATGTGATATACGTTGTTGTATGAGATGATCATGTTTTGTAATATCGGCAACCGGCAAGAGCCTTAGGGTTGTCTCTTAATTATTGTGTGAAATGCAAGCGCCATGTAATTGCTTTATTTTATCACGATGCGTTAGCAATAGTTGTAGAAGCAATAGTTGGCGGGACAACCCCGACACAATGAAAGAGATCAGGGTGTCGAGCCAGTGATGATGGAGATCATGACATTGCTTTGAAGATGGAGATCAAAAGCACAAGATGATGATGGCCATATCATGTCACATATTTTGATTGCATGTGATGTTTATCCTTTATGCATCTTATTTTTCTTAGAACGACGGTAGCATTATAAGATGATCCCTTCACTAAATTTCAAGATAAATGCCTTCTCCCCGAGTATGCACCGTTGCCAAAGTTCGTCGTTTTGAAGCACCTCGTGATGATCGGGTGTGATAGACTCTACATTCACATACAACGGGTGTAAGCTAGTTTTACACAAGCAGAATGCTTGGGATAAACTTGACGAGCCTAGCATGTACACACATGGTCATGGAACACTGAAGACCGAAAGGTTGAACATGAGTCATATAGTAGATATGATCAACATGAAGATGTTCACCATTGAAGAGTACTCCATCTCACGTGATGATCGGACATGGTTTAGTTGATATGGATCATGTATCACTTAGCCAACTTGAGGGATGTTGATATAAGTGGGAGTTCATTAGTAATTTGATTAATTGAACTTAATTTATCATGAACTTAGTCTTGATAGTATTTGCAAATCTATGTTGTAGATCAATAGCTCTGTAACAGCTCGAGACCGATGCGCAAGGTGTCCTACAATTATTCATCGTCATTGCCATGTCATTCGCTTGCGTGTTGCACCTTGCCATGTCATCATGTGCATTTCATATGCATGTTTTTCAAAACTTGCATCCATCTGGGTTCTCCCGGTTCTCTCCATTGTCCGTTCTAAGCACAGACACACTCGCACACGCCCGCCACACCTCCTAGATCTTGTTTTGTGAGCCGTAGAAAAACATTCTCGGAATGGGCCGAGAGTTGACGAGTGGTCTTGGTACATCACCGGTAGACCGCCTGTCAAATTTTGTTTCATTTGGAGGTCGTTTGATGCCCCGACGGTTAACCTCGTTAACCACCGGACCCTTTTCTCTTTGCAGCCCAGCATCCCTCCACACAGCCCACCTAGCCCATCCAAACCCCCTCCATGCTCTCCGTCGTTGGATCACGATCGTGTGGGTGAAAACTGCACCTCAATAGCCCTCTCCTAGCTCCCTCTACCTATAAAAACGTCCCCTCCCCTCCATTTTCAGGCAAAAATCTTGCCTCCTTTCCCCTCCGCTGCCGGACGTGTCCACCCCGTTGCCGGACATGTCTGCTCCGCCGCCCTCCACCAACCAAACAGCACCACCTGTCCCTGGCCGCCGCACCCGGTGCAAGGCCCGCAGGGGCCCGAGGTAGGCCCACCCGGGCCCGACCGCGCCCCGCGCCGCCCGCGATGTCGCCCGCCTTGCGCCGCCGCTGATCTCCACCGCCGAGCCCCGCTCCGCCGCGCCACCGAGCCGCCGTCCCCCAAGCGTCAACCGAGCTCGTCGCCTCCTTGCCCCGCCTCCACCGTGCCGCGCCCCGCCGCCGCACCTCGCGCCTCTGCCCCGCCTGCCCCGCACCGCTGGACCCTGCCGCCCGCGCACCCAGCGCCCGCCTCTGCCTCCTTGTCGCCCGCACCTCACTCCGCGCCGGATCCGGCGAGATCCGGCCAAAGGAGAGCTCCCCGACGCCAGATTTGCGCCCCTCGCCGGTGCCGACCTCGCCGGAGGACGCCGCCGACCCGATATGTGCCGACTTGCTCCGCGCCGACCCGATCCACCTCTGCCCGATCCACTCCGCGAGGTCGTTTTTTTCTCCAAGTCGCAGGATTTTCAACTTCACGTGTGCATCTTTGAAAAGTGGTAACTTTGTGCATGTTGCTCCGATTTGTATGTATGATATGTAAAAATGTTCATATCTTGATGCTCTAGATGATGGAGTAGTGTGCATTCATATTAGTGTTCATCTTGATGCCATAATCTTTTTTGCAAAACTGCTAAGTGATATAAACTGCTGAAATCTGTTGTCTATTAACATCATGTATGCATATTGTGAGTGTTATAACTTTGTCTCTGTTGATCCTATGGTGATGATATTGATATTCAAATCTTCAGCTCAGAGTGCTCTACATTGGTGTGCTTTGCATTCATTTTAGGATGCATGGTGACATGTTAATCCCTGTTGCAGAAGTGCTTGCTGATGTTAAATGCTGAAAATGGTTATAACTTGCCCTTTTGTCTTTTTTATATCTTTTTTTGTGATTTTATTTTGAGCATCATGTCAACATGTTTTAGGAGCATAATTATGCCAACTTTGTAGTGGTGCTATCCATTTATTTTGATATGCCCTATGATGAGTGCATCAAGCTTGTGAAGTGGGCTACTTACTGTTAATGTTCTGTCAAGTCTGAAACTGTTATATCATGTTGCTATGTTTGCTTGATGATACCATCAAATCCATGAATAATATTGTTGTAGCTTGTCTCTTTCTTGCTCTCAAGTTGTCATCATATTAACTCTGCTCATGCATATGCCATGTTTTTCACCAACTCATAATCTGTGTTATGAGTTGCTTTTTTGCTTTGATCATCTTGGATTAATATTGATGCCTATGAACATGAACCTTAATGATATTTGAAGCATGTTATCTATACTTCAAGTCCATGTCAAGTTTGTGCTCATATGTTTCCTGTAGCATGTTGTTTTGATGATTGCAAAGTGCCTAGTTGCTGTTTTGGGCAGACTGTGGTTATAACTTGTTTGGAGTGTATGTGTTGAACCGTTGCTCCGTTTTCATCATGTGCTATATTGTATTGTTGCATCCATGTTTTGAGTGTGTTTGCTTGATGTTTGTATGCATTTTGCATCAATGCCATGTTTAAGTTGTGTTGCTCATATCTTCTAGGCCGTAGCTCTGAATTAAATGAACTTTATATGTAACTTGACTAGAAAATCGTGTAGATCATCATGGTGCATTTTAAATTGTTGTTTAACAACTTGAGCATGGTGTGTTATTCAGATCTGGACCAATTTCAAAATTTGCACATGAGGACTTACCAGAATTGTTATATGTTGTTTCCGGCCTCATTTATACTTGCTTTGATGTGATTTTCTTGTATGCATCATCTCTTGCCATGAGTAGCATCATATAGCCTTGTCATGCATCATACTTTGTTGAGCATGATGCCATGTTTATGAGCTGTGTGTTTATCTATTGTTTGCTTCTTTCCGGTTGTGCTTGTTCTTGATAGTTCTTGTTTCGTTGCGATCGTGAGGATTCGTTTGGCTACGCTTGGTTCGTCTACGCCCATTCGTCTTCTTCATGGACTCGTTCTTCTTCCTAGCGGGATTTCAGGCAAGATGACCGTTACCCTGGATCTCAATACTATCACCGTTATGCTAGTTGTCTCTATGCTATCGCTATGTCGCGCTTCTTACCACTTGTTTATCAAGCCTCCCATTATGCCAGGAAACAGCCTCTAACCTTTTCCACCATCCCAACAAACCATTGTTTGGCTATGTTACCGCTTTGCTCAGCCCCTCTTATAGCGTTGCTAGTAGCAGGTGCGATTGCAGGTTGTTCCATGTTGGGACATGGATATCATGGATATCTTAGAATATCACAATATCTCTTATATTTAATTAATGCACATATTACTTGGTAAAGGGTGGAAGGCTCGACCATATGCCTGGTGTTTTGTTCCACTCTTGCCGCCCTAGTTTCCGTCATACCGGTGTTATGTTCCTTAATTTTGCGTCCTTAACATGATGAGAGTTTATGGCCCCCTCTTGAAAGTTTGCTTTGAATAAAACTCTTCCAGCAAGGCCCAACATTGGTTTTACCATTTGCCTAATAACAACTAAAAACTTGCATAGGGACCAGCTAGCACCTGAGGACTCTTAATCAACCCCAGGCCAGTGCTTCTCATGAGTGTTGGTCCAAACCTGTTAACCGCCAGTGACCGCCAGGGGCAACTCTGGATTTGGCCTACCGGAAGTTTGGACAATCCGGTCATGGCCTGAGACGAGATACGCGTGGCTACTATCAGGGTGTCGGCACGTAGGGAGTTCTTACTAGACTTGTTTACCATTGTCGAAATATCTTGTGCACCGGGATCCCGAGGCTGATCGGACGTCCCATGATGGAGGATTGTCTTCGCGGATCGTGAGCTTGTAATGGGCTAAGTTGGGATACCCCTGCAGGGTTTAAACTTTTGAGAGCCGTGCCCGCGGTTATGTGGCAGATGGGAGTTTTTAATGTCCGGTTGTAGAGAACTTGACACCAGATTCAAATTAAAATACATCAAATGCGTGCGTAACCATGATGGTCTCTTTGCGGGTAAGTTCGAGAAGAGAACACGATGGGGTCATGTTTGAACGAAAGTAGTTCAGGATCACTTCTTGATCATTACTATTTTGTGACCGTTTGTGTTGCTTCTTATCTTATTCTTGTATTCGTAAGTTAGCCACCATACACTGCTTAGTCGCTTGCTGCAACCTCACCACTTATCCATTCCATTCCCATTTAAGATTTGCTAGTCTTGATACCCATGGTAATGGGATTGCTGAGTCCTCGTGGCTCACAGATTACTACAGCAACAGTTGCAGGTACAAGTAATGCGATGATTAAGACGTGAGAGTGATGTTTACTTGTTTGGGAGTTCTTCTGCTTTTTCGTTCTGGGGATAGGTTCCTGGTTGGCAGCCTGGGCTAGCAGGGTGGATGTCGTTTGAGTTTCTGTTTGTGTTTCATCCATAGTCGGATGTTGCTCTTATGTACAATGTTGTTGTATTCATGTGGCATTGTATGCCTTTTGTATGTATCCCCATGTATTATGTAATTGTACAATGTAATGATATCCACCTTGAAAAATCATTTCAATATGTGGCTCTATCCTTGGTGGGACCTTCGAGTTCCTCTCGGATAGGATCGCATATTGGGCGTAACAAGTTGCTATTAGACCCTCGACCGACCATAGGAGCCCCCTTGATTGATCGTAGTTTGGCCGATGTTGAGTCTAGAAGAAAACTTTTTCCGAGTCTAGTTATATCGGAGTGTAAGAATTCTTTTACTCCCCAGCCCTTCGTCGCTCTGGTGAGGAATCTTGACGTAGGTGTTTTGAATTACTCCTCTTCCCCTTCAAATTTTTATTTAGGATCACACAGTTATTTTTTCGATCGTTGTGTTGTCAGCTCTTTCATCCGGCGGACTTCTCTTGAGTCATTCGATCCTTTTCATCTTTGGCAAGACCAATCCTCAGTTCTTCCTCGTCCGAAGATAAACAATGTCATCCTCAATTGTTTTCTTTTTCCCACCCGCCCACCCTTTTTCTTCTCAGAGCCGGAGTTCTTCATCGAGTATCCGTCCTACTCGTGCAAAGCATTTGTATTATTTCCTCAATTATTTCAACCAGTGCTTTTCTCTTCAAGTTATTCATTATCCCCCATTCCAAGTTGCCTTTGTTTTTCACGCCCTCCCACCCCTTTTCTTCCCGGAGTCTGCGTCTCGATTCGAGCATCAATTTAATTCGTGCGTAGCCTCTTCAGTCTTTCCTCAATCATATCAACCTGTGAATTCTCGTCAAGTTCATCATTGATTCGCCTTGTTTTCTTTTCCGGTGGATTCAATTCAAATATTCGGTGTTGTTCATATTCTTCCTTGGCTCAAATGTTTGCCCCTTTCTCGTTCGCCTCTCGCCATTTAATCGTTCCGGAGTGCGGAAGACATCTCAGGAGATTCGTCTATGTTCCAATTTACTCGAGGTTGTTACCTCAGTTGAGTCTTTCAGTCGTTCCAGTGCATCATCTCTTCTTCAATCCTTCTCAACGGTGTTTCTTTTGAGTGGGCCCTAACCCACAGGTTTATTTCCCGGATCTTACCTGACTCTTCTAATTTTCCGAATTTATTCCCAAATTCTTTTCAAAGTGTGACGTAAGAATGGATTCCATCAGTCACATGCCTTCTCCAAGATCGCTTTCAAATTCTTTTCAACTTTGGTTCAACCTTTCCTCTTTTCATTCTTCCGGAGTGTTTCAACAATTTTGGTGATGTTTTCTCGTCATCATTCTCTACATTTGATGACCGAAGAAGAGTTTCTCTTAAATCTTGCTCGTTCCCTTGAAGATTCGTTGTTCAAGCTTGCGGCCATCCTCTCAAACTGTTCTGATCATCAAGAATTCTTTTCATACCCATCCAAAGCACTTCAGGAGTTGCTTTCTCTCTTGATCTTCCGGAGGCCATCATTTCAGAAGACGTCTTCATTCTGAACTTTCAGCTCTCGTTCTCCAATTTCCGGTGCTTCGATCTAGTATTCTTTAGTTAGCTCGTGATCTCTTCGTTCTTTTGCATCTAAATCCCCTCAAGCATATTTGTTCTTCTAATTCTTCCTGGTGATTCATTCTCTTTTCTTCATTCCTTTTCAAATTCTCATGGTGGTTCGTTCAAGATTCCTTTTCCTTTGTTATCATATCAATTTGTTCGTTCTTTCTAATCCTACCAGTGTTTCATAAAGACCTTCCCAAGTTTGCGCTATATCTCCCCTTTCCAACGCGAATAAGTAGTATGCAAATCCATTGCTTCAAATCGATTTAATTGGTGGAGGATAAGCATAACATATTTCTTATTCTTCTTTCATCAAGTTGATTAATCCCTTCCTGCGGAGTTTGTTCATGATGAATAATCTCTCGGTTCTAAGTTGTTCATCTTTTCCGGAGTTCCAAGTTTTCTCGCTTGTCTCGTTGCAAAGCCCCATCTAAATTGTCGCAAGGCTATAATCTTATTATTTTCATCCTTCAATTCTATGTCATCATCCTTTTTGTCACCGGAGTTCTTCATGGTGGTTCTTCATGATTTAATCATTCTTTCAAGTGTTCATCAAGATTCTTGTTGGAGGAGTTCAAGTATCTTTTCTTCTTGCGTCTCAAAATGCTCCGTATTCTTTGAAGTGGAGTTTTGCATTTATTCGTTCTTCTTAGATATTTAATCATTCCCATTTGTGGCTGGTTATCACCTCATAATTTTGAGATGGTTTCCATAAGTCCACAACAAGCTTATTCTTTTGTTGTTGAGTTTGTCAACAACTCCGTTCAATACTTCCTTCTAAGGATGCTATTAAATTCATTCGTGGTTGATGTTGTTCTTCTCTTATCCGTTGTTTTCATTCCATTATTTCAATTCTTATGGACGCATTGTGTTATCCATCATGTCAAGTGTTATTCCATCTTGTGAAGTTCATGTTCTATTCCTTCCATTTTCAGCCGGAGTGCTGCCCAAATTATTTCGTTTTTATTCTTTTTCTACCTGTTCTAACCGGAGTGATTTCAGAGTCTATCTTATTCCTTGAGCTTTTGATTCTCGTCATACTCATTGTTCCTCTTTTCTATCGAGTGCTCTCGTCTTTGTTCATCTTCTCTCTTGCGTTCTTACTTCACCACATCCTCTTTTTCTCCCATCTCGTTCCTAAGATCTCGGGACGAGATCTTCTGTTAGTGGAGGAGAGTTGTAATGCCCCGAGACTGATGTGCAAGGTGTCTTCCAGTTATTCGCCGTCATTTCCATGTCATTCGCTTGCGTGTTGCACCTTGCCATGTCATCATGTGCATTTCATTGGCATGTTTTTCAAAACTTGCATCCGTCTGGGTTCTCCCGGTTCTCTCCATTGTCTGTTCTAAGCACAGACACACTCGCCCGCACCCGCCGCACCTCCCAGATCTTGTTTTGTGAGCCACAGAAAAACGTTCTTGGAATGGGCCGAGAGATGACGAGTGGTCTTGGTACATCATTGGTAGATCGCCTGTCAAATCTCGTTCCATTTGGAGGTCGTTTGATGCCCCGACGATTAACCGCGTTAACCGCCGGACCCCTTTCTCTTTGCAGCCCAGCACCCCTCCACACAGCCTACCTAGACCATCCAAACCCCCTCCATGCTCTCCTCCCTTGGATCATGATCGTATAGGCAAAAACTGCACCTCAATAGCCCTCTCCTAGATCCCTCTACCTATAAAAACGTCCCCTCCCTTGCATTTCCGGGAAAAACCCTAGCCTCCTTCCCCCTCCACCGTCGGACGTGTCCACCTTGCTGCCAGACGTGTCCACCCCGCCGTCAGACATGTCCGCTCCGCCGCCCTCCACCAACCAGACGGCACCACCTGTCCCTGGCCGCCGCCACCATCGCCAGGCCCGTCGGGGCCCAAGCAGGCTCGCCCGAGCCCGACCGCACCTGCAGCCGGCCCGCGCCGTCGCCCGCCTTGCGCCGCCGCCAATCTCCGCCGCCGAACCTGCTTTGCCCTCCCTCCCGCGCGTCAACCAAGCTCGCCGCCACCTTGCCCCGCCTTCACCGCGTCGCCAACTCGCACCGCGCCCCGCCGTCGCACCTCGCGTCTCCGCAACGCCTGCCCCGCGCCTCCTCATTGCCGGCCAACTCCGCGCCCCGCGCTGCCGGACCCCGCCGCCCGCGCTGCCGGCGCTCACCTCCGCTCCGCGCCTCGCCCCGCGCCGGATCCGTGCCCCTTGCCGGTGCCGACCTTGCCGAAGGCTGCCGCTGACCCGATCTGCGCTGGCCCGCTCCGCGCAGACCCGATCCACCTCTGCCCGATCCACTCCGCGAGGTCGTTTTTTCTCCAAGTCCCAGGATTTTCAACTTCATGTGTGTATGTTTGAATGGTGGTAACTGTAACATCCCAAAATTCTAAATTTTGGAATGTTATATTAAATAGATAGATTTGATTGGTTGTTTGATTGTTGTGTGATTGATTGAGTGAAATTCGAAACTTTTGAAAGTTAAATGAGAGGGAATAAAAGGACTTTCCCAAACTTTCATCGTTGCTTTCTGGTCTACTTGAATTCAACTTCTTTTCATCACAAAACCCTGGAGAGAAGATAACATGACTTCTTCCATTTTTAAATAAAAAAAGGGATTTGAAAAGATTTGAATCTTATTTGGAAATATTTCAAATTCAGAAACTTTAAGCAACTAAGGATGGCAATGGGTAGGATATGGGGCGGGTAGAGCATTACCATACCCATACCCGTGTAGTCAATGGGTACAAAATTATACCCATACGCGTACCCACGGGTATGAAACTTTACCCGTACCCATACCCGATGGGTTTTCATACCCATTGGGTAGATCAAGTGGTACACAAGTTATTTCGCAATTTTACATTAATCTATAGCACATTTCACAAAAAACATTGATCTTAACTCAATAACAGATAGATGAGTACCTGCCCAACTAAAATTGACAATTGATGACAACTTTAACATAGGTTCACAAGCTCACAAACCAATAACACAGGTACTCTTGTGAATTATGGGTAAGTTTCACATGTTAGTATAAACGGGTTGGGTATGGGTATATCCGTGGGTAAAAGGCTATACCCGTGCCCTATCCATGACTTAATGGGTAGGGTATGGGTACTACCCATGGGTATAAAATTGTGCCCATACCCTGCCCATGCGGGTATGGTATCCGCGGGTACCCATACCCATGGGTAAAATTGCCATCCTTATAAGCAACTCAATGATTTTCACGAGAGAAGATAAAATGACTTCTTCAAAACATATGAAATATGAGTTGGGAGTTTCAAAGAATTAAACTCAAAGTTCCTTTGAATTTATTTTCAATTTGGAGTTATTTTAGTTTTATTCAAATTATTTTTCTCCAAAAATAAAAGATATGGAAAATAGGGTAACATGATTCCCTACATCAGAAAATTGGAGAGAAATAAATTTGAATTAATTTTGGTATTTTTTAAAATGATTTTTACTGGATTTTACTAGGGCAGAAGCACTCATTGCTTTATTTGAATTTGTGTGTATTTTATTTGACTCTAGAAAAATGTTCATGCTGTAGAAAATAATTTTCTGAAAATTTTGATATATTATATGCCTATATAATATATCTTTTCTATTATGTTTTTATTTGTCTGAGAAAAACGTTTTATTAAAAAAAACTTCCTCCTCCGACTGGGCCGGCCCAGCTCCCAGGCCAGGCCGCGGCCCAGCCCACCCCCTCGTCATCCCCGAGCTCGGGAAGGACTCCCGAGCCAGCATGCCGCCGCGCCGTGGCCTCCACGGAAACCATCGCCGCCTTACCCCTCCACGCCTCCCAAGGCCCTCCCCGCCTATTTAAGCCGTAGCCCCGGGCCTCTCTCTCTCTTTTATCGCGCCGCCTCGCCTCTCCTCACAACGCGTCGCCGCCGTCGGCGTGATCCGCCGAGCCCCGCCACCCGAAGCCGCCACCCTCGCCGCCGATGACCACCGCCGTCGCCACCACCGCACCCGCCGCTCAGTGCCGCCCCTCCCCGACCACTTCGTCGGCCTCAACGACCGCCGGAGCCGCCGCCCCGCCTCGCCGGAGTCCGCCGCCTCGCCGGAAGCGCCAGATCCGCCGCCTGACCCGTCCCCGGTTCGCCGATTTTTCTTTTTAGGGTTTCCGTTTTTTTTTCAAACCCAGTTTTCTGTTTTAGTCTAGTTATTTAGAGAGCGTTCGCTGGTTAGAGTTAGAAAACGAGCGTTCGTTCAATAGGTTTTTCTTCTATTTGTAATTTCGGCCAGGGACCCGTCTGTGACTATTTTATTTACAGATTAGCCCCTAGACTTCAAACACTCACAACTTTTTACTCGTGTATCCAAATCCAACGAAACCAACGCCCACTTCTTTGTTATGTTCTCCTCTATCCAGTAAAACAACTTAAACATGTTTTTGAAAGTTTAAAATTTGAATTAGATCAGATTTGAATTTGAACTTCGTTTGATCCTAATTTGAGTTTCGTAACTCCGATTTAGTTGATTCTTTTTGCAAATCGAAGCTCTTGACCTAAACTTTCTGATAAGGCCAAATTCACATAATTTTGGTACTGTTAGAAATTATTTTTATCTGCAAGAGTTATTTGATTTGGTTTTGATGTTTTCCGAATTGTTTTCTTCGTTCTCTCCGATCTTTGGAGTGATTGCTTATGTGTGGTTACTATTGCTTGCTCACGATAGATTGACTGGAGTGTGACGAGTAGAACTATCAAGAGTTTTGAGTGCGAATCATCTTCATCAACGTTGCAGGCAAGTTCACACTTTGATCATATCTCTTTCATACCCAGTTTTTATGTAATAGTTTCACCCTCAAACATTGCATGAGTAGGTTTGATAACATGTGGGTATTGGGAAGTAGTTGATGAGGTAGAACCTATTACCCTGTTTCATATCAAACCCTTGGGAGTTACTTCTACGTTATGCTTATATTGCCATGCTATGCTCATAGACGTGGATTGGGTTTGAGTGTTTCCATGACAGATGTGACATTGTTAACTAATGGTTCAACTTAAGGTGGCAACTTTAATACACATCTGGGTGGATTGAGGCACCTGGGGTATCCAGTGATTGCCTGTTTTTTGGAAATCCCGGGGTTACCGTGTGATTTTCCTATGGACCGCCACGCAGGCTCAAAGGGAACTGAGATTATTCATGCTAGAAACTTCCGTGTGCAGCCACAAGCTATTATGGGCTCTAGCATAGTTGAGTAAGTTCCGTGAAGCTCTTGAAGAGGTAGATCAGCAGGTAGTGGGTTTTGTAGGTTTGGTATGGTCTACCCGGAGTAGAGAGTTAATATTTCTGAAAGACTGTGTCTCGGTCATCGGTTTCTCAAACACCATGTAGTGCGAGAAATCCAACGGAGGCGATCGAGTCTTATGGGGAAAAGTGCGCAAACCTCTGCAGAGTGTACAAACTAATCATGGTTACCCGTGTCCCCGGTTATGGACAATCTTGAGTATCTAGTACTTGGAGTATCTTAAGTATCTCATCATATTACTTAAATTAATTTGTTGGGTTAATGATTACTTTTAATTGGGGTTGAGAGGGGGTTTACTTTCTCAATATTGTATCAACCAACTTTGTAGTTAAATAAAATATATTACTTTGTAGTAGGGAAAAATTGGCTTTTCGCAAAACATTTATAACCATAGAGCTTTTCCACCGGCCAAATATGCATGTAGTGATAGCTATTATTCATCATTATCCTATGGTGTGAATTTGCCAGTACATTCAATGTACTGACCCTTTGTGGCTGCAACGTCTCGTGTTGCAGGATATCTTACGACGAGTAAGTGATATGTTAGGGTTATGATTTCTACACTCAACTTTGCCGTTGGTGTTGATGGGAATCCACAACCTTGTTAGTTCCGCTATTTGGATTGTGGTAATAGTATTTACGTTATTTTATACATGTGATTTACCTCTGTTATAAATCCTCGAGTACTGTGTGTGTCAGCATACCGATCCAGGGATGACACTTAAGCACAGAGACTTGACCGTCTGAGGTCGGGTCGCTACAAGATGGTATCAGAGCACATGTTGACTGTAGGACGTGACCCTAGAAACTGGCAAACCCATAGGAAAGATTTTCTCTACAACTTTCTTTTCAAAAGATCTTTTACCTCTCTTCTCTTCTAAGCTATTCAAATAATTCTCTTTTAGTGAGACCATACCCCTTTTCCCCTTTGACCACACGAAGATTCGACAGATAAGACCACTCCAAGAATTACAGGATATCGGACAACCAAGACCACTTCGGAATGAAGAGTATTTTATTGAGTATTTGTTATAATTGGAAAACTGCAACAGTTGAAACTCCGAAGACTATGAGGAATTGGAGGCTATGAAGAATTCCCAGATTTTTTTATGACCTAGGAAGGCTACCCTTATGGAACTTGGCAGACTATGGAAGTTGTCAATACCCGAGATCAAGGTGTATCAGAGAAAGACCGGAGCATGGAGAGTTAAAAACTCAAAGTTCTATCAAGAAAGCCCCAAGACAGGAAATATCAACTATGGAATGATAGCTCATGACAAAGACATAGTCATAAACATAGATATCCATGATGCTATCGCTCGCTCATGTTATTGTCACCATGAGGTGTTAAGCACGCATCTTTCGAAAGAATTGGATGACAAAAGGGCTAATGGAGCACCTGCCAGCAAGAGATCAACTTTTAACCTTAGCTGGTGTATCACCAGGATCTGGAGTGTTACATCAAGAAGTTTAAGATGGACCTTCAGGAAGCCGTATTTTGACAAGGAAGCATTTTGAGATGAACTCAGGTCCCTGAAGATGAGAGTAGCCAAGCTGGAGGAGCAAAACCTCGAGATACAGGAGATTCGTTAGGAACTAAAGGATAGAAGGACATGGTTCATGCCAAGGATGTTGAGATCCAGAAGTTTGGAAAGCAACTCCAGAAATATTGAAGGACACCACGAGAGACTTCGCGTCATTAGAGATGATCTGGCAAAAGAATTTAGAAAGACAAGCATGATCAGAAGGAGCCATCGGAGACATGACCAAGACTTGAAGAGTTTGGTGATGTTGAAGATTTATTGACCATTAGAAGACCAAACCCCGTTGTACCTATGTTAGATGCGACGTTTGTGAGCTGTCATTTGTTTGTTGTTTTTCCGACAGCCACAATAAAACCAATTTTTTTCAAAACTATTTTTTGTACTGTGTGCATCCCTCTTTATCTCTCCTATCCCACCCCAAAACCCATGGACCCAATAGAGGATGAATGGAGATGAACCCATATTTTCTGGACCAATGAGTCAATTGGAGACGGTCCGATGGATTCAGAACATGGAGGATCACAAGAAGAATAACTCTGTAGCCAGAAAGGATATGGCCCAGCATGCTCTTCTGTTCTTTGTAAGAGTTGATGCTACTTGGTGGAGGATGTACCAAACCATCAATCGATGGCAAGGAGCAACCACTTGGAAAGAATTTAAGTTGACTTTGCCAAAGTCTCGGCTTGAAATTCAGAAGTTGAGGCCTTATGGAAAGGAGATGAAGAAACCTTGTGCATACAAGCTTTGTGGAGAAATAGGACACAACCATAAGGAAAACAAGGATGAATAACCTCATAAGCGGAGGATTACCAAAGGAGTTAGCCAAGGATTTTCAGGGACCTTCGGTTGGAGATTGTTCCCAAAGGTTTTGTTGCAGCAATGGAAGTTCCGTCTACATTGTTGGGAAAGATTTGTGAAGCTCAGAAGTATGACAAAGAGATTGCTGAGATAAAAGAGAGGATGAGCAAAGTAAAGGCCAAAGGTTTTCGTAAGGATGACCATGACATCTTATGATTCGACGACCGTGTATATGTTCCGAATAATGCAAAGATCAGGAAGTAAACACTTCAAGAGGTTCATGACTCACCATACTCGTTTTGCCCTGGAAACACCAAGATGTATTTGGATTTGAAGGAGTGTTTCTGCTGGACTGGTATGAAGAAGGATATTGCGGAGTATGTAGTCGTAGGAGATGTATGCCAGAGAGAGTAAAAGCAGAGCATCAGAAGCCAGCAGGATTACTACAGCCTATGCCGATACCCGAATGGAAGTGGGGATAAGCTTGGCATGGATTTCATTACCGGATTTCCCATAACCCGAACGGGATATGACTCTATCTGGGTAGTAGTTGATTCGCTTGACCAAAGTGGCTCACTTTATCCCTGTGAAAACCACCTATACAAGTGTGAAATTGGCCAAGATATATTTGACCAGGATCGTATGTCTGCATGGAGTTCTGAGGACCATCGTATCAGATAGAGAAACACGGTTTACCTCAAAGTTTTGGAATCAGCTGCACCAGACTTTGGGTACTAGGCTAGAGTTCAGTACAACCTTCCATCCGCAGATAGATGGATAGACCGAGAGAGTCAATCAGATTCTAGAGGACATGTTGAGAGCGTGTGCGCTAGATTATGGATCTAGCAGGGATGATAATCTACCTTACGCGGAGATTCTCATACAAACAGTTACCAAGCCAGTTTTAAGATGCCCCTTTTGAAGTTTTGTATGGGAGAAGTGGCCAACAAGTTGGAGTCACCCGAAGGACTGTCAGGAGTTCATGATGTGTTTCACGTTTCCCAGTTGAAGAAGTGCCATGCAGAGATGGCAAATATTCCCCTGTAAGGACGCTTGATCCTGGAAAGGATAACGATGTTCCACGAAGTGGAGTATGGACTTCATAAGTATAAGTTTTTATCTTGGTATGTGGGACATCCCACGAGGATGAAGAGATGTATTACTATTGGATATAAAGGAGGTATGATGTTGGAAATATGGATCAATGGAAATTCCATGATGAGTCTGAGTAATCATGTCCTAGTTTGGTGCCAATAGAAGGAAGAAAGACATTACAATTGGATGGATTTAAGAATACTAGGAAGTTGGAAGTTGGAATAATGATCAGTTGCCCGATGATAAGTTCAACGCCTACAAGTGATGAGATGGGCCATAACCCACAGGCCCCAGGACCTGCCAAGAAGCAAGCACGTTCTTGCTGAAGGAAAAACCCTGGAAGAAGTTATGATTTTCAGACGAATTTATAGGAGTAACGCAAAACCTGAGAGTTGTTAAGGAATGATAGATGTTTGTTTGGCTTGAAGAATCAATGGATTTATCCGAACTTGGTTCGTTGACAAGAGAAATTCTGCAATGCTTGTGAGGATGACCGAGTGTTAGCATGCGAGATTCGCTAAACCATATACAAGATAATGATTTGGGTGCGGGATGGATTGATCACCATACCGACTTACTCTTATTATTCACCTTGTTATGTGGGATGGTAAATCTGAGTGACTTACCTATAGTAGAGAGACGACGATCAAAGCCTTGTTTGAACCGTAGAGTGGTATAGCAATTTTCCCCTTGTACCAGGCAGCTATTGCAAATCATAGGATATACGGTGAGGTTCAACCTAGACCCGTTTTTTGCAGGAGAACCCATAAATTGTTGACCACCATGAGATATCGATAGTTGTTTAGTATTGGCGCCAAACCCATCAGCTAAGAAGACCCAGTCACGGAATAACCTTACCAGGATGAAATGGATACAGGAATTAAGAAAAAGGTTATGCCACCACCGGAAGAGCCCAGAGAAGGAATTTTCCCAAGAAACTGAGAAGACCGACCTTGTCAACAAAAGGATGAAGTATATAAGTTTTGATGGAACCGCAACCATGTTTCTAAGGGTGGTAGCATCCCAGACCTTGTGTGATAATCGACGGATTTTGAGAAGACCCCTACCCTAACCTATTTCTTTCTAGCCTCTCCGAATCTCGAGGACGAGATTCATTTTAAGGGTGGTAGGTTTGTAACATTGGAATGTTATATTAAATAGATAGATTTGATTGGTTGTTTGATTGTTGTGTGATTGATTGAGTGAAATTCAAAACTTTTGAAAGTTAAATGAGAGGGAATAAAAGGACTTTCCCAAACTTTCATCGTTGCTTTCTGGTCTACTTGAATTCAACTTCTTTTCATCACAAAACCCTGGAGAGAAGATAACATGACTTCTTCCATTTTTAAATAAATGAAAAGGGATTTGAAAAGATTTGAATCTTATTTGGAAATATTTCAAATTCAGAAATTTAAGCAACTCAATGATTTTCACGAGAGAAGATAAAATGACTTCTTCAAAACATATGAAATATGAGTTGGGAGTTTCAAAGAATTAAACTCAAAGTTCCTTTGAATTTATTTTCAATTTGGGGTTATTTGAGTTTTATTCAAATTATTTTTCTCCAAAAATAAAAGATATGGAAAATAGGGTAACATGATTCCCTACATCAGAAAATTGGAGAGAAATAAATTTGAATTAATTTTGGCATTTTTTTAAAATGATTTTTACTGGATTTTACTAGGGCAGAAGCACTCATTGCTTTATTTGAATTTGTGTGTATTTTATTTGACTCTAGAAAAATGTTCATGCTGTAGAAAATAATTTTCTGAAAATTTTGATATATTATATGCCTATCTAATATATCTTTTCTATTCTGTTTTTATTTCTCTGAGAAAAACGTTTTATTAAAAAAAAGAAACTTCTTCCTCCGACTGGGCCGGCCCAGCTCCCAGGCCAGGCCGCGGCCCAGCCCACCCCCTCGTCATCCCCGAGCTCGAGAAGGACTCCCGAGCCAGCACGCCGCCGCGCCGTGGCCTCCACGGAAACCGCCGCCGCCTTACCCCTCCTCCACGCCTCCCGAGGCCCTCCCCGCCTATTTAAGCCGCAGCCCCGAGCCTCTCTCTCTCTCTTTTATCGCGCCACCTCGCCTCTCCTCGCAACGCGCCGCCGCCGCCGGCGAGATCCGCCGAGCCCCGCCGCCCGAAGCCGCCACCCTCGCCGCCGATGACCACCGCCGTCGCCACCACCGCACCCGCCGCTCAGCGCCGCCCCTCCCGGACCACTTCGTCGGCCTCGACGACCGCCGGAGCCGCCGCCCCGCCTCTCCGAAGTCCGCCGCCTCGCCGGAAGCGCCAGATCCGCCGCCCGACCCGTCGGTTTTCCCGGTTCGGTAATAAACCGCCCGGTTCGCCGGTTTTTCTTTTTAGGGTTTTGGTTTTTTTTCAAACCCGGTTTTCTGTTTTAGTCTAGTTATTTAGAGAGCGTTCGCTGGTTAGAGTTAGAAAACGAGCGTTCGCTCAATAGGTTTTTCTTTTATTTTTAATTTCGGCCAGGGACCCGTCTGTGACTATTTTATTTACAGATTAGCCCTTGGACTTCAAACACTCACAACTTTTTACTCGTGTATCCAAATCCAACGAAACCAACGCCCACTTCTTCGTTATGTTCTCCTCTATCCAGTAAAACAACTTAAACATGTTGTTGAAAGTTTAAAATTTGAATTAGATCAGATTTGAATTTGAACTTCGTTTGATCCTAATTTGAGTTTCTTAACTCCGATTTAGTTGATTCTTTTTGCAAATCGAAGCTCTTGACCTAAACTTTCTGATAAGGCCAAATTCACATAATTTTGGTACCGTTAGAAATTGTTTTATGCTGCAAGAATTATTTGATTTGGTTTTGATGTTTTCCGAATTGTTTTCTTCGTTCTCTCCGATCTTTGGAGTGATTGCTTATGTGTGGTTACTATTGCTTGCTCACGATAGATTGACCGGAGTGTGACGAGTAGAACTATCAAGAGTTTTGAGTGCGAATCATCTTCATCAACATTGCAGGCACCCAGGCTCAAAGGGAACTGAGATTATTCATGCTAGAAACTTCCGTGTGCAGCCACAAGCTATTATGGGCTCTAGCATAGTTGGGTAAGTTCCGTGAAGCTCTTGAAGATGTAGATCAGCAGGTAGTGGGTTTTGTAGGTTTGGTATGGTCTACCCGGAGTAGAGAGTTAATGTTTCTGAAAGACTGTGTCTCGGTCATCCATTTCTCAAACACCATGTAGTGCGAGAAATCCAACGGAGGCGATCGAGTCTTGTGGGGAAAAGTGCGCAAACCTCTGCAGAGTGTACAAACTAATCATGGTTAGCCGTGTCCCCGGTTATGGACAATCTTGAGTATCTAGTACTTGGAGTATCTTAAGTATCTCATCATATTACTTAAATTAATTTGTTGGGTTAATGATTACTTTTAATTGGGGTTGAGAGGGGCTTTACCTTCTCAATATTTTATCAACCAACTTTGTAGTTAAATAAAATATATTCCTTTATAGTAGGGAAAAATTGGCTTTTCGCAAAACATTTATAACCATAGAGCTTTTCCACCGGCCAAATATGCATGTAGTGATAGCTATTATTCATCATTATCCTATGGTGTGAATTTGCCAGTACATTCAATGTACTGACCCTTTATGGCTGCAACGTCTCATGTTGCAGGATATCTTACGACGAGTAAGTGATACGTTAGGGTTATGATTTCTACACTCAACTTTGTCGTTGGTGTTGATGGGAATCAACAACCTTGTTACTTCCGCTATTTGGATTGAGGTAATAGTATTTACGTTATTTTATACATGTGATTTACCTCTGTTATAAATCCTCGAGTACTGTGTGTGTCAGCATACCGATCCAGGGATGACACTTAAGCACAGGGACTTGACCGTCTGAGGTCGGGTCGCTACAGTAACTTTGTGCATGTTGCTCCGATTTGCGTTTATGATACGTAAAAATGTTCATCTCTAGACGATATAGACGATGGAGTAGTTTGCATTCATGTTATTGTTCATCTTGACCTTAATCGTCATTGCAAAACTGCTAAGTGATATAAACTATTGAAATCGGTTGTCTGTTAACATCATGTATGCTCTTGTGAGTGCTATAACTTTGTCCCTATTGATCCTATGGTGATGATCTTGATATGAAAAAGTTCATCTCAAAGTGCTTTACATGTTGGTGTGATTTGCATTCATGTTAGGGTGCATCTTGACATCTTAATCCCTATTGCAGAAGTGCTTGCTGATGTTAAATGCTGAAAACTGTTATAACTTGCCCTTTTGTCTTTTTTATATCTTTTTCTGTGCTTTTCTTTTGAGCATCATGTCAACATGTTATAGGAGCATAATTATGCCATCTTTGCAGTGGTGCTATCCATTTATTTTGATATGCCCTGTGGTGAGTGCATCAAGCTTGTGAAGTGGCTACTTGTTGTTAATGTTCTATCATGTCTGAAACTGTTACATCATGTTGCTATGTTTGCTTGATGCTACCATCAAATCCATGCACAATATGGAGATGCTTAGTTGACATGTTATGATGTCCAGGTTATGCTATATCATGTCATACCATTTGATGCCTCGTATAGGTCCTGTAGCATGTGTTTTCATTGCCATGAACTTGCTTGAATGATGTTCCTATTTCCTGTTAACTTCATGTTGCCATGTTGTGAGCTTGTTATTAGTTAATCTATTCCTCTTTTGGAGATGCTACAATTATATGAATTGAAGTATGCTATGAGTAATTTGTTCACATGCCAAGTTTGATAATTTTGGAATTCATATGAT
The DNA here is from genome assembly GCA_963921465.1 of Triticum timopheevii. Classification (NCBI taxonomy): domain Eukaryota; kingdom Viridiplantae; phylum Streptophyta; class Magnoliopsida; order Poales; family Poaceae; genus Triticum; species Triticum timopheevii. Next base: position 447,845,030 of record OY997272.1, on the reverse strand, counting down.
CTCAGTTTCAAGCTTGCAAACATGCCATGATAATGTTGCTGTTTTACACTGGCTGAAACTGTTTCAACATTCAAACTTGTCTTGATGGTTCCCACTAGTCCATGAGCCATGTGCATATGATGTCTGGATGTTATTTTCTCTTTGTTATGTGTAATTTGATGCCATGCCCTTGGTTTCCATATAAACTTGCTTTAGCTTGTCTCTTTCTTGCTCTCAAGTTGTCATCATATTAACTCTGCTCATGCATATGCCCTGTTTTTCACTATCATAATATGTGTTATGAGTTGCTTTTTGCTTTGATCATCTTGGATTAATATTGATGCCTATGAACCTGAACCTTAATGATATTTGAAGCATGTTATCTGTACTTCAAGTGCATGTCAAGTTTGTGCTCATATGTTTCCTGTAGCATGTTGTTTTGATGATTGCAAAGTGCCTAGTTGCTGTTTGGGCAGATTGTGGTTATAACTTGTTTGGAGTGTATGTGTTGAACCGTTGCTCCACTTTCATCATGTTCTATAAGAAACTTGCTTAGAATTGCATGTAGTTTCATATTATTTTTTTGCATCCATGTTTTGAGTGTGTTTGCTTGATGTTTGTATGCATTTTGCATCAATGTCATGTTTAAGTTGTGTTGCTCATATCTTCTAGGCCGTAGCTCTGAATTAAATGAACTTTATATGTAACTTGACTAGAAAATCGTGTAGATCATCTTGGTGCATTTTAACTTGCTTTTTAAAAACTTGAACATGGTGTGTTATTCAGATCTGGACCAATTTCAAAATTTGCACATGAGGACTCACCGGAATTGTTATATGTTGTTTCCGGCCTCATTTAAACTTACTTTGTTGTGATGTTCTTGTATGCATCATCTCTTGCCATGAGAAGCGTCATATAGCCGTGTCATGCATCATACTTGGTTGAGCATCATGACATGTTTATCTGTTGTGTGTTTACCGTGTTGTTGGCTTCTTTCCGGTTGTGCTTCTTCTCGATAGTTCATGTTTCGTTGTGATCGTGAGGATTCGTTCGGCTACGCTTGGTTCGTCTATGCCCATTCGTCTTCTTCATGGACTCGTTCTTCTTCCTAGTGGGATTTCAAGCAAGATGACTGTTACCCTGGATCTCAATACTATCATTGCTATGCTAGTTGTCTTGATGATATCGCTATGTCGCGCTTCCTACCACTTATTTAGCAAGCCTCCCATTATGCCATGAAACAACCTCTAACCTTTTCTACCATACCAGCAAACTGTTGTTTGGCTATGTTACCGCTTTGCTCAGCCCCTCTTATAGTGTTTCTAGTTGCAGGTGCAGTTGCAGGTTGTTCCATGTTGGGACATGGATATCTTGGAATATCACAATATCTCTTATATTTAATTAATGCACACATATACTTGGTAAATGGCGGAAGGCTCGGACTTATGCCTGGTGTTTTGTTCCACTCTTGCCGCCCTAGTTTCCGTCATACTGGTGTTATATTCTTTGATTTTGTGTTATTCAGATCTGGACCAATATCATGGATATCTTAGAATATCACAATATCTCTTATATTTAATTAATGCACATATTACTAGGTAAAGGGTGGAAGGCTCGACCATATGCCTGGTGTTTTGTTCCACTCTTGCCGCCCTAGTTTCCGTCATACCGGTGTTATGTTCCTTAATTTTGCGTCCTTAACATGATGAGAGTTTATGGCCCCCTCTTGAAAGTTTGCTTTGAATAAAACTCTTCCAGCAAGGCCCAACATTGGTTTTACAATTTGCCTAATAACAACTAAAAACTTGCATAGGGACCGGCTAGCACCCGAGGACTCTTAATTAACCCCCAGGCCAGTGCTCCTCATGAGTGTTGGTCCAAACCTGTCAACCGCCGGTGACCGCCAGGGGAAACTCTGGATTTGGCCTACTGGAAGTTTGGACAATCCAATCGTGGCCTGAGACGAGATAAGTGTGGCTATTATCAGGGTGTCGGCATGTTGGGAGGTCTTGCTGGACTTGTTTTACCATTGTCGAAATGTCTTGTGCACCGGGATCCCGAGTCTGATCGAACGTCCTGTGATGGAGGATTGTCTTCGCGGATCGTGAGCTTGTAATGGGCTAAGTTGGGACACCCCTGCAGGGTTTAAACTTTTGAGAGCCGTGCCCGTGGTTATGTGGTAGGTGGGAGTTTTTAATGTCCGATTGTAGAGAACTTGACACCAGATTCGAATTAAAATACACCAACCGCGTGCGTAACCGTGATGGTCTATTTTCAGGTAAGTTCGAGAAGAGAACACAGTGGGGTTATGTTTGAACGTAAGTAGTTCAGGATCACTTCTTGATCATTACTAGTTTGCGACCGTTTGCGTAGCTTCTCATCTTATTCTTGTACTCGTAAGTTAGCCACGATACACTGCTTAGTCGCTTGCTGCAACCTCACCATTTATCCATTCCATTCCCATTTAAGCTTTGCTAGTCTTGATACCCATGGTTATGGGATTGCTTAGTCCTTGTGGCTCACAGATTACTACTCAAACAGTTGTAGGTATAGGTAATGCGATGATCATGACGTGAGAATGATGTTTACTTGTTTGGGAGTTCTTCTTCTGCTTCTTCATTCAGGGGATAGGTTCCTGGTCGGCAGCCTGGGCTAGAAGGGTGGATGTCATTTGAGTTTCCATTTGTGTTTCATTCATAGTCGGATGTTGCTCTTATGTATGATGTTGTTGTATTCATGTGGCATTGTATGCCTTTTGTATGTATCCCCATGTACTATCTAATGGTACGATGTAATGATATCCACCTTGCAAAAGCATTTCAATATGCGGCTCTATCCTTGGTGGGACCTTCGAGTTCCTCTCGAATAGGATCGCATATTGGGCATAACCAGCTCGCAATGTAGCTCCCCTATTTTTGATACGTTCCTAGAGAAAACTAAGTTGAAAGATGGCAACAATAATGCGGACTGGTTCCGTGATCTGAGCATTATCCTCATTGTTGCACAGAAGAATTATTTTCTTGATGCACCGCTAGGTGACAGACTTGCTGCAGGAGCTAATGCAGATGTTGTGAACGTTTGGCAAGCTCAATCTGATGACTACTTGATAGTTGAGTGTGCCATGCTTTACAGCTTAGAATCGGGGCTCCCAAGATGTTTTGAACATCATGAAACATGTGAGATGTTCCAAGAGCTGAAATTGCTATTTCATGCTCATGCCCGTGTTGAGAGGCATGAGACCTCTGACAAGTACTTAGCCTACAAGATGGAGGAGAATAGCTCAGCCAATGAGCATGTGCTCAGAATGTTTGGGTACTACAATCGCTTGAATCAAGTGGGAGTTAATATTCCAGATAAGATAGTGATTGACAGAGTTCTCTAGTCACTATCACCAAGCTGCTAGAGCTTCGTGATGAACTATAATATGCAAGGGATGACGAAAACGATTCCCAAGCTCTTCGCGATGCTGAAATCGGCAGAGGTAGAAATCAAGAAAGAGCATCAAGTGTTGATGGTTAATAAGACCACTAGTTTGAACAAAAAGGGCAGGGGATAGAAAGGGAACTTCAAAAAGGACGACAACGAAGCTGCCGCTCCCGTGAAGAAGCCCAAAGCTAGACTCAAGCCTGAGACTGAGTGCTTTTGCTGCAAGGGTAATGGTCACTGGAAGCAGAACTGCCCAAATATTTGGCAGATAAGAAGGATGGCAAAGTAAACAAAGGTATATTTGATATACATGTTATTGATATGTACCTTACTGTACTCATACTAGCCCGTGGTTATTTGATACCGGTTCAGTTGCTATGATTAGTAACTCGAAACAGGAGTTGCAAAATAAACGGAGACTAGTTAGGGTGAGTTGACGATGTGTGTTGGAAGTGTTTCCAAGATTGATATGATCACCATCGCACACTTCCTCTACCTTTGGGATAAGTGTTGAGCCTAAATAAATGTTATTTGGTGTTTGCGTTGAGCATGAACATGATGATACCATGTTTATTGCAATACGGTTATTCATTTAAGTCAGAGAATAACTGTTGTTTTGTTTACATGAATAAAACCTTCTATGGTCATACACCAAATGTAAATGGTTTATTGAATCTTGATCATAGTGAGACACATATTCATAATATTGATGCCAAAAGATGCAAAGTTGATGATGATATTGCAACATACTTGTGGCACTGCTGTTTAAGTCCTATTTGTGTAAAGCGCGTGAAGAAACTCCATGCGGATGGACTTTTGAAATCACTTGATTATGAATCATTTGATACTTGCAAACCATGCCTCATGGGCAAGATGACTAAAACTCCATTCTCCGGAACAATGGAGCAACCTAATGACCTATTGGAAATAATACATACCGATTTATGCGGTCCGATGAGTGTTGAAGCACGCAGCGGGTATCATTATTTTCTCACCTTCAAAAGATGATTTGAGTAGATATGGGTATATCTATTTGATGAAAACACAAGTCTAAAACGTTTGAAAAGTTCAAAGAATTTTAGAGTGAAGTGGAGAATCAATGTAACAATAAAATAAAGTTTCTACGATCTATTCGCAGAGGCGGATATTGGAGTACGAGTTTGGCCTTCATTTAAAACAATTTGGAATTGTTTCACAACTAAAGCCACCTAGAGCACCACAGCATAATGGTGTGTTCGAACGTCGTAACCGTACTTTATTAGATATGGTGTGTTCTATGATGTCTCTTACCGATTTGCCTTTATCATTTTGGGGTTATACATTAGAGGCAACTTCATTCACGTTAAATAGGGCACCATCTAAATCTGTTGAGATGACACAGTGTGAACTATGGTTTGGCAAGAAACCTAAGATGTTGTTTCTTAAAGTTTGGGGATGCGATGCTTATGTCATACAGCTTCAGCCTGAGAAGCTCGGACCCAAAGCGGAGAAGTGCATCTTCATAGGATATCCTAAAGAAACTATTGGGTATACCTTCTACCACAGATTCGAAGGCAAGATCTTTGTTGGCAAGAATGGATCCTTTCTAGAGAAGGAGTTTCTCTCGAAAGAAGTAAGTGGGAGGAAAGTAGAACTTGATGAGGTAGTTGTACCTTCTCTCGAATTGGAAAGTAGCACACCAAGGGAAAACGTTCCCGTGATGCCTACACCAACTAGAGAGGAAGGTAATGATGATGATTGTGAAACTTCATATCAAGTTACTATTGAACTTCGTATGTTGATCAGAACATGTTCCGCACCAGAGTGGTATGCTAATCTTGTTCTGGAAGTCATGTTATTAGACCACGGTGAACCTACGAACTATGAAGAAGCTATGATGAGCCCAGATTCCGATAAATGGCTTGAGGCCATAAAATCTGAGATAGGATCCATGTATGAGAACAAAGTATGGACTTTGGTGGACTTGTCCGATCATCGGCAAGCCATTGAAAATAAATGGATCTTCAAGAGGAAGACGAACGCTCATGGTAATATCACTGTCTACAAAGCTCGACTTGTCGCGGAAGGTTTTTGACAAGTTCAAGGGGTTGACTACGATGAGACTTTCTCAACCGTAGCGATGCTTAAGTTTGTCCGAATCATGTTAGCAATTTCCGCATTTTATGATTATGAAATCTGGCAAATGGACATCAAAACTGCATTCCTTAATGGATTTATTAAAGAAGGGTTGTATATGATGCAACCAGAAGGTTTTGTCGATCCTAAAGGTGCTGACAAAGTGTGCAAGCTCCAGCGATCCATCTATGCACTGGTGCAAGCATCTCGGAGTTGGAATATATGCTTTGATGAGGTGATCAAAGCATATGGTTTTATACAGACTTATGGTGAAGCATGTATTTACAAGAAAGTGAGTGGGAGCTCTGTAGCATTTCTGACATTATATGTGGATGACATATTGTTGATTGGAAATGATATAGAATTTCTGGATAGCAGAAAAGGATACTTGAATAAGAATTTTTCAATGAAAAACCTCGGTGAAGCTACTTACATATTGGGCATCAAGATATATAGGGATAGATCAAAACACTTAGTAGGACTTTCATAAAGCACATACCTTGGCAAAGTTCTGAAGAAGTTCAAAATGGACCGGTCAAAGAAAGGGTTCTTGCCTGTGTTGCAAGGTGTGAAGTTGAGTAAGACTCAAAGCCCGACCATGGCATATGATAGAGAGAGAATGAAAGTCATTCCCTATGCCCCAGCCATAGGTTCTATTATGTATGCCATGCTATGTACCATACGTGATGTGTGCCTTGCCAAGAGTTTGGCAAAGGGGGTACAATAGTAATCCAGGAGTGGATCACTGGACAGCGGTCAAAATTATCCTTAGAGGACTCAGGAAATGTTTCTCGTTTATGGAGGTGATAAAGAGTTCATTGTAAAAGGTTACATGGATGCAATCTTTGACACCGATCCTGATGACTCTAAGTCTCAATCAGGATATGTATTGAACGTGGGAGCAATTAGCTAGAGTAGCTCCATGTAGAGCATTGTATGTTGGGAAACGTACCATGCAATTTCAAAAAAATTCCTACATCCATGCAAGATCTATCTAGGAGATGCATATCAACGAGAGGGGGAGAGTGTATCCACGTACCCTCGTAGACCGAAAGCGGAAGCGTTTGCTCAACGCGGTTGATGTAGTCAAACGTCTTCTCGTTCCGACCGATCGAGTACCGAACATGCGGCACCTTCGAGTGCTGCACACGTTTAGAGTGATGATGTCCCTCGAGCTCTTGATCCAGCAGATGGTCGAAGGAGTAGATGGGTTTCGTCAGCACGACGGCATGGTGACGGTGATGGTGATGCAATCCATGCAGGCTTCGCCTAAGCACCGCGAGAAACATGACCGGAGGCGTAAACTGTGGAGGGGGGCGCCGCACAGGGCTTAGAGCAATTGGTGTGTCTCATAGCCCCCCTCCCCCCGTATATAAAGGAGGGAGGGAGAAGAGGCTGCCCCTAGGCGCGCCAAGTGGGAGAAGTCCCACTTGGACTCCTACTTGGATTCGCCCCCCCTTTTCCTTTTACAGGAGGGGGAAAGGGGGAAGGAGTAGGAGAGGGAGAAGGAAAGGGGGTGGCACCCCCTTCCCTCGTCCAATTCGGCCTCCTCCCTTGTGGGGGTGCACCAGCCCCTTGTGGGCTGGTTAGCCTCCCTCCTATGGCCCATATGGCCATATCCTTCCTTGGGGGGGGGGGGTTCCAGTACTCTGGTATGTTCCGATACACTTCGGAACACTTCCGGTGTCAGAATACTACCTTTCAATATATCAATCTTTACCTCTCAACCATTTTGAGACTCCTTGTCATGCCCGTGATCTCATCTGGGACTCCTAACAACCTTCAGTCACCAAAACACATAACTCATATAATACATATCATCATCGAACATTAAGAGTGCGGACCCTACGGGTTTGAGAACTATGTAGACATGACCGAGACACCTCTCCGGTCAATAACCAATAGCGGGACCTGGATGCTCATATTGGTTCCCACATATTCTACGAAGATCCTTATCGGTCGAACCGCAATGTGAACATACGTCATTCCCTTTGTCATGGGTATGTTACTTGCCCGAGATTCGATCGTCGGTACTTCATACCTAGTAAAATCTCGTTACTGGCAAGTCTCTTTACTCGTTCCGCAATGCATCATCCCGCAACTAACTCATTAGTCACATTGCTTGCAAGGCTTTATATGATGTGCATTACCGAGAGGGCCCAGAGATACCTCTCCGATACTTGGAGTGACAAATCCTAATCTCGATCTATGCCAACCCAACAAACACCTTTGGAGATACATGTAGAGCATCTTTATAATCAACCAGTTACATTGTGAAGTTTGATAGCACAAAAGGCATTCCTCCCGTGTTCGGGAGTTGCATAATCGCATAGTCAGTGAAATATGTATTTGACATGAAGAAAGCAGTAGCAATAAAATTGAACGATCATTATGCTATGCTACCGGATGGGTCTTATCCATCACATCATTCTCCTAATGATGTGATCCCGTTCATCAAATGACAACACATGTCCATGGCTAGGAAACTTAACCATCTTTGATCAACGAGCTAGTCTAGTAGAGGCATACCAGGGACACGATGTTTTGTCTATGTATTCACATGTGTATCAAGTTTTCGGTTAATACAATTCTAGCATGAATAATAAACATTTATCATGATATAAGGAAATATAAAATAACAAGTTTATTATTGCGCCTAGGGCATATTTCCTTCAGCTCCCACTTGCACTAGAGTCAATAATCTAGTTCACATCGTCATGTGATTTAACACAAATAGTTCACATCTGTATGTGATTAACACCCATAGTTCACATCGCCATGTGACCAACGCCCAAAGGGTTTACTAGAGTCAATAATCTAGTTCACATCGCTATGTGATTTACACCCAAAGAGTACTAAGGTGTGATCATGTTTTGCTTGAAGTTTCGTCAACGGGTCTGCCACATTCAGAGTCATATGTATTTTGCAAAAAAAAATATGACTACAATGCTCTGCACGGAGCTACTCTAGCTAATTGCTCCCAATTTCAATATGTATCCAGATTGAGACTCAGAGTCATCCGGATCGGTGTAAAAGCTTGCATCGATGTAAGTCTTTATGACAAACTTTTATCACCTCCATAACCGAGAAATATTTCATTAGTCCTCTTAGGTAACTAAGGATAACTTTGACCGTTGTCTAGTGATCCACTCCTGGATCACTATCGTACCCTCTTGTCAAACTCATGATAAGGTACACAATAGGTCAGGTACACAGCATAGCATACTTTATAGAACCTATGGTTGAGGCATAGGGAATGACTTTCATTCTCTTTCTATTTTCTGTTCTGGTCGGGTTTTGAGTCTTACTCAACTTTACACCATGCAACACTGGCAAGAACTCCTTCTTTGACTATTCCATTTTGAACTACTTCAAAATCTTGTCAAAGTATGTACTCATTGAAAAATCTTATCAAGCGTCTTGATCTATCTCTATAGATCTTGATGCCCAATATGTAAGCAGCTTCACCGAGGTCTTTCTGTGAAAAACTCCTTTCAAAACTCTCCTTTATGCTTTCTAGGAAATTCTACATCATTTCCGATGAACAATATGTCATTCACATATACTTATCAGAAAAGTTGTAGTGCTCCCACTCACTTTCTTGTAAATACAGACTTCACCACAAATCTGTATAAAACCATATGCTTTGATCACCTCATCAAAGCGTATATTCCAACTCCGAGATGCTTGCACCAGTCCATAGATGAATCGTTGGAGCTTGCACACTTTGTTAGCACCTTTAGGATCAACAAAACCTTCTGGTTGCATCATATATAACTCTTCTTTAAGAAATCCATTAAGGAATGTAGTTTCAACATCCATTTGCCAGATTTCATAATCATAAAATGCGGCAATTGCTAACATGATTCAGACAAACTTAAGCATCGCTACGGGTGAGAAAGTCTCATCGTAGTCAACTCCTTGAACTTGTCAAAAACCTTTTGCGACAAGTCGAGCTTTATAGACAGTAACATTACCATCAGCGTCAATCTTCTTCTTGAAGATCCATTTATTCTCTATGGGTCACCGATCATCGGGCAGATCCACCAAAGTCCACACTTTGTTCTCATACATGGATCCTATCTCAGATTTCATGGCCTCAAGCCATTTATCAGAATCTGCGGTCATCATAGCTTCTTCATAGTTTGTAGGTTCGTCATGGTCCAGTAACATGACCTCCAGAATAGGATTACCATACCACTCTGGTGTGGATCGTGCTTTGTTTGACCTACGAGGTTCTGTAGCAACTTGATCTGAAGTTTCATGATCTTTATCATTAGCTTCCTCTCCAGTTGGTGTAGGCAGCATGGGAACATATTTCTCGGATGAGCTATTTTTCAAATTGAGAGTAGGTACAATCACCTCATCATGTTCTACTTTCCTCCCACTCACTTCTTTCGAGAGAAACTCCTTCTCTAGAAAGGTCCTGTTCGTAGCAACAAAAATCTTGCCTTCGGACTTGTGGTAGAAGGTGTACCCAATTGTTTCCTTAGGTTATCCGATGAAGACGCACTTCTCCGATTTGGGTTTGAGCTTATCAGGCTGAAGCCTTTTGACATCGCATCCCCAAACTTTAAGAAACGATAGCTTAGGTTTGTTGCCAAACCATAGTTCATACGGTGTCGTCTCAACGGATTTTGACGGTGCCCCATTTAAAGTGAATGCAGTTGTCTCTAATGCATAACCCCAAAATGATAGTGGTAAATTGGCAAGAGACATCATAGATCGCACCATATCTAATAAAGTGTGGTTACGACGTTCGAACAAACCATTACGCTATGGTGTTCCAGGTGGTGTGAGCTGTGAAATTATTCCACATTGTTTTAAATGAAGGCCAAACTCATAACTCAAATATTCACCTCCACAATCAAATCATAGAAACTTTATTTTCTTGTTATGATGATTCTCCACTTTACTCTGAAATTCTTTGAACTCTTCAAATGTTTCAGACTTGTGTTTCATTAAGTAGATATACCCATATCTGTCCAAATCATCTGTGAAGGTCAGAAAATAACGATACCCGCCATGAGCCTCAACACTCATCGGACCACATACATCGGTGTGTATTATTTCCAATAAGTCATTAGCTCGCTCCTTTGTTTCGGAGAACGGAGTTTTAGTCATCTTCCCATGAGGCATGGTTTGCAAGTATCAAATGATTCATAATCAAGTGATTCAGAAAGTCCATCTGCATGGAGTTTCTTCATGCGCTTTACACCAATATGGCCTAAACAGCAGTGCCACAACTTTGCATCTTTTGGCATCAATATTATCAATATGTGTATCACTACGATCGAGATTCAATAAACCATCCACATTGGGTGGATGACCATAGAAGGTTTTATTCATGTAAAGAGAACAACAGTTATTCTCTGTCTAAATGAATAACCATATTGCAATAAACATGATCCTATGTTGTTCATGCTCAACGCAAACACCAAATAACATTTATTTAAGTTTAACAATAATCCCAAAAGTATAGGGAGTGTGCGATGATGATCACATCAATCTTGGAACCACTTCCAACACACATCGTCACTTCTCCCTCAACTAGTCTCCATTTATTCTGCAACTCCTGTTTCGAGTTACTCGCAATCGAACAGGTATCAAATACCCAGGGGCTACTACGAGCACTAGTAAGGTACACATCAATAACCTGTGTATCAAATATACCTTTGTTCACTTTGCCATCCTTCTTATCCGTCAAATGTTTGGGGCAATTCGCTTTTAGTCACCATTTCCTTTACAGTAGAAGCATCAGTTTCAGGCTGTGGTCCAGCTTTGGGCTTTTTACGGGAGTGGCACCTTGCTTGACATTCTTCTTGAAGTTCCCTTTCTTTCCCTTTGCCCCTTTTCTTGAAAGTAGTGGTCTCGTCAATCATCAACACTTGATGCTCTTTCTTGATTTCCACCTTCATCAATTTCAGCATCACGAAGAGCTCGGGAATCGTTTTCTTCATCCCTTGCATGTTATAGTTCATCATGAAGTTCCAGTAACTTGGTGATAGTGACTAGAGAACTCTTCAATCACTTTCTTAACTAGAAGATTAGCTCCCACTTGATTCAAGCGATTGTAGTACTCAGACATTCTGAGCACATGCTCACTGGTTGAGCTATTCTCCTCCATCTTGTAAGCGAAGTACCTGTCAGAGGTCGCATACCTCTCAACACGGGCATGAGTCTGAAATACCAATTTCAACTCTTGGAACAACTCATATGCTCTGTGGCATTCAAAACATGTTTGAAGTCCTGGTTCTAAGCATTAAAGCATGGTGCACTAAACTATCAAGTAGTCATCATACTGAGCCTGCCAAACATTCATAACATCTGCATCTGCTCCTGCAATAGGTGAGGGAGTCCTGGATTAGGGGGTATCCGGACAGCCGGACTGTATACTTCGTCCGGACTGATGAGCATGAAGATACAAGACTCAAGACTCCGTCCCGTGTCCTGATGGGACTCTCCTTTGCGTGGAAGACAAGCTTGGCGATCCGGATATTATATTTCCTTCCTTGTAACCGACTCCATGTAAACCCTAGCCCTCTCCGGTGTCTATATAAACCGGAGAGGTTGGTCCTTAGAAGGCCGATCACAATCACAATCATAACCATCATAGGCTAGCTTCTAGGGTTTAGCCTCTACGATCTCGTGGTAGATCTACTCTTGTACTACTCATATCATCAATATTAATCAAGCAGGAAGTAGGGTTTTACCTCCATCGAGAGGGCCCGAACCTGGGTAAACATTCTGTCCCTTGCTTCCTGTTACCATCAGCCTAAGACGCACAGATCGGGACCCCCTACCTGAGATCCGCCGATTTTGACATCGACAATAGGTTTGTCACCTAGTGGTGCATCAAGGACATAATTCTTTCTGCACAACAGTGAGGATAATCCCAGATCACAGACCCAGTCTGTATCATTGCTACTATCATCTTCCAACTTAGTTTTCTCTAGGAACACAACGCGAGCTATTGTTCTACAACATAATTTGCAAATACTATCAGGACTAAGTTCATGATAAATTAAGTTCAATTAATCATATTACTTAAGAACTCCCACTTAGATAGACATCCCTCAAGTCATCTAAATGGTACGTGATCCAAATCAACTAAACCATGTCCGATCATCACGTGAGATGGAATAGTCATCAATGGTGAACATCTCTATGTTGATCATATCCACTATATGATTCACGTTCGACCTTTCGGTCTCCAGTGTTCCAAGGCCATATCTGTATATGCTAGGCTCGTCAAGTTTAACCCGAGTATTCCGCATGTGCAAAACTGGCTTGCACCCATTCTATTTGAATGTAGAGCTTATCACACCCGATCATCACGAGGTCTCTCAGCACGAAGAACTTTCGCAACGGTGCATAATCGGGGAGAACACTTATACCTTGAAATTTTAGTAAGGGATCATCTTATAATGCTACCGCCGTACTAAGAAAAATAAGATGCAAAAAGATAAACATCACATGCAATCAAAATATGTGACATGATATGGCCATCATCATCTTGTGCTTTTGATCTCCATCACCAAGGCAACGTCATGATCTCCATCTTCACCGGCTTGACACCTTGATCTCCATCGTAGCACCGTGGTCGTCTCACCAACTATTGGTTCTACGATTATCACTACTGCTTAGTGATAAAATAAAGCAATTACATGGCGTTTGTATTTCATACAATAAAGTGACAACCATATGGCTCCTTCCAGTTGCTGATAACTTCTACAAAACATGATCATCTCATACAACAACATATATCACATCATGTCTTGACCATATAACATCACAACATGCCTGCAAAAACAAGTTAGACGTCCTCTACTTTGTTTTTGCAAGTTTTACGTGGCTGCTACGGGCTTCTAGCAAGAACCGTACTTACGTACGGCACAAAAACCAAAACGGTGATTTATCAAGTTTGTTGTTTTAACCTTCACAAGGACCGGCCGCAGTCAAATTCAATTCAACTAAAGTTGGAGAAACAGACACACGCCAGCCACCTTTATGCAAAACTAGTTGCATGTCTGTCGGTGGAACCGGTCTCATGAACGCGGTCATGTAAGGTTGGTCCGGGCCGCTTCATCCAACAATACCACTGAATCAAAATAAGACATTGGTGATAAGAAGTATGACGATCACCGCCCACAACTCTTTGTGTTCTACTCATGCATATCATCTACGCATAGACCTGGCTCGGATGCCACTGTTTGGAAACGTAGCATGCATTTTCAAAAAAAGCCATACGTCCATGCAAGATCTATCTAGGAGATGCATAACAACGAGGGGGGAGAGAGTGTCCATGTACCCTCGCAGACCAAAAGCAGAAGCGTTTGCTCAACGTCGTTGATGTAGTCGAACGTCTTCTCATTCTGACTGATCGAGTACCAGATGTACGGCACCTCCGAGTACTACACACGTTCAGCGCGATGACGTCCCTCGAGCTCTTGATCCAGCAGAGGGTCGAAGGAGTAGATGAGTTCTGTCAGCACGACGGCGTGGTGACGGTGATGGTGATGTGATCCGCACAGGGCTTCGCCTAAGCACCGCGAGAATATGACCGGAGGCGTAAACTGTGGAGGGGGGTGCCGCATGCGGCTTAGAGCAATTGGTGTGTCTCATAGGGGCGCCCCCCATATATAAAGGAGGGAGGGAGAGGAGGCTGGCCCTAGACGCGCCAAGTGGGAGGAGTCCCACTTGGACTCCTAGTTGGAATCGCCCCCCCCCCCCCCCCTTTCCTTTTACCGGAGGGGAAAGGGGGAAGGAGTAGGAAAGGGAGAAGGAAAGGGGGTGGCGCCCCCTTCCCTAGTCCAATTCAGCCTCCTCCCTTGTGGGGGGCGCACCGGCCCCTTGTGGGCTGGTTAGCCTCCCTCCTATGGCCCATATCTTTCCGGGGGGTTCCGGTAACCCCTTCGGTACTCCAGTATGTACCCAATACACTTCGGAACACTTCCGGTCAATCTTTACCTCTAGACTATTTTGAGACTCCTCTTCATGTCCGTGATCTCATCCGGGACTCCAAACAACCTTCGGTCACCAAAACACATAACTCATATAATACATATCATCATCGAACGTTAAGCGTGCGGACCCTACGGTTCGAGAACTATGTAGACATGACCGAGACACCTCTCCGGTCAATAACTAATAGTGGAATTTGGATGCTCATATTGGTTCCCACATATTCTACGAAGATCTTTATCGGTCGAACCGCAATGTCAACATACGTTATTCCCTTTGTCATCGGTATGTTACTTGCCCGAGATTCGATCGTCGGTATCTTCATACCTAGTTCAATCTCGTTACTGGCAAGTCTCTTTACTCGTGCCGTAATGCATCATCCTGCAACTAACTCATTAGTCAAATTGCTTGCAACGCTTCATATGATGTGCATTACCGAGAGGGCCCAGAGATACCTCTCCGATACTCGGAGTGACAAATCCTAATCTTGATCTATTCCAACCCAACAAACACCTTTGGAGATACATGTAGAGCATCTTTATAATCAACCAGTTACATTGTGAAGTTTGATAGCACAAAAGGCATTCCTCCCGTGTTCGGGAGTTGCATAATCGCATAGTCAGTGGAATATGTATTTGACATGAAGAAAGCAGTAGCATACCTTTAGAGCATCTTTATAATCACCCAGTTACGTTGTGACGTTTGCTAGCACACAAGGCATTCCTTCGGTGTCTAGGAGTTGCATAATCTCATAGTCGGAGGAATATTTATTTGACATGAAGAAAGCAGTAGCAGTAAAACTGAACGATCATTATGCTATGCTAACAGATGGGTCTTGTCCATCAAATCATTCACCTAATGATGTGATCCCGTTCATCAAATGACAACACATCTCCATGGCTAGGAAACTTAACCATCTTTGATCAACGAGCTAGTCTAGTAGAGGCATACTAGGGACACGGAGTTTTGTCTATGTATTCACACATGTATCAAGTTTCCGATTAATACAATTCTAGCATGAATAATAAACATTTATCATGATATAAGGAAATATAAAATAACAACTTTATTATTGCCTCTAGGGCATATTTTGTTCATTGTAGACATAGAAATTTACAAAATACATACGGATCAGAATATGACAGACCCGTTGACTAAACCTCTCTCACAAGCAAAACATGATCACACCTTAGTACTCTTTGGGTATTAATCACATGGCGATGTGAACTAGATTATTGACTCTAGTAGAAATCTTTGGGTGTTAGTCACATGGCGATGTGAACTATGGGTGTTAATCACATGGCGATATGAACTAGATTATTGACTCTAGTGCAAGTGGGAGACTGATGGAAATATGCCCTAGAGGCAATAATAAAATGGTTATTATTATATTTCCTAAATCATGAGAAATGTTGATTATTCATACTAGAATTGTATTGACCGGAAACTTAGACACATGTGTGGATACATAAACAAATGCAGTGTCCCTAGTGAGCCTCTACTAGACTAGCTCGTTGATGAAAGATGGTTAAGGTTTCCTAACCATAGACATGAGTTGTCATTTGACAACGGGATCACATCATTAGGAGAATGATGTGATGGACAAGACCCATCCGTTAGCTTAGCATATGATCGTTCAGTTTACTGCTACTGCTTTCTTAATGTCAAATACATGTTCCTTCGACCGATCATGCAACTCCCGGATACCGGAGGAATACCTTGTCACTATCAAATGTCACAATGTAACTGAGTGATCATAAATTTGCTCAGGTTTCTCCGAAGGTGTCTATTGAGTTGGCATCGATCGAGATTGGGATTTGTCACTCCGCATGATGGAGAGGTATCTCTGGGCCTTCTCGGTAATACAACATCACAAGAAGCTTGCAGGCAAAGTGACTAAGGAGTTAGTTACACGATGATGTATTACGGGACGAGTAAAGAGACTTGCTGGTAATGAGATTGAACTAGGTAAGTAGATACCGACGATCGATTCTCGGGCAAGTAACATACGACAGACAAAGGGAACTACGTATGTTGTCATAAAGGTTCGACCGATAAAGATCTTCATGGAATATGTAGGAACCAATATGGGCATCCAGGTCCTACTATTGGTTATTGACCGGAGAAGCGTCTCGGTCATGTCTACATCATTCTTGAACCCGTAGGGTCCGCATGCTTAATGTTGGTTGGACGATATAGTATTGTGTGAGTTATGTATCTTGGTGACCGAATGTTGGTCGGAGTCCCGGATGAGATCACGGATATGACAAGGAGCTCCGGAATAGTCCAGAGGTGGGGTTTGATATATGGGATAATAGTGTTTGGTGTCCGGAAGGGTTCCGAAATTCACCGGAATAGGTTTCGGGTGTTTCCCGAAATATTTGGGTACAAGAACACTTTATTTGGGCCAAGGGGCAAAGCCCATGGGGTTTTTGGTAAGTGCAAAAGGCAGTTTTGTGGAGGCCAGGGGCCAGACCCTGACGTCTGGTCCTGGAGTCCGAGAAGGACTCTTGCCTTTTTGGTAAAACTGACTTTGAGGAGGCTTTTACTCCAAGTTTCGACCCCAGGGCTCAACATATAAATAGAGGGGCGGGGCTAGCACACGAGACACATCAAGATTCACCAAATCATGTGCCGGCAACCCCGTCCCCTCTAGTTTATCTTCCTGTCATAGTTTCCGTTGTGCTTAGGCGAAGCCCTGTGGAGGTTGTTCTTCACCACCACCGTCACCATGCCGTCGTGCTACCGGAACTCATCTACTACTTTGCCTCTCTTGCTGGATCGAGAAGGGGAGGACGTCATCGAGCTGAACGTGTGCTGAATGGGGAGGTGTCGTACGTTCGGTACTTGATCAGGGCGGATAATGAAGGTGTACGACTACATCAACCTCATTGCTAAACGCTTCCGCTTAGCGATCTACAAGGGTATGTAGCTGATCTCCCCCTCTCATAGTTATGCATCTCCATGGATAGATCATGTGTGTGTGTAGATTTTTTTTGTTTTCCATGCAACGTTCTCCAACACTCCCGCGGTACTACGGCGCTACTACTACCCCACTACCGATGTCTTCTCTGTACCCCAGAGGTTTAAGCGGTAGTACCGCTCGTGCAGTACTTCCGCTTTCTTACTGCCGCACGCACTTCCTCTTATCTGAATGCTTCTATACTCCTTTTCCACTCCAAGATAGTAGAGCGGTAGTAAGGCGCAGTAGTACCGCTTTATGCGGTACTGCCGTCCTACCCATCATCTACTACTGCTAGTTCTTTGTGTCCTTAGACACTTAGCAGCAGTATCGCTGGTGGGGACGGTAGTACCGCTCTGGCGGCACTACCGCTCCTGGACTTGATTTCTCTCAATGCTACACCTAGAACTACCGCTTGTGTGGTATGTGGGCAGATAACGGTTGGATTTGCCCCACCTATATAAAGGGGGTCTTCCTCCCCAAGAAGACTCACCTTTTATCCCCCAAGCTCAATTGTTGCCCTAGATCTCATTTTCGCCCGATCTCTCTCTCTCTCTCTAGCCAATAGAACTTGTTGCGCTAGGTTTGGAGGAGCAGGCCTCGATCTACACTTCCACCAAGAGATATTTGATTTCCCCCACTAATCCCTTGTAGATTTTGTTACTCTTGGGTGTTTGGGCACCCTAGACGGAAGATGTCACCTCAGAGCCAAAATCCATTGTGGTGAAGCCTCGTGGTAGTGTTGGGAGCCTCCAATTAAGTTGTGAAGATTGCCCCAACCTTGTTTGTAAAAGTCTGGTCACCACCTTCAAGGGCACCACTAGTGGAATCACGACATCTTGCATTGTACGAGGGCGTGAGGAGAATACGGTGGCCCTAGTGGATTCTTGGGAGCATTGTGCCTCCACACCGCTCCAACGGAGACGTACCTCCCCCTAAAGGGAGGGAACTTTGGTAACACATCTTCTTCTTCACAGAGTCCACTTGTGGTTATCTCTGACCTTTATTGTGTGCATGCTACATTATGTTTGTATCTTGTGCTTGCTTGTGAGCTTGTTATTGTGCTTGTCATATAGGTGCCCACCTAGTTGCATATCGAGACAACCTATTTTGTTGTTAACCCTAATCTAATTAAAAGAGCTAAAAATTGGTAGTTGCCTATTCACCCCCTCCCCTCTTGTCAACCATATCGATCCTTTTAGTAGTTGCCTCTTGTCTCGTTCACGTTCTTCATCCCTGCAGGTACCCATGATTATGGAGAACAAGCCACGGAGAGGCTATGGGCAGGGGCACCGTAAAGTGTTATTCTGAACATCAGTGACAGAAATGTTTAGTAAGGTAACACGGATCCTATCCTTGTTGATTCAAGAGGTGTAGTCATTAAACACCCAATGCTTTTGTCTGATTATTGCAGACTTATTTATCGAGGCAACCCCACGCGATGGATACGGCCATCGGTTGGACAACTGACTCTTGATGCAGGATGCATGCCGTTTAAGACGTAATTTGGACGCATCCCTCGCTTTGATATGTAAAAAGCACATCTTGATGGATAACTTCTAGAGGACAAATTAATATCATTTCTGATCCCAACACAAATATGTGGTTGTAAGCATAAGTCGTCATACCCATGCCTATTTTTATTATAAGTGTTTTTAGTGTCAGCTTGATTTATGATCTGGTCAAATGTTGTAATTAACTATCTAGCAAAAGCTTGTTTGAGACCTTAGCTTAAAGGGCACTGTCATCTCGTGAGTTCAATAACTCAGGGTCACCTCTAGGGGAAAAAAGCGAGAATCCTTTCCGCTCCATTTCCGGATCACCAAAATGAAGTAATCAATCCTCAGGGTGGACTTGAAATTTTACAATCACGCCGGCTGGTTTGAATGATGTTGATTTATACTATTTGTCAAGGATGAGATCGTCTTTATTGATGGTTGAGCGTAGCACTGGCAATTCCTCAGCCATGAGGGCCTCGAATTCTGCCTCTAGGGCCAACGCTGTTGTTTTCTCGGCTTTTAGTGCTTGGTCCGCGTTGCATTTTACCATCATCATAGCGTTAGGCCTTGGAATTTTGAGCTTCATGTAAGTGTAATGGGGCACTGCATGAAATTGGGCAAACACGGCTCTTCCGAGGAGCGTGTGGTAGCCACTTCGGAAAGACACAATGTCGAAGATTAACTCCTCGACCCGATAATTATCGGGTTTCCAAATACCACGTCTAGCGTGACTTAGCCGGTGCACCGTGCTTATTTTTCTGGGATTGTTCCTTTAAAAGTAGTCCGACTTGGTTCGATCCGTGTCTGTCGAACTGCATCTTTCGCAAAGTTTCCCCATAGATGAGGTTTAAGCTGATGTTGTCGTCCATCATGACTTTGGTCAGTCGATAGCCATCTATTTTAGGACCGAGGACGAGGGTTGCAACTCCTCGGCCATTGACTCCTATAAGTTGGTCCTCGCGATCAAAGGTGATCGGCATGTCCGACCATCTCTTATCCGAGGTCACTACATGGTCGTCATGGCAGATCTCTCAAAGAGCCCCTTTTCACTGGTTTCTCCAGGAGTGAGTCTCGTATATCATTAGGACCTTCTCGTCTTCATACGACTGCTCAATCCTGATTAGGCGTGATACCACGACTTATCGGCATGCCAAATTTGTCAGGAGCTCCTTCCCACCCCTTGCTACCTGCCTGATAATCCAGCACGCTTGAAGCCTGTGAGTCGGCAGTTTGTCCGAGGACACAGAGTGAATTGTGCATGGTTGGTTTAGTATCGTGTCTAGCTGAGTCCCTTGCCTGGTTGTTTTATTTTCTGTGCCGACTTATCATCGGATCTATCGATACTGTAGCACTTTGGGCGGCGGTTACGACGCAAGCGTCTGCCATCCTCGCTTTGCTCAGGTTGTTCCTGCCTGGAATTCTGCATAACGCAGTATCTTGTTACTATATCGATAGCTCGGCAAACGTTCTAAGGCATTTTCCTGCCATAATTTTTCTAATTCCTTGGTTGTAACATTTGTGACGGAATGACGCCAAGGCCTTCCCGTCTATAGGGATGGCAGTTTTGCCCATGGGTATGGGTACCCGTGGGTACCCTGCCCGAAAACAATGGGCATAGACAAGACTTGGAGAGGTTTTGTACCCACGGGTAATGAGTATCCATAACCGCAAAATATATGGGTAGGGCATAGGGTATGAAATTGCGCCCATGGGTCACCCAATGGATACCCACAAACAATGTTAAATGAAACTAACTCATATGATATGTGGGGTCAACATCCAACTCTCATGGCCCATCCTAAATCTCTTATTCCCTAAACCGGCCATAGCACATAGGGCCACAGGTACTTGCTCACCACTCCTCCTACGTCATATGTGTCTCCTCAAAGTGATGAAATCTCAACTTATCGTCATCGAACACCTGTCCATCTCTCGATCTAGCGATCCCCAATTCCCACTGCCGCCTCTCATAGCGTCGGTGTACCACTAACCATTGCTCATACTCACTTGATTTCTCCAAGATGCCACTCACCGGAGGAGGCCACATCAATGCTATACTGCTTGCCCGTCGTCACTTGAATTTTAGACTCATTTCTCTACTTTCTAAAAATTTAAATGCCATAGATTGTACCCATTGGGTATAGGATACCCAATGGGTATGGGCATGGGTATCAATTTATGCCCATGGGTACTGAAACAGTCGGTATAGAAGGTTTTTGTGGGTATGGGTTTGGGAAGAAGAAGGTCGTATCCGGTCATACCCTACCCATTGCCATCCCTACCCGTCCGGGCACTCTAGGATTTTGTTCTTTACAAACAGGAATCGCATCCAGAACTGTCGGACTGTTTCTTTTGTTTTTTGTACGACAAGAGCTAGATCCTAGATGTCGGGTGCTCCTAAATTATCAGGGTTGCTTCTGAATTATCAGGGTATTAAGCGACATGGGAGTGGGTGAGAGAGAAAATTTTATTCCAAACTGATCTGACATCGGCCTCCACCATCATCGTAAGTCATCGGATGTGAGCTCCAGGCTTGGTCCGATGAAATGCACTTCCCCCCTCCCCCCTAGCTGGTGAACCGACAATTGAGCGATGATCCTTTGTGGCTCCTCTGTAGGACCTTGAAGTATGTCTAGACGGGGGGTGATTAGACTACTTGACCAATTAAAAACTTAACCTTTTCCCAATTTTAGAGTTTGGCATATTTTAGCTATCTTTGGACAAGTCAAGCAATCATCACACAATTCAAGCAAGCATGCAAAGAGTATATGAGCAGCGGAAATTAAAGCATGCAACTTGCAAGAAAGTAAAGAGGAAGGGTTTGGAGGATTCAAACGCAATTGGAGACTCGGATGTTTTTGTCGTGGTTCCGATAGGTGGTTCTATCGTACATCCACGTTGATGGAGACTTCAACCCACGAAGGATAAAGGTTGCATGAGTCCACGGAAGGCTCCACCCACGAAGGGTCCACGAAGAAGCAACCTTGTCTATCCCACCATGGCCGTCACGAATGACTTGCCTCACTAGCGGTAGATCTTCACGAAGTAGGCGATCTCCTTGCCCTTACAAACTCCTTGGTTCAACTCCACAATCTTGTCGGAGGCTCCCAAGTGACACCTAGCCAATCTAGGAGACACCACTCTCCAAGAAGTAACAAATGGTGTGTTGATGATGAACTCCTTGCTCTTGTGCTTCAAATGATAGTCTCCCCAACACTCAACTCTCTCTCATAGGATTTGGATCTGGTGGAAAGAAGATTTGAGTGGAAAGCAACTTGGGGAAGGCTAGAGATCAAGATTCAAATGGTAGAAATGGAATATCTTGGCCTCAACACATGAGTAGGTGGTTCTCTCTCAGAAATGGTAAGTTGGAAGTGTAGGTTTGTTCTGATGGCTCTCTCAACAAATGAAGAGGAGGTGGAGGGGTATATATAGCCTCCACACAAAATCTAACCGTTACACACAATTTACCAAACTCGGTGGGACCGATTCAACAGACTCGGTCAGACCGATTTGATAAACCTAGTGACCGTTAGGATTTTCGGTGGGACCGACATGCAACTCGGTAGGACCGATATGGTTAGGGTTAGGGCATAACGTAATCTCGGTGAGACCGATTTTGGTAATAAGCTTTCCAGAGAGTTGGTCAGGTAAACTCGGTGGGACCGATTCGCTCATTTCGGTGAGACCGAAATGTTACGAAAGGGAAACAGGGAGTTTACATTGCAATCTCGGTGGGACCGATCACTCACTTCGGTTAGACCGTAACGTTACGAAGGGAAACAGAGAGATTACAACCCCATCTCGGTGAGACCGAGATCCCTATCGGTAAGACCGATTTGCCTAGGGTTTGTGGCAGTGGCTATGACATTTGAACTCGGTGGCGCCGGATAGAAAGAATCGGTGGGACCGATTTTGACTTTGGGTTTAGGTCATATGTGGATGTGAGAAGATAGTTGAGGGTATTTGGAGCATATCACTAAGCACATGAAGCAAGAGGCTCATTAAACAACACCTCATCCCTCCTTGATAGTATTGGCTTTTCCTATAGACTCAATGTGATCTTGGATCACTAAAATGTAAAATGAAGAGTCTTGAGCTTTTGAGCTTGAGCCAATCCTTTGTCCTTGATATTTTGAGGGATCCACTTTCATCATCCATGCCATGCCATTCATTGAGCTTTCTTGAAATAATAGTCTTGGAATAGCATTAGCTCAATGAGCTATATGTTGTTATGAATTACCAAAACCACCTAGGGATAGTTGCACTTTCAAATAGTTGCACTTTCAATCTCCCCCTTTTTGGTAATTGATGACAACATATAGATCAAAGCTTCGACAAATGATAATAAGATTGAAAAACATCTTCGCTTTGAAAAGTATGTGATAAGCAAGAGCTCCCCCTAAATTTGTGCATGGTTTAAGATTTGCTTTGGACTGCAAATGCACAAGGAATTAGGCTCATGGGTTACTCTTCCATGTCACATACATCTTGGTGGAGCGCTCAAAATGATAAAGATTGAATACATGCACTCATCATCAAGCAAAGTGAATGATTATATAAGGATAGGTAAGATAATATCATCTAGCAAGCATGAGTGTAGCTTATGATCAAACACATGATCATCAATGTCTCACAGATAACAGCATAGTATCTCAAGCAATCAAAAGCAAACAAAAGTTTAACCACCAAAGCAAGAGAGAACAAAATCAACACTCTCTCTCTCGAAGCCTATGATCTATACATTTTTCTCCCCCTTTGGCAACAGGTTACCAAAAAGTTCATAGAAAATGCATAGTTCTAGATCGACTCTTAGGCTTGATCTTCAGGTGGTGGTGTAGAGATGGCTCCTTGGACGAAGGCTTCAGTTGGTGTGGATGGAGCTGGAGGAGTTGGTGCGGGAGCTGGTTGCACTGGAGCTGTAGGAGCTGTAGCTGGTGCAGATGATGTAGCTCTGGTGTCTGTCACATGCACTGTAGCTGACCTATGAGCTCTAGGCACTCTGGCAAATGCTTCAATGGTTGTCTTGCCCTTCCTCTCCTGCATGTCATCCTGGAGCTGCTCCACAACTAACTGAATCTCAGTTACTTTGACATCTAGATATAGAATTTTTGTTCCATGATTCTTTCCAGGCTCTCCTGGTTTTGAGTTAGGTTGGCCAACCCCTTCTCAATCCTCAGTGTTGATGCTATCAAGTAACCAAGCTGCTCCTGCTTGTTCTTCAAAAAGTACTCAGATGCCTCCTCTTGAGTTGGCATCTTGGCAGCCTTCTCTCTCTTTGCCTTCTCCTTCTTCTCTTGAGCTTTCACTGATGATGGTTCATTCTCATTCATCACAACTTGATTGTCCTCAAAGTCTGGATAGATAGCAAAATGTTCCTTATCCAGCAAGTATGTTTCTGTGCCCATCTTTGAGTTAATCAACTCCTGAATCTGTGGGGCATACCCACAACTTCTCTTCTGGTCTGCTGCTGTCCTCTTAATGGTCTCAACAATGAGGCTCATGACCTTGAATTTTTGTGGCACATCAAACAAGTGTAGCAAGTTGATAGCATGCCCTCTAATCATGGTGTGGTCACCTGACTTGGGCAACAGAGTGTGCCTTAGGATCCAGTTGATTGTTGGCAGCCCTGAGAGAAGAAAATGAACTGACCCAAACTTATGTGTCTCAACTGCAGCATCAGGAATTTCCTTGTACATATGAGCCATGGTATTGTGGTCCATCTTCTTCTTGGCATAGACATCCAAGTCACCTTCACTCTCCTTTGGGGCATTGATCAGACTGGCCCATTCCTTAATTGTTGACTGGTACCTTGTACCTTCAGACATCCAAACTATCCTGCCATCTGGATAGAAGTGTGCTGTGGAGTAGAATTGCATAATGAGCTCATCATTCCACTTTGTGAGCTTCTGCCCAACAAAGTCTGCAACTCCACAAGCAACAAAACTGTCTTGCACTCCAGGATAGTGTTCCTCATTCTCCTTCATGTAGGTCCAGTCGACCCACCTCATATCACACACTATTGGTTTCTTGTCCAACAACACTGTCTCATAGAAATCCTGTTCTTCCTTAGTGTGGAACCTGTAATCAACAGAAGTCCTTCTCCTGGTAGCATATGGATCTAACAACCTCCACAATCTGAGACCTGCATCCTTCCTCAACTTCATGTTCCCAGCCACAGGATGAGCATCATTGTGGTCTGGAATCTTGGACTTTAGCTTCCTCAGGACTTGTCCTTCATCATCTTCCTCATCAGCAACTTCGGGCACTGGGGCCTTGTTCTTCTCAGCAGCTGGAATACTCCTGGTATTCCTCTTTGGTGCAATCTTGGTCTTGGGGGCAGCTTTGGGTGCTTCTTTGGGCTTTGATGTTGCAGCCCCTGACTTTATAGCATCACCCATTAGTTTTTGTGCCTTGGGTGCTGGTGCAGCAACCTCTTCTTCATCTTCAGAGTCTCTCCTCATAGAGAGATTTCCAAGAACCTGGGCAGTAGTGGTTCTGGCTCTCTTCTTCTTCTTATCTTGTCCAGCAGCTTCATCTTCTGATTCAATGGTAAACTTCATAGTTTCTCCAGTGGGAACTTTCTTGGGTTTGGAAGTTGTGACTCTTCTTGCAGGTGCCTCTTTGGGTTCAGTCTTTTCAGGCACTTGAGTTGATCCTCTGACCTTCAGCATAGGTGTCCTCTTGGCAGGAACCTTCCTATTGAGTCCAGGCTTTGTGTTCTTTGCTGAGGCATACTCCTTTTTGAGCACTACCTTCTTGGAAGTAGCCTCATCTTCTTCTGCCATATAATCCTCATCCTCAGATTCTGAGGTTCTCTTCTTCCTTGCCCTGGTGGCAGCTTTAGGCAGATTGCTTGGGGTGCTCCTGCTGCCATCATCTGAAGTGCTAGTGGGACTAGTGCCCTCACTCATGTGATTGTGCTCTTCTGACTTATTCTGACTATCACTTTGGTCTGACATACTACAAATCACTGATTGCTGACCCTGTGAATAATCATAGATGAGATAGAATGGATGAGCATCACAAAATGCAGAGATTTTTGCAAACGAATGATTCAAAAACTCAGTTTTAGTTTTCCACAAAAAGCATTTCGGATCAACCGATTTTCAAACTCGGTGATACCGAAGCAGTTTTGGAACCTAAACTGGTGAACTCGGTTGGACCGAGTCACAGTTCGGTGGCACCGAGACTGCTAGGGTTTCACAAAGTCCCAAAATTGGTCACACCGATTAGCAATTCTCGGTCAGACCGAGAGTTACTAGTGCAATGGCGTTAGCCAAATCGGTGGGACCGAGTTTTTCAACTCGGTGGGTCCGAGATGGTTTTGGCGGAAACCTAACCCTAAATTTTCAAATCGCATCTAATCTAAGGATTGTATTGACTGGATAGGAGTGTTTCAATCGTGGAAAGAATCATAATGAACACAATGTGCTAGGAATCGGACGAGGATAGCACTGTGATCGAGTCCATACCCTAGCTTGGCGATGAACTCGCTACGGCGGCAATGGCGGGGGTGAATTTCGTTGACGGCGGCGGAGACTAGCGACAGGAGGCGGCTGGCGACGAGGAGACGATTCGGAGACCCTGGAGGCAGAGCGAGCTATTGCGCGGGCGAAGAGGTTCGGAGAAATTTCCAAATTTTTGCCCGTGAGTATATATAGCCCGACCCTGTCGGTGTGACCGAGTGGAACAACTCGGTGGCACCGAGATGCATAACTGTTGACAGTTATAGCAACTCGGTGTGACCGAAAAGTTCAAATCGGTTGCACCCGAGATTGAAAACCTAGATCGACTTAGTGATCTCGATAGGACCGAAATGGATGAATCGGTCAGACCGAGAATCACGAAGAAGTTTTGGAAGTTTAAGTCTATGACGAATCGGGGACTCCGAGTGCTCCTCACACAGAGTGGTTCGAATCTGACTTGATCAAATTTTGTGATGTAGCATGAATAGAGTTTGAGACAAGAAAAGCATAGATAGCTAGAGAATGTTCTTAGGCATTCTTGTCCATCCACTTGGCAAAAAGAAAAAGAACCCAAACAATCAAAGCAACAAGTGGATGTCCTCGAATGAGTAAAATATGCAACCAACATGCTCACACAATGGAATGGCAAATAAAATATGTGGCAAAGCATGCACAACCAATTCTAGCATCTATCAAACAATTGGCGATGACTAGGTCATCTATATATGAGTATATTGACTTGGGAGTCAAATGAGAACATTTGATCATAGGTTATACTCATCGTTTAAGCTTAAGTGGGGTTACCACTTTTACATAATGCATTGATGTGTTCACACCATTACAGTTGCTTTAACTCAATTCTTAGAGTTAAGCTCCCCCTAGATGTGAGATCCCCTTTTGGAGGGATGAACTAACCTTGGGTTTTGTCAATGATGACTTCATGTAGGTGTTGAAGATGTGGGTGCTCAATGTTGATGTAGATCATTTGGAGCAATCCTTTGGAGTGAGTTGCACTTTCAACATACCTACATGGGTTAGTCCCACGAGGAACAAACAAGAATATCCATAGACATAGAGTGATTCACACACAAGATGATGTCCATGAAATCATTGGGTTACCTTGTCCCTTGCCTTACCAACATGAGGGTTTGTGACTCCTTGAACTAGTGCAACATGTGGAAGTTGATTGCACTTGTCCTTGCCATAATGATATGAGTGAAGAATGTTGGCGGAGTCACCCTCAAGAACTCTCTAGTTCTTCTTCTTCGGGATCCACATCATCTTGATGGGAATCCTTGGAGTCGTAGTTGTACTTGATGAAGTAGAACTTGACGTAGTGTTGGGAACCCACTTGACTGAGGCCTTAGGTGCTTCTTCAAATGCATCAATCTCCTCTTGAAGCTTGTCCTTGCCTTTGTTCTTGTGGTCTTGTGGTGGAAGATCATCTTGTGCTTGTGTTCCCTTGAAGGAAGTAGGATCATACTTCTCTTGTTGAGGAACAAACTTCGTCTTGGGGTATTGATCTTCTTCCCACTCAACTCCATTGGCATTGAACTTTCGTTCAAAACCAACACCTTGATTCTTCCGGTGCCTTCCTTGCTTGCGTACAATTTTCTCGAATTGCTTACTCCCGGCAAGGCTCTTGTAAACACCTTTCTCTATAATTCCCTTCAATAAGCTATTTTCTTGCTCAAGTGTAACTTGGCTAAGAGAATCATTAGTGGAATC
Organism: Triticum timopheevii; assembly: GCA_963921465.1. Classification (NCBI taxonomy): domain Eukaryota; kingdom Viridiplantae; phylum Streptophyta; class Magnoliopsida; order Poales; family Poaceae; genus Triticum; species Triticum timopheevii. The sequence goes on along the minus strand of OY997272.1, from coordinate 447,816,888 downwards.
AAGAGAACTACTAGAAGCAACAATATTGGATTTGGCATTATTATTGTTACTACTAGAGGAAGGATCTTTCTTGTACTTGTTACTAGACTTGACTTGAGGCATGTAAGTAGATAAGAGTAAATGCTTGGCAATGTAAGAAGAACTTTTCTTACGGAGATCATCATTGATTGCTTTTAAGAACTCATGCTCTTGCTCAAGATTGAGCTTTTCAAAGCGTAACTTCTCATGAGCCCTTAAAAGTTCTCGATGATCTTTGAAGATAGTTTCATGAGCTAACTTAAGAGTGTTTAGTTCTTTAGTTAGAAGCTCAATCTTCTCCTTATCATTGTCATTCGTTTTATCTTGATTAGCATGATTGATTGACGTTTCATCATAGTATTCATCACTAGAGTTGTCAACAAGTAAATCATCATTACCTAGCAAGTCATCTTCATCACTATTGAAATCAACATACTCGGGATGTGTTACCTTTGGACCTTTGGCCATGAAGCATCTTCCAATTCCCTAATTTGGTGAGTCAAATATGTCGTAGGAGTTGGTTGACACAAGTGCTAGACCGGCAACACCTTCATCTTGAGTATATTCGGAGTCGGAGTGATAGCTTCTCTCGGAGTGATTGTCGGAGTCGGAGCCGAATACCCATTCACCAACATGAGCTTGATGTCTTCGTTTTGTGTAGCTCCTTGATGACTTGTCCTTCCTTTACGAATCCTTGCTTCTCCGTGAGGGTCTTCGTTCATAACGATCATCTCTACTCCTCCTCTCTCTTGGTGGTGATTCTTCTCTTTTACTTCTTCTTTTTGGAGAATCTTTTCTTCTTTTGTAGGGTGTCGTACACTCATTGGAATAGTGTCCGGGTCTCCCACAATTGTAGCAATTTCGCTCTCGACTAGAAGATCTTTTTTTCATTGTAGGACCTTGACTTAGAGCTTCTTTCTTTGCTTCTACTCTTGTAGAATTTGTTGAAGTTCTTCACCATTAAGCTCAATTCTTCATTGAAGGTTTGTTTCTCACTTGATGATGTGGGGGCTTCACATGAGGCTTTGTAAGAACCACTTGACTTGTTGTGAAGTTCCTCCTTATCCTTGAGTGACATCTCATGAGCAACAATTCTTCCAATGACTTCTGTTGGCTTGAGATCTATGTAGTTTGGCATCATTTGGATCAATGTGCACACGGTATCATACTTTCCATCCAATGCTCTTAGGATCTTCTTGATGATGAATCTGTTGGTCATCTCTTCACTCCCTAAGCCGGCAATCTCATTTGTGATAAGAGCAAGCCTAGAGTACATTTCAGCGACACCTTCACCATCCTTCATTTTGAACTTGTCAAGCTGACTTTGGAGCACATCCAACTTGGATTCCTTGACGGAGTCGGTACCTTCATGCATATCAATCAAAGTATCCCAAATTTCCTTTGCATTCTCAAGACGGCTGATTTTGTTGAATCCTCCGGGGCACAAGCCATTGAAGAGGATATCGCAATCTTGAGCGTTGTATTGCAGCATCTTCAATTCTTCCGCGCTAACTTCACGGTTTGGCTCTCTCCCATCAAAGAATTCACCTTGCAAGCCAATACACACAATAGCCAAAACGGCGGGGTTATGTCCAAGAATATGCATTTTCATCTTATGCTTCCAACTAGCAAAATTAGTACCATCAAAGTAAGGACCTCTACGGTGATAATTTCCCTCACTAGTCGCCATACTCTCCTAGGTTGTGAAACCAAGGCTATGACCACCAAAAGCTATAGAAATCAAAGCAAATGGAGACCAAAGCTCTGATACCACTTGTAGGACCTTGAAGTATGTCTAGAGGGGGGGTGATTAGACTACTTGACCAATTAAAAACTTAACCTTTTCCCAATTTTAGAGTTTGGCAGATTTTAGCTATCTTTGGACAAGTCAAGCAATCATCACACAATTCAAGCAAGCATGCAAATAGTATATGAGCAACGTAAATTAAAGCATGCAACTTGCAAGAAAGTAAAGGGAGGGGTTTGGAGGATTCAAACGCAATTGGAGACACATATGTTTTTGTCGTGGTTCAGATAGGTGGTTCTATCGTACATCCACGTTGATGGAGACTTCAACCCACGAAGGATAATGGTTGCGCGAGTCCACGGAGGGCTCCACCCATGAAGGGTCCACGAAGAAGCAACCTTGTCTATCCCACCATGGCCGTCGCCCACGAAGAACTTGCCTCACTAGCGGTAGATCTTCACGAAGTAGGCGATCTCCTTGCCCTTACAAACTCCTTGGTTCAACTCCACAATCTTGTCGGAGGCTCCCAAGTGACACCTAGCCAATCTAGGAGACACCACTCTCCAAGAAGTAACAAATGGTGCGTTGATGATGAACTCCTTGCTCTTGTGCTTCAAATGATAGTCTCCCCAACACTCAACTCTCTCTCATAGGATTTGGATCTGGTGGAAAGAAGATTTGAGTGGAAAGCAACTTGGGGAAGGCTAGAAATCAAGATTCATATGGTAGGAATGGAATATCTTGGCCTCAACACATCGGAAATGGTAAGTTGGAAGTGTAGGTTTGTTTTGATGGCTCTCTCAACGAATGAAGAGGAGGTGAAGGGGTATATATAGCCTCCACACAAAATCTAACCGTTACACACAATTTACCAAACTCGGTGGGACCGATTCAACAGACTCGGTCAGACCGATTTGATAAACCTAGTGACCGTTAGGATTTTCGGTGGGACCGACATGCAACTCGGTAGGACCGATATGGTTAGGGTTAGGGCATAACTAATCTCGGTGAGACCGATTACGCAAACTCGGTGAGACCGATTTTGGTAATAAGCTTTCCAGAGAGTTGGTCAGGTAAACTCGGTGGGACCGATTCGCTCATTTCAGTGAGACCGAAATGTTACGAAAGGGAAACAGGGAGTTTACATTGCAATCTCGGTGGGACCGATCACTCACTTCGGTTAGACCGAAACGTTACGAAGGGAAATAGAGAGATTACATCCCCATCTCGGTGAGACCGAGATCCCTATCGGTAAGACCGATTTGCCTAGGGTTTGTGGCAGTGGCTATGACATTTGAACTCGGTGGCGCCGGATAGAAAGAATCGGTGGGACCGATTTTGACTTTGGGTTCAGGTCATATGTGGATGTGAGAAGGTAGTTGAGGGTATTTGGAGCATATCACTAAGCACATGAAGCAAGAGGCTCATTAAACAACACCTCATCCCTCCTTGATAGTATTGGCTTTTCCTATAGACTCAATGTGATCTTGGATCACTAAAATGTAAAATGAAGAGTCTTGAGCTTTTGAGCTTGAGCCAATCCTTTGTCCTTGATATTTTGAGGGATCCACTTTCATCATCCATGCCATGCCATTCATTGAGCTTTCCTGAAATAATAGTCTTGGAATAGCATTAGCTCAATGAGCTATATGTTGTTATGAATTACCAAAACCACCTAGGGATAGTTGCACTTTCAAATAGTTGCACTTTCATCCTCGGGCAGATCTAATGTCATGGCAGAGGAATCATCCACAGGGTTTAGGTTGTTGAGATCGTTGTCCTGACGAGCGGTCGAAGCTTCAGCTTTCTCGTTTTGGTTGAACCGAGATTTAGGCGCTCTGGCGTAGAAACTACACTAGAGCAGATCGGATCGATGAACGATGGTGTCATCAAGCTGCTCTGACCACACAGCGGGACCTGTATGGGCCACCAATGTCGGGGTTGAATCCGACGGATCTCAGGTAGGGGGTCCCGAGTTGGTGACCTTAACTGGATGGTAACAAGACAAAGAGGGACACGATGTTTTACCCAGGTTCGGGCCCTCTCAAAGAGGTAAAGCCCTACATCATGCTTCTGTTGTATTGATTGTGGATGGGGTACCTCGAGATCGTATGCATATGTCTCTAACTTGACCCTACAGACTAAACCCCTCGGCTTATATAGGCACCAGGGGTACCTAGGGTTACATGTAGGTCGGTTACATCTAGGGATAAACATGCCAATGATTCAAACGTGTCTCGAAGTGTGCGTCAAGTCTTCAAAGGATTCCATCTTGAGTACAGGGTCATGGCAAACATGACCCATTCTTCGGTAGCCTGGGGTCCTCGGGCCAACCCATGGCTGGCAGGCGAAGTGCTTAGCACCCCCTAATCTAGGACACCGTTAGAAAGGAGGCGGTGCCTTGCCGGGCACGCCTCCTTGCACGAGGTGATTCCCCTGCCCGGCCCATGACTGGTAGGCCGAAGTGCTCAACACCCCCTAGTCTAGGACACCGTTAGAAAGGAGGCGATGCCGTGCCAGGCACGCCTCCTTGCACGAGGTGATTCCCCTGCCACTTTCGCTTGGAGCCGGTGATGGAAGGTGTTGGCGCGGCGCAGGCGTGCATGACCGCGAGAGGATGGAGTGGCATCATTGGGGGTGGCGGCGCATTGGTTGCGGTTACTCCATAGGGTAGGTTGGCGGCGCGGCGAGGCGGGACAGCGAAGGCCCGACGACATAGGCGACGACGGTGGCGAGTGAGGCGGGAACGGAGAGGGCGGAAGTTTCCTTCGCGCCAAGCAGCTGGAAGGATAGGGAAACCATAGATATGGCGGACTCGGCCCGGAATTCGCATCCTGCAAAAAAAAGAATTTGCATCCTGCAAAAAAAAATTACCGGACAGCTGAATATACCGGCTGTTCTGGACAGAAAAATCATTCCCGTCCGCTATATGGATGATTATTACGGCTGACAGGTTGTTTTACATGATCTGAGGCCAACTCCACCGCATGACCCCAAACGGACGTCCGGATTGGCCGGATTTTGTCCCTTTGGGGCGCCGATGGGTTCGCTCGTGTCCGGCTTTGTCAGCTGGATCGTGCGTGTGCCCACCGCGCGGCCGCACCCCAAATCGTGTTCGGGGTGGACGTGAATAAAAAAAATATAAAAACTAGAATGAAATAACTAAAAAAACAAAATAAACGCATTTTAAAAAACATAAAACATATATAGGGGTCGGCCACAAAACGGCCCAGTTTCCACGGCCACTTAAAAGGCCCAGTTTCATAATTAACATAAAAACAAAATAAAAAAACGCCTCCCGCGCGCTCCTGCCGCGCCCGTCAGTGTCGTGGCCGTCACCGTCTTCACTGGCCGCCGGTGTCGTCGTTGTCGCTGACGAGGTCGACGTAGGCCGGCGGCGTCCACGGGTGGGCCGGCGGTGCATGGTAGACAGGGGCGGGCTGGACGGCCGGAGGTGCCTGCACCACCTCCTCCCGTGGTGATGCCTCCCGCTCCGGTGACCGCGGCGGAGTAGGGCACCAGTTCACGCCCACGCCGGCGGCCATCTTCGGAGCAGTGCAGGACCAGCCCTACCCCTGGCCCAGCAGCTGCTGGAACGCGGCCGGCGGGTCCTCCTCCATCGCCTCCTCCGTGACGGCCGCCATCTGCAGCTCCGGGAAGGCGACGTCCCCGGCGGTAGAGAGGGCCATGGCCTCCTCCAGGCCGTCCCACTGCCGCTCGTCGTGCGTGTTCATGGAGTCGTCCATGACACGCTGCAGGAGACGGGCCTCCTCCTCCGCTATCATGCGAGGAGGGGGAGGTGGCGACGGAGACGGGGAAGGCGACGGCGTGGGCGTCAGGCCGCGCACCCGCGTACGCCCGCGCGCCTCTGCACATGGGCTCCGCGGCCCCGACACGGTGCCGGCGAAGTAGGACGCGCACCGCACGTCGTGCTCGTCCTGGAGCCATGTGTCCCACAGCGGGGAGTCGGGGGCATACTTGTGGTCGTAGTACAGGTCGTCAGGGAGGAGGCGACGACGGCGCGCGATCTCATCGCGCCGGGCACGGCCGGTTGCCGGCACCGGCGGGATGTGGACCCGGTCCGCGAAGAGGTGCCATCCGTTGGGAAGGTGGGCGTCGCTCCACGGGACCGGCGTCCTCGTCTCCCAGTACCTCCGGCACACGTCCGCGCAGATGTACTGCCGGTCGCGCTCGCCGCCGGGCCTTGGGGCAATGGTGAAGGGGGCCGACGCGGGGGCTCGACGGGAGGAGCGCGGCGGTGACGCGGGGGCTCGATGGGAGGAGTGCGGCGGTGACGCGGGCTCCTCCTTCTTCACGGATCCGCGGCGACAGCCCGAGGAGGAGCCGGCCTCGCGATCGTGCTTCCCCTTGCGGCCGTAGTTCCAAAGGCCCATGGCTGCGGCCGGCCGGCGAGGTCGACGACGGGGAGCGGCTAGGGTTTCTAGGGTGTCGGGTTTCGAGGGGGCAGAGAGGGGCCGGAGTGGGAAGTGTGGACGACGACCGGTCCACGGCTTCCCATTTAAGAAGGACGACGACCCTTCGCTGTGTGGACGACAGGTTGGGCCACCCGCCCGTGCGCATTTATGTTGGCGGGTGGGAGGTAGGTGGCCGCCTGCCACGCGGCCCCGACGCGGACGTTCGAAGCGTCCATTCGCTGTCCGCCGCGACCGAAACCCGGCGCAAGTTTGCGCTCGAAATGGGTCGGCCCGGACACAAAACGGACCAGATGGGTCCGGGCCGTCGCACGCTGGGCCGCCTGGTTTGTCCGTTTTGCCTCAAACGGACGGGACCGGACAAAATAGGGTCGCGCGGTGGAGTTGGCCTGATAGAGTTTGCTCCTAGCCCCGCCTCCGTCCTGAACAGGAGATCAGCACACGAAAGAAACCATCGGGCTCAAAAAAGCGTGGGCTGCAAATCCTAGAGCACATGCCGGCGCGCGGTGCCGATACAGAACGTGATTGACCACCGACGGCAGAAAATCAATCAAACAAACAAACAAATCCTAACGCGACCAATGGCAACATCAGAGTGTATGTCAAACATTATCCTGCGACCGTGAGCAAGTCTTGTCTTTTTTTTTCCTTCGACACGGCACGTCAGGCTGACAGCGGCGCTGCCGGACGCCGCGGGCACAGGTTCGCGCTCGCGCGTGCGTGCACGTCATCGCTATCCAGGGAGAAACCGGTCAAACGGACAGCGATGCGAGCAGCACCTGAAAAGGTATGAGGCATCCGTTCGGAGAGCGTGACGTGGCGTCGCCAGTGTGGACGGGGACAAAGCCGTTCTCACCAGCCGGCGGGTGTGAACCGGCGAGGAGTTCGAGAGGCGTCGGAAAAGAGAACACGAGAGCGAAGGAGACCAACGGCTGCTGCATGCAAAAGCTGGACCTGGCGACCCCTTCCACACCCACCAGCACCAACACGCGTAGCCGCGTAGGCGCACCCTTTATCAACCCGCAGCCTCGGCACGGCCCATGGTGAACGAACGGTGCGTGCGGCAGGCCGGCGAGCGCACGAGCGATCACAATCACAATCACATCCAGGCACGCCGTCTTCCACGTTGCGCGGCGGGAGCATGCAACGGCAGCGCTTCGGGTCTGACGAAGGGCCGGGAAGAAACCCCGCCGAGGAGAGGAGGCTCAAGAGACCCGCGACCGAGTCCGAGGAGACCGGCGACGACGACGAACTGCCCCCAGGAACCAGGAGGAAGATGAAGGACACGCAGCAGAAGACGAGGCCGAGCGGCAGCACCGGCGCCGGCGCAGGCGCGGCGTCGTCGGCGTCCTCCGTCCGCGCCGTGCTGCAGGACTTCCTGGAGCAGCAGCAGCGCCTGGACGCGCAGCGGCAGGAGGCGGCGGCGCGGCACGCGCAGGAGCGGCTGGCCTTCGAGCAGCAGTGGCGGCAGGAGATGCAGAGGCTGGAGCGGGAGCGGCTGATGCTGGAGCAGGCGTGGCGGGAGCGCGAGGAGCAGAGGAGGATGAGGGAGGAGGCCAGGGCCGAGAGGAGGGACGCGCTCCTCACCGACCTGCTCAACAAACTCTTGCGCGATGACTTTTAGGGAGGGATGGCTCCATGACGCGTGCCCTAATACAGTAATAATCAACAAAATTTGTTACTGGTAGCATAGGTTATGGCTGTGGATCAGTAGAAATTCTTTGTTTGCTTTGTCGTCACCTGATCATAGATTAATCCGTAGGAATGTTAAGCCATTTTAGTAGTCTATATATCTCAGTTGCATACACATGTAATCACTAGCTAAGATGCTGCCAAATGCTCTGTGTGTCTTTTTCTGGAAGGGTAAATGTTTTTTTCTGCCAGACATCATGGGACAAATATATGTTTTTACAGATTATTATGTACTGCCATTAGCGACAATCCATGAAAATTTCGCAAAGAAATAAAAAAGAATTGGCAAATGAGAACAGGTGATTAAATGCACAACATATAACGTACTGTAAGCGGTTGACAGAATCCACAAATTTTCTGTCTAGTCTCTAGTGTGCAAATCTATCATCCAGATGACTACATAGGTAGATCAATACGGGCAACATGTTGTTAGTACTTACTGTATTAGGAAGGTGAACAACGAAGTAAAAGTATACGTAAAACAAAACCCTGATCAATCTGTAGGCTTCTGATGAAGTTGTGTTCCTTCCGATGCTGAGATTGTAATGAACTACTTCCTGAATATTGTCTTCAGTCTACGTTACAAGGGGCAGAGCCCCAGTTCACTTTTCCACTGTGAAAAAAACAAAAGAATTGATGTCAGGTCACAGCGGTCACAGGCCATCTCCATAAAGGGTGATCAAGTTTGGCAGAAAATAACCCTTACAAGCGAAAACCGCCACTTGGAGACTTTTCAAGCTCTACCACCAAACCACTAAAATATAGCACACCTGTTCGCAGCAAGAACTTGACGTTGATGCAGTGCCTCCAGTCACCAGACATCTCCTACTCCCTGGTATTCACTCTTCACTTCCATACTTATGGGCATCATCACCAGAATCAGTATCAGTTTCTTGGTCATCACCAGAACCTGCGGTGCCACTTTCCTGTGTTGTCAAACCCAAGAAACCGTCCAATACATAAGGTTCTATAACTTTCCAGAAAGAATCGGCATTGCTCCCCTGAAAACCTATCCAGAAGAATTGCCCTTTCCTCTTCACTTTACCAGGTAAGGACTGTGCATGCAAGGAGTTTACAATTCTTTCAACACCCTCACTGTTCCCACCACTGACCTTGAGAACGATATCACCTGATGAGAGTTTGAAGCCTCCAAACATGAACCAATATGCTAGAACACGTGGAGATAACCACCTGTGGATAAGCTTTGGGAGAACAGGCTGACCTTTTAGAAAGAACTGATCAGCAAAGAAACCAAAATGTAAATGAGGTATGGTTGAAAACTCATAAGGTATCTTGCTCTCATCCTCAAATGATCTGCTTGCTGAAGTCAGCCATTCAAAGAAACGCTCATGAATGTGCACCCTTAAGACCGAATGGGCATCAGAATCTTCCTGGAACTTAAAATGGACAATATGGACCCCTCTCTGTGCATGAGATTCAATCTGTGTGCCTCCCAGAAGCAAACCAATTAAAATCTCACGCTGCTCTTGATCCAACTTCATGCTCACGGGTTTTGGCTTAACAGCGACTTTCTTACCAAGACGGAGACCAGTCTGAAGTTCTTCCAACAAATCCTCTTGTACATCATACTTCTTTTTACACATCATATCATAAACCTTTTCAGCTTTCTGATAGTCTTCCGCAGAAATATAACCTCTTAGCATGATGTTGCAAGATTTTGCGTTAGTACCTATCGTCCCTTTTTTGTGCATTTCATCGAAGACCTCCTCAGCTTTCTCGACATTTCCAGCCCTTATCAGTGATTCTAGATAGATGGTGTACAAGATTCTATTTGGACGGCACCTAGCAAGGCATTTCGAGAATGTTAGTTCTAATTTCTCATGCATATCAAGATCCAAATACATGTACATCAGGGCAAGAAATGCTGGCATCAGATGCTTCATATGACTCTCAGAAAATTCATCCATAAGTTGTTCCGCAACGTCTATCTCCTCAGCATTTGCCATTATCTCAATTATCTTATGATAAGTTGCAACGTTTGGGGGTATACTTTGCCTCTTCATTTCTCTGAATATATCCAGAGATTTCATAGGCTCACCAGTTCGAGCATAAACCTCCATTCGGCAGACATAGGCCTGAGCAGGAAGTTCTGAACCCCTCTGGAGAATTTCATGCCATGTTGCCTCTGTTTCTTGAACCCTCCCTTCTTTGGAGAAGGCCCGCATGACTGACACCAGCACATCAATACTCTCATCAAAACCAGCCTGCTTCATTTCCTTCCTAAGAGCTATGATCCTGTCTCTATCAATGACATCTTGGTAGCTGTGAAGCCAGATGAGCCCAGCATAGACCTCCTTGTGCACCTCAAGATTGGTGGTGACCAGATTGTGGTAGATAAACTCGGCCTGCCTGAGGTTGTGCTTTGCAGTTCCTCCTGTCTTACTCACAAGCGCGCGGAACAATGAGTTGTGAAGGCTGAGGCGAGGCTTGTAGCCGCCCATCTGTATCATCTGGTTGTAGATAGTGCAAGCATGCTCGAGGCAACGTCCCCTGGGCGTACTGAGGTACGCAACAGTCAGTATGTGGAAGGTGGATTCGGCAGGCACACGGCCCTGCTTGACCATTGCCTCAAACATCTCCCGGCATTTCTCAACCTTGCCTTCCCTGCCGAGAAAATCCGCCACCCTTGTGGCAAGCGCAAAGTTGAAGCGGTACCAGTGCTGCCGCTCCATCCAGCTAAACACCTGAAAACAACCAACCAGTACATCTATGATCCATGGACCCATCGTGTCTATGCAGCTATGGCAAATCGTCGAACAGTTCATGGGCAGCAAGAAACCAGATGAACATTTGTTAGAGCAAATTACTCGTACATGTTATGGCCTTATGGGAGGGAGGTGGGTGTGTGAGCCTGCGAGGGTACTGACCCGGAAGGCGGCGTCGTTGTCGCGAATGCGGAGGCAATGTGCAGCTACGTAGGTGGCGTCCTCCTGGGTGAGCCACTTGCGCTGGGCGTTGAGGATGCGGGTGAAGGTGGAGTGCTTGTAGGCGGGGAGCTCCTTGCAGAGCCAGGCAATCCTGGAGCGGCGCCACTGCTCGGGCAGCTCCTCCAGCTCGGGCACCACCAGCTCCGGCGACCGCACCGCGTCCCTCTCGTCGGCCGACGCCCACGCCTGGTCCTTGAACAGCCCAGACTCGTCGTCCTCCTCGTCCTCGTCGTCGGACTCCTGCACTAGGGACTCCAGCGCTGACGCAACCGCTGGAATTCGAACTCTCGGTGGGGATATGGCGAGACGGCGGGGGAGAAGCGGGGGAACGGCGAGGCGGAGGACGGGAGGCGGAGAAGCGAAGGTGGGGAAGAAGGCGGCAGAGCATCGTAGTGCCGGAGATGGAGTGGCGCGGTAGGAGGTGAAGGCCATGGGTGAATCTCGATGGCGAGGACCGGAAGCGGAAGCTGTGCTGCTTCTATCTCACTCGGGCTGCCTCATCGTCTCCGCGGGTTGCCCGTGTACATCTCCGAGGAGCCTGGATTGGGATTTTGGGGGGAGCGGAGCGAGGACTGGTACCTTCCAGGGCCACCCAAAGTGATCTCCTCCGTCGATCCTTATTTCGACGATCCACAGCAAAGCTTCTGCTGGCCTCATCAAACAGACGAAACTTTGGATGCATTTTTCATTTAGAAATGGCACCAGAAAATTGGCACTGATATATAAATTGCCCAAACGTCTTGTATGTGGGAATGGAGGTAGTAGTATATATTTGTTCGAATATCCAATTCTAAGCCCGAGCACATCTGTATTCGGCGAACAGTAAATTAAAAAGGCTAGAAAAATTCGAAGAACCCCGACTTTTTTTTGCACATAAGATGTTTGAGTGCGTGAAGTGCATGCCAAATTTCGAAGCATTTGGACATCCGAGTAGCTCTCAGCAAAAAACAAAAAACAGATTCAAATAGTGCACAAACAGTAAACTTTTTCACATACCCTCAATTTGATACTTTTTTTGCTGAGAGCAGCTCAGATATCCAAATGGGACATCAAGCACTCAGTCATCTTTCTCCGCGAAAATAATTCTGAAATTTTTGAATTTATTTCGTATTTTTCATGATTGTTTTGTTCACTCCCCGGCTAGCCAAAATGCCTTGTCCATATTTGTTCCTCTACCTAGTACATATATTGTTCCTATATATTACTAAAAGTAATAACAGAAAGATTAGAACACAGGCAAAAGGGGACTTTTAACTTTCTGTCCAGTACAAGTGTACAACGTGCTAAGTATATCTGGTCAAAAATAATAACCCAGATATACATTTTGTATCCCAAAATACAACCGGGATATACATTCAGTCCAGGGATAACAAGGTACATTATTGGTTGTATAAAGTCCTATGAAAATCTGGGAATCTCAGGGCTAGTTTGGGCTTTCACCCATGTTTCTTGTTCTTGGCGTACCAGTTCTCAATAGTAGAGAACCAATTCCACTGGAAACATAGTGCTACAAATCGCATTAGTCCAGCACCGATCACCTCCACAAATGCAATTAACGGGGAACTCTGGGGGGTTAGACCAGAAGTGGCTATAGCTAACATTGCTCCCTCGAAATTGCAGGGGACAATAAACCTCCCAGATTTGATGCCGTTTAGAGCCTTCATAGCAACATCATCAGCCTTCATTCCACCAGATGAATCTGCTATGATAGTGGTAAGCTCTGGCCTCTTTTTCTTCTCTGCAACCAATAAGAAAACAGCCAAGTACACGTCATGCTTCAGTTTCACTGTATGAATATGCACTGTTTTTCTTTTTCTTTTTGAGAGTAAAGTGTGAAATGAATGTGAACTGGATATTCCCTCTGTTCGGACATAAGGGGCATGGGCATGGTTATTGTTCAAATTTGAACTTCGAACTAAAACCATGCCACTTACTCCCTCCGTTCCTAAATAATTGTCTTTCTAGACATTTCAAATGACTACTACATACGGATGTATGTAGACATATTTTAGAGTGTAGATTCACTAATTTTGCTCCGTATGTAGTCACTTGTTGAAATGCATAGAAAGACAAGTATTAGGAACGGAGGGAGTATTTCTGAACGGAGGGAGTACAACACTAATGTGCGTAGCTGGTCCCCTAATCCAGAATGAAATGCCACAAAATAAGAGTAGCTCCAGAACTGGGTCTGTTAAGAACTACTCCCTACATTCCTAAATATAAGTTCTTTTAGAGATTCCAATATGGACAACATACGGAGCAAAATGAGTGAATCAACACACTAAAATACGTCTATATACATCTGTATGTAGTCCGCACAGAAATCTCTAAAAAGACTTATACTCCATCCGTATCTAGACAAATCTAAGACAAGAATTTTGGGACGGAGGGAGTATTTAGGAACTGAAGGAGTATGAAATGTACATGGTCAGGTGGAGGGTTCTCCCACCCATTTTCTCCTATCAATATATGATATGCACGCTTGTGCATATTCTAGAAAAAAATGAAATGTTCATGGTCTTAAAAATCGTACCAAAAATCAGAACTAGATTTTTTTTCGTTCTTCCGTCAGGACAGTGCAGCTTGCAAGAATCAAATAAGGCTATTTAACTAGCAGTGAAATTATATCTACATAAGATCAGTTCATCACTTTGTCAATGCAAATTTACTGGTAGGCATAACTAATCAAATGGTTTCGGTTGTACTGGTCTTATGATCCTTTAAGTAAACTGTTTGCATTACATTTTCATCAGTACATAAGCTTGAAATTTTGAGGATCTAAAAAGCGTCTCAACTACACCAATTACTCAATAGTTTTCCGTGTCACAATCTTCAGAGATGTAAATCATAATAATTTTTGTATCATGTGAGAAATTCAACGGGAAAGAAGATTGCCACATAAGTTAATTAGATAATTCAGCAATCGCTTCAAAGTTAAAACATATATTATCAATACATACCCTCGACAAGACCCGGTGTCTCTGTGTCAGGAGGGAAGATCAGCGACACATGAATATCGTCCGAAACGACCTCATGCTGCAGCGACTCTGCAAGTCCAGTTAGTGCGAACTTGCTCGCCGAGTAAGCAGTATACCCATAAACACCAACCTGCAGCAAAGATATCATTTGAGCTTTATCTCTCATCATGAGACATTACATCAAACACTTTAGCTGCATTGTGGCAAAGCAGCCAAAGAACCCTGTATACTGTATACCTGACCAGCCTGCGATGACATGATGGCAATGGACGCCGGGAGACTGGTCTCGCGGGTGCGTGCCTTCATGGCAGGGAGCGCGGCCTTGATGAGGTGGAAGGTCCCCATGAGGTTGATGTCCACCATCCACTTGACCTCCTCCATGTCCTGCTTCTCCAGCTCCTGCGGCACGAACACGCCGTGGTTGCAGACGAGCACGTCGACTGGCCCGGCCTCGTCGAGTGCGCTTGCCACGGCGGCAGCATCCCGCACGTCGGCCTGGTGGACCCCGACGTCCTGCCCCGTGGCAAGCCTGATGGCGGCGCGCGCGTCCTCGAGGCGGGCGGCGTTGCGCGCGAGGATGGAGACCCGCGCGCCCTCCCGCGCGGCGGCCGTGGCGAGGGCGAGCCCTATGCCGCTGGACCCGCCGGTGATGAAGACGTGGCGGCCCTTGAGCGGGATTCGCGCGGCCCGTGGCCGGGTCAGGAAGGCGAGCGCGGCGAGGAGGCCGACGGGCGGCACCAGGAGGAGGAGTGCTGCGGCCATGGCGAAGTCGCGCTAGGGCCTGGATTTCGGCGGCGGTGGAGTGAAGAGGTGATTGAGGTGCTGGGGTTTAAAGAGGGCGAAGGGGCCGCCGGAGTGGACCGGGGCGAGGGCGGCAACGGAGGAGGAAAGGTCGCCGCCTGACAGGTTCAGATCTAGGACGGCGACCGTCGAGACAAGCGAGCACACTCGCCTGGACTTCAGGTGTGGGGTTCCCCGGCCTCGCGCGTAGGAGGGGCTTGATTGGGTGCGCGAGTGGTGGGAAGGCCGGCGCCCGGCGGGCGACGGCGGATCTGACCGGGCGACATGGAGGCGGCCCATCCACCCTCACGTGGGCTGAAGCGACTTTGCCGGGTTCACCTTGTGGGCGAATCCTATTGGACGCCCGTGTGCGTTGGCCGGTGCATAAAAACATGTTCATGATTTTCGTTATTGTGAGCGAAGAAAGCGGGCGCGCACCCCACGCACCCCTTATGGGCCGGCCCATGTGTGGCCGGGACGCCGCCGGTTATTTTTTTGCGGATGTTTTATTTTTATTTTTTTCCTTTTCTTTTTTTCTTTTTTTCAATAATTCGGGATATCAAATGGTTCTAAATTTCAGAAAATTTGATAATTTTGAATAAAACAATAATAATTTCCAAAAATATGCTTGGTAATTCAAAAATTGTTCATGAATTTGGCAAAAAATGTTCACAAATTTAAAAAAATGTTCATGATTTCAAAAAAATGATCATGAAATTGAAAAATATTCACAAAATAAGTAAATCATGATTACAGAAAAATGCTCTAGAATCCAAAACTGTTCACGAATTTGTAAAAAAATGTTCACAAAATTAAAAAAAGTTCATAATTTAAAATATTCAAAAAATGTTCGCTAATTCGAAAAATGTTCATGAATTTGGAAAAAATATTCACGAATTTGGAAAAAATGTTCAAGATTCAAAAAAATGTTCACTAATTCTAAAAATGTTCACGAATTTGAAGAAAATGTTCATAATTTTGAAAAAGTAGACTTTAATTTTAAAATGTTCATTATTTCAAAAAAATGTTCATGATTTGAAAAACATGGTCATGACTTAAGAGAATGTTCACAAATTTCTAAAAAAATTGTTCATGATTTCGAAAAAAATGTTCATGAGTTTTTAAAAAATGTTCACAATTTAAAAAAAATGTTCATGATTTAAGAGTAACGATTTAGTAAAAATAAAACAACGATTTTGGAAAAAAATTTCATCATTCAAAAAAAATACGATTTTAGAAACAAATCGTGAATTAATAGATTTTCAGAAATTGAAAAACAAGAATACAGATGAAAACATAAAAGTAAAGAAAAAATGAAAAGAAAACAGAAAAAGGAAAAGAAAAAAGAAAAAAAAGAAAGAAAACATAAAAAACCGGTTCAGGGAAGGTTCTAGAACCTTCCCAAAACCGGTTGGGGTTAAACCCCGAAATGGGCCGGCCCATAGAAACAGCAGCGGGCGAGGCGGGGGTACGCGCCACGGCTCTCGCGGGCGCGGTACGCGCCGTATAGGATCCCCGGGTGCAGACGTGCAGTATGTGCGTTGGAGTGGAAAGGTGATTGAGGCGCTTCAGGTGAGCCAGCCCATCAGACTTTGGGCGGGCTTTGCTACACCTACGTGAGCTTGTTATGAAAAGTTACGTACATGTTGATGTGGCTTCGTTTAAATGGATAGCATGCCCCCCATCCTGAAAATCAGGGGGGATTAGTTAGAACTAGAGGGTGACGCGCGCTTTGCCGCGCCGTTGTTTTTCGATTGTGAAGTCTATTTTTTAACCAACATTTGAATATCAAACCGAACCTAACTGAGTTGACAGATATTTCTGGTTTATATGATTTATGGTGTTTGGTTGAGTATATCCGTTGCTAGTTGCTTGTTGTTCGGATGTATCGTCGGTTTTTATAGTACATAAACCGAACTGAGCATGTACATGAAATGGACCTCCCTTTTCTCCAATTACCCCTACTTCGCTTTTCCCCAAAAAAACATGCCTACTTTGCTGGCAGGTGTAGGCATCAATATGTGTCGATATGCAATCCATCGAACACTATAGGAGCACCACGTTTGTGTGCGAATAGGCCCAAACATTGAATAATTTAAAACTGGTTTATTGAGAAACAAAGCAAATTACCAAGAGCAAATGATCTAAACCGAAGTAATACGTGGTAAATGATCTAATGTCCAACTAATGTAGGGCAAATCATCCAAACCCAGGAGGCTCATCTCGCCTTCGTGCTGAACTGCTGATCCATCTGGCTAACTCGATTGCTGGGCATGCGAGCGGGGTGGTCTAGGAGCTCGGCCTACTTACCAAGAACATATGTGGAATCAATATGAGCATGTGATGAATCAGTCCATGCTTACCCAGAACTCTGAAGGAAGTACGTAAATGAACCTATTTTAACTAATGTGGGTAAATCATCCAAACCCAGGGGGATCATGTCGTTTACCCAGTTTTGCTAAACTTTACCCAGAACACTGGCGTCACCCCATCAGAATCCCCTCTCCTCACAAAATTTTGCATTCGCCGGCGATCCTATACCCCATTTCACAAGTGACGCCACATTCAAGAGGCAAGACACAAGAGAAACAAAAAAAAAGAACGATCAAACTCTCGCAAGCAGCACCACTAACAGCCCAACGAACCCTGGCAATTGGTCGTCATTGTGAACACCTCCGGCCGCACAGCAGACCGGACAAGACTTACACACGGAGCGCCCGACGACACTCGCCCCGTCGATGAAAGCACAACTGCTCCCTGGGTGATTTTGATAATTAATGTCAACATATCTTGTGTTGGACTAATACTTTTACCTAGTATGTTTCAGATACGTTCAATAATGGAGTGGCATGGACTAGAGGATGTGGAACCCCTTCAAGACGCTAAGGACAAAGGATTGGCTCAAGCTCCAAGCATAAGACTCTACATTTTACTTTTAGTGATCCAAGATCACATTGAGTCCATAGGAAAGCCAATACTATTAAGAGGGGATGAGGTGTTGCTTAATGGCTTGCTTGCTCAAAGTGCTCAGTGATATGTTCCAAAGCCCTCAACCACTTTCTCACATCCACATATGTCCCAAACCAAAAGTCAAACTCGGCCATACCGAAACTTTCTATCCGGCGCCACCGAGTTCAGATGACATAGCCACTGCCAGAAACCCTAGTCTTTTCGGTCTCACCGATAGGGATCTCGGTCTCACTGAGATGGGATTGTAATCTCTGTGTTACCCTTCGTAACATTTCGATCAAACCGAGATAAGCGATCGGTACCACCGAGATTGCAATGCAAACTCACTGTTTCCCTTTCGTAACATTTCGGTCAAACCGAGATGAGCGAATCGGTCCTACCGAGTTTGCCTGACCAACTCTCTGTGTGTCTTTTACCAAAATCGGTCTCACCGAGTTTGTGTAATCGGTCTCACCGAGGTTACGTTATGCCCTAACCCTAACCATATCGGTCCCACCGAGTTGACATGTCGGTCCCACCAAAATTCCTAACGGTCACATTATTTACTAAATCGGTCCGACCGAGTTAACGATTCGGTCTCATCGAGTTTGGTAAGTTGTGTGTAACGGTTAGATTTTGTGTGGAGGCTATATATACCCCTCCACCCACTCTTCATTCGTGGAGAGAGCCATCAGAACATGCCTAAACTTCCAACATACATTTTCTCAGAGAGAACCACCTACACTTGTGTTGAGGTCAAGATATTCCATTCCTACCACATAAATCTTGATCTCTAGCCTTCCCCAAGTTGCTTTCCACTCAAATCTTCTTTCCACCAAATCCAAATCCTATGAAAGAGAGTTGAGTGTTGGGGAGACTATCATTTGAAGCGCAAGAGCAAGGAGTTCATCATCAACACACCATTTGTTACTTCTTGGAGAGTGGTGTCTCCTAGATTGGCTAGGTGTCACTTGGGAGCCTCCGTCAAGATTGTGGAGTTGAACCAAGGAGTTTGTAAGGGCAAGGAGATCGCCTACTTCGTGAAGATCTACCCTAATGAGGCAAGTCCTTCGTGGGCGACGACCATGGTGGGATAGACAAGGTTGCTTCTTCGTGGACCCTTCATGGGTGAAGCCCTCCGTGGACTCGTGCAACCGTTACCCTTCGTGGGTTGAAGTCTCCATCAACGTGGATGTACGATAGCACCACCTATCGAAATCACGGATAAAAAATCTCCGTGTCTCCAAATTGCGTTTGCACACTCCAATCCCATCCCTTTACATTCTCGCAATTTGCATGCTTTACTTTCCGCTGCTCATATACTCTTGTCATGCTTGCTTGATATGTATTGTGAATGTTGAAACTTGTGCCAAACTCCACTTCAACTTAAAGAAATTAAAAACTGCAGCTTTTCTTACTTAGAGTCTATTCACCCCCCCCCCTCTAGACACCTCTTCTAGATCCTTTCAATTGGTATCAGAGCTTTGGTCTCCATTGCTTTGGTTTAAACATCATTGGAGGAAGATGTATGAGTCTACTTTGGGGAGTCTTAGACATAGAGTACCTATACTTGATGGAGAGTACTTTCATGAGTGGAAAATGAGATGCTTGTGATTTTCAATGAATATCATTTGAACAAGTACATTACTACCCCTTGTGCACCTCATGTTGATCCTATGCATCCTACTCTTGATGAGTCAATTGACATGATTCGCAATCTTAGAACTGTTAATCTTATCACTAGAGGGTTGCCTAGAAACTTGATTGGATTTTTGCCTACTCTTGATTGCGCCTACACTATATGGGAATTTCTTGAGGAACATTTTCCAAATTATTCCTTGCAAAATCTAGATGAAATTCTCCATAAGTCTATTGCCTTGAGTAAGATGAATTCCAATGATCCTAAGTTTGGTGATTGTCTATTTGAGATTACAATCTTATGCGTGCCAAAGGAGATGTTGGAATTATTAGCGATATTATTTCCGAAGCTATTAGAATTCATAAAGAAGATCATTGTCAAACTCATTCTAATGAATCACCCTCTCTAGGAATTGATCCGTCACATGACGATGTTGAACATGGATACTATCATGAGGATGATGATAGTGACTTTGATCTTGATGATGCAATGACACTTTGGTCTTATGGCAAATCTTCCGGGATACATGGCAGGAGGAAAGGAATGGGTTCTTGATAGTGGATGTACCGATCACATGAGCGGAGATAAATATATGTTTCGTGAGCTTGCTGAAAATGACGGCCCTCGAAAGTATGTCACTTTTGGTGATAACTCAAAGGGTAAGGTGGTTGGCCTCGGTAAGGTGGCCATCTCACATGATAGCTCCATACAAAATGCCATGCTCGTTGAATCTCTTGGCTATAATCTACTTTCTGTTTCTAGACTAGCTGACTTTGGTTTCAATGTCCTATTTACTGAAGTAGATTGCCAAGTGTTTCGAAGAGACAATCATAAAATGGTCTTTACCGGTATACGTAGAGGCGATCTTTACATTGTTGATTTCACTAAAAAGGCTCAACCTAGAACTTGATTAATTGCTAAATCCTCTAAAGGCTGGTTGTGGCATAGACGATTAGGTCATGTGGGCATGCGAAACCTTGACAAGCTTATTAAAGGTAATCATATCCTTGGCGTTAATGATGTCATATTTGATAAGGATAGACTTTGCAGCGCTTGTCAAGCAGGTAAACAGGTTGGAGGAAGGCATCCCGTGAAGAACATCATGACCACAAGAAGGTTGCTTGAGCTACTTCACATGGATCTTTTCGGTCCCAACGCTTACAAAAGTCTCGGTGGAAATTCTTTTGGTCTAGTTATAGTTGATGATTTTTCAAGATTTACGTGGGTGTTCTTTCTCGATGATAAATCACAGGTCCAAAAGATCTTCAAAAACTTTGCTAGGAAGGCCCAAAATCAATTTGAAGTAAAGATCAGGAAGGTTCATAGCGACAACGGAACGGAGTTCAAGAACGCAAATGTGGACGCCTTTCTTGACGAAGAAGGGATTTCACATGAGTTCTCGGCTACGTACACACCTCAACAAAATGGATTTGTTGAGAGGAAGAACTGGACGCTCACCGAAATGGCGAGAACGATGCTTGATGAGTACAAGATGCCGAAGCACTTTTGGGCGAAAGCAGTTGAGACAGCTTGCCATGCAACAAATCGCTTGTATCTTCACAAGCTACTCGGCAAGGCGGCATACGAGCTCCTCACCGGTAACAAACCCCAAGTTGGATAGTTTTGAGTATTCGGCTCAAAGTGCTACATTCTTGATAAGCATCGTCGTTCTAAGTTTGCTCCCAAATCTCATGAAGGTTTCCTACTTGGTTATGGCTCAAACTCTCACACTTACCGTGTCTACAATAATTTCACCCGAAAGGTTGATGTCGGTGTCAAAACCGGCGGATCTCGGGTAGGGGTCCCGAACTGTGCGTCTAGGCAGATGGTAACAGGAGACAAGGGACACGATGTTTTTACCCAGGTTCAGGCCCTCTCGATGGAGGTAAAACCCTACTCCTGCTTGATTGATATTGATGATATGGGTAGTACAAGAGTAGATCTACCACGAGATCAAGGAGGCTAAACCCGAGAAGCTAGCCTATGGTATGATTGTTGTTCGTCCTATGGACTAAAACCCTCCGGTTTATATAGACACCGGAGAGGGCTAGGGTTACACAGAGTCAGTTACAATGGTAGGAGATCTACATATCCGTATTGCCAAGCTTGCCTTCCACGCCAAGGAAAGTCCCATCCGGACACGGGACGAAGTCTTCAATCTTGTATCTTCATAGTCTTGGAGTCCGGCCAATGATGATAGTTCGGCTATCCGGACACCCCCTAGTCCAGGACTCCCTTGATAGCCCCTGAACCTGGCTCCAATGACGACGAGTCCGGCGCGCATATTGTCTTCGACATTGCAAGGCGGGTTCCTCCTCCGAATAATTCATAGAAGATTGTGAACACCAGGATAGTGTCCGGCTCTGCAAAATAAATTCCACATACCACCGTAGAGAGAATAATATTCACACAACTTCAATCTGCCGACGTATTTTGTAGCATGACGTCACGCCACGGCCAAGCCTTTACTCGAATCGTTTTTATTATTCCACCTCAGCGCGTTTAGCGAAGCGGTTTCCTTGGCACGTCTTGTCGAAGCAGAGATCGTGTCCCCTTATTCTGGGATTCTCATCAATACGGACATGGGTAACCCAACCGCGCCCGTTGCCCCGCCCCCTCCATCGAAGGCGAGTTCCAAACGGTTACGGGGACGGCTCTTGGTATTCTCCCTCTTTATAATGAGACCAAGGCCTGTCCCTTTTCTTCGATCCTCAACCGAATCCGCCCCTCGCCCCGATTTCCAACACCCAAGGCTCCAGATTCGGGCGCTTCGGACCTTCGACAATGTCCGGCTCCAACCTACAGGGCCGGTGGATGCCTTCTTCCATCACGGAAGAGGACGTGCTAAAGCTGAGAGACGCCAGGTACCTAACCTACGAGATTTCGCATAGGTTGCCCGCCCAAGGGCAAGTCATTCCCACTCCCGAGCCTGGTGAGAGCGTCATGTTCGTGTCTCACTTCCGTCGGGGTTTAGGCTTCCCGATGGACCCCTTTGTGAGGGGGCTCATGTTTTATTACGGGCTGGAATTCCATGACTTGGCTCCGGAGTCCATCCTCCACATCTCATCGTTCATTGTTGTCTGCAAAGCCTTCCTCCGCACTACCCCTCACTTCGGTTTGTGGCTCAAGACCTTCAATGTGGAGCCGAAGATGATCGAGGGGCGACAGGCAGAGTGCGGAGGGGCAGTTATAAGTAAGAGGGCCAATGCTCCATGGCCCGAGGGCTCTTTTCAAGAGGAGCTCGGCTTGTGGCAACATGAGTGGTTCTATATCACTGCTCCCAGGGGCAGCAGGCAGGTGCCGCCACCCGCCTTTCGCTCGGGCCCTCCACAACGGCTGGCGTCATGGGTCAACAAAGGGCTTGACTGGGGGCCGTCCAAGGATGTACCAATATTGCAGGGCCGGATTCGAGACCTCCAAGAGAGGGAGATCAATCTGGTCGTAGTGACGCAGGCTATGCTGATTCAGCGCCTTCTGCCTTGCAAACGTCGCCCCCTCCATCTGTGGGAATTCAATCCGGAGGGACCGCGAGCTCTTCAACACTTCATGGGTACGACACCCGTGGAGATGTATAAACTGTTCTTCGGATCACAAGAGATGTATCCGGACTTGACCGAGGACGCCGGCCTAAGCTGCAATCACCCGGATACTCAAGTAAGTAGTTCTGTGTCCGGACATACCGTTCGTTTATTTATCATGGATTTGCCTTTTAACCAGCTATCCCTTGAACAGGAGTGGATAGCGCAAGCAAAACTGATACGGTGTCCGCCCCCCCTCCCGGAGACCACGCCGGATCCCGTGTTAGTCAAGATGCTGGAGGTTGCGCCTTCAGAAGAGGGCGAAGGGGAAAACAGGAAAACTACCGCCTCTGCTAAGGAGGCTCTCAAGAAAGGGGGGATCGAGAATCCCTCCCTCCAGGGGGAGAAGAGGACCGCTTCCAAAGATCCGGAGGCCAAGGCCTCAAAGCGGGGGAAGAAATCTTCACCGGAGGGTCCTGCGCCAGGAGAAGCCCCGGCAGCACTATTTCCCCTAGGGAATCAGCCCTCCAGCGAGCCGTAAGTAGAAAAAGGGGAGTTTCGTAATAAGGGACATCCCTATTTTATTTCTGAGGATAACCGAAGTTCTTACCTTGTAGTTCGGATCTCAGCCCTTCTCAGCAGAGCTCATCTTCGGGCGATCTTCGTCCGGAGATGATGGAGAGCGAGACACCTCCATCTGCCGCACCGTCAGGCGGGGCGGACGACCTTGAGGTGTCGTCGCGGAGGGTCTCCCCGAGTCTGGCGGGGCCGTAGAGTTCGGCACCAACTGGTGTACGGCCGGAGGAGCTGAAGGATCTGCTCGAGAGGGCGTCCATCTCAGAAGATCACCGTACATTAATGAGTACGGTGATTGAAAGGATTTCATCCGCTGAGAGCGGGTTGCGTGAAGCCGTCAGAAGTTTACTGATGGGGTTTGAGGTACGTAAAAATGACATACCTTTTGATAGTTTTGCACATAGAGTGCGCCCTGTATAGATAGTAGCCCCTGAGACTCGGTACGTTATCAGAAATGACGGCGTGCCGAGGATCATAATCTCAGTGTTAAGATGTCGCCGTTCCTATTCAGGGTGGAGCGTTCGGTGGCCAGCCGGACTGATAGAGTTGCCGAACTGAAGCGGCAACTCGACGTTGCGGATGCGGACATCGTGCTGGTCAATAAACGACTTGACGAGTCACAAGGTAGGTGGCTTCTCCGCAGTCACCTGGTAAGGGAGCTGATGCCCACGCCTTACAACATGTATGCTTGATGCAGATGGCGCCGCTGCTATGGAGGGCCTTCGGGCAGAGCTTGCTCGAGCCAAGGAGCAAGCCAGAAAGAGTGATGCGGCTGCCTCGAAGGCAGCCGAAGAGCTAAAAGCCGAAAAGGCTGCTCACTGCCGAAGCAGGGAGGAGATGGCCAAAATGGACGTGAAGCTGAAGGATGCTACTGACCGCTGTGAGTTTCTCGAAAGAGAACGCCGAGCGGAGCGAGAGGACCTGAAGAAGGCCACTGCCGAAGCCAAAGATGTTCGCTCTGTGATGAGGGCCATAAAGGAGGAGCTGCGTCAAGCCGGGGATATCGCGGCTGGAAAGCCCTTTCTGCTGCGTAGGAAGTTCACGGACCCGAAGTATGCTCAGTTGGGCCAGTTGTGGGGTGCGGAGGATGCTTATCTGAATTTGGCGGCGAGTGCGGCGGACGCGGTCGTGCACTTCCGAAGCCAAAAGGATCATGAAATGGAAGAGCTTTTTTGGTCTCAATTCCATAGTCCGGAGCGTCCACTTCCGTTAACCGATCGGTTGGCTGAGTGGGTTGAGCTGAACAGGTTGTCTGGACTTGCCATGAAGGATGTCGTGGCTCATCTATGGCCGGACAGGCCCAAGACAAAGAGTTATTTTGGCTTGGTGCAGCAGTTCCTTGATGCGGTGCCGCATATCAAGGTGATGAAGTGGTCGGCATGCATAGAGGGTGCACGGATGGATCTCGCCCATGTCAAAACATGCTGGGCAGAGATGGATGCTACCGACATTACATCCCGAGTTTCGGACAGAAGCAGATTACCCGCCGAACACTATTTTGAGGAAGTCCTGCCGGGCGCTCATTGAATAGAGTCGCAGTGCTCAAAAAACGTTATGTTCAAATGACATGTATGATTTGTAAAACCATATTTATAATATAAGGGCTTTTTATACTTGTGCGTTCAAGTATTGAAATATCTCCTGTGCGGCCGTTAATGTATATATATATAACCTAAAAGATGGCAGTCTTCGGTTTCAGCCCCCACGCACATGGTGCGGGGGTGTTTGCGAAAAAGCGCATTTTCACACTTAATCCAACGTCTTGGTCCTGTGAAGGAGGTGATAGCGTAGCAAACTAGGCAACCGGACTATAATGCTTTATCACTTTCACTTAGCCATAGGAGTTCGATGGTGGGGCTACTATATAGCCCCTAGGGGCACCGCACTCTCCGAACTCGAGGCGCGTGTGTGCCTGACCGGGAAACGGTCCTTCGTCAAAGCGGAGGAATTCTAAACATTCCGGTGGTCGATCGAGTGGTTGATCAGTCTCTCGCTATATCATGACAATCAGTTTTCGGCTTTCTCTACTGAGGCGCTCGCCCGGCCGAACCGGGGCGCAATCGCAGTAGTTCTCCTGGTGCCGCGTTAGCCGATAGAGCGGAACGTAAGGCAGCGAAACACAGGAGCCGGGCAAACCCAACATTTGACCAAAGACATGATTCGGAGCTGATGCATATAAGGCCTAACTTGAGACGCCGAACACTCCCTAAGGTATTCGGTCTTTATGATAACGGGCAGAACAATGCCCTAAGCCCCTAGTGTCTAGGTACGCGCGAAAACTTCTGATGCGTCTGATGCCAAAACGCCAGCCTCCTCCTCGGTTATGATAAGAAACCTGGGGACGTGTATCAACAAGAAGCAGTAAAAATGGTTTACGCAGGGTCTTAATCTGAAAAGAATCCTTGTAACAGGTCCCTGCTGCACGTCTGCGCCTGTGTCTCCGTTGTGCTGTATCCTGGACGGGTGTAGCACGTTGTTCATCTGTAAAAGGAGAAGAACTTAGTTTGGAAAAAGAGCGTGCGAAAAATGTATTTAAAACAGAGCATGATTAAAAAATGAATAAAATTGAGCTTTATTGGCTCTCATTGTTCATGCATGCAGCCCCTTGTAAAGGGGTACGTGGCTAGTAAGCCCCTTGTTTATTTATACCAGACTCGTCTAACCGTGTCCGGGGTCTGAATGACCTATTTTAGGAGCTTTGATCGGCAAAGCCGGATTAGTGTGCGGCTGTCAAGGCAGTCTCACGTTCTTCCACGGTCGAGGAACACTCGAAGTTACCTTTTAATGAGATGATACCGCGTGGACCGGGCATTTTAAGTGTAAGAGACGCGTAATGCGGTATTGCATTAAAGCGAGCGAAAGCTTCGCGTCCCAATAGTTCTTGATGGCTACTTTTAAATGGGGCGATGTGGAAGATTAGCTTTTCGCGACGGAAGTTGTCGGATGAACCGAACATGACTTCTAGTAGTAAGGAGCACGTACAATTGGCATGAGGGCCTGGCGTTACTCCTTTAAAGGAAGTGTTGCTATGGCGGATTTTGGTAGGGTCTATCCCCATTCTGCGGATTGTGTCCTGGTATAGCAGGTTTATATCGCTGCCGCCATCCATTAGGACTTGTGTAAATTGTAGTCTGTCGATTATAGGATCCAATATCAAAGCAGTCCATCCAAAACGCATCCTCGAGCTCTTCCCAACTTCCAATGGTATTTTCTGGGAGGCTTTTGAGCCATTGCCGGGCTGGCCCTTTGAGCTTGAGGGGTAGGTATTTTATGGCATGGAGATCGTCTCCTCTAGCCATATGTATGTGTAGGATGTAATCCTCAATCCAGTCTCCGGGGTCTGTTGTTCCGTCGTATGCCTCTATGTTTACGGGCTTGAATCCCGCTGGAAATTCATGATCCAGTACATCATTGGTGAAACATAGGGGGTGTGCGGCACCCCTGTATTTGGGTGTATCGTTATTTTCGAACACTCGACGTGATGTGTTGCTCCCTGGAGCCTTCTTCCTTGGCCCATAGATGGACCTGACCGGGCCATCCTTTTTGCGAGGATCCTTATGTGGATCGTGTGCCGGCTTGTGTGCGGCGCCGCTTGCTGCTCTTTGCTTGTCATGTGGTCGTCTATCCGGCCAGGCGGCCTCTTTGTTTTTTGACTGCGGGGCTCTACGGCCTCCTCGTCAAATTCGGGCAACAGCTTGCGCTTCGGGTAGCTCTTTGCTTGGTGACTATCGCTGTATTTATCTGCGGTCTTGAGTACTCCGCTCCATCTCATTCTGAGTACGTCTTCCGCTGTTTTGAGTTTTCGCTTCTGCTTTTTCAAACTTCTTGCAGTGGCGACGAGCCTTTTGTGGAGGTTCTCATGCTCCGATGATGTGTCCAGCGTGAGATCATCTGGACTGTTGTTTTCGCCGGGGATGGGTTGCTCGTCCAATTCATCCTGTTCGGACGGTTGCTTGGTGGCATGTTCATCGTTCACTGGCTCGCCCTGCTCTATGGCTGGGTCTATATTGGTGTTGTTGTTATCGAGGCGGGACTTCGGGCGGTGCTTGCATCGCCGTTTTGGCTGTTTTTTGGGGGAATTATCCTTCGCCGCAAACCGTTGTTCCTCGTTGTCGCTTCCTTTTGATGTATCCGCCATGTATACATCGTGAGTTGAGGTGTCTTTCCAGTGCCCCGTAGGCGCTGGTTCTTGGTCGTCTCCGGCATCGTCGTCCATACCATCGATGTCTTCGGAGTCGAAGTCTAGCATGTCGGTTAGATCGTCGACAGTGGCTACAAAGTGGGTGGTGGGTGGGCTTTGAATTTCTTCATCGTCCGCATCCCAACCGTCCTGACCATAGTCCATCCAGGGCTCTCCTGATAACGAGAGGTACTTTAGCGAATTCAGGATGTCGCCAAAAGGCGAGTGCTAAAAGATGTCCACAGCGGTGAACTCTATGATCGGCGCCCAATTGGATTCGATTGGTAGGGGCGCGGGAGGTTCGGAGTCCGGCGAGGAGTCCGGCACCTCGGAGTCACGAGCTTCACAAGGGACAGGGTCGGTATTCGGCCCCATCACCGTAGAGGTAGCAGCCCCCGAGGCGGTGTCTAGCCACCCATCCTCGATCTGCGCAGTCGGCTCCGAATTAAGGGTCGGAGCAGACTCTTGTGCGGCCTCCAGGGCACTGTCTAGCAGCAGAGCTAAATCATGCCCATCGAGACAGTGCGGCGCGCTCGGCTGTGGCTCGAATCCGTCGAAGATCAAGTCTCCGCGGATGTCGGCCATATAGTTCAAACTTCCAAATCTGACCTGATGGTCAGGGGCATAGCTTCCGATCTGCTCCAGATGGCCAAGCGAATTGGCCCGTAGTGCAAAGCCGCTGAATACAAAGATCTGTCCAGGGAGAAAAGTCTCACCCTGGACCGCGTTGTTGTTGATGATCGAAGGAGCCATCGGGCCTACAGTTGACGACACAGAGGAACTCTCAATGAAAGCACCAATGTCGGTGTCAAAACCGGCGGATCTCGGGTAGGGGGTCCCGAACTGTGCGTCTAGGCGGATGGTAACAGGAGACAAGGGACACGATGTTTTTACCCAGGTTCGGGCCCTCTCGATGGAGGTAAAACCCTACTCCTGCTTGATTGATATTGATGATATGGGTAGTACAAGAGTAGATCTACCACGAGATCAAGGAGGCTAAACCCTAGAAGCTAGCCTATGGTATGATTGTTGTTCGTCCTATGGACTAAAACCCTCCGGTTTATATAGACACGGAGAGGGCTAGGGTTACATAGAGTCGGTTACAATGGTAGGAGATCTACATATCCGTATTGCCAAGCTTGCCTTCCACGCCAAGGAAAGTCCCATCCGGACACGGGACGAAGTCTTCAATCTTGTATCTTCATAGTCTTGGAGTCTGGCCAATGATGATAGTTCGGCTATCCGGACACCCCCTAGTCCAGGACTCCCTAAGTTGAAGAGACAGTAGATGTGAAGTTTGATTAATCTAACGGCTCGCAAGTAGAGCAATTGCCAATTGATGTAGGAGACAAAGACCCTTCGGAAGCAATCCAAGACTTGTCTATTGGCAAGATTCGTCTAACGGAGGTGAAGGAGAGTACCTTGTCCGTCCAAGTGGAAGCTTCCACCTCATGACAAGGTGAACCAAGAGTTGATACGGAAGCATCCACAAGTGGGACACACCAAGACGAAGAAAATGAGGAAGTACACTGATACGTCTCCAACGTATCTGTAATTTTTGATTGCTCCATGCTACTTTATCTACTGTTTTGGACTATATTGGGCTTTATTTTCCACTTTTATATTACTTTTGGGACTAACCTATTAACCGGAGGCCCAGCCCAGAATTGTTGTTTTTTGCCTTTTTCAGTATTTCGAAGAAACAAAATATCAAACGGAGTCCAAACGGAATGAAACCTTCGGGATCGTGATTTTCCAACCGAACGTGACCCAGGAGACTTGGACCCTACTCCAAGCAGTGCCCGAGGAGGTCACGAGGGTGGAGGGCACGCCCCCTGGGCGCGCCCCCCTACCTCGTGGGCCCCTCAGAGCTCCACCGACGTACTCCTTCCTCCTATATATACCTACATATCCCCGAACGATCAGAACAGGAGCCAAAAACCTAATTCCACCGCCGCAACCTTCTATATCCACGAGATCCCA
This sequence comes from Triticum timopheevii, assembly GCA_963921465.1. Taxonomy (NCBI): domain Eukaryota; kingdom Viridiplantae; phylum Streptophyta; class Magnoliopsida; order Poales; family Poaceae; genus Triticum; species Triticum timopheevii. The sequence goes on along the minus strand of OY997272.1, from coordinate 447,787,447 downwards.
TCTTGGGGCCTGTTCCCGAGCTCCGCCGGAGGGGGCATCCACCACGGAGGGCTTCTACATCATCACCATAGCCCCTCCGATGAAGTGTGAGTAGTTTACTTCAGACCTTCGGGTCCATAGCTAGTAGCTAGATGGCTTCTTCTCTCTTTTTGGATCTCAATACAATGTTCTCCCCCTCTCTCGTGGAGATCTATTCGATGTAATCTTCTTTTTGCGGTGTGTTTGTTGAGACTGATGAATTGTGGGTTTATGATCCAGTATTATCTATGGAAAATATTTGATTCTTCTCTGAATTCTTTTATGTATGATTGAGTTATCTTTGCAAGTCTCTTCGAATTATCTTTTTGGTTTGGCCAACTAGATTGGTAGTTCTTGCAATGGGAGAAGTGCTTAGCTTTGGGTTCAATCTTGCGGTGTCCTTACTCAGTGACAGAAAGAGTTGCAAGGCACGTATTGTATTGTTGCCATCGAGGATAACAAGATGGTTTTTTTTATCATATTGCATGAATTTATCCCTCTACATCATGTCATCTTGCTTACGGCGTTACTCTGTTTTACTTAATACTCTAGATGCATGCTGGATAGCGGTCGATGAGTGGAGTAATAGTAGTAGATGCAGAATCATTTCGATCTACTTGTTTTGGACGTGATGCCTATATACATGATCATTGCCTAGATATACTCATAACTATGCTCAATTCTGTCAATTGCTCAACAATAATTTGTTCACCCACCGTAGAATACTTATGCTCTTGAGAGAAGCCACTAGTGAAACCTATGGCCCCCGGGTCTATTCTCATCATATCAATCTATCTCACTTTATTTACGTGCTTTGTTTTTACTTTACCTTTACTTTTTACTTTGCATCTATCTATCAAAAATACCAAAAATATTATCTCTATCAGATCTCACTCTCGTAAGTGACCGTAAAGAGATTGACAACCCCTAAGCGTTGGTTGCGAGTTGCTATCATTGTGTGTAGGTACGAGGGACTTGTGCATGGTCTCCTACTGGACTGATACCTTGGTTCTCAAAAAGTGAGGGAAATACTTACACTACTTTACTGCATCATCCTCTCCTCTTCGGGGAAATCCAACGCAGTGCTTAAAAGGTAGCAAGAAGAATTTCTGGCGCCGTTGCCGGGGAGGCTCACGCAAGCAAGTCAACCATACCAAGTACCCATCGCAATCCCTATCTCTTGCATTACATTATTTGCCATTTGCCTCTCATTTTCCTCTCCCCCACTTCACCCTTGCCGTTTTATTTGCCCTCTCTTTCCCAATCTCCTCCTCTCTTTCCCGTTTGCCTTTTCTCGTTGCCTTTCTGTTGGCTCGTGTGTTAGTTTGCTTGTCATCATGACTAGTTTCATATCGTCTCCGCTATCTCCCGAGAATGAGGTCTTAAATTTTAAACAAAGGGAGGGAGAAAATCTAAAAGATGCTTGGTATAGAATTTGCAATGCTCAAAATAAATCTACCAGGAAGCAATCTACCTCAATTCTTCTTCACAATTTTTACGTAGGTGCTAATCCTTGGTATAGATATATCCTTGATACCATTACCGGAGGGAATTTTTTGGGTAGGCATACTTTTGATTCTTATAATGCTTTAATAGATATATTTGGCTCACCGCCCCTTTTGATTAATGGAACTACGTTAACTTTGGAGCATGTTATGCAAAGGCTTGAAGCTATTGAAAATAAAGTTGCTACCATTGAATCAATTGAAAATCTTGAGAAAAAGATCCACAATCAAATTACCCAATATGGATCTAAGGTAGGAATGACTTTGAAAAATATTAAAGAAAAAGAACCCCTTGTTAATGAAAAAATAAATCTAGATTCCACAAGAATCGATAAACTTGAGGGCATCATTACCAACTTGGGAACCGCTTTTTATTCCGTTCAAAATACTCCAAGTTCTTCTACTAAAAATACTAAGCTTATTTATGTTCCTAAGAATAAGGGTGAATCATCTAGTAAGGAAACTGCGGATCTTAAATCTATAAGTGTTCATCCCAATCTTTTTACCATCATTAAGGAACAATTTGCTATAGATGAATTCTTTGATCTTTTGCCCGAAAATTTGTCAATTACTAGGAAGAAATAAAATTCTAAAGGAGGTAAATGCCTCATTGAAGAATTGCCTACCAAAGATGGCAATACTTAGATCTATCCTTGCTTTTATGCCTAGCTAAGGGCGTTAAACGATAGTGCTTGTTGGGAGGCAACCCAATTTTATTTTGTGTTTTTGTTTTTGCTTCTTTTTAGGAATAAATAATCCATCTACCTTCTGTTTGGATGTGGTTTTATGTTTTAATTAGTGTTTGTGCCAAGTAGGACCTATAGGATAACCTACGATGATAGTTGATTTGATTCTGCTGAAAAACAGAAACTTTGCACGCACTAACTTAGTTATGATAAATCACAGGAACGTGATTTTGCGTTGATTCTTTGTGCTGCTGATCAATAAACAAATTGTCCAGGACTTCTTATTTTGGTAGAATTTTTAGAGTTCCAGAAGTTTGCGTTACTTGCAGATTGCTACAGACTGTTCTGTTTTTGACAGATTCTGTTTTTCGTGTGTTGTTTGCTTATTTTGATGAATCTATGGCTAGTAAATTAGTTTATAAACCATAGAGAAGTCGGAATACAGTAGGTTTAACACCAATATAAATAAAGAATGAGTTCATTACAGTACCTTGAAGTAGTCTTTTGTTTTCTTTCTCTAACAGAGCTCACGAGATTTCTGTTGAGTTTTGTGTTGTGAAGTTTTCAAGTTTTGGGTGAATTCTTTTGATGGATTATGGAACAAGGAGTGGCAAGAGCCTAAGCTTGGGGATGCCCATGGCACCCCCAAGATAATCCAAGTACACCAAAAAGTCAAAGCTTGGGGATGCCCCGGAAGGCATCCCCTCTTTCGTCCACTTCCATCGGTAATTTACTTGGAGCTATATTTTTATTCACCAACATGATATGTGTTTTGCTTGGAGCGTCTTGTATTATTTGTGTCTTTGCTTGTTAGTCTACCACAATCATCCTTGCTGTACACATCTTTTGAGAGAGCCATACATGAATTGGAATTTGTTAGAATACTCTATGTGCTTCACTTATATCTTTTGAGCTTGATAGTTTTGCTTATAGTGCTTCACTTATATCTTTTGAGCGTAATAATTTTTGCTCTAGTACTTCACTTAGATCTTTTAGAGCACGGTGGTGGATTTGTTTTAAAGAAACTATTGATCTCTCATGCTTCACTTAGATTATTTTGAGAGTCTTTAATAGCATGGTAATTCGCTTAATGTTAATATACTTGGTGTTCAAGATATGTGAAACTTACTTTTGAGTGAATTGAATACTAAGATAAGTTTGATGCTTGATAATTGTTTTGAGATATGGAGGTGATAATATCAAAGTCGTGCAGTTGGGTGATTATGAATTTGAGAAATACTTGTGTTGAAGTTTGCAAGTCCCGTAGCATGCACGTATGGTTAAAGTTGTGTAACAAATTTGAAACATGAAGTGTACCTGGCTTGTGCATCCTTATGAGTGGCGGTCGGGGACGAGCGATGGTCTTTTCCTACCAATCTATCCCCCTAGGAGCATGCTCGTAGTACTTGAATTTTTGATGACTTCTAAATTTTTGCAATAAGTATATGAGTTCTTTTGACTAATGTTGAGTCCATGGATTATACGCACTCTCACCTTTCCACCTTTGTTGGCCTCTTCGGTACCATGCATTGCCCTTTCTCACCTTGAGAGTTGGTGCAAACTTCGCCGGTGCATCCAAACCCCGTGATACGATACACTCTATCACACATAAACCTCCTTATATCTTCCTCAAAACAGCCACCATACCTACCTATCATGGCATTTCCATAGCCATTCCGAGATATATTGCCATGCAACTTCCACCATCATCATCATGACATACATTACTTTTTTCATATTGCCGTTGCATGATCTTGTAGTAGACATCGCATTTGTGGCAAAGCCACCATGCATTATTTTCCATACATGTCACTCTTGATTCATTCCACCATCCCGGTACACCGCCGGAGGCATTCATATAGAGTCATATCTTGTTCTAAGTTTCGAGTTGTAATCCTTGTGTTGTAATCAATAGAAGTGTGATTATCATCATTATTAGAGCATTGCCCAAAAAAAGAGAAAGGCCAAAACAGAAAAAAAGAAAGGCCCCAAAAAAAGAAAGGGCAATGCTACTATCTCCTTTTCCACACTTGTGCTTCAAAGTAGCACCTTGTTCTTCATGTAGTGAGTCTCATATATTGTGCTTCAAAGTAGCACCTTGTTCCTCATGTAGTGAGTCTCATAAGTTGTCTTTTTTGTTCTACTAGTGGGAATTTTTCATTATAGAACTTGGCTTGTATATTCCTACGATGGGCTTCCTCAAATGCCCTAGGTCTTCATGAGCAAACAAGTTGGATGCACACCCACTAGTTTTCTTTTGTTGAGCATTCATAGCTCTAGTGCATCCGTTGCATGGCAATCCCTACTCCTCATGTTGACATCAATTGATGGGCATCTCCATAGTCCATTGATTAGCCTCGTCAATATGAGACTTTCTCCTTTTTGTCTTCTCCACACAATCCCCATCATCATATTCTATTCCACCCATACTGCTATATCCATGGCTCACGCTCATGTATTGCATGAAGGTTGAAAAAGTTTGAGATTATTTAAGTATGAAACAATTGCTTGGCTTGTCATCGGGGGTATAGAAGTTGGGAACATCTTTGTGTGACGAAAATGAAGCATAGCCTAACTATATGATTTTGTAGGGATGAACTTTCTTTTGCCATGTTATTTTGAGAAGACATGATTGCTTTGATTAGTATGCTTGAAGTATTACTATTTTTTTGTCAATATGAACTTTTGTCTTGAATCCTACGGATCTGAATATTCATATCACAATTAAAAAGATTTACATTGAAATTATGCCAAAGTATCACTCCGCATCAAAAATTCTTTTTTATTATTTACCTACTCGAGGACGAGCAGGAATTAAGCTTGGGGATGCCTGATACTTCTCCAACGTATCTATAATTTTTGATTGCTCCATGCTACTTTATCCACTGTTTTGGACTATATTGGGCTTTATTTTCCACTTTTATATTACTTTGGGACTAACCTATTAACCGGAGGCCTAGCCCAGAATTGCTATTTTTTTGCCTTTTTCAGTATTTCGAAGAAACAGAATATCAAACGGAGTCCAAACGGAATGAAACCTTCGGGATCGTGATTTTCCAACCAAACATGACCCAGGAGACTTGGACCCTACTCCAAGCAGTGCCCGAGGAGGTCACGAGGGTGGAGGGCGCCCCCCTGGGCACGCCCCCCTACCTCGTGGGCCTCTCGGAGCTCCACCGACGTACTCCTTCCTCCTATATATACCTACGTATCCCTGAACGATCAGAACAGGAGCCAAAAACCTAATTCCACTGCTGCAACCTTCTGTATCCACGAGATCCCATCTTAGGGCCTGTTCCGAAGCTCCGCCGGAGGGGGCATCCACCATGGAGGGCTTCTACACCATCACCATAGCCCCTCTGATGAAGTGTGAGTAGTTTACTTCAGACCTTCGGGTCCATAGCTAGTAGCTAGATGGCTTCTTCTCTCTTTTTGGATCTCAATACAATGTTCTCCCCCTCTCTCGTGGAGATCTATTCGATGTAATCTTCTTTTTGCGGTGTGTTTGTTGAGACCGATGAATTGTGGGTTTATGATCCAGTATTATCTATGGAAAATATTTGATTCTTCTCTGAATTCTTTTATGTATGATTGAGTTATCTTTGCCAGTCTCTTCGAATTATCTTTTTGGTTTGGCCAACTAGATTGGTAGTTCTTGCAATGGGAGAAGTGCTTAGCTTTGGGTTCAATCTTGCGGTGTCCTTACTCAGTGACAGAAAGAGTTGCAAGGCACGTATTGTATTGTTGCCATCGAGGATAACAAGATGGTTTTTTTATCATATTGCATGAATTTATCCCTCTACATCATGTCATCTTGCTTACGCCGTTACTCTATTTTTTACTTAATACTCTAGATGCATGCTGGATAGCGGTCGATGAGTGGAGTAATAGTAGTAGATGCAGAATCGTTTCGATCTACTTGTTTTGGACGTGATGCATATATACATGATCATTTCCTAGATATACTCATAACTATGCTCAGTTCTGTCAATTGCTCAACAGTAATTTGTTCACCCACCGTAGAATACTTATGCTCTTGAGAGAAGCCACTAGTGAAACCTATGGCCCCGGGTCTATTCTCATCATATCAATCTATATCACTTTATTTACTTGCTTTGTTTTTACTATACCTTTACTTTTTACTTTGCATCTATCTATCAAAAATACCAAAAATATTATCTCTATTAGACCTCACTCTCGTAAGTGACCATAAAGGAATTGACAACCCCTAAGCGTTGGTTGCGAGTTGCTATCATTTTGTGTAGGTACGAGGGACTTGTGCGTGGTCTCCTACTGGATTGATACCTTGGTTCTCAAAAACTGAGGGAAATACTTACGCTACTTTACTGCATCATCCTCTCCTCTTCGGGGAAATCCAACGCAATGCTCAAGAGGTAGCATACACCAAGATGAACATCAACAACCTCCTTCTCCACCACGACAAGAGAACGACAATGTCAACAGTGAAGAAGGCCAAGAAGAAGAACAAGATGAAGAAGATGTTCCACCAAGATCCAAGCAAAAGCTTTCATGAGTTCGAGGAAGAGTCGGAAAGACCATCCCATCGAGAAAATCTACAATGATATCCAAACCGGGAGAATCACTCGCTCTAAAACTCGTTTAGCTAACTTTTGTGAACAATATTCATTCATCTCTAGCATTGAACCTATGAAGGTTGAAGAAGCATTGGAAGATCTGGATTGGATAAACGCCATGCTTGAAGAGCTACACAACTTTGAGAGAAATCAAGTTTGGACAATGGTTGAGAAGCCCGACAACAACCACAACATCATTGGTACCAAATGGGTGTTTCGCAACAAGCAAGATGAAGATGGAAAAGTAGTTCGCAACAAAGCTCGTCTCATCGCCCAAGGCTACACTCAAGTCGAAGGTATGGACTATGGTGAGACATATGCCCCCGTTGCTAGACTTGAGTCCATTCGCATCTTACTTGCCTATGCTAATCACTATGATATCACCTTGTACCAAATGGACATTAAAATTGCTTTTCTAAATGGTGAAATATAGGAGGAAGTTTATGTTAAGCAACCTCCTGGCTTTGTCAATCCTAAGAAACCTAATCATGTTTACAAACTTCACAAAGCTCTTTATGGTCTTAAACAAGCTCCTAGAGCGTGGTATAAATGCTTTACCAAGTTTCTTATTGAAAAAGGCTTTGAAATTGGAAAAATTGATTCTACACTTTTTACTAAAAGGGTTAATGGAGAACTATTTGTGTGCCAAATCTATGTTGATGATATTATATTTGGTTCGACTAACCCTCACTTTAGTGAGAGGTTTGGAAAGCTAATGTCGGAGAAGTTTGAGATGTCGATGATGAGTGAACTCAAATTCTTTCTCGATTGGCAAATCAAGCAAACTAAGGAAGGTACCTTTGTCTCTCAAACAAAGTACACCAAGGACTTATTCAAGAAGTTCAATATGCAAGAATGCAAAGGTATGACTACACCCTTGCCTACTAGTGGACATCTTGATTTGACCAAAGATGGTGAACCAGTTGATCAAAAGGTTTACCGATCCATGACTGGTTCATTGTTATATCTATGTGCCTCTCGTCCTGATATTATGCTAAGTGTGTGCATGTGTGCACGATATCAAGCGGCTAAAGAATGTCAACTTAAGGCTGTGAAAAGGATAGTGAGATACTTAATTCACACACCAATTTTTGGCATTTGGTATCCTAAGAGGTCTTCTTTCAATCTTGTTGGTTACTCCGATTCGGACTGTGCCGGAGACAAGGTTGATAGAAAGTCCACTTCGGGTACTTGTCAATTTCTTGGTAGATCTCTTGTGTCTTGGTCCTCCAAGAAACAAAACTCGATATCATTATCCACCATCGAAGCGGAATACATTGCCGCTGGTTCATGTTGTGCTCAATTACTTTGGATGACCCAAACTCTTAAGGATTATGGGATATATGTGAAACATGTTCCATTGCTTTGTGACAATGAAAGTGCTATCAAGATTGCTCACAATCCCGTGCAACACTCTCGAACTAAGCATATTGAAGTTCGTCATCATTTCATTCGAGATCATGTTGCTAAGGGTGATATTAACCTTAAGCATGTTCGTACCGACAAGCAATTGGAGGATATATTCGCTAGACCACTTGATGAGAAAGTGTTTTGCAGGTTGAGAGGTGAATTGAACATCATTGAATCTTCAAACTTGGAGTAGGAACTCCATTGGATACATGCAAGACATGAGCCTATGACTAATCCTTAATATTTCTCTTATGATGATAATCTTATGCCTTGGATATATTTGCACATTGCAAGTTATCTAAATCTTGTAGGTACTTGGATGAATCTAAATCTATGAGATTGCAACTCACTCACATCTTGAGCAATCTCTACATCACCAAATCTCTACACAATGGTGGTTGAAGACAAGGAAGCACAAAACTCTTCAAACATATCCTTTGACAAATTCTATATTGAGTTTCATGATTGTAATTTTGGATACACAAGTGCTTTTCCTTGCAAATCTAATCCATGTAGGTAGATGAACTCCAATTCCAAATGATGCTCCAAATGAACTACATCAACATTGAGCATCCCACACAAGTTCAGCTACATGATCACGATCAACACCACCATCCAAGGTATGTTATTCCATCTTAGAGAAGCTTTACTCCAAGTCATGAGTCAAAGCAACTCAACAAGATGTGAATACATAAAGATGCTTAAACGAAAAATGGTAACCCCATTTTGAGTTTAAACGATGAGTATGACCTATGATCAAGTGATATCACTTGACTCCTGAGTCAATATACTCTAACATAGGTGACTTTGTCGCCGACCAGTTCTAGATGAAGTTCTCTTGTGTTCTTTTCTGTGCTCTTGCATTTGTCTCATGCATATTTGTTTCCCCTTTCAAAAAAAAACTTCATCTAGATCTCTTTTCTGTTTTGTTCTGCATTCCCTGCATCCAATTCTTCGCAAATCTTTCAGTTAATTCCTTGTAAATCCTTGTGAGATCCTATTTGTCTAGTGAGTTGAGGTGACAAGTGTTTTCTCTGCGATGAACTCGGTCACACCGGTCTATTGCCTTCTGTCCAACCGAAATCCTTCAGTGCAACCGAAGCACACAACTCGGTGCCACCGATTTCACTACAGGAAAGACAGCTTGCCACTTGTTCCTGCATTCTTTTTTGATCCAGCTCCACTCAATGATTCTTGTCCTCTACCAGCATCACATTTGACTTGCTACTTTGTTCTGTGACTCAAGGACCAAACTCATTTGTGACAAAAATCCAGAAGAACCCTTCTTGGAAATTGATGTCAAAGGGGCAGAGAGAGATCACATCAAAGCTTAATCATTTCTATAGGGGGAGAAAATACTCAGAGGGAGAGAGACCCCAGATGCTTGGTGTTCAAGAGGAGAGAAGTCACATGTCTTTAAGAGGGGAAAGACATGTTCATATTTGATTGTTTGCATTAGCTCTGTTTCTTTTCTTTGTTCTGATTTTTTGTTCCCTATCTTCTCCCAATATCCCATGCTAGATTCAGGGGGAGCAAGACATCTAAGGGAAGGAAACCCTTGAATTCATTGCACATCTTTACCTTTGGGGACATGTCTATATCCAATGAGGTACTTAGTACTCACTCTCTACATGTCATCCCAGTCTTGGTACTCTTGTGGTTTCTGTTGTTTGCTCTGGCTAGTAGGTGTATATGTGTTATCTAACCTTGTTTATGCAGGTTCATTTCTTCCTAAGCCAACTCAAGACCACAAGGTAAGTATATGCATCACAGTCATGTGTATGAGGATTTCTTGCTGATGTACATACTGTTTGCAAGAAGGACTCATGAGCATGAATGTACATTTCCTATTCAGACCATTTGCTCTGATGCATATAGCCAAGATACATGTAACACATTGCTTACTCTGTCATGATTATGCATTCACATGCTACTTTATTCCATATTTACATGATTGCATACATGTAGGGGGAGCCTATGCATGTTACATGTCTTTCCAAAGCTTTACTTGTTATTCTATATATATTTATCTAAAGCTTTGATGTATGTTGTCATCAATTACATAAAAGGGGGAGATTGAAAGCACAAGTGCTCCCTGGGTGATTTTGGTAATTAATGTCAACATATCTTTTGTTGGACTAATAATTTTACCTAGTATGTTTCAGATAAGTTCAACAATGGAGTGGCATGGACTAGAGGATGTGGAACTCATTCCAGACGCTAAGGACAAAGGATTGGCTCAAGCTCCAAGCACAAGACTCTACATTTTATTTTTAGTGATCCAAGATCACATTAAGTCCATAGGAAAGCCAATACTATTAAGAGGGGATGAGGTGTTGCTTAATGGCTTGCTTGCTCAAAGTGCTTAGTGATATGTTCCAAAGCCCTCAACCACTTTCTCACATCCACATATGTCCCAAACCAAAAGTCAAACTCGGCCATACCGAAACTTTCTATCCGGCGTCACCGAGTTCAGATGACATAGCCACTGCCAGAAACCCTAGTCTTTTCGGTCTCGCCGATAGGGATCTCGTTCTCACCGAGATGGGATTGTAATCTCTCTCTTACCCTTCGTAACATTTTGGTCAAACCGGGATAAGCAATCGGTCCCACTGAGATTGCAATGCAAACTCACTGTTTCCCTTTCGTAACATTTTGGTCAAACTGAGATGAGCGAATCGGTCCTACCGAGTTTGCCTGACCAACTCTCTGTGTGTATTTTACCAAAATCGGTCTCACCGAGTCTGTGTAATCGGCACCGAGGTTACGTTATGCCCTAACCCTAACCATATCGGTCCCACCGAGTTGACATGTCGGTCCCACCGAAATTCCTAACGGTCACATTATTTACTAAATCGGTCCGACCGAGTTTAACGATTCGGTCCCACCAAGTTTGGTAAGTTGTGTGGAACGGTTAGTTTTTGTGTGGAGGTTATATATACCCCTCCACCCACACTTCATTCGTGGAGAGAGCCATCAGAACATGCCTACACTTCCAACATACATTTTCTGAGAGAGAACCACCTACACTTGTGTTGAGGTCAAGATATTCCATTCCTACCACATAAATCTTGATCTCTAGCCTTTCCCAAGTTGCTTTCTAGTCAAATCTTCTTTCCACCAAATCCAAATCCTGTGAGAGAGAGTTGAGTGTTGGGGAGACTATCATTTGAAGCACAAGAGCAAGGAGTTCATCATCAACACACCATTTGTTACTTCTTGGAGAGTGGTGTTTCCTAGATTGGCTAGGTGTCACTTGGGAGCCTCCGTCAAGATTGTGGAGTTGAACCAAGGAGTTTGTAAGGGCAAGACGATCGCCTACTTCGTGAAGATCTACCCTAGTGAGGCAAGTCCTTCGTGGGCGACGGCCATGGTGGGATACACAAGGTTGCTTCTTCATGGACCCTTCGTGGGTGGAGCCCTCCGTGGACTCGCGCAACCGTTACCCTTCGTGGGTTGAAGTCTCCATCAACGTGGATGCACGACAGCACCTCCTATCGGAGCCACGGATAAAAAATCTCCGTGTCTCCAAATTTCGTTTGCACACTCCAATCACATCCCTTTACATTCTTGCAATTTGCATGCTTTACTTTCCGCTGCTCATATACTCTTGTCATGCTTGCTTGATATGTATTATGAATGTTGAAACTTGTGCCAAACTCCACTTCAACTTAAAGAAATTAAAAAGTGCAACTTTTCTTACTTAGAGTCTATTCACCCCCCCTCTAGACGCCTCTTCTCGATCCTTTCAGTCGATGCCTCCGGTGAGTCTTCTCACGCCCGCGACACACATGCCTATACTACCCAACTCTGCGTCGGATGTGAAGGAAATATGCCCTAGAGGCAATAATAAAGTTATTATTTATTTCCTCATATCATGATAAATGTTTATTATTCATGCTAGAATTGTATTAACCGGAAACATGATACATGTGTGAATACATAGACAAACATAAAGTAACTAGTATGCCTCTACTTGACTAGCTCATTAATCAAAGATGGTTATGTTTCCTAACCATGGACATGTGTTGTCATTTGATTAATGGGATCACTTCATTAGGAGAATGATGTGATTGACATGACCCATTCCGTTAGCCTAGCACTTGATCGTTTAGTATATTGCTATTGCCTTCTTCATGACTTATACAAAGTTCCTGCAACTATGAGATTGTGCAACTCCGGAAGAACACTTTGTGTGCTACCAAACATCACAACGTAACTGGGTGATTATAAAGGTGCTCTACAGGTGTTTCCGAAGGTACATGTTGGGTTGGCATAATTCGAGATTAGGTTTTGTCACTCCGATTGTCGGAGAGGTATCTCTGGGCCCTCTCGGTAATACTCATCACCTAAGCCTTGCAAGCATTGTAACTAATGAGTTAGTTATGAGATGATGTATTACGGAACAAGTAAAGAGACTTGCCGGTAACGAGATTGAACTAGGTATTGGATACCGACGATCAAATCTCGGGCAAGTAACATACCGATGACAAAGGGAACAACGTATGTTGTTATGCGGTTTGACCGATAAAGATCTTTGTAGAATATGTGGGAACCAATTTGGGCATCCAGGTCCCGCTATTGGTTATTGACCGAGAATGGTTCTAGGTCATGTCTACATAGTTCTCGAACCCGTAGGGTCCGCACGCTTAACATTACGATGACAGTTTTATTATGAGTTTATAAGTTTTGATGTACCGAAGTTTGTTCGGAGTCCCGGATGTGATCACGGACATGACGAGGAGTCTCGAAATGGTCGAGACATAAAGATTGATATATTGGAAGCCTATATTTGGACATCGGAATCGTTCCGGGTGAAATCGGCATTTTACCGGAGTACCGGGAGGTTACCGGAACCCCCCGGGGGGTTATTGGGCCCACATGGGCCTCGAGGGAGAAGAGGGAAGGAGGCAGGAGGGGGCCGCGCGCCCCTCCCCTTCCTAGTCCGAATAGGACAAGGGAAGGGGGGGGGGCGCCCCCCTTTCCTTCCCCTCTTCCTCCTCTTTCCCCCCTTCTCCTACTCGTACTTGGAAAGAAGGGAGTCCTACTCCCGGTGGGAGTAGGACTCCCCCCTTGGCGCGCCCTCCTTGGCCGGCCGCCTCCTCCCCCTGGCTCCTTTATATACGGGCGCGGGGGGGCACCCCATAGACACACAAGTTGATCTACGGATCGTTCCTTAGCCGTGTGCGGTGCCCCCCTCCACCATATTCCACCTCGGTCATATCGTCGCGGAGTTTAGGCGAAGCCCTGCGCCGGTAGAACATCATCATCGTCACCACGCCGTGGTGCTGACGGAACTCATCTCCGGAGCTCGGCTGGATCGGAGGCCGGAGATCGTCATCGAGCTGAACGTGTGCTGAACTCGGAGGCTCCGTACGTTCGATGCTTGGATCGGTCGGATCGTGAAGACGTACGGCTACATCAACCACGTTGTGCTAACGCTTCCGCTTACGATCTACGAGGGTACGTGGACGAACACTCTCCCCTCTCGTTGCTATACCATCACCATGATCTTGCGTGTGCGTAGGAATTTTTTTGAAATTACTATGTTCCCCAACAGTGGCATCCGAGCCTAGGTTTTATGCGTTGATGTTATATGCACGAGTAGAACACAAGTGAGTTGTGGGCGATACAAGTCATACTGCTTACCAGCATGTCATACTCTGGTTCGGCGGTATTGTGAGATGAAGCGGCCGGGACCGACATTACGCGTACGCTTACGCGAGACTGGTTTCACCGTTACGAGCACTCGTGCTTAAAGGTGGCTGGCGGGTGTCTGTCTCTCTCACTTTAGCTGAATCGAGTGTGGCTACGCCCGGTCCTTGCGAAGGTTAAAACAGCACCAACTTGACGAACTATCGTTGTGGTTTTTGATGTGTACGTAAGAACTTGCTAAGCCCGTAGCAGCCACGTAAAATTTGCAACAACAAAGTAGAGGACGTCTAACTTGTTTTTGCAGGGCATGTTGTGATGTGATATGGTCAAGACGTGATGCTATATTTTATTGTATGAGATGATCATGTTTTGTAACCGAAGTTATCGGCAACTGGCAGGAGCCATATGGTTGTCGCTTTATTGTATGAAATGCAAACACCCTGTAATTGCTTTACTTTATCACTAGGCGGTAGCGATAGTCGTAGAAGCAATAGATGGCATAATGACAACGATGCTACGATGGAGATCAAGGTGTCGCGCCGGTGACGATGGTGATCACGACGGTGCTTCAGAGATGGAGATCACAAGCACAAGATGATGATGGCCATATCATATCACTTATATTGATTGCATGTGATGTTTATCCTTTATGCATCTTATCTTGCTTTGATTGACGATAGCATTTTAAGATGATCTCTCACTAAAATTATCAAGAAGTGTTCTCCCTGAGTATGCACCATTGCCAAAGTTCGTCGTGCCTAGACACCACGTGATGATCGGGTGTGATAAGCTCTACGTCCATCTACAACGGGTGCAAGCCAGTTTTGCACACGCGGAATACTCAGGTTAAACTTGATGAGCCTAGCATATGCAGATATGGCCTCGGAACACGGAGACCGAAAGGTCGAACATGAATCATATAGTAGATATGATCAACATAGTGATGTTTACCATTGAAAACTACTCCATCTCACGTGATGATCGGTCATGGTTTAGTTGATTTGGATCACGTGATCACTTAGATGACTAGAGAGATGTCTGTGTAAGTGGGAGTTCTTAAGTAATATGATTAATTGAACTTTAATTTATCATGAACTTAGTACCTGATAGTATTTTGCTTGTCTATGCTTGTTTGTAGATAGATGGCTCGTGCTGTTGTTCCGTTAAATTTTAATGCGTTCCTTGAGAAAGCAAAGTTGAAAGATGATGGTAGCAATTACACGGACTGGGTCCGTAACCTGAGGATTATCCTCATTGCTGCACAGAAAAGTTGCGTCCTAGAAGCACCGCTGGGTGCTAGGCCTGCTGCTGATGCAACTGACGACGTTAAGAACGTCTGACAGAGCAAAGCTGATGACTACTCTATAGTTCAGTGTGCCATGCTTTACGGCTTAGAACCGGGTCTTCAACGACGTTTTGAACGTCATGGAGCATATGAGATGTTCTAGGAGTTGAAGTTAATATTTCAAGCAAATGCCCGGATTGAGAGATATGAAGTCTCCAATAAGTTCTACAGCTGCAAGATGGAGGAGAATAGTTCTGTCAGTGAGCATATACTCAGAATGTCTGGGTATAATAATCACTTGATTCAACTGGGAGTTAATCTTCCGGATGATAGCGTCATTGACAGAATTCTCCAATCACTGCCACCAAGCTACAAGAGCTCTGTGATGAACTATAATATGCAAGGAATGAACAAGACTATTCCCGAGCTCTTCGCAATGCTAAAAGCTGTGGAGGTAGAAATCAAGAAGGAGCATCAAGTGTTGATGGTCAACAAGACCACTAGTTTCAAGAAAAAGGGCAAAGGGAAGAAGAAGGGGAACTTCAAAAATAACGGCAAACAAGTTGCTGCTCAAGAGAAGAAACCCAAGTCTGGACCTAAGCCTGAAACTGAGTGCTTCTACTGCAAGCAGACTGATCACTGGAAGCGGAACTGCCCCAAGTATTTGGCGGATAAGAAGGATGGCAAAGTGAACAAAGGTATATGTGATATACATGTTATTGATGTGTACCTAACTAGAGCTCGTAGTAGCACCTGGGTATTTGATACTGGTTCTGTTGCTAATATTTGCAACTCGAAACAGGGACTACGGAATAAGCGAGCACTGGCCAAGGACGAGGTGACGATGCGCGTGGGAAACGGTTCCAAAGTCGATGTGATCGCGGTCGGCACACTACCTCTACATCTACCTTCGGGATTAGTTTTAGACCTGAATAATTGTTATTTGGTGCCAGCGTTGAGCATGAACATTATATCTGGATCTTGTTTGATGCGAGACGGTTATTCATTTAAATCAGAGAATAATGGTTGTTCTATTTATATGAGTAATATCTTTTATGGTCATGCACCCTTGAAGAGTGGTCTATTTTTATTAAATCTCGATAGTAGTGATACACATATTCATAGTGTTGAAACCAAAAGATGCAGAGTTGATAACGATAGTGCAACTTATTTGTGGCACTGCCATTTGGGTCATATCGGTGTAAAGCGCATGAAGAAACTCCATACTGATGGACTTTTGGAATCACTTGATTATGAATCACTTGGTACTTGCGAACCGTGCCTTATGGGCAAGATGACTAAAACGCCGTTCTCCGGAACTATGGAGCGAGCAACTGATTTGTTGGAAATCATACATACTGATGTTTGTGGTCCAATGAATGTTGAGGCTCGCGGCAGGTATCGTTATTTTCTCACCTTCACAGATGATTTGAGCAGATATGGGTATATCTACTTGATGAAACACAAGTCTGAAACATTTGAAAAGTTCAAAGAATTTCAGAGTGAAGTGGAAAATCATCGTAACAAGAAAATAAAATCTCTACGATCTGATCGTGGAGGAGAATATTTGAGTTACGAGTTTGGCTTACACTTGAAACAATGTGGAATAGTTTCGCAACTCACGCCACCTGGAACACCACAACGAAATGGTGTGTCCGAACGTCGTAATCGTACTTTACTTGATATGGTGCGATCTATGATGTCTCTTACTAATTTACCGCTATCGTTTTGGGGTTATGCTTTAGAGACGGCCGCATTCACGTTAAATATGGCACCATCAAAATCCGTTGAGACGACGCCTTATGAACTGTGGTTTGGCAAGAAACCAAAGTCGTCGTTTCTTAAAGTTTGGGGCTGCGATGCTTATGTGAAGAAACTTCAACCAGATAAGCTCGAACCTAAATCGGAGAAATGTGTCTTCATAGGATACCCAAAAGAGACTGTTGGGTACACCTTCTATCACAGATCCGAAGGCAAGACATTTGTTGCTAAGAATGGATCCTTTCTAGAGAAGGAGTTTCTCTCGAAAGAAGTGAGTGGGAGGAAAGTAGAACTTGATGAGATAACTGTATCTACTCCCTTATTGGAAAGTAGTTTATCACGAGAACCGGTTCCTGTGACAACTACACCAATTAGTGAGGAAGCTAATGATAAAGATCATGAAACTTCAGATCAAGTTTCTACTGAACCTCGTAGGTCTACCAGAGTAAGATCCGCACCAGAGTGGTATGGTAATCCTATTCTGGAAGTCATGTTACTTGATCATGATGAACCTACGAACTATGAGGAAGTGATGATGAGCCCGGATTCCACAAAATGGCTAGAAGCCATGAAATCTGAGATGGGATCCATGTATGAAAACAAAGTATTGACTTTGGTTGACTTGCCCGATGATCGGCAAGCCATTGAGAATAAATGGATCTTTAAGAAGAAGACTGACGCTGATGGTAATATAACTGTCTATAAAGCTCGACTTGTTGCAAAAGGTTTTCGACAAGTTCAAGGAGTTGACTACGATGAGACTTTCTCACCCGTAGCGATGCTTAAGTCCGTCCGAATCATGTTAGCTATTGCTGCATTTCATGATTATGAAATTTGGCAAATGGATGTCAAGACTGCATTCTTGAATGGATTTCTAGAAGAAGAGTTGTATATGATGCAGCCAAAAAGGTTTTGTTGATCCAAAAGGTGATGACAAAGTGTGCAAGCTCCAGCGTTCCATTTATGGACTGGTGCAAGCATCTCGGAGTTGGAATAAACGCTTTGATAGTGTGATCAAAGCATATGGTTTTATACAGACTTTTGGAGAAGCCTGTATTTACAAGAAAGTGAGTGGGAGCTCTATAGCATTTCTAATTTTATATGTAGATGACATATTATTAATTGGAAATGATATAGAATTTCTGGATAGCATAAAGGGATACTTGAATAAAAGTTTTTCAATGAAAGACCTCGGTGAAGCTGCTTACATATTGGGCATCAAGATCTATAGAGATAGATCAAGACGCTTAATAGGACTTCCACAAAGCACATACCTTGACAAAATTTTGAAAAAGTTCAAAATGGATCAGGCAAAGAAAGGATTCTTGCATGTGCTACAAGGTGTGAAGTTGAGTCAAACTCAATGCCCGACCACAGCAGAAGATAGAGAGAAAATGGAAAATGTTCCCTATGCTTCAGCCATAGGCTCTATCATGTATGCAATGCTGTGTACCAGACCTGATGTATGCTTAGCAATAAGCTTGGCAGGAAGGTACCAAAGTAATCCAGGAGTGGATCACTGGACAGCGGTCAAGAACATCCTGAAATACCTGAAAAGGACTAAGGATATGTTTCTCGTATATGGAGGTGACAAAGAGCTAGTCGTAAACGGTTACGTTGATGCAAGCTTTGACACTGATCCGGACGATTCTAAATCGCAAACCGGATACGTGTTTTTATTAAACGGTGGAGCTGTAAGTTGGTGCAGTTCTAAACAAAGCGTCGTAGCGGGATCTACATGTGAAGTGGAGTACTAGCTGCTTCGGAAGCAGCAAATGAAGGAGTCTGGATGAAGGAGTTCATTTTCGATCTAGGTGTCATACCTAGTGCATCGGGACCAATGAAGATCTTCTGTGACAATACTGGTGCAATTGCCTTGACAAAGGAATCCAGATTTCACAAGAGGACCAAGCACATCAAGAGAAGCTTCAATTCCATTCGGGACCAAGTCCAAGTGGGAGACATAGAGATTTGCAAGATACATACGGATCTGAATGTTGCAGACCCGTTGACTAAGCCTCTCTCACGAGCAAAACATGATCAGCACCAAGACTCCATGGGTGTTAGAATCATTACCATGTAATCTGGATTATTGACTCTAGTGCAAGTGGGAGACTGAAGGAAATATGCCCTAGAGTCAATAATAAAGTTATTATTTATTTCCTCATATCATGATAAATGTTTATTATTCATGCTAGAATTGTATTAACCGGAAACATGATACATGTGTGAATACATAGACAAACATAAAGTCACTAGTATGCCTCTACTTGACTAGCTCATTAATCAAAGATGGTTATGTTTCCTAACCATGGACATGTGTTGTCATTTGATTAATGGGATCACTTCATTAGGAGAATGATGTGATTGACATGACCCATTCTGTTAGCCTAGCACTTGATCGTTTAGTATATTGCTATTGCTTTCTTCATGACTTATACAAAGTTCCTGCAACTATGAGATTGTGCAACTCCCGTTTACCGGAAGAACACTTTGTGTGCTACCAAATGTCACAACATAACTGGGTGATTATAAAGGTGCTCTACAGGTGTTTCCGAAGGTACATGTTGGGTTGGCATAATTCGAGATTAGGTTTTGTCACTCCGATTGTCGGAGAGGTATCTCTGGGCCCTCTCGGTAATACTCATCACCTAAGCCTTGCAAGCATTGTAACTAATGAGTTAGTTATGAGATGATGTATTATGGAACGAGTAAAGAGACTTGCCGGTAACGAGATTGAACTAGGTATTGGATACCGACGATCAAATCTCGGGCAAGTAACATACCGATGACAAAGGGAACAACGTATGTTGTTATGCGGTTTGACCGATAAAGATCTTCGTAGAATATGTAGGAACCAATATGGGCATCTAGGTCCCGCTATTGGTTATTGACCGAGAATGGTTCTAGGTCATGTCTACATAGTTCTCGAACCCGTAGGCTCCGCACGCTTAACATTACGATGACAGTTTTATTATGAGTTTATAAGTTTTGATGTACCGAAGTTTGTTCGGAGTCCCGGATGTGATCACGGACATGACGAGGAGTCTCGAAATGGTCGAGACATAAAGATTGATATATTGGAAGCCTATATTTGGACATCGGAATCGTTCCGGGTGAAATCGGCATTTTACCGGAGTACCGGGAGGTTACCGGAACCCCCCGGGGGGTTATTGGGCCTACATGGGCCTCGAGGGAGAAGAGGGAAGGAGGCAGGAGGGGGCCGCGCACCCCTCCCCTTCCTAGTCCGAATAGGACAAGGGAAGGGGGGCGGCGCCCCCCCTTTCCTTCCCCTCTTCCTCCTCTTTCCTCCCTTCTCCTACTCCTACTTGGAAAGAAGGGAGTCCTACTCCCGGTGGGAGTAGGACTCCCCCCTTGGCGCGCCCTCCTTGGCCGGCCGCCTCCTCCCCCCTGGCTCCTTTATATACGGGGGCGGGGGGGCACCCCATAGACACACAAGTTGATCTACGGATCGTTCCTTAGCCGTGTGCGGTGCCCCCTCCACCATATTCCACCTCAGTCATATCGTCGCGGAGTTTAGGCGAAGCCCTGCGCCGATAGAACATTATCATCATCACCACGCCGTCGTGCTGATGAAACTCATCTCCAGAGCTTGGCTGGATCGGGGGCCGGAGATCGTCATCAAGCTGAACGTGTGCTGAACTCGGAGGCTCCGTACGTTCGGTGCTTGGATCGGTCGGATCGTGAAGACGTACGACTACATCAACCGCGTCGTGCTAACGCTTCCGCTTACGATCTACGAGGGTACGTGGACGAACACTCTCCCCTCTCGTTGCTATACCATCACCATGATCTTGCGTGTGCGTAGGAAATTTTTTGAAATTACTACGTTCCCCAATAGGATGCACGTTCGCAACTTGCAACGGCAGCCGCTCACAGCAACAATGCTCGGCCCGTTGAGACGCCCTCTGGCACACACGTGCGTGGTGCGTCTCTCCTCGCCGGCCTACAGCGGCGGCGGCCCTTGACGCGGCCCGCTGCTGGCGACACCGCAGGACAAGGTGTGACCACCATGGCGTGGATCCCCTGCACCAGCCCAGGGCGGCTAGTCCCATGCAGGCGGCGGCCCGCTCTCCCGGTGCTCCATGAAGCGGCGTCTTCCGTCCCTGCCTCCTATAACACGGTGACCATTGGCCCATCTCCACGTGCAGCAGAAGGCGGCAGCGATGGCCTCGAGCATAATGATGGCTCAGCGCGCGACACCTGTCCGGAGATGTCTCTTCCTCTTGTATAGCCAATGGGCAAAGCGGTGGCGGTGGGATCGGTGATTCCCGATTGAGGCGTGCGACTGGGTATAACCGTCGTCCAAGAGACCAATTGAGATGAGAAAGCCCGCAGGAGCCGCCAACAGGTAAGCAAAAAGGCCTTGCAACCGCCATGAGATGAGCGGGCCCATATACAGGTAAGCACCATAACAAAAATAACAACCAGGCTCATAACCGACTTCACATACCGCGATTCACCAGGAGCTCTCAATTCTTGGGAGCTTAGTATCTTTATTGATTAGGAAAGGAGATGACGTTTTTAAGTAAGATTGCGTAGCAATTTTTGTAGGTGTAGCATTTTTGGGCTTTAGGACTCCTTCATTTGATTAGGCTGCACCCTGGGCCTGTAGAAACACTTACTATAATAGCCTGGTAAAATTTGCACGCCCCGGGCCTAGCCGCCTAGGTGCCCGGGTGCCTGGGGCCCAGCTCCGCCCTAGACGTTATCCATACAACAGAAAAACGCTGACTATATAAGAATATAAGATGTCTATGAAAATCCGTCAGGCAAACTCTGCATGGCTTACGAACAGTTGACTGCATGCTTGTCTCAAAAAAAAGTTGACTGCATGCTGTTTTTTATTTTTTGAAACGGAGGCAAAAGATTTGCCTCATATATTAAATAAGGAGAGAAGAGTTTGTTACAACACACACCCAGAATACGGCATGACAATTATTCTCGCAATAGAAAAGACACTAACTTCTTTGCCCCGGCGGTGATCCAAAGGTTTGCCTCGTCGATGATGGTGTTGAGTAGAGTTGGCGGAGGCGCGCTCTTATGCTGGAACACTCTTGCGCTCTTCACGCTCTGTTGTGCTTTCCCTCTTGACGCTCTTGAAACACTTTTCCGTTTCACCGTTTGAGTTCATGTATTTCTTGTCAAAATAAGCATATGAGATCCTCTCAAGTCTAAACTTAAGGATAGCCACATGTTCTTTTTCCAAGTGCAGTAGGAGGGCTGGGGATAACTAGAGTACAATGTTGGTATTCTTACAAACCACAACAGTGTGGTGAATTCAATAACGCGGTTCTTTTCCAAAAAAAACAGTGAGCTCATTGGTTTCGGCGGAGCAACCGTGGTAGGCGCCGCTGCAACTTCTGCCTGGCATTTGATCGAACTGTGCTGTGCAGCTTCGTTTAAACAGGACCATGATACACATTAACACAGCGACACAGGTGAAACCAATGCCAGATCTCAAGCAAAACAGATCACCTACTGGTTGAACTGAGGGGAAAAAAAGAAGGGTCCGAATAACTGCCACACGTGTGGCGTCGACGGGAACCCGCCCGCACGCCTCGTGTGGCATGGACGGGAACCGGCCCGCACGACCACGTCCGCGTGCACAAAACACGGCCCGCACGTCCGTTGTGTGCCAACCCCGCCCGCACTGCCCCGTCCGGGCCAGCCGACCCACTGCCCGCACGACCCAGCAGTTCCCGGCCTCCGATCCATCCCCTCTCTCGTCTGCCGCCATCGTCCCCCACCTCTCAAACCCCGACCTCCGTCGCTGGCCTTCTCTGGTTGCCATGGCAACCAGAGCAGATCCGTAGGGCACTCCCACCGCAAAACCACACCCCAACCCTCCCCACCCCCAGCCCCACACTCCAACCCAGCCCTCTAGAGACGATCATATAAAACCAGGTGAAAATCTCCCGATCTCATCCTTCTCATCCTTAAGGCTGAAAATCTCCCGATCTTGTGCTGGATCCATGCTATAGGGGTAGAACACTGCATGGTTCAGTGTATAATCACAATTGCCAGGCAGAGTACACCAGATCTGCCATGTACTATGTTTGAAATTGACTTAAGTTCCTAGTTTAATTGACACAAGTAGTTGGGTATGAAAAATGGATGAGTAGGAATCACTAAAGAAGGACAGGAGGGACAAATTTTGGAATGAAGAGGGCTGGAAAAAATTAATTGCCACTTGTGTATAACGACAGTTGCCACCTTTCGTTGTCAGTAGCTGCCACCTATTTTGACCCGTCGCTTGCCATCCATATCTTCTATGTGCAAGCAGTAGAAGAATACAATTCTTGTGGATTGTTGATGCCTTCTTGTTCATGCAGTGATTGAGAACACATTGGAAAGAAGCGAGACACGGAAAGAATGAATCACGAAGATGGCGCTGATGCTTGGGGTTCTCAAAGGCCAGAAACGGCCCCTTGGGATGCAACAGAGTACAATCAGCTTATCTCTGCAGGGCTGTTGCTGCCACTACTAGAACAGTATGCATGCGTAGGTATGATGCGTGATAACAAAAGAAGAGAACAGTTGCCATCTTTGCAACGATGAAGATGACATTCTACTTATGTCGTACACTGTCATTTTTTCGCAGGTTCTTATGACCAAAACACAATTAGGGGGCCCCCATGGCAAGTTCATTCACAAGGCGCTAACACTGACAAATATACGGGCAGCCAACTTCAACTAGCTTGTATGGATAATCAAGGTAATGCAAAACGAGAAAAGAGCACATACTGCTGTGGACATGAAAAATGAACATGCAGAAAAACTGGCAAAAGGACTCATGAGTTACCACGGGTGAAAATGCAGAGCCTTCATGCAGCGCGTGGCATCAGGCAACACCAATGTACCTGCCATCGATGTCATACACAGGTGAGTCCATAAAAAAAGTGAAGTTGCGGATGATCAATTAGCAGAAGGAGCATAGTTGACAACTACAATTGCCATGACTGGACATCTACAGTTGCCATATATTAGAAACTACACCTGACATCCCTGGACAACTGTTGTTGCCATCCTGGACACCTGCAGTTGCCAGGTAGGAACAACTGCAGTTGCCATGCCAGTGCAACTACATTTGCCATGCCATGGCAACTGCAGCTGCCATGAAGGAACAACTGCGGTTGCCATGCCGATGCAAATACAGTTGCCATGCCAGTATAACTGCAGTTGCCACATCAGGGGCAACTGCAGTTGCCGTGCTAGCACAAAATGCATTTGCCATGAATTGACCAACCACTACTATGCGTACAGGTTATTACGCTGGTGGTAACCCGACAAACGTCTCGTGGCAAGCTTCACAAATTGCAGGTGGAGCACGTCATTTTGGTGTCACAGACCACACAAGAAGGTCAAATGCAACACAACAAGGTAAGGAAAAAAACTAAACCACAAAAACAGCACTACATTTGTTATTTGTAGTTATTTGTAGGCAAAAACAATAGTTGCCATGTTTGTTGAACAGTAGCTGCCATGACTGGACAGCTAAAGCTGCCATACATGTCCACGCGCAGACTCACGGCTTGCTGTTTGAAATGATATCATGCCAAATCACTCGTAGATGGTGTGATCCGTTGCGATACACATGTTATTCAAACAAAAAACTTACTCTCGTACCTGTTTTTTCTATTACAGGGCCTACAACTATAGTGAACAACGGCGCGGGGACATCTACTGCGGGGAGCTCTGAGCACACGGAAGACGCGTTCCACCAGCCAGCAGACAATCATGCCGCAGACAATTTCGAGTCAGTGTCGGGAATGGCAATCATTCCAGCAATACCGACAAGCACCCCTTTGAACACAATCACTGCCAACACTCAAGTAGATGGAACTGCCACCGATACTGAAGTGAATGATGAAACTGACGACGAGGCACGAGGGGATGAAGATGGTGGGCAATCAGAGATCGTGGTACCTCAGCCACCGTACATTGGGCAGAGATTTGAATCGTTCGAAGAAGCAAAGGAATACTACCAGACATATGCAAAGTTCCATGGATTTGCGGTCAACACCGAGTACCATAGGAAAATTAAGAAAACTAACGAGTACAGCAGAGGTGAGATGAGGTGCCACAAGGCACGGAGGAACAAGAAGGGGAAAGGTGTTGCGCCTGTCATTCCGGAACGAAAAATAGGGATCATTCTCAAGACGGGATGCCCTATCCGGTGTAAGCTGAACGTAGATGGAACACAGTATGTGGTCACTGAATATTTTGACGAGCACAATCACAAACTCATAAAGAAGTTTGACCTGGTCAAATTTCTGACCGCCCACAGAGGATTCACCCCAGTCGAAAGGCAATTCGTAAAGCTGCTACATGATTGTAACGTCGGTCCATCAAGAATGGTCCAGATACTATCACTCATCCACAGCAAAAAGGGGAAACTGAGTAGCATGCCGTACATACCAGCTGACGTTACAAACCTACAGGCCAAGTACCGTAGAGAGAGCAGGTTGGCTGACATAGAGGCTGCAATGGCCTACTTCACGAGAAAGCGAAGGAAGATCCAGATTTCTTCTACAGGATAAGGTTGGACGATGAGGACCGTGTCAGGAACA
The DNA here is from genome assembly GCA_963921465.1 of Triticum timopheevii. Lineage (NCBI taxonomy): Eukaryota > Viridiplantae > Streptophyta > Magnoliopsida > Poales > Poaceae > Triticum > Triticum timopheevii. Next base: position 447,761,938 of record OY997272.1, on the reverse strand, counting down.
TGTATTGGGTGGATGGTGCTGCAAGGAGAGCCTACAAACATTTCTGAGATTGCATTTCATTCGACGCGACATACCTCACCAATATGTACAAGATGCCATGCGCTCCGTTCATAGGAATAAATAACCACAATCAGTCGTTGCAGTTCGGCTGCGGGCTCGTTCAAACGAAGACACGGATGGGTACGTCTGGCTGTTCAAGACCTTCTTGGAGTGCATGGATGGACTTGCTCCGATGAACATAATAACAGACCAGGATTTCAGCATGCGTGCAGGCATAGAGGAGGTCTTTCCGTTGGCAGTGCACAGGCACTGCAGGTGGCACATTATAAAGAAGGCTGAGGAGACGCTAGGACCGTTCTTTGCTGACCGTCCAGAGCTGCACAAGGCATTCGAGCTGTGCGCGGACCACAGTTTGACGGTCGAGGAGTTTGAAAGGAGTTGGATGGCCATGGTTGAAACACATCAAGTCCAAGACAACGAGACGCTTGCTAGCCTGTGGGAGAAGCGAATGTACTGGGTGCCCGCCTACTTCATGCAGTGCTTCTTCCCCTTTCTGCAGACTACGCAGCGCAACGAGGGGTTCAATGCTGTTTTGAAGCGATACGTGAGCCCTGGCAACTCATTGCTACAGTTTGCCAAGCAGTACACAGCTCTGCAACAAAAAATTCTGGGATCTGAGCTACAGCTAGAAGCTACCACCACGCTAAAGCAGCCGAAATTGCTAACATATTTACCAATGGAGAGGCAAATGAGCAAGATATACACAAACAAGATCTTTAACAAGTAAGTCAGTTGCGTTACGGTCTTATTTGCGCAAAAGCACTAAGGCAGTAGGTGTCATATAGAGTGCAATGCAGTTGCCATGATATGCAGTTGCCATGTTTAATGAAATACTGTTTGCCATGCTTACTCAGCTGCAGTTGCCATGTTCAATGAAAATTATGTTTACCATGCTTACTCGGATGCATTTTCCATGTTCAATGAAGTGCAGTTGCCATGTTTAATGCACTGTACTTCAATTGGGGCATGTTGGTATGGAAATGCCAATGTCAACTGAAAAATGTTATATTGTCAACACATATGCTGAAATGCAATTGCCATGTTTACTAAAATGCAACTGCCATGTTTGTTGAAAATGCAATTGCCATGTTTACTCAACTGTAGATGCCATGTTTAATAAAAATACAGTTGCCATGTTTTATGCAATGTGCTTCCATTGGGGAAATATTGGTGTGGAAATGACGATGGCCAGTTGAAAATGTAATATAGTTGCCATGTCTAGTGTACTGCCATTGCCATCTCTGGTGTACTGCAGTTGCCATGTTTGGTGTACTGCAGTTGCCATGTCTAGTGTACTATAGTTGCCATGTTCAGTGTACTATGTTTGCCATGTTCAGTATAATATGTTTGCCATATTCAAACAAAAATCTATTTCTATTTCCATGACAACATAACGTGCTACAAAAAAAGATCGCACGATAGATTAACATAAAACACACAAAACTTGCAGATTCCAGGAAGAAATAAAGCGTGTTAGCATGTTCACGGCTTTCCAGGTGGACGAACATATGTTCAAGGTGTGTTCTATTTTGGGCATGTCAGATTCAGAACCTGAAGACCCGGACAAAGGAAGGAACTACTTCGTGAAAGCCTCGATCGAGCAAGGCGAATACTACTGCCAATGCTGCAAGTTCGTACGGGACGACATTGTGTGTTGTCACATACTAAATGTAATGGACATGAACGCTGTGACACGGATACCCCACCATTTCATAAGGCGACGATGGACTTGGGATGCTGACGACGCGTTGGCGCCGCAGACAACACACGCGGTTCTGGCTGTGCATGACGAGAGACCTGAGTCAACCATGGAAGCCGTGAGGCACGTTGTGCTGACAAAGAACTATGCTGAGCTAATTGATGAAGCATGCAAGAGTGATGAGACAGCGAGAGTCGCAGAAAAACATAGGAAGGCACTGAAAAGAGAGCTTGATGAGATCAAGAAGAGGAAAGCTGAGGAAGCCTTACACCGGTTCCCCCGCACATCAAGTGTGCCTTCATCGACAGGGCCATCATCTGAAAACTCGAAGATAGGATCTGGAACAGCAAGCACACAAACCTAGGTCAGGAACCCACCCCGTTCCATCACAAAGGGTCGTCCAAGAGAGATAAGGTACAAGTCAGGATTGGAAATTCAAGCAAAACACAAGAAAAAGAAGAAAGGGGCGGGCAATCCATGAGCAAAAATTGGGGCGATGTGACATGGTCCTTGTGGACATTTTGTTTTGTACCCTAGACGATGAGAATTTTTTTTTTAAATTGGGAGAATGACTCTTGAGGGGCATCAGAAGTGGAAGGAAAATTCATTGAGTGGATAAATGCAGTTGCCATGTTATGGGTACTTAATCTGCCATGTTATGTGTAGTTAATCTGCCATGTTATGTGTAGTTAGTCTGCCATGCTATTTTATACTAAATACTCCCTCCATTCCTTTATATAAGGTGTATTTTTTTTTGATAAAATTCCAGAATGTAAGGTGCATTTCTTGTAATTCCTCATAATTCCCTTGTTAGCCCTCCAAAAAAAGGAAAGTATCTCTCTCCTGATTGTCTGGATCTCTACTTGTAGAAAAAGAAGGAAACTATCTCTATGTCGATTGAATGTATCTCTTACTTTCAAAGACTAACTGATTTACTTTCCACTAACCAATAAATTTGCCAAGGGTAATTTTGTCCTAACATGTTCATAATTATGTGCCTTGGTCACCATGCCAAAAATAATACACCTTAGATAAAGGAACGGAGGGAGTATATGCCATGCTATTTTGTACTAAATATGCCATGCTAGTTGTACTGGATCTGCCATTTTAGTTATACTGGATCTGCCATGTTGGTTGTACTGTATCTACCATGTTAATTATGCTGGATCTGCCATGTTGTTTGTACTGTATCTGCCATGTTAGCCGTACTGAAAATATGCCATGGTATTTGAAATGACTCTGCATGACATATATTTCCATGACAAATACGACGCGGTTTAGAGAAACATAGTGTGTTGTGGGCAATGTATGGGAAACAAGTTGGAAAAGGCATAACGTGCATAAACCGCAGCCAAGTTTGTGGCTACATGATCAACCTACCCCATGCTAGCCGGTGCACTTAGCGATGAAAAAGAAGAAGCAAAACAGACAAAATGAAAAACAATGATGACTTTCACTACCCATCTATGTTGAACTACATTTGCCATCTATTTTAAAACATCATAGATGCATTCGAAACAGCAAACCGATGCTATAAATGATGAAACCATTGTAATAATGATAAAACATAAAAACATATGTGCATTAACGCCTAAAATAGGTTCACGTCCACACATATATTACAAAAACTACTCAAATGTCGCGCACACACCACCACTACACAGTAGGCTACGCGGGGTTGCAGTCGTAACATAGCACACAAACATAGTTTTCGACGATAACAAAGAGATAGTACCTTACATTCCTCAGCAACAGAATGTAAGGTATGCGTCCGGTGTGTAACACCACGTGATCACTTGTACTTCTTGTTGATTTTCTTGACAGCTTACTCCACAAACTCGCTTGCTCCGGACCGCTTGTTGAAATCTTCATTCGTCAACCGGTTCCATGTGTGTATTTTCTGGAGCTCAACGACCGTTGCAGCTGTGATAGCGGGGACAACTCTGCCTTCCCACTTTGCAAAGTATTCCAGCGCGTGAAAGCCACAGTCCGTCCTGCACGAGAAAAAGATTCAGATGAACACGCAAAAAGGACAGACGTAGCAAAGATAGACTTCAATTCAGATGTGACAACAAAAAGAGGGGTTGCATTGATGTAAATGACACATGAAGGAGGGGGTTAAGAAATTACGTGTTCCCTTGCTTCACAGTCTCCACATACTCAATCGGGAAATGTCTGATCTGGACCTTTGAATGTTCGTAGTGACGGTTCCATGTCTCTTTGAGGTTGTTGATGAAGAATTCGGCATGCGTAGTAAGGTCTGAATCAGCTTCCGAACGGATTGAATCAAGTACCTCAAAATGTTGGTTCTTCAGGTCAAGACAGATCACATAGTGGTGACCACACTTGTCGTGTGTGTCATGTGGTGCAAGATCCTGGAACATGGGGAACATGACCTGCATTTGAAAGTGAATAAATGAGAAGCAGACTACACAAAAAGAACGGCAGAGGGACAAAAAAATAGAATCACGTAGAATGTTTGGTTATGGGTGGGGGTAGTTGAAAGAAAGTTGCCGTCCATGTATGAACAAAATGTGTCGTGTATTTTACTATCAAGTTGCCACATAGTTCGCACGGGATGCAAAAATCAAAGATGTAAATGTGTACGGCAGCGGTTGCCACATGAAAACATCTGCCACATAATCACAAGTGCAGAAGATGGCAAAAAACCACACCATGTGAAAAAACAGTGCAGACAGGGAAGGAGTACTCACATATTTCTTCAGTGTGAGCTTGAATTCACCGTGTTGAGCAAAATTCTTCCTCAGGATTTTGTGGTGGAAGTCACCATCCCATATTTTGCAGGTCACACTGTAATGCATGATTATCTTGTCGGCACACACATCGATGTGATTGTTGATGTACTCGATCTCGCATGCAACTACATTCGTCGACATTTTACCGTTTGGCCTCACGGACTCGGCAAGATCACCCAGGTCGACGTACGTCGCTCCGCATTGAATGACTTTGGTTCTGTCCAAACATGAGCTGTATGAAAACGACATAACATGGAAGAATCATGCCTACTAAGTTAAAAATATATGAAAGAACTAAAACATAAGCGGATCGTGTATAGAAAGTACGAAGAAGATGAATGGTAAAAAAGGAGCAAAGCAAAATGAGAGATTATGGGGTGTGGTCATTTACGCTTTCAGCTCCTTCATGTGCTTGCTGCTGGCCCTAGCATTTCCAAACCGCTTGATGATATCGTACAGTTGGGTCTGTTCCTTAGTGGCCCTGATTTCGGGCTCGTAGTCTTCCGCGGGAGGTGGGTGAACTACCCTCTGCTGCCTCACAGGACCAGGGGTGGCACTCCTGATGGTATCCTCAGATGCCGTATCTGCAGGCACGTTGGAACTTGATTGCCCTTGCCCTCGTGAGGTCCTCCTCTGCAATGCTGCCTCCTCGATCTTGCGGTAAGCTTCTTCAAGTGACGGTGAAATCTCCTCAGGGGTGCCTGCAATGATTTAAAAAATAAAAAGTGTGTTAGGATACCTAGAAAATCAGAAAACAGATGGATTGTGAGGAGATGTAGGTAGAAATAGTGGGGAAGTTGCCATGTGTGGTCCAACTACAGTGGCCATGTCACGGCAACTACAGTTGCCATGCAGTTGCGCTGTAGTTATCATCTAGATGGATTGTAGTTGCCATGTTGTGTCAACTCCACTTGCCATGTGATTGCCGTATAGAAAAAATGCAGCATGGTAACAAAAAAATGCAGGTGACATGGTGTGGCAAATCCAGTTGCCATGTGTAATACACTGTATTTGCCATGTGATAGCAAATACAGTTGCCATGTTGAATCAACTTCAGTTGCCACGTGGTTACCCAAATGTCAAATGCAGCATGGCAGCAAAAAAAATGTAGGTGACATGGTGCATCAAATCCACTTGCCATGTCATCACATGTTAGTTGCCATCACAAGTGAGAACATCCAAAAAATATGATTGGGACAAAAGTCAATCTACAAAGATGTATACAAGAAAATCATAAGGACATGACAAGTGTACCTTGCACAATCGGCTCCGCGAACTTGACAGCCTTCCTGCCCTCGACCATTGGCTGCGCCATCATTGCGGGCATGCCTCCTGGGAAAGCAAAGGCAACTGACAAAGGATCTTGCACCACCGGTTGATCTTGACTGATGCCAAGGCTGAAGCTCGGTGGGGTAAATGCCATTGGGTGCCTCTCATTCCTACTGGCCGGACCACGAACTATTTGCGGGGCAGAATCCAAGGGTGAAAGATCGACAAACATATCTGAATCGGCCGCTACAGAATGATCGGGCTTATTTGCAGGGCGGAGCGTGTTGTCAGCGGTATCAGCAGCAGCTTTCATGACAATCTTCTTGTTTGGGCTGTAGGGGACATCGAGATTGACTGGGAGCCTGGAAGTGCGCAGATTTATGCTAGGGATTTCCACTGCGGGTAAAGGCGCAGTCTGCTTCGGCCGTTCACCTGCGTCACTCGTGCCCGGCTTGACACCTGCATCAGTTGTGCTCCGGTCTTGCGGTTTCTCCATCACATTGCTTTTGGCAGGTGGCGGGAACAGTGTGGATGCAGGAACATAACCAGACTCGTCTCTCCTGCTCCTAACTACAGCCGGTGCGTTGGGTATGACTGTTGGTTGCTTGCGGGGGCTACGACGCCTAGGTGGAAGACCAGCACGCGGCACGGTCGCCTTAGTAGTATCTGCACCGACAGGGGCTGGAGCTGTTGTGCCAGGACTCTCACCTGTAGATGGCATATCCTTGTGAACTGCCGCCTCAGCCGCTTCTGTCGTGGACACAGGTGTGCCACCACACACGCGCTTGGAATCAGTGTCAGAAGAACGGGAATCTTCCTTGCCTAGGTTCGCCTCGGGAGTGTCCACTTCAACGCTTGCTGATGGGGTGGCATGGCTCACAGCAGCATCCTTCATTGCCAGAAGAGTTGGCAATATTTCAGCTGTCCTGGCAGATACCGACTCGTCACTCCCCTATGTACGGATGCCTGTTGTTCTAGCCTAGACATCTGCAGCCGGCGGAGATGGTCGGCCACCTGATCAGAGTTGGTGGGAGTGGTCAACGGTGCAGCAGCAGTATTGTCGCCTGGTGCCTCATGTACATCTGAGTTGCCCCCCGTTGACAACTTTGAATGTAGGCGTTCGAGCGGGTCCTTACTGATATGCTTGGCCCCGCGCGTAGTAGTCTTCTTCACCCTGCAAAGAAAAAAAATCACATGAGAAAGGTATGAAAAAATGAACAAAAATATGTTTGCAATGGTAGAAATCTTAAAAGAATGAAAAACAAGTGGAAAAGCTGGTAGTTGCCATGTAATGGGGACATGAGTTGCCATGTGTCATAGTTAGCAGTTGCCATCCAGCAGCATTTGCCATGTTAGCCAACTTGAAGAATGATAGAAATGTCTGATCTGTCAGGAATGCAATTTGAAACCTAGGTGTGGGATGAGCTCACAAAGCCAACGGTAAAGATGGCAGTTGCCATTAGGTACAGTAGTAGTTGCCAGTTGGCCTAGATGCCAGTTGCCATGTAAATACCAATAGGAGTTGCCATAAACTAAAAAAATGAAGGAAGAAATCATTTGGAAAAACAGCAGTTGTCGCATGGGGGACGATAACAGAAGAACATGTGACAACCTGAACAGTTGCATTGGAAATTCAAGAAAAAATACCACTATGTAAATGAAAGCACATGGAGAAACCTACTACTTGACTGGCTTCCTCAGGTCTGGCAACACGACAGGATCCCCGGTGTTGGTCGTCGTCGTACGAGGAGAAGACCTGGTGGAAGGGGTGTCACCGGCAATGGGGGCACCTTTGTTCAAGCGAGCAGAAACACGGGTTGGCGTTGGCGCCTGTTTCTTCGTAAATGCTTGTCCACCAGCGGCCGGCTCACTGCACGTACCAGATGGAGGGAAAAAAATGTGGCAATTGTCAGACAACAAACTCATTGCCGCGCTTGACAAAAAACAAGTGCAAGAAATGGATGAGACTGTTCCAAGAAAATAGACACAGAAAAAAACTAAAATTAAAAGTCAAACCTCCTCCTGGCATCTACGGGATCGGTCCTAGACCTCTTGCCAGGAGAACCCTGCCCAACATCCTATGGAGCCCTCCCCCTCCTTGATGGCAACACCCCCTCGCCTCTCGCAGCCGTATGTTCTTTCACTTTCTTCGGTGGGGGGACATCTGTTGCATCCTTGCCCTTGTTACCGCCTGTGCGAACTTCAGCATGTTCATCGTCATCGGTGTCCTGTTGCACATTATCCATGTCATCGTCGTCATCCTTGCTGAGGCCAGCGTCTCCATCTACATCATCTTGTGTGTCACCGGGCTCTTGGGAACTGTTGTAGTCATACCGGCCATGGCAACCGGTTGGCCGATGTGTACGTTCTGGGACAAATGAAGTGAACTACCTCGCAACCGCGTCGCTGTCAGAGGCACTGAGGGACGTCCACCCCTCAACCAACTTCCCGAGCAAGCCGGTCATTCCGGATGCAAACTGCCCAATTAGATGCTCAACAGGTGCCCTCGCCTGTGCACGAAAACAAGAAGCATCAACAACCACCCATATTGCAGTCTCTTGCGCGACATCAACAAGTAATCCACGGCAAACCATAGATGTAGATATTTTGATTACCTCAGTAGGGCAAGACGGAGCTGAGTGCACGTCCATCCACTTTCCAAAGTTTTGAGGCCCCCCAAACACGCTGTAGTCTATACATGCTTGGCCATCAGCTAGGAAAAACAAAAAGAAATAGCAAGGATGTAAGAGATAGTAGGTAAGTTTCAGCACGGATGAAAAGAGTTCCCATGTGAGTGAAACATGGATACAATACGCAGACAGCTATGGATAACAAAATGTAGTCATCCCTTATAAACCACGGGACGGTTGCCTCATGTCAAATTTGTAAGCATGCCGTGTGGAGAGAGAAACCAAAACTAACCTGCAGTTTTCCATATGTGGTATCAGTTGCCCTGTCTGCGGCAAGCACAGCCTTGACAGCGTTGATAGTCCACGCAGAAACAACAAACTTGTGCGTAGGTGGCGGGCCTCCTACCCCAGTGAAATCCACGGTGGACAGATCAAGACAGTTGACATACATGAGCTGATTTAAAACAATTTTACAAAGAAAGAAATGTCAGTTGCCATCATGGGTACTTTGTAGTTGGAAAAAACAGGATAATCTATGTTCCCATGATAATCAAGTTGATGTGCATGAAAAGAATGGAGTAAAAAGAAGAAGTTGCCTTCTGTATGTGCTAGTTGCCATCATAGTGTGATGGCAAATTGCCATGTTGCTAAGATGGCAGTTGCCATCGTAGTGTCATAACAATTGCCATGCTAATATGATGGCAGTTGCCATATTGTCATTATGACAGTTGACATATTGTCATTATGGCAGTTGCCATCTTGTTATGATCAGGTTGCCATGCATGAATAAAAAGTGTGTTAAAAAACACTGTTCACAGAAAGAACTGGTAAAAAAATACCATTAAATGCAGCCGACAACCCTTTTGGTACATCTTGCTTGAGAATGCATCATGGAGGAAGTCAGCAATAAACTTACACCAGTTCATGTTCTTCACATTTTTTAGATTCGCCTGCACCACACAAAATTTCAGGGCAAAAGGTTTGCCGCATCCGAAATCAAACGGAAAAAAACATCGAAAACACTAGCAGTCATTAGCTTTACACATGACATCGGAGCCAAAAAGATTGAAGGAAAATAAAGTAGTAAAGATGGATCATTCACCAGGATGGGGAAGCATTTGTTGCTTGGGCGAAGAGAAGTGGTTGGCGCGAAAACAGCCGAGATGAGGTACATGAGTAGCTTCATCTTGAAAACATCTCCATGCGTCGTCATGGCCTGCAGCGAATCTGCCAGTGCAGACGTGTTCGGCATGGACTCCAATCCAGGAAACAAACAGGCGAACAGCGCTTCCTCGATCTCATTATTGACCTCATACAGGACTTTGATATGTCCACGAGGCACACCCAAAGTGCAGAACACAGATTCCTCATTCAACGGTAGTCTTCCACGTCCCGGAATCACGAATTCCCTGGAGGCGGGGTGGTAGATCTCACCAAGCCAGTCGCATACAGGGTTGACAAGGTTCGTGCACCCGACATCCATCAGAGCCTGCATACCCATCTCAGCAGCAGCTCCCTTTTGATCGTTGATGAATTTGTCAATCAACACAGTCAGACATTCTTGGGAGGCTCTATTGCGAATACGTTTCTTCTTCTGCAAAAAACAGACAAGAAGTGATCAGTTGTTGCCATATTTTGCAATGTCATGAAAATTTAGTTCATGACAGACGACTGCAAAAGATCGAGGTGCCAACCAGTAACATAAATCAGGAGGAGGGGGCGGGTGTGTGGACAGTTACCTCATCACCCTCTTTTCTCCGTCCAGTTGCCCGATTACGCTGTGGTGGATCCATGAAATCATCGTCATCATTTTGATGATCGCCACGAGCCATTCTGCTGAGATAGGAACAGACCAAATTGTCAAGGTGGAAATGTAAATGCAAGAGGTAAGCAGTTGCCACCTAACAGAAAATGTCAACTAGTGAATGCAAAAATATAGCATGAACACACACGCGGCCCTCCTATGATTGTCGAGAACATAAACGTGGCAAGTAAGCACGTTGGTTGCACTATCAAGTAAAAAAAAGAGTACATATGGTAAATGCACTTGAAAACAAAATGTTGAAGTTGCCATGTTAGCCCAAGATAGTACAAAAAGCAATGAAACCACATCTGAATCAATAACCTGAAAACTAGCACAGTGTGTTCAGATATCAGAAAGTCAATGTGGCAAACAAAAAAATTGCGTCCGCAATACAATGAAGTTGCCACATTGTACTGACTGTAACATGGCAACAGACATGATGTGGTCAGCCAAAAAACTTTCCACATGCAAAAACATATGTATGGCATCTGACACAATTGGTACGCAAATATGGTTGCCATATTATGCAGCCAATTTGCCACACTGTCATATCTGCAGTATGACAACAGACAGTGTGTTCACATTCTATTTGCCACATGATTATACAATCCAAGTGGCAAACAGGCACACTTAATGTGCACATTAGTTGCCGTCCAGTGTAGCTGGCTGCTGAAACTGCATTGACTACCGATTGTGGCAACTATCACAGTGTGGTAACTATCACAAATAATTCAGAAAAAATTAGATGTCACAATGAAAAAGCATATTTGTGGTTACTATCATAGTAATTCAGCAAATTCAGTTGCCACATGGAAAAGCGTGTGTGTGGCAACTATCATAGTCATTCAATAAAATTAGTTGCCCCATGTGAAAGCTTATATGTGGCAACTATGACAGTCATTTTCAGTAATTTGTTGCTGCAAAGGAAAACACATTTGTGGCAACTATCACATTTGTTCAGGGAGTTAGTTGCCACACAATCATGATAGTTAATCAATCTACCAAGTTCGCCTCATACTACAGTTTCAAAACCAAACTAACTAGATCTAGGTTTCAATGGCAACTACTTTGACTTCAAATTCACCCTCAAAATTCTCCCACGAACTGACTGCAAACACAAATTCGAACCAATGCGCATCAAACAAACCGGGGGACACCTGCCAAATCTATACGCAAGACTAGTGCGTGCCTCCGAACAGGCATAACCACACCGACAATGCCGCCGCGGCGGCGGCGACGAAACTGTCCAGTGCCACCAAAAACGGCTAGCAGACAACTTCGGCGCTGGCGGGAACGCCGACGCACCGCCGAATCGCCAGAATCTCTACGAATCGATCTAGGAATCGAACAGGGAGGGAAGGGGGGAAATTGCAGGAAGGGGTTGCGAGAGATGTAGTGAGCATTACCTTCAACCCGCACGCGTTCCGGCGAAGCCGCTCCGTTCCGGCGAGCACCACCGACGGCCGCGAACACCGTCGATTGTTCCGCCTCCGCCGTCGCCTTCTCCCCTCGCCTTCTCCTCCAGTGGTTTGAAGTGCGAGTGGGTTGTGCCAGTAACTGCGCCGCGGGTGAGTAAATGGAACCATGAGGGAGAGGGTGGAAGGGTGTGCGACGTGTTTGACGTCAATCGCGGTCGGAGCGTGGCGTGCAGGCGCATGGCAGTTCCACCACACGCCTCTGAGTGGCAACCGCTGACCACGAGATGGCAACCAACATGCGGGCGAACTGACTCGCACACCGCACACGCGCCTCGTCCTACGTGGCGCAGAAAACCGGCCGGTTTGTTCCAAGATTCGTGCACACAGTTGTCAACGGAGATGCTTGCGTGTGGTCGGGTGGTGAACGCCCACACGTGTGGGCGTTAACATTTTCGAAAAAGAACATAGCAGATTAGGCATACGCTGTTCCTGTGTGTTTAGGGCGGTGATGTCCACCAGTATGTACTCCCATCCAATGGAATACGGGTTGCAGTATCGGCTATATCAGATGTGTCATGGACTCGTGCAACAAACACAACAAATAAAAGCACACCATTAGAATATCCTGAAATGAACCAAAGTAAATGCTTGTTCAGTTGTCCTGCCATCAAAGGCAAAATATATATAATTACATTCGCAAATGGCAGAGCGCATGTTACATTTAAGGAGGAACAGAAATAATAAGCATTGCAGAAGTGGCTGGTGTTCACTGCTTCAAGCCTTCTTAATCACTCCTAAGTCTTCTTATTAATCACAATGTTAGTCTTCTGTAGGTTCCTCCAAGCGCCAAGCAAAAGGTCAAACAGTTTCTGAACATCGTCGTCATATATGTATTTGATTTCAGTCAACTTCAGGCTTGGGCATTGGAAAGTAAGCGCGTCATCGTATTCTAGAGATGCCCTCTTCAGATTTCCTCCTGTCTTGCTTCCCTTAGAAGCTTCTGGAAGCTTTAGGGAGTAAAATAATTCAGGAAAAGTTTAAGATTGTAAAAGCTAGAGCAGAGATCAAGGAGGATAGGAAGTACCGTGCAATTTTCAAGTGTAAGCTTCTCTAAACCCGGGGCATTGTTCAGAAAGCATCCCAGCATATCAAACTTGTCACTTAGATCGCATGTGTCAAACAGCAAGGTTCTAATATTATGGAACACAGGGAAAGTATCCGATCCAACATGAAGATTCGCGTGAACCGAGGAATCAAAACATCATCCAGTTCAAATGATGGATACAAGTCTAATGAAATCGTATATAAGTATGGTTTAGTAATCCTAGTATTAATTGCAAAGATAAAAACTCAAATGGCACCAGAAATACGAAGATGCTCAAACACTCTATTTCGTTACAATTGGGGACAGAAGATCCTTTAATAATCAGAAAAAACTAATAAGCAGGAGAGACATACCGGTGCTCGAAAGCCAGTCAGTTTTAAATCTTTCACGTTAATTAGGCTGAAAAGAAGCTCCCATGGCAGTATCTGTATCGAATTGATTATGCAAATGGTGGCTTTGATGAGGAACGGCATCTCGTTTGCTACAACAGCATCCCAGTTGTGACTAAAAGAGACCAGCTGCAAGCAAGTAAGAGACGGAACTTTAATAGTCAGCACACTGGGATGGTAAATTGTACAATGCTCAATTGTCAAGTTCTTCAGTGTGCAAGATGCGATTTCTGCATCTTCAACGACACACCAGTTGAGCTCCAAATCTTCCAAGACCGGGCAGCCAGAACGTAGCTGCTGGGTGAAGGTTTTGTCCAAAGTAATGCCAGAAAGATGCAGCCTGTTGAGGCGTGAAGAACTGGAACCGAAACGTGGTAATTTATAACAGCAATTCGAATCGATATCCACCACTTTGGGGAAGCGCTTGATGCCACGACGTAGCCATTGGTCGGCAAATTTAATCTTTCGTTGAGAAACAGTATGAAACCTGAACATATCCAATGTTGCCGCACTGTGAAACATCAGCAGATTGATGACGAAATCCTCAAACCTAGCACAGTCAGGGCCAGCCTCATCCTCAACCTCGGAATCGGACGCTGAGGTGCGAAACTCCCGCTCGTCTATGTTGAGGCAGGGCATGGAGCACCAGAGGTCTTCCCACCTCCGCGACAGCACGCACGTCTGCACGGCCTGCCGGGCCGTGAGGAACGACATGACAGTGTGGAGGAGGCCATCAGGGAGGTCACTTAGCCTGTCAGCGCTGCCGGCGAGGCGTTTGCCGGAGGCCGCCATCGTCCGTGCTAGAGCAATCGGCTCTGCATCAATGCATCACAGTTCACAAAGTACAGTTTATTCCTTAAAATCGCACTGATCTGAGTGCGCAATGGGGTTAAAAATGGGGGAGACCGTCGAACCTCACCTGGGGCACCTCCTGGCCAGCGCCGGAGAAGGGGGCGGAGATCCCTGGATGCGTGCGCCAAGCTGCCGTCGACGGGGGGAAGACACCTGAGGAATCCCAAGGGCGGCCCACGCAAGACAAACCCTAGATATTAAAACGGAAATACATATTCGTGCGCGCGCTATATCGTCGAACCGAGCGGCCGCGGTTCGACCGCTCCATGCTAGCGGATCGTGGGCGGGTTTGATTATTTGCCCAACTTTACATGGGGTATGGGGTTTAGGGGCTATTTGGTTTGTGACTAACTTTGTCAAAGATTGTCACACCTAAGATTAGGCAAGTTTGATCAATTTAGGCAAGTGTTTGGTTCCAGCCACATCTTTGACAAGCTACACTTGGGTCTCACATGGCATACACACAAAAAGTGTGGCAAGATTCCCTTTGGATTGCCAACTTGTGGCTTTCATTAACTAACCTTAGGCAAGCTTGGCAAAAATGTGTGGCAAGATGTGGCAATGTTAGGGCTAGAACCAAACAGCCCCTTTGCCTATATTTTTTGCCAAGTTTGCCTAAGGTTAGTTCATCAAAATGAAAGCCACAAGTTGGCAAGCCTAAGGGAATCTTGCCACATTTTTTGTGTGTATGCCATATGGGGTCCAAGTGTGGCTTGCCTAAGGTGTGACTTGAACCAAACACTCACCTAAGTTAGTCAAACTTGCCTATCTTTAGGTGTGGCAACATTTGGCAAAGTTAGTCACAAACCAAACAGCCCCTTGTGGCTCTCATTTTGATGAACTAACCTTAGGCAAGCTTGGCAAAAATGTGTGGCAAAGTGTGGCAATGCTAGGCCTAGAACCAAACAACCCCTTTGTGTCTATGACATGTGGGGCTCACTGCTCATAAAAAAAACTTTCCCTTAGGTGTGGCTAGAACCAAACACCTACCTAACTTGGTCAAACTTGCCTAAGGTTAGGTGTGGCAAGGTGTGGCTAGGAACCAAACAGTCACTAAGATTGCCAAAGATTGCCACACGTAAGGTTAGACAAGTTTGACTAAGTTAGGTGAGTGTTTGGTTCAAGCCACACCTTAGGCAAACCACACTAAGGCCCCACATGACATACACACAAAAAATGTGGCAAGATTCCCTTAGGCTTGCCAACTTGTGTCTCTCATTTTGAAGAACTAATAACTTTGCCTAAGTTTAGTTGTGGCAAAGTTAGTCATGAATTAAGTTCAACCATGGAGTCTTTTAGATTATACATGTTTCAGAATCTGGTGGATGATATCCAACGGCCAATAGTGCTCGGATTTGCCATCTTTGTACTGTCGGATTGGCTTCATCCAACGACCAACTTTCAAAGTTTTTCACACACTATATAGGGGGTATAGATATAGATGTGTCGGTCCGTTGCAATGGATCCAAAGTATATCTATTTAGTGGAGTGCACTCTAAACACATTATCTATTTATTTTTCTCTAACCTTTCGTAGCCATGCAACCAAGCCACATAAGCTTCGTGGGTGCCCCCCACATCATATTATTCATATTACGTTGGCTGAAAAAACAAGAAAATCACCCAAAACAAGATCTTTCCGTTGTTCCTACGATGTTGTGTCGTGCACGTACCTACTAGTTGTATAGTGGTAGTACTAGTAATATATCAGCAGTACAAACTTGGTACTAGTAGGAGTAGTACTAGTATTGAATGCTCCTACTCTATCAACGAGCCCCATCTGACACCAAATTTCTTAGTTTCCGTGCTACAGCTAGATCTTCCCCTCGTTTCTATTTTCCAACCCGGCGGCGGGCGGGGTGCGGTTTGCCAATAGTCGGTTTGCTTAACGGCGGTCCCACATGAAAGTGAAAATGCTAGACAACACGCCATCCCTAAGCTATGTGTCATGCCGGACGGGCCGTGGAGTACTCCCGATTCCCAGAGGTGTGGGGGTGCGACGCGAACGCGGCAGGCCTTTTCAATGTGCCCGTGCGTTGCGAGGGATCCAAAGTACTAGTAGAATAGTAGTACTTGTTCACAAACTTGAAAGAAATCACTCTTATTTTGATATACTCCTAATATATTACTCCCTCCGTTCCTAAATATTTGTCTTTTTAGAGATTTCAAATGGACTATCACATACAGATTATATAGACATATTTTGAAGTGTAGATTCACTCATTTTGCTCCGTATGTAGTCACTTATTGAAATCTCTAGAAACACAAATATTTAGGAACGGAGGGAGTATTTTTCACTCAAAATATATTTCTCGGGCTGTTTTGATGAGGTGAGGGAGGGATGTGGTTGCTTTCAAGATAATAAGGGGTTTTCTGCAAATTGGAGCAGAGAAGTGGGCTATTGTTGCAAAAATGCCACAACCCGTTAGATGCAGATCTAATGGTCAGAAACGACGAATGACAGACACACCACCATCACCAACCGAGTCTTTTATAGGAGTAGTAGAGAAACATGGATAAATTGTAACATTTGGTTCCGCTCTCGGCACGATCGATAGATAGAAATAACGATTGGAAACGCTAGGGAGGGGCTATTGCCGCCACATAAGCAGGGTACGTAGTACTAGGTTGGCGCATCGTCGGTTTGGTCACACGCGGTCCGACATGTTCTAGTGTTTCTAGCAAGATGCCCGCGCGTTGCACGAAGTTGATGGAAAAGGTAAGCACAACTTATAAATTGACGGATGGAGTACTAGTTACAGTGATGCATATAATTAATTAAGCAAAGGGATCGCACATGTCGGTATTGACTAGAACGAGAATGCAACAACACAATAAGAATTGAGGCCACGATGATGCGATCGCAGTGGTGGTTACAGAAGGCAAGAAGAAAGATGGATCCATCAATGTACGACCTCCTCCTCCTCAACTTAGTGCGCCGGGCCACCGACCGGCGGCTAAGGAGCGGCGGCTTTTGTGATGAGGTCGAGGTGCTTCTCAGCAAAGGCATCCAAGGCTTCCAGTCGGTTGAGGAAGGCCAACGTTGTAGCATCCTTGCTAGCCTTATAGATACCTATGTACACAATTTGCTCGTGCACGTGGATGTGTAGGTCGACGAATTCTTGCAGGGCAAGGCGCCTCGTGGCGAGCGCGACATCCAGGTGGACATTCTTCATGGCGTCGGCGGGCAGTCGCAGGGCCACTAGTGCTTGAAAGAGGTTCCGGCCATGGAGGCCGATTAGGGTGGCAGGCAATGAGGAGCCCGGGCGCGCGGGCTGGAGGAGTACGGCAATGTCGTCCGCGAGCTTCTTGAGGACGGTGAACTTGTTGCTGGTGGCAACGATCATCTGGTCCAACTGAGAATCGCAGTTGGCGTCGACGGCGGCCATCCACCAGCCGGTCTCCAACACCGTCTGGAGACGATCCTCGGTGCAATGCCGCAGGCCAGCGTCGTGGACCATCTGGCACAGCCGCTGGCCGCTCGCGCGCATTGCTGCCGTGGGTCTGGAGTGAGCTCTTTTGCACTTAGTGTAGGTGCTTAGGCAAATGCTTAGGTGCGTACGATGTGGTAGATGCATTGGAATGGAGGGGTGCCTTTATATGAGGGCAAACTGCGTTGCATTCACATCGTGCAGCCTATTTTCCCGGACCTCCTCCCATTACTCCCCTCATGCATTAATTGAAGGAGGATGCATTGGCCGTTCAACATTTCGGGAACCGCCACTCCCTCCCTCGTATGCATTAAAGCCATATCGGGAACTGCGCCGCCCGCTGTCAAATCGAATACTCCCTCCGTCTAGGTGAGTAAGTCATCTTACGAAAACCAAATAGTAAACACATAGGCGCGGTGCATTAACTCTCACATTGTTTCTTATTTTTTGAAATAAATAGAGGAATCAACCAATAAGAGATGTGGAGCTTGTATGCTTTTAATGACTTGAGACTATCAAACATGACATGCAGTGGTCAGTTCGTTGCACGCAATGATATTAATAATGCTTAGTATCATATTTTAGTATCATGTACTCCCTCTGTTCCTAAATAATTGTCTTTTTAGTGATTTCAAATAAACTACTACATACGGATGTATATAGACATATTTTAGAGTGTAGATTCACTCTTTTTGCTCCGTATGTAGTCACTTGTTGAAATCTCTAGAAAGACAAATACTAGTATTTAGGAACGGAGGGAGTAGTACTTTATTTATTGCCATGTATGACACATAGTAGCATAGCATTTATTATGATACACTACCATGATATGATACTCAACTCTCTCTTTCTTCATTTAATTCTATGACACCTCATTAAAATTGCCTAGTTGGCATGCATGATACTAGCTATGATACTACCATTACAACCAGCCTTAGTAAATAAACATTAAGTTCTCTCGTTTTCCTCTCCACTTTGGTCACCTAGACGGAGGGAGTATATTGTACTATTTAAAAGTCGAGGGCAGGGCTTTTCCTGCGTGGTAGGCGGGGCAGTTCCGCCTAGTCGATTCGACAGAGACGCGAGAAGATGAGGGAGTAGGCTGCTGCAAACGTAGGGCCGTGTGATTTGACAGCGAGTTACTGCTGGACAGGTGGGGCCTCGTGATTTGACTTGTCATTATCATTTTAACTGCGGCGCTACGACCGGCGTGAGTCTCCCGATTCCTGACCACCTCCATACAGGTGCCTTTCCCAATGCTCCACCATGTAGTAGAGGCTGGCTCTTGCATGAGAGCCCACTTCTCCACTTTTTCCTTTCCTCTTTCCTCCACATATGCAAAAATGCCATGTAAAGCGGGCTTATAGCCCACTATTGTAGTACTTACTTGCTCCTACAGGTGCTAAGCTTGCCACATAGGCATAAAGTCTGATGTGGCAAATTTGGTGATCCAAGGAAGAAACGGTGCTAAGCGCATGTACCTAGGTGAAAAGACAATTTTGAGTATATAGCTAATTAAATGAAGGAAACTTAGCAGCAAAAAACTAATAAGCACCTATGCATTGGGGACTTGATTGCTAAGCCATTTAATGCCCTTAGCACCTCATCTAAGGCACCATTTCATTGGAAGAGGTCACTCCTTGGCAAATGCAATAAATACTACTCCCTCTGTCCCATAATATAAGAACATTTTTGGCACTACACTAGTGTCAAAAACATTCTTATATTATGGGATGGAGGGAGTACAAAGAAAGAGATAGAGAGAAGTAAAAAAATAAATACACTTATAGCCACCTTATAGCTAACCTTGTTCTAGTATGAGTGACTAAGTGATGACATGCCAACATCATATAGCCTAACGCACCATGTTAAATCTCCAAGGGCGCGACCGCGCGAGTGACGCGACGGTCGTGGTAGGCGCGACCATGATACAGGCTGCTGGCAGCCCTTGGATCTGAGATCGAACGGTCGCATGCTAAGTTGCTAAAAATTTGCAGAATAACCCTCTAGGATAGGATATTCACCCATAGGTCTAGAATCACGCCATGCAATCGTTCGATCTCAGATCCAAGGGCTCTCGGAAGCCCGTATCATGGGAGAATGGAAAGCCACTACCCTGCCGTTTGCACGCTGGCAGTTCGCTCCTACTCGTCCCCGCACACCCTTTAATATTACGGCAGTTCGCTCCTAGTCGTCCCGTCCTTTCACATTACAGCAGTTCCACTAATCCCAACCCTTCTCCCAAATCCATGGCGTCCCAAATCTCCATGATCGGTGGTGAGTACAAGGTTAGAACCATCACTGGCGATGAGTTTGATGTCATCTACACCCGTTCTTCCGCGACGGTGAAAGGATGCCTTTCTCGCTTCACACGCATGTCCGAAAACTCAGATGATCAGTGGGTCGCTGGGCTAGATGTTGAGTACACCACAGTCCTGGGAACGAGAGAAGGATCTAAAGGAGGAAGAGAGGAAGAAGCCCGTCGTGATCCAGGTTTGCGTGCATGACTTATGCTTGGTCTACCACATATGCCATGCCGACGTTGAATGCCTGGATTTTAAGAACTTCCTCGAGAGCAACCTAGTCAAATTCGTTACTGTAGACTTTACGAACGACAAAGAAGTCCTGGGTCGGATAGGCCTCGTTGTAGGCAACCCCTTCGACCTCCAGAAGAATCGGCTGCTGCCCTCCGGTGGCCAGCCTTCAATGCTGACCCTGGCAGGAGCCATGGTTCATCCTTCGTACGGTAAACTGGAGAAACCTCATTACACGTTTCATCATCATGCATGGTAGTGGAATGTACTAGATATAGACCACATCCACTATGCTGCAATGGATGGCTACCTTTATTTCAATATCTACAAGGGTTGGATGGAGAGCAAGAGCCAAGTGTGCGGTTCAAGCAAAGAAGTATCGGCCAAGAGGAAGAGAGACAAGGACGAAGTCAAGAACGTGGACAAGGACTCCGAGTGAGTAAGGTGTCAATGTCGTTTCTCATGGTGGTTCTAATGCAGTGTCTACTGGATTAGTTGTTTAGTTTAATTTCAGGTGTGCTTAGTTTAATTTGAGGGGTGTGTTGTGCTGAGCCCCTAGTAGAACTATGTTATGTTTCTTCTTTTTACTTTAACTCTTCAGTATGTACATACTACTAGTATTTCTTTAATAGAATTTAGCACCCCATTTAAGCATGTACTAGCTTTTTTAATAGTACTATATGCATAATTTGGCGACGAGCACTCTCTATATGTACCACCTTTTTATTAATTTCAAGTTTTGCTCCATGGCGCAATCTATCGAAACTACTACTGTACTGTACAAAAGTGGAGTATATACATTTTTAAAAGGCTAGAGGGCGGGGCAGTCTAGCTTGGTCGGTTTCACGAGAGGCGAGGGCCTTTGTGATTTGATGGCTCATTACTGCTGTCAAATCGAATAGTATTGTGCTGCCCACTGCACGCCCGGCTGAACACACCTCCTCGCCTCCATCAAACCTCTCCGTTAAACCCACATGTAAACCGAGAATCCTATTCCGGCCACACGTCCATTCATGAGCGGGCCAGAATTAAACGCAACACCGGTCGAGCTCCTCCCGTCCGCCCTCGGTTTAAACGAGACCGGACACCGGCCAAGCTCCTACCGTCTGCCCTCTATTTACACGAGGCCAGGCAGACAGCAGGCAAGAATCGCACCCCTCTGCCGCTCCCCATCTCCTCCTTCACCATTTTCTCCACTCTTCTGATGGCTTCCGAGGAGCCGTTCTCCGGGATATTACCTGGCAGGGTGGCCCACCGAGCCCTCCGGATACGGGCGAGGCCGCTCGGTGCTTCACCAACCTCGCTTGGCCCGACGGAGCCAGTTGCCGCCCCAAGTAGGCGCGTGGTTCAACAACTCGCTGCTCCAGTTCAGCTTGATGAGGAGTGGCGAGTTGCTCCACTCCGGCACGACAGCGAGCACGCCGGTACGGGCGTCATCGTTGCCGCGTCGTACCGCACCACCAGTGTCTGCGGTGGCGGCGCCTCCCATGTCTGTGGGCGCGCCTCCCGTGCCTGCGGCAGTGCCATGCAGGCAGAGATAATAGCCGGGTGTGTGGAGAGCGACGAGTCGGTGGCCACCTTCTCCGTGTCCGCCGCCATCATCGAGGAGAAGTAGAACACGGGAGGCCGCCGCCACTTGGGACCCATGAAGGCCACCACCGAGGCGACGACTGCGCATTTAGGTGGTTTCTTTGCTTCTTCGTCTCTTCCGAGGACCTTCGTCGACCCCGCAAGTGTCCGACGGACATGAGGAAGACAAAGGGATCCACAGGCGGCCATTTAGATTATGTACTCCCTCTCCAGCTGGTGAGAAATATTTGTTCTAAGAATGGATAAATTGATTGTATATGTAACTAAAATAAGTCTAGATACATCCATTTCTAGGACAAGTATTTACAGACGGAGGGAGTATTAATTATGCCAAGAGAGCCGGATTGGCACCGCTTAGTTCATGTAAATGTAATGAAATCCATCATGTTTATATGAAGATCTGGCTTTTTTTATACGAAATCCTTCATGCTTATATGAAATCAGTCCGTGTTTGCACGAATTTCATCTGGTTGGTTAGAGCTGTGAAAATGTATGCCGCTGGCGTTTGATGTCGTCCTCCGTGGAAGGAAGCGGGAGGAAATTTTCCGGCTGCCGTTGGAGATGCTCTTATGCTGGAAATAATAGTGACATCCAATCTATTTGAGTTAATTGCCTGTATGATTGTCCCTCTATAAAAAGTTAATTGCATGTATAGTGTACACGTCACTTGCAGGGTGGCTACAGCTTCGTACAGAAAGTTAAAAAGAAACAAGTCCATCCTTAATCTTGTATTCTAAGTACTCTGTGGGTTCCACTTTCAGTACAGCAGCGAAAGAAGTATATATTAAATAAGTAATATATAATATAAAAATCTAAAGTTAAAAGACAGAATTTGGACTCATGTTATCACGTTGCGAGCATCCGGCGCTAACCAGTCCGGCACATTTTTGTTGTAGACCATGCTGGAGATATATCTCCATGTCTACTCTTCCATTCGTTCCTAAATATTTGTCTTTTTCAGATTTCAGATGGACTACCACATACGGATGTGTATGTAGACATATTTTAGAGTGTAGATTCACTCATTTTGCTCCGTGTGTCTTTTTAGGAAGGGGTCAGATTTCTCCTTGATTTATTTATGAGGTATCCAGATGGCACTGCACCGCCAAGAAAAGAGGGTAACATCAAAATTATGGACTACTTTTTTGAGTATGTTGGTAAGATCCGGTCATAGTCACTTGTTGAAATCTCTAAAAAGACAAATACTCCCTCCGTCCGGAAATACTTGTCATCAAAATGGATAAAAGGAAATGTATCTAGACGTATTTTAGTTTTGATCACAAGTATTTTCGGATGGAGGGAGTATTTAGGAATGGAGGGAGTAGAAAACAGAGTTGGTGATGATGGTGTGCATGCCATCCTGCAATATAGGCCATTGGATTTATATCTAACGGATAGGAAAGAAACTATGGCAATTTTGCAAAAATATACCCACACGCCTCTCCAAGTTCACAAATAAGGCCTTCCCTCGTTCAGCCTTTTCTCTTACAAGGTAAACTACTCATACAAATGCATCTTGATGTTTCGTGCAACGCACGAGCAGCTAGCTAGTTTCTTTTAAAATAGTTGTTGCACACGATAATTGGGTTGAAGTGATATATTTTATGTCTGCCCCGAATGATTTCAGATTCACTAGTAGTAACAAAGAAAAGGTTGCCTTGTTAATTAACAGAAAACAGGGTGAAAACTATCACATGAGGCCGGTAAAAACATGGCACACTGGGTTCAGCATCATCGTCACTACAGTTGTGCGCGCGCGAGAAGTCTACATATCGAGGGGGCTACTGAGCGAGGCACAGAGACACAATGTTTGCGAGAGAAACCAATTGACAGATTATGATCAGATCGAGTTGCCACCCTTCTGCTGTCATTGTTGGGGGGAGGGGGAGGGGGAGAAAGACGTATCGAGAGTGTGCACGGTAGGCACAGAGGCACAACTAGCGAGTTTGTGTGTATGTGTGTGTGTTTGAAAGAGGAGTAGATAGATTACTATCAAGATCGAGGTGCCACCCTACTCCTTCGGTGTCGGGTAGTGTGTGTGTGTGTGTGTGTGTGTGTGTGTGTTTGAGAGAGAAGCCAGTCGATAGTTTAGTATCAAGATCGAGGTGTCACCCTACTCCTTCGGTGTTGGAAAGTGTGGGTGTGTGTGGGGGGGGGGGGGCGATGACACTCACATATCTCTACTCTGATAAAAAACAGAGTTGGTGATGATGGTGTTCCTGCCATCCTGCAATATAGGCCATCCGATTTATATCCGACGGATAGGAAGGAAACTATGGCAATTTTGCAAAAATATACCCACATCCCTCTCCGCATTTGCAAATAAGGCATTCCCGCGTTCATTCTTTTCTCCCACAAGACAAACTACTCATACAGATGCATCTTGATGTTCCGTGCAACGCATGGGCATCTTTCTAGTAGGGAGAAGGAGTTTGTGTGAAACATATCTAGCTATATTAAAGGATAGGTAGATAGCATTTGTGTGAGGCATACATAAAGCATCACGAAGATAAACAAACGGTGTGTATGCAAATGCCGGAAAAAATGAAGCGAGAAACAATGCGCGCGCGCATGTGTGTGTGTGTGTGTGAGAGAGAGAGAGATAGAGAGATAGAGAGAGAAATATCTCAAAACAAAAGGTGCTCTATTGGAATCCAATTGTATGTATTCATATGGTTCTAGAACTCGAGTTAACCTTAGGCATATGTGTGAGAGACATTATTATACTTTGAGACATTAGTGGCTGTGGGTGGGTGGAATTAAAGGGGTGGGCGTGTTAGACAGAGAGAGCGTGTGTGTTTCTGTGTGAGAGACTTGTAGGACAGGGTAGAAAGACGAATTTAACCTTGATGGAGGGAGAGAAATACATGAAGCGTGCGTGTGTGATTCCAATGCCCACAGGGAAATGAGATATGTATGCGTGTGAGAGAGATTGCACAATTCATTCACATATCACTATCTAGCGATCGTGGATGTGCATCGTTTGAACATAAATCAATATCTACTTCGTATTGTGGCCAAAGGTACAATATCGATTCAACGCTATAAAGATAGGGCACTCACATATCACATTTTTTTCCATTTAAATAAACCTTTTCAGTTGTGCATGCCAAAGTTACAGTGATGTTTCTTCAAACAACCAATGTGGCTATCATGTACATGCACTATTGTTACTTTTGCATGCAAATTCTTTAGACTTGGATGATTTAAGTTTCTATTTTGAAGTAATATATGTAATATTCACATATGAATTCAACGGGTATGCAATTTATGAAATGGAGGCTATGTAATCATATGAGGTAACACTTTTAAGTAGCGGACTACAATATCCATTTCTTTTTGTGCGCCTCTACACTAACACGTCAATGCATTATGTTTCAAGTAAATAACCAATAGCACTAAATTATCTATTTACACGAGAAATACATAGGCTGAGCGTTTGATCCCTTTTTTTGTGAACGCGTCACTACACCCGTACGATTGGCCGCGCCCGTGTGAACGTCCAAGTTATCGGCGCATCATCCCGAGTTATTGTCTTTTTTTCTGGGGAGGACTTCACACCAGTTATTAACTGCTGACGCGTGCCCCGTGTACACAGTCTAGCATGACCTTCCTGCTAGCATGGTCCAAAATTAGTTGAAACTGGATACGAACAATCCCGCGGGCGGCAAAATCTCCCGCCTCCTTCTAAAATTTCTGCCACCTTAGTCTTTAGCATGCAAAATTCCCCTTTTGTCCTTGGTGCACGGAGACCAATAGTTACAATACTGCCCTTATCTACATAATAGGTCGGGGCTGCTTTGGTAACTTCCGATTCCCCCCGACTACATGGCACCCCCATTTCCTCTCTGGCCCCCTCTCGCAAAAATGACTAACTCCACAGCACCAGAGCATCTTACATCACGTCGTCCGTACTTCATCGGTCTTTCTCCCCTTCCCTCTCGAAACCCTAGACTGCTCATCCACTAGCGTACCATAGCCCATTCACTGCCAGCAGCGTCCACCTCGCCAGATCTGCTTCTGCCGCCGCATCTACCCCTCCCACCTCCCGTAGAAACAAGTAGACTGCTCATCCACCAATGTACCACAGCCCATTCAGTGCCGGCCTTGTCCACGGCACCGGATCTGCTTCGTCGGTACTCTCGTCCACTGCCGCGCATCTACAGCAGCTCATTCATACTCCCCACAGAAGATGCTTCATCCACACCCCCGAAGCCGCCCCACCGACGCCCCCGTCGATGGCTTATGATCCTCTTCGCCGACACCTTCCTCAACCCTACCGGAGCCGCTTCGTCGACACCATCTTCAACCCTACCAGAGTAGCTTCGCCTATACCATTCTCAACCCTACCGGGGCCGCTTTGCCAACTCACAAGTCCACGGCCTCAGATCCGCTTCCTCGCACCCTCATCCAACCTACCGGAGCAGCTTCTGACGCCCCGTCCACGGCCGTAGATCTGCATTGTCGACACCATCCTTAAACCAACCACCGGAGCAGCTTCACCTACGCCCTCGTCCACGGCCACAGATCCGCTTCGCCCACACTCTAGTCCACCCTACTGGAGCAGCTTCACCTACGCCCTCGTCCACGGCCAAAGATCCGCTTCGCCCACACCGTAGTCCACCCTACCAGAGCCGCTCCACAAACACCCTACTCGACGGTTCTAGATCTCCTTACCAGACCCCGACAGCCAGCGCGGCATCATCACCCTTGACGTTTCTAACCTGATTCCCACCATCTAGAGAGATGCCAAGCACCCACCACGGCCTAGATACTTGTCACCTTTAAACCCGTCCAGCATCACCCGCCCGATGTAGTTCAAATATACTAACAGGTCGTTGTTACCTGTTATGCAGCTGGCAAAAACTACAAGGACGATGTTTCATCTGGATCTAACAGCTTGGCCAACCAAGATCCTGGACTGAGGCATTGCTATGATCTTGTAAGTGCGTCTCTCTCTTGTATTGTTCTGTGCCTGCCAGCGTGCTTTGCTAGGATTTTCGACTAGTAATCCCTTTGTGTAGACAATGATTTCTACTACTGGCTGCTAAATTAGATATGTAGATGTCATACATGATACTATCTCGTACCTCCATTCATAAATATAAGTCTTTCTAGAGATTCCACTATAGGCTACATACGGAGCAAAATGAGTGAATCTACACTCAAAAATGCATCTATATACATCTATATGTGGTCCATACTAGAATCTCTACAAAGACATATATTTAGGAACAGAGGCAGTACATTACACAAAATCGTAGGTGGCATGTAGGAATTCCAGTGCACTACATTAGGCTCCCTTAGAGTGCCTGCTAGTCCAGCACACAGAGTCATGGCTAGTTTATGCTATGCACACAACCGTTAATTGGTGGTTTAAATATGCGCAAGGGATATGCAATGTAGTATCATGTAGAGATGTCTGAAATTAGCCGTGTCAACTTGCAGATAGGGTTACACAATGAAAAAGTACAAGATGTATGTGGCAATTTCATGGAACATCGCAAAAAAGGAGTGGCAGTGGTGAGCCTATACAGTGTGCTATGGTACGTCACTCCTCCATTGCAATATTCATGACATGTTATTTGTATGTCAGTTCTATTGGCCAAGTTTCTTAGGGACAATTATTGCGAGTTATCCTAAGGAAATAAGCACCTGCTAATATAAGATCCATGTAATAAGCCAACTAGTTCTTTTCATTGCGTTTTCAGCTTATCTTTGGTATGATCAGTGAAAATTCTAGATTGCATTATATTTTTTCACTTTGCTGCCCATATGAAAATTAATTTGACTTGCAAACACCACAAATTGAACCCAGTGCAGTAATTAATATGATAGGAAAATAGACCATCACTATTTGCTTAAAATGCAAATACAAAGATACCATCTACTTGGCACAATCTACTTTGGTCAATGTTTTCCATAGAGATCCCATTTCCTAATTTAATCGAAGAACGCATGACCCACATTTAAATGAAGAACAATTATTTATTGAAATTCAATGGTCCAAGTGGCTGGTTATTATCATACAGCAGCACCACCTGAAAGCATCATATAGCAGCAGCAGCTCATAGCAACTCATCATACAGTAGCAGCAGTGTGCAATTCATCATATACCAGCAGCAGCTCATAGCAATTCATCATATAGCTGCAGCAGGAGCAGCTCATAGCAATTCATCATATATCAGTAGCAGGAGCAACTCATAGCAATTCATCATATAGCAGCAGCAGGAGCAGCTCATAGCAATTCATGATATAGCATCAGCAGGAGCAGCTTATAGCAACTCATCATATAGCAGCAGCAGCTCATAGCAATTCATCATATAGCAGCAGCAGCAGCAACTCATAGCAATTCATCATATAGCAACAGCAGCTCATAGCAATTCATCATATAGCAGCAACAGGAGCAGCTCATAGCAATGCATCATATAGCAGCAGCAGAATCAGCTCATAGCAATTCATCGTATAGTGGATCAGAATGAAAATTTGGCAAAAAATCAGAGGAGATCCTCACCTTGTTGGATGAGCTCATCCTTCAACAGCACCTCAAGGCCATGGCCTGGGAGGAGGGGAGGGGTAATAAGGTGCCTTCTGCCGTAGTGTGGCATCAGCCGTAGTTGTGCAGCGCCCGCCGGAGTAGTGCGTTGGACGAACCACAATGGAACAGCTGCTGGAGACCATGAGAATGAGGGGCAGCGCCAGAGGGAGGAGCAGCCAGGGAGATTTGCCCCTACCCGCCGGCCATGTAGCCTAGCTGGACAAAGCATCATCGAGGACCAGGCCAGATGGGACCAGTGGCGACGGCTCGCTGGAGGAACCCTAGTGCTGCAGGAAGGGGATCGAGGTAGCGGGAAAGGGGAGAGGAGATGCAAGCGGGCAGGGCAATGAACGCTTGCGTGTTTGTTTTTACTTGAGGGCCAGGTGTGACACGGGCGTCAGCAGTTGCATTTTAAGTGTAATATAGGCAGACAACAGAGTCATTTCACTATTCCCCTTCCCTTCAATTTTTAGTGAGGTTCTACCCGAAACACCCCCCTCCAAAGCGAAATCAGTTAAGCCCAAGCCCATAACTCAAAAATGACTTCTTTACATCTTTTATGGCTTATTTTGACAATAAGCCCTGAAAAGGCGGAATCGAACTGGCCCTTAACCTGCAATTCAATTGTGCGTGCAATGATGAATCACTCATGCCTTCTATAGTGTACATTTAGGCATCATCATACATGGCATAACCTAATACATGTGCATTCCATTGTAGAATCGGGAATATGCAATGTTTATGTTAGTTCATACATTGCACATGATGTTTAAATGCCCCATAAATCTGGTTAGTCAAGTGATGGTCTTTAAGCCTCCTTCTTTGCTTCTTTTCTTGATATGTAAGATTTGCTCACACATCTGTTCAATTGCTTGTTTGCATTAGCCAGCCGTACTAGGACTGTTTGCTTTGATTACTTGTTGTTCTTGACCTAACACTCTAACAGATCTTGTCAATGATTTAAACACTAAGGGCTGCTGTAGTGGGGCCTTGTCTAACTCATAGGTGACATAAAGGTTTGGCTCTACACTAAAGTAGGCTCTCTAAGAGTACCTGGAGATCCAGTTCGAAGGTATGCCTAGTTTTTACATAGTGCAGACATAGTAAATGCTCATTTCATTGTGTGCAAGTGCAATAGATGCGGCATGTTTCATTATGTGGTGTTGTTTTGTTATAATCTCATCCTTTTGTGTTCACATACTGGAAAGGATGCATATTTATCTTCCAAGGAGACGAGTAACTAGTTTGTGTCACCTTGTAGAGGGGGTGCAATGAAGATAAGATTGAGGATTTCCAAGTACAAGATGTTAGGAAGGAGCCTTGCAAGAGAAGTAGGAGCTGCGCTAAGCCTCTTCAACCTGTTAAGGTAAGTCGTTGTATCCAACTGAATAGTTCAATTCCTTGTTTGTTTCAGGCATAGTTAATTTGCTCTTTTCAATTGCTTTATTTGTCCTCAGTTAATGTGATGCCCAAAGAATGATGCCTGATGTTGGGTACTTGTATAACTATTAGTTGACATAATTAAAGGCCTTACCATTTAATTACTCTGCCGAAGTGTGCCTGAAGCTTTGAAGTCTATTAACCAACTATTATTGCATGAGGTTCACAATCTAGTTTATACTAGGCTAATGATTGCATAGTTTTGCTTGCTGTAGTATGTTTGTATGAAACCCTCTGCTGTTCATTATGCTCCCTAAGACTTTAATTGAGCTACAGAATGGCCAACTGCTTGCTTACTTATACGCAACATGCTGTCTAAATTTTTAACTTGTCTGTGTTTTGGATTGGGCCCCAACATCATGCTCCTCCGGTGAGCTAAGAGAGATTTCTGTATGCAGGCTGCACAGACTATCTTTTTTATAATTTTTAAAATATCACCTCCTTATGCTTCATGACGTGTAACATTATTGTTAGTCCTGTTTTGCCATGTAGTACAAAATAGTGTCTTCCTCGCTTCACTGTTGTAACTATACTTTTGCCCTAGTCATGTGTACTTACAGAAACATTTCAGGATGAAGTGATGATACGGGGCTAACCCGGTGTAGGCCGATCTTTCACGATTGGAGTGGGATCCCTCGAAGAACATGAAGAACACGGAGAAGAATGGGGAGAAATCACAAGGGGAAACACTCAAGAACAAGTCCAATCACACATCCACTAGACAATCAAACACACAAGATCACAAGGTACATGAACAACAAAGGGAAAGATACAAGGTAAGGTTCATCTCCAAGAGGAGGTCTTGATGGTATCCTAGACGGATCTTCCCGTGATGGGGTCTTGATGATATCCCGCAGGATCTTCTCACATGGAGGTCTTGAACTCCAAGTTAGTGGTAGTCTCTCTCTCTCTCTCAAGAGTAGAGGTAGGAGCAAAGCTCACCTAAGAATGAGCTATCATATTTGCTAACCCTAACTAGGAGGAGGAGGTGGTCTATATATAGTCCAAGCTACGAAGGGGTAAGTGGGAAAGGAAGATACATGGGCCTCGGGCCCTGTCCATGCGCGCAGGCAGGCGCCGGATGTCCGGCTGGGTGCCGGATGTCCGGCCGTTCGCAGGGAGCCGGATGTTCGGGCTTGTGGGCCGGATGTCCGGGCTGACGAGGTTGGTCTTGGTGCTCTCTGGATAGGGGCGCCAGATTTTCGGGGGAGAGCGCCGGATGTCCGGGGGTTGCCGAGGCGTCGGATGTCCGGGCACACGGGCCGGATGTCCGATCGCTGATACTTCGGCAGTCTTGTTGGTGCAGCTCCTTGGAGGCTACACAAGCGCCGGATGTCCGGCCTCTGGCCCGGATGTCTGGCCGTGGTAGCTTCAGCAGCTCCGTATTCTTCCGTCGTCGCTTCCAGGCTTCCCTCGCGGATGGTGTAGTTGTTCCTTGTCACTTGCACTCCTCGTTGTCTGTGAAGTTCCGGCAATACCTATGCATGCACACGAGTGCAGTGTCAAGTAGTATACCATCCTCAAAGGGGTCAAGTGAACATGTGTAAAGGAGAAGATTCACCTTTATGTATGAGAAGTAGAGGTCACATGTGTCACTTGCCAAACGGACTCTTGACATGGTGATGACCGTAGGATGCTCCATATCATCCCCTCCCCCTTGGAAAAGATCTGACCTTGGATCGAAAACCAAATCACCATGGGAAAGAGATGGCGGTGCCATGTCGAAGTGTTCGATCACCAAGCACTCATCGTCTAGTAGCTCGAAATGGGCACTCACCAATGTCACACCGTTTTGTGATTCCTTCAAAAGGAGCAAACAGAACAAACACTTGGAAAAAAAATGTGGTTAGCGTTAGTGCAAAACTAAGCATTCAAGAGGTGATTCACCAAACAAGTGTCATCATCAAGCATAGCATAAGGTGTGACAAAGGATTGTGACATGACATGTAAGCATATGAATTGAGAAAAATCAAGGTCATCATGGAAACAAGCATGTACATGTGAGGTAGAGATGCAAATATGTGTGACAAGAGAATAAGCATCTACCTCAAGGTCATAGCAAACAAGCATCAAGCACTCAATGAAAGGTCTATGGTAGGCATAAGAAGTATTCACAACACCAAATAAAATGAAGTGTCTAAACACATGGGACAAGTGCAAGACAATCCAAGCATAACGTGCATAGGGTGTAGTGAATATAGTGTGGCACTCAACACAATGGAAAGAGCAATTGTTCATCATGTGTGAGGGAATCAAGTCAAGCATGTGACAAACAATGGGACATGGCATATGTGAAGAAGTGACATTGTTGCAACCAAACATATGATAGTAGCAAGTAGTCCAAGAATTGGATGCAACACACAAGGTATAAAAGTCATGAGGCATGGAAATGTGAAAATGACAAGTCGAAGCAAGATCTCTAACATGTGTGCAATCAAGTGGTCTAAGATGACCAACAAGTCTCATGGTGCAAGCAACACAAGTAGCATGATCCTCAATATCCATGCTCAAGAAGGATGTCACCTTGAAAGCGCGTCCTTGTGCATTCTCCACAATGTCGAAGTGGTAGGAAATGTGGTGTAGAAGCGGGTCGTGGTAGAATATATGAGGCTCGCTCTCAAGAGCTCGAATGGTCAACTCACATGAAGTGGAAGTCGACACAAAGTCCAAGTATTCTACACATGCACACAACAAAACAAAGAACGTATGCGCATGGTAGATAAACACATCATCCATCATGATGGTTCTCTTCTCTTGCACATAACCATTAGAAGCACAAGTGCATGAATAATATGATGCAACAATGGCAATATTCATGGCACTAGGTATATGATGCAAAGAGGTAAGACAAGCATGCTTAACAAGAAATGTGTCAAAATCTCCAAACATATGCGAGAATGCTATGAGGGCAATCTCATGAGCAAGAAGAGAATCATTGTTGCACTCAATACATGGAAAATCTAGCATGAGAGAGGCAACACATGGAGATATATGACAAGAAACAATATGAATCATGTGCAAAGCATATAGATGGTTGTCATCAACCGCATGAAGTGAGCAAGTATGAGTCAAGGGTGATGCAACATGAGCAAGCATAGAGATCAAGTCGTGCAAACTAGTGGAGCGAAGATGCAACACACTAGAGTAAATCATGGCAATCATGTCATGTGAGAAAATAATAGGCATGGGTAATGCACATGACATATCGCAAGCACGAACACAAAGCAAGATCATAGTATCATCATAGGAATGGGTCATAAATGGAACATGGCAATAACAAGCAATGTCTCCACCAAGCTTGCAAATACACATACGAGTGCTAGAGTCAATCAACATGTGTAATGCAAAGCACGGGTCACAAATGCATGGCAAAGGCATAGTGATGCGCATATCATGCAAAGTGAACATGGCAAGATGGGCATATAATATGTAATGGACAACAACCCATAGCCAAGTGAGGGCCATGTAGAAGGAATGCGTGAAGTTTTTGCGCGAAGAGAGCGGTGGGAAAGAGAATCCATGGGATCCCAAATCATTGTTGCTCTCTAGAGCTCGTTTTGTCAACTCGTGGGATTGCGAGGTTGACAAGTATTCATGGGTACCTACACAAAAGAGACACAAACCAAAGAAATTGTGCGTGTAGTAAATGTACACATCATCCATCATGATGTTTGGGACATCAATAACATGTTTGTTCATGGGGAGCATATGGTGCACACATGTATTGGGATCATGCAATGAATGGGATGGATCAAATTGTCCTAACATGTATTAGGAAACTATGGGGGTCTCCTCATGAGAAATATTGGAAACATCATACTGAGAAAATGGACAACATCCAAAACAATGCATATCCAAAGGTATGTGGTCATGGCATGGCATATGAGATAAATGATGCAAAGAGAGCATATCAATATCATCACAAGAAAAACAAATGCCAATAACCATGGGCTTGTCATCTATGCCATATGTGCAAATTGGGTTCATTTTAATGGCATATGCATAGTCACTACAAAGAGATTGCAAATACGACATATGTTTGATCTCATGCATAGCATATGACAAATCAAGCGGGTTTTCAAACATGATGTGACCTAAAGAATTGTCACAAGAAGTCCTATGTAACATGGAATCACAACTAATAGACTCCACATGAGAATTATCATACTCATCATAAATGGGCAAATCATCGCATGGAGAAATCATACTAGCATGAAGCATGGTACTAGGTGGATCAACATCATGCAAGCAATCAATGTCAAGAATGTCCACTAGTGGGACTAGAGCATCACCGTCACCTATGTTACCTTTGTCATTCCACTCAAGTGGTGTAGGTGAGGTGGGAAAGACCAAATGGTGGTCATCTTCATCTTGATGGAAACATGTGGGGGTGCATCATATTCCACCATGGCCATCGTCTTGTCCAAAGGGAGGACGAAGTCGTCGAGGATCGGCGCGTCATCATAAATGGGACCTAGCACCAAATGAGAAGACACAATAGAGGTAGAGGTCAAGTTGTTAGAAATGCAAATGGCCTCACGAGACCTATCAACTATCTCACTCTCTCTATGTGGTGGTTCACTCACTCCCTCAAAATAGGTGCTCTCAAAGTCACATATGGTGGAGTCACTCATCTCACTCAAGTGGTGGGTGTTGTGGCTCTCCTCACATGGGAATTGTGGGAACTCCTCAAATGTGGGGCTAGTGGTGAACTCGCTCTCACTCTCAATATGGTGGCAAAAGTCACTCAAGTCATCATACGTCGCCGTGTTCGAAGGGAGAATCCCATTCTCAACCATCTCGTCATCGTCGCCGTGGATGAAGGCCGAAGATGGCACATCATCACTCTGGCATCCAAAGATGGAAGCATCATCCTTGCTCGCCACCTTGTCGCTCGCCTCCAAAGCTTGGTCCTTGAGGGTCTCCGTAGTCGTACTCGTCGCTGCACCTTCTTGAAAAAGAGTCGAAGTAGACTCAGCATCATCAATGCCACAAAGAGGGATGGCGGTGAATTTGAACTTGGGAGCATCATCTTGGAGCTCGTCGGGCTTGGACATCGTGGTGGTACTAGCCTCATGCTTGTCGTAGAGCTTGGTCGCCGTGAAGTGTGCTTGGGGTGGAGAAGCCTTGGCCTTCATGAGTTCTTGTTCCGCCTTGAGAGCACCAATGTAGTAGTCGTTGAGGGACTTGTAGTTCTCGAGGAAGATAGTCTTGGAGATGTCGTTGTTCAATCCCATCATGAAGTGGAACTTCATCAAAGTGGGGTCATTCACGCTGGCTCGTCGCAAGGCAATATTCATCTCCTTGAAGTACTTGTCGATGGACTTGGATCCTTGGATGGTGTTCTCCAATTGGCATCGAAGTTGTTCCATGTAGGTTGGAGGCACGAACTCTCGCCGCAAAGCTTTATTCCTCTCTGACCAACTCATGTCGTAGTACTCCGAAGGTGTGTGAAGCCACCATGTCGAGGCATAGTCGTGGAAGTTTCTTATGGCGCACTTCACTTGATCTTCGGGACGAACTTGATGTAGCTTGAGGTAGTCGTCCATCAAGCGCTCCCACTCGAGATCCGCGGGTTCTTGAGTCCCATAGAAAGGAATCTCATTTTCGGTGTCGAGGTCGTAGTAGCTCGTGGAAGTTGCAGACTTGAGCTTGGGGGGCTTCTCTTGAGCGTAGTCTTGAGGTGCTTGTTGGCGAAGATGTCGTATGTCCGTAGGCGAAGATGCCTTGAAGTCGCTTGGCGAAGATGCCAAGGGAGATGGCGAAGTCTTTGAGCGGTTGTTGGTGTAGAGCTCTTGACCTTCACGTTCTTGTTGGTGATGGTGTCGATGCCGATGTGATCTTGCCGGAGATGGTAGCTCGGAAGGATGTGCTCTTGAGCGTCTTCTCGAAGATGAGGAAGATCGCTTGTAGGACTTGATGAGGGATTTGATCTCCTCCATTTGAGCTTGCATCTTGGCGTCGGAGTTGTGTTTCGTGGCATCGAACCTGCCATTGTTGTATATTGAAGGTGAAATGCCTTGCCTATCCATCACAAGACTCGAGTAGAGGTGAGTAGGAATGAGATAAACAATACCAAGTTACCTTTTCCCAATGTTGAGGATGTATCCCGTTTCACTCAATGTGAAATGAAAAAATAGTGGAATTGGTACCGGACTTGTTCACTCACACCTATCAAGTAAATCTTATGGTAGAGCTTGGTGAGGATAGAGGCATAAAAATTTGATGCAAAATGTTAGCAAGAGTCAATAATGTTGAAAGAGATTCACAAATTCGCAAGCGAAACAAGTAGACCAATAGCAAAGAATGGCACACGGAAACACACACACGGATAGATAAATGGGGTCGTGCAACCAAGGAATGAGCACAAAATGTGGAATCCACGGAAAACGCTCGTGTTGCACAACTCAAGAGAGACGCTAGCACGATTTCTCAAAAGGCGGATACGACACTTGTGCACAACCTATAAGATGCAAAATGGATAAAGTTTCTATCCCAAGTATGCTATGTATGTATGGTTCCCGGTGTTTCTCTCAAGATGATCCAAGCTTATCGTATATGACGATCTTATATGCAATGTGGTATGATGCTATGGCACTTGCTTACAAGCTTCTTTGCTCTCTTTCTTTTGCTTAAAAGCTTTATTTATTTTCTTTTTTTGTATGGCCACTTTTGCACAATGCACAAACCAAGATAGCAATTGTGTATATGCGGGAACAAACTTGTGACAGAAGATATGATACCAATATATGCACCATGATGATATGGTATGTATGCTATGGGAAGTATGATCAATAATGTGCACAAGTCACGTTGCCGACAATACTCAAATGACTAGTCTCGATAGGCAAGTAACACAAAATGGGCTAGGGGTTATCAATTGAATTGCAAGGGGAATATACAATGGTGTCATCGAGGTTACCGTCCTGTCGATGATGAGAGGCGGTGTTGTCTAAGTCGACCCATTCCTAATTAGCCGAAACACCTTAGGAAATGGAAGAACCGCGAACTCAAAATCTCAAACGTCATATGCCAAAATAGTGGTAGCGGAAACCGGTGGTGGTTTGCACTTGGCAATGTGGAAGTGAAATGATGGGTATACATGTGTCGGAGTTGAAGTTGCTATCCCTAAGCAGCCGAAACACCTTAGGAGACACAAGCCACAACTCAAACAAGCTCAAACAAAATTGGGTTAAGTTGGGGTGGTGGAAGGGTATGGTGGGCAGGGTTATGCGGGAGTGGCGATGGAGGTTGATGAATAAGTAATCGTCCCTAGTAGCCGAAACACCTTAGGAGACTCGAATCACTACTCAAGCAACCACTAAAGCTATATGGAACAAAATGGGTTAGGTTGCAGAAGTCGGAGGTGGTAATGCGGATGATATGGTGGAGGGTCTAGGCAAACTTGCCAAATTTTCAACAATTTGATGGAGTCAAATGGTGTTGAAACCAATCTAGAAGGATGGGGGATGTGAATAGCTACTCAACGAGCTAAAGAACGCGAAAATCGGACTCCGGATGTGAAAGTTATGGTCAAAACGGTGAAACGGGAAAAGCTGAAATGCCAGGGGGCGGACATCCGGGGGTTTGGCCGGATGTCCGGGACCTGATGTCCAGAACCTTGCGCGAAAATGCACTCCAGGAGCCGGATGTCCGAGCTAATGGTGGATGTTCAGGATGGCCGGATGTCCGGGCTCCAAATCCAAGGATGAACTCGAGGAACTCGATTTTGGGGCGGAAATTGATGATTTTGGGGGCAAGATTTGATGGATTTCGTGGATGGAAGGTGGGGAAACTTGGGGGAAAGCTAGGTCCACTTGAAACCAAGCAAATCCATGGATCAAAATCAACAAAACATCATCAAACCAACAAATCATAAAAAAAATTGGGGGCTATTTTTGGTGGGGATTTTTGAAATTTAGGACGAAATCAAGCAAAAGAAGGCTAGAAAACGGTGTGAGGGACTCCAAATACGTGATAAACGTGGCTCATGATACCATATGATACGGGGCTAACCCGATGTAGGCTGATCTTTCACGATTTGAGTGGGATCCCTCGGAGAACATGAAGAACACGGGGAAGAACGGGGAGAAATCACAAGGGGAAACACTCAAGAACAAGTCCAATCACACATCCACTAGACAATCAAACACACAAGATCACAAGGTACATGAACAACAAAGGGAAAGATATAAGGTAAGATTCATGTTGGTGTCAAAACCGGCGGATCTCGGGTAGGGGGTCCCGAACTGTGCGTCTAGGCGGATGATAACAGGAGACAAGGGATACGATGTTTTTACCCAGGTTCAGGCCCTCTCGATGGAGGTAAAACCCTACTCCTGCTTGATTGATATTGATGATATGGGTAGTACAAGAGTGGATCTACCACGAGATCAAGGAGGCTAAACCCTAGAAGCTAGCCTATGGTATGATTGTTGTAATTATTGTTGTCCTACGGACTAAAACCCTCCGGTTTATATAGACACTGGAGAGGGCTAGGGTTACACAGAGTCGGTTACAATGGTAGGAGATCTACATATCCGTATTGCCAAGTTTGCCTTCCACGCCAAGGAAAGTCTCATCCGGACACGGGACGAAGTCTTCAATCTTGTATCTTCATAGTCTTGGAGTCCGGCCGATGATGATAGTCCGGCTATCCGGACACCCCCTAGTCCAGGACTCCCTCAGTAGCCCCCGAACCAGGCTTCAATGACGACGAGTCCGGTGTGTATATTGTCTTCGGCAGGCAGGTTCTCCTCCAAATTCCATGTGCTTGCCGAATAGTGTCCGGCTTCCTTATAAATGTTGCGCTCCTTGGCTTCTACGCTCAATAATGGCCCTCTTCCACGTGTCATACGAATGTGAAAGGCCAGGGTATTTTTACATTTTACCCCCAAGCTGCGCGAATAAGCTGCCTATAAGAGAGGCAAGAATCCAGATCCAAATCACACCATCCCCCTTCCGCGAGTACTCATCGGAGCGCTTCTGACAAAAATCCACTTCATCATGGACCGTCGATGCGGCTCCTCCTCTCGCGCTCCCAGCCCTCAGCCAGGAGATTGGAGGAGATGTTCAGTCCCGCACAGCGAGCTGGTCACGCTCCAAGCGGAGGGATACCTTCCTCCGGCCTTTATGGTCCCGGTTCGAGCCGGGCTGGCCACCTACAAAGGTGGAAAGCAGGCGGAGACCACCCCCAGTCCCTCCAAAGGAAGTGGGTGTGCTTCGTCCCTTATCTAATAAGGGGGCTCGGATTTCCCATACATCCGTTTCTCCGGGGGCTTCTAGAGTTCTATGGACTCCAGCTTCATCACCTCACGCCCGCCTCCATTCAGCACATTGCGGGTTTCGTAGCTCTTTGTGAGCTGTTCTTGGGCATCGAGCCCCATTTCGCGCTGTGGAAGAGATTGTTTTGCCTCGTACCCCATTCTCACGAGGGGTCGATATATCAAGTGGGTGGAGCCAAAATATGGCGCATCGCCGGGACCGGGTATCTATCCGGAACCCCAAAGAAGGCGTCCGAAGATTGGCCTTCGGAATGGTTTTATGTGGAAGACGCTCCACTGCCGGACCCAGTTCAGATCAGCCTCCCGGAGTTCAGCAATGCTCCTCTGAAGAAACGCCTGAGTTGGTGCCCGCGGAGCCCTCAACGGGAAGATGATAGGAGCGTCCATTATCTGATGGGCCGGATAAGGTTGCTGGCTCATTCTGGATTGACCATGATTGGAGTCATGGCCACGTGCATAACTCGAGGGGTGCAGCCGCTCCAATATAGGGGCCACCCCATGTGGGATTTCAACGGGGAAAATGACGCCACCCTTCATGGACGCAAGGGGCCGGGATCGGCCGCCGATCTGGTGAAGATCCTGTCCGGCTTGTACAAGGGGGAGAAGGAGGACTTCCTCCAAACGAGTCCATTAAACGGATTCTCCATGAATAACCCTCGGAGCTGGGTAAGCGAACGTTTATCTATCTGATCCATGTTTTCAAAGTTAAGTGTCTTACTTTATGATTTCAATGCAGGAACTGCGCCGGGATGTGGAGGGCATACACAGTCCGGCTCCACAACCCGAGGATCCGGGAAGATCCCTTGATCTGGCCTCCGAAGAGGATTCGGACATAAAGGTGGAACTGATTGACGGGGTGTTCCACCAACTTAGCATGGACAATGCTCTAGTCGCCATTACGGCCGACTACCCGGGGTTTATCTCCGGCTTCCCAGGTAACTATGACCGAAGCCCTGACACCATTACTTCGTTCGTGCTTATTTCTAACCGCCGTATACCAACGGTGTCTCGCAGGAGGTGCCTTCAAGGCGGGAAGCTGATCCCGTGGCGGCTGACCAACAAGGGTCAGTTCGGCCCAGTAGGCGGAAGAGGGGTGCGGTGCGAATTGAAACGTCGCCGCAAAGGTATGTCACGCCACCGTTTTTAAGGAAAAGACTCCTGTGAAGTACATTAATGCTCATGACTCTTCCAGGAGAAAGAGCGCTCGCCGGACTATGCCCGGAGAGGTTGCCAACCAAGCCTCTGCCAGCCAGGCCCCAACACCTGGTCCGGAGGGGGAGGCGAGCGCAAGGCGCGAGCCGGATGCTCCTCCAACGGAGGATGCCGACAGGCTGTCCGCCACCAGGTCTGAGGTGGAGAGCGCCATGAATCACAGGCGCCGCCAGACAGTTCTTCGTGACGCGTGTTTCTCCCCCGAGGCGTTGAATGCCTTTAACGCGGGAGACGCGCACCTCCGTGCCGCTCAAGATGGTTTAACCAGAGCCACGGAGCAGTATGTGAAAGACATACGGGTAAGGAATTTTAATAGTTATATATGCTTGTAGCCCCCGAGACTTAAAGTAGTTAAAATAACTGATTTAAGGATCATTTGATATGCAAGATCTTACGGATAAGAATACCCAATTGTCTCAAGAGCTTCAAGAGTGCAAGGCCCAACTTGAGGCCGCACTAGCCGCCACAGGAGGAGACACAGAGACCCCCTCCGGTAACACATATTTCAAAAAGATAAGCGGTGTGCGGCGTGCATATAAGTCTGACGATAATATTGCAGATGTTGCCGGACTTGATCCGGACAAGCAACAGCTACTGCGCCAGCTGAAGGCCGGCGAGAGGGTGCTTATGAAGGTGCAACAGGAGAGGAACAAACTCCAAGATGCCCACACCTAGCTGGGAGAAGAGCTAAAGGGTGTTCGGGCCCAGCTGTCTGGCTCCGTGAAGGAGAATCAGCGGCTTCGTCGCAGCATTTATAGTAAGTGCTTGAGCAACCTCTTTTGAAAAGAAGAGTTCGGCGAGGAAGTCGATTGACAGAAATATGTCTGTAGGTGTGCTCACAGGTCGCCCTGCGGAGGAAATGCCCGGTTCAATGGGTAACCAACTTCCCGAGCTGGTGCAACTGCACGAACGTGTTCGGCAGGCGATGAGTGGCATCGCCCAGGCCTTATGGCCATCCGTCTCCCTACTCGAGGGCCTTGGAGGGCTTGCGGAGAAGCTTCAGGGAGCACGGCAGCGCTTCCGTCTGTGGAAGATATCGGCCTGCCGTCAAGGCGCTAGGGAGGCCTGGGCTATGGTGAAGACGCGGTACAAGAAGGCGGATCCGAACCACATGGCCGAGGTCGGACCTGTGGGGCCCGATGGGAAGGAGATCCCTGTGAGCTTAATGTACGGCCAAGTAGAGTTGGCCGCTAAGTATTCCCAACGGGACTGTAAATTAGACAGCCTGTTAGACGGGATTGAAGAGGAGTACAGTCAGTCAATTTGACGATGTATTTTAGAATGATATGTAAAATGCCTTCTAGCCGGATTGTAGATCGTTTGTCTTTGCAGACCTTTTCTCTTCAACCTCGGGACCCTAGAGTCCGGAGTGTGTCCGAATACCCTTTCGGTTATGAAAAAACCGGGGCATGCATGGAGACCAGGCGTAGGGGTCATTAGTGCTTTATCAGACAAGTGCCCAACTAGTTATGTTATATTACATGGTTAGTAAGAAACATCTTCCAGGGAGAATAGTTCCGTTAGGGGTTCCTTTCCCTGGGAGGCATGCCCTAAAGTGCATGTACGGATTGCGAAAAGAGCAGAAAAGCATCTGGGGGCAGAAAAATAAGTAAATAAGAAATCACCTTTCAAGTCACCGACCGAATATTCCCTTAAGAACGCTAGCTTTCGGCTTCACCCAGTCTGAGGTACACATCCGGCTGACCCGGCAGTAACAATCGCAGAGGTGCTCCCTTTACCTCCTAGCCGAACAATCGGGAACGTTGGGGTAAGCACAGGAGCCAGGCAACCCAGCTTGGCCAAAATTTAAGTCATATCGATGCATATAATGGTGAATAAAAGGTACATGCAGAAGTGTGACACATGTGTTGGGCATAAAGCCCGTATAAATAAGCTTCTATTAAAGAAGCCCCCAGGTATAGTGAGTGCGGGTAGCACATCAAGTGTGTGCGAACAATGTGCTGATCAGCCCTCAAAGGCTCTATGAAAAAGGGAGGAGAAAAGAGAGAAACAAAAGACAACTGAAGTATAAAATGTGGACGGAGGAAGGAGACGAACTCTGAGTCCGGCGCTAGGCGTAGAATCTTCGGAGGCGGGCTGCGTTCCATGGGTTCGGCTCGAATCAGTTGTCCGATGCGTTTCGCAGACGGTATGCTCCGCCGGTCAGGACTTGGTCGATGATGAAGGGACCTTCCCATTTGGGCTTGAGTTTGTCCTTTTTCTTGTCCGGCAGGCGTAGAACTAGTTCGCCAACATTGTAAGTTTTGGCCCGTACTTCTCTGCTTTGATATCTTCGAGCCTGCTGCTAATAGAATGCGGAACGAGCCTTTGCCACGTCGTGCTCCTCCTCCAATGCGTCCAAACTGTCCTGCCGATCGAACTTGGCTTCTCTTTCTTCGTACATGCGCACTCGAGGTGAGTCATGAATTATATCGCAGGGAAAGACTGCCTCTGCGCCGTATACCATAAAGAATGGTGTGAATCTGGTAGTACGATTTGGCGTGGTCCGCAGCTCCCAGAGTACGGAGTCGAGCTCCTCTACCCAGTGCGTGTTAGATTCCGTGAGGGACCGCACTAACCTGGGTTTGATGCCGCTCATGATTATACCATTTGCTCATTCGACCTGACCGTTAGTTTAACGGTGATAGACTGAAGCGTAGTCGAGCTTGATGCCCATATTTTTGCACCAGAGTTTAACCTCGTCGGCCGTGAAGTTTGTGCCGTTATCGGTGATGATGCTGTGGGGGATGCCATAGCGGTGTACTACCTTGGATATGAAGTCTATCACAGGTCCGGATTCGGCCGTTTTAACTGGCTTGGCCTCTATCCATTTGGTGAATTTGTCCACCATGACCAATAGGTACTTTTGCTTGTGGGTACCCCCTTTAAGGGGTCTGACCATGTCAAGCCCCCAGACCGCGAATGGCCAAGTGTTGGGTATAGTTTTGAGGGCGGTGGGTGGCATGTGGCTCTGATTAGCAAAGAGCTGACAACCGACGCATCGTTGGACTAAGTCCTGAGCATCTGCCCGGGCCGTCGGCCAATAAAATCCTGTACGGAAGGCCTTGCCTACAAGGGCCCGGGCTACAGCATGGTGTCCGCCTAGTCCGGCGTGAATTTCATCCAGAAGGTTTCTCCCTTCCTCTTCGGAGATGCACCTTTGAAGGACTCCGGTTGTGCTTTTCTTATAAAGTTCTCCCTCATGGACCTTGTAGGCTTTAGATCGCCGAACTATGCAGCGGGCCTCATTTTGGTCTTCGGGAAGTTCCTGCCTAGTTAAGTAGGCTAGGAATGGTTCTGTCCACGGGGCAATTACTACCATTATTTCGTGGGCTGAAGGTGTTATTTCATTGGCTGAGCCACCGATTATGTCAGATTGTTCTGTGTTGGGTGGTGCGGTTGCTTCCGGGTTGTTATTTCCGGACTCCTCTTCCCATAATACGGATGGCTTAAAGAGCCGCTCCAGGAAATTGAGATTGCGCTTTCCTCACGGTAGTCCTTTATCCTGTCCATAACCAGGAGGAATCTGGCCCAGTAGTGATGTACTGTCTCCATGGGCTCTTGCCGGATTTGAGATAGATCGCTTATGTTTGGGTGGGCGGGTGGGATTGAATCCGGAGCCCTGCCCAACTTGAGGCTCAAGGGCCGAAAAGTTTCCGAATTTGGAAGCTTGGATTGCTGGACGTTGTCCAACGAGTCTGGTCCGCTGCCTGACTTTAGGTTCAATACTTGATTGACGTCCGTCCCTCCGGGGGAATCCGGCATGGAGGGATCAGGAGTCCGGACATAACTAGTTTTTAATACAGAAGAAGAGTCGCCGCGTTGTTCCTCTACCACCGCAACGTGGTGGGTAACTTGGGGAGAGTTAATCTCTCTCAGATCGGTTTTAAGCCCAATCTGATTGTAGTTTGTAGCGAGTCCCAGGGCGGCGATGCGATCCAAGAGCTCGTTTACGGAAGAGAGCTCCATTGGATCCAGCTGCTCGGCGAATTCCGAGTTGACGTGAAGATTGCTTTTGATGACCCGAGAGGTCACCGTCAAGCGGCGGCTGAACAGGCGGTCATAAGAAAACCACCTAACCGGATAGTTTGGCCGGCGGCCAAAGCTCCTTTGGCAATGGTACCGTCTTTAAAGACGGGAAGAGGCATCCTTCCTGATCGTGACGACACAGAGGAACTCTCAATGAAAGCACCAATGTCGGTGTCAAAACCGGCGGATCTCGGGTAGGGGGTCCCAAACTGTGCGTCTAGGCGGATGATAACAGGAGACAAGGGACACGATGTTTTTAACCAGGTTCGGGCCCTCTCGATGGAGGTAAAACCCTACTCCTGCTTGATTGATGATATGGGTAGTACAAGAGTGGATC
Organism: Triticum timopheevii; assembly: GCA_963921465.1. NCBI lineage: Eukaryota > Viridiplantae > Streptophyta > Magnoliopsida > Poales > Poaceae > Triticum > Triticum timopheevii. Next base: position 447,717,562 of record OY997272.1, on the reverse strand, counting down.
TACCACGAGATCAAGGAGGCTAAACCCTAGAAGCTAGCCTATGGTATGATTGTTGTAATTGTTGTTGTCCTACGGACTAAAACCCTCCGGTTTATATAGACACCGGAGAGGGCTAGGGTTACACAAAGTCGGTTACAATAGTAGGAGATCTACATATCCGTATTGCCAAGCTTGCCTTCCACGCTAAGGAGATCTTCAATCTTGTATCTTCATAGTCTTGGAGTCCGGACGATGATGATAGTCCGGCTATCCGGACACCCCCTAGTCCAGGACTCCCTTAGTTCATCTCCAAGAGGAGGTCTTGATGGTATCCTAGACGAATCTTACCGTGATGGGGTCTTGATGATATCTCGCAGGATCTTCTCACATGGAGGTCTTGAACTCCATGGGAGTGGTAGTCTCTCTCTCTCTCAAGAGTAGAGGTAGGAGCAAAGCTCACCTAAGAATGAGCTATCATATTTGCTAACCCTAACTCGGAGGAGGGGGTGGTCTATATATAGTCCAAGCCACGAATGGGTAAGTGGGAAAGGAAGATACATGGGCATCGGGCCCTGTCCATGCGCGCAGGCAGGTGCCGGATGTCCGGCTGGGTGCCGGATGTCCGGCCGTTCGCAGGGAGCCGGATGTCCGGGCTTGCGGGCCGGATATTCGGGCTGGCAAGGTTGGTCTTGGTGCTCTCTCGATAGGGGCACCGGATTTCTGGGGGATAGCGTCGGATGTCCGGGGGTTACCGAGGCGCACAGGCGCCGGATGTCCGGCCTCTGGCCCAGATGTCCGGCCGCTGTAGCTTTGGCAGCTCCGTCTTCTTCCGTCGTCGCTTCCAGGCTTCCCTCGCAGATGGTGTAGTTGTTCCTTGGCACTTGCACTCCTCCTCGTCGTCTATGAAGCTCCGGCAATACCTATGCATTCACACGAGTGAAGTGTCAAGTAGTATACCATCCTCAAAGGGGTCAAGTGAACATGTGTAAAGGAGAAGATTCATCTTTATGTATGATAAGTAGAGGTCGCACGTGTCACTTGCCAAACGGACTCTTGACATGGTGATGACCATAGGATGCTCCACATCAAGTGACATCAACACAAAGATCTACGAGCAGTGCGGCATGGCCGTTATCGAATGATTATGGATTGGAATTGGAATGTGTTAATGTTCTCGAGCATCAACTAGAGGTGGCAAGACAACGTGTTGTTGGGGAACGTTGCAGAAAACAAAAATTTTCCTACTCGTTTCACCAAGATCCATCTAGGAGTTCATCTAGCAACGAGTCATCGGATGCATCTACGTACCTTGTAGATCGCGAGCGGAAGCGTTCAAAGAACGGGGATGATGTAGTCGAACACGACGTGATCCAAATCACCGATGACCAAGCGCCGAACGGACGGCACCTTCGCGTTCAACACACGTACGGGACGGGAGACGTCTCCTCCTTCTTGATCCAGCAAGGGGAAGGAGAGGTTGATGAAGATCCAGCAGCACGACGGCGTGGTGGTGGATGCAGGGCGTCACAGTAGCAGGGCTTCGCCTATACTACGAGAGAGAGACGTAACGGGGAGAGAGGGAGGCGCCAGGGGCTGGTCTATGAAGTCCCTCCTCTCCCCCACTATATATAGGGGTGCTAGGGGGGGCGCCGGCCCTAGGAGATGGAATCTCCTAGGGGGGCGGCGGCCAAGGGTGGGGGGCTTGCCCCCCAAGCAAGGGGGCACCCCCATTAGGGTTTCCCCTCAACCCTAGCCGCATGGGCCCTAGGGGAGTGGCGCCCCAGCCCACTTTGGGCTGGGTTCCCTCCCACTTCAGCCCATGGGGCCCCCCGGGATAGGTGGCCCCACCCGGTGGACCCCCGGGACCCTTCCGGTGGTCCCGGTACAATACCGGTGACCCCGAAACTTGTTCCGATGGCCGAAACACCACTTCCTATATATAATTCTTTACCTCCGGACCATTCCGGAACTCCTCGTGACGTCCGGGATCTCATCCGGGACTCCGAACAACATTCGGGTTACTGCATATACATATCTTCACAACCCTAGCATCACCGAACCTTAAGTGTGTAGACCCTACGGGTTCGGGAGAGAAGCAGACATGACCGAGATGACTCTCCGGTCAATAACCAACAGCGGGATCTGGATACCCATGTTGGCTCCCACATGCTCCATGATAATCTCATCGGATGAACCACGATGTCGAGGATTCAATCAACCCCGTATGCAATTCCCTTTGTCAATCGATATGTTACTTGCCCGAGATTCAATCGTCGGTATCCCAATACCTCGTTCAATCTCGTTACCGGCAAGTCACTTTACTCGTACCGTAATGCATGATCCCGTGACCAGACACTTGGTTACTTTGAGCTCATTATGATGATGCATTACCGAGTGGGCCCAGTGATACCTCTCCGTCATACGGAGTGACAAATCCCAGTCTTGATCCATGTCAACCCAACGGACACTTTCGGAGATACCCGTAGTATACCTTTATAGTCACCCAATTACGTTGTGACGTTTGGCACACCCAAAGCACTCCTACGGTATCCGGGAGTTACACGATCTCATGGTCTAAGGAAAAGATACTTTGACATTGGAAAACTCTAGCAAACGAACTATACGATCTTGTGCTATGTTCAGGATTGGGTCTTGTCCATCACATCATTCTCCTAATGATGTGATCTCGTTATCAATGACATCCAATGTCCATAGCCAGGAAATCATGACTATCTGTTGATCAACGAGCTAGTCAACTAGAGGCTTACTAGGGACATGTTGGTGTCTATTATTCACACATGTATTACGATTTCCGGATAACACAATTATAGCATGAATAAAGACAATTATCATGAACAAGGAAATATAATAATAATGATTTTATTATTGCCTCTAGGGCATATTTCCAACAGTCTCCCACTTGCACTAGAGTCAATAATCTAGTTACACTGTGATGAATCGAACACCCATGGAATTCTGGTGTTGATCATGTTTTGCTCTAGGGAGAGGTTTAGTCAACGGATCCGCTACATTCAGGTCCGTATGTACTTTACAAATCTCTATGTCTCCATCTTGAACATTTTCATGAATGGAGTTGAAGCGACGCTTGATGTGCCTTGTCTTCTTGTGAAACCTGGGCTCCTTGGCAAGTGCAATAGCTCCAGTGTTGTCACAGAAGAGTTTGATTGGCCCCGATGCATTGGGTATGACTCCTAGGTCGGTGATGAACTCCTTCACCCATATTGCTTCATGTGCTGCCTCCGAGGCTGCCATGTACTCCGCTTCACATGTAGATCCCGCCACGACGCTCTGCTTGCAACTGCACCAGCTTACTGCCCCACCATTCAAAATATACACGTATTCGGTTTGTGACTTAGAGTCATCCAAATCTGTGTCGAAGCTGGCGTCGACGTAACCCTTTACGACGAGCTCTTCGTCACCTCCATAAACGAGAAACATTTCCTTTGTCCTTTTCAGGTACTTCAGGATATTATTGACCGCTGTCCAGTGTTCCTTGCCGGGATTACTTTGGTACCTTCCTACCAAACTTACGGCAAGGTTTACATCAGGTCTGGTACACAGCATGGCATACATAATAGAACCTATGGCTGAGGCATAGGGGATGACACTCATCTCTTCTATATCTTCTGTCGTGGTCGGACATTGAGCTGAGCTCAATTTCACACCTTGTAACACAGGCAAGAACCCCTTCTTAGATTGATCCATATTGAACTTCTTCAATATCTTATCAAGGTATGTGCTTTGTGAAAGACCTATGAGGCGTCTTGATCTATCTCTATAGATCTTGATGCCTAATATATAAGCAGCTTCTCCAAGGTCCTTCATTGAAAAACTCTTATTCAAGTAGCCCTTGATGCTGTCCAAGAGTTCTATATCATTTCCCATCAAAAGTATGTCATCTACATATAGTATGAGAAAATCTACAGAGCTCCCACTCACTTTCTTGTAAACGCAGGCTTCTCCATAAGTCTGCGTAAACCCAAATGCTTTGATCATCTCATCAAAGCGAATTTTCCAACTCCGAGATGCTTGCACCAGCCCATAAATCGAGCGTTGGAGCTTGCACACCTTGTCAGCATTCTTAGGATCGACAAAACCTTCCGGCTGCCTCATATACAATTCTTCCTTAAGGAAACCATTAAGGAATGCCGTTTTGACGTCCATTTGCCATATTTCATAATCGTAGAATGCGGCAATTGCTAACATGATTCGGACGGACTTCAACTTTGCTACCGGTGAGAAAGTCTCATCGTAGTCAACCCCTTGAACTTGTCGATAACCCTTAGCGACAAGCCGAGCTTTATAGATGGTCACATTACCATCCGCGTCTGTCTTCCTCTTAAAGATCCATTTATTTTCTATGGCTCGCCGCTCAACGGGCAAGTCAGTCAAAGTCCATACTTTGTTTTCATACATGGATCCTATCTCGGATTTCATGGCTTCTAGCCATTTGTCGGAATCTGGGCCCGCCATCGCTTCTTCATAGTTCGAAGGTTCACCATTGTCTAACAACATGATTTCCAAGACAGGGTTGCCGTACCACTCTGGTGCGGAACGTGTCCTTGTGGACCTTCGAATTTCAGTAGGGGCTTGATCAGAAGTATCTTGATCATTATCATTAACTTCTTCTCTAGTCGGTGCAGGCACCTCAGGAACATTTTCTTGAGTTGCGCCATTTTCCGGTTCAAGAGGTAATACTTCATCAAGCTCTACTTTCCTCCCACTTACTTCTTTCGAGAGAAACTCTTTCTCTAGAAAGGACCCATTCTTGGCAACAAAGATCTTGCCTTTGGATCTGAGGTAGAAGGTGTACCCAATAGTTTCTTTTGGGTATCCTATGAAGACGCATTTCTCCGACTTGGGTTCGAGCTTTTCAGGTTGAAGTTTCTTGACATAAGCATCGCATCCCCAAACTTTTAGAAACGACAATTTAGGTCTCTTACCAAACCATAATTCAAACGGTGTAGTCTCAACGGATTTCGACAGAGCCCTATTTAAAGTGAATGCAGCAGTCTCTAAAGCATAGCCCCAAAAAGATAACGGTAAATCGGTAAGAGACATCATAGATCGCACCATATCTAATAGAGTGCGATTACGATGTTCGGACACACCATTACGCTCAGGTGTTCCAGGCGGTGTGAGTTGTGAAACTATTCCACATTTTCTTAAGTGTGTGCCAAATTCGTGACTCAAGTATTCTCCTCCACGATCTGATCGTAGAAACTTGATTTTTCTGTCACGTTGATTTTCAACCTCACTCTGAAATTCCTTGAACTTTTCAAAGGTTTCAGACTTGTGTTTCATTAAGTAGATATACCCATATCTACTCAAATCATCAGTGAGTGTGAGAACATAACGATAGCCACCACGAGCCTCAACACTCATTGGACCGCACACATCAGTATGTATGATTTCCAATAAGTTGGTTGCCTGCTCCATTGTTCCTGAGAACGAAGTCTTGGTCATTTTACCCATGAGGCATGGTTCGCACGTGTCAAATGATTCATAATCAAGAGACTCTAAAAGTCCATCTGCATGGAGCTTCTTCATGCGTTTGACACCTATGTGACCAAGGCGGCAGTGCCACAAGTATGTGGGACTATCATTATCAACCTTACATCTTTTGGTACTCACATTATGAACATGTGTAGTATCACGTTCGAGATTCATAAAGAATAAACCATTCACCATAGGAGCATGACCATAAAACATATCTCTCATATAAATAGAACAACCATTATTCTCGGATTTAAATGAGTAGCCATCTCGAATTAAACGAGATCCCGATACAATGTTCATGCTCAAAGCTGGCACTAAATAACAATTATTAAGGTTTAAAACTAATCTCGAAGGTAGATATAGAGGTAGCATGCCGACGGCGATCACATTGACCTTGGAACCATTCCCGACGCGCATCATCACCTCGTCCTTTGCCAGTTTCCGCTTATTCCGCAGCCCCTGCTTTGAGTTACATATGTGAGCAACTGCACCGGTATCAAATACCCAGGAGCTACTGCGGACACTAGTAAGGTACACATCAATTACATGTATATCACATATACCTTTTGCTTTGCCGGCCTTCTTGTCTGCTAAGTATTTAGGGCAGTTCCGCTTCCAGTGACCGCTTCCCTTGCAATAAAAGCACTCAGTCTCAGGCTTGGGTCCATTCTTTGGCTTCTTCCCGGCAGCTTGCTTGCCAGGCGCGGCAACCTCCTTGCTGTCCTTCTTGAAGTTCTTTTTACCCTTGCCTTTCTTGAACTTAGTGGTTTTATTGACCATCAACACTTGATGTTCCTTCTTGACTTCTACCTCTGCTGATTTCAGCATAGCAAATACTTCAGGAATGGTCTTTTCCATCCCCTGCATATTGAAGTTCATCACAAAGCTCTTGTAGCTTGGTGGAAGCGACTGGAGGATTCTGTCAATGACCGCATCATCCGGGAGATTAACTCCCAGCTGAGTCAAGCGGTTATGCAACCCAGACATAGTGAGTATGTGCTCACTGACAGAACTGTTTTCCTCCATCTTACAGCTGAAGAACTTGTCGGAGAGTTGATATCTCTCGACCCGGGCATGAGCTTGGAAAACCATTTTCAGCTCTTCGAACATCTCATATGCTCCGTGTCTCTCAAAACGCTTTTGGAGCCCCGGCTCTAAACTGTAAAGCATGCCGCACTGAACGAGGGAGTAGTCATCGGTACGTGCCTGCCAAGCGTTCATAACATCTTGTTCTGCAGGGAGAACGGGTGTGTCACCAAGCGGTGCTTGTAGGACATAATCTTTCTTGGCAGCTATGAGGATGATCCTCAGGTTCCGGACCTAGTCCGTATAGTTGCTGCCATCATCTTTCAGCTTGGTTTTCTCTAGGAACGCGTTGAAGTTGAGGACTACGTTGGCCATTTGATCTACAAGACATATTGTAAATGTTTTAGACTAAGTTCATGATAATTAAGTTCATCTAATCAAATAATTAATGAACTCCCACTTAGATTAGACATCCCTCTAGTCATCTAAGTATTACATGATCCGAGTTAACTAGGCCGTGTCCGATCATCACGTGAGACGGACTAGTCAACATCGGTGAACATCTTCATGTTGATCGTATCTTCTATACGACTCATGCTCGACCTTTCGGTCTTCTGTGTTCCGAGGCCATGTCTGTACATGCTAGGCTCGTCAAGTCAACCTAAGTGTTTGCATGTGTAAATCTGTCTTACACCCGTTGTATGTGAACGTCTGAATAGAACACCCGATCATCACGTGGTGTTTGGAAACAGCGAACTGTCGCAACGGTGCACAGTTAGGGGGAACACTTCTTGAAATTAGTATGAGGGGTCATCTTATTTACTACCGTCGTTCTAAGTAAACAAGATGCAAAACATGATAAACATCACATGCAATCAAATAATAAACGTGACATGATATGGCCAATATCACATAGCTCCTTTGATCTCCATCTTGGGGCTCCATGATCATCTTGTCACCGGCTTGACACCATGATCTCCATCATCATGATCTCCATCATCGTGTCTCCATGAAGTTGCTCGCCAACTATTACTTCTACTACTATGGCTAACACGTTTAGCAATAAAGTAAAGTAATTTACATGGCGTTTCTCAATGACACGCAGGTCATATAAAAGAATAAAGACAACTCCTATGGCTCCTGCCAGTTGTCATACTCATCGACATGCAAGTCATGATTCCTATTACAATAGCATGAACATCTCATACATCACATATAGATCATTCATCATTCATCACAACTTTGGCCATATCATATCACAAACCACTTGCTGCAAAAACAAGTTAGACGTTCTCTAATTGTTGTTGCAAGTTTTACGTGGCTGAATTAGGGTTCTAGCAAGAACGTCTTCTTACCTACGTTAAAGCCACAAAGTGATTTGTCAACTTCTATTTACCCTTCATAAGGACCCTGTTCATCGAATCCGCTCCAACTAAAGTGGGAGAGACAGACACCCGCCAGCCACCTTATGCAACTAGTGCATGTTAGTCGGTGGAACTGGTCTCACGTAAGCGTACGTGTAAGGTTGGTCCGGGACGCTTCATCCCACAATACCGCTGAAGCAAGAAAATACTAGTAGCGGCAAGAAAGTTGACAAATCTACGCCCACAACAAATTGTGTTCTACTCGCGCAAGAAGAACTACGCATAGACCTAGCTCATGATGCCACTGTTGGGGAACGTTGCAGAAAACAAAAAAATTCCTACTCGTTTCACCAAGATCCATCTAGGAGTTCATCTAGCAACGAGCCATCGGATGCATCTACGTACCTTATAGATCGCGAGCGGAAGCGTTCAAAGAACGGGGATGATGTAGTCGAACACGACGTGATCCAAATCACCGATGACCAAGTGCCGAACGGACGGCACCTCCGCGTTCAACACACGTATGGGACGGGAGACGTCTACTCCTTCTTGATCCAGCAAGGGGAAGGAGAGGTTGATGAAGATCCAGCAGCACGACGGCGTGGTGGTGGATGCAGGGCGTCACAGTAGCAGGGCTTCGCCTATACTACGAGAGAGAGACGTAACGGGGAGAGAGGGAGGCGCCAGGGGCTGGTCTATGAAGTCCCTCCTCTCCCCCACTATATATAGGGGTGCTAGGGGGGGCGCTGGCCCTAGGAGATGGAATCTCCTAGGGGGGCGGCGGCCAAGGGTGGGGGGCTTGCCCCCCAAGCAAGGGGGCGCCCCCTTTAGGGTTTCCCCTCAACCCTAGCCGCATGGGCCCTAGGGGAGTGGCGCCCCAGCCCACTTTGGGCTGGGTTCCCTCCCACTTCAGCCCATGGGGCCCCCCGGGATAGGTGGCCCCACCCGATGGACCCCCGGGACCCTTCCGGTGGTCTCGGTACAATACCGGTGACCCCGAAACTTGTTCCGATGGCCGAAACAGCACTTCCTATATATAATTCTTTACCTCCGGACCATTTTGGAACTCCTCGTGACGTCCGGGATCTCATCCGGGACTCCGAACAACATTCGGGTTACTGCATATACATATCTTCACAACCCTAGCATCACCGAACCTTAAGTGTGTAGACCCTACGGGTTCGGGAGACAAGCAGACATGACCGAGATGACTATCCGGTCAATAACCAACAGCGGGATCTGGATACCCATGTTGGCTCCCACATGCTCCACGATAATCTCATCGGATGAACCACGATGTCGAGGATTCAATCAACCCCGTATGCAATTCCCTTTGTCAATCGATATGTTACTTGCCCGAGATTCAATCGTCGGTATCCCAATACCTCGTTCAATCTCGTTACCGGCAAGTCACTTTACTCGTACCGTAATGCATGATCCCGTGACCAGACACTTGGTCACTTTGAGCTCATTATGATGATGCATTACCGAGTGGGCCCAGTGATACCTCTCCGTCATACGGAGTGACAAATCCCAGTCTTGATCCATGTCAACCCAACGGACACTTTCGGAGATACCCGTAGTATACCTTTATAGTCACCCAGTTATGTTGTGACGTTTGGCACACCCAAAGCACTCCTACGGTATCCGGGAGTTACACGATCTCATGGTCTAAGGAAAAGATACTTTGACATTGGAAAACTCTAGCAAACGAACTATACGATCTTGTGCTATGTTCAGGATTGGGTCTTGTCCATCACATCATTCTCCTAATGATGTGATCTCGTTATCAATGACATCCAATGTCCATAGCCAGGAAATCATGACTATCTGTTGATCAACGAGCTAGTCAACTAGAGGCTTACTAGGGACATGTTGGTGTCTATTATTCACACATGTATTACGATTTCCGGATAACACAATTATAGCATGAATAAAGACAATTATAATGAACAAGGAAATATAATAATAATGATTTTATTATTGCCTCTAGGGCATATTTCCAACACGTGTACATGATTCTCAACGTACAATCAACAAGTTGAGACTGGACATGCAGGTATTAGATGCAGGAGTCAAAAAATGAAACAAGACACTGAGGAAACCACAAAGGAATTGGAGATTTTGCAGACTAAAATTTGTGCTATCTGAATTTGGCCAATCCTATTTTCTAAAGAGATTATAGTTCAAATGGAGTTAAGTTGATGCGCGTCCATGATGTATGAGTTGTATTTGCCCAATGTATGTAATTTGCTGTTTGTGTATGCTTTATCCGGTGCCGAACCATAATGCCCAGTGGGTATAATCGGCTGTAATTTCTTTATTGTATAGTGTAGGGTTATTCTACGTTTCTATGCCTTGTTCTCTTTGTTGTATAGTGTATGTTTTTAGAGGTGATAGTATAGAGTAGGATAATTCTTTCAATATGCTATGTCGTTCAAACGGGGGCCAACTCGCCCAAACGTTGTAGTGACCATGGCCCTCCACGGGCCGTATGATCCATGGGCCATCTACGAGACAGACGATCTATGGGTCATCTACGGGACGGGCGATCCATGGGCCTTCAATGGGCCGTCGGGTCCATGGGCCTTCAATGGGCCGTCAGATCCATGGGCCTTGTACGGACCGACTCATCTATGGGCCTTGTACGGGCCCTTAATGGGCCGTAAACGGGCTAGAGTGGAAATCATACATTTTATGGGCTGACCATAACGGGCCGTTAATAGGCCGTATTTGATGATGCTAAGAAAATGGCCCAATAGATTAATGGGCCACAAACGGGCCGACTGTATCCACGAGCTGAATTTGGCCCACAAGCAGAAAAGGCCAGTAACGGACCGTAAGTAACCGAATGCTGGAAATGAGACCAAGAATAAATGGGCCCTGAGAAGGCCGAAAGGTAACACGGGCTGGAAACGACCCAATGGAATAATGGGCCACTAATGGGTATAAAGCGATACACTGTTCATTATGGGCCGGTTTCACCACGGGCCGTTAATGGGCCAAGAGTTACAAAGGGACTCGTATGGGCCAAAAGACGTCATGGGCCATACATGGGCCGGAAGTTACAACGGGCTGGAATCATATTGGACGGCCCATATGATGCTACTGGGCCTAATACCGTTAGGCCGTAACGGGTCGTGAGTTAGCGGGCTGTAAATGGGCTATATGCGAACATGTCGTTAACAGGCTTTCATTGGGCCGGCCCGCCACCCTTTGACCAGGTCAAACGGGCTGGCCTTTTCACAGGAATGGGCCTTTGTTGGGCCGTGCCACGTGTCAACGTATCATAGGCACCTTGTATCCAATGAGTGGATGACATCTGTCCCAACGGTGAGCCGACATGTGTTTCCTCCGGCCAATGATGATTTTACACGTGGAAAATCCCCATTGGTCGGGGCTATTAACGGGTTATCGGATCCAAAACCGGACCCGATAGCTTAACGACATTCCGTTACGGTGGATGCCACGTGTCGGTCACCCTTCACGAAAGCACTTCCGCGACGTGTGATTTATCGTCATGGAAGTGGACACTTCCGTGATGATAATTTTGGTAATGTCATGGAACACTTCTATGACAGCACAAGTATGACTATCTTGATCATAAAATCGTCATGGATGTACATGCATGACAAAAAACGGGACCTACTATGACAAACACGTATCATCACGGAAGTGTATTTTTTTGTAGTGTTTGTCTCTCTATCTATATGTCTCTTGATTGACCTCGCTTTCTCACACCGTATCTTCCACGCATTGAAGCTACCTCTCCATCCCTCGCAAAGCCGGAGCTATTTACATTGAGAGGGGCACTCCAACCTTGGATTAATTTGTGTGGGCATTTATTCCGGTCGGTTTAGATTATATTTTCGTAGCATTCGGCCCACAACTACTCCAAACACCGTTGCAACCCCCGCAACTCCCCTAGTTGATTTCCCTCTGGCTCGGTCATCGCTCTCTCGCGCGTCCTTTCTCGCCTTCAACGTCGCACCATGATATTATTGCAAAAGGCTCTATTGTTCTCTTTAATTATTATAAATAAGCTACAAAACTACACACTGATAGTCCACTTGAAATGGAACAAATTTGAACCCACAAATTAAAGTGCTACAAACTACACACCGAGGGGCCCACATGTTATGAAACAAATTTGGAACCATATACAAATTAAAAAATAAAGGACGAGGATTGAACATGCGACCAGGGCCTTCAAGCCGCACGTCAATAGGCAACATACGCAGAACAACAATGTTTGTTGTACCCCCCTTTGTTCACATAATGTTTTTATATTACCACAGCCTATTTAATGGATAACATGCAATATTGTTTTTAGTACTATTCACCTTCACTTACTGGTGGGTTCCATGTGTGCTCTCTCTCTCCTCCCCTTCTGCGTTTAGCCGCACGGGCAAACACGAAGAACTCGCGGGCGATGTTGCCGTTGACCATATCTGGATGCGTTCACAAGTTACGGCACCAGTTTCACGTACTAGTAGCACTAGTCAGTGTGTACGTGCAATGCACATTAATTTGGAAGTATATTAAGTGCATGCGGATATTAAGTAGGATATTATTTGCATGTTATTATGTGATTAGCACTATTTTTGGCACGAAATTAACTGCACGCTAAACGTGTTGAGCGCTCGACATTGAAGCAGTCTAGGTTGTTGGATGACAAGGAATACATGTGGCTTGATGATGTTTTATATTTAATTTTATACGGCTCTAGCAGAACATTCAATCGATCAAACCATAGATTTCGTTCAGTCTAACTCCGAATTTAAATTATATGATGATCGATATTAAATAAACAAAAATGATAAACGTTTGGATTTTAACCATGCCAATCCGAACGTTTTTCATGGAAAATTTAGATTACGCGGCGGCGGCGGAGGCATCTTGCCGTGGGAAGCGGCTCCTCTGCCGTGCTATGTGTGTCGTCGGGCCACTGATCGACGGCAACGGCGGCGTCTTGCGCCGTTGTTGGTGTACTCCTGGACGTTGGCCTAGCTTCAAGGAAGGCCAAGATTTTCTGGACTTCGGAGCGAGTCAACTAGCGGGAGGAGGCGACTGGTGTTGGTGCAAGGAAGCGGTCGACGGAGGCCATCCATGCCGCTGAGGGGGGCACTGGCACCCGCGCGGGGACAGGCGCTGTCAACGGCGCGACGGAGACATTCGTGTGCACGGGCACCGGCACGGGCGCGCACGTCAGTGCACGCGCAGGCGCATGCGCTGGCAGGTGCATGGGCACCGGCACGGGCGTGCGCGTCAGTGCACGCCCAGGCGCATGCGCTGGCAGGTGCACGGGCGCGTGAAAGTCGGCGGGGACCTCGTGGAACCCCGTGGGATCAAGCTCGGCGATAATGTGTGCTGGCGCAGTCGGGGCGATGGGAGCCAGAATGGGAGTGGGGACAGGCGCGACGTCTTCCGCAAGGCCAGTTCAAGCTCGTCCCAAAGCGCCTTATGTTCTTGAGACTCCGGCTGGGTGTCTTCCTCAGGAAACTGGAAGACTAAGGGCAGACCATCGTGATGCGGCATGGCGTACGTTTAGGTCAGGCTAGTTGGAGGTAGACGACAGGAGAATCGGAGAGGAAGAGAGAAGATTGTAGCGATACCGGGTAGTGCGGGGTTGATTTTAAACTGCGGCGTCGGTGACATTAAAAGTGGGAAGTTGGGACGAAGGTGGGTGGCGGAGCCTGGTCAAAGGGCTCACCTCCCGGTGAGCCTACACAACGGTCTACTCGCACGCCTCCCTGTCAGCCGGTGCAGCGGTCTGCTCGCACGCCTCCCGTCGACTCACACGCTTGCTCGGACGGCACCTGCCGATGAGAAGCGGGACTCGTGGCGGCATGTAAACGCCCATGGTTTCAATAGTGAAAGCGTTCGCCTTCACGTGACAGGTCTTTGTTCCAAAATACCTTGGCTCTTCATTTGTGCAACTTGTCATAAGCAGCTTGTCTCAAATTGAAGAAAAAAATTACGAAGTAATATTTGTGCCATATCACGTGACCATGCTCAGTTTCAAGAATTTATGGTCACTTTTGGATTTTCTGAAATTTAAGATCTAGGATTCGAAACAATATCATAACCTGCATCATGCAATAAATTTTCAAGCCATACATTGTCCTATTGTATTTCTTAAGAAAGGATTTGGTCAAACATTTTGCTTAGTTAGACTTCAGACAAGTTATATATGCAGAGTAAAAGGATAATCCCTCCGTACCAGTGCATTGCCTGATATATTAACTCAAGTACTAGGCACGAACAAACGGGCTCAATTCTGTGCTCATCCTGGTGTAGTAGTAGTAGTACTACTAGGCAATGCAGTTGACGAGTGACCTTGGCGAGCGGCAACCGAGGGAATCGAACCGTACTCAGCACGGTATGTAATGTTGTCTAGTTACTAAAGCATCCCTCCGTTGTTCATCGGTAGTCATTATGGACCGAGGACATGAGGGGAATTTCCTAGGGCTGGAATTCTGGCCGCCAGATATTTCGACTCGAAACACTGAGGCTTGACTGGTTGGGGTTGCCTAATGTGCATACCATGCACGCCACCAGAAGGACACGAGCCCGTTTTTTTTATTTTTTTAGGACCAACGCGAGCCAAGGTCTGGTTGGTACGCCGTTGGGTCCTACCATTCGAGAATACGGAAGGAACCTTTTAAATTGCCAAATGAATCTATGTGTTTTACAATGCCCGTATTTTCCTTGCAAATACTAATCTCAACGTGGTAATTGATTTATGAGGAGTTGTTGAATTAGAGTGAGTTGTGATATAGTGATCTCAAAGTGGATTTCACATTTCATGGTATCCCTAGTAAGTTTTTCAATGCAAATTCAAATTTAAAAGATATACAATATAGAGGTGAGAAAACTTTGTATGACCACACACACACACAGAGACACACACGCATGAACACAACAACAATCCAATAATTATAGTGCATCTATTTTTCCAAACCATGCATGTATGACACGAATTCAAAAATACTCCTTCTATTCCTAAATATTAGTCTTTTAGAGATTTCAACAAGTGACTACATACGAAGCAAAATGAGTGAATCTACACTCTAAAATATGTCTATATACATCCGTATGTGCCAGTCCATTTGAAATCTCTAAAAAGACTAATATTTAGGAACGAAGGGAGTAAAATGTAAGACATGCATGGCCCTCAGTTCAATATTTAAAATGAACATGAATCTAAAACATGAATATTAAGTCTAGTACTACAGTACATGCAAATGTTGTGTTTAGGCGGAGCTATGATTGTCGGGGGTCAACCCCTCGACCTTAGATAAAATTGTGAAGCTTTGTTTAGGGTTGTTTAGATTATATTTGTCCCCACCCTCCCAACCACCGATTGGTTGAGCACCCCTCGTCCCTCCTCACCGGGAGAATATCATGTGCCTCCATACCTTAGATGCTTTATGCCGATACGAGTTGCTTGGAGCTTGTAGATCTGAGATATAGCAGCTCACATGATGTCTTAATATTTTTATAGGAAACCTTGATGAGTTTGAGAATTGCACACAATTTGTACAAAAACTACTCAGATGCCCTTGGATCCCATATCCAACAACCTCGAAGCTCATATCACCGTAGCATCTAAGATGAAGGAGGACATCATATTCTCCTGTATGTAAGAATATCATGTGCTACCACACCTTAGATGCTTTGGTGATACAAGCTCTTCGGAGCCGTTGGATTTGTGACCCAACACCTCCTCGGTGGTTCGAATGGTTTTTTGCAGAAAAGCCCCCAAAGAGTTTGGCCACTGCTTACAAGCACAAAGACTGCTCAGATGCCATTGGATCTCAGATCAAACAACCTCGAAGCTCGTATCACCGTAGCATCCAAGCTGCGATAGCACCTTATGTTTTCTCGCACGGGAGAATATGAGGTGCTCCCGCACCGTAGATTCTATGGTGATACAAGTTCACGGAGAGAGTTTGGGAAATGCGCAAAAAGTACAAGTACTACACATGTGCCATCTGATCACTGATCATACGACCTAGATGCTCATATCACCGTAGCGGGTAATTAAGCTACGGGGAGCACCTAATATGAGCAATAGGGAGCCGTTGGATCCAAGACACAGCGGCACATACAAGGCCTGAATGTTTTATTTGCAAAAAAACTTTGGAGAGTTTGGAAATTGCGCATAATTACAAAGACTACTCCCAAGCCATTGGATCTCACTTCCAACGGTGTAAAAACTCGTATCGCCATAGCATCTAAGCTGTAGGGTGGATGTGATATTCTATGCCGCTGTCATTTTTGTTCGTAAACTTGCAAAATACGTGTTACTCATGCCGTTACTTGTTTAACCGCGCAAAGTGTTTGTTCAAAAAACCCATCCTACACTGAAATATCAGAACAACACACGGGGGTCCCACTTGTCATTAATCAAATTTGGACCTAAAACTAACAAATCTAAAAGACAAGATTCGAACTGGAAACCTGGACCACGAAGCGTAAGTCGATAGCCTGAAACAACAACAGTTGTTGGCTTTGTCCCATAACTTGATTTTATAAAGTATTGCGTTGAGTAGAGTAGAGGGAGTGCCTCGTCAACACGTGCATGACCATTGACTCACTTACTGGTGGGTCCCAGGTCTGCGATCTCTCTCTCTTCTCTCAATCGTCTAACCTTTGCACGGGCACACACGAAGAGCGGCGCTAGCTTGCCGTCGTGTTATTATAACTAAAAAAAAGCTTGGAAAATAGAAGAATCACCTAGAACAAGAGACGTTGTGGCTGGTCGAGATGGAGCTAACCACATCTATCCTCCATGCCACGTTAGCATGATGAAGCTATGTGGCTAGTGGGGTGTGACTGGCTGGGTCCCGAGGTCGAACCATAGGTATATTTTTATACGCACATTTTTCCTCCATGCCGAGACGTGGCACACCCTACCGCGCGGTTTCGGGGTCCTCCCGGGTGGTGCACGCATATATTCTTCCTGAAGTGGGACGCCCTACCGCGCGTTTTCTAGGTCCTCCTCGGTCATAGCGCCGAAGCAAGTAAATATAGTCATCAAATCATGAAAGAACACCTTTCCCGCCGAGTACATTAGTGAAGCACGGTGGCTAGCTAGTTGGGCTAGTGCGACCGATTAGCTAGGCTGTCGCCACATTTGTTTTTTCGCCCCTTTTTTATCTACTTGTCGGCAGGTAAATTGAAATGTCCACCACGGTGTTGCTCTGGTGTTTGGGTGCGGCAGGATTTTTAATTTTTTGATTGAAGGGAGCAGGCACGGTAGGATTTTTAATTTTTTGATTGACGGGAGCAGGCGCGACAGCAATTAGTCATGATGACTCCGCCTGTAAAAACCACTGCTCCCTGATGTGAGAAGTCGTTGGCTGGTGTTTTACCATGGTGAAAACCAAAAGATTCCCTGCTCCTCGGCTGGCTCCCTCCGCTTTCCCGTAGATTGCATTGCCTTTCAGTCGTTTTGCCCCCTTTGCTTCTACCTAGTGCCATGGCGGCGCAGCAGATCACAGAGTCCGAGGTGAGGCGCCTGACACAGGAGCTCCAGGCCAAGGATGCGGAGCTCAGGGCCAAGGACCTGGAGCTCCGTGAGCTCAAGGAGGAGAGGAGTGCCATGCTCCTTCGTTATGTGCGGGAGTTCACAGAGCTTCAAAAGCTGCAGGCGTCCACCACAAAGATGCTCGAGGCGTCAGCAGCGTTGCTGCAGAAAGCGGGAGATACAATAGGCCGTCAGGGGAGCCGGCTAGAGCGCGAGCGGTCCGATCGTGACGAGGTCTAGGATTGCCTCAGCCACTTGGTGAACCAAGTTGCCACGCACGTGTTGCGGCTGCGTGATGCCTACCGTCATGCCAGCGTGATCATGCCGGCCGTCGGGCTAAACCCGTTCGACCACCCGGTCGACTTCAACAAGCTGCGGCTTCCTGACCTGGTCTGCTTCTTCACCTATATCTCCGAGGAGCTGAGCCGTCTCCGCGTGATGGTGGGGGTGGAGCTGGACAAGGAGGGGTTGCGGGCTGCCATCGCCGTTGCCGGGCGAATCCTTTCAGGGATCCGTCACCGGAATCCATTTGTGCCATTGGACGCCGTCTTTGACGAGCTGGCTCCCATCAACTGGGAGCGGGCTCTGCGGGCGGTTGCACCCTGCATCACCAACGTTGTGCGCCTTGAGAAGCAGAGGGACTTCAGTGGTGTTTAGGCGCCCTCTGCATGGGCATGTCCATGTCTCGGTGCAACATGACCGTTGGATCAAACTCAGACGGTACAGATCAGTCACTGTAGCACAAAGCGTGTGGATGTGTTTGGTTGCATTCTCATCTCAATATAGTTGTTTCCTCTTCGTGTATTTGTGTTAACCTACTAGTGTGGACTCATGCACCCTTCATGCACTCTGCCAAACACCCAAAAGTGGGTCGAGAAGGGAACTTTTGCTCCCATCCCGTGCACCCTTCATACACCCTGCCTAACACTATTCGTGCTTCATATGGTTCATGTTTCATGGAGTACTGTAGCACCGTACTCTCAGTGCGTTGTAGACCTAGTTCTGTTAACATTGATCTCACTGTTCATTCTCGACCGGACATTCGAAAAAGCGGTACTATGTTACTACATTACTGTTCATATAGTTGACATGCGCACAACATCATTTGTTATCGTCATATCTTACTACACTAGCCACAAGATTATGTAGTGCTGACGTATGAACCACTGCACATGCCTAGTAGTAGGAGCACTGTGTATGTTCAAGTGGTTGTCGTGTTTCGCACTCCTTCGTCGTAAGAGTGGAAATGCTTGCTGTAATCACTTTTTTCCTTCAGAAAAATAGTGGACACGCTCTACCATGCGGATCCTCCTCCAGCCATGCACTAAATTACTCACTTTCGCCGATGTGTGGGACAGCCAGCATCTGGGTCCACCAGCCATGCACTAAATTACTCTGTAATAGAGTGACGGTAGACTACCCCGATCGAAGCGCCGCAGTAATGCCCAAGGAGCCGTCAAATCACAAAACCCCCTCCTTTCCAGAAGTAAGTTGGACGGACGAAGCAACCATCATTTCACTCTTCTCTCTTATCTTCCTCTCTTGAATAAAACCCCCACTCGCTTTGCTTCTCCCTCATCTCGTTCCTCATTTCACTCTTCTCTCTTAGCTTTGTCTCTTGGATGGACGCTGGAGCACCGGCCGACGTGATGTTTATGGCTCTGGCCAAAACCGTCGAGGCTCGTGGTACGAAGAAGTGCAAGCACCCCGCCGAGGCTACCGCAAACAAGCTCAAAGCCATCGCCCTATCCAAGCCCCCCTCTCCGGGATCCCTCATTAAGCAAGTCCAGGTAATATCTCTTCTTCACGATCTTGATCGTGTTTTTTCATCTAACACGTAGTACTAGTACTAGTAGTACAACTTTTTGGGTGATCTTGCATGTGATTTTAGTGTGCCAAATGACGGTTCTAAATTCCTCTTTTGACCAAAACATGCAAGAGGTTGAAAATTTCTTATAGATTACTTTCAACTACTACCTCTGTCCCAAATTTCTTGTCTTAGATTTGTCTATATACGGATGTATCTAATACTAAAATGTGACTTGATACATCCGTATCTAGACAAATCTAAGACAAGAATTTTGGGACGGAGGGAGTACTTTATGAACATCAATGCTACCTTCGAAGAGGGTATATTTGCCTCAGTAACTTGTGTTATGGATATTGCAAGTAATCCCTCTGCTCTCACGCCTTTGAAGACATGTTCTAATATCTTTGTTCACTCATTTCTGTGCGTATATGTAGTCATATATGGAGTATAATATCGAAAATCATCTTATATTTCTGAACGGAGGTAGTAATAAAATATGGTTTCTGGTTGAATTAGAACTAGGTCCGCGGTGGAGATGAAGTTCCTAAAGTCATGCCGTGTGAACTGGAAGACCTGAGGATGAGTTCTATTGCTAAACTATCCAGCTGCTGTGTCCTTGTCGCCACGTGTCCTGAACTAGTGTTTTCCTGTAGCATTATTGTCAGGCGTGTTCTCGAGGCTGTACTTGACCACAACAATTTCCTGGCCGTGCCTTCGATTATGAAGGGTGTGGTTCTTGTAAAGCTTCCCAACAAATGTGATGCGGTCTGTCTTCATCATCATGTTTATGAGTGGAAAGACCAATCTGTTAGGTTCTCCAAGGTTGACGAGATGGTGATGGTGCATGTAGACATCTCTCACGAAGTCCATAGCCTAGTCAGTTATGCGGGATTCATCCCATAGGTCCGTGGCAAGAAATAGTCTGCAGAGTTTAATTAGTGCAACTTTGCTTGTGTGTAGTATGTACTATTGTTCAGTACTTGATTTGTGTTTGTGAACCCTGTATTGTTTATTAGTACTGACGCTTTTGATGTGTGGTCAGTCCTGAGAACGTCTATGTTAATGTCTGTCCACTCAATTCAGTCTGTATATTTTGAAGTATCCAGATCATCTTTTTTTGTGAGGACGGTTTATCAATTATGGTTACACTCCAATATCTATATGCATTATAGGATTTATCGCACCCACCAGGATTTCCAGTCCCATGGATGTTTGGTCCATACTATTTGTCACGACCTTTCGACTGTCCTGCTTGTGGGAGTAGGCGGGGCCCCTGCATGCCACCCGTAGTTGGACTATCAATCTTCTGTTTAGTACTTCAACATAGTGATTTCTTGGTAAGGATTCACTCGTGTCACATCAAGAAAATCTTATTGATTTACTTTCTAAATCTTATTGATTTAATGTCATGTTTTCTTTCTTTTCCCGCAATTTTACGATGCAGGTTTTGCCATGTGACATTTGATAACCCACAAGTGTAGGGGATCGCAACAGCTTTCGAGGGTAAAGTATTCAACCCAAATTTATTGATTCGACACAAGGGGAGCCAAAGAATATTCTTGAGTATTAGCAGTTGAGTTGTCAATTCAACCAAACCTGGATAACTTAGTATCTGCAGCAAAGTATTTAGTAGCAAAAGTGGTATGATAATAAAGGTAACGATAGAAAAAGTAATTTTTTTGGGTTTTGTAGTAGTTGTAACAGTAGCAACGGAAAAGTAAATAAGCGAAGAACAATATATGAAAAGCTTGTAGGCAATGGATCAGTGATGGATACTTATGCCGGATGCGATTCCTCATGTAATAGCTATAACATAGGGTGACACAGAACTAGCTCCAGTTCATCAATGTAATGTAGGCATGTATTCCGTAAATAGTCATACGTGCTTATGGAAAAGAACTTGCATGACATCTTTTGTCCTACCCTCCCGTGGCAGCGGGGTCCTAGCAGAAACTAAGGGATATTAAGGCCTCCTTTTAATAGAGAACCGGAACAAAGCATTAGCACATAGTGAATACATGAACTCCTCAAACTACGGTCATCACCGAGAAGTATCCGATTATTGTCACTTCGGGGTTGTCAGATCATAACACATAATAGGTGACTATAGACTTGCAAGATAGGATCAAGAACACACATATATTCATGAAAACATAATAGGTTCAGATCTGAAATCATGGCACTCGGGCCCTAGTGACAAGCATTAAGCATAGCAAAGTCATAGGAACATCAATCTTAGAACATAGTGGATACTAGGGGTTGATGAACCACAAGTGTAGGGGATCTATCGTAGTCCTTCCGATAAGTAAGAGTGTCAAACCCAACGAGGAGCAGAAGGAAATGATAAGCGGTTTTCGGTAAGGTTTTCTCTGCAAGCACTGAAATTGTAGGTGATAGATAGTTTTGTAATAAGATAAATAGTAACGAGTAACAAGTAAATAAAGTAAATAAAGTGCAGCAAGGTGGCCCAATCCTTTATGTAGCAAAGGATAAGCCTGCACAATTTCTAATAATGAGAAAGGAGCTCCCGAGGACACATGGGAATTATCGTCAAGCTAGTTTTCATCACGTTCATATGATTAGCGTTTGATACTTTGATAATTTGATATGTGGGTGGACTAGTACTTGGGTACTGCCCTTACTTGGACAAGCATCCCACTTATGATTAACCCCTACTGCAAGCGTCCGCAACTACAAAAGAAGTATTAAGGTAAACCTAACCACATCATTAACCATATGGATCCATATCAGCCCCTAATGAAGCAACACATAAACTAGGGTTTAAGCTTCTATCACTCTAGCAACCCATCATCTACTTATTACTTCCCCATGCCTTCCTCTAGTACCAAATAATGGTGAAGTGTCATGTAGTCGACGTTCACATAACACCACTAGAGGAAAAGACAACATACATCTCATCAAAATATGGAACGAATACCAAATTCACGTGGCTACTAATAGCAAGACTTCAGCCATGTCCTCAGGAACAAACGTAACTACTCACAAAGCATATTCATGTTCATAATCAGAGGAGTAATAATATGCATAAAGGATCTGAACATATGATCTTCCACCAAGTAAACCAATTAGCATCAATTACAAGGAATAATCAACACTACTAGCAACCCACAGGTACCAATTTGTGGTTTTGATAAAAGATTGGATACAAGAGATTAACTAGGGTTTTGAGAGAAGATGGTGCTGGTGAAGATGTTGATGGAGGTTGACCCCCTCCCGATGAGAGGATCGTTGGTGATGGCATTGGTGATGATTTCCCCCTCCCGAAGGGAAGTGTCCCCGGCAGAACAGCTCCGCTAGAGCCCTAGATTGGTTCCACCTCATGGCGGCGGAGTTTCGTCCCGTAAGCTTGCCCACGATTTTTTCCAGGGTAAAAGCTCTAATATAGCAGAAGATGGACTTCGGAGGCCCACCAGGGGGCCCAGGAGATAGGGGCGCGCCCTCCACTCTCCTGGACAGGGTGTGGGCCCCTTGGTGTATTTCTTTCACTCAATAATTCTTATAAATTCCAAAAAGATGTTTCGTGGAGTTTCAGGACTTTTGGAGCAGTGCAGAATAGGTTTCCAATGTTTGCTCTTTTTCCAGCCAGAATTCCAGCTGCCGGCATTCCCCCTCTTCATGGTAAACCTTGTAAAATAAGAGAGAATAGCCATAAGTATTGAGATATAATGTGTAATAACAATCCATAATGCAATAAATATTGTTATAAAAGCATGATGCAAAATGGACATATCAACTCCCCCAAGCTTAGACCTCGCTTGTCCTCAAGCGGAAGCCGATATCAAAAAATATGTCCACATGTTTAGAGATAGAGGTGTCGATAAAAATAAAATACGGACATGAGGGCATCATGATCATTCTTATAACAACAACATACATAGATTTTATCATATGATTTCTTATGCTCAAGTAACAATCAATTCAAAATGCCAAGTATGGTTCAAAAACATCATTGGGAACTAATAAACTATAATCTCAGTCATTGAAGCAATTGCAATTTATCATGACATCAGAAAGAGTCAACAATAGAGCTTTTCAGCAAGTTCACATACTCAACTATCTTGTAGTCCTCTACAATTGCTAACACTCACGCAATACTTGTGGTTATGGAGTTTTAGCCGGACACTGAGAAAGATAGGGGCTTATTGAGTTGCCTCCCAACGTATTCACCTTTAGGTGATGTCAACAATAATAGCACATGCTAACTTACACCCAGTTGGATATATATATCATGATCTTTCAAACAGGAGGAGCTTGCCAAAAGATAAAATGAAAAAGGGAAAGGTGTGGATCACCTTGACTCAAGTATTAAAGTAAAAACATAAAGTAAAAGATAGGCCTTTCGCAGAGGGAAGCAGAGGTTGTCATGTGCGTTTAGGGTTGATGCACAAAATCTTAATGCAAAAGAATGTCACTTTATATTGCCCCTTTTATGTGGAAGTTTATTATGCAGTCCATCGCTTTTATTACTTCCACAACAAGATCGTACAAAGCTTATTTTCTCTGCACTAATAAGTAATACATATTTAGATAGAAATTTTTATTGCTTGCAACATGACAACTTACTTGAAGGATCTTACTCAATCCATAGGTAGGTATGGTGGACTCTCCTGGCAAAACTGGGTTTAAGGATATTTGGAAGCACAAGTAGTATCTCTACTGGGTGCAAGGAATTTGGCTAGCATGAGGGGGAAAGGCAAGCTCAACATGTTTGGAAGGTCAATGACAATATACTTTAACTGAGATGTCAGAAAACATAAACTATTACGTTGTCTTCCTTGTCCAACGTCAACTCTTTTAGCATGTCATACTTAATGGGTGCTCCCAATTATAAAAGGTGTCCAAGATAATATATTTATATGTGAACCTCTCTTTCCTTATCCCTTCCTATCAATTGCAATGATGACCAAAACTACGTTCATCAACTCTCAACAATTTTTATGCCTCATACTTTCTATATGTGAAGTTATCACTATCCATAAGATCAATATGAACTCTTTTATTCTTTCCACTTTCTCAAGATCATAGCAACATAAAAAAGCCCTTGACTCAACACTAATCTTTATTATAGGTAGCTCACGGACTCGATTACAAAAGGAGATCACAAAGCAAAACTCAAAACTACTTATATCAAAACTTCAATCTACTAAATCAAGATACTACTAAAAGGAACGAACTAAATAAAACGGTAAAGATAGGAGTGTGATGGTGATACGATACCGGGGCACCTCCCCCAAGCTTGGCAGTTGCCAAGGGGAGTGCCCATACCCATGTGATTATATCCTTGGAGATGATGGAGTAGGAATTGTTGATGATGTAGGCTTCTTTCTCAATTTACGCTTGAGTATAGTATTTTGCTCTTTTAGGTCCTCGATCTCCTGCTCAAGGCTTAATACTCTTTTGCACAATTCCTGTTTATTTTCCTGCAAGAGATGAAAAGGGATAAACTCGATCTTTGGCTTCTTTCCTCTATTCGGGAGGCTCGACTTTTTAAACTCCACATGCATGCCCAGGTTGAGGTAATGGGGTTTCGTCCTCGTCTGAGCTCGTCTCCTCCTTTCCCTTAGGCTCATACTCTTCTTCTTCTTCAGAGGTCCAGCCATCATGCTCCAAGTCCCCGTAGACCTTAGGGTTTGCAAGAAAATCAGCCACATAGCTCTCTCCCTCCGAGTCCTGGGATGACATATTGCCCCAAATCTGTGACAGAAACATCTTAAAACGAAAACAGAGGATATTTGTGTGATACGGTGGTCAAAACCTTTGGGAGTATATATAATTAATTTTTATCAACCAAAATACGTAACGTGCAAGAAAATGGAGTCTGGGAGGCACACGAGGTGCCCATGAGACAGGGGGCGCGCCCAGTAGAGGGGGGCGCACCCTCCATTCTCGTGGGGGCCTCGTGTCCCTTTCGGACTACTTCTTTCTTCCTAAAATTCTTAAATATTCCAAAACTGATAAAAATTGCCATTGGAGTCATTTTGGAGTCGGTTTACTTACTGTACCACATACCTATTCCTTTTCGGAGTCTGGAATGCTCTGGAAACTGTCCCTTACGTATTCCTCAGGGGTTACGGTTTCAATAATATTAGTTTCAACATTGATAGGATTACCTGAAATATAATGTTTAATTCTTTGACCGTTTACCACCCTCGGACTTGTGCCTTCAAAGTTGTTGATTTTTATGGCACCAGAACGATAGACCTCCTCGATAACGTAAGGAACTTCTCATTTATAGAGAAGTTTTCCTACAAAAAATCTTAAACAAGAGTTGAATAATAACACATAATCTCCTACATTAAACTCACGCTTTTGTATCCTTTTGTCATGCCAACGTTTGACTTTTTCTTTGAACAGCTTGGCATTCTCATAGGCTTCAGTTCTCCATTCATCAGGTGAGCTAATATCAAACAACCTCTTCTCACCGGCAAGTTTGAAGTCATAGTTGAGCTCTTTAATAGCCCAATATGCCTTATGTTCAAGTTCAAGAGGTAAATGACACACCTTTCCATAAACCATCTTATATGGAGACATACCCATAGGATTTTTGTATGCAGTTCTATAGGCCCATAATGCATCATCAAGTTTTTTGGACCAATTCTTTCTAGATCTATTCACAATCTTTTGCAAAATTAATTTGAGCTCTCTATTGCTCAACTCTACTTGACCACTAGACTGCGGATGATAAGGAGATGCGATTCTATGATTAACATCATACTTAGCAAGCATCTTATGGAAAGCACCATGAATAAAATGTGAACCACCATCAGTCATAAGATATCTAGGGCCTCCAAACCTCGGAAAAATAACTTATTTAAGCATTTTAATAGAAGAGTTATGATCAACACTACTAGTTAGAATAGCTTCTACCCACTTAGTAACGTAATCAACAACAACTAAAATATGTGTATAACCATTAGAGGCAGGAAAAGGTCCCATATAATCAAAGCCCCAAACATCAAACGGTTCAATAACAAGAGAATAATTCATAGGCATTTCTTGACGTCTACTAATGTTACCTATTCTTTGGCATTCATCACAAGATAAGACAAAATTACGAGCATCTTTGAAGAGAGTAGGCCAATAAAAACCGGATTGTAGTACCTTGTGTGCAGTTCTATCTCCAGGGTGGTGTCCTCCATAGGATTCAGAGTGACACTTGCGTAGGATCTGTTCCTGTTCATGCTCAGGCACACAACGTCTAATAACACCATCTACTTCTTTATAAAGATGTGGGTCATCCCAGAAGTAATGTCTTAAATCATAAAAGAACTTTTTCTTTTGCTGGAATGTGAAACTAGGAGGTATAAATTTAGCAACAATGTAATTAGCATAATTAGCATACCAAGGAGCAGTACAAGAAGCATTAATGACCGCTAATTGTTCATCAGGAAAGCTATCATCAATAGGCAGTGGGTCATCAAGAACATTCTCTAACCTAGATAAGTTGTCTGCAACGGGGTTCTCGGCTTCCTTTCTATCAATAATATACAAGTCAAATTCTTGGAGCAAGAGAACCCATCTAATGAGTCTAGGCTTAGCATCTTTCTTTTCCATAAGATATTTAATAGCAGCATGATCAGTGTGAATAGTAACTTTGGAATCAACAATATAAGGTCTAAACTTATCACATGCAAACGCAACTGCTAAGAACTCTTTTTCAGTAGTAGTATAATTTCTCTGGGCAGTATCAAGAGTCTTACTAGCATACTAGATAACATTCAGTTTCTTATCGACTCTTTGCCCTAGAACAGCACCTACAACATAGTCACTAGCATCACACATAATTTCAAAAGGTAAATTCCAATCAGTTGGCTGAACAATAGGTGAAGTGATCAAAGCTTTCTTAAGTATTTCAAATGCTTCTACACAATCATCATCAAAGACAAAAGGAATATCTTTTGGCAATAAATTAGTCAGAGGCCTAGAGATTTTAGAAAAGTCCTTAATGAACCTCCTATAAAACCCAGCATGACCAAGGAAACTTCTTATACCTTTTATGTCCTTGGGACACGACATCTTTTCAATAGCATCAACCTTTGCTTTGTCAACTTCAATACCTCTCTCGGAGATCTTGTGCCCCAAGACAATGCCTTCATTAACCATAAAGTGACACTTTTCCCAATTCAGGACGACACTGGTGACTTCGCATCTCTGCAAAACTCGATCAAGGTTGCTCAAACAATCATCAAAAGAGGATCCATAATCAGAAAGTCATCCATGAATACCTCACAAATCTTTTCACAAAAATCAGAGAATATATCCATCATGCATCTTTGAAAGGTAGCAGGTGCATTACATAAACCAAAGGGCGTATGTCTATAAGCAAAAGTACCAAAAGGGCAAGTAAAAGTAGTTTTAGATTGATCCTTCACTAACACAGGTATTTGAGAGAAACTGGAATAACCATCTAGAAAGCAGAAATGTGTGTGTTTGGATAGTCTTTCTAGCATTTGATCAATAAAAGGTAAAGGGTAATGATGCTTCTTAGTAGCTTTATTTAACTTGTGGAAATCAATTACCATCATATACCCTGTAATAATTCTTTGCGGGATCAATTCATATTTATCATTAGGAACAACGGTAATACCTCCCTTTTTAGGAACACAATGGACAAGGCTTACCCATTCACTATCAGCAACGGGATAAATTATACCTGCCTCGAGGAGCTTTAGTATCTCCTTTCTTACCACTTCCTTCATCTTGGGATTTAGTCATCATTGAGGATCTCTAACTGGTTTGGCATCGTCCTCCAATTTAATTTTGTGTTGGCATAACGTGGGACTAACGCCCTTAAGATCATCCAGAGTATATCCAATAGCTGCTTGGTGCTTCTTCAGAGTTTTCAATAATCTTTCTTCTTCTTGCTCTGAAAGGTTAGCACTAATAATAACAGGATATATCTTCTTTTCATCAAGATAAGCATACTTAAGATTATTAGGTAATGGTTTGAGTTCAAACACGGGATCACCCTTGGATGGAGGGGGATCCCCAAGAATTTCAACGGGAAGGTTATGTCTTAGCATAGGTTCCTGTTTAAGGAACACTTCATCTATTTCCCTTCTTTCCTTCATAAACATATCGTTTTCATGGTCTAGCAAATATTTTTCTAATAGATCAGTAGGAGGCACGGCAATGGAAGCAAGACCAATAATCTCATCCTTACTAGGTGGTTCCCTATCACGAGGTTGTCTATGAAACTTAGCAAAATTAAACTCATGAGACATACCATCTATGCCAACGGTGACAATATCTTTTCCCAATCAATCTTAGCACTAGTTGTATTCAAGAAGGGTCTACCAAAAATAGTGGGACAAAAATCATCTTGTGGGGAACCAAGAACAAGAGAATCAGCAGGGTATTTAACCTTCCCACACAAAACTTCAACATCTCTAACAATCCCAAAGGGTTTAATGGTATCCCTATTAGCAAGCTTAATAGTAACATCAATGTCTTCTAATTCAATGGGTGCAATGTCATGCATAATTTCTTGATATAAGGTATAAGGTATTGCACTAGCACTAGCACCCATATGACATAAGCCATGATAACAATGATCTCCTATTTTAACAGAAATAACAGGCATGCCTACGACAGGTCTATGTATCTTAGTATCTGGTCTAGCAATATTAGCAGTCTCACCACAGAAATAAATAACATGCCCATCTAAATCATCATCCAAAAGATCTTTAACCATAGCAATACTAGGTTCAACATTAATTTGCTTAGGAGGTGTATAAGTCCTAGTATTACTCTTACGAACAACAGTCGAAGCTTTAGCATGATCCTTTATCCTAACAGGAAAGGGAGGTTTCTCAACATAAGTAGTAGGAACAATAGGATCACTATAGGTGATAGTCTTTTCTTCAACTGTAATAGGTGCAACTACTTTCACTTCAACAGGAGGATTATATTTAAACCACTTCTCTTTAGGGAGATCAACGTGAGTAGCAAAAGATTCACAGAAATAAGCTACTATCTCAGAGTCAAGTCCATACTTAGCACTAAATCCACGAAAAGCATCGGTATCCATAAAAGATTTAACACAATCGAACTTCGGTGTCATACCTGACTCCTTACCATCGTCAGAACCCCAATCTTCAGAGTTGCGTTTAATTCTTTCTAATAAGTCCCATGTAAAATCAATAGTCCTCAGCATATAAGAACCAGCACAGGAAGTATCGAGCAGGTCGTGCTTATCAAGAGAAAGTCGAGCATAAAAGTTCTGAATAATCATTTCCCGAGAGAGCTCATGATTGGGGCATGAATATAACATTGACTTAAGCCTCCCCAAGCTTGAACGATGCTTTCTCCTTTGCGAGGCCAAAAACTATATACGTAATTACGATCATGATGAACAAGATGCATAGGATAGAACTTCTGGTGAAATTCCAACTTTAATCGCTTATAATTCCAAGATCTCGTATCATCACATAGCCTATACCATGTCAATGCATCAGCCTTCAAAGATAAAGGGAAGACCTTCCTTTTTACAACATCATCGGGAATACCTACAAGCTTAAATAATCCACAAACTTCATCCACAAAGATAAGGTGTAAATCGGGATGCAATGTTCCGTCTCCTGCAAATGGATTAGCTAGCAGTTTCTCTATCATACTCGAAGGAATCTCAAAGTAAATATTTTCATAAAGTTCAGTAGGTTGAGGAGCAACTCTTTGCTCTTGTGGTCGGGGTGAAGATACCCTGCCCCTCAAAGGATTAATTTCCATAGTGACAAGTAATAGAAAATTTCAGCACACTATATAAATGTTTTCTTACCAAGTTCCACTCACCAAAAGCGCTACACTCCCCGGAAACGGCGCCAGAAAAGAGTCTTAATGACCCACAAGTGTAGGGGATCTATCGTAGTCCTTTTGATAAGTAAGAGTGTTCAACCCAAAGAGGAGCAGAAGGAAATGATAAGCGGTTTTCGGTAAGGTTTTCTCTGCAAGCACTTAAATTGTAGGTGATAGATAGTTTTGTAATAAGATAAATAGTAACGAGTAACAAGTAAATAAAGTAAATAAAGTGCAGCAAGGTGGCCCAATCCTTTATGTAGCAAAGGATAAGCCTGGACAATTTCTAATAATGAGAAAGGAGCTCCCGAGGACACATGGGAATTATCGTCAAGCTAGTTTTCATCACGTTCATATGATTTGCATTCGGTACTTTGATAATTTGATATGTGGGTGGACCGGTTCTTGGGTACTGCCCTTACTTGGACAAGCATCCCACTTATGATTAACCCCTATTGCAAGCGTCTGCAACTACAAAGGAAGTATTAAGGTAAACCTAACCACAACATTAAACATATGGATCCATATCAGCCCCTAACGAAGCAACGCATAAACTAGGGTTTAAGCTTCTGTCACTCTAGCAACCCATCATCTACTTATTACTTCCCCATGCCTTCCTCTAGGCCCAAATAATGGTGAAGTGTCATGTAGTCGACGTTCACATAACACCACTAGAGGAAAAGACAACATACATCTCATCAAAATATCGAACGAATACCAAATTCACATGACTACTAATAGCAAGACTTCACCCATGTCCTTAGGAACAAGCGTAACTACTCACAAAGCATACTCATGTTCATAATCAGAGGAGTAATAATATGCATAAAGGATCTGAACATATGATCTTCCACCAAGTAAACTAATTAGCATCAACTACAAGGAATAATCAACACTACTAGCAACCCATAGGTACCAATTTGTGGTTTTGATACAAGATTGGATACAAGAGATGAACTAGGGTTTTGAGAGGAGATGGTGCTGGTGAAGATGTTGATGGAGATTGACCCCCTCCCGATGAGAGGATCGTTGGTGATGGCGTTGGTGATGGTTTCCCCCTCCCGGA
The DNA here is from genome assembly GCA_963921465.1 of Triticum timopheevii. Classification (NCBI taxonomy): domain Eukaryota; kingdom Viridiplantae; phylum Streptophyta; class Magnoliopsida; order Poales; family Poaceae; genus Triticum; species Triticum timopheevii. The sequence goes on along the minus strand of OY997272.1, from coordinate 447,686,447 downwards.
GGGAAGTGTCCCCGGCAGAACAGCTCCGCTAGAGCCCTAGATTGGTTCCGCCAAGGTTCCGCCTCGTGGCGGCGGAGTTTCGTCCCGTAAGCTTGCCCACAATTTTTTCCTGGGTAAAAGCTCTAATATAGCAGAAGATGGACACCGGAGGCCCACCAAGGGGCCAAGGAGATAGGGGCGCGCCCAGTAGGGGGGGCGCCCTCCACTCTCCTGGACTGGGTGTGGGCCCCCTGGTGTATTTCTTTCGCTCAATAATTCTTATAAATTCCAAAAAGATGTTTCGTGGAGTTTCAGGACTTTTGGAGCAGTGCAGAATAGGTTTCCATTGTTTGCTCCTTTTCTAGCCAAAATTCCAGCTGCTGGCATTCCCCCTCTTCATGGTAAACCTTGTAAAATAAGAGGGAATAGCCATAAGTATTGAGATATAATGTGTAATAACAGTCCATAATGCAATAAATATTGATATAAAAGCATGATGCAAAATGGACGTATCAGGGATCAAACCCTAACCAAACTGACTTGATTACATGGTAAATCTCATCCAATCCATCACCGTCCAGCAAGCCTACGATGGAATTACTCACGCACGGCGGTGAGCATCATGAAATTGGTGATGGAGGATGGTTGATGATGACGACGACGACGAATCCCCCTCTCCGGAGCCCCAAACGGACTCCAGATCAGCCCTCCCAAGAGAGATTAGGCTTGGCGGCGGCTCCGTGTCGTAAAACGCGATGAAACTTTCTCTCTGATTTTTTTCTCCCCGAACGTGAATATATGGAGTTGGAGTTGAGGTCGGTGGAGGTCCAGGGGGCCCACGAGATAGGGGGGCGCCCCCCTGTCTCGTGGACAGGGTGTGGGCCCCCTGGTCTTGATTCTTTCACCAATATTTTTTATATTTTCCAAAAAGTGCCTCCGTGGATTTTCAGGACATTCCGAGAAATTTTCTTTTCTACACATAAAACAACATCATGGCAGTTCTGCTGAAAATAGCGTCAGTTCGGGTTAGTTTCATTCAAATCATGCAAGTTAGAGTCCAAAACAAGGGCAAAAGTGTTTGGAAAAGTAGATACGTTGGAGACGTATCAACTCCCCCAAGCTTAAACCTTTGCTTGTCCTCAAGCAATTCAGTTGATAAACTGAAAGTGATAAAGAAAACTTTTGCAAACTCTGTTTGCTCTTGTTGTTGTAAACATGCAAAGCCATCATTCAGTTTTCAGCAAATATCATGAACTAACCATACTCACAAAACATTTAGGTTTCATAATTACTCATATCAATAGCATAATCCGCTAGCGAGCCATAATAATAAAACTCGGATGACAACACTTTCTCAAAACAATCATAACATGATATAACAAAATGGTATCTCGCTAGCCCTTTCTGAGACCGCAGAACATAAATGCAAAGCACCTTTAAAGATCAAGGACTGACTAAACATTGTAATTCATGGTAAAAGAGATCCAGTCGAGTCATACCCAATATAAACCAATAGTAATGAATGCAAATGACAGTGTGCTCTCCAGCGGGTGCTTTTTAATAAGAAGGGTGATGCCTCAACATAAAAGTAAAAGATAGACCCTTCGTAGAGGGAAGCATGGATTTGTAGAGGTGCCAGAGCTCGATTTTAAAATGGAGATTGAATAACATTTTGAGCGGCATACTTTCGCTGTCAACGCAACAACTATGAGATGGCTATATCTTCCATACTACATGCATTATAGGCAGTTCCCAAACAGAATGGTAAAGGTTTATACTCCCCCAACCACCAACAAGCATCAATCCATGGCTTGCTCGAAACAACGAGTGCCTCCAACTAACAACAGCCCTGGGGGAGTTTTGTTTAATTATTCTGATTTGCTTTGATCTTTTTGGATCATGGGACTGGGCATCCCGGTTACCGGCCCTTTCTCGTGAATGAGGAGCGGAGTCCACTCCTCTTGAGAATAACCCACCTAGCATGGAAGATATAGGCAGCCCTAGTTGAAACATGAGCTGCTCGAGCATACAAAACAGAATTTCATTTCAAGGTTTGGAGTTTGGCACATACAAATTTACTTGGAACGGCAGGTAAATACCGCATATAGGTAGGTATGGTGGACTTATATGGAACAACTTTGGGGTTTAAGGAGTTTGGATGCACAAGCAGTATTCCCGCTTAGTACAGGTGAAGGCTAGCAAAAGATTGGGAAGCGACCAACTGAGAGAGCGACAACAGTCATAAACATGCATTAAAATTAATTCACACCAAGTACAAGCATGAGTAGGATATAATCTACCATGAACATAAATATCATGAAGGCTATGTTGATTTGTTTCAACTACATGCGTGAACATGTGCCAAGTCGAGTCACTCAATTCATTCAAAGGAGGATACCATCCCATAATACCATATCATAATCATTCTAATAGCATGTTGGCACGCAAGGTAAACCATTATAACTCATAGCTAATCAAGCATGGCACAACCAACTATAATCTCTAAATGCCATTGCAAAAATGTTTACTTCATAATAAGCTGAATCAGAAATGATCAACTCAGCATATTTACAAAAACAAGAGAGGTCGAGTTCATACCAGCTTTTCTCATATCAATAAGTCCATCATATATCGTCATTATTGCCTTTCACTTGCACGACCGAACGATGTGTATAATAATAATAGTGCACGTGCATTGGACTAAGCTGGAATCTGCAAGCATTATATTCAACTCAAAAGAGAAGACAAGGTAATATGGGCTCTAAGTAAAATAAACAATCATGCATATGAGAGCCACTAAACATTTTCAATATGGTCTTCTCGACCCCCAAAGGAAAGAAAAAGAAAATAAAACTATTTACACGGGAAAGCTCCCAACAAGTAAAAGAAGAACTAGAAATCTTTTTGGGTTTTCATTTTAATTTCTACTACAAGCAAGGAAATTAAACTAACTAATTTTTTTGGTTTTTCTTAAGGTTTATCAAACACACAAGAAGAAAACTAGAAAAAGAAATTTAAACTAACATGGATAATACAATGGAAGAGTATGAGCACCGACGACTAGTGTGTGAACATGAATGTAAAGTCGGTGAGAAATATGTACTCCCCCAAGCTTAGGCTTTTGGCCTAAGTTGGTCTAGTACCAAGGACCGCCTGGCTGATATCCGTAGTTGTAACTGGGGTCGTACTGAGATGCAGCGGCAACCGCCTCCTGAGTTGCAGCGTGTTGGCGAGCTGCCTCCGCTCTCTCCTTGTGTTCAGCTGCTTCCTCCCTGGTGACAACATATCTTCCTTTTGCCTGATAATCAAAAAGGTAGGGAGCAGGAAGAGTAACATGGACGATGTTGCGTCTGTCATAGATTAGTCGATATTGGAGGAATGTTCATTCCTCCTTAGAAATTGATGATTGACCATAGCTTCATAATCCAAATAAACAGGAGGTATAATCATATCTCCCTCTCGTGGGGCTATACCAAGATAATTAGCCACACGGGTTGCATAAATTCCTCCAAATAAATTCCCCTTTCTACTATTATTCTGCAACCTACGAGCAACTATTGCCCCCAAGTTATAACCTTTATATCCTAACACAGCACTCTTGAGGACACACAGATCAGGGACACACATATGACATGCTTTATCTTTACCATTAATGCATCTACCAATGAAGAGAGCAAAATAGTGTATAGCAGGAAAATGGGTGCTCCCTATGGTAGCTTGTGCTATATCCCTGGATTCTCCCATGGTAATACTAGCAAGGAAATCTCTAAATTCATATTTGTGAGGATCATTAATATTACCCCACTATGGAAGTTTGCAAGCAGTTGTAAAATCCTCTAGGTCCATGGTATAAGATGTATCATAAATATCAAATATGACACTAGGAAAATTACGCGTACAATTATATTTAAACCTCCGCACAAAGGAATCAGTCAATTGATAGTACTGAGGACACTTATCTTGTAAGAAGTCCTCCAACTCAGCATTATGCACATACGCGTCAAATTCCTCCTTGAAGCTTGCTTCGACCATAAAAGCATAGGATGGCCACTCACAAGCTCGTACATCCGCGTCCCTTGGTAATTAAACATCTTGCTCACGTATAGCAATTCTAGGTCCTTTCTTTACCGAGGAACCACCTTGGTACATTCTCCTAGACATAATTCTTTTTCTGAAAAATTTCCAAAATTTTAGTAACTTCAAAATAAAAGTGAATAAAACTAAACAAGATTGGTAGCAACCACTCCTAAAAGTGCCTAGAGCTTATATCATGCATTATAACTGCTTGGGACCTCATAAATTTAACATGCAAGCTCAAGAACGTGGTTACCTATGTAGCAAAAATTTGCAATGAATAAAGCACTAGAACAAAAACTAATTGGACCAATGGAGGAGTCACATACCAAGCAACAATCTCCCAAAGCAGTTTTGTAAATGGAGCTTTGAGCAAGGAGATCGAAAATCGCAGCAAAATGAGCTAGAACTCGTGCTTGAGCTGGATGGGGATTTTTTTGGGTCGAAGATGAAGTGTGTGGGTGCTGGCATAAGTGGAGGGGGGCAACCAGGGGCCCACGAGACAGGGGGGCGCGCCCAGGTGGGGTGGACGCGCCCTCCACTCTCGTGGCCTGGTGCTTGCCCCTCCTGCAGTGTTTTCAGTGCCTAAAATCCTCAAATATTCCATAAAAAATCATACTAAATTTGCAGGGCATTTGGAGCACTTTTATTTTCGGGCTATTTTTTAATGCACGGATAATTCAGAAAACAGACGGATAATATTACTTTTGCTTTATTTATTTTAAATAATAGAAAGTAAAAAGAGGGTATAGAAGGTTGTGCCTTCTAGTTCCATCCATCTCATGATCATCAAAATGAATCCACTAACAAGGTTGATCAAGTCTTGTTAACAAACTCATTCCGAATAACACGGAACCGAAGAAATTTCGAATAACACTAAGTTACCTCAACGGGGATATGAAAATCCCCAACAATAAGAATATCATTTTTTTCTTGACAGTAGGAAGAGGAAATTCAAAACCTCCAATAATGATAGTTGGAACTTTTCCAATAGAATTGATGCTATGAACTTGAGATTGTTTCCTCGGAAAGTGTACCGTATGCTCATTACCATTAACATGAAAAGTGGCATTGCCTTTGTTGCAATCAATAACAGCCCCTGCAGTATTCAAAAAAGGTCTACCAAGGATAATAGACATACTATCGTCCTCAGGAATATCAAGAATGACAAAGTCCGTTAAGATAGTGACATTTGCAACCACAACAGGCACATCCTCACAAATACCGACAGGTATAGCAGTTGATTTATTAGCCATTTGCAAAGATATTTTAGTAGGTGCAACTTATTCAATTCAAGTCTATGATATAAAGAGAGAGGCATAACACTAACACCAGCTCCAAGATCACATAAAGCAGTTCTAACATAATTTCTTTTAATGGAGCATGGTATAGTTGGTACACCCGGATCTCCATGTTTCTTTGATATTCCACCCTTAAAAGTGTAATTAGCAAGCATGGTGGAAATTTCAGCTTCCGGTATCTTTCTTTTATTTGTGATGATATCCTTCATATACTTAGCATAGGGATTTACTTTGAGCATATCAGTTAAGCGCATACGTAAGAAGATAGGTCTAATCATTTCAGCAAAGCGCTCAAAATCCTCATCATCCTTTGACTTGGATGGTTTAGGAGGAAAGGGCATGGGTTTCTGAACCCATGGTTCTCTTTCTCTACCGTGCTTCCTAGCAACAAAATCTTTCTTACCATAATGTTGATTCTTTGATTGTGGGTTATCAAGATCAACAGCAGGTTCAATCTCTACTTCATTGTTTTTGCTAGGTTGAGCATCAACATGAACATTATCATTGACATTATCACTAGGTTCATGTTCATCACCTGATTGTGTTTCAGCATCAGAGATATAAATATCATTGGGATTCTCAGGTGTGTCTACAACAGGTTCACTAGAATCATGCAAAGTCCTATCATTTTTCTTTTTCTTCTTTTTAGAAGAACTAGGTGCCTCTAAATTATTTCTCTGAGAATCTTGTTCGATTCTCTTAGGGTGGCCTTCGGGATACAAAGGTTCCTGAGTCATTCTACCAGTTCTAGTAGACACTCTAACAACAAAGTCATTTTTATTATTTAATTCATCAAGCAAATCATTTTGAGCTTTAAGTACTTGCTCAGCTTGAGTAGCAACAATAGAAGCATATTTACTAACGAGTTTGAGTTCACCTTTAACTCTAGCCATATTATCGCTCACGCGTCCTATCTCGAAAGCATTATTCTTTAACTCTCTACCAACATAAGCATTAAAACTTTCTTGTCTAGCCATAAATTCATCAAATTCATCTAAGCATGGGCTATGAAATTTAGTAGAGGGGATTTCAACTTTATCATATCTATAGAGAGAATTTACCTTTACTACCTGTGTCGGGTTATCAAGACAATGTGGTTCTTCAACAAGCGGTATATTAAGACCATGTATTTCTTCAATAGGAGGTAAATTCTTAACATCTTCAGCTTTAATACCTTTTTCTTTCATTGATTTCTTTGCCTCTTGCATATCTTCAGGACTGAGAAATAAAACACCTTTCTTCTTCGGAGTGGGTTTAGGAATAGGCTCGGGAGTTGGCTCAATTGGTTCAAGAATTGCCTCAGGAATTGGCTCAGGAAGAGTCCAATTATTTTCATTAGTCAACATATTATTCAATAGTAATTCAACTTCGTCGACTGTTCTTTCCCTCAAAACACAACCAACACAACTATCCAAGTAGTCCTTGGAAGCATCGGTTAGTCCATTATAAAAGATATCAGGTATTTCATTTTTCTTAAGAGGATGATTAGGCAAAGCATTAAGTAACCGGAGAAGCCTCCCCCAAGCTTGTGGGAGACTCTCTTCTTTGATTTGCACAAAATTATATATTTCCCGCAAGGCAGCTTGTTTCTTATGAGCAGGGAAATATTTAGAAGAGAAGTAATAAATCATATCCTGGGGACTATGCACACAACCAGGAGCAAGAGAATTATACCAAGTCCTAGAATCACCCTTTAATGAGAACGGAAATATCTTAAGGATATAAAAATAGCGAGATTTCTCATCATTAGTAAACAGGGTAGCTATATCATTCAACTTGGTAAGATGTGCCACAACAGTTTCAGATTCAAGGCCATAACAAGGATCAGATTCAACTAAAATAATAATTTCAGGATCAACAGAGAATTCATAATTCTTATCAGTAACATAGAAAGGTGAAGTAGCAAAAGCAGGGTCAGGTTTCATTCTAGCATTAAGAGACTGCTGCTTCCATTTAGCTAATAATTTCTTAAGATCATATCTATCATTGCAAGCAAAGATAGCTCTAGCAGCTTCTTCATTCATAACATAACCCTCAGGAACAACAGGCAATTCATAATCATTGGGAGAATTTTCATCATCACTATCATCAATAATAGCATCTTCAATAACTTCATTCCCCCTAAGTCTAGCAAGTTGTTCATCAAGAAATTCACCTAATGGCAAAGTAGTATCACGCACATAAGTAGTTTCATCATAAGTATCGTGCATAGCAGAAGTGGCATCATCAATAACATGCGACATATCAGAATTCAAAGCAGTAGCAGGTTTAGGTGTCGCAAGTTTACTAATAACAGAAGGAGAATCTAGTGCAGAGCTAGATGGCAGTTCCTTACCTCCCCTCGTAGTTGAGGGCAAAATCTTGGTTCTATCGTCTTTCAAGTTCTTCATAGTGATCAACAGATATAAATCCCAAGTGACTCAGAGAATAGAGCTATGCTCCCCGGCAACGGCGCCAGAAATTAGTCTTGATAACCCACAAGTGTAGGGGATCGCAACAGCTTTCGAGGGTAAATTATTCAACCCAAATTTATTGATTGGACACAAGGGGAGCCAAAGAATATTCTTGAGTATTAGCAGTTGAGTTGTCAATTCAACCACACATGGATAACTTAGTATCTGCAGCAAAGTATTTAGTAGCAAAAGTGGTATGATAATAAAGGTAACGATAGCAAAAGTAATGTTTTTGGGTTTTGTAGTAGTTGTAACAATAGCAACGGAAAAGTAAATAAGCGAAGAACAATATATGAAAAGCTCGTAGGCAATGGATCAGTGATGGATAATTATGCCGGATGTGATTCCTCATGTAATAGCTATAACATAGGGTGACACAGAACTAGCTCCAGTTCATCAATGTAATGTAGGCATGTATTCCGTAAATAGTCATACGTGCTTATGGAAAAGAACTTGCATGACATATTTTATCCTACCGTCCCGTGGCAGCGGGGTCCTAGCGGAAACTAAGGGATATTAAGGCCTCCTTTTAATAGAGAACCGGAACAAAGCATTAGCACATAGTGAATACATGAACTCCTCAAACTACGGTCATCACCGAGAAGTATCCCGATTATTGTCACTTCGGGGTTGTCGGATCATAACACATAATAGGTGACTATAGACTTGCAAGATAGGATCAAGAACACACATATATTCATGAAAACATAATAGGTTCAGATCTGAAATCATGGCACTCGGGCCCTAGTGACAAGCATTAAACATAGCAAAGTCATAGCAACATCAATCTCAGAACATAGTGGATATTAGGGATCAAACCCTAACAAAACAAACTTGATTACATGGTAAATCTCATCCAACCCATCACCGTCCAGCAAGCCTACGATGGAATTACTGACGCACGGCGGTGAGCATCATGAAATTGGTGATGGAGGATGGTTGATAATGACGACGGCGACGAATCCCCCTCTCTGAAGCCCCGAACGGACTCCAGATCAGCCCTCCCGAGAGAGATTAGGGCTTGGCGGCGGCTCCGTGTCGTAAAACGCGATGAAACTTTCTCTCTGATTTTTTCTCCCCGAACGTGAATATATGGAGTTGGAGTTGAGGTCGGTGGAGGTCCAGGGGGCCCACGAGATAGGGGGGCACGCCCAGGGGGAGGGGGCGCGCCCCCCTGTCTCGTGGACAGGGTGTGGGCCCCCTGGTCTTGATTCTTTTGCCAATATTTTTTTATATTTTCCAAAAAGTGCCTCCGTGGATTTTCAGGACATTCCGAGAACTTCTCTTTTCTACACATAAAACAACATCATGGCAGTTCTGCTGAAAACAGCGTTAGTCCGGGTTAGTTTCATTCAAATCATGCAAGTTAGAGTCGAAAACAAGGGCAAAAGTGTTTGGAAAAGTAGATACGTTGGAGACGTATCAACATTCATCACAGAATAAACCGTTTTGTTTGCTCTACAGGCTATTTTTGCAGGTTTCACTTCTTATGTCGTGTTAATAACGAAGGCCATCACTTATATTACTGGAAAAAATTGGATCAGTCTGTTGTCTGAGTACAAGCTGAATCGCTATGATGAACCGCAGTTTGGTTTAACAAAAACGTCACAATTAGTCCTTCTCGCATTTAAAAGAAATGAAGAAAAAAATGGATCACTATCGCAGATCCTAGTCAAGTTAGAAAGATGATCATAGCAGACCAGACACGATCATCGCTGTCTCGCACATTGGTACCACCTCCAGCAACGGATCGAGCACCAACAGTTGCTCTAGCACTCACAGCGGCAGCGGCTCAGTCTGATCTAGCAGAGGATTGGGCACCGACCGCGTCAGCGGATCTGGCTGATCTACCGGAGGATCGGGCATCGACACCGGCACCTGCTCCGACACCGGCACCAGCTCTACAAGGAGCACCATCTCCGACAGCAGCGGCGGCTTCGGCACCTGCACCAACACTTTCACTTGCATCTGCTCCGGCACATGCAGCGGCAACCGAACGAGCAGTTGCACCGACAACAGACTAGGCTGTAGTTCGCACTTCATATACCAAAGTCCTTACAAAAACCGACATGTCCACATTCCTGGTAAGCATTGGCCACCCAAGTGCTTCGTTCTTTTTTCTTTCCATGTTGTTTCACATGATTCACTGTGTTGATCTAACTGTTTGGATATGTCTTCTTGTTTGCAAACAGAGAATTCCTAGAGCAACGAGGGAGTCGTTCAACAATCTAGGCGATCACGGCAAAGTTTCTCTTACCATGCGCAGCCTTGGTGTGAATGAACCTGCTCAATATACCATAAGTACAAAGGATGGTCGCATGATGATTGATGCTAAAGGATGGTCAAGGTTCAAATCTAAATCATATCTTGCGGTAGGGGATGATGTCAAAATCGAACTTTCTCGGCAAGGAGAGCTGGTCCAAATCAACTTTGAAATTCTTCAGTAGCAGCACGCAACTGCCGAGCTGATCTATCCTCCGAGAGATTTTGATGTAATAATTTGGCATGGTGAAACAAGTGTCCTGTGTATAAGTAGTACGACAGTATTATTTATCACATGGTATATCATGGATAGAATTGCAACTCTCATTGCTGGTTAGGAACTGTCGATCGATTTCATTCCAACAGCCGCCATGCTTTATTCAATTTTGTGTATTCGCCTTGCGACAGCATCTAAAACCAGCACCGTACCGATCGCTTGCAATATGAAAAGCGCTGAGGTAGAACACATGGGCCCCCAAACATGCAGGGTGGACCTGCGGCCCAAAGTCCACAACCGTGAGCCTGTATGAGTATTATATTCTCAGCTGAACCCCCATAATGCCCGTGCGTTGCATGTAACATCAAGATGCATTTGTATGAGTATTTTATCTTGTGAGAGAAAAGGATGAACGAGGGAAGGCCTTATTTGCCAATGTGGAGAGGTGTGTGGGTACCTTTTTGCAAAATTGTCATAGTTTCCTTCCTATCCGTCAGATATAAATCCGACGGCCTATATTGTACAATGGCAGGCACACCATCATCACCAACTCGTCTATACTGTGTTCAAAACAACTCTGTTTTTTTAATTATATACGTTATATATATTCCCCTTGATTTTTCTTATGTATAAAGTTGTGATATAAAAGATTTGTATATTTCTTTACAGAAGGAGTATCTCTCTGTCAAAAATATATTTATGTGTAACAAATTGCTCCTGTCTTTCTACTTCCTTTCGCTGATATGTGGGGCATCTGGCAATGGGGTCCACGTGTCATATGCACAAATTAGAGTGCACAACTGCACGGTAGACACACCCCGGTCGTAGCGCCGCACTAATGCCCAATGAGCCGTCAAATCACAACCCCCCCTTTCCAGCTTCAGCAGTAAGACGAAGCGGCAATATTTCACTGGGCCTGAATCCCCTTCTCTCTCGTCTGCTTGTTCAGAGAAAACCCCCTCTCGACGATTGCATAGGGTTTTCTCATGGAGAACCAGGTACGAATTCTTCATCCATCCTCGATAAATCCAAGTCCCTTGGTCGCAGGTAATCCTAGGATGGCAGCCGCCGTCGTTGATGCATTTTTCTTCCTACTGAATCTAGTGTGTTTCATTTGCAGTGCCCAAAGTGCGAGGACCCTACAGGTTTGTGCGCCCTCGGCGAGATGCCACACTTGTTCCTTCTCATCCTAACACAGGATTTTAAAACGCGCACAGTATGTTTCTAGAATCCTCTTTTCTATCCGGGAGGGTGGGGTTTTTTGAACATGCTGTCGACTAGTATGATGGTCAACACTGACATGAAGGAGGAAGTTATTTCTAGATTTGGATAGGGAATACATTGTGTTCTCATATTTTTTTCATGCAGTGCATTATTTGCTCTGCCAGAACACATGTACTCAAGATGATCGGCCTTGCCATAACTGAATACACCAATTTAATGGCCATAGTGAAGACAAGCCATGGATATAAGTTCCGAGTTGGGTTCATGAACCAAGAAGATCGCTACTTTTTTTATGGCCGAACTTGGATAAACTTTCTCAAGTGTTATGGACTGAAAGTTGGCGCACGCATGTTGATGGAAATGGCAGAACGTGGTCTCATCTTCACTGCGATCTTCCATCCTGACGTTGTTCCAATCGTTCATCTATGTTAGTTGTGTATCTGGTTCTTGCCTGTTGCCTCGATTACTTCTTAATCCACCTATTCTGTCTAACTAATCACAATTTAACTTTAGAAGTAGCAACGAATCTCTCACGAAGATGCTACTTCTAACTAATATTTTCTTATAAATTGGTGGCACGTGTGGGTTTTTTCAGAGTTGAGTAGGCTGCTCGTTTGTTATTCTGTAATAACTTGGCTATTACTGATGGCACTGAAGTTGACTGGGACGACATCCACAAGTTCCTACACTTTATTAATCGTCTTGAGGTCCTTGTGGGGCGTTTCAATGGTGGAAGGCTGTTGGGGAACGTAGTGATTTCAAAAAACTTCTACGCACACGCAAGATCATGGTGATGCATAGCAACGAGAGGGGAGAGTGTGTCCACGTACCCTCGTAGACCGAAAGCGGAAGCGTTAAAACAACGCGGTTGATGTAGTCATACATCTTCATGGCCCGACCGATCAAGCACCGAAACTACGGCACCTCCGAGTTCTAGCACATGTTCAGCTCGATGACGTCCCTCAAACTCCGATCCAGCCGAGTGTCGAGGAAGAGTTCCGTCAGCACGACGGCGTGGTGACGATCTTGATGTTCTACCGTCGCAGGGCTTCGCCTAAGCACCGCTACAGTATAATCGAGGAGGACTATGGTGGAGGGGGGCACCGCACACGGCTAAGAGATCAAGAGATCAATTGTTGTTGTGTCTAGAGGTGCCCCCCTGCTCCCGTATATAAAGGAGTGGAGGAGGGGGAGAGGGCCGGCCCCTATGGCGCGCCCTGGAGGAGTCCTACTCCCACCGGGAGTAGGATTCCTCCCCTTCTATGTAGTAGGAGTAGGAGAAAAGGAAGGGGGAGAGGGAAGAGAAGGAAGGAGGGGGCACCGCCCCTCCCCCTAGTCCAATTCGGACTAGTCATTGGGGGGGCGTGCGGCCTGCCTCTCTCTCTCTCCCCTAAAGCCCAATAAGGCCCATATACTTCTTCCCCGTATTCCGTAACTCCCCGGTACTCTGAAAAATACCCGTACCACTCGGAACCTTTCCGATGTCCGAATATAGTCGTCCAATATATCGATCTTTACGTCTCAACCATTTCGAGACTCCTCGTCATGTCCCCGATCTCATCCGGGACTCCCAACTCCTTCGGTACATCAAAACTCATAAACTCATAATATAACTGTCATCAAAACCTAAAGCGTGCGGACCCTACGGGTTCGAGAACTATCTAGACATGACCGAGACACGTTTCCGATCAATAACCAATAGTGGAACCTGGATGCTCATATTGGCTCCTACATATTCTACGAAGATCTTTATCGGTCAAACCGCATAACAACATTCGTTGTTCCCTTTGTCATCGGTATGTTACTTGTCCGAGATTCGATCGTCGGTATCTCAATACCTAGTTCAATCTCATTACCGGCAAGTCTCTTTACTCATTACGTAATGCATCATCCCGTAACTAACTCATTAGCTACATTGCTTGCAAGGCTTATAGTGATTTGCATTCCCGAGAGGGCCCAGAGATACCTCTCCGACAATTGGAGTGACAAATCCTAATCTCGAAATACGCCAACTCAACATGTACCTTCGGAGACACATGTAGAGCTCCTTTATAATCACCCAGTTATGTTGTGCCGTTTGGTAGCACACAAAGTGTTCCTCCGATAAACGGGAGTTGCATAATCTCATAGTCATAGGAACATGTATAAGTCATGATGAAAGCAATAGCAACATACTAAACGATCAAATGCTAAGCTAACGGAATGGGTCATGTCAATCACAACATTCTCCTAATGATGTGATCCCGTTAATCAAAGGACAACTCATGTCTATGGTTAGGAAACTTAACCATCTTTGACTAACGAGCTAGTCAAGTAGAGGCATACTAGTGACACTCTGTTTGTCTATGTATGCACACATGTATTATGTTTCCGGTTAATACAATTCTAGCATGAATAATAAACATTTATCATGATATAAGGAAATAAATAATAACTTTATAATTGCCTCTAGGGCATATTTCCTTCAGTCTCCCACTTGCACTAGAGTCAATAATCTAGTTCACATCGCCATGTGATTTAACACCAATATTCACATATGTATGTGATTAATACCCATAGTTCACATCGTCATGTGATCAACACCCAAAGGGTTTACTAGAGTCAATAATCTAGTTCACATCGCTATGTGATTAACACCCAAAGAGTACTAAGGTATGATCATGTTTTGCTTGTGAGAGAAGTTTAGTCAACGAGTTTGTCATATTCAGGGCCGTATGTATTTTGCGAATATTCTATGTCTACAATGCTCTACACGGAGCTACTCTAGCTAATTGCTCTCACTTTCAATATGTAGCCAGATTAAGACTTAGCGTCATCTGGATCAGTGCCAAAACTTGTATCGACGTAACCCTTTACGACAAACCTTTTCTATCATGGTCGGCATTTGAGTCTTACTCAATTTCATACCTTTGCAACACAGGCAAGAACTCTTTCTTTGACTGTTCCATTTTGAACTACTTCAAAATCTTGTCAAGGTATGTACTCATTGAAAATCTTATCAAACGTTTTGATCTATCTCAATAGATCCTGATGCTTAATATGTAAGTAGCTTTACTGAGGTCTTTCTTTGAAAAAATCCTTCAAAACACTCCTTTATGCTTTGCAGAATAATTCTACATTATTTCTGATCAACAATATGTCATTCACATATACTTATCAGAAATGCTGTAGTGCTCCCACTCACTTTCTTGTAAATACAGGCTTCACCGCAAGTCTGTATAATACTATATGCTTTGATCAACTTATCAAAGCGTATATTCCAACTCTGAGATGCTTGCACCAGTCCATAGATGGATCGCTGGAGCTTGCACATTTTGTTAGCACCTTTAGGATTGACAAAACCTTCTGGTTGTATCATATACAACTCTTCTTTAATAAATTCATTAAGGAATGTAGTTTTGACATCCATTTGCCAAATTTCATAAAATGTGGCAATTGCTAACATGATTCGGACAGACTTTTAAGCATCATACGAGTAAGAAAATCTCATCGTACTCAACACCTTGAACTTTGTCAAAAACCTTTTTCGACAAGTCTAGCTTTGTAGATAGTAACACTACTATCAACGTCCGTCTTCCTCTTGAAGATCCATTTATTCTTAATGACTCACCGATCATCGGGCAAGTCAATCAAAGTCTACACTTTGTTCTCATACATGGATCATATCTCAGATTTCATGGCCTCAAGCCATTTCGTGGAATCTGGGCTCATCATCGCTTCCTCATAGTTCGTAGGTTCATCATGGTCTAGTAACATGACTTCCAGAACATGATTACCGTACCACTCTGGTGCGGATCTTACTCTGGAAGACCTACGAGGTTTGGTAGCAACTTGATCTGAAGTTTGATGATCATCATCATTAACTTCCTCACTAATTGGTGTAGGAATCACTGGAACTGATTTCTGTGATGAACTACTTTCCAATAAGGGAGAAGGTACAATTACCTCATCAAGTTCTACTTTCCTCCCACTCACTTCTTTCGAGAGAAACTCCTTCTCTGGAAAGGATCCATTTTAGCAATGAATGTCTTGCCTTCGGATCTGTGATAGAAGGTGTACCCAACAATTTCCTTTGGGTATTCTATGAAGACGCACTTCTCCGATTTGGGTTCGAGCTTATCAGGATGAAACTTTTTCACATAAGCATCGCAGCCCCAAACTTTAAGAAACAACAGCTTAGGTTTACTGCTAAACCATAGTTCATACGGTGTCGTCTCAACGGATTTAGATGGTGCCCTATTTTAAAACGTGAATGCAACTGTCTCTAATGCATAACCCCAAAACGATAGTGGTAAAGAGACATCATAGATCGCACCATATCAAATAAAGTGCGGTTACGATGTTCGGACACACCATAACGATGTGGTGTTCCAGGTGGCGTGAGCTGTGAAACTATTCCACATTGTTTTAATTGAAGACCAAACTCGTAACTCAAATATTTGTCTCCGTGATTAGATCGCAGAAACTTTATTTTCTTGTTACGATGAATTTTCCACTTCACTCTGAAATTCTTTGAACCTTTCAACTATTTCAGACTTATGTTTCATCAAGTAGATATACCCATATCTGCTCAAATCATCTGTGAAGGTCAGAAAATAACGATACCCGCCGCGAGCCTCAACACTCATCGGATCGCATACATCAGTATGTATTATTTACAATAAGTAAGTTGCTCGCTCCATTGTTCTGGAGAACGGAGTCTTAGTCATCTTGCCCATGAGGCATGGTTCGTAAGCATCAAGTGATTCATAATCAAGTGATTCCAAAATCCCATCAGCATGGAGTTTCTTCGTGCGCTTTACACCAATATGACCTAAACGGCAGTGCCACAAATAAGTTGCACTATCATTATTAACTTTGCATCTTTTGGCCTCAATATTATGAATATGTGTATTACTACGATCGAGATCCAACAAACTATTTTCGTTGGTGTGTATGACCACAAATAAGTTTCAGGCTTTGGTCCAGCTTTGGTCTTCTTCGCGAGAGTGACAACTTGCTTGTCATTCTACTTGAAGTTCCCTTTCTTTCCCTTTGCCCTTTTCTTGAAACTAGTGATCTTGTTAACCATCAACACTTGATGCTCTTTCTTGATTTCTACCTTCGTTGATTTTAGCATCACAAAGAGCTTGGGAATCGTTTTCGTCATCCCTTGCATACTATAGTTCATCACAAAGTTCTAGTAACTTAGTGATGGTGACTAAAGAATTCTGTCAATCACTATCTTATCTGGAAGATTAACTCCCACTTGATTCAAGCGATTGAAGTATCCAGACAATCTGAGCACATGCTCACTAGTTGAGCGATTCTCCTCCATCTTTTAGCTATAGAACTTGTTGGAGACTTCATATCTCTCAACTCGGGTATTTGCTTGAAATATTAACTTCAATTCCTGGAACATCTCATATGGTCCATGACGTTCAAAACGTCTTTGAAGTCCCGATTCTAAGCCGTTAAGCATGGTGCACTAAACTATCAAGTAGTCATCATATTGAGCTAGCCAAACGTTCATAACGTCTACATCTGCTCTTGCAATAGGTCTGTCACCTAGTGGTGCATCAAGGACATAATTCTTCTGTGCGGCAATGAGGATTAACCTCAGATCACGGATCAAATCCGCAACATTGCTACTAACATTTTCAACACAGTTTTCTCTAGGAACATATCAAAATAAATTTATGAAAGCAACAACGCGAGCTATTGATCTACAACATAATTTGCAAAATACTACTAGGACTAAGTTCATGATAAATTAAAGTTCAATTAATCATATTACTTAAGAACTCCCACTTAGACAGACATCTCTCTAGTCATCTAAGTGATCACGTGATCCAAATCAACTAAACCATGACCGATCATCACGTGAGATGGAGTAGTTTTCAATGGTGAACATCACTATGTTGATCATATCTACTATATGATTCACGCTCGACCTTTCGGTCTCCGTGTTCCGAGGCCATATCTGCATATGCTAGGCTCGTCAAGTTTAACCTGAGTATTCTGCGTGTGCAAAACTGGCTTGCACCCGTTGTAGATGGACGTAGAGCTTACCACACCCGATCATCACGTGGTGTCTCGGCACGACGAACTTTGGCAACGGTGCATACTCAGGGAGAACACTTCTTGATAATTTTAGTGAGAGATCATCTTAAAATGCTACCGTCAAACAAAGCAAGATAAGATGCATAAAGGATAAACATCACATGCAATCAATATAAGTGATATGATATGGCCATCATCATCTTGTGCTTGTGATCTCCATCTCCGAAGCACCGTCGTGATCACCATCGTCACCGGCGCGACACCTTGATCTCCATCGTAGCATCGTTGTCGTTTACGCCATCTATTGCTTCTACGACTATCGCTACCGCTTAGTGATAAAGTAAAGCAATTACAGGGCTTTTGCATTTCATACAATAAAGCGACAACCATATGGCTCCTGCCAGTTGCCGATAACTTCGGTTACAAAACATGATCATCTCATACAATAAAATATAGCATCACGTCTTGACCATATCACATCACAACATGCCCTGCAAAAACAAGTTAGACGTCCTCTACTTTGTTGTTGCAAATTTTACGTGGCTGCTACGGGCTTAGCAAGAACCGTTCTTACCTACGCATCAAAACCACAACGATAGTTTGTCAAATAGACTCCGTTTTAACCTTCACAAGGACCGTGCGTAGCCACACTCGATTCAACTAAAGTGAGAGAGACAGACACCCGCCAGCCACCTTTAAGCACAAGTGCTCGTAACGGTGAAACCAGTCTCGCGTAAGCGTACGCGTAATGTCGGTCCGGGCCGCTTCATCTCACAATACCGCTGAACCAAAGTATGACATGCTGGTAGGCAGTATGACTTATATCGTCCACAACTCACTTGTGTTCTACTCGTGCATATAACATCAACGCATAAAACCTAGGCTCTGATGCCACTGTTGGGTAACGTAGTAATTTCAAAAAATTTCCTACGCACACGCAAGATCATGGTGATGATATAGCAACGAGAGGGGAGAGTGTATGTCCACGTACCCTCGTAGACCGTAAGCGGAAGCGTTAGCACAACGCGGTTGATGTAGTCGTACGTCTTCACGATTGACCGATCCAAGCACCGAACGTACGGAGCCTCCGAGTTCAGCACACGTTCAGCTCGATGACGTCCCTCGAACTCCGATCCAGCCAAGTGTCGAGGGAGAGTTCCGTCAGCACGACGGCGTGGTGACAATCTTGATGTTCTACCGGCGCAGGGCTTCGCCTAAGCTTCACGACAATATGACCGAGGTGGAATATGGTGGAAGGGGGCACCGCACACGGCTAAGGAACGATCCGTAGATCAACTTGTGTGTCTATGGGGTGCCCCCTGCCCCCGTATATAAAGGAGGGAGGGAGGAGGAGGCCGGCCCTAGGAGGGGCGCGCCATGGGGAGTCCTACTCCCACCGGGAGTAGGATTCCCCCTTTCCTAGTCCAACTAGGAGTCCTTCCATGTAGTAGGAGTAGGAGACTAGGAACGGGAAGAGAAAAGGGAAGGAAGGAGGGGGTGCGGCCCCTCCCCCTAGTCCAATTCGGACTAGGCCATGGGGGGGCGCGCGGCCTGCCCTAGGCAGCCCCTCTCTCTTTCCCGCAGGGCCCAATAAGGCCCAATACTTCTCCCCGGCGAATTCCCGTAACTCTCCGGTACTCCGAAAAATACCCGAATCACTCGGAACCTTTCCGAACTCCGAATATAGTCGTCCAATATATCGATCTTTACGTCTCGACCATTTCGAGACTCCTCGTCATGTCCCCGATCTCATCCGAGACTCCGAACTCCTTCGGTACATCAAAACTCATAAACTCATAATATAACTGTCATCGAAACCTTAAGCGTGCGGACCCTACGGGTTCGAGAACTATGTAGACATGACCTAGAACTATTCTCGGTCAATAACCAATAGCGGGACCTGGATGCCCATATTGGCTCCTACATATTCTACGAAGATCTTTATCAGTCAAACCGCATAACAATATACGTTGTTCCCTTTGTCATCGGTATGTTGCTTGCCCGAGATTCGATCGTCGATATCCAATACCTAGTTCAATCTCGTCACCAGCAAGTCTCTTTACTCGTTCTGTAATGCATCATCCCGTAACCAACTCATTGGTCACATTGCTTGCAAGGCTTATAATAATGTGCATTACCGAGAGGGCCCAGAGATACCTCTCCGACAATCGGAGTGACAAAACCTAATCTCGAAATACGCCAACTCAACATGTACCTTCGGAGATACCTGTAGTACTCCTTTATAATCACCCACTTACGTTGTGACGTTTGGTAGTACCCAAAGTGTTCCTCCGGTAAACGGGAGTTGCATAATCTCATAGTTACAGGAGCATGTATAAGTCATGAAGAAAGCAATAGCAACATACTAAACGATCAAGTGCTAACGGAATGGGTCATGTCAATCACATCATTCTCCTAATGATGTGATCCCGTTAATCAAATGACAACTCTTTTGTCCATGGCTAGGAAACATAACCATCTCTGATAAACGAGCTAGTCAAGTAGAGGCATACTAGTGACACTATGTTTGTCTATGTATTCACACATGTATTATGTTTCCGGTTAATACAATTCTAGCATGAATAATAAACATTTATCATGAAATAAGGAAATAAATAATAACTTTATTATTGCCTCTAGGGCATATTTCCTTCAGTACGTACATACGGGCGGGGTCTCGAACGCCTACTCGCGCATACGTACGGCTAGGGCTCGTGTACATGGCTGGGTTGGAACAGAGAAACTTCATCATCGTCGTGTTCATGGGGAGGCAACGGAATGCGTCGTGTTCATCGGGAGGCCATAGAACGCGTGGGAGCCAACCGGCTTGGACGGAATAGGCGATGGAAACGAGGCCTGGCGTACCGCAGGACAGAGGAAACGGCCTTGTGTTCGACCGGCCACGTTCAAAACGGGATCATGTTCATCGGGAGGGGTCTGGCGTACTGCAAAACGGAGGAAACGGACTTGTGTTGGACCTCCTATGATCGAAACGGGGTCCTATTGATCGGGAGGGGTGTGGCGTACCGCAAAACGGATGAAACGGACTTGTGTTGAGCGCTAAGGTCGAAACGAGGGTCCTGTTCATCTGGAGGGGTGTGGCGTACCGCAAAATGGGACTCCACGGGATACTGTTCATCTCCATCGTCGACTTCCTCCAGCCTCCACGGGATACTGTTCATCCACCGTCGACTTCCTCCATCCTCAACCTGCGACTGTTCATCCACGGGCTCCTGTTCATCCAGCCTCCACCGCGCGCTACTCCACCCGCTACTGTTCAACCACCCCTCTCCACAGGCCCCTGTTCAACCACCCCTCCACGGGCTACTGTTCATCCACCCCTCCACCATCTCCTGTTCATCTAGCCCTCCACAGGGTCATCCTGTTCATCCAGCCCTCCACGGGGTCCTGTTCATCCAGCCACAACCGGCTCGATCGATCGGGGTCATGTTCATCCAGAGGCAACACCACGGGGTCCTGTTCATCCACCCCCACCGCTCACTGTTCATCCAACCCCCCCCCCCCAATGCTCACTGTTAATCCAGAGGCAGCATCGATCGCCTTCAGTTAGCAGCAGTAGCGAAGGAATCGCTCGATCGGGTTCAGTTAACAGCCATCGATCGATCGCTCGGGTTCAGTAACGCGTAGCCTGCAGTGCAATCGCTCGGGTTCAGTTAGATCCCAATGCCTCGCTCAGGTTCATTTACAGCCCAACGCCTCGCACACGCGCTCGTACGTGTATGAGAGAAACGCGCATCGCTCGGCCCCCGACCACCCACCGTAACTGGGAACTCGCTGAAATTTTCCTCGCCCTCACTTCTACCATGATTTTTTCCGTCATGGACGGCCCAAAGAATGTCATGCAGCTACGTCTCCGGCCTGCCCAGGATGAAAAACCCATTTTATGTCATGATTTTTTGTCATAGAAGTAGGAGCCCACCACATCTATGATGATACCGGGTTTGTCACAATTATCGTCATAGAAGTGTCATAAGTATGACAGATAAAAATTTCCTTCGACCCAAAATGTCACGGATGTGTCTTTTTTTGTAGTGTAAGCTAACGGATGGGTCATGTCCATCACATCATTCTCCTAATGATGTGATCCAGTTCATCAAATGAAAACACGTGCCTATGGTTAGGAAACATAACCATCTTTGATTAACGAGCTAGTCAAGTAGAGGCATACTAGGGACTATATGTTTTGTTTATGTATTCACACATGTACTAAGTTTCCTGTTAATACAATTGTAGAATGAATAATAAACATTTATCATGAATTAAGGAAATAAATAATAACTTTATTATTGCCTCTAGGGCATATTTCCTTCAGTCTCCCACTTGCACTAGAGTCAATAATCTAGATTACATAGTAATGATTCTAACACCCATGGAGCTTTGGTGTTGATCATGTTTTGCTCGTGGAAGAGGCTTAGTCAAGGGGTTTGCAACATTCAGATCTGTGTTTATCTTGCAAATCTCTGTCCCCTTCCGACACTTGATGACGGATGGAATTGAAGCGTCTCTTGATGTGCTTGGTTCTCTTGTGAAATCTGGATTCCTTTGCCAAGGCAATTGCACTAGTATTGTCACAAAAGATTTTCATTCGACCTGATGCACTAGGTATGACACCTAGATCAGATATGAACTCCTTCATACAAACTCCTTCATTTGCTGCTTCTGAAGCAGCAATGTACTCCACTTCACATGTAGATCCCGCCACGACGCTCTTCTTGGACTGCGCCAACTGACAGCTCCTCTATTTAATAAAAATACATGTCCGGTATGCGACTTAGAGTCATCTGGATTAGTGTCAAAGCTTGCATCGATGTAACCGTTTACGGCGAGCTCTTTTTCACCTCCATAAATGAGAAACATATCCTTAGTCCTTTTCAGGTATTTCAGGATGTTCTTGACCGTTGTCCAGTGCTCCAATCCAGGATTACTTTGGTACCTCCCTGCCTTGCTTATAGCAAGGCACACATCAGGTCTGGTACACAGCATTGCATACATGATAGAACCTATTGCCGAAGCATAGGGAATGACTTTCATTTTCTCTCTATCTTCTGCAGTGGTCGGGCATTCAGTCTGACTCAACTTCACACCTTGTAATACATGCAAGAACCCTTTCTTTGACTGATCCATTTTGAACTTCTTCAAAACTTTATCAAGGTATGTGCTTTGTGAAAGTCCAATTAAGCGTCTTGATCTATCTCTATAGATCTTGATGCTCAATATGTAAGCAGCTTCTCCAAGGTCTTTCATAGCAAAACTCTTATTCAGGTATCTGTAACATCCCAAATTTTCAATTTGGAATGTTATACATTAAATCATCATTGCATATCATATTTTATTGCATTTTGGCTTGATCCTAGAAATTCTACGCAACTCAAGGACCCAGGGAGAGAGTTGGGGATTTCGTTATTTTCATATTTGAGTTTTTCTCAAATTTTGAAAAGAGGATCATCTGATTTTAATGATTTCCTATTTGAATATTTCTTTTATGAAAATAAAAGAGAGGGGATAAAATGACTTCCCCAAAATAAAGAAATATTGGGGATTTAATATTAAAAATCAAATAAGAATTTTATTCGGAGTTTTATCGCTATTTTATTTGAATTAGGAAAAATATGCATTTTTTCAAAATTGCATTAGAGGCCCAAATAAATGTTCACTTTGTCCGTTATATTTTTAGAGGATGGGGAAAATTTATTTCAGGATTTGTGGAGTCCGTTTAGTATTTCTTTTCATTGTTTTTCTGTGAGCGGAATTATTTAAAACAAAATTCAATCGACTTAGCCGGGCCGTACCCGACCCGGACTCGTCCAGCTGGCCCTCTTAAAAGGACCGCCCGGGACCCCACCAGCATAGCCCCCCGCCCCACAAACCCTAGCCGCCACAGCCTCGAACCGCACGCCAGTCGCCCCACCACCGGACGCCGTCGCCGCCACCCGCCGCCTCACCGCCGACCCCGCTGCCCGCCGGACTTCACCGCCGCCATCGGAACCTCCGCCGGAGCCGCCGCCGTTCCATCCCGAGGTAGCCGCCACCGCCGTCTGTTTTCGCCAGAAAATCGTTCGTTTTTTTTAAGAACCCGCGGTTATTTTTTTAGATCGGTTTATTTTTTCCCCGGTTTAGTTATTTAGCGAACGCTCATTCGTACGTTCGTTTTAACGAACGGTTTTCACTCGTTAGCCGCAGACAGCGAACGTTCATTCGTTTGCCTGTTCGTCAGTTTTCTTTTTCCAGGGTTTTTCCGCGATTATTTTTATCGCGATTTCTGCCCTGATTTTCGTTTTAGTTTATCTTTTTGCTCGTTTATCGGAATCAGACTATTCAAGCGCCCAGATCTTCATCTCGAAGCCCTCTTTTTATTTAATCTACTTGAACAAGATTTTACTACTGTAAAATTTGACTTAAGTCCAGATTAGTAAAAATATCTTGTTTCTTTCGTAGTTTGAGTTCGTTGCTTCGTTTGATTTGTTTCTTTTTGCAAACCGGAGTTCTTAAGTTGAAATTTCTGGTTAGATCTCTTATTTGAGTTTTACCCGTGCTTCTAGTTGAGGTGCTTATTGTATGCTTGTTTGTTTGCGATAGAGTACCCGGAGTGCGAAGCGTGCTACTACGAGTCTCTAGGTTTCACGGATCATCAGCAAGGCAAGTAACACTTTGATCATATCTCTTTACTACCCAGTTTTATTGCATTAGATCAATCCTCAAACAATTGCATGGGATCTGATTAACATGTGGGTTTTGGGAAGTAGATGAGGTAGTACCTATTACCTGTTGATTATCAAACCCTTGGGAGTTACTTCTACGTTGCTTATATTGCTATGCTATGCTTGTAGACGTGGTTTGTTTCGAGTGATTCATGACAGATGTGAATGTTGTTTCTTGGTTAACTTAAGGTGGCTACTTTAATACACATCTGGCTGGATTGCTTGAAGGCACCCTGGAGTACCCAGTGGTTGTCAGGGCACCTGGAGAATCCAGTGTTGTCCTAGGATATCCCGGAGTACCCGTGTGATCATCCTACGGTCCGCCACCCAGGCTCAAAGGGATCATAAGATTATTCATGCTAGAAACTTCCGTGTGCAGCCACAAGCTAATATGGGCTCTAGCATAGCTGAGTAAGTTGCAAGACCTCTTTCAGTGGTGGGCTAGCAGATGTAGGGGAAAGTAGGTGTAACTGTCCACCCAGAGTAAAGAGTTATTATTTTAGAAAGACTGTGTCTCGATTCTCCGACCATGAATGTATTTGATTCTTGTGGGGAAAAGTGCGCAAACATCTGCAGAGTGTACAAACTAATCATGGTTAGTCGTGTCCCCGGTTATGGACGTCTTGATTATCTAGTTCTTGGATTATCATGTTGATCTCATCACTCTTAATATAATTTGATTGGGTGTAATGATGATGCTTAATTGGGATTGAGTTGGAGGAACCTTCTCAATGTTTAAGAACCACCATGATAGTTAAATAAAATTTATTCCTTTGTTGTAGGAAAAAATTGGCTTTATGCAAAACTGTAATCATAGAGCTTTCCACCAGCCATATGTGCATGTAGTGATAGCATTTATTCTATTCGTTACTCTCCATGTGTTACATTGCCAGCATATTCCCTGTACTGACCCGTTTCGGGTTGCAACGTTCATGTTGCAGACTTTTCAGACGATGATTAAGGTGCCATAGGTCGTTGTCTTTCACTCAGTGATGTCGTTGGAGTTGATGGACTCACTTTATCTTCCAAGCCTTCTGTTGTTATCGTTTTTAGATGGCCTTAAGCCATATTTATTATAATAAGTTCTCTTTTGAGACATTCGATGTAATAAGTGTGTGATTGCTACTCTATTACAAATCCTCGAGTATTGTGCGTGTCAGCATTACCGATCCAGGGATGACACTAATGCACAGATATCAGACTGTTTGAGGTCTGGTCGCTACAGTATCCCTTTATGCTATCCAGAAATTCTATATCATTTCCAATCAACAATATGTCATCCACATATAATATCAGAAATGCTACAGAGCTCCCACTCACTTTCTTGTAAATACAAGCATGTCCAAAAGTCTGTATAAAACCATATGCTTTGATCACACTATCAGAATGTTTATTCCAACTCCGAGAGGCTTGCACCAGTCCATAAATGGATCGCTGGAGCTTGCACACTTTGGTAGCACCTTTTTGGATCGACAAAACCTTCTGGTTGCATCATATACAACTCTTCTTCCAGAAATCCATTCAGGAATGTTGTTTTGACATCCATTTGCCAAATTTCATAATCATAAAATGCGACAATTGCTAACATGATTCAGACAGACTTAAGCATCGCTACGGGTGAGAATGTCTCATCGTAGTCAACTCCTTGAACTTGTCGAAAATCTTTTGTAACAAGTCGAGCTTTGTAAATAGTAACATTACCGTCTCCGTCGGTCTTGTTCTTAAAGATCCATTTATTTTCTATGGCTTGCTGATCATCGGGCAAGTCCACCAAAGTCCACACTTTGTTCTCATACATGGATACTATCTCTGATTTCATGGCCTCAAGCTAGTTTGCGGAATCTGGGATCATCATCGCTTTCTCATAGTTCGTAGGTTCATCATGGTCTAGTAACATGACTTCCAGAACAGGATTACCGTACCACTCTGGTGCGGATCTTACTCTGGAAGACCTACGAGGTTCGGTAGTAACTTGATCTGAAGCTTCATGATCCCCATCATTAGCTTCCTCACTAATTGGTGTAGGAATCACGGGAACTGATTTCTGTGATGAACTACTTTCCAATAAGGGTGAAGGTACAACTACCTCATCAAGTTCTACTTTCCTCCCACTCACTTCTTTCGAGTGAAACTCCTTCTCTAGAAAGAATCCATTCTTGGCAACAAAGATTTTTCCTTCGGATCTGTGATAGAAGGTGTACCCAACAGTTTCCTTTGGGTGTCCTATGAAGACGCACTTCTCCGATTTGGGTTTGACCTTATCATGTTGAAGCTTTTTCACATAAGCATCACAGCCCCAAACTTTAAGAAATGAAGACTTTGGTTTCTTGCCAAGCCACAGTTCATAAGGCGTCATCTCAGCGGATTTTAATGGTGCCCTATTTAAAGTGAATGCAGCCGTCTCTAAAGCATAACCCCAAAATGATAGCGGTAAATTAGTAAGAGACATCATAGATCGCACCATATCCAAAAAAAGGACGGTTACGAAGCTCGGACACACCATTTCGCTGTGGTGTTCCTGGTAGCGTTAATTGTGAAACTATCCCATGTTGTTTCAAATGAAGACCAAACTCCTCACTCAAATATCCTCCTCCACGATCTGATCATAGAAAATTTATTTTCTTGTTACGACGATTTTCCACTTCACTCTGAAATTCTTCGAACTTTTCAAATGTTTCAGACTTATGCTTCATTAAGTAGATATAACCATATATGCTCAAATCATCTGTGAAGGAAAGAAAATAACGCTACCCACCACGAGCCTCAATACTCATTGGACCGCATACATCGGTATGTATTATTTCCAACAAGTTAGTAGCTCGTTCCATTGTTTCGGAGAATGGAGTTTTAGTCATCTTGCCCATAAGGCACAGTTCGCAAGCACCAAGTGATTCATAATCAAGTGATTCCAAAAGTCAATCAGCATGGAGTTTCTTCATGTGCTTTACACCGATATGACCCAAATGGCAGTGCCACAAATAAGTTGCACTATCATTGTTGAACTTATATCTTTTGGCTTCAATACTATGAATATGTGTATTACTATTATCGAGATTCAATAAAAATAGACCACTCATCAAGGGTGCATGACCATAAAAGATATTACTCATATAAATAGAACAACCATTATCCTGTGATTTAAATGAATAACCGTCTCGCATCAAACAAGATCCAGATATAATGTTCATGCTCAACGCTCGCACCAAATAACAATTATTCAGGTCTAAAACTAATCCCGAAGGTAGATGTAGAGGTAGTGTGCCGACCGCGATCACGTCGACTTTGGAACCATTTCCCACGCGCATCGTCACCTTGTCCTTAGCCAATCTTCGATTAATCTGCAGCCCCTGTTTCAAGTTGCAAATATGAGCAACAAAACCAGTATCAAATACCCAGGCGCTACTGCGAGCATTAGTTAAGTACACATCAATAACATGTATCTCAAATATACCTTTCACTTTGCCATCCTTCTTATCCGCCAAATACTTGGGGCAGTTCCGCTTCCAGTGACCAGTCCCTTTGCAGTAGAAGCACTCAATTTCAGGCTTAGGGCCAGACTTGGGTTTCTTCTCTTGAGAAGCAACCTTTTTGTCGTTCTTCTTGAAGTTCCCTTCTTCCCATTGCTCTTTTTCTTGAAACTAGTGGTCTTGTTGACCATCAAAACTTGATGCTCCTTTTTGATTTCTACCTCCGCAGCCTTTAGCATTGTGAAGAGCTCGGCAATAGTCTTGTTCATCCCTTGCATATTATAGTTCATCATGAAGCCTTTATAGCTTGGTGGCAGTGATTGAAGAACTCTGTCAATGACACTACCATCAGGAAGATTAACTCCCAGTTGAATCAAGTGGTTATGATACCCAGACATTCTGAGTATGTGTTCACTGACAGAACTATTCTCCTCCAATTTACAGCTGTAGAACTTGTTAGAGACTTCATATCTCTCAACTCGGGCATTTGCTTGAAATATTAACTTCAACTCTTCAAACATCTCATATGCTCCATGACGTTCAAAACGTATTTGAAGTCCCAATTCTAAGCCGTAAAGCATGGCACACTGAACTATCGAGTAGTCACCAACACGCGTCTGCCAAGCATTCACAATGTCTGCAGTTGCGGGCGCGGGTGGTACACCTAACGGTGCTTCCAGGACGTAATTCTTCTGTGCAGCAATGAGGATAATCCTCAAGTTACAGACCCAGTCCGTGTAGTTGCTGCCATCATCTTTCAACTTAGCTTTCTCTAGGAACGCATTAAAATTCAAAGGAACAGTAGGACGGGACATTTATCTACAATAACATAGACATGCAAAATACTATGAGGTACTAAGTTCATGATAAATTAAAGTTCAATTAATAATATTACTTAAGAACTCCCACTTAGATAGACATCCCTCTAATTATCTAAGTGATCACGTGATCCAAATCAACTAAACCATGTTCGATCATCACGTGAGATGGAGTAGTTTTCAATGGTGAACATCACTATGTTGATCATATCTAGTATATGATTCACGCTCGACCTTTTGGTCTCAGTGTTCCGAGGCCATATCTTCATATGCTAGGCTCGTCAAGTTTAACCTGAGTATTCTGCATGTGCAAAACTGGCTTGCACCCGTTGTATGTGAATGTAGAGCTTATCACACCCGACCATCACGTGGTGTCTCGGCACGAGGAACTGTAGCAACGGTGCATACTCAGGGAGAACACTTATACCTTGAAATTTAGTAAGGGATCATCTTATAATGCTATCGCCGTACTAAGCAAAATAAGATGCATAAAGGATAAACATCACATGCAATCAATATGGCCATCATCATCTTGTGCTCATGATCTCCATCACCAAAGCATCATCATGATCTCCATCGTCACTGGCGCGACACCTTGATCTCCATCGTAGCATCGTTGTCGTCTTATCGTCTCACCAACTATTGTTACTATGACTATTGCTACCGGTTAGTTATAAAGTAAAACAATTACATGGTGATTGCATTGCATACAGTAAAGCGACAACCATATGGCTCCTGCCAGTTGTCGATAACTTTGTTACAAAACATGATCATCTCATACAACAATTTGTATCACATCATGCCTTGGCCATATCACATCACAGCAAGCCCTGCAAAAACAAGTTAGACGTCCTCTATTTTGTTGTTGCAAGTTTTACGTGGCTGCTATGGGCTTCTAGCAAGAACCGTTCTTACCTACACATCAAAACCACAACGATTTTTCATCAAGTGTGATGTTTTAACCTTCAACAAGGACCGGGTG
Source organism: Triticum timopheevii (assembly GCA_963921465.1). Taxonomy (NCBI): domain Eukaryota; kingdom Viridiplantae; phylum Streptophyta; class Magnoliopsida; order Poales; family Poaceae; genus Triticum; species Triticum timopheevii. Next base: position 447,656,909 of record OY997272.1, on the reverse strand, counting down.
TAGCCACACTCGATTCAACTAAAGTTGGAGAAATAGACACTCACTAGCCACCTGTGTGCGAAGCACGTCGGTAGAACCAATCTCGCGTAAGCATACACGTAATGTCGGTCTGAGCCACTTCATCCAACAATACCGCCGAATCAAGATATAACATGCTGGTAAGCAGTATGACTATTATTGCCCACAACTCTTTGTGTTCTACTCGTGCATATAACATCTACGCATAGACCTGGCTCAGATGCCACTGTTGGGAAACATGGTAATTTCAAAAAAAATCCTACGATCACATAAGATCTATCTAGGTGATGCATAGCAACAAGAGGGGAGAGTGTTGTCTACTTACCCTCGTAGACCGAAAGTGGAAGCGTTATGACAACGCGGTTGATGTAGTCGTACATCTTCATGATCCGACCGATCCTAGCACCGAAGGTACGGCACCTCCGCGATCTTCACACGTTCAGCTAGGTGACGTCCCACGAACTCTAGATCCAGCTGAGGTCGAGGGAGAGTTTCATCAGCATGACAGCGTGGTGACAGTGATGATAAAGTTACCGGCGCAGGGCTTCGCCGAAGCACTACGACGATATGACCAAGGTGGAAATCTGTGGAGGGGGGCATCACACACGGCTAAAAGATCAACTTGATCAACTTGTGTGTCTATGGGGTGCCCCTCCCCCGTATATAAAGGAGGAGAGGGGAGGCCGGCCAGACCTCCTTGGCGCGCCCCCCAAGAGGGGAATCCTACTAGGACTCCAAGTCCTAGTAGGTTTCCACCTAAAGGGAGAGAGCGGGAAGGAAGGAGAGGGAGAGGGGAAGGAAAGGGGGTTGCCGCCCCCCTTCCTTGTCCTATTCGGACTCAAGGGGGAGGGGCGCGTGGCCTGCCCTGGCCGCCCCTCTCTCTTTCCACAAAGGCCCATCGAGGCCCATTAGTTCCCCCGGGGGTTTCGATAACCCTCCGGCACTCTGGTTTTATCCGAAACTTCTCCAGAACACTTCCGATGTCTGAACATAGCCGTCCAATATATCAATCCTTATGTCTCGACCATTTCGAGACTCCTCATCATGTCCGTAATCACATCCGGGTCTCCGAACAACCTTCGATACATCATATCACATAAACTCATAATACCAATCGTCATCGAATGTTAAGCGTGCGGACCCTACGGGTTCGAGAACTATGTATACATGACCAAGACACGTCTCCGGTCAATAACCAGTAGCGGAACCTGGATGCTCATATTGGTTCCTACATATTCTAGAAGATCTTTATCGGTCAAACCGCATAACAACATACGTTGTTCCCTTTGTCATCGGTATGTTACTTGCCCGAGATTCGATCGTCGGTATCATCATACCTAGTTCAATCTTGTTCACGACAAGTCTCTTTACTCATTCCGTAATACTTCATCTCGCAACTAACTCATTATTTACAATGCTTGCAAGGCTTATAGTGATGAGTATTACCGAGAGGGACCAAAGATACCTCTCCGAAACATGGAGTGACAAGTCCTAATCTCGATCTATGCCAACCCAACAAAGACCTTCGGAGACACCAGTATAGCACCTTTATAATCACCCATTTATGTTGTGACGTTTGATAGCACACAAAGTGTTCCTCCGGTATTCGGGAGTTGCATAATCTCATAGTCTGAGGAACTTGTATAAGTCATGAAGAAAGCAGTAGCAATGAAACTGTCACGATCATAATGCTAAGCTAACAGATGGGTCATGTCCATCACATCATTCTCCTAATGATGTGATCCGGTTCATCAAATGACAACACATGCCTATGGTTAGGAAACATGACCATCTTTGATTAACGAGCTAGTCAAGTAGAGGCATACTAGGGACTATGTTTTGTCTATGTATTCACACATGTACTAAGTTTCCTGTTAATACAATTGTAGCATGAATAGTAAACATTTATCATGAATTAAGGAAATAAATAATAACTTTGTTATTGTCTCTAGGGCATATTT